>CM060402.1:185713645-188651145 GCA_030545235.1 Helianthus tuberosus
AACATAACTGACACTACCCTCCTCATTTAATACTTTTGACCATACCCTTAACTAGGTTAAATAGCCTAGTTATTTATTTCATGACATGTCACCTAAGAACATACACCAAATATTAACATTCAGATTTTGGGGCGTTACAAGTCTACCACCCTTAAACAAGGTTTCGTCCCCGAAACCTTTCTTACTTTCATCGAACACACATTATCTTTTCTTCCAGTCCATCCATACGACCACTAGCCCATCCTAATGAGAATCTTCTAGCTCCAAGAACCCGTTCCGGAGTTCTTATTAGTATTGCTTTCACTAGTAGCGCTACTTTCTAACAACCTTCATAGCTAGTGGTTTATTCCTCGTTCACATATTCCTTTGTTATGTGCAATATATCCTTTTGTTTACTTAAATAATTCCAACATTTCATTATTAACATTCTTTCTGTTTATTTGCACATTCATAACGTTTTCGTCGACTAAACGACCTTACTTTGAATTTGAAATCTATACATACTCATATATGCTTAACTTTAACGTTAACCTTATTCAATGTTAACCTTATTCTACATTTTCTACAGTTACGTATACCTTGCATACCTTTATTTCATCTTTAATTCATTCCGTTCATTTCACATTACTATAGCTTTCACTTCAAGCATTACTTAATTCACGTGTATAAATAGTTCATATCTCTCCAATCATGAGTTAAACATTTTACTAACCTCTTTTTCATTGCCCAACCACGATCCGCACCCCAGATCGATCATCTTCTCCTCTAGTACTAGCCGTACAGGCCAGGTTTCATTCATTCGTGTAATGAGCTTCCGCTCGTGCACGTCCTTTCACCAATACGATTGGTTTCATCACATCAATAGTTCTGCTATAACGTACCACACATTCTATTTCTTACATGCAATCTTTTCATTCAATTAATCATTTCGCCAACTGAAGTACACGCTCGTACTCCCTTCCATTCATGCTTACTTGCAAAGACCTTATTACATCGTTTCAATATTTCTTACTAAGCTTACCCCTCCCGCCCATATTCAAGTTATTGTCCAGGTCACAGCCCTTCATCATTCTGACTTCCAAGAGTCAATTACTAACACATCTAACACGTAACTTATACAAAACTTCATCTGTTATCCTATCACCTTTTACTTTATACTTATTTCTATGACCCATTCGACTCAATCATGGTCAAACTGTCGACATCTTCTTAGGCGGAGTACTTTCATGCTTTTTATATTTTTGAATCCGTCTCCCGGATTCAGACGCATCATTCATGCTTTTTCATTCATTGAATCCGCCTTACGGATTCAAACATTATATTCATGCCTTTCTTCCTTGAATCCGTCTCACGGATTCAAACATATCATTCATACCTTCTCTTCCTTCTATGATTTGAATCCATTTAATGGATTCAATCATAACATTCACATCTTTCATTCCTTACATGTGTTGAATCCGTTTCGCAGATTCAGACATATCATTTCTACATTTCCTTTCCTTGAATCCGTTTTACGGGTTCAAACATGTAACACCTCGCAAATTTCGGGTTAATAATAAAATGACACGTGTCATGTAAGACAAAACGCGTTGGAAACCCGGATATAATAAAGATGTTTTCGGTAGGATTTAAAGTGGCGTCATGTTAAATTATTACCTCTGAACACCTCAATTATAAATCCCAATACCCGATATATTAAATTACACATCTATGTACCCTCAATTCAAGGAATTATTGCCTTTAAAGGAAAATTCAAATGCATGATGTGATCCCATGTTGAAATGAACGATAAACCGTCATTTACGGGTCTTGTATATGTAATCAAGTGAAATAAAGGATGATGGTAGGGTATGTTACAGTATTAGACACTTATTGGAGGTCCCCTATTGATAAAATGAAGTCAACAAGTCGCACATGTGGGCTGCCTTTTCGAACAAATGAAGAAACAAGCAAACAGCCCCTGTATAAGGCCTGCGCATCGTAGCAAATATACCCCTACGATGCGCAGGGGTTGCCCAGAATCAGAAAAACGGGCTGTTGCCTGTCTTTCGCGATTGTAACCCTTTAAGCCGGTTTTCTCTTGCACATGCATGAACCTTAGACACCCCTACATGCTACTAACATGTGTTGATCAGTTATGGAAGGCCCTAGACTTGGTTGTCACTTGCTTATGGTGCATGAAACTTGTATATAAAGACCCTTTCATTCACCACTTTCATTCACAAATCAATTACAAGCATTCTGATTATTGGGGAGCTTGCAAACTGATCAAGAGCCTTCCTAGTCATCCTCTAATCATCTAGTAAGTCTCTAATCCCTTCTAAATTAATTCTAGTTTAGTTTTTAGCTTAAAAGTCAACATATCGTATTAAACGGTTGACTTCGGGTTTAGTTATCGATAGCTCAGTCGTAACCCGAATTAAAAGTACCGTTAGATAGGTAATTATATGGGTATTAAACCCTTATAAGGGCAAGTACCAATTCCAGACCTAACTAGGTCGTTTGTCGGGTCAAACGTTGACCGAAAAAGTCAACAGAATTGACATTTATGATTTAATGCATGAAATGCAATCCGTAAGGCGTGTAACTTGTTCTAACCTTAATATAACTTGGTAATAAGTATAAAAACTTGTTTGCGCTTGCCCGACTCGACAAATTTCTGTTTAAACCCGGTTCGGAACCGAAATGCGCAAAACCTTGACTTTTGCGTTGACTTCGGTTCTGACCCGTTTTAGTTGATATTAGACATACCTTAAAGTCTCATTAGGATTGGGTTACATGTTAGTATAAGTCTCTATACTTGTTTCGTTGATTATCCGTTGCATGCACACGTTTCCGTTAATCGCTTAAAGTGGACCATAACGCCCTTATGACCTTATAACGAGTATTTTGAAAATGTGGAAATGCAATAATCTTAGTTACTGATTATTTAGCATGTACGTAAATTTTCACGTCAAGCGGAGGTCTAGATTAGGAGATATGCGCATTAGCGTATATAATAAGCTTTTTATTAATTAAACGGCGCGATTAGCGCATAGCCTATCTAAACCCGATTTTCGGTACCAAAACTATTACCCGCTGATGTTAAATAATATTTTAGGATTTTTGGAGATTTTTAATTATTTTTAAGCTGGTCTTAAGCTAGGCTTATCGCATTGATTCGGTTAACACCGAATATGCCCTTTTAAGCCATAAAACGAGTTTTACAAACCCGATTGATACCAATCCAATTGCCACTGATTTAAAATAATAAATAAAGTATTTTGAACCTGTTTTGCTGATTAGAAAACTCAGATTGGTATTTTAACCCGTACGTCGCTTAAAACGGCTTTATACGCGTATTAAACGCGTAGTTTAGTATTAAAACCATTTTGCCACGTAAGACTTAATACCATTAGACATAACCTGTTAATGTAAGCTATTTTACTGATGTAATCAGACCCGGTTCATAGAAACCTAATTTAATCCTTTTATAATCTTTAAATTGACCAAAATACCCCTACGGGGCTTATTAAGAGATTAAACTCGTTATGGGCATTATGGAAGATATCATAATGATATCACCACATATTTAAAGCGTATTAACCTAGGAAACCTGTTCGCGACCCTTTCGGTTACCCGTTATGCATTATACGCGTTCGGTTCGGTTTATGTAACCAGTTTGCATAAACTAGCCGAAACGGGTCAAACGATATCATTTTTATCTCAAAATCCAGAATGTAGATAATAAACCCACATTAAACAAGTCCTCAAACTTGTCGGGTCTAAATCACATTCTATCCGGTCTTCGCTTAATCGTGCGTACGAACCGTATCCTTAAAACTAACCGGTCTAAGCTTAAGCTTAATTAAAGATCCGTTAGTATTCTAATAGGTTATTATAAACCTTCGTTCCAGATTAGGAGAACCAGTAAAAGATACCGCACTCGCTGATTTTGAACTATACTTGCTCAGGTAAATACATTTAACTTATTTCCCTATACGGGCTTGGGTAAGGTATATAAAATACCGCTTGGTCGGGCGTTGAATATTTAATCTTATTATGGTTAAATTATTGAGATGTCTCCGTTTGAATTGTTTTGTTGCTTAAAGCCTTTGGGGGGTTAATGACCGTGTCCCGGATATCCCTGGCATCATTTTACGAAATGGCCACGACCTTAGCACTCAGGTGTAGGCGTACACCTGTAGTGTCTCATAATTAAAGTGGTGTGTTAATTGATCTTTAACCCGGCTCGATCCGGGCTACTGAACGCATAAGAAACATGTAAATCCTTTACAAGTTTATATATTAAATAATTATCCCAAGTTATAAAATATTTGTGCCTTGTGCCTTAAATGCTTTTCTTAAACTCTTTTCAAAATGAGTCGGTTGATTGTATTTACCAGTGTAAACTGACGTATTTTCTTAAAAAGATTGAGTGCAGGTACTACTCGAAATAGGCTGGCTTGTCTCCTAGCATCCACATTAAGTCTCGCCAGCTTGGATGTCATATCTGTTGAACATTTGTTTCCTGTTTATTTTATTTGATCTACCTGTGGATTATATTCGACTATTTGTGATACTTCATATTACAATATCGTTTGGTTGAATTAAATCTATATATTGCTTCCGCTGTGCATTTAAATATTGTGTTGTTTGACTGTTATGTTGCCAACCACGTCACGATACTCCCCCACCGGGCCCACCGGTGACACGTGGAAATCCGGGGTGTGACAGGTTGGTATCAGAGCCAACTCTGAGTGAATTAAACACTAGCCTTTTGTGTTTAATCTCAGTTACACAATTGCACATATTTAAACTTTCGAGTCTAGACTTATAACATAAGACAAATTCCACCCTATTCGGTTTTTGTTTTGTTCTTTAAAACTTTATATTTTGTTATTTGTTATCTTATGTTTTGTTGACAGGTATAACCAAGAAAATGCCTCCAAGATTTTTACGTATGCGAGGACGAGGAGGAAAGGGGCCGACCACCGCCCCCAACGACCATGAAGCTGGGCCATCCAATACTCAAGCTCCTATCCCCGCCGAGAGTGACGGTACTCGACGGAACCAGAGAGGTCTATTTCAACCGGCAAGACGGTCGGTTTCAAACAGCTCTACAACTCCCGCTCAAGACTCATACGGGCCACATTCGGAAAATGAGCCTAGAGACCCTCACCATTCACACATACCGTTACAGCGATCTATGTCGCACCGTCCTTTTGGAGACCCCACTCCAATCTTTCAAGGCCAGTTCAACCCGGCGGATTATCTACCAGAACCAGTGGGTTTTAACCCATTGGGGCCGGAGGACCATTTTTCAGGAGGAAACGATATGGATGAGGAAGACGACCCCGAAATGCCCGCATCAGGAACTCCCAACCACCCAATAGAGGTCTCGGATAGTTCCATTTACCAAGGACCACCCTATAATGGTCCAGATAACTTCCAGGCTATCTTCACTCGGCACGAGTGGTATTACACACCCTCTCACCATTCGTCGCCACATGAGCAGCCACAACCTCACCATTCGTCGCCACATGAGCAGCCACAACCTCACTATTCTTCGCCGCATGAGCAGCATCAGCAGCATCATCAAGATTCCTCTGGGAATCACCAGTTTGAGGCAGTTACGCCACCGCCTCCACCGCCACCAGTTCAGCCGGCGCCCCCACAGCCGCGAAGACATAGGAGATCCGGAGCCCGGATGTCCACACGAACAGAGGAGTTTCATTTCAGCTCTCCTCTACAATCAAGTGGCAGAAATTATCAGCCGCTTCCAGAAGATCCACAAATGGGTGGACCATCAAACCCCGCCGTGCAGCAACCGCCACCTATAGGGCTTGATAACCAGATACCGGCATACACGGGTCCTTCGATGTACAACCCGTTTGATCCACCAACTCACACTAACCTCGGTTACGCTGAAGCCGACCCGTATTTGGTAGCGTCTAATTACTACGCCCTTAACCCGGAAGGACCGTATGGAGCTCCTTGGGGAGTAGGCTACCCATCACAGGGGTACCAGATGCCTACACAACCCCCGTACTACCAACAACCCCCGCCGTCTCTTCAGATGTCGCCACCTCAGCATCAGGAGATCCTACAAAGTATTAGGGAGGTGCGGCATGAGGCACGGGAAGACCGAAGGCGTAACCAGGGTATGTTCAAGACCTTGACGAACTTAATCAAGGGAAAGAGTAAGAAGGATCAGTAAATCCTTTGTGTATGTATGTCTACTTTAAAAAAAAAAAAAATCAAGTCCCTACGTGGACATTTATTATTTGAATGTGTATGTAGTCCCTGCGTGGACATCTACCTTTTGTACTTAGTCCCATACGAGGACTTGTTTCTATTTTAGCCCCTGCGTGGGCACATCTTTCTGTAAGACCCCTGCGTGGGCATGTACTGGTTTAAACCCCTGCGTGGGTAAGTTTATTATTAGTAAAAGACCCGTTTAGGGCTGTGTGTAATAGTATAATAGATTAATGGAATGTTTGTTTTATAAATTTCATAATTGCCATATGTGCATATATAATGTATAAAATGAAATAAATTAAAATCATTCCTTTTAAATTAATCTGCCTATGAAATTAATTAATTAAGGATCTTAGAAGTGTGAAACCTAGCCACGTGTCAAATATAAGACCGGGCCAAAATGGTAAGACCTGTCTAAAAGATTCAATTTCCTGTTAACATCTTAAAACATGTTAACACCCCTGACAGAAGTGATTCGTTAAAATCACATATGTCATATTATAAAGGAATTCTTTAAAAGATTCCTAACCTAGTTTAATGATCTCTGAATCCTAGGTTTACATCATCAATTAAGGTGATCATATTTTAACCATACGTGGTAATATAATGCCTACGGGCCCTTCTCATTTTCATATGAGACAAAAGACAGTAATAGTCTGTGACCCTGTCTGAAAAAGGTAATGAACTAGGTTCAAACCTTAAAAAGCCTTGATTCTTGAATTCATAGCTTATAATTTAAATTGTCCCTGTGACTAGGCCTTATGTGCTAATAAAACTGTTATTGTTTTATAATTAGGATAAATTATTTTAGAAATCCTAAATAAATGTGAGAAATAAATTAACCATATATGGTCTATGTTTACCGCGGTTAATAAAAATTGCCATAAAAGACAATTCTATAATAAACTCACCAATAAATTATTGTCAATATGTTACAGTTCAAAATACATGGCAGACTCAAACGAGGTCAACAGTCACCCAGGAATAGTGCCTGATAATGCCCATGTGAACGTAGCAGGTGCAGAGCTGCAAGCTATGATAGACAATGCGGTTAATAGAGCCATGGATAGACAAAACCATGGATCAAGTGGTACCCATACGAGGACCCATTCTGCATCACACACTAGAACACCTTCCAGGACCCACACTGGCCACAACAGTAATTCTCACCACTCGTCAAACCGAAGGAGTGCTCCATCCCAGAGGGTCATTCAGGATCAAGGACCCCGTAATAGAGGGTGCACCTATAAATACTTTGTGTCGTGCAAACCCAGAGACTTCAATGGGGAAAAAGGAGCTGTTGATTGCATGACGTGGATGGATGAAATGGATACTGTGGTGGATATTAGTGGTTGCCATGAAAGGGATATTGTGAAGTTTGTCTCACAGTCGTTCAAAGGAGAAGCCCTAGCCTGGTGGAGATCATTGATCCAGGCTACAGGAAAGGTTCCGTTATACAACATGACCTGGGAGCAGTTCATGGCACAAATCAAAGAAAATTTCTGCCCTCAACATGAGGTTGAGAGAATTGAATCTGACTTCCTGGCGCTGGTCATGAAGAACCTTGACTGTCAGGCCTACCTAACCAGTTTCAACACTTTGTCGAGGTTAGTTCCTTACTTGGTAACTCCGGAGCCTAAACGTATAGCTCGTTTCATTGGAGGGTTGGAACCGGAGATCAAGGCGAATGTGAAGGCCTCGAGACCAACTACTTTTCGGTCAGTAACGGACATTTCATTGTCCCTTACCTTGGATGCTGTTAGGCAAAGGTCACAGAGGAAAAGTGACACCGAAAAGAGGAAGCGTGAGGATGACAACTCACGTCGTACAGACAAGAAACAGAAGGGAAACAATGACCAGAAGAAAGGGTCAGGTTTTAGGAGGGATGGCCAGCAGTCGGGTGAAAAACCCAAATGTAAAATCTGCAAGAGGCAGCACTTTGGCAAGTGCAGGTTTGAATCCAACTCTCAATCACAATCGAAGCCTTTTGCTTGTGGTTTATGCAAATCCAGGGAACACAAAACCGTGGATTGCAAGAAAATAAAGGATGCAACTTGCTATGGTTGCAATGAAAAAGGGCACATCAAGAGCAATTGCCCAAAATATGCCAAGAAGCCGGAAGAGGCTAGGAAGACCAATGCAAGGGTCTTCAGAATGGACGCAAAGGAAGCCGTCAAGGACGACAACGTGATAACAGGTACCTTTCTCGTAAATGAGGTTTATGCGAGAGTGTTATTCGATTCAGGCGCTGATAAGTCGTTTGTAGATAGTAAGTTTTGTGAATTGTTAAAACTACCTGTTAGAATTTTAAGTGTGAAGTATGAGGTGGAACTAGCCGATGGCACAATAGAAACCGCTTCAACCTTATTAGATGGATGTTTCATATCCATTAGGAATCACTCTTTTCCTTTGTCTCTACTTCCTTTAAAACTAGCCGGTTTCGACATAGTTTTGGGTATGGACTGGTTATCACATAACCAGGCCCAGATTATTTGCAATAAGAAGCAAGTGATAATCAAGACTTCGTCTGGTGAATCACTTACTATCCAGGGAGATACCCAGTATGGGCTGCCCGAGAAGATGTCAATACTCAAAGACTCAAAGTGTTTAAAGAAGGGCTGTGTCATCTACATGGCACAGGTGATTATTGATGAACCGAAACCCAAGATTGGAGATATCCCAGTCATTTCTGAATACCCCGAAGTATTTCCTGAAGAACTACCTGGTTTGCCACCAGATAGGCAAGTGGAATTCAGGATTGATATTATTCCTGGATCAGCACCAGTTGCAAGGGCGCCTTATAGGTTGGCACCAACGGAGATGAAGGAACTGAGGACGCAGCTAGATGATCTTCTAGCCAAAGGTTTCATCAAACCTAGTTCGTCTCCTTGGGGAGCACCAGTGTTGTTTGTCAAGAAGAAGGATGGATCGATGCGTCTGTGCATCGACTACCGCGAGCTTAATAAGGTTACTATCAAGAATAGGTATCCTTTGCCCAGAATCGACGATCTGTTCGATCAACTTCAAGGGGCAAGTTTCTTCTCAAAGATTGACTTGAGGTCAGGCTACCATCAATTGAAGGTTAGAGATGAAGATGTGCACAAAACAGCATTTAGGACTCGTTATGGTCATTACGAGTTCCTAGTGATGCCTTTTGGGCTCACTAATGCACCGGCCGCATTCATGGATCTCATGAATCGCGTTTGCAAGCCGCACCTAGACAAATTCGTCATCGTCTTCATCGACGACATTCTCATCTACTCAAAGAGCCAAGCTGACCACGAGAAGCATCTTCACTGTATTTTGGAACTACTTCATAAAGAGAAGCTCTATGCCAAATTCTCAAAGTGTGAATTCTGGCTTCGAGCAGTCCAATTTCTTGGACATGTTGTTAGTGAGCGTGGTATCCAAGTAGATCCCGCTAAAGTTGAAGCTGTCATGAATTGGCATGAGCCAAAGACGCCTACAGAAATTCGTAGCTTCCTAGGTTTGGCAGGATACTATAGGCGATTCATAGAAAACTTCTCAAGGATTGCTGCACCCCTGACTTCGCTGACACGTAAGAAGATTAAGTTTGACTGGGGTCCTAAGCAGCAGGAATCCTTTGATATTCTGAAACAAAAGTTGAGCAATGCTCCAGTGTTGACATTGCCTGATGGAATAGAGGAGTTTGTAGTTTATTGTGATGCATCACACACCGGGATGGGATGTGTGCTTATGCAAAAAGGCAAAGTCATTGCCTATGCTTCAAGACAGTTAAAGGTGCACGAAAAGAATTACACCACCCACGATTTGGAGTTGGGTGCCGTTGTATTCGCACTAAAACTGTGGAGGCACTACTTATATGGAATCAAATGTGTGATCTATTCTGATCACAAGAGCCTTCAACATCTGTTCAACCAGAAGGACTTGAACATGAGGCAACGCCGTTGGATGGAAACTCTTAATGATTACGATTGTGAAATAAGATACCATCCCGGCAAGGCGAATGTAGTCGCCGATGCCTTGAGTCGGAAAGAAAGGGTGAAACCCATCCGAATCAATGCCAAGAGCATGGAATTAAAGAACAGCTTGATAGAAAGGTTGTTAGCTGCACAGAAAGAAGCTGTGTTGGAAGCTAATTATCCTAACGAAAAGCTAGGAGTAACTGAGGAGCAGTTATCTCTTAGTAAGGATGGAATTCTTAGATTGAATGGACGTATATGGGTTCCAGTTTATGGAGGACTTCGTGATGTTATCCTCCAGGAAGCCCATAGTTCCAAATACTCCGTTCATCCTGGAGCTGACAAAATGTACCATGATCTTAGAGCAAATTATTGGTGGATAGGCTTGAAGAAGTCTGTAGCTACCCATGTAGCTAAATGCTTGACGTGTGCGCAAGTCAAAGCAGAACATCAAAAACCGTCAGGTTTACTACAACAACCTGAACTTCCTACTTGGAAGTGGGAAATGGTAACTATGGATTTTATCACCAAGTTACCCAAGACGAGGAAAGGAAATGACACCATCTGGGTGATAGTCGACCGACTGACTAAGTCAGCACATTTCCTACCCATTAAGGAGACCTACAGCTCCGATATGTTAGCCCAACTGTACGTTGATAAGATTGTAGCCCTACATGGCATACCTGTAGCTATTATCTCTGACCGAGATACTAGATACACATCACATTTTTGGAAAAGTTTCCAACAATCTTTGGGCACACGTTTGAACTTTAGTACGGCTTACCATCCACAGACAGACGGTCAGAGTGAGCGTACTATTCAAACGTTGGAAGACATGCTACGTGCATGTGCGATCGACTTGGGAGGTAGCTGGGATAAGAACCTGCCATTGATCGAATTCTCCTACAACAATAGCTACCATACCAGCATAAAGGCTGCGCCTTTTGAGGCACTATACGGTAGAAAGTGTAGATCGCCTGTTTGTTGGGCGGAAGTTGGAGAAGTCCAGTTGTCAGGACCAGAGATTGTATTCGAAACGACGGACAAGATTGTCCAGATTCGTAACAATCTCCAAGCTGCCCGGAATAGGCAGAAGATTTATGCTGATCCAAATCGTAAGGATTTTCACTTCGAAGTAGGTGACAAAGTCCTACTTAAAGTGTCACCCTGGAAGGGGGTGATGCGATTTGGTAAGAAAGGTAAGCTAAGCCCGAGATACATAGGACCTTTCGAGGTTATCGAACGTATCGGGTCAGTTGCCTACAAGTTAAACTTACCTGAAGAGCTCAGTAGTATACACAATGTGTTCCACATCTGCAATCTGAAGAAGTGTTTCGCTGACTCCGCTGACGAATCAGTGATTATACCCTATACAGATGTGCATATCGATGAGAGCTTGAAATTTGTGGAAAAACCTTTGTCGATTGAAGATCGACAGGTAAGAAAGCTTCGAAGAAAGCACATACCTTTTGTAAAGGTCAAATGGGATGCCCGAAGAGGTCCCGAGTATACGTGGGAGTTGGAATCCACCATGAAAGAAAAGTACCCTTACTTGTTTCAGTAAATCTCGGGTCGAGATTTATTTTAAGGGGGTGAGGATGTAACACCTCGCAAATTTCGGGTTAATAATAAAATGACACGTGTCATGTAAGACAAAACGCGTTGGAAACCCGGATATAATAAAGATGTTTTCGGTAGGATTTAAAGTGGCGTCATGTTAAATTATTACCTCTGAACACCTCAATTATAAATCCCAATACCCGATATATTAAATTACACATCTATGTACCCTCAATTCAAGGAATTATTGCCTTTAAAGGAAAATTCAAATGCATGATGTGATCCCATGTTGAAATGAACGATAAACCGTCATTTACGGGTCTTGTATATGTAATCAAGTGAAATAAAGGATGATGGTAGGGTATGTTACAGTATTAGACACTTATTGGAGGTCCCCTATTGATAAAATGAAGTCAACAAGTCGCACATGTGGGCTGCCTTTTCGAACAAATGAAGAAACAAGCAAACAGCCCCTGTATAAGGCCTGCGCATCGTAGCAAATATACCCCTACGATGCGCAGGGGTTGCCCAGAATCAGAAAAACGGGCTGTTGCCTGTCTTTCGCGATTGTAACCCTTTAAGCCGGTTTTCTCTTGCACATGCATGAACCTTAGACACCCCTACATGCTACTAACATGTGTTGATCAGTTATGGAAGGCCCTAGACTTGGTTGTCACTTGCTTATGGTGCATGAAACTTGTATATAAAGACCCTTTCATTCACCACTTTCATTCACAAATCAATTACAAGCATTCTGATTATTGGGGAGCTTGCAAACTGATCAAGAGCCTTCCTAGTCATCCTCTAATCATCTAGTAAGTCTCTAATCCCTTCTAAATTAATTCTAGTTTAGTTTTTAGCTTAAAAGTCAACATATCGTATTAAACGGTTGACTTCGGGTTTAGTTATCGATAGCTCAGTCGTAACCCGAATTAAAAGTACCGTTAGATAGGTAATTATATGGGTATTAAACCCTTATAAGGGCAAGTACCAATTCCAGACCTAACTAGGTCGTTTGTCGGGTCAAACGTTGACCGAAAAAGTCAACAGAATTGACATTTATGATTTAATGCATGAAATGCAATCCGTAAGGCGTGTAACTTGTTCTAACCTTAATATAACTTGGTAATAAGTATAAAAACTTGTTTGCGCTTGCCCGACTCGACAAATTTCTGTTTAAACCCGGTTCGGAACCGAAATGCGCAAAACCTTGACTTTTGCGTTGACTTCGGTTCTGACCCGTTTTAGTTGATATTAGACATACCTTAAAGTCTCATTAGGATTGGGTTACATGTTAGTATAAGTCTCTATACTTGTTTCGTTGATTATCCGTTGCATGCACACGTTTCCGTTAATCGCTTAAAGTGGACCATAACGCCCTTATGACCTTATAACGAGTATTTTGAAAATGTGGAAATGCAATAATCTTAGTTACTGATTATTTAGCATGTACGTAAATTTTCACGTCAAGCGGAGGTCTAGATTAGGAGATATGCGCATTAGCGTATATAATAAGCTTTTTATTAATTAAACGGCGCGATTAGCGCATAGCCTATCTAAACCCGATTTTCGGTACCAAAACTATTACCCGCTGATGTTAAATAATATTTTAGGATTTTTGGAGATTTTTAATTATTTTTAAGCTGGTCTTAAGCTAGGCTTATCGCATTGATTCGGTTAACACCGAATATGCCCTTTTAAGCCATAAAACGAGTTTTACAAACCCGATTGATACCAATCCAATTGCCACTGATTTAAAATAATAAATAAAGTATTTTGAACCTGTTTTGCTGATTAGAAAACTCAGATTGGTATTTTAACCCGTACGTCGCTTAAAACGGCTTTATACGCGTATTAAACGCGTAGTTTAGTATTAAAACCATTTTGCCACGTAAGACTTAATACCATTAGACATAACCTGTTAATGTAAGCTATTTTACTGATGTAATCAGACCCGGTTCATAGAAACCTAATTTAATCCTTTTATAATCTTTAAATTGACCAAAATACCCCTACGGGGCTTATTAAGAGATTAAACTCGTTATGGGCATTATGGAAGATATCATAATGATATCACCACATATTTAAAGCGTATTAACCTAGGAAACCTGTTCGCGACCCTTTCGGTTACCCGTTATGCATTATACGCGTTCGGTTCGGTTTATGTAACCAGTTTGCATAAACTAGCCGAAACGGGTCAAACGATATCATTTTTATCTCAAAATCCAGAATGTAGATAATAAACCCACATTAAACAAGTCCTCAAACTTGTCGGGTCTAAATCACATTCTATCCGGTCTTCGCTTAATCGTGCGTACGAACCGTATCCTTAAAACTAACCGGTCTAAGCTTAAGCTTAATTAAAGATCCGTTAGTATTCTAATAGGTTATTATAAACCTTCGTTCCAGATTAGGAGAACCAGTAAAAGATACCGCACTCGCTGATTTTGAACTATACTTGCTCAGGTAAATACATTTAACTTATTTCCCTATACGGGCTTGGGTAAGGTATATAAAATACCGCTTGGTCGGGCGTTGAATATTTAATCTTATTATGGTTAAATTATTGAGATGTCTCCGTTTGAATTGTTTTGTTGCTTAAAGCCTTTGGGGGGTTAATGACCGTGTCCCGGATATCCCTGGCATCATTTTACGAAATGGCCACGACCTTAGCACTCAGGTGTAGGCGTACACCTGTAGTGTCTCATAATTAAAGTGGTGTGTTAATTGATCTTTAACCCGGCTCGATCCGGGCTACTGAACGCATAAGAAACATGTAAATCCTTTACAAGTTTATATATTAAATAATTATCCCAAGTTATAAAATATTTGTGCCTTGTGCCTTAAATGCTTTTCTTAAACTCTTTTCAAAATGAGTCGGTTGATTGTATTTACCAGTGTAAACTGACGTATTTTCTTAAAAAGATTGAGTGCAGGTACTACTCGAAATAGGCTGGCTTGTCTCCTAGCATCCACATTAAGTCTCGCCAGCTTGGATGTCATATCTGTTGAACATTTGTTTCCTGTTTATTTTATTTGATCTACCTGTGGATTATATTCGACTATTTGTGATACTTCATATTACAATATCGTTTGGTTGAATTAAATCTATATATTGCTTCCGCTGTGCATTTAAATATTGTGTTGTTTGACTGTTATGTTGCCAACCACGTCACGATACTCCCCCACCGGGCCCACCGGTGACACGTGGAAATCCGGGGTGTGACAAAACATTCCATTCATGCCTTTCATCACTTGAATCCGTCTCGCGGATTCAAACATTGCATTCATACCCTTCATCCTTGAATCCGTCTCACGGATTCAAACATATCATTCGTATCTTAGTGATCCGTACTTAATTACGGATTCCACATTCTTCATTCTTATCAGGCATGTTTTTCATACTTTCATAGTACTCTCAATTCCCCGAGAGTCTTACTTCCCATTTCACCCACACGCCCGCCTGCTACCTAACTCTACCGGACATACCTGTAACAATTATCATGATCTCACGAACGTCATACGTTTCTCGTGTACTGGCCAGGTACACAATCCACATAGTAGTTTCGTGCCTTCATGTAATTATCACCTTATGTCCGTAGACTTAGGTTTCGGCGCGTGTATCACTTCCAGTACTTCATTACTATACAGTCATTGTCCTTCATTTTAAAAATTTTCCTTCCCTTAATGAACTTTACCATCACTTACACTCACATATTAAATTTACGTACCTGGGCTCATTTGCCTATTTGTCTTATTACCTCTTTGCCTGCCTTAGTATTCATCCTAGACTACATTCACGGATCATCCTCTTCCAACGCTTATGCTTACCTTGCACATACAAAACCGTCAGTTTCTTTATACGTACACAAAAGTACCTACTTACATTAGCCTTTACCTTTGGATCTTGATCGAGTCTTAGATTGTACGGATTTCTTATCTCAAGAGCACACAAGTTTGAGTTCAAGTACTTACCTTCTCGTACTTGATTCCCTCAAACCAGGGCTCTGATACCAACTTGTGAGACCCTAAATCGTACATGACAAAAGTCGCAGCGGAAACACGTACCATAAAATTTCTTTCATTATAAATACCTCAACTTATTTAAAATTTAACTTTAACACAGCTTTTTCTCATAAATCCGTCATCCTCTTATTTACTAGTTAAAAACATAGCTTATGTTTACTACATTATGTACATCAACGTTTCCGTACAATCTCTCTAGTGACTCGATCTTCGAACTCCAATCCTTGGATATCCTCATGACTGGTACTACCTGCGCTCACCACATAAAATTCACAACATTAGTACGCATTATAAACATACAAGGTTTGTTCACGTTTACTTCTCGTTTCGTTAACTCTTTACATCCCAGCTTTCCCATCCTGATCATATGATCCGTAGTGAGACTTCTTTGGTATTCCTACGTTACACTTACTCACCAAGCACGCAATTATTACTGTTAGTGCTCAATTTCATTAAATGCATGCGTACATACTTTCATACAAACTGATACATACGTTTACGGTCACAAATAGCAACTTTTCTACATACATACCTACATACATACGTACGTACCTACGTACGTGCATACCTAAATACATCCATTCCTACCTACATACATACATACCTACATTCATACATACATACATCCACACATACATACTTATTACATGCCTTCACACAAACCTACATACGTGCATACCTTCGTACATACTCACTTACGTACATACGTTCTACCTACCTACACACCTACATACATACATTTAAACGCATAAGACATACATACGTATATACCTTTCTTACATCTTTACATACATGCATACTCTCGTACATATCTTTATACATACATAAATACACATCCGCATACATACATACATTCCTACGCCTTCACATATATACATACTATCACACGTATCTTCATATATGCATAAATACGCATCTGCGTACACTTACAACATCTTGTATACCTCTTACATACTAATACGTTAATTACATGAGACTTAAACTTTGATTTATAGCTCATATTCATCTAAGGATCAATCAAAATCATGTTTAGAAAGTCCGCCGTAGTCCACGGACAACAAACCGAAGCCTACGATACATAAATCAACTTAACTAACAAATTTCAGACTTTTGGACTTGGAGAGGTCGTCGGCGACGGCCCGTAATTTTTCCCTTAGCCAAAACCCCATAGACAGGTACATAAGGCGTCTGAGAAAAACTGACTTTCCCATGCCCGTCGGCGACGGCCTCCTTGCCCGTCGGCGATGGCCTCTCTAAAATGGATTTTCCTGCAGTTCCATTTCGACGTCCGAACGCACTAAAACGCGCATAACTTTCGAACCGCTTACCCGTTTAACCTCCCGTTTCTTCCTACATGCTTGTAAATTCACATTCTATCATATAAACTTAAAATCCCACATCCGCATTAAGGAAATTCTTATCTTACGCCCTATCGACTTATTGTCATTTCCTAATTATTTGACCCGTTATGGGTATTTGCGCATTAATTGATCTAAGACTAACAAAACCATACTTCCCACTTCCATACTTGTCCAAAACATTACACTAATCGTATAACTTTTTTATAAACCACTTATTAAGATCGTTTGCCCAAAATACTCATCAAGGGCATTTTGGTCAACTTTAAATCCCATCCTTTACGACGTAAGACTACGACACATATTTGACCTCAACCATCATGTTTAGTTAATTAAAACACCAAATAACTTAATCGAACATAAGAAGTGATTACAGAAATCACTTACCTTACGCGTCCGCGCTCGTATCCGATTCCTTGCCTCTTCTTGACCCGTTATCCTTTCTCGCTTGAGTCCGTCTGGACATGATTCCTATACTTTCATGTCGCCCATCACATTCTTGTTAGTATACACAATTGTACGCGTTAACGATCATATTAACCACATATTTCACATTTGACTTTCTTTAGTCACAACTAACAAGCATAAAACATATAATCAAATTCATATCCTTTCCAATTCATGAAATTCATCATATAATCATGGATAACGCATATTAACATAACATGTACCATACGACTTCCTACAATCCTACCTTTACGACAACGAGTCAAATCATGTAACTTATACTTAGTTGACTTTTGAGAGTCAACTATTAACCATACTTAACTATCGACTTATCACCATATACTTGTAACATCATAATCGACTATACGGACGATACTATTATCATACGCTTGGTGTGCGTACCACCTTCTAAGCATAACGTACAACTGATTTATGCATGAATCTTCTAAGCTCATATATAATTCATCAAATCCTACTACTAATCAACATATAACATTCACACATAAACATCAAACATATCTCCACCACCTTTCTCTCAATTCAACTCACAAGAATTCATCATATCCATCATAATTCATCAACAATCAACAAGAATTGAACATGGATGATCATTAAAGTCATCATCCTTACCAAAACAAGTGGGTTTCGCCTCTAAACATCAAATTAACACAAACCGTACATAACCTATGTTCTATATGATGATTCTAACACTTATACATGATCAATTTCACCTTAACTTACGGATTAGAACATAACCCACTTCACACATGATCACCAATCTTTGATTTAAGACATACCTTACGATCCCCTTGTGAAGGTGATCACTAATTCATACTCGGTTGTGAATTTGGGCCTTGATTCATTCTTCAAATTGAAGCTTTTGATGAACTAGGGTTTGGGGCTCTTGAGAGCCCCTGATCAATCCATCCAGAACACACACGAAGGTGTGTGTGTGTGTGTGTGTGATCTTTTTCTTTTAATAACTCAACTTTCATTTGTTCCACTTTAGCCCCTCGGGTTTACCTTTAAAACATAACTGACACTACCCTCCTCATTTAATACTTTTGACCATACCCTTAACTAGGTTAAATAGCCTAGTTATTTATTTCATGACATGTCACCTAAGAACATACACCAAATATTAACATTCAGATTTTGGGGCGTTACAAGTCTACCACCCTTAAACAAGGTTTCGTCCCCGAAACCTTTCTTACTTTCATCGAACACACATTATCTTTTCTTCCAGTCCATCCATACGACCACTAGCCCATCCTAATGAGAATCTTCTAGCTCCAAGAACCCGTTCCGGAGTTCTTATTAGTATTGCTTTCACTAGTAGCGCTACTTTCTAACAACCTTCATAGCTAGTGGTTTATTCCTCGTTCACATATTCCTTTGTTATGTGCAATATATCCTTTTGTTTACTTAAATAATTCCAACATTTCATTATTAACATTCTTTCTGTTTATTTGCACATTCATAACGTTTTCGTCGACTAAACGACCTTACTTTGAATTTGAAATCTATACATACTCATATATGCTTAACTTTAACGTTAACCTTATTCAATGTTAACCTTATTCTACATTTTCTACAGTTACGTATACCTTGCATACCTTTATTTCATCTTTAATTCATTCCGTTCATTTCACATTACTATAGCTTTCACTTCAAGCATTACTTAATTCACGTGTATAAATAGTTCATATCTCTCCAATCATGAGTTAAACATTTTACTAACCTCTTTTTCATTGCCCAACCACGATCCGCACCCCAGATCGATCATCTTCTCCTCTAGTACTAGCCGTACAGGCCAGGTTTCATTCATTCGTGTAATGAGCTTCCGCTCGTGCACGTTCTTTCACCAATACGATTGGTTTCATCACATCAATAGTTCTGCTATAACGTACCACACATTCTATTTCTTACATGCAATCTTTTCATTCAATTAATCATTTCGCCAACTGAAGTACACGCTCGTACTCCCTTCCATTCATGCTTACTTGCAAAGACCTTATTACATCGTTTCAATATTTCTTACTAAGCTTACCCCTCCCGCCCATATTCAAGTTATTGTCCAGGTCATAGCCCTTCATCATTCTGACTTCCAAGAGTCAATTACTAACACATCTAACACGTAACTTATACAAAACTTCATCTGTTATCCTATCACCTTTTACTTTATACTTATTTCTATGACCCATTCGACTCAATCATGGTCAAACTGTCGACATCTTCTTAGGCGGAGTACTTGCAAGAAAACAATCCAAATACATGAATGCTATGTTTGTTATACTTGATGCTTATACTTGGATGATTCTTATGTGATACAATAGTCATTAGCTTATTACTAGCCTCCATTTAACATGTATAGCGCTATAGGAGTAACGCACCACCCGTGAACGAAAGGTCATGTTGAATTATATCATTTTGCGTAAATAGAGGGTTGACTAGAAATATTGCATGCCCTGTATGATGCTCTTGTATAAACTAAGTTGCCATGTGGATTCGTTTTTAAACCTTTAAACTTATACTTATACTTATTCTTAAACTTGTATACTCGCATTTGCTTTTGCATTGAATTGTATTTTAAACATGTTACAGGTTGAGGAATGATGATGTTATGAAACGGATTAGCAATGATGCCTAGATACTCACTTAGACGTTTAGGTTAAAGTGTTGTATCAATTTTGTTATGTTATGCTATGAACAATGTTGTTATTTGAATTTCCTTGTAATGTTTTGACAGTTTGATTATGAAATGAAATCGGTTGAATTAAATATTGTCACAAATAGTGTTATGAAGTCTCTTACAATCTCGAACTAGTCCCACTCCGATGATTCCGCCATTGGTTGGGGTGTGACACTATCATATACTTTCTTATTTGTTTACATCAAAGACTCGATTATATGTTATGTATTGGTGTATGTGGATGGCATTATCATTACTAGGAGTTCCTCAGACTTCTGCTTACACTCATAGTTTAAGCTTAAGAATTTGAGGGAGTTATCCTATTTCTTGGGAGTTCAGGCTACATTCTCTGGTGATGTATTACACCGTTCTCAAAAACCGCATTTACTTGATTTGTTGTAGCGTACGGGGCTTGTTGAGTGTCGTCCTCTATCTACTCTTCTAGCTTCTGGAAGGTAGCTTTCTCGTCACATTGGTACTCCGTTGACTAATTCTACTTTATATCAGAGTAGCATTGGTATGTTATAGTGTTTCGTCTTGCCTCAGCCCGAGATAGCATGTGCGGTTAGTAATGTGTCCCGGTTCTTACAGACACTTACTGATCGTTACTAGGTTACAGTCAAGCGTATTTTGAGATATCTTAAAGGCACAGGTACTCATGGGTTGTGTATTTATCAATCTGATTGTATTGATCTTCATGCTTATTCTGATGCTGACTAGGTTGGATGCCCTGATGATCATCAATTGATTACAGGATATTATGTCTTTCTTAGGCCTAACCTCATTAGTTGAAGCTCCAAGAGGCAGCATATTGTTGGCCATTCTAGCATAGAGATCGAGTATCATACTTTATCTCATATTGTTGTTGAGATCAAATGGATTATGGATTATGTCTTTATTACAGGATCTACATATCTACATATCACTTTACCATGTCCACCTACTCTTTGGTGTGACAATATTCGTGCCAAATATCTTGCAGTCAATTCAGTGTTTCATCAACGTATGAAACACCTTGAGATTGAATTGCATTTTATTTGATATATGGAATTGTCTCAAACTCTCTGTGTTCGTTATGTGTCCACGACTGTTCAGATTCCAGATTTATTGACCAAGGGGTTGTCGTCATCTCATTTTGACACACTTATGTCCAGCCTTCATGTTGTTGCGCCACGTCTGGCTTGAGGGGGCATACTGGAGTATATAGACTATGTTTGTATTTTGCATGGTCTGTTATAGTTAATTGGTCTTAGCCTTTTATGATTTCTATGTAGTTAGTTATGGTTTACACTCCCTTTAATAGCAAAGTGCTCTACATTGTATCTTGATTTTATGGAAACACAGAGAGTTTATAGTTTCTTTATAACATGCATAATCATTTACTCAATAAATTTATTTTCGGGACTGTTTGTGTACATAATTCTTTCAAACAACCACCGCTTTGTGTTTAAAGTTCACCCTAGCCCCCTCTTACTTGATTTCCACCTTGTGTTCTTTTTTGTGCTTTTACTTTCTTTTGCTTAACCAACAAGGTAAGCATTGCTACCTTTTGTTTCCATCAATCTACAGTTCACGAAATGGTGTATTCACTATTCGGGTCGGTTTGACCTTCTGACTTTTGACATTAAAAGGTTAAACCATAGAACATCATCTCTAAATCACAAATACAAAGTGTAATGGCATTGTGATATTTTTCTTGCCATGTTTAAATCACTTTTAACATGCCCAAAATTTGTTGCAGTTTAAAGATCAACCCATAAAGATTAATATACGAACAATTGAAACGCGTGATGGATATATGTAGCAAGATTATATGAAATCTCAAAACAAGAACTTTCAATTAATGGAGTTGAAGGGGGGACATAACTATGTGGATTGATACCAATACATCATCAACCATAGAAACCTAAAGGAAAACAACATACCAAATTACAACCCGATCACGATGATCATAGCATTAACTCAAATCCCATTGATAACACAAACAAAGACACAACAAAAACACAAACACAAACACGAAACCATAACAAGAAAAAGTCTGGAAGAAAGGCATCACCTTCCCTTTGCCTGAGTGACTTGCCTCTTACTGTTATCCCCCCATTTTCCCTAATCCATTCGATCATAACAAGATCCAATAAAAAGGGTATCGTTCTCCATATTATGCATGCGATGAATTATCTCTTATCGTCATCTTCTTCTTCTTCTTCTTTCGCCACATCTTTGATTTGTTAATGGTTGATGGGTTATCGTACGTCTCCATTGAGATGAATATATGCATTATATATAACATGATTGTAGTCGTAGTTAGTCATTTAGTGAAAAGGAGAAAGAGACGTAGGTCGATAATGGGATTTTCCTAATGGTCCCCCTTGTCTTTATTCTCAAATTTCCTAGCTAATGGCCCCCCATTGTCTTTATTCTCAAAATTTAGCCTAATAGTGATGCACCACTAAAGATTTATAAATCTTATTCTTTCAAACGTGATTACCATTGCTAACTAAAGTTGGCATACCCTTATCTTTTACCCCCTTTTTTCGGGTCTCCAAAAAGCTAAAATCTTTGTAGAGAGATCTAGAGTAGAGCAAATCTAGAATGAAGCTACGGTAAAGAATTCATTTTGGATCAAGATTTGACGCGTGTTGTACTAAAAGACGAATGTAAAAGGATTAACAAAAGGGAAAAGTAGTTTAAAGTGGTTATTTATTGTTAGGAACAAAATGGAGGAGAATAATAAAAGGTGATATAGATAGATGTGTAATTAGTTTGGACCACCCAACTCATCATAATCAAGAATCATAAAGGAGGAATCTTGATGGGTGTCTTAAACAACTAATTAGTGGGGTGGCAACTTTTTTTTTCTACCTAAACCTATTATTATTATTTACCATTAATACCATTTTATGTTACAAAAGTCAAAATTCCAAACGGAAGAATCTTGATATATACTAGCTAATTAGGGTGAGTGGGCGACTTGTGAAAATTAAAGTTACTATTATTACAACTTTTTATTTTTGAAAAGAATACATCATTCGTTTTGATTCATTGTATCATAACTTTATATGGAGTAAAAGTGTGGGAGTAAAGAAAGAATGAAGATTTAGGCATTGATAAAGAAAGTGAAAAATAAAATCCCAAGGCTTATCCACTACATGGACACATCACAATTTGTTGGCAATGATGGATTAGATGACATTATTGGATAAGCTAGTACACACCCTTTACAAAAGTTTTGTAGAGGTGTGAGTCCTTTTGGTTTAATATTATATTGTTTATGTATTTAAATAACAAATAGAGAAGTTGATTCACAATCATATATTTTTACCATATATAACATTATCCTATATATATATTACCACATAAGTTTATCAGTTTATGTATATCAATCAAATAACAAAATAAACAACAAAAGATAGAATTTGTAAGCATGTATGTATTTTGTATAATTCCTAACACGATATGGATCCGACGAAATAGTTCAGTTTGGGTTGGGGCAAAATATATCTGACCAGGGTATGGATTGAGATATATGAATAACATGTTAATGTAAGTATTTGTGTTGTTTTAGTTGGCATGGTATACTATACACAACTTGTGAACCATCTTTAAACTATTATAAAATAAAAAATATGAAATTCACATCTTCAAATTTTAGATAAGTTTATGTATTCTCAATCACGAGTCGCTTTTCTTTACGATGTGTATTCAAATATTTAAAGATTACGATATCCTAAAACATTTTATTTATACAATGAAAAAATATTGGAAGTATCAGGATCAAGCTAACCCCAAACAAACCTCTTTTAAGTGATGTTTAAACTTTAAAGTTGCTTATTGTGACAGATTTTTCCTTGAACTTTTCGTTACTTAAATGCGTCCTTTTGGAACTTGACATCAACGTGGACATGCCGGAGTGGTTATCGGGCATGACTAGAAATCATGTGGGCTCTGCCCGCGCAGGTTCGAATCCTGCCGTTCACGTCTTTTATCGTTTTTATTATTTTCTTGCCTGGGCTTTGCAATCTGGTGAGGCTTTGTTTGGCTAAGGCTGCATCATCAAATATTTATGCCTTGGGCCTTGGCCCCCTTTCCAGTTTGCATTCTTACTTTTTGGGCCTAACACAGTAAGACACAAATTAAAAAAAATATATATATATGTGTGTGTGTGTTTTGACATAGTTTTGTCCCCCAAGTGACAAGTCTCTTCTAGATATATCCAACTGCTAATCGATTCACCAAGAAATTGGAGAGAAGTTTAAGAGAAATTAGGAAGGAATGTTTCTCGAACAATTATAGTTCGAGACCTACGTTAAATTTTGATATGAAATTATTGTTCGCTTATGAACAAGTAGAGGAAACTAAATCTTTGTATCAAATACATTCATAATATGCTTGTGGATCCAATAACTAAAGGTCGATCACCCATAAGCATTATGTAAGCACTTGTAATAAGGACGGGTTTAATGATGACCATGTACAATTGCATATCGTACTATATATGATTAATTATTAATTTTTCCTCACTCGTTAAGAATGTCTTTGTCTCTTAATATGTTTATGTTAGCCGGAAGACATATAGACAGTAATTATACAAATCAAAATTAAGGGCTTATTTGTCAATTTGATCATAGGTTTACTTAAGTTTTAAATTTGGGATTGTAGTATGATTAACGAGGGTCTTGAATTGAATATCGATTCTGTATTTCTCTGCTTCGGTTTTGGTTTAAAACTAATAGTATTAAAATCTTATCAAACTTAGCTAATGCTCATAACAAATTATAACTCGACCAAGGTATTATGTGTGTGTATTAAATGGCCGTTATCATTCATCAAATATATGATCATTGACTTTATCACCCCTGTATCAATTAATTGGTAATCATTTGATGGACGTAATTACCATTACTAGATAAAATAGGGTTTACCCTTTAGTGTATAAATAGAAATAGAAAGGATTAAAGACTAAACATAACATTACAAACACACATAATTTGTCCCCTTCTCTCTTTAAGAATCGTGGGTTATTTAGACTCATCAAAAGCCATCTTAATCGTCGTACATGCTAAACATAAACTTGATCAATTAAAAACATGTCTATTTTCATCTTTGCGATTTATAGATTATCAAATACCATGTTCTGTATTGTTGTTTCTATTATGTTTAGTTAAAAATTTACACAACTCCTCCTCCTTAGGTGGCTAATTAAAAATTAGTGCCGATAGATAATTAAAAAATAAACCTATGCAGTGAAGGAAAAAAAGAAGTTAACTAAAAAACAAACGAAAACCTTGATTTGACCTTTTGCCCACATTCGAAAATAATAAGCAATATAAAATAATATAACCAATGAGATAGTGGTGGAGTGGTAAGAAAGAGACCTTTTGTTCCAAATGATTAAGGTTCAATTCCTGTCCCCAACATCTTTTTTTCCCTTTTTAACGGTCAACAAACTCAATCCCGAGCACTCTCGGGACACCCACTGGACAAACGGAGTACTCCGAGAGTAACCCGAGTCCACCACCAATTCCGGGGAAAACCCGGTAACCCACCCGCCCGTAGACACGACGGTGAAATTACCGGTAAAACCCGTTTGGCTCAAGGATCCAACCCAGTTTTCACTGGGTCTCCTATCATTGCCCACCAGTGCCTCACTCTGCACCAAGTGGGAGTCAAACCTGCATCTCTCAAGAGAAATGCAAGCCCTCCACCACTTAATCTAGAGATCATTGGCTCCTGCCCCCAACATCTAGTTTCTGCCGCACCTGGTGATAATGGAAGGCTAGGCGAGTAGGTGGCGATCGCTAGTTCGGTTCTTAAACTGAGCGGGTTTTACCTCACCGCACTGTCATGCCTTCGGGCGAGTGTTCTCGGGCTTCGGCCATAGGTGAGTGTTTTTCCCGGTTCGGAAGGCAAGTGTATCCCGATGTAGTGAATTTCGTCAGTAGCCCATTTGAAGGATTCGTTGGCCGTTCAAAAAAAGTATAATATAATATAATATAACTAGGTTTGTCACCGTCGCCGTGTTGCGGCGAACTTCTTTTAATATCTAGTATGTGTTTACATGTGTTTTGAAATCACTCCGAGCGCGTTGCGCACGTAACCGTTGACAAGATAAAAAAGAAAATATAGAAAAAACACTAAAAGATAACCGAAAGAAAATCAATAAATAAGTTGTATGATAATGATGTTGTTCGTATGAAATCTGTGGTCAAAGATAAGCAAAAAGTACTGGGTACCGGTACTGGTACCGAATTTCCCGAACCGAAAGATGTTAAGTACCAATTCGGTACCGACTTTTGGCGTTCCTGACACCGACTTTTGGCGTTCCTGGTACCGATTTTTACCTTCATATACCGGTACCGTAACCGGTGTTTTTGGTACCAATATCGATTTGGTACCGGTTAGCACCGAGCTCATCCCTACCCTTGAAACTAAAAAAAAAAAAGAAATCATTAAAAGTTGAAGAAAATCTACAGTACTCGTGATCAAGGATGAGCAAATGGTACCGGGTAGCAGTACCAAAATTCCCGAACTAAAAGATTTCCAATATCAATTCGGTACCGACTTTTTGGCGTTTTCTATACCAGGCTGATACCGGTTTTTACCTTCTTGTACGAACTAAAAGATTTCCAATATTAATTCGGTACCGAATTTTGACGTTTTCTATACCAGACTGATACCGATTTTGACCTTTTTGTACCGATACCGAATAGAACTGTACATGTATTTTATTATAATATCAAAAATACTATTCATTAATAATAATATAATAATAATAGTAATATAAAAGAACTGTTCATTCAGTTCTTCTTTTATCATATGTATTTTATTATAATATCAAAAATACTATTCATTAATAATAATATAATAATAATAGTAATATAAAAGAACTGTTCATTCAGTTCTTCTTTTATCATATACATATATGAATATATGAATTGCTCTATGCTATGAGTAACTTTTTGAGATGTACTGCGTAATTATCGACTATATTGTATGTTCTTATCAAACTTTAGGGAATAATCGTCACTTCTTAAGTTCTTTTGGTCTAGTGATCAATAAAAAAACATATTTTCCCGATGAATTTATGCCTCAACAACTAACAAACAACATGCAAATTAATTGAATAACAACATTTAGTTAAAACAAAGTAGATAGGGCACATGACTCACAACTCTTTGAAATAATAATATTTTAAGTTAATGTAAATAGAAAATATATGAAATGAGAAGCATAACGAATACGAGCATACGATAAGGGGCTTCAACTAATGCCTTGTTTTTACGAGGGGTATGGTTTATTGATCCACCGCCGCTTCCCCTCCCTCCTCTTTGTCCCTTTGCTAACGACACCATATCATGTTTCATGGATTCTTTGTCATCATCTAAAGTTGTTGCCTCTAACCCTGCATCGTAAAGAACAACGATATCTTTAACATAACTTTTTAGTGTAATAGGAAACCTTAAGCCCTAGGGACTCTAGCTTACCACGAGATTCTTGAAGTATAACTAGGCTTTTTGAATGTTCAATCCTTTCATTTTCACGAGCCAGTCTTGATGGAATTTGGGTAGAAAAGAGAAAGATGAATAACCAAGAAAGCATAATGAGCTTTGTTCTCTCCATTTCAATTGCTTCATGCTTGCTACAAGTATTAAAAGGCATATATAAGGAGTGTAGGATATTAGAGGATCTATTCTATTTCGAAGCTTTTGCTTTTTATTATTAGAGAAACGTTATCTTTTTTTGAACGGCAGAGAAACGTTATCTAATCAAAACATTACTTTCATATCTTTATCATTGTCAATATGTAAGGAAAACTATGTTCTATTTTTCTGTCTTATGTAACATACTCTCGGTTTTACTATTGTGTATAAGATGCCTTGCATATATAGAAAATAAAATGGTGATGTGACTTTTAGTGATGTGACAATGTGTCATGTAACATTACATACTACAACGATAACAGCCAATTGATAGCGTATTAGACCATGTGTAGTGGTTTAGGAGTTTCAAGCCCCTCTTTTGGGTATTATCTGACATGTGGCTCCAATCAGCAAGGGAGCTTGAAGTTAAAAAGGGGTGTAATGGGGCTTGAACTTTAAGTCCCCTTGCAATGATTAGATATTGTAATTAAAAAAAACATAACAAAAATTATATTGGTCATCCACTTTTGAATTAGGCGTTTTTGTGGAAACGCCCCCAAAAAAAACCCATGGGGGCGGTGTGCTCCAGTGAATGGGGCATTTTTGCCCACTTCACGCCCAATCCCCAAGCCACTACAGGTGGTCTTACATCAGAGAAAAAACAACATTTTCGATATCGACAATATAAAATACGAAGGTAAAAAAAAAGACTAAAATTCAAATCGTGGCTTGCATATTACTTTATGTAAAATATCAATATTGTAATGCTATGCAATGTTTTAGATTTTTAGGTGTATCTCATGTTTTGTTAGCAGGTCGAACCGTTGAACTAAAACATGACTCAAGTATTTATTCGTGGGAAAAACATCAACTAAACCTGTCACACATAATATCGTATAACCTCAACACATTACGGCCGCTTAACCCATTATCTAAACACATAAAACGGGTTGATGAGTTGTAAACATAATGTAATCACAATTCAAGGGTAATATGGTGGTGGAGGTTTAAAACGGAAAAGAAAGGATTGTGGAGAAGGGTAATATGGGCAATTCACCACAATTCAAGGGCTTGGAATGACATTCCGGTCAAGAATTCAATAGCAGGCCCGTGGAAAAATATTTGCAGCATTCGGTATGTCTTATTAAACGCTGATATTGACCTGAAAAACGCTACTTCAGCGGTATTGGCAAACGGCAGAAACATCTTATTCTGGTTGGATAGTTGGGCCGACCCGATTCCATTATACATAAAGTTCCCAAAATTATTCAAGGCTGAAACGAACAAAGAATGTTTGGTGGCAGACCGAATGGGTATCGGCGAAGGTGGACTAGAGTTTTATTGGGCTTGGGTTCGACCCGTATTGGAGGAAATAGAAGATAATCAGCTACAGCAGATTTTGAGTATAATTGGCGGGATGGTCTTGAATCCAGGTAGGGATAAATGGGTCTGGAAACTCGAGGCAACTGGTACTTTTAGTGTCGCTAGTATCAAAAAGTCTCTTAGTTCGTTTAATCGTGTCCGCTCCGTTAGAGTTTTTGAATGAAATAACTGGGTCCCGAAGAAGGTTGCAATTGTGGCATGGTGGGCGGAGATGGATCGGCTGCAGACTAAAGGAGCTTTGTCGGTTCGAAATGTACCGGTACAAAATCAAATGTGTGTGCTTTGTGGAGATTATGTAGAGACTAGTGAGCATGTTTTCGTATCATGTCAATTTGCGCAAACGATTTGGCAGAATCTCGCGGGATGGTGTACGATTCCTCCGATCATTGCATTTGGTATAAATGATTTGCTTTCTCTACACGAGTTCAGTTCGGGATTGAGCAAGAAAAGGAAAGCATTGCACGCCGTGATTTTGGTAACCTTTTGGAGCATTTGAAAGCTAAGGAATGCTGTGGTGTTCAGGCAAGCAATTCCGAATAATACGAAGATTCTAGATGAGATAAAATCAATGGCGTATCTATGGGTAAATAATCGGTCAAAAGTGGCGTCAATAACATGGGAGGATTGGAGTCGGTTTAATTTTGTTGGTTAGTAGCTATGTAACCTTATAATGTTGTGCTGATGAACCTTTTGTATGTATGGTGGGTAGCATCTTGCTACATTGAATAAAATAATTCTGTCGGCCGTTCAAAAAAATGTAATCAAGTTGTATTAAATAGGTTGATGGGTTGACTACTTGACTTTGTTTAATTAAACTAGTTAAATATGTCAATCCAAACACGACCATTTAATTTTACGAAACAGAGTAGATATGATAGCTCAAAAACCTTATTTGTGTCGCATCAGGAATGACCCCCTAATTAGAATTGAAACTAAAAGGTCATCATTAAGTTGCATTAGGTATGTTTTATTCGTGGTTGTGGGCGTTGACATGAATCGAATTCCTTCTCACGTTGTTTTGAAACAAGATACAAAGCTAAGGGATGTATTTTGGTACCACAACAAGCATAGAATTTAAGATGGAAATCAGTTAAACCACAAACGTAAGGGAATAAGATACCCACTTTTTTCAAGGGTGTAGATGAAGGTATGAATATTGCTTTTGGAGGTGGGGACTAATAAGGAATTAAAATTCCTACGTCAAGATTAAAGTCGCATTTAACAACTTGTTGCTCGTCTAGCTGTCATTGGTCTGTAATCGTGTCTGAAAGTATTAAGTAATCATTCTTGGAATTAGCATGTTTGCTAAAAGAGTGTCCAGGGAAGATGGATCGGGTGCTAAGGTGAATTTAAATTGAATAAAGTTTTCTTTCATGTACTATATTTGTGTTGACACTTGAATGATATAATATAATATAGTTTGGCCATATTTGTGTATGACGGTTAAATGATATAATATAATTTGGAATGAGGACGCAATAAGCACAAAAGGAAGAGTGGGGGCAAAAAATTAAAAAAAAAAATTTGGGTAATTTCAAAACAAGTCGGGTCGGATAAAACAATTCATTCGTATTAACTTAACCATATCACGAAACTATTAATACTTATGTAGTTAATAATATGTATGACTGTATATGTAAAATAACAAATCTGAATTTGCAATTCTATGATTCAATTAAATAAGAAAATTTGATTAAACACATGCTAATTATAAACAAGAAAAAAATACTTGTAAACCAAAAATAAAATTATGTGGGCATCTAGAGTATGGGTGTGAATTTCTGACAGCCCGAAAACTTAACACGAACCTAACACGAAATTTGCGGGTTCGAGTCAGTTTCAGATTGAACCCGCGTCATTATTGAGAAACATGGTTTCACGTGTTTACCAATGGGATCTCAACCGGCAATCTTTTCATGTCAATTATTTTTATTTACCTCTATCGGTGTAAAGAAAAAACAAAGTCTCACTCGAGCTTCACTTTTACTGATGATGTATATATAAAGAAAGTTAAGGGTGTCGGGTGACATCCAAGCCCAAAGGCTAGGTCTGCCAATAATGCAACGACCGTAACTAGGCGAGAGGCGGAGGAAGGATGTAGAGAAAAGAGGCATGTAGTGATGATCTCGGCATGAATTTGTTGGATTTCTATTATTGATTTGTGTTGATATTTGAGTGTTCTAGTAAGATCTTCTAATAATCTAAGTGCATATGGAAGGCCAGGAACGAATTGGTGTTCAACCAGATTAGGAGAAATTCTCAAGAGATTATGATTGAAATCAAAACGAGAGGTTTTGGGTGGCTAAAAAATAGAACATCATGTAATTATATAAGTTGGAGGGAATGGTGTAAATATCCCATGTATATGTTATAATTTGGTCATTTGCCCGTTTGGGTCGGGGGCGTTTGTTCTGTATTGGCCTTTTGCCCGTTTGGGTCGGAGGTTGGTTTTTTAATGAAGTTTTATATTCAAAAAAAAAACTCATGGCGTCCGGCCCGAGAACTCCATTACTCAAATAGATCATTGAATTTCAGTTTCATCTCTTGAGTTGACATTCGAAATGTGGTATTCATGACCTAATAAAAATAGTTACAAAACATAGAAATAAGTGTTTTGTATAGATGAGTAGTTCTAAAAGATATATCAGCTTAAAGTCATTATTCTTAATAGGCCCGGCTTTGGGGGAGGGCCGGGTGAGCGACGGCCCAGGGCCTAGTCTTCTAGAGGGCGCCGGTGTTGTTCGGATATTATTGGTTTGGTTTTCATGGTAAAAAATCAATATTTCGAATCGTAGATAAAAATAAACACGCCGCAATAGTATATTCTAAATTATAAAACGATATATTATATTATTAATATACGCCATGCCCAAAAAAACCATAAAACAATGGTACGAATACTGTTGTATCAGTTCACTTCTCATGGCAAAGAACAAAAAGATCAACTATGTTTGACCCTTATTGTAGATAAAAAAATAAAAACATCAGAATGATATATTTGAAATTTATAAGACGTTATATTTTTTTACTAAAAAACAAAAAAGGTAAACACACTATTGTATAAAAAGAAAAAACAAATTAAACCGTAGGCTTGTTGACTTGTATACTTGTGATTTGATCACCTATACGTTACTATTCACAACTCAAATTCAAGTAAATTTATATTTAGACTAAAATAATTATAAAACTATATATTATATTATTTTATTAATATACGCCATGCCCAGAAAACCATAAAACAATGGTACGAATACTGTTGTATCAGTTCACTTCTCATGGCAAAGAACAAAAAGATCAACTATGTTTGACCCTTATTGTAGATAAAAAAATAAAAACATCACAATGATATATTTGAAATTTATAAGACGTTATATTTTATTACTAAAAAACAAAAAAGGTAAACACACTACTGTATAAAAAGAAAAAACAAATTAAACCGTAGGCTTTTTGATCACCTATACGTTACTATTCACAACTCAAATTCAAGTAAATTTATATTTGGGGTGTGATAAATATACCCATCACAATCACAATGATTAATATACCCAAAAGTCAAATTTAGTAATGATTTTGTAATGATTAACTACTTTATTATATTATTTTATTATAAAGTAAAAAGTAACAATTATGTTTTATTATGGGTCAATCTATTTGGACACCTTATCTGCCTATTTAGACACCCTTTGCCTCGTATAGGCCTATACGAGGCCTATAGGGTTACATCAAAATCAGTGCCTGACTCATGTCACTTCTGGTTTGACCCCTTCAAGACGCCTCGTATAGGCCTATACTGGGCGTATAGGACCCCTCGTATAGGCCTCATATGTGACCCTTTGCCCCTTATATGCCTCGTATAGGCCTATACTAGGCGTCTTGAAGGGCTTTTTTTTTTTTTTTTTAACAAACATTTTATACAATATTAATCCTTTTAGCAAACTTTTATACAAAAACAAGTTTTTTTTTTTTAAATAATTAATATTAGGACCCCTCGTTGGTTTTTTTTAGTTGAAAAATAGATGTTTTGGTAGGGTAATTTGATTGTTTTTTGAGGGTGATGTTTTTTGAGTAAAAAAATGGTGTATAGTATAAGTCTAGTATAGGTCCCATATAGGTCTTGTATAAGCCTATAGGCCTAAACGGGACCTAAACCACACCTATAGTCCTATACGAGTGTTGTATCTTATCCAATAGTCTAATATCGTATTGTATTGTATCGTATCATATCATATCGTATCGTATAGTATAGTATAGTGTAGTATAAGTCTCGTATAGGTCTTGTATAAGCCTATCGTGTTGTATCGTATCGTATAGTATAGTATAAGTCTCGTATAGCTCTCGTATAGACCTATATGGGACCTATACGAGACTTATACTATACACTATACGATACAATACGATACCATACTATACGATACAATACGATACTATCGTATCATATAGTGTAGTATAGGTCCCTTATAGGTCTTGTATAGGCCTATCGACGTATACGGGAGTTGTATCGTATCGTATAGTGTATAGTATAAGTCTAGTATATGGCCCCTATAGGTCTTGTATAAGCCTATAGGCCTAAACGGGACCTAAACCACACCTATAGTCCTATACGAGTGTTGTATCTTATCCAATAGTCTAGTATCGTATTGTATTGTATTGTATTGTATCGTATCGTATCGTATAGTATAGTATAGTATAGTGTAGTATAAGTCTCGTATAGGTCTTGTATAAGCCTATCGTGTTGTATCGTATCGTATAGTATAGTATAAGTCTCGTATAGCTCTCGTATAGACCTATATGGGACCTATACGAGACTTATACTATACACTATACGATACAATACGATACCATACTATACGATACAATACGATACTATCGTATCATATAGTGTAGTATAGGTCCCTTATAGGTCTTGTATAGGCCTATCGACGTATACGGGCGTTGTATCGTATCGTATAGTGTATAGTACAAGTCTAGTATATGGCCCCTATAGGTCTTGTATAAGCCTATAGGCCTAAACGGGACCTAAACCACACCTATAGTCCTATACGAGTGTTGTATCTTATCCAATAGTCTAGTATCGTATTGTATTGTATCGTATCATATCGTATCGTATCGTATAGTGTAGTATAAATCTCGTATAGGCATTGTATGGGCCTATGGATGTGGTATCGTATCCTATAGTATCGTGTTGTATCGCATCGTATCGTATAGTATAGTGTAGTATAAGTCTCGTATAGGTCTTGTATAAGCCTATCGTGTTGTATCGTATCGTATAGTATAGTATAAGTCTCGTATAGGCATCGTATAATTAATATTAGTGTTATTATAATTAATATGAGTTTTTTATAATTAATATTAGTGTTATTGATATTAATATGAGTTTTTTATAATTAATATTAGTGTTATTATAATTAATATGAGTTTTTTTATAATTAATATTAGTGTTATTATAATTAATATGAGTGTTATTATAATTAATATGAGTTTTTTATAATTAATATGAGTTTTTTTATAATTAATATTAGTGTTATTATAATTAATATGAGTTTTTTATAGTTAATATTAGTGATATTGATATTTAAAAAGAGAAAACAAAAAAAAAACCCTTCAAGACGCCCAGTATAGGGCTATACTGGGCGTCTATGTGGACCAAAAGACCATTATACCCCTGAATTAGGCCTATACTGGGGGAAATTCAGGGGTTTAATGGTCTTTTGGACCCTTCGTATAGCCCCAGTATAGCCCTATACTGGGCGTCTATTTTTTTTTTTTTTCTTTTTAAATATTAAAAAAAGAAAACAAAAAAAATAATAATAGACGCCCAGTATAGGGCTATACTGGGCGTATACGAGGGGTCCAAAAGACCATTATAGCCCTGAATTAGGCCTATACTGGGGGCAATTCAGGGGTTTAATGGTCTTTTGGACCCTTCGTATAGCCCCAGTATAGCCCTATACTGGGCGTCTTGAAGGGGTTTTTTTTTTTTTTTTTTTTTTAACAAACATTTTATACAATATTAATCGTTTTAGCAAACTTTTATACAAAAACAATAAAACTTTTTTTAAAAAAACAACTCAAATTACCCCACCAAAACACCCATTTTTTTACTCAAAAAACATCGCCCTCCAAAAACAATCAAATTACCCTACCAAAACATCCATTTGTCAACTCAAAAAAAAAACCAACGAGGGGTCCTAATATTAATTATTTAAAATAAAAAAACTTGTTTTTGTATAAAAGTTTTGCTAAAACGATTAATATTGTTAAAATGTTTGTTAAAAAAAAAAAAAAAAAAAAAAAAAAAAAACCCTTATATACGCCTAGTATAGGCCTATACTAGGCATATAAGAGAGGCAAAAAAGACCAATTTACCCCCAGTATAGGCCTAAATCAGGGGCTAAATGGTCTTTTTTCCCCTAGACGCCCAGTATAGGCCTATACGAGGCGTATACGAGGCAAATAAGACAAAATATGACATAATCAGAGATTCTCTTGGAAATTGAAAAGGGCTATACGCCTCGTATAGGTCTATACGAGGCGTCTTGAAGGGTGTCCAAATAGGCAATAAGGTGTATAAATATGTAGACCCTTTATTATAAAGGCAAAAGTAATGATTATGTTTTCTATGTTATTTTATTTTATAATATTTTTGTTATTTTTTTATATTTTGTTATACTATTATTAGTATTAGTATAAATATTAATAAATACATAATCAATACACTTTATTATAAATACGAAAGTGAAAAGGTTAATCATAAATAAATAACGAGTCTCTAATAAAACAGTAAACGTGCAAACATAAAAACAATTAATCACCTAGATCGACAAAACCACTTTCACGACGATAAAGTTGGGTATATAATTCTAGACGCCACCTATACATGGTATCCCATCCAGCCGCAGACATGCTAATGTTGCGAAAATTCGCACTGGCGCTCTCGCGGCCGACTGCTCGCGCGTTCACAGCCTACAGTCTAAATGATATATATAAATAAGATTTTCATTATTTCTAGATTATAAATATAAGACTAATTAAACAAAGAACGACTAATTATACGGTATCCACTAGTACTGTTTACGCAGGATAATTTTTTTTTTTGAAAGGTAAATTTCTTTTTATTCCCTGCTGTCTGTGGGACTTGAACCCAAGATCTCCCCATCCCAAAGTGTTTTAAAGGCTTTGCCTTTGCCAATGGACCACCACCCCATTGGTTACGCAGGATAATTTATCCTTTTTTATAATCTGCTAATAAATTTTGAGGTTAAATTTTACCTTTTAACATCATTTATGTATATTAACAAAAAATCATAAATAGGGTGTTTAATTACTTTATCCAATGATTCTGGTTCATAGCAAAAAGCTGGTGATTTCTTTATAAAAAAACTACTTTGTCCAATAAAAGTCTTATAAAATAAATGAATAATTTATACAACATTACCTTCAATGGACATGTATAAATATTAAATAGATAAAAGTAAATTAAAATGATCGAAGTAGGTTAAGAGTTATGTTCTAAACGATAACATAAATGAGTTCACTCTTTCATTTTTTATCTATTTAATATTGAAAAGTATGTTTTATGGAAACTTGTTCCAATTAATTTGATTTATGGAAGGGTCATGCTATTCACACACGGCCAAAATTATTTTCACACCCCAAAGCGTCCCGCTATGGCCAAAGAGGGGCGCTTTGATGTAAAGCAACAGACAAGGTCTGACCTGTCTGAACCGGTCAGACCTTGTCTGTTGCTTTACATCAAAGCGCCCCGCTTTGGCCTAAGCTCGGCGCTTTGATTTTTTTTTTTTTACATTTTGGGGCAAGGCGCCCCTCTTAGGTCAAAGCGCAGCGATTAGGGCCTTTTTAAAATTGTTTTTAATTCACAAACGCGTCGATAATAGTCTAAATTTTACGCTTTTTCCATTATACATCATTTTTTAATATATATGGACTATACTGCAAGTTCCGGATCAAATCGGTTACGTGTGATGTCGTATTCCATTATATCGTATCATTTTGTTTTGAAAGCACAAATACTCCTATGAGTAGTTTTATGTGTATCAGCCGCCTACCGTACATGTACATGACGTATTTTTTCATTAATTGTAGTATTATGATGTATATTGTCATTTTGGGTCGTACAAGTGCGTATTGAATCTGATTGGGTCGTGTCGGTGACATTCGGTTTTTAACGTGATGTAACGCATATATTGAACAAACACAAACGTACTCTTGGATTGTAAAAGAATTAACGTGATTATTATTAAACACATTTAACATACATCTTGAACATATGGGGTTACATTAAGGTCAGGGGGACGATACGTAAGCATTTCGTACGCATTGATCTGATCCCTGTATAATGTATGCCAGGCTGCTGCGTGCTCTGTTCTGTTCGCTGTCCAGAGTAGGTTTGGGGGAGGCATTGGATAACATCCTCCAAGCTCTACATATATGAAATGTCCATCGTCGACGAACACAACCGCAACCACCAGGTGATACATTAATAGTTTCGGTATTAAAAAAAAATACATACTCCAGTTTACTCTTTACTCTATCTCTCTCTCTGAATCTATCTATGTATATATAAAATTTTTATCTAATTTAGTTAACACATTTTATCTAATTTTTAATTCTTTTTGTTTGCCAGCTTACACTAGCCCTAGCCCTCGCCCAGCTTTAATCAATCAAATGTGATTTGATATGGTAGTAGACTAGACATAGACCGGCTATTGCAGCAATAAATAATTATGTCTTTTCTGTATGCCATATGTCAAGTTTGAATGCCAAAAAATATTAAATATGTACGTGTAAATATTTCCTTATGTTTTATCACGAGTGTGATAAATTTTTTTTTTCTAGATTATCACGAGTGCAAAAAATATTAAATATCTAAATAAGAACTTCAAACACCCCAAATCTTATTTTGTGAATTAAAAACAATTTTAAAAAATTTAAAAAAGACCCTAAGCGCTGCGCTTTGACCTAAGAGGGAAAACTTACAAAAAATTTAAAAAAGACCCTAACCACTCCCTACACCCTAATGTATACTATATTTCATTGTGACAAGTGGCATTGTGGAGCCCACAAGAACTGCTAAATGTATACTATAGCACGGATGGGACTAGTCAAAGAGTTGGAAATGGTTGTACGCGACAGTGAGATGCCTCAACAAATTAAATATTGAGATGGGACTTCACCTTTAGATATATGTGCACAAACAAATTAAATATTGTAAAATTTGGACCAAAAATGTAAAATTTGAACTTAAACGTAGACCAGTCACCAGTCAAAAATACGCCCAAAAAGTAAAAAAAACAAAAAAAACAAAGCGCCGAGCTTAGGCCAAAGCGGGGCGCTTTGATGTAAAGTCAACAGACAAGGACTGAACCTGTCAGACCTTGTCTGTTGACTTTACACCAAAGCGCCCCACTTTGGCCATAGCGGGGCGCTTTAAGGTGTTTAAATAGACTAAGAACGTGTGCGAATAGACCAGGCCTTATGGAAAGTTGAAATAATATTGAAAAGTTGACTGAAATATGGTTGACTTATGGGTAAAAGTAAAAAAAAAATTGACTTGTGGGGGTATTTAACAACACCCTCTATATTTAGACTAAAATAATAATAGGCATGCCACAACGTGACAAAACCTAGTATCCTAGAAACTATAAACAAAGAATAAAATATATTTAAAACTAATTATAATAATTAAAAAAACTCACATACATAGTATTTTAACGTCTTGTTAATCATGAATGAATTAAAAACCAACAAATAAAGTAATAGAGTATTTGGCGGAAGAATACTCAGCAAACATGTTTCCATTGATCACAATTCACTTTTGATCAGTTCTGTTAGACATAAGGAAAACATATAAATAACATATCAGACAGGCCAGTAAAGAATTCAGATGGAGACGCAGCAATAAGGTTCGACATAACTGTCAGCTTGATCTAGTTCCTTCTTAGGGTACAATCTAATGATGGTGATGAAGAAAACCGATAAAGGGTAATCGGTTGAGGAGAGGAGGTCGATTGATGTTATGAGAGTAATTGGGTTATGTGTCTAATTCGGTTATATGTCTAACCCTAGAACCTCCACATAAGTCTCCTTATATATGCACCCAAAAGTAAACCCTAATTAGTTAACAAGGGTAATAAGGCCAATCAACAATTACCAACTAATTATTTAATAGGTTGTTATATATTTTGATCTATTATTATATAAATGATTATAATGGCCATATATAAATAAATATATTTTTTATTTATTCTTACATTCACAAGAAATAACACAAACTCCATAAAACACAAATAATTCAAACCTCTCTACCACTAGAGCACAAATGATGAATGAGTACTTTGTGTTTCAAAACTTGCAAGTGACCGACATATGGGTTATAGAATAAACAAAAAATCCCGTTGTAAATTTTTGGGAAAATACATAACTCATGTCAATAGGTAGTGGTGGAGTGGTTGAAAAAGAGACTTGGTGTTTTTTGTGATCAAGGTTCGATTTACGGTGTTGGTTCGTGGATGAGAGGCGACGTTTTACCGATTATTTCACTGTCGTGCCTTCGGACGGATGGAGGTCAGGTTTCCGTGCATCTGAGAGAGCCAAGGAGTTGACGACAATTGAGTAGTCGACCTTTGTCACAACGTCCGATGTCACGGTGGTTTCCTTGTCGTTAAAAAAAGAACAACACTCATCTGACATCTCCATTGATAATCGAGATGGTTCAAGAATCCACGTACAGTCAGGAAAAAGATTACGTGTCCCCTCTAGAGTTATCCACCGCAAATGTTACACTCATTTACGCCCCGCCACATGTCTGCCTCCCATAATACGTGTCAATTTTTCCTCATATATACGCACGCACACCTCTCTCCTCTCCTGCAATCCATTAACAGTTTGTTCTTTACACAGATACGATACAATGGCATTCAGAGCAACTGTGAGTAAAATGCACAGATTTATTCAATTTCAAACCATTTTTCATGTGATTTATGTATGTAGGTTTAAAGATGTGTTGGTTCCGTATTGTAGAATTTGGTGAAATCTTTGGTGATTCGGTCACAAGGAAGCCAGACATTTGCCACATCAACCTCTTCCAATACGAAGTAATATTGCACTTCACTTAATGATAAAATTAGAATCCATGTTTTACAAACCGGTATTAAATTGTACCAGGTTTGAGCTCTGAAATGGTTTAATTGGTTTAACCGGGTTGTATCGAGCGGATCAACCGAGTTATCAGTTAACCTTATAATACCATAAAATAAAAATTTTATCACAAAAAAACAATCTTATCTCAATTAAGAATTGTGTAACTGATCATGGTTTTATCTTAAAAAAACAACTATTTTCTCTTAAAATGTTAAGCATTTTCAGAGCATTTTTATTACTCATAAACATGATTGCATTGGACGAGATAGAGAACACTTTTAAAAGTGATGGAACATTAGAATGTACGAAACTAGCTTAATTACCAGAAATATGAAAGGTTACTATAACCTTAATATTGTATTTTTTTTTAATTAGAAAATCAAATTTTAAGATAATGTAGACCGGTTTAACGGTTTGAGCCGGTAGAGCTGGCTTTACCTCCGGTACATAAGACATACCGTGTTCGGGTAATAGGGTTTTACCGGCCTTTATCGTCTCGGACGGTTCATACCGGTATTTAACACATTGATTCGAATTGTGGTATGTGTTTTCAATTTGATGTTGATGAATATGTGAAAATAGATCGTTAAAAGGTGCGTACGCACCCGTGTACATCTCACTCGGGTTGATCTTACTGTCGGTTAGCATTGGAGCGTTCACGGCCACGCATCAGCTGAAGCGATCGCCGAATGTTTCCGTAAAGAAATCGAAGAGGGAGACTTTGCCCGAGCTCGTAGAGCCGGAGAAGGTGGCGGAGGAGTCGGACAACTTCATTAAGAAGTCGTTTTTCAGGAAGATTGCAAATGTGCAAGAGGCGGACCGCCAGGAAGTCATGCCCGATCCCATACGTGGGGATTCCTACGCAAAGTAGGAACCGAAAAATTTAGTAAATTCGACAAGTTTAGCGGTGGTAACCGGATAATTGATATTTGATCTTGTTTTGGGAATTGTAGGCACCCGAAGCCTTACACGGAGCCGCTGAAGTCGGTCGGAGTGGAGGTGGAGAAGAAGCCATTTGTTCAGCCACCGCCACTGAAGCAGTGAAGCTGAATGTTATTTTTACTTAATTTAGTAATCATATATCTTTTCAGTTTTCTTAGACTGTTAAGATCACAAGCCTGTAGATAACAAAAATATGCATCTGCTTCTAGATTGTAGTTTTTAATTGTGATAGAAATGAGGATAAGGTTGGACGGTTTTCGAGTCCGTGGCATATTCCATCAACTGGCGGTCTAGTGGCGGACCCCTAAATATTTTTTAGGGGTGCGGATGAGGGGTTATCATATTTTCAAGGGGTGTGATCGGGATTTTTACCTACGAAAATTTGTTTTTTCAAGGGGTGCGCCCACCAACCCATATACATGGGTCCGCCCGTGTGTCGAGCGAACACGAATCTCAATATTTTGTGAACTCTACTAAATGATATTTTGTGAACTCTACTAAATGAGATTGTGTTTCGTGTTTGGTTCACATAGCATACGGAGCCCTAGCCCTATGTAGGGCTAAAGGGTAATCCCCTAAGGGCTTTATCACACCACGTCAACGTTACGTCACATAGAGGGCATTAAATCTCATTTCTTTAACTTGTATGCAATGCATTAAAGCCCCTTTAAAGCAACTTATTAAACAAAATAAAAATAAAGAGAAGAGATTGGATTGGTTGAAAATAATGGGTCTCACCTTTTTTCCCCATGGGGTAGCTCCCCTTGTTAGACTATGGGGTATGGGGCGGGGGTTTGGGCGTGGGTTGGGTAAAAACACCCAAGTCACCACCCCGGGTGGGCTTGGGTTTGGGCGTGGCCCTTTGGGCGGGACTTTCAGGCCGGGCGTTGGGCGAGTCTATCAATATGACATGGCGGGCTCTCAATGGTCAAAACAACTAGCCGTTGGCCAACGGCTATGTGTAAAAAAAAATTATTTTTTCATTATGAAACTCACACTTCTATTTTTTTTTTTTTTACCACATCCAACCACAATACACTCCACCTCTTCTATAATCATCTCTATTCTTATTCAACCACAATACGAAAAATGAATCCTCATAATCGTGGTTTTGACCCGAACAACCCGTGGGCATTACAAGAAAATCCTAGCCCACCACCCAATCGTCCAATTCCTCCTCCATTTTTAATACATTCCACTATGTCCGATATGGCGGTTTACGCATCGTATCTCTCGAATCGTGTGTATACTAACTTTCCTCACACCGACGATTCTATACCTAGCCCGTTTCCATAAACGCCCATCAACCTTTCACAAACGTCCATCAACCTTTCCCAAATCGAAACCGTCCCCGAAACTCAACCCCCCATTCAACGTATTCCAACAACAAAGGGCCGAAATTCGGAAGAACAAAGAAGCTCGGGATGCCCTGAAACAAAGACGAGATGATATGAAATTTTTAGACCAGCCCATCAATCACCTATCAGGTGAAGAGTTGGAACTAATGTTGGAGACGAGAGAAGAGATAAAAAAAAATATTACAAGCACTAGGAATTTTTTTATGTATTTTTCTTTATTTAAAAAACATTATTAAAAATTTAAATTTTTTGTTTTAAAAATAAATAGCATTTGGGCTGGCCACGCCCCAAACCCCCGCCCCACCATACCGTCTTCTTTGTGGGTCACCCAGCGAAGCCCACCCAAGCCACGTGTCAACACATGCCCCAAACCCCCGCCCCACCATACCCCACGGTCTTAACAAGCAGGGGGTGAGGGAGGGCGCTATGGGATGTGATGTGATGGGGTGGCGTTAGGCCACACCCCTTACCTAAGCTGAATTTCATTTTTAGTGTATTTGTTTTGACAGATAAAATGAATTTGAAATTAATTATTGAGTTTGATAAATATATTTGGTATTTCATTTTTATGTATTTGTTTTGACAGATAAAATGAATTTGAAATTAATGATTGAGTTGGATAAATATATTTGGTATTTCATTTTTATTTGAACCCGTGTAATATACACGATTTTTAAAGATATAATTTTTTTTATTATTTTGTCTATAATTTATTTAATCCGTACAATACACTAGGTTTTTAAAGATATAACTTTTTTTATTTAATGTATAAAATTACATTTATTCAACTCGTACAATAAACAAGGTTTTTAAAGATATATTATTTTATTGTTTATTCTATAAAATTACGTTTATTCAACCCGTGTAATACACGGGGTTCTAAGCTAGTTTGTTATTAAAAAAATCCGAAAGTTGCACCTAATGATGACAAAAAGAAATATTTGGTTTCAACTTTCAAAGGATTAAAAATGCTTTTCTAACGCATTGAGGTGTAATTTGGTAAAAGCCCTTTCATAACACTAGGGCTGTTCACGAGCCGAGCCGAACTGAGCGGACCTTTGCTCGTGCTTGGCTCGTTTACAAACCGAACCGAGCGGAGCGGCTCATTTAAAACCGAGCCTCAAATCAAGCGAGCGTTTTTCGAGCAGTAAATTTTCCGAGCGAGCGTCGAGCGAAGTTCGAGCAATTTGGACCACCGTGTCGACCGATTAAATTTACTGAGAGAGATAGTGATAATGTTTGGTCTCAAGTTTTTATGACTTTAAAAACATGCACATTTCATGGTATAATATTATTCTTATGAATAACAATGTTGTGGCCAACGTGGCGATGATCATATTGCACGAACAATTACATTGAGAGAAGGAAACGATCGACTTAGGGTAACGACATGAAACATTAAGGCGATGAGCAGCCTTTCGTTTATCGGTTTATGGTTTAACTTTTAGATTTGATATTAATTTTTGTGTTGGCGTGATTGGGCTCATACGTCTAGATATAGTTGTAAATTTGTATATAGTTGACCAAAATCTAATATAGTGGCATATATAAAACTATAAATTTAATTTATATTTAAGTATATATATGTATGTGTAATGTGTGTGTATATATATGTATAATTTATATTTGTGTATATACATGTTTATATATGTATGTGTATATGTATATATATGCTAATTAAAAATAATAATTCGAGCCGAACCGAGCCGAGCGAACCTTTGCTCATGCTTGGCTCGTTTACAAACCGAACCGAGCGGAACGGCTCGTTTACAACCGAGCGTCAAATCGAACGAGCATTTTCCGAGCAATTTCCGAACGAGCGTCGAGCGAGCGACGAGCGGCGAGCGATTTGAACGGCCCTACATAACACATCACTTTATACGTAAATTTTTATAACAAATGTTATTTCTACTATATTTTACACCAAAATCTAAACTACTCTCTTGCCTAAATTTGATCATGTTACCTCAGTAAGAGACGTGAACTCTACAAAGTGGGTTAGCCCCACGTTGGCGCTTCATGTGCCATTTTCCCCGGCTCCATCCTACAATCTCTTGAACAATATGTAATTTCCCACCATTGGCTCTCTTTACTCGCCATCGCCATTGAAGAACCAAGAAAAAAAGGTACGTCCGTTACCTTACACCACCAAACCTGCATTTTTCTCTCTCAACCATACCACCTCCGCCGTAAGCACTACGCTTTAAACATTGCAAGAAAAAATGATACGAGGAAAAATAAAGATATCTAAAACAAAGTCCAAAGAGCACGGAATGTAAACTTATATCACAGACAAACAAACATCCGCTTATGGTCTCAGTTAAACACTTATCCTAACATCACTGCTGGCCTTATTAAGAGTCTGTATAAATATAGACTACGGAGACGATAAAGAAAAAACAAAGAAAACGGTCAAAACTGTCCTCTACTCAAAAAAAAGAAGAAGAAACGGCAAAATCTCCAAAGGACATAAACATCAACTTTTTAGTTTTTCTTTGCAGCATGTCATCTCTCCCATAAACAAAGGATTTTAGTAGAGCCTTTGTAATAATCTCTACTAGCTGCAACGGTTTTTTTTCTTAACGTTTTCCAGCACCAGTTTTCTTAGCACTAGGTAGCGGGTTCTCATCATCATCAGACTCGATATCACCGTATTCCCACATTCCCAACCTTTTCGTACGCGCTTCTGCCTGGAACTTTTCTAGTTCATCCAGCATTTGTTGTCTGTCTTTCGGCTCCCATCTCCTCCTTTTCTCCAACCTTGCTACTCCTCCCTGTACCATTTTCAGATTTAGTGACAACTTTTATCCATTTTAATTAAGAGTAAAGTACACGATTAGTCCTAATGGTTTTCCAAAATTTTGGATTTGGTCGCAAACTTTCCAAAAGTACATGGATGGTCCCGGTGGTTTGCACTTTGTAACGCATTTAGTCCCCAGTGCAAACCAGAGGAACCATCCGTGTACTTTTGGAAAGCTAGGGATCAAATCCAAAATTTTGGAAAACCACAAGGACTATCCGTGTACTTTACTCTTTTATTAATAAATGGGTTCATTCGGTTTATGTTCATCTCTAACAGCTCAGTCACTTAACAGAAAACCGGTCAAATATTGAAATTATATCTTTTAAGGGCTGATTCAGTATAAGATAAATCAAAATTTTGTTGGATTTCAGTTTCGTGACAACTAAGCTTATTTCTTCAAAACCACTTTCTTCAAACATTTATGTTATTTCTGAAAAAGTAATTTTGTAATCATACTTGACAAGATATAAATCTGTTAAAAAGAGGTTACAAAAGTTTGGAACAAATAAAGTTTCAGGTCAACCCGACCTGTGTACGAAAAGCGAAAAGAAAGTTTCGGGCATACGAACCTTGAGCATGATGGAATTAATGCTGGTATCAGACTCCTCATCGATCAAAGTCACCAAGAGAATATTTCCAGTTCCTTGACCTTTGACTTTTCCCCCGGAAGCATCTCTCTCCTCAATTACCGCCTTGAATGCCTTTGGCTCACTAAGTGTGTTTTCACTTAGATACATAGCGGCTTCCTGTCCGTAATCCTCTTCCAAGGTAGGCACCTTTAAGTATGCCAGCTGGCAAAGCTGAGCCAGTCCAGGCGCAGAGGATACAGATGGATCCAGAGGTCGTAACTGGCTGTAAGTAACAGTTTCTTGATTTCCGTAATCAATGTAAAACACCTCGAATTTGTCTTTAGCGGATTGAACGGGGCCACGTGGACCGGTTACAACCTTACCAATCAATATAACAAACACTTTGTTAAAATTTATATAAAAAAGAGATAATATTATCAACATTGTAAACCTAAAAGGAAGAAAAATCCGTCGTCTCACCATTGCCCGGTTCCATGAGTTATCTGCGCTAAACTGTGCAAGGACGATATCACCCTTCTTTGGATTAAACGCACCAATCACGGGTGCTTCTTTGAGGTTTAAAGAAGCAAGTTGCTGTTGGATAGACGCAACTTTCTTATCTTCAACAGCCTGAACATAGAACTTGCCTCCACCGAGAACTTCAGTCACCACTACCTACAATTAAGCATTTCATTAATAATATTAGCACATCAAACAAAATAGACTTCGTTTAATTAATAATAGTAATAATAATATTCTACGAACCTTAAGCTCTTCTTTCTGTTTTTTATCGTTAGTTGCACCGTTAGAAACTTCCTCTCCTTCTACATAGTTTTCCCATATCTGCAAAAAAACGATCAATCAGAGTCGTTCCACAATCTAATTTAACAGATGCTTATAAAAACAAAGCTCTCGAGTCTTGCCTTTAATTTCTGCTTTTTGGCAGACTGCTCAGCCTGAGCAAGAAGATGAGCATCGGGAATCCTGTCAGCCCCAAACCCTGTTTGAAGTCTTGCAAGGCCAGCTTCTAGAAGGATGACCCCAACGTTCGTTTTTGATTCCCACAATGTACCCAAGAAGGTCCCGGTTCTATCGACTGTTTCCACTTCAATCTGACCCCGCAAAAAAAAATCTTAATAACCTAAATCAAGAACTGATAAGCATCAAGGTAAAAAAAGAATATTACCTCTACATCCCTCTGCATGATCTTGCGTCTCATAAGTGAAATAGCGTCGTTAGAGTAAGGCTCGTCACGACCTGGGCATCTAACACCGGATAACGAGAAAGCAATGCTGCAAGTTTCTTTTGGGACGAATAGTTTAAACCTATGACCACTGAGGACATATTCGACGACAGCTGTCATCCTCCTATTACGTTGCAGAAACGGGAGGAAATCTTTCGCTTTCTTGGCTGAGGTCTGAAAAAATAAAACTCAAATTATAACGATACAATTACAAGCACGCAGTGGCGAAGTATAGAAGGGGCGGGGAGGGGCGCCCGACCCCCCGAACTTTTCGCTCATTAGTGTTATATATGTACTTTTCGTATATATACGTTTTCGACCCCCCGGTTCTATAGAAATTATTTGGTATATACGTTCCCCCCCCCCCCCCCCCGGGTCATTCGGGTCAAGCATCGCCACTGCAAGCACGCGGGTCAATGGTCATAATTAGATTAGTTGAGAATTTCTAACCGTCAAGAGATCTGTGACGTGCATACTAGGTGGATCTTTAGCGGAATGAATCCCTTTTCGCCCAGCAGTAGCACGAGATTCAGCAGCGAGAAGATTATCATAGTAATTTGATCTTTCCTCGAAGTCTCTATGTCTAATGACGGTGCCTAACCCACGGGCAATGATAAGCTCAGCGACATTTACACCGGGCTGTTGACCCGCTGCTGTTGCGGGGGTTGTTGACGGTACATCTTCTCTTTCCTTTCCTTGAGACAACAAGAAGACGGACCCAAACCCCATCACCCGTGAATCCGTCGGCCCAGCTGGAGCAGCGGATCCATCCGCAAGCGGGACCTTTCTAGAATATTCCATTGAAACTTGAACCTGTGTTTGAATGATAACTCAAAATATTAAAATCACTTGACAACTTTAATATAAATTTAAGAATCTTGTTTTTTAATGCATATAACCAAAGATTTAGATTACCTTACATGTATCATAATTAATGCGTTTTTAGTTTATAACATAAAAATAAAAATGGACGGAAAAATGTTTGCAGGTCACATAGTTGTTAATAGCGATGATAGCTAGTGCTATAGCGAATAGCGTAGCCTAGCGCTGGATCACGCTATCCGATGTTTAGCGGTCAATAGTGTGAAATAGCGACAATTAGGGTTTTTTTCTTTTTTTTTTAATATTAAAAACCAAATTTTTAGGCCTTTTAATCGACCAAACAGCTGTAATCTTTAAAAAAAATTCTAATACGTAGCGTATAGGTAGCTTGTCACTATTTACCGCTATTCGCGATTAACAACAACCAAAGGTCCAAATCAGACCTGGTCCGTTTCAGATTTACTGTTATGGCTAGCTTCAAAGTAAGCTATTTTCCTTCATCTGACCCGCCCATCAAACCACCTCTAGAAATTAGTTAAAAACAAATTACAGAAACAGTGTCATACTTGATTGCCGATTAATCTTGTTCTTAGAAATTCTCTTGCTTCACGGGCATAAGGAGCGGGTTTCTCCTCTCTTCTAGGATTTCCGAGTTTAGGGCACCTGATGCTTGAAAGATTGACTCGTCGTTCAGCTGCTGGACTGCCAAACGGTAGAGAATCATCGGCAACAATGATGCAGTCTCCACTAACAACTTCAACCACCTGTAAAATAAAAAAATAATAATAAGGTTCAAGTGAGCTTTACGATTTGAAAGAAGAGAGTTTATATGAAGCGTAGTTTGACCAACCTTTCCGTTGAAATTGTCGGATATTGCCTTTGAGTTTGTAGATGGAGGTACATAGTTTGTCCAAAGCCTCAACTTATTCTTCTTTGCTTGAAGTTCTGCAGCTTTTAACTTCCTTCTGGCTTCCTCTTCCATCATACTCGCACTCCATTCGACATACTTTGCATATCCCTACACAAGAACATAATAACAAAATAAAAGAAAAGTCAAAACAATCTTCTTATATATAGTATATATATCAAGTAGCATATCATTGTTCATGGGGTAGAGAGAATAGTTACTCACATTTTAGAAAAGGAAGAGTTTGATATACAAGACATTAAAAAAAGAGAGAATGGAAACATCATGAAAAAAATAAAGCTTAAAAATGTGTTAATGCATTTTGATTGATTAACTAGTTTTTTTACCCGCTGCGCATTGCAGCGACGCCGTAAGCGACATGATAACATATAGCCTACAATCGACCAGACTCGTTTCCGAGCTAAATTTACGTCGAAACATATGCTAACTCAAGTTTATACCATCGAATCAAGACGTATCACATTTGACCCGATTTGTTTCCAAACAAAATTTACGTCAAAACGTAGTCCAACTCAAAATGCACATAAAAAGAAAACATTTTATAATTGACCCGACTCGTTTCACACAAAAAATACGTTAAAGCATAAACGAACTCGAATTTATGTCAAAGGTTAGGTTTAAAGAAAAGTTAGAAAGTATGGGGGCCTTTTTGTCAAGTTGGAAAGTAGGGGGTGTCATTTTTGTCAAGTTAGAAAGTTATTTTTGTCAATTTTGAGGGTTGAGGGGTGAATTTTGTCAACTCACAAAAATGATAAGATTGTGATGCATTGATCAGATACTGTAGAACTAAAAGAGCAGAACATACATTTTCAATAAGCTCCAATGCGAGGTCTTTTGGTGATTCACCGTCAGCGTAATACACAGAACCAATCAAATTGCTAAACTTGTCAACACCCTCGAGAACAATGCGGACCTGTAGGTTACATCATTAGCAAACTAGATGAACTTTCAACTCAGCAGTTCTATCAAGCAATGCGTTAGATCATATCATTGCCAATAGATACACATTTAACTAATAGATAACGTACATCTCTGTTTAGCACACGAATTTCGGTAAAATGTTTTGCCTCCTTTCCAAAAGCATCAGGCGAAACTTCATTAAAGGCTGGTGACGCTGTAATTCTCTGAGCTGATGTTAAGGGCCCACGAGATTCCGCATTACTATCCCCGTTTGGTTCATCAGACGGTATATCAGACGCAATTGTAGATTCTTGTGTTTGTTTTCGTCCCATTGATGGTGCCTGATAAACAAAACATAATAATAAGGTTACATTAACAGCAAAGTATCAATAAAAATGTATATGTTAATAAACTTCCTACCTGGATTCCGGCAACAAATACTTGAACAAACTGAAATTCCGGAAGCAGATAAACGCGAAGCGAGCTCCCATCACGAACTTGTTCTACAATAGCTTCCAACGGTTTGCCTTTGCTTGCAGCCAAGAGGCCCATTGCGTCTAAATTGCTGGGATCACCGACAGCAGACGGAGGGAGGTTTCTGATAGCAGCATCAACAGAACCGGGGGACTAAATTGAAACGACAACACAAAATCAATTATATAACAATAAACTTATCAATAACATTAGTAATCATTTGGATTAAGTAACAGTAACTAACCCTGTCCCATAAACCTATGCCTTGTTGTCTGGCTTGTTCTTCAAGGCGTAACAGTTCAGTATGCTCAGGAGTCACCTCTCCCTTAACCTCCTTAACCTGAATTCAGTAATTGCAGCTATGCTTAATGCAAAGGCGAAATTTAAAAGTTATATACGCTAGTAAAGGAATTAAAATTACCTTCGCCCAGCCATGAGTGACAATCTCATTTCCGACATTTGTAGTACCGATGAAAACACTGCAGAATTCCCTAGAGAAATTTGGGATGGTGTATTCCGTTCTAAAAACAACATCCTAGTAAAAAAAGAATAAAGTATCAGTTAATGACAGAATGCAACATTATATTAGAAAAAGCAGCAGAAGTTTCTATGTATCAGAACCTTTCCAATGCACAGCTTTCGTAGAAATTCTCTGCTATCCCATGCAAATGGGTCATCCTGGCCACCTCGACGTGCCTACATATAATAAATAAATTTAAAGCGTTGTTTAGTAACGTCCATCAACAACAATTAAGAACTCTGGTATTTAAGGAATTTAAGGAATTGCATGTTAGAGTAGACATACCAGTCTTGGAGCAGAAAGATGAGCCAACACAACAGTCTTCTCAGGCGGGATTTCCGCTTTGGTCATTCCCATAATCACCAACGTGTCCCCAGATAAAACAGCCTTCACTTTTCCTCTCAGCCATCGTGAATTTCCAGCTGGTTGTGCCATCACTAAAGATCTACAAAACAAAAAATAAATACGGCATTAAAACTTACATCACAGTTGCAACTAAGCTCCCAAAAGAAAGGCGCACCCACATAGGCTAAACGGTCAATATAAACTAACATCTCAGAAAACACATGGCACATAGTTTGATTTTTAAAACTAAAAAAGTTGGCAGGCGATAAACATCCTTAATACTTTTGTTCATACAAAAAACCACATAACAACATCTCAAACTTCATGTTATATCTTTAGCCTTTACTCGTTACAACATAATTAACCACCGCCATTACACGTTTCAATAAAGTCACATCGCCTTCTTCATTCAAAGCATCTAAACCACAGATCAAGCTATTATCACAACAAGACTATAAAGAAGATTCTTTTCAGCCTTCCAGGTATAACATGCACACTCCAAAACACATCTAAATGTACAAAAAACCAAATTTCCAATGTCCAAGACCTTGAGAAGAAATTTAACATCAAGATAAATCCACAAAGAGCATTCCCATCGGAATCTCTAAAACCGCATTTTCTACAATTTATAGAGAAATATATATAGTTTGTGTATTTTATGCTCTACATTGACGTCTCTAAAACGAAGAAAACATTTAGAGAGTTGATAGTACATCTCTAAATATAGGGATCAGTCGATCACTACTCATCTCTAAATATAATTTTGTGAGCGTATAAAACCGAGAAAAAGCAATAAAACAAGTGTGTGTAAGATACAGAAGAATCGGATGCGAGATGTTTTTAAAAAAATAAGCAAAGTTCAGCGAAAAAAGGTGTATTTTAGTTAAATTATATAATGCTCTAACATACAATCCACATCACATAAAAATCTGTCACAACCTAATTAAACAACGGTTAAAAGATGACACACTAATCAAATCACATCACATGAATCTACATCCAAGGTATAAACCTATAGTGATTAGTGCACCAAACTACAGATCCACGTGCCAGAATAAAACAAATTAATTTTCAACAATAAAACTATCACAAATTCACACATTAACACTCCAATCACATTATAAATCTCAAACAATCATTATAAATCAACAATCCACTAAACAAAATCAATTCAACCACTCCGATCTATCAAATAACACGTAATCTCCCATTCTCCTGCATGTAAACACGCAGATTCATAACATGTTATAGATCCGAATAGAACAATACCTGAACGTTGCTTGTAGTGGATCGATCAAGCGAAACACGCACCAAAATCGAACAAACGGATAACAAAATCAATCTAAAATCAACTTTGGATGGATAATTATTGAAATTGGCACATAATTAAGGCTAAATTAGATCGAAAACGATGGTGATTAGAGATAGAGACCACTGGAAGTAGTTAGGCCGGCGGAGAAAGTTTTGTTACATGAAAAGGGGGTGTATTTATACAGGAGGGATGAAAAAAAAAGGTAATGAAACATGCCCCTCTATTTAGGGTAAATTACCAAAAATACCATAAGGTTTGAGGTAACTAAGAGCATTCACATTCTATCCATCAAAACATGTGAGGGGGAGTTTTTATATTATAAAGGGTATAAAAAGTGGTTGTGAGTGGAGGAGAGAGAAAATGTTACTGTTCATCTGTATATTTGGGTGGGACACTGTTCACCCAGTATAATTTTTTTAATATATATTGAAAGTGGTTGTGAGTGAAGGAGAGAGAAAAATGTGATGATAATATTATTTAATTGAAAAGGAGAGAGAAAAAGTATTTGTTTTTAGTGGAAATATATTGATATAGAAGTTGTTTTTTAGTGGAATGTATGTATAATTTGATGGTTTGGATGTGAATGCTCTAATTCTGACTGCATTCGTGTTTGGGTTACCAGTACCAGATCAGTATCTATGACGAGATTTTAGTTCCACGTATGATTTGTTGGCGAATTGGAATGTGACACGTGTGTGGGTCACGTGTTTTTGTTACAACTGTATCTCTCTATCTCAAAAATCAAGTTAATTAATGTTTAAACGAAAATTATGAAATTAATTGGTCGGTAGGTCATAAAATTTATACAAATAAAAAATACCAAGAATAATAAGATTTCAAATATTTACTATAATTTAAATTTATACATATTTATATATTTATATATATATATACAAATGATGAAGTTCTTAGGAACAGTAATGCATCACAACCGTTGATTTTATGATCTACGGTATACATTACTCCTGGCTACAGTTTCAGTTTCTATGTTCTGCCGACCTACAACTGCCGGTCATTACCATCTTTATACATCTCTGTTCTTGAGCAGCACACACATGTCACCCACCAGCTTAGAACACCGATAACCACCGCCAACCATCGCCCCGCCCCAAATCTAGGTCCGGCGACATCAACATTTAGGTCATCGTTGTCCACCACTCTGCTGCGAACATGTTCAGCCGCTAAGCGGCATAGAAGGAGACGTCGAGTGTCTTCAGAAAGAGAGAGAGGAATGAGAGAGAATGTGACGGTGGCGATGGTGAGAAAAGACGATCCAGAGGCATCGATTGGTCTGTGCTCAGATAACTGTTGGTTCAGTGACGGTTTTACCGTTACCGTTGGGTACAAAGGCAGATCGATAGAAAATTAGCAGATTTGATGGAGCGCAGGTGGCTTGGGTCCGGTCATCGGATCTGGTTCAAACAATTATGGTTGGTTCAAAAAAGTAAAGTGAAAGCAGGTTTGTGTTTTAAGGACGGAGATGGTGTAGGTTGTGAAATAAAAAAGACGATGCATCGGGAAAGAAAAATAACAGAAGTTAAATTCAATTTGGTTTAATATCTTTGACGTCCACACTATGATGCTTCAAAATTGGTGAAAATATATACATTTAAATAAAAGTTCAATTTGATTAGATTTTTTTTTTTTTTTTTGAACGGCCAATTTGATTAGATTCAATTTTTGGTTTTAACTAAATCTTTCACGATCTATTATTGGTGGAGTGAAGAGCATCGCTAGACATTGGCAATCTGTGAGTGTGATGTAGATTTTAACACCCATTGTTTATAGACTTTAATAAGCTTACTCTACGGTTCTTTACTTTGAATATTTTTTTTCTTTGAAGAGCAAATTTTTATTTATGTGTGAGCTTCAGTTTTGCATTCTTTTGATACAAAGATAACATCAATTTGGCCTTTGATCATACATTAAAAATCAATAAAATACAAGGAAATTCCAATGAAAAGGTTTTAATAAGTGATGCATAAAAGGGAGGTCATTTGTTAGCTGGTCCTGTTTGTCATTTAGGGTGAATTTGATGAACAAGCATTAGGATGAGTGGTTTCAGATTTCTGGTGAAAAGGATCAAGAGGAGGGTCTAACAACTTAACAAGGTATGTTGAGTGCTTGATTTTTTGTGAACTTTTTCATGCTTTGATGGTATTTGTATCATCTTTTTTCTTATTTGCTTCTTTTTATAAGGTTAACCAATCCGAAATAAACTTTTATTTCGACAGTTATGTGTTTATGTTGTTCATGATAGGAGTTCGTGGAGACGTAGGATTAAGGTTAAGGACTAGTAGGTGAGGGAATGGACGTGTCCTACCTGTGCCTTGGGAGGGGGGGGGATTAGATTCTTTTCCACATTAGGTAGACCAACATATGATGATTTTCTTGTATATATGCATATATGTTGCTTACTGATGACTTATTTGCCTACTGCTACGTGATTTACTTACCCGTTTTTCGGGTATCTGTTTGTTGGTTGTTTTGGAGCCGGGGGTCTCTCAGGAAGCAGCCTCTCTATTCTTGAATAGAGGAAAGGTTTGCCTACATCCCACCTCCCCCAAACCCTACCAATAGTTCTGCTATTTGTGGGATTTACTGGGTATGGTTGTTGTTGTTGTTGTTGTAGTTATGTGTTTATGTTGAAAATGTTACACATTATCACAAAAATTTGTGCCATCTTGCTCGTGTATTGTTTGTTGTTATGTGTAGTGCCACTTCCATATATAATCTTTGAGATTGTTACATTTTATGCGGACAACCAAGTGAAGAACGCAAAAACGGAAGACAGTGATTAGTAAAATGAACGTGGATAGGAATGGAAGTTTCAACATATTTTGACGCCCATAATTATAAACATTAGTTAGAAGGTTAATATTTGTAGTAATGGTATTTGTGTATATACTATGTGCATGATGTAACCAGAGAACACCCGTACTGCTCGAGCTTACAGGGAATCTCCACCAGATTACGTTGATCATTATTTCTTTGCATAACAGGTCAGTTCCCCGCCGCAACGCGCGGGTGGGAACAACCTAGTTGATTGATAATTTAAAATTATGTTATAAATAGTATATTTATTTATATAATCTTAAAGAGAAAGGTCGGTGGTTTACCACCAACCCTTTCTCTTTAATCTCTTAAAATACAACTCTGCCAAAATTTTATCCACAAAACTCCGGATCTTTCTTTTTCTTCCTCTGCTCTCACTATCGGCCTTTCTTCCCATCCATTCACCACTGCTCACTCGATCCATCGTCTTCACCGCTGCATCATCGTCTCTTGTAAGTTCATATTCTTAACCTACATTCGATGTTATTGTCCTCATTTCCTTCATATTATTTACTCTTCCTATTGAATTGTTTCTATGAATTGAGGCTTACAAGCACTTTGTATGAGTTCAATTTTCCCAAAAAAAAACACCCTAATATGAAAAACCCTTTTCAAACCACACGATAACCCTAAAATTGAGGTCATCATATTGAAGCTTAGTTGTTATGATCGTTGTTACTTGCCTCTGTGCTTCTTGATTTGCTCTGCTTTTATTTCATTTGTATCGATCTTACTTCTTAGTCATCAGTTGAATAAGAATATAGCCACTATTTTAGTTGAGGCTTGCTTGAACTTCACCACAAGAAAAAGGCCAGTTTGGAGGAAGGGATAATCCTTATATACAGGAAATAAAGGTGGTGGGGTTTGTCCAGCAAGAACAATATGATTTTCAAAGATGAAATAATTCTTATTTTCTTTTACTAAGTTACTAACCATGGATATATAAGATTGTATAGTGTATAGTTCAAGAATCAGTATCATAGGTACAATTGTTAGGGTCGAGCTTAAACCCATTTAAGTAAACGGGTCAGGTTTGGATCAAAGTGACATAATATGACCCATTTGGTTTATATGTTTTTAAAGTACGTTTTATGCCATAAGTGTTAAACTGGGTGAGTATTTATGATAAATTTTACTCTGTTTAAAAGAGATTTTAGAATATTAAGGGTTGTGTTGGTGTTAGATTCTCAGGTTTGGATCTGTTAATACTACTCGATTAGAGCACTTACCTTAATCATAGATAAAGGCAAGCATCAAGTTGTATTAATATATGACTAGACTTTTAGCATATGACCATTTCTAACTTTTATTGTTGCGCGTAATATTTTTCGAATTGGATCTCCATTAGGAGACACCGATATAGATAGTATGCATATGCTAGAGAATATATATATATATATATATATATATATATATATATATATATATATATATATATATAATGCTATGTCAAGTTTACAGAGGCAAAATGAAAGGTTTGTATTATTAAAAATATAAGTGAAAAAACAACAACGATGAAAGTGAGCGAGTCGGAGATTCCAAATCCTTAGGTTAAGTGGCTCTGGGTACCCCTTACCAGCAGCAGCACACCGTCGCCGGTCCTGTGGGTAGTGGATGGTCTAATAACATGACGGGATTTAGGGTATATGGTTTAAGTAGATGTTAACTTGCTTATTGATGTTAAAGTTAGTATGTACGTACGGACATATCGAACTCCTTTTTTCCCACTACCGAAGTCGGGTCACACATCCAACCCCAAACAAAAGTGTCTTGCTGATATGAGCTTTGGAGTTTTGCTAATTTAAGGGTTTTTTTTTTTTTTTTCCTTTTTTGAGGTTAGTTTTATCTTAATAGAATACAGAGTTAGTGATGAAATTATATGAATTCTCTTTATAGACTAATCTAAAGAAATTTAAAAGGTTTGATGATTTATGTTAAAATATATGATTGGTAGTAGATTACTCAAATGATATATTAATATTAGTTTTTCTTAGTAGTGTGGTCAAGATTCTAAATCAGCATTTCATTTTTTTAAGGCCTGTGAACTTGCTGTGGACATACTTGCCTCAACCGTCTTTCCAAAGTAATCTCCTTTTTCGTCCCTTCTCAAGATTCTCAAGAGTGGGTATCGGTACCCGTGGCGGAACTAGAACAAAAATTCTGGGGTATCCCAAATTTTTATTTTTACCGTGCAATCATACAATATTAAAAAACACAACAATGCATAAAATAAAGTAAAACAAATACCTAATAGATTTGTCCTCTTCTTTTTTTCATAGCTTGAAATCGTTCCATCACATCGTCGTCTTTTACTTCACTTAAAAAATCCTTTTCGACCGCACAAACCATAGCATTGTTCAAGAATTCCGGACCGATTCGATTGCGTAAATCCGTCTTCACAAGCTTCAATTTCGAAAAACATCTTTCAACGGTTGCGGTTGCCACCGGTAAAAGCAAAGCTAGCTTAACTACCCGATAAACTGTAGGACAAGAACTATGCGTTCCCGTTTCAACCATAACACGCGCAAGATCACTTATTCCATTCAAGTCTTCAAAGTTATCATCATCGCTTATTGTGTGACGAAATGGCTCAATATCACCCAAAAGACTCCCTATTTCTTGTGTAGTAAAATCATCCGGGTACATCTTAGCAAACGCCAATATCTTCGATGGGTCAAACTTATATAAACCGTTAGAAGGATTTAAACCCGACATATTTTTTTATCAAACTAGTTGTTACCTCACTAAATCGATTTCCTAATTCTTGAATTTGCATGTCCAAAACCTCATTAACCTTGGCCTCTCACCTAAAACAAAAATAAACAATGATTATTATAATAATGTAAAGAAACTATGTAAAGAAACTATGAATTTTATTACTTACTTGTTTTATGCTCAACTGGTTGCTTGCTAATAAATCATCAATGGCTTGTTTAAGAGTTGTAGAAGCCGTGTCTTTCACATGAACAATTCCGATAAAACTCTCTCTAACAGCACCAAGTTTATCAACATATCTAACAACGTCAACATTCGGAGTCGTATCATCATCATTAATTTCTCCGTATTTTCTTTTGAAAAAGTTCCCAATTAAAGCTTGTTTTTTGGATTTTGGTTTTGTCATCTCTTCAAAGAATTCAAACAATAAACAATCAAACCAACAACCAATTACCAATAATCAGCCAATAAAAACAAGTAACAAGAATAAAACTAATCAAACTAACCAATAATCAACCTTGTTCGATGACTCGACGTGGCGGACGTGTTACTGCCAATTCTTTTCGAAATTCGAAGACGATGTTCTGTTCGATATTCAACTGCCATTAACAATAAGTAACAATATTCATAAAGTGACAAACCTAATCAACTAAAGTATCAAACTGAAAGTCTGAAACAATCAACTAACAAACCTAATCAAACTTTAATATTCATAAAGTGATAAAACTAATCAAACTATCAAAGATGAAAGAATCAAAGTGAAACAATCAACAAACAAACCTGCAAATCTGCGAGACTGTTCTGTGTTCGACTTCGACAACAGCAGTTCTGCGACTGTTCGAGACTTCGAGTTCGACAACAGCATGCGACTGCGAGACTGACTTCGTGACTTCTTGTTCGACAACAGCAGTTCAACACTTCAGCCAATTGCCCAATTCTGTTCTTCGACTGTTCCCGTGTTCCGCCTGTTTGTTCGTGACCTTTGGTTATCCCTGCATAATAATCTGCCGCCCAATGCACTATTGGGTTATTATTTTGTTATTTGGGTTAACTAGTATTGGGCTATCATTTGATTATTTGGGCCAACATAATCAGAATAAATTGGGCTTAATTTCAGTTTGTAATTTTTTTGAGGGGTGTCCTAGTAATTGTTGAGGGGTGTCCTTAGTATAAAAAACGAAAAAAAAAAATTTACACTAGCGGATAAAAGTTGAGCCGTAGCCCGGGCTACGCCTAAGACCACACTAGGTCCGCCCCTGATCGGTACCGAAAATAACAGGTACGGTACGGTTCGGTACCGATATTTGAAGGTAAAAACTGGTAAATACCGGTACCGAAAATGTCAAAAGTCGGTACTGAATCGATCGCGAAAATGTATCGGTTCAGAACATTCGGTACAAGTTCGATATCGTACCCAAAACCATTTGTTCATCCCTAATTACAAATCACCACATGTTCATGGTTCTTAGACCGGGTATTTTTTTAAAATCCGAGTTTTAGAACAGAACCGAAATGTCACATGGCCTGTCAGTTAACCTGGTTGGACTGGAACCGAGCATATGTTAGGCTAAAATTAAACTCATGGCCTTTCGTTACTGGATATTGAAGGATCTGATCTCAAATATGTTTTAGCCCAAGAATATGTTGATATTTAGCCTTTAGGGGCCAGCGATTATATTGTGCAAATTGCAGCACAAATAATAATAATATTATTATTATTATATAGAAATAAATTGCTTTTTTTTGTGCGCGATCTCCTTGAAGTTCATAATCATGGGGGTCTTGGAAAGGTGTAGCGAGAGGCGTTTCAAGGGATTATGGTAGTAACGTTTTGGAGGTTATAGAAAGGTAGGAATGAAGTGATTTTTTTCAAAGAAAATGGTCAAAGGTACAATTGTTTGGGTCGAGCTTAAACCCATTTAAGTAAACGAGTCAGGTTTGGATCAAAGTGACATAATCTGACCCATTTGGTTTATATGTTTTTAAAGTATGTTTTATGCCATAAGTGTTAATCTGGGCGAGTATTTATGATAAACTTTACTCTGTTTAAAAGAGATTTTAGAATATTAAGGGTTGTGTTGGTGTTAGATTCTCAGGTTTGGATCATAATTCCACAGACTATAAACAACCTAGAGATTGCCGCCGCAACGCGCGGCAGCTGGCACGATCCTAGTTAATATCAATATTATGTTATTAACTAGGTGATGCCCCGCCCGCGTTGCGGGGCGATGGCCGAATAATTCTCAGCCAATTAAAAAAACAGTACTGTAGTTTTGCTAGAAATAAAAAGTAAAAAGAGTGTTAGGCAGCTCTTTGACACAATTTTTAGCTGTGAGCAAAGTCATATTTTTATTTTTACTTGGGGGAAAAATCAATTTTTTTTTCCCGAGGGGAAAATCAAATATTTTTCCCGAGGGTAAAATCCTAATTTTTAGCTAGGGGAAAACCATAATTTTATTTTGCACTGGGGGCAAAAACGTAATTTTGAATTGAGGGTGATATTGTAATTTTGAACTCAGGGGAAATTCGTAAATTTTAGATGGGGGCGAAAGCATAAATTTATTTTGAACTGGGGGCAAATACGTAATTTTAAACTGTGGGCAAAACCGTAATATTAAAGTAGGTATAAAATAATAAACTGGTGTAAATTCGTAATTTTAAGTCGGGGGAAAAAGAAATTTTTATTTTGAATTGGGCGAAAACGTAATTTTGGCTGAGGGTAAAAGCGTAATTTTTTTCCGAGGGCGAAATCGTATTTTTTTAGCTCGGGGCAAAAGGGTAAATGTATTTTGAAGTTGAGACAAAACCGTATTTTTTAACTGGGGGTAAAAACTTAATTTTAAAGTGGATATAAAATAATAAACTGGGTGGTCCAATAGGTATTGCTTGCCGCTCATTTGAACCAATGGGAGAAAAACACTATTGCAGGGCAAAAACGTAATTTTAAAGTGTGTATAAAATAATAAACTGGTCCAATGAGAGAGAGGCGACTGCCCATTTGAACCAATGGCAGAAAAAAAAAAGAAAAAAAAAACTAAAGCTAGCCAACATCTTGGCCAATCATTTGTTTTCCCTATTCCCGCTGACAGATACCAACTTGTGTTTGTATATGTTGAAAATGTTTGTATATTGTCACACCCCGATTTTCCACGTGTCACCGGTGGGCCCGGTGAGGAGTATCGTGACGTCATGGTTGGCAACATAATAGTCAAACACACAATATTATCAAGCACAGCGGAAGCAATTGAAAATATAATACAACCGAATTTATTATTGTAATATCAACTGTCACAATATTCGGAAGTTTATCCACAGAAGGATCTAACATAAAATGGAAACAATAGTTCAACAGACTTCAGGCATCTTAAGCTTGCGAGACTCTTTCTTGATGCTAAGGAGACAATCCAGCCAATTACGTTTAGTACCTGCATTTAGTCTTTTTGGGAAAATACGTCAGTTTACACTGGTAAATACATTCAACTGACTCATTTTGGAAAATGATTTAAAAATTGGTTTGGATGCACATGGCATAAATATCTTTTATAATTTGATTAAAATGCACAGAGGCAAGATTAACCTTTTTAACTTGGGAGAATTATTTAATATTATAATCTTGTGAACGAATTACATGTTACTTATACGTTCAGTAGCCCGGATCTAGTCCGGGTTAAATATCAATAGACACACTACATAATTGAGTTATACACGACAGGTGTACACCTACACCCCGTGCTCAGGTCGTGGCCATCTCGTAAGATAATGCCAAGGATATCCGGGACATGGTCATTAACCCCCCAAAGGCTGTAAAGTAAACAAGACTGTTTAAACGAGCCGATCAAATTATTCAACTACCCACTAAGCGTGGAGATTTGATGCCCGATCAAGCGGTATGCTATATACCGTAACCCAAGCCCGTATAGGGAAAATAAGTTAAAAGTATTTACCTGATGCAAAGTATAAATCACAATAAGCAAAATGCACGTAGCTTTTACTGGTTCTCCTAATCTGGAACGAAGGTTTAATAGAACATATTAGAATACTAACGGGTCTTTTATTAAGCTTAAGCTTAGACTGGCTAGTTTCAAAGATACGGTTCGTACGCACGATTAAGCGAAGACCGGATAGAATGTGATTTAGACCCGACAAGTTCAGAGACTTGTTTAATATGGGTCCTTCATGCACATTCTGGATTTTGAGATAAAATCGATAAGGTTTGACCCGTTTCGGCTAATTTATGTACACTTGTTACATAAACCGAGCCGAACGCGTAATAAGCGTAACGGGTATCCGTAAGAGCCATATACAGGTTTCCTAAGTTAATATGCTTCAAATATGTTGTGACATCAGTAGGATGTCTTTCATTATGCCCCGAACTAATTTAAACACAAACTATGCCCCGTAGGGGTAGTTTGGTCATTTTAAAGTTTGTAAAAGCGTTTAGATGTTTAACTGAGTTACAGGTCTGATGTAAACAGCAAACATACTCAATTTGATGAGTTATAACAGTAGGCTAAAGCATATGTGTGAAATTTATCATTTTTAACCAAACTATGCCCCTTAGGGGTATTTTGGTAATTTCACATGAGCCGAAAAGCTCAAAGACGAAGTCTGAGTTAATCGCCCTTTTTCTTACTGTTAAAATATCATAATTTGCCTCTTATATCGGTAGGTATCAACCCGGGTATGTCCAATATGATTTTAAAACATACTACGCGTTAAAAACGCTAATTAAGGCGATTAAAAGCCATTTCCGGGTTCGATACTTAAATCTGATATTTTTATATTTACAGAAGGCTTAAAATAATTTATTTATCATATGTGATCAGTAGCAAAAGGTTTGGAGTCGTTTAGATATGTAAAACTCATTTTATGGCCCGTAAGGGCAAAACCGACATTTACCTAATTAAGCCTACGACTATGAGTTATGCTCAGCCTAAAATTAATTAAAAATCTTTAAAAATCCCAAATTAATATATTACATCGGTGGGTAAAAGATTTGATACCAAAAAGTATGTTTAAGTAGGCTTTACGCTAATTACGCCATTTTATTAACATAAAGCATTAATTTTGCGATAATGAGCATAACTCTTAATCTACAAGTCAAACTGATGTCAAACTTTGCATACAAGTTTATATATCAGTAACTAAGGTTTCTACACTTTTACATTTTCATAAATCACTTTTTAAGGTAATAAGGGCATAATGGTCAACATATGAGCAATTAACGGAAATATGCATATTAATTGGATAACTAGTGAACCAAGGTGTATAATCACAGAGGGTTGTTCTAACATGTATCCTAATCCAATTAAAGCTCTGAGGCATTTCTAAAACATGCCTAAACGGGTCAGAACTGAAAGTCAAAGTGAAAGTCAAACTACGTGACTTTCGGTTCCGAACCGGGTCATTATTGACTAATCTCGTAGTCAAACCGTAATTACGACGGTTTGACTTTTAGCTAATTAACCAAGCTAAACTCAAACAAAGAAGAACTAGAAGACTTACAAGAGTCATATGCACGACTTAAGATCAGTTGGACCTGCTTGAGAGCTCCAGTAATGATCAAATTATGCAGATGAAGGTGTGAGGAGTTGTGTTGCACAAGGTGGCCTTATATAGTGGTTTAATCCACCATAATAAGTTGACACCAAGGTCTATCATTCACCACAAGCTGCCCACAAGTGTCCCTAGTGCTTTAGGATAGTTTAGGGGCCGCCCATAATGCAAAAAGGTAGTTTAAACATCGGTTCTCCGCATAAACAGTCGGCTGTACACGTTTTCTGGTTCTGGGCTCCGGACGCGGCCCGCGTCCCGTTTAAGCAAACCTCAAGCGGGCCGCTTGAGACATAAAATCAGATTTTTAAATTTTATTTGTTTTCCAACTTGACCTTTGGCTTCACGAAGGGGTAATTAGGGTTATTTCTTGCATTTTGACCCCCTTATATTTACCCACAAGGGCTTTAGGACTTATACCCACTTTGCCAAGTCCCTGCACACTTCCGGTTAACCCGAAAAGCCTTAACTTTCAACGTTAACACTTTAATCCCTTGCACACGAATTTGATCATAACTTTCTCATACAATAACGAAACTTTATGAAATTTTAATCGTGCATTCTAGTGAGCATAATTTATATTTACAAAGCTTCGGGTTTGTCAAAAGATCACTCAGAGGTATATCTTTAACATGTTGACACATTTGACCCCTGTAGTGTAACACCCCGAAAACGGGTTTGGTAATCAAATCACGTTTACATTAAAAGACGGGTAATTTACCTTTAGTGGTAAAAGTAACCCGGTGAATATTTGGATTATTAAATAAACAAGAATTTACTGACTAGGAATTATAACCTAGTTAGCTAATATTCTAGAAATAACCTATAATAAGGTTAAAAACATGCCAAACTATAAGTTACACAAAAGATGAGGGGTTAATCTTGTAAAAAGTGAAACTAGAAATAATTAAAACAAAAACCAAACACACCATTTTGGTGTCTGGTTCGATCAGGAGAAGAGAAGGGCGACCAGGGTTCTTCAAACCCAAAAACTTCACAAATCTCAGAAATTGGAGGTTCAATTCAGTCCCAAATCAAGTTCTAAACACGAATTAATGATCACCTCACTGAAGGGATCATAAGGTATGCGAAATTCTAGTATTTTGATTCATCTCAAGTTCTAGGTTAATTGTGAAAAACTGAAATTGAGCTTGATTGTGTCATGCATGAGTGAATCTTGAAGTAATATGATGTCTAGGAGTAAACCCTAGTCAAATAACATGTTAGATTGTTGGATAATCTATGAGATTCATGATGATCCATTGATAAGCTAAGTGGGTTTTATGTTGATATGATGAACACTCATGTTAGAATGTAAGATTTATGAATATTGAGATGATGATATAAGTTCTTGATATAGTTCATGAACACTAGACTTAGAGGTTTAAATGTGTTGATGTAAATCTTGGTAAAGATAACTAGTTATGAACTAGTTAGTAAATAAGTAATATTATGCACATTAGGTGTTTGTTAAAATGCCCGAATGAATGTTGACATAATGAAAGTATGAAAGAAACGCGTAATTGGCTAACTCGACTAACTACGTGTAATACGGAATAATAGGGGTTCGAAACGTGATGTTGATTGAGCTTATTGTGTGTATAATGTGATTGAAGTTAGTTGACTATTGAAAGTCAAACTGACCTATAATCCGATAAATGGTAGTTTTGATATGAAATTTGTAAGGTGGAATAATCGTATTAAATTATGATTAAACTAACCACCTTGAAAACGATGATGATAGTTTGATGATTAACAAGCTAGGTGAGAGCTTGGGAACAAAGCGGGTCAAACGAAGCAAGAATGACGGAAAAGCATAATTCGGATGCAAGGTAAGTATAGCTTACACTAGTCTTATATGTTAGAATACTCCCTTACCGTATTAGTTACGAAAAAGACAAATACATAATTGAGGTATGATGTTCCGACGTGTAAACGTACGGAACAAGGTAGTCTAGCACGACAAGAAACCATGTTAATGGTTTAAAAGGAATTAAATCGGTAATTCGATCATTTTATGACAAATGGAAAATGAGCCTTTGAATGGTTACCTTATAGGGTAAACCAAAACAAACAATAAGGGTAAAAAGGTAAATTGGTCATGCGTTGACCATAACTATTGGTTTTGAAAGACACTGTAAGGCGTAAGCCATAACAGGCTAAAAAGCGTTAAGAAAATCAATTAATAAGTGAAATGGCCACACGGTGTAAACCGAAGCGAGTCGTATAGATGAGATGGTAATAAATATCATCTCGCCAACATAATCGGTCACTTAGACCAAATGGGTCAAACGGTGAAGATATCACCCTTTGACAATAGCGACTAATGATTATTGTCGAGCTATATTATTTCAGGTGTAAATGTCAAATTGGTGTTAGCAACGCTATGAATTAGCGGTTATAAAAGCAAGGTATTAAAAACGGGTCAATATATTGATCTGCGCCAGGTATGTGAAATAAGGTAACACTCATTTAGAACATATGGTTCAAGAGTGTTAAAAGAGGTCAAAACGGACATTTGGTTACTTGTTAGGTAAACCAAATGTTTTATGTAATGAACATGGCGTTTGGAAAGCTTAATGACTTTTCAAACATAATTATAGATTAAAAGAGGGATTATGGGTCCAATATACTTTCAAAAGTCCTTCATTGTTAATAAAGGACTAAAATGGACCAAAACGCCCTTGGTGGCTAAATTGACCAAACAACCTTTAAAAGTTGTTCGGAAATGAGTTTTATGATTAAATGAATACTTAGATTAATTATAGAAGCAATTGAAAGCGATTTTAGGCTCGAAAGTGCTTAAGAACCCTTAACGGGTCAAAATAAGCATACGAGTGAAAACGGGTTTAAATTGTGTAATAAACCTATGATTAGAATCTAAAATGGTAAGTAATATTAAATTAAAGAGTTGTATGTGATATAGGAATCAAACAAATACGTTTGTTTGATAAAATGCGTAAACGGGTCAAATTTTGGTAAAAGAGTAATAAGCCGAAGACTTAAAGGTCTTAAATTTTGTTAAGCCGAATGTCGGATTTTAACTCCATATGATGGAGAATTAAATTACAATCATGTAGGAAGAAACGGTAGGTCAAACGGATAAGCGGTTTGAAAGATACGAAAGTTTTCGTGTCAAATTACGGCGAAATGGAAAGGTGGGATGCAGGTGCCACCGTAAATTACGGTGCCACCGTAATTTACGGTGGACCTGATGTGGTTACGGTAGTAACCTTCTGATTTACGGCAGAAGAATATGAACCAAAGGGCCACCGTAAATTACGGTTCCACCGTAATTTACGGTGGAGGTTATTTTCAATTTCTTGTTTTTAGGATAAATTGTTTCCCGGATTGTTTGAATACGTTTTAGACCCCGTAAGACTAAAGCATTTCATGTTTAATGAAATGTAGGTACACTTTGGGATGCCGGAAGACGATCAAGCTCAACGAAGAACCGAACACGATAATGATACACGCTTCCGCACTTTGACACATTGTAAATGTTAAACAACGAATCCAACCACGATAGTTAGAATAACTTATGATTTGCAAAAGTTTTAATAAACCCGTATTTCCGATGTATATGATAGTGATTAATTACATGATTATCTTTCAAAATATACGTTAAACCTTGGTTTACAAGAACGGGTGTTACATGTAGTTTGTAATCTCTCACTTTTAGCTTCGTATGATCCATGATTTATTCGTTTGATGTTATGAACATCATGTAGGGTTATTATGAAGTATATTTATTCAGTGTTGACACTTAGAATCCGTATAATCACATACTTTCCATGTTTGTCAACTTTAGTCCTTTTATAACATTCTTTCACACGTTCAAACTTTATGACACGTGTCAACACATTATATGATGTGAATTTTCGAGGTGTTACATATATGTTGGAAGGATAGGAGTTGGCCAGAAAGTCCAAATTTCCTAAAAAGTGTAAAAAGTCATAAAACACCACAATGTCAACCATAAAACACACCAAAAACCCACAAATAATATGATGAAGATTACAAAAACATCATGTATGTGGGTTTTGTGTTGTGTTTTAGATGTTAAGGCTCTGATTGTGGAATGACAAATATTATTGTGTTTTATGTTGTTTAGCATTGTGTGTTTTATATTCATAGTTCTACGATGGTGTGTTTGAAGTTTTTATGGACTATTAGAGTTTGAATATGGTGTTTTAGTAATATTCATTCTATTATTTGTGAGTTTTAGGTGTGTTTTATGCCTGAAATTATTGTGTTTTATGACTTTTTACACTTTTTAGGAAAAACACACTTTCCGTAGGATCCCCACTCATGTTGGAAATGTAGTATATTGATATTTATATGCACTTAAACGAACCTTAAAAACATAAGTAACATAAACGAACCTTAATAAAATACACTTAAAAATATTAGTACTTAGTGATGTTATTTTGATAAAACCATAGGAACTAACGATGTAATTAACTCTAAAAATAAACAAACAAACAACATATGTGTTTGTGTTTTCTTTGTTTAGTTAAATGAAAAACTACTATTGAGCTGGAGTCTCGTTAGAGCAGCCTCTCTATTCTTATAGGGTAGAGGTAAGACTGTCTCACTTTGCTATTAGTGAGATTTACTAAGTACGATGATGATGTTTAGTTAAATGAAAAAAAAAGTTTGGTATTATCCGTTTATCAAATAAATGAACTTCTCATTAAAGGTTTACCCAATGTTTTAAAAACTGGTCTAAATCATATTGAATTAGACTAAAAAATGGTTCAACCGGATTTACAAGTTAACTCTATAATTCCACAAATTACACACATACATTGAGATTTATATACACAAACTACTAGCATATATATATGCAGGATTAGGATCAAATACAAAGGATCCTAATTGTAAGAAGTGTAAGAAAGGATTTATAGAGTGACAAGTGTCCAATAACCTAAAAAAACCCACTACACAAAAAAACCCACTAAAAAAAAACCTTAAACATCCACCCCCACCAAAAAGCCCCACCCCCCACATCACCCACCCAAAAAAAAAAATTATTTATTTATTTATTATTTTTTTTTGCCGAGGGGGTGGGGGGGGGGGGGGGTTTAGGTTTTTGGGTGGTGGTGGGGGTGGGTGTTTAGTTTTTTTTTTTATATTTTTTTTAGGTTTTTGGGGGTGGGGGGAGGGGGTTAGGTTTTTTTTAGGTTTTTGGGGGGTGGGGGGGTAGGTTTTTTAGGTTTTGGGGGGGGGGGGGGTAGGTTTTTTGGGGTTTTTTTGGTGAGATATAGTTTTTTTTTTGTTTTTTTTTTTGCAGGGGTGGGGGGTGGGGGTTTAGGTTTTTGGGTGGGGGTGGGGTGGGGGTGGGTGTTTAGGTTTTTGGTGGTGATGTAGTGGGTTTAGTTTTAGGTTATTAGACACTTGTCACTCTATAAATCCTTCTTACAATTAGAAGCCTTTATAGAATAACTTGACTCTATATATGCATGATACATCATGTATACATGTTGACTCACTAAGTGTATAAGGTATATACACACATTGTATTACTATCAACAACAACAAAAATTAAAATGACTTACCAATCGTGACCTGCAGTCTGGAATGAACTGGAGTGATTAACTATGAACGATCTATGAAGGTGAAAGTCTGGAACGAAATTGGTGGATGAGGATGGAAGTCTGGAATGAACGATGAAGTGTTGAAAAAGGTTTTGAGTTTTGATCAATGGAGATTGAATATTAAAAGTAGTCACTCGTTAGGTTAAAACTGGAATGAAGAGGCCAATAAAAAATATTGTATTTTTTCCTCCAATTTTCTATTATTAATTTCAAACAAAATATAAACTAAGTGCACTTTACATCAATATCGCAGGTAAGCGAGCAACAAGCTGCGCCGCTACCCCTTTCTGAATAGCAAATCCTAGTCTATTAAAGATAAAACCTTGTCCCCCTGTTGATGAGCAACTGCTGTGGACAACCTTTTGGACCCTAGTCAACAAACGGATAGCTTCTGGAGCTAGGGAGCCAAAGGTGTCGAAGGCGAAAGGGACAAATGCATGTTGGTTATCAGCACATGCTTTAGCGTGTTTATCCACCTTTTTTTATTCTGCTTTCCTTATAGCTTGTCCTGCTACAAACCCGCTTTCCCTTAAACCAGCTAAGGGGGAGACTCCTGTGAGATCCACACAAGCATGTTTCCCTCCCGCCCAGCCAAAGACGAGCAGATCCGCTGGTCTCAGTGTAGATCTCCCTTCCATGGGGTCTGTAAGGAAATTCACAGGGGCCTCCTTCTTTACAGAAATCCCCGCTCTCCTCAAGATGTCCCCCAAAACATCCCTCACCCAGTCATGCCGATATTTGAAACCAGAGAGCTCCTTACAATGAACAACATGCTCCCCGTATTTATCCATGCAGGCTTTACGGCAGATTGGGCATGTTTCGTCTTCTGGATACATAGGGATCATCAGCCGGTATTTAAGGATAGCCCTATACTCAACAGCCGACATGCATTGCCCCAACCCCTCGATCGGGATAACAGTCAAAAAGTCTTGTGCATGGGGGCCTTTCAAGCACTCAATCACCGCCTTCTGGCGGGGAGACAGATCAAATGCTTCTCCCAGACTATGAGCGATTTTGTCAAATAGAGCATTCGCCAAAGTTTTTTGTGGCTTTGGGGGGGTGGTGTCCATATTAGAGAAACCGCCAATATAAACACTTAAGTGTTCACAGCAGTTCAAATCGGTATAGAATAGAAGGGCATGAATTCAATTAGTACCCCATTTAACATCAGTTGGTGCGCGTGACAACCGGATCAACTATTCAAGTTCACAGTCTCTCACTAAACCAAACCAGAAAGAAATCGTATATTATCCAGGTAGTTAATCCATGATTTTCCACTATTTACTGCATCAAATCTTTCGAATTTTTTTAGTTGTACCCAATTGAACTCTGCGTTTGATTTCGCATCCATTGTTGTTGATTTAATTCAAAATAGTCGTGAAAGGGTTTCAGTTCATGCGTTAAAGAATGAACACAGTTCTTTAGCAGAGACCATCTTAAACCGATGATTTCTCTTTCTTTTGATCGAGTTTATAGGGGAAATCTTATATATCTGTTACCGATTGGATGCGTTGTGGGTTTGACTTGAATAAAACTTCTATACATGTTATTGTTTATGATTGACTTTTATTTATGCCTATGAAGTGTTCGATGAAATGCGCCAATGGGCTTTCTTGTTTATATACTCTTACAACCTTTTTAAGTCTAAGTTGAAAATTTCATTAAACCAGTGTGATTTGAGGTTAATTGTTAGTTATATAGTGTCTTGATCTAGATATGCTTTGAGGTTAGTTTAGATTAGGAAATGCTAATGCGGTTTGGTTTTGCTTAAACTGGTTAGATCATATGACTTGATATGAATTTATGTGTGTTTTCGTCTCATTTTGTTAGTCTAAATGGCATAGAATTTGCTCATAGCGTGTCGGAAACATGTTCTTATAACGTTTGATTTAATTATGAAGTACCGTACTAGATCATTGACCACGAATGGGGTAACAATTTGCAAAAATGATTGGATGAAATTGCACGAATTGTAAATCTTGAATATGACAAAAAATCTGAAGATATATTCGATGTATCTGGAATTCATAAAGAAGAATATTATGTGCGCATCAAGTAAAAGTTAGACAGATAAAGGCTTATTAATATGCTCATTTAAAATCAACCAATACAATTTATGTATCTTAATACTGCTTTATTCTAGACCTTTATTACACGCATGTATATAATGGATCATTAAAGCATATATTTCTATTCTCTTGTGTGGTGGACAGTCCTAAGTGGTATTGCAACTTGCAATTTGCAAATTGTTTCAATATTCTCAATTGCAAATTAACATTCAACTACCATTCAATAGAGACCATTATATAAACTTGGTTTTCAATTTCTATTCGGTTCTTGTGATAACAGATATGCTTAAGGCCCCCGATCATCAGGTTGCCGGACATGAAGCTGGGCTCGGGAAGCTCGGCCCGCTCACTGATGATTCGGGCCGGTTTTACAAACCTCTGCAGGGTGATAATCGTGGGTCTGAAGAGGTAGCCTTTTACGAATCGTTTTCTTCCAACACTCATATTCCAGAACACATACGCAAATTCTTCCCTATGTATTACGGCACCAAAATCATGAAGGCGTCTACTGGCGTTGACCACCCTCACATGGTGTTGCAAGATCTTACATCCGCTCGTGTCAACCCGTCTGTGATGGACATCAAAATCGGGTCCAGAACGTGGGCCCCGGATGCTTCCGAAGCATACATTGCAAAATGTTTAAAAAAGGATAGAGAAAGCACAAGTATTCCGTTGGGATTCAGGTTATCCGGGCTGCAAGTTTATATCGATGATGAATCAAGGTTTTATAAACCTGATAGAAATTATATACGTAAAACCGGCCCGGATGATGTTAGACTACTACTTAGGAAATTTGTTTCTTCTAACCCATCCGCAGATATGGAAATGGGCACGGGCTCGGGCCCAGGCCCAGATTGTTCTTTAGCATCTTCTGTTTATGGTGGGCCTAATGGGATTTTGGCTCAACTGTTGGAATTGAAGGCATGGTTTGAAGATCAAACAATTTACCACTTCTATGCTTGTTCTTTTCTTTTCGTATATGAAAAGAGGTTGGGGTTAAAAGGTGCTTTGTCAAACGCAGAAGTCAAACTTATCGATTTTGCACATGTTACAGATGGTAATGGTGTTATTGATCACAATTTCTTGGGTGGCTTGTGTTCTTTGACAAAGTTCATTTCCGACATACTTTCAGAGATAAAAGATTGTACTGGTACAAACGGCCAGGTTGAACTTTGAAACTCTCTTATTGTTGTTTTTTTTTTAAGAATTTATGATGACTGTGTTTAATTTCAAATTTATTCGCTTACTGAATGGCATCTTGAAATTGTATATTCGTCTTTTAGTTTACCATTTACTTATAAATGAGTCTATTTGTTGAAATTTTGTTGAAATTGTTCTACAAAATTTTGTTCTAATTTCCAAAGTAACATATAAACTTTGCCTTGTTAGCATGGTACAGGTTGTTGCAAGAGGGGAATTCATGTTATAGTTGATATATGTTTACTTTTAACTCCAATAACTTCAAAACTGTGAATCATTACTTGACCTTTGTCTCTTAGATCTTATAACTTGACCTCCATGATACAGGTTGTTGCAAGACGGATCTTGGATCTTACAACTTGACCTTTGCCTCTTAGATCTCATAACTTGACCTCTGCCGCCACATCTATAAACACATCAAATGGTCAAGTGTCAACCCATTGTTGTAGCTATATCAATATAAAGCTTATACTATATAAAAACAAACTCATTGTGTATCTTCGAATCAAACGTGCAATCTTCGATCCAGGAGTATAAAGATTATAAAATATAAAAACAAACTCACATTATATCTTCGAACCATTACGTGATCTTCGATCCAGAAATAACAACCTCATCTGGAAGTGCAAAACGCTTAGAACACAGTAAACTAACCATGATTTTAATCAAATTCTCTAACTTATGAAGTTCCGCAATGAAAACAGGAAATAAGTTCTAAAATGAGCAAGACAATCCTCATGTTACAAGATTCAAGCCTTTTTATTTTCTTTCGTAGTGCTGCAAAAAGGTGAAAGGCTTAAAGGATGAAACCAAACCAAAAAAAAAAAATACCATATAGCATAATAAAAAGAAACCCAGGTGCATTAGCCAAAGCCCAGGCCTGTGAAATCTCTTGATTCAGTCCCCAAACTTGACTTCTGCTATTTGCCCATCCGTACTCTTCACCTTTCATCTTCTCTAGCACCCGTACGGTTCGCCTTTAATCTCCTCTAGCACCTGTACGCTTCGTGATGCAGGATTATCTACAATTGAATTGAAGATTATATGAAGATTTGAATGATATCTTATTCCTTTATTATCGAGTCTATTATTAGTAATCATATCTTTTTATTTATTTGGTTTAGTCATGTTTATCCCTTAGGTTCTAGTATAAATAAGGCTCTAGAGTTCATTGTTAGTAGTTTTTGATTGAATTTTATAAAAAGAACTTTGTTCTTGGAACCTTTGGTTCGATTTATCGTCTTTGATTATCAATAGTTTCTTGAGCCATTTGAGTACGCTTCCGATCCGTATCATTTGGTATCAGAGCTTTTGGTTTTCAAATGGCTCTACGTGGAAAAGAAGAAACTTTCGTTCGTAGATTCGCCGCCGGAGGCAACGACGGAGTTCCTTTTAATCCGCGAGGATATGGTGATCATTCTCGTAGATTCGCCGCCCAAGGCAACGAGATTGTGGACCATGAAAACTTTCGTGAATCATGTGATGGTTATCATCCCCGTAGATTCGCCGCCCGAGGCAACGAGGATCCTGACCTTATCTATGATTCTTCTCCCGTGTTTAATGAGTATGAGGATGATGTGTGGTATGCTTGGGCAACCGGTGGTTCATATCGTTGTGGTTTCGATGAAGCCGTGAGATTGAATGAGAATTCCTTGAGTCCGAAGATCGCAGGTTTACCGGTAACTCACAACGAACTTGCGGAGATAAAAGGTGGTGTTGAACCACAAAAGTTGGTGGCTACCTGTGGCGATGTGCTGAGTTTGGAAATTCCATGCAATCCGCCAGAAGATAGAAAAGGTTTGAATTTTAAATCGTACATGGCATTATCTCTTAGGAATATGAAATTTCAAATTGAAAACAGATTTAATATTGAGGGGAAGTCGAATAATGAGCAGTTTTTTCTGCAAATTGAAAACCAAATGCCAGCTGCTATTATATTAAAAAAAATAGAAACTCCTATTGATAAGGTAGATATTCCTGAAATCATGGGCTACGGGGATTCCATGCTTGAAAAGACCAAATTGGTTGTGGCTCAAAACATTAATATTCCATCGATTCAAGATTATGTTGATGGGCCATTCATTCATGTGGTGGTCATTAGCCCTACAGATTTATCAATTAGAACTACCAGATCACCATTAAAGGCTAATGTATTTCATGTGGGATTACAAACTTATGGTGGGCCCGGGATGTTAAATGAGAATTGTCAAGTTATTATGGATTATACACAAACTAGTGGTGGTGGTTTAGAAAATGTTGGGCCTAAGGAAGATATTGTTAATAATGAGCCGATTAGTGTCACACATTCTACACCGACGAGCATTGCACAACAAATACAATGTGGCTCCGTTCCTAAAGGTTTCAAGCCATCGAATGTCAATACCAATTCGCCAACTAAAGTGAGCAAGAGACGACCTGATGCCCCATTCGACCCTGGTGGTTCAGGTCAAGAACTAGGCCAAACGAATCGTGAAGTAGAATTCTTTGGGTGGGGTGTGATAATGATTCAGAATCGGGTTGATGTTCCTTACGATCCGGGTGGCTTTGGTCCAAAGGCAAAACTCGAGGACGAGTTTTTTCGAAGACGGGGAGTATGATGCAGGATTATCTACAATTGAATTGAAGATTATATGAAGATTTGAATGATATCTTATTCCTTTATTATCGAGTCTATTATTAGTAATCATATCTTTTTATTTATTTGGTTTAGTCATGTTTATCCCTTAGGTTCTAGTATAAATAAGGCTCTAGAGTTCATTGTTAGTAGTTTTTGATTGAATTTTATAAAAAGAACTTTGTTCTTGGAACCTTTGGTTCGATTTATCGTCTTTGATTATCAATAGTTTCTTGAGCCATTTGAGTACGCTTCCGATCCGTATCACTTCGCCTTTAATCTCCTCCAGTTCTCTTGATTCCATTATTCATTTCTATGATGGTTTTAACCAGCAGGTTGCCTCAACATTTTTTCTATAGCATATTTTTCTTGCAGATATTTTAAGCATCGTCTTGAATCGTTTAGGTTTGCTTCCTATCACCCCTTTATATACGCTGCTACTCCAGCTCTCCGATCGGATTCGTACTCAGAAGGAATAAACATGTAAATTATATATAACAGACAATTAAATTAAATTAAATTATTCACCTTGATTACTGGTAAATTATAGCAAAAGTTACTTATGAATAAAACGCCCAAAAGTCCATTTTGAAGGCATAAGATCTCTAGAATCGTTTGTTTATAAATGAAAAGATAAAACATTTTTGGTAAATCCTATATGGCATACTGATGGACGGGATGGTAACGGGTCATACACGTGAATCACACTAAAATGATTTCCTGACAATTACAGGCTAACATTTTGTTTTGGGTTCATATGGGTATTTAGAATATCAAGATGGGTTGTTTTGGGCCAAACAAAATTAGACACCAGGTCAAGATGGGTTTGAATAAAAATAGGGAGTGGGTATGGACGGGTTGGGTATAAAATGAAACCGGGTCACGATTTTACTGAACGAGTTGTTTTTTTAGCCTCACATGAGTCACAACTGGTGCTCTGTGATTATCGCTCTTTCAATCATATCCTTTGTTTTGATTACGGGTCAGGATCGTGTTCATTGAAATAGATTTTGTTTCGTCGTTACGCATCAAGGATATCTGCTCAGGTAATTTGAGGTTTTTGATTAGGGATTTGAGAATTCTTCGCCCTAATTCTTGTAATATTTTGGGTAATTGCTTGGATTTAGCTACTGTTTACTCATTATTATTATTATTATTATTATTATTATTATTATTATTATTATTATTATTATTATTATTATTATTATTATGTGTTTTATTTCAAGTAATCATCACTCTGTTTGCGTGCTACTTGTATGATTATGCTTTTTAGGGCTCTGTTTGGAGGTTTAGGCAATCTATGCAATAACAACATGCAACTTAAGTATTTACAATTTGAGGAGGAGTAACATTATCCAGTCAGTTGTTCTGGAAATTTTATCTAGCATATGATTCTCCTTTATTTGTTGGATATATTATCTTTTAGTTGTGTGTTTATATGTTTTCCTACTGTGATTTTTAGCTGTGAGGTTCTTTTAAATCTTGTAATCAACACGGTAACTGATTTAGTGTAGAGGTTTTCTCAATGAATCTAATACAAATATACAATACAACATCCCCACTTTGACCTAAACGGAGTCAAAACTTCCACAACCAAAAAAACCATCGGTGTTCCGAGTTTTCTCTATCGACGCTACTGAATCTGGATTGAACCCATTGCTTGGTTTTAAATTGCGTGATGCGCTCCGATGCGTTTAGTCCAAAAATCTGATGCGCGATGCGAGCGCATCACGTATGTGATGCGTTCTTTATAAAAAAAATAGTTAAAAATTATTTATACATAAAAACTTATAAAAACATACTTAAAGTAAAACAACTGACGTAATTAGAAGGTAAGAGTTGTGTTTTTTGGTTCAAATCAAGCATACTAAGATGTTAATTATAGAAAAAACCGAAGACAGTTCATAAAATCTGGAAAAAAGCATAAGAAACAATGTTGCGTGCATCAGAGCGCATTATGCGATGAGCGCATTATGCAAAATGCGCGCAATATTCTCGCATCACGTAAACGCCTCGCATCAGCTGTTGCGATGCGCTCTCATTAGCGCATCGGGCGCATCACGCATTATGCGCGCATTTTAAAACCAAGACCCATTGGTATTCAGAGTATTCGATAAACCAAAAGTATATTCTCTCTCGTTTAGAGTCAACGGGTATCGATTTAGTAGAAACGATATATATATAATTTTTGAAGAAACCCATAAAAAATGTTAAAGTGAACCGATAGGAAGTAGTTCAAACCTTTCTATTTCTTTCAATCGATTTCTCTTACTCTTTCTCGTTTTTGTTAGTGTGAGTTTCTTGATAATTAGCATGATCTGTATCTGTTTTGTGTGATACTTTGCCTGTTCTTTATTGTTGAATGATCAATACTATGCATATGGTGTTCAAAAGGTTTGATCTTGTTTAGGAATAAACAATACCATTTAACATAGTCGATTTACCCAAACACTCAAAACTGATTATTGCGTCTTTTAACCACAATATTCAGCTACAATGCACATCTAAACACCCCCTTTGTACTCCATAGCTTGTTTTTAATCCAAGGATTATTAACTGCCTAATGTAGATTGTGCTGTGTAGTTTGCGTTTATAGTTACTTGTTTATCTGAATACCATGATCTGTTTTGGTTAATGACCTTTTCAAGTATTTGGTGCAATTGTTTGTCTTTCTTGTTCGGTTAAAATCTTTTTGTTTGTTTTTAACGAGAACTCTACTGAATTCTTATTCGGTTAAACATTTATCTTATTCGGTTCGATTATCGGTTACAGCGAAATTAAATTAAAACCAATTAAAGTCAACCATTGAACACGCCTGGTATTCTCGTTGCACTACAACTTGTTTTCAAAACAATTGCCCCTTTACCTGCCCACTTGGACATAGCCAGTTTTGAGTTATGACCCTTTCCCTAATTTGCCACGTCAAATAATAGGTAGAGGTTTGCACTTTAAGAATTAACAACAGGGATAAACGTTTGGAATCATTGTGATTTTGTTTTAACAACGTCAATATACTTGCAAAACCGAACAGGGAACCACTTAGTTTCACACATAACAGTGAATGGAACACTTTCTACCAACCGGATTATCATTTCTTTTTGCGGCAACATGCAGTGTTTTGTGAACACTTTTTTTTTTTAAATAATAATGCTATTTTTACATGTATGATGTTACTTACATGAAGAAAGTGCCAAATTAATCTTTATATTAACATGATCGTGTGATTGTGTGAAAGCAATTTAACTTTCCCATTGGTCCTTTGTCTGCACACCCTAAACTATAAAAAAAGCTGCAATTTGCAATGGCAAACTCTAGGTGTATGTGTCAATTATGAAAGATTTTCTTTTTTGTAGAAATTCGCAACTTGGAATTAACACTAGTGACGGGCATTTGGTACTATTGTAATTAAGTTTTAACAAAGTCAATATACTTGCAAAAACGAACAGGAAAACACTTAAGTTCAGAGAAAATAGTGAATGGAACACTTTCTATCAATTAGAGTATCACTCTTTATACTGTTTTGTGAGCACTTCTTTTTTATGCTATTTTCACATGTATGCTGTTATTATGAACAAAGTGCCAAATTGTTTGATATGTTAATCATCCAGTTCTATCACAAATATTAACTTGAAAGCACTATTATGTGATAGCATGTAAGAGTCTTCATATTTATTTGATCATGTATAATCTTATAAAGGAACGTAGTTAAAGTTATAATCTATGGTCCCCATTCGCCAACCCTCAACTATAAAGAACTGTAATTAGCAAGAACAAACTCTAGATGTATGAATGTCAATTTTGAAGGGGTTTTATTTTTATTTTTTGCAATTATATATACTGTTTGACCTTTCATTGCCTGTTGTTAAATTGAACGCATAAAGAGTTCGTTCTAATATAAAAAAAATTAACTTTATTATTAATGTGAATCTGTAAAATAAAAAGTTGGATCAATATTCATCTGCTGCCTTTTATTTTAGGTTCTAGAATGCCTGTGTTTGTTCTTCCTAGATACATAATACTATTTGCTTATCAGATGTAAAATATGTTTTTATCTCTTAACATGCCATACGGGTTAAGCTAAAAGATTTAACTAAAAGGAATCACGTCAAAGGTCAAATGGGTTGAAAGTCATCCAAAGTGTATATAAATGCATAAAAATAAAAAACCTCTAAAATCGCTCTATTAAAATAGTTACATCATTTCTGTAATAATATACTGTAGTTTTTTTTTTTTTTTTTTTTTTTTTTTTTTTTTTTTTTTTATAACATACATTATTTCTTGGGGTCTATGACAAAAAAAATGTGTTAATGTGTTGGCCCAACCTATTTCGAACCGCACTTAAAAAGTTACATGTTTTGTCCATCTCTATTTATCATTGATGAAGTTGGATTTATGTCAATCTGCTCTTGCTCATAGTTAGCCGTATGGATATTCCCGACGACATATTTGGCGAGTCGCTAAATTTAGAAGACACCCACTTAAACGAAGGCTATCAAGAAGGTTATGAAACTGGTTTCGCCTCTGGAAAAGATGATGGACGGGACGTTGGATTAAAAACTGGGTTCACAACCGGTGAAGAGTTAGGCTTTTACAGAGGCTGCACTGATGTCTGGAACGCTGTGATTCGAGTCGAGCCAAGTTGCTACTCAGCTAGAGTTCAAAAGAAAATCAAAGAGATGGATGAGTTGTTGTCTACGTATCCGATTTTGGAGCCAGAAAACGAGTCTGTGACGGATATTATGGGGTCGTTAAGGTTGAAGTTTCGGGCTATTTGTGCAACACTGAATGTGAAGTTGGAGTATAATGGGTACCCAAAAGCCTCAGACCCTAATGAGATTCAGTTTTGAGGTCATCGAAACCAGCTGTGATATTTTTATGTTATAGCATACCATTAGGAGTTGAGCTGTTTGTAATTGTTGGCTGTTACAAAACCAATTTTAGTAGAAAAAGTGGAGAACCGCATAAATTTGTGTCTATTATTATTTAACTTTGTGAAAATTATTCAATTTACATCCTTTAACTTCTATGTTTAATCATAAGTCATACCAACTTAACAAACTTAATTTTGTATATTTAGCCTGATACTACAGAAATCAAATGAGTAATACTGGAGATTGGTACCTAGAAGTTAGAACAGCTTAACAAACAAAATTATTGTAAATGAAGAGTTCCTATCTTTCTCAAAAAAAAAAATAGTTGACATTATTATATAGGGAAAAATTCACAGAATAGCCTTATCGTACAAAACGTATGAAAGACATAAAAAGGTAAAAAAACGCGGTGACATTTTCGTAATTACTTACTCGTAGAGTAATTATCAAAATTACCCTACAAATGATCTTGTAGGGTAATTTTGATCGTGTAGAGTAATTTTGTAAAATGATCTTGTAGGGTAATTTTGATCTTGTATGATAATTTTGCAAATGATCTTGAAGGTAGGGTTGTAAACGAGCCGAACCGAACCGAATCAGGTAGGCTCAGACTCGGCTCGTTTAATAATCGAATCGAATCGAGCCGGCTCATTTTTCTTAACGAGCTGGAAAGTTGGGCTCGGGCTCGGCTAAACCAAATTTAGATTGATGTACAATTTAAACATAATAAAAACTAAAGACTATTGATGGTTTCCTATTGTTTTTTTCTTTTCTTTTGGTATTTCATTATGGGTATGTTTGGCAAAAATAGCTGGTGGTTGGAAGCTGGTAGCTAGTAGCTGTAGCTTTTTGGATATATTTGGTGTTTGGCAGAGTAGCTGGATCTTTTAGTAAAATATATAAAATGACCAAAATGGACATAACTAAAAATTTAAAAAGCTTGTACATTAAAAAGGTCATTATCTTTAGAGGTTAAAATAGTCATTTTTTCCCTAAAAGTTTATAGCTCATTCTAAACGCTACTAGTAGGAGCGTTCAACAAAAAACTTTGAGCTCCTATACTAAAAGCTTCAAGCAGCCCCTTCAACCAAACAAAGTTTTTTATTGAGTATGAGTTTTTTCTTAAAAGCTTAAATCTAGAAGCTCCTAAAAACTTCATGCTATACATACCTTATATCTTGTATTTTTTTAATTACTATTAAAGATTTAAAGATTTAAGAAGTGAGAGCCTAAAACCCTAAATGTGAAACTCTTCCTTAGAGCATCCCAATGCATGTTTTTAGTGTGTCTTTGAGTTCATATGGAGGAGAGAGTCAAAGAGGGAGTAGATGCGGTTGATGTTGAAGAGAGGGTGAGAAGAGTTTTTTGTTTAGAAAAAAAACGTTTATAACGGATTATTTAAAAGGGCAAAAGGGGGAGCGTATTCGGAGCCGTTTTATGAGAGGGCAATGCCCAATGGATGCTTTTACAATGTTTATGAATACTTCATAATAGCTTTGATGTGTTGAATTGATTTTGCTTTTTCATGATCATAAAATTGTATCTTATAGAAACATAATAAGATATTGGAGTTAATTAATTTGTTATATTTTAAAAGGCAATTTAAAAGCTAACTTTTCAGATAGTTAATAATATAAGGACGTTTTAGTATGTAAATTTGAATTAGAACGATGTTATGGGCAGTGACGGATCCAGGAATTTTTTTCAAGGGGTTCACTTTTTTATGTTTCAATATCATATGTCCGGCATAAAAAATATGGATCGGTTCGACGGTTCGGGTCAAATTAAAAACGCCTTAACTTATAACCACTACCAACTTGGGTTTGTGGAAAATTATTTTTTTCCCTTGCGGCTGATATGGACCTCTAAGCAAAATATGTTCGTCTAATTTGAACAAACATATCAATTCAGATCACGACTAAAGAAACATGTCAATATACAATTTGAACATCATGATTGTTTCACTTTTAACATTTTTCTTGAATTTTCTAATATACAATTTGAAGTTTCTGTTTTCGCTTGATCTCAAATTCATTTACTAACAAAAAGTCAAACTGATTTACAAATATAAACTAGTACCGTCTCTTCATATATAAAAAATATAAACCATAATTCACTTAATCTTCTACACAAAAATATAATTTGAACAGATATAAGACCCACTTCAGGTAAGAACATCAATTTACACCATAAATCACCTAATCTTCCTCACAAACTGATACAAGTGGGGAACTGAGACAACATGATAATCACAAACTGTGGGGAACTGAAACTCGTACCTGGTTCTGTATGAAATCAATCGAGATGAGCAAGAAAGAGGAGAATTGTAGGCCAAGGCTGAAAAATGGTGCGTCCAGGGCGTGTTTTCTGTTTGGTGTTTGTGTCTGGGTGGATTATGAAGAAAGCGGCAAGGGCAACTAAAGTACTAAACCCTAATCTAATTAGATTTTGAATTTTAAAAAAAGAAGCCAAAAAATGGAATAAAAACGGTCTCAAGCAGAGTCGAACACGGGACTTCAGCTATAACAAGCGCAATACTTACCACTAAACCAGTCTGCAGTTTTGTTTATAAGGTTCCCTTACCAAATATTAAGGGGTTCCTTCAACTTTTTGTATATAACTTGACACTATAAATTTCAAACCGAACGGGTTCCTGGGAACCCCCTAAATAAGCGTAGATCCGCCCCTGGTTATGGGAAAAAAAAAGGACATGAAGGTATTCTTTCCGGGACATTTTGGACCCTACAGTTATTGTAGTGTGAACAGTGGCGAAGCTTAAAGTTTTCGTCGGGGGGGTCGAAAACGTATATACCCAAAAAAAATCTATAGAACCGGGGGGTCGAAAACGTATATACCCAAAATTTCTATACGAAAACTGCATGTACAACACTACTGAACGAAAAGTTCGGGGGGTCGGGCGCCCCTCCCGGCCCCTTAAATGCTACGCCCCTGAGTGTGAATCCTAACACCAATAAATGACCATATATAAAAAAAATTAGAACACACCAAATGAGTAAAGAGTGCGATTAGGATGAATGGTATGGAATGACTCTATTGCACTACCTCATGTCACGTCTGTGCCACGTAGACATATGAGTTCATTACCTCTTCTTAAAAATACTCATGCAATGACCTAAAGTCCTCTTATTAAAAAAAATAAATAATAAAAACAAAAAAGCTTGATTGGTCAAGCACATGGGGCCCACCACCTTGTCTCCGTTGTTGCTCGTTATTGTGGTGGCGAGTGTTCAATGGCGCCCTTTCAATGACGTCTAGGCGTAGTAACTACAAATAAATGAATTTCGTAAATTCAATATCATGAATTCTATATTCAAAGGATTGATTTCACAATTCAAAACAAACGATTCTAAAATTGTTTGCTTTAGTAAACAAGATACTATAAGTCTTGTAAACATTTGGTCTAGTCAACATATGACAACCAAAAAGAATAATGGCTTTAGACAAAAAATGATACCCATAAACATTATTTGTTTTAGTCTAGGCTCTACGACAAATTTTGTAATCAAATTTGATGATTACAAACTATTAGCACATGGAAGACATCTTTTGTCATACCATTTACTAGAACCAAAAGAACGTTTGGTTTAGTTAACAAAGGACTACCAAAATTAAATTTTAGATGGCATCTTTGTCATGGTATCATTTAACTAATACCAATTCGTTGGTAAAATTTAATAAATATAACGATTCCGCGTTTGGACCACCTTGTCTCCGTTGTTGCTCGTTATTGTGGTGGCGAGTGTTCAATGACGCCCTTTCAATGACGTCTATTGATGGTTTTAGCCCCGTACCCTCCAGTGTTATATTGAGGATTCATTTTGAAGAAAATGTGAAGAATGTGTTAAATTAAAAATTCAGCTTTAAACCTGTTATTGTTGACCTTTTCCGTGTAGAATTTTCTTGCTGCCAATCTATATGTTACAACTAATGCAAAAAAACAAAACAAAATGCAGGAAAATAGTTCAGCATATATGTTTCAAAAGCAACATTTTATCAACTATAGAAGACTTGTAATAACTTCTAAATACCACAATAAATAATTGTTTTCTACATAAATATAATATTTATTCAACTAGTAATATAGTCTTTGACTTCTCATTCAATAATAGTTTAATACAATATAAAAAGGGTTGATTTATAATGAATACATAAAATATATTCCGATTACAGAGTTGAAATACCCATAGAACACTTTATAAATATCTCGTAATACAAACTAATTGACTTTTTTTTATATTAATTTACTCTAAATAAAAGACGCTGGCTTATTTAGATGGATAATATAAAAATATAACAAGTTCCTAATTATTGTCAACAAACAACTTGACTCGTTTAATACAATATTTAATCAAATGTATCTATATCTATATTTACTATATAATAAAAGAAACATACGAAGACACATATCATTCATTAAAGCTATATATTTTATTGTTTTCTCGCCTTTCCCCCTACTTAATTATAAATGTTTATCTCTTATTTAATTGTGGATCGTTAATTTTTAATTAAAGATAGTCATTATTTTTTTAACTTAATACTTATGTGTGTATTCAACATAACATATATCCAACATAGGAACACTATAATTTTTTTTTTAATAAATAATGAAAAACATTTTTTTTTAAATAAGTATGTTTTTGAGATTATAAATATCTTTACACGAAACAATATTGTTTGTAATAAACTTATTGTAGATAAAGTTAAGTAGATCGTAGTAATGATATAAATATGTAGATATCTTTACTTTGAAAAGAATAAAATGTTATTTTATTCCTATAAATTTTTCAAGATATATGAAAATAATCTATTAACTTTACATAAAATTATTTTCATATTATATAAATAAATACTAATGCATTTGATTTTTCATTATTCTCTACCGGCTTTTTTTAAATTCCTCATCCTCACTTATTTACATGACATATATTATTCATGCATATTCTTGCGTGTTCTTTTAGCTAAGAAACATCTAAATAATCACGCATTTCTTTATTTATGCGTATTAAATTATCATACATCTCTTTATTTATGCGAATTAAATTAGATTAGTTATTAGTTGGTACATAGTATATCCATATAATAAATACAAATGGATCGTTTGTCAAGTAAAATCAATATATATATATTGTTCAGTATAAGAGGTTATTTAATAATATTAATTTCAAAAATTATTGCTATATAATTATTTTCTTTTCTTTTTTCGCTTATCTCTTATTTATTTAATATTTCTTTTTTATAAACTATTTATTTTTTTCTTCTCCTGCTTATTAATAACTATTTAATATTTCATTAATTCAACTAAATGTAACACACAAGTTTCTAACCTATTAATAAATAAAAAAAACAAAATAAAATTTTATAACTTATGTAATACAAAAGTTTCTAACCTAATAATAACTAAATAAATAAAAAAACAAGTAAAATGTATAGTATATCAAGGTTCATTTTTTTAAAAACAAAAATTGACGAGTGTGTGTTAACCGATTACATTATATGTATAATAGACGTGTTTATTGAATCGGTGCAATTCATGGGTTTTTAAGATGTAACTTTTTTTATTACTTAGTATATAAAATTATATTTATTCAGCCCGTGTAATACACGAGGTGACACTTGTCATCATATTAGGTCATGTCTTATGGATAATTATTATTTTAATTTAATCTCTTCTAATTAATTATAGATAACCCTCTTACTAAATATTATTTAGTTTACTATCTGTAACACCACGTAAAAACGTGTCCAATTATGTATAGACACGTGTCCTAAACTCTAAACATGAGAAAGATTGAGTTTGAAGGACCAAAGTTGTCGAACAGTGAAACTATGAAACCACAAGGATTGAAAGTGTCAATATGCCAAACTTGTGCCTCTGAATGACCTTACATGATGAATATATTCTTATACGAGTGATTGATTGGATATAAGAAGCCATGTATGAAAATAATCGGGAGATTATTAAATTACAAGGGTTAACCGTGTCAATATGTCGATTCTGACCTCTGAGTGACCTTTTAACGAGACCGAGGCTTCGAAACATTCAAATATACTCTTAAGAATAAGTGGTATAAATTTCATGAGGTTTCGAGATCGTTAGATATGTTTTCAAGACTTTGGGCCAAAAGTGTCAACTTGTTGAAACTTGCTTTCATAGTGATATTTAACGAACCCGAGCCTAACGAGGTTTGTTTATATATCCTTGGGCCCCATGAAATTAACTACAAGGGTCTCTATTGCCAAAAATGAAGTTAAAAAGGGGTTTAAACGAGCAGGGACTGAATCTGCCAGCTTTAAACTTGTTTTCCTGGTTTAACATGTCCACGCGGCCCGCCTCAGGACGCCCAGATCAGAAAAGTCACCTGCAGGTGCGGGTTGGCCTGTTCCACCGCCTTAACCTCAAAGATATCGACCTAGGGAGCTGTAAGTCGGTTTATTACAATAGGTAGGACACTTGGGTCGATCTCAGAGCCTCCTATTACACCTGGAGATGATCTAAATCCAAGGAATTCACTATATAAAGGAAGCCTATTCTTGTGTTCTTGACACACATTTGCAACATTCAATTGTGGGACTTGCTCTGGAACTTCCATCAATTAGAAGAGGATTATCAAGTGTAGAAAAGTTTGCTAGGACCTTAAGTAAGCTTCTAATTACTTGTTTAGTTGTTTAATTTAGCTTAATTACTCTAAAGTCAAACTTATCGTAAAATTAGTTTGACTTCGTTTTAATTACATGTGGCTTAACCACTGATCAAATTGAAAGTGGTTATAAGACCACATTAGTGTAGGTGATTAACCCTTAAAAGGGCACCTCCTAATTATCTCGTTTGACTGGTCAATTGTCGGGTCAAAGTAGTTTGACAAAAAGTCAAACTGGACAGAAATTGCAAGAATGATTCTAATTAATAAACCAGAGGTTCTAAATTATATTTTAGCATTCTAAAGACTTGGTAATTAATATTAAAACTTGTTTTATCAGTCCTAACCCGACAGTTAATAGTCTAAGGTCAGTTTATAACCGAAAGTCGCGAAAGCTTGACTTTTGCTTTGACTTTCAGTTCTGACCCGTTTAAGCTTAATTCTCCCATGTTTTAAGCTTTCATTAGGACCACATTACTTAGTAGTATAACCCCCTGAAGTTATATTGCATGGTACTTAGTGGTTTGAATTATATACACTTGATCGTAATTATGCTCAATAATGCCTTAAACGCCCTTTTTACATACAACTGAGATTTTTAACAATGTGATTGGACTAACATCTTTGCTACTGATATTTAGACATGTCCTGAAAATTTGACATCAATTGGAGGTCTAGAATATGAGTTATGCTCAATAGCGTAATTAAGGGACTTTTTAACATTTAAATGGCGTAATTAACATAAAGCCTATCTAAACCCAAATTTTGACATCAAACCTTGTACCTACTGATATAAAATAATATTTTGGGATTTTTAATTATTTTTAGGCTGAGCATAACATAGGATTATAGCTTGATTTCGGGAAATGTCGGTTTTACCCTTTTCATGCATAAAATAAGTTTTACTTAACTTTTTAGTGCCAAACCTTTTGCTACTGAATTTATATAATAAATAAAGTATTTTGAATTTTATAAACTGATCAAAAACTCAGATTTACTATTTTAACCCGAATAACCCTTTAAACCGATTTTTAAGCGTTTTAAGCATCTAGTATGGGTAAAAACTATATTTGACATATAAAACTTAATACCCACTGATGTTTTAAGATAATTTATGTAATTAAACAGTGAGTCAAAGTTTTTAAACTCAGAAGTCTATTTTGACCTTTAAAGCCTATGTAAAATTACCAAAATGCCCCTACGGGACATAGTTTGGCTATATGAGATTATTTTCACATATATAAAGTATCCTACTGTTATTAGTTATAAAAATACATATTTTTACTGATCTAATCAGATCTGAAACTCAGTTGCATAATTAAACTCTTTTATGGACATTAAAATTACCAAAATGCCCTTATGGGACTTATTTTGGTTTAAATTACTTTTTGGGCATATATTAACATATTTTGAGCATAATAATGATTAGGACCTATATATAATTTATTTGGTTACCCGTTACGCGTTTACGCGTTCGGAACAGCTTATGTGACTAGTTTACATAAAATAGCCGAAACGGGTCAAACCTTATCATTAAATCCTCAAATTCCAGAATGTGTTTAGTTTACCCATAATATACAAGTATCCAAGCTTGTCGGGTCTAAACCACATTCTATTCCGATCTCCGTTTAATCGAGCGTTTAGAACCGTAAGGTTTCTTTCTAAGCTAGCCGGTCTAAGTCCTTGACTAAATTAAAGACCCGTTAGCACCCTAATAGGTTAATAAACCTTATATACAGATTAAATAGCTTCCGGTAGAAGGTGCCTTCAAGAAGCCTTAAGATTTTACTGCTAGCATCAGGTAAATACTTTTAACTTATTTTCCTTATACGGGCTTGGGATATGGTATTATAATAATACCACTTGGTCGGGTATGAAATCATTTAATCGGATTGTGATTAATAAATTGCATAACCCGTTTTTATCTGTCTTGTTTGATAACATAAGCATTGGGGGTTAACGACCGTGTCCTGGATATCCTCGGCTCATTTTATTGAAAATGGCCACGACCTATGCACGGGGTGTAGGCATACACCTGACAGATGCAAATGCTAAATATAAACCCACATGTTGGGGATAACTCCTTTGTGGGTTCTATAAGTGGTGAGTCGGTTAATCACGACCGGCTTCCAACCGGCCCCAATTGTATGACAAACATATAAAACTGTATACAAGATTATATTTAAATAATTGTCCCAAGTTATAAAAGATTTATGCCTTGTGCACCTAAATCAATTTTCTTAAATATTTTCAAAAGAGTCAGTTAATTGTATTTACCAGTGTAAACTGACGTATTTTTTAAAGACTGATTGACAGGTACCTCTCGAAATAGGCTGGAGCTATAGGGTGTCTTTAGAGGATCTTGCAAGTCTATAAGATGCCCGCAGTCTGTTATTTTGTTTCTTTGTTTATGATCCGCTTGTGGATCTCATTACATTCCAGTCTGTACATTCATAAACTCGAACACTCAGACAATATGGTTTGTAATAGTATATTCTCCCAGACTTCCGCCGTGCTATTATATTGTGTGTATTAACTATGATAATATCAACTACGTCACGATACTCCCCGCCGGGCCTACCGGTCATATGTGGAAATATCGGGGTGTGACACTATCTTATGGATAAATGTTATTTAGTTTAATCTCTTCTACTTAACCATAGATAATTATTATTTAGTTTCAATTTAATGTATACTTCTCATTTATAATATTATTTATTTGATTTTCTATATCATATAATAGACACGTACTTTTTATTTGTAATATACAATTTTACTCTTATTCTTTTCGATGATGTAATTATCTCTAATAAACTTTAAACTTTTACCATAGTATATATAATGCTAGACATAAAATAAAAAAAAATATTTTAGATGACATCAATATAGTGAAATAAGAAGTTACGTTTGTTCAGATTAATTCATCCTATATATATCAAACTTGTGATAATGCACATCATGCTATTAATGGTTCACAAATCTTTGTTGGGTACCTCGTCCGCAAGGATATTTGAGCAATTGAAGCATAATGAGAAATTGAAGCGTAAGCATCGCATTATAACCTTAAGACTGTTAAACATAAACGAAAATAAATTAACATAAATAAACAAACACAAACGAATATAAATGAACTTTTATATTAAAAAACAGAAAACTTATATACATATATATTGAACTTTGTCATTAAATTTAAACGAAAACATGCACCGATGTTCACAAACGTAAACAGACGAACGGAACATGCGTGCATTCATTCGTTTATTTAAACAAACAAAAAACTTTGATACCTCACCCCACCACTATGAGATTCCCTTTACAAACACAATAATGAATATACAACCAACAATGTGTTTATTTTATTTTTCTCAAACAAATAGATAATAAGTAAAAGAAAAATAAGTTTCTAATACGTAAAACTAAACTGTTTAACCGTCAAACCTGACCCACCCAACTTATTCGTTTTGGCTTGGCGGTTATCAAAACCAAATTTTATTTGTTCTAACTTAGAATTTTTGTCAAAATTGGTCCGATCATACTGTAAACACCCTTACGTATCAAAAAGTCAAAACTAATGTATAGCAACCACCTCATGCCATCCACCACGTTCACAATCGGCTTCCCCACATACCCAAATCGGTTTCCACTACCCAATTTCCAAACCGAGACACAAGTGCATGTATCCACTACCCGATTCTCTATATGCCCAAGTACCCTTATACCTCAAAACTAAACATTCTAAAAAAAATTATTTGATTCTCAAAATCCAAACCTCCTCCTCCTCATTATCATACTCAGTAAATCCCACAAATAGCAAAACTAAGGTATGGTCTGAGAAGGGTAAGATGTAGACAGTCTTACCTCTACCCTGTAAGAATACAGAGGCTGCTTCCAGTGAGACCACCGGCTCGATAGTAATTTTGCATCAAACCTTAGACATAAGACACATAACGCCTAACAACAATTAAGACAAAGGCCGATTAGCTTAAGGTATCTCAAAATCCAAACCTAAACCCTTTAAACAAGCAGCCTTATGAGATGAAGGTATCAAAATTTGAACAGGAGAATGGCAATATGGCATTGCGTGCGCCTTTGGTTGACCATTAATCTGTCCATCCGATTCAAAGAAGCAACCTACCCAAACCAACCTTCTCTATTTTGGCATCTTACCGTGAAAACAATACAAAGAACCGTCCCTTTGACCACCATAACCCCGTTAAATTTAACGGCACCCTATCATCTCATCTCATGCAATAATATAATAATATTATTAAATTTTTTTAGGGCGTACCTATTGGCACACCCAAATACCTATATGCACATCAAAAAGGGTTTTTTTGTCCTATATGCACATCCTGCAGTGTCGAGCTGTGGCCAAAGTGCGACGTTTTGGTCCGGTTAACCAGACAAAAGACTGACGGGTGTCTGACGGGTCTGTTGACCGGACCAAAACTCCGAGCTTTGGCCGCGTTTTGGTCCTGTCAACCAGACAAAAGACTGACCGGGTGTCTGGTTGACAGGACCAAAACGCGACCAAAGCTCGGCGTTTTGGTCCGGTCAACAGACCCGTCAGTCTTTGTCTGGTTGACCGGACCAAAACGCCGTGGCCACAGTTCGACACTGCAGTGTGTGCATATAGGACAAAAAACCATTTTTGGGCTGACTATCTACACACCAAGTGTGCAAATAGTCTCCCCTTTTTTTATTAATAAATACTCAAATCAACAATACAAAGAAATCATCATTTCCACCAAACCAAACCTCCAAAATCAATAGTCTCTTTAACGTGTAAACTTCATCTTCCCTTTTCTTCTTCTTTTTCGTCTTCGTTTTCTCAATTACTCTGCTCCACACATGTATCATTTGCATCAGATATAATAACAGTAAACTTCAACACCTGTATAGCAAATTCATATCTAAACTTCAATTTCTGTATATAACTTTTCAATGGAGGTCTCATCATCTTCATATTCATCACCGCTATCCATTTACCGACTCGATTCCGCCCCACCCCTTCTGACCCGACCCGTTTCTCGTTTCTGTTCTAAATCCTACACCCGACCCACCCAACCCACCCGACCGACCCGACCCAGTACCTGCACCGCTTCATCTTCTTCATCTTCATATTTTGGGGTTTCAATCGCTCATAAACCGTTGAAATCGAGCAACAATTTGACGGTTTCTCGAAGAAGACGTGGGTCGTTTACTATTGTAGCTGGGGTGTTCGAGAGATTTACTGAGAGAGCAATCAAAGCGGTGATGTTTTCCCAGAGAGAAGCTAAGGCTTTAGGGAAAGATATGGTGTTTACGCAGCATCTGTTGCTGGGTTTGATCGCTGAAGATCGGTCTCCTAATGGGTTTCTTGAGAGTGGGATTGGTATCGAGGCTGCCCGTGAAGCGGTTCGGAGTATTTGGGATGATGAGGAGGGTGATAAGAAGGGGGGTGATGGTGTTGTTGGTAGTTCGGGTTCGGCTACGGATGTGGCGTTTTCGAATAGTACGAAACGGGTGTTTGAAGCTGCGGTTGAGTATTCGAGAACTATGGGGTATAAGTTTATTGCTCCTGAACATATTGCTATTGGTTTGTTGACTGTTGATGATGGTAGTGCTGGTCGTGTTCTTCAAAAGTAAGTTGATCATGTGTAGATTATAGAGAATGAGATGCATTTGAGTTTGATTTGAAATATTTGATAATATAGTTCGAATTCGGTTTTCGCAGGTTAGGAGCAAATTTGAACGAGTTAGCTGATGTGGCAGTGTCTAGATTACAAGGAGAGCTTGCTAAAGATGGAAGAGAGCCTCCTGCATCTAGACAAACGTTGAAGAAATCGTCTTTTGGGAAAACATCCGGCCAAGAAAACGCAAAAGGTAACTGCTTTTCGGTCTCAGAACTTCTTATTTATGTTGTTATTATGTTGTATCAATGAACAGTAATTGGGATTTGGGAATTTTGTAGGTAAAAGTGCCTTGGATCAGTTTTGTGTGGATCTTACGGCTAATGCTAGTAATGGGCTCATCGATCCGGTGATTGGGCGGGACACGGAAGTTGAAAGAATTGTTCAAATTCTTTGTAGAAGAACTAAAAATAATCCGATTCTTCTTGGTCAAGCTGGGGTTGGGAAAACCGCAATTGCAGAAGGATTGGCTGGTCGTATTTCAGATGCGAATGTACCAGTGTTTCTCTTGGTGGGTAGTGTTTTGTTTATGAATTTGTTATATATTTAGGTTCTTGAATTTAGGTTTATGTTAACTTCTTCATTTATTTGCTTGCAGACGAAACGTGTTATGTCTTTGGATATTGGTTTATTAATTTCTGGTGCAAAAGAGAGGGGAGAATTAGAGGGACGTGTAACTTCCCTAATTAGGGAGGTTAAAGAGTCAGGTAAGCACAAATTTTGTTATTTTTAAGTGCCTGATCATGTTCTATTGAAAGTATAAAATGTAAAAAAAATAGCTTAAAAGGAAACCGGTCAATTCAATAGCTACCAAAAGTCTATTTCTAATGCCTAACATATCTTAAATCAATTATCATATAATTTATGTAATTTTGTAATATGACATTGCAGGCAATGTGATCCTTTTCATTGATGAAGTTCATACGCTAATTGGGTCGGGCACTGTTGGAAGAGGTAACAAGGGATCTGGACTTGACATTGGTAATCTTTTGAAGCCATCCCTTGGGAGGGGTGAATTACAGGTTTCCTTGATAAAATTCTTTGCTATTTTATTAGGGTATAATTGTATAAATGTGCGTTTCGTAGCTAATGATCTGATTATGGTGACTTGAATTGCAATAATTATTTGCAATGATTATTTTTTAATGTTTGGATAAACATATTCCACATTTGATTATTTTGGAATCTATTGGTTGAATAATCATTTTCATACTGGTTGCAACAGCCAGCATTATTGATTTTCATATGGTAAAATGAAAACTGTCTATTTACCCTTCCTTTTCCTACAAACATTCACATTCACATTTAATCATTTATCTATACGTTCTTTAAACAGTGAGACGGTGTTAACCATTCAAATAACTAATTATCTAATTATTACAACTAAAAACAACACGAACACATCTACATGTTTTCTCTTACAGTTCTTTTATTACACCTGATCATCTGATTCTGATTATTCAATATTACACAATCACTTATACACATGCCCAAACAATCCCTAATTTTATGTGATATCTATTTTTTATTTGCTGTTTAAAAAAATCTATCTTTTTTATTATTGTTTTTTTATAACCAAGAACTTTTATATTACAGTGTATTGCATCTACAACTATGGACGAGTACAGATTGCATTTTGAGAAAGATCAAGCATTGGCACGTAGATTCCAGCCTGTATTAATCGAAGAACCGAATCAGGTAACTTGACGATATGTTTTTGTTAATATCATTAATACGACATTAATTTTAAAATTATTGTATAAAAATACAGGAAGATGCAATCCGGATTCTGATGGGATTACAGGAAAAATACGAGGCTCATCATAAATGTAAATACACATTGGACGCCTTAAATGCAGCTGTCTACCTGTCAGCAAGGTACATTCCAGATAGATATCTTCCGGATAAAGCCATTGATCTAATAGATGAAGCCGGCAGTAGAGCAAGAATGGCGGCTTTTAGAAAGAAAAAAGAACAACAAACCGACATACTTTCGAAATCACCTGACGATTATTGGCAAGAAATTAAAGCTGTCCGGGCCATGCATGATGTGGTAAAGATTCATCACATTGTATTGATCTAACGGGTTGGACAAGTTGGGTAACGGGTTAAAATGGGTTTGTGTTGAAACCGGTCTCTTTTGGTATGGTGAAAACAGCTGGGTTGTACTTGTATGCACTAAAACATAGAGTAAAATGCCATTTTCGTCCCTGAGGTTTGGCCAGTTTTGCGACTTTCGTCCAAAGGTTTGTTTTTTCGCATCTGGATCCAAAAAGTTTGAAATCTTGCCATTTTCATCCGGCTCGTTGACTCCATCCATTTTTCTCCGTTAAGTCAGGGGCATTTCTGTCTCTTTTGTTAACTAACAAAAAAGACGGAAATACCTCTGACTTGTTAACAAAAAAGACGGAAATACCCTTGACTTAACGGAGAAAAATGGATGGAGTTAACGAGCCGGATGAAAATGGCAAGATTTCAAACCTTTTGGATCCAGATGTGAAAAAACAAACCTTTGGACAAAACTCGCAAAACTGGCCAAACCTCAGGGACGAAAATGACATTTTACTCAAAAATATAAAATAGACTTTGGGCGACTTTCAACCTGTTCCCTTTTTAGCCTAAATTTTGTTAATTTGACCCGTACTCTGTTACACGCAACCTGAATTGAACCATTTTCAAGTGGGTCGTAATCACGATTTCCAATAACATAGATGTAATCTGAAATCAGGTTTTAGCAAGCAGACGCAGCAATCTTGTTGACCCACAGGAGACAGACAATGAGACTGCGTTGACTTCAAAAGCTGATGATCAAGAGTATGCTTATACTTGATTATTACACCAAATTCGTCTTGGGTTTTTTTTTAATAATAAATAATTGTTGTTTTACGTTAGGCCTACAATAGTGGGAGCTGGTGAAATAGCAGAAGTTGCTTCGTTATGGTCAGGAATTCCAATTCAGCAGTTGACTGTTGATGAAAGAATGCTATTGGTGGGACTTGATGAACGGTTAAAAGAACGAGTTTGTGGGCAAGATGAAGCTGTGGATGCCATCTGTCGTGCTGTTAAGAGATCGCGTGTAGGTTTAAAAGATCCTGACAGACCTATTGCAGCCATGCTTTTCTGTGGGCCCACTGGAGTTGGCAAAACTGAACTCACCAAAGCTCTAGCAGCATCTTATTTTGGCTCGGTAATTATATAGACACCTCAGTGGCCAAAACCGTAATTTCCCACTAGAGATGTAATTTTACTTTTATGTGACGGTATTTTGTTGTTTTAATTACAGGAAAGTGCGATGCTAAGATTAGACATGAGTGAATACATGGAGAGACATACAGTCAGCAAGCTAATAGGTTCACCACCAGGTTATGTAGGGTATGGTGAAGGTGGGACCCTCACTGAAGCGATCCGTAAACGCCCTTTCACTGTTGTCCTTCTCGACGAAATAGAAAAAGCCCATCCCGATATCTTCAACATTCTTCTTCAGATTTTTGAAGATGGCCACCTCACCGATTCTCAGGTTCGTGCATCTAGAAAATCTAAGAACAAAATTAAGAAGTTAATTTTAATTAATAAGTTAATAACCTATTGTTGTCATGCAGGGTCGTAGAGTATCGTTTAAGAATGCATTAGTGGTGATGACGTCTAATGTGGGGTCCACTGCTATCGCCAAGGGTAGACATAATTCTATTGGTTTTATGCTTGATGATGATGAGTCAGCATCTTCTTATGCTGGATTGAAATCGCTTGTAATGGAAGAACTTAAGGCTTACTTTCGGCCCGAGTTACTTAACAGGATCGATGAGGTTGTTGTGTTCCGTTCTCTTGAAAAGACTCAGGTTTGTTCTCATTAATGGCTGTTTATCTAGTTACAATAAAAAAAATAAAAATTTATTGTGTCAACCCGACCTGTTAAGATACAAACTCGAAACAGGTAAAACACGGACATGACACAAAATCTTATCGTGTCAAATTTTCCAAACACGAACCTGATAATAAACATGTTACATGAATGACCTGTTAAGACACGAAAAATTACCAGCGTATCAATGACCTGTTAAGACACGAACATGTCCTGTTAAGACATGAACACGACCTGTTATTAAATATATAAACTTTACTTCCAAGTATTTTTTTTATTTAAAAGTATAAGTCCAACATATATTTTTTATTTAAAATCATAAATGTGTCATTAACAGGTCTTAACAGGTCAACATGTATTTAACCTGTTAAGACATGAAGTTAAACAGGTCTTAACGTGACACGAAACCTGTTAAGGTTAAACACGAAACCTGTTAACTTCGTGTAGGTTTGTGTCGTGATATCATGTTCGTGTAGAAATTGCCAGCCCTGAAAAAAGTGATGTTTATAGTAACTCGTATTAAGCCACATTTTTAACCTTCTTTGCAGATGCTCGAGATATTAAACATGATGCTCGAAGAGGTCAAGAAAAGGCTCGTTTCGTTTGGAATTAGTTTAGAGGTGACTAAACCCGTAATGGAGCTTATATGTGAACAAGGTTTCGACAGAAGTTACGGTGCAAGACCTCTTCGGCGGGCCCTCACTCTAATAGTCGAAGATCCGTTGAGTGAATCACTTCTTAGTGGCCAGTTTGACCAAGGTGACACTGCTGTTATTGACCTTGATGGGTCAGGAAACCCGGTGGTTGTTAATAAGTCTCGCCGGAATGTCTACTTGTCTGACACGTCAACATTGTCATAGGTAAATATTTGTGAAAAACCTGATTATAATTTCAAGTTTTTTAATGTACAAATGGTGATTCATATTGATGTTGTATAAGTGTATATATTAGAGGAAGGTGATTACAGGTTTAGAGGTGCCAAATTCTATATTTTTTTCAGTGTTGTTCAATAGGGATATTGTATCTCAATTCATGTTTAATGAACTTTATAGCTGATGATAATGTACTGATTATACCAAACGTACTTTGATTCAGAACTGGTTTACGTCCCGAACTTTTGATAATGTATTGTTTTGTATTGATCGTCATGGGAGTTGAAATTGGTATTCGAGTCCGAACTTTGGATTCGGTTAAAATTTGCGGTTGAATCTGTCATCAGGTTGAACTTTTTACAAGTTTTTATGTGATAATGTGAGCATATAGGGTTTTCACTAAACCGGTACCAATAAGAAAACCCAGAACAACTCATAGTGGGGTGTTGCTAGGAACCCGGTATTCAGGAACCAGTTCCATACATGACTTTACCCTCCAGTTATATACTTAAATATATGTTCCATACCCTATGATTTGAAAAAGGTTATAACCGGGTTATACCTGATCTGAACCGGTCAAAACCCTATACTTATATATATGTTCCATACCCTATGATTTGAAAAAGGTTATGACTGATTTGAAAAAGGTTATAAGCGGGTGATACCTGATCTGAACCGGTCAAAACCTCGAAAAAGGTTATAACCGGGTTATACCTGATCTGAACCGGTCAAAACCCTAATAAAACTTGGAACCGGAACCGTACCGAATTGATCACTTTCCTCTTCAAAAACTGGTTTCATACCTGACTCGGTTCCATCAATATCTGTTAATGACTCATTGATGGGAACCGGTACCGATTTTGAAAAAAAAAAAAACCCAGTTTTGTGCACTAGTACTGTAATAAATCAATTTTAGATAATATTGTTCTCTTTTAATGTCTACGTAATAATAAAAACTATTTGGACACCATTAGAAAGATGGTGAAAAAGTTAGATTACGTTATAGGCAAAGTGAAAATGTCACATTGCTATATAAGTAATACTTTTAATTATTAAAACCCAACTAGAATTAAGACCCCGCATTGCGGCGGGGGTGTAAAACCTTGCCAAATAGCACCAATGGCACACCACTGTCCGCGACCACCAACAACGGAAAATCTCGTAAAAAATAAATAAAAAAAGAAAAAACAACACCGAACAAAAAGCAGAAGTAAAATCGTTGAATCATTCATGTCTGTTGCGACGTGTTAATGCAAAGAAATTAAACCGAAACGTAAAACATTGGAAAAAAATAACGAAGTCGATCTAGGATTGTCGCGTTGCGATGGGTCTGTCAAACGGGAAAAAATAGACGAAAAAACGTTGAAGCCCACACACACATTGCGGTGTGTTAACTCGTAAAATTTAGAACAAAACGTAAAAACGAAAAACTTGCAAAAGGTGAAAAGTATGGGGACCAAAGTTAAAAATAGAAAAATGTAAAGGTTAAATTGAAAAGGATAAAAAGCTTTAGGTTAAAAATGAAAAAATCAAAAGGGTTTAAACGTAAAAGATTAAAAACCTTTAGGTTTAAAGTGGAAAAACAATTTTCTTTTTAAATACACCCCATGTATGGAGTAAAAGTCCATAAACACCATAATGTTGCTTATTTGTAGTATTAAAATATTCTTATTAAAAATAATAATTATTATATATTGATTTAAAAAAAAAAATTGGTAAAAAATATCTGGTAAAGAAAAACAATCTAGAGGAATATTCGGATACCATTAAGTAATGTACAGCTATGTTGAAGATAAGTGGTAAAATATCTGGTATCATCATTTACATTTCACACCTACCAACTCAACACTTGAAATATCTCATTTTTCTAACTGCACTTTCATATACAAAGTTTTACTTGTGAATCTGCAAATAGCAGCAGCTGCATCCATGGCTTCTTGTGGGATTTACAACCATTTGGTTGCATTTTCAAACCAACCCACTTCTAAACCTCCCATTTTCATTGCTCCTAATCCTGTTAACCACATTGCTGTTTCTCCCAGATCAAGGTAACTCAACATGTACTTTAAAATCCCACTTCTATACTTCTTTTTCAGTAGTGTGTGTGTGGGTTTTTTTTTATTTTTTTTAGGTTGAACTTAAAAAATTATGATTCAAGAAATTGAAGCTGATCCAGAATAATAGAACAATAGTACTAGTTAAGAACTTAAGATCCAAATAATCAACAATTTATTTGATAATTAGCAATGTAAGGCTACTTGTTATATTATATTTTCCTGATATGGGGTTTTACCCAGATTGTCATATTCACTGAGTACTGTCGTTCCAAAAGCTTCATCCACAGCTTTAGAGGTATCATGAAACTTATATATTAGAAATACAGTTTTTTTTTTTTTTTTGGGAGAATATAGCTAATGTCATTGTTATCTTCATTTGGGTGCTTAGCAGGCTATAATTTATCAGGAAACCGATGAAATCCCGGTGCCAAAGGTGATCATAGACCAGGACTCAGATCTTGATGCCACTGTGGTCGAAATTACTTTCGGGGATCGCCTTGGTGCTCTTCTTGACACTGTATGATATGAATCCTTCGAAATCTAACCATCCATTTTTTTTTTGTAACAAAAACTTATATTCACATTTTTTATGTGATTATGGGTAGGACTGCAAACGAACCGAATGGTGTTCGTTTGTTAAGAAATATGTGTTCACGAACTGCTCATGAACACTTACCGAACGAGATCTTATGTTTGTGTTCATTTGTTAACGAAATGAACTTGTTTGTGTTTGTTTGTTAATTTTAGGCAACTAACGAAAACGAATGTTGATGAACACAAATGAGCACAAACAAATGATCATTAACACAAATGGAAACAAACGAACACAAACAAGCGTTCATGAGCAGAAGATATAATACACTGACACTTACTAAATATTTTATTTGTCAGAATTTGAAGCCTTTTAGTAAAATATAAAAATGAAAACACTAATAAACTATTGAACACAAACGAACACGTTACCGAACGTTCACAAACGTAAATGAACGAACTCGGTCTCTGTTTATGTAAGTTCATTTAACTAAACGAAGAAATTTCTTGTTCGTGTTCGTTTGTTTAATAAACGAACACAAACGAACTTCCCGCCGAACGGTTCGTTTGCAGCCCTAATTATGGGAATAATGGAACAGATGGGAGCTCTTACAAATCTTGGACTGAATGTTGTCAAAGCAAATGTTCATCTCGATTCTTCCGGGAAGCACACCAAGTTTTCGATAACTAAAGCGTAAGAATTTAGCTGGATTTTTCTTTTACTAATTCACATCAACATTTCTTTACAATTTCTGTTCTATAAATTCTGGCTTATTTATATGTGGGTTTTTTGCAGTTCAACTGGGCGTAAAGTTGAGGACCCAGAGTTGCTGGAGGCGATTCGTCTAACGATTATTAGCAATCTTCTTGAATATCACCCGGTATTATACCAATTTTTATTTTCGTGCTTAATCACCACCGTGCCTTTAAATATTTATTAATTTAGAATTTATGAATTTAATGATCCAGGAATCAAGTGCTCAATTAGCAATGGGGGAAGCCTTCGGTATCGAGGCACCAAAACAAAAGGTAGTAAATCATGTTGTCCGTAAATCAGGGTCCGTTTGACTTTAAAGAGTCAAATACGATGCTGTGTGACTTCAGATGTTACGTAAATATTTGGTTTTTTTTACATTAGTCTATATGAACAAATACAGCTTGATGTGGACATTGCAACCCGCATACATGTATATGATGACGGGCCTAACCGAAGGTACATCTTTATCATGACTGTCAGCTTCCTCAAGATTACTTTGGCGATATGAAAACCGAGGTTAATCAGTGCTTAAATTATGCAGTTTACTGTCAGTGGAAACAGCAGATCGCCCTGGATTACTAGTAGATCTTGTAAAGATGTTTACTGATATAAATATTGTAGTAGAATCAGGAGAGTTTGACACTGAGGTAATGAACTAATAATATCTGTTATATAAAGTATAAGCATTAAAATCTTGAACAAAAAAATTATTCACTACGATTTATGTGATGTAGGGCTTGTTAGCCAAGGCCAAATTTCATGTTAATTACAGGGGTAAATCCCTACTCGAGCCACTTCAACAGGTGAAACATCATTAAATCCTAGATTTATATGCACATGCTTGAATTGTTCTTCATATAGTTTTGTGTATTATTAATTTTTTACGGTTCTTATTATTTTCTTCAGGTTTTGGCTAATAGTTTACGATACTTTCTAAGGCGGCCCACAACAGAGGATTTGAGTTTTTAAATGTTCCTGAACTCTGTATCAGAAGCTGAATGTGCAACCTAACCTGCTGGAGCATATGTGACAACAATGTTTTCTTGTACCAGTATTAGCATTATCTCCTTTATCTACAACTGGAGGAAAAAAAATTAGTATAATCATATCTATTTTTATTTTTATTTTTAGTTTTCTTTTTCAAACTCAAGAACACGATGTAAGGGTCTGATTAAGATGATCAATGCGAAAAACATCTATTAACTAACTACTTGTCAAATGCGAGCTTCGTTTACACGTTTTAGCATCATATACATGTGTTTTTATCGTTCTTTACAAAACATGACTTTGTCGATCAGTTTCAACCATATGATAGTTGATTGTTTTATTCAACGGTTGAGATTAAAACGTCTCAACGATCTATCCTGTATATACCACCATTTTTTAACTTTTAACATGACCTTTATCTGTTGTTCTGTTAAATTGACCACTTGCAATCTTGTTTCTGTAATAACCAGATGAGTAAACTCAAGAAAATTCTAACATTATCTTGATATATTACACATTTGTGATCACAAAATCTTGATTCTCTGACATCAAATATTAAAAGAAAAAAAAAACTCATCTTTGAGCCTATGATTCATAACTTTTGTCTCTTATTTGAAATCCCCACAAAATTAGAAAACAGATGAGGAAGTTTGTGATTGGATGTGGCATGAAAACGGATGCAAATAACAGTGGCATGACTCATAGCTTTTTATCCAGATGAGACTTTTGTGGGGATGATGAGAACTGGTTCAGGCATCATCCTATCATATGCCCATACCATGGGGTATGGATAGTGGTACCACATCTTTATCCTTATTTTTCCACTTTTTATCGCTATTTTAATATTAGAAAATTCGAATCTGACGACTCAGAAATACCATAAACTTCAGTTTTTAAGCGAAACTGACCGATAAATGAATGGAAAATCGAGTAAAACAGTTGTCTTGAACGTTATAAATCAGTTATTTCCACGTAACCCGCCTTTTTATCGATTTTGAAATTAAAAACTATTTTTACTAAATGAGATTTATGAAGTGTAGATGACTTGTGGGAATGGGGAAAACAAAATAACAAATGATGGAGATGATGATGTAAAATGTATATGGGCACAAAGGTATCTTGGGAAACTAAACTCTTGTGGCTCATGATCAACTTAGCTATAAATAAAAAATATATGTATATATAATTTTTTTTAATAAAAATGGTGGGTATAAAAGAGGGTGGAATGTTGAACCTGAATGAGATCAAAGTTGTTCCTTGCAAGATAAGATGTCTGCAGCAATTGGAAGAGGAGCTCAAAACATGCATACAGTCTATATCAAGTAAATAATATTCATTCACTTACATGTATTTCTTACATTCTTATTATACATTTATACGAAAAAAAAGTATTCGCTTTAAATTTAAATCTAAACTTGTCTCAAATTTAAGATTGTTGGGATCTTTTCATGATCAACTTAAGATTCTAAATGTACAACCTTGTGCTGTGTCTATTACTTTCAGACCAGCATTAAGAAAGGCATATCATAGAAAGAGTGGAGGTTCGGATACTGCAAGGTTGAACCATGATGAATCTAGGAACAAGAACTTGTGCGGCGGGTCTCCTTCAGATACCCATGTTTGGGTCCCAGACAGTCGTACCGGAATCTATTATCCAAAGGGACAAGAAAAAGTAATCCAAGATGTTCCTTCTCATGCTGCCAAGGATTGCACGGTTAATTGGTTTTCTATGCCGTAAAATATGTTTACGATTCATACTTGAGCAATCGGTATGATTGGGTTTGCTATATGTGACCATAAGACATGTTGTTTTCTTGCTATAATAACTTGAAATGCAACTACTTTGTTTTGGTTGAAAAGTTTTAAAAAATCCTGAATTGAACTGTCCTGTTTGGTTAAAAAAGTTTTTTAAAAATATTCTAAATAAAGAATACAAAACTAATTATTCCACTCAAATTTCAGAATCTTTTAATGTGTTATGAATATACATCTTAGTGATATAATGAGCTCAAAATCTTATTTGGCATCTGACATCTACATTGTGATTTTTTTTTTTCACTTATTCCACACATCCAATATTCATACATATTTATTTTACCTTGATAACTTTTGGTATAATTTCACAAAATAACATTTCATCTCTTTTGGTTTCTTCAAAATTTGATAAAACTAAGTAACTTCAAACATGAAATACTTAAACTAAAATTTAGTGAAATAACATAGATTTTATTTTAAATGAGTTAAATAACTTATAAACCATTAAAACATGTAATATCAATGTATCTGTAGTGTATCTATGATAAAAAAAAAAAGAGAGAGAACAAGAGAATATTCATATTAGTGTAATGCTTTTACTTTAATACAATACATTCATCAACTCATACCAACTAAATATACTAATATTTGAATATCCAAATCTATAGGGATATAAATACGTTTAAGATAACTAGAGGGTGCTCACGTGACGCGATGACATAGGTAAGACACTTGAACAATATAAAATTTATCAAATTTATAAAAGTAAGTATGAAATCATATAAAATAATTTTTTTTGGAGAATTTAGCTAAACAGGAAATTGATTGTTTACGTATTTAGATTTCTAATTAAAAGATAAACTTTTCTCCTTAAACACTTAAAATAATGTAAAAAGACAATATCGTCCTCCTCAAATGCCTTATAATATACAAATGTTCTAAATTTCACATATTTGCCACAAATGCATTATAATATACAAATGGGATCAGGATCAAATACAAAAGCTCTTAAAAGTAAAAAGTGTACAAATGCTTCTAAAAATAAAGCCACTACAAAAAAAAAAAAAAAAAAATCCTCACCCAAAAACCTTAGTTTTTTTTTGGGTGGGGGTTTAGGTTTTTGGGAGGGGGTGGTTTTTTTTTTTGTGTGTGTGTGTGTGTTGGGGGGGGGGGGGGGGGGTTAGGTTATTTGGGGGTTTTTTCGTGAGGTATAGTTTTTTTTTTTTGTTGCCGGGGGGGGGGGGGGGGGTTAGGTTTTTGGGCGGTGGGGGTGGGTGTTTAGGTTTTGGGTGATGGTTAGGGGTGCAAACGAGCCGAGCCCGAGCTTGACCAGGCTCGAGCTCGAGCTCGATTAACTTATGAGAGCTCGGGCTCGAGCTCGGCTCGATTCGAGCTTTGTTTTCAAAGCTCGAGCTCGGCTCGGGCTCGGCTCGTTTATTATCTCTTAATTAGTATATTAAATAAAAATAATATAAATAATACACTTTTTAAGCTCGCGAGCTCGATAAGTGAAGCTCGGGCTCGTTTACTAAATAAGCTTATTTTTAGGTTTGAGATTGGCTTGTAAACAAGTTTAAATAAGCTCGACTCGGCTCGTTTATACCAAGGCTCGATAAGGCTCGACGAGCCTAACGAGCTTCACATGTGAGGCTCGAGCTCGGGCTCGATAAACAAACAAGCTTTGTTTTTAGGCTCAAGCTCGGCTCGGGCTCGATAAGGCTCGACTCGTTTCGAGCTTTTTCTCGAGCCGATCTCGAGTAGCTCGTGAGCCGCTAGGCTCGTTTGCACCCCTAGTGATAGTGTAATGGGTTTAGTTTTAGGTTCTTAGACACTTGTCACTTTATAATTCCTTCTTACACTTCTTATTTTTAGGAGCCTTTGTAGAATAACTTAACCATATACAAATGTTCTAAATTTGAAATATTTGCCAAATTTTTTGAAATTACAACTAAAAAAAGAATTATTGAAATTAAATACTTAATTAATTAGAGGCATTCCTTTCAAAAAAAAAAATTAATTAGAGGCATAACTGACTCATTCAAAGATTCATGCTTTTAGACTATAAAAGGTATATATTGAAGATTGCCGAAATTGGGGAAATCTTGAATTAAGAACTTGGAGCTTTAAATCAAGTAAATTGGGTCTGACAACTAAGTTCATATGATCTACACCGGTTTGCGACATGATCCGGCTTGTCAGACCTTTTCATCACCTGGTCAAGGACCCCATAACTTCAACGATAAGTCGTCGATAACCCAAGTTATGCCCATTTAAAGTTTGGGCTTTTTCTATACACTTTCTCCTTATTTGTTGGTAGAATTAAGAGTCCATCAACTCTTAGATCAACTCCTCACCTTTAAATTCATGAAAGCTAACTTCAAGGGTTCAAGCATTGGTTTGTTCAATTGCCAAACAAACCGAGTCAGATCATATATAAATTGATAATTTTCAATGTCATCTTATTTGATTTTGAAAAAAAAAAAAACGAGATAAAAAATTAAAATTAATTTAGACGATGTAAATTATCTTTAAATAGCTAAACTATTCAGTGGTAACCTAGCTACACCACAAAAAACCGAGGTCGTATACATACCTCGTCTAGGTGTCCTAGAAAACCATTTATAGTTGAGAAGCATGTGATCTTTATGGTTTGACGCATCTTATCTTAATTCTTAACATGTTCATAGTCAATGGTCCCATTGTGTATGCATAGAGGAACTAACCCAAAATTTTAGGAGTATCTTAATTTTTTTTATTTTATATTTTTAGACTAGGGGTATCTTTAGCGGAACTAGCCCAAAATTTTAGGAGTATCTCAATTTTTTTTAGACTAGGGGTAATCTTTGTATAACAGAGACGAAGTTGAGGGGCATTTTACACTACGGAAACAGAGTTAAGGAGTATTTTTACACTAGAGAGACGAGGTTGAGGAGTAGCCAGTGATACCCCTACTAACATTCTAAGTCCAACCCTGTGTATATGTTTAGCAATATTTAATGAAATGTAATTTTCTATAAAGTAATTAGAGAAATTTCTACATTAATAAAGTGAATACGATACACATCTAACAGAGTTTTTTTTTCTTTTCTTCCTATAGTGGTGTTGGAGTAAAAAACTATTTGCCATTTAAGTGTTCCTTTAACAATTATTTATCAAAATGATGTCTTCATCACTTTTTGTTAAGTTTTTCATTGTCTCATTTATTTATTAGATTAAAAAAAAAAGACACATTCCTTCTCACATTTCACTTGGTTCAGTTATTTTTGTTCTTTTATTATATTTTTTTAATATTTTTATTCTATTAATATTTGTATTTTTCCTTCTTTTTTTTTTATCAACTGAAGTCAAGTAGACAAAATAAGAATCATCTCAAATAAATTTGAACAATAAAATAACAAACATAAAACAAAGCTAATCAAACATTTAGAATGTTAAATAAAAATGTCAAACAAAGCTGAGTCACTATTAATCTCAGTGTCAAACAAATTAAAAGAAAACGTGTCAAAGAAATCGACCCATTTAGTTATCATTATTCATTCTTCTAGGCTTAAATGAACATCTTGCCCGGTTATGACCATGTTGTCTACATATTCCACAAAGCAAAGTTTTTTCCTCTCTTGAATATCCATTCCATTTCGTAGCCTTGTTGAGCGAGGACGCCCCCTTTTATCTCATTTTAGATATGAATTGGGAAGCAATTTTGTAATAGATGATGGTTGTGGTCAATATGCTTCCCAATTCATGCTTTCCAATTTAGATCTAAAACGAGATAAAAGGGGGCGTCCTCGTTCGACAATGCTATGGAATGGAATTGATATTAAAGAGAGAAGAAAGACCTTGCTTTGTGGAATCTGTTGACAACCTGGTCATAATCGGGCAAAATGTTCATCTTAGCCTAGAAGAATCAATAATGATCATTAAGCGGGTCGATTGTTTTAACACGTTTTCTTTTAATTTGTTTGACATTAAAATCGATAATGACTCGACTTTCTTTGACATTTTTATTTTCGTTTGTGTTTGACATTTTTAATGTTCAATTAGCTTTGTTATGCTTGTTATTTTATTGTTTAAATTCATTTGTGATTATTCTTATTCTTATTTTCTCTATTAGACATCAGTTGATCGGAAAAATAAGGAAATATAATGAGTTGGTAAGAAAATAAAATAAAGATAAAAAGCAGTACAATGCGTTGATGAAAAAAGGTTAAAATACAAATATATGATTATTTGAGTAAAAGGATAAAATAAATGTACAATAAAAGAAATAAGTGAACCAACTGAAACGTGGGAGCGAACGTGCCTTTTTTATTTATTTTTTAATCTAATAAATAAATGAGAAAATGAAAAATTTGATAAAAAGTTTTAAGTAACACGAAAATGATAAATAGTTTTTCCTCTACACTATTTATTTTTTTAATCCAATAAATAAATGAGACAATGAAAAACTTAATAAAAAGTTTTAAGGAACACGAAAACAATAAATAGTTTTTTCTCAACACCGCTATAAAAAAAAAAACTCCACATCTAACCTTATATAATACACATCTAACCTTATATGTGAAATCTATTTAAACTAAGTTGTTTGTTTAGGGCAAACTAACTACTCCTAGGTACTTTTGTATATTCACTTTGTAGAATTTAAACATTCCATCTTTTGGACAGTGAGGATGCACCTTATTACCACACTGTATCCTGTATTAATTATAACAATTTAAATTTAATTTAATTTGCTTTGTTTTATTATTTTATTTGCACATATAACAATTTTGATCTCCATAATTTTTTTTAACGGCGAATGAAACTTTTATAATTTTTGATCCCCATATTAATCTTTCTATATTAGTATTAGTTTTTTTTAGAACGGCGACTTTCAATTTATGCAACCAAGGTCGCATCTCTCGCAATGGGAGACCCACCACCCTACTCTGGCCAGTTATGTTGTCTTAACCAGGCACACACTGGCATCAGAGTTTGGCTAGGTGTTCAAGGAAAAACCACACAGATACTCGCACGGGTGATTAATAGGGAGTGACTCCCACTTATATGTAAAACCTTGATGGCTCCAAGACTCAAACCCCAGACCAAGGCCGGTTCCCAAGCCTTATCATTGTCTTTGTCTTTGGTGTCCACTGGGCCAAGGGCCAGGGACCTATAGCAACAAACTATAATAGAAGGGATACACCTTCACATTACACTATGACCATTGAAAACCTTAATTCAAAAGTTATGATTGTCTAAATAAGGAGATAAATAATTCAAAGAGTAAATTGCCAAAATCGTCCCTGAGGTTTGGGCATATTTGTCATTTTCATCTAAAACAACACCATATAGTCCTTCATTTTTGGGAATTTTTGTCATTTTCATCCAAAACGTCTAATTTGCTTTATTTTTTATATCAAACATTTGGATGAAAATGGTAAAAAATCCCAAATATCATGGACGATTTTGACAAAAAAGTCAGGTGTTTGGATGAAAATGGCAAAAAATCACAAAAGTGAAGGACTATATTGTACAAAAAAAGTTGTTTTAGATGAAAATGACAAACATACCCAAACCTTAGGGACGATTTTGACAATTTACTCTAATTCAAAATTTATAATTGTCTAAATAAGGAGACAAATAGTTTAGGAGATGTAGGTATTGAAGTTGGAGTTGTTCTCTTGTAAACCAATAATACTTGATGGACGACATTGAAAGGCTGTTTTGCAAATGGGTGGATACCATCGCGTTTGAAGTTTTTTTTTTATCCAATTATATCTTCTAGTCCAAATAAACTACTTTAATTCATTCACGTTACATTATTGTTTCTAGTCCAAATAGACTACTTCAATTCGTTCACGTTTATTGCTGCACTGTTTCAGTGTTTATTTTTCTTTTTTATAAACAAGCAAATCAACATACTCATACTATGATTGGTATATGATAAAAGGGGTGGTTCATAAAAGTATGTTGCTAAACCGATGGAGATAATATAATAAATTAAGGCAATATAAACCGACTTTTAATTAATTTAATCAAAATTATATAAATTTATTAGGTTTCCTGTATATAAGAGCACTCATATTGGAGTCTCTATCGCCTTTCTCATACTTAAATTATATGAAAAATGTGGATTGTGTCCAAATTATGTGGAAAACTACAGGAAACCTTCGTATTTGGGTTTTACTATTCACCCCCTATCTCAATTTTTAATGGTTGTGAATGAAAAAAATGTATAGATGGGATGAGAATTTCGTTGCAGAGGCTCTAGGAAATCAAGCATGTTCGTCTATTTTATTTAAATAAAACTCTTTAACTAAATAGTGTTTGTTTTTAATGTGACATCCTAATGGTTAAATTGTGTACTCCATGATCAAAAGGTATTGTTTAAATTCCTAGAAAATCTAAAAATTATTGTTATAGGGCATGTTGATAAATTGCATTTCATATTCTCGCACACAACTCTAGGTAGTATCTATGGCTATCTACATAAGCCATCATGTCATCATGATTTGCTATCCATCTCTAAACTCGTGAGAAAGTTTAGGTATTGTTTGGTATGCAAGATGGGAGGTGGAATGAAATGGACTATTATGAGGGAACGAAGAAAAGAGTGTTTGTTGGTTAATGGAATGAAATCACTCATTACATAAGACATTTGATGTGCACAAAGTGGACTAATTAAACTAACTAATTTTAACCGTAAATTTGGCACTCTAAGTTTTAAAATTTTAACCAACTCTTTAAAACCTATACCACATAACCGACAAGTATATTGGTCAATGTAGTAAAGTTTAAGTAAGTCCGAGTATCGAACCCACGATACTCTAATGATTACGATTACTAGACTCAATTACTATTTACTAAAATGACTCGACTTAGTTGTTTGTTGTTCAAAAGGGGAGAGGGGGGGGGGGGGGGGGTTCTAGCAAACTACTAAAATTAACTAAAGTTAACTAAAGCTAACACATACACGAATTAAGACTGAGAACTGGATCAGATGATGGAAACACCACCCCGTCAGAATCCTACACATGTATAACAAGCTCTATTGGTTATGGAACTATTGTTGAAACCGGGATCCTAAAATACTAAACTTAAAGGATAACCTAGAGGACCATCGACCCTTCTCGAGAAGAAACCTATGGAAACCGATAAGCTGTTGAACTACCGGTTTAGAGGATTCCTTCACGGGCTTTCCTACTATAATAATAAAGTACCCTCTAGATAATCTACCTTACAGCGCGAAATCACAGGTAACTATGGAATCCTAATCAGACTCGACAAACAAGTAATGAAAGGGAAACTAATGGGATCTTCTCACAAAGTATCTAAGGTTAGCAATCTAACACTAAAGACAAACGGATAACCTCTCACCTCGCAGCTATCGAGATTGGTATAACACTTAATCCTATTCAAATCATAATTATACTCCTATGGTATTTTGGCCAATCAACTATAAATTAATAGAAAACACATAGTAGTTGATCTAACATGAACCTAAAACTAAAAGACATTCAAGAAGAAAGCATGTGTAATAAATAATCAATCAATGAACAATACTAAGTATGCATACACATCAAACCATAAAAATCAAGTATTTACTTTACTACTAAATTCACAAATAAGTCCAAAATCGAAAGAAACAAATCAAACAATATGCGTAATTATCTTAACCTAGGCAGTGATAATAAGTTTAGCCTAGCATGGTTGTAAAATTAGTAACAAGTAGCATAAGAAGTTCACAAAACATGTTGAATTCAAAACAAACGAAGAATGTAGAAATCGAACGGTAAAACCCGATGCTTCACGCTCACTATGCTTGAAAGTCTTCAACTTGATCATTCCTTGTGCTCAAAATCACCTCCAACAGCAGCTCCAATCATCTCCAATGAATTCTAATTCGTCCCATATGAGTTCTTGTTAATTGTGATACATCATTAGGTTCAAAACATGCACTTTTGGACTTAATCCACGTCTCGTGCGGAATCAGGCCCGTCGCGCGACACAACGGGTGTTATTACTTCTTCTCGTGCAATGCGTGGGGTTATGCTTCCACCTGTCGCGCGACACGACACGACATGCCTTATGTCTTGCTTTTTCGTTTCGTTTCACTTCCCGATGCTTCACGACTCATTCTGGGGTACGGCTTTCTTCATATTAACTCGTTTTCGCTCCCTTTTTTCTCTAGAACATTGCAAAACACAACCGAATCAGTAGTATACAAAAACCTAATAAAACGACACTAAATGACTCGATAATTGTACAAACTATACACTGGAAATAGATGTATTTTGCAATACATCAGCATTCCATTCCCTCAAAATCATTTCATCCCCCCCTATATTTTTTTTCATTCCATCCCCTCTTGCATCCTTCATTAACAACACCAAAACCCACCACTGTCGCCACCACGCACCACCACCACCACCCGCCGCCGCCATCACCACCCGTAACCCGCCACCGCCGCCACCAACCACCATCGTCGTCGCCATCACGCCTACTCATCGCCTCCACCACAACCCACCCTTCACCGCCACCCATCGTCGTCGCCACCACCGGCACTCATTGCCGCTACCACCACCCATCACCGCCACCTGTCACAACCCACAATCACCGCCACCGACCACCACCTACCACCATCGCCACTCACTGCTGATTATATTCCTTCATCTTTTCTTGCCTACCAAACAATATACGGTAATAATTAATTCTATTCTCACATGATAACGAAATAAGACATAGAATGATAATAATCTGTAACATTCCTTTGTCCATTCCATTAAGTCGTCCATTCCATTACCCCATACCAAACAAACCCTTATGTAGGGTATTGGCAAAATTACGCCTGATCTAATATTTTGACATCCTCTGTACAAATTGTATATTTTGACATCCTCTGTACAAATCGTATACACGTCATATAGTCCTTATTCAACCAACAAAAATTGTCATGGTCACATCAGTCTAATCATGTCCTATATACAAATCGTATAGGTACATACGGGTCGTATAAAGTCTCGTATGTGCTTATACGAGATAACCTATAGAGCTTGTATGAACCTATATGACTCATATAGAGTGTCAAGATGGCCAAAATTGTTTCTTGAAATACATGAAGATTTTGACACGACTCTAGATTCCTTGAGATGTGCGTGAATCCAGTTGACTTGACATTAAATTGCTCAATACGCGTGTCAATTGTTTGACATAAAACATGATTCCTCGTTATGTACGACATTTATTTGATACGATGCAAGATGTCAAATCCTGATATCGCTCTTGATGGTAAATGTGGTTTCTGGCTACAATTGTGGCTTTAGGGTATCATGAAAAAGAATGTCTCAACATCTAGGCTGAACTTCTAGATGAGATAAACCAAAACAAAGCAATGTACATACATAAATGTTTTCATAGGAGTATTTAACGACATACGCTATTCCATAGCATGGCGGGAATTGGAAATGCTCACAGAGAACATGGATGATTATGATGCAAAAGGGAATCCTAATTGCTAGCAGTTTTGGTGTGATTGTTTTCTTTTTAAGTAAAGAGGGCAGTTCAAAAAAGAATCCTTATGGTTATCTCCAGAAAATCATTTACACCATCAAGCCATTTCATGTGTTCTTATTAAAGCTAACAATTATATCATGGTATAGTTAGGTGGAAAATATCCTATGCCAACACTGAGTCCTTTATAAATCAATTTGAGTAGTTTAGGGATCATGTGCGTGATACGTATACAAGTAGGGGTGAGCGAACCTTAATTGTTAACCGATAACCGAACCATCACCAAACCAAATTAACCAATAACCGATATTAACTGACGAACTGATTAACAGAGTAAATCGGTTATGGATACAGTTTAGGATGCCCCATAACCAAACATTAACCGAACCGAAAAGAATTAATATAAATATATATGATAATTACAGATGACATATCTCTAATTACCTATCGTAATTGCAACCTATTCTGACTTTTGAAATTTGAATCACTATAGTTTCTAGTTTTAGCTTTTCTATTAAGGGTAATCATTTTTGTCATTTAGATCACACATTCTAAAATTAATAACGTCATAACCAAAATCAAACTAATAGTAAAAATAGCAAAACTTAAACTAAAATGCAAATAATTAAAAAATGCGTCAATTGATATTAAGAGTGAACAACACAAATTCATTAAAGTTGCTCTCTACGAGGTTCCTTTTTTTTTAAATCTATCCATTACATCATCTATCGAAACCTTTATAAGCAAATCTTTTTCAGTAAAAACAAATTAATAACTATCACTTAAATGTTTACCACCAATCCAATTACGTAAATCGGACTTCACGTACTTTATTGCTGAAAAGCATCTCTCAACAGTTGTAGATGTGATGGGTAAAACGAGAGCTAACTTCAATATTCGGTACACCAACTTAAAAGTGACGTGTTTGTTTGTTTGTTTCAAGCATCAATTACACAAGACTAGATGTACTGTTCAAGTTTTCTGAGGTTCGGTGTCAAGTTTTCTAAAGGTTTGGTGTCAAGGTTTCTAAGGGCTAGGTGCAAAAGTTTCTACAAGTTCAATGTCGAAATTTCTACGGGTGCAATGTCGAATTACACGTACATATAACCCTATTTTTTTACGGATTCGACCAAACCCGTACCCTTCTATATACCCATACCTTATTCACATGCAAAGTAATTTATACAAAAAGCGGCAAGTAGTCTTCACAATTCACCAAAAACAATTAATTTAAATCTATATCTATACTTTGTATAAAAGGAGAAATCCCAATGACATAAGAAATGCTGATTTGTCAGCCAGAGAGGCTGTCCAACAAGGCTTTTCTTATGTCATTACTGCATCATAAAGCCTAATATATAAAATCATTTAAATTTTGTCTAAACCTCTGCCCTTCACCTTATAATCAAACCTCTGTTCCCAAAGTAAACCTCTGTCCAAATTCAAAATTCTGGCTCCACATTCAAAATTCAAACCATATATTCTAATCCTATAAATAAGATATATGAATCTGGCTCCACATTCAAATCTCTCTCGCTCATATCTGCGAGCATATCTCTCTCTCTCAAATGCATATTTTTCGTGATTCAGCCGGCTAATCTCCGATTATACTTCTTTGTTCGAATGTTTGTTGATTTTGTTTACATGTTATCGTTCTAGTATCATTGTTTCAACATCGTCGTTTCAATGAAGCTTCCCTTCACACATCAACATTTCAATATCGATGTTGCAGTATCATTGTTGCAACATCGTGAAAAGTTGCATGTGCTACCTTCATTGATGGGAGAGTTGCATTGTTCGATTTTCGTTAAATCGAAAGTCAGCTTTTCTTATGTCAGTGAGATTTTCTTCTTTTATACAAAGTATAGATTCGTGCAATATCGTGAAAAGTTAGATGTGCTACAACATTTGAGAGGAGACCTTTGCATTTTAGGTTTGTTTCTTATTTTGATTAACTGTTGATGATGTTGAGAGTTTTTATTGACACTGACATTTTAGAATATGTTAAGATGCATGTTGATATTATTAAAATGAACTACTACATAGAAAAATAGAAATTTAATGAAATATTTATAAAGTATTACACGCTAGAGTTAACACTTGCTAGGATTTCGTAGACTCTGGCCTTTCTCCATGTGATTTCATTCTCTCTTTTGAATTTCAGGTCAGTTAGCATGTTGCATATTTTCTGATCCTGTTTTAGAAGTTGTGTCAGAAACTCTTCTGCATTCTTCTGGAACTCTGATGGAGGAGAGTGGAGGACTTCATCGAGCAATGCTATGATGTTCCAGGTTTTGTTGTAACTAGTGTCATTGATTATGTCGACTTTCCTGTTTAGTTTTTCGTCTGTTCTTTTTTCTTTGAGTGACCACATCGAGAATTGTGTTTTAACATCGCTGGTGTCTGACCAGTGGTAGAAACTGAAGTTTGCCATGTAAATTTTTTATTGGTTTTTCTGATTTGGAACATTTTTTGACAGAAAGTGATTTGTAGGACAATTTATTGATGTTTTGAATCAAAAGTAATCATTGGTCTTTTATAGAGTTTAAAAACGCGTCTACATGGTAAATGAAGAGGTTAATTGTAATTGTGATAATATGCTTTTGTTCTTTGAACTTCGAAAATTTGTCCCTTGGGTTTCTTGGTATTTAATTTTACAGTTTTCCCATAAAAGTTGGGGTTTGAAAAGGTTTTTGCATTAAAAGACTGCTGTTTTGAAATATATATTAATATGTTTATATTAAATCTACATGTTTTCACTGTTAGATATTTCAGTATATAAACTCATAGCCACTTCACCTGTTTTTCATCACGTTTTCCTACGAAGATATCATATAAATCAGGAAAGTCGAGTAATATAGTTTATTGAAATGGCGTCATTCACTTCTGTAAAATCAGATGATTTAAAGCAGCGTTTTGTCAGGCAAATCGAGGAACAGGTGTATGAAGATAGGGCTACTCTTCAAGAGCTGAAGAGATGTTTTGATGGATTGCAAGTTGGCCTGTTCACGAGAGAGCAGGTTTCCAAAAATCTTATGCGGATGCCTTCAACTTCCGTTCTTGAGCTTTGTGTTGTCAGTAATATAGAGTGCGGTGATAGAGACGTGGAGTTCATGGCGATGCTGAAGGACATACATCGAGAGGTTCATCAATCGATGGAGTTGAAGTTAAAGTTTCTTAATTCTTGCTGTTATTGTTAGATTTGAAAGTTTAGTTGTTTAGTATGTTATGTAATTATTGGACTTTTAATGTCATGAATAAATGAATAAATTTTAATCTTATGAATCTATGTTGCGTTTTAGTTTTACTTATTTAGTGTTTGAGTTTGATTTAGATTATGTTGATGTTGAATTGTGTCTGAACATCTATTTGGTAAGTCAATAGAGGTTTAATAGTATTAATGGTTGGTTTGATGGTGAACAGATGAGTGCAAAGATAAAACAAATGTTTAGAATTTGATCATTGATAGCAGATTTTTGAAGAATCTGTGCTCCTACAAATTACAGAGAGTCAATATTTGGAGTTGTAAAAGGTCTGTTGTAGTTAAAGTGTGGTAAAAGAGAACATATGCTGATGATGAAAGATTGAAGAAGGAAAGGTCTGTATGGGAGACCAGATGTTAAAGAACAACAGATGATATTCAAAATATGTTGAGCTGACAAAAGGTTTTTATAGTAACAGTGGTTAGGTTAATAGCAGATGTTGGGAGTTTGTTACTCCATTAGATTAGATGTTGCACAGTGTGTGAAATTGTAATTGTAGACCTTTGTATAAGCATGCTGCTGTTGTCATATATTTGAACCTTCTTATGAAACAACTGTGTATGCTAACGACTGTTGATTTACCACTGTTGACTAAATGAATAAATTTTAATACTATTAATCTTTGTTGTCGTATCTTTATTTTAATTATTTCAGCCATTCCTAAGTATTATTATATAATTTTGTTCATCAATAACATTTTTTTGGAAGAATTTCCGGTAAGACCTAATTACAAGGAGTCGATATTTGTTGTTGTAAAAGGTGTGTTGTAGCTAAAGTCTGACAAAAGAGAGCATCCGCTGATGAATAAATGTCTGAAGATGCAAAGGTCTGCTATGGGTCAACAGATGTTAACGAACAACAGATTGTAAAAGGTGTGTTGTAGCTAAAGTCTGACAAAAGAGAGCATCTGCTGATGAATAAATGTCTGAAGATGCAAAGGTCTCCTATGGGTCAACAGATGTTAACGAACAACAGATGATATTCAATCTTAAAATGCTCAACAGAGGTTTTGATACTAACAGTGGTCGGGCTAATAGCAGATGTTAGACTTACGACTGTTGAGTTACACCGATTGAAAACAACTGTTTTTGAAACTTCTGCTTGCCTAAAAATACATTCATTATGACAAGAGAGGTTCTGACATGGACAGATGTTAGCTAAAAATAAAACAACTGCTGAAAGTTATCACCTGTTCTTATAACTTCTGTTTATCTAACGACTGTTTGACTCACACTGTTCCCAACTTCTGTAGTCGACCAACAGAGGTTTCCAAACAACTGTCATCGGGTGTCGCAAGAGAGGTTCTGACGTGGACAGATCTTAGCCATCAAATATTTGTAACTACTGCCACCGTTAGCATTCACTTTTTCTCTTTATATAAAAGCTGTTTCATCCCTAAATCGAGGTTCTACCACTGCCGTCTCGAATTCAAAATTCTCAAAAACAGTTTTGAACATATTAAAAACCCTCCAACTTAAACCCTATTTCATCCCCAAATCACCTTCTTCTCCGATCATGTCTCTGAACATAAAAAACCCTTACAACTACATCCCCATCTTTGAGAAAACCAGCAAAAATACCAGCTTTCACTCAATAATTGACCTTTTAACGTCATCAAAATACAAATCAATCCTTACTGCTGATGCTCCAATTCAAACAGAAACACTCCGACAATTTTGGTTTAATGATGAAATAGAGTCTGAAGATAATAATCCAGTTGCCATCACATCTAAGGTCGGGGAAAGTGTGGTAAGAATTTATCCCTTTACAATTTCCACTACATTTGCATTGGACGACTTGGGAGGTAATACCAACTTTGAAAAACTTAAACTTCATACAGAGTTCATTGAAAGAGGGTATGATGCACAATTAAAGGAAGTTACTATCTACAAACCAAACTTCCCTCCGCCAATGAAATTTTTGTTTCATACTCTTTTAACTTGTCTGTAACACCTCGAAAATTCACGTCCTATAATGTATTGACATGTGTCATAAGCTTGAACGTGTGAAACAATACTCTAGAGGGACTAAAAGTTGACAAACATGAAAAGTATGTGAATATAAGGGTTCAAAGTGTCAACAATGAATAAATATACCTTACAGTAACCCTACATGATGCTCATACCTTTAAACGAATAAATCACGGATCATACAAAGCTAAATATGAAAGAAAGTGAGAGACTACAAACTATAGGGGTTAAATGTGTCAACATGTTTAAAGTGTACCTCTGAGTGACCTTTTAGCAAACCCGAAGCTTTGTAACGGTAAATTATGCTCACTAGAATGCGTGATAAAAATTTCACCAAGTTTCGTTATCGTATGAGAAAGTTATGATAAAATTCGTATTCGAGGGGTTAGATGCGTCAACGATGAAATTTATGACCTTTCGGGTAAACACAAAGTGATCAAGGACTTCATAAAGTGGGCATAAGTCTTGGAGCCCTTATAAATCAATTTAGAGGGCTTATAATGCAAGAAACAATGTGAAAACGATGTTTAGGAGGACCGGGGACTAAAAGTGCAATAAATGAAAAATGGGAAACCTGAACACAAGGCCAAGCGGGCCGCGTAAGACTTAACAACATCTTACGCGGGCCGCGTCAGTCGCCCAGAACCAGAAAACATGACAGGTGCCTGTTTCAGCCTTGTAACCGACTCTAATGCATTGTTTAGCATACCATGGGCGACTATAATTGGTATTTAGACTTTAGGGACACTTGTGTTGATCATGAATCATGCCTAGACTTGTTTGGCAACATCTTGGGCAATCAAAGAACACTATATAAAGACCCACATGTTTCAATCTTTGATCATACCATCACCACTCAACTTCTGATCAATTTTGAAGCTCAAGACCATTTTCTAAGGTTCCCTAGTCGTGCATTAGACACTTGTAAGTATGCTTATCCTTCCCTAATCGCGTTTTGCTTAGTTTATAGCTTAAAAGTCAAACAGTCGTAATTACGGTTTGACTTGACGATTAATCACTATCGGTCCAACGATTAGTCAATGTAAAGGTAGTTATAAGTTGGTAATTATGTGGGCCATAAACCCTTAAAAGGGCACCCTCTGATTCCCACTCTAACTAGGACTTTTGTCGGGTCAAAGTTGTTAATAAAAAGTCAACAAGATTATAATTTGCGATTTAAAGCATAATTAACTATGTAGAAGCTTTATAACCTATTTTATCACTCATATAACTTGGTAATTATTGTAAGAACATGTCTAAGAATGTTCGACCCGACAATTTTCTGTTTAGACCCGGTTCGGAACCGAAAGTCGCAAAACTTTGACTTTTGCTTTGACTTCAGTTCTGACCCGATTTAGTATGATTTGGAAATGCCTTAGAGCTTCCTTAGGACCAGGCTACATGTTAGCATAACCCTCTGTGGTTGGTTCATTGATTATCCGATTCGTTTACACGTTTCCGTTAATTGCCTAAACATTGACCATAATGCCCTTTCGACCATAAAACGAGATTTTTGATAATGTGAGTGGACAAGAGCCTTGTCTACTGATTTATAAACATGCTCTCAAAATTTGGCATCGATTCGAGGTCTAGATTGGGAGTTATGCGCAATAGCGTAATTAGAAAGTTTTTATTAATTAAACAACGTAATTAGCGCATAGCCTATCTAAACCCAATTTTTGACACCAAACCTTTTACCCACTGATGTTATACAATAGTTTGGGATTTTTAAAGATTTTTAATTATTTTTAACCTGCTCATAACCTAAGGTTATGGCGTTGATTCGGTAAATACCGAATATACCATTTCTGCGTATAAAATGAGTTTTATAAATCCTTTTGACACGAATCCAATTGCTACTGATTTTATATAATAAATTAAGTATTTTGAACTTTATAAACTGATCAGAAAACTCAGATTTCCTGTATAACCCGGAAATCGCTTAAAATGGCTTTTAGAGCGTATTAAACGCATAGTTTGGGTTTAAAACCATTTTGTCACATAAGACTTATTATCAACTGATAAGACCTATTAAAATAAATTATTTTACTGATGTATTCAGACCCGAATCTCAGAAACTTAAATAATCTCTTTTATAATCTTTAAAATGACCAAAATACCCCTACGGGGCTTAAATTGTAATTAAACTCGTTTTGGGCATAATGGAAGGTATCCTACTGATATCACAACATAATTAAGGCATATTAACTTAGGAAACCTGTATATGACTCCTATGGTTACCCGTTACGCTTCTTGCGCGTTCGGTTCGGTTTATGTAACTAGTTTGCATGAATTAGCCGAAACGGGTCAAACCGTAACGTTTTTATCTCAAGATCCAGAATGTGTTTAGTTTACCCATATTATACAATTCTTCAAACTTGTCGGGTCTAAATCACATTCTATTCCGGTATTCGCTTAATCATGCGTTTAAACCGTAAACCTTCCTTAAAACTAACCGGTCTAAGTTACGACTTAAATAAGACCCGTTAGAAATCTAATAGGTTAATAAAACTTTCGTTCTAGATTGAGAGCCCCAGTAGAAGTACTTGTGCTTGCTGATTAGAATATACGGCTGAGTATAAAATTGCTTTTGCTAGCTCAGGTAAATACTTTTAACTCACTACTACAAAAACAAGCATCAGCTACGGAGTTTTGCTACGAAAAAAAGTGGTGGCAGATTTTGCTACGACTTAGCTATGGATTAGCTACGAACACATTTTGCTACGAATTAGCTACCGGTTAGCTACGAACTTCCGTCGCAAATGAATTTCGTAGCAAAACTCGTAGCAAATCCGTAGCAAAAGTGACCAAATTAATATAAATCAAATAACGTAGCAAAACCGGTAGCAAAATCCGTAGCAAATCCGTGGGCAATTTTGCTACGGAAAAATGGTGGCAAATTTTGCTACGAGTTTGCTACGGATTAGCTACGAGCATATTTTGCTACGAATTAGCTACGAAATTCCGTCGCAAATGCATTTCGTAGCAAAACTCATAGCAAATCCGTAGCAAAATTGATGAAATTAATATAAATCAAATAACGTAGCAAAAACGGTAGCAAAATCCGTAGCAAAACCATGAAAATTTTGCTACGAAAAAAATGGTGGCAAATTTTGCTACGAGTTTGCTACGGATTAGCTACGAGCATATTTTGCTACGACGAATTAGCTACGAAATTCCGTCGCAAATGAATTTCGTAGCAAAACTCATAGCAAATCCGTAGCAAAATTGATGAAATTAATATAAATCATATAACGTAGCAAAACCGGTAGCAACATCCGTAGCAAAACCATGAAAATTTTGCTACGGAAAAAAATGGTGGCAAATTTTGCTACGAGTTTGCTACATATTTTGCTACGAATTAGCTACGAAATTCCGTCACAAATGAATTTCGTAGCAAAACTCATAGTAAATCCGTTGCAAAATTGATGAAATAATTAATAATATATACTATAGCAAAATCATAAAAAATAATTAATAATATATACTATACAAAAATCAAAATAAAAAATATTAATTACTTAAAAATAGTTAAAAAAAGGTCAATTTTACACGGTTCGAATCGGTCACCAACAAGACTCGAACCCGCGCCCCTCGAACACACATACATGAATAACCAGCTGGACTACCACCATCGTTGTTCATATCTCAGATTTATGTTATATATATATATACACTTTAGAAATATAAAATATATATATATTTAAACCTGCATATCCGCGCTGTTGACCGGACTTCGACAAACCCCGATGTTTACATATTGATACATTTATTAAAATTATAAAACCCGTCAAAATTATTTATAAAACAATTTTTATAAATTTAAAACAGTTTAATCTTTAAAAATTCATATTAAATAAAATATTTCGAATTTAAATCTGAAAATTTTATGATAATTATTTTGAATGTTAATTTTTATAAAAATAAATTTATTACTGATATTTTTAAATAATAGCACTTCGAAATCAAGTGGCTTTACTAGAAGAGAAATTGAAACAAAGCAATGAGAACTCGGAAAAAATGTTGATGTTCATGAGCTCAAAGTTTCCGGACTTATATGTTTGACTGTTAACTTTATTAAAGTTTAGAATTAACATGCTATAAGGCTATGGGGTGTGGATGGAGCCCCATGGGGCTTTATAGGTGCCACATAGGATCCACGTGTGCGATGGGGCCCCTCTTTAACATGGAGGGTGTGGTGAGGGGCGCTATAGAGAAAAAAAAAATTTGATTGGTGCAAACAAGTGGGCCCCAGCTGATAACCCCCCTCTCTCGCCATCATGTTGGCGGAAGCTTGATGGCGCCCCCTCCTTAACATGGAGGGTGTGGTGATGGAGCCCCTAGGGGCGCTATAGAGGCTGAGGTGGCGGGATGGCGCCCCCCACACCCCATAGCCTAAGGTCTGCTCAGTTCGGTTCGACTCGGTTGGCTCGGATTATTTTTAATACATAGAGTTAAATGCCATTTTAGTCCTTGTAGTTTGGGTCATTTTGTCAGTTTAGTCCAAAGGTTTAATTGTAACCTATGGGTCCAAAAATGTTTCACAGTTGCCATTTTAGTCCACTTGATTAACTTCATCCATTTTTTATGTTAACGAGAAGGCCAATTCGGTCATTTTTATGTAATTCTGTTAACTAAAAGGGCAATTCAGCCATATAAAATGACCGAATTGGCTTTCTCATTACAAGAAAAAATGGATTAAGTTAACCCAGTGGACTAAAATGGCAACTGTGAAACCTTTTTGGACCCACAGGTTAAAAATGAAACCTTTGGACTAAACTGACAAAATGACCCAAACCACAGGGACTAAAATGACATTTAACTCTAATATATATATATATATATATATATCTAGATGAGGGTTCATTGGGGAACACTAAAAAATGGGGAACAGGGGAACACTTTTAAAAATTATACTTAACATGTTAAAAAAAATATTTTTCTAATTTTTTTCGGCGCTTTTTCTTATAAATATAAGTAGAAACATTTTTGATAAAAAAAATCAAAAACTAAAAATATAAAAAAATGTTTAAAAAACAGTTATATCTTATAGAATTAACTTAACATGTTAAAAATAAATTTTTTTAAAATTTTTTTCAGTGCTTTTCTTTATAAAAAAGAGGAGAATCTAGTCGAGTAAAAAAAAAATTTTTCTAAAAAAAAAAAAATTTTAGCCTTTTTTTAATTGTTTTTTTTTAATATTTTTAGTTTTTGATTTTTTTTATTAAAAATGCTTCTACAAGTATATATAAGGAGAAGCGCCGAAAAAGATGTTTAAAAAACTAATTTTTAACATGTTAAGTTAAATTTTTAAGAGCGTTCCTCGGTTCCCCACTTTTTTAGTGTTCCCCAATAAACCTCACACTATATATCTATTACTATATATAATGTAATGCATAAGGTATAACACATCAAAGCTACAACTCATAAAGCTTCTAAAACACAACCAATAGAAATGCAGCACAGGGATTATGATCCACACCATCTATTCCAATCCCCATCAACACTTGAAAGATAATCTTGAACCATCAAAAGGGCTCATATTCTCAGAGCATTCACATTCTAACCATCAAATTATGTGAGGAGGGGTTTTTATATTATAAAGGGTATAAAAAGTGGTTGTGAGTAGAGGAGAGAGAAAATGTTACTGTTCATCTGTATATTTGGGGGGACACTGTTCACCCGTTATAATTTTTTAATATATTTTGAAAGTGGTTGTGAGTGGAAGTGAGAGAAAAATGTAATGATAATATTATTTAATTGAAAGGAGAGAGAAAAAGTATTTGTTTTTAGTGGAAATATATTTATATAGGAGTTGTTTTTTAGTGGAATGTATGTATAATTTGATGGTTTGGATGTGAATGCTCTCAAAACTTTTAACACAAAACCAGACAAACACATCTTACCCACAAGTCCCTGCTCTCTCCCTCTCGATTCCTTCGTCGGCGAATTATAGAGAGGAGCCGGCTAGACTCTCCGACAACACCTACCCCCTCGTCCCTCTCAAACTCCGACGATCGGAGATATTTCCGACAACCACAGAGAACCGGCGCTGCTGGTGGTTCTCTCCGACGGGCGAGACACCCCCCCTTCTGTCTTCTGCTTATCGGCAGCCACCACCAGATGGTGGTGGCGTGTGGCGGCTGCAACAGGAAGAAACGAAGAGAGAGAGAGAGAGAGAGAGCTGCGGAGAAGAGAGAGAGAGCTGCGGAGAGAGAGGGAGAGAACTGTAGAGAGAGAGAGGACGATGAGAGAGAAAGAAGGGCGGCAACAGCCCCCCCATTCACACTTGCAGATCGGAAGCAACAGGAGAGCCGCTGCACATGGAGGCGGCGACGTGGCATCTCAGTGGCGGTGGCGGTGATGACTGATGAAGATGGTGACGTGCCGATGGTCGTTGCCGACGATGGCAGATGGAGCGACGACAGCCGCGGTAAGCCGTGAATCCCCCCGTTTCTTTTAGATTCCTTCAATATCTAAATGTAAAAATATCTTATATAACCTTATTGTATTTCAAATATCATTGGTATGCCACTACAAGCATATTATATCCTTTTTCAAAACAGGTCAAAGTTTTATAATTGAAGGTATTAAAGTTTTATAATTGAAACTTGGCAGTTGGTGGAACTTTACACTAGAGTTTCAATTTGAAGGTATTAAAGTTTTATAATTGAAACTTGATAGATGATATTTCGTAACTGTGATACAGACAGTTTATGTTAAGTGGTGTGTTTTGGTGATAATAAGTGGCAGGTTTGATTATTAACCTGCAAGATTATATGTGTATGTTCAAGTTTAGCTTCAAGTTTTTAGTTTCATGTTGGTGTTCAGGAGTCAAGGCCACGGTAATGATTCCTTTTTTTTTTTTTGTGTATTTATGATTTTACAGACAAGGCTGCAAGTACAGGTTGCTGGTGTCCATAAATAGATGATTCTTTGTTGTCTTTTGATTCATCTGGGATTAAGAAAGCTGGTACTGAAAGATCTATTTATGTGATTCACATTCCAGTTACATATTTTAACTTCAAAACATCATGTATTTCAATTTGTAAATGCCGATTACCCATAGTTCAAATCCGCAAGATAGAAGTGACAGTGACGAGGTTCGTAATACTTTAGTAAAAAAACTACATTTTTATGTGATAAAAGACTAATAGTAGGTTATGTATGTAAATATATCAGCTTATATTGAGTTAGGTTTGTTTGTAATGTGCTATAACAGCCCCATTTAGATGTAATGAACTTCATATAATGTGTCATGTTATAAGGCGTGATAATGGATTTTAACGGGTCAAGTTTGCTTTGGACGTTATAGGTGCAACGTTTGAAGGAAAAAATTGCGGAGTTGGAACAAGATAAGATAGAGAAGCATGCTGTGATGGAGAAAACCGAAGAAAGTGCGAGGTTGTACGCCGAAATGAACGAGAGAATTCAATTGCTTTCACAAAACCCGCCACCAACTTAGATATGTTGAACTTTATTGTATTTCTTTTGGATCTTTATCGTTGCTTTGGGTTAATTTAGATCTTTATTGTTGCGTTGAGACTTGGGATAACTTGGATCTTTATCATGTTACTTTGGTTATGTTTGAAACTTTGAGTTATTTTTCTATTTGGTTTTGAGTTTTTATCTTTGGTATAGTTTTTTTTGTTTATTGAGATTTGATTATAATGTTTAGTGGCAAAAAGTAGTATACAATATAAAAAACGAAAATACTTGGAAAATTTAAGACTAGATGTGTAGCTAAATCTGCTTCAAAAACCTTGCAAAACCCATAGCTATACTCATAGCAAAATTGAAATGAAATTCGTAGCTAAATTCGGTAACAAAATGAGTAGCAAAAGATAGCAAATTTCCGTAGCCAATCCCTAGCATAGATGTAGCAAATTTCATAGCCAAATTGCAACAAATCCGTGGCAAAAATAGTAGCAAAGTCGTAGCAAATTGTCATCGACAAAGCGTAGCTAGCATCCATAGCGAAAAAATCTCCGTAGCTAATAATCCATAGCCAAAAAATGGTAGCAAAGTTCCGTAACTAAAAAACCGTAGCTAAAATCCATAGCAAAAAGACTCCGTAGCTAATAATCTGTAGCAAAAAAATGGTAGCAAAGTTTCGTAGCAAAAAAACCATAGCAAAAAACCATAGCAAACTTTTTCGTAGCGAATCTGTAGCTAAAATAGCGACGTCACTTTTTGTAGCTAAACCCGTCGCAAATATAATTTTCCGTAGCAAAGTTCGTAGCAAATAAATTCGCGACGAGACTTGTAGCTACGGACCAAATCCGTGGCAAATCCGTAGCAAAATGGGTGTTAGCTACGGATTTGCTACGTATTTGACCGTAGCAAATACCAGTTTTTGTAGTAGTGACTTATTTTCCCTTATACGGGCTTGGGGTATGGTATTATAAAAATACCGCTTGGTCGGGTGTAGAAACCTTTTAATCGGAGATGATTAAATTGCATAATCTCGTTTTAATCTGTATTGATTGATAACAAATAACATTAGGGGTTAATGACCGTGTCCTGGATATCCTTGGCTCATTTAAAAAGTGAATGGCCATAACTTAAGCACAAGGTGTAGGCATAACACCTCCTGTTGCGTATGTAAAAGATATACTCACTCGTAAGGATGTCTTCTTGTGAGTTATATTTATGGTGTGTCGATTAATCTTGACCGGCTTGTATTGTATAATCACCGGCCCTAAATGTTGGACAAACATGTAAATCGGATACAAGATTTTTATTAATAAGATTGTCCCAAGTTATAAAAGATATTTTTGTGCCTCGTGCATTCAAATCAATTTTCAAACTCTTTTCCAAAATGAGTCAGTTAATTGTATTTACCAGTGTAAACTGACGTATTTTCCAAAAAGGTTAAGTGACAGGTACTGAACGTAATTGGCTGGAAGCGCAGGGCGTTAATAAGGAATCTTGCAAGTTCTAGATGCCTGAAGTCTGTTGAACAGTTTTTCCTTTATTTGATCCGCCTGTGGATCCTTTACTTTCCGTTGTAATACTTTGATATTACTTTATATTCGGAATGTAATATATTTTATCTTTTGCTTCCGTTGTGCATCTATATATTGTGTTGTTTGACCATGATGTTACCAACCACGTCACGTTACTCCCCTACCGGGCCCACCGGTAAAGTGTGGAAATATCGGGGTGTGACAGGTTGGTATCAGAGCCAACATTGAGTGAATTAAACACTAGCCTTTTTGTGTTTAATCTCAATGACACATTAGCACGTTCCTTGACCTTTTGAGTCTAGACTTAACATAGGATTACTCTCAATCCAAATCTGTAAATTTTGCTTCCAATTTTTTATATATTGGATATGTCGCCAAGCGAAGAAGCTGTATTAGAAATTCTCCACATCCGGAGCCTTGAAATGCTGAGCTTCGTACCGCGGCTAGAATGAAACGAGCATCCAGGGAGGGAACATTCGAAAGTAAAGTGATGAAGAAAACCCCTTTTTGCTAAAGATCGTTTCTTTAATAGTCCTTATAAGGACATATTTATCTTTCAGTCCCTTCTAGGACAACATTATTCCTTTCAAGTCCCGCTTAGGGCAACTCTGTACTTTTATTTTTATATAGTGGAATGATTAAGATTAAATTGTCATTCTAAACTTGAAATATTAAAAAAATGGAAAATAACATTCCTTTTATAAGAACTACCATTATAATAAAATGACAAAAATCTAAAAAGGACAAGACCTAGCCACGTGTCATTTTTAGACATGGCCAAGATGGTAAAACATATTCAAGAGATTCAAATCCTTGTTAACACCTAAGAACGTGTTAGCACTCTTGACAAATGTGATTCGAGGAAATCACAATAGTCATCCTTATATTGGATTCTTCCAATTTTCTTATCTAGCCTAGTGATTTAGAAATCATGGCTTAAATCATCGAATAAAGATGATCATATTGTTAAACAACCAAGAACGTGTTATCACACTTGACAAAAGTGATCTGAGAAAAATCACAATAGTCGTCCCTATATTGGATTTTTTTTCAAATTTCCTAATTTGGCCTAATGATCCAGAAATCATGGCTTATGTCATCCTATAAAATGATCATATTATAAACATCCATCAGTGATGAAGTGCCTACGGGCTAAACTTGTTGTCCGATAAGACAACGACAGTGGTGGTCTTTGACCTCCTGTCTAAAAATGTTGGACCAGGTCCAAGCCTAATAGTCGGTATGATCCATACGATCTCGACTAATAGCATCTGAGAAGATGATCATATTGTAACCATCCCTCAGAAGGGAAATGCCCACGGGCTATATCTATTGTCCTAAAAGACAAAAGACAGTTGAAGTCTTTGGCTCTCTGTCAAGAAAAGGTAATGAACTTTGATTCAAACCTTAATACCTCGATTCTCTGAAATCATGGCTTATAAAATTTAAAACTGTCCTTGTGACTAGGCCTTTTTGCGCCACTTTAACTATCCTTGATGTTTTATAACTAGGGTAAATTATAATGAAAAATACTATTAAAATTAACAAATTAACCCATATGGTTTATATTACCATGGTTAATAAATTATCGAAAATGATAATTTCATAATAACCTATGAATAAATCATTGTCAATGTTTATGTAGCCATCAAGCTACATGGCTGGATTAGATGAAGTTAACAGCCACATAAAGGAGAACAATGATGCTACCAAAATCAATGTAACTGGAGCAGAACTGCAGGCAATAATAGATTATGTTGTTACTCGAGCTCTTGAGAGACAGTATGATGAATCAAATGATACCCACTCTAAGACTCTATCTGTGGCTCGAAGTAAGCCCCCTTCTAAAACACATGAGTTAAGGGAGGACGATGTTCATGACTTGTTAAGTCAAAGGAGTATTTCGTCTAGACAGGTTGTGTTTCATCAAGAGGCACCAGTTAAGACCTGTTCATATAAATATTTTGTCTCCTGCAAGCCCAGAGACTTTACAGGAGAAAAAGGGGCCATTGATTGCATGACATGGCTCGATGAGATGGACGCTGTTGTTGACATCAGCGGTTGTGCGGAGCAAGATGTTGTGAAATTTGTTTCACAATCATTCAAAGGAGAAGCTTTGGCATGGTGGAGATCATTGCTCCAAGCCACGGGAAAGGTTCTTCTCTACAATTTGTCTTGGGATCAATTTGTTGCATTAGTCAAGGAAAACTATTGCCCTCAGCACGAGGTAGAAAAGATAGAATCAGACTTCTTGAGTCTGGTCATGGAGAATTTGGATTGTCAGGTATATGTGACAAGTTTCAACACTATGTCCCGCCTAGTTCCTTATTTAGTCACCCCTGAACCTAAACGCATAGCGCGTTTCATTGGAGGCCTAGCACCAGAGATAAAAGGAAGTGTTAAAGCATCTAGGCCAACCACATATAGGTCTGCGGTGGACTTATCCTTATCTCTCACCTTAGATGCCATCAGAATTAAGTCTGTTAAGGCTTCTGGCGAGGGAAGAAGAGAAAGAGAGGAGGAAAACTCTCATCAATATAACAAGAAGAAAAAAGGAAGCTCTGAGCGCGGGAAGGATTCCGAATTTAGGAAGAACTCAAGTCAGTCTAAGAACAAACCCAAATGCGGTAACTTCAGGAAGCAACATTCTGGAAAATGTACAATCGACCCACGAGCTAAATTATGTGGAATTTGCAAGACCAAGGGTCACAAGACTTTAGATTGTAAGGAGTTGAAGAATGCGACCTGTTACAACTGTGACGAGGATGGGCACATCAAAACCAACTGCCCAAAACTTATAAAGAAGCCTGGAGAGGCCAAGGGAACAAACGCGTGAGTCGTCCAGAGGAACACCCAGGAGATAGTGCAGAATGACGACAATATAGCAAGTACCTTCCTTATCAAAAGATTTAGGCAGAAATTTACTTGATGCTGGCACATATGATTCTATGATTAACGATAAATGTTGAGATCTGTTGTCTCCGCCTGACTGGGACTCCGGTCATTTAGCGCGAGATAGAAATTGGCCGATGATACTTTAGAGAATACTCCAACAAATCTTAAATGGATATTTTATATCTATTAGGAATCACTCTTTTCTGATATCCCTATGGCAAAGCTTTCCAGCTATCGAAATTCTTCACTATAATAAAGACAGATGTGACGTTTTGATCCTCTGTCATAAAAGTGATGAATTAGGTCCAAACCTTAAATGCCATTGATGGTCTTTTGCGACCTAGGCTAAGTAATATTAATATATATTTTAAATGACGTTTATTAAGAATGTTAGTGCTATATTAGCCTGTGTAGATTATTGATACCATGGTTAGTATATATTAAGGCCATCAGGATGAGGAATAGCAGTTGTTGGATTGCAACTAAGAAATTGTTTTATTGGTGTTAGGAACCAATATCGAGTATGGCAAACTCAGATAAGACAACAGTCAATCGCGCCATTGATGACACGACGCATGCTAATGATGCTGAAATTGTGAACCTTAGAATTTCCAAAGATGTTCTTCAAACTATGATAGACGCAGCTGTTGGAAAAGCTGTGAAGAAGGCTGTGAAAAAGTTCAAGGAACCCCATGCAGCTCGGTCCAAATTTTATCTAGGACCACATTTCCTTACTCTTAAGGAGGATCTCGTTCATGCCTTTGATGCAAAGGATGAACTAAAAAGGAAAAGGGAGGTAGATAACTCCCAGAGTTCTAAGAAAAAGAACAAACAAAAGTCCGACCAGAAACCAGTATGTGAGACCTGCAAGAAGCGCCATTATGGGAAATGCAGGTTCGAACCAAAATCCAAATCGCAGCCCAGGGCTTCTGGGATCTGCAAGTCTAAGGGACATAAAACGTTGGACTGTAAGGACATGAAGAATGCAGTCTGCTTCGGCTGTAATGAGAAAGGCCACATCAAGACTACGTGCCCTAAACCTGTCAAAGGATATGCAGCTAAGGAAGGAAAGCCTAAAAATGGAAGCGCCTAAAATGCCTGAGCTAGTCCATAAATAATGGCATCAGGTACATTCCTTGACATTTTATCAGTGATTTAAATACTAAAAGTTTTTTTTTTATTTTTGTTCGTATACCAATAAATCCTTCATAAACTATAAGTGTAACAAGCTTTTAAAACCATTCATAAGAACCCTATATATAATATGTATAAGGTAAAACTTACAGGTAGAAAATTCACAGGAACTATTTCTTCTATTCCTGCCAGAAATCTTCAGTCATAAAATTCTAATGTACCCCCTCTACAGATAAAGTACATTCGCTTGTAATTGATATCTCATTAATCCCTATTGATTACGAATACCAAATGGTATGACAAAACCGCCGTATGAGAATTGATGTATCTTAATAAGTTCCATAGATTGCTTCCATGCCTGATCAGTATGGAGGTTTAATGCATGGAACCACAAGGATATCCCAATGATCATATGGTACTAAAGTCAGCTAATGGCATTCAAAGAAGATATCTAGAAAATAGAATTTCCAAATAAACGTTCCTGGTAAAGGAATTCGTGGACTCATAACATAAGTGTGTCACTCATTTGACACCAGCAAGGATGGATTAACTGGAGCCTGAGATTTGGAAAATCTCTGTAACCTCCTTGTATCTTGATTATCTTCTCCTAAGACTACCCTGTTTACCTCCCGAGAGGCAAGTAGAGTTAAGATTAACATCCCGCTTTGGGTTAGAGTGTTGTAAGAACTCCATGCTAATTATGGAATAACCGAAAACCTGATTAAGTAAATTTTAAGATAGGAGATTCATATAGCCTAACTCAATATTCTGAGAGTTTGGTATTGTTGGATAAGAAAGACGGTTCATTTTGCTTATGCATACTTTACCGCAACCCTAATAAGGCAACGATTAAGAATTGCCATCAGCTACCCAGGATCGTCGAATTGTTCGACTAACGACAAGGATTAGCTATTCCTTAAAATTAGTTAAGAAGTGGTTGGAATAACCATCTCACCTTAAGATAAGCTTTTCTATAATAATTGATATGTAAGCATCAAGGCTGCTCCCTTGGAGACCTTGTAAAGATGGAATGTTAAGCATCTATTGTTAGGACAATAGATTGGTAAGTCCAATTATCAGGATCTTAAAGTTGTATTAGAAACAACAAATAAGATCACGCAAATACATAATCATCTGTAAGATGCCAGTATTCGGCAGAAAATCAAGGATTAATGAAAATAGCAAACCTCCTAAATTTTTGTTAAGGATAAGGTTCAACAAAAGATATCGCCCAAGAAAGGTGTGCCAAATTTGTTAAAATTATTAGGCTAGTTAAGCTCTGAGTATATAGAATCATTCGAAGGAAATCGAATGTATCAAGATCAAGTAGCTTATAAGCTAAAACCTATTTAGGGAGATTGACGGAACTCGCAATACATTGCACACTAGTGACTGAAGGATGTGTTTCGCCAATAAGTCAAGAAACACTATCACATAAGGATATACATAATTTTGATGTGACGAGCATCCTGTATCGATTAAGGATCGACAGGATTAGAAGCTCCAAAAAGATACATGTACCTATTATAAAGGTTAATTGGAGTGCCATAGAGGCTCAAAAGGTACTGGGGAAGATTAAGCCCAATATAAGGCAGAAAATACTTCCTTTACTTTAACAAATCTCGAGGTCGAGATTTATTTTAAGGGGGTGAGGATGTAACACCTCGAAAATTCACGTCCTATAATGTATTGACACGTGTCATAAGCTTGAACGTGTGAAACAATACTCTAGAGGGACTAAAAGTTGACAAACATGAAAAGTATGTGAATATAAGGGTTCAAAGTGTCAACAATGAATAAATATACCTTACAGTAACCCTACATGATGCTCATACCTTCAAACGAATAAATCATGGATCATACAAAGCTAAATATGAAAGAAAGTGAGAGACTACAAACTATAGGGGTTAAATGTGTCAACATGTTTAAAGTGTACCTCTGAGTGACCTTTTAGCAAACCCGAAGCTTTGTAACGGTAAATTATGCTCACTAGAATGCGTGATAAAAATTTCACCAAGTTTCGTTATCGTATGAGAAAGTTATGATAAAATTCGTATTCGAGGGGTTAGATGCGTCAACGATGAAATTTATGACCTTTCGGGTAAACACAAAGTGATCAAGGACTTCATAAAGTGGGCATAAGTCTTGGAGCCCTTATAAATCAATTTAGAGGGCTTATAATGCAAGAAACAATGTGAAAACGATGTTTAGGAGGACCGGGGACTAAAAGTGCAATAAATGAAAAATGGGAAACCTGAACACAAGGCCCAAACGGGCCGCGTAAGACTTAACAACATCTTACGCGGGCCGCGTCAGTCGCCCAGAACCAGAAAACATGACAGGTGCCTGTTTCAGCCTTGTAACCGACTCTAATGCATTGTTTAGCATACCATGGGCGACTATATGGTATTTAGACTCTAGGGACACTTGTGTTGATCATGAATTATGCCTAGACTTGTTTGGCAACATCTTGGGCAATCAAAGAACACTATATAAAGACCCACATGTTTCAATCTTTGATCATACCATCACCACTCAACTTCTGATCAATTTTGAAGCTCAATACCATTTTCTAAGGTTCCCTAGTCGTGCATTACACACTTGTAAGTATGCTTATCCTTCCCTAATCGCGTTTTGCTTAGTTTATAGCTTAAAAGTCAAACCGTCGTAATTACAGTTTGACTTGATGATTAATCACTATCGGTCCAGCGATTAGTCAATGTAAAGGTAGTTATAAGTTGGTAATTATGTGGGCCATAAACCCTTAAAAGGGCACCCTCTGATTCCCACTCTAACTAGGACTTTTGTCGGGTCAAAGTTGTTAATAAAAAGTCAACAGGATTATAATTTGCGATTTAAAGCATAATTAACTATGTAGAAGCTTTATAACCTATTTTATCACTCATATAACTTGGTAATTATTGTAAGAACATGTCTAAGCATGTTCGACCCGACAATTTTCTGTTTAGACCCGGTTCGGAACCGAAAGTCGCAAAACTTTGACTTTTACTTTGACTTCAGTTCTGACCCATTTTAGTATGATTTGGAAATGCCTTAGAGCTTCCTTAGGACCAGGCTACATGTTAGCATAACCCTCTGTGGTTGGTTCATTGATTATCCGATTCGTTTACACGTTTCCGTTAATTGCCTAAACATTGACCATAATGCCCTTTCGACCATAAAACGAGATTTTTGATAATGTGAGTGGACAAGAACCTTGTCTACTGATTTATAAACATGCTCTCAAAATTTGGCATCGATTCGAGGTCTAGATTGGGAGTTATGCGCAATAGCGTAATTAGAAAGTTTTTATTAATTAAACAACGTAATTAGCGCATAGCCTATCTAAACCCAATTTTTGACACCAAACCTTTTACCCACTGATGTTATATAATATTTTGGGATTTTTAAAGATTTTTAATTATTTTTAACCTGCTCATAACCTAAGGTTATGGCGTTGATTCGGTAAATACCGAATATACCCTTTCTGCGTATAAAATGAGTTTTATAAATCCTTTTGACATGAATCCAATTGATACTTATTTTATATAATAAATTAAGTATTTTGAACTTTATAAACTGATCAGAAAACTCAGATTTCCTGTATAACCCGGAAATCGCTTAAAATGGCTTTTAGAGCGTATTAAACGCATAGTTTGGGTTTAAAACCATTTTGTCACATAAGACTTATTATCAACTGATAAGACCTATTAAAATAAATTATTTTACTGATGTATTCAGACCCGAATCTCAGAAACTTAAATAATCTCTTTTATAATCTTTAAAATGAACAAAATACCCCTATGAGGCTTAAATTGTAATTAAACTCGTTTTGGGCATAATGGAAGGTATCCTACTGATATCACAACATAATTAAGGCATATTAACTTAGGAAACTTGTATATGACTCCTATGGTTACCCGTTACGCTTCTTGCGCGTTCGGTTCGGTTTATGTAACTAGTTTGCATAAATTAGCCGAAACGGGTCAAACCGTATCGTTTTTATCTCAAGATCCAGAATGTGTTTAGTTTTCCCATATTATACAAGTCTTCAAACTTGTCAGGCCTAAATCACATTATATTCCGGTATTCGCTTAATCATGCGTTTAAACCGTAAACCTTCCTTAAAACTAACCGGTCTAAGTTACGACTTAAATAAGACCCGTTAGAAATCTAATAGGTTAATAAAACCTTCGTTCCAGATTGAGAGCCCCAGTAGAAGTACTTGTGCTTGCTGATTAGAATATACGGCTGAGTATAAAATTGCTTTTGCTAGCTCAGGTAAATACTTTTAACTTAATTTCCCTTATACGGGCTTGGGGTACGGTATTATAAAAATACCGCTTGGTCGGGTGTAGAAACCTTTTAATCGGAGATGATTAAATTGCATAATCCCGTTTTAATCTGTATTGATTGATAACAAATAACATTAGGGGTTAATGACCGTGTCCTGGATATCCTTGGCTCATTTAAAAAGTGAATGGCCATAACTTAAGCACAAGGTGTAGGCATAACACCTCCTGTTGCGTATGTAAAAGATATACTCACTCGTAAGGATGTCTTCTTGTGAGTTATATTTATGGTGTGTCGATTAATCTTGACCGGCTTGTATTGTATAATCACCGGCCCTAAATGTTGGACAAACATGTAAATCGGATACAAGATTTTTATTAATAAGATTGTCCCAAGTTATAAAAGATATTTTTGTGCCTCGTGCATTCAAATCAATTTTCAAACTCTTTTCCAAAATGAGTCAGTTAATTGTATTTACCAGTGTAAACTGACGTATTTTCCAAAAAGGTTAAGTGACAGGTACTGAACGTAATTGGCTGGAAGCTCAGGGCGTTAATAAGGAATCTTGCAAGTTCTAGATGCCTGAAGTCTGTTGAACAGTTTTTCCTTTATTTGATCCGCATGTGGATCCTTTACTTTCCGTTGTAATACTTTGATATTACTTTATATTCGGAATGTAATATATTTTATCTTTTGCTTCCGCTGTGCATCTATATATTGTGTTGTTTGACCATGATGTTACCAACCACGTCACGTTACTCCCCTACCGGGCCCACCGGTAAAGTGTGGAAATATCGGGGTGTGACATTGTCTCTCAGCCAAGACCACCGCATTTAATGAGATACCTTTGAACATTTAGTATTTGGGTTATGCTATTTTAACAAAATATGATTACAATTTATCCCAAGCACTGTTTTCTGATTTGTTGAATAATGTGAAAAATGTGAAAAAATTGAAAAAAGGTGTTCGTAGTAATGCTTTTCTGTTGTATCCAAGACTTCTAAGCTACTACCTACGAAAACAAGTGTCACAAACATATTTTGAACAAGGTGTAGCTTTTCAAATAAATAGTCTTACAAGTAAAACTTGTACTAAACTTATGGATAAAGAGTCAAAAGTTTCAACAACGGAAACAAAGGGGGATGGGCATGTTTTAGATGCGTCCGCATCAGTTGCTCAAACTTCTGTTTTTGAGCCAACTGCTCCTGGTGATCATGACACCACAACCGGTGTTGTGAAACACACACCAGGAAAATGCAAAAAGAAACCTGTCACATCCAAAAAGGCCACCAAAACCAAACAAAATAAAAAGGTTCCTCTGGAAGATGAGATCCCAGAGGTTAATGCAGTGACAACACAAATGTCACTTGAAACCACTGCTGCTACTTCCTCACAGTTGTTGGAAAGATCTCAACCCATCCAAACTCCTCATGTATCCTCACAAAAGGATCATGTTGTAAGCACAGGGACACCACAACATGAAGTAGACCTTTCATATGAAAGTATGTTTAAAAGTCCCTCTCCCAGGGCAATCACGCTTTCTACACCACAACCCTCGACTCAAGTTCCATCAACAATATTACCTCTGTTTGAAGCAATTGAATTTCAGAAAGAAAATAGTTCCTCTAATGCACACATTACTGAGAGTAGATCGCAACAAATGACTGCGTCTGAACCAATTCAATCTGCTATCCTACAAACAGTTGAGGAGGTTATCCCCGTTGAGTATTACGAAACTCTTGGTGGTAGTTTAAGTGGAGCAGCCACTACAACTGTTGAACCCATTGGTGATCAGCTGGACAGTGGTTACATCATTAAGACTCCATTCAAGGCAACCACTGATGAGGTTACAACTGTAATCTCTGCTTCAGTGGGAAGTCCCCGAACCAAGAAAAAGGGGCATCTGTTTCTGATGATATGGAGACTTCTCCTATTATCAAAACAAATACAACCACTACAGGTGGGAATTCAGATGATCCTATTAAAGTAGGTGATGAATTAAGTTATAAGGATTTGAAGGTTAGAGTGTCTACCATTGAAACAGATGTTGCTGAAATGAACGAATTGATTAAGCAGATGATAGAGCTTTTTAAAAGTCAACCTACCAGACAAGAAATTGCCAATGAGCTTTGGAATTCTATGCAACCCATCCTTCAAGCTCAGAGGAATTTGGCTGAAAGTAACCGCAATTTCAGTTTGGAATTTATCAGAAATTTGGTTGATGCCAGGTATAAAGACACATAGGCAGATATTATGAACATTAAGGAACATCTGTTGAAACTTACTGGCTCCACCTCTACATTAATCTTTGAGAAAGATGATGATAATGATAATGATGCCAAAAAGAAGGAGAAAGATTCACTGAGAAAGTTGCCACCATATTCAAAAGCTAATCCTACATAAATGGTATCCCCTGCTCAACCTAAAACCCAACCTTCTCCAAAAAAACCACCACAAAAGAAGGAGAAAATAGCTTCCACACCATCATTACCCATTCTGTCAATGGATGCTGGGAACACAAAAGTATCAGCAGATGTTTACCAAACAGCTGCTGAGACACCAGTTGTTTCAGCAGAAGTTTGTCAAACATCTGCCATGATCATTTTCACTACACCAACCACAATCCAACCACCTCCAACGTCACAAAGATTTCCCATACATTCATCTTCACTACCAAAACATTCTCCTTCACCAGAAATCATCTCCACACGTAAGAGAAAAACTCATATTGTGTTAGAAGATGATGAGGATATTAAATTAGCAATCCCTGTATCATCTGCCTCCATTCAAAACAGTCTATGCTCGTCATTTCCATCCAGAGAACCTACTTCATATCTTACAATTGCTACACTACCATCAGTCATTCCTCTGGAAGCTCAATATCCGATGGAGTTAGTCATTGTTAAAGGTGAAATTGAATCATTCTTCACAATAGAGGATCTATCTAAAAGATCCTTCCCATCTCTTTATGGCTATAAGAAGCCTCAAAACTTAGATGAGTATCTGAAATTAAAAGTATCACAGGCTGAGGTTATAGCAAGGGAGAAAAGCATAGGGATGGATGACAGGGAATACCAGAGGTTTTTATCATTTCAGCTTAGCAAAGTTTTGTAAAACTTGAAGACTATGTTAGAGACGTCAGTAAATCCATGTCTGAGAGGCCAGTAATTCCTGAACTTCAGATGAAACTGAGGGATGTTTATGTTGCACACATTATGAAGTACAAACCATATAAGGCAACTGAAGATCAATTCAAAAACTGGTCAGCAGATGCTCTTAGAAAAGAGATCGATAGAATCACAAAAATGAACAATGATCCTCTGGTAAAGCCAACTCCACCTAATTGGAAGAAAGTCAAAACAGTGGATTCAGATGAGGCATTGAAGTTTAAAAGAATGAGAGCAGAGCTTGTGGCTGCTGGTTATGGTCCAGCTAGATCCATTGCCAGATGGTCTAAACTGAAGATAGTTGAGACCTACAAAAAGCTGGAAGAAGTTAGAGCTGAACATTCAAATGTTCTTCAAAACCCAGTCTATCCTACAACTGCTGCTCTGTCTCTAAAAATCGATACTCTGAAAAACCTTCTCTCATCATCTGATTTGTCTGAACCAATTGCAAATTTAGTTAGCAGACTACAATAACTAAACTCATCTTCAATAAATATTTGCCCAAGAAAACCAACTGATCCAAAAATAGTAAAGTGGAAGTCATGCTCAAAAACCCAAGTATTGACTTTGATCAGATCAGATGGTAGTGTTGAAGAGATTAAAATGGATAGTGCATATAATCTGAATGCATACGATCTCCAAGATTTGTTGGACCTTCAACTTGAGAGGGATGATGAAGAAGACATGTTCTCCCTAGACTTTGAACTACAATTCAAATGACAAATCATGGAGATGTTGATGAGAAATAAAAATCAGTAATAAAGAAGGGTTTTCGTATCATCTGTTGTATAGGGGGATTGTTGGATCAGCAGCTGTTACATTGTTTCCAGTAGCATATTTAACCAGATCACACCATGTAGAAAAGGACATGTTGCTGCGTAACAAATTCTTGAGTGAGGTTTGATGTGTGTTGTTTAGTGAGGTGATCGTATGTTCTTAGTTAATGTTTGTTAAAACTTAAGTTGTATTCGAATTTTATTAAGTTTGTTAGACATCTTTTATATGTACTTATGTTTATAACAGTTTACATTGTCAATGGGTGGATACTCTCTTTTTTGAATAAGAGAATGGAAATAATCATATGTAAGTTAGACATCTTTTATTAAGTTTGTTAAATATCTTTTATATTTACTTATAGTTGTCTTTTAGCTATAATATATAACACATTTTCGTACAATATCTATACATGTATCTATATGTTCTATCAATATGTGTTATTCGTGGTTTTCTAAGAAACGACCCGTGTTTGCACACGGGTCTTACCGCTAGTACTATATAATAAAAGAAACCAATGGGAGGACACATGTCATCCATTGAAGCCATCTATTTTTATAGATAATTAATATCAATTAAAAGATAATTATACAATTAAATTTAATAAAAATTTAAACAATTCATATAGGAGATAATATAATATTTTAAAATACTTATTAGATTTCAAAATTATTTATCCTGAAATTAATGTAAATGATTTATTTATTTTATTAAACTAAAGTAGTTAAGGGTTGAACTTATTTAAAAAATATTTAAAAGGGCTAAACAAAAATATTAATCAATATTTATTGGTTCTATACTTTTATTTTCGTGTTCAATTCTCAACTCAAATACGGTAATCACTATGTTTACGTGACATTTATAAGAACCATCACCGCAATCACCTCATCCATCGTATATCGAGTATATCCATTAGCTTTTTTAAAGATATAAATTTTTATTAGATTCATTCAACCCGTGTAATAAACGAGGTTTTTTAAAGATATAACATTTTTATTTTTAATTATACAAAATTACATTTATGCAACTCGTGTAATACACGGGGTTTTAAAAATATAACTTTCTTATTATGTAGTATATAAAATTAGATTTATTCAATTCATATAATACATAAGGTTTATAAATATATAACTTTTTATTGTTTGGTATATAAAATTACATGTGCTCAACCCCTATAACAGATGAGGTTCTTAAATATGTAACTTTTTTCATTATCTAATATATAAAATTAAATTTACTCAACCCGTACAATACACGGGGTTCTTAAAGATATAACTTTTTTTATTATTTAATATATAAAATTACATTTATTCAGCCAATGTAATAAACATGATTTTTAAATATATATTGTTTTATTATTTGGTATATAAAATTTCATTTATTCAACCTGTGTAATAAACGGGATTTTTAAAGATATATTTTTTTATTATTTGGTATATAAAATTATATTTATTCAACCCGTATAATACACGGAGTTATAACCTAGTGTATATATAAAAAGAAAGTTGAGTATGGTGCCATTTGAAATAGTTACACAACAAAAGTTGATTTAAAATTTTCTTGCTTTTCGAATACACCGGCATTAAACATGCCCCAAATACGAACATAACCGGAAAAGCCCTCTAGAAATAAAGCTAATGTTTCAACTTAATGTCATGTGCTTGTACTTTTAATATCATAGAGTACATGAATTTCGTCCTTGTAGCACCATGTGATACCGATGATATTAATGCTGGTGTGGGCCATCCAATTCCTTAACAAATCAGATATATTTTTGCATCTCACGGTATCAAAACGCCCCCAAAATGGGGAAAAACAGACCCATAATTAATACAGAACAGCTAATCAGTTAGAAGATCCATTTAGTATAGTTAATCATGTTAAAGTTATTGAATAACAACTCATTTACTTTTATATATATACTAGCCTAAGATCCCGCGACTTTCGCGGGTGGCTTAACACAAATATATAATATCTACTGGTATTGAAGCTCATGTAGATCATCACTTTTTTTCTAGGCCTTTCCAAACTTAGGCTTCACGTCTAAGGGTTGAAACAGGTCCCAAACAGACAATACACGACCCTAACCGGTACAAACCCATAACCGAACAGAGTGATCACTTCCCTCTCCAAAAACCTGTTACATACCAGCGAACCTTTAATAGATCAACGAAAGGTCATGGTTTTCATCTTTTGATTGACATCAAGTTTATATAAACTTCAATATCTAAATTCTTATTTATTATTGATATACCCAGGGTTGATATGCTTGAAAACATCATCGAACTCAAATAGATTCAACTTATAGTCTTTGTGACGAAGCAAATTTTTAGAAGACATTATGATAAGCGGCTTATGGAACTCCCTATGCAGCTGAAAACAACAATAAAATGTAAGCGTTAAAACTGAAACAAAAAAAAATAAGTTTGATGAACGCACATGCCGACGTAACACATGGAAATAATTTGTTAGCGTCGTAACATTAACAATCTGCATATTGCATGTTTGAATTTGATTGCTTAGTGTTGGTTCCATCTCATGTATAACAAACGGATTATCATCACTCATCTGTTATCACATTTTACAAAGTAAACTTGAGTAAACAATGAGAAATTTATAAAGGGAGCCTTGAAACTTGTAATACCTGAAGAAAACACTCAAGTCTTGCACTGGAGTGTTCGAGCCCTTGACCATCTTAACCATAAGGTAGCAACACAACTAACCCATTCTAGCAGCCACTTAGCCTCATCACTACTCAAGAATTGATCAAATATAACTTGGGCCCATTGGAAAAAATCACCAAACTGAGCTTGCAACAATACCAGTTAATTACGGTTTTCCATTGAATAGCCCAACTCAAAGCACAACACACCAAACTCCGAAAAAGAACTTTATATCATCATATAAGCATCAAGAAAAATGTAAACAAAAAAAATATAAGAAATCATGTATAGATGTTTATACAGAAATGCATTGACCTGTTGCTTACGGTTTACTCGTGTTGATTCATCATTACATGATCCAACGGACAGTAACGCTCCCCTGTTTCTTGATCATGCACAACAGAATTCATGTGACTGAAAGCACCTCTTTCAACATCTTGACCGCTTAATATTAATTAACATGATTACCACAACCGACATCATCAAGACCCTAGGACACCAGCTTTGCAACCTGCTGCAACCGGAACAATCACAAACCACCACCATCTTCCACCCCGTGCACCACCATCATTATCTTGTCTACAACCAAAACCACCTCCTCTGTTCTCTCTCTTCATAATCTGAACAGGTCGGCTGACCGTAGGCAGAAAATGAGTTTGATAACTTTGTAAGAATCGAAACAGGGGAAAGAGGATGAATTACCCAAAGCTATTCAGTTGTAAAACAGAATGGTAGGAAACAAACCCGAACCAAAGTGTTGATTTTGCTGCATCATTCCACATCGTCAGATCATTAACCAGTGTCCCAATCCGATGAAAATCATACATGTAATCTAATTAAAAAAAGATAAACTAATTAATTAAACTTCAATGGTAGTTTACTCAAAAGAATATAACTTTTACCAACTCTTGAATCCCTAATCAGCAACAAATTGAAACCTTGGTACGTGAACATGGTACCAAACCGTTGCATCAGTTGTATGCACTATTCAAGCTGTCTAACACCAACAAATCTGCAGAAGCCGAGAACTTAGGTAACAATCATGAAAATAGTTCCATGATCGATTGACACTTTGAATGGGTCAGCCTGTTTCATCAAACGGTTTAAACGCTCATCCTGTTTCCCCAAACAGTTTAAACGGGTCGGCCTGTCTCATCAAATGATTTAAACTGGTCAGCATTAAACAGTTTAAAGTGGTCAGCCTGTTTCATCAAACGGGTTAAAGGGGTCAACCTGGACGTTTACATAACGACCACTGTTGTAAACTGTAGCTTGTTTTATATCGACTGCTGATGTTGGTGGTCTATGTAAAAAAAATTATGTATGAAAAGAGGTTGCAGGTCTATATCAGCTATGTTTGATATAGGTCAAATAAGTCGTTACCAGGTAAGTCAACTGAAAACCAACAACCAGCTACTAAAAGAGTCCATTCTGACGATCTGACTCAAGTAAGTTAATATTAATATACTTGTCGTTACCAGGTAAGTCTTTTATTTAACATATGAACAATACTTTCATGTTTAGTTTTCTCAAGATCTACAAAAAAAATTAAGTGCCCAATAAGTTACATCTCAACACATGTTGCCTCAAATTTTGAATGTCCATTTTGCTTTTACCATGCTTCAGTATAAATTTCATTGCAAAAATCTACTGTAATCCCGACAAAAACACAATCAAAAGAAAACTAATACATCTACCATATTAATAATAACCAAAAGAATCAAAATAAGGATAACACTATGTTGCATACTTGCATATACCTGGACAGTGAATTTTCTTCTTCCCTTGTGTACTTTACCGAAAGATCATTCTCCTACAAGCTATAGCACGTGATAATTATACACTCCCATGGATATATCTTTGAATTGTACTGCTATAAGTGACTGTAAACTGCAGAAATTAAACAGAGCGTCACTGATAAATGGCAATTCTAGTGACTGGAGAACATATTTAGAATTAGAGTTTCAATATAAAAAAAAAACAATTGCAGATCCAGAAAAAAAATGTACAGAAGGAAAAAAATTCCAAATATGAGTTGAGTATAAAGCGATAAACATAACAAAAATTATAATGAAGACATAATCGATATATGATGGAGTCGTATCAATGCTTCGCCATTAGAGAAGGATCTCAAACCTGATCAATTTCTTCATTCAGAACAGAACGTTGATGAGAGCTAGGGTTTTGATGCTTGCTTTCAATCATATAGGAGAGATTTAGGGCAAACAAAAACACAAATCGATACATAGATTAGTTACTTTAGAAGAAAAACACGGACAAATGTCATCAATCACAATTCGAGAGGATCGAGAAGAACATACCTGGTAGTTGGTGCATGCGACTGAGATTTAGGGCAATCGAATACATTAGATTAGGTTCCACAACAGATTTTAATCTGGGTAAAAGCTCTACGACCTGAACAGAAATCGGGGATGAACGGATAGAAGAGAGGAATAGAGGCTGAGAAAAATGAAGTGAGGATTAGGGTTAGGAATCAGAAGCGAGAGAGAAAGGAAAGGAGAAGAATAGGGGAAAAGAAATAAGCGTGTATGAGAAGAATGGTTTTGGCGGAAAATTGAAAAAAATGGGGTCTCAGCATATGCCACGTGGCAATTAGTGGCTTAAGTTTGTGCCAAGTGGCCAAAATTGTTTTGTTTTAATATACATAATAGATATAAGGGACCGTTAAAATGAAAACCACCTACAGTTGTAAGAACCGAGAGAACCACTTTCTAGCCATTAGATCAAGAAGATGGATGGATGAGATTGAAAGTAACTAAAATTAATATTAAATAGATTTTGTCTTATTATGTCTTTAATATTTTAATCCAAAAGGTTAGTTTAGTAAAATTACTTTATTTTGTCTTTTTGTCTTTATTATTTTTATATTACTTTTTATTTTTAAATTTTTTTTTTATTATAAGTATTTTTAAATTCAGATTTTTTTAACAAAGACAATTTTTTTGCGCGCCGGTTTTTGCACGCCGTTTTTACGCCCGACTTTTTCACGCATCGTTTTTTAACGGGTCGTTTTTACACGCCGTTTTTTACGCTCGGCTTTTTCAAACGTCGTTTTTTTAACGCGCGGTTTTTGGCGTCCCGTTTAACCGCGCCGTTTTTTACGTCCCGTTTTTTTTCGCAGCGTTTTTATGCGCCGCATTCACGCCCCTTGTTTTAGGCGCCGTTTTATCACACGGTTTTTTACGTTTTACAACTTACGCATAAAAAGTTTTACGTTTTACTTTAAACTTTTTACGTCAAACTTTTTACGTTTTACGTGAAACTTTTTACGGTTTATGTTAAAAATTTTACGTTAAACTTTTTACGTTTTACGTAAAACTTTTTACGTTTTAGGTTTTACGTTAAACTTTTTACGTTTTACGATTTACGTAAAACTTTTTACGTTTTAAGTTTTACTTAAAACATTTTACGTTACGTAAAACTTTTTACATTTTACGTTAAAGTTTTAACGTTTTATGTTTTACGTTAAACTTTTTACGTTTTACGTTTTATGTGTTACTTTTTACGTTAAACTTTTTACGTTTTACGTTAAACTTTTTACGTTTTACGTTAAAAACTTTACGTTTTACGTTAAAAAGTTTACGGTTTTTAACATTTACGTTAAAAACTTTACGTTTTACGTTAAAAAATTTACGTTTTACGTTAAAAAGTTTACGGTTTTAACTCTTTTTTCAAAAACTTTTTTACACAAAAACGAACACACCCAGAAATCGCAACTCGGTAGATGTCTCAGATTGATTGTTATCATCATCGTCTGGAAAAAAAAATAAAAAAACAACAACAAAAATCAAAAACAATGTTTGGATTCTTGAAAAAAACGGGGTTTGGCTCAGATTTTTTCCGATAATCAGAGGCTGCAAAGTGGGGTTGCAGGTTCAAAAATCTACCATCCACCAACCGTGCCGCGCCATCGTCATCAAAATATACGTTTTTTTTTTGCATCATCACCGCCCAAATCCAAACGGATCAAAACCCACATAGTTCACTGTACGAAATCTACCAAAAAGCACCAGATTCAAAACATTCAAAAGGAACCAGATTCAACAGATTCAAACATTCAAAAGCACCATGAACATCATTCAAACAGATTCAACAGATTCAAAGATTCAACAGATTCAAAAAGCACCAGATTCAACTGAATCAAACCCAGCAAAAACACTTACCAAAATATGCGTTTTTTTTTCTTTTTTTTTGCGTCATCACCGCCCAAAATCAAGAACACAGATCAAACACCCACCAGAGAATCAAAAACACCAACAAAATAGAATCAACCTATCAACAGTTGATTCCACACCTATCAACAGAATCAACAGATCAAAACAGATCAAACCCACAAAAATTAAGAAACCCCCAAGAAACTCAAAAAAATTGTTTCCAGATTCAAAACTTTCAAAAGCACCATCAAAAACCTTACCAAACACCAGCACCGCCAACACCGTCGTCCAATGGTTCATCCACCGCAGCTCACACAGCCACCGCCTCCAAACACCAGCAACGCCAACACCGTCGGGTGTTGGATCGTTTTGTGACCCAAACGAGTCAATCAGAAGAGTTCTAATCAATTCAAGAGGCGGAAACAAATGAATTGACTTTGAAAACATCTTGTTTCACAATTAATTGTCTTGTTTATTGATTATAACACGATTACAGATCAATAGACACTTCGGCAGCACTTCGGTACCGGAAACATGAAAATTTACAAATGATTTCGCTTGGAGGGTATTTATAGACTTGGTGATTCCGCTTGAAAGTGTCACAAGCCATTTCAAGCGAAATTAACATATCTAATTTCGTTTGAAAGTGGCAGATGCTATTTCAAGCGGAATTACATCCTTCAAGCGAAATTACCTCTAAATTCTATTTTCTCGAACTACGTGCCCTGATCTAACATTCTTAGTACAAGACTCGATACAAGACGAAGTCGACAGACGTATGCACTAACAGACTCCCCCTCGAATGTTGACGAGTCTTAAGTGTCGAGTCTTCACATTCTTCAGTCTTTATCAGTCTTTGGGCTTCTTTTCTCTATCTTCTCTCTTCTTTTCTCGCACAATTCTGCACCAACAAATCTTTAGGTATCTTCAGACTCCCCCTTTCGATATGCTGGGATCGCAGTCTGGCTTTTTGAAATCACAGAGTACTTAGGTATCGGAACCTGGCTCTTTATCAAAACTTTAACCTGCACAATCCTCTACCTCAAAATAAAAGTTTCATAAAAATAAGATATAACAAATTTAGAAATCCTGCTTATCACTTCTAAAAACACTCATTCAAAATGATTTAACATTTAAAATCTCTGATGAACCACTTGTAAGAAAAACATCATTTTCTAATAAACTTTTCCCAAACCTATTCATCATGTTCAGCACTCGGAATTTTGAAAATCAGCTTTTTCAATATCAGTTGTCTAAAATCTTTTTGATTTTTTCAGAATTTTATGCTAAAACACTCCGAAAATCTTTTAGGATTTTTTTAAAGAAATAAAATGTAATAAAGAAATATTTACATACAATATATTTTTGTGAGTTTGTGTAAGAGGATCATATCAGTTATTGAAACAAATCACTAACACCGTTAAGCTTTAAACATTTTCAGTTCTAAACGATTCACTTAGATTGTCAGTATGCTGATCCACTTAAATTTTCACACAAAGTTCAACTGTTTTGAGATACGAGATTAATGTTTTAAGCACTTAAACTTATTCGCGTGTCCCACCACTTGAATATACTCCCGTATCTAGATCTCAATATTCAGTCTTACAGGTGAATATACCACATATGATATCTGTAAAGGGTTAAATGTGAAACCGTGAGAGCTCAGGTTAGAACTTCCGTTTAGCAAAGAGATGACGGCTCGTCTTTTGGTGTGTTCCCTTTAGAGAATCTTTTCTTCAACAGCACATGATTAGCATTTTTCAATGTTTCATCAATTTTTGTACTGAGGGTGGTGCTATATTTCAAGCAAGCGTAAAGTATTCTCCGGGGACTAGGCCATTGCTTCCGCAAAATCAGAAGTCCCGGGATAATACCCCAGATATCACTAAGTATAAAGACCTAGTATTTCAGAAAGAGGGATCTTTCAAACAAGATTTCGGGGGTTACCCATATATCCGAGAGATGTTCCCCACTATATAAGCAAGTTTGAAATTTAGGTTTATATCTCGTCACAATCTACTAAAAGTGTAAAAACCTACTAGCATATCATCAGTGAGACCGTTTATTACATTTTATCTTTCCAATTCTTTAGCATGCTGTGATCATCCACTGATGTACTATCATTTCCTCTTTTTCCTCAACAAAACACATTTTTGATTTTATCATGTTTTTTACTTTTTCAAATTTTCAAATGTTTTTGGATTTTCTGAAAATTCTTACTCCCCCTAAAATTCAAAATCATTTAAAGAAATTTGAAAACAAACTGTACAAATAAAGTGACAACTGATATCGAATCACTTCAATTCGCCATCCACTTGGCATAAACAATCAGAACTCCCCCTCACAACAAATATTTTCCCATTATGATTTCAAAACACTTAAGTTTGTTTTAATCAAATGGTTTTTTCCGGAAAATAAGTTTTGTGACCACTTTTAGATTAGGGATTTCATCACATTGTTTTACCAACCACTTAAAAAAATGTAACATTTTTAGATCAATCAACAATCGTGAATTTCTCAAGAAAGATGCCGATTCCTGCTCCACTCTTACCAACCTGGGAGCTCCGGCAAGTCAGAATTTTAATCAGAAAATGATGTCACCCAAGCCTAACCAGCCTTGGGTGATTTTGGTAAACATCTATCCCACCAACATTTTGATTTGTAAAGTTCTTTTGCACCCTTCACTTTTCCATCAACCATCTTTCCGAAAATATGTTTGACTTTACCATTGAACACCTTTTCAGCATCAAATTCTTTATTACCAGCAAAGAATTGACCTGAAATCTCAGTTTTACCAACCTTTATCTTCAAATTTTCTGTTGACAATGGTGGAAAATTTTCATCCTTCAATTCTAGAACGGAATTCTCATTCTTTTTCTCAACACATGACTCCTCTGATTTTATGGAATCAGATTCATTGTCAGAACTACTCTCAGACTTAACAACCCATCTTTGTTTGTTCAAATCAACTTTTCTTTTATAAAAATGTTTTGAAACTTCACCAGTTTCGAAAGTCGATTTTTCAAACACCTTAGATTTCTCAGTTGATTGTTTCTTTTTATCAATAAATGTTTTTCTTAATTCAGAGTTAGAAAAAACTCCCTATTTTGTCTGATTGGACTTGGAACAATTCCAAGCAATGTGTCCAACTTCTTGACATTTAAAACAAGTTCTTCGATCAACTCTTGAAGCAAACTTTTTCACATTCTTCTTCTTTTCAGCAAGAAACTCCTGGTTTGACTGTTTCCAGAATGGTTTCTTCTGTTCCTCTTCAGCACATCCTCCTGAAACAAATTTTGTTTTTGGTTTATAATTTTTCTCATTTTTATAATTTTCTGGGGAAATGAATCCTAATCCTTTCTTATTGAAATTACCGTTATGGTTTGGTTTCTTTCGATAACCTGAACCAGAACGTAACCTTTTTTCTTGTTCAATCTCTGTTGAACTCTTGAAGTGTACTCTTTAGGTTTTTCAACAAGATTTAAATCTTTTATTTCAGAAATATTAATTTCTGTTAATTTGAAAACCTGTTTGATCATTTCAGTTTTTACACTTCTTATTGGAAATTCCTCATCAGAATATAATTTGTCTGAATCAATCAAAGTATATGCCACTTTGATTAGTTCATCATTCAAATTAGATTTTTATAATAGGAATTCTTTATTGTAAACCCTTTTAACCAGTGAATTCGGACTCTTTTCTGACGAACTCGAACTTTCAGACTTAGACTGCGATTTTGACTCTTCATCCATATCCAACACCTGATCTACCACTTTCTTTAACAATACAGACTCATGATTAGTGTCAGACGCTGTGAATGTGACATCAATGTTATCTGGTAACTCATCAATGGTTTCAGACTTTAACTTGATGTTGACTGCCTTTTTTAAACGTTCTTCGTTTGGAATTCTGGGGGAATTACTCTCATAGATTGGAGGCGGACACTTGTTATACTTGACACTTTGTTTCTTACCAGTATCCCTTTCTTCCGTCTCTTTATCTTTGAAAGCTTCAAGACCTGCAACAGTAGGATAAACTCGATCAATCAAATAATCACATGTTGTATAACTCAACAATAACCTTTTGATTCGTTCACTCTCAATCTTTTCGAGTTCCAAATCTTTCTTCAACTGTGCACAATCTTCAATGTACTCATTAATGATCTTCTGCTTTGACATTAATGTTGAGTTCATCTTTGTCATAGCAGCCTCAATTTCTGAATTTGTCTTTTTCAGACCATTCACTGTGTTGTTCAAGACATCATATGATTCCTTCACATACTTCACATAAAACAACAAATTCTCTTTTATCTCTTCCAGTTCACAAATCTTTTTGTTTTTCTCATCACAATTTTTGCAAGATTCTGAACATTTCTCACAAGGTTTAACGACCTTAACTATCTTTTCAACCTCAACAATTTTTTCTACCTCGATGATTTTCTCAACTTCAACGAGTTTCTCAACTTCGACTATTTTTTCAACTTCAACTAATTTTTCAACCTCGACAATCTTCTCAACGTCAACAATTTTTTCTATCACTTTTTCAATCACTGATTCAACATTTGTTTCTCCAGCTTCAATCTTTGCCTTCTCGTCAGCTCTTCTTATTGCTTCCAGCTCTCTTTTTAATTTGGCAATCTTCTTCTCATTCAGCATTTCAACTTTATCTGCAAAAAACAAATTAAAACTATCAGGATCTATACTTTTTCTAGTTTTATTAAGATATTCTTCTTCATCATCGGTTTCCATATCACTTCCTAACTCTGGAAAAATCGGTATTCTTTTTGACTGAGATTTGACTGATTCTGCTTCCAGAATTCTGGCAACAAGACCTGAACCAGATGGAATATATTTATCCTAGCTAAATCCCTCTGCAACAAATTCATCATCTTGATCAATTATACCATAATAAGCTTTCTTATTTGCATCTTCGATCATTCTAGCATGAGCAGTTTTTGGTTCCTTTTGTTGAGTAATCTGATGAAAAATTGACTTTTGATAATAATCATTCTTTCCATCTTGTCTTCCGGTTGCTTCTTTGTTTTTACACTCTCATTTAAAGTGTCCCTTTCCTTTGCAACGGAAACAAGTAACTTTTGATTTGTCAAATCCTATCGGAGAATTCGCAAGATTACAAAGATCATCTCTACCAGTGACTTGCGTAAATTTCTCTGCTCTTCTGACTGCACTGGCTAAACACCATTTGACATCCATCAACTCAAGTTCTTCAGCATCAATTTGGTCATAATCCTCTTTAGTAAGCATCGGATTTCCAATTTTGCCAGCAATCAAACTTTCATATGATACCAACATAGCAACAAGTGATGCCATGTGTTGCTTAGCTATTTCTGGAGACAGATTTTGACCATTTTGAATGTTCAAAGTAACATTGCACTGCAAATTTGTAGAATTCTGTTGTTGAGGACTTGGTGTTGTAAAGTTTGGATCAAAGCTTGAATACGAAGATGAAGATCCACCACTTTGATTCACAGTACTTCCCTTTGATCCAGAAGAACTATCAGCACTGAAACCAGTTTGTATCTTTGGGCTTGGATTAGTTTCAAATTTGTTTCCTCTGTAATACAAACTGACATCTTGTTGAGCATTTGGATTCTTCATAATTGATGTTTTCTGGATATCCAACTCGTGCTCTTCAATCTTTTGAATAAACTGTGCCAGATTCATATTTTCTGATTTGATCATGTGTTTCACAATCAACAGATAAGTTCCCCATTTTTGCTGTGGTAATGCATCAGCAAGTTTATCAACCCATTCATCATCATCTTTCTTAATATCCAATCTTCCCATTTCCAATACCAGGTGACAATATCTATCAATGGTCATCTTAGTTGTTTCATGGTCGAAAGCTACAAACATATCAAATGATTTCTTCAATAACGCCTTTTTGTTTTTTTTATCATATATGCGCTTCCTTTGAACTTCTGAATCAATGCATTCCAAATTGACCTAGCTGTTCCATCATGTTGGAGCAAAACAAAGATATCTTCTTTAATCGCTTGTTGAAGAATACTGATCATCATTTTTTCACTTGTCTATTTCAATTTATCAATTTCCGAAAAGTCACAAAACGCTTTTTCAAGTCCACGTTCATTTTTCGGTTTCTCGTAATCTTTCTCTAATGAACACCATGCGTCAAACTTGTAAGCTTGCACCCAGTTCTCAAATCGATTATGCCATCCTTTAAAATCTTCAATATACATAAGCTTTGGCGGTTTTTGATGAGTTCCCGTTTCATACTCACTGTACAATGTTTCAGCAGCTGTAACTGGTGCAACTGGTGTAGCAAACGCATTGTAGAATTCCTCTTCCATGATTAGACAAATTGTTTCACAAACAAAAGTCTCAAAAACACAGTTTCAAACGGAATTAAAATTTCAAACGAAATCACTTCACAAACGGAATTCCCTCCCAAACGGAATCACCTTTTAAACGGAATCAACTCTCAAACGGAATCCCTTTTCAAGCGGAATAGCTGTCTCAAGCGAAATCAGTTCAAGTGGAATCACTACTTGAAGCGAAATCACTAATTTCGTTTGAACCTTCACAAACGGAATTACACCCAGAAACGAAATCAGGTAATTTCAAGCGGAATTAGTTGAATTTTTCAAGCGAAATAGCAAGTTCAAGCGGAATCAAGTGCTAATCTCGTTTGAAATGCTGCTGACGTCATCTTTTTCGATCTGGTTTTCAAACAGAATTACAGTTTTTACCAATTTTAAGCCGAATTAAGGTCCAATATTTTCAAGGATCCGTTAAAACACTGTTTCGTTTATAATATGTGAAATTCAGATCATTTTGACCATAAAATTTTGTGAATTTTGTAAAAGAAGGTGTAGAAGTCAGAAATTATGGCTGTTTTGGCAAGAACTCTTCTTCCTGAGCTCTGATACCACTTGTAGGATCGTTTTGTGACCCAAACGAGTCAATCAGAAGAGTTCTAATCAATTCAAGAGGCGGAAACAAATGAATTGACTTTGAAAACATCTTGTTTCACAATTAATTGTCTTGTTTATTGATTATAACACGATTACAGATCAATAGACACTTCGGCAGCACTTCGGTACCGGAAACATGAAAATTTACAAATGATTTTGCTTGGAGGGTATTTATAGACTTGGTGATTCCGCTTGAAAGTGTCACAAGCCATTTCAAGCGAAATTAACATATCTAATTTCGTTTGAAAGTGGCAGATGCTATTTCAAGCGGAATTACATCCTTCAAGCGAAATTACCTCTAAATTCTATTTTCTCGAACTACGTGCCCTGATCTAACATTCTTAGTACAAGACTCGATACAAGACGAAGTCGACAGACGTATACACTAACATCGGGCCACCCCCCACCACCGGAAGAAACCCCCCAAAAAAAACCCTAAATAAAAACCCACTACACCGCCTTTCAAGCTGGCTCTAATCTTCTAATAAATTATTTGCTTGAACTATATCCATGGAGAAAGATAGAGGGTCGCCGTAGAATGAGGGGGACGCCGGAGAAGGAGGGGGGTCGCCGGAGAAGGAATGGGTCACCGGAGAAGGAAGGGGTGTAAGTGGAAGGCATTTTAGAGTTTGGGTGGAGGTGGGAGACAGTGGTGTTTGGGGTAGCGCCGGTCTTCATCTTCATCAGAGATGAAGAAGAAATATGCTCTGATATTTCAAAAGAAATGAAGAGAGAAGAGAGGAAGGTGATATATATGAGAGATGATAGAGCTATTAAAAAAGTCAGAAGACTTTTAATGAAGAGAGAGATAGATTAGACATTTAAAGAAAATGACCAAATTACCCCTTATTCTGATTTGTTGAAAGTGGTTCTCGTGGTTCTTACAACTGGGGATGGTTTGTATTTTAGTGGCTCCCTATATATATATATATATATATGGGCCGCTAAAATAAAAACCACCTCCAGTTGTAAAAACCGCGAAAACCACTCTGTACCAATCTGATAATGACAACCAAAAGGGTAATATAGTCATTTAATCAAAATCATCAAATCATCTCTCTCTTCTCATTAAAGTCTTTTCATTTTCTCTCTCCTCACATTTCTCCCTCCTTTTTTTGTTACTTTATAAAAAAAAATTGTAAAAAAAATTTGTAAAAATGTTTTTGTTAAAAAAAAAATTAAACCGTAAAAAAATTTCCGTAAAAAATGTAAAAAAGTTTAAAAACGTGTGTGTAAAAAAAGATTTTTGTAAAAAAGGTTAAAAGCGTAAAAAAATCTTCGTATAATTTTTTTTTCTTTTGTAAAAAAAGTTTTTATGTAAAAATAAATTTGTAAACAATTTTTGGTAAAAAAGTTTTTAAAAAAAAGTTTAAAACCGTAAAAAACGTTTTCATAAAAAAAACGTAAAAAAGTTTTAAAAACGTGTGTGTAAAAAAAAGTTTTTGTAAAAAAAAAAGGTTAAAACCGTAAAAAAAAACTTCGTATAAATTTTTGTTCTTTGTTAAAAAGTTTTTGTAAAAAAAATTGTAAAATTTTTTTTTAAATTTTTTTTGTAAAAAGAAAGTTTAAAACCGTAAAAAAAGTTTTCGTAAAAAAAAGTTTAAAACCGTAAAAAAAAATTAAAAACGTGTGTGTAAAAAAACGGCGCGTAAATACGGGGCGAAAAAAATGGAGCGTAAAAAACGGCTCGTAAAAAACCGGGTCATAAAACAACGCGTAAATACGGGGGCGTAAAAAACGAGGCGTAATAACCGGCTCGTAAAAAGTTTTTTGTACAAAAATCCTGACAAAAATTGTTTTTTTTTTTGTAAAGAAAATCAGCGCATAAACAACGGGGCATAATAAATGGCTTTTAAAAAAACCGGGTGATAAACCGACGGGTAAATAAGGGCGTGAATACGGGGAGTAAAAACGGCGCGAAAAAACAGGACGTAAAAAACGGCGCGGTAAAAAACGGCGAGTAAAACCGGGCATAAAAAAATGGCGTGTAAAAAACTTGTCGCAAAAACGCCGCGTAAAAAATGGCGCGTAAAAGCGAGGCGTAAAAAACGGCGCGTATAAGCGGGCCGTAAAAACGGCGCGTTAAAAAAACGATGCGTAAAAACTGGCGTAAAAAGACGACGTGTGAAAAAATCGGGCAAAAAAACGGCGTGCAAAAAATTGTTTCTGTTTTAAAATCTGGATCTAAAATGGTTTTTAATAGAAAAATTCTGTTTTAAAAAAACAAGTATTATAATAATACAAAAAAAGTAATAAAAAACAATAAAGACAAAAAGAAAAGAAAGAGAATATTTACTAAACTATCATTTTGCATTAAAATACTAAAAACATAATAAGACAAAAAGTATTTAATATTAGTCCCTGTGGTTTGGGCCATTTTGCCAGTTTAGTCCAAAGGTTTCATTTTTAACATCTGGATCCAAAAAGGTTTCGTCGTTGCCATTTTGATCCAACTGACTTAACTCCATCCATTCACCTCTGTTAACTCAAGGGCAATTTTGTCATTTTATCTATCTGTTTTAATTAATTAATATTTAAAGAATATATTATACACAATAATACTGTATAGATAAATGATTTCCCCATCTCAAAATAGAAAAGATCCCAAAGACTGCTTTCTCATCCTCCCTCTGCAATTTCTCTATCTCTGTTTCTCTCAAAAATCATCTTTCTCACGAACCCCATCAAGATTTACAACATGAAGTTTGGTTTCAGACTCTTAATTCAAAGAACCATATTGGGTTTCACCAAATCCCCAAACCCAAACCCAAATCAAAATCGCAATCTCCACATCTCTGCGTCTCGAATTTTAGGGCTTCGATGTGCAATCAGTCAAACCTATAAACCCTATCCGAATTGGGGCCGATTTAGGGGTTTTCCGGTCACATATTATAGTTACAACAAACCCAATTACGTTGCTGATTATTCAACGACTTTAGAGTCCCGTGTGAATGAAAAGAATTTCGAAAGTATATACGTACAAGGTGGTGTTGATTTGGGTAAAACTATAGGGGAAGAATCAAGGTTAAAGGGTATTGTAGGAAGTGAAAAAATTGAATCTTGTGAGGAGGGTATTGGTAGGGTGGAAACAATGGCGGAGAAAGAGGCGTGGCGGTTGTTGAGGGAGGCGGTGGTGACATACTGTGGGAGTCCTGTGGGGACACTGGCAGCGAATGATCCTAGAGATAAGATGCCGTTGAATTATGTTCAAGTTTTTATTCGAGATTTTGTGCCGTCTGCTTTGGCGTTTTTGTTGAAGGGGGAAGGGGAGATTGTTAGGAAATTTCTTCTGCATACTTTGCAGTTGCAGGTAATGTTGTTAATCATTGGTATCAAGATTGATTTTTGGTTTGCTTTTATGGTGAAGTTATGTATGTTATCGCCTTATCGGTTTCGGGATTGGATTATGATCACTAATACAGTTTTAATATAATGGGGGTTAGTTTCAGTCACCAACGTAGGTGATGGTGATGTTGGTGGTGGTGGCCGAATCCACTGCCTTCATTTTCTATTGTTTGTTTCTCTGATGCGATAATGGCACGGACCGGAGATAGAGATAGGGTTCTGGCAGGTGATGGTCATGTCGGTGATGGTTAAGCAGGTGGTGGTGATGGTTGTGGTGGTGAGGCGGTGGTGGTGAGGCTGTGGTGGTGATGGTGGCAGTGGTGGTGAGGCTGTGGTGGTGGTGAAGGCAGGGGTGGTGATGGTGAGGTGGGTGATGAAGGTGTGTGTATAATATATTCTTTAAATATTAATTAATTAAAACAGATAGATAAAATGACAAAATTGCCCTTGAGTTAACAGAGGTGAATGGATGGAGTTAAGTCAGTTGGATCAAAATGGCAACGACGAAACCTTTTTGGATCCAGATGTTAAAAATGAAACCTTTGGACTAAACTGGCAAAATGGCCCAAACCACAGGGACTAAAATGGCAATTAACTTTTAATCTCATCCATCCATCTTGAAGATCTAATGGTTGGAAAGTGGTTCTCTCGATTCTTGCAACTAGGGATGATTTTCATTTTAGCGGCCCTATATATATATATATATATATATATATAATTAGGTTAGAATTAGAAACCCGTATATTAAAATGGTTGAATAAATTAAAATATTAAATAAGTTAGTGATGAAGATATATGAAGATTTTCTTAACTAATTTTTTTAGGTTAAGAAATACAATACGAAAGACAAAAATAAGACAAGCAGAAAAAAAGTCACGGAGATCACATGATCTCGTCGCGGAAAATCGGATATAATGCGTTTGTAAGTTGTTAAAGTCTACGTATTAGGTCTAAGTAGGTCTGCAAAACACCGAATTTCTCATAGCACGTTTTACGAAAGTGTGGAAACATGGTGAAAACACTTATATATAGGAAGTACCAGCGGCGTATCCACCATGTTTTGATCACATTACGTCCGTTTCGTATTCGGTGTCATGTTTCGTTTCGTGTCTTACCATACACAGTAGTACACTATATGATTCTCATGCGTCTATCACCATAATCCCGTGTGCACCCGCGATTATACTGATCGTCACATAATCTACATAGCTTGTACTAATTGTGTATGAATCAGGGTATACACAAATTTGAAAAGTAAGAACGTGTACATATAAGAATGTAGTATGTAATCAAGTCCATGCTTAAGTATGTATGTGACCCACGTAAGCGAATCCCTCAGGTTACACTCACGTATAGGTACGAATGTATGAATACAAGTATGAATGTAAGCATGCGTATGAGTATAAATAATAGTATAGGTATGAATAAGTGTGTAAGCATGAACTTAAAACGTTTGAGTATGAACATGAAAATGTGTATTAGTATGAATGTGAGTAGACATAAATGACGATGATTTCGAGTATGACATGCATTGGATGCGACGAACTTAAGCATGTAAAATGATTGAGAAGTTTGAGTATGTAAAACAATGATATAATGTTACACCCCGATATTTCCACGTATTACTGGTGGGCCCGGTGGGGAGTATCGTGACGTAATTGATATCATCATAGTCAAACAACACAATTCGAATGCACAACGGTAGCAAAAGATAAATATATTACAATCCGATATAAAGTAATGTCAAAGTATTACAAACGGAAAGTAAAGGATCCACAGGCGGATCGAAAATAAAATGAAACATTGTTCAACAGACTTTAACATCTAGAGCTTGCGAGACTTGATTATTAATGCCTGGAGTAGCCAGCCTATTTCGTATAGTACATGCACTTAGCCTTTTTGGAAAATACGTCAGTTTACACTGGTAAATACAACTTAACTGACTCATTTTGAAAAGAGTGTGAAAATTTATTTGAATGCGCTTCGGCAAGAATATCTTTATAACTTGGGGCAATTATTTATATAAAAGCTTGTATACAGTTTTACTTATTTGTCGTCCATCAGGGCCGGTTTGTAGGGCCGGACAAGATTAACTGACACGCCACAGGTATAATGCCCACAAGGATTATTTCCTCTAAGTGGGATACCAGCTTTTACATAATGCATCTGTCAGGTGTACGCCTACACCCCGTGCTTAGGTCGTGGCCATTTCTTTGAATGATGCCAAGGATATCCGGGACATGGTCATTTAACCCCCAAAGGCTATACACCAAATAATACATATTAAACGGGTCATGTAAATACATAAATCGCCATTCGATTTAAATGACTACACACCCGACCAAGCGGTACTTTTATAGTACCGTATCCCAAGCCCGTATAGGGAAAATAAGTTAAGAGTATTTACCTGAGCTAAATATAAATTCAATCCCAGCCGTATATCAATTCAGCAAGTACAGATAGCTTTTACTGGGCTCCTAAATCTGGAACGAAGGTTTTTAATAACGTATTAGAATCCTAACGGGTCTTTAATTAAGCTTAGACTTAGACCGGTTAGTTTTCAAAAGGAAGACACGGTTCAAACGCATGATAAGGCGAAGACCGGTTTAGAATGTGGTTTTGACCCGACAAGCTTGTATGCTTGTTTAATATGGGTAACTTAAACACATTCTGGAATTTGAGACAAAAACAATATGGTTTGACCCGTTTCGGCTAATATATGTAAACTAGTTACATAAGCTGATCCGAACGCGAAAAGTGCGTAACGAGTAACCAAATGAGTCATATGCAAGTTTCCTAAGTTAATATGCCTTTAATATGTTGTGACATCAGTAAGATATCTTCTATTATGCCCAAAATGGATTTAAACTCAAACTATGTCTCGTAAGGGCATTTTGGTCATTTAAAAGGTTATAAAAGAGTTTAAATATTAATCTGAGTTTCAGGTCAGATATAATTAGTAAAAATACTTAATTTAATAAGTTATAACAGTAGGGTATTGCATATATGTGAAATTTATCAATTATAACCAAACTATGCACCGTAGGGGCATTTTGGTAATTTCACACAAGCTTAAAAGGTCAAAATCAGAAATCTGAGTTTAAAACTTTTGCTTACTGTTAAAGTACAAATATTTATTAAAAATATCAGTAGGCATCAAACCTTATATGTTTAAAATAGTTTTAATGCATACTATGCGTTTAAAACGCTTAAAAAGGCGATTTGGATCCATTTCCGGGTTTTGAAAGGAAAGCTGATATTTTTATTATTCCAGAAGGCTCAAAACATTTTATTTATCATTTAGAATCAGTAGCAAAAGGGTTGGGGTCAAAAGGATTTGTAAAACTTATTTTATAGCCCAAAAGGGCAAAACCGTCAATTACCGGATCAAGCTTAGAACTCTATGTTATGCTTAGTCTAAAAATAAATAAAAATCTCCAAAAATTCCAAAATATTATATTACATCAGTGGGTAAATAGTTTTGTATCAAAAATTGGGTTTAGATAGGCTATATGCTAATTACGCCATTTAATTACTAAAAGGCTTTCTAATTACGCTAATGAGCATAACTCTTAATCTAGACCTCGAACTGATATCAAATTTTAGGTACAAGTTTATAAATCAGTATCTGAGGTTTCTACTCTTTTACATTTTCAAAAATCACGTTTTAAGGTCATACGGGCATAATAGTCAACATTTAGGCTTTTAACGGAATATGCATATGAATCGGATAACTAATGAACCAAGTTGTATAATTTCAGAGGGTTATACTTATAGGTAACTTGGTCCTAATAAAGCTCTAAGGCATTTCTAAATCATGCTACATTGGGTCAGAACTGAAAGTCTAGGCAGAAGTCAAAGTATGCGACTTTCGGTCCCAATCCGAGCTTAAACTGAAAATTGTCGAGTTGAACATGTTTAGACATGTTCTTACATTAATTACCAAGTTATATTAATGATCAAACAGGTTGCATAGCTTCTACATTGCTAATTATGCATTAATTTGAAAACAAGCTTTCTGTTGACTTTTTAAGATTAGCTTTGACTCGACATTTAACCTAGTTAGTGTGGGAATCAGAGGGTGCCATTTTTAGGGTTTATTGCCCACATAATTACCAACTCATAGGTACTTTCAATTTGGAATTTGACTGGACAAATTAAGATTTATGACGAAGTCAAATCTTAATTACGACGGTTTGACTTTAGGCTAATTAACTAAGCAAAACTGAATTAAGAAAGGTTAAGGACACTTACCAAGGTCCTATGCACAACTATGGATCCTAAGAAAGCTTGGTTGCTGACCAGAGGGCTCCAGAAATGAGTTGTGAAGGTTTTGAATGCAAGTGTCCAAGTCTTGCAACAAATGGGTTCTTATATAGGAGTTCTTGATGCCTTTAGATCATTACAAACAAGTCTACAAGTGTTATGGGATCATTCCAAGTGTCCCTAGGCCCTTTAAAACCATCAAACAAGCCCCTAGAAGCAAAAACCAAGCTTTAAAGTCGGTCCAACCGGCTGGAACAGGCAGCTGCCTGTGTTTTCTGTATCTGCAGGTGGGAAGCGGCCCGCGTAAGAACCCCTTGAGGGTTTACACGCCCCGTATGGACCTCCAGAACCTGCCAAACAAGTTTCGTTATTTGCACTTTAGGTCCCTGGTCCTTGTAAACGTGGTTTTTACTTTATTTCTTGCATTTTGAGCCCTCTAACTTGACTTTTAAGGGCCTTAAGACATAACCAAACTTTATTAACTCCTTGGTTAACTTTTGATCACCCGAAAAGTCATAAATTTCAACGTTGACGCTTTTAACCCCTCGTATACGAATATTGTCATAACTTTCTCATTCTTTATCGAAACCTTGTGAAATTTTTATCACTTATTCTAGTGAGTATAATTAATCATTACAAAGCTTCGGGTTTGCTAAAAGGTCACTCAGAGGTATACTTTAAACATATTGACACATTTAACCCCTGTAGTTTGTAATCTCTCACTTTCTTCCACAATTAGCTTCGTATGATCCATGATTTATTCGTTTAAGGGTATAAACATCATGTAGGGTTATTGTAAAGTATATTTATCCATTGTTGACACTTTGAACCCTTATATTCACATAGTTTCTTTGTTTGTCAACTTTAGTCCCTCTAAAGAGATCTTTTACATGTTTAAAGCTCATGACACGCGTCAATACATTATTGGACACGAATTTTCGAGGTGTTACATCCTCACCCCCTTAAAAGAAATCTCGACCTCGAGATTTGCTAAAATGTTGGAAGTACTTTTTGTCGCATGATGGACTTAACTTCTATAGCATATTTGGGGCCTCTCCAAGCTCCCAATTTGACCTCTATAATAGGTACGTGAATCATTTTTGGAGCTTCTTAACCTGTCGGTCCTCAATCGATACAGGTTCCTCATCATATCATAAACCCGCATGTCAGTATACGATAATGCCTCTCGACTTATTGGTGAATCACATTCTTAAATCACTAGTGTATAATGCATTGCGAGCTCCGCCAAGCTCCTTTATTAGGTTTTAGCTTATAAGCTATTTGATCTTGATACATTCGATTTTCTTCGAATGATTCTATATATATTCAGAGCTTAACTAGCCTGATAATTTAACAAATTGGCACACCCTTCCTGGGTGATATCTTTTGTTGAACCTTATTCCTTAACAAGAACTTAGGAGGGTTGCTACTTTCATTAATTCTTGATTTTCTGCCGAATACTGGCAACTTTCAGATGATTACGAAATTGCATGATCTTATTTGTTGTTTCCAAGGCAACTTTCAGATCCTGGTAATTGGGCTTCCTAAAGTCTCGTCCATCAAACGGACGTTTTGATATTTCATCTATACAAGGTCTCCAAAGGAGCCACCTTGATACCTATATAACAACTATTATAGAAAGGCTTCTCTTAAGGTGAGATGGGTATTCTAACCATTGCTCAAAATTACTCTTAAGGAATAGCTAATCCTTGCCGCTAGTCGAACAATTCGACGATCCTGGGCAGCTGATGGCGATTCTTAATTGTTGCCTAAATAGGGTTGCGGTAAACAATGCATAAGCAAAATGAACCGTCTTTCATAATTAACTATACCGAATTCTCAGGATATTGAGTTAGGCTATATGAACCCTTTATCTTAAAACTCAGTTAATCAGGGTTTCGATTCTTCCAATGATGGCACTAGCCGTCTTGAAGCTTTCATAATAATACAGCCCTAAATGGGATATAAATCTTAACTCTACTTGCCTCTCAGGAGGTAAACAGTGTAATCTTAGGAGAAGATAATCAAGATACAAGGAGGTTACAGAGATTTTCCATATCTCAGGCTCCAGTTCATCCATCATTGCTTGTGTCAAATAAGTGACACTTTTATGTTACAAGTCCACGGATTCCTTAATCGGGAACATTTACTTGGACAATTCCATTCTAGATATCTTCTTTGAATACCATTAGCTGACTTTAGTACTATATGACCATCGGAATACCTTTGTGGTCCCATGCATTAAACCTCCATACTGATCAGGCATGGAATCAATCTATGGAACCTATTAAGATACACCAATCCTCATATGGCGCTTTTTATCATACCATCTGGTATTCGCAATCGTTAGAGATAAAAGAGATATCAACTCTAAATGCTAACGCATTACACCTAGAGATAGGATACTTCTAAAATTCTACGCCTGAAGGTTTCTGACAGGAACAGAAGGAATGGTTCTTATGATTTCGCCTGTAAGTTTTATCTTACACTTAATATCTGGGGTTCTTACGGGAAAATTTCTAAAAGTTTGCTAAGCTTAAGATCTTATAAGAGACTTAGCAGCACCTGAACCCAAACGTAACTCTTAGCAATAAAAATCACAGTAAGGGATTTATCTGACGTCATTATTAATGTGAACTGCCCCTAATCATTCATTAGGAGGGTTAAACGCCTCCATTCTTAATCCTTTTAAACTTCGCTGCCATATCTTTGACAAATTTTAGGGCAGTCTCAGTTTTGACTGGTTATTTCTTAATCTATATAACGTGAGTAGCTGAGGTAGATCCATTATGGATTTATAATAAGCAGGCTTTGAAACCTAATTGTGCCCTCTTATTGCCGATGCTAACCATCAATAATCATTTGCATTAAGCTTAGATTTTTGGGTAAATGGAATAGGGTACTATCTCAGCCCATGAATTAAGAATTGCAACATATTGCTGACAGTCTAGAACTTTTATGGTGAGAGTCAGAAAATTCTTATTCCATCTTTTTCCATTTCGTGAAGCGGATAATAGGTTTTTCTAATATGGTCCTTTAAAACTTGGGCCATCCCATAATGTATAAGAGGATCTTTCTTGTGGACTCCATTAATGTCCTCACTAATCAAGGGTATTGCCATCGAATGACTGTGACACACACCTCACCATGTGCTTTCCAGCATAACCGTTGATATACGTAATGGTTTCTTCTTCATCCAACAATTTCCTGTAATCGATGGCCCCTTTTTACTATTGAAGTCTCTTGACTTACCAGAGACGAAGTACTTTTAAGTACATCCTAAAAGGAATGGGCTCCTTGCCATATATGATTTTGTTTGGGTTATTCTTCGCATTTGAAGTATGAATATAGGTCTTCTCATTAGCAGCGACATGTGTTTTAAAGCGAACATCATTCGGCTTCTTGAACCTTTTCATGACTTTTCTCATAGCCTTCCTAACAGCTATGTTAATTACAGTTCAGGAGATTAACTCCATTAACATTGAGGTTCCCATTTGACGCACCATTAACATTTGTCGCATCTCCAGCATCGCGACTGTTGTTTATCTCTTCTGAGTTTTCCATACTCGAATATTTGGTATTAAATACCATATTCAACGAGTGCTTAGGCAATCTATACCCAGTGTCTCCTTGAATTTTCAAAGGCTCACCATCAGGAGTCTTGATAATTACTTGCTTCTTATCTCATAAAGTATGGGCTTGGTTACAGGATGACCAACCCATTTTCTATTATTATATCGAGTCCCTCTATTTTAATGGAAACAAGGACAGTGGAAAAGAATGATTCCTAATGGATATAAAACATCCATCTAATATTGCTGAAGCAGTCTCTGAGGTACTATCGGCCAATTTTACTTTATACTTAACGCTTAGAGTTTTAACAGGCAGATTTAATGATTTACAAAATCTATTGTCTATGAAAGACTTATCTGAACCTGAATCAAATAATACTCTAGCATGAGCGTTATTGATAAAGAAAGTACCTGTTGTGACATTGCCATCCTGAATAGCCTCTTGAGCATCCATTTGAAAGCTTCCAGTTTTGGTCTTCTTAGCCTCCCCAGGCTTCTTGGTTTTATTTGGGCAATTTGTCTTGATGTGCCCTATTTCATTGCAACCATAGCAGGTTGCGCCCTTTATGTCTTGGCACTCTAAGGTCTGGTGCCCTTTCTTATTACAAATCCCACAAGGCCTAGCTTGTGACTCTAAAGTGCATTTCCCTTTAGTCGCCTTCTTTGGGCAGCGGGTCTTTATGTGCCCTTTCTCTCCGCAACCATTGCATGTGGCGTCCTTCAAGTACTTGCACTCAAGGGTCTTGTGATCCATTTCTTTACAAATGCCACATCCCCCGGTCTGTTCATAGAAGCATTTTCCGAAGTGCTTCTTCTTGCAGGTTTTACATTTGGGTTTTGCCTCCTTTGGCTTGGACGGGTTATAGTTTGATCCGGTCTTACCCTTTTTACAACTTTTATTTGGAGTATTATCGCACTTTCGCTTATGATCCTTCAACACACGGTCCACAGCGTTGTTTACGGCCGTATCTATCATAGCTTGTAACTCGGTGCTTGTTAAGTTCGGTCTTGCATCATCATTCCGATCAACTGGATAATTGTGAGCTCCAGAGGAGTCAGCCATGGTGAAGCTTTGAAGGCTACAAACCAAGTAGTAATAATTTGTTTAATTATATAGAGATTTGTCGAATTTGATGATTAAATAGCAATGGTGCAAATAAACCATATAGGCCAATAGATAGTATTTAATTTATTTGATTATGTTTTGCCTAGGTTTTTAAATAATCCATCTTAGGCGCTTAGACGGAATATAATCCTTCATATTTGTTAGACAGGGGACATAAATCACAAATGTCAATGTCGTACCGACATTTTATATAGCACAAGGGCTTGTTCCAAAGGACTTTTTGATGGCAGAGAGGCCTTGTCACTAGGGAAAATTTTAAAACATAATCAATGATTCATTTGGATCGGAAAATTTCATAGTTCATTGTCTTGACAAGAAGTTATGAAATAAAACTATCTTTTTCGTGTATATATCTTTGCCCGAAGGTATTCATCCCAAATGGATGTTTTGATGAGTTCATCATGTTCGACGTTTATTAGCCATGATTCCTCTTGATCATTAGGCTAAATATGGGGTTTGGAAATTCCTAATATAAAGATGACAAGTGTGATTTTATTGCATCACCTTTGTCAGAAGCGTTAACATGTTTTCAGATGTTAACGAGGATCTGAGTTTCTTTTTAAACAGGTCTTACCATCATAGTCAGGTCTTTAATGCCCTTCAAGCTAGGTTATACCTTTTAAGATTCTCTTTTAATATGTATACAGGCAGGAAAGGAATAATATTTATTTTATTCAAGATTTTCATTATAATCCTAAATTATAAGTTAGTAATAGCACAAAAGGCCTAGTCACGTGGACAAGTTTAGTTTACAAGCCCAGGTTTTATGGAATCGAGGAATTAAGGTTTGAATCAAAGTTCATTACCTTTTCTTGACAGGGAGTTGCAGGCTACCACTGTCTTTAGTCTCAGAGGACGTTAATTATAACCCGTAGGCATTTTATCCTTAAGGGATAATTATATAAATAAGTGAAAATTGGAATAATCCAAATTAAAGGTGACCTATGTGATTTTGTCGAATCACATTTTTGCCAAGAATGTTAACATGTTTACAAATGTTAACAAGGATTTGAATCCTTTAAATAGGTTCTACCATCTTGGCCTTGTCATATAGGCTAGGTTTACCTTTAAGATTCTTTTAATATTTAACGCAGAACAATCCTAAATTGAGATGTTAATAAGGATCTGAATCTAATTGAGGAATTGTCATCTTGGCCCTGCTCTTAAAATGACATGTGGGCTAGGTCTTGTCCTTTTTAGATTTTGTCATTTTATTATAATGGTAGATCTTTTAAAAGGAATGATACTTTTCATTTATTTCATATATTATATTTATATATTTTAATAAAAATGAAATTTTCATAAAGCATTCCAATGGTTTTAGAGGAGGTACAGAATTGCCCTAAAGAGGCTTGAAAGAATGATGTTGTCCATGAAGGGACTGAAAGATAAGTATGCCCTTATAAGGACTTACTAAGGAAACGAACTTCAGTAAAATGAGTTTCTTCTTCATATTATTTCTGAATGTTTTCTCCTTGGTTGCACGTTTATCCTAGTCGCAGCACGAAGCTCGGCCTTTCCTAGGCTTCAAATGGGGAGAATTTCCACTATAGCTTCTTTTCTTGGCGACGAATTAAAAATATATAGAAGTGAAGGCAATAATTCTCCGAATGGAGATGAGAGTATTCATATGTTAAGTCTAGACTCAGAAGGTCAAGGAATGTGCTACTGTGTCATTGAGATTAAACACAAAAAGGTTAGTGTTTAATTCACTCAATGTTGGCTCTGATACCAACCTGTCACACCCCGATATTTCCACGTATTACCGGTGGGCCCGGTAGGGAGTATCGTGACGTAATTGATATCATCATAGTCAAACAACACAATTCGAATGCACAGCGGAAGCAAAAGATAAATATATTACAATCCGATATAAAGTAATGTCAAAGTATTACAAACGGAAAGTAAAGGATCCACAGGCGGATCGAAAATAAAATGAAACATTGTTCAACAGACTTTAACATCTAGAGCTTGCGAGACTTGATTATTGATGCCTGGAGTAGCCAGCCTATTTCGTATAGTACCTGCACTTAGCCTTTTTGGAAAATACGTCAGTTTACACTGGTAAATACAACTTAACTGACTCATTTTGAAAAGAGTGTGAAAATTTATTTGAATGCGCTTCGGCAAGAATATCTTTATAACTTGGGGCAATTATTTATATAAAAGCTTGTATACAGTTTTACTTATTTGTCGTCCATCAGGGCCGGTTTGTAGGGCCGGACAAGATTAACTGACACGCCACAGGTATAATGCCCACAAGGATTATTTCCTCTAAGTGGGATACCAGCTTTTACATAATGCATCTGTCAGGTGTACGCCTACACCCCGTGCTTAGGTCGTGGCCATTTCTTTGAATGATGCCAAGGATATCCGGGACATGGTCATTTAACCCCCAAAGGCTATACACCAAATAATACATATTAAACGGGTCATGTAAATACATAAATCGCCATTCGATTTAAATGACTACACACCCGACCAAGCGGTACTTTTATAGTACCGTATCCCAAGCCCGTATAGGGAAAATAAGTTAAGAGTATTTACCTGAGCTAAATATAAATTCAATCCCAGCCGTATATCAATTCAGCAAGTACAGATAGCTTTTACTGGGCTCCTAAATCTGGAACGAAGGTTTTTAATAACGTATTAGAATCCTAACGGGTCTTTAATTAAGCTTAGACTTAGACCGGTTAGTTTTCAAAAGGAAGACACGGTTCAAACACATGATAAGGCGAAGACCGGTTTAGAATGTGGTTTTGACCCGACAAGCTTGTATGCTTGTTTAATATGGGTAACTTAAACACATTCTGGAATTTGAGACAAAAACGATATGGTTTGACCCGTTTCGGCTAATATATGTAAACTAGTTACATAAGCCGATCCGAACGTGAAAAGTGCGTAACGAGTAACCAAATGAGTCATATGCAAGTTTCCTAAGTTAATATGCCTTTAATATGTTGTGACATCAGTAAGATATCTTCTATTATGCCCAAAATGGATTTAAACTCAAACTATGTCTCGTAAGGGCATTTTGGTCATTTAAAAGGTTATAAAAGAGTTTAAATATTAATCTGAGTTTCAGGTCAGATATAATTAGTAAAAATACTTAATTTAATAAGTTATAACAGTAGGGTATTGCATATATGTGAAATTTATCAATTATAACCAAACTATGCACCGTAGGGGCATTTTGGTAATTTCACACAAGCTTAAAAGGTCAAAATCAGAAATCTGAGTTTAAAACTTTTGCTTACTGTTAAAGTACAAATATTTATTAAAAATATCAGTAGGCATCAAACCTTATATGTTTAAAATAGTTTTAATGCATACTATGCATTTAAAACGCTTAAAATGGCGATTTGGATCCATTTCCGGGTTTTGAAAGGAAAGCTGATATTTTTATTATTCCAGAAGGCTCAAAAAATTTTATTTATCATTTAGAATCAGTAGCAAAAGGTTTGGGGTCAAAAGGATTTGTAAAACTTATTTTATAGCCCAAAAGGGCAAAACCGTCAATTACCGGATCAAGCTTAGAACTCTATGTTATGCTTAGTCTAAAAATAAATAAAAATCTCCAAAAATTCCAAAATATTATATTACATCAGTGGGTAAATAGTTTGGTATCAAAAATTAGGTTTAGATAGGCTATATGCTAATTAAGCCATTTAATTACTAAAAGGCTTTCTAATTACGCTAATGAGCATAACTCTTAATCTAGACCTCGAACTGATATCAAATTTTAGGTACAAGTTTATAAATCAGTAACTGAGGTTTCTACTCTTTTACATTTTCAAAAATCACGTTTTAAGGTCATACGGGCATAATAGTCAACATTTAGGCTTTTAACGGAATATGCATATGAATCGGATAACTAATGAACCAAGTTGTATAATCTCAGAGGGTTATACTTATAGGTAACTTGGTCCTAATAAAGCTCTAAGGCATTTCTAAATCATGCTACATTGGGTCAGAACTGAAAGTCAAGGCAGAAGTCAAAGTATGCGACTTTCGGTCCCAATCCGAGCTTAAACTGAAAATTGTCGAGTTGAACATGTTTAGACATGTTCTTACATTAATTACCAAGTTATATTAATGATCAAACATGTTGCATAGCTTCTACATTGCTAATTATGCATTAATTTGAAAACAAGCTTTCTGTTGACTTTTTAAGATTAGCTTTGACTCGACATTTAACCTAGTTAGTGTGGGAATCAGAGGGTGCCCTTTTTAGGGTTTATTGCCCACATAATTACCAACTCATAGGTACTTTCAATTTGGAATTTGACTGGACAAATTAAGATTTATGACGAAGTCAAATCTTAATTACGACGGTTTGACTTTAGGCTAATTGACTAAGCAAAACTGAATTAAGAAAGGTTAAGGACACTTACCAAGGTCCTATGCACAACTATGGATCCTAAGAAAGCTTGGTTGCTGACCAGAGGGCTCCAGAAATGAGTTGTGAAGGTTTTGAATGCAAGTGTCCAAGTCTTGCAACAAATGGGTTCTTATATAGGAGTTCTTGATGCCTTTAGATCATTACAAACAAGTCTACAAGTGTTATGGGATCATTCCAAGTGTCCCTAGGCCCTTTAAAACCATCAAACAAGCCCCTAGAAGCAAAAACCAAGCTTCAAAGTCGGTCTAACCGGCTGGAACAGGCAGCTGCCTGTGTTTTCTGTATCTGCAGGTGGGACGCGGCCCGCGTAAGAACCCCTTGAGGGTTTACGCGCCCCGTATGGACCTCCAGAACCTGCCAAACAAGTTTCGTTATTTGCACTTTAGGTCCCTGGTCCTTGTAAACGTGGTTTTTACTTTATTTCTTGCATTTTGAGCCCTCTAACTTGTCTTTTAAGGGCCTTAAGACATAACCAAACTTTGTTAAGTCCTTGGTTAACTTTTGATCACCCGAAAAGTCATAAATTTCAACGTTGACGCTTTTAACCCCTCGTATACGAATATTGTCATAACTTTCTCATTCTTTGTTGAAACCTTGTGAAATTTTTATCACTTATTCTAGTGAGTATAATTAATCATTACAAACCTTCGGGTTTGCTAAAAGGTCACTCAGAGGTATACTTTAAACATATTGACACATTTAACCCTTGTAGTTTGTAATCTCTCACTTTCTTCCACAATTAGCTTCGTATGATCCATGATTTATTCGTTTAAGGGTATAAACATCATGTAGGGTTATTGTAAAGTATATTTATCCATTGTTGGCACTTTGAACCCTTATATTCACATAGTTTCTTTGTTTGTCAACATTAGTCCCTCTAAAGAGATCTTTTACATGTTTAAAGCTCATGACACGCGTCGATACATTATTGGACACAAATTTTCGAGGTGTTACATATAAGGAAGTCGTTGTGAGACTTAGAATAAAACATGTACGATGATGTGTATGTATAGTTTTTTGAGTAATGCGTTGAGCTTATCGACTCAAAAATAGTTTAAGCTTGATTTGGAATGTAAGATCTAGTTCGTGAATGCCAAAAGTGTGTAAAACATCTATCGATTATGTGAGATATACTTTGTATAAGAATAGAAATGCTACTCTTGTTTCGAAAGAATTTACGTTAGTTGAAAGACGTTGGTCCCTATGAAATCTTCTTGCCCACGTGTTTTGAATTTAAATTATGTAAAAGGTTTTGAAAATGGTAAGTTTGCATCATTTTAAGGGTCTTGCATTAAAATAGGAAATTTGAAATTATGAGGTTCTTGTGAAAACGTTGCTTCTTAAAGAGACTTTTATGCATATTGAACTTAGTGATCGTTGAAAAGTATTTTATTGATTTTAAAAAAAGTTTTTGAAAAATGAACTTATAATAACTATAAGATCTTATAGGCAAATGAAATGGCTAGTTTGATTTTCGATTGCGAACAAAGTCTTTGGTATGATGAAAAAATGTGAGCGTGTGTTAGTGATTAGGTTGAGTATGAAGTTCACGGGCAAGAAATTCATCGAACCGATTAAGTTGATAGGTAGCATTTCATAGAGTTTTGAAATTCGGGTAATAAAACGTTTTAAGGTATGATTAAAAATTTTGGGTTTGTAAGTTATGTGGAAATAGATCATGGGGTAGGATATACGTTTAATAAAAACAATGAATTTTGAAATTTGCATAGTAGGGATTTTGACAAATGAACACGACTTAGACGTAAAAACTTGACCGCGTTGTACAATGAAGTCTCTTTTGAAATGAAATTTTGGTAACGATCACATAGGTAAGGGAATCACCCCTAACTCGTCAGTAAGGTTGTTTTAAGAAAAGAAGGAGTGGAGTTAATCACCAAGGTAAGGAAATCACTCCTATCTCGATGATACGTCTCCATTTTTGTGATAAATGAATGCAAACAAAATTTGAGTGACGTTTTGAAATCATGCATATGTATAAACGTATGAAAAGATCTAGTATGATGTGTGTGTGAGAAAAATGATCTCGAAAATAAAATTGAATTTGAAACGAGAGAATTGTATTATATAAGATTGATAATAGTAAAACATAGGTTTGATTAAAACTTGGATTGTTCCAAAACGGAACTTTGACTAAACCAAAGCGGTCGAAAATTCTTTTGAATTTGAGAAACATGCTTTGGCCTAATATGTGGAATACTCTCGCCGAACCCTCGGTTAACGGTATTCACCCTTCCAGTTACTACATGTTCCCAAATCAATCAAGAATTCGAGACTTGGCGGGATTTTTGAAAATCAAGGAGCGGAACTAGTCGACAAGGTGCGGGTTTCACCCCTAACTTGACGATTTTGTACCCTAAGTGTGGTTGGTACTCGTCGGGTCAAAATTTAATTTCGACACTTTGACGAGGGTCCACTAGAATTTGAAATGGAAATCTCCATCAAGGTGTGGATTTCACTCCTAACTTGGTGGCGAATTTCGCGTAAAAGAATAGATGGATTGAGAGTTGTCACACCCCAATTTTCCACGTGTCACCGGTGGGCCCGGTGGGGAGTATTGTGACGTAGTTGGTATCATCATAGACAAACAACACAATATATAAATGCACAGCGGAAGCAAAGATAGATTCATTTCAACTTTAATAAAGTGTAATATTAAATATCACTAATAGTCGAAACGGATCCACAGGCGGATCAAAATAAAATAAGATATTGTTCAACAGTTTATTGTCGTCCAAGCTTGCGAGACTTATTGTGGACGCTCTAGAAGACAGCCAGCCTATTTCATGTAGTACCTGCACTTAACCTTTTTGGGAAAAATACGTCAGTTTACACTGGTAAATACAATTTAACTGACTCATTTGAAAAGGTTTGAAAATTGATTTGAATGCACGTGGCACAAAACATTTTATAACTTGGGTCAATTATTTAATATAAACTTGTGAACGAATTACATGTTACTTGTGCGTTCAGTAGCCCGGATCTTAACCGGGTTAAAGATCAATAGACACACCACATGTTTATTTACGCACAGACAGGTGTACGCCTACACCCCGCGTTCGGTCGTGGCCATCTCGTAAGATGATGCCGAGGATATCCGGGACATGGTCATTAACCCCCCAAAGGCTTTAAGTGAACAAGACTGTTTAAACAAGACAATCAAATTAATCAATTAAGCACCCAAACGATGTTAAGAATTTGATGCTCGATCAAGCGGTATTTTATATACCGTAACCCAAGCCCGTATAGGGAAAATAAGTTAAAAGTATTTACCTGAGCTAAATATAAATTCAATCTCAGCCGTATACCATCAAGCAAGTACAGATAGCTTTTACTGGTTCTTCTTATTCTGGAACAAAGGTTTTTAATAACCTATTAGATTTCTAACGGGTCTTTATTTAAGCTTATGCTTAGACCGGTTAGCTTTAAGGACGATACGGTTCAAACGCACGATTAAGCGAAGACCGGATAGAATGTGATTTAGACCCGACAAGTTTGAATACTTGTATAATATGGGTATACTAAGTACATTCTGGATTTTGAGACAAAAATGATGATGTTTGACCCGTCTCGGTCAATTTATGCAAACTAGTTACATAAACCGCACCGAACGCGAAAAGAGCGTTACGAGTAACCGTGAGAGTCATATGCAAGTTCCCTGAGATAATATGCTATAAATATGATAAAATATCAGTAAGTTATTTCCTATTATGCCCAAAACGGATTTAAACACAATTTATGACTCATAAGGGCATTTTGGTCATTTAAAAGAATATAAAAGAGTTAAGTTAGAAATCTGGGTTACAGGTCTGATTTATACAGTAAATATACTTAATTTGACATGTTATAACAGTAGGGTATGACCCATATGTGAAACTTATCATTTAAAACCAAACTATGCACCTTAGGGGTATTTTGGTAATTTCACAAGGGCTAAAAATGTCAAAATTGGAAACCTGAGTTTATAAACTTATACTTACTGTTATTATATAAAAATATACTAAGAACATCAGTAGGTATAAACCTTATATGTTTAATATGGTTATAATACGTACTATGCGTTAAAAACGCTTAAAAAGACGATTTGGAGCCGTTTCCGGGTTTGTAAAAGAAATCTGATATTTTTATATTTCCAGAATGTTCAAAATATTTTATTTAACAAATAGAATCAATAGAAAAAAGTTTGGGGTCAAAAGGATTTATAAAACTCATTTTATGACCTAGAAGGGCAAATTCGGTATTTACCGAATTAAACTTATAAACCTATGTTATGATCAGCCAAAAATTAAATAAAAATCTTTAAAAAAACTAAAATATTATATAACATCAGTGGGTAAAAAGTTTTATATTAAAAAGTGGGTTTAAATGGGTTATATGCTAATTACGCCATTTAAGTGACATAAAGCTTTCAAATTACGATAATGAGCATAACGCTTATTCTGGACCTCAAACTGATATCAAATTTTCGGTGCAAGTTTATAAATCAGTAACAAATGTTTCTACTCTTTCACTTTTTCAAAAATCATGCTTTATAGTCAAAAGGGCAAAATAGTCATATTTAAGCATAAACCGGTAACATGCATATGCAGCGGATAAGTGTTGAACCAAGTTGTAAAATCTCAGAGAGTTAAACTTATATGAAAGTTGGTCCAAAATAAGCTCTAATTCAGATCTCAAACATGCCTGTACGGATCAGAACTGATAGTCAAAGAAAAAGTCAATTTATGTGACTTTCGGTTCCGATTCGGGTTTAAGCTGAAAATTGTCGAATTGATTATGTTAAAACATGTTCTTACATTAATTATAAAGTTATTTTGATGATCAAACAGGTTGCATGTAGCCTACATTGTTAATCATGCTTAAATTTGCAAAAACACATTCTGTTGACTTTTTAAGAAAAGCTTTGACTCGACAATTAACATGCTTAGAGTGTGAATCTGTAAATACCCTTTTAGGGGTTTGTTACACTCATAAATACCAACATGTGGGTACTTTCAATTTGAGAAATGACAGAGCCAATCTCGTTTAAACACAAAGTCAAGTTTAATTTACGATAGTTTGACTTTCGGTTAATACACTAAGCTAGAACGAATTAGAGAATGATATGAACACTTACAATGGTCCTAAACAAGCTTAGAGATCACTATGAAGCAGCCTTGTCGACCAGAAAGCTCCAGAATCGTTCTTGTGAAATTTTGAGAGTTCAAGTGTTCATATGTTTCTAACTCAAGACCCTTATATGCAGATTTGATCTGATTTGATGATGATACAGGTGTTAGCAATTGTTGTATGATAAGTCCAAGTGTCCTAGCATGCATGAAATTCGATTGGTGAGTCCCTGGAGTCGTATACAGCTGGAAACAGTCGAGAACAGACCTAAAAAACCGACATCTGCAGGTTGTTGTCGCTGGCAGGTCGCAGGCGGGCCGCGACAAGCCCCTCGCGGGCCGCGTCCCATTGGTCGACCAGATTAACCAGTTTCAGCAATTTACAAATCAGTCCCTGATCTTTGTAACGTGTTTATTCCTATTTATCTTGCACACTAGACCCTCAATTCTGATCTTTAAGAGTCTTGGGACTTTTATAAACATGGTAAAGTCCTCGGTTAACTTTGCGCTTACCCGAAAAGTCACGAAACCAACGTTAACGTATTTAACCCTTCGTGTACGGTTTTGGTCATAACTTTCTCATACGATAACGAAACTCGATGAAATTTTTATCACATATTCTAGTGAGTAGATTTTATCATTACAAAGCTTCGGGTTTGCCAAAAGATCACTCAGAGGTATACTTTCAACATGTTGACACTTTTAGCCCCTGTAGTTTGTAATTCCTCACTTTCTTACATCTTCCGCTTCGTATGATCCATGATTTATCTGTTTAAGATTATAAACACCATGTAGGGTTATTGTAGGGCCTATTTATCAATGGTTGACACTCTGGACCCTTATATTCACATAGTTTCACTATTTGTCAACTTTGGTCCCTCTAAAGTATGTTTTCACATATTCCAAGCTTATGACACGTGTCAATACATTATTGGACGTAAATTTTCGAGGTGTTACATCCTCACCCCCTTAAGAGAAATCTCGACCTCGAGATTTGCTAAAATGCGGGAAGTACTTTTTGTCGCATAATGGACTTAACCTCAACAGCATATCTGGAGCTTTTTCCAAGCTCTCAAGTTGACCTTTATAATGGGTACATTTATCCTTTTGGAGCTTCTTCACCTATCGATCCTCAATCGATATAGGTTGCTTATTATATCATAAATCTGCATATCATTATGTGATAATGCTTCTCGACTTATTGATGAAACATATCCTTAAATCATTAGTGTGAAATATATTGCTAGCTCCATCCATCTCCTAAAAAAAATTTAACTTTAAGCTATCTGATCTTGATACATTCGATTCCTTCGAATGATTTTATATATTCAGAGCTTAACTAGTCTGATAATTAACAAATTGGTACACCCTTCCAGGGTGATATCTTTGTTGAACCTTATTCCTTCACAAGAACTCAGGAGGGTCGCTACTTTCATAAATCCTTGACTTTCTGCCAAATACTGGCAACTTACAGATGATCATAAATCTATTTATTCGTTGTGTCCAATGCAACTTTCAGATCCTGAAAATTGGACTTACCAATCCTTTATCTTAATAGATGTTTAACATTCCATCTATACAAGGTCTTCAGAGGAGCAGCCTTGATGCTTATATGACAATTATTATAAAAACTTATCTTAAGGTGAGATGGTTATTTCGACCACTGCTTAGAACTAATCTCAAGGAATAGTTAATCCTTGCGTTAGTCGATCAAATCGACGATCCTGGGCAGCTGATGGAAAATTCTTAATTGTTGCCTAATTTGGGTTGCGGTATTCAATGCATAAGCAAAAATGAACCGTCTTTCTTAATTAACAATACCGAACTCTTAGGATATAGGGTTAGGCTATATGAATTCTTTATTGTCAAAACTTATTTAATTGGGTTTTGATTCTTCCAATAATGGCACTAGCCGTCTTGGAGATTTCACAAAAATACAACCCTAAACGGGATATAAATCTTAATTCTACCTGCCTCTCAGGAGGTAAACAGGGTAATTCTAGGAGAAGGTAGTCAAGATACCAGGAGGTTATAGAGATTTTTCATGTCTCAGACTCCAGTTTATCCATTATTGCTTTTGTCAAATAAATGACACATTTTTGTTACAAGTCCACAAATTCCTTAATCGGGAACATTTACTTGGACAATTTTCATCATGGATATCTTCTTTGATTACCATTAGTTGACTGTAGTACCATATGACTATTAGAATATCCTTGCGGTTCCATGCATTAAACCTCCATACTGATCAGGCATGGAAGCAATCCATGGAACATATTAAGATACACCAATCCTCATGTGGCGCTTTCATCATACCATCTGGTATTCGCAATCGATAGAGATAAAAAAGATATCAACTATACATGCTGACGCACTTCTTCTAGAGAGAGGGTACTTCTAGAATTCCATGATTAGAGATTTCTGACAGGAACAGAAGAAGTGGTTCTTATGATTTTGCCTGTAAATTTTACCTTGCTTAATATATGGGGTTCTTATGGGAAAACTTCTAAAAGTTTGCTAAGCTCATGGTCTTATAAGAGACTTAGCGGTATCTGAACCCAACATAACTCTTAGCAATAATATCGCAATAAAGGATTTATCTAGTGTCATTATTAATGTGAACTGCCTCTAGTCATTCATCAGGAGGGCTAACGCCTCCATTCTTAAACCTTTTAAACTTAGCTACAAAACCTTTGACAAACTTTTAGGGCAGTCTCAACTTTGACTGGTTATTTCTTAATCTATAAAATGTGAGTAGCTGAGGTGGATCCATAATGGATTCATAGCAAGCAGGTTTTGAACCCTTAATGTGCCCTCTTATTGCCGATGCTAGATCATAATATATATATATAGTGCACTATGCTTAAATTATAGGTTGACCGAATAAGAACACTATTTCAGCCAATGAACCAAGGTTTGCAACCTACTGCCGATAGTTTATAGCTCTTATGGGGGAGTTGGAACAATTTTTATTCCATCTTTTCCATTTCACAAAGGGGATACCAGGTTTTCCTAATAAGGTCCTTAAAATTTGGACCATCCCATACTGTATAAGGGGATCTTTCTCGTGGACTCCATTAGTGTCCTCACTAATCAAGGGTATTACCACCGAATGATTGTGACGCACACATTTCCGTGTGCTTTCCAACATAACCACTGATATACCCAATGGTTTCTATTTCTCTCAACAATTCCTTGCAAGCAATGGCCCCTTTTAACTATTGAAGTCTATTGATTTCCAAGAGGCGAAGTACTTTTTAAGTACATCCTAAAAAGAATGGGCTCCTTGCCACATATGATTTTATTTGGGTTACTCTTCGCATATGGAATATGAATAAAGCTCTTCTCATGAGCAGTGTCATGAGTTTTAGGGCGAGCATCGTTTGGCTCTTCATGGCTTTTCCCATAGCCCTTCTCAGCAGTGATAATTATAGTTTTGGAGATTAACTCTGTTAACATTGAGGTTCACACTTGATGCACTATTAGCATTTGCCGCATCTCTTAGCATCGCGACTGTTGCTTGTCTCTTCTGAGATTTCCATACTCAATTCTTTTGGTATTAAATACCAATTTAACAATTAATTGAGTGCATTTCCCAGCTAGTCATCATCCTGTCGGCTTATCATACATCGATCATGGTATTATTAAACCATATGAACATTCCTAAGGAGTGTTATTTGATTGTACATGTGCTTATATTTAATCAAAATGGAGAGTTCACAAACTAGGCACCTAGCTCGGTTGGCTAGGCGCGCGAAAGGGTGCGGCCTAGACCCAGGTTCGATTCCGGGGACGGCCAATTCCACCATGTAATTATGAGGGTTGTCTCATAAGGAGTCTTGATAATTAATTTCTTCTTATCACCCACAATATGGGTTTGATATTTTTTTTTCAGACAACCAATCGATTTTAAAACTATGTTGTGTCCTTATATTTTAACGGAAAAATAGGACATCAGAAAAAAAAATGATTCCTAATGGACATAAAACATCCATCTAATATTGCTGAAGTAGCCTCTGAGGCACTATCTACAAATTTTACTTTATACTTAACGCTTAGAGTTTTTAACAGGCAAATTTAATGATTTACAAAATCCATTGTCTACGAAAGACTTATCTGAACCTGAATCAAATAATACTCTAGCAGGAGCGTTATTGATAAAGAAAGTACCTGTTGTGACATTGTCATCCTGAATAGCCTCGTGAACGTCCAATTGAGAGCTCCCAGCTTTGGTCTCCTTAGCCTCCCCAGGCTTCTTGGTTTTATTTGGGCAATTTGTCTTGATGTGCCCTGTTTCATTGCAACCATAGCAGGTTGCGTCCCTTATGTCTGGGCACTCCAAGGTCTTGTGCCCTTTCTTGTTACAAATCCCACAAGGCCTAGTTTGTGACTCCCGAGTGCATTTCCCTTTAGCTGCCTTCTTTGGGCAACGGGTATTTATGTGCCCTTTCTCGCGACAATCATAGCATGTGGCGTCCTTCCAGTCCATGCACTCGTGGGTCTTGTGATCCATCTCCTTGCAGATGACACATCCCCCGATCTGCTCATAGAAACATTTTCCGAAGTGTCTCTTCTTGCAGGTTTTACATTTGGGTTTTGCCTCCTTTGGCTTAAACTGGTTATAGTTCGAACCGGTCTTACCCTTTTTACGACCCTTATTCGGGGTATCATCGCACTTTCGCTTATGATCCTTCAACGCACGGTCCACAGCGTTGTTTACGGCTGTATCTATCATAGCCTGTAACTCGGTGCTTGTTAAATTCAGTCTCGCATCATCATTCTGATCAACTAGACGATTGTAAGCTTTAGAGGAGCCAGCCATGGTGAAGCTTTGAAGGCTACATACCAAGTAGTAATAAATTGGTTTAATTCTATAGCGAGTTGTCGAACTTGATAATTAAGTAGCCATGGTGCGAATAAACCATATGGGCCAATAGATAGTATTTAATTTATTTGATTATGTTTTGCCTAGGTTTTTAAATAAACCATCTTTGGTGTTTAAACGGAATGTAATCCTTCAAATTTACTAGACAGGGGACATAAGTCACGACTGTCAATGTCATACTGACATCTTATATAGCACAACGGCTTGTTCCAAAGGACCTTTCGATGGCACAGATGCCTTGTCTCCAGGGAAATTTTAAAACAAAATCAATGATTCCTTCGGATCGGAAAGTTTCATAATTCATTGTTTTGACAAGAAGTTATGAAATAAAACTATCTTTTTCATGTATACATCTTTGCCCGTGGGTGTACATCCCAGATGGATGTTTAGATGTGTACATCATGTTCGACATTTATTAGCCATGATTCCTATTGACCATTTAGGCTAAATAAGGGGTTTAGAAGTTCCTAATATAAAAATGACAAGCGTGATTTTTATCGCATCACCGTTGTCGAAAGTGTTAACACGTTTTACAATGTCACCAGGATTTAAATCCTTTGAATAGGTTCTACCATCTTGGCCTCGTCTGGAATGACATATAGGCTAGGTTGTACCTTTAATACTGGTAGGAAAGAATGATATTTATTTATTTTCAGGGTTTTATCATAAATCCAAATTTACAATTTAATAATAGCACAACTGGCCTAGTCGCGTAGACAAGTTTAATTTATAAGCCATGATTTCAGAGAATCGAGGCATTTAGGGTTGAATCAAAGTTCATTACCCTTTTTCGGACAGGGAGTCATTGCTACCACTGTCGTTGTCATAATTGACGATACAATATGGCCCGTAGGCAATCAATTTCAAAACTATGTTTTAAGAAAATAATAATCATTACACTGATGATAGTAGTCATGATAGTATTGATCATATTGACTATGATGCTTGGGCATAGCCCACCACCTTGGGCAGGAACCATAATGGTTACAATTGTCATTGTCGCATTGACAATATTATAAAGTATAGCCCGTAGGCAAAACATCACTAGGATGTTATATTATATTAGTCATGATCGCATTGATCATATAGATTATTAGGCTTGAGCATAGCTCACCACCTTAGACAAGGAATCATACAGATTACAATGTCAGTGTCTGTTGGCTCATGTAAAAATGAGCAAGGCCCGTAGGCATTAAATTACCAACGTATGGTCAAAATATGAATATCTTAATTGATGATCTAAACCCATGGATCAGAGATCATTAAGTTGGGTTAGGGATCTTTTAAAGAATCCATATATAAGAATGACGTGTGTGATTTTTAATGAATCACGTCTGCCATGAATGTTAACATGTTCTCAGATGTTAACAGGGATTCAAATCCTTTAAACAGGTCTTACCATCATGGCCCGGCCTTATAATGACCCGAAGGCTAGGTTTCACTCTTAAGATTCTTATTTAATAATTAACGCAGAACAAATTTCAAATTGAGTTGTTAATAAGGATCGGAATCTAAATTGAGGAACTGCCATCTTGGCCGGTCTTAATATGACCCGAGGCTAGGTCTTGTCCTTTTTAGATTTTGCCATTTCATTATAATGGTAGATCTTATAACAGAAATATTATTTTAATTTATTATATATATTATATTCATATATAATGATAAAATTGAAATTTAGATAAAACATCCCAATGGTTTTAAAAGAGGTATAGAGTTGCCCTAAAAGGGACTTAAAAGAAATGATGTTGTCCTCAAAGGGACCAAAAAGATAAATATCGTTATAAAGACTTTTTAGGGAAACGATCTTCAGTAAAAGGAGTCTCTTCTTCATTTTAGTTCTGAATGTCCTCTCCTTGGTCGTACGTTAATCCTAGTCGCAACACGAAGCTCGGCCTTTCCTAGGCTTCAAATGAGGAGAATTTCCTATTACAGCTTCTTTCTTGGCGACATATTAAAACATATAATTTGAAAGTAATAGTCCTCCGAATAGAGACTAGAGTATTCCTATGTTAAGTCTAGACTCAGAATCGAGGAACGTGCAATTGTGTAACTGAGATTAAACACAAAAGGCTAGTGTTTAATTCACTCAGAGTTGGCTCTGATACCAACCTGTCACACCCCAATTTTCCACGTGTCACCGGTGGGCCCGGTGGGGAGTATTGTGACGTAGTTGGTATCATCATAGACAAACAACACAATATATAAATGCACAGCGGAAGCAAAGATAGATTCATTTCAACTTTAATAAAGTGTAATATTAAATATCACTAATAGTCGAAACGGATCCACAGGCGGATCAAAATAAAATAAGATATTGTTCAACAGTTTATTGTCGTCCAAGCTTGCGAGACTTATTGTGGACGCTCTAGAAGACAGCCAGCCTATTTCGTGTAGTACCTGCACTTAACCTTTTTGGGAAAAATACGTCAGTTTACACTGGTAAATACAATTTAACTGACTCATTTGAAAAGGTTTGAAAATTGATTTGAATGCACGTGGCACAAAACATTTTATAACTTGGGTCAATTATTTAATATAAACTTGTGAACGAATTACATGTTACTTGTGCGTTCAGTAGCCCGGATCTTAACCGGGTTAAAGATCAATAGACACACCACATGTTTATTTACGCACAGACAGGTGTACGCCTACACCCCGCGTTCGGTCGTGGCCATCTCGTAAGATGATGCCGAGGATATCCGGGACATGGTCATTAACCCCCCAAAGGCTTTAAGTGAACAAGACTGTTTAAACAAGCCGATCAAATTAATCAATTAAGCACCCAAACGATGTTAAGAATTTGATGCTCGATCAAGCGGTATTTTATATACCGTAACCCAAGCCCGTATAGGGAAAATAAGTTAAAAGTATTTACCTGAGCTAAATATAAATTCAATCTCAGCCGTATACCATCAAGCAAGTACAGATAGCTTTTACTGGTTCTTCTTATTCTGGAACAAAGGTTTTTAATAACCTATTAGATTTCTAACGGGTCTTTATTTAAGCTTATGCTTAGACCGGTTAGCTTTAAGGACGATACGGTTTAAACGCACGATTAAGCGAAGACCGGATAGAATGTGATTTAGACCCGACAAGTTTGAATACTTGTATAATATGGGTATACTAAGTACATTCTGGATTTTGAGACAAAAATGATGATGTTTGACCCGTCTCGGTCAATTTATGCAAACTAGTTACATAAACCGCACCGAACGCGAAAAGAGCGTTACGGGTAACCGTGAGAGTCATATGCAAGTTCCCTGAGATAATATGCTATAAATATGATAAAATATCAGTAAGTTATTTCCTATTATGCCCAAAACGGATTTAAACACAATTTATGCCTCATAAGGGCATTTTGGTCATTTAAAAGAATATAAAAGAGTTAAGTTAGAAATCTGGGTTACAGGTCTGGTTTATACAGTAAATATACTTAATTTGACATGTTATAACAGTAGGGTATGACCCATATGTGAAACTTATCATTTAAAACCAAACTATGCACCTTAGGGGTATTTTGGTAATTTCACAAGGGCTAAAAATGTCAAAATTGGAAACCTGAGTTTATAAACTTATACTTACTGTTATTATATAAAAATATACTAAGAACATCAGTAGGTATAAACCTTATATGTTTAATATGGTTATAATACGTACTATGCGTTAAAAACGCTTAAAAAGGCGATTTGGAGCCGTTTCCGGGTTTGTAAAAGAAATCTGATATTTTTATATTTCCAGAATGTTCAAAATATTTTATTTAACAAATAGAATCAATAGAAAAAAGTTTGGGGTCAAAAGGATTTATAAAACTCATTTTATGACCTAGAAGGGCAAATTCGGTATTTACCGAATTAAACTTATAAACCTATGTTATGATCAGCCAAAAATAAAATAAAAATCTTTAAAAAAAACTAAAATATTATATAACATCAGTGGGTAAAAAGTTTTATATTAAAAAGTGGGTTTAAATGGGTTATATGCTAATTACGCCATTTAAGTGACATAAAGCTTTCAAATTACGATAATGAGCATAACGCTTATTCTGGACCTCAAACTGATATCAAATTTTCGGTGCAAGTTTATAAATCAGTAACAAATGTTTCTACTCTTTCACTTTTTCAAAAATCGCGTTTTATAGTCAAAAGGGCAAAATAGTCATATTTAAGCATAAACCGGTAACATGCATATGAAGCGGATAAGTGTTGAACCAAGTTGTAAAATCTCAGAGAGTTAAACTTATATGAAAGTTGGTCCAAAATAAGCTCTAATTCAGATCTCAAACATGCCTGTACGGATCAGAACTGATAGTCAAAGAAAAAGTCAATTTATGTGACTTTCGGTTCCGATTCGGGTTTAAGCTGAAAATTGTCGAATTGATTATGTTAAAACATGTTCTTACATTAATTATAAAGTTATTTTGATGATCAAACAGGTTTCATGTAGCCTACATTGTTAATCATGCTTAAATTTGCAAAAACACATTCTGTTGACTTTTTAAGAAAAGCTTTGACTCGACAATTAACATGCTTAGAGTGTGAATCTGTAAATACCCTTTTAGGGGTTTGTTACACTCATAAATACCAACATGTGGGTACTTTCAATTTGAGAAATGACAGAGGCAATCTCGTTTAAACACAAAGTCAAGTTTAATTTACGATAGTTTGACTTTCGGTTAATACACTAAGCTAGAACGAATTAGAGAATGATATGAACACTTACAATGGTCCTAAACAAGCTTAGAGATCACTATGAAGCAGCCTTGTCGACCAGAAAGCTCCAGAATCGTTCTTGTGAAATTTTGAGAGTTCAAGTGTTCATATGTTTCTAACTCAAGACCCTTATATGCAGATTTGATCTGATTTGATGATGATACAGGTGTTAGCAATTGTTGTATGATAAGTCCAAGTGTCCTAGCATGCATGAAATTCGATTGGTGAGTCCCTGGAGTCGTATACAGCTGGAAACAGTCGAGAACAGACCTGAAAAACCGACATCTGCAGGTTGTTATCGCTGGCAGGTCGCAGGCGGGCCGCGACAAGCCCCTCGCGGGCCGCGTCCCATTGGTCGACCAGATTAACCAGTTTTAGCAATTTACAAATCAGTCCCTGATCTTTGTAACGTGTTTATTCCTATTTATCTTGCACACTAGACCCTCAATTCTGATCTTTAAGAGTCTTGGGACTTTTATAAACATGGTAAAGTCCTCGGTTAACTTTGCGCTTACCCGAAAAGTCACGAAACCAACGTTAACGTATTTAACCCTTCGTGTACGATTTTGGTCATAACTTTCTCATACGATAACGAAACTCGATGAAATTTTTATCACATATTCTAGTGAGTATATTTTATCATTACAAAGCTTCGGGTTTGTCAAAAGATCACTCAGAGGTATACTTTCAACATGTTGACACTTTTAGCCCCTGTAGTTTGTAATTCCTCACTTTCTTACATCTTCTGCTTCGTATGATCCATGATTTATCCGTTTAAGATTATAAACACCATGTAGGGTTATTGTAGGGCCTATTTATCAATGGTTGACACTCTGGACCCTTATATTCACATAGTTTCACTGTTTGTCAACTTTAGTCCCTCTAAAGTATGTTTTCACATATTCCAAGCTTATGACACGTGTCAATACATTATTGGACGTAAATTTTCGAGGTGTTACAAGAGTCGTCCACCAACTTGTGGGTTTCACGCCTCTTTTGGTGAAGTCGCCTCGTTTGTACAATACGAGTGGTTTCGAGTTTAGTATAAACGAGTAAAATGCCTTAGGAAGGATGATGTTTGAAATATTAAATCAAGTATAACACATAATGCATTTCAAGAAATTAACACATAGGAAACGTTTTCAAGAAGTTAACACATAAGAAACATTTTAAGAATAGCACGTAAAGATGTTTCATACAAGTAGCATGTGAAGCAAATATGGTTGAATTTGGTGCTTAACTATAGACTAGGTCAAAAGCATGACAATTTTTCCTAATTCCCTATAGTTATGGCTCTGGTACCAATCTGTCACACCCCAACCGATGGCGGAAACATCAGGATGAGACAAAAACGAGATTGCAAGAGACTTCATAACACTATTTGTGACAATAATTAAACAATGGATTTCATTTCATTTCTAAAAGTCAATTACAAAGGTTAAAAAAATCAAATACAACAACTTGATATACAATATGTTCGATACAAGAATACAACAAACAAGTACGTTAACTTAAGACGTCTAAGTGTGTATCTAAGCATCATCACTACTTCAGTTTCAAAGCGTCGTCATCCTCAACTTGTAACACGTTTAAAATAAAGTTCAATGCAAAAGCAAAGGCGAGTATACAAGTTTGATACATATATAGCATAAAAATGAGCTTAAACAATTCCTCATAGCAAGCATGTGATTCAAGATAAAACTTAAATTCGGCATGTGTCTAACATATCAAACCAATGATGAAACGCAATATGCTCATGACATAACCACAAGTCTACGGGCGGTGCGTTAATCCTATAGCGCTATATATGTCACGGATAGGCTCGTACGAAGTTAATGATAAGTCTAACACAAGATGTAATTAACCTAAGTTTAAAGTATCAGGCAATCACGTATACAAGCATGTTAAAGGAATGTTTGTGCATTTAAGTAAAATGTTCGTGTGTAAGTTTATAGGAAAACATGTTACACCCCAAAGTGGTAAATGTAAAGAGGGGGATTCGAGTATACTCACAAATTTGCTAAGTCTTCCGATTATCCAAATGTTGACGAGTGTATGAGATTAGGAGGACAGAACACCGAGGTCACCCTATAAGGGCAAACGATGGTGCATGAGTAAACGAAATTATGACGGAGGATTTGAAGTGGAAAATAAAGTCTATCTTGTTGATATATACATATATATATAGTTTTTACATAGTTTGAGTAAATATTCTAAATTAAATCCACCAGAATTATTATAGAAGTGTAATCAAATTAATGTATATTTATTTTTATAAAAAAATACTTAAATCCGATAAGTTTCGTTTCATAACTTAACATGTTTCGTTTTACGGATTTTCAAGAAAAACGGGCAGAGTTTCCCCTGTTTTTGGACGATCCCGACAACTCAAGTTGTCGATTTATTTGTCAAACTCAACAATCAACGAACATTATATATTTATACGAGTTATATAACGAAAATATGTGTATTCACGCAAGTTTCAAAGATACGTTAAATGAACAAGTTCGACTAGTGGTTCATGATTAAAACCGTAACTAAAATATAAACAATAATAATAAAATTTGCGTCGCTTTGGATTATACCAAGTCTCGGATGAATCGTTGACCAGCAGTTGACCGTTTGACTTGTGTTGACTGGACCGAAACAAAACTGAATAGAACTGAACTGGAGTACGACCCAAACTTTGACCAGATTTAACTGATGTTAACCGGGGTTTAACCAAACCCGAATATCGAACCTGAAACAACAAAATCAACAGCCTTGAATCAACGTATAAACAAAACAACCCTCGAAACAAAACTGAGTCGAACATTACCTGAATCCGACGAACCTGACCGAGACTCGAACCGGACAGAACAAAATATATCCAAACCAAACTGAGCTGAAACATTATTAGACTTGGTAATAACATAATCATCTTCAATGTGCAGGAAAAATAAAGAAAAGAAATGGGAAGGTGTTACCGCGAACTCGCCGGACCAAGCACCGCCGCCGCCACCGCCGTCGCACCACCACCTCCGTCTTCATCATCAATATCAACGACACCAGCGTAATACTCCATCGCTGGCCGTTTAATCGAGAACCAAAGAGTGGGAGTGGTGTTGCAGGTAGGTGACGCCGGAGGGGGGGTGTCGTTTCATCGGAGATCAAGCGGCCGGAGCTGAAACCCATTCCGCCGCAGATGGCGATTCTGATCGTGATTGGGTGTGGTTGTCGTTGAGAGACACCTGAAATCAAGTCGGAGTGGTCACCTCCGCCGCCATTCACGGCGACGCCGCTGACAAATTCACGAAGAAGAAGAAGAGGGTGGGATGTTTGGTTGTGGATGTTGTTTGATAACAGAGGGAGAGATGAGGGAGTAGAGTTTGTGAGTCTATGTGACATGTTTGGAGAAGATGTAGTAGTAGAGAAGAGAACAATTGAGGGGGAAATGATCTGATGAACGGTTGCAACAAAATTCATTTAGGGTTTTGCTAGTATTATATAGGTAGGTTTAATCTAGTGGGCTTGAGCCAAAGGCCCACGAGCCCATCTCTCGTCGTAGAATGTCGTATAATATTATTTTAAAGTTTAAATACATGAAATAATGTTGATGATCGATATTGGTCGTGTTCGCTTGTCGGTCACGTTAAAAGTGCGTAAAATGCGTAGCTTTCCGTTTTTAACCCGTTTTTCTATCAGATTTCAACTGCGTTTCTAAAAATAGGAAACGAACCCGAATTTTATAAAAAAACAAATAATTACGAAAATACGAGGCTTTACAGTCTCCCCTCCTGTAGGAAATTTCGTCCCGAAATTTGTTCAGAAGGAAGACTCGAAAGGGTTGTTGCAAACTGAAGAAGATTGTTTAAAATTGAGGACCTACTGTTTGAGACGTTTTGAGGAGTATGAAATTTGAAGAACGAAAAGATAGGTTTAGAAGTGAGTAGGTAGACTATGATTCGAACGTTTAAACAGACTAGATTGTAAAATGGGGAATGATAGAGGTATAGGTGTGAACGATTGATCTAATAAACGATTATGATTATAAGAATAGCACAAGTATCGGATAGACAAAAGTAGTGTGTTAAGAATGAGGTCTCGTCACGGAAAATCAGATATAATGCGTTTGTGAGTTGTTAAAGTCTACGTATTAGGTCTAAGTAGGTCTGCAAAACACCGAATTTCTCATGGCACGTTTTACGAAAGTGTGGTAACATGGTGAAAACACCTATATATAGGAAGTACCAGCGGCGTATCCACCATGTTTTGACCACATTACGTCCGTTTCGTATTCGGTGTCATGTTTCGTTCCGTGTCTTACCATACACAGTAGTACACTCTATGATTCTCATGCGTCTATCACCATAATCCCGTGTGCACCCGCGATTATACTGATCGTCGCATGATCTGCATAGCTTGTACTGATTGTGTATGAATCAGGGTATACACAAATTTGAAAAGTAAGAACGTGTACGTATAAGAATGTAGTATGTAAGCAAGTCTATGCTTAAGTATGTATGTGACCCACGTAAGCGAATCCCTCAGGTTACACTCACGTATAGGTACGAATGTATAAATACAAGTATGAATGTAAGCATGCGTATGAGTATAAATAATAGTATAGGTATGAATAAGTGTGTACGCATGAACTTAAAACGTTTGAGTATGAACATGAAAATGTGTATTAGTATGAATGTGAGTAGACATAAATGATGATGATTTCGAGTATGACATACATTGGATGCGACGAACTTAAGCATGTAAAATGATTGAGAAGTTTGAGTATGTAAAACGAATGATATAAGGAAGTCGTTGTGAGACTTAGAATAAAACATGTGCGATGATGTGTATGTATAGTTGTTTGAGTAATGCGTTGAGCTTATCGAGTCAAAAATAGTTTAAGCTTGATTTGGAATGTAGATCTAGTTCGTGAATGCCAAAAGTGTGTAAAACATCTATCGATTATGTGAGATATACTTTGTATAAGAACGTAAATGCTACCCTTGTTTCGAAAGAATTTACGTTACTTGAAAGACGTAGGTCCCTATGAAATCTTCTTGCCCACGTGTTTTGAATTTAAATTATGTAAAAGGTTTTGAAAATGGTAAGTTTGCATCATTTTAAGGGTCTTGCATTAAAATAGGAAATTTGAAATTAGGAGGTTCTTGTGAAAACGTTGCTTCTTAAAGAGAATGTGAGCGTGTGTTAGTGATTAGGTTGAGTATGAAGCTTTCGAAAATGGTAAGTTTGCATCATTTTAAGGGTCTTGCATTGAACTTAGTGATCGTTGAAAAGTGTTTTATTGATTTAAAAAAAAACGTTTTGGAAAATGAACTTATAATAACTATAAGATCTTATAGGCAAATGAAATGGCTAGTTTGATTTTCGATTGCGAAAAAAAGTCTTTGGTATGATGAAAAAATGTGAGCGTGTGTTAGTGATTAGGTTGAGTATGAAGTTCACGGGCAAGAAATTCATCGAACCGATTAAGCTGATAGGTAGCATTTCATAGAGTTTTGAAATTCGGGTAATAAAACGTTTTAAGGTATGATTAAAAATTTTGGGTTTGTAAGTTATGTGGAAATAGATCATGGGGTAGGATATACGTTTAATAAAAACAATGAATTTTGAAATTTGCATAGTAGGGATTTTGACAAATGAACACGACTTAGACGTAAAACGGGCAGAGTTTCCCCTGTTTTTGCACGATCCCGACAACTCAAGTTGTCGATTTATTTGTCAAACTCAACAATCAACGAATATTATATATTTATATGAGTTATATAACGAAAAATATGTGTATTCACGCAAGTTTCAAAGACACGTTAAATGAACAAGTTCGACTAGTGTTTCATGATTAAAAATCTAACTAAAATATAACCAATAATAATAAAATTTGCGTCGTCTAGGATTATACCAAGTCTCGGATGAATCGTTGACCAGCAGTTGACCGTTTGACTTGTGTTGACTGAACCGAAACAAAACTGAACAGAACTGAACCGGAGTACGACCCGAACTTTGACCAAATTTGACCAGATTTAACTGACGTTAACCGAGGTTTAACCAAACCCGAACATCGAACCTGAAACAACAAAATCAACAGCCTTGAATCGACGTATAAACAAAACAACCCTCGAAACAAAACTAAGTTGAACATTACCCGAATCCGACGAACCTGACTGAGACTCGAACCGGACAGAACAAAATATATCCAAACCAAATTGAGCTGAAACATTATTAGACTCGGTAATAACATAATCATCTTCAATGTGCAGGAAAAATAAAGAAAAGAAAGGGGAAGGTGTTACCGTGAACTCGCCGGACCAAGCTCTGCCGCCGCCACCGCCGTCGCACCACCACCTCCGTCTTCATCATCAATATCAACGGCACCAGCTTAATACTCCATCACCGGCCGTTTAATCGAGAGCCAAAGAGTGGGAGTGGTGTTGCAGGTAGGTGCCGCCGGAGGGGGGGGGTGTCGTTTCGTCGGAGAATCGAGCGGCCGGAGCTGAAACCCATGCCGCCGCAGACGGCAATTCTGATCGTGAGTGGGTGTGGTTGTCGTTGAGAGACACCTGAAATAAAGTCGGAGTGGTCACCTCCGCCGCCATTCACGTCGACGCCGCTGACAAATTCACGAAGAAGAAGAAGAGGGTGGGATGTTTGGTTGTGGATGTTGTTTGATAACAGAGGGAGAGATGAGGGAGTAGAGTTTGTGAGTCTGTGTGACATGTTTTTCGATCAGATTTCAACTGCGTTTCTAAAAATAGGAAACGATCCCGAATTTTATAAAAAAACAAAGAATTACGAAAATACGAGGCGTTACATGAATAAGTTTAACGTTATATATTTATTAATAAAAATTGTCTTTAATAAACTAGTGTCGATTCGAATAAACCCGTTACACAGGTTTAATAAAATATAATGTGATCTGTTAAAACATACAGTCGTCAAGGTATGTTTTAAAAAATAAACTTTGACGTGATAATTATAAATACTGTAAAATTAATTTTGAAACATTTTTCTTTTTAGTTGGATATTAACTTTTTTATGTAATTGATAAATGTTAATACAATTAAAGTGTAGTTAATCCTTTTAACTATAATTTTAGTACAAATAGGTTAAACTAAATTGTAATTGTAATACATATAAAATTAAGAACGAAAACTTGAATTTGTTTTAATACCATATGTTTTCTTTCTTATTTGACATATTCAATATTTGCCATTTAAACTATCCATAAAAAATAATGATTATCATCATTTTTCCTTTTTTTCTAATATTTTAACAACCATAATTTTGAATATGATGGTATTTGAAGAGATAAATAGAAGATCTAAAGTGAAAAAATAAATTAATTTGGAAAATTCTTAATTGGTCTTAAATAAAATAAAAATGATAATTAATTTCATATTAAATTCATTTAGTTAATGATAAAATAAGTATCTATAATTAAATTTATAACTATATTTTCTTAATATTATTATTATTTAATAGAAGAGATAGTCGGAAAAACCAAAAATTAGATTACCTACAATGGTGACAAACGTCCTCAGTTATTTTCATTTATTAGTTATAAAGATAAAAATAAGAAAAAGTACAATCAAAATATAGATTATAAAAATTATAATCAACAATTATTTGAATTATCCAAAATAAAACTACACATATTATAATGACTAATTGTTTAAATTTGTGTAAACATTGTTTGTATTGTTTAATACCAATCAAACATCTATATCAATCAGTTAATTGTAAAATTTATATCTGTCATGTTTTAACTAAAATAAACTTTCATAAGCTAATAATACAATAAATAAGCATAAAACACAGTTTTCTGGACTTTAAATCAAAATAACCGCAAAAAAATTATAAAAAAACAACTTACAAATATTAAACTTTTGTCATTTGTTTATTATAAATACTTTTCAATTGAAAATCACCATGATTATCTATGGAATCTAAAGTGCAGTTTGTTGTTTAAGAGATAAAATGTTTGCAGTCTGCAGAATACATTTGCAGACATTTATAGAAGAAAATTGGACCAAACCTCTGCAATCTACATGAAAAGGTTGTTTGTTTTTTAACGTATGTAGACTTCTAATATATACTAGTGGTGGTGGTGTACGGACGGTGGTGGTGGGTGGTAGCGGTGGTGGACGTGGACGGTGAGTGGTTGTGGTGGACGGTGGTGGTAGACGGTGGTGGTGGTGGTGGTGGTGTTTAACCCTCTGCAGATCTTAGAAGATCTTAAAAGTAGTTGAGCCAAGTCTGCACTGAAGAAGAGCTTGCGCAGACGTTTTATAATGAAACATCTTCGGAAAAACAAACCGTCTGCGGATGGCAATTTCTGCGCATGGTTTGCACGATACAGACAGAAGAATCTTTTTTTAGAAAAAACAAACACCACCTAAGTATGTCTGAAAAAAGAAGAATTGTTTGCAAAAATGATTGTTTTAAGATAAAAGATAAGATCCAATATGTAGACTTAATTTTTTTTGCAACATGTGAATACTTTGAAAACACTTTATCCAAATTCTTAATTAAATATTGTGAAGATGTGGCACATAAAGATCTTTATTTATCAAGTAGCATAAAAGATTTAGATAAATAATAAAAAGGGTAACTTACATTTCTATCGTATATTCGTAATGGATGTGTTTAAAACCTAGGGTCTGTTTGGTATGGAGGTAATAAAATAGATAAGGGAATGAAATGAATGAGGCAATGGAATGGACAACGGAATGAAATAAATCGCTCAATTCCACTGTGATGTTTGGTTACTCATATGTAAATATAATTAATTATTACTTTGTACAATTTGATAAACAAAAAAAAGACGAAGTAACGAAACAAAATTTTATTAAAAATGATAAAAATATAATTGTCTCAATAATAATAATAATAATAATAATATTAATGGTAAAAGAATTCATAATAAAAAATTTGATATATATATTAATATTAGTATTAATATTAATAATATAAATATAATAATGATAATATATTTCTTTCCATCCCTTGAAGGAATGAAAAAAACACACCCTTATCAAGGAATGAAACCCTTATCAAGGAATGAAAATTCTTATATTTGAAAAGAGTTACATTTCTTTGGAATGCTCTATTCCATTATCACATATATTAATATTAATAATATAAATATAATAATAATAATATATTTCTTTCCATCCCTTGAAGGAATGAAAAAAACACACCCTTATCAAGGAATTAAATTCTTATATTTGAAAGGAGTTACATTTCTTTGGAATGCTCTATTCCATTATCACATGATAACTAAACATGTTTCTTTTCATTCCATTAGAATGATCCATTTCATTCCCCTTTTTATTCCTTCGTACCAAACAATACATTAGTTATGCTTTTATCATTAATCCATCCTTGTAAGACCATGTGTAGTGGTACACATGAATAATGCCTCCACCCATGGCCGTTGTGCGTCATGTGGCAGTCCAGTCAGCAATGAGGCATTATGGGACGTTTTTCTAAAATGGGTGTAGTGGGGATGTGGGCATTGTCGGCCATTTTGTTAAAAGGGGTGTTTTGAAGATTTTAACCACTTAAGTCCAAAATCAAAATATTTAACACCCTGAGTCTCTACAACCACTTTTCTTAACCATTTGAGTCCAATTTTTTTTTAAAATGTTAGAATTATTCTGTTAACTTTTGTAAAATGACCAAATTACCATTATACTTAAAAAAACCATTATATTATTATTAAAACTATGAGTTAAATGCCATTTTAGTCCCTGTGGTTTGGACCATTTTGTCAGTTTAGTCCAAAGGTTTCATTTTTAACCTGTGGGTCCAAAAAGGTTTCACAGTTGCCATTTTAGTCCACTTGGTTAACTTCATCCATTTTTTCTGTTAACGAGAAGGCCAATTCGGTCATTTTGTATGTAATTCTGTTAACTAAAAGGGCAATTCAGCCATATAAAATGACCGAATTGGCCTTCTCGTTAACAGAAAAAATGGATGAAGTTAACTCAGTGGACTAAAATGGCAACTGTGAAACCTTTTTGGACCCACAGGTTAAAAATGAAACCTTTGGACTAAACTGGCAAAATGGTCCAAACCACAGGGACTAAAATGGCATTTAACTCTAAAACTATTATTAAATATATACACATATTCCTTCAACTCACATATCTCTCTCTATCTCCAGATTCCACGCTCTCTCCTAATCACTTTATCTCTCTTATATTTCTCTCACAACAAAACAACCACCACCATAACCACCGCACCACAACCACCGCCGCAGCAACACCGTAGCACCACCACATCCACCAACACCGCAGCACCACCACCATTGTAGCCCCTCCACCACCGATGCACCACATCGGAAAACTCCACCACCGCTGCAACTCCTTCCACCACTGCACCACATCCTCCATCACTGCAACTCCCTCCACCACCGCAAAACAACGTAGCTGCTGCACACATTGGGCTTTTATTAAGCAAGGAATAATGAACTAATTCGAAACCGATTTAGGGTTTTCTGAAAATCGTTCGCCAACGAACGATCTAGGGTTTGTCGTGAAGTTGAAGCGGAGCAATCAAAAAAAGATCTAGGGTTTGCCAACAGCGGATCTAGGGTTTGCCGTGTGTAATGCGTTTAGAAAGATGAGGGAGCGATGAAGTTGAAGCGGTGCAATCATGTATCATTCGTCCAGATTATGTTTGTGTATGTGTATATGCAAATTATGTTTTTGAGATTTATAATATTAACTGCTTTTGTTTGTGTATTTGCAAATTATGTTGATTTGTTTTTGAAAAACTTGATGATGAGTGTTTCTGTTATTAATTTGATGTTCTGGACATGTGATTTGGGATACATGTTTGGGAATTTGGTGACATAAGCAGCACGTTGCATGTTTATATGGTGCGGTGGTGGGTGTGGTGGTGGTGCGGTGATAGAGGGTGGTGGTGGTAGGATCTCTAGAGAGAGAGAAAATACAGTGTGAATTGTGTAAAGATGAAACATTTATTATTTTATATATAATATATAATATCTTACTCCTGTGCCTTAAAGACTTGTTCATTATACTCTTATGCATATAAGAATTGTACTTTATATGTAGATGATTAAATTGCCCTTGTTGTTAACAAACTTGGTGCATGGTGTTAGAAATTTGGACTCAAATGGTTAAGAAAAATGGCTATAGGGACTCAGGGCGCTAAACTTTTAATTTTGGATTCAAATGGTTAAAACCACTAAAACATTAGGACTCAAAAAATACATTTTCCTAGAATAAAAAAAGGTTATTTTCTTAATCTCACAAACAACATCTACGAATTCATTCAATTGATGGAAACAAGATTTAGTTTCATTTATCTTTTAGTATCTGTTATTTTCAATTTTTCATTTTGAACAGTAAATTTTTACAATTTTTATTATTAATATTTCTCTTATCGTGTTCTGAATTAAAAATATAACCAGTATAAAGAAACCCCGCGTTGCGGCGGGGGGTAAAACTGTGCCAAATAGCATCAATGTCACATAACCGCGAGCGACCATCAACACTGAATTTACGACGTGTTAATATGGAGCAATTAGACCGAAACGTAAAACATAGAAAATAATAATTAAATTGATTTAGGACCCGCACGTTATGACGAACTTGTTAAACAGAAATAGACGATGTAAAAACGTTGAACCACACACGCACGGGGGTAAAAAATCGTGTCCAATGATGTGTTGACACGTGTAATAAACCCTAATAAAGTCAAACATTGACTATGAGGGACTATTTTCGTCAAAATCGAAAACCTTGATTTTAAAAGGACTGAAAGCGTCAACATGCCTAAACTAGGCCTCTGAGTGACCTTATACGATGTCCGTATTCTCAAATGAGCCACTTGTTGGACGAGAGGAGCCGTTTGCATAATTATGTGAAAGTTTGCGCATCGAAGGATTAAAAGTGTCAACATGTTAATTCTTACATCTGAGTGACCTTTTTACAAACCGAGAGCTTCATAATGTTTGATTATATTCTCGGGAATGCCTAATATTGGCCATTCAAGGCTTTTATGCCAAGAAGTGAAGTTGCGCGCAAGTTTGTAAGTTAGAAGGGTTAAAAGCGTCAACATGTTTAATTATACCTCTGAATGACCTTTTAACGAACCTGAAAAATTATGATGTACAATCATACTTTCGGGAATGCTTAATATGAGCTACATAGGGCTTTGATGCTATTAAATGATGATACGCGCAAGTTTGCGCGTTAAAGGGACCAAAAGCGTCAACATCTGAATCTACACCTATGAGTGACTATTTAAGCGAACTAGAGCATCGTAATAATTGAGCATACGTTCGGGAATGCTTAAAATGGGCCATGGAAGGCTTTGATGCCGATAAATAATATTACGCATTACTTTATGCGTTAAAAAGATTAAAAGCGTCAACGAGACGAAACTAGTGTTTTCGGGGAACGTTTAGCAAAACCGGACCTAACGGTGTTTGGTGATACTCTCAAGATCATCTACATACTGACTAGAGGGGTTAAAAGTACCTAAAATGCAAGTTAAAATACATTTAAAGGTGCAGGGACTGAACTTGCAATGTTTGAAAGTTTAAATGCTGATTTCGTGAGTCTAGGCGGGCCGCGTAAGAGACCTCTCATTCTTACGCGGGGCGTGTAAAAGTCCCCAGCGACCAAAACAGCTTTCAGCTGCTGTTTTATTACTTGCAGCCCAATTAAACCACTTAAACACTCCTAATTCAATACTAGGGACCCTTAAATGGTATTGAAACATGGTATTACAAATGTACTCATCTGATTATCCCTCCAAACACTTGTTGATCATCAAAGACTCGCCCAAAAACTATAAATAGGCCTTAAGTCCATCCATTTTCATTGCTCATTTCACTCTAAGCTACTCCTCTCTCAAACCTGGAGCTCCTGATCTGAATTGGGAACTTATTCTTAGTAGAAAAGATAGCTAGGACCCTTTGTAAGTGTCTTAGCCCTCTCTTTAGTTTAGTCTTATGTTTTAAAAACCGAAAAGTCAAGTTATCGTAAATTAACTTTGACTTTCGGTTTAAACTCAATTGGTCCAGCCACGGTTCGAGATGAATGTGGTTATGTGACCATAGTTAGGTAGGTGATTAACCCTTAAAAGAGCACCTCCTAATTCTTTCGTTTGCTTAGTTAATTGTCGGGTCAAACCATTAGGTAAAAAGTCAAACTTGGCAGATTTATAAATAATAATTAAAACCAATGATGCAGAGGTTATAAATTATATTTTAACACTCTAATAACTTGGTAATTATTATTAGAACATGTCTAAGCATGTCAACCCTGCAATTCTGAGTTTAAGGTCGGTTCGCAACCGAAAGTCGCAAAAGCTTGACTTTTGCTTTGACTTTCAGTTCTGACCTGATTAAGCTTAATTCTTCCATGTTTTAAGTTTCCATTAGGACCGTATTATATAGTAGTATAACCCCTTGAAGTTATATTGCTTGGTCCTTAGTAGTTTGAATTATATGCACATGTCCGTTATTATGCTTATAAATGCCATAATTGCCCTTTTGACATATAAATGAGATTTTTAGAAATGTGAGTAGACAAAAACCTTTGCTACTGATATATAAGCTTGTCCAAAAAATTTGACATCGGTTCTTGGTCTCAAACAGGAGATATGCCCGATATCGTAAATAGAATCTTTTTATTAATTAAATTGCGATATCTTGCATAAGGCATGTTTAAACTTGGATTTTGACCCAAAAATCATTACATACTGTTAAGATATTATTTTTAGGGATTTTTGGAATTTTTTATCAGATTATAATCTGATCTTATCATGGAGTTCTTGTGTAATTCGGTAAATGACGATAATACCCTTTTCATGCATAAAATGAGATTAGGAATGGATTTGAATGCCAAACCTTTTCCTACTGATTTCATACATTAAATAAATTATTTTGAGCATCTAAAACTGATCAAAATCTCAGATTTCCATAGAACACCTTAATTATCGTCAATTAGCGATTTTTACGCTATTTAGGTGCATAGTATGGTTTTAAACCATAATTAACACCTAAGACTTGTTACCTACTGAATTTTTAAACAAATTTTAATATCATTACAGTAGGTATAGGTCATGAACTCAAACTTCCGAAAATGTCCTTAAAAACATATGTGAAATGACCAAAATGCCCTTTCGGGGCATAGTTTGGCCATAATTGGTAAACCTCGCATAGATATAATATCTTACCGATGTAATGGGATAAAATAAATATTTTTACTGAATGTTTAGACCAGAACCTCAGTTTATTATAAAATCTCTTTTATAATCATTTAAATGACCAAAATGCCCCTACGGGACTTAAATTGGTTTTAAATACTTTTTGGGCGCATATGTTAAATACTTGTATATGATTCATTTGGTTGCCCGTTATGCATTTACGCGTTCGGATCGGTTTAAGTAACTAGTTTACGTAAGTTTTCCGAAACGGGTTTAACCTTATCATTTTTTTACTTCAAAATCCAGAATGTACTTAGTTTACCCATATTATACAAGTCCTCGTACTTGTTGGGTCTAAAATTAAATTCTTTTCCGGTCATCGCTTAATCTAGCGTATCGTACAGCTTTAGATAATGACTATAAGATCTTATAATAACTATAAGATCTTATAGGCAAATGAAATGGCTAGTTTGATTTTCGATTGCGAACAAAGTCTTTGGTATGATGAAAAAATGTGAGCGTGTGTTAGTGATTATGTTGAGTATGAAGTTCACGGGCAAGAAATTCATCGAACCGATTAAGTTGATAGGTAGCATTTCATAGAGTTTTGAAATTCGGGTAATAAAACGTTTTAAGGTATGATTAAAAATTTTGGGTTTGTAAGTTATGTGGAAATAGATCATGGGGTAGGATATACGTTTAATAAAAACAATGAATTTTGAAATTTGCATAGTAGGGATTTTGACAAATGAACACGACTTAGATGTAAAACGGGCAGAGTTTCCCCTGTTTTTGCACGATCCCGACAACTCAAGTTGTCGATTTATTTGTCAAACTCAACAATCAACGAATATTATATATTTATACGAGTTATATAACGAAAAATATGTGTATTCACGCAAGTTTCAAAGACACGTTAAATGAACAAGTTCGACTAGTGTTTCATGATTAAAAATCTAACTAAAATATAACCAATAATAATAAAATTTGTGTCGTCTAGGATTATACCAAGTCTCGGATGAATCGTTGACCAGCAGTTGACCGTTTGACTTGTGTTGACTGAACCGAAACAAAACTGAACAGAACTGAACTGGAGTACGACCTGAACTTTGACCAAATTTGACCAGATTTAACTGACGTTAACCGGGGTTTAACCAAACCCGAACATCGAACCTGAAACAACAAAATCAACAGCCTTGAATCGACGTATAAACAAAACAACCCTCGAAACAAAACTAAGTTGAACATTACCCGAATCCGACGAACCTGACTGAGACTCGAACCGGACATAACAAAATATATCCAAACCAAACTGAGCTGAAACATTATTAGACTCGGTAATAACATAATCATCTTCAATGTGCAGGAAAAATAAAGAAAAGAAAGGGGAAGGTGTTACCGTGAACTCGCCGGACCAAGCTCCGCCGCCGCCACCGCCGTCGCACCACCACCTCCGTCTTCATCATCAATATCAACGACACCAGCTTAATACTCCATCGCCGGCCGTTTAATCGAGAGCCAAAGAGTGGGAGTGGTGTTGCAGGTAGGTGCCGCCGGAGGGGGGGTGTCGTTTCGTCGGAGAATCGAGCGGCCGGAGCTGAAACCCATACCGCCGCAGACGGCAATTCTGATCGTGAGTGGGTGTGGTTGTCGTTGTCGTTGAGAGACACCTGAAATCAAGTCGGAGTGGTCACCTCCGCCGCCATTCACGTCGACGCCGCTGACAAATTCACGAAGAAGAAGAAGAGGGTGGGATGTTTGGTTGTGGATGTTGTTTGATAACAGAGGGAGAGATGAGGGAGTAGAGTTTGTGAGTCTATGTGACATGTTTGGAGAAGATGTAGGGCATGTTTGGCTAAGCTTATTATAGTTAAAAAGGACTTTTGGGAAAATGAATTTTTGAAAAGGAGTTTTTAAAAAAAGTGTTTGGATTAGCTTATTGATGTAAAATGACTAAAATGGGCATTCTTTTAGATATAAGGGGGTAAAGAAAAGGTATATTGGTAATTTGTAGTTTGAAAAGTTAAAAGCTGGCCAAGAAGTCACAATATTGTGACTGCCAAGAAGTCACAATATTGTGACTTCTTGAAACCTCCTTTTTCTTCTTTGAAAAAAGCCATTTCTAAAAGGACTTTTGGCTTAGCCAAACACAAAAACAACTTATTGGCTTTTTGATAAGTCAATAAGCCAATAAGTTGTTTTGAAAAGCTTAGCCAAACATGCCCGTAGTAGCAGAGAAGAGAACAATTAAGGGGAAAGGATCTGATGAACGGTTGCAACAAAATTCATTTAGGGTTTTGCTAGTATTATATAGGTAGGTTTAATCTAGTGGGCTTGAGCCAAAGGCCCACGAGCCCATCTCGTGTGTTTAAGCGGCCCGACAGTTCCTACGAACTCGTTTTTCGAAACCCGATCGTCGTAGAATGTCGTATAATATTATTTTAAAGTTTAAATACGTGAAATACTGTTGATGATTGATATTGGTCGCGTTCGCTTGTCGGTCGCGTTAAAAGTGCGTAAAATGCGTAGCTTTCCGTTTTTAACCCGTTTTTCGATCAGATTTCAACTGCGTTTCTAAAAATAGGAAACGATCCCGAATTTTATAAAAAAAACAAAGAATTACGAAAATACGAGGCGTTACATGAATAAGTTTAACGTTATATATTTATTAATAAAAATTGTCTTTAATAAACTAGTGTCGAGTCGAATAAACCCGTTACACAGGTTTAATAAAATATAATGTGATCTGTTAAAACATACAGTCGTCAAGGTATGTTTTAAAAAATAAACTTTGACGTGATAATTATAAATACTGTAAAATTAATTTTGAAACATTTTTCTTTTTAGTTGGATATTAACTTTTTTATGTAATTGATAAATGTTAATACAATTAAAGTGTAGTTAATCCTTTTAACTATAATTTTAGTACAAATAGGTTAAACTAAATTGTAATTGTAATACATATAAAATTAAGAACGAAAACTTGAATTTGTTTTAATACCATATGTTTTCTTTCTTATTTGACATATTCAATATTTGCCATTTAAACTATCCATAAAAAATAATGATTATCATCATTTTTCCTTTTTTCTAATATTTTAACAACCATAATTTTGAATATGATGGTATTTGAAGACATAAATAGAAGATCTAAAGTGAAAAAATAAATTAATTTGGAAAATTCTTAATTGGTCTTAAATAAAATAAAAATGATAATTAATTTCATATTAAATTCATTTAGTTAATGATAAAATAAGTATCTATAATTAAATTTATAACTATATTTTCTTAATATTATTATTATTTAATAGAAGAGATAGTCGGAAAAACCAAAAATTAGATTACCTACAATGGTGACAAACGTCCTCAGTTATTTTCATTTATTAGTTATAAAGATAAAAATAAGAAAAAGTACAATCAAAATATAGATTATAAAAATTATTATCAACATTTATTTGAATTATCCAAAATAAAACTACACATATTATAATGACTAATTGTTTAAAGAGTTAAATGCCATTTTAGTCCCTGTGGTTTGGGCCATTTTGCCAGTTTAGTCCAAAGGTTTCATTTTTAACCTGTGGGTCCAAAAAGGTTTCACAGTTGCCATTTTAGTCCACTGGGTTAACTTCATCCATTTTTTCTGTTAACGATAAGGCCAATTCGGTCATTTTATATGCCTGAATTGCCCTTTTAGTTAACAGAATTACATACAAAATGACCGAATTGGCCTTCTCGTTAACAGAAAAAATGGATGAAGTTAACCAAGTGGACTAAAACGGCAACTGTGAAACCTTTTTGGACCCACATGTTAAAAATGAAACCTTTGGACTAAACTGGCAAAATGGCCCAAACCACAGGGACTAAAATGGCATTTAACTCTTGTTTAAATTTGTGTAAACATTGTTTGTATTGTTTAATACCAATCAAACATCTATATCAATCAGTTAATTGTAAAATTTATATCTGTCATGTTTTAACTAAAATAAACTTTCATAAGCTAATAATACAACAAATAAGCATAAAACACAGTTTTCTGGACTTTAAATCAAAATAACCGCAAAAAAATTATAAAAAAACAACTTACAAATATTAAACTTTTGTCATTTGTTTATTATAAATACTTTTCAATTGAAAATCACCATGATTATCTATGGAATCTAAAGTGCAGTTTGTTGTTTAAGAGATAAAATGTTTGCAGTCTGCAGAATACATTTGCAGACATTTATAGAAGAAAATTGGACCAAACCTCTGCAATCTACATGAAAAGGTTGTTTGTTTTTTAACGTATGTAGACTTCTAATATATACTAGTGGTGGTGGTGTACGGACGGTGGTGGTGGGTGGTAGCGGTGGTGGACGTGGACGGTGAGTGGTTGTGGTGGACGGTGGTGGTAGACGGTGGTGGTGGTGGTGGTGTTTAACCCTCTACAGGTCTTAGAAGATCTTAAAAGTAGTTGGGCCAAGTCTGCACTGAAGAAGAGCTTGCGCAGACGTTTTATAATGAAACATCTTCGGAAAAACAAACCGTCTGCGGATGGCAATTTCTGCGCATGGTCTGCACGATACAGACAGAAGAATCTTTTTTTAGAAAAAACAAACACCACCTAAGTATGTCTGAAAAAAGAAGAATTATTTGCAAAAATGATTGTTTTAAGATAAAAGATAAGATCCAATATGTAGACTTAATTTTTTTTTTGCAACATGTGAATACTTTGAAAACACTTTATCCAAATTCTTAATTAAATATTGTGAAGATGTGGCACATAAAGATCTTTATTTATCAAGTAGCATAAAAGATTTAGATAAATAATAAAAAGGGTAACTTACATTTCTATCGTATATTCGTAATGGATTTGTTTAAAACCTAGGGTCTGTTTGGTATGGAGGTAATAAAATAGATAAGGGAATGAAATGAATGAGGCAGTGGAATGGACAACGGAATGAAATAAATCGCTCAATTTCACTGTGATGTTTGGTTACTCATATGTGAATATAATTAATTATTACTTTGTACAATTTGATAAACAAAAAAAAAGACGAAGTAACGAAACATAATTTTATTAAAAATGATAAAAATATAATTGTCTCAATAATAATAATAATAATAGTATTAATGGTTAAAGAATTCATAATAAAAAATTTGATATATATATTAATATTAGTATTAATATTAATAATATAAATATAATAATGATAATATATTTCTTTCCATCCCTTGAAGGAATGAAAAAAACACACCCTTATCAAGGAATGAAACCCTTATCAAGGAATGAAAATTCTTATATTTGAAAGGAGTTACATTTCTTTGGAATGCTCTATTCCATTATCATATATATTAATATTAATAATATAAATATAATAATAATAATAATAATAATAATAATAATAATAATAATATATTTCTTTCCATCCCTTGAAGGAATGAAAAAAACACACCCTTATCAAGGAATGAAATTCTTATATTTGAAAGGAGTTACATTTCTTTGGAATGCTCTATTCCATTATCACATGATAACTAAACATGTTTCTTTTCATTCCATTAGAATGATCCATTTCATTCCCCTTTTTATTCCTTCGTACCAAACAATACATTAGTTATGCTTTTATCATTAATCCATCCTTGTAAGACCATGTGTAGTGGTACACATGAATAATGCCTCCACCCATGGCCGTTGTGCGTCATGTGGCAGTCTAGTCAGCAATGAGGCATTATGGGACGTTTTTCTAAAATGGGTGTAGTGGGGATGTGGGCATTGTGGGCCATTTTGTTAAAAGGGGTGTTTTGAAGATTTTAACCACTTGAGTCCAAAATCAAAATATTTAACGCCCTGAGTCTCTACAACCACTTTTCTTAACCATTTGAGTCCAATTTTTTTTTAACAATGTTAGAATTATTCTGTTAACTTTTGTAAAATGACCAAATTACCATTATACTTAAAAAAAACCATTATATTATTATTAAAACTATGAGTTAAATGCCATTTTAGTCCCTGTGGTTTGGACCATTTTGCCAGTTTAGTCCAAAGGTTTCATTTTTAACCTGTGGGTCCAAAAAGGTTTCACAGTTGCCATTTTAGTCCACTTGGTTAACTTCATCCATTTTTTCTGTTAACGAGAAGGCCAATTCGGTCATTTTGTATGTAATTCTGTTAACTAAAAGGGCAATTCAGCCATATAAAATGACCGAATTGGCCTTCTCGTTAACAGAAAAAATGGATGAAGTTAACTCAGTGGACTAAAATGGCAACTGTGAAACCTTTTTTGACCCACAGGTTAAAAATGAAACATTTGGACTAAACTGGCAAAATGGTCCAAACCACAGGGACTAAAATGGCATTTAACCCTAAAACTATTATTAAATATATACACATATTCCATCAACTCACATATCTCTCTCTATCTCCAGATTCCACGCTCTCTCCTAATCACTTTATCTCTCTTATATTTCTCTCACAACAAAACAACCACCACCATAACCACCGCACCACAACCACCGCCGCAGCAACACCGTAGCACCACCACATCCACCAACACCGCAGCACCACCACCATTGTAGCCCCTCCACCACCGATGCACCACATCGGAAAACTCCACCACCGCTGCAACTCCTTCCACCACTGCACCACATCCTCCATCACTGCAACTCCCTCCACCACCGCAAAACAACGTAGCTGCTGCACACATTGGGCTTTTATTAAGCAAGGAATAATGAACTAATTCGAAACCGATTTAGGGTTTTCTGAAAATCGTTCGCCAACGAACGATCTAGGGTTTGTCGTGAAGTTGAAGCGGAGCAATCAAAAAAAGATCTAGGGTTTGCCAACAGCGGATCTAGGGTTTGCCGTGTGTAATGCGTTTAGAAAGATGAGGGAGCGATGAAGTTGAAGCGGTGCAATCATGTATCATTCGTCCAGATTATGTTTGTGTATGTGTATATGCAAATTATGTTTTTGAGATTTATAATATTAACTGCTTTTGTTTGTGTATTTGCAAATTATGTTGATTTGCTTTTGAAAAACTTGATGATGAGTGTTTCTGTTATTAATTTGATGTTCTGGACATGTGATTTGGGATAAATGTTTGGGAATTTGGTGACATAAGCAGCACGTTGCATGTTTATATGGTGCGGTGGTGGGTGTGGTGGTGGTGCGGTGATAGAGGGTGGTGGTGGTAGGATCTCTAGAGAGAGAGAAATACAGTGTGAATTGTGTAAAGATGAAACATTTATTATTTTATATATAATATATAATATCTTACTCCTGTGCCTTAAAGACTTGTTCATTATACTCTTATGCATATAAGAATTGTACTTTATGTGTAGATGATTAAATTGCCCTTGTTGTTAACAAACTTGGTGCATGGTGTTAGAAATTTGGACTCAAATGGTTAAGAAAAATGGCTATAGGGACTCAGGGCGCTAAACTTTTAATTTTGGATTCAAATGGTTAAAACCACTAAAACATTAGGACTCAAAAAATAAATTTTCCTAGAATAAAAAAGGTTATTTTCTTAATCTCACAAACAACATCTACGAATTCATTCAATTGATGGAAACAAGATTTAGTTTCATTTATCTTTTAGTATCTGTTATTTTCAATTTTTCATTTTGAACAGTAAATTTTTACTATTTTTATTATTAATATTTCTCTTATCGTGTTCTGAATTAAAAATATAACCAGTATAAAGAAACCCCGCGTTGCGGCGGGGGGTAAAACTGTGCCAAATAGCATCAATGTCACATAACCGCGAGCGACCATCAACACTGAATTTACGACGTGTTAATATGGAGCAATTAGACCGAAACGTAAAACATAGAAAATAATAACTAAATCGATTTAGGACCCGCACGTTATGACGAACTTGTTAAACAGAAATAGACGATGTAAAAACGTTGAACCACACACGCACGGGGGTAAAAAATCGTGTCCAATGATGTGTTGACACGTGTAATAAACCCTAATAAAGTCAAACATTGACTATGAGGGACTATTTTCGTCAAAATCGAAAACCTTGATTTTAAAAGGACTGAAAGCGTCAACATGCCTAAACTAGGCCTCTGAGTGACCTTATACGATGTCCGTATTCTCAAATGAGCCACTTGTTGGACGAGAGGAGCCGTTTGCATAATTATGTGAAAGTTTGCGCATCGAAGGATTAAAAGTGTCAACATGTTAATTCTTACATCTGAGTGACCTTTTAACAAACCGAGAGCTTCATAATGTTTGATTATATTCTCGGGAATGCCTAATATTGGCCATTCAAGGCTTTTATGCCAAGAAGTGAAGTTGCGCGCAAGTTTGTAAGTTAGAAGGGTTAAAAGCGTCAACATGTTTAATTATACCTCTGAATGACCTTTTAACGAACCTGAAATATTATGATGTACAATCATACTTTCGGGAATGCTTAATATGAGCTACATAGGGCTTTGATGCTATTAAATGATGATACGCGCAAGTTTGAGCGTTAAAGGGACCAAAAGCGTCAACATCTGAATCTACACCTATGAGTGACTATTTAAGCGAACTAGAGCGTCGTAATAATTGAGCATACGTTCGGGAATGCTTAGAATGGGCCATGGAAGGCTTTGATACCGATAAATAATATTACGCATTACTTTATGCATTAAAAAGATTAAAAGCGTCAACGAGACGAAACTAGTGTTTTCGGGGAACGTTTAGCAAAACCGGACCTAACGGTGTTTGGTGATACTCTCAAGATCATCTACATACTGACTAGAGGGGTTAAAAGTACCTAAAATGCAAGTTAAAATACATTTAAAGGTGCAGGGACTGAACTTGCAATGTTTGAAAGTTTAAATGCTGATTTCGTGAGTCTAGGCGGGTCGCGTAAGAGACCTCTCATTCTTACGCGGGGCGTGTGTCACACCCCTTTCTACGGCGGAAGCACGAGGTGTGATCATGAAAGGTTCTCATTGCATACGAAGAGTAAACATGCTACATGCTCGTAAAAATAACATTCAAATACCATAATTTGAAAACATGCGTTAGCGTTTACATCGCTAAGTCGCATAAAACATTGTCTTAAAAGTTTACAACTTTATTTAATGTTAAACACAAGCGACATCCACGAGCATAAGCAAGACCACGCGCACATCCATCCTAGTTACCTGAAATACATGTGAGTTTTTGGAAAAACGTCAACATAAAGTTGGTGTGAATTCATGCAGTTTTGTATTTCATGTTTGTATACTTTGTATGAAAACATAGTTTGTGAGTAAATCAAGTTTTCATATGTAAATTCAGTTTCATGTGTACACCACGTACATCTGTATAATTCAATTTCTTCTTGAGTACCCCACGTACTTCAAGTTATTTATCAATCTTCTTGAGTACCCCACGTACTTCAAGTTATATATCAATTCTCTTGAGTACCCCACGTACTTCAAGTTATTTATCAATTCTCTTGAGTACCCCACGTACTTCAAGTTATTTATCAATTCTTGTATGGTATGAATTTTATGTAAATACAGTATTTCTGTAATTATCAGATTGTTAATGGGTTGCAAAGCCATTAACATGTGACACGTCATAGGAAGCTACCAAACCTAAGGCATTTAATTGGTATATTCTGAGACACAAAAACACCCCTCGATTCTCGCCCCGATCGAGTGTGAGGCTGCCAGGCACCTGTTAGATCTAACCTTTTGTTCCGCGGTCTGAATGTATACGTTGATTAATGGTGCTTCTGAACCCTATTCGTGACACTATTTCTCATAACGCCTCCTACTTGGTTCTCGTTCTCACCAAGCGCGTTTCTTGTTATCATTTCTCATAGCGCCTTATACTTGGTTCTCGTCTCACCAAATGCGCTTCTCATATTCATATATTTCGTCACACTTGGTTCCCGTTCTCACCAAGTGTACTTCTTGTATTTATATCATACCATTTATAAATATTGTACTTTTGTACATGTATTTCACCCCCGAAGTTATAAAAACTGAAAACAGTTAAAGAGAAAAGGGGGAGCATGAACTCACAACTTTGCGTTCCTAGCGTCGTAAACTCCACCGGGTTTGCTTAATTAACGTCGTAACCTATACGCGTTTTCTTAACGTTAGTCACTAGACTTGTGTCGCACAAGTACAGTCACTCTCTTTTGTGTATATTCTTGTGTTAAAAATATTCTATATTTTTAACTACGCATCTTACTTATATTATTTTCTCCAAAAATAAATATAAGTCTTTTATGTTTTGCACTTTGCACCCGAATCATGTATCTTGTGTTTTGTATGTGTATTTCTATATTTCTACTCCTCATGAGTATTTAGTGTATTTTTAAGTCTTAATACACTAGCACGTATAACACATACTATATACACTTAGCACAGAATTTGGTGATAAAATAATATATATTTTTCTCTCCAAAAATATATATACATAATATCCATTTTTATCCTTCAAGAAATCACCATTTCTTATCACCAAAAATTAGGGAAACCTTGGTAATACTTTTAAACACATTTTTAGGGAATAAGTTTATCAAAACTTATATTTTTTTCTAAGTGTCAAAATTTATAAAAATTTTGACAGAGTTTCCCCTAAAAATGGAGGTTTCCCACGTTTTCAAAACGTGTGTTTATTTTCTTTTAAATCATCATCAATCATCAACAATCAGCAACAACAATTATCAACAGTAATCGTCAACAATAATCACTAATTTCATGAACTTGCATATTTACAAAAATGTGTAGTAACTTACTAGCACATTTAGTAAGTCTTGTTATCCTTAAAAATATGTTTAATTTCTTAAAAACTTTATTTTTAAGGAATATGAAGTTTTACCACTTCTAGTCGGTTTTTACGAAAACTATTTCTTCGTTAACACTTTTGTTACTCAAGTATCCATATATTTATTTGTTCACAAAAACCACTTTTGTTTGTGTAAGACCCGGTTTAGAACATGTGATTTCTTTAAAGTGTGGTTCTTCAAAAATACCACTTGCAGATACGTAGATCCGCTAGTTTTAATCACCCATGTACAGGTTAAATCACTTTTACACAAGTAAAATATTTTACACAAGTTCATGTCTTTAGTGTGGTAGAGTTTCGCCTTTTAACCCTTGTAGTAACCAAAAACGAGCTTATGTGAAGATCCATGATCTTACAAAGTCGGGTTAAACGATGATCCGAGCTACCACAACATAGATCGGGTCTAAATAATCACATATTTCAAGTACTACAACTTTTACACAACACATGAGCTATTAACCACCATTTTAGTGTTTTTACTAGACTTTTATACTTCAAAAAGTATGTTATCGATATTTAACCGACGAAAATCCTTTTAACCACTTTAGACAAGTTCAAAAGTGAGTTTTAAACATTATACCTCTAGCTCAAGGCTAGGGAAGATCTTTGATGAAAAACGCGTGGATAAAAGCTAACGGTGGAGGTCCTTCGCGTTCCGAGTGCACAAGAGCTCCTAATACGCGACCCTTAACGCTTGTAGATGCTTGAAATATGAAGATCAAGATCGAAAGTATGATGGATGGATTAGGGGTGTTTGGCCGTAAGTTGTGAGAGAGCAAGAGGGAGAGTTGGTTCTTGTGTTGTGTTGCAAATGAGCTTGTGTGTATCAAGAGTGTTTTATAGACAAAAGTGTGAGTATTGTCCAAGGGATCATGTGCCATATAGATACTAGACAACTTGATTAAAATAATAAAAAGAATTCAAGGGTTGTCCCCTCTAGTTGGGACCGATTACAATGGGGGGGGGGGCGGTTTGGTTAGTTTGTAACTAATCTTTAAGTATTAGTTAGATTAAACTAAGTTAAGTTAAGTGTTTAACCCCGTTACTAATGTGTAGCGTGTTATGACGGGTGTTATGGTATACGGGGACCCTAACTGGCTCAGAAAAAGACAAATAATGAAAATAACAGTATTTTTATGTTCCGGGTATAGTCCGGTTGTTCGGTTACATACCGATTCGTTAAAGTGCTAAATTACACTTTTTAGTGTCGTTTAAGTACCTTTCTTGTACTCTTTCAATTCCCAACACTTAGGGAAATATTCTGGATAATAAAATGACATTTCTGCATAATATTTACATGCTTAAATGCTGATTATTGCTGAATTATTATAAATTCTGCACTTAAAGTGCGTTTCGGGTGCTTTTTAGTGCTTATTTTTGCTTTCGTATTGCATATACATTAACCCTTGTATGTACTCTTGGGTTTTAATGCATTCTTGTCGTCGGACCTACACCTAGGCCTCAATTCTGGTGTCTGACTGCTTTCTGCAGTTCTGTTGACACATTGTGTCTTACCGGTGAGTTTACTATTATTCTGACGCAACGCTCTCGTTTATGCATAAAGCAATATTTTGTAGTATACAACATGCATGAATTCACTTGTCTAATCATGTGTTCAGACATTGCTGACAATTAAACTCATAATTGCAGTCTTTAAGCAATAATTATAGTGTACGGAAATTACCGGTTTGTGCCAGTTGTCACAGCGTGTAAAAGTCCCCAGCGACCAAAACAGCTTTCAGCTGTTGTTTTATTACTTGCAGCCCAATTAAACCACTTAAACACTCCTAATTCAATACTAGGGACCCTTAAATGGTATTGAAACATGGTATTACACATGTACTCATCTGATTATCCCTCCAAACACTTGTTGATCATCAAAGACTCGCCCAAAAACTATAAATAGGCCTTAAGTCCATCCATTTTCATTGCTCATTTCACTCTAAGCTACTCCTCTCTCAAACCTGGAGCTCCTGATCTGAATTGGGAACTTATTCTTAGTAGAAAAGATAGCTAGGACCCTTTGTAAGTGTCTTAGCCCTCTCTTTAGTTCAGTCTTATGTTTTAAAAACCGAAAAGTCAAGTTATCGTAAATTAACTTTGACTTTCGGTTTAAACTCAACTGGTCCAGCCACGGTTCGAGATGAATGTGGTTATGTGACCATAGTTAGGTAGGTGATTAACCCTTAAAAGAGCACCTCCTAATTCTTTCGTTTGCTTAGTTAATTGTCGGGTCAAACCATTAGGTAAAAAGTCAAACTTGGCAGATTTATAAATAATAATTAAAACCAATGATGCAGAGGTTATAAATTATATTTTAACACTCTAATAACTTGGTAATTATTATTAGAACATGTCTAAGCATGTCAACCCGACAATTCTGAGTTTAGGGTCGGTTCGCAACCGAAAGTCGCAAAAGCTTGACCTTTGCTTTGACTTTCAGTTCTGACCCGATTAAGCTTGATTCTTCCATGTTTTAAGTTTCCATTAGGACCGTATTATATAGTAGTATAACCCCTTGAAGTTATATTGCTTGGTCCTTGGTAGTTTGAATTATATGCACATGTCCGTTATTATGCTTATAAATGCCATAATTGCCCTTTTGACATATAAATGAGATTTTTAGAAATGTGAGTAGACAAAAACCTTTGCTACTGATATATAAGCTTGTCCCAAAAATTTGACATCGGTTCTTGGTCTCAAACAGGAGATATGCCCGATATCGTAAATAGAAGCTTTTTATTAATTAAATTGCGATATCTTGCATAAGGCATGTTTAAACTTGGATTTTGACCAAAAAATCATTACATACTGTTAAGATATTATTTTTAGGGATTTTTGAAATTTTTTATCAGATTATAATCTGATCTTATCGTGGAGTTCTTGTGTAATTCGGTAAATGACGATAATACCCTTTTCATGCATAAAATGAGATTAGCAATGGATTTGAATGCCAAATCTTTTCCTACTGATTTCATACGTTAAATAAATTATTTTGAGCATCTAAAACTGATCAAAATCTCAGATTTCCATAGAACACCTTAATTATCGTCAATTAGCGATTTTTACGCTATTTAGTTGCATAGTATGGTTTTAAACCATAATTAACACCTAAGACTTGTTACCTACTGAATTTTTAAACAAATTTTAATATCATTACAGTAGGTATAGGTCATGAACTCAAACTTCCGAAAATGTCCTTAAAAGCATATGTGAAATGACCAAAATGCCCTTTCGGGGCATAGTTTGGCCATAATTGGTAAACCTCGCATAGATATAATATCTTACCGATGTAATGGGATAAAATAAATATTTTTACTGAATGTTTAGACCAGAACCTCAGTTTATTATAAAATCTCTTTTATAATCATTTAAATGACCAAAATGCCCCTACGGGACTTAAATTGGTTTTAAATACTTTTTGGGCACATATGTTAAATACTTGTATATGATTCATTTGGTTGCCCGTTACGCATTTACGCGTTCGGATCGGTTTACGTAACTAGTTTACGTAAGTTTTCCGAAACGGGTTTAACCTTATCATTTTTTTACTTCAAAATCTAGAATGTACTTAGTTTACCCATATTATACAAGTCCTCGTACTTGTTGGGTCTAAAATTAAATTCTTTTCCGGTCATCGCTTAATCTAGCGTATCGTACAACTTTAGATACTTTAAGCTAGCCGGTCTAAGTCTACGACTTAAATAAGACCGTTAGCATTCTGAATTGGTTATATATTACCATCACTCCAGACTAGAGCCACCCGGTAAAAGCTACCTGCATTTAGATAGATTGGAAACGACTGAGTTATTATGCTGTGAATCAAGTATTAGCTCAGGTAAATACTTTTAACTTATTTTCCCTTATACGGGCTTGGGATACGGTATTATAATAATACCGCTTGGTCGAGTATGAAATCATTTAATCGGATTGTGAATAATAAACTGCATAACCCGTTTTAATATGTTTTGTTTGATAACATAAACATTGGGGGTTAATACGACTGTGTCCTGGATATCCTCGGCTCATTTCATTTGAAAATGGCCACGACCTATGCACGGGGTGTAGGCATACACCTGACAGATGCAAATGGTAATACAACCCACACGTTGGGGATAACTCCTTTGTGGGTTTTATAAGTGGTGAGTCGGTTAATCATGACCGGCTTCCAAACCGGCCCCATATGTATGACAAACATGTAAAACTGTATACAAGATTTTATTAAAGATTGTCCCAAGTTATAAATGGTTTGTGCCTTGTGCACTTAAATCAATTTTCATAAACTCTTTTCAAATGAGTCGGTTAATTGTATTTACCAGTGAAAACTGACGTATTTTCAAAAGACTAAGTGGCAGGTACTACACATAATAGGCTAGGAGCTGCTCGGTGTCGAAATAAAGGATCTTTCAAATCCTTAAAGATGCCTTAAAGTCTGCTAAACTTCATTTTATACATTCTGTAAAGATCCACTTGTGGATTTGATATTACAGGCTCGTCTATAATAAATACTTTGATATTTTTAGACATTTGAGTTTGTAATAATATTTTATATTCCAAGACTTCCGCTGTGCTAATCTGTGTATGTTTGACCATGATAATATCAACTACGTCATGATACTCCCCACCGGTAATATGTGGAAATATCGGGGTGTGACAGGTTGGTATCAGAGCCAACATTGAGTGAATTAAACACTAGTCTTTTGTGTTTAATCTCAATGACACAGTAGCATATTCCTTAGACCTTTTGAGTCTAGACTTAACATAGGAATGCTCTCATCCCTATTAAGTAAACATTGTTTTCGATTTTATGTATTTTGAATATGTCGCTAAGCAAAGAAGCTGTTGATGGAGATTCTCCTTATCCGAAGCCAAGGAATGCCAAGCTTCGTAAAACGACTAGAATAAGCGTGCCACCGATTTGGAGGAGAGACCTTCATGAGCTCATTCCAAAAATCAAATCTATTGGATAGCAATCAGACTTCAGAGTCCATACCGGAGGTCCCTGAGGCTCAAATTTTAAAGTCTATGCTAGTGGAGTCCATACCATGTGGTCCCTGAGACTCCCGTTTTGAAAATAATGCTAGTGAACGCTGGTGATCCCTATTTCTTACCTCCAAGTTTTGGAATCCCAGACTTGGATTATATCAGTCAAAACCCAATTCGTGATCCATATCATTCCTTAACCATTAAATCCTTGAATTCTACTTTTATAACGGATCCTGATTGGAATACTTACCTTATTCACTGAGGTCTTCAGTGTCCCTACCGTATATGGTAAACAAAGAAGAGAGACAGTCGAAATGGAGCAAGGAAGGCGTTAGAGAATCCTTCTTTCATAATATTCTTTCTCTTTCAAGTCCTTATAAGGACCTATCTCTTCTATTTAGTCCCTATGTGGACATACCTTTTGACTTAAGACCCTATATGGGCATTTTCTATTTGGTCCTTTCATGGAAATTATATTTCAATATAGTCCCTTGTGGACATTATATTCCAATAAAGTCCCTCGGTGGACATACTATTTCAATAAAGTCCTTTCGTGGACGTGTGATTTTATTAAAATCCCTTTTGTGGATACACTATTTTAAAATAGTCCTCTCGTGGACTTGATATTTCAATATAGTCCCCTCATGGACATTATATTTCTTCATAGTCCTTTCGTGGGCATAGTATTTCATAAAAAGTCTTTTCGTAGACATATTATTTTATCAAAGTTCCCTGGCGGACATAATAATTCATTATCGTCCTTTCAAGGACATATTATTTCATCATAGTCCCTTCATGTACATGCTGATTCATCGAAGTCCCTTTTATGGACAAATTATTACATTTAGATCCCTTGTGGACATGATATTTTATTATAAGTCCCTTTAAGGACATATCGTTTCATTAATAAGTCCCATTGAGGACGTACCTTTCGACATAAAGTCCCTACGAGGACAATTGTTCATTAACGTCCCTTCATGGACATGTTATATCATAATAATCCCAATGCGGACATATCTTATAGTCCCTTTACGGACTTATATTTCCTTTTAGTCCCTGCACGGACTAAAGCTGCTTTAAGTCCCTGTGAGGACATCTGTACAGCAAAGCCCTTTTGTGTGCACGCTGTACCAATATAGTCATTTTATGGACATGTTATTTCATTAAAATCCCTTTGGGGATACGTTATTTCGAAATAGTCCCTTTGAGGACATGATATTTCATTATAACCCCAATATGGACTTATAATATTTATAGTCCTTATACGGACTTATATTTTTCCTCTTAGTCCTCTGTAGACAAATATATTACTAAAAGTCCTGATTAAGGCACTATTGTAAATTCCTAATAATCTAGGAAAGTTTTGAAAATTTTATGTAGGTATTCATTTCGTCTTTTATCCAACGATAGTTCCAAATTTTACTCGAACTTTATCGATCAGCTGAAAATTTCAAAAGATCCTCTTAATGGTATAACCTAGCCTATATGTCTATGAACATGGCTATGATGGTAAAACCCTCTTAAGATAATTAATCTTTGTTAACATCTGAGAACATGTTAACACTCCTGGTAGTGTGGCGTGAGAAACCACATCAGCCGTCAAGCTATTAGATTACATCCAAGCCTTAAAGCCTATATGATCATAGTAGATCATGGCAAGTATCATCAATGTGATGATCATACCATAAACATCCATTAGTGGTGAAGTGCCTACGGGCTATACTTGTTGTCTAATAAAGACAATGACAGTTGTAGTCTACGACTCCCTGTCTAAAAATGTTGGACTATGTCCAAACATAATAGTCTATATGATCAATGCGGTCATGACTAATATCATCTAATACGATGATCATGTTATTTAACATCCTTTAGTGATGTTCTGCCTACGGGCTATAATATATTGTCCATTTGAGACATTGACATTGTGATCTTTATGATTTCTTGTCTAAGGTGGTGAGCTATGCTCAAGCCAAATAGTCAATATTATTAATGCAATCATGACTTATATCATCTAATATGATGAATCTATCATAAACATCCATTAGTGATGTTTCGCCTACGGGCCATATTATATTGTCCATTTGAGACAAAGACATTGTGATCTTTACGATCCCCTGTTTAAGGTAGTGAGCTGTGCTCAAGCCTAATAGTTTATATGATCAATGCAATCATGACTAAAATCGTCAGTGCGATGATTAAAATTTAACATCCTTAATGATGTTTTGCCTAAGGGCTATATTATATTGTCCAATTGAGACAAGGCAATTATAATCTTTTGTGATTCTTTGCCCAAGGGGGTGAGCTATGCTCAAATCCCATAGTCTATATGATCATTGCGATCCTGACTAGTATCATCAGTAAGATGATCATAATATTAACATCCTTAGTGATGAAATGCCTACGGGCTATACTTTACTCTATTGTCGATAAGACAAAGATAGTGGTGATCTTTATGATCCCCTATTCAAAATGGTGGGATTATACCCAAACCTAATAGTCAATATGATCGATGTGATCATGACTAATATCATTAGATACGATGATTATATATAAACATCCATTAGTGATGTTAATTGGTTTACCTTTCTATCAAATGAATCGTCTTTCAAGACGATGACAGTTGTAGTCTATGACTCCCTGTCCAAAGGTGAAGAACTATGTTCAAGCCTTAAAGCTTCCGATCTAACAAGATTGCGGCCTATGAATTGATGTCCTTGTGACAAACCCACAAATTATATTTCAAGTCATCCATGACAAGCCTCCGTGCTATAATTTGTCGTTCGTGACAAGTTAACATACTAAATGTTAACATCCCTTGTGACAGGCCTTTTGTGCCAGATTTGATAAAAGTCCTTCGTGACAGGCCTTAGTGCCATATCCTATAACGTCCTGGAGACAAGGCCATTTGTGCCATATCTAAATGTCATTGCGACAAGGCCTTCGCGCCATATGATTACTTATGTCCTTCATGACTGGGCATTATGCCATACCTTTCTACGTCCCTCGCAACGGGCCTCTGTACCATAGGTATATATATATATAATAAAAGTCATGTAAGGCTAGCCTTTGAGCTATTCATAATCGTCCTTGTGACAAAGACAGTTGTGACATTATGATCCCCTGTCAAGCAGGTATTGAACTCGCTCCAAACTTTGAATGCCATTGATGGTCCTTTTGTGACCTAGGCTAAATGTAATGGATATACATTCAAATAACATTCATTAGGAATGTTCGGAACATAATAGCCTATACGGTTTATGGATGCCGTGGCTAATCTACGTCAGGTCATCAGGATGATGACTAATAATTGTTTAATTTGGTGATTAGTACCAAGTTTCGAGTATGGAAAACTCGAATGAGGCAGACAACAGTCGCGATACTATTAATGCAACAAAAGCTAATAAAGCTACAAGCATAAACCTCAATATTAATGGAGTTAATCTCCAAGCTGTGGCTGACGCAGCAGTTGGAAAGGCCATGGAAAATGTCATGAAAGAGTTCAAGGAGCCGAGTGCTACTCGTTCCAAATCCCGTTCAAAACCATATTTAATTGCTCATGAAGAGAGCTTTGTTCACACTTCGAATGTGAAGGATGAACCAAAGGAGGAGGGTAACTCCCAGAAATCTAAGAAAAAGAGCAAATACGGACTTAATAAAAAACCAACATAAGTTCAGTAAGAAGCCTGTATGTAAGAACTGCCATAAAAGACACTGGGGACAGTGTCAAATAGATCAAAGACCAAAGCAGTGTGGCATATGCAAGGAACTGGTCATTAGTCCCATGAATGTAGGGACATAAAGAATGCAGTCTGTTACGGCTGCGGTAAGAAAGGCCACATCAGAACTAGATGCCATAAAGCTGCCAAAGAAGGTGCAGCTAAGCCTGGAAAGGCTAAGAAGGGAAATGCCTGAATTCACCTGATGAATGCCAAGAGGCAGTACATGATGTCATCAAGTACATTCCTTATCAATTACCAATGATAATTTCTGCTAAGTGTCATGTTTCTAATACAGGCAATAATAAGTCTTTCATAAACCATAAGCTTAGCAAACTTTTTGATGATACTCATAAAAGCTCCAGATGCTAAGTATAAGGTAGAACCAACCAATGAAAACCATAGAGACCGTCTCTTCTATTTTTTCGACGAAGATCTTTCTAAAAAATCTAAAAGTACTCTTTCTTCGAATAGAGTACAACAATATATGTTATTTTAATTACTTCCTCATTGATTTTTATCAACTGCGAGTGCCAACTATGTTTGATAAAAGCGCCATATGAGGATTGGCGTAACCTAGTGTGTCCCATAGATTGCTTCCATGCCTGATCAGTATGGAGGTTTAATGCATGGAACCACTAAGATATACCAATAGTCATATTGTACTAAATTCAGCTAGTGGTATTCAAAGAAGATATCCATAATAGAAATGCCTAAGTAGGCGTCTCCACTTAAGGCATCCGTGCACTCGTAAAATAGATGTGTCATTTGCATGGCACAAGCGACGGTAAGTGGACCAAGGTCAAAGATTGAGCTACCTCTATCATATTTGGATAACTTGATTTCTTCTCAGTAGAACTACCCTGTTTTACCCCTGAGGGGCAAAGTGAAGTTAGGATTGACATCCTATTAGGAGCTGTATCTGTTACAGAAGCTCCATATCGGTTAGCATCAACAGAAATGGAAGAACTGAGGGCTAACCAGATGAGTTATAAAGAAAGGCTTGTACAGCTTAGCTCATTGTCTTAGGAGCTCCGACTATTATTGTTGATAAAGGAAAGCACGATGCAATACGCTTGTGCATTGGTTATTGCAACCTAACTAGGAAACGATTAAGAATCATTATTAGCTGCCCAGGATCGTCGATTTGTTCGACTAACTATAAGGGTAGTCAATTCCTTAAGATTGATTCGGATAGTAGTTGGAATGACTATCTCACCCTAATTAAGTTCTCCTATAACCAATAGCATTATATAAGCATCAAGGTTGCTCCCTTGGAGACCTTGTATGGGAGAAAGTGACAAATGCACGTTTGATGGGTAGGAGTTGAGAAAACCCAAATATCAGAATCTAAGATTGCTTAAAGACGACGGATAAGATAATACGAATCTGAAATCGTCTGAAGGCTGCCAGTAATCGGCAGAAGAGCAATATGAAAGAGAGACCCAGATCTCTTAAAGTTCCAAATAGGGAACAAGGCTCTATTGAAAATATCAATGTGGAAGAGTATGATACATTTCAGTATGAAGGGTAAATTAAGCCCTAGATATATAAAATCATTCGAGATCATCGAATGTGTCGGCAGCATAGCTTATAAGTTAAACTTGCCTGAAGGGCTTAGTGGAATTCACAATGTGTTCCACATCTGTAATTTAAAGAAATGTCTAGCTGATGAATCGCTAGCAATGTCTCATGAAGACGTACAGATTGATGAAAGCCTGAGGTTTATTGAAAGACCTATATCGATCAAGAATCGACAGGTTAAGAAACTCCGAAGAGAAGCATGTACCTATTGAATAAGTCAATTGGGACGTCCGTAGAGGCCCCTAATATACTGCGGAAGTTAAGTCTATTATACGACAGAAAGTACTTCCATCTTGTTGAGCAAATCTCGGGGTCGAGATTTCTTTTAAGGGGTTGAGGATCTAACACCTCGTAAAAAATCGTGTCCAATGATGTGTTGACACGTGTAATAAACCCTAATAAAGTCAAACATTGACTATGAGGGACTATTTTCGTCAAAATCGAAAACCTTGATTTTAAAAGGACTGAAAGCATCAACATGCCTAAACTAGGCCTCTGAGTGACCTTATACGGTGTCCGTATTCTCAAATGAGCCACTTGTTGGACGAGAGGAGCCGTTTGCATAATTATGTGAAAGTTTGCGCATCGAAGGATTAAAAGTGTCAACATGTTAATTCTTACATCTGAGTGACCTTTTAACAAACCGAGAGCTTCATAATGTTTGATTATATTCTCGGGAATGCCTAATATTGGCCATTCAAGGCTTTTATGCCAATAAGTGAAGTTGCGCGCAAGTTTGTAAGTTAGAAGGGTTAAAAGCGTCAACATGTTTAATTATACCTCTGAATGACCTTTTAATGAACCTGAAATATTATGATGTACAATCATACTTTCGGGAATGCTTAATATGAGCTACATAGGGCTTTGATGCTATTAAATGATGATACGCGCAAGTTTGCGCGTTAAAGGGACCAAAAGCGTCAACATCTGAATCTACACCTATGAGTGACTATTTAAGCGAACTAGAGCGTCGTAATAATTGAGCATACGTTTGGGAATGCTTAGAATGGGCCATGGAAGGCTTTGATACCGATAAATAATATTACGCATTACTTTATGCGTTAAAAAGATTAAAAGCGTCAACGAGACGAAACTAGTGTTTTCGGGGAATGTTTAGCAAAACCGGACCTAACGGTGTTTGGTGATACTCTCAAGATCATCTACATACTGACTAGAGGGGTTAAATGTACCTAAAATGCAAGTTAAAATACATTTAAAGGTGCAGGGACTGAACTTGCAATGTTTGAAAGTTTAAATGTTGATTTCGTGAGTCTAGGCGGGCCGCGTAAGAGACCTCTCATTCTTACGCGGGGCGTGTAAAAGTCCCCAGCGACCAAAACAGCTTTCAGCTGCTGTTTTATTACTTGCAGCCCAATTAAACCACTTAAACACTCCTAATTCAATACTAGGGACCCTTAAATGGTATTGAAACATGGTATTACACATGTACTCATCTGATTATCCCTCCAAACACTTGTTGATCATCAAAGACTCGCCCAAAAACTATAAATAGGCCTTAAGTCCATCCATTTTCATTGCTCATTTCACTCTAAGCTACTCATCTCTCAAACCTGGGGCTCGTGATCTGAATTGGGAACTTATTCTTAGTAGAAAAGATAGCTAGGACACTTTGTAAGTGTCTTAGCCCTCTCTTTAGTTCAGTCTTATGTTTTAAAAACCGAAAAGTCAAGTTATCGTAAATTAACTTTGACTTTCGGTTTAAACTCAATTGGTCCAGCCACGGTTCGAGATGAATGTGGTTATGTGACCATAGTTAGGTAGGTGATTAACCCTTAAAAGAGCACCTCCTAATTCTTTCGTTTGCTTAGTTAATTGTCGGGTCAAACCATTAGGTAAAAAGTCAAACTTGGCAGATTTATAAATAATAATTAAAACCAATGATGCAAAGGTTATAAATTATATTTTAACACTCTAATAACTTGGTAATTATTATTAGAACATGTCTAAGCATGTCAACCCGACAATTCTGAGTTTAGGGTCGGTTCGCAACCGAAAGTCGCAAAAGCTTGACTTTTGCTTTGACTTTCAGTTCTGACCCGATTAAGCTTAATTCTTCCATGTTTTAAGTTTCCATTAGGACCGTATTATATAGTAGTATAACCCCTTGAAGTTATATTGCTTGGTCCTTAGTAGTTTGAATTATATGCACATGTCCGTTATTATGCTTATAAATGCCATAATTGCCCTTTTGACATATAAATGAGATTTTTAGAAATGTGAGTAGACAAAAACCTTTGCTACTGATATATAAGCTTGTCCCAAAAATTTGACATCGGTTCTTGGTCTCAAACAGGAGATATGCCCGATATCGTAAATAGAAGCTTTTTATTAATTAAATTGCGATATCTTGCATAAGGCATGTTTAAACTTGGATTTTGACCCAAAAATCATTACATACTGTCAATATATTATTTTTAGGGATTTTTGGAATTTTTTATCAGATTATAATCTGATCTTATCATGGAGTTCTTGTGTAATTCGGTAAATGACGATAATACCCTTTTCATGCATAAAATGAGATTAGCAATGGATTTGAATGCCAAACCTTTTCCTACTGATTTCATACATTAAATAAATTATTTTGAGCATCTAAAACTGATCAAAATCTCAGATTTCCATAGAACACCTTAATTATCGTCAATTAGCGATTTTTACGCTATTTAGGTGCATAGTATGGTTTTAAACCATAATTAACACCTAAGACTTGTTACCTACTGAATTTTTAAACAAATTTTAATATCATTACAGTAGGTATAGGTCATGAACTCAAACTTCCGAAAATGTCCTTAAAAGCATATGTGAAATGACCAAAATGCCCTTTCGGGGCATAGTTTGACCATAATTGGTAAACCTCGCTGTTAGGGCATGAATTTTATGCTAAGGATTATCTATCCTGAGACTAGGCATGGATCACGGATGCTTAATGGCTGATGCAGAGAGTCTGAGGATCCAGAGTTTGAGGATCCAGAGTCTGAGGATCACGCGTCCGAGGATCACGAGTCTGAGGATCAGGATCCTTTATATTTTGCACGTTTTTAATGTGTAAATGCAGGTAATGGACGTAGTGGACCACTCCTTTGCTGGAATCTCGTGGAATATGCTTTTAGGCACGTGCATATTGAAGAAATAACCGTTAGTGGTGGTCATGGGGTGACTTCCACCTTTATCGGGAAGTTAGTTACTTGATTTTTCTTATCATTTTAAGGGGAAAACGAGCTCAATGAAGGCACAACTCGTACACACCACACAACACTCGAATTCTCTGCAAACACTTAGCAAAAAAACACACACTTTCACTAGAAATTCATTGTATTGAGCTTGTTTTCTTCCGAAGTTGTACAAGGATCACTGTTGTTTTTGCAATATAGTTGGTGATCGGTAGTTTCCATCACCCGAGGTTTTTTATGCCGGAGATCTTCTAAAGATCAAGGGCTTTTTCCTTGTATAAATCTCGGTGTTCATCATTGATTTCATATACTTGTTGTTCATTCAATTAACCAAGCATCATACCTCACAAAATCAGATTTGGTTGCATTATCCTTATGTGATTTTTGACCAAAACAGTTTGGCGCCCACCGTGGGGCAATTGGTGCTTCAATTCTGAGAAATTTTGTTCATTTCATTCATTTCGGTTCATTATCTTCAACCACATGGCTTCTCAGGGAAAACTACTCCAAGTTCTATGCCGGCGGTCACTTTTTCACAGGGCATTCCGCCTTTGCATCGTCTCCCCCTTACATTCCAGAAGAATGCTGAGAATTCTCTGAAGAAGACAACCCCCGTTTTCACAAAACCAACTGTTGTTTCTTGCTCTACACTTACTAACAGTGATTTTTATGCTTTGATTGTGCAGATGAAGGATCACATGCAGCAGCAGGTCAAAACCAATGGCAGGATCCTTCGCGAAATTGATAAAATCAGCAGAGGATCACTCCCCTTTGATGTCGAGGTCGCTGAATTTCGACACTCCAGTCATAACTTCCCAGCACTTTACAGCTCCAGATGTCCAATACCAGGGTGCATCAATAGGAATACGTTCTGGATCATCGATAATGTCTCCGGCTCAAGGATCCTCTTTCCAGCCTTCAGGATCCTCATCTCAGCATCAGGGATTCTTCACCAGTTTAGGAGGATGCATGGGGACGCAGCCGATTCAAGGATCCTCTCAGGTTCAAGGATCCTCGCAGGTTCAAGGATCCTCGCAGGTTTAAGGATCCTCTCAGGTTCAAGGATCCTCGCAGATTCAAGGATCCTCTCAGCTTCGAGGATCCTCGCAGGTTCAAGGATCCTCTTAGATTCAAGGATCCTCTCAGGTTCAAGGATCCTCTCAGGTTCAAGGATCCTCTCAGGTTCAAGGATCCTCGCAGGTTCAAGGATCCTCCCAGTTTCAAGGACCCTCTCAGGTTCAAGGATCCTCTCAGGTTCAAGGATCCTCCTTCCAGGTTCAAGGATCCTCATCTCAGGTTTACGGATCCATGGATTATCCTCCAAGACCCCCATTCACAGCACTTCAAGGATCCAACATCTTCCAGGATCTAGGATACTTAAGGAGTGTGCAACCCAGAAGTTCAGATGTTTATCTAGGAGACTTCATACCAATGCAGACCATTGCTTCCTCTGGTCCCTCGGTTATGCCAGAATCCCGCCAACATGGATTCACATCTGGAATTCCAAACTTGAATCATTCAGGAGAGATACCGAAGAGGTTTCAGACACCAAATCTGGTTGCTTGTACAAGGGCTTTGGATCCACACTTACCGGATCAACATTAAAATGGCTGCTAAGTCTTCCTCCTTACTCTATTACTTCATTTGCTAATCTAGTTAATTTGTTTAATAGCCAATTTTCATGTAGTAGAAAATTTGAACGATTAACTAGTGATCTATATAGGGTAACACAAGGTCAAAATGAATCACTTAGAGATTACATCACTAGATTTAGTAAAGAATCCTTAGAAATCCCTAACTTAGATATTGCTACAGCTCTAGAAGCCTTTAAAATGGGTTTGCTTAGGGATTCAATGTTCTATGATGATCTTGTCATGACCCCTTGCAGGAACTTAGATGAAAAAAGAAACAGGGCCCTTAGGTTCATCCGTTTAGAGGATGACAAAAGGATCCACGAGTGGTTGTCAGGATCCTCAAAGCAAGACAAATAAGGATCCTATCTCAAGGATAACTGATCCAAGCAACACTCCAAGCATGGCAACCAGAGTCTGCATGTTGTGGAACAAGATGAAGATGATCAGGATTATCCTCCTATTTCTGAATATTGTTTTTCTGCTGATAATAATGAACTAATCCTTTCTATGCAGAGTTTAGGTGACAAGGTTAGGTGGCCAAGGAAGAATGACAAACCGCCTACCACCAAAGATGAATCAAAATGGTGTGCTTACTATGGGGATTCTGGTCATCTCACAGATGAGTGCATAGCATTAAGGAAGGAGATAGGTTATCTTTTGAGCAAAGGAAACTTGAAGGAATTGCTTGGAACGAAAAAGTCAAGGATCAAGTATCCTGAGAAAGTTCCTGAAAAAGTTCCTCTTCCACCATACGATGCTCAAATCATCTATTTCATCTTCGGAGGTTCTCAGCAGCTAAGAGACGTGCAAAGGAAACAAAGATGGAGAATGGGGGCAGACCTGTTCGGACATCCATCCTTACCCAGCAGAAAGTGATATCATATGATGAGGATAACTGTGCGGACATTCAGGATCCTCATCACGACGGTGTAGTTATTACATTATTTATATCTAACCATTTTGTTCGCAGGATTCTCATTGATGGGAAAAGCTCAGTGAACATAATCCAGTTGGATGTCCTCAATAGAATGGACATCCTTGAATCTGATATTGTCCAAAGATCATCTGTCCTTGTGGGATTCAGTGGAGAGATAAAGATTACATTGGGGGACATCAAACTTCCAATTTATATATATAGGGAGTGAATTCTGTTTAAAAATTCTATGTTATTGACTGCTTATCTTGCCGTAATGTTATCTGTGGCAGGCCATAGATACACGATATGAAGGCAGCCCCCCTCAACATATCATCCATGTGTCAAGCTCCCAACTCTATGAGATATGGTGAAGATAGAAATTGATCAGCAGGAGGCAAAGAACTGTTACACTTCTTCAATGAAGCCAGCCTCCAAGGAGCGAGACGTCATGGAGGCAAGAGAGCCAGATGTCAAGGATATTATGTTGAACTCAGAGGATCCTGAATCCAAAATTTTTATAGAATCTGGGATCCTAGACAGTATTGAGCAGGATTTAGTATCCTTCTTGGAAAGAAGAAAATCTACCTTTGCTTGGAAACATGAAGATATGACAGGTATATCTAAGAATGTTATTACTCACAAACTTGGTATTGACAGGTCTTTCAAGCCAATACCCCAAAAAAGGAGAAAGTTTACACTTGAAAGGAATGTCATTGTCCAAGAAGAGGTAGACAAATTGCTCAAGGCAAGTTTGAGTGGACTGATAAGCATGAAGCTGCACTCAAGGTTCTTAAGGATTATCTATCCTCAGCACCAGCCCTGATGAAACCAGAAAATGGAGAATCGTTATCCTTATACTTAGCTATTTCAGTTAAAGTAGTAAGTGTGATCCTAGTTAAGGATCATGAAGACTCTCAACATCCGGTATACTATGTAAGTAAAATTCTACTTGATGCTGAGGCCAGGTATTCTCATTTAGAGAAATTAATTCTTGATTTAATTATGGCTTCTGCTAAACATAGACATTATTTAGAAACTCACACTATTATTATGAAAGCTAACTTTCCTATTAAGAATGTTCCCAGAAAAACTGAAATGGCAGGTAGAATGGCAAAGTGGATAGTCAAGCATTGAGTATGAACCCAGGACTGCCATTAAGTCCCAAGCCTTAGCTGACTTTGTGGCTGATTTCAGTAGTGATCTACAAAGGAAAGCTGAATTAGAAGTTCAACAACTTGAGAAGACAAAGGATCCTTGGACACTCTTCACGGATGGAGCTTCAAATGTTAAAGGAACTTGACAAGGCACACTACTAAAATCGCCACAGGGGGACATTATACCCCAATCCATTGCATGTGAATTCCAAACCACTAATCATGAGGCAGAGTAGGAGGCCTTGATAGCAGGTTTGCAATTAGCTAGCAATATGAGGATCAGGTATCTTCAAGTATTCGTAGATTCCCTATTAATTACTAACTACTTTAATGGTTCTTATGCTATTAAAGGTGAAATACTAATCGAGTACTTAGAAATAGTCAAGAAATTGGCAGATTCTTTTGCTTTTTTCAGTCTAACACAGGTATCCAGAGAAGAGAATGCAGAAGCAGACGCTTTAACTAACCTTGGATCATTCCTAAAGATGCCAGAGGATGTGAAAAATACTCATCACCCATGTTTTAACTCCTGCAATTGAGGATCACGTAGCCATGGAGATAGTGGAGGATTCTGCAATCATACCTGGTGATCCTGCACAGTCGAATTCAGGATCCTGGATCCTTCCAATCCTAAGATATATACAACATGGAGAGATCCCTACAGGACAAAATCCTAAAGCTTTCAAAGTCAAGGAGACTGTGGAAACTACACTGGGGGCAGAGCACTATTCTCAAGGATCCTTAGAACAACATACTATAGGCCTACCACGAAGAAGGATGTTGTCGATTATGCAAAGAAGTGTGATGCTTGTCAAAGACACAGTAATATTCTACACCAACCAACATAACATCTGCATCCTAAGAAGAAGCTTTTGCTCAAAGTCAGAAAAAAGGAAATGGCCAGTTATCAACAAAGAATGGCTGGAGCATACAACAAGAATGTCAGGATTAGAAGATTTCAAGTTGGTGATTTTGTGCTAAGAAAAGCATTCCAGAACACTACAAATCCTTCTGATGGCAAGCTAGCACCAAAGTGGGAAGACCCCTATCTAATTGAAGCTGAATCAGGAAAGGGGGCATATCACTTGTTAACAATGGATGATGATCTCCTACCAAGAGCTTGGAATGCTGTTCATCTCAAAAAATACTTTAAGTAAGATGGATCAGGGATCCTCAGCGATACCGGTATTCTGATTAAGGATCCAGGATCCTCAAAGGATACATGATTCTACATTTGGTAACACATTACTTTCATTTTCATTCATTTTATACTTATTACTTATCATAAGTTAAAGATGTTAATCAGTTAACATCTATTTTCACAAAGTTTAAGCTTTTGCAGAGTTGTTATCATTTTACAGAAGATCAAAGTGGTTGGCCAACCCTCCAAAGTTTCGGGCTTGTCCCCAGTTTGGGCTTGTCCCCAGATTCCGCCTGTAGCGCACGATGATCCTGGTGTAGTTCAAGGCTTTGGGACCAGTACTCGTTCTAGGGGCTGATAATTCCATTGTTCTGGCTATGCTTAGGATCCTACGTATAATGGTAGACGTACCATACATCCGTTCCTAAGGTTTCTAACGTTTTCACGTTAGCTAAGGTTTCTAACGTTTTCACGTTAGCTAAGGTTTTGGCATTTTCATGTCACTAAGTTTGGATAGTCGCCAGTTAGGGCCATACTCCAGTTTACATCCGTCTATATGGGCTTGACCCCAGTTTACATCCGTTTATATGGGCTTGACCCCAGTTTACATCCGTTTATTTGGGCTTGTCCCCAGTTTATTTGGGCTTGTCCCCAGTTACTAACTCTTATCTTATATTGGCTTAGTCCCAAGTTGTATCCTATTTCAGGTTTTTGGGAGACAAACGACCAAGGATCCTTGATCCTTACCTTCCATTAAGGTTTGTCTTATGGTTATCCTGTTTATAATGATAAAGGTTAGGATCCTAACTTGGATTCTCAGGTATGATCCTTAACTATTTTGATTTTATTCATTATTCATTTGAATAGCCCTTATACTTTGACAACTGAACTTATGATCCTTAAAATATACTACTTTTCGGAACTTTTCAACTATAGGATATTTGATCCTGGATCATATCCTCAAATTCTTAAACTTAATTTGTTTAACTTTTCTTATTCAAACAAATGTATATCACAACAATTGAAAACTGAGGGTTACATAAGGATAGCAACACGGGAGATAGCCAAAAAGTTAAAATTATTTTATTCACAAAACATTAAACCTTTTAAGGTTGTCAAAATTCCCAACCCACGTTTCTACCAGCAAAACATGGCCCGTCCACATGGGTTGGCAAAGGGTGTCCATTGTTTACGGGTCTTTGTAGTGCAGAAAATAAAAGACGGAAGGATAACGAGTGGCTTCATCCCCCAAACAGAGGATCCATCCACCACCCATTATCCTGCCTATTGTTCAAGGATCCATGATCCTTCACCCTAGAAACTACTGTATAAAGTTATACAAGTTCTGACGATAAGGATCCTTGATCCTAGAAGCTTTACTTTTCATAGTTTGCTTATTCAGCAATAATTTACAAGGATATAGAATCCTAACTTGGATTCTCTGGTATGTTATATTCTAACTTTTTCGAAGCTGTAAGTTGTCTCTTATCCTTTTTGGTTAAGGATCATTGATCCACATTTATATGAACACTTCAAGTTTTCTGTTAAAAGTGTAACATTATCATCAGATTTTCAATAACTTTCCAGTTGTTTGGTGATGATATTTTTGAAAATAGAAAGCATACATGAAAAATAAAAAGGGAAGAAACAACAATAGATGTAGCTAAAAAAGTTTAATGTTATTACCTATTCATTATGTATCAAAATCATCTGGCCTGGATTTCAACAGCAAAATCGTGGACCATCGACCCAGGCCGGATAAGGCTATCTAACAGTTAGAGTGTCTATGCAGAAATTAAAGTGCAGGAAGGTTAATAGCAAACTGTGTATGAGGATTCATTCTCCACGAACGGAAGGATCTTCTGATCTGTAAAGGCACTTGAGGAGTTATCTCTAACTCCATATTCTGCAATGATGATTATAGCAGGTCTTACCAGTGACGACAGGCAGTGTAACCACTAGTTACCAGCAGCAACGGCTAGTCCGCTTCTGACGGAAATATGACAGCTGTGAATCCTTATCACAACTGCCATATTGGGGGCAATTGTTAGGGCATGAATTTTATGCTAAGGATTATCTATCCTGAGACTAGGCATGGATCACGGATGCTTAATGGCTGATGCAGAGAGTCTGAGGATCCAGAGTTTGAGGATCCAGAGTCTGAGGATCACGCGTCCGAGGATCACGAGTCTGAGGATCAGGATCCTTTATATTTTGCACGTTTTTAATGTGTAAATGCAGGTAATGGACGTAGTGGACCACTCCTTTGCTGGAATCTCGTGGAATATGCTTTTAGGCACGTGCATATTGAAGAAATAACCGTTAGTGGTGGTCATGGGGTGACTTCCACCTTTATCGGGAAGTTAGTTACTTGATTTTTCTTATCATTTTAAGGGGAAAACGAGCTCAATGAAGGCACAACTCGTACACACCACACAACACTCGAATTCTCTGCAAACACTTAGCAAAAAAAACACACACTTTCACTAGAAATTCATTGTATTGAGCTTGTTTTCTTCTAAAGATCAAGGGCTTTTTCCTCGTATAAATCTCGGTGTTCATCATTGATTTCATATACTTGTTGTTCATTCAATTAACCAAGCATCATACCTCACAAAATCATATTTGGTTGCATTATCCTTGTGTGATTTTTGACCAAAACACTCGCATAGATATAATATCTTACCGATGTAATGGGATAAAATAAATATTTTTACTGAATGTTTAGACCAGAACCTCAGTTTATTATAAAATCTCTTTTATAATCATTTAAATGACCAAAATGCCCCTACGGGACTTAAATTGGTTTTAAATACTTTTTGGGCGCATATGTTAAATACTTGTATATGATTCATTTGGTTGCCCGTTACGCATTTACGCGTTCGGATCGGTTTAAGTAACTAGTTTACGTAAGTTTTCTGAAACGGATTTAACCTTATCATTTTTTTACTTCAAAATCCAGAATGTACTTAGTTTACCCATATTATACAAGTCCTCGTACTTGTTGGGTCTAAATTAAATTCTTTTCCGGTCATCGCTTAATCTAGCGTATCGCACAGCTTTAGATAATAACTATAAGATCTTATAATAACTATAAGATCTTATAGGCAAATGAAATGGCTAGTTTGATTTTCGATTGCGAACAAAGTCTTTGGTATGATGAAAAAATGTGAGCGTGTGTTAGTGATTAGGTTGAGTATGAAGTTCACGGGCAAGAAATTCATCGAACCGATTAAGTTGATAGGTAGCATTTCATAGAGTTTTGAAATTCGGGTAATAAAACGTTTTAAGGTATGATTAAAAATTTTGGGTTTGTAAGTTATGTGGAAATAGATCATGGGGTAGGATATACGTTTAATAAAAACAATGAATTTTGAAATTTGCATAGTAGGGATTTTGACAAATGAACACGACTTAGATGTAAAACGGGCAGAGTTTCCCCTGTTTTTGCACGATCCCGACAACTCAAGTTGTCGATTTATTTGTCAAACTCAACAATCAACGAATATTATATATTTATACGAGTTATATAACGAAAAATATGTGTATTCACGCAAGTTTCAAAGACACGTTAAATGAACAAGTTCGACTAGTGTTTCATGATTAAAAATCTAACTAAAATATAACCAATAATAATAAAATTTGTGTCGTCTAGGATTATACCAAGTCTCGGATGAATCGTTGACCAGCAGTTGACCGTTTGACTTGTGTTGACTGAACCGAAACAAAACTGAACAGAACTGAACCGGAGTACGACCCGAACTTTGACCAAATTTGACCAGATTTAACTGACGTTAACCGGGGTTTAACCAAACCCGAACATCGAACCTGAAACAACAAAATCAACAGCCTTGAATCGACGTATAAACAAAACAACCCTCGAAACAAAACTAAGTTGAACATTACCCGAATCCGACGAACCTGACTGAGACTCGAACCGGACAGAACAAAATATATCCAAACCAAACTGAGCTGAAACATTATTAGACTCGGTAATAACATAATCATCTTCAATGTGCAGGAAAAATAAAGAAAAGAAAGGGGAAGGTGTTACCGTGAACTCCCCGGACCAAGCTCCGCCGCCGCCACCGCCGTCGCACCACCACCTCCGTCTTCATCATCAATATCAACGACACCAGCTTAATACTCCATCGCCGGCCGTTTAATCGAGAGCCAAAGAGTGGGAGTGGTGTTGCAGGTAGGTGCCGCCGGAGGGGGGGTGTCGTTTCGTCGGAGAATCGAGCGGCCGGAGCTGAAACCCATGCCGCCGCAGACGACAATTCTGATCGTGAGTGGGTGTGGTTGTCGTTGAGAGACACCTGAAATCAAGTCGGAGTGGTCACCTCCGCCGCCATTCACGTCGACGCCGCTGACAAATTCACGAAGAAGAAGAAGAAGAGGGTGGGATGTTTGGTTGTGGATGTTGTTTGATAACAGAGGGAGAGATGAGGGAGTAGAGTTTGTGAGTCTGTGTGACATGTTTGGAGAAGATGTAGGGCATGTTTGGCTAAGCTTATTATAGTTAAAAAGGACTTTTGGGAAAATGAATTTTTGAAAAGGAGTTTTTAAAAAAAGTGTTTGGATTAGCTTATTGATGTAAAATGACTAAAATGGGAATTCTTTTAGATATAAGGGGGTAAAGAAAAGGTATATTGGTAATTTGTAGTTTGAAAAGTTAAAAGCTGGCCAATAAGTCACAATATTGTGACTGCCAAGAAGTCACAATATTGTGACTTCTTGAAACCTCCTTTTTCTTCTTTGCAAAAAGCCATTTCTAAAAGGACTTTTGGCTTAGCCAATCACAAAAACAACTTATTGGCTTTTTGATAAGTCAATAAGCCAATAAGTTGTTTTGAAAAGCTTAGCCAAACATGCCCGTAGTAGCAGAGAAGAGAACAATTAAGGGGAAAGGATCTGATGAACGGTTGCAACAAAATTCATTTAGGGTTTTGCTAGTATTATATAGGTAGGTTTAATCTAGTGGGCTTGAGCCAAAGGCCCACGAGCCCATCTCGTGTGTTTAAGCGGCCCGACAGTTCCTACGAACTCGTTTTTCGAAACCCGATCGTCGTAGAATGTCGTATAATATTATTTTAAAGTTTAAATACGTGAAATACTGTTGATGATCGATATTGGTCGCGTTCGCTTGTCGGTCGCGTTAAAAGTGCGTAAAATGCGTAGCTTTCCGTTTTTAACCCGTTTTTCGATCAGATTTCAACTGCGTTTCTAAAAATAGGAAACGATCCCGAATTTTATAAAAAACAAAGAATTACGAAAATACGAGGCGTTACATGAATAAGTTTAACGTTATATATTTATTAATAAAAATTGTCTTTAATAAACTAGTGTCTAGTCGAATAAACCCGTTACACAGGTTTAATAAAATATAATGTGATCTGTTAAAAATACAGTCGTCAAGGTATGTTTTAAAAAATAAACTTTGACGTGATAATTATAAATACTGTAAAATTAATTTTGAAACATTTTTCTTTTTAGTTGCATATTAACTTTTTTATGTAATTGATAAATGTTAATACAATTAAAGTGTAGTTAATCCTTTTAACTATAATTTTAGTACAAATAGGTTAAACTAAATTGTAATTGTAATACATATAAAATTAAGAACGAAAACTTGAATTTGTTTTAATACCATATGTTTTCTTTCTTATTTGACATATTCAATATTTGCCATTTAAACTATCCATAAAAAATAATGATTATCATCATTTTTCCTTTTTTCTAATATTTTAACAACCATAATTTTGAATATGATGGTATTTGAAGACATAAATAGAAGATCTAAAGTGAAAAAATAAATTAATTTGGAAAATTCTTAATTGGTCTTAAATAAAATAAAAATGATAATTAATTTCATATTAAATTCATTTAGTTAATGATAAAATAAGTATCTATAATTAAATTTATAACTATATTTTATTATTATTTAATAGAAGAGATAGTCGGAAAAACCAAAAATTAGATTACCTACAATGGTGACAAACGTCCTCAGTTATTTTCATTTATTAGTTATAAAGATAAAAATAAGAAAAACTACAATCAAAATATAGATTATAAAAATTATAATCAACAATTATTTGAATTATCCAATATAAAACTACACATATTATAATGACTAATTGTTTAAATTTGTGTAAACATTGTTTGTATTGTTTAATACCAATCAAACATCTATATCAATCAGTTAATTGTAAAATTTATATCTGTCATGTTTTAACTAAAATAAACTTTCATAAGCTAATAATACAACAAATAAGCATAAAACACAGTTTTCTGGACTTTAAATCAAAATAACCGCAAAAAAATTATAAAAAAACAACTTACAGATATTAAACTTTTGTCATTTGTTTATTATAAATACTTTTCAATTGAAAATCACCATGATTATCTATGGAATCTAAAGTGCAGTTTGTTGTTTAAGAGATAAAATGTTTGCAGTCTGCAGAATACATTTGCAGACATTTATAGAAAAAAATTGGACCAAACCTCTGCAATCTACATGAAAAGGTTGTACTCTCAAGATCATCTACATACTGACTAGAGGGGTTAAAAGTGCCTAAAATGCAAGTTAAAATACATTTAAAGGTGCAGGGACTGAACTTGCAATGTTTGAAAGTTTAAATGCTGATTTCGTGAGTCTAGACGGGCCGCGTAAGAGACCTCTCATTCTTACGCGGGGCGTGTAAAAGTCCCCAGCGACCAAAACAGCTTTCAGCTGCTGTTTTATTCCTTGCAACCCAATTAAACCACATAAACACTCCTAATTCAATACTAGGGACCCTTAAATGGTATTGAAACATGGTATTACACATGTACTCATCTGATTATCCCTCCAAACACTTGTTGATCATCAAAGACTCGCCCATAAACTATAAATAGGCCTTAAGTCCATCCATTTCATTGCTCATTTCACTCTAAGCTACTCCTCTCTCAAACCTGGAGCTCCTGATCTGAATTGGGAACTTATTCTTAGTAGAAAAGATAGCTAGGACCCTTTGTAAGTGTCTTAGCCCTCTCTTTAGTTCAGTGTTATGTTTTAAAAACCGAAAAGTCAAGTTATCGTAAATTAACTTTGACTTTCGGTTTAAACTCAACTGGTCCAACCACGGTTCGAGATGAATGTGGTTATGTGACCATAGTTAGGTAGGTGATTAACCCTTAAAAGGGCACCTCCTAATTCTTTCGTTTGCTTAGTTAATTGTCGGGTCAAACCATTAGGTAAAAACTCAAACTTGGTAGATTTATAAATAATAATTAAAACCAATGATGCAGAGGTTATAAATTATATTTTAACACTCTAATAACTTGGTAATTATTATTAGAACATGTCTAAGCATGTCAACCCGACAATTCTGAGTTTAGGGTCGATTCGCAACCGAAAGTCGCAAAAGCTTGACTTTTGCTTTGATTTTCAGTTCTGACCCGATTAAGCTTGATTCTTCCATGTTTTAAGTTTCCATTAGGACCGTATTATATAGTAGTATAACCCCTTGAAGTTATATTGCTTGGTCCTTAGTAGTTTGAATTATATGCACATGTCCGTTATTATGCTTATAAATGCCATAATTGCCCTTTTGACATATAAATGAGATTTTTAGAAATGTGAGTGGACAAAAACCTTTGCTACTGATATATAAGCGTGTCCCGGAAATTTGACATCGGTTCTTGGTCTCAAACAGGAGATATGTCCGATATCGTAAATAGAAGCTTTTTATTAATTAAATTGCGATATCTTGCATAATGCATGTTTAAACTTGGATTTTGACCCAAAACTCATTACCTAATGTTAAGATATTATTTTTAGGGATTTTTGGAATTTTTAATCAGATTATAATCTGATCTTATCATGGAGTTGTTGTGTAATTCGGTAAATGACGATAATACCCTTTTCATGCATAAAATGAGATTAGCAATGGATTTGAATGCCAAACCTTTTCCTACTGATTTCATACATTAAATAAATTATTTTGAGCATCTAAAACTGGTCAATTAGCGATTTTTACGCTATTTAGGTGCATAGTATGGTTTTAAACCATAATTAACACCTAAGACTTGTTACCTACTGAATTTTTAAACAAATTTTAATATCATTACAGTAGGTATAGGTCATGAACTCAAACTTCCGAAAATGTCCTTAAAAGCATATGTGAAATGACCAAAATGCCCTTTCGGGGCATAGTTTGGCCATAATTGGTAAACCTCGCATAGATATAATATCTTACCGATGTAATGGGATAAAATAAATATTTTTACTAAATGTTTAGACCAGAACCTCAGTTTATTATAAAATCTCTTTTATAATCATTTAAATGACCAAAATGCCCCTACGGGACTTAAATTGGTTTTAAATACTTTTTGGGCACATATGTTAACATCCTACTGATGTATTAACATATTCTAAGCATAATAACATATGAGACTTGTATATGATTCATTTGGTTGCCCGTTACGCATTTACGCGTTCGGATCGGTTTACGTAACTAGTTTACGTAAGTTTGCCGAAACGGGTTTAACCTTATCATTTTTACTTCAAAATCCAGAATGTACTTAGTTTACCCATATTATACAAGTCCTCATACTTGTTGGGTCTAAAATTACATTCTTTTCCGGTCATCTCTTAATCTAGCGTATCGTACCGCTTTAGATACTTTAAGCTAGCCGGTCTAAGTCTACGACTTAAATAAGACCGTTAGCATTCTGAATTGGTTATATATTACCATCACTCCAGACTAGAGCCACCCGGTAAATGCTACCTGCATTTAGATAGATTGGATATGACTGAGTTATTATGCTGTGAATCAAGTATTAGCTCAGGTAAATACTTTTAACTTATTTTCCCTTATACGGGCTTGGGATACGGTATTATAATAATACCGCTTGGTCGGGTATGAAATCATTTAATCGGATTGTGATTAATAAATTGCATAACCCGTTTTAATCTGTTTTGTTTGATAACATAAACATTGGGGGTTAATACGACCGTGTCCTGGATATCCTCGGCTCATTTCATTTGAAAATGGCAACGACCTATGCACGGGGTGTAGGCATACACCTGACAGATGCAAATGCTAATACAACCCACACATTGGGGATAACTCCTTTGTGGGTTTTATAAGTGGTGAGTCGGTTAATCATGACCGGCTTCCAAACCGGCCCCATATGTATGACAAACATGTAAAATTGTATACAAGATTTTATTAAAGATTGTCCCAAGTTATAAATGGTTTGTGCCTTGTGCACTTAAATCAATTTTCATAAACTCTTTTCAAATGATTCGGTTAATTGTATTTACCAGTGAAAACTGACGTATTTTCAAAATACTAAGTGGCAGGTACTACACATAATAGGCTGGGAGCTGCTCGGTGTCGAAATAAAGGATCTAGCAAATCCTTAAAGATGCCTTAAAGTCTGCTAAACTTCATTTTATACATTCTGTAAAGATCCACCTGTGGATTTGATATTACAGGCTCGTCTATAATAAATACTTTGATATTTTTAGACATTTGAGTTTGTAATAATATTTTATATTCCAAGACTTCCGCTGTGCTAATCTGTGTATGTTTGACCATGATAATATCAACTACGTCACGATACTCCCCACCGGGCCCACCGGTAATATGTGGAAATATCGGGGTGTGACAACTGATGTGTCTCAAGTACTGTTGAAAGACCAAAGCACTGATGAAGCTACAACAGTGGAATGAAGAATCAGTGTTTTACTTATGCTTTGTCTATTTAAACAGTAGTTTGTGATCAGTGGTTGTATAGATCAGTGGTTGTTAGGAAGTTAGATGTCACTTTCATGGTGACGTCAGCCGAAGATGCTCAGTGGTTAGGTTGTACTATAAATAGAACAGTACTCTGTACTGTTCCATTAGCTCTCTTCTTCTAAGTCATTCTGTATGATCAATCAGTGAGCTCAGGCTGAGGGGGAGATTTGTGCATGCATGCAATTGAGTTGTTTATTGTAATCAAATACAATCATTCGATTTGATGTCAAACATATGTGCTTAAACTTTTCTTCCGTTGATTGTCTTGTCAAAGTTTATTTCATTATTCTGTTGCAACTAATCTCTGTTTCATTTTCATTTTAGTTAAACAAAACACAATCTAAGAAACTCAGATCCTAACAATTGGTATCAGAGCTTTGGACAGTCAAATTTGATCTAACAATCATTTTGACGTAAAAGTTCAGCTCATTTTTTTTGATACTTTCGATTGTTCGTTTTTAGTTGAAAAACAGAGTAAGGTATAATCACGTACAAAAGTCGATTATTCAGTACCTGTAAAACAACCAGAATGGTGTCACAACCACAAGACATTCACAACACTGGCTCACTTTTCAAACCACCTATGTTGGTCAGATCCGAATACAACATCTGGCAGCGTAGGATGGGTCACATCTTAGCTCAACAAAATACAGGATGTTGGAAGTCGGTTATCTTTGGACCACACGTTCCAATGGTGCAGAGTGCTGAAGATCCAAAAACCTTTGAACCTAAGAAAGTTGAAAACTATTCCGATCATGATTTCCAAAAAAATCGAACTAGATGCAAAGGCCTTTAGCATAGTTGCATCAGCACTCCCCAATGAAATTTATGCTGGGCTGTTACACTGTAACAGTGCCAAGGAATTATGGGATGCATTTAAGGAACAGTTTGGTGGTACTGAAGAAGTACTTGAAAACAATAGGGAGGTTTTGAATCAACAGTATGAAACCTTTTGTCACATTAAGGGTGAATCATTAACACAACAGTTTGAACGTTTTAGCTGTCTCATAAGTGAAATGAAACTTGTTAATGTTGAATTTGCTAAATCCACTCTAAATAGTAGGTTTCTAAGGTCACTTCCTGAAAAATGGGACACAATTGCTTTTGTAACCAGAAATTCAGTTAGGTTTAAAGAGTTGACACTGACTCAACTTCATGGTAGACTCCTCACCTATGAGAGAGAGTTGAACCAGAAAAAGAAGTTACATGAGTCAGGGAAGGTTGCTGATGACTACACATTTGGTAGCACAGCACTTCTTGGTCAAGAGGAATCTGGTAGTAGTAAGGATCAGGGTTATGATCATTATATTGACATAACCGCTGGTGGAGCTTTCAATAACTCTGATTCTTACTCAACTAACTATGCTTTCACACCTAGTAGTGAAAACCAGAATTCTGATAGTCAATACTTTGAACTCAATGATCTCCAGTATTTTGATCCTACTGATCTGGAGGAGATGGACATCTTGCATCAACTGGCATTTCTAAGTGTCAGAACCAGCAAGTTCTATAAAAGGACAGGGAGAAAATTTCCAGGGGTGCATGGAAATTTGAAAGTTGGGTTGGATAAATCTAAACTAAAGTGTTACAAGTGTAATAGGCTAGGACAGTTTGCTAGAAAGTGTAGAATCAACCAAAACAGTGGACCCATCTTAACACACCCTAGCCCTAGACCTCAACAAAACACTGTGCACTATTACCAAACAACCCCTGCTGCTCATGTAAACACTGCTCACTATGCACACCCTGCAACACCTGTTCCAGTGCATTATGTCCAAACCCCTGCTCCTCAAATACAGTATGTCCAGGCCCCAGCTCCTTAGGTTCAGGCGCAACAAGTTGCACCTCAACAAGCTACCCAAACATCTGCTCAAACAGATCAACAAAGCTTCTTTACCCAAGGCTTTGTTGATTGGAGTAGCTTGCCTGATGAATTAGGAGATGAAAATTTTGCTCTATATGCTAAAAATGATGCTTCTAGTGATGATTTTTGTTTTGTAGCATTAGAGACTATCCTAGAAGGGCTGGAGACTGAAGAAGGAGAATCCAGTGCAGAAATAGTGGATACAATTGCTGAAGCAATGGTTACTGCTGTGGTAAATGAACAACTGTTGGGAGAAAATTCAGAACCTCTGATAGAACCACTGTCTGACCCCTGGTTTGTAGAAAAAGAAGAGAAGAAGCAAGAAGAAAGCGAGGAGAAAAAGTCAGAAGAAAGTGAACATGTCTGTGATTGTGCCATGATGGCTGCAACTAAGGTATCACCCTAGGTTCTTAAAAACCTTTGTACAGACAAATGCATCATAGCATTTGCAAATGAAAACCTTAGAAATAAAATGTTGAATGATGAGATACATTTTGAAAAATCTTTAAAAGAATTGAAAATCAAATTGTTAGAAAAAGAAAATGAGATTTGCAGCCTAAAACATGAGCATAGCATAACCAAGGACCAACTTCAGAACATGATAGAAAAATATCATGTATGTAAAAAGGAGTTGGAATCCACCCAAATCACATGTGAAAAATGGGTGGAATCCTGCAAAGGTTATGAAGTTATGCTTGAAAAACAGATCAAAAGCAATGTAAAATTTGGTATAGGGTTCAGGAAAAATGACCAAGTTGAAAACACTGCTGGAAATGAATCTGGTTCTGTTGAAATCATACCCACCAACAAGGATGGTCAAGAAATTAAAATAACTGACAAAAGTGGCAACAAAATCACTCTTGAAAGACCAGTGGATTCCTCAACTTTTGAGGAGCTTGAGAAATACCAATTCAAACCCACATGGTCTGATGAGTGTGACCTCCTTGAAAATTTTAAACAAATGGACTTCACCATAGTGGATGGTGTAAAAGCACCAAAGGCCAAGGGAATTCCTCTTAAGGACATCCCAACAGTGGTTCAAAACTCTGTTGCAAAGGACTCTGAAAAGAAGAAAAAAGAGAAAAGATTAAAAACTTGTTTTGTGAAAAGAAAAATCATCTGAAAAAAAGACTGTTTTCATTTAAAAGCATATGATATTAACAAAACAAGTACCATTGTGCCTTCAAAAAGCTGCACCATGTAAGACCCAACTTAGAATAACCGAATTAATGATACATAACATGCATTTAGTACAAAAATACCGAGTTTACAAAAATATTTTTAGTTTTAAGATCATACTTGATCATAATATTCAAGTCTACATCCTACTAGATAAACTTTCAAAACATAATTTCAAGTGTTTACATGTCACTAAAACAAAATAGACAAAATGCGGAAGCTTTGTTTGGTGTGTTCGGTTCTTGATATGGCTTGATCATCTTCCGAGGTCTAAAGTGCATCTTTACCTATCATACAATTTCATTTAAATGATTAGAAATCAAAGCATTTGAACAAAATAATTAAACACAAGAAATTATATATTTTTTTCAGCCCCTTCACCCGGCCGTGTCAAAAGTTCACCCGGCCGTGTCAGCTAAACATGTATTTTTCACAGCCCCTTCACCCGGCCGTGTCAAAAGTTCACCCGGCCGTGTCAACTCTGCACGTTTATTTTTCACCTAATTTACATCCAAACCTATCCAAACTCATTTTAATTGCTTGGGGTTCGTTTCTTAACATGTCTAGGCTATCATCCATTACCCGGATCCATTATTCATATAGTTTACGCTCCCGTTACCCGGTTTATGTTTTGCTTTATTTTGACCCGTTTGTTTACAAGTTCAACATCTTGTTTTGTGTCATCTCATGTCTTCAGCCATTTTACCCAATCCCGGGTTTACCCACTATAGCGTTTCGCTCCCTTCAAGAGGGACACTTACGCAATAATCATCACGCTGGTTTTCAAGGATTTAAACATGCTTTTCTAAAACATTTGACAAGTAAAAATTCCGAACTTTAATCCCTCTACAAGGGTTCATGTTTTTGCAACAAGTTAGCGTGTCCGCTTCACGGCTTACGCCTTGTTTATAACCAATCAACAAGTGATGGTCATTGACTTCGACGTTTACAATTCAACTTGTTTTGACCCGTTTTATTTGTCTAGGGCACTTCGTCACTTCCGTGACTTAACGGGTTTTCCTGTTTGGCTAAATTCCAATATGACTAACTAGAATAAATAAATAACATAATGTAACGAAACCATAGGTCGCGTACCTTCAAAGCGCACCCTTCAAGCGTGTATCACCTCCGGCTTGTCCACTTGACGATCCGGATTCTTTACCTAAAGAGTTCCATTCGCAACTAATTTAGATCTCTTTTAAAATCAATAACGGACAATTTATTATGATAATCAAATATGCGTTTTTGTCCGATCTTTAACGTTTTACTCCTCACTTAGGTGTTTTAACAAACACCTAGCGGGTCAGATTTTACATAATCATTATTAGGTTGTTGACATGTTATTTTCCATCTACTTTCACTTTAATTAGACAATTTGCACAAAATTTCAACATCAATAATACTGAATTTAACACATGACTTCAGTTTTCACTAGAATATTAATCACAATCCTAGTGTTTATCTAGTCTCTACAAACCCAATAATCACCTACAATGGTGATTATAATCTCCATAATTATCATACCAATTTTAACAAGAATTCATCTAGGGTTTTATCCCTAGACATCATGTTACTTCTAATTTCATCCACGCAACATATATTCAAGCTCAATTTTTGATTTTCTCAATTAACCTAAAACTGAACAAGAATCAAAATACCAAAATTTTGCATACCTTTTGATCCCTGCAACGAGGTGATCACTAATTCGTGTTTGAAACTTGATTTAGAGCAGATTAAGGGCTTCAATTCGTGAGTTTTATGTGAAAACTAGGGTTTGGAGGGTGCTCCTGGTCGCCCCCTTTCTTCTGTACTTAGTGTGTTAATTATTGTTTTAAGTATCCAAGTTTCAGTTTTTACCAGTTTGGTCCCTCAATTCTTTTATCTAACTTATAATGTAAGTGTTTTAACTTTATTGTAAGTCACTTCTAGACTTGTAACTAACTGGGTTATAAATTCCTAGTTAATTGATTCTTGTTTAATTAATTCTTTATAATACAATATAAAGCTTTATATTTTTGGGGTGTTACAAGTCCACCCCCCTTAAAAAGGGTTTCGTCCCCGAAACCAAATTACATACCAAATAATGTAGGGTAGAGCTGTTGCATCTCCTCTTCGGATTCCCATGTGGTATCTGAACCCTTCTTGTGTTCCCATTTAACCTTTACTTGGTTGATCTCTTTGTTCCTTAAGGTTTTCACCTTATGATCCAAAATCGCAATGGGCTTCACCACATAGTTAAGGCTATCATCCACCTTGATGTCATCGTAGTGGATATAAGTTGTTTCATCCGCTAGACATTTCCGAAGATGTGACACATGAAATGTGCAATGAATTCCGCTTAATTCCTCTGGTAGTTCAAGGCGGTATGCTACCTTTCCTACTCGTTCGACAATCATAAACGGCCTAATAAATCTCGGGCTTAATTTTCCTCTCTTTCTAAACCGGATAACCCCCTTCCATGGGGATACCTTAAGCATGACCTTGTCGCCCACCTGAAACTCGATCGGTCTCCTCCTTTTATCCGCATACGACTTTTGTCTCTCTTGAGCGGCTTTCAAGTGTGCCCGAACCACATCAATCTTTTCATTAGTGGCTCGAACTATATCTAGATGGGCGAGTTCACGTGGACCCACCTCACCCCAACACACTGGGGTCCGGCATTTCCTACCGTAAAGCATTTCGTACGGTGCCATCCCGATACTAGCATGGTAGCTGTTATTATACGAAAACTCGACCAATGGTAGATAAACATCCCAACTACCTCCAAAGTCGATTATACATGCCCGTAGCATGTCTTCCAATGTTTGTATTGTTCTTTCGCTCTGTCCATCCATCTGAGGATGGTACGCAGTGCTAATGAACAATTTTGTTCCCATTTGCTCTTGGTAATCTCGCCAAAAATTTGAAGTGAATTGGGTATCCCTATCGGACACGATGGATACCGGTACTCCGTGGCGTGCCACTATCTCATTAGTGTAAACATCCGACATCTTTTCTGACGTATAAGTCTCACGTATCGGGATAAAGTGAGCACTCTTTGTCAGTCTATTAACAACTACCCATATTGCATCAAATCCGCGGTTCGTCCTTGGTAGTTTGGTTAATAGGTTCATTATAATATGTTCCTATTTCCAAACCGGAATTTCTAACGGTTGGAGCTTACCTATGGTTTTTGGTGTTTCGCCTTGACTTGCAGGCATGTCAGGAATTTCTCCACGTATTTAACTACATCTCTTTTCATCCAGGGCCACCAATAGTTTTGTTTCAAGTCGTTATACATCTTGGTCGCTCCCGGATGGATGGAATAACGGGATTTGTGAGCTTCATCGAGTAGAAGCTTTTTAACTCCACGTGTGTTAGGAACCCAAATTCTATTGAAACGTGTTTTCAAACCGTGATTGCCTTCTTCGAGATCCTTAAATTGGCCAACAATTCTTTCCTTTTTCCAGTTTTCCACATTCACTGCTTCAACTTGTGCTTCTCGGATTCGTTCTAGTAAGCCCGAGGTCACAATAAGCTGCATTGATTGTACTCGTATCGGGGCATAATCTGCTTTTTCAGCTCAACGCATCAGCCACTACATTGGCTTTCCCGGGGTGATAGTGTATTTCACAATCGTAGTCCTTGACCGTTTCCAACCATCGTCCCTGCCTCATGTTTAATTCCTTCTAATCGAAAAAATATTTCAAACTTTTATGGTCGGTAAAGATGGTACATTTTACCCCATACAAGTAATGTCTCCATATTTTTAATGCAAATACCACTGCTGCCAGCTCCAAGTCATGAGTCGGGTATTTCTTTTCATGGATCTTCAGTTGCCTCGAGGCATAGGCTATGACCTTGCCTCGTTGCATTAAAACACATCCGAGCCCCGAATGTGACGCATCGGAATAAACCACCATGTCGTCAACTCCTTCCGGTAATGTTAGCACCGGAGCGTGAGTTAACTTTTCTTTGAGCGTTTGGAAAGCTTTTTCTTGTTCGATGCCCCATACAAATCTTTCCTCCTTGCGAGTCAATTTGGTCAATGGTAAAGCAATTTTGGAGAAATCTTGTATGAATCTCCGATAATATCCCGCGAGCCCTAAAAAGCTTCGGATTTCTGAGGGATTCCTTGGAGTGTTCCATTTTGACACAGCTTCTACTTTTGACGGATCCACTAGTACCCCGTCGGCACTAATGATATGCCCGAGAAACTGCACATCTCGTAACCAGAAGGCGCACTTTGAGAATTTTGCATACAACTTTTCTCGTCTGAGTGGCTCTAACACTTCTTGCAAATGGTAAACATGCTCAGCTTCATTCTTCGAATACACTAAAATGTCATCGATAAATACGATTACCGACTTATCTAGCATAGGTTTGCAAACCCGGTTCATGAGGTCCATGAAAGTCGCGGGTGCATTAGTCAACCCAAAGGGCATTACAAGGAACTCATAATGCCCGTACCGCGTACGAAAGGCCGTCTTCGGTACGTCTTCCTCCTTGACTTTCAATTGGTGATAACCCGATCTGAGATCAATCTTTGAGAACCAACTCGCTCCTTGTAACTGGTCAAACATGTCATCAATTCTTGGGAGTGGGTATCGATTTTTCACCGTGAGTTTGTTTAACTCTCGATAGTCGATACACATGCGCATACTGCCATCCTTCTTTTTCACGAATAGTACTGGTGCGCCCCACGGGGATACACTCGGTCGGATAAACTCCTTGTCGAGCAGTTCTTGGATCTGAGACATCAATTCTTGTAGCTCCGACGGCGCGAGCCAATACGGCGCCTTGGCCACAGGTTTTGCGCCCGGAATCAATTCGATTCCAAACTCTACCTCCCGTTCTGGTGGTATTCCCGGAAAATCTTCTGGGAACACATCTTCATAATCGCGTACCACCGGTACGTCTCCGATTTTTGGGGACTCTTTCTCCGACTCACTTGCGTATACCATATATGCTTTGCATCCGTGTTTCATAAGTCTGTGAGCCTCTACCCTTTTTCACCGTATATGGTAACGTGCTTTCCGCTAGGAGATGTCAGTTTTATCTCCTTTCGGAAACAAGCCACCTTTGCGTGGTATCGGGACAACCAATCCATACCTACGATCACTTGGAATTCTCCCATCGACATCAGGATCAAGTCTATTGTGTATTCTTCGTCATCAATGCTCAATTTGCAATTTTGACATACATCACAAACGATAAAACTCTTGTTATTACCTATTTCTACTTCTAAAGGCATAGGTAATTTTGTTAAAACAAATGAAGGATGTCGAATAAACCCATATGAAATCAAGGATTTATTCGCACCCGTATCGAATAATACACGTGCAGGAATCGAGTTTACAACAAATATACCTGAAACCACTTCGGGTTCAACTTTTGCTTCTGCGGCAGTCAAGTGGAAAGATCTAGCCTTTGCCTTCGGGGCTTCACCTTTCGTGTCTTGCCCGTCTTTCTTTCCCACTAGCTCCGGGCATTCCGACTTCTTGTGACCCGGTCGATAGCAATTATAGCAAACCGTCACTTTTTCCGGGCATGATGAAGCCATATGTCCCGTTTTCCGACATATGGGGCAAGGTTTATCCTTGAAGCGACACTCGCCCTTATGACCCTTTCCACAGATTTTGCAATTTGGCGACCCGCCTTTTGCATCTGATTTCTTCCCCATTTCATTTGTTCGTGCTTTCTTAGTAGGGCTTGGATTAACATCATGTGCCCTCCGTTCGCCCCGTTCAACCTGCTTTTTCAACTCAATCTCCCGTTCCCGAGCAACATTTTTTATCTCGGTAAGGGTCTCATATTTTGAAGGAGTCATAAACTCCCTATACTCGGCGCTCAACATATTGTAGTAATAATATATCTTCTGTTCTTCATTTGTCACCAATTCGTCACAAAACTTCATCTTATCCATAAACATTCCCGTGATTTTGTCTATGGACTCACCCTTGTGCCTAAGTTGCATGAACTCTTCTTTGATTCGATTTATAACTGCCTTAGGACTGTGATGTTTAAGAAACGGCGTCTTAAATTCATCCCATGTCATGGCCTTAGCCGCTTCACTTCCAATTTCTTTCTTTTTGTTATCCCACCAGTCTTTCGCTTGACCCCTTAATTGACCCGTACCATAGGCTACGTAGTCATCTACATCACAATGGGTCCTCTCAAATACCCCTCGATATCGCTTAGCCATCGCTGGCATACTATTGGGTCTACCTCCCCATTATAGACTGGCGGTTTACACGCCATGAACTCTTTGTATGAACAAGGCTTTCGTCCTCCGGACTTTTCCTTTGCTAGATTGGCACTATCTTCCAATTTCTTGATTCTCTCATCCACTACCGATAGAACCGTGTTTTGAATCTTATCAATAAAACCAGACAAACTATTTTCGATTGCCTTTCCAACCTCCTCAGCAATCACTTCTCTCATTTGCTCGGTGACTCTCGGTACCACATCATCGTTACCTTTATCCGCCATCTTTAATACTGAAATGTTTACATTAACCGTTAAACATTTCATTTATGACATATGATTTACTTCTTTTGGTTTAATCAAGTTCATAACTTGATTCAACCGTTCTTGTTTAATGCACTTCCCGTATTTGAGTGAGTTTACACACTCTTTTCATGCATGTCAGTTCATGTTTCATTTCTATATTCTCTAAATCTACTTAAAACAATTAACTCTTACCGGATTCTTGATCAAGCTTGAACCGAACACACTTTATTGATAACCTGGCGCTCTGATTACCAACTTGTAAGACCCAACTTAGAATAACCGAATTAATGATACATAACATGCATTTAGTACAAAAATACCTAGTTTACAAAAATCTTTTTAGTTTTAAGATCATACTTGATCATAATATTCAAGTCTACATCCTACTAGATAAACTTTCAAAACATAATTTCAAGTGTTTACATGTCACTAAAACAAAATAGACAAAATGCGGAAGCTTTGTTTGGTGTGTTCGGTTCTTGATATGGCTTGATCATTTTCCGAGGTCTAAAGTGCATCTTTACCTATCATACAATTTCATTTAAATGATTAGAAATCAAAGCATTTGAACAAAATAATTAAACACAAGAAATTATATATTTTTTTTCATCCCCTTCACCCAGCCGTGTCAAAAGTTCACCCGGCCGTGTCAACTCTACACGTTTATTTTTCACCCAATTTACATCCAAACCTATCCAAACTCATTTTAATTGCTTGGGGTTCGTTTCTTAACATGTCTAAGCTATCATCCATTACCCGGATCCATTATTCATATAGTTTACGCTCCCGTTACCCGGTTTATGTTTTGCTTTATTTTGACCCGTTTGTTTACAAGTTCAACAGCTTGTTTTGTGTCATCTCATGTCTTCGGCCATTTTACCCAATCCTGGGTGGGTTTACCCACTATAGCGTTTCGCTCCCTTCAAGAGGGACACTTACGCAATAATCATCACGCTTGTTTTCAAGGATTTAAACATGCTTTTTCTAAAACATTTGACAAGTAAAAATTCCGAACTTTAATCCCTCTACAAGGGTTCATGTTTTTGCAACAAGTTAGTGTGTCCGCTTCACGGCTTACGCCTTGTTTATAACCAATCAACAAGTGATGGTCATTGACTTCGACGTTTACAATTCAACTTGTTTTGACCCGTTTGAATGCCAAATGGAGACCACCATTTCAAGACATTCCAAACTCTATTTGTAACTCATGTTTTGACCCGTTTTATTTGTCTAGGGCACTTCGTCACTTCCGTGACTTAACGGGTTTTCATGTTTGGCTAAATTCCAATATGACTAACTAGAATAAATAAATAACATAATGTAACGAAACCATAGGTCGCGTACCTTCAAAACGCACCCATCAAGCGTGTATCACCTCCGGCTTGTCCACTTGACGATACAGATTCTTTACCTAAAGAGTTTCATTCGCAACTAATTTAGAACTCTTTTAAAATCAATAACGGACAATTTATTATGATAATCAAATATGCGTTTTTGTCCGATCTTTAACATTTTACTCCTCACTTAGGCGTTTTAACAAACACCTAGCGGGTCAGATTTTACATAATCATTATTAGGTTGTTGACATGTTATTTTCCATCTACTTTCACTTTAATTAGACAATTTGCACAAAATTTCAACATCAATAATACTGAATTTAACACATGAATTCAGTTTTCACTAGAATAGTAATCACAATCCTAGTGTTTATCTAGTCTCTACAAACCCAATAATCACCTACAATGGTGATTATAATCTCCACAATTATCATACCAATTTTAACAAGAATTCATCTAGGGTTTTATCCCTAGACATCATGTTACTTCTAATTTCATCCATGCAACATATATTCAAGCTCAATTTTTTATTTTCTCAATTAACCTAAACCTGAACAAGAATCAAAATACCAAAATTTTGCATACCTTTTGATCCCTGCAACGAGGTGATCACTAAATCGTGTTTGAAACTTAATTAAGAGCAGATTAAGGGCTTCAATTCGTGAGTTTTATGTGAAAACTAGGGTTTGGAGGGTGCTCCTGGTCGCCCCTTTCTTCTGTACGATACACACATGTGTGTGTTTAGTGTGTTAATTATTGTTTTAAGTATCCAAGTTTCAGTTTTTACCAGTTTGGTCCCTCAATTCTTTTATCTAACTTATAATGTAAGTGTTTTAACTTTATTGTAAGTCACTTCTAGACTTGTAACTATCTGGGTTATAAATTCCTAGTTAGTTGATTCTTGTTTAATTAATTCTTTATAATACAATATAAAGTTTTATATTTTTGGGGTGTTACACACCATCTGTGGTAAAACAAACCATCTTACTCAAGAGTATGTGTATCTTAAAACCTTTGAAGTCAAAAAGGAAGAATACACTTCAAAAACACTCATGAGTTCATCAAGTTCACAAGTCAAGAAACAACCATCATTTGTGCCTGTACAAACAGCTGTTACAAAACAACTGAACCAAAACTCTGTCAAAAGAAAGGTTCAAGTGACAGATGCACCACCTGCCAATCAATATCAAAGAGGAAAAGGACAACCACCATACCCAAGGGTCCCACATGTTTATGAGGCTTACAAAAGGCTTTCTAAACCAAAAGTGAACAGGCATCCCTTTGGATATCAACAGTTGATAGGAAATGGTCCCCCAGTAGTGGTAAGAAAAGAATGTGTCAAAAGCTGCTCAAACCCCTGATCTAACCACTGTCCATGTTCCTGAACATAACTCAGACACTGTTGTGACCCCGTCCAAAGCCATATTGGCTTTGGAGACCCTCCTGAACTAATTATTTACTTGATGTGCATGGAGCTTCTGCATGCTTAAATAGTCTTTGGTATGTAGATAGTGGAGGCTCCAGGCACATGACTGGATGTAGAGCCCTACTCAAAGACTTCAAAACTCATGGAGGGGGTGATATATCTTTTGGTAATAATAAGAAAGGAAAGGTGATGGGTTCTGGTACAGTTCAGTCTGGAAAAGTTAAGTTTGAAAATGTCAATCTGATTGACAATCTAAAATACAACCTCCTTAGTGTTTCATAAATGAGTGACAAAGGTTATGGATCACTCTTTACTAAGGAGTGTTGTAGGATTGTTGGACCAGAAATGGTTAAAAAGATTGAAGAAATAATAAAAAATGGAAAAAAACTCAACTTGTTGCTCCAAGAAGTGGCAATGTTTATGTAGTTGATTTGTCAAAAGAGAGCCCTATGACTGATGCCTGTCTGTTCTCAGCTGCCTCTAACAAAGAGACAAAACTATGGCACAGAAGATTGGGGCACACAAATCTCAAGACAATCACTGCTTTATCAAAACAAGGCCTTGTAAGAGGTCTTCCACAAAAATTGTTCACCTGTCCTGAGCATTGGGTTTCTTGTTTAAAAGGAAAACAACATAAAAGCTCATTTAAGTCCATTGAAGAGTCCAAAACAACCAAGTGCTTACAAATGTTGCACATGGATCTGTTTGGCCCAGTAAAAGTCATGAGTCTTAAAAAGAAAAGATATTGTTTGGTGATTGTAGATGACTTTTCTAGGTTTACATGGACTTATTTCTTACATTCTAAAGATGAGACTGCAGGAATTTTGCAAGACTTTGTCAAATAGGTTGAAAAGCAAATTGACATTCCAGTAAAAGTCTTTAGGAGTGACAATGGCATAAAATTCAGAAATAGGGAGTTGGATGAGTTTTGTGCGTCAAAAGGAATTGTAAGGCAGTACAGCATTCCAAGGGCACCGGAACAAAATGGGGTTGTTGAAAGAAAGAATAGGACACTGATTGAGGCTGCCAGAACCATGCTTGCAGATTCAGGTTTGCCATTGAATTTTTGGGCAGAGGCTGTAAACACTGCCTACTTTGTCCAGAACAGAGTTTTGATAAACCCCAGGCATCAAAAGACTGCCTATGAAATTCTGTAAAAAATAAACCACTGATCTCATATTTCAAAGTCTTTGGCTGCCCATGTTTCATTTTAAACCTAAAAGATTCCATTTCAAAATTTGCAGCCAAAGTTGATTGTGGTTATCATTTGGGATACTCAACCACTGCTAAGGCCTACAAAGTGTTCAACACTAGGACTAAGTGTGTGGAAGAGACTTTGAATGTAAAGTTCAATTAACTTTCTTCACTGAAAATCCCTGCAAACCCTGCTGAGTTATTTGATCTTGATAAATTTACTTTTGAAAATGTCTCTGTCAAGACTAACAGTGCAGGTCCATCTCAATCACCTCCATCAGACAATGGATATGAAGTGATCATTCCACAACAGAAATTCACATCCATTGCCAGAGCAGCAGTTGTTCAAAACAACTGTCAAAGCTCAGCCAGTGCTACATCAACAGTTGTTGACCAAAGTAGCCCTTCAACCTCTGCTCCCATATCATCAACTACTGTTAATAAAAATCCATCAACAGTGGATAAAAATCAACAATGTGTCACACCAATTCCACCTATTCCTCCACTTCCATTTCAAGACACTGTTGGGTCATCAAAGTCACCAACAGTGGTTAGCTCAGATGATTCACATCTGCAGCCCTCACCATCAAATGCCATTGTTCCATACAAAGGAGATTTAATCTTCCTGAAATCCCATCCCCCAGACAAAATCATTGGCAACATCAATGAAGGGGTGCTCACAAGAAGTCAATCCCAAAACATTTGTCTTTTTGTTGGCTTTCTATCACTCCATCAACCAGTCAAGTACCAAGAGGCACTAAAAGGCAACAGTTGGGTAGAAGCCATGCAGGAAGAGCTCCAACAGTTTAAAAGACAACAAGTATGGGAACTTGTACCACTGCCAGAGAATGTGAGTCCTATTGGCACAAAGTGGGTCTTCAAAAATAAAACTGATGAAAGGGGCATTGTTGTCTAGAATAAAGCCAGGCTTGTGGTTCAAGGTTTCAGACGGGAATAAGGCATTGATTATGATGAAACTTTTGCCCCTGTTGCAAGATTGGAAGCTATCAGACTGTTCCTGGCCTTTGCTGTCAACCACAACATAAAGGTGTATCAAATGGATATCAAATGTGCCTTCCTCTATGGTAAAATTCAAGAAGAGGTATATGTTTGTCAACCTCCTGGTTTTGAGGATCCATTTTATCCAAATCATGTCTACAAGCTTAACAAAGCTTTGTATGGCTTGAAACAAGCACCAAGAGCCTTGTATGAAACTCTATCCACCTTTCTACTCTCTATTGGTTTCACAAGAGGTAAAATTGATAAAACATTGTTTTTAAAATGGAGAGGGAAAGATCTGATGACTGTCCAGATTTATGTGGATGACATCATTTTTGGAAACACATGTTCTAAAATGTTTGAAGTGTTTAGACAACTCATGACAGCTGAGTTTGAGATGAGTGCAATGGGTGAACTACAGTGCTTTCTTGGTCTCCAAGTAAAGCAACTGCAAAATGGTACTTTCATTCATCAAGGTAAATATGCCAAAGAACTTTTAAACAAATTTGATATGAATGATTGCAAACCATGTAGTACACCCATTGCAACCAACAAGATAGTCATGTCTGATGAGAAGGATGAATTGGTTGATCAAACTTTATATAGAAGCATGATTAGGTCCTTATTGTACCTAACTGCATCTAGGCTAGACATCATGTTTGCAACATGTGTCTGTGCAAGATCCCAATCAGCCCCTAGAAAGTCAAATCTTATTGCTGTAAAAAGGATATTCAGATACCTAAAAGGTGCTCCCACACTTGATATCTAGTATCCAGCTGATGGAAATATCAAGCTTTCAGATTTCTCAGATAGTGACTTTGTTGGATGTAACACAACAAGGAAGTCCACTTCAGGAGGGTGCCAATTCCTAGGCAATTGTTTGGTGTCTTGACAAAGCAAAAAGCAAGCAGCTGTTTCAACATACACTGCTGAGGCAGAGTATATTGTTGCTGCAAGCTGCACAGCCCAACTGTTATGGCTTCAAAATCAACTGCTGGATTTTGGTATCACTGCTTTGAAAAACACCACTCATGTTGGACAGTCAAGCAGCAGAAAATATCATCAAAAATCCAGTTTCACACTCAACCACAAAGCACATTGATATCAGACATCACTTTGTGAGGGATTGCTATGAAAAAGGTTTGATTTCTCTGCACCATGTTCCAACTAAAGATCAGTTGGCAGATGTACTAACAAAAGCATTAGATACATCCACCTTTGAAAGCTTTATCTCTTGGATTGGCATGCTGAACATGGAATAACAGGCAAAATCCTGTTTTTTTATGAATAAAGCATTAAAATGTTTTCAAAAAATCAAAAATCCATTCTTAAAAATAGTTAAAAATGAAAGTTTTCATTAATCCTTAAAAGTCGTTGCAACCACTGTTTTGGTTCAAACATCTGATTGTTGAAATCTATCCACTGCTGAAAGATAACCTCTGTTTCCTCATCTTCTTTGATAACCACCGTTGATCAAACATCAGTGTTTTCAATCACTTATGACTATCCACTGATAGTTAAAAATCAGCAACTGTTTTCATTTTCACCACTACAAACCACTGATATTGCTCATCAGTGGTTTCCTAAAAAACTGCCATCCATTATTCATCAGAGGTTGACACGTGGACAGTTCTTAGCCGTCCGATCTTTGTAACCGCTGCCACGTCAGCTTTCACATTTTCACTTTTATAAAACCCTGATCAAAACCCCAAACAGGGTTTTCACTGTCGAATCGAATTCAAAATTCCTTTCAAAAGCAGTTTTCATCAAAATCCTTCGAATCATTCATCTTTTTCTTCTCCAACTCGCAAATCACCATGGCTCTCGCACTCAAAAGTCCTCATAATTATTTGTGTACGCTTGAGAAAACAAGTAAAAACACCAATTTCCACTCAATCATAGATGCTCTTTCTTCATCAAAGTACAAAACTTTATTGACCTACAACGCATCCATTTACATAGAAACTCTACGTGATTTCTGGAAACATGCAAACATTGAAGTTCAGGACAAAAAGCCCTGGGCTATTACTTAGACAGTAGGGGGAATTCAGGTTGCTATCGCACCAAAATCCATCTCCGAAGTTTTTGAAATAAATGATCATACAGGTAAAAGTTCTTTCCCAAAGGCTGAATACCAAACTGACTTAATTGAGAGAGGGTATGAGGAAGAAATGAAAAAAAGAAACTTTGCAAAAGGGAAGTTTTCCACCTCCCATGAAATTTTTATTCCATACCCTGCTCATGTGTGTTTCAAATAAAACAACAACCTTTAATGAAATACCATTGAAAATCCAATACTTGGGATATGCTATCATGGCAGAAGTTGATTTTAATTATTCCCAAGAGATTTTCAATGATATGGTTAAAACTATTAATAATATAAAAGAAAATAAGAAACCATTTTTGCTGTTTCCAAGATTTTTAAGTTTTTATTTCCAAAAGAAAATACCAAAGGATAGTGCACATGTGCTTATCCAATGTACTCCTTTTCAAATAAACAGCCTTTCTTCTGAAACTTTTACAAGGCTGTCAAAAACTTCTCAAACACAAACAGAGGAACCTGAGCAAAATTTGGCTGAGACAACATCTGCCCCCCAGGTTTCTGCTGTTGAGCCCACTGCTCCTGTTGATCACAGCAGCACACCCACTGCTGTGAAACCCACACAAAAAATCACCAAAAATACCATCAAGAAAAAATCCAAAAAGCCCTCCAAACCCTCCAAAAAGGATCTTCTGGAAGATGGGATCCCATAAGTAATTCCCGTGACAACACAAAAGTCACCAACAACCACTGCTGCTACTTCCTCACAGCAGATGGAAGAAAGATCTCAACCTGAGCCTGAAACTCCTCATGCATCCTCACAAAAGGATTAGGTTGTATACATAGGGACACCACATTATGAAGCTCTGGATCCACTTGAATCCATCTTCCACAGCCCTGCTCCTGGGGCAAATTCTTTTTCAAGCCCCATCCTCACTCCACAAATCCCACCATCCATTATACCTCTGTTGAATGCATTGGATATGGATCAGACACAAATCAGTTCTTCTCAACAACCTATCACTGAGAATATCCTCCAACAAATGACTGAGTCTGATTCCTCTATCTTTGCTAACCCATCAACAGCTGAGGAGGTTACACCCCATGAGTTACATGTAACTCTTGGTGGTAGTTCAAGTGGGCAGCTACTACAGGTGTTGAATCCACTGATTTACACCTGGACAGTAGTTTCATCAGTAAGACTCCCTTGAAGGCAATTTCTTCTTTGGGAACCAAGGTGACCACTAGTGTGTACCCGATACCCACTGGTGTGTTTACTCTAGTAACCACTGCTGAGGAAAGAAGTCCCCAGTACCAAGAAAAAGGGGCATCAGTGGATGATTCATGGGAAACATCTCCTGGATCAACTGCTGATACAACCACTGCTGGTGAGAAATCAGATGATCCAATTCACTTGGGTGATGGTTTAAAATACAGAGAATTGACGGAGAGAGTTGATAAAATTGAAACATATGTGGCAGATATAAAAAATATGCTGCAACAATTGTTACAATCTCAAAAGACTTCATCCACTGCTTCATCATCTGCTCCTACCACCAATGAGCTATGGCAATTGTTTCAACCTATGCTTCATCAACAAAGACAATATGCTGACCAACAGCATGAAATTCAGCTACAAATGTTCAGAAATGTGATGGAAGCTAGGTATAAAGATACTCAAGCTGATATAAAGGCCATCAAAGCTTATCTGCTCCAAACCACTGGCACTTCTCCTCCTACAATTGTTTATGTAGAAAACCCTGATGATGCCAAAAAGGGGGGGAAAGGAAAGAAGGGGAAAAATGGTTTACACTTACCACCGGATCCAATGGCTAAACCTGTTGTAGAAATTCCCAGGCCAGATGGTTCAAAGAAGGTTGATGTGACTCTCAATGCTTTTGCTGAAGAAAAGGCAAGGAGAAAAGAGAGAATGGAAACAAAGGGTGATAAAAGATTTGCAGAGGAAAAGAAAGTTTTTATGCCTAAGGAAGTGCAGGGTACTTCAAATAGAAGAAAGACTACCAGAAATGTCAGCCAACCCAAAACCACACCTTCCAAAACCACTAAACATAACTCTGAAATTCCCAAAAGTTCCTCACATCAAACCACAAAACCAACAGATGATTGAGACACCTGTTGTATCAACAGTTGTTGATACTTCAGTGGTTTCAACAGATGTTGTTTCAACAACTGCCCTCATCATTTCATCAACCATTACTCAATCCACTGCTACACCACAAACTACATCTCCATTACAAAAACCACCTGCCAAAAAGCAGAAGACAACAGTTGACACATCAACAGTTGTAGTGACAACAGTGGTTGAGACACCAGTTGTTTCAACAGCTGTCAGTCACCCATCACTTCAAACACCCCTTCTCAAGCCATAATCCTTTCTGTTCCAAAACCTCAAACAAAAACACCTTCTCCCAAAAAGGTGTATACAAGAAAAAGAATGTTTCAGGTGAATGATGATGATATACCAGCACATGTTCCCATTTCATCTGCACCTTACAATGTAATTCCACCTCAACCATTCATTCCTCCAACCTTGTCAAACCCAATCAAAGATTCAAAAATACTTGAAGGGCATGATCCTGCAAATGTTATACCAGTGGCAGCCAGTTATCCACTAGAATTGCATGCTGTCAAAGGTGAAATGAAACAATTCTACACAGTGGATGATCCCTCAAAAAGAAAATTTCCATCTTTGATTGGCTTTAGAAATCCAAACAACATGGATGAGTATTTAAAACTCAAAGCCAGACAAGCTGAAATACAAGCAAGATATGAATGCAAAGGGGAGAGTGACAATGTCATCTCAAGTCGAATGCAGTTTTTGCTTACTAAAGTCAGACAATTGGAAGATTATGCAAGAGAATTGAGTAAAGAAATGTCCAATCTACCACCAGATGCTGACCTGCAAAGGGAAAGGAGAAAAGACTATATTGACTTGATCATGAGGGAAAAATTCTACCCAGCCAAGGTTGAGCAATTCAAAGACTGGCCACTCATTGCTCTGAAAAGTGAACCAAACAGAATTGAAAGAATTAAGAATGATCCAAGTATGAAAAGATCAGCACCAAATTGGAGCAAGTACAAAAAGGCAATTGCTAATCTTACTTTGGAATATAAAAGAAAGAAGCAAGAGTTGGTTGTAGCAAAGTTTGGTACAACCAAAGCCATAGCAAAATGGTCAAGGCAATATACTGATATGGCATATGAGAAGCTGGAAAGAAAAAGAGAAACATATCTTAATCTTCCAAAGAAACCAGCTTACAGAACCAAGAAGATTGATGAATCTCAACAGCAGGCCCTTTCCTTGAAAACATTGTTCACATCATCTGACACTTCAACCATTGTTTTGAATCAAAGGAAGAAGCAAAAATAGACTGATGCAGAAGGTGAAGCTGTTTACATGAAAGAGGCCATAAAAAGAATGATTGAAGAGGATCCCAACTCAGAAAAATTACAAGAAATTGCCAAAAGAGTTCTGAGCAGGCCTCCATCTCCAAACTCATCAAAAATAAAACCTCTCACAAGAAACCCACTGAACTCAAAAATACTAAAGTGGAAGTCTGATCAAAAGACCCACGTATTGACATTGCTCAAGTCCAGTGGTGAAGTTAAGCACATATCAAGGGAAAATGCACTAAGCCTGAGTGTAAAAGATTTACAAGATCTCCTTGAGCTTCAACTGTGTAGGGATGAGGATGATGAAGATTCCATGAACTTTGAATTACAATTCAAAGGGCAAGTTAGGGAATTCTTGATGAGGTAATAAAGATCTCAAATAATGAAGTGTTTTGGCATCATCTGTTCCAGGGGAGATTGTTGGGATTGAACCCTACAAAGGAACAGATGATAAAGCCAAAACTGGTTCAGAACAGTGGATCCTTCATAAGCAGTGTTTGTACATATCTTTCCTCTTGACAGTGGCCCTAACAACTGATAGACTCTAAGCACTGCCCATTACAACTGCTGTTTAATCTAAAGACTGATGAAGATTAAAGTACTGAAGCTCAATCTACTGATGTGTCTCAAGTACTGTTGAAAGACCAAAGCACTGCTGAAGCTACAACAGTGGAATGAAGAATCAGTGTTTTACTTATGCTTTGTCTATGTAAACAGTAGTTTGTGATCAGTGGTTGTATAGATCAGTGGTTGTAGGTTGTTAGGAAGTTAGATGTCACTTTCATGGTGACGTCAGCCGAAGATGCTCAGTGGTTAGGTTGTACTATAAATAGAACAGTACTCTGTACTGTTCCGTTAGCTCTCTTCTTCTAAGTCATTCTATACGATCAATCAGTGAGCTCAGGCTGAGGGGGAGATTTGTGCATGCATGCAATTGAGTTGTTTATTGTAATCAAATACAATCATTCGATTTGATGTCAAACATGTGTGCTTAAACTTTTCTTCCGTTGATTGTGTTGTCAAAGTTTATTTCATTATTCCACTGCAATTAATCTTTGTTTCATTTTCATTTTAGGTAAAAAAAACACAATCTAAGAAACTCAGATCCTAACAATGTTGAACCACACACACTTTGCGCCATGTTAACTGGCAAAATTTAGAACGAAGCGTAAAAAGAAAAATTTGCAAAAGATGAAAAGTATAGGAGACTAAAGTTGAAAGTAAAAAAAGTTGTAAGGTTAAACTCTAAAAGATGAAAAGTTTTGGGTTAAAAGTAAAAATTCAAATAGTTTGGGTTAAAAGTAATTTATCAAATACCTTAAGACTAAAAATAAAAAAATAAACATATTTTTGAAAAACTCCCGAAGCATTAGATACAACCCTATGTGCACATATAAGTTACTAAATAGATGAAAGTGTACTACCAAATAAACACAAAGTATATATAACAATAGCACAATAAACAACTTATGCAAAGTGTACAACCCTCTTAAGCCAAGTTGTGTTAACTGACAAAATTTAGAACGAAGCGTAAAACGAAAAATTTGGAAAAGATGAAAAGTATAGGAGACTAAAGTTGAAAGTAAAAAAAGTTGTAAGGTTAAACTCTAAAAGATGAAAAGTTTTGGGTTAAAAGTAAAAATTCAAATAGTTTGGGTTAAAAGTAATTTATCAAATACCTTAAGACTAAAAATAAAAAAATAAACATATTTTTGAAAAACTCCCCAAGCATTAGATACAACCCTATGTGCACATATAAGTTACTAAGTAGATGAAAGTGTACTACCAAATAAACACAAAGTATATATAACAATAACACAATAAACAACTTATGCAAAGTGTACAACCCTCTTAAGCCAGTGTTACAAATTAATAATATATAAATATATAAATGGAAAAATTACACGTTTTGTCCTTTATCTTATACCCTTTTTACAGGCGGTGTCCTTTTTAACGAATTTTGACAAGTTTTGCCCTTTATAGGGAATTTTGTTACACGTTTTGTCCTTTACCTCTAACCCAGTTAGATTTTTTTGTTAAATCTGATCATGTGACTTGCATGTGAGGGTATTTTTGTCATTTAACTTGAAAGGACTAAACATGTAAATAACTTCTCTCCACCACCACCAAACACCCTCATGCCACCGTTACTGCAGGCAAAAGCCACCACAAAATTCATCACATATCAAATCAAATTACAGATCAATTGGAAATCAAATTATAAGGAATTGATTCAAGTTGAAGCAACACAAACAAATCTAATAAAAAGGCTACATACATTGCATCAAACCCTCCAACAACATCCCGGAATTTGTCAAGATCCGGCGCCGGTCGTCGCCTCCGGCAACATGATGAAGCTTCCTGCCATTAACCCACCTGAATTTGCATCAAACCCTCCAACAACAATACTTCTAAACCTAACCAACCAGATCAATTTAACTTCCAACTCTTTATTTCACCTTTTCCCCAAATACATATATAAAAACAACACCACTTACCCATCTGGTCCAATAAACGATTTTACCTCAGAAGAATATCTTCACAATCAAACCGCAAAAAAAAACTGAAATAAATGAATTACAAAATGTGAAAAAAGAAAACCCTAAGTGAACTTACGATGTTTTCTTCTGATGGTTGTTTTATATAATGATTTTAGATGTTGAATGGTGGTGAATGAAAGGGAAGAGTGAGAGTTGGGGAAGTGAGAGAGAGAGGTGGTAGAGAGAGAAACAGAGGTGAAGCTTGTTGTTGTGGGATGAGAAGTTGCTGCCATTGATGCTTCTTCCTTTCGGTCTCTGTGTCCGACGAATCATCGAACTTTGACATCGGAAGTGCTTCCGCAAACACCAACCACCACCACCATCATCCAAACACCCACTCCACTACTACCGTTCAGATTTGCATAAAACCCCCAACCCTAACCATACCATTGTTCCGATCTGCGATGAAGAAGACATAGCCGGAATGATTGTGTTTTTGTGGTGGCCGGAATGATGTGCTGTTGTGGTGGCCGGAATGGGTGAACTGGCGGTGGGTTTTTAGAGAGAGAGAGAGAGGTGTCTGAGTTTTTAGAGAGAGAAAGAATAGTGTGGTGGGAAGGGGTAAATGAGTTTTATATAATTAAAAAAAGGTTTTATATAATTAAAAGATGTTTATTAATATATTATGACGTTAAAAGACAACAATACCCTTATATGGGGTCCACATAATTAGATTTAACAAGAAATATTAACTGGGTTAGGACCAAAGGACGTAACATGTAAGGATTTTCCCTGTAAAGGGCAAAACTTGTCAAATTTCGTTAAAAAGGACACCGCCTGTAAAAAGGGTATAAGATAAAGGACAAAACGTGTAATTTATCCTATATAAATAGGGTAAAGGCAGGTTTGAGGATCTACCGACAGGGGGCGAGAGAATTTCTTTTTTCTTCAGTAGTTCTTCAAAAAGATGAATATATCTTATTCATAAGTAGGGATGGTAATGGGTCGGGGTCGGGTATTGGTAATCCCAAACCCATACCCAGTTGTAAAATCGTATCCCATACCCGGCCCAATACCCGTCGGGTAATTACCTGTCGGGTATCGGGAATACCCACGGGTATCGGGTATACCCATTAGTTTGTTAAAAAATATACGTTGAGATTTCCAAATACATTTCTTTGCGATTATAATTATTATATAATTTTATTTATACAACAGCTATTATAAACAAAAAATGTACATCACATATATATAAGTTATATCATAAATTAATAATAACCTTATAATACTTATACACTTGTATGTATATACTTCACAACATATAAAATATAAATACTATTATAAAATATATATACTAAAAGAAATTTTTTATTTTTCACATTATGAACATAGTAAAATAAATCACTAATAAAAAAAGGTTAATAAAAAATAAAAATATAAATTAAAAAATTCGGGTACATGATCGGGTATATAGTTCGGGTAAACGGGTATATGGTTTCGGGTAATCGGGTCGGGTATTACCTAATCCCATACCCGACCCATACCCGTGAAATTTTTTAAAACTAATCCCATACCCGGCCCAATACCCGTCAGGTATCAGGTATACCCGTCCCATTTATGTCGGGTTTCGGGTATACCCGTCGAGCTCGGGTATTTTTGTCATCCCTATTCATAAGGCATAACAAGACAATTCATGATTTATTATTAAACAACGATTCTTTCATAATCATAAATCCTCATTTTATACGATAAAGACATGAATTAATTTCGGTAGATAAGTGGATGACAAAATTTAAGATACTAGTTATAATTAGCAATTTTTTTAATTATATATATATATATATATATATAGAGGAAGGTTAACGTACATTACGGCTTAACGTACATCGCGTACGACAGATAATTACGCACGTTCATCTTAAAATCACGCACGTTATAACTCAAAAATCCAAAATCACGCATGTTGAAAACAATAATCACGCATATTGAAAACATTAATCACGCACGTTATAGAACATAATTACGCAAGTTGTCGTACGTGAAGTACGTTAAGCAGTAATGTATGTTACACTTTTTCTATATATATATATATATATATATATATAGGGGAATGCTAAAATGAGAACCAACTCGAGTTGTAAGAACCGTGAGAACTACACCGTAGGGGGCGCGGTGGACCAAATTTTTTTTTCATAAACGTAGATGCATGTATTATAACAATATTTGTAAAAAACTTACGGTGCCCGTAAACACAAACTTGTGGTGCTCAAAACTCCACACACGACATTTGTTTTTTGATTTTTTTTTTACAAAAGTGTTTATAATACATGCATCTACGTTTATGAAAAAAAAAATTGGTCCACCTCGCCCCGGATCAAATAGTTCTCGCGGTTCTTACAACTCGAGGTGGTTCTCATTTTAGCGGACACTTATATATATATATATATATATATATAGGGTAATGCTACACAAGAAACCCCTTATTTTTAGAAAACTTTGAAAACTCATTGCATGGTCCATATTACGCCATGTGTCAGCCATTAACATACTCCTACTTTTTGCTTTAAGGGTATATGTGTAATTTTGCATATATTCCTAGAGATATTTTCCTCCATTTGTCCTTTCATGTCCCATCATGTTTTCAACCCATCATATACCTTTACTTTTTACATTTAAATAAAGATTTTATTTTTTCATAAAGCCATTCTTCTTCATTGAGATCTAGTTCCACCATTGTTGAACCATGGAGCATCCTCCAACATCTTATCTGAAATAACATCATTGAGATTGAGATCGAAGATGAAGGAAATGTTCCAGGTTTGTACAAGCATGTGTTCTTTTTGTACCAGAAAGAGTCTTGTTGTGTTGTTTCTCTTCGTTTTGTACAAGCATGCAGATACATTTAAAGTCAGTAATGGTCATGTAGGCGCTTTATTAAAGTGATTCAAGTAAATGTTCCAGATTGTATCACCAGATAAATGTTCTAGATTGTATGATTAATGTATTCTTTCAACGAAGTAATGTTCCTGAGGTTGCTTTATTAATGTTCATGAAGTATCTTCGACCCAGATTTTGTCATGATATTGTGCGCGTTCATGTCTTTCTCTTCACTTTATCGCTAGTTCATGTTGTTTTCGATGTAGTTCAGCGCATACACATGTTGCTTCCCTAAATGTCGGGTATTCTAAAATGCCTCGTCATGGTTCTGGATTTAATCAACTGCCCTTTGATTCTTCTGGGTTTAGGGAAATTCCTGATGGTTGTCTTTTTGTCTTTTTTCTATTTTCTTTTTAAAGCTTGTCCCAAAATACATGTTACACTTTATACTGCTAGACATAGCAATTCCGAAGAAAATATTTTCACTTATCATGTGTCTTAACACATGATCGTTTTTTTTTTGAAGTCTAATCATTGGCACATCGTTTTTTAGAAGAAAAAAAATTAAGGTTGTCATTCAGCACAACCCAACGTAACATGTGTTATAGTGTGAACTCCTGTTACCAACAAATTACGGGAGTAACATGCATGTGATTAAATGTGACATGTTAGTACATATACAGCCTAACACATGTTGTACATCCTCTACGTTTTAAACGATACCATCCACTCGATATAAAAGCGCACAACTTGATGGTTTCAATTTATTTATTCCCAATATGGTTCGCAATATTGACACTTGCTGACATGTTAAAAAACGTTATATATCATTTGTTCCGGATGTTAATGACAACAAATGTGAAAACAAACGCTGACATAAACGTAACACATGTTAATGAAAACAAATGTGACTGACCTTACATGTACACTAACACATGTTAGTATCTGACCAAGGGCAGTCATTTTTCGGTCTTAGAGAAACAAACCTGATATTTTTTGGATTCAACAACACACTTGTAAAACATGTAACAAAAAACAAGTGATTAGGAAACCCCAACAATAATAACGAATCCAAAAAACCGTCTAAGAATTATACACACCCGTTTACAAAATAGTGTCACCATCGAATTATACACACAAGGGTTTTAAAAATTTATTCCCAACCTACATATAAATGTGTTACCATGCGTGATCCGCTAATCATAATGCACGTTTACATGCCATCATCTTGCTGGATGCACATGTTAACACACGTTATATTTCGTGTATATCGGGAACCTAACACATGTTAATGTAAACACATGTTAATGAAAACAGGATATTTGTGTTACTATTCGGCTCTATGCATCCATTTTTTGTTGTAAACTCACCAACAAAAAAAAGGATACTATGTGTGTATAGTACAAATACATTTTTGTTTCGTTGTAAACTCACCAACAAAAAAAGGATACTATGTGTGTATAGTACAAATACATTTTTGTTTGTGTGTACCATGTGTTATTCTCGAAATGTGTCTGGTTTTGCACTCGTACTCAACCATCCCCTACGTAATTTCGTCATTCTTGTAAACTCAGCCAAATAGAAAGACAAATAGAGGAATATCTGTTTGGAAAACTACAAATAAAGGTTTTATGTGTTTGTACCTTGTTGGCGCCGTGGTTCGGGATGTTTTGGTTTTGAACTACTGGTTTATTTAAATGTTATAAATCTACCAATTAAATGACAACAATAGAGCCAATGCTTAACACACGTGATACATTTCAGTCACTTAAAACATGTTACAGTATGTATATACACATCATGGTGTTTTGGAAACCAATAGCTTATACATGACACCATGTTTGGTTAAACCAAGATTATAACAGAGGGTTAACACATTTTATCCCAGGTATACGGTGTTACGATATTAACTTGTATGTTCCATATTAACTTGTACACGTGTTACGATCAGTATATGCACATCATAGTGTTTTGCAAACCACTATTATATACATGAATACATGTCGGGTTACAACAAGATTATAATGGTGGAGGCGCCCGTAGTACCTCTACTGTTACAGTTACTATTGAAGTTTATGCATCCATTCTGGAAGTCTTAACACATGTTATAATAGAGGCTTAACACACGTTATATCAGGTTTACTCTGTTGTTATACTATTGGAGTTTATTCATCCATTATGGAAGTCTTAACACACGTTATAATAGATGCTTAACACACGTTATACATTTTCAGTCATTTAACACATCTTACAGTATGTATATACACATCATGGTGTTTTGGAAACCACTAGCTTATACATGACACCATGTTAGGTTAAACCAAGATTATAACAGAGGCTTAACACATTTTATCCCAGGTATACGGTGTTACGATATTAACTTGTATGTTCCATATTAACTTGTTCACGTGTTACGATCAGTATATGCACATTATGGTGTTTTGCAAACCACTTTCATATACATGAATACAAGTCGGGTTATAATGGATGCTTACATGTTATCGTATGTATACAAGTGGGGTTACGACAAGATTACGATATTAACTAAGCTCCCCATTAAACTCATCGCCCCCGTCGACTGTTTTCACCCTTGTCACATGTTAAGCAATTACATGTTCCGAACAGACAAATTGTAACACATGTTAGATCAGTATATACACATCATGGTGTTTTGTAAACCACTAGCTTATACATGAATACATGTCAGGTTACAAAAAGATTATAACAGAGGCTTGACACATGTTATACATTCCAAAATGTGGAAAACAAATGACCCGTTTCAGATTATATATTCCAAAATTACCGGTACATGTGTTACCATAAATGGCTCGTTTCATATTACACGTTACATACATTTATTACTTGTACAAGTTTTACGCTTAGTATCCACATTATCGGATATTTTAAACATCAACATAAATAAAATAGATATTACTTGTTTTTTTTAATTAACAAAGGTTAACACACGTTATATATCATTCTAACAGGGGCTTTAGACATGTTATACATGAACACATGTCAGGTTACATCATGGTGTTCTGTTACAGCATGAACCAGCAACACATGTTATAAATGAACGAAGACTTCTTTCCCAAAGGATGTGACTTATTCAATGTCCCCGCATTAACGTCGCCTTCATCCATCCAGCTTGTCAATTCAATATCTTTTATGGATCTGTTTTTGTAAATCAACACACGTTATATATCATTCTAACAGGTGCTTAACACATGTTATGGGTCTGTCTCTGTAAATCAAGCAACCCAACAAAAAAACAATTATTATTAAGATCAAAAGCCCCAAACAAGCAACCAAACCAACAAAAAAACCCGTTCAAAATCTCATCCTAAAGTTTTGGATGTATTTAAAATACATGAACATTAACCATTACTAGAACACGCATTAACTTCGCGTACATCCATCCAGCTTCTCAATTGAATATCTTTATGGGTTTGTTTCTGTAAATCAACACACGTTATATAACATTATAACAGGGGGCTTAACACATGTTATGGGCCTGAGTCTGTGAATCAAGCAACCAAACAAAAAAACACTTACTGTTTAGATCAAAAACCCAAACAAGCAACCCAAACCAACAAAGAAACAGCTACTGTTAAGATCAAAAGCCCCTAACAAGCAAACAAACCAACAAAAAAACTCGTTCAAAATCTTATCCTAAAGTTTTTTATTTATTTAAAATACATTAACATTAACCATGGATACCCCATTAACCATTACTAAAACACTTTCAGCACACAAAAACATATTAACAATCATTTCAACAAAAAATCAAGTGTGAAATGATATTTCAAGAACACTTACCGGATCTATACCCGTCCGATGAACACGAAGAAGATCTTCAAACCTTCTTCTCACACACACACACTCGTGCGTGTGTCTTTGTGATAAAGATTGTTGTTTCTCTATCTAAAACATCAACTTTCTCTCTCTAAAAACATTCATCTTGTCATCGCTCTTCTCACACACACACTCGTGCGTGTGTCTTTGTGATTTTTTCAGACCACATGATGCTAAAATTATCTTCAAATGAAGATCACCATTGAAGACCATGAAGTTTTCTTCTTTTCACATGATGAAGAAAGAGGAGAGAGATAATAGTTTATTGAAAGATTTGACTAGAAGAAAGAGCAGAGAGATTATGACACAAGTGGGTTTTGTCATTTTCAATGCCAAAAAGTGGGTTTTGTTCTACCGAAAATGCCCTCCCAGACTTTCAAATGTGTATTATACTATTTCTTTTAATTATATTTTTTTCCAAAATGATGAGAGCCATTGATCAAGTTGGATGGTTGTTAATCAATGGATGACAATGGGTTTGCATAGTTTTCTAAAAAAGATGAGGTTTCCTATAGAGCCCAACCCTATATATATATATATTTGTTTTAAATTAAAACTTTTATATATTTCATCAAAAAACATGCCAAGTTACATTAAAACAGAAGTTAGACGGGCAACAAGCTACGCCGTCACCACTTTCCGAATTGCAAACCCTAACCTTCCAAAGATAAATCCATGCCCCCTCGGTTTGAACAATTGTTGTGGATTACCCGTTGGACACTAGTCAAGAAGTGGATAGCTTCTGGTATTAGGGAGCCAAATATTAAAGGCAAAAGGGATAAAGAGATGCTGGTTCTCTGCGCAAGCTTTAGCGTCCTTATACACTTCCTTTGATTCTGCATTTCTTGCTGCTTGTTCAGCTACAAACCCGATTTCCCTTGAACCAACCAAAGGGGAAACCCCCGTGAACAGAGGCGCATCATAGTGGGGGCGGGAGGGGGCGGCCGCCCTCCGAAATTTTCGCTCAGTAGTGGAGAGTATATAGTTTTCGTATAAATTTTTTTGGGTATATACGTTTTTGACCCCCCGGTTATATAGAAAATTTTAGGTTTATACGTTTTCGACCCCCCAGTCGGAAATCTCAAGCTTCGCCACTGCCCGTTAGGTCCACACAAGCATGTTTCCTCCCAGCCCAGCCAAAGACGAGCAGATCCGCTGGTCGCAGAGTAGATCTCTCTTCCAAAGGGTCCGTGAGGAAATTCACAAGGGCTTCTTTCTTAGCAGAAATCTCAGCTCCTCTTACGATGTCCTAGAAAACATCCCGTATCCAGTCAAACCGATATTTAAACCCAGGATTGAGAGACAGGGGAGCAAAATAATTTATACATGTAGTGAACCCAGGAATGTGAGCCGATGTTCTCCAGCCGGCGAGTAAGTGTGGTAGGTAGACATACAAAGGGTATAAAAGGTAAGCCAACCTGGAGCCGTCCAAAACATCAACTTTAAAACATGACCACCTAACATTTCAAAACACCTAATTGCCTTCCAAATTAAAAAAAAAAAAAATGCCTAATTTTATATACAAGTGAAGGGAATAGTGCCAGACTACAGCCTAATACTTCCTTATTGGTCTAGCCAAATTACGAAATAGCTCCGTTTAAATTTACAGTTTTATCATTGGTTTTATTTTTTCCCTCCTAGCCAAATTACGATTTTGCCCTCCATTCAAATTTCTGCGATTGTTTTTGTTTTTTTTTCCTGTCAAATTACGATTCTGCCATCGTTGTAAAATTACAGTTATGCAATCGTTTTAGTTTTTATTTTTTATTTTACTATGGTAGTGTTTTATTTTAATTGTTGACTCGGTGTAATTTTTATTCGTGTCAAGCAATCGCCTGGCACACGCTTATTTATCCTGAAAATTTTCAATTTTCCTCCCAATTTAAAATTATAGTTTTTTCACCGTTTTAGCTTTTTTAGCAAAAGTATTGATGGTGTTTTGTTATGTTGACTTGATGTAATGTTTTTTGAGATCGTGTTACGAGTAGTATGTATAAATAACCAAAACATACATGTATATAAAAGAGAAATATTCGGTTTAGTCATATTTTTATGTGGCGTTTATTGATGAAGCGTCTCCCCACTAAGGTAGCGCTATTGAAACGGAACATTTTAATAGACGACAGTCGTTGTGTTTTTTGTGGGGACGGTGTCGATGAGGTGGACCACGTTTTTACAGGTTGTGCATTCGCAGCTAGTGTGTGGAATGGAGTTCTAGGATGGCTTGGTATTCCAAACTACTTCAGCTTCAGTGTGAGCGACTTGGGTAATATGCACAAGATGGATGGTTTATCGGCTACGCGTAAAGATATTATAAGAGGTATGGTTATGGTGTGTTGTTGGCGTATTTGGCGGGCTAGAAATGACGTTGTCTTTAATCATAGGAGGAGCGATGTGGTGGAGGTTGTGGCCGAGGTTAAAGCGTTCGGTTTTCTTTGGTTTTCGAATAGGCATAAAGATTTTGTTAAGGATTGGAAAGGTTGGAGTAATGTAATGTTATTGTAAGTTTGTGGCCTCTTCTCTCTTCCTTGGAGAGTTGGTGGTTTTCGCGTTTGTTAATGAAGTTCACCTTTCAAAAAAAAATATAAACTATTCTAATGCGGTACGCGATTTATCTACATAAATATTTCATTCATATTTTAATCACTATGAAGATTTAGTGATTTACATAAAAAGAAAAAAAATAAAAGAACAAAGCCACCACATCATATTTTTTGAAATTCCATTATCACCCTTAAAACCAACCCATAATACCGAACCCACCATTTTTGCCACCAAACCTTGACCACAAGTATAAAGAGTTTGCCTTTCTACAACCTTTTTATCCCATAAAAAATTCCATTTTCTCTCTCTAACGTAATACTCATCAATGGCGCCGGAGAAGGAGATAATTTTCCGTTCAAAGCTTCCAGATATATACATACCAAAACACCTACCGTTACACTCATACTGTTTCGAAAACATTTCTACCTTCAATAACCGCCCCTGTTTAATCGATGGAGCCACCGGTGTGGTACACACCTACGCTGACGTCGAGCTCACGTCACGAAAAGTTGCTTCCGCATTTCACCAGCATGGCATCAACAAAGGTGATGTCATCATGATACTACTCCCGAATTCACCAGAATTCGTGTACTCGTTTTTTGGTGCATCGTACCTCGGTGCGGTTTCCACCATGGCAAATCCATTCTTCACCTCTGCTGAAGTCATTAAACAAGCAAAAGCTTCTGAATCGAAAATCATCGTGACGCAAGCGTCACACGTACCGAAAATAAAAGAGTACGCAGCTGAAAACTCGATAAAAATCATATGCATAGATTCCGCTCCAGAAGGTTGCTTGCACTTCACGGAACTAGTTTCTGGAGACGAAACGAAGTTACCAGAAGTTGAGATCTCGCCAGACGACGTCGTGGCGTTACCGTACTCATCGGGAACGACGGGATTGCCTAAAGGAGTTATGTTAACTCACAAGGGGCTCGTGACGAGCGTAGCGCAACAAGTGGATGGAGAAAATCCGAATTTGTGGATACACAGTGAAGATGTGTTGATGTGTGTGTTGCCGCTTTTTCACATCTACTCGTTGAATTCGATTTTGTTATGTGGGTTGAGGGCCGGTGCGGCGATTTTGATCATGCAGAAGTTTGATATAGTGCCGTTTTTGGAGTTGATTGAGAAGTATAAAGTGACGATCGGGCCGTTTGTACCGCCGATCGTGTTGGCGATTGCGAATAATGAAGAAGTGGTGGATAAGTATGATTTGTCGTCGATGAGGACGGTGATGTCCGGTGCGGCACCGTTGGGGAAAGAGCTTGAAGATATGGTTAGGCGGAAGTTTCCGAATGCGAAACTTGGACAGGTATGTGTTCGAAAGTATCGGTACTGAAAAACAGGGAAAACTGGTATTGAAACGGTACAGTACCGGTATTTACTAGTGTTTTCCTTGTAAACAGCGGTACTGAAAAATATGGAAAACTGGTGCTGATACCGTTACGAAATATACCCGTACATATCAGTATACGGTACCAAATGCTCTTTCCGTGTTTTACATCATTCTCTCACATGGTTAGCGTAAGTTGTTTGCTTCTGTTTTGCACGTATTTTTATTGAAAAAATCTATAAATATGAATAATTCTTTATGTATATAGGAATCTTGGATATTCTTTAAAGTGATAAAATGGATTGGTAGCTAGGATCTATGTTCCTTTATAGTTTATTTTTATCTTATTTTTGTATTAAATATTTACATGGTATATATATCATGTGCTAGGTTAGATACGGTGTATTATACAAGTTTAATTAATCAAATATTAAATAGTTGATAATAAAGAATTAAAATTATAAAAGATATTTTAAAATACAGTACAATTTTATATAAGAATAATAGACATGACACAGATGAGTGAAATAAGAAAAAGTAACATATGGTGTAATAGTTACCTATTTGTTAGGTATGGATTATTACTTATTTATTACGTATGGATTATTGTAGATACAAATGGTATACATAAAATGTGAGGGTGCTTATCGTAAATAGTTGTGGTCGTTTGTCATTTTCTCAAATAGAGGATATGGCATGAATATGTGTGGTCGTTTGTCATTTTCTCAAAATAGAGGATATGGTGTGAACATGTGGCTTGAGGATAGATTTATACTTTCAAAATGGTATAATTTTGTGGGGCCTTTATGAACACTGAAGAGTCATGTACATTAAATAGATGGAGCTAGCATGTATACTATAGTAACGTAGTTATACTTGTGACAAATAATTAGGACAGTTTTATAATCAAATATGAGATATAATTGGTATAATTGACCCGTGGCTAGAAGGTAAAATCTAACGTCATGCTTAACCTTTGATGGTTCAACAAATTAAAGTTTGTTCTAGAAGAATTCATAATATTAAACATTGGCCGCCTGACCTTTTATTCTTCATACAATAAATAGCATCTATTTTGATATAGATTTATTCGTTTTCATACTTTTTTCTAACGGCTAACTGCTTTCCACGTGTAAACCCATCCTTTCGGAGCTATGTCCAAAGGCCGACCGACTACTGTCGTTCTTAAGCATTTTGATTCTAGAAATGATCAAAAACATTTATCATGTTTACATAATTATTGTATTGTCAACCAGTCAACCTAACGGTTACATCAAATTATTTGGTTTGAAATAATGAAGGCAGATAATCATGTTAGTGCCAAACATAAAGGAAAAAATAAAATAAAAGATAGGTTTATCACAACTAAATAAATATGTAATTATTTAGTTGTTTTGGTCCCGGCTCGGTCTTCGGGTTTGGGTGTTTTTTTAATGAAGATTTCCTTAAAAAAAATATTTAATTCAGAATTATACTCAAAGGCGATATAATTCTTGGCCACGTGAAATTCCAGAAAATCATGATATAAAATAATTTGTTTTTTTTGGCTGCTACAATAATATAATAATTGCAGTAGTTGTACATGGGTAGGTAGTAGTGATGAGGTTGATATGAATGATCATGACAGGGTTACGGTATGACAGAGGCTGGACCGGTGCTAGCAATGTGTTTAGCCTTTGCTAAGGAGCCCTATGAGATCAAGTCCGGAGCATGTGGCACCGTGGTGCGCAACGCTGAGATGAAAATCGTTGACCCCGAGACAGGTTTGTCGCTCCCTAGGAACCAACGAGGCGAGATTTGTATTCGTGGCGATCAAATCATGAAAGGTATTTTACTTATGTTTATTAAATTTTTTTCTATATACTGACGATATTTTATTAATTGATTGATTGTTACGTCTTGAAAAACATCCACTGATTTTTAGAAAAATCTTTGTAGGATACCTTAATGATCCGGATTCGACAAAGACAACAATAGACTCGGATGGGTGGCTACACACAGGTGATATAGGGTTGATTGACGACGATGATGAGCTCTTCATAGTGGATCGACTCAAGGAGTTGATTAAATACAAAGGATTTCAAGTAGCACCTGCTGAGCTTGAAGCTTTATTACTAACTCATCCCGAAATTTCGGATGCTGCAGTAGTCCCGTAAGTCTATGATGCTCGAATATATTACGATACCAGGTTAAAAAATGTGTATTACTCTGGTTGAATAAAAAATATTAAATAACTAATAATGAAGATTTAAAAATTATTAAAACGATATATTATGATAGAATATATTTTAAAAAATGAGTGATAGAAATAGAATAGAATTATGTATTAGCTGTGTTGGAAACTGAATAAACTATTTTTAATAAAACGGAAACTAAAGAGATTAAAAGTGAGGGGTTATGACATCAAATAACAACATAGTTAGGTTAGTTAGTGTTTTTTTTAACGGCTATTTTTTCCTCCTTAAATATTTACACATCCTAAGGATTGAATCTTTATCTTCCCATAAAAAATAATTTCTTTTGATCACTAGAATATAACCTAAGTGACAAATGTAAGCTTTTCTAACTTGTAGAGTGATAAGTTATGACGTGACTCTAGTTATAATTATAATGAAGTGATAACTTATATGGTTGTCAGTTAATGCCTCTTGGAAGAAAAAAGAAAACTTAACAATAATTATAATAAAAAAGGTTAGGCATATTGCCAATGGGTGGTGGTCTATTGTCTATAGGCAAATGCAATGTCTTTAAACACCTTAGGGTGTTAGGAGTGGGAGTCGGCAAAGGTCGGCAAAAGCTTTTGCCACTCGGTAAACACCACTACCAACAATAGTTTACCACTCAAACTTTACCAGATCAGTGGTGGGTGGACGATTCGGTGAGGAGGGTGTGTGTGTGGTGGGGTGGGGTCCATACAATCTCTCAACCAATCACAACATTTACCTTTTTTTAAGTTTACCACTTCAGCAAGTATCTAAACCATTGCCACATTTTTCAGCAAAGTTTAAACAATTTTCACTGATTGACATGACGCGCTCTCATTGGTTGATTTTTTAGTTTGTCACTCTCAATTGTTTAACCACTCCTAACACCCTTAGGGGAGAGGTTTTGGGTTTAAGTCTCACAGACGACAGTAATAAAGAATTTCCCGTTTAAAAAAAAGTTTAGACATATTAAAGGGGGCTACTAAATGTACCCCCTCTTGTTACTTTTCATACCCCCTTTCTATAAAATCATTTTTAAACTTATCATATTTACCCCCTATACATGTCATATTTTTTAAAAGTATTCTTTTTGTTACAAAACAAATTCAAAAGTGTAAAAAATATTGTAGATATTTTTTTTTTCAAATTTTTTGTTTGTTTTTTATATTAATTTAAAAAACATATTTTTTAAAGTGTTCACTTCGATCGAAAGTCCTAACATGGTTTTAACTTGCTTATAACATACTTCTTCTACTAATTAAATTTGAACTTATATAGTTTGTTAATTTATAGTTTGATAAAATTATTTTAGTACCTATTGTTTATTTGTTCACTTACATAGATGGTTTGAATGATTAATATGTAATATGGCTATAAACACAATTTTAAAAGAAAAATCTTTATTACTTTTTAATAAATAAAAATTGTTAATTATTTTATAAACACATTTAAAGTATTCAAAATTATAAAAGTAAGATCTTTAAAATATAAACTAGACGAGGGAAAAACATAATATAAACTTTTTTTAAAAAGTGAGTTCAAAATTTTTTCTATTGTTTTTATAAAAATGTTAGTATTTATTTGTAAAGGTGTTCAATAAAAAAACATAATCAAAATACTATTTGAGAAAGTGTCTTTAAAAACAATATCCGAGAACTTTAAAAAAAATATGTTTTTTAAATAAAAATTAAAAAACAATTTAAAAAAATGTTTGTAATCTTTTTTTACACTTTTGAACTTGTTTTGTAACAAAGAGAATATTTTTTAAAATGATAATTTGTATAGGGGGTAAATATTACAAGTTTTAATGTGTTTTTATGGAAGGGGAGTATAAAAAGTAATAAGATGGGGTATATTTAGCCTACCCCATATTAAAACATAAGTTTAAAATTAATACATATGATACTACTAAAAGTCAAATACATTTCCCAAAATAAAAACTAGTTTAGTTTTATGCTTGATCGGATCTGCACCAACTTCGGATCCGCACATGTTGGTTGTTGCAAGTTGGCACTAACATTAAAGATAATCTATAATTGCAAAAGATCGAAAATATCCCCTTATGCCCCACCAACTATCTAAACTATTCAAGAAATCCCCATTAAATGTGACCTCTAACAAATTTGGTACATCTACTTATACCAACAACAGTTACACCACCACAAATGTGACCTCTGTGTATTGTTAGTTAATATGTAAAAGTAAAAGTTTACTAGTTATTAGAGGTATACACCATATCTGAGATCGAAATCTAATTGTTTGTATTTGATGTATTTTTACGGGTTGACTCGTAATCAACTGCAAACATGAACAAAATATCTAATTCGATGTAGACTTTTATATAGGCGATTGCGTCTTAGAGCATGACGTTGATCTTTTAATTTTAACATTAAAAAGCTTGACTTGAGTGTTGCGTGTATGTTTATTTCAGTATGGTAAATGAAGCAGCTGGAGAGGTTCCGGTTGCTTTTGTGGTGAAAACTAAAGACTCAAGTGTGACAGAGGACGATATCAAGCAATTCGTACACAAACAGGTAACAAATTTTCACATAAAACCTGAACAATGCCCCTGAAAGAATAAATTTTAAAAAGAATATTAGATATATAGAGGACTTTCCAATATACAACAAATTCTAGGTAAAAAAAGTTGTATAAACACTTGGACCAATTGCTATAACTATGACATAAAAAGCGGTTATGTAACCTTGTAATGATTTCTCTTTTCTATTCAACTGGATCTATCGAGTAATACGTACAAGTAATTATGTTGTTTCGTCGCACATGCTACATATCAACTTATATTTTACCAAGATTTTGTATTATGACATTGTAGGTGGTATTCTATAAGAGAATAAATCGCGTGTTCTTTATCGACACGATTCCAAAATCACCATCAGGGAAAATTCTTCGCAAAGAGTTGAGAGCGAAGCTTGCAGCTGGTGTCCCAAATTAAATTTCTCTACGTAGATCATAAAAGTTCAATTGCTAAAGATTGTGTTTTTTGCTGTTGGTGAGTCAAAATCAGAATGTTGTTTGTATGTCAACTCTTTTTTGAAGATATTGTTTCTAAAAAAGACAATATTTAGTTATTTACTTAAAATTTTGTATAATAAATATTAATTGATGCTAGGGTGGGCCGGCCGGCCGGTTCGGTAGACGGTAACATGCCAAATGCAAATTTATGTTCGTGACTTATCTAGGATCCTGGTAGAAGTGAAAGGGCAACAAAAGCTTGGATATGATATCATATTGATATTTTAGTATTTTGCATATTTAATTTTGTCTCATCTATGTTGTACAAGTATACTAAACAACAAAATGTGCTATAATAAAATTATATAGTGTTATAATAAAGAATATATAAAATACAAACTGAGCAATAACAACTCGAATTAGATGGTTCGACAAGCATTGTCATAGACCTAGCTTTATTAAATTATACAGTATTCTAAATATACATTTTTGTTTTGGTGGAGCAAAGAAGAATGTGTATTCAGTCTATTCTTTTGGTGGGGTGTTGGGTTATTTGGAATGCAAATAACAATTGGATAATTTATTAATGTGCCAATCAAGATAGACAAGATCGTAGGTTACATTAAAACGTTTAGTTTTTATGGATCAAGAATAGATCTAGGGAGTTAATAATCTCACATGGTAAAATTTTATTCTCACATGTTGTATACGGGCTGTATAAGGTTATACGGTCATATACGAGCCGTATAAGGTTACAATGGAATAGATGGAAAGCGTTTGATCTATAAGTTTTGCTTTTGTTGACCTTGGCTAGTTGCTTGCTTGCGAGGCGTGTTTTTCTAATAAAATTTGCCATTCAAAATATATATAGGAGAAGAATCCGTTAGAAACCACCCTTTATTGCGAGAACCAGTGTGAACACAACTCAAAAAACCTAAAAAAATAAAAAAAAACACACAATTTTTTTAATATTTTTTAATAAAAATCACTACTTTTCGTTAATAAAAATTTTTAAAAAAAAATTTTAAAAAAATTTGTGTGTTTTTTAGATTTTTTAAGATTTTTAGGGTTTAACTTTATGATTTAGTTTTTAGCACTTAGTTTTTTTTTTTTTTTGGGGGGGGGGGGGGGGGGTTTGGTTTTTTTTTAGGTTTTTAGGGGGGTTTAGTTTTTTTTTATCATTTAGCTTGGGGGGTTAGACGTTTTTAGGTTTTTGGTGGTGTAGTAGGTTTATTTTGTTGTTTTCACATTAGTTCTCACGGTTCTCATAATAAAGGTGATTCTCGAATGAACCCTACCCTATATATTTATTAATTTTTGTTTACCTCATCTTTAATCAAACAACTATTAAATTAACTCCATTTTTAAATACCTTTCTATACAAATTAATATTTTCAAGACGACTGTTTTTTAATAGTTTTTGTTGAACGGCAAACAATCTCATGTGTAGACCTACCTTGCTTGGGGCTATGTCTAAGGCGACTCCTCGACCGCTATGAGACTGTACTCCCTGATGCGCGAGAACCGGATGGAATCCATAAACCCTCGCCCTCCGTCAGGTTCGAACCTGGGATTAAAGCCTCGATTCATCCCTTCACCCAGATGTACGTCGAAAATGACCGAGCTAGAATCGAACATGCGTCTCCACTAGGGAAGGCATGCCTTTTTCCACTGAACAAAATTCTCAGGACCTTTTAGCAGTAGTTTTTTGTCTGCTTACTTTGCTTTTTGTTGTCTTTATTATTTTATTTTTTAATGGCAAATTATTTTTATACCCTTATCGTTTGTGGAACTTGAACCCAAAACACCCTTCCAAATCCAAGTATTTAAAGTCTTTGCCTTTGCCAATGGATTTGTTATCTTTTATCTTAATAAATTGTTGAAGGAGGGACACTCCTTTCGTGTACCCTAAAACTCACAAATCCTACATTGCACCTCATTTCTACCCTCAACTAGAGATGAACTTGGTACCGGTACTATGCATTCGTCAATTGTCCGTATTCGTAACCCGATCCGTTTCATGTTCGATGTAAGTCAAACTTTTAATTAAACAATAAAACTTTGAATTTTTATGTTTTTTTATTTGTTTTGTGACACAAATAATCATCGTTTTCGTCAGAAGTATTACCGGTCGCGAGTTGTTTAATGATAGATTTGAATTTTTGTAACAACGTAAAACTCTTCTTCACCTTGCATCTACGCCATCTTGAAACCACCATTCATATTGTGCTTCTACGTCACCAACAATTTTTTAAAACAATTGTTCCAACATACGAAATTGTTGACGAACAATATCGTCATTGTATTTTGGGTCCTCCATAAAATAATCTTCCATAAGAATGTCATTACTTTTTCGCGATCGCATGGAATAATTATTTTTGTAAATATTGTCGTGTCTTCGTCTTCTGGTTGGTCGATGAGATCCTAGAAAAATTGTAAGCTACTATAGTTTGTGAAAGTATCAGTATTGGAATCGTTGGATGGAATGAATAACCTGAGGTCATCGTTTGAGAAATTTGTAGGAACCGTTCGCGTAATTTAAAATAAAATAAATAAATTTTTTATTCAACAATTACAGAACAGAAATAAGAAAGCTAACAACTATTACAATTACAACTGAAATAAAAGAAAATACAAGAAAAGAGATGAAGCAGAGTGGCTGAGGCACGTGAACACACGCTTCCCTTAAAACAAATTCCGAGTCTCCCAAGAGTACTCGTTTTGTTTCCCAGGGTACAACAGCCGAAGCAGCGTACTGTCGGAGATGGCCTACAACCCGAAGGCTACCTTGAAGAATGCAGAAGAAGATCTGAAAATCTGTGGAGAGAAAGAGAATTTGCTGTTGTGTTGCTGGTGTTCGTGGTGTCCTCTGCAGCAAGGTATGGAGCTGTATTTATACAGCTCCCGATTTGAAAAAGCCAAAACCGAATTAAATGAGAGGTTTAAATTGCATTAAACGTATTCAATGCAATTTAATACGTCATTTAATTCTCAGTCAAAACTGTTTGACTAGGCAGTTTCGTTGCTGAAGTGTAACTGCATTACTATTGAATGTTGGAAGTTTCTGCGCGCGGCGCGCGCAAAGACACACTGGTGCGCGTGCGTCCTTGCGCGCGCAGGTCTGCACGCTCATGCGCGTTGCGTCCATCTGGCTCACTGCCATGCGCGCGTGCGCCACACTGACTCAGGTGCATGCACGCCTGTGCGCGTGTGCCACGTCACCTGTGAGCCTATACGAGCACGCCACACAGTCGCGCCATTTTGGCTCACTCTGGTGCGCTGCGCACGTCCTATCAGGGCCTATGCACCATGCGCAACCGCGCGCCTTCGTGCCACTTGTACTCGTGCGCGGACTGCCACGTCACGCGCCTCGAACCTGCACGCCACTTCACCACTTGGTCCTTGCAGCCTCTGTGATCCACCACGCGCACGTGGTCAAAAATACAAAGGCGGCTCGCGGCGATGCGAAGTGCAAAGTGCGCCATCAAAGCGCCACATTGCGCCTCATTGCCCACGCCACGCGCGCGCGCGCGCGTGAGCGAGTGCGAGTTAGGGTGCTCCGCACCCTTCGCGAGTACACTTAGTGTGTGCTTCCATGAAACAATAGGGATGGAGAGTTTCCACTTAAATACCCATTTAAGTTCCATCTCTCCTCCGATGTGGGACAAGGTGCTACTTTCCCTTTTGTTTCAGCATTCAATGTTTCAAACACCCAACTTTGAGCATCGATATCTCATTCATCTTAGCTCCGTTTTGGACGTGGTTTAGTTCGTTGCGAAGCTCTTCCAACATAGAACACAAACCCACAAATAAATATATAAAACCCGCTCATTTTATTATATTTATTTCTAGTCCAAAATAGGAAAAAATCATTTTCCTATATTTGTGAAAAATGTTATTTTCACCTATTTTTCAAACAATCCCCCACATGAAAAATGCTATTTTCATCAAATTTCCAACAATCCCCCACATGCATGGAAAACGATCTTTTCCTTACACTTTTCAACGATAAACTTCGACAGTTGAGTATTGCAAGATAGGTAGGTTGTTGCCTTTGAACCTTCTTTTGTGAAGCATACTTAGCTTACTAGCGGTTTGTAGACGCGATGTCCTTGAACATACCCCCATTTGTGTAAACGACAATACACTTCACACAATACTCTCCCTAGTTTGGCCAACCCCTCATTGTCGTGTCCTATTATGGTCCTGGAACACTAGCCTGGTTCTGCGAGAGCTCTAGGATTTGCGCACCCCACAAATCCATTCGAAGCGACCCCTCTTCTCTCTAACATAGGTGATTCCTGTGAATCATTGAAAGCATCATGGTTAATTTGGATTTACTCAAAATCCTTAACCTTAACATGCTTAACCTCACTTCAAGTCACTGATTGGAATGGACTAGGAAGTATATGTAACTCCCTTTTATTTAGTTTAGGGTACTCCCCCACAGTGACTCCGTTTTGGTAATATGATTAAGTTGTCCTATTGAACTTAGATCTTGGGATCTCCAGTCAACTAAGTTAGGTTTCCCTCATATTCCCATGTATCACGGGCTTTAGTCCAATTCCTCTTGTCGACGTTTCTACTAACTCTCTGCTTAAGCCTTTTGTAAACGGGGGCAATGTTATCCGTTGATCTCACATAATCAATTGTGATAACACCCGTTGAGAGTAGTTGTCGTACCGTGTTATGTCTACGTCGCATGTGCCTTGATCTGCCATTGTACATCAAGCTTTGAGCTCTACCAATCGCTGATTGGCTATCACAATGTATACATATGGCTGGCAAAGGCTTTGGCCATCTTGGAATATATTCCACGAATGATAAATTCGGATTCCATTGTGGATCTTGCTATGACTGTTTGCTTAGAAGACTTCCAAGCAATAGCAGCTCTTCCAAGTGTAAACACGTAACCACTTGTTGATTTGGAATCTTTATTATCCGATATCCAGTTTGCATCAGTGTATCCTCCGATCACTGCTGGTTGTCGGGTATAATGCAGTCCATAATCTCTTGTGTATCTTATGTATCTAAGCACCCTCGTGATAGCCTTCCAATGATCCGCGCATGGATTGCTGGTGTATCTACTTAGCATACTCACCGCGTAAGCCAAGTCGGGTCTAGTACATGTCATTAGATACATTAGACTGCCAATAATTCTTGAATACTCTAATTGAGCAACTCCATCTCCTTTATTTTTCTTGAGATGTTGGGAGGTATCAGCTGGAGTTCGAGCTACACTCGTGTCTCCCGAGTTGAATTTTTCAAGAATTTTATCCACATAGTGAGATTGACTTAACACAAGACCATCTTGGGTTCTTATGATCTTTACTCCAAGAATCACATCAGCTAAACCCATGTCTTTCATGTCAAATCTCGCTTTTAACATGCTTTTAGTAGCTTTGATAATTTTGTCATTACTCCCAATGATAAGCATATCGTCTACATAAAGGCATAAGATCACATAACCTTCATTTGTGTCTTTAAAATAAGAGTAAACTGCCATTTTGGTCCCTGTGGTTTGGTCAGTTTTGCCACTTTAGTCCAAATCTCAAACTTATTACATCCAGGGCCCTGTGGTTTGCATTTTATTGCCATTTTAGTCCAAAATCCAAAAAAACCCCATTTTTGACTGTTGAGAGCTGCCTATTTTGTCCTTTAGTGCAGGGGTATTTTGGTCATTTATGTTTTATTTAAAGCAATTCAACAACAACAACAACAAACAAAAACCAGAAAATCAAGAACATCTTCTTCAACAACAACAAAACCCAGAAAATCAAGAACATCTTCAAAGTTCATCATCAAAACCCAGAAAATCAAGAACATCTTCAAGAAAAAACGAGGCTCAGATCTGTATCTTCAAGAACATCATCAAACATCATCATCAAAACCCAGAAAATCCAGCAAATCAAGAACATCATCTTCAAGAAAATCAAAAACAAAAAATCCAGAAAATCAAGAACAGCCTGCACATATGTATAATTGATTATACCAAATTCAGATCTGAAGTTACAAAACAAAAAACAGACTCAAAACACAACATCAGAACCGAGTATTTGAGGAGGAATCAAAGGAGTATTTGAGATCTGATCCACCTCCAAATTCGTTTTCAACAAATTCTCTCTAAAGTCCCTCTTCGATACACATCACCACTACCACCTGCCACCACCACCACCCCCTCTCGCCGCCAAGCACCACCACCACCGCCGCCGTTCTTGGTGTTGTCGGAGACGGCACCTTCGTTTGCCGCCGCTGTCGTGCCCATCTCTCTCCTCCGATTACTATCTCTCTCTCTGGATCGTGCCCATCTCTCTCCGCCGCCGTTCTTGCGTCGTCGCTGTACGCCACCACCGTGGATCTGGGTGTGAGATCTTCATCTGGATCGGTACTGTGAGGATTATCGATGGATCTGGGTTGCAACAATCGATTCAGAGAGAGAAGAGAGAGAGTCGGTTAGGTACTGTGAGGATTATTGATGGATCTGGGTTGAATGATTTTAAAGGTTTTCGTTGAATGATTTATTTGAAGGTTTTCGTTGATTAAAAGTGATTTTGAGGAGAACAACTGTATATGTATATATATATATAATATAATTAATATTGTTTTAATTAATTAAAAGAATAAATTAAAATGACCAAACTACCCCTGCACTACAGGACAAAAAAGGACCTTAAAACAGTCAAAAAAGAGATATTTTGAGATTTGGACTAAAATGACAACAAAATGCAAACCACAGGGACCCAAATGTAATAAGTTTGAGATTTGGACTAAAGTGGCAAAACTGGCCAAACCACAGGGACCAAAATGGCAGTTTACTCTTAAAATAAACACATTTGTCGCACTCATTTATTTTGAAACCATTGTCAATCATGACATGATCAAACTTTTGGTGCCATCGTTTTGGTGATTGCTTCAAGCCATACAAAGACTTGACGAGTTTACATACTTTACCCTCTTGACCTGGGGCGAAGAAACCTTCAGGTTGCTCCATGTAAATCTCTTCTTCTAAATCGCCATTTAGAAATGCGGTTTTAACATCCATTTGGTGAACTTCCAAATTTCTTAAAGCCGCTATAGCAAGAACCAATCTAATCGAGGTTATGCGCATCACAGGCGAGTAGGTATCAAAGTAATCTAGACCTTCCTTTTGTCTAAATCCTTTAATCACCAACCTTGTAACACCCCGTGTTTTCACGAGTGAAAGTCAAAGTCAAGGTCAAAGTCAACGACCGAATTCGCGCGACGTGACTCGTAGAATTGTTTCTATTATATTTAGATTATGTGGAGTAAATGTCGTACATTACAATAGTCAAGCCTCACCAATCATATATCGACCGATCTACGACTGTGAACGATAGGAAGTAACAATGCGATAAAGATAATCAAGCAAGCTAATCAAATCGACACCAAATCGTAACTCGAATTTCGTATTTTATTTGTCAGTTATACGTGTGTGTGTGCCTTACGTGTTACTTGTGCATGTTTATTTTATGTTGTGTGGTGATAATCAAGCGAACTCAATCGAACTCGAGGTCTAACTCGAATATGATCGAACCCGAACTCAAATCCCGAATCGAACCGTATAAGAAGTAGTTGGGACTGAAAGTAATTTGAATTAGGAAACCCTATCAAACCAATCGTAAATCTGAGCCAAATCAACATCGCATCGAGCTCGCCCAAGGCGGTGGCATCCGCACGGATGGCCCATCCGCACGGATGGCCAATCCGCACGGATTGCCAGTCCGCACGGATGGCCAGCCCGCGCGGATGACCTGCCCGGGTGCGTGCCGTGCGCACGGCTCACCTCCTTTCCCTTTTTGGCATCCTATAAATACACGGGTCACTATCCACTTTTTCCACTTTTGGCAAGTGACGTCCGAACCACACGCATTCTCCACCTTTCTCAGATTTCTCTCAATCCAGGTAAGATCTTGCACTGATTCTTGTACATCTTTAATCACTACACGATTCCACACACTCCTATCTTTCGAATCTTTAATTTTAACCATGAAATCATCCGGATTGAGGTAATCATGGGTGACGTCACCATGAAGTTCGTAAGAACTTCATGCTAGGCCTCATTCCACCAAGAATATCTCAGATCCAAACGATTTCTACACGTTTTTACAATGATTCCACCTAGATCTAGACTTTTCTAAGGATAAAAGAGTTGAAAAGAAATAAATCTAATGTTCTCTCCTTTCTTTACCCTCAAAACCGGTGCGAATCCGATCAGTCCTAGTGTTTTGCTCGTCAATAGTGATACCCTAGTTCCAGATCGGGAGTTGTACCCTAGACAACTGATTTCGGGGTTAACCGGGACGACCGTTCTGAGTCGCCGGCAGGCCGAGTTAGGGTGGTTCCTAACCGGTCTAGTCACGCGGGTGAGAACGCAACTCCAAGTGGTTGCCACGTAATCAGAACGTCTCGATAAACGACAATAGAAACCAAGTGTAGACGAACGGAACAACCGGAGCAGTTGTCCGCACGGACAGGCTACCCGCACGGACTAGCCACCCGCACAGACAAGCTGTGCGCACGGATTACCATCCGCACGCACAGGTCATACGCACGGGTTGCCACCCGTACGGACTACCCTTGGGACCAACTTTCCGAGCGAGGTTTGAGTATCGACGAACGAGCAATCCGGACAGACGACCTTTGAATGGATTACTCATCGGATCATGAGATACTAAGGCCTTAAAATGAAAATCAAACGAACCCCACACGCACGGACCGCCGTCCGCGCGGCCGGCTTGAAAGGTAGAAACACTTTGGTGTTTTCTAAATGCTACAACGAAAACTCCAAAGCACAAGCCATCATACACAAACACATCTTAGGAAGAAACAATCCACTTGAACATTTATCCACACGAGCAACCTAACTGTACGGGTAAGTCGTCCGCACGTATGACTAGTCCGCACGGGTTGCCACCCGCACGGACAGTCACACGCACGGGTGACCTATCCGGATGGAACACCGTCCCCACGCATCACCATCCGCACGCATCGTTATCCGTACGGATAGGTCATGCGCACGGATGACCTCTATTCACGGACCACTGATCAGCACGATCAGTCGTTCTACCCGCACTCACTTGTACTCTTACGCGTCACTTATCATTACGTTATCGAATCTATTCAGGCTAATCGTACTCGCCGTAAAGCGCTCCCTTCAATCCATATCGCTGTGAGTGTACTCGAACCCTTTTTGCTTTAGCACTTTTGGGTGTTACATACGTTACAACTATTCAAACTACAACTATCACACTACCCAAGCTATTTTAACGCTTAACCATTATCGCATGTTATACGTGGCTTATGAATGCTTGTTTGTTATGTTTACACATGGAATGCTGTCTACCTGCCTTAGCAACGATAGTACTATAGTTTGGACTCAGCACCCGTTTCCACGGGGGTTGTTAAGGATATTTTACTTGCATGGATTACAGTGGTAATCGTGTATTGCGAACTGCCTCGGGCAGTCAACCCGCAGTCATTGGTATCGATGGATCTATGTCGATAACTAACGTGCTTCATTTCACTATGTGTACGTGCTGGTTATGCGTAAACGAATTTGAACTCTATATGTTATTATCAAACTTGTATGCTCACCTTTACATTTTATGTATTGACATTATTTTAACGTATGTGACAGGTGCCTAGGTTGTTTATATGCTTCTCGGGCTGTGATGAAATCGAAGCTAGGAACTGGAGTCCTAGAAACCAACAAATAATTTAGTTATGCTTAAATCTGAGTTGTCGGAACAGAATATTTGTTTAGTTTTTGTCTGTAATAACTTGTTTTACTATTTGAGACATGGTATGAGACATGTTAACTTAAATTGAATGGTAATGATAGTTGTTATGGAAACTTCTGGACAATCTGTTTCGCTCAGTGCCGCGCCCCGATGTTTCCGCCATCGGTTGGGGTGTGACAGATTGGTATCAGAGCCATAACTATAGGGAATTAGGCAAGACTCGACCTAGTCCGGGTCGGAGTCTTAGAGACCTAGTCTGTAGTTAAGAACCAACAGACCAACTCACGCGTATGCGTAAACTCACCACTATCCCTTACTCTTTTCTATCATTGCACTCGAGATTTTCAAGTTGTGAACAGGTAATGAGGTCGAGAATAGGTGTGAAAACCGCAAACTCTCGACTAAAGTTGCCTAATCAGCTTGCGTTTTTAGCTACAAACGAGGAGAATTACACCAAATCAGGAGTGAAATCCGTATTTTGGTGAATAATCTCCTCAACTTTTATCAAAACAAGGACGGAAGTTGTAAGATAGGGGTGAAACCCTCACCTTGACGACTCGTCCCGCTTTTATATAAAACTTCACCAAAGTTCGATGGACTCCAACGGTCTAAAAACACAACCCAACCAAAGGGAATTGCGCCGACGCCCAAGAATCGAGGCAAATGCATAGTCCTGGAGGTCGTTGTGCAGGATCCTTGTGAATAGTCGAGCTACTTGGTTAGTCGAAGTCTATTAGCCGCAGACAATCTACCTTCGATTTATCAATCTTTATGAAAGTTTTATGCATTTTCAGTTAATGGTTAACGTTTTGAGGTACTATTGGTTTCGACCCAACACTATTGCTTCTGCTGAAACACAAATCTCACTCGACACACAACAATTTCAGACCACTCGCGTTACACTGCTTTCGAACACTCGCAAACTCTGAATACTAGGTTTCTGTTTTCTGACTGCCTTAGTGATTAGGAATATATGTGTTTCTTGCTATTGTGCTTACACGTTTAGGAATTATGTGATTTTGTGCAATTATGTGATTCTGTGACTGTATGCGTTTACATGGTACGTGTTACTGAGCTTTAGTAATCCTAGACGTGTGAGGTGAGATTCGAATACATATGTTGAAGTTCCATGGCGATGACTATTGCAGACAATGTCGTCTGGATCCCGTCATCAACTCTCTCGTCAGGAAAAGAGGGACAGACGCCTTGCTTCCATCGTCGCGAAAGCGGTAGCAAAGGCTGTGAGCGATGTCTGCGAGAATGCCAGCAAGTCATCCGAGGAATCAAGGACTGAGGGTCCCAAAGCTACCGCGAGACCTTTCAGTTTCAAACAATTCAAGTCATGTGGGCCGAAAGAATTCACAGGCGAAGGAGGTCCTACTGCTCTATTCCACTGGTTTGACTCTATCGAGGTCACTCTGCGACAAAGTGGTTGCCCTGATGATCTTCGAACTCTGAATGCTACCGGCGTCTTTCAGTCCCGTGCTCTGGACTGGTGGACGGCCGAGAGGAACAAGAGAGGGAATGATGCAGCCTACGGGTTGTCGTGGGATGAGCTCAAGGCAGTCATGCTGGAGGAATTCTGCCCTCCTCACGAGCGTCAAAAGCTTGAAGATGAATTTTGGCACATACATCAGAAGGATGGAGACAATGCTGGTCTCACTGCTCGCTTCAAACAGCTCAGCATTATCTGTCCTGACCAGGTCAAGACCCCTGAGATGACCATCAAGAAATACATCCGAGCCCTGCCCGACTGCGTTGCTGATTTCGTGCAAGCGGCTAAGACTACGACGATCGAAGAAACCTATCTGCTGGCCGCTGAAATCAACGACAAAAGGGTCAAGGCTGGGATGTGGGATAAGACCTCCAAGCATCTACATCAAGCCACTGCTGCTACACCAACTACTGAACCCACGTCCTCAGGCAACAAGAGAAAGAACAAGAGAAAGAACAACTCCACCAACAAGAACTGTGCGATTACTGCTGCACCGATCCAAACGGCACCTGCTCAACAGCGTCAAGTAGTGGCGCCTGTGGCCAATGCACCACCTACAAAGCGTGCATATACTGGACCACACCCACTCTGCCCTACTTGCACCTATCATCATCCAACTGCTATTCAATGCCGCTTCTGTGCTCATTGCAACGTCTACGGCCACTTCACTGCCAACTGCCGTATTCGTCAAGCTCCTGCCAATCAAGCTCTACTCGCTGCCCCACAGGGTCAACAAGCTCCTCCGGCACCCGCAGTCAAAGCCAGAGCATGCTTCACATGTGGCGACCCGAACCATTTCGCCAACATGTGCCCAAACAGGGTGGTGAAACAAGAACCCCAGCAGCAACAGCAGCAACCACAGCAGCAACAACCGCAGCAACAACAGACCGCACGTGCCAGAACTTTCAATCTCAACGTTCGTCAAGCCCAAGCCGACAACAACGTGGTCAATGGTACGTTCCTTGTGAATGGTATTTATGCTTCATGTTTGTTTGATACTGGAGCCGATAATTGCTTTGTGTCACTCGAATTCGAGAAACTCCTTAGTCGTAAACGTTCTCGACTCTCCTCTGCATTCGAAGTTGAAGTCGCTACCGGAAGAACCGTCGCTGTAAACTCTGTTATTCGTGATTGCACACTCGAGCTCAACAATCACCTCTTCTCAATCGATCTTATCCCAATGCAACTAGGAAGCTTTGATGTCATAGTAGGCATGGACTTTCTTCGCGAAAACCATGCCGAAGTTGTGTGCTTCGATAAAATGATTCGTTTTTCCCTCGCCAACGGGGATTCATTGTGCGTCTATGGAGATACTACTTCGAAGGGTCTCAAACTTATATCATGCCTACAAGCCAGCAAGTATCTTCGTAAGGAGTACAGGGCCTTCTTGGCTCATGTCGTAGCAGCGGAGAAGGAAAAGAAAGAGAAGAAGAAAGTGAATGACGTTCCAGTGGTTCGAGAATTTCCTCGAGTCTTTCCCGAGGATCTTCCCGGACTACCTCCAAAGCGTGATATCGATTTTCGCATTGATCTCATTCCTGGAGCAAATCCTATTGCCAGAGCTCCCTACCGACTTGCGCCATCCGAAATGCGCGAACTCTCAACCCAACTCCAAGAATTGCTTGAAAAAGGCTTTATTCGCCCGAGCACCTCTCCGTGGGGCGCACCAGTCCTTTTCGTCAAAAAGAAGGATGGGACGTTTCGGATGTGCATCGATTATCGGGAATTGAATAAGTTGACTATCAAGAATCGCTACCCTCTGCCTCGAATCGACGATTTGTTTGATCAACTACAGGGCGCCACGTGTTTCTCGAAGATCGACCTGCGTTCCGGATATCATCAGCTGCGTATACAGGAGGAGGACATTCCCAAAACCGCGTTTCGCACTCGTTACGGCCATTATGAATTCGTTGTCATGCCTTTTGGCCTAACCAATGCACCAGCAGTTTTCATGGATCTGATGAATCGAGTGTGTAAGCCGTATCTTGACCGTTTCGTCATCGTGTTCATCGACGATGTCCTGATCTATTCCAAAACGAGATCCGAACACGCGCAACATCTACGTTTGGTTCTCGAGTTACTCCAGGGAAATCAACTCTACGCCAAATTCTCCAAGTGCGAATTTTGGTTGGGGGAGGTTCAATTCCTGGGTCACATCGTAAATAGTCAGGGCATTCACGTCGATCCTGCGAAGATTGAAGCAGTTAAAAGCTGGCTTACGCCTAAGAACCCGACTGAAGTCCGTTCCTTTCTCGGACTGGCAGGCTATTATCGACGATTTATCAACGGATTCTCGAAGATTGCTGTACCACTTACTTCTCTTACTCATAAAGACCAGCCCTTTTTCTGGGGAACCAAGCAAGAGTCTGCCTTTCAAACCCTCAAATACATGCTTTGCAATGCTCCTGTTCTCACGCTACCCGACGGAAACGATAATTTCATTGTCTACTGTGATGCTTCTAACCTTGGTCTTGGTTGTGTCTTAATGCAACGAGACAAGGTTATTGCTTACGCATCCCGTCAGCTCAAAATCCACGAGAAGAACTATACAACCCACGATCTCGAGCTAGGCGCAGTTGTTTTTGCATTAAAGATTTGGCGACACTACCTGTATGGTACTAAGTGTACGATCTTCACCGATCATAGGAGCCTACAACACATCTTTAATCAAAGGGAACTAAATATGCGTCAACGCCGATGGGTAGAGCTTCTCAACGATTACGACTGCGAGATTCGTTATCACCCAGGCAAAGCAAATGTTGTTGCCGACGCACTTAGCAGACAGAGTTATCTGCTTAGCACTCGAAATGTTCAAGCCCAGTACAATCTCGAAGCTCTTATTCGCGACGCCCAGCATGCATGTTTCAACGAGCGCACCTTGAAGAAAGAGAGAATCTACCACGACGGGGCCCAGCTTGTGAGCAAATCAAACGGGATATTCCACTTTCTAGACAAAATCTGGATTCCCAGGAGAACTAACCTACGGCAGATCATCATGGACGAAGCCCACAAATCCCGATACTCTATTCATCCTGGTGCTGACAAAATGTACCATGACCTTCGATATAGGTACTGGTGGCCGGGTATGAAACGGGATATCGCCCTCTACGTCGGAAGATGCCTAACCTGCGCCAGGGTCAAGGCCGAACATCAACGACCCTCTGGCTTGCTCGAACAACCTCCAATCCCCATGTGGAAGTGGGAGAGCATAGCTATGGACTTTGTAACCAAGCTTCCAACCACGTCATCAGGGCACGACAGCATTTGGGTTATCATTGACCGTTTGACCAAATCAGCTCACTTTCTGCCAATACGAGAGGACTACAAGGTGGAACGATTAGCCCGAATCTACACTAACGAGATCATTTGTCGACATGGGACGCCTCGTGACATCATCTCCGACCGTGATGCTCGATTCACTTCGCGATTGTGGGGAACGTTTCAAACGGCACTAGGAACAACGCTTAATCTAAGCACTGCGTTCCACCCACAAACTGACGGTCAGAGCGAGAGGACGATTCGTACACTTGAAGACATGCTCCGTTCATGTGTTCTAGACTTCGGTGGCAATTGGGATAAACACCTTCCGTTAGTCGAATTCTCGTACAACAACAGCTACCAGGCTAGTATCCAGATGGCTCCTTTCGAAGCCTTATACGGAAGAAGATGTCGATCGCCTATTGTGTGGCACGAGATCGGTCACTCGCAACTAACCGGTCCGGAACTGATACAAGAAACGACAGACAAAATCTTCCAAATTCGGGACAACCTAGCGAAGGCTCGGGATAGACAGAAGCTTCTCGCCGATAAAAAGCGCAAGCACCGCGAGTATGGCATTGGTGACTACGTACTCCTAAAGGTATCACCTTGGAGGGGTGTAGTCCGATTTGGCAAAAAGGGGAAGCTAGCGCCTCGGTATGTGGGACCTTTTAAGATTCTGGAAAGGATCGGAAAAGTCGCCTACAGACTCGAATTACCGGAAGAACTTAGCAATGTCCATCCGATCTTCCACGTATCAAACCTCCGAAAGACCATCTACGAACCAGCCAAACATGTTCCTCTAGACGATCTACGAGTGAACGAAACATTGCACTTCGTGGAAAAGCCTGTCGAAATCATGGATCGCCAAACCAAAGAACTCAGGCGCTCACGCATTCCCATTGTGAAAGTCCGGTGGGAAGGCAAACAAGGCGCGGAGTTCACTTGGGAACTCGAAAGCGACATGAAGGCAAAGTATCCACAGCTGTTTAACGAAGAAGCAACGTCCAGCTAAAAAGAGAGTATTCGAGAGAGATTTCAGAGAATTTGAAATATGACAATATGTATGGAAGCCAGCAGAAACCGTCGAAACTAATGAAGATTGTAAATAAGAGAAGCTAGAGAGAGAGCTTGTACACGTCCTACGAATCTATTGAATCACGTTAAAATTGTACGTTCTTGTCTGTTCGATCTCACTCGTGCACGGATTCCGCACGTCGTACGACGGAATCGCAATCAAAACGGACCAAACCGGAACCTAATCAATAGAATCACAATTTATATTGCTGCTTGTGTGTTTGGTCACGATCGTTCACGGATCCCGCACGTCGTACGAGACGGATCGCAACCGAAGCAAATTCAAATTAGAACCCACAATGATCAAGGTTTGAAAGAAAAAGATTTTGAAGAACTTTATCGAATCTGATGCGAATTGAGACCTGTATACAATGAAATCTGGTACGAATCTTGTTGTTTGATCAGCGCAATCAAAATAATTCGAAAAAGATTCCTCTCAAACCGTGAAATCCTGGCTAATTTGGCGATTCTCCACACGTGGATCACGAATTAGTTACCGCTTCCGGCTTAATTTCGGGACGAAATTTCCTAAACAAGGGGAGGCTGTAACACCCCGTGTTTTCACGAGTGAAAGTCAAAGTCAAGGTCAAAGTCAACGACCGAATTCGCGCGACGTGACTCGTAGAATTGTTTCTATTATATTTAGATTATGTGGAGTAAATGTCGTACATTACAATAGTCAAGCCTCACCAATCATATATCGACCGATCTACGACTGTGAACGATAGGAAGTAACAATGCGATAAAGATAATCAAGCAAGCTAATCAAATCGACACCAAATCGTAACTCGAATTTCGTATTTTATTTGTCAGTTATACGTGTGTGTGTGCCTTACGTGTTACTTGTGCATGTTTATTTTATGTTGTGTGGTGATAATCAAGCGAACTCAATCGAACTCGAGGTCTAACTCGAATATGATCGAACCCGAACTCAAATCCCGAATCGAACCGTATAAGAAGTAGTTGGGACTGAAAGTAATTTGAATTAGGAAACCCTATCAAACCAATCGTAAATCTGAGCCAAATCAACATCGCATCGAGCTCGCCCAAGGCGGTGGCATCCGCACGGATGGCCCATCCGCACGGATGGCCAATCCGCACGGATTGCCAGTCCGCACGGATGGCCAGCCCGCGCGGATGACCTGCCCGGGTGCGTGCCGTGCGCACGGCTCACCTCCTTTCCCTTTTTGGCATCCTATAAATACACGGGTCACTATCCACTTTTTCCACTTTTGGCAAGTGACGTCCGAACCACACGCATTCTCCACCTTTCTCAGATTTCTCTCAATCCAGGTAAGATCTTGCACTGATTCTTGTACATCTTTAATCACTACACGATTCCACACACTCCTATCTTTCGAATCTTTAATTTTAACCATGAAATCATCCGGATTGAGGTAATCATGGGTGACGTCACCATGAAGTTCGTAAGAACTTCATGCTAGGCCTCATTCCACCAAGAATATCTCAGATCCAAACGATTTCTACACGTTTTTACAATGATTCCACCTAGATCTAGACTTTTCTAAGGATAAAAGAGTTGAAAAGAAATAAATCTAATGTTCTCTCCTTTCTTTACCCTCAAAACCGGTGCGAATCCGATCAGTCCTAGTGTTTTGCTCGTCAATAGTGATACCCTAGTTCCAGATCGGGAGTTGTACCCTAGACAACTGATTTCGGGGTTAACCGGGACGACCGTTCTGAGTCGCCGGCAGGCCGAGTTAGGGTGGTTTCTAACCGGTCTAGTCACGCGGGTGAGAACGCAACTCCAAGTGGTTGCCACGTAATCAGAACGTCTCGATAAACGACAATAGAAACCAAGTGTAGACGAACGGAACAACCGGAGCAGTTGTCCGCACGGACAGGCTACCCGCACGGACTAGCCACCCGCACGGACAAGCTGTGCGCACGGATTACCATCCGCACGCACAGGTCATACGCACGGGTTGCCACCCGTACGGACTACCCTTGGGACCAACTTTCCGAGCGAGGTTTGAGTATCGACGAACGAGCAATCCGGACAGACGACCTTTGAATGGATTACTCATCGGATCATGAGATACTAAGGCCTTAAAATGAAAATCAAACGAACCCCACACGCACGGACCGCCGTCCGCGCGGCCGGCTTGAAAGGTAGAAACACTTTGGTGTTTTCTAAATGCTACAACGAAAACTCCAAAGCACAAGCCATCATACACAAACACATCTTAGGAAGAAACAATCCACTTGAACATTTATCCACACGAGCAACCTAACTGTACGGGTAAGTCGTCCGCACGTATGACTAGTCCGCACGGGTTGCCACCCGCACGGACAGTCACACGCACGGGTGACCTATCCGGATGGAACACCGTCCCCACGCATCACCATCCGCACGCATCGTTATCCGTACGGATAGGTCATGCGCACGGATGACCTCTATTCACGGACCACTGATCAGCACGATCAGTCGTTCTACCCGCACTCACTTGTACTCTTACGCGTCACTTATCATTACGTTATCGAATCTATTCAGGCTAATCGTACTCGCCGTAAAGCGCTCCCTTCAATCCATATCGCTGTGAGTGTACTCGAACCCTTTTTGCTTTAGCACTTTTGGGTGTTACATACGTTACAACTATTCAAACTACAACTATCACACTACCCAAGCTATTTTAACGCTTAACCATTATCGCATGTTATACGTGGCTTATGAATGCTTGTTTGTTATGTTTACACATGGAATGCTGTCTACCTGCCTTAGCAACGATAGTACTATAGTTTGGACTCAGCACCCGTTTCCACGGGGGTTGTTAAGGATATTTTACTTGCATGGATTACAGTGGTAATCGTGTATTGCGAACTGCCTCGGGCAGTCAACCCGCAGTCATTGGTATCGATGGATCTATGTCGATAACTAACGTGCTTCATTTCACTATGTGTACGTGCTGGTTATGCGTAAACGAATTTGAACTCTATATGTTATTATCAAACTTGTATGCTCACCTTTACATTTTATGTATTGACATTATTTTAACGTATGTGACAGGTGCCTAGGTTGTTTATATGCTTCTCGGGCTGTGATGAAATCGAAGCTAGGAACTGGAGTCCTAGAAACCAACAAATAATTTAGTTATGCTTAAATCTGAGTTGTCGGAACAGAATATTTGTTTAGTTTTTGTCTGTAATAACTTGTTTTACTATTTGAGACATGGTATGGGACATGTTAACTTAAATTGAATGGTAATGATAGTTGTTATGGAAACTTCTGGACAATCTGTTTCGCTCAGTGCCGCGCCCCGATGTTTCCGCCATCGGTTGGGGTGTGACAAACCTAGCCTTATATTTATCAATACTCCCATCAGTTTTCATCTTCCTTTTGAATATCCGACGATATCCAAGTGGTTTGCAACCAGGTGGAAGATCTACTAACTCCCAAGTATGATTTTGCAATATAGAATCAATTTCATTCCTTATTGCTTCTTTCCATTGAGGTCCTTCTGAAGAGGAAACCGCTTCGCGATATGTATTGGGCTTGCCCTCAACCATATAGCTAACGAAGTCTGGACCGACGGATTTTTCAACTCTTGGCCTTTTACTTCGCCTACGATCACTTTCTTCAACCTCAGGTCGTTCATGTGTCTTATCATGAACTACCTCATCAACTGGTGTAGATGAGCTTTCACCTACTTCAAAATTAGGTGTTAATGACGTTGCATGTGTTTGTCTTCTCAAAGGAAACACATTTTCAAAGTAAGACACAACGTTAGGATTCACCTCCATGATAGTGTTTACGTGTACATCAGGATTCTTGGACTCATGTACAAGAAAGCGATGTGCACTACTTTGATGCGCATACCCAATAAATATGCAATCAAGAGTTTTGGGTCCTATCCTAAGAGCCTTAGGAGGTGGTACAATCACCTTTGCTAGGCACCCCCAAACTTTCAAGTATTTGTATGAAGGCTTCTTCCTTTTCCATAACTCATATGGAGTTTCGTCTCTCTTTTTGAGTGGTATCTTGTTCAAAAGATAATTAGCCGAGAGAATGGCTTCCCCCCCACATTTCCTGGCTCACCCCAAAACTTATCAACATGGCGTTCATCATTTCTTTCAATGTGCGGTTCTTTCGTTCCGCCACGCCATTTGATTGTGGAGAATAAGGAGGTGTACACTCATGTACAATGCCACTTTTTACGCATAAATCGGCAAAAGGTGCAACATATTCGCCTCCTCGGTTGCTTCGCAAAGCTTTTATCTTCTTTTGAAGTTGATTCTCAACTTCATTTTTGTACAAGATAAATTTACTTATTGCTTCATCTTTACTTTTTAGTAAATATACATAGCAATATTTAGTACTATCATCAATAAACGTGATGAAGTACTTATTTCCACCTCTTGTGGGTACCGCTTTTAAATCACAAATATCAGTGTGAATTAAATTAAGGGGTTCGGTTATTCGTTCAACCGATTTCGATGATGATCTTGTAAGTTTGGATTCTACACAAGTTTCACATTTATAATCAATATGGAATGTTGGTATACAATTTAAATTGATTAAACGGCGTATTGAATTAAAATTTACGTGACCTAATCTACCATGCCATTTATTCGAATCAGAAAACTCAAGCATATAAGTAGAAGTAGTAGCAATTTTATTCATGTTCTTCTTGACTGCCATTACATTCAATTTAAACATACCATTTTGGGTATAGCCCTTGCCTACATACATTCCTCGTTTAGTAAGTACAAATTGATCGCTCTTAAAAACTAAACGAAATCCAAACTTATTAAGCAACCATCCCGAGACTAGGCTCTTGCGCAAGTCTTGAACATATAACACGTTGCTTAAAGTGAGCTCCTTCCCTGAAGTCCACTTCAAAATCACCGTTCCTTCACCCTTGATGTCCGCGGTGGCTGTATTTCCCAAGTACAGCTTCTCATCTCCCGCAAGCTCCTTGAAGGTGGTAAAGAGGCTCCTGTCTGGGCACACATGACGGGTCACTCCCGTATCAACCCACCACCCTTTTGGAGTGTTGGTCACAGCATTGACCTCATCCAACATTGCGGTTTTGTCGGAAATCATTGCCACCAAAGGCATTCCGTCTTCATCCATCATGTGCGCGCGCTCACGCTTTGGTTTCTTGCATTGGTTAACCCGATGCCCCGGCTCGTCACAGTTGTAACAAGTCCCTTGGAACGTTTGAGGTTTCTTTTTCACAACCCCTTTCTTCGGTCCAAGTTTGCTAGCCTTTGCTTTCTCCTTGTCCTTTTTCCCTTTACCCTTCGCGCCCTTAGAGGATTGCCCATGCTCAACCACATTTGCGCTAGCACTAGTCTGCGCATGGCTGCCTTTTAGGGCAATTTTATTGTCCTCTTCAATCCGAAGACGAACAATAAGGTCCTCTATAGTCATCTCCTTTCGTTTGTGTTTAAGATAATTCTTAAAATCCACCCAACCAGGAGGTAACTTCTCAATCATCGCTGCCACTTGGAATATCTCGCTAAGTGTCATGCCTTCCGCAAGGATGTCATGTAGTATAATTTGCAATTCCTGGACTTGATTCATAACGGTTTTAGAATCAACCATTTTGAAATCCAAGAAACGGGCTACCACAAATTTCTTTGTGCTAGCATCCTCCGTTTTGTACTTCTTGTCCAAGGCATCCCAAAGATCATTGGAAGTCTGGACATTGTAGTACACATTATACAGTGCATCCGAAAGCCCATTTAACACATAGCCTCGACAAATGAAATCCGAGTGCTTCCAAGCCTCTACCGCGCTCAGAGCCTGAGTGTTGGTCTCCCCTTCCGCAGGTTGGGGAGCGGTTTCAGTTAAGAACCTCGCAAGGTTCTCGGGTCGTTCAACGTGATTAGCCACTGTGGACGCTCCCACAGTGGTGGCGTTCAGGGGGGTTCCCGTTACAACATTCGTATTGTTGTTAACGTTGACATTTTCGTTCGACATGCTGAAAAATTAAAATTTAAAGTTTTAGTCAAAAGGTCTGTTTTTCGCAAAAAACAGAAGTAAACTAATAAATTTTAATTTTACCACAATTTACTGTTTCGGCTTCTAAGTCCAACTTTGAAGACCAAAAACGGAAAATTTATAATTTTAGAACTTACTGATTGGCTTCTAAGTCCAACTTTGAAGACCAAATCAGAAAGTTTTAGCAAATTTTAGGACAATCTGAATGTAACCAAAATAGTTTTCAACCAAAGTCGCTCCTTTGAAGATGAAAACAAAAAAAAAATCTGTTTTTAAAACACAAACTGAGTGAAAACAAAACTGGTTTGAATCACAAACAGAATGGTTTTGATTACACGAACGGTTTTAAAATTTTGTTTTAAGATTGTAGGAACCATTCGCGTAATTTAAAATAAAATAAACAAATTTTTTATTCAACAATTACAGAACAGAAATAAGAAAGCTAACAACTATTACAATTACAACTGAAATAAAAGAAAATACAAGAAAAGAGATGAAGCAGAGTGGCTGATGCACGTGAACACACACTTCCCTTAAAACAAATTATTAGTCTCCCAAGAGTACTCGTTTTGTTTCCCAGGGTACAACAGCCGAAACAGCGTACTGCCGGAGATGGCCTACAACCCGAAGGCTACCTTGAAGAATGCAGAAGAAGATCTGAAAATCTGTGGAGAGAAAGAGAATTTGCTGTTGTGTTGCTAGTGTTCGTGGTGTCCTCTGCAGCAAGGTATGGAGCTGAATTTATACAGCTCCCGATTTGAAACAGCCAAAACCGAGTTAAATGAGAGGTTTAAATCGCATTAAACGTCTTCAATGCAATTTAATACGTCATTTAATTCTCAGTCAAACCCGTTTGACTAGGCAGTTTCTTTGCTAAAGTGTAACTGCATTGCTATTGAATGCTGGAAGCTTCTGCGCGCGCAGGACAAACTGGTGCGCGCGCGTCCTTGCGCGCGCAGGTCTGCACGCTCATGCGCGCTGCGTCCATCTGGCTCACTGCCATGCGCGCGTGCGCCACACAGACTCAGGTGCATGCGCGCCTGTGCGCGTGTGCCACGTCACCTGTGAGCCTATACGAGCACGCCACACAGTCGCGCCATTTTAGTGCGCCATCAAAGCGCCACATTGAGCCTCATCGCCCACGCCACGCGCGCGAGAGCGTGCGAGTTAGGGTGCTCCGCACCCTTCGCGAGTACACTTAGTGTGTGCTTCCATGAAACAATAAGGATGGAGAGTTCCCACTTAAATACTCATTTAAGTTCCATCTCTTCTCCGATGTGGGACAAGGTGCTACTTTCACTTTTGTTTCAGCATTCAATGTTTCAAATACCCAACTTTGCGCATCGATATCTCATTCATCTTAGCTCCGTTTTGGACGTGGTTTAGTTCGTTGCGAAGCTCTTCCAACATAGAACACAAACCCACAAATAAATATATAAAACCCGCTCATTTTATTATATTTATTTCTAGTCCAAAATAGGAAAAAATCATTTTCCTATATTTGTGAAAAATGTTATTTTCACCTATTTTTCCAACAAAATTATCCATGTTCACAAAAATGACCCCAACAGTCATTTGACAGTTCAACGATCAAAAATAGAGATACAATCATCGGGTTCCTCTACCCGTGAAACCAAACCGGCTTGCTTACCCGAGAGGGTGGCGTTGGTGTAGTCGAAACAAGTAATATCCCTAAATGCTTCCCAGTGAGGCGCCTCCTTCTTCCTTAGTTTATATTATTTTATCTAAATTTGTATTGTGTGTATATATACAAGTTAAGGGAAAAGATCAAATAGAAAGTTTATTTTGACTAGGAAGTCTAGGAAGCAATAGGATTAGGACATGTGGCAACATTTAAAATAAAGAAAAAAGGTATTTTAGTCAATCCAACCCTTTTCTTCTTCCTTTTCAAAACCCACCATTTTCAAAACCCACCATCTTCAACCATTTCTTCACTTTCTATCTCAATAATCACTACATTATATTGCGATTTTCATCAACAATCAATGATTCAAACACCCGATCAACGTGTTCTTCAGCTTTTTTGAAGAAAACCAGTTTAATTTCATACAAAATCTCGTTTTTTCCGGTGATTTTGAAGATAATCACTCGATCCGTTCGATTCGAGCGCTGATAAGTGTTTCAATCATTCAAAAATCGTCAATTGTTGAAGAAATCACTTCGATCCATGTAAGAAATTCTTTAATTTCATTTTTACGATATGGGTTTTTGATTTAGTCATTTCGTTTTACGATCTTGGCGGGGGTCCTGGGTAGGGGTGAGCATAAATAGGGTCGGACCGAAAATAACCGAGAACCGACCCTATAAAAAACCGAAACCGACCCGGGATATAGAATATAGGGTATTAGTCGGTTCCAATATTTCATATGAATCGGGTATCGGGTCGGGTCGGGTCCAAAAAAAGAAAAAACCGAGTTCAACTTGCATGGACCGATTTGTAATAAAGAATAGTAAATCCTAGTGGGCTTTGGCCTGTTACTGATTGGTGTTATTCATTATTCCAGCAACAAAATACCTAAATTAATTACATATATGCTACCGTCAATCTCATGCAGTCATACGAATTCATCAATTGATACTTTCTGGTACAAATCTTCATTCTTTTTTCTTTTGTTCTTCGTTCTTCAATTGACGGTTGCTTGCGTTCTTCAGTTGACGGTTGCTCCACGCTTGTTGACAAGGTACTGGTGTTATACTAAAACAATAGACAGAAAACATGTGATCCGTAGATGATTGATCAGTACATACAACGAAAAAAATGCTATAGCATAATAAAGTTTCGCTTTTTCACCAACTTAATTTTATGTCGTTTTGTTGTTGTTTATCTGTAGATGCTTCGAAACAGAACTAATGCGAATACCAATGTTTGGGATGATTTTGAGAAGTTTACTGATGATGACGGGAATGCTAAAGCAAGATGCAAGCACTGCGGTTCGGTTGTCAATGCAGACACGGTTAAAAATGGAAAAGCGACATTGATTAGACATCTTCAAAAATGTGTGATGAACATGGAAAAGAATCTATAATTTTAGGGTTTATGTTCTGTTTGATTATGGTTTTTTGTTTTTTTCGACTTCTTCATGTCATTGTTTCGGTTTGAATTTGGTATTGAATTCGATAATATTGTTTCAGTTTTCTATAATATGAATTCCCTTTCCAGTGTATGTGTGGTTATGCATCTATTATGCGTGTATGTGCCTGTTTTAGGTGAAACTTACATAAGTAATATATAGCCGAAATTAATCTCAAGAAACAGTATATTAGTCCCTTATGATCTTCAATGTATAATACAACAAAGCCAGCTTGTTATTTGGTCTACAATCACAACTGTACAAGATATAATTTAACACACAGTTCATCCATTTTTTTGAAGTGTATAGTGACATGTTTATCTCGACTTGTTTATTCATGAACGGGTCAAGTCTAAACAGTTTATACTTATCTAATATTTCGTATCTAATATCTATAAAAAAAACAAACACTGAGATTTTATAAACTGTTTATACTTATCTAATATTTTTTATCTAATATCTAAAAAAAAACAAACACTGAGATTTTATAAACTGTTTATACTTATCTATTATTTCGTATCTAATATCTATAAAACATAAGTATAAACTGTTTATACTTATCTAATATTTCGTATTAATCTTATTCTGGAGTAAGATTTTATTTTGAACAAAATAATATCTTTTTTAAAAACAATTCCCTGCGTACCAGTGGTTAACAAAATAATATCTTTTTAAAAACAATTCCCTGCGTACCAGTAGTTAAAAACAATTACCGGCAGGCTGCAGCATCATTGTGCGTGCAGAAACTGAGAAACTTGATAACAGAACCTGCAGATTGAAACCTAACAGAAGTCGTCCAGCCGATCCGTCAAGGTACGCAAAACAGTTTCTATGTGTCAAACACATACAGTAGTTTGTAAACAGAAGAAATATATAGATAGTTCATAGGGTCGGATACTCATGAATCACTATTTGACCCATTACCATTGTGTAAACAGAATATATACGTCATAGGGTCTGATATTGCATTTATCGACTGTTATATTTGATCAACAACTGTTAGTTGACTCATGACCATGCAATCTGATCAGATACATGAGTGGTAATATATAGATAGGTCATAGGGTCGGATACTCATGAATCACTATTTGACCCATTACCATTGTGTAAACAGAATATATACGTCATAGGGTCTGATATTGCATTTATCGACTGTTATATTTGATCAAGAACTGTTAGTTGACTCATGACCATGCAATCTGATCAATAATAAGTATAGACTGCAGATACCAGCCGTTTATTAATCATTTTTTTACTGAATGCAATCTGATCAATAATAAGTATAGACTCATGACCATGCAATCTGATCAATAATAAGTATAGACTGCAGATACCAGCCGTTTATTAATCATTTTTTTACTGAATGCAATCTGATCAATAATAAGTATAGACTCATGACCATGCAATCTGATCAATAATAAGTATAGACTGCAGATACCAGCCGTTTATTAATCATTTTTTTACTGAATGCAATCTGATCAATAATAAGTATAGACTCATGACCTTGCAATCTGATCAATAATAAGTATAGACTCATGACCATGCAATCTGATCAATAATAAGTATAGACTCATGACCTTGCAATCTGATTAATATTTGACTCATGACCCTGCATATAAATGTGACTCATGACCCTGCAGTTGACTAATATTTGACTCATGAATAATATTTGACTCATGACCCTGACTAACATTTGACTCATGACCCTGACTAACATTTGACTCATGACCCTGCAGTTGACTAATATTTGACTCATGACTAATATTTGACTCATGACCATGCATATAAATGTGTGTGTGTGTGTGTGTGGGTGTGGGGGGGGGGGGGGTTGTTGGACTATATTTGATCAAGAATTGCAGAAATTTTGTGATATTGCATTTATGGACTGTTATATTTGACTCATGACCTGTTTTCTGTTTGATAAATGACCTGTTTTCTGTTTGATAAAGTGTTGTTGGACTGTTGTTGGACTAATACCTTTTATAACATACAAATGACCTGTTTTCTGTTTGATAAAGTGTAGATGGATTCATCAAATGTCGACATCGAGAATGTATCAAGCGACGACTCTCACGGAGATAGAACCGGAAAGAGGAAGTCACAAAATGTCGAAAAACAAACCGCAAAAAAGAAAATTAAAACCACAACAACGAAGAAAACGACAGGTTCTAAAACATCGGGAAAATCTACTGTTTGGATTGATTTTGAGAAGTATAAAGATGAGGACGGAAACCAACGGGCAAGATGCAAGCATTGCTCGAAAGATTTGGCTGCGGACCCGTATAAAAATGGCACATCGGCGTTGAGTAAACACAGTAGGAGATGTGAAAAGCACCCGGACCGATTAAAAAACCAAAGCAATATTTTCTTGAAAAAAGGCGATGATGGCGAGGGCGGTAGTGGTGAGGTAAAGGCATGGAAGTATTGTGCGAAAGCGAGTAGAAGAGCCATTGCAGAGATGGTGTTAATAGACGAGGTCCCGTTTTCAACCGTTGAGCATCAGGGATTTAGAAGGGTTATAGAAAGTTTTAATCCGACTTTTAAGATGCCAAGCAGGTTTACGATTGCGAGGGATATTGGGGAGATATTTTTAGAGGAAAAGGGGAAGTTGAAGTCATTTTTTGCAAAGAATAGCACACGGGTGTGTCTAACCACAGACACGTGGACTTCAAATCAGCGGGTTAACTATATGTGTGTTACAGCTCATTTTATAGACGACAACTGGGTGTTACACAAAAGGATCATCAACTTCAAGCAAATATTCAGCCACAAGGGAGACGAGATAGGTAGGTCCCTTATTCAGTGTTTAAAAGAATGGGATATTGAAAATGTGCTGACCATTACATTAGATAATGCGTCAGCTAATGATGTTGCCATACAGTTTCTAAAAACTAGGTTAAACAACCTCTTGTTCGAAGGGAGATACTTGCACATCCGATGTATGGCACACATAATCAATCTTATTGTGAAAGACGGCTTACGTGATGGGTCAACATGCATAGATCGTATCAGAGATGCAATTCGCTATATTAGATTGTCTCCTCAGCGAATAGACACTTTTAAAAAATGTGTTAAGGCAGAAAAGATCGAAAGCAAAGCATTCATAGGTATAGATGTGACTACAAGATGGAACTCGACTTGGGAGATGTTAGAGAAGGCAGAAAAATTTGAGAAGGCGTTTAACAGATATGATCTGGAAGACCCAAATTATAAAAATGATATGGGTGATGATGCTCCTAGAGTTAGTGACTGGAACTACGCGAGACAATTGGCAAGTGTGTTAGAATTGTTTCAGCGTAAAACTGCCAACGCTTCTGCTACAAAAACAGTTACCGTTAATTTATTTTTTAACGAGGTTATGGATATAGACAAGCATTTAAGGAATATGAAAGACGGTTCTGACTTGGAAGGTAGACTTATGGGTGCTAAGATGCACCTGAAGTTCGACAAGTACTGGAGAAATCTACCGACTGGCAGATCATTTAATTACATTCTGTATTTTGCTGCAATTTTAGATCCGAGGTTAAAGGTTCGTGTTATACAGTTTGGATTTGAGAGAATATTCAGGGCTGAAAAAAAAGACGATGAGACAGAAGATAACTTGAAGAAACGAGTTAAAATTGTAGTTAATAGTATAAAGGATGAATTGAAGCTTTTGTATGAGCATTATGCATCTAGCAGTGAAAAACAAGCTTCAGATAAAGTTTCACCAAGTCAGGAGAACGTTGAACCATCATCACAAGGAGAGAGTGATTTTTTTACAGAATTTAAAGCGGATGGCGGTTCTACATCTTATAACACCAAGTCAGAACTTGAGAGATACCTGGACGACGGAGAGGAGGCCCATTACAAGGGATTTGATATTCTGGGTTGGTGGAAGGCTGCATCTTCAAAATACCCTGTACTAGCGAAAATGGCGAAAGGTATGTTTACTAATTAGTACTTTATTTTTATTACTTATAATAACACGATAGTGTTAATTAAATATTTTCTTCCTATCACTATAGACATATTGGCTATCCCGGTATCCAGTGTTGCTTCTGAAGAGGCATTTAGTACAGGCGGAAGAGTTGTCGATACTTATCGAACTTCTTTATCAACTCCGATTGTCGAGGCATTAATATGTACAGAGGATTGGATTCGTGCAACAATTAAAAAGAAAATCTACATCGAAGATTCGGCAGAGTTCGATGACATTGGAAAAGGTAATTTTACGATACACCGAAATACATCCTTGTTTGTTGTTTACGTTGTATTTATCATTATATTTTTTCATGTAGAAATTTATGATAAAGTGGAACCGGATCAAATGAATATCGATGTCGATTAACGGATGGCTAGAGATGGATACGGAAAATGGAGAAAAGAGTAAAGGTAGTGTCGGTTTAAGTTCGTTTGCTTTGGATTTTGAGGATTTTGTTTGGATTTCTTACATTTGTTTGGGATTATGTTTGAAGTTTGTTAATACTTTTTGAAATTTTTTATGTTTGAATTATCAGTTTTTGATTACAATGTTTTCTCTATGTTTTGGTAACACCTTTCGTCAATTTTTTCGATCAGACATTTTATCGAACACTTGGCATGCAACAAAGTTAAACATGGATATTAAACACTAGATTGAAGTATAAACACCATATCAATCATGAAATAATTTCAATTTCGTATCAATTAGTACAAACCTACTTAATCTACAACAAACAATCAATAAATTTAACACTGGAATGAAAAGTAACAAAGCAATAATCCAATTCCAAACCTGCTGCAAATGTTGACATGATTTGAATGAAGTAGGGGTGAATCTTACATATGTTAAAGAGGATGATAAAGCAACTGAATTTTGTTCCAAAGTAGGCTCTGATTCTGAAGGTGAATGCTCTGATTCTCTGATAGATATCATCACAAACTAGCAAGTGATAAACCAACTGATTCTCTTCGGGTCGGTGTTTAACACCTGGACCGACCTACCCGATTGTCCAACTAACCGGAACCGACCCGGTATTATAGGGTCCTGATTCGGTTCCATCTTTTATGGGTTTCCGGTTCTCGGGTCGGGTCGGGTTCTAATAGGGTCGGGTCGGGTATCGTCGTTTGCTCACCCCTAGTCCTGGGGCAGCGCCCTTGGTAGCGGGGTCCCAGGGGCGGCAGCCCCTGGCGGGGTCCAAGGGGCAGAGCCCCTGACTGGGGTTGAGCTGCCAATTCACTTTCTGTAAAAAAAAATTTCGATTAAATTGCTATAATAAAAATGCATCAGAAAATTAGTTTTCTGTAAATTGCCTCTGGAAACTGCATTGGTCCAGACAGTTCACAGCACAGACAATTCACTTTCTTTGGTGTTTTCTGGCCATTGCGTTTTAGAAAAACACATTCTTGAAGTATTTTTGGTGCATTGCGTTTTAGGTAAAACACTTTTTTAGGTGTTTTCAGTCCATTGCGTTTTACAGATAACACTTTCTTTTGTTTTTTACGCAATTGCGTTTTAGAATGAGTCATTTTTAAGTGTTTTCTAGCCATTGCGTTTTGCAAATAAGACATTTCTTTGTGTTTTTGGTGCATTGCGTTTTAGGTAAAACACATTTTTATGTGTTTTTAGTCCATTGCGTTTTAGAAAGTATATTTTCTTTTGAGTTTTTAGGCTATTGCGTTTTAGAAATAAGACATTTCTTTGTGTTTTCTGGCCATTGCGTTTTACAAATAAGTCATTTATTTGTGTTTTTGGTGCATTGCGTTTTAGAAAAATGTCATTTTTTAGGTTTTTTTTTCATTGCGTTTTACGTAACTGGAGGTTTTTCTATTGCGTTTTACGCAACTGGGTTTTAAATTTTTTTTTTAAATATAGCAATAGTATACTCGTTTTAAAGATAAAAAACGCTCGTTTTTTTGGTGCAATTTTTATAAAAAAATAATGTCGTATGAAAGAGTTATTAACATTTAAAAAATGGGGGGGAATTGGAGTAGAGAGAAACTATTGACTTGGATTGACTAGAATGCCCCTAAACAAACTCAGGTGCCTCTTTTCTTCTTTTCAATTTCCCTGATTTAATCTTAGCCCTTGATTAACTAAATGGATGGTCAAGATCACTTCCTAGCCTTCCTAGCCAAATTAACTTCCTATTGTATCTCTACCCTATAAGTTAAATGAAAAATAATTTAAATAAGCAAATTGAATTATTCGACATAAACAAACAAAAGTTAATAAACTAAATTTTGTTAGGCTAAGTGGTATGAATGGAGCCCTAGGGGACTTATTACGTCATCTCAGCGTCACACGGTAATAAGGAGTTTTGTTTCTTCTTCCAATAACATGTAAGGGAATAAAACTCTCAATCATTACTTAATCATTTATTTTAGATATTTTTATATAACATTTAAACTAAATAAAAAATAAGTAAAAAATAAAATTCCAACTAAAAAAAAAATAACATTTCAAATAAAAGTTACATGGTGGGTTGCAATAAAACATAAACCACTAAAATTTAAAATATTAAAACTAAAGGTATGAAATTAAAAAAAAAAGCGACAACATATCGTCCTAAAAAATTCATAAGACGGTTTCTCAAAATTCTCCAAACCACAACGTTAGCGAACTGAATATGGTGTCATGCTTGGAACTCGCTATGGGCTGCGGCAAGCACTTCATCGTCAAAACCCTCCTTGCGGTTCAATGCATGGACATAGCACATCTCAAATTTTGTACACTTTGTTTGTAGAAGCAAAAACCTTCCTAATATTGCATTCATATTACAATGGTTTGCATCCACATGTTGATGGAATGTGGACAACACCTTGTTCCAAAATTGTTGCGAATCTGAATGCATCCCTAGCTTAACGGCATTCACTCGGCCAACGCATGCCCAAAGCCATATCTTCTTTGCTTGGTCCAACGACATGCCATTTGAAAGTATAAAATTTGAGATTAGAGATTTTAGGAGTATAGAAATTGAAAGTAGAGATGGGGTAACAAAAATAAGTGTGTCTATATATGAAAAAATAAAAGAATTTGACTTTTTCTTTTTTGAAAAAGATGACCGTTCAACGGTCAAATTTCACCATGGCTAATCGCACCCCTGGCGCCACTGCAATTTGGGGGGGGGGGGGGGGGGGGACGCTATTGTATGTTTTATGGCTGAGGTAAATAGGGCACAAACCCATACCACACAACCTTAGCTCAAATTATCTTCTCGTCAATAGCTACATTTCAAAATCATAACTAGCATGAATAAATTGATTATATAGTTTTTAGATGATTGTATGTGACATATACCGGCATAATGGTTTATGTTTTTCTTTACGGCAAAGGAAACTTTTTTTTAACGGCAAACAGGACGGTTTTATTCGACCAAAGACACAAAAGAAAAGAAAAAAATAACATTTTATGTACTTGTGCATAATGGTCTCTATGTACTTGTGGCCTTGTGCAATCATAAAGACTTAGATTATGTATTGTTGTCGGAACTATTTTTCTCGATTTAAATTTTAAATTGTAAGAGTAGATAGTAGTCTTTTTATGAAAAGTTATCGGATGTTTAATTCAGCTAAAAAAAGACTAATGTGTTATGGTTGCGCACAGTGGCGAAGCTTGAGATTTCCGACCAAGGGGTCGAAAACGTATATACATAAAAAAATTCTATACGAAAACTACATACCGGACACTACTAAGTGAAAAGTTCGGGGGGTCGATCGCAATGAACTACATACCAGACACTACGGCAAGTCTACTTCTGCAGATGATTAATTTGATTATATTAAGTTTCATTTTCTGTTCTTTTCGCGCTTTGATCACCAATGGCCTCTATCGTACGAGGATGCAAACACGAAATAGCGAAATGAACTCTCTTTTATCAACAAAGATGCTTCAACTTTTTCACTACACAAACTATTTGCTGCAAAACTGTTGTATACCATCTGATTCACTAAATTACAAACACAAGAATATGCAGCAAGACATTCTAATCATACAACACAAGAATTAAAATTTTAAAACCGCAACTTATTATTCCGTAAAACCATGTATACAGACTTTCTCCAGCAGTATGGGCCACTCTACACCGAGCTGCTGCGGGTTGAGCTCCATAGCATTCGTTAAGTCCACCAATGAAATAACCCGTTTGCGTTCAATTCCTTGCGTTTGATGAAGATGACCAGGTCTATAACCGTTGATCAGAGGCCTGAAATGAGCTTGGTGCTTGATGGAACCGTTGTTCATTGACTCTGTCCCTGACGTTGACCCTGACTTTGACCCGCTAAGTTCAGAAAAAGACCGTATTAACCTTTTTAAATAAGCATCCAATCCGTTATTTACCACACTGGCGCAATCCATCGACACCCGAAGGCTTTGCGTTGCAGTTAGCTGGTCCATACGTTCCTTTAACTTTGTAGTCTCTATCAAGCCACCCGTGTCACTATAAGTTCCCAAAGATGAGGCATTGCGGGACCCACTAGCCCGCCAATGAGGAATCCCGAGTGGCGCGCGTAACGAAGGGCTGGTAGACACTTCTTTTTCCAGTTTTTTACCCAAAGATTCAGCCGGGTGTACACTATGTACAACTGGAACCGACCCATTTTCATGGTAACACGTTTTATTTCCATTTCCATTTCCATTTCCAACCGCGGACTTCAAAATCAAACGAATTAACTGATTATGCAGCGAAATATTATCTTTCCCGACCGTCCTTAAACACCGCTTATTAAACTCGATCTTACTTATCTTTAAGCTCAGAAACCTTCTCAAGCAATCAAAATACTGATGAGATTTTTCCGGTCCAATGTTCTTAGTCAACTGATCTTTCGGCCCAGCAAGATTGATCCATGAATGCTTTTGCGGCGGTTTCATTTCTCAACACAAAACTTCCATAAAACACCACCAATTTCTTACCTCAATAACCCTAACAGTCTAACACACACCCCTAATTTCACCAACAAAATTAGGGTTTTACTAAATCCACAACTAAATTAGGGTTTTACTAATTTCATTTACAAAACCAGTAACCCTAACGCATCAGGTTTTCTGTACGGATCAAATAACCGAATCCGCATAGTACAGTTTCAACTAACTCTCCCTCCAAAAACTTAATCCCGAATATTATTCAAAATTAACCAACACACAAACCCTAATCCCAATCACATATCCTTACAAAAAAAACCCAATCATCACCTTACTCCAACTAACATAAATATGAAGCTAATTACACAAACTTCAAATTCAAATTTAACAGTGAACAAAAACTTGGAGTCTAACCTTATTGCGGCTGTATTGAGATTGAGAATAATTCGGGTACTAAAAGTTTAGTTTGGAACTCATGAATCTGGTTTGTTTGTTGTTGTTGAACTAACGGGAATAGCTTCGGTGTCGTGTTTAACTGGGTTATGTCGTGTGTAGGAATTGCACCGTTGCATTAATGATGTTCGAGTGAAATGTTACCCGGTGAGTGTTTAATTGAGAGTGTGATCGCTCGCTTGTATGATATACATACACACACTCTATCTATCTTCTCACTTTCTCTCTCTTTTTGAGTTTATCAGTCTGTATAGCAACGTTGATGGGTATTACTGGAAGGTCCTTCATGTTTGGAGTTTATGCAAAATGCACCCCTGTTGTTCCGTGAATGATGTGAGTGTGTTTCTCTCTCTCTCTCTCCTTGTTTGATTGCTTGGGGCTGTTTTGCTATTTATGTTTGGTTTTTTTCTTATTATATTCATGACATGACATGACTTGTTTTCTATTAATACCGATCGGTAACCGGACTATTAATGGTATGGCTTGTTTTCTGTTAATACCGACCGGTAACTGAACTGTTTTACAGTAGAAGACTTACATAATCTCAAAACGTACAAGGATACAAGATAGTAACCGTCCAAAACTATATATGAATGTCCTTTGAATCTATAGATGGTGTGCGATAGGTTTTTGATATTATATGTTAAGAATATCAACAATCAAAGATATGAAAATTATACATATGAGAAGGGGGTAGAGAAAAGGTAGTAGCAGCCTAGAAGATAACACTACAAGAACTTGACCCTATGGCGACAAAGGCTATAGCGACGACACATTGTTGTCAGCATATGTCAGCCTACAACGACGGATCAAGTATTATTCTCCCTAGATACATTCAACCATCCTGATGAAAAGTTACAATTAAGTTAGAGTGTGAAAACTAAGAGATCAAGTAAAAAGGTGAAAATTGCATGTTTTGTATAACAAACAAGCGTACACAGTATAATCTCACTCATACTAAAGCTATTGGTAGGGAAAACTGAATGTTTAGTAGTATAAGACTTGTATATTTGTGATGTATACGCAGTATAATCTCACTCATACTAAAGTTATTGGTAGGGAAAACTGAATGTTTAGTAGTATAAGACTCATATATTTGTGATGTATATAATATTATAATATTATCATGAGAATGGTAAGGATGAGTAGAAAGATTTTATGTGTTAATAATAGGTCAAAGTGATTAAATGATAGTTTGTAAACATAGGGACTGAAATGTAAAGCTAGCATTATATAAGAGTGGTTAATGTAACATTTCCGTTTTGAGTATTCATGTTTATCTTAGGGATTAGCTTTCACAGGGAATAAAAACTCCAACTTGATTAACTAAGTCTATCTAGTACCACCCACATAGATAGTAAGTGACATCATGTTGGATTCCTCGTATAGTGCTGTTTTTGTCTAATTTAACAAAAAGATTTTTGCTACTATGGAAGTTGACAAGAAGAATAATGTCCACACTACTAGACCTAAAATAACAAAATTCATACACAAAACAACACCATACAGAATTTTTGTTTTTGTTTTTAGTTATGTTTGACAGTCAAATAAATAGATGATAATCCATGTCTGCAGGCTGAAGTGGTGTTCAGGCTGGTGCTACCGCTAGCTCCAGCGGCGATCTATAGGCTAAGGAGTTGCACCAGGCTGAGATTTGTGTACCTGAAGAAGGTGGTGGGATCAGGCATGAGATGGTGGGGCCGATTTTAGGCTATATGCATGTGGTGCAGACATTTTTGGGCTTAAGGAAGGAATGTAGACCAGTGGTTCAGTGGTTGCACGCACCTGAGACATTTTTGTGCTGTTGATAGGTGGCTCCACCAGAGAATTTGAACCTGAAATCTCAACTGGAAAGATGGTGGTGCTAATATGAAACGCCGATATGCTGCATGCCCACAAATGGCTGAGCAAACGAATACTTCATTTTTAGAAATCGTAGCTTTCAAGGAACATTGCAGGTCAAGTGCTCGATGGCCAGTGGTCTGGAAGAAGGTGGTCATTTGACGAGTTTGGTTTGTTATTTGTTAAACTCTTTAAAAGCGTATACCCATGTGCAACTTTTTTTTTTGTTCCTCTGTTCCATCTCAGTTTAACCAAGTTATGACATATACTAAACTCACCAATCTTTTTTTTATTTCTATAGATATCTAAGCACATCATGTGATTTTTCAGATAATTTTGATATATTATCAGTAACAGCAAAAACCGTAATGATTTGATGCAATTGATCTCTGTGGTGAGTTTTGTTTCAGAAAGAACTGGAAACAAGTAAGTAGTGAATGAAGAACACGATACTTCTTCGCATTTGACGGTTTGGAACCTCAACCTCAACCTATTTGACTGCCATTAGTGGCAGATACACAAGACCTGTATTTAAAATCTGTGTTTATTTAATGTATATTGCCATGAAAACAAACCCAAAACTCCATTTTCTTTCTTGCATCTTCTCTAAAATAGTAATAACTTCATGAAGAGACCACCTACTTCTTTTAAGATTCTTAGAAAACTTCTTCTTCCAATTTAGTATTTGGATGGTTTGGGTTAATTAGGAAGCAAGTGGTGACAACTAATCAACCATCATTATAAAAGGTTACAATATATATGGAAAATCATAAGCGGGTGCAATCTTATTGGTTGCTTGGGATTGAAGCAAATTAATATAATATTAGAGATCCATAAATAACTTCATTGTTGGGTACAAGTGCTTTTAAGGCATATATCTGTCAATTCTCCTTACAAAGCAACATAACATTTATGTCATGTTCTATCTTGCACGAAACAATTTCTCATTCAATTACATTATGCTTCAACGATAAAACAAACGCGGGTTTAACCTGAAATGATTAGGAAGTTAACAATTAATATCATTTTTAATAACGATTATCAACAATGTAAAACGATTCCTTTCAAAAAAAAAACAATGTAAAACGATAAGTAGAGATTCGTAAAAGAATTTATTATATTTCAAACTTTCAACATCAATTCTGCTAAATACAACAATGTGTTGTATGTACCATGATACAACTATGACCATTGAGAAAGAATGGTTAAGTTTACTAGAATCTATGTAATTCATGTAATCTAGCATCTATACTTTCTTCATTTCCCAATGCATTCGCGTCTCATTCGGACCAAGAAGATAGATTATAGCTTGATTCGTCAGAACAAGAAGACGACCACAAATCATCATCATCGTCACCATCAGCATCCTCACCATCATCGTCGGAAAACGATGATGATGAGGTGATAGCGTATATATCAAAAACCTCGTGTGATTCTTCAATCTCATTAACATTATCCTCGACTAAACCTTTTAAGAAGGGATGGTTTAACAGCATATTAGCCGTTAATCTACACATAACTTTTCTACATAAACAGCCCTTCAAGAAACTCACCGCCTCGTCAGACATACCGCTAGAAACAAAAGGCATATCGTTTTCATCACATATACGACTTAATATCTCCTCTATACCCAAATCTTGATCAGAAAACCAAATTGGTTTTCCGGTCAACATCTGAAACACAATACACCCGACAGCCCAAATGTCAGCAGGCGGTTCTTGAACACCGTTAATCACCGCTTCAGGCGATAAGTACATCGGGGTACCTCTCCAATAACAACTTAATCTATTCTTCTTAACATGATTCACCCTCTTAGCCAATCCCAAATCCCCAATCTTAGCAACAAATTCACCCGTTCCCGTTCTACAACCGGATACAAGCAACACATTCTCGGGTTTCAAATCACAATGAACATACCCTCGCTTATGAATATGACTCAACCCGTAAACAATCGATCTAGCATAACGCCTCACTTCAATTTCCGCCAATCCTTCACCGTTCAAACTCTTAACAAGATCAGCTAATGTTCCACCAGACCCATACTCCAACAACAAATTATACACCATCTGACCGTTATCCCCAACCGTCGTTTCTTCCCCGAAACACTTAATAACATTCGGACACCCGCGAAGATTATCCATAACCTCTTTCTCCTTCTGAATAGAACCCGAAGCAGAGACCTCTGCAGACTTCACAGCCATAACCGGCGGATACGAGCTGTATCTCGATTTCGGGTTCTTCAAATTCGCAGCGAAAACACACCCGAAATTCCCTCTGCCGATCATTGCACCTCTCAACCAAGCAACCCCATCACCATACCTCTTCTTCCAATCTTCTTGCTTACTTCTCTTCACTTCATACATGTTTTCAATCAACAAGCTTCTTTTATTCGTCTTCAATTGTTCAGACTTCATGTTTTTGATACAAATTTGTGCGTATAAGTTGAGGTTTTGGAGAGAAATTAGGGGAAAATGGTGTGGAATGGGTGCAATTGGTGAGTTGGGGATAGAGAATTGAAATTTGAAGGATGATGGATAAGGTGAAATTAGGGTTAGGGTTTAGAAGAAGATGTTTGAAACCGGGATGATGGGTTTGTTTGATGTTGATGAATATGGAAGTTTGTTTATAAGGTACAAAAGTATTTAACGGAATAACGGTCAGTTGCGTTTCTAAAGCCAAAGTGACGATATCTTGGGTTTCACGTGGAGTTAAGTTTCGTTATGTCACGACATCATTCCTCTTTTTTTTTACTTGTACCTTGCGTTTTCTCATGTCTTTTAGACTTTTGGTTATAAATGATGTATTCAATATGTATATGTATATTTGGTTATCGTCGCGTGTTTGTCATTGGTTATTTTATTTAACGTGTGATATCAGTTGATTACGTGTATTTAACGACTTTCTTTCCTTGCGAAAATTTCTCCACTAAGCAATAATGTCTATACATCAATTTAGAAGAATACCTAATAAATCTGGGAAAAACCCCCTTGTGGGAATCAAACCCAGAACCTAATAGTTTTTAAAACGTATCTCACCCCTAAAATGTCACTAAACTATAATGTCATGGGTGCTCTTATCTATTAATGTGGTTGATGTAGCAAGAATAGAATTATTATTTCTATAATAATTCCAAATTTGTTTTCAATACTTACAAAATGGTCCCTCTTGTTTTGTTTCATGTATAGGATATAAAAAACAATGTCTATGATTGAGAGTAAATTACAATATTTGTAATGTTAAAATAAATAAATAAAGCCTCTATTTGTTTAGTTTTTTTATTTACATTTCAGATAAGATCATGCGTAATGAGCATTATAGGGCCATGAAGTAGCTTGATAACACTCTCAATATCGCTCCCTGGGCGTTATAGGCACACAAACAGGGAGGGTTGTTTCTATTATAATGCCAAATGATAAGAAAAAAAATTGGAAAATAATGATTGAAAGAGCATTAAGGACATTAACTATTACACATTTTTTAAGGAACACTATGAAGCTTATGTGACAGAAAATGCTCCCTATGAGGCATTAACCATTAGGGTGGAGGGTATAAGGGTGTTTGAGTGGAGTCACCGATCGGTGACCACCCCCACTTGATGGAGTTGGGTGTTTGAGTTGGAGAGAGGTTGCCATTTTCGGTGAGTGTTCACCGATTTGTTTGAGAGGAGAGGAGGGAGGAGAGATAGAGGAGAGACCAATCATGTTTTTTTTTTAATTGAGGGGTGTTTGACTATACCTAGTGATTGAGTGTAAAATGAGAAGTAGAATGGGGAGTTGACATGGCATAATACTATTGGGTATGATTTCACTCAAACACCCTAAGTTGTTTGACTATACCCTCCACCCTTACAGATGGTGTAAGCAAACTTATTAAAATTCTTTTGACAATAAATTTTTTAATTTTATTATTGATATTTTTTATAGCAACATATTCTGGCATTGATATACTTGTGGGCCTGTGGGGGGCTTAGTTTACAAGTATTTTTATAGGAACTAAATCTATCTAAGGAATTGAAATTTGAATGGGTTTAATTAAAATTTATCAAGAAGAGTTGGAATTTAAATAAAAAATAATAAAATTTGAAGGAATTAAAAGTAGAAGTTGTAAAAATAAATGAATTTGTAATATGTGAATGATATATAGTTGATAAGATAGTATCATATTTGGTTGAAAATGTGTTGAAATAAATTGGAACTTCAGGCACTATGATTTGGTGACAGGTTTCAAGGTTTTTGTTATATATACGTTGTATGAAATAAATGTTAAATGTTTTTTATTTAAAATTTGTAATTATTTATTTTTCTAAATCGTAAGGGAAATCAAAAAGTTAAACGAATAAAAATAAACTTGTGATTTGCTCTTAAATTTACACCAATTTTACCTTATGTCATGAATTGAATCTTAGTCTCTCCTAAGAAGCAGAAAGCCTCTGCCACCCTATCAAAGTGGTGATTGCGTCAAACATGCTTACTATTTTTTTGCTTGTGAATCAAAGGTGTTGTTTGTTTTTTAAGAGGTAAAATGTCTTCAGTCTACGAACCACATCTGCAGACGTCTATAGAAGAAAAGGTGAACCAAACCTTTGTAGTCTGCAAAAAAAGGTTGATTGTTTTTTAACGTATGTAAACTTCTAAAATAAACTGGTGATGGTGTACGGACGATGGTTGTGGGTGGTGGTGATGGATGATGGTGCGGGACATTGGTGGTGGGTGGTGGACGTGGACGATGGGTGGTGGTGCGAGACAATGGTGGACGTGGACGGTGGGTGGTGGACGTGGACGGTGGGTGGTGGTGTTCCTTGTGACCCAGGTTCGATTCCCACTCTCATTATTTTTTGCGGCATCAAGGTGAAGAGCGAATACGAGTGGCGTCGGTTTGACTTGGATGGGAGGCGAGATTTTACCGATTATCCCATTGTCGTGCCTTTGGGCGGGTGGAGATCGGGTTTTCGCGCATCTGGGGAGAGCCAAGGGGCTAGCGACGGTCGAGTAGTCGACCTTAGTCACAGCGCCCGGTGTCACGGTGGTTGACACATCGTTCCTTGCTGTTCAAAAAAATGACTTAATTAATATCATTTTAGTCATCTTTAGTAGGAAGTAACTCGTTGAGCAAATGGTATCGGATACCAGTTTGAAATTTTCTGAACCGACTGGATTTTTGATACCGACAACTTACGTTTTCGACTTTCGTTACCGACTTTTACATTTAAATAACGAATTGTACCAGGTATTTTCGGCAAGCGATACCGTTTTTTGAGATGATCAAATCATCCCAAAAGAAAAGAGTGGTCACGTGCAAAGCGCGTGAAGTAAAGCCCTGGATTTTAGCTTTTCCGTTGGCAAAAAGACAGCAGTCGTTGTGGATCCGTTTCTGTATCGTTAGTTAGGGTTTCAACTTTCAAGTTACTAAAACCTCCGTACACTCCCCCGAAAGAATCTTTCTGGAATCACTCATCTTCTTCAACATGAAGCTCACCGTTAAAACTCTCAAAGGGAGCCACTTTCAAATTAGGGTTCAACCTTCCGACACTGTCAGTATCTTCATTTCCATCTTTCATTTCTCTTAAAATATGTTTAAACTCAAAATTACGCTAAATTCACGAACCAAATTAGATGTTTATATGTGTATTTACATGATTCCCCCCTGCTATTGTTGTTGTTCTTTGGAAACAGAAAGCTTCATGATATTTGTAGGTTTGTTAGTTGGAAATTATTTGAAAAAAGATTGAAAAAATATTATTATGTTGCTAGATTATGGCTGTAAAGAAAAATATTGAAGAGGTACAAGGAAAAGATAATTACCCGTGTGGGCAGCAGTTGTTGATTCACAATGGTAAGGTTTTGAAAGATGAAACTACATTGGTTGATAACAAAGTCTCCGAGGAAGGTTTTCTTGTTGTCATGCTTAGCAAGGTATCTCTCACTCTTAATCACACATACGCACGCTGACATCTTTGTTATTGATCACTTGTATTCCACTATTTCTCGACAGAGTAAAAGTTCTGGCTCGGGTGGAGTTTCATCTGCTCAGGTATAGTTTTCATGTCGTATATGATCATAGTTGTTAATGGCGAATAGTGATAAGGTACCTGTATGCTATATAGCGAATAGTGATAAATAGCGGGAGCTATTTTATAAGTAGCGATACACTAGAAAAAAAATTTAAAAAATTTTTATATGTATTTTACATGTATCAAAATACCCTGGTATATATGCTATTTTACATGTATATTTAACAAAAACCCAAAATCCGGCTATTTTATAGCTATATTTAATTGCTATTTATTTAAAAAAAATTAAGTGTCACTATTCTCGCTATCCATCGCTACAACCATAATAGCGACACTAGACCTATACGCTACGTACTGCGCTATAGCGATCGTAGCGATCGCTATTGACAACTATGTCTATGATGTTTATTTATATTTAAATGAATATATGAATAAAGGAGTCTCAGTCTAGCTGTTATACGCAGCCTTCATCAACAACTGCACCGGCTTCTAATCCCACAAGCACGGCTGATGCTTCTTCCCAACCTCAGTGAGTTCTCGTGACTTATGCATCTCAATTGTTAATCATAAAAAGATCTAGTGTTTTTGAGATTTTATAATTTATACCTATGCTTTTTTTATTATTGAAGGGCTTCTAAAACCAGCACGTCTAGTTCTGGCCCAGCAACGGCACCCACACCTGTAACTGCACCGTATGAGCTCTTTGTTCAAACTTTTTTTTCATTCCTTTTCTTTTAATTGGATTTGTATAAACTAGAGATGGCTATCTTAATGCATTTACTTATAAATGCAGTGTTATTTCTGATACATATGGTCAAGCTGCTTCAAACGTGGTCACCAATAATAGCATCGAACAAAATGTTCAACACATATTGGATATAGGTGGTGGCAGTTGGGACAAGGAAACCGTTACCCGTGCCCTTCAAGCTGCTTACAACAATCCGGAACGCGCAATCGATTATTTGTACTCTGTATGTTTTGAAGTTAGTTTTTTCTTTACGAAACTTATAAACTACTGTTCTAATTTTAATCCATTTTTCAGGGTATTCCAGATACAGTAGAAGTTGCAGTCCCGTTGACTCAACTACCTGCAACGCAAACTGCTACCGCAAGTGCTGCACCTCTATCTGGAGGACCTAATGCTTCTCCCTTGAACTTGTTTCCTCAGGTTAATAATCAATTAAAATGAGTTTATTTGCTTCACTTTTGTATTTGATGCAAACATCTTTTTTTTTTGGAAATTTTGCAGGAGATACCTTCAGGCGCTGCAAGTGGCAATCTTGGATCCCTTGATTTTCTTAGAAACAGCCAACAGGTAGTATTCTGTTTGGTTTGTTGCATACATGCATGTACTCAAATGTCCAGATTTCTGTCATTATACTATTGGGTTAACATACTGCAGGGTTGACAGAATCTTTATATAAAAAAGAAAATATATGGATTCTTGATCTTCGAGAAGTTTTGGTTTTTTGACAGCTTTTGTTAATTTTGTAAATTACATTCTTCATTACAGTTTCAAGCATTGCGATCTATGGTACAATCAAATCCACAAATACTACAGGTACATTTTTTTTTTCATGCACACAGCACACATATGTATGTATATTTTAAATTAGAGTAAAATGACATTTTCATCCTTGAGGTTTGGCCAGTTTTGTGACTTTTGTCCAAAGGTTTGTTTTTACCCATCTGGATCCAAAAGGTTTGAAATTTTGCCATTTTCATCCGACTCGTTAACTCCATCCATTTTTCTCCGCTAAGTCAGGGGTATTTCCGTCTTTTTTGTTAACTTAAAGGGCAATTCAGTCTTTTTCAGGGGTATTTGGTCGTGTGAAAAATGCTGAATTGCTCGACAAAAAAGACGGAAATACCCAACTTAACGGAGAAAAAATGGATGGAGTTAACGAGCCGGATGAAAATGGCAACATTTCAAACCTTTTGGATCTAGACGTGGAAAAACAAACCTTTGGACGCAGTGGCGAAGCTTGAAATTTTTTACGGGGGGGTCGAAAACGTACATACCCAAAAATTTCTATAGAACCGGGGGGTCGAAAACATATATACCCAAAAATTTCTATACGAAAACTACATATATAACACTACTGGCAGAAAAGTTCGGGGGATCGGGCGCCCCTCCCGGCCCCTTTAAAGCATCGCCCCTGTTTGGACGAAAGTCGCAAAACTGGCCAAACCTCGGACGAAAGTGGCATTTTACTCTTTAAATTATGCTTTTCTTGTTACACTGTCTAAGAGCGGTCGTATATGGTTACAGCCCATGCTTCAGGAGCTGGGAAAGCAAAACCCTCAGCTTTTAGGACTAATCCAAGAAAACCATACCGAGTTTCTTCAACTAATCAACGAACCTGTTGATGCTTCAGAAGGGTAATACAGTCATTTTCTTATTTCCTGTGTCATGTAATGATATTATTATTGTTACTTTCTGACATTTTATTTCAATAACTGTGAAATCATTTAGGGATCTGTTTGATCAAGGAGATCAGGAGATGCCTCATGCGATTAGTGTTACTCCAGAAGAACAGGAGGCCATTGAACGGGTATGAAATTATTGATCATTTCCAGTTTTTCTTTCTCTTTTTTTGTAGAAATGTATTCAAGTAACTGACTAGTTGTTTCTTTTACTCCCAGCTTGAGGCAATGGGCTTTGATAGAACCCTTGTTATTGAGGCGTTTTTAGCATGTGATCGTAATGAGGAATTGGCTGCCAATTTTTTGTTGGAGAATGCTGGTGACTATGAAGACTAAACAGCAGACATCGGTGTCTCCTGAAAGGTTAGTATTCGGTTTCTTTAAACAATACATCTGTCATTTTTATTACATAGAGATATCCTTTTGTACACATATTTTAGTATAAAAAGTAGAATATGAATATGTTAGTCATTAAATAGTTTAAATATTTTTAAAGTAGTATTAAAAGAGGCAAAGAGTCATTCACGCATTGGTAATACATCAGTTGTATAAAAACATTTAGTAACATACTTTGAACTCTGTCATTCGAGTTTTGGAATTACATTTGAATCTTGACTATTTAGAACTTTTGGTACTAATTAGATGATATTAAATGTTATATAATAGCTTATGTTTATTATATTTGAAAAATAGTATTACTTTTCATTTTCCAACACATAATATATGTTAAAATTGCGGTTCAAAAGTTATTGGCAGTTCGCGTACCCTAGGCTGCTCCCTGTTTCTCTATTGATTATATTAGTACATTCAAAAACTTTAGTACATTCTCTATTTTTCAATACATAATATATGTTAAAATTGCGGTTCGAAAGTTATTGGCAGTTCGCATAACACAGGCTGCTCCCTGTTTCTCTATTGATTATATTAGTACATTCAAAAAAACTTTAGTACATGTTAGTGGATTAAATTATTATTGCAATAATAGAGTGTAGTCATAATTAAAATGCTAATTATTTAAAGAATTATTATATAAAGGAATAAATTAATTGTTTGTGGGATCAAGCTATAGAAATGATCAGCTCGTTTCCACACGTACTGAAAATGACTGGCCTTTTTTCTTCTCGGACCCAGCCCGTTCGGCCCTCTCATCTTGGGAAACTTAGCTCAGAGATACTTTATTCTATAATTTCAGGTGATTTGACTTGAAGATGAATATGGTAATTTGGAGTTAGTTTTTTTTTAACAGCAGAGCTTGGTTTAGGTTGGTGATTAATACAGGCTGGACGTTTATTCTATTGTCCATGGAACTGTTTTTTTTTCCTTGTGTACTTTTTTTTTCTTTCTTTCTTTCTATTTTGTGCTTATCCCAAATATGAAGGGATAAAGAGGGTTTTGTTTGTGCACTTGAGGTGAATTGTGTGTGGTCTGACCAGTTTGATACTGCTAATGTCCCAACTTCCATTTTTTATAGTGGTCCATTTTTATTTTCATTTTATTGACTAAAGGGATTTGGTCATCGTTGATCAGTCATTAAACGTCTCCAAAGCATTTAATTGTCTTTTTTTTTAAAATAATTTGTAACTAATTTAAATGAAATAAAACACTATATTTTGTTATTATATATCTGGTGGCTCAATGGTAGAGACAAAGCCTCTATGAACACCTAAGGTTTGAAGGTCAAGTCCCAAAGTGACATGATTAAATAAATCACAACTCTAAAAGAAAGTTAGGAATTATAATGTGAAGAAGAAAGTTAGGAATTATAATTTGAAGGAATTGGATTTGGAATTTAAACATTTCAATTGCAATTGGAAATTGTTGGAATTGAAATCTCAATTCCATTTTTGCTGTGTTTGGTTGTTAAATGAATTGGAATCCATCACCCCGGCACCCACAACCACCGATTCGGGTCGAAACGGTTCGATTCGAAACAGTACGCGTCGAAACGGTTCGGGTTGAAACGGTACGCGTCGAAACGGTACGTGTCGAAATGGTTCGCGTTCAAACGGTACGCGTCAAAAGGGGTCGCGTCGAAATGGTTCGCGTCGAAATGGTACGGGTCAAAACGGTCGAAGATTCCAATGAATTTACTTAAATTCCTTCACATATAGTAAGGATTTTGAATTCCTTTAGTTAAAGGAATTTGAAGGAATTCATGCCTAATTCTAATTCCAATTCCATTAAACATGAAGATTGGAATTGTGATTCTAATTCCATCAAATTCTGTGAACCAAATATTTTAAAAGATGGAATTCAAATTCCAATTCCCTTAAATTCCATTGAATTTCTACGAACCAAACGCCCATCTAAGGTTTTAGCCACACTCTTTTTTTTGTCAAGATTAAGTTAGTTTTCGTTCTTGATGGTGAACATTTGTTTAGTTGGACGGAGATGGATGTTTGTAGGGCGGAGACTAGCGGTTGTCTCAAAACTAGAGTTATACATGCTACTTATAACCCGATATCAAAAAAGATACATCAAGCTAACCAATTAAAGAAAAACACTACCATAGTTATGATAAAAAAATAACTAAAACGATGGCAAGCGTGTAATTTAGAGTTGGGGGCAAAAGAATAATTTGTCAGGACCAATTAGCGAGTGCTAGGCAGCTATTTGTCACTAATAAAAACAAAATTGAGTCAACCAAGTAAAATAAAACACTACCATGGTTTTGCCCAAAAAAACGATGGCAAGATTGCAACTTTTAGCTGAGTTAAAATCGTAATTTTATAATAACAACAACAACAACCATACCCAGTAAATTCCACAAATAGCAAAACTACTTATAGGGTCTGTGGAGGGTGGGATGTAGACAGACCTTACCTCTATCCGTAGGGATAGAGAGGCTGCTTCCAGAGAGACCCTCGGCTCCAAAACAATTTTTTTAACTGAGGGCAAAACCATTTTTTTATTTTGAACTGGAGGCAAAATCGTAATTTTTTAACTGCGGGCAAAATTGTAAACTTTTAGCTAGGGCAAAACCAAAGTTTTATTTTGAACTGGGGGCCAAATCGTAATTTTAAACTGGGAACCAAATCGTAATTTGGCAAGACTCTAGCTATTTGAACTTGGGGCAAAATCATATTTTTTAACTGAGGGTAAAATCGTAAATTTAAGTAGGGGGCAAAACCAAAAATTTATTTTGAACCAGGGACAAAATCATAATTTTAAACTTAGGATAAAACTGTAATTTGATAAGACCTATAAATAACTAGAGTTAATAGCCAAAATGGTCCCTGAGGTTTGCTCACTTTTGCCACTTTAGTCCAAAACCCAAATTTGTTACATCTGGGTCCCCGAGGTTTGCATTTTGTTGCTATTTTAGTCCAAAAATGAAATCTGGTCAGATTTCTCAAAAAAATCTCAAGTTTTGTCCTTTTGCACAGGGGTAAAATGGTCATTTTGCTTTTCATTTAAAATTTTCTTAATTCACAAATTAATATATATATAATAATATACACACATCATCATCAGAAGATGCAGTTCATCTTCATCATGTTCTTCAACACTCTATCTCTCTCTTCTCTGAAATACCTCCACACCACCACCGCATCATCCCCACCACCACCATCCCACTGCCGCCAACACCACCACCACCGTGATGAGAACCGACATCGGAAAACAACACCCATCTCTCTCTTTCTCTCTCCAAACACCCATCTCTCTCTCCTCTCTGTCGAACACCACCACCACCGTGATGAGAACCGACATTGGGATTAGGGTTTTCAGTAGGGGTGGTGGGTTGAATCGTGTTGGTTGCTGATTTGGGTTAGGGTTCCGCTGTTGGTTGCTGAATCGTGTTGTTGCAGGTTTGGGGTTAGGGTTCCGGTGGCTGAATCGTGTTCTCTATCTCTCTCGGTCTTTCTCTTTATGCCCTCTGGAACCAGCTATCGCTCATCACCACCACCCATCGATTGTGGTGGTGGTCCGATTGGACAGATCGAACATAAAAGGGGGGGGGGGGGGGCGTTCAGGGGTGTGGTGGGTGTTGTCGGAAAGGGGAACCGAGGAAGGGGGGTGTCTCGCCGGAAAGAACCACCACCGTAACCGGAAGGGGGGCGTTCAGGGGTGTGGTGGGTATTATCAACTGGCATTTTGTATGAGTGTGTATTGCTTGAATATGCAAGGATTGAGAGGGGGGGGGGGGGGGGTCAAGACAGACTTTAAGTCTGTTGTTGTTTGTGGAATGAGAACAAAGAGGGATTAATGGTCCCTATTTATAAGCAAGGTTAATGTTGTGGGTTTTCATTGTATTTTATACATTCAAATTACATACTGCACTAATGATAAGGAGGAATGTTAGTGTCGCCGGCGTGAGGAGGTGGTGGTGGTGGCGGTGGTGGCGGCAGAGAGGAGTAGAGGGAGAGAGAGAGAGGTGGTGGTAGGTTTATTATTTTTAATTAATAATTAGGTATAATAAAATGAAAATGACCATTTTACCCCTGTGCAAAAGGACAAAACTTGAGGTTTTTTTTGAGAAATCTGACCAGATTTCATTTTTGGACTAAAATGGCAACAAAATGCAAACCTCGGGGACCCAGATGTAAAAAATTTGGGTTTTGGACTAAAGTGGCAAAAGTGAGCAAACCTCAGGGACCATTTTGGCTATTAACTCAAATAACTATTATATGGAAAAAAAAAACCAAAGTGGCCGCCACTTTTGGCCAACCACATGTTTTCACTATTCCCGCCGGCCATTTTAATTTGTATGTATTGTAAATGTAAATGTGTTGTGACTTGTGAGGAGTGTTAAAATGGGCCTTTTAAAAAATAATCAAATTGGTGGGTTGAAAGTAGTCATTTAAAAAAAAAATTAATCAAAATAAGCTCACCCGCAATACTTTTATAGTGGCTAGTAGTTTGTTAATAACATACTTTCAATCAATTCAATTTTAGGGCTATAAGTGTAATATTTTTTAAAATTTGGACAATTACTGTAATATCAAATACTTAAAAGGATCAAACCAATACCTTCCCTTAACTACAAGGACTATCCAACAAGTGTGCATATAATACGTTTTGTTGTTTTTTTGGTCCTTTCGGATGAAATGACCCCCACAGGCCTCCAAGCGACGCTTGACCCGAAACAACGTGGTGACCCACCCAATCTTTACTTTTAATCCCTGCCTGCAACCGCGTTCGTTGTTACTCAAATATCGTCACTTGTCACTGATCATCATTGCATCTTTGCAGATCACCATTCCGGTAAACGATCCGATCTTGTTTAGCTTTCATTGCTTTTATTCTCACATTCTCCGTTTATAATTTTAATAAGAGTGAATTGCAAGTTTTGTCCTTTATCTTTAGGCCATTTTGCAAGTTTTGTCCTTTATGTTTAAAGTTGACGAGTTTTGTCCTTTATGTTTGAAAATCAAGCACGTTTTACCCTTTGGGTCTTAAAAATCAAGCACGTTTTGTCCTTTATGTTTAAAAATCAAGCACGTTTTGTCCTTTATGTTTAAAGAATCAAGCACGTTTTGTCCTTAAAAATCAGGCACGTTTTGCCCCAAAGGACAAAACGTGCTTGATTTTCAAACATAAAGGACAAAACTCGTCAACTTTAAACATAAAGGACAAAACTTGCAAAATGGCCTAAAGATAAAGGACAAAACTTGCAATTCACTCTTCTTTTAATAATAAATGGTTTTGTTTTGTGTCCAGATGGTTTTAGACGGCATAATAATAACTTCACCACACCGGAGATCACAGACTGCATTCTCTTCATCTTCGATTAAAAAACAGTACTCAAAGGAGGATGAACTCGGTAGCTTTTCGACAATCGTTAGACGACACCGTTACCTGTTAACAGCTCTTGTACTCCTTGCTATTTTATGCACGGTTTATCTTTACTTTGCTGTTACTTTAGGGGATGTTTGTTCTGGCTTGAACCCCACGCAAAAGGCGCCTTGTCGTGTTCAGGTAGCCACAGAATCAATTGCCAAACGGAAACTAAAGTTATGATTTGTAGCAGTAAACAAAATCTTATTCTTTATGTGTGATGATGATGATGATGCACTAGTTTGTTGAGCTTCTTATAGTGTAATTATCTTTAAAATTTATAAAAGATATATGAACAACAATGTTGAATGAGCGATTATTTTGTATAAATAGTTGTTTGAAATACTTGTGTATATATGCTTTAATGATCAATCTCTAGTTCTTTAAGTCGACCTGTATGGGATACATGTCTTTGGCATGATGCTAGATCCAAGATAAAACAAATTACATGATAGTAATGTTGAAACTTTATTGAAATATTATGTCGACGAACGCAATCTTACCTCTAAATGGAAATCCTTCTTAACAACTCCCAAACGGGAGGACCCAAGTGAAGGGGTGGGTGGGCGGGCACCCCCTTAAAAAACAGTGTAGTTTATTGGCAAAAATCCCGATCGCAACCCTTGAAAATTTGATTGCACCCCTCATTCACACCCCTAGAAAATAATTCTTGGGCCCGCCACTGCCCACGCTGGCTCCAGAATTCCATGCCCCAACAAGCATGAATGCTAATATCCACATAAGCTTTTCTCTAGCATTTGCTTCTAAAACGGTTCTTTCCCAAGTCCTGATTCCATAGTTTTCAAAACTAACTCTTGAATCAATTCAAGTCAAATCATACACAATTAAGATTACACCATGGTTGTAAAACAAGGCCTCGAAGGAGAGTATACCCCGAGTACTCGCTACAAGGTAGGCTGCCGTGGCACGAGTACTCTTCGTTTAGGCCGACTAATCCCCGAGTACTCTCCGCCTAGGCCGAGAGTACTTCCCGAGTACTCCCGACTCCGACTAGGGAGCGCCTAGCGACTTTTGCGACCACGGATTACACATGAATTACCTTGCAAGAAAGACCTCAATCATGTGCCAAAAGCTGTATAGATTGTTAGTCCCTCAAGATTAGTATACCATTCACAAGGAGCTTGGAAACCGAAAAATATGACAAATGGAACCAAATCTGATAGATTGTTATGATCCATCATAAGATGTACAAATATGACCATATCTAGGGCTGCAAACGAACCAAACGTTCAACGAACAGTTCGTGAACTGTTCAACGGGCAGTTTGTTTGTCTTCGTTCATTTATTAAATAAACGAACATGAACAGAGTCAGTGTCCGTTTATTTATGTCCGTGAACGTTCGGTATCATGTTCGTTTATGTTGGATTGTGTTCGATAGCTCATTAGTGTTTTTAGTTTTTATTTTTTTAATTAAATACTTCAAAATTCCGACAAATAAAATATTTAATAACTATGAGTCTATTATATATTTTGTTCATGAACGCTTGTTTGAGTTCGTTTGTTTGTTTGTTTCCGTATGTGTTTATGAACATTAGTTTGTATTCATCAACGTCCGTTGCCTATATTAACAAACGAACACAAACACGTTCATTTCCTTAACAATCGAACACGATATCAGAATCTAAACATGGGTTAAAAACTTATGAAAATTTTAAAGAAAAAAAAACTAGCACATAACCTTCAAATCAAGTTTAGAAAATGATAATCTGATTATTGAGTTTTCATGTTGCATGTAATCATGTAGTGTGAAGGTGTAGCAAAACTGTTACCAATTCATAAGCTCATCTGATTATTGCTCAGTTGGATAGAAGCAAAAGGCTTATGAATATCTGCTGCTGCTGCTGCTTATATGATGGTGGTCCGGTGGTGGAGGTGTCGGAAAAGCCCTAAAAGAAATCAATCAGAATAGCAAATCATCGCCACCGACAGTTTCTTGTAAGGCTTTCCTGACGCATCCACCACCTACGATATTATTTGTGACGCATGTGCCATCCACTCAACTTATTATTATTGTCCTTCATATAGATAGATGACCACGATGTTACAAAAGAAAATACAAGCTATTTATGGAAAAATTAATTATATGTTATTTTATTACTTTTTGTCACGGGGTTCTCTTTCATTCTTTTGATCCGCGTGTAACGTCCTCAGGATAAGCCAATCCATCCTTTTTTTTTTTTGTGTGGATCACTGGTTTCGTCATGTTTTAGACTCATCAGAAGAGTGGCGTCAGCTCTCGACCAGTGATGCGTTTGTCGTAGACACGACTAGGCACGTACACATCTTCATTGACATCGACTCCGTCCCCTCGATAAAGTTCTGAACTAGCCAGTAACCCAAACGTTCAAACACAACCCATAACATTGTGACTTTCGAACATTTGACGTGTTACATTTTGTTATCTTCTTGAAAAGAGGCTTTAAATGAGATAGAATGCAAGTAAAAAGGAGTTCAAAATGATTTATTAGAAATTAAAGTGCATTAAGAAATTATAATGTATATGTTTGCGAGTGGTTTATATGGGAAAATTATTAAAATAGATATGTTATCATACAAATTATTAAAATAGATATTGACCGTCAGCTAACGCTTAATGAACGTTTAAAAATCAATGACTATTTTGTTAAAAAGTCGGTTAACATCTCAATTTTCATGAATTTCCTGGTTTATATACATAACACCGTGAGCTTGGTAAACTTCTTTGGTTGTGTTTTTTACTCTCAACTTCTAGGCACATGAAGGGTGCAAAATTTGGTTTGAAACTTTGAATGGTCTAAAAGTTGTGACATGTTACTTAAAATCATATTTTTTTTTAAATAATTTCTTTCTTCTCTTCGAAACTAAGCTAAGTTCATAAATCACTCAAAAGATTTCATCAAGCTCTAAACGTCTGACGAAATTCACCACATCGGGATACACTCACCTTCCGAACCAGGGAAAACCCTCACCTAGGACCAAAGCCCGTGAACACTCGTCCGAAGATACGACAGTGCAGTAAGGTAATACCCGCTTAGTTCAAGGATCGAACTAGCGATCGCCGCCTACTTACTCGTCTAGTCTCTCATCATCACCAGGTGCCACAGAAACTAAATGCTGGGGGCATGAATTGAACCTGGGTCACTTGGAACACCAAGTCTCCTCCTTACCACTCCACCACTAGCTCATTGGCACTAACATGTATTACTGGAATTCTTAGCAAAGACACAATTTATATCATGTTTGAGTCGGGTAAATGGGCTAACTGCCCAAATATTCATGGAATTTTAGCTTTAATAGTTCTGGTTTTAAGTATAAAAAAGCTTGTTACTATTAATTGTGTGTTTGTACTTTGTAGGTGCTTTTTATGCTAACCGAATTATATTTCCATGAGTCCGATTAGATAGGTTATGTACAACTAGGATTGTAATCAAGTCCCTTACATAATAAACTAATATCTCATAGTTTTTACGATTAATATAACATGGTTTATAAAGAAAATCATTAATCCACTACTTTTAGGGGCTGTTTGGCTAAGCTTATTTTAGTGACTTATTTATTTTTTGAAAAGTTAAAAGGTGTTTGGGTTAGCTTATTATGTGAGAGGAATAAGTAAATAAGTCATTCCATTATGACTTATTTGCTTTTTTAAATAAGCAAATAAGTAAATAAGTCATTCCAATAAGCTTAGCCAAACAGCCTATTAATATAACATGGTTTATAAAGAAAATCATTAATCCACTACTTTTAATATAACCTGTTTTTTAAGAACAAACCGAGTTTTATTTGATATTTTATTGCACATATGTAGCATAATGTTTTCTGAATATATAAAATGTTTGTTCTTTCATTAATTTATATTCTATTGATTGTTAAGCGGGCAATTATCCAATAACGACCATAAAGATAAATCAACAACCGCTTATCACCAACAATATATTTTCCATGTGATTGTATATGATTACAAAATATATATTTACATGTATATCCAAAGTTTGAGATAATGAATTATCACATAATCTGATAACCGCTTAGATGCCACAAATCCATTACCCTACCTATCTATTCAATTTCGTTGTCCACAAATCCATTTTCATTTATTAATATTAAATTAAATATAACATAATATAATATAATTATACAATCTTTTAATATATCCTGAACCCCACCAAATGTTATACCATACTTTATCTTCTGGTGGATTCAACAATTACCTCTAATTGGTTGTAGATCTTTATATTAGAAAATGAAGGCATTGAAAATGATCAAGTGAAGTATCTCTCTTCTTACATATGTGGACCTCCGGTTCGATCGGAAGGCGCTTGCGGGCGGGCCGGTTCGAACGCGGGTGGGTTAGTCGCTGCGATTTATGGGACGCGGGGCTGACCAGTTGATTTAAAAAAACATATGTGGACCTACCTTATGATAGCTAATAATAAAAAACTAGTAATTAGTGTACATCGCAAACATCAAATGAATTAGTCCAAATGCTTTATAATGCATTATCCTTATGAAATTTTTAAAGTTGAGAAAGTGTAAAAATAGAGTTACACAGGGCAAGGAGTAAAAACGCAAAGTTTGAAACTTAAGGGGGGTGGCGGCAGTAAAAATAGAGTAATAGTGCAATGAGTAAAAACGCAATGTTTAAACTTGAGAGGGTGATAGTGCAAGGGGTAAAGACACAAAGTTTAAAACTTGAGGGCGTGGTGGCGTAAAAAAAATGAAGTAATAGTGCAAGGCGTAAAATATAAAGCTTAAAACTTGAAGGGGTGGTGGCGAAATTCAAACTTGAGGGTTAGAATGCGGCACGCGACGGATGGAAATGTGTAGTAAGATAATACACGATTCGTAAAGGTGCAACGTGTAAAAGACAATTTCAAAAAAGTGCAAAACACAATATGTAAAAGACAATTACAAAAAAAATGTAAAACACAAAGGTAGACACGAAGTATAAAACACAATGCTTAAGACATTTCGTAAAACACAATGCAATGACATTTGCAAAAGTATTAGTAGTAGTCTAGGGGCAATTGTACTTTTTTAAAGTTGGGCGGATGTAAAAATGGAGTAATAGTGCAAGGGGTAAAAACACAAAGTCTAAAAAAGGCAAATTGTAAAAGTAGAGGAGTGGTGACGTAAATGTATAAAAGCTGAGGGGGTGATGGTGGAAAAACAAAGTAGAGGGGTTGTGCTGGAAAACTTTGAAATAATTGGATGTGGTTACGAAAATTCAAAGTAAAGGGGGTTGTGGTGTCAAAGTTTTAAAAGTTGGGGTGTCAGAGGCATAAAAGCCACCGACTTTCTACTTTAAGATAGGTAGATAATATACTTTCTCACCCGAATGTCTATCTGGTCACTTGTAGTTCTTCCATTTGCTAGTTAGATCTGGGAGATGTAAAAGTTGAACCTAAACCAATAAAGTGTTAACAATAGGTTGTACAATTCTTCATCTAATATTCGAAGACTCAACGCCCTCCCCACACAAAACACAGCAAAGAGAATTAACACTAACACCCCATTTACTAAGAGCCTCACGAGTAGGGAGCCTATCCAAACCAGCTTTCCAAGCAAAGACATTACGCTTGCTAGGAACCTACTTGCACCAACTTACAACATAGAAGTGACTAACATCCAAACTAGACAACAACTACCTTTTAACAGATTTCACCAAGAACTCCCCACCTGAATCCCCCAGCCAAACCCAAACGTCGGCATTCCCAGTCTAGCCTGCCGTGATAATCGCTCTAAAACATGACTCCCACCCCGTCATCTCTTCCTTTAAAGACGGGTGTTGATGCCAATCCCACTTCCAAACAATACTGTTATCTTACCAATAGACATGATCTTTGACTTCACACTGCTTCTTGACTTCTATTCTTAACAAATTTTCAACACCATAAAGAAAGCATCATCCCCAGACCAAAAATCGGTCCACAAACTAATGTCGAAGCCATCACTGACCACACCTTTAAACATGTTAAAAGGTTTAGTACCAGACTCTCTCAATTTGTTCATCATGCCCATATTGTTTTTCCACACCCCGAGCACTGCTATTAACCGGAACCATAGACCAAGTCGCTCTCTTAAGATACAAGGCATTTACAACTCTCTTCTAAAGGTTGAATTTCTTGTTCTTGGTTTGAGATTTTAAGCCTATTGATGCCTAACCTTCCCATATGCTTAGGAAGAGCCACACGACACACGATCCCAACCTATCTTCCCCCATTATTAGAACCTCCCTCTAAAAATCTCACCATAATTTCGTCCAACACCTCCACCACTTTGACCGACACTTTATATAAAGAGAAATAATAATTTGGTAGGCTTTCAAGCACCGATCTATTAAGAGTGACTCTCCCTCCTGTGGACAAAGTAGAGGCTCAGGGATGTCAATAACATGCCTCCAATTGTTGAATCTTTTCATATCTTCCCCAACCAAAAGACCAAGTTAATTGAAAGGAACGATTCCTGCCTTACATCCCAAAACCAATGCCAAGGCACTCACTTTACTCATCTCCACCCCACACTAAAAAATATTGGATTATGGAGGTTAATTTTTAGGCTCGAGCATAAATGGAAACATCTCTAAATTCTAGCCATGTTCAAAAGATTAACTTGCAACCATTCACCAAAAACCATAGCATCATATGCGTTTGGCAATCAGAGACCAATGAAGGCACCCACCTCACACACTTTATCGATTATACTAGAAACAACTTCCATAAAAATAAGGAAAATAAAGGTCACATTGCCTCATACCTTTATGACGTTGAAGTTTAAATGTAGGCGAGCCATTCACTAACACCGAAGATCTAGCTGACTTAAGAATGCCCCAAATCCCATTTGCCCCATAACTCTGAAAACCCCATTTGAGACATGTCAGGACCCCCGACCCCACCCTGGACGGAATCGGGAGCCGCGAGTAGCCAAGTGGTACCGGTGGTTATTTTGAATAGTAGTGCAGCGGAAATTTCGTCAGAACCGTGAGTTAGGAAAAATATCAGAGTTTAGAAAACACCAGATTTTTTTATATATTAAATAGATGGGATAAAACCATGTTTCAACAGGTGGCTTTAATATAGGATAAATTCAAATACATAAAACAACTTTTCTGAATTTAATTTAATTGATAAAATAAGCCACTTCTGTAAGCCTTGTTGGTGCCGCTCCAAAATTCCTGATCTACTGTAATTACCTGAAACGCGTTTTTAAAAATATTTGGTCAGCAGGAAATACTGGTGAGTTCATTCATTTTTATAAAATGACCCTTAGTTATAAATTACAGCATAAGAGCGATTACAATGGCTTCTATCTTATTTTTTTATCTGGCGCCGTGTCACCTGGTGACGATGGTCATACCACTATTGGGTCTTTCCCCAAGTAGTGACGTTTATCACTGTTAGGATTTATTAGCCTAACTGTGAGAAATTAGTAATGTGCACAATGGATTAGGTTCAAACGTGAACATTTTCTCCAGCGTGAACTGCGTGAACTGATCTTGGCCCTTGATTTTTATGATCTTGAGATTTTAAGTCAATGGCATGATGGTAATTATTTGATTAATTGTTACTATTTAATTAAATCAATAAGGGTATATGTGTAATTTTCAACTTTAATTGTTTGCATAAATTTAGTTCTCTCTCACAAATTAATCATAATATTGAACCCTAGATCTAGAAAAAAGTTCGTTCTCTCTATCTTCATCTTCATCACCGCCGTAAACCACCATATTCAACCCTAGATCAGTGTCCGCAGTAAACCAGCAACCATCATCGCCGGCCACCTCCACCTCCATCTTCATCTTCATCACCGCAGAGCTCTGGTCCATTGGTGATTTATTCGATTTGGTTTCTTCCGCTGTTGCTAAAGGCTCGGTGAGTTTGCTAGAGTGCTTCTGCTGTTAAGATCTTGAATAAACTTATTGTTAGGGATCATCTACTATCGATTTACTGTTGATTTGAATCCGGGTGTTGATTGGTGGTTCTCGATAAATGAATTCTAGATCTGAACTCAAGAAATTTGTGGCCTTTCGTTTTTCATCTGATCAATGACAAGTCGAGGACCTGATTTGTGGCCTTCCGGCTCTGTTTTGAGGTATATCTGAGATTTAAACTGTTGGATTTTGTTATATGTTTCGTCGTTTATACGAATTCGATAGCACTGATAAGGATTTATTCTAAAAAAAAGATTTAAACTCAAAATCTGGTGTGAAGGATTCCAGATTTGGTGACTATTCTTGTGCTCGTTTGATGTTAAATCAAGTTTAGATGAAGGCTCTGTTTCATCTCTTTATATCTTTTTTTTTTTGTTTTCCTATAATAACTGGTTATTGATAGTTCTTTATGTTTGAGATTTCTTAATAAGTTTAGAGTTCTTTTTGTTGGCTTTAATGATTTGTTTGACAATTATAATCTGTGTTTTGGCTTTAATGATTTGTTTTACAATTATAATCCGGCTTTAATGTTTTTGCTCTGTTTTTAATTCGATGTACACATGTGTATTCTGATTTTGCTTATTTTTAAGGCGCTGTACACATGTGTATTCTGATTTTGCTCTGGTTTTAAGGCGCTGTACACATGTGTATTCTGATTTTGCTATGTTTTTAAGGCGCTGTACACATGTGTATTATGATTTTGCTCTGTTTTTAATGCGATGTACACATGTGTATAGCGTCTGTTTTTGTGATATCTCATATTTTTTTGTGTATTTGAATGTGTAAAGTTGTTGATGCACCCTTGTGAATTATGCAAAGTACTAATTGCTCAGTTTTTTGTGTTATTATAGGAGACGTCGTAAACGAGAAAAGTGGAGATGGAAGGTCGATAAGGATGATTCACGTATGAGGTTGATAAGGATGATTCATGTATGGTTGTTTGCTTGGTCGATAAGGATGATTCAGCATACAACGCGGCGAATAGTTGTAAAAAGACTATGTCTTTTTTATTTTTCCGATTATGTTGCGTTTATTGTTTTCACGAAACTGGAACTTGTAATTGTATGTTTTTTTTGGTTTGGCAAACATTATGTAACTTGTTATTTGCTTAATATAAACTAGTTTTACAAGTTTTGTTTATATGTATGTATTATGTAGCTAATTACACATATCTACCATGCTGAGTACACATGTGTACTGTTCAATTCATATCCAAGTACACATGTGTACACCGTTGAAATATGAAGGTTACGTGGATCTTAAAAATCATAATCCGAATTCTGGTGGTGAAATCTGAAAAAATAAAAATGAAATAAAAGATATTGTGGATAATGAATTTAAAATAGGAAAGATGTAATTTAATTCAATTATTAAAATAATGATTTAAATCTAATTTTTTATATAATTACAATCATACCCTTAACAACTAAAAAGGAAATCAATGGTCCAGATCAGTTCACGCAGTTCACGCTGGGGAGGTTGTTCACGCTGGAACCCTACCCTGTGCACAATACCCTACTAGCCAGTGATTTAAGATAACCACGACTTAATTCCTGTAATTATAACATTTGAAAATGGAGTATTGTAAAAAATTTGATAAAAAGAGAATGACTCACATTGCATATTTAAACGGGCAGAGTTTAGCCTACTGATTAGCCTTGTAACCTAATTTAAATAACAATGCACACGAACTAGGTCAGTAACTAATACAGCATTTACGATAACTCACGAGATTAAAAACCCTCACGACGAATGACAAAGTGCAATACTTAAACATCCATCGAATTCATGACGAATGACAAAGTATAACCCTAATTTGAGCAGCACTTAAACATTCATCGGATAGTTTCAATCGATCGGACATTGAATCGTAGCAGCGATCGAGTTATTACCCTGTTATTGCGGCAGCGTTTCGTGATTGTGTGTGTTTTGTAGTAAACAGACGATATCTCGAAGTGTAAAGTGAATTTTAACGTCGAACGAACGCAGAAATCTAAGTCCCACACCCCTCTATTTATATCTGGAAAACAGCCCCCTCGCGTGGCGCGAGGGGCTGTCGCGTGGCGCGAGGGGTGCCAACCTACCATAGGGTAGCTCCGTGTCCTGGTAGCTTCGCTGAGTTGGCCGTTCGTCGAATTTCAATTTCCACGTAAAACTGTCTTGATAATACCGAGTAGGAAATGCCCCCCCTGAGTTTTAGGGGCCCTGATCCTGATTTCGATTGTTCTGAAAATTTTAGGGTTTATGCAGGATCACTTGGGGTCTTAATTAGGGTTTCCTATTAGACAAAATATAATAAGAAATAATAGTTTTGGTGAGAGTTGTTACAACTAGAAAGCCTCCTGGTATAAATCTTGGATATAACTTCCGAGCTATTTTAAATATATATATATACTAGGTTATTACCCGGGATTGCTTCCCGGGCTCGAGAAAATTACTTTTATTAAAAACTATTTATGATTAATATACCCTTAAATCATACAAAAAGTATGACATATTGATGTTCCTGTTATAAGAAAAGTCATAAAGTTTTCATAAACTTAATCACGTGTTGTGACATTGTAAGTAGACTTATTAACTTAATGGCTGCTTATGATTCATTAAAGACTACACTTTGGTTGTCGAGGCGGTCCTTCATCAGCCGCACTTAATACACACTTAGAAGAAATTTCATTAATCAAATGGTAGACATCAAATATAGAAGTTTAGATAATTGTACACCAAGCCTTGAATCCTAAACCTAAAATCAGAAAATCTACTATGAGCCGAAGATACATAATATTTACTATAATGATTAGTACCACTCCTTGAACACTCAAAACATAGATAATAAAACCTCTATATACGGTTAACATATACATAACCTCTATGTAGAACCTAAAAAGGTAACATATACAGCCCAAAGAAGCACAAAATCTGCCCACATACATACAACAGGCGCTGAAGCTTCGCTGGTGCCTCCCATGCCCACGTGCCTCATATACGCCCATCACATGCATTAGTTAGAAGTCGAAATTTCAAAATACAGAAAACGGAAAATAAAGTAAATACATAACTGAACATGCTAACCATTAAATAGAGAAACGAAAAGAGAGATAGTGAGTAAGATCCCTTTAGTAGAATATGGGGGTATACGCATATGAATTGAATGTGAACACATATCGTTGATGGAAACATACCATTAAAAAAGCTTTCATAAACTTATCCTAATCAAAGTCCAGCAAGAAATCAACCAAATTTTCAGAGTCATCTACCTCAAATGCAACACAAATTTTCTCCATTACCTTCTTGTCCTCATATGGGAGAAAGCCTGCATCATTATTAGAAAGATTAAAGGCATTCACATGTAAATAATATTATTTGTAAGCATGTTCTAGTGAGTTGATGACTGATGCACTGATCATATGAAAGCATGACTCTTTGGTAAATTAAAAACCAACTACATAGATGACAATCAAATGTAAATTACTGGTTAGTAGATCGTAAAATCTACTACAAACTTACTTTGTTGAATTCTAAATCCTTTGTACCATATGTCTCGCAACTTCTCCACAATTGATAGTAGCTCAAGCTGAAAAAGAGATAATCTACATCTAAATAAATTAAAAAAAATTCTTTATATAATTAAAGAATTAGCAATTAACAACCTCCTATATATAATCAATAGATAAACTACTACTATACAATACAAAATGGGAATGAGTCTATGAACTTGATTCACAACGCTATTCTCCTTATTATCGTTCATTCTAAAGATTGAGTAATAATAAATATAAGCTAAATTATCTCTATAAAATATGAAAACTCATTTAAAAGTAAACTTGTACATACCATGATAAAGCTCTTCGTTGACAACACAAAAAAATATGAACTCCTCCTCTCAGATTAACATCAGTTAAGATGTTCTTGTTATTTCTAGTCTTCTGTCAAAATGTCATTTCCTAGATTCATGAATGATGAGTCAATTATTTCATGAGAAAAAAATAGGATAACCAACTGTTGAGCCATTAATAATTAAATAAAAGATTTAACTAAAGCCCATCTATGATACAAAGAAATTGGTTTACCATCATTTTGTACCTTGAATTATATCGGGTGAATTCACCTATTCGGTAATCTTTAGTCAGTCCAGATAGTGTTCTGCACAAAACAAAATATATTCAAGATACTTGCAATATAACTACGAAATTTAACTTCCAGAAGATGCAACTATTGGAACTGGTCAATTAATTCTAGCTTATAGAACAAAAATTCACATAAAAGAAAATTATAAAGTGAAAAATAAAAATGAGCATGCAGACTAAGAGATCTAAACAAAAGAATTTCCTACTTTTTGTGTATTATCATGAAAATAAAAACATATTAAAGATGGAAGGAAAAGAGATTTACAGTACCTTAATTAATATGACTACACTAATTAAGGACCTCTTGAATTTTCATATGCATCATCGGCGACAAACAACCTAGACTCAATATAAAACTAAATTGATGTAAATTAAATTTTAGATTAAAAAAATAAAAGCTAATTACAGGAGAATGGTACAAAATTGGATATATGAAACATTACGTTGTATTTTGATGACAAAATTAAAACCTACATAAAGCAAAATAGAATCAAAGGCAATAAATCATACCTTTAATATCGCTAGAAAGTCCACTACAGTGAAAGATCGTCGGTGAGAGCAACGGTGAAGAAAATGATGGAATAAGTCTTGAGATGCGAGAGCAATTGCAGGGATATAGATGCGTTGTAAATATTTGGGAGATCGAACAGACAAAGGATCGGCTGAGGCTATGGATGGTGTTGTGCGGCGTGATGTTTTTAGGGTTTGGAAGTTGTGTAGGGGAATGAGGGATTTAGAAGATTATATAGGCGGGTCATAAAACGGGTATGGACCCCGCGTCTTCGCCCATATACATATAACCTTTACCCACTCGTTTTCCCGCCCAAATGAATGTGAGGAAGCACCACAAGCTGCCACATCAGCCCACATTTTTTTCATTTATTATATATAATAGATGTACTCGTGTTAAGTATAGTACCCCTAATTCAACCTTATCCTTATGTCACGAGACAGAACCCCAATTAACTTAGTCAGGCAGAGCCCTGACATGTGTTATGGGGCTCAGGATCAATCGAAAAGGGTAGCGGTGATCGGGAGTTAAAACACTTAAAACGGGATAGGGCTTTATTATTATTATAGGTGAAATAATAATAGTAAATATATATATATATATATATATAAATATATATATATATATATATATATATATATGTGAATCGACCAAGATGTAGACGAGAGAAGGAGTGAGGTGAACATGTTTCAATTGAAAATGGTTTGGCTTATTTATAGTTGATTTGTTTTATTGCTGCTCACGAAAAGGAATTCATCCTAATCCTAAAGGACACGTGCATATCATATCTTTATTTCATATATGAGAAATCAATTCTCATTACACACGTAGACACCAACATCAAATGAAGTTATTTTATTTTATTATTTTAATATTTATATATTCTAATTAATTCAACTGCTTTACTTATTTGGCGTTTATAACTTCTAAAATATGACGTTCTAGAAAACAATGAATATGTCATTAGAACGAGAATAATCTTATATACATTTTGAACCAAGTTTCATTAAAAACGGAGTAAGTCCAAATACAATGTATTTTTATAATTTAATTATTAAACGGTCTCTAGGCCCGTCTAGGTACTCTATATTTCTAACAGTCAACTTATCCATAATCTACCTGCCTAATAATATAAGTATTTATATACTTTTATTTTAATAGAAAGGTCACCCATATACAGGCCAATTAATTAGTATAACATTTCAACCAACTATATATAAAATAGTTTTTAAAACTATTTGGGTCGAATAATTATATTTAAAAAAATAAAACTAATTACTAGTGGCTAATAAATTTAAATAACCCTAAAATTCTTATATGGTAAAAATGGGAATGTTACATCCTCCCCACCTTGTTTTAAATCTCGTCCTCGAGATTTGGGCTACGATGTCTTCTTAAAGTTATGTCTTAATCGATAAGAACAATATTAAGGTAAATGATACAGAATCAAAACATATTCAAATTTTGTGAATACGAGTTGGACAATAAATAGGAATCATTGGTTCAACTGAATAATAAAAAAATCAATGTCAAATGAACGAGATGAAATGATATAATTTTCAAAGTGACTAGGTTCAAGTCAAAAGAGATTTATGATCAATAGATGTCTAAATCAAAAGTTTACAAGTTGTGAATGATTTTTTTTTAGAATAAACAAAATTTATTGTCAAAGGAAAAATGACTTTGATTGTTAACTGAGGAAAATTCAGAATAAACAAGTTCAAATGAAAATAGAAGCACGAAAATGATTGTTAACTATCGAATTATGATATGAGAAAAATCAATGTGTGGACATTTATTGAATAGCAAGGATACACCGATATACAACAGAGTTTAGTGTATCATTGTCTTAACACATAGTTGTATTAAGACCATTTTCAAGGATGAATCAAGCGAAAGGTATATATGTATAAATTAGCTCAAGCTACAAGTTTATAGCGACGCCACAAGGTGTCGTAGTGATCGAAATAATAATTAGTGGTGACTGAATGAGTTCACCATGCTTGAAATCAAATGAAAGTTCAACGAAGTAAATCCGAATGTTTGTTTCAAAGAATCTAGTAGGATTTTCGATTGAAATTGAGACAATTGAATAATGTTTCTCGAAGCAATAATTATTACAAAAGGCTCGATTGATGCTGTAGGAACTGTTAAGAGATACACTGAGATATGACATGAATTTGTGTATCATTATCTTAACACATGATTGTGTTAAGATTGCTTTTATAGGATAAACTAACAAAGTGGATTCAATATAAATAATTAAATCCGTATATGATGTGTGCAACGAGATTAGCGCAAGCTTCAGATTTGTGAAAACGTCACCACAAGGTGATCGTGATTAAAGAAACGATTCAATGAAATAGAAGACCAACAAGAATGTTATGGTTCAAGAGAATTGAAGTGCTTGTTGGGATGATTTCGGGGATGATGGCTTCAATTTATCATATGGGACTTTGAATTGAATACGTAATGCGAGCAAGTTCAAACAATGGAACTTGGTTTAAACACAATGAGTTCAAACAATCAAGTATAGCGAAATGATATTTGAGTTTGGATAAAACAACCATTTGGAGTGAAGCCCTACAATGGTCTTTATAAATCAAACTAACCACATGCGCAACAAACAGTGTGGTTTTACCAAGGAATGAAACAAATAAATATTTGCGACTATGAAAGAAATCCTCATGATGACCATTAGGGGAAATAGAAACGCGAAAGTCAACTTATTATATGCAGAAATCAGACTTTCAACGAAAGAAATATAAGAACTTTATCTGGAATTTCGTGTGATAACCGTTGTTAAGTGACATTACCAGGGAATGTCGAATGAAATGAAATAGGGGATTTTACAAAGGTATGTGACTCCTTTTGTTGTGACAATAATTATGACTTTGATTAGACTGTGCACCGATGGTTTGTGAAATCTTGTTCCAACGTACCTCAGCGAGATTCATGTCGTTTGTAGGATCACGTGGCAAAGTGCCGCTTTTTGATCAGTAGTTCTCCCACTGCTGGGATGAGCATTGTTGTTGTCGTGTCCAATCATATTTTCCAAAGGTCTTGCCTCGAAAGTCGTGTGTGATATACTTCGACGTCTGTGGACGTATAATTTAAGTTTCATGTGTTTTCTTGTGCACTAGCACAACTTTACATGCTTCTTACTTGCGTTAATAGTCTATTGTAACACATTGGAAATTCTTATACTTTTGATGGCGTCCTAACTTAAAGGGTTTCCAGTGTTTATATTATCGCACGAGTTACGTGGTAGATGATCAAACGAAATAATGTTTGATATCGGAATTATAGATATATGCAAGAGATTCCTGATAAAGAAATCTAGATTTATTATTGACACATATGCTTATGCTTTATCCCAAATTGTCAATCCTTATAGTTTTTGGATTTCCTAATAGATATACATATCTATATAATCATATATTTCACATGCTGTAATATACATACCCTTTATAAGGTCCATGTATTTAACAGATTCTTATTTCCAAAAACAAGTCATATATCAGGTCATGATACTATTTAGAGAAATCTTGTCACTTGTTTGACATATTATATACCTTCTTACCCGGTTCTAGCCGGAGAGGTAACCTCAGTATATCCGGACAAGCTGGAGAGTCTGCTACACCATACCCAGTCTTGTCGGAGAAGAAATTTAGATTTTCCCATAAATAGATCTTTCTTAAATCATGATTTGGAAAGTGCATTATGACTTTCAACAATGAATCAGGAAATTAATATTCACCTGACGGATCATATTTTAGAACAAAGTAGTACCAATAAATAAGAAATAACAGTGGTCAAGTGTTATTGCTTATTTATTATACTTGCAATGTTTTAGTTCTCATCCTTACGGCATACCAGAACCCATCACACTTTACTTACACAAGTATTTAGCTTATCTCGAAGCTTATACTAAGGCATCTTTTCTTAAGTTCAAGTCTAAATGCTATCATGTGTACTACCAGTTAATAGCAATTTCCTAACCCTTTTATTTAAGCTTAGGTATTATTATCACAACACCTATTGGCTTAAAGCAGTGGCTCTGATACCACCTTCTGTCACGACCCCCGACCCCACCCTGGACGGAATCGGGAGCCGCGAGCAGCCAAGTGGTACCGGTGGTTATTTTGAATAGTAGTGCAGCGGAAATTTCATCAGAACCGTGAGTTAGGAAAAATATCAGAGTTTAGAAAACACCGGATTTTTTTATTTATTAAATAGATGGGATTAAACCATGTTTCAAAATGTAGCTTTAATATAGGATAAATTCAAATACATAAAACAACTTTTCTAAATTTAATTTAATTGATAAAATAATCCACTTCTGTAAGCCTTGTTGGTGCCGCCTCCAACTCTAATTCCTGATCTACTGTAATTACCTGAAACACGTTTTAAAAAATATTTGGTCAGCAGGAAATACTGGTGAGTTGATTCATTTTTATAAAATGACCCTTAGTTATAAATTACAGCATAAGAGCGATTACAATGGCTTCTATCTTATTTTTTTATCTGGTGCCGTGTCACCTGGTGACGATGGTCATACCACTATTGGGTCTTTCCCCAAGTAGTGACGTTTATCACTGTTAGGATTTATTAGCCTAACTGTGAGAAATTAGTAATGTGCACAATACCCTACTAGCCAGTGATTTAAGATAACCACGACTTAATCCCTGTAATTACAACATTTGAAAATGGAGTATTTTAAAACATTTGATAAAAAGAGAATGACTCACATTGCATATTTAAACGGACAGAGTTTAGCCTACTGATTAGCCTTGTAACCTAATTTAAATAACAATGCACACGAACTAGGTCAGTAACTAATACAGCATTTACGATAACTCACGAGATTAAAAACCCTCACGACGAATGAAAAAGTGCAATACTTAAACATCCATCGAATTCACGACGAATGACAAAGTATAACCCTAATTTGAGCAGCACTTAAACATTCATCGGATAGTTTCAATCGATCGGACATTGAATCGTAGCAGCGATCGAGTTATTACCCTGTTATTCTGGTAGCGTTTCGTGATTGTGTGTGTTTTGTAGTAAACAGACGATATCTCGAAGTGTAAAGTGAATTTTAACGTCGAACGAACGCAGAAATCTAAGTCCCACACCCCTCTATTTATATCTGGAAAACAGCCCCCTCGCGTGGCGCAAGGGGCTGTCGCGTGGCGTGAGGGGTGCCAACCTACCATAGGGTAGCTCCGTGTCCTGGTAGCTTCGCTGAGTTGGTCGTTCGTCGAATTTCAATTTCCACGTAAAACTGTCTTGATAATACCGAATAGGAAATGCCCCCCTGAGTTTTAGGGGCCCTGATCCTGATTTCGATTGTTCTGAAAATTTTAGGGTTTATGCAGGATCACTTGGGGTCTTAATTAGGGTTTCCTATTAGACAAAATATAATAAGAAATAATAGTTTTGGTGAGAGTTGTTACAACTAGAAAGCCTCCTGGTATAAATCTTGGGTATAACTTCCGAGCTATTTTAAAATATATATATATATATATATATATATATATATCTTTATTTCATATATGAGAAATCAATTCTCATTACACACGTAGACACCAACATCAAATGAAGTTATTTTATTTTATTATTTTAATATTTATATATTCTAATTAATTCAATTGCTTTACTTATTTGGCGTTTATAACTTCTAAAATATGACGTTCTAGAAAACAATGAATATGTCATTAGAACGAGAATAATCTTATCTACATTTTGAACCAAGTTTCATTAAAAACGGAGTAAGTCCAAATACAATGTATTTTTATAATTTAATTATTAAACGGTCTCTAGGCCCGTCTAGGTACTCTATATTTCTAACAGTCAACTTACCCATAATCTACCTGTCTAATAATATAAGTTTTTATATACTTTTATTTTAATAGAAAGGTCACCCATATACAGGCTAATTAATTAGTATAACATTTCAACCAACTATATATAAAATAGTTTTTAAAACTATTTGGGTCGAATAATTATATTTAAAAAAATAAAACTAGTTACTAGGCTAATAAATTTAAATAACCCTAAAATTCTTATATGGTAAAAATGGGAATGTTACAAGACAACATGGAAATAATGAAGTTCCAATTAACATTATCATACGTCTTCTCAAAATCTACTTTTAGGAAAAAGGCTTTTTCTTTAGTTTTCTTAATCCATGATAAAATCTCGTTCACCATCAAAGGACAATCAAGAATCAACCTATCTTGAAGAAAAGTTGATTGTGTTTCCTAAATAACTGAAGCAATCACCTTTTTTAACTGGTTGGCTAAGATTCTTGAAATGACTTTGTTGATCACCCCAACCAAATTGATCGAGCGGTAACCATTAAGACATAACGAGTTTGTCACCTTCGAGATAACTTTAATGAATGAGGAACTACTACCTCTATTTAAGACACCCGACTTGTGAAAGTATGACATAACATTAAAGAAATCAGACTCGAATGTGTCCCAAAAATACTTCATAGACCTGAAATTAGAGCCATTAGGGCCTAGAGTGCGATCCCCACCACACCCAAAAACCACCACCTTGATCTCTTCTTTCGAAAATGGAACAACCAGCGAAGCCGCTTCAGGCAAAGAGAAATACCTAAGAAGTGAAATACCTTAATCCGCCACCTTAATACTCCTTAACCAATTTCGGTTTGTCACACCATGACTGATCAACCACCAAACCCGATATCGAGTTCCTAGACCTCCTAATATTAATGATCACATGAAATTATCACGTATACTATGCTTGCACTCCATTAAAACCTACTCTTCCTCCGTTTGGTGGTTGTCCCTAGCTCTAAGATACTCAAACTCTCGAATACTATGCTTGCACTCCATTAAAACCTACTCCTCCTCCGTTACATCTCTATCTTCCATAACTAACTCCAAGCCTTCCAAATCCTCTTTAAACATCTCTTTTTCCTCATTTTCCTTCTATGAAAAATAGACTCAATCTCACTTATCACAATGATGACTATCAAAATACCTGTGTATTATTTATAATGTTGACTGTCCATTCGAACACATCTCTGTCTTTTCATATTAGCAAAGAAAATCTTACAAGTTTTAGAAGAGTCAAAGTACATATGTTCCTTTTATCTATTATAAATTATACATAATAAATGTTTTATAATCTTAATCAAGAAACTTAGATCTAACAAGGGTATGTTTGGCATGGAGCTTTAGGAGCTTTTAGGAGCTTCTAGTTTTAAGTTTTTAAGAAAAAACTCCTACTCAATAAAAATCCTTGTTTGGTTGAAGGAGCTTGAAGCTTTTGGTTGGATGCTCCTACTAGTAGCGTTTAGAAGGAGCTACAAGCTTTTAGGGAAAAAAATATACTATTTTAACCTCTAAAGATAATGAACTTTTTAGTTATGTTTTTTAGTTATGTCCATTATGGTCATTTCATACATTTTATTAAAAGCTACAACTACTCTGCCAAACACCTAAATATATCTAAAAACTACAGCTACCAGCCACCAGCCAACTGCCACCAACTACTTTTACCAAACATACCCTAAGTATAATAAGTTTATTCATAAGAGCTAGAAAATCAAATGAGTTCAAATGAGAACAAATATCTAGTGGTGGAGCTTTACAGTTAACGAGCTTGGGCGTTGGAGAAAGGTTATCTGGGCAATCCATCATAACAATAGGGCATGGAACCCGATCCCTACTAAGTATATTATTGTTGGACGTTGGGAACAGATTGCAAAGACCGTTAACGAGTTGATTGTGGCTGAGGTGTATGTGACGAGGTTCATCAGAGCAAGGGCATAGCTTTGTAGAGAGTATATAGTTTTCATATAAAAATTTTCGTATTAAATTTCTCATTAACGGGAGGGGACGGCCGACCCCCCGAACTTTTCGCTCAGTAGTGGAGAGTATATAGTTTTCGTATAATTTTTTTGGGTATATATGTTTTTGACGCCCCAGTTTATAGAAATTTTTGGTATATACGTTTTCGAACCCCCCGGTCGGAAATCTCAAGCTTCGCCACTGCACCAGAGGTATCTTGGGCAACGGGTCTAGTATTTTGTTTTGGTTAGACTGTTGGTGTATGGATGCCCCTTTCGCAACAAAATTTTCGTCTTTATTCTAGTTGATAAAAACAAAGTCTACACTGTTTCTGACAGATTGGAAGCAATGTGAATGGGGCTTGCTGGACGGGGACTAGAAGAAGGACCTTCATGATGGCATTAAAAATGCCTAGTGGCGCAACTAATGGGTGTGTTGGGCTCCCCCTTCGCAATCTAACGTGGAAGACAGCTGGAGGTGGCTACTTGATAGTTCGTGCATGTTCACGATTCGTAGCATCAAATCTTATCTATAAAGCTTCCGTTTCAACCTACCGAATTATATATTTTGTTAGAACAACTAGGTCCCCTAGAAAGTGGGGATTTTGGCATGGAGGGCTGAGTTGGATAGATTACTAACGAGGTGCGCGTTGGCCCGAAGAAACATAAATTTTCATCGACGTCCTACCCTTTGTGTAGGGACGCCCATGAGACAAAAGAGCGTTATTTTTTTCTTGTGGATTTACACAATCGATTTGGTCAGTCATAGCCCAATGATGCAAGATCCCTCAAGTTTTTGCCTTTGGTATTAGAGATGTTTTGGACATGTATATAACAACCCTCCTGAATTTTTCTGACGCCCTAAAATATATTTAAATACCCTATATGTCTTAAAATACACCCCGTATGCGAAAACGGACCCCGAATACCTTTATTTTCATAAAAATAAAATAAAAACAAGAAAAACGAGGCGCTCGCGGGCCGCATAGCCCTTGGCTACACCTTACGCGGGCCGCGACAGCTATAAGGCCAGATCGCACCCGGTGTTGACACGTGTCAAACGCGTGTTGAACCTATTTGTGACCCGGATCACCTACGCCTAGACCCCCTACTACGCGGGCCGCGAAGGCCTTAGCCTAACCTTACGCGGGCCACGAGAAACTTGATTTCAGGCCCTATATAAGAGGGCATCGGGTTTTCGTTTTCCGTCGTTCAAATCTTTTCTTTCTCAACGAATTTCTACGTAGTATAAGTAATACTCGGGTATTATATCCCCCTAATTAACAAAGTTCTGCTCCGTTGTAAGTATTATGACCCCAGTTACGTATTAGATACGCTGCCCGATTAATCCAGGGTTCCGTAATAACTGTCGTGGTTCTGCCCGACGTAGTTATTGGAATGCCGTCTCGGGGAGGGTATCGTTAATATAAATAAAGGGTTATTATACTAACATATGTACATTTGTGTAAATTATAGATTAATACCAGGAAACCCTAGAAGAAGTCTAAGACAGCAATGTGAGTTTATCCTCTTTTTGTAAACCTTTTTGAAATCTGTTTTACAAAACCTTAAATGTTTTACAATGTGATTAAGCAGTGATTGAGTCTTTGTAGTTCTTCAATTACTGCCGGTATGTTGGGGTTTTGTATACAAAATGTGGAACACGTTACAATTGCACAACGAGTTAGCCAATGTGTAATATGACCCACCAGTCAGGATTGACAGTACTGAATGAGTAATTGTGTAGAAATAAACATTTTGATCGCTCTCAATACTGTGTTAATTGATAAAACTTTTCTTGATTAAACTGGGATTCACTCACCAGTATTTCCCACTGACAAATGTTTTTAAAACACGTTTCAGGTAACACATTGTGAAAGACAATTAGGAAAAAGCCAGCTGAAGAGCACTGATGGCTTGGAAAAATGTGGCTATAAAAGTTACCTAAAAGTCGATGTTTTAAATTCAATAAAATAGGGTTTATCCCTATAAAAATGTTGTAATAAGAAACTTGGGTTTTACCCATGTGGTTATTAATATAAAATATGGTGGTTTTACTCTGATAAACATTTCCTAACTACGGTCCTGATGAAATTTCCGCTGCCAAATTAATAAACAAATTGATACCACCACAACTGATGTTCACGGCCGCCCGTTCCCGGGACAGATAAGGGGGCGGGGGTTGCGACAGAAGGTGGTATCAGAGCTAAGCCACTGATTCAGCCACAGAAGTGTTCTGCTGACATCAATATATTATCCAAATTGTTAGGAAATAAATTATGAAAATACGTGTATATCTGTATTTTATGGTTATGTGTTATTTGACTATTTGTTAGTTTACAGTATGAGTGATCAAGGACCCTCAGACGTGTATCGTCAGTTGTCCGATTCACCTAAGAGTGAAGGTACTTCTTCCTAGCCTACCCTCTCTGGGTATTCAGCTGATCAGGAAGAAGGGATGTTTGCCTTTAAAGCTCAGTCTGAAGAGTCATTCCCTCAGAAAAAGAGAGGATGGTTCAGTAAGGGAGCATTCGAGCGTAGGAAAATAATACGAAAGTTGCAACAGCAAAGAGTCCTAGCAGTTTCTAAGCGAGAGTCAGATGCCCATACACAGGATATGCTTAATAGGAGCTTAGCCAATTTTCATATCCTAGCAATAACTGCTGCCGACCCAAATCTGGAACTACTAGTAGCCCCACAATCCTTACCTTTAATTCCCACTCAGCCGATGGAGGTAGAAATGCATGATTTCAACCCTGAGGAAATACCTAGGATACCAGCCTCTAATCCCTTAGACCCAAATTATGATCCATGGTTTGATGATCATAGGGATTATGTGCCACGCTACCACCTAAATGACGAAACCTTGCCGAACTTAGCAGCCTATCCAGGTCTGGACCCTCTAGATCCCTACTATGACAACGATGAATACATTAGGGAAATCTTAGAGAATCCGTACCCTCAGGAGAATCCCATGCCACAGTACCCAGACCCAGTACCAGCACCTACACCCCCAATGAGTGCAGAAAATGTGCATGAGCTCTGAACTTTCGGAGAAGAGATCTTAGAGAGTAGTGAGAGGATGAGACAGGTAGGAGAGCGACTCGTCTGGAAATACGACGAGCGCAATATGGATTACTGGATGAATCCAGATCAGTGAGGAGGATGGTGAAGTTGGAAATAATAATAATAATATATAATATGTTTGTATGAAAAATATATATATATATATATATATATATATATATATATATATATGTAATAATAATAATATATGTTGTAGTATAGACCACCTTGTGGTTAATGATGCATAATAGTATTGTAATTTTAATTCCAGTCTTAGTGTGTATTTGACGCATACTATAATAGAAAGAGTAAAGTCGCAATGTTCGACGCTTTTGACCAATATGTGTATTGTGTGGTTGTTGCCTAAACTATTAATTATTCTATGATATTAATAATTGGCAAATGTTTAAAATTCAGATGGCCGACCAAGTGAATCAAGAGAATCTGGATAATAACCCGGAAAACCAGAATGACAATAATCTAAATAACGATAATCCGAACAGTGATAACCATGGAAACCAAGTGGACAACAGTGCCATCCAACACGTAGTGGCACAAGGAATAATAGATGCGATGCCATATATTATTCAAATGGTTAGGGAAGCAGAAAATAAAAGTAAACATCATAGCAAGCGACCCTCTGAACCTGAACACAGCGTGAACAATGGACCCGTACTTCAAATGCCCATTCCCAAAAGAAGAAGAACCGTGTCTTACGGTTGTTCTTACAAAGAATTCTGGTCTTGTAAACCTATGGAATTCTCGGGTAATGAAGGGGCCATTACAACCCTACGCTTGATAGAAAAGACTGAGGCAGTCTTAAGAATAAGCAAGTGCGCAGAAGAAGATAAGATAATGTTTGCTTCTAATCTGTTTAAGAATTCAGCACTAGAGTGGTGGAACACTATCCTCCAGTCTAGAGGAAGTGATAGGATTTACAATATGGAATGGGAGGAATTTGAAAAACATGGTAGAAAGGAAATTATGCCCTCCTAATGAAAAAGAACAGATAGCAAACATGTTCTTAAACCTTAGAATGAATGGAGTGGATAGTAAGGGGTACACTAAGTTATTCTTTGAATATGCTAGAATAGTGCCAACCCTTGCTTCACCTGAACCAGTATTAATATCCCGTTACATCTGGGGATTAATCGGGGAGATAAGGCATGTAGTCAAGGCACCTAGACCCCAAACCATAGAAGAAGCTGTAGAACTAGCCAACACCTTGATAGATGAATTAATCCGTACACGAGAAGAGGATCAAAGGAGGAACCTAACCCAGAAGCTTACACAAGAATTTCGTTCTGGAAATTCTAATCGTGGAAAAAATGTAGGTTCTACCTCTACACCTTACTGTAAGTATTGCAAAAAGAAGCATTCAGGAAGATGCTCCATATCCTGTAATTTTTGTAAAATATCGGGACACAAGGAGGAAGATTGCAGGAAAAAGATTAGCAACAAGATATGCTACAACTGCGGAGAACAAGGTCATATCAAGCCAAACTGTCCAAAGTTAGCTCCAGCTATGAATAATAAGAATACCAAAAATGCTAGAGCATTTGTTCTGACTGCAGAAGAAGCAAAGATGATCCCGGATGTGATCACCGGTACGTTTTTAGTTGATGATGTTTTTGCTAAAGTATTAATTGACTCTGGTGCAAACCAAAGTTTTATTAATACTTCATTTTGCAAACTTCTTAATCAATCGTTAACTAAACTTCCACAAGAATATTTAGTAGAAACAACAAATGGGGAAACCATTAAGATTTCTGAGATCTTGCAGGGAGCAAGAATAGAAATTCTAAATCAGAAGTTTATTGCAAACCTTTACCCCATGAATCTGGCAGGATTTGATGTCGTGTTAGAAATAGATTGGTTAATAGCCAATAAAGCCAGTATTTTGTGTGATTAAAAATCAATACAAGTAAATTCACCAAGGGGTGAAAAGATCACAGTTAAAGGAAACAAAACCTCTAGATCCACTAAATTCATCTCTGTGATGAAAACAGCAAGTTATATAAGAAAAGGGTCATTAGTGTATTTGATTTCTATAATCACTAACACTAAAGGAAAAGAATTAAAGGATATTCCACTAGTATCCCAGTTTCAGTTGTATTCCCAGAAGAGTTACCAGGGCAACCTCCAGATAGAGAAGTTGAATTCAGAATCCATTTAATACCCGGGGCAACACCAAAAGTGAAGGGTGCTAGTTGTAATTTGTAGAACTGTAACACCCGAAATTTTTGCCAAGTTGTATAGTATGTATAATTTTTGCCAAGTTGTATAGTATGGACCGGAAGGAAAAACAGCTAAGAAATAAAGTTATTGTTGGTGCATGTTTTATGACAACAGCTTAATAGTTTTTTTATTTAGTCTTTGGATATTTTGTATTGGGCTTAGCATATTGGTTAGTGAGATATTTAGTGTAATGGGCTTGGAGAATGGCCTAGCCCAGACCAAAGCCTAGGTGCAAAGCTTGTCCTATATAAACAAGGCTTGGCATAAGGGTTTAGGTTAGCCAGTGAATAGAGTTTGAGAGAGAGAGAGTTAGAGAAATCTACAGAGAGTGGCTGAGAGATTTCTTGTGGGTCTTGATTTGATTGTAAACTTTGTGTTGGATAATCAATAGAAGACCAGATTGAAAGTGTATCGTGTTCTTGATTCTATTTCTACATGTTTTCTGTGAAATCTAATCTAGAGGATTCCGCACTCTAGGTTAGATCGACGATTCTGTTACGATCCATTCGGACTACGGGACCTACAATTGGTATCAGAGCATTCGGCTCTTGATTGGCTTGGTTCAGAATCGTTTTCTGCAGAAAAAATCGAAGTTTCGGGCGTTTTTTACGGCTGTTCTAGGTTTCTGCTGGGCATTTTGGACAAACTGCAGGGATTTCAGATTGAAACAAGTCATTTCGGACCAGAAAACAAGCATTTCGGACCAAGAAACAAGGATTTCGGATAAACAAAGAGTATTTCGGATCATTACTGATCAAAAGACTTAGATTTCGGACCAAAAATCAGTCATTTCGGATTAATAGCATCAATTTCGGATAAACAACAAGTAATTCGGACGATTTCGGACCAGAAATACTCCATTTCGGATCATTTCGGACTTAAGGCTTGCATTTCGGACCAGTTGAACGTGCATTTCTGATTAGACTGTTCCAGTTCGGATAAGAAGAACCATTTCGGATCTGCAGGAGCTGATTTCGGATCAGAATAGCCCATTTCGGACAAGAGGGTGCTGATTTCGGATCAGATTGTTCATTTCGGATAACCATTTCGGGTTTAGGGCCATTTCGGACAATTTCGAACAAGGTGGAATTTTTCTAGGTTTGCGTAAGAAAAATTTCACTGTTTCGTGTTTAGAAAATTATCCGTAACTCATCTCAGAAAACCGTTTGCACCGTTGAAATCCTTGGATTTTTAGGGCAAATTTTTTTTGGTAAAAGCTAGACAAGGACCAGTATAGGAGTTAGATTTGGATTTTGATTCAGGTTACCAAAATCCATTTAAACTTTTACGCTGCGTGATGGCTAAGATGGATAATGGAAGTGAGGTTGTTAAGAACTGGCCAAAGCTTATAAATGTCAAAGAATATGCTGACTGGAAAAAGAAGGTTGAGGCATATGTTCAGAGTAAGGATACGAGAATGTGGAGCTGTATGATTGATGGATACGTTACTCCCACACGTCGTGTTGAAGGAAGGATAAAAGTAATTTCTTATGAGAAGATGGATGAATCTGAGAAACAGTTGGTTGATGCTGAGAAGAAAGCTTTCGCAGCAATAAAGATGTCCTTGCCTGAGAGTGTTAAACATACTTTCAAGAAGTATAGGACTTCTAGAGAGTTGTGGGAAGCTTTGGAAAAACGTTATCAGATCTCTTCAAAAGTAACTACTTGTGATCAAGCATTGGTAGCTGAGCTTGCAGCTGTGAAGATTGGAGAGGAAGCTGCTGAGGTAGAAGAGAAGAAGGAAGCAGATGAGGAGAATGCTAAAATGAAGGGTGCAGAAGTTTCAAAGGGCTTGAAGGATGTGAATGGACTTACATCAGAGGTAAAGGTATCATCAGAATCTGTAAGTCATACATGTCTTAATTGCACTGAACTACAGGGTAAAATTAACAGACTATCGGAGCAAAACAAAATTCTGTTAGCTGATTTGGAAAACCGAAAAGAGTTAAATGTTCTTTTGATTAAAAGAGAGTCAAATTGTTTAGATAAACTCAAATCAAATGAACAAGAAATTAGCAGTTTAACAAGCAAAGTCAATGAACTATTACAGGTTATTGATTTGGCTCGTGAAACTGTGAATGAAAAGACTAACGAGCTTTCAGAAAAGTGCACAGAATTGGCTGATGCATAAGCCAAAATTGTAGAACTTCAGGGGAAGTTAGACAAATTTGGAAATTCTTCGTTAGTCAGGTCTCATATTCAAAAAGGTTTGAAAAGAAGTAATGATAAAACAGGGGTGGGGTTTACTAAAGCTTCATCTTCTGAAAATCAAGAATACTCTTTTCTACCGAATGAAGAAGAGCTAATTGATTTTGTAACCACTGCACAAGAGGTAGTGGATCCGATAGCTGTGGACTTGCCAAATAGTCGAGTTTCTTTGAAAGAATCTGTTGGGTCTAACAGTACACCTCATAAAGTGGATGAGTATACTGAAGACAAAAATGCCAACACATTTAAAAAGGGATCAAACAAAAAGAAAAGTTATAAGAAAAGATCGTGTTTTAAATGTCACAACAAAGGACATGTGGCGAGTTGTTGTCCTTTGAAGAAAGGTAAGCAAAAAGTTGATGAGGTTAAAGACGGGAATCAGGTTGGGTCAAGCAATAATGTAAAATCAAGTTGTCAGACAAAGAAACCGGAATCTCAATCAAAACCCTCAACTTCAAAAAGATTTGCAAGACCAAGAAGTATTTCTCCACAATTTAGTTATTATAATGGTAAATCAAATCGTTTTCAAAGTCAAAATAGAAATTTTGGATATCAAAATCGATACCAAACTGCTGGTAATTGAAATTTTCAACAAAGAAATGGACATAGAGGTTTTAGTAACTCGAATGTTCAACAACATCCAATTTTTTTTTTTTTCAAAATTCATGGTATGATTATGGGAGAAGAAGGTATCAAGATAATACTTTTCAAAGGTCAAAAAATCCGAGAGTTTATTGGAACTCTCGCAATCCAAGACCTAGTGGAAATTATCAATCTTGTTCTACAACGGGTAAAACATCCAAGACACCAGAAAGGTGTGATGGATATTGGATAGAAGCATCTTATGTGGATTTACATGGTCGACCCAAAACCGGTAAGGTTTGGGTTCTAAAGTCTAACTGAGTTATTGAGTGAATGCAGGATGACCAAGAAGGACTGTTGATGTGTTCAACAGTGGTTATTCCTGTAAAACATCTGAGGTGAATAGTAGGTTAACATGGGTAACGAACTATTTACTTCTGTGGTTGTTTTGATTATTCTAAACTTTAAACGTGAAAAACTTTTGTCAGGTTAAAGTGGGAGTTTGTTTGTGTTTAAATTTGTGTTTTTAAAACTCACTCCATAAAAACAAAAATTTAGGGGGAGAAATTTCCCTAAGCCAAAAAGAGTTTAGATAGTGCGTGTGTTTAGGGGGAGTAAGTTAAGTTATAAAAAAAAAAACATAAAAAAATAGAAAATCAAAAATGAGTTTTCATTGTGTGAAAAGAAAGAAATGATAGTACATCAGCAAGTTAGACTGTCACACTCAAACTGAATTAAAATGCTTAAGTGTGATAGTAGCTTCATCATATGATGTACCAGTAGGCAAAAGCATGAAATAATCAACTTACCAATGTGATATAAACTTAGATGCACTGAGTATGAGTGGGGAACACATCAGTGGTGTATGGTTTAATGACCTTAAATCTTGCGTTGATAGATTGCCAAAATCTGAAGTTTTGGGTCTTTATACTGTTATTTCATCCGGGGATATCAGGGTTGTCCTTCTGCTGCATCCAGATAAATGCTGACCTAGGCACAACTAGGATATCTTAAAAGAGCTAAAAATGCCAAAAACCTGAAAATGAAGAAGCTCTCATAGAGAGTCATTCAAAATGTGCAAAATGCATAAATCGTACCAAAAATGGTATTTGTCTTAGCCCTCGTTAGATATTTTGGTCTCTCTGCTGTACGGAAGTACTGACCTGTTCACCAATTATCTAAACGTTGAAAAACAAAACGAATGAATTCAGTATACTCACCTACTACGATGAATCTTTGTGCATACCTTGATCGCGGGGGTATATCCTGAAGTGGGACACACTAATATATCAGAATTAATATTACCTTAACGTATCATACGGTAATGGTACTTGAAATGTTCATGCATTTTGTTTAAGTGGACAAACATACTGGTAATCGTCTTGAACTGCTTTTCATGAAAATAAATAAAGAATTAACTACAGTGTGAAACAGTTTGATTTTGTTGATATGATCTTCTTGCACATGATTCTCACCAAAAGAAGTATTGTAAATATTTTTGGGTTTAGTTTAGTTAGTTTAGTTTGTGTTGAAAAATATCAAAAATATTTCCTTTTAAAAGATCTCCCATTTTGAACTGATAGGTAGTTGTTTTTGCAAACTAAGATAAAATATCGGTTTATCTTGAAATGTGAAAAAGGCTAATGGTTTTTCGAGATACTTGCTTGTGTTTCTAAACAGATTGATGCAGTTATCAAAATGAAGTGCAGAATACAAGTAAAGTGCAGATTGAGAATGAAGTGAAGATGCGTGAAGATGCATGGTAGGATCCTTCTACTACATTGCAGAGAAAGAGAGAGATATGGAAGAATTTGGAGATACTTGCTTAACCAAAGATTGCTAGTTCACTGATCTACAAAGAATGAAAGTTTTGGAGATTGGAAGCATCAGCTAAGGGGGAGTCTGTTGATGTCAGAAGCTGTGTAGCTGACGCTATCCAAAGACCAAAAGACTGCAAGATGTTTGAAGACAAAGTTACACTATGAAGCTATTGTCAAGGGGGAGTTTGTTGGTGCATGTTTTATGACAACAGCTTAATAGTTTGTTTATTTAGTCTTTGGATATTTTGTATTGGGCTTAGCATATTGGTTAGTGAGATATGGAGAATGGCCTAGCCCAGACCAAAGCCCAGGTGCAAAGCTTGTCCTATATAAACAAGGCTTGGCATAAGGGTTTAGGTTAGCCAGTGAATAGAGTATGAGAGAGAGTTAGAGAAATCTACAGAGAGTGGCTGAGAGATTTCTTGTGGGTCTTGATTTGATTGTAAACTTCGTGTTGGATAATCAATAGAAGACCGGATTGAAAGTGTACCGTGTTCTTGATTATGTTTCTACACGTTTTCTGTGAAATCTAATCTAGAGGATTCCGCACTCTAGGTTAGATCGACGATTCTGTTACGATCCATACGGACTACGGGACCTACAGTTATTTCTCTTGTTAAGGTACAATGGATGCACAGAAAGGGGTCTGAGGCTACTTGGGAGCCTGAAGTAGAAATACGGGAGCACTATCCGCAATTGTTTTCCATTTAAGGGGGGTAGACTTGTAACACCCGAAATTTTTGCCAAGTTGTATAGTATGTATAATTTCCAACTTTAGAGAGGAAAATAATGGTTCAAATAAAAGTGAAAACCAACTAACGATGGAGGTGCTAAGAACACCCGCAAGAACAAGAATACTGGTGACCATGTTGATGAGGGGTTGGTTCACTCTCAGCACTCAGAGCCCTCTCAGCACTCAGAGCCCTCACAGCATACTGAGAAGTTTGTGTTGGAACCCGCTGTTCGTGAAGCTGTTAGGGATGAAATCCTTGGGATGATTCAGGAGTTTCTGCCAGATATCGTGAAAGGGGCTTTTGAATCATTGAAAGATGACGTGTTGAAGGATATTGGGACTAAGAAAAAGAAGGCAACTGATGATGATACCGATGGTGAAGGGGTTGGTACAGGCAAGAATGGAAAAGGGGGTTGTAATTATGCAGCTTTTAAGAGGTGTGACCCACCTCGTTTTGATGGACGAAAGGACGCAGTGGCGACTTGTCACTGGCTGTCTGAGATGGAGGCTGTAATCTCTATTAGTGAGTGTAGCGCTGATCAGGCGGTGAAATTTGCTGCTCATTCGTTCATTGCCGAGGCACTACACTGGTGGAACACTATTCGAAAGGAAGAGTGCTCAAGAGTTGGATGATATGAAATGGGAAGATTTGAAGCAGATGGTAAAAATGAAATTTTGTGTTCCTAACGAAATTGAGAAGATTGAGAAAGAGTTCCTAACTTTCAAAGCAGGGAAATTGTCACACCGGGAGTATACTTCCAAATACATTGAGATGGCACGTCTCATACCATACATGTCTGGGAATGATGAAAGGTGGAAGAAACATTACATTGAGGGGTTGCCTGATAGGGTTAGGCACTTGGTAAAGGCTCATGCTCCTCTTGATTTTGATGCAGCAGTTGAGCTAAGTGCGACTCTTTACGATGATGTATTAGCAGTTGAAGAGAAGGTGGAGGAACCAGAAAAGAAGAAGTGGGTTGGGTCAAATAAGAGGTTCAGGGGTGAACATGGGGATACAAGTGATAAGAGGGTTAAAACTGAGAACTTGGGTACATGCAGGAAGTGCGGAGAAACGCACTCTGGGGAGTGCTCAATGAAGACCATTCTAGGTTTCCGTTGTGGGCAAATGGGACACTTTGCTAATGATTGTAAGGCTGGCCCTAAGTGTTACAAATGTGGGGGTTTTGGTCACATATCCAGAGAATGCAAGGGCAAAAAGGGCAAGGGGTCAAGCCAGGGTCCTGCTGAGGACAAGAAAGAGGATGTGAAACCGAAGGCAAATGCACGGGCCTTCACGATGACTAAGGCTGAGGCGAAGACTGATCCGAATGTTGTTTCAGGTACACTCCTTGTTAATGATGTTCCTGCTTTTGTGTTATTTGACTCTGGGGCCAGTAGGAGTTTTGTGGCCCATTCCTTTTGTGGTAAATTGCGTAGAATGCCTAGGAAGATTGAGGAACCATTTTGTGTTGAAACTGCTGTGGGTCGACCTATTAGTGTGACCGATGCTTTAGATGATTGTTTTATTGATTTGGAAGGTCATAGGTTCCCTGCTAGACTGTTTATCATTACGTTGGGTGGTTTTGATGTGGTATTGGGAATGGATTGGTTGTCCGCGTTTAATGCAGATATCGTTTGTCGGGAAAAAAAATGATATGATTGACGTCATTAGAAGGGAGTCCTGTGACATTTTATGGCGATAAGGTGTGCTCTTCGCCAAAAAATCATTTCTATGATGAAGGCAGTAAAATTCTTGAGGCGCGGGTGTGGAGCTTACTTGGCATATGTCATCGATGACAATGTGGAACGTAAGGAGTTGGCTGATGTACATGTGGTTTGTGACTTCCCGGATGTTTTTCCTGATGATTTGACGGGAGTGCCACCAGAACGGGAAATCGAGTTCCAAATTGACTTACTGCCAGGAGCTCCGCCAGTTGCCAGAGCGCCTTACCGTCTGGCTCCGACCAAAATGAAAGAGTTGATGGAGCAGCTTCAGGACCTTTTGGATAAAGGATTCATCCGACCGAGCATCTCTCCGTGGGGTGCTCCGGTATTATTTATGAAGAAAAAAGATGGTAGCATGCGTATGTGCATTGACTACCGGGAGTTGAATAAACTCACGGTGAGAAACAAATATCCTTTGCCACGCATCGACGATTTATTTGATCAGCTACAGGGAGCGAAGTTGTTTTCACGAATTGATTTAAGGTCAGGTTATCATCAGTTATGGGTAAGAGAGGAATACATTCCGAAGACGGTTTTTCGTACGCGCTATGGTCATTATGAGTTTCTGGTAATGTCGTTTGGGTTAACAAATGCCCCTGCGGCATTTATGGATTTGATGAATCGGGTGTGTCGCCCGATGTTGGATCGGTCAGTGATTGTGTTTATTGATGACATCTTGATTTACTCTAAGAGTGAAGAGGATCACACGGTTCACTTGCGAGAGGTGTTAGAGATGCTACGGAAGGAGAAACTTTATGCTAAGTTCTCCAAGTGTGCTTTTTGGTTACGCGAGGTTCAGTTTTTGGGGCATGTTATTAATTCAGAAGGAATTATGGTGGATCCTGCTAAGATAGATGCAATAATGAATTGGAGTCCTCCTAAGACTCCATCAGAAATTCGCAGCTTCTTGGGTCTCGCGGGCTACTAAAGGAGATTTATTCAGGATTTATCCAAGCTAGCAACGCCATTGACTCGGTTGACAAGGAAAGAGGCCAAATTTGTGTGGGGTGCGGAGCAGGAAACCGCATTCGAGGTGCTAAAGAAGAGATTGACTGAAGCTCCGGTTTTGACATTACCGAAAGGAACAGATGACTTAGTAGTGTATTCAGATGCTTCATATCAGGGACTGGGTTGTGTTTTGATGCAGCGTGGGAGGCTGATAGCCTACGCTTCGCGTCAGTTGAAAACTCATGAGGTTAACTACCCTACTCATGATTTGGAGCTGGCGGCAGTGGTGTTTGCCCTTAAGATTTGGAGACATTATTTATACGGCACAAAGTGCACTATATACACAGACCACAAGAGTTTGAAATATTTCTTTGAGCAGAAAGAGTTGAACATGAGACAACGGAGATGGCTCGAATTGATTAAGGACTACGACTGTGAAATCCTTTATCACCCTGGGAAAGCGAATGTGGTCGCTGATGCGTTGAGTCGTAAGGAGAGACACACGCCCATTCGAGTAAGGTCATGCCAATTGATTGTAACTCCTGATTTCTTGGTACAGTTGAAAGAAGCGCAAACTGAGGCATTGCGTGAGGATAGGTTGAAGGGCGAACGGGTATTCGGCCAGCATGGGATGTTGACCGAAAATAACCAAGGTATTAGATCGATGGGTAATCGCATGTGGGTGCCGGTTTTTTGTGGGTTTAGAGAGAAGATACTCGACGAGGCTCATAAGTCAAGATATTCGATTCATCCAGGGGCCACCAAGATGTATCAGGATTTGAAGAGGGATTACTGGTGGCCGGGTATGAAGTATGACGTGACCCATTATGTGGGGAAGTGTTTGACGTCTCTCCAGGTGAAAGCAGAGCATAAAAAACCGTATGGGAAGATTCCGCCGTTAGAGATTCCTGAATGGAAATGGGAACACATTACGATGGATTTTATCACAAAACTACCAAAGACATCGAAGCATCACGACACTATATGGGTGATTGTAGATAGACTAACAAAGAGCGCTCATTTTCTGCCGATCCGTGAAGCATTCTCATCTGAGCAGTTATCAGAATTGTTTGTGAATGAAATTATTGCTCGACACGGGGTACCGGTGTCAATTGTGTCGGACAGAGACACACGGTTTACGTCTAAATTTTGGAGGAGGTTCAATCAAGCTATGGGGACTCGTTTGCATATTAGCACTGCATATCATCCTCAGACTGATGGACAGTCGGAACGGACTATACAAACACTTGAAGATATGCTTAGGGCTTGTGTTATTGATTTTGGTGGTAGTTGGGATAGCCATCTGCCATTGGCATAATTTTCTTATAACAACAGCTATCATGCCACCATTGGGATGTCGCCTTACGAGATGCTCTATGGGCGGAGGTGTAGAACCCTGGTGTGCTGGGGTGAAATTGGTCAGAAAGAGTTAGGGAGTCTAGATGTGGTTAAGGCCACATCAGAAAAATTTGACCAGATTAAAGCTAGAATGAAAGCCGCCCAAGATAAACAAAAGTCTTATGCTGACAAACGGCGTCGACCTATAGAATTCAATGTTGGGGACCGGGTGTAACAATCCTCAATAAACCGACACCCTCGAATATTTTTCCGACACCCTAATATATTTTAAAATATCCCAATATGTCCCAAAATACACCACATACGCGAAAACGGGCCTCAAATATATTAAATAGTATTAAAAATAATTAAAAATCTGAAATTTAAGTTGAGGCGGGCTGCGTAAGACCCACCCCAACCCTTACGCGGGCCGCGTAAGCTTAAATGGTGGCACGTCCCTGGGCGCCACGTGGCCCAACACATGTCGAGCCTAGTTGATGATCCGGATGGGCTACGCTTTGACCTGAGGTCAACGCGGGCCACGTAAGCCTTAGCTTACCTTTACGCGGGCCGTTTGAAGACCAGAATCAGGCACTATAAGTAGATGGCCTCAGATCTTCAGTCTGATCGTTCAATTTCGAAATCTTTCTCTCAATTTCTGATAGTAAGCATATTATACTCGGGTATTATACCCCTAATTAGCGAAGTTCTGCTCCGTTGTAAGTATTATAACCCCTGGATACGTATTAGATACGCTGCCCGATTGATCTAGGGTTCCGTAACGGCTGTCGTGGTTCTGCCCGACGTAGTCGTTGGAATGCCCTCTCGGGGAGGGTATTACTAATGTTAAAATGGGTTATTATACTAACGCGTGTGCATTTGTGTAAATTTTAGATTATCACCAGGAAATCCTTACGGAAAATCTATGACAGCAATGTGAGTTGATCCACTTTTTGTTAACTGTTTTTACAAAACCTTAAATACTTTTCCATGCGAATGACAGTTATTGAGTATTTGTAAGAATACAATTATGATGAGTATGTTGGGGTTTTGTATACAAAATTTGTTACCACCTGGTCAAGGAGTAACATTTCCACAAGTCGGGTTCGACAGTACCATGGATGTTAATTGTTATATCTTGGAAACAAATATAATTGCGGGATCACCCTCAATACTGTACACTGTGAAATGATTATTACTTAAACTTGATTAAACTGGGATTCACTCACCAGTATTTCCCACTGACAAATGTTTTTAAAACGCGTTTCAGGTAACAAACTGTGAAAGCCAAATAGAAGCCAGCTGGACAGCACTGAAGGCTTGGAAAAGTGGCAATAAAGTTACCTAACAATAAAATAGATATTTTTATTAAATAAATAGGATTTATTCCTATGAAAACGTGTGTACTATGAACTTGGGTTTTAACCCATTTCTTTAATAATATGAAAATGTGATATTTTACTCTGATCAAATATTTCCTAACTACGGTCCTGATGAAAAATTCCGCTGCCAAATTAGAAAATACACGATACCACCGAAACTGGCTCGCGGCCGCCCGTTCCCGGGGATTTGGGATCAGGGGTTGCGACAGGAGGTGGTATCAGAGCTAAGCCACTAATTCAGCCACAGAGGTGTTCTGCTGACATCAAAATGTAAAGTGTTAGGAAATAAATTACGGGGATACGTGCATAACTGTAATTATTTGTTATGTGTTATTTGACTATTTGTTAGTTTACAGTATGAGCGACCAAGGACCATCTGACGCGTACCGTCAATTGTCTGGTTCACCTAGAAGCGAAGGCACCTCCTCTTCTCAGCCTGCCCTCTCAGGGTATTCTGCTGATACGGAAGAAGGAATCTTTGTGTTTAAGGCTCAGTCCGAGGAGCCATTTCCTCAGAAAAAGAAGGGATGGTTCAGTCGAGGGGCACACGAGCGTAGAAAGCGTATGAAAAAGTTACAAGAACAGAGGGTACTAGCAGCAGCCAAGAGAGAGACAGATGCATATGCCTAGGATATGATAAATAGGGGTATAGCCAATATTCACATTCTAGCAACCACTGCAGCTGACCCTAATTTGGAGCAAATAATAGCACCCCAACCACAGCCACCAATCCCTGACCAACCGATGGAGATAGAAAACCCTGAAAACCAAGTAGAGATGCATGACTTCAATCCAGAAGAAATCCCTAGGGTACCTGCACCAAACCCCCTAGACCCAAATTACGATCCCTGGTGGGATGAAGTTAGAGACTATGTGCAACGCTACCCGATACATGAAGATACACCCATGCAAACCATGGGAGCCTATCCAGGTATGGAGCCTTTAGATCCCTATTACCATGATGAATATGTTAGGGAGATCTTAGAAGATCCTTACCGATTTCAGGCACCTACACCCCCATATCAGGAACCCGCACCCCAGATTCCGAACCCAGTCCTAGAACCTGCACCTCCAATGAGTGCAGAAAACGTCCAAGAACTTAGGACTTTTGGGGAGGAAATTTTAGAGAGCAGTGAGAGACTGCGACAGGTGGGAGAGCGACTCGTCTGGAAGTATGACGAGCGCAATATGGATTTCTGGATGAATCCATATCCGTAGATGTGATGGTGGGAACGGTAATAATAATAATAAAATAATAAAATAATAAAATATGTGTGTACGGATGCCTACTATTATTTATTTCAGTTGGTATTGTAATTTTATTTCAGTACTGGTGTGTAATAGATATATAGTAGATGAATAGAGTAAAGTCGCAATGATCGACGCTTTTGGCTAAATTGCGTGTCATGTGATGGACTATATTAAAATATTATTTTGTGATATTAATATGGGGTAAATGTTTAAAATTCAGATGGCCGACGAAGGAAATCAAGGAAATCTGAATAACGATAACCAGAGTAACATTAACGTGGTTAATGAGAATCCAAGCATCAATAACAATGGGAACCAAATGGATAATAGTGTCGTTCAACACATAGTGGCACAAGGAATTATAGATGCAATGCCATTTATTATTCAAACGGTTCAAGAAGCGAATAATAAAACATAGCAGTAAGCGACCAACTGAACCAGAAAACAGCGTGAACAATGGACCTGTACGTCAAGCGCCCATTCCCAAAAGAAGAAGAACCATGCCTTATGGTTGTTCTTATAAGGAATTCTGGTCTTGCAAACCAATAGAATTCTCGGGCAATGAAGGACCCATTGCAGCTCTACGCTGGATAGAGAAAACTGAGGCTGTTTTAAAAATAAGCAAATGTGCGGAAGAAGATAAGACAATGTTTGCTTCTAATCTATTTAAGAACTCAGCCTTAGAATGGTGGAACACTATCCTCCAGTAAAGAGGAAGTGATAGGGTATGCAACATGGAATGGGAAGAATTTAAAAATACGGTAGAAAGGAAATTATGCGCTCCTAATGAAAAGGAACAGATAGCTAATAAGTTCCTAAACTTAAGAATGACCGGGGTAGATAGTAAGGGTTATACTACCACATTCATTGAATATGCTAGAATAGTACCAACCCTTGCATCACCAGAGCCGGTATTAATCTCCCGTTACATCTGGGGATTAATCGGAGAGATTAGACATGTAGTCAAGGCAGCTAGACCTCAAACTATAGAAGAAGCTGTAGAACTAGCCAATACCTTGACAGATGAATTAATCCGTACTAGGGAAGAAGATCAGAGGAGAAACCTAACCCAAAGGCTTACTCAAGAATTCCGTTCTGGGAATTACAACCGTAGGAATATGGGTTCTACCTCTGCACCATTCTGCAAGGTCTGCAAGAAAAAGCATTCGGGAAAATGCTCCACTCTTTGCAATTTCTGCAAGATGCCAGGACACAAGGAAGAAGATTGAAGGAGGAAATCCAGTAACGGACTATGCTACAACTGTGGAGAAAAAGGTCACATCAAGCCGAATTGTCCGAAATTGGCTCCAGCTGTGAACAACAAGAACACTAAAACTGCTAGAGCATTCGTTCTGACCGCAGATGATGCCAAGATGATTCCGGATGTCATAGCTGGTACGTTTTTAGTTAATGATGTTTTTGCTAAAGTATTATTTGACTCTGGTGCAAACCAAAGTTTTCTTAATACTTCGTTTTGCAAACTTCTAAATCAGTCATTAACTAAAATACCACAAGAATGTCTAGTAGAGACAGCTAACGGAGAAACAGTTAGGATTTCTGAATTCTTGCAGGGAGCAAGAGTAGAAATTTTAAATCAGAAGTTTAGGGCAAACCTTTACCCAATGAATCTGGCAGGATTTGATGTTGTTTTAGGAATGGATTGGTTAATAGCCAATAAAGCCAGTATTTTATGTGAACAAAATTCAATCCAAGTAAATTCACCAAAAGGTAAAACGATCACAATTAAAGGAGACAAGCCATCTAGATCCACAAAATTCATCTCTGTGATAAAAACTGCAAGTTATATACGAAAAGGTTCTATAGTGTATTTGATTTCCATAATCACTAACACTAAAGGAAAAGAACTAAAAGACATTCCAGTAGTGTCTCAGTTTTCAGATGTCATTCCAGAAGAATTACCAGGACTACCACCAGATAGAGAAGTTGAATTCAGAATCCATCTACTACCAGGAACAGCACCGATTGCCAAAGCACCTTACCGTTTGGCACCCGCCGAGATGCAAGAACTAAAGAAACAGTTAGATGAGTTATTGGAAAAAGGATTTATACAGCCAAGTTCATCGCCATGGGGAGCGCCGGTACCATTCGTTAAAAAGAAGGACAGATCAATGCGTGTGTGCATTGACTACCGAGAATTGAACAAAGTTACGATTAAAAATCGGTACCCATTACCGAGAATCGATGATCTGTTCGATCAACTGCAAGGAGCTCGATTTTTCTCTAAAATCGATTTAAGGTTAGGATATCATCAATTAAAGGTACATGAAGAGGACATTCCTAAGATCGCATTCAGAACAAGGTATGGCCATTATGAATTTACTGTCATGCCATTTGGTTTAACCAATGCCCCAGCTGCATTTATGGACATGATGAACCGAATATGTAAGCCATATTTGGATAAATTCATAATCGTCTTCATAGATGATATTCTTATTTACTCTAGAAGTAAAGAAGAACATGCAAAGCATTTGCACGCACTTCTAAGTTTATTAAGAAAGGAAAAGCTTTATGCTAAGTTTTCGAAGTGTGAATTTTGGTTAGAGCAGGTACAGTTTCTTGGAAACTTAGTAAATCACGAAGGAATTCATGTAGATCCAACTAAGATCGAAGCGATTACCAAATGGAAAACCCCTGAGTCACCAACTGAGGTTAGAAGTTTCTTAGGATTGGCTGGTTATTATAGGAGATTTATTCAAGATTTCTCTAGAATAGCCATTCCTTTAACTAAGTTAACCTGTAAATCCATTAAGTTTGAATGGGGACCAAAACAGGAAGAAGCTTTTAGAATTCTTAAGCAAAGATTAACCCATACACCCATATTTGCGTTACCAGAAGGAACTGAAGACTTTATAGTCTATTGTGACGCTTCTAAGTTAGGTTATGGATGTGTGTTGATGCAACGTCAAAAGGTTATAGCTTACGCATCTAGACAACTTAAGAATCATGAAGAGAATTATTCAACACATGATTTGGAATTAGGTGCTATAATTTTTGCCCTTAAGATTTGGAGACATTACCTTTATGGTAGTAAGTTTACCATATTCACTGATCATAGGAGTTTAAGGTATGTTTTCGGGCAAAAGGAGTTGAATATGAGACAAAGACGCTGGATGGAGATGCTTAGCGACTATGATTGTGATATCCAGTATCATGAAGGAAAGGCAAATGTAGTGGCAGATGCTTTAAGTCGAAAGTATCACGAAAAGCCAAAAAGGGTACGTTCTCTTAAATTAAATCTGCAAGTAGATTTAAATGATCAGATAAGAGAAGCACAAGAATCAGTAATCAAGGATGATAATGAAAAATTAAAAGGTATGCTAAAAGAATTAGAACAAGGAACATATGGAATTTGGAGATTCCATAAAAAGAGAATGTGGATACCTAAATTAGGAAACCTACGTCATCGTATATTAGAAGAAGCCCATAAGTCTAAGTATACGATGCATCTAGGAAGTGATAAAATGTACTAGGATTTAAGGAAAAATTTCTGGTGGATAGGAATGAAAAAGGACATAGCAGCCTATGTTTCTAAATGTTTAACTTGTTCACAAGTTAAAGCTGAACACCAGAAACCCTCAGGTTTGTTACAGCAACTAGAAATGCCAGTGTGGAAATGGGAATTAATAACAATGGATTTTATTACTAAATTACCCAAAACAAAGAAAGGAAATGATACAATCTGGATGATTGTAGATAGGCTAACAAAGTCAGCTCATTTCCTACCAATGAAAGAAACTTTCAGTATAGAACAGCTAGCCAAATTATATGTAAATGAAATTGTTTCTTTACATGGAATACCTTTATCAATCGTTTCTGATAGGGATAGCCGATTTACCTCTCATTTTTGGTCAAGTTTCCAAAAGGCAATGGGAACCAAGTTAAATCTGAGCACAGCTTATCATCCTCAAATGGACGGACAAAGCGAAAGGACAATCCAGACAATGGAGGACATGCTTAGAGCCTGTGTAATTGATTTCGGAGGTAATTGGGATGATCACTTACCTTTAACATAATTTTCTTATAATAATAGTTATCACACAAGTATCAATGCTGCACCATTCGAAGCACTTTATGGACGAAAGTGCCGAACCCCAGTCTGTTGGGCAGAAATTGGGGAAAAGCGACTATCTGGACCTGAGATAGTGCAAGAGACAACTGACAAGATTATTCAAGTCAAGGAACGACTGAAAGCAGCACGTGATCGACAGAAGAGTTATGCTGATAACTGACGCAAACCATTGGAATTTCAAGTAGGAGATAAAGTATTGTTAAAAGTCTCTCCTTGGAAAGGAGTGGTAAGATTCATCAAACGGGGAAAGTTAAGTCCCAGGTATGTTGGACCTTTTAAGATTATTAGAAGAATAGGACCTGTAGCCTATCAGCTACAATAGCCAGAGGAAATGGCAGGAATACATGATGTATTTCATGTATCAAATCTCAAGAAATGCTTAGCAGATGAATCACTGGTAGTACCTCTTAAGGATATAGAGGTAAATGAACAACTCAAGTTTGTAGAAAGGCCTCTACAGATTGAAGACAGGAAAGTCAAGAACCTCAAACATAAGAGATTAGTTATGGTCAAAGTGAAGTGGGACTCCAAAAGAGGACCTGAGTATACATGGGAGCTTGAATCTGAAATGCAAAGGAAATATCCACACTTGTTCCAGTAGATCTCGAGGACGAGCTCTAAAACAAGGTGGGGAGGATGTAACAATCCACAATAAACCGACACCCTCGAATATTTTTCCGACACCTTAATATATTTTAAAATATCCCAATACGTCCCAAAATACAACCCATACGCGAAAACGGGCCTCAAATATATTAAATAGTATTAAAAATAATTAAAAATCTGAAATTTAAGTTGAGGCGGGCCGCGTAAGACCCACCCCAACCCTTACGCGGGCCGCATAAGCTTAAATGGTGGCACGGCCCTGGGCCGCCACGTGGCCCAACACATGTCGAGCCTAGTTGATGATCCGGATGGGCTACGCTTTGACCTGAGGTCAACGCGGGCCGCGTAAGCCTTAGCTTACCTTACGCGGGCCGCGTAAAGACCAGAATCAGGCACTATAAGTAGATGGCCTCGGATCTTCAGTCTGATCGTTCAATTTCGAAATCTTTCTCTCAATTTCTGATAGTAAGCATATTATACTCGGGTATTATACCCCTAATTAGCGAAGTTCTGCTTCGTTGTAAGTATTATAACCCCTGGATACGTATTAGATACGCTGCCCGATTGATCTAGGGTTCCGTAACGGCTGTCGTGGTTCTGCCCGACGTAGTCGTTGGAATGCCTTCTCGGGGAGGGTATCACTAATGTTAAAATGGGTTATTATACTAACGCGTGTGTATTTGTGTAAATTTTAGATTATCAGCTGGAAATCCTTACGGAAAATCTAAGACAGCAATGTGAGTTGATCCACTTTTTGTTAACTGTTTTTACAAAACCTTAAATACTTTTCCATGCGAATGACAGTTATTGAGTATTTGTAAGAATACAATTATGATGAGTATGTTGGGTTTTTGTATACAAAATTTGTTACCACCTGGTCAAGGAGTAACATTTCCACAAGTTGGGTTCGACAGTACCATGGATGTTAATTGTTATATCTTGGAAACAAATATAATTGCGGGATCGCCCTCAATACTGTTCACTGCGAAATGATTATTACTTAAACTTGATTAAACTGGGATTCACTCACCAGTATTTCCCACTGACAAATGTTTTTAAAACGCGTTTCAGGTAACAAACTGTGAAAGCCAAATAGAAGCCAACTGGACAGCACTGAAGGCTTGTAAAAGTGGCAATAAAGTTACCTAGCAATAAAATAGATGTTTTTATTAAATAAATAGGATTTATTCCTATGAAAACGTATGTACTATGAACTTTGATTTTAACCCATTTGTTTAATACTATGAAAATGTGGTATTTTACTCTGATCAAATATTTCCTAACTACAGTCCTGATGAAAAATTCCGTTGCCAAATTAGACAATACACGATACCACCGAAACTGGCTCGCGGTCGCCCGTTCCCGGGGATTTGGGATCGGGGGTTGCGACACCGGGTTATGCTTAAAGTCTCCCCATGGAAAGGTATCATCAGGTTTCAGAAGCGAGGCAAGTTGAGTCCGCGGTATATTGGGCCGTTTAGAATTTTGGCACGCGTTGGTGAGGTTGCCTATAGATTGGAATTGCCAGATGAGTTAGCAGGCATACATCCCACATTTCATGTGTCCCACCTTCGTAAGTGTTTAGCGGATGTAAATGCGCATGTGCCGCTAAATGATATAGAAATTGACGAGAGATTTAACTACATCAAACAACCGGTAGAAATATTGGACCGGAAGGAAAAACAGCTAAGAAATAAAGTTATTTCTCTTGTTAAGGTAAAATGGATGCATAGAAAGGGGTCTGAGGCTACTTGGGAGCCTGAAGCAGAAATACGGGAGCACTATCCGCAATTGTTTTCTAGTGATGCGGGTTTCGGGGATGAAACCCATTTAAGGGGGTAGACTTGTAACACCCGAAATTTTTGCCAAGTTGTATAGTATGTATAATTTCCAACTTTAGAGAGGCAAATAATGGTTCAAATAAAAGTGAAGGGTGTTAGTTGTAATTTGTGGATTTCACATCATTTATGAGACCATAACTGGCGCAACAAATCAGTTCATCAACATCATTTCCCTTCTCGTAACCCTAGTGCGGCGAAAGAAGAAAATAATTCACCTTGCCTTCCCTTTAATCTTAGGTATAATCACGACCCGAACTCCGTCATATGATTTAGTTTGATTCGGTTATGGATGATGACTATGTTTCTGTCATTTAAGCTTTACCGGTACCCGATATCCGCCACGAGAGGAAGGACGTCGGCTGTGTACACGGTAGTTTCGGCTCACCGACTACCCTTCTCCGAGCTTCCCTTCTTCTTCTTGTTATAATGATGAGAGTTTTCCTCCTCTCTTTCTCTTCTTCCCTCGCCAGAAGCCTTAACAGACTTAATTCTGATTGCGTCTAAGGTGAGAGATAAGGATAAGTCCACCGCGGACCTATATGTGGTTGGCCTAGACGCTTTAACATTCCCTTTTATCTCTGGTGCTAGGCCTCCAATGAAACGCGCTATGCGTTTAGGTTCAGGGGTGACTAAATAAGGAACTAGGCGGGACATAGTGTTGAAACTTGTCACATATGCCTGACAATCCAAATTCTCCATGACCAGAGTCAAGAAGTCTGATTCTATCTTTTCTACTTCATGCTGAGGGCAATAGTTTTCCTTGACTAATGCAACAAATTGATCCCAAGATAAGTTGTAGAGTAGAACTTTCCCTGTGGCTTGGAGAAATGATCTCCACCATGCCAACGCTTCTCCTTTAAATGATTGTGAAACAAATTTCACAACATCTTGCTCCGCACAACCGCTGATGTCAACAACAGCGTCCATCTCATCGAGCCATGTCATGCAATCGATGGCCCCATTTTCTCCTGTAAAGTCTCTGGGCTTGCAGGAGACAAAATATTTATATGAACAGGTCTTAACTGATGCCTCTTGATGAAACACAACTTGTTTAGACGGAATACTCCTTTGATTTGACAAGTCATGAACATCGTCCTCTCTTGACTCATGTGTTTTAGGAGGGGGCTTACTACGAGCCATAGATAGAGTCTTGGAGTGGGTATCATTTGATTCATCATACTGTCGATCAAGAGCTCGAGTAACAACATAATCTATTATTGCCTGCAGTTCTGCTCCAGTTACATTAATTCTGGTAGTTTCATTGCTCTCCTTCAAGTGACTGTTAACTTCATCTAATCCAGCCATGTAGCTTGATTGCTACATAAATATTAACAATGATTTATTCAGAGATTATTATGGAATCATCATCTTTGACGATTTATCAACCATGGTAATATAAACCATATTGGTTAACTTGTTAGTTATACTTAATTAGTATTTTCCATTATAATTTATCCTAGTTATAAAACATTAAGGATATTAAAGTGGCGCATAATGCCTAGTCACAAGGACAGTTCTAAATTTTGTAAGCCATGATTTCAGAGAATCGAGGCATTAAGGTTTGAATCACGTTCATTACCTTCTCTTGACAGGGAGTTGTAGACTTCAACTGTCTTTTGTCTTTTAGGACAATAGATATAGCCCGTGGGCATTTCCCTTCTGAGGGATGGTTATAATATGATCATCTTCTCAGATGCTATTAGTCGAGATCGTATGGATCCTACCGACTATTATGCTTGGACATGGTCCAACACTTTTAGACAGGAGGTCAAAGACCACCACTGTCGTTGTCTTATCGGACCACAAGTTTAGCCCGTAGGCACTTCATCACTATCGGATGTTTATAATGTGATCATCTTATAGGATGACACAAGCCATGATTTCTAAATCACTAGGCTAGATAAGAAAATTAGAAGAATCCAATATAAGGATGACTGTTGTGATTTTATCGAATCACATTTGTCAGGAGTGCTAACACGTTCTTAGGTGTTAACAAGGATCTGAATCCCTTGGGTAGGTTTCACCATCTTGGCCGCGTAGGCTAGATTTCACCTTTAAGATTCTTTTTAAAATGCCTACTGGCAGGGAAGGAAGGATATTTATTTTATTCAGGATTTTTATCATAAATCCTAATTTATAAGTTAATAATAGCACAAATGGCCTAGTCGCGTAAACAAGTTTAATTTATAAGCCATGATCATTTGGGATCGAGGCAAATTTATAAGTTAGTAATAACACAAAAGGCTTAGTCACGTGGACAAGTTTAATTTATAAGCCATGATCGTCTGGGATCGAGGCATTTAGTAATAGCACAAAAGGCTTAGTCACGTGGACAAGTTTAATTTATAAGCCATGATCGTCTGGGATCGAGGCATTTAGTAATAGCACAAAAGGCTTAGTCACGTGGACAAGTTTAATTTATAAGCCATGATCGTCTGGGATCGAGGCATTTAGGTGTGAATCAAAGTTCATTACTTTTCCTTGACAGAGAGTTGTAGGCTACCTCCGTCTTTAGTCTCAGAGGACGTTAATTATAGCCCGTAGGCACTTCCCTTCTAAGGGATGTTATTTTCCATTCATTTCATATTTCATGTTTAGAATGAAAACTTAATTTAATCAATCCATTATATGAAAATAAAAGTACAGAGTTGCCCTAAGCGGGTCTTTGAAGGGATAATGTGTCCTCGAAGGGACTGAAAAATAAATATGTCCTTATAAGGACTAATAAGGAAACGATCTTCAGTAAAAGGAGTTTCTTCTTCATTTTATTTCTGAATGCTTTCTCCTTGGATGCTCGTTTCATTCTAGCCGCAGTACGAAGCTCAACATCTCAGGGCTCCGGGTGTGGAGAACTCCTATTACGGCTTCTTCGCTTGGCGACGTATCCAATAAAAATTTGGAAGTAAAAATTTTTTAGATTAGGATTTAGAATATTCCTAAGTTAAGTCTAGACTCAGAGGTCAAGGAATGTGCTACTGTGTCATTGAGATTAAACACTAAGGGATAGTGTTTAATTCACTCAATGTTGGCTCTGATACCAACCTGTCACACCCCGATTTCCACGTGTCAACAGTGGGCCCGGTAGGGGAGTATCGTGACGTAGTTGGTAACATCATGGTCAAACAACACAATATATAAATGCACAGCGGAAGCAAAAGATAAATATATTACATTCCGAATATAAAGTAATATCAAAATGTTACAACGGAAAGTAAAGGATCCACAGGCGGATCAATAAAAGAAAAGAAAACTGTTCAACAGACTTCAGGCATCTCGAACTTGCAAGATTCCTTATTAACGCCCTGAGCTTCCAGCAAAATTCGTTCAGTACCTGTCACTTAACCTTTTTGGAAAAATACGTCAGTTTACACTGGTAAATACAATTAACCGACTCATTTTGGAAAAAGAGTTTGAAAAGTGATTCGAGTGCAAACGGCACAAAATATCTTGACACATTGATTAAAATGCACAGAGGCAAAATTAATCTTTTATAACTTAGGACAATTTTATTAATAAAAATCTTGTATCCGATTTACATGGTTGTCCAACATTTAGGGCCGGTGATTATACAATACAAGCCGGACAAGATTAATCGACACACCACAAATATAATCTCACAAGAAGACACCCTTACGAGTGAGTATACGTTATACATATGCAACAGGAGGTGTTTTGTCTACACCTTGTGCTTACGTCGTGGCCATTCACTTTTTAAAATGAGCCAAGGATATCAAGGACACGGTCATTAACCCCCAATGTTATTTGTTATCAATCAATACAGATTAAAACGGGATTATGCAATTTAATCATCTCCGATTAAAAGGTTTCTACACCCGACCAAGCGGTATTTTTATAATACCGTATCCCAAGCCCGTATAAGGGAAAATAAGTTAAAAGTATTTACCTGAGCTAGCAATGCAATTTATACTCAGCCGTATATTCTAATCAGCAAGCATAAGTACTTCTACTGGGGCTCTCAATTTGGAACGAAGGTTTTATTAACCTATTAGATTCCTAACGGGTCTTGTTTAAGTCGTAACTTAGACCGGTTAGTTTTAAGGAAGTTTTACGGTTCAAACGCATGATTAAGCGAAGATCGGAATAGAATGTGATTTAGACCCGACAAGTTTGAAGACTTGTATAATATGGGTAAACTAAACACATTCTGGATTTTGAGATAAAAAGGATAAGGTTTGACCCGTTTCGGCTAATTTATGCAAACTAGTTACATAAACCGAACCGAACGCGCCAGAGGCGTAATGGGTAACCATATGGGTCCTAAACAGGTTTCCTAAGTTAATTATGCCTCAAATATGTTGTGACATCAGTAAGATGTCTTTCATTATGCCCGAAACGTTTTTAAACACAAACTAGGCCTCGTAGGGGTAGTTTGGTCATTTAAAAGGTTATAAAAGAGTTTAAGTATTTATCTGAGTTACAGGTCTGATGTAATCAGTAAAAATACTCAATTTAATAAGTTGTAACAGTAGGGTAAAGTATATATGTGAATTTACCCATTATAACCAAACTATGCACCGAAGGGGCATTTTGGTAATTTCACATAAGCCGAAAAGCTCAAAACCGAAGTCTGAGTTAATCAACCTTTGTTTACTGTTAAAACATTCTAAGTTGCCTAAAATATCAGTAGGTATCAACCCGGATATGTTCAATATAATTTTTATACATACTATGCATTAAAAACGCTAAATAAGGCGGATAAGAGTCGTTTACGGGTTTGATACATAAAGCTGATATTTTATACTTCCAGAAGGCTTAAAATAATTTATTTAACATATCTAATCAGTAGAAAAAGGTTTGGAGTCGTTTAGATATGTAAAACTCATTTTATGGCCCGTAAGGGCAAAACCGACAATTACCGGATTAAGCCTACGACTACTAGTTATGCTCAGCCTAAAATTAATTAAAAATCTTAAAAATTCCCAAAATAATATATTACATTAGTGGGTATTAAGTTTGATACCAAAAAGTAGGCTTAACTAGGCTATACGCTAATTACGCCGTTTTATTAACATAAAGCTTTCAATTTGCGCTAATGAACATAACTCTCAATCTATACTTCAAACTGATGTAAAACTTAGCATACATGTTTATATATCAGTAGTTTAAGTTTCTACTCTTTTACATTTCCAAAAATCACGTTTTAAGGTAATAAGGGCATAATGGTCAACATATGAGCTATTAACTGACACGCGTAAACGAATGGGTCAATCAATGAACCAACCACAGAGGGTTATGCTAACATGTAGCCTGGTCCTAAGGAAGCTCTAAGGCATTTCCAAATCATACTAAAACGGGTCAGAACTAAAGTCAAAGCAAAAGTCAAAGCTTTGCGACTTTCGGTTCCGAATCGGTTCAAAACGGAAAGTTGTCGAATCAAACAAGCTTAGACAAGTTCTTATGCTTATTATCAAATTATATGAATGATAAAATAGGTTACATGCCTTTTACATTGTTAATTATGCGTTAAACGAAAGATTACATTTCTGTTGACTTTTTCTAATCATCTTTGACTTGACAAAAGACCTAGTTAGGATGGGAATCAGTGGATGCCCTTTTAAGGGTTTAAAGCCCACATAATTACCAACTTATAACTACCTTTGATTCGACTAATCACTGGACCATTAGTGATTAATCGTTAAGTCAACCTTTAATTACGACGGTTGACTTTTAAGCTAAACTAAGCTAAAACTTAAACTGAGGAAAGATTAGAAAACTTACTGAAGTCCTAAGCTTGATTAGGAAGGTCTTGTGTCTGCTCTTAAGCTCCCAAAAGCTCCAGAATTGCACAAGTGAAGTGTGAAGAATGTGTTGCAACTTCTTGGCTTTATATAGTGTTTAGATCACCACAAATTCTTGACACCCAAGTCTATGAGTGACCACAACATCTTAACAAGTGTCCCTAAATGTTTAGGGGGTGTTTAGGGGCCAAGTAAGATGAGGAAAATCGGATGAAAGTGAGTTGCAACGCTTAAAACAGCCAACAGGCGAAATCTGGTCGCTGGCACATGCTTGCGCATCGTAGGGGTTGTATGCCTACGATGCGCAAGGCTTCTGATCAGCCCATACCTTTTCCATTTGTTGCATAAGTGTCTCTTGGCCCTTCCGAAAGGTCATGTAACCTTTATTTTTGCAATTTGGACCCTCTAATTTGACATATAAGGGCTCCAAGGCATTTACCTATTTTGTTTAGCCCCCGGTTAACTTTATTGTCACCCGAAAAGTCCAAACTTTCAACGTTAACGCTTTTAACCCTTGTAAACGAATTTGATCACAACTTGCTCATACGATAACGAAACTTTATGAAATTTATATCGTGCATTCTAGTGAGCATAATTAACCGTTACAAAGCTTCGGGTTTGCTAAAAGGTCACCCAGAGGTATAACTTAAACATGTTGACACATTTAACCCTTGTGGTTTGAAATCTCTCACTTTTAGCTTCGTATGATCCATGATTTATCCGTCTAAGGGTATAAACATCATGTAGGGTTATTGTAAAGTATATTTATCCATTGTTGACATTTTGAACCCCTATTTTCACATACTTTCTATGTTTGTCAACTTTAGTCCCTCTAAAGTATACTTTCTCACGTTCAAGATTATGACACGTGTCAATACCTTATAGGACGTGAATTTTTGAGGTGTTACATCCTCACCCCCTTAAAAGAAATCTCGGCCCGAGATTTACTGAATTAAAGGAAGTATTCTCTGCCTAATAATGGCAACTTACATATGATTAGGAATTTGTATGATCTTATTTGTTGTTTCCAATGCAACTTTCAGATCCTGAATATTGGACTTACCAATCTATTGTCCTAACAACAGATGTTTAACCTTTCATTTATACAAGGTCTCTAATGGAGCAACCTTGATACTTCTATATCAACTATTATAGAAAAGCTTCTCTTGAGATGGTTATTCCAACCACTGTTTAACTAATCTTAAGGAGTAGCTAATCCTTACAGCTAGTCGAACAATTCGACGATCCTGGGTAGTTGATGGCGATTTTTAATCGTGGTCTAAATAGGGTTGCGGTAATGAGTGCATAAGCAAAATGAACCGTCTTTCTTATCTAACAAATATCATACTCTGAAAATATCGAGTTAGGCTATATGAATCTCCTATCTTAAAATTTACTTAATCAGGTTTTCGGTTATTCCATAATCAACATGGAGTTCTTACAACACTCTAACCCAAAGCGGGATGTTAATCTTAACTCTACCTGCCTCTAGGGAGGTAAACAGGGTAAACTTAGAAGAAGATAATCAAAGTACAAGGAGGTTGCAGAGATTTTCATATCTCAGGCTTCAGTTCACTCATCGTTGCTTGTGTCGAATAAGTGACACATTTATGTTACTAGTCCACGAATTCCTTAATCGGGAATATTTACTTGGACAATTTCATTTTGGATATCATCTTTGAATACCATTAGTTGACTTTAATACCATATGATCATTGGGATATCTTTGTGGTTCTATGCATTAAACCTCCATACTGATCAGGCATGGAAGCAATCTATGGAATTTATTAAGATACACCAATCCTCACATGATGTTGTTATCATACTATTTGGTATTCGAAATCGATAGAGATTAAAGAGATATCAACTATATGTGCTTATATTTAATCAGAATGGAAATTTCACAAACTAGGCACCTAGCTCGGTTGGCTAGGCGCGCGAAAGGGTGTGGCCTAGACCCAGGTTCGATTCCGGGGACGGCCGGTTCCACCATTTTTTTTTGACTTACCGATTTCTTACAGGAACAGAAAAATAGTTCTGGTGAATTTTCTACCTGTAAGTTTTACCTTACACTTAATATATATAGGGTTCTTATGAGAAGTTTTAAAAACTTGTTATACTTATAGTTTATGAAGGATTTACTGGTATCCGAACCAAAATAAAAAAAACTCTTAGTATTTAAATCACTGACAGAATCTCAAGGAATGTACCTGATGCCATTATTTATGGACTAGCTCAGGCATTTTAGGCGCTTTCAATTTTAGGCTTTACTTCCTCAACCGCATTTCCTTTGACAGATTTAGGGCACGTAGTCTTGATGTGGCCTTTCTCATTACAGCCGAAGCAGACTGCATTCTTCATGTCTTTGCAGTCCAACATTTTATGTCCCTTAGAATTGCAGATCCCACAAGCCCTGGGCTGCGATTTGGATTTTGGTTCGAACCTGCATTTCCCATAATGGCGCTTCTTGCAGGTCTCACATACTGGTTTCTGTTCGGACTTTTGTTTGTTCTTTTTCTTAGAACTCTGGGAGTTATCTACCTTCCTTTTTCCTTTTTAGTTCATCCTTTACATCAGAGGAATGAACGAGATCCTCCTTAAGAGTAAGGATGTGTGGTCCTAGATAAAATTTGGACCGAGCAGCATGAGGCTCCTTGAACTTTTTCACAGCCTTCTTCACAGCTTTTCCAACAGCTACGTCTATCATAGTTTGAAGGACATCTTTGGAAATTCTAAGGTTCACAATTTTAGCATCATTAGCATGCGTCGTGCCATCAATGGCGCGATCGACTGTTGTCTTATCCGAGTTGCCATACTTTCTATTGGTTCCTAACACCAATAAAACAATTTCTTAGTTGAAATCCAACAACTTCTTTTTTTTTTTTCATTCTGATGGCCTTAATATATACTAACCATGGCGTCAATAACCTATACAGGCTATTATAGCACTAACATTCTTAATGAACATTATTTAAAATATATTAATATTACTGAGCCTAGGTCGCAAAAGACCATCAATGGCATTAAAGATTTGGACCTAGTCCATCACTTTTCTGACAGAGGATCAAAACGTCACATCTGTCTTTATTATATTTAAGAATTTAGGTAGCTTGAAAGCTTGCCATAGGAATATCAGAAAAGAGTGATTCCTATTAGATATAAAATATCCATCTAAGGTTTGTTGGAGCATTTTCTAAAGTATCATCGGCCAATTTCTACTTCGTACAAAATGACCGAAGTCCTAATTAGACGGATACAACAGTCCTCAACAGTGATCGTTCATTATTGAATCACATGTGTCAGCATCAAATAAATTTATGCATAAACTGCTTGATAAGGAAAGGTACCTGCTATATAGTTATCCTTTTGCACCATCTCCTGGCGTTCATCCGGAAGACTTATGCGTTTGTTTTCCTGGCCTCTCCAGGCTTCTTTATAAGCTTTGGGCAGTTGGTCTTGATGTGCTCTTCTTCGTTACAATTGTAACATGTGGCGTTCTTTAACCCATTGCAATCTAAGGTTTTGTGACCCTTGGTCTTGCAAATTCCACACAATTTAGCACGTGGGTCGATTGTACATTTTCCAAGATGTTGCTTTTTGCAGTTATTGCATTTGGGTCTGTTATCAGACTGACTCGAGTTCTTCCTAACCTCAGAATCCTTCCCGCACTCCGAGCTTCCCTTCTTCTTCTTGTTATAATGATGAGAGTTTTCCTCCTCTCTTTCTCTTCTTCCCTCGCCAGAAGCCTTAACAGACTTAATTCTGATTGCGTCTAAGGTGAGAGATAAGGATAAGTCCACCGCGGACCTATATGTGGTTGGCCTAGACGCTTTAACATTCCCTTTTATCTCTGGTGCTAGGCCTCCAATGAAACGCGCTATGCGTTTAGGTTCTGGGGTGACTAAATAAGGAACTAGGCGGGACATAGTGTTGAAACTTGTCACATATGCCTGACAATCCAAATTCTCCATGACCAGAGTCAAGAAGTCTGATTCTATCTTTTCTACTTCATGCTGAGGGCAATAGTTTTCCTTGACTAATGCAACAAATTGATCCCAAGATAAGTTGTAGAGTAGAACTTTCCCTGTGGCTTGGAGAAATGATCTCCACCATGCCAACGCTTCTCCTTTAAATGATTGTGAAACAAATTTCACAACATCTTGCTCCGCACAACCGCTGATGTCAACAACAGCGTCCATCTCATCGAGCCATGTCATGCAATCGATGGCCCCATTTTCTCCTGTAAAGTCTCTGGGCTTGCAGGAGACAAAATATTTATATGAACAGGTCTTAACTGATGCCTCTTGATGAAACACAACTTGTTTAGACGGAATACTCCTTTGATTTGACAAGTCATGAACATCGTCCTCTCTTGACTCATGTGTTTTAGGAGGGGGCTTACTACGAGCCATAGATAGAGTCTTGGAGTGGGTATCATTTGATTCATCATACTGTCGATCAAGAGCTCGAGTAACAACATAATCTATTATTGCCTGCAGTTCTGCTCCAGTTACATTAATTCTGGTAGTTTCATTGCTCTCCTTCAAGTGACTGTTAACTTCATCTAATCCAGCCATGTAGCTTGATTGCTACATAAATATTAACAATGATTTATTCAGAGATTATTATGGAATCATCATCTTTGACGATTTATCAACCATGGTAATATAAACCATATTGGTTAACTTGTTAGTTATACTTAATTAGTATTTTCCATTATAATTTATCCTAGTTATAAAACATTAAGGATATTAAAGTGGCGCATAATGCCTAGTCACAAGGACAGTTCTAAATTTTGTAAGCCATGATTTCAGAGAATCGAGGCATTAAGGTTTGAATCACGTTCATTACCTTCTCTTGACAGGGAGTTGTAGACTTCAACTGTCTTTTGTCTTTTAGGACAATAGATATAGCCCGTGGGCATTTCCCTTCTGAGGGATGGTTATAATATGATCATCTTCTCAGATGCTATTAGTCGAGATCGTATGGATCCTACCGACTATTATGCTTGGACATGGTCCAACACTTTTAGACAGGAGGTCAAAGACCACCACTGTCGTTGTCTTATCGGACCACAAGTTTAGCCTGTAGGCACTTCATCACTATCGAATGTTTATAATGTGGTCATCTTATAGGATGACACAAGCCATGATTTCTAAATCACTAGGCTAGATAAGAAAATTAGAAGAATCCAATATAAGGATGACTGTTGTGATTTTATCGAATCACATTTGTCAGGAGTGCTAACACGTTCTTAGGTGTTAACAAGGATCTGAATCCCTTGGGTAGGTTTCACCATCTTGGCCGCGTAGGCTAGATTTCACCTTTAAGATTCTTTTTAAAATGCCTACTGGCAGGGAAGGAAGAATATTTATTTTATTCAGGATTTTTATCATAAATCCTAATTTATAAGTTAATAATAGCACAAATGGCCTAGTCGCGTAAACAAGTTTAATTTATAAGCCATGTGATGTGCGTGAAAGTGTTGTATATTTTAGGTGTATATTTTAAGCCCTTTTTAACACTTATTTTAGCCAAGTTTTAAATTTATAAAACACGATATTTCACTAACACTAAACACACATATGGGCAAGTGCACCCATCGTTGAGTGTAGTATAGCGTTGGTAAGATACCGAGGTCGTCCAAGGACACAAGAGCTTTTAGTACCGGTTTATCCTCAACGTCTAACCAAAATAAAAGTTTGGAAAAATGTTTTAAACTAAGAAAAATAAAAACTAACTAAAATGCTGAAAATAAAAATAAAATAAAAACAGATAGACAAGATGAATCACTTGGTTCCGACTCGTATCTAGTATAACCTTTGATTATTTCCGCACTTTTGCACATAATTAAGAGATTATCTTAGTTATTGTAGTAGGCCCCTCTTTTGAAGGTGACGTTACCCTCACCCCAGTAGTTTGAGTCAGCAGGGATACAATCCTAAAGGGGTGGATTATTGGAAGATAATGAATTAAGTTATTAATGCAGTATTGTGGTAGGCCCCGCTTTTGGCGGTGACGTTACCCTCGACTAAGTAGTCTGAGTCAGCAGGGATACAGTCCTAAATAGCCGGGTTATAGTATTAATAGTAGTTAACTTATGAGGGGATCAAAGAGTTTGGACCCCCGCCATCCAATACCGTGAAGTATTGAAGGAGGTCCTACTAAATTTGACCCAGGTCCATTGCAGGACCTCTAAACGCTGAACAATGGCAAGACCTTTACCAAACCGTTCCCTTAACCCCCGACCAGGTAGCCAACATACCTCCATATAGACCGTGGAGATATGAATGGTGAAAATCCTTTATTTTATATAGACAGTAAAATAATGCCAAGACACCACGGACAAACGATAAGGAAAGATCACCTTCAACATAAGTAACTAGTTATTAAAGTCATTAATACAAAACCAAATAAAAAGTGCAAAAGATTAGAAATAAAAAGTATTATACTAGACACTTTGTCTTCACCAAGTGATGTAAGAGACTTAGGCAAACATGGCCTTGATTGTCAAGAACTCTTACGATCAATCTTGGATCCCGAGACGACTCACACACTCTATGATGGACAATGGATGATGGTGGTGGATGATGGTGTTGTGATGGTGGTGGGTGGTGGATGAAGTGTGAGAGAGGTGGTGTGCCAAGGGATGAGTTGCAATGAAACCAAGCACTCCTATTTATAGGCTGAACAGAGGCCTGGGCACGGCCCCGTGTTCGCTGGGCACGGCCCCGTGCCCGTCTGACACTCTCTCTCTTCATTAATTGTAATTCGCAATTACAATTAATGCGCCTGCAGTACTTTCGGCACGCCCCCGTGTCCGCTGAGCACGGCCCGTGGTGGGCAATAGAAGCTTCTATAGGTTTGTCTTTTCTGCTGCTTCTTGGGCACGACCCCGTGCTGGCTGAGCACGGGGCGTGTTCAGCCTTCTGTTTTCTCTATTTTGCTTTGGAAGGTGCCGTTGAGGGTTCGGGCAATCCACTAATGTTCCTTTTCTTGTATTTATGTTGGATTTAGCTGTCTTTTTGCTTCTTTTGCGTTTTTGAGCTCATTTAATCCTGAAAATACAAAAGGAAGACAAAAACACTCTTTTTCCAATATTAGTACTAAAAAAGGGTTAGTTTTATGCCTCATTTGATGTAATTTATATGTTGCATTTTACACACATCAAATACCCCCACACTTGAACTTTTGCTTGTCCTCAAGCAAAACTCTTTAATATTTGGCTTACACTCCCAAATGGAATAGGTAGAAGAGAAGGTTTTGGGCTTGTCATAGAGTGTCGGGATTTCCAAGATCTTTTTGGGGTTTTATTTTTATTTATTTACACTCCTATTCGTAATGATTTATTTAGAACTGTTCATAAAAGAAATTACTTATTTGGGCATAACATAATTTTTTAAAATTCTATTTATATACAAGTTCACATACCTCGCGGGGAAATCACTCACACTCGGCCGAAGGTGTATTTTTAGTGAATCACTCGAGAGCGGCATGGAACTTATTCCTACCATAGGCTTGCCAAGAAATCAATCCTCCTCCTTTTTAACTTTTATACCTTTGTAGATATCAAGAGGACTTTGTGGGTTAAGGGTTGGCTAGGGTTAAAGGTAGGTGGTTGGGTTAGTGGTTAGTAGAAAAAGGGCTAAAAAGCGTAACAAGTGTCGGTTTTCGTATTTTTGCAACTTTTTATTTTTGATGAAGCTTGTATTCAAACAAAGTTATTTTTGATTACTTTGTTTGTTTATTTTCTTTTTGCTTCATTTTTTTTTTTTTTTTTTTTTTTACGAAGAACCGAACCTGTTACTAAAATAAAGGGTAAAAAAAATGAAAAAGGTTTTTTTGGTAGGTGAAAGGGTTTTTGTTTTGGGTGATGAAACGAAAAGGTTTAGGCTCAAAGGGGCTAACTAGGGGGATTTTTGGGTAGGTGGTAAAGGAAAAAGAAAAATAATGGTGTAGAAATGAAAAAGGGTTAGTCCTAATGCCTCCATCATGTACTTACTCGGGTTTAAGTTGATAAGGACCGGGAATGTATTGTCATGGCAAGTTCTAGAGTCGTAAGAACCAAGCGGCTATTCACACAAGAAACGAAAAATGAGCATTTAGTCAAATGATATGAAATTGTGTGCTCAATAAAGGCTCAAAAACTCACTTTTGTGGGAATGGGTTTTTATGTGATCAAGTATATATAATCAAATTTTAAATAAGTTTGTCATGCCTTTTCATAATTTTCTTATGTTGGTTCTTTTTATCACTACGCTATCGGTTGTAAATTTGTAAAAATATAACCTTTTTGAGAGCTTGAATTTCCCGAGTTAAACCTAGACAAGTAAAAAAATGAAATTTTTGAAAAAATTTGGGGTGATTAGCGGTTCCAATAGAGTTTTGTGTAAGGCTTGTATTTAGGACTTGCAAAATTCAAGGTTTTAGCATCCCCCCCACACTTAAATTACACATTGTCCTCAATGTGTCCCAAAAATAAATTTTTAGGTTGATTAGATGTGTAAAATAGTGTTTAAAAAGCAAAAATTTGTGTTACTGGGCACTGAACACGGCCCCGTGTTATCCGGGCACGGCCCCGTGTTTACGTGCCAGTAACAAAATTGAAATAAGAGGAACAGAAGTCTGGACACGGGGGCGTGTTGGGTGAACACGGCCCGTGTCCAGTTACCTGTACTGGGCGTTTTCTGCAGGTGGTCCGACACGGGGCCGTGTTGGTTGGGCACGGCCCGTGTTGAACCTTCTGAAAGGGAGAAAACTGTCGGGTTGCCTCGTTCTTGTGCATGGGATCATTTTTCTCGTTCCCCTTTTCATCCTTTACCACCATGAGTGTGTTTTATTCCTGAAAATTAAACTAACTAGAAAACATAAAAATTAATCTAAATTAAACTAAGGATAGTTCCGTGGAATGCCTCCATGGTGCGCCACGTTTATAAGGGTCCTTGGCTAGACCCAAAGCCTGGTCATATGCTACCCAAGTGGGATGTGTTGCATCCCATGTTACACCGTCGGAGAGCGTCATCCAAACTTGAGTCTATGACCTTCATGTAGTTGACCGGATCTTCTTCCTCTACTCGCTTTCCACATTCAAATTTCACTTCCTCATTCCCAAACTTCAATGTTAGAGTTCCGTCATTCATATCCACCAATGCTTGGGCGGTGGCTAGGAATGGCCTCCCGAGGATGAGGGGGACCTCGGTGTCTTCTTCCATGTCTAGGATGACAAAGTCGGTTGGAAAGACGAATTTGTCAACTTTGACTAGCAGATTTTCGGCGACACCATGTGGGAACTTGACGGACCTGTCGGCGAGTTGTATGCTCATCTTTGTGGGGCTTGTTGTTCCTAGGCCGAGTCGCTTGAACATTGATGTGGGCATGAGGTTGATGCTAGCTCCAAGATCGGCTAAAGCATTTCGGACGGGGGACTTCCCAATCGAACAAGGGATTGTGAAGCTCCCGGGATCGATTTTCTTTTGTGGAAGTTTGTTGAGTACTAGAGCTGAGCATTCTTCGTCTAAGTTAACTAATTGCAATGATTCAATTTTCTTTTTGTGAGTGAGGAAATCCCTCATGAATTTTGCATATTTAGGCATTTGGGTTAGGACCTCAATAAAAGGAATATTGACATGCAATTGTTTTAGTAAGCTTTCGAACTTTGCGAATTGCTCATCGGTCTTTTGACGATTTAACCTACCGGGGTACGGGATTGGAGGAGTCTTGGTGGGCCCTTGATTTGGTGTAGAAGCTTTTTCTGGCGCAGGAGGAGTTACAGGCTGACTAGAATGGCTTCTTTTATTTGGCGACAATGGAGCATCCTCGGGACCCACGGTTCGATTTCTTAATGTGATGAGATGTACTTGTGCCTTTGGGTTCGTTTCGGTATTACTGGGTAATGCGCCTTGCGGTCTCTCGGAGAAATTTTGAGCTAGCTGATTTAATTGTTTTTCAACGTTTTGAATGCTAGCTTGTTGATTTCTGAAATTTGATTCCAATTGTTGAAATCGATCCGAGTTTTTCTTTTCAGTGTCAGAGATGAGGCGAGATACAGTATCTTCGAGCCTTTCTCTTCCACCTTGTTGTTGAGGAAAATTTTGCGGTTGTTGAGAATTAGTTCGTTGATTTTGTTGGTTACTACTATTGCCGGGATCTCTCCAACCAAGATTTGGGTGGTTACGCCATCCTTGGTTGTAGGTACCCGTTGGAGGACCCGACGGCCTAGGTCTATTATCCATGTAGTTTACCGTTTCAGTTTGTTCATCTAATTCTTTCATACAACTCCAATTTTCATGTGACCCACCACACCCTTCACAAGCCATAACCGAGGCCGTTTTTGTCATTTCTAGCCTTTTGATTTTTGAAGAGAGGGCCTCGATTTGGGCTTGTAAAGAGGTGCTTTCATCAACCTTATGGGCGCCCGGGGCAATAGATTTATTACCTCGGGGAGTGTGCCATTGAAAATTGGTTTGAGCAATTTCCTCAATTTGGTTATATATTTCATTTGGGCGACGATTACCTAAGAGTCCCCCGGAGCTTGAATCAAGTGTTTGTCTTGTGTGTGGCAACAATCCATTGTAGAAAGTGGATACTTGTTGCCATACCGCTAGACCATGGTGAGGACACTTTCTTAGAAGCTCCTTGAACCTTTCCCAAGTTTCATATAAGGATTCCCCATCCTCTTGTGAGTATGTATTAATTTCAGTCATTAATTTAGCCGTTTTAGCAGGAGGGAAATACTTATACAAAAACTTTTGGGCGAGTTCATCCCAGGTGTTTACCGATCCAACTGGGAGGGTGTTAAGCCAAGCCTTGGCTCGGTCTTTTAGTGAGAAAGGAAACATTCGAAGGCGGATGGCGTCATTTGATGCTCCATTGATCCGAAAGGTATCACATATTTCTAAAAAGTTAGTAATATGTAGATGGGGATCCTCGTCCGCAAGCCCGTGGAAGGTTGCGGAGTTTTGGAGCATTTGTATCAAATGCGGTCGAAGTTCGAAGTTGTTGGCCTCGACATTCGGTGCATTGATAGCAGCGCCAAGATTGCCTACGGTAGGCCGTAGGTAATCCATGAGGGTACGTTGGTCCGCCATTAGAAGTGGGTCCCCCGAAGCTTTCTCTTGATTTTTAGCTTTTTGTCTTTTTCTGAGAAAGCGCTCGGGTTCTTCTAGGGGTTCTTTTATGTCTCTACTAGAACTGGAGCTCATGCACTACGTAGGAGGTTCAAATGTGGCGCCTGGGTTCCGAGTCCTGCAACAAAAACAGAAAAGAACGCTGGTCAGAATGTTTATCACGGCCCCGTGCTCAGTGAGCACGGCCCGTGTTGAGAGATACAGAAATTGTTTTCTGGATTCCCAGTTACTGGGAGTTGGACACGACCCCGTGTTGCACCGACACGGCCCCGTGTTCAGCTCTCTGTAACTCAGAAAATAAAAACTGCCAGTGATGATGCTGGGCACGGCCCATGTCTGACCGGGCACGGCCCGTGCTGAGCTCTGCAGAAGCTGAAAAACTAAGAAAATCTAAAAAAAATAAAAAGAAAAATAAAAGATGATTAGGCCGTTGATTCCTAACTTTCTTAAAATCCTTGTGTCCCCGGCAACGGCGCCAAAAACTTGATGTGCGTGAAAGTGTTGTATATTTTAAGCCCTTTTTAACACTTATTTTAGCCAAGTTTTAAATTTATAAAACACGATATTTCACTAACACTAAACACACATATGGGCAAGTGCACCCATCGTTGAGTGTAGTATAGCGTTGGTAAGATACCGAGGTCGTCCAAGGACACAAGAGCTTTTAGTACCGGTTTATCCTCAACGTCTAACCAAAATAAAAGTTTGGAAAAATGTTTTAAACTAAGAAAAATAAAAACTAACTAAAATGCTGAAAATAAAAATAAAATAAAAACAGATAGACAAGATGAATCACTTGGTTCCGACTCGTATCTAGTATAACCTTTGATTATTTCCGCACTTTTGCACATAATTAAGAGATTATCTTAGTTATTGTAGTAGGCCCCTCTTTTGAAGGTGACGTTACCCTCACCCCAGTAGTTTGAGTCAGCAGGGATACAATCCTAAAGGGGTGGATTATTGGAAGATAATGAATTAAGTTATTAATGCAGTATTGTGGTAGGCCCCGCTTTTGGCGGTGACGTTACCCTCGACTAAGTAGTCTGAGTCAGCAGGGATACAGTCCTAAATAGCCGGGTTATAGTATTAATAGTAGTTAACTTATGAGGGGATCAAAGAGTTTGGACCCCCGCCATCCAATACCGTGAAGTATTGAAGGAGGTCCTACTAAATTTGACCCAGGTCCATTGCAGGACCTCTAAACGCTGAACAATGGCAAGACCTTTACCAAACCGTTCCCTTAACCCCCGACCAGGTAGCCAACATACCTCCATATAGACCGTGGAGATATGAATGGTGAAAATCCTTTATTTTATATAGACAGTAAAATAATGCCAAGACACCACGGACAAACGATAAGGAAAGATCACCTTCAACATAAGTAACTAGTTATTAAAGTCATTAATACAAAACCAAATAAAAAGTGCAAAAGATTAGAAATAAAAAGTATTATACTAGACACTTTGTCTTCACCAAGTGATGTAAGAGACTTAGGCAAACATGGCCTTGATTGTCAAGAACTCTTACGATCAATCTTGGATCCCGAGACGACTCACACACTCTATGATGGACAATGGATGATGGTGGTGGATGATGGTGTTGTGATGGTGGTGGGTGGTGGATGAAGTGTGAGAGAGGTGGTGTGCCAAGGGATGAGTTGCAATGAAACCAAGCACTCCTATTTATAGGCTGAACAGAGGCCTGGGCACGGCCCCGTGTTCGCTGGGCACGGCCCCGTGCCCGTCTGACACTCTCTCTCTTCATTAATTGTAATTCGCAATTACAATTAATGCGCCTGCATTACTTTCGGCACGCCCCCGTGTCCGCTGAGCACGGCCCGTGGTGGGCAATAGAAGCTTCTATAGGTTTGTCTTTTCTGCTGCTTCTTGGGCACGACCCCGTGCTGGCTGAGCACGGGGCGTGTTCAGCCTTCTGTTTTCTCTATTTTGCTTTGGAAGGTGCCGTTGAGGGTTCGGGCAATCCACTAATGTTCCTTTTCTTGTATTTATGTTGGATTTAGCTGTCTTTTTGCTTCTTTTGCGTTTTTGAGCTCATTTAATCCTGAAAATACAAAAGGAAGACAAAAACACTCTTTTTCCAATATTAGTACTAAAAAAGGGTTAGTTTTATGCCTCATTTGATGTAATTTATATGTTGCATTTTACACACATCACCATGATCGTTTGGGATCGAGGCAAATTTATAAGTTAGTAATAGCACAAAAGGCTTAGTCACGTGGACAAGTTTAATTTATAAGCCATGATCGTCTGGGATCGAGGCATTTAGTAATAGCACAAAAGGCTTAGTCACGTGGACAAGTTTAATTTATAAGCCATGATCGTCTGGGATCGAGGCATTTAGTAATAGCACAAAAGGCTTAGTCACGTGGACAAGTTTAATTTATAAGCCATGATCGTCTGGGATCGAGGCATTTAGGTGTGAATCAAAGTTCATTACTTTTCCTTGACAGAGAGTTGTAGGCTACCTCCGTCTTTAGTCTCAGAGGACGTTAATTATAGCCCGTAGGCACTTCCCTTCTAAGGGATGTTATTTTCCATTCATTTCATATTTCATGTTTAGAATGAAAACTTAATTTAATCAATCCATTATATGAAAATAAAAGTACAGAGTTGCCCTAAGCGGGTCTTTGAAGGGATAATGTGTCCTCGAAGGGACTGAAAAATAAATATGTCCTTATAAGGACTAATAAGGAAACGATCTTCAGTAAAAGGAGTTTCTTCTTCATTTTATTTCTGAATGCTTTCTCCTTGGATGCTCGTTTCATTCTAGCCGCAGTACGAAGCTCAACATCTCAGGGCTCCGGGTGTGGAGAACTCCTATTACGGCTTCTTCGCTTGGCGACGTATCCAATAAAAATTTGGAAGTAAAAATTTTTTAGATTAGGATTTAGAATATTCCTAAGTTAAGTCTAGACTCAGAGGTCAAGGAATGTGCTACTGTGTCATTGAGATTAAACACTAAAGGATAGTGTTTAATTCACTCAATGTTGGCTCTGATACCAACCTGTCACACCCCGATTTCCACGTGTCAACAGTGGGCCCGGTAGGGGAGTATCGTGACGTAGTTGGTAACATCATGGTCAAACAACACAATATATAAATGTACAGCGGAAGCAAAAGATAAATATATTACATTCCGAATATAAAGTAATATCAAAATATTACAACGGAAAGTAAAGGATCCACAGGCGGATCAATAAAAGAAAAGAAAACTGTTCAACAGACTTCAGGCATCTCGAACTTGCAAGATTCCTTATTAACGCCCTGAGCTTCCAGCAAAATTCGTTCAGTACCTGTCACTTAACCTTTTTGGAAAAATACGTCAGTTTACACTGGTAAATACAATTAACCGACTCATTTTGGAAAAAGAGTTTGAAAAGTGATTCGAGTGCAAACGGCACAAAATATCTTGACACATTGATTAAAATGCACAGAGGCAAAATTAATCTTTTATAACTTAGGACAATTTTATTAATAAAAATCTTGTATCCGATTTACATGGTTGTCCAACATTTAGGGCCGGTGATTATACAATACAAGCCGGACAAGATTAATCGACACACCACAAATATAATCTCACAAGAAGACACCCTTACGAGTGAGTATACGTTATACATATGCAACAGGAGGTGTTTTGTCTACACCTTGTGCTTACGTCGTGGCCATTCACTTTTTAAAATGAGCCAAGGATATCCAGGACACGGTCATTAACCCCCAATGTTATTTGTTATCAATCAATACAGATTAAAACGGGATTATGCAATTTAATCATCTCCGATTAAAAGGTTTCTACACCCGACCAAGCGGTATTTTTATAATACCGTATCCCAAGCCCGTATAAGGGAAAATAAGTTAAAAGTATTTACCTGAGCTAGCAATGCAATTTATACTCAGCCGTATATTCTAATCAGCAAGCATAAGTACTTCTACTGGGGCTCTCAATCTGGAACGAAGGTTTTATTAACCTATTAGATTCCTAACGGGTCTTGTTTAAGTCGTAACTTAGACCGGTTAGTTTTAAGGAAGTTTTACGGTTCAAACGCATGATTAAGCGAAGATCGGAATAGAATGTGATTTAGACCCGACAAGTTTGAAGACTTGTATAATATGGGTAAACTAAACACATTCTGGATTTTGAGATAAAAAGGATAAGGTTTGACCCGTTTCGGCTAATTTATGCAAACTAGTTACATAAACCGAACCGAACGCGCCAGAGGCGTAACGGGTAACCATATGGGTCCTAAACAGGTTTCCTAAGTTAATTATGCCTCAAATATGTTGTGACATCAGTAAGATGTCTTTCATTATGCCCGAAACGTTTTTAAACACAAACTAGGCCTCGTAGGGGTAGTTTGGTCATTTAAAAGATTATAAAAGAGTTTAAGTATTTATCTGAGTTACAGGTCTGATGTAATCAGTAAAAATACTCAATTTAATAAGTTGTAATAGTAGGGTAAAGTATATATGTGAATTTACCCATTATAACCAAACTATGCACCGAAGGGGCATTTTGGTAATTTCACATAAGCCGAAAAGCTCAAAACCGAAGTCTGAGTTAATCAACCTTTGTTTACTGTTAAAACATTCTAAGTTGCCTAAAATATCAGTAGGTATCAACCTGGATATGTTCAATATAATTTTTATACATACTATGCATTAAAAACGCTAAATAAGGCGGATAAGAGTCGTTTACGGGTTCGATACATAAAGCTGATATTTTTATACTTCCAAAAGGCTTAAAATAATTTGTTTAACATATCTAATCAGTAGAAAAAGGTTTGGAGTCGTTTAGATATGTAAAACTCATTTTATGGCCCGTAAGGGCAAAACCGACAATTACCGGATTAAGCCTACGACTACTAGTTATGCTCAGCCTAAAATTAATTAAAAATCTTAAAAATTCCCAAAATAATATATTACATTAGTGGGTATTAAGTTTGATACCAAAAAGTAGGCTTAACTAGGCTATACGCTAATTACGCCGTTTTATTAACATAAAGCTTTCAATTTGCGCTAATGAACATAACTCTCAATCTATACTTCAAACTGATATAAAACTTTGCATACATGTTTATATATCAGTAGTTTAAGTTTCTACTCTTTTACATTTCCAAAAATCACGTTTTAAGGTAATAAGGGCATAATGGTCAACATATGAGCTATTAACGGACACGCGTAAACGAATGGGTCAATCAATGAACCAACCACAGAGGGTTATGCTAACATGTAGCCTGGTCCTAAGGAAGCTCTAAGGCATTTCCAAATCATACTAAAACGGGTCAGAACTAAAGTCAAAGCAAAAGTCAAAGCTTTGCGACTTTCGGTTCCGAATCGGTTCAAAACGGAAAGTTGTCGAATCAAACAAGCTTAGACAAGTTCTTATGCTTATTATCAAATTATATGAATGATAAAATAGGTTACATGCCTTTTACATTGTTAATTATGCGTTAAACGAAAGATTACATTTCTGTTGACTTTTTCTAATCATCTTTGACTCGACAAAAGACCTAGTTAGGATGGGAATCAGTGGATGCCCTTTTAAGGGTTTAAAGCCCACATAATTACCAACTTATAACTACCTTTGATTCGACTAATCACTGGACCATTAGTGATTAATCGTTAAGTCAACCTTTAATTACGACGGTTGACTTTTAAGCTAAACTAAGCTAAAACTTAAACTGAGGAAAGATTAGAAAACTTACTGAAGTCCTAAGCTTGATTAGGAAGGTCTTGTGTCTGCTCTTAAGCTCCCAAAAGCTCCAGAATTGCACAAGTGAAGTGTGTAGAATGTGTTGCAACTTCTTGGCTTTATATAGTGTTTAGATCACCACAAATTCTTGACACCCAAGTCTATGAGTGACCACAACATCTTAACAAGTGTCCCTAAATGTTTAGGGGGTGTTTAGGGGCCAAGTAAGATGAGGAAAATCGGATGAGAGTGAGTTGCAACGCTTAAAACAGCCAACAGGCGAAATCTGGTCGCTGGCACATGCATGCGCATCGTAGGGGTTGTATGCCTACGATGCGCAAGGCTTCTGATCAGCCCATACCTTTTCCATTTGTTGCATAAGTGTCTCTTGGCCCTTCCGAAAGGTCAAGTAACCTTTATTTTTGCAATTTGGACCCTCTAATTTGACATATAAGGGCTCCAAGGCATTTACCTATTATGTTTAGCCCCCGGTTAACTTTATTGTCACCCGAAAAGTCCAAACTTTCAACGTTAACGCTTTTAACCCTTGTAAACGAATTTGATCACAACTTGCTCATACGATAACGAAACTTTATGAAACTTATATCGTGCATTATAGTGAGCATAATTAACCGTTACAAAGCTTCGGGTTTGCTAAAAGGTCACCCAGAGGTATAACTTAAACATGTTGACACATTTAACCCTTGTGGTTTGAAATCTCTCACTTTTAGCTTCGTATGATCCATGATTTATCCGTCTAAGGGTATAAACATCATGTAGGGTTATTGTAAAGTATATTTATCCATTGTTGACATTTTGAACCCCTATTTTCACATACTTTCTATGTTTGTCAACTTTAGTCCCTCTAAAGTATACTTTCTCACGTTCAAGATTATGACACGTGTCAATACCTTATAGGAAGTGAATTTTCGAGGTGTTACAACCCATACCATTTTCAAAATAAAATCCTCAATTATTAATGAAAAATACCATTAACGAGTTTATATGAAAACCAACACGTTCAGCGGAAGCAAATAGTAAACCAATGTTAAACTGTTCCAAAAACCAATGTATGATATCAATAGTCCAATAACATGAATCCCTCCAGTCGACCCATGACCACTCCAGCTACTCCAGACAGCAAGTTCCCAAATCCAAGATATTTAACGACCCGCGAACATGCAACAAGTGTATCAGACAACGCTGGTGAGTTCATAGTTTTACGAAAACGTTGATTACCAAGTGTTTAGTTAATCCATTTGAATTTAATTCTGAAAGTAATGTTGATAATATCTCGATACTGAATAAGACGGCTCCTGATGTATGTTTTGCCCGTTCCCCAGTGCTCCTATCAAAGCACTGGGCCCGACTGGATCATTAGTTCACAACCGTCCTCCCCTGTACGGTGTGAGGGTGCCAAACCTAAGTAGCGCTACCAACTAATACCCCGTTACCTCCCCGGTAACAAAAGATGGGACTTAAGAGATAGAGAGTGAGAATATTATCCAACATCCCAGTTTTACCCAAAAGACTTATCCCTCCCCGGGATAGCCACTGACTGTCCCAACCACCGGGACGCATGCTCAAGAGATGAACTCACCTTAGTTTTGCTCGGTAAAATAAAGCACGTGTTCCCAGTTGGTCAATTAGTTCCTAGTGTGGTTGCCAATAACAGTCAGTCTCTTATTCATCCAAACCACGCATGTAACAAGTTGCATATAGTGTACAGGTTATCACACAGTCGCATAACAGCCATTGAACCACATATATTTCACATAATCAACTCGCGTCTTACGCTGACAATTAGCAGTTTAATACATAAGTCAAGTAGGTGTGCCGCCCGTTTGACCAAAGACCGACGAGATGGTAGTCTAGTAACTGTGCGGCCCAGACCAATTCCAGGCCCACTCACATATGCGTTTAGGCCAAGATTTGCACAGTTCACATTTGTTCATGCATTAGGGTGTGAGCCCACACATCACAGTCCAACGATACCCAAATAATCCGATCCAATATTAAGATTCATGAGTCCAATTATCAACTACTAAATACCACATCACTTACATAACAATCAACATAATAATTTACCATCCTCTACATCCTCAAACAGTAGCACCCACACCAAAAGTATCATGCAACCCTAGTCACTAATATGCAAGAACACTTAAGCTGGTGGCCCAGTTTAAACGTGATGTGTGTATGGCCCATGTAGTAACAATTAACAATCCACAACCTTATTCAACATTTATAGATTATACTGTGTATTAAGGAGATCAATTTCATCAATCCATTATTCAATAGAAGCACATGTAATTCTAACAATTATCATGGGTGGCATATTACAATACATCATAAAAACATCGCATCATGATCATCAATATTGAACCCGTAACATACCTCATAAATATAAATAGCCTACAATTCTAAGCATCAATTATCATGCAAACATACACAATCAACACTTTGTTAATCAAGGTTAAATATGTACACAAAGTCAACAGTTAACATGGATATAGATTCACTAAAGTCTTCGGCCCAGTCATACTTATTGTGATCAGAATTATTGTGCGGCCCAATGAAATTGAAGTGTGAATTAGAATTGTCGGCCATTGACAATTGTTTGAGAATGAAGCTGTCAGGTTGCATGTGATGTAATAAAATTCTAGATTCATTGTTAAGGTCAATAAATCAAACCGCCACCAACATATTCATCATAATAAAAAACTTTCAATTCACATAACATTCATATAACCTAACCCTCATGGAACATACGTACACGCTTTTTGTTAATCAAGCACACACACAAACAAAATTAAACAAATCAGATTTATTACGAACACAAAGTTACTAACCAGAAACCCGATGAAAGAAGATGATGCCTCGTTGGGGGGGGGGGGTCACTGCCGTCGCTAGTCAGGGGGGGTGATTAGGTTTCTTTTCCTTTTTTTTATAAAATCTCCTTCTAGTATACGTATTATACAATTCCCTAATATATAACTTGAAGTCTAATAATGTGGGCTTCATAAATCGTGGATCAAGTCTTAACAGTGGGCCAAAGTTTAAACCTTAATGTGGGCCGAGTTGCATTAAAGTGATTACTATCTGGCCGGCCCAATCGAGTTGGGTTTACGTATCATTTGGGTTCGGGCTCAGGTTTGATCTCAGGAAGCATAGGCCGAGATACTAGTGAGATGGCCCAAGTCTTTACACGGCCCAATCCAGCCGTTATGCACATAGGGTAGCCTAATATCCCACTCGGTCACACACACTATGTTTACATAAAACAAGCTTGCCTTAGCCAGGAACACGAATGAAGAATGAAAAGAAAACAAAGTTACGAGATTACACAATGCTAACCTTAAGAGTTCGGGTTGTCACATCATCCCCAACTTGAAAGAAATTTCGTCCTGAAATTTGACAAGTAAGCACAAAGGAGTGAAGTGAGAAATCAAAATTGTTGCGGATTTTCCTCAGGTGCCACATCATCCCCAACTTGAAAGGAATTTCGCCCTGAAATTCACCTAGTTGCATGGGGAGTGATTCAGTAGTTTTGAACATGTGAGGATACTTGAGCTTCATCTGATCTTGCATTCCTACGCGAACTCCGGTCCACATCTTGAGTTCCAGCGAACTCTCGCGATTGGAATTCGACTATGTTAAGGAACCTGGTCCATGTTTTCAACAGATTTCTTGACAACTGCAGCTTGTCGTTAACCTTAGGCGCTAGCAGGGGCATCACAAGTGTTTCATGGAACAATACTTCTTAGGTTCGAGACATAAATGACATCGCGTACATTACCTAATTCGTTAGGTAACTCGATTTTGTGAGTTATATCACCCACCGTTCCAGAAATCCGAATGTCCCAGCGTACCACAAACTAAGCTTGCTACGTTTCCCATAGCGTGCCACACCCTCCCAGGGTGAGATTTTCAACATGATACGATCGCCTACATCGAACTCCCAGTGTTTCCTAAGCTTACCAACTTTTCTGACGGTCACGCGTTGCCGCCAAATGATTTCTGATCTAAACAATCTTCCCAATAGGTTCGAGTACAAGCTCTGGATCTGTGATTAGGTTGTCACCCACCTTGTCCAACAAGGAAGTTGGCATTGTCATCCATGGAATGCCTCAAACAGAGTTGTATGCATACAAAAAAAAACGGTAACGGCTGCAGTAGAGCTCACCCAAAGATAAGTGTCCTTCCCAAATGTTTACTATAGTGAATCACGCACATGCTTGCAGCATGTCTTCGTGTGTCAGGATGGTTCGTTACTCTGTCCGGTTGTCCTACAGTGATAAGTAATGCTCATGTCTAGACGTGAGCCAAGGGTGTTGTGTATTGCCTGACATGAATCAAGGATATATCAAAATCAGAGATGACAGGAGTTGGCACTTCGTGCCCTAAAGCCACCTCTCTTAGAGGAATGTCCACAAGCTGTGAAGACTCGTCAGTTCATCGATTGCAAGAAAGTATGCCAGTAACGTGAGTCCATCAACGATCACCCAGATGATAATGTTTCCATTTCGAGTTGCAAGTAGACCAGTGACAAAAATCATGGCAATCTGTTCTCATTTCCCTATGGGTGTTTCCGATTACTGATACTCCACCTCGACTTTCCCACAAGTCAAACATCACTCACAAACATAGCTAGGTGGGCCTTCATGTCCGATCACCAATGCAAGATTTATAGATCCTAATATCTCTTATCAAACCCAGACGACTAGAATATCGAGGCCGGTGTGTTTTTCTAAACACAAGTTCCTTCAGTTGCCGTATAATGAGGCCCACATTCGTTCCAAGAGATAGCGAATATCGTTCGACCTGCCAAGGGTTGCATCTCCATGCCCCGCATGGGTTTATCTTGAAAATTCTCTTCCTTCAGTTCTCCAGTTTGAACAGAGTGGGTCTGATCAGGTAAGTCAGAGTCGATAGTGAGCTGCAAAGCTCGTATACATCCAAGTTTCACAGTCTTAATCGTCCAAAAATTCCATCCAATGATGTCATTAACTGATTTAGCTTTCCGAAACAGAAGTACACGGGAGACCCTTGTTATCGGTCTAAGCAGTGCACCTAGTACCGTCCAAGTAATGCCTCCAACTTAAATCCAAAGACCATGGTTTCCATCGCAGGTTGTGATTCGTGCAACTCCTCTTGTAATTCCACTACGTAAGCCATCACTTTCTCGTGTTGCATCGGCGTGTAACTGGGACTCCGATTCGAACCATCATGGTATGCCACTAAATCACCCGTACCCTCGGGTAAAGACGATGCTCAGAGCATTGCAGAGTTAGGATTCGAAAGCTAAAAACACGTCCTCCTGTTTTTTCTTTCACGAACACAGCACCCTGCTGTGCTAAAGAGATTTAAGCTGCGCGACCTTCGAAAATCCTGTGGTTAAGCTGCGATAGTATCTAGTGAGACCAAGAAATTCCTGTATCCTCGAAGGGATCTTTGATATTGATCAGTTTCTAACAAAATGGATCTTAGCGAGATCCACGTGTATTCCCACTTAGTTGTTTATATGACTAAAAATGTGTACTTCCCGAATCCTGAAGTGAAACTTAGGTAGACTTCGCACGTTGATCCTCCTCCCCTAGAAGCTCTACAATGAAATACAAGTGTCGTTCATGGTGCTCCTTTCTCCTGGAAATGATTCAAGACGTCCTCAGTAAACACGGTCGATTCATGTGACCCATAAAGCTGCTGGTGTGTTGTTTATCCCAAATGGTCATGGAATAATTCTTCCTGTGTCTCCTGGAAATGGCCGCATTGCATTCAATATGCCATCTTAGGAACATCCTCCTCTTGGGCTTCCATCAAGTGAGTGTCTGATCTTAAGTCGGTTTCCGAATAGAAGCTTGATCATTGCAGCGGGTCAAGCAGGTTGTCGATTCGAGATAGAGGGTGACGGTCTATGATTGCCACCTTGGGGTAGTCTGTACACGTACGAAAGGACTTGTCCTTCGTTTCCACAATAGAGCTTGGGCTCCCTAGAAGAAGGAGCTAGATCGCTAAAACTCCCACCCGGTAGTTCCTGAAGTTGACTAGACAGTTCTTGCAACCCTCCTGGTGCAAGACGGTATGAAGTACGAGTGATCAAGGCTGCTTCTTGCGTGAGATTAAACTGAGAATCTGCCTAACAGTTGTGGAGGTAAGCCCGAAAGTTCCTCGGGTAACAAACCGAGAGGGATCACAAACAATTGGTGGATCCTCGATCCTCTTTTCCCCCAGCCCTATCATCACTAACGGTTGCTAACACAGCGGAGTAATCCCTCCATAGACACTTCTGGGTCTTCATTGCTGATATGGTGCTAACCTTTACACCACTCTGACACTTCAGAGTATAAAACGACGCAAAATTTTCTTCCCACAGGGTATATCTACGCGATATCTAGACGGCCAACTTACCCAACTACTGCATCGAGACCATCAAGGATAGCAGAAGGAAAGTCGATGTCGAACACTTGTCCCACAAGGTCGAGTTTGCATCCCAACAAAAATATAAGGTTTCCATTGCCTTGCCATCAGCCGTTTTCATAACAGGTTCGTTTTCAAGAAGCATTAGGGTTAAGTAGAACAGTGACAAAGTGATTAGTTACCAAGAACGTGTAGGCCACCATGTTGTTATAATCCTGGCGTCGCCCATGCCCATCCTAAATGACCTTCCACGAGTACCACATCCAGTGTTGTTGCTACTGCTACTAGAACTCCCAAAACTGTCATTGTTCCCAGGGTTGTTGGCGTCTTGCCTTAACATCGGCCATTCCTTGTTGAAGCCACCATCATTTTCCATACCGAAGGTCATGATTTACGAGTACCTTGATGTCATCATGACTGTTGCTTCTAATGTCGATGCTCGAAATGGAGTCCTGCGGCCTTTCGCTAACAGGGTCCACCTTTTCACATTCCATGCCACGTCCTAAGGCGCTGCTTATTGTGCTGGCAGTTACACATTCTACACCATGGCCGACTGTCATTGTTTATATCCTGATTGATTCGTGAGAGTTGACTCTCATAAGTCGTTGTCTAGGGTTTAAGGATTCAGTTGAAGTCAATTTGCTGGTGTTCGCTGCCGGTAATCAGGGTCGTTCTAGTACTGAGGTTGGTAAGGCACTACGCTCATCCTCTTGTCCATCATTCTTGCATGTTGACTGAGTACTACACAATATGTTTCCTGAGTGTTTGCAGAAGTGATCGCACGTCGAGGTCTAAGACGTTAGTACAGTGAGTTCCAGCAAACAAAGAGGAGTGTGAGAAGTATAGACCAATCATTGATGTTGCAACATCCAACTCAAGGACGTTCGTACAAGCACCTAACATTCTACACAGTTCGCTAGGCGTTCAGATGAGTGTTCAGGTGATACTCGATAACATCGAGATTCGTAAGGATTCAGAGAGGAGTGAAAAGATCACGTTCGAGTAGGAGACAATTAATGCTATGACTCCTATAGATTGTTGTCTTTCACATTGATCAATTAATGGGACGGAACACCTTTTTCACTTGTTAAGCCTCACTGGGACTCACATGCACCCCACATTATTATCATGTGTGCACCCACAATAATACTGCGATTTGCATGCTCAACTCAGTTCCTCTTAACTCATGTCAAATGGTTCCTCCAACTCGAGTAGCAAACAAAGAGCATCACGAAACGTGGGTCATGAATGTTTAGGGAAATACCACCCTATCAGTCACATAACACAGGCAAGTAATACATGAATTCATACCATTGTGCTAAACGTGCAATCTCATGCAATATCATATGTAAGTGTTCACTAGTTATACAGTACAATGAGTATACGAGAGATGAACCTTGCAATTTGGAGCCGAGTGTCATGGTCGATTTCGGATTTGTTCAGTTATAGTCTGGTTTTATAAAAAAGTTTTAAAACCAAGTTCACTATAACCAGTGGCTCTGATACCAAACTGTCACACCCCCAAAAATACCACCTAGGGAATGTCCCTGTTAGGCGTGTGACATACCAACAACAAGCCACTAATTACCTTGAACCCATACCATTTTCAAAATAAAATCCTCAATTATTAATGAAAAATACCATTAACGAGTTTATATGAAAACCAACACGTTCAGCGGAAGCAAATAGTAAACCAATGTTAAACTGTTCCAAAAACCAATGTATGATATCAATAGTCCAATAACATGAATCCCTCCAGTCGACCCATGACCACTCCAGCTACTCCAGACAGCAAGTTCCCAAATCCAAGATATTTAACGACCTGCGAGCATGCAACAAGTGTATCAGACAACGCTGGTGAGTTCATAGTTTTACGAAAACGTTGATTACCAAGTGTTTAGTTAATCCATTTGAATTTAATTCCGAAAGTAATGTTGATAATATCTCGATACTGAACAAGACGACTCCTGATGTATGTTTTGCCCGTTCCCCAGTGCTCCTATCAAAGCACTGGGCCCGACTGGGTCATTAGCTCACAACCGTCCTCCCCGGTATGGTGTGAGGGTGCCAAACCTAAGTAGCGCTACCAACTAATACCCCGTTACCACCCCGGTAACAAAAGATGGGCCTTAAGAGATAGAGAGTGAGAATATAAGCCAACATCCCAGTTTTACCCAAAAGACTTATCCCTCCCCGGGATACCCACTGACTGTCCCAACCACCGGGACTCATGCTCAAGAGATGAACTCACCTTAGTTTTGCTTGGTAAAATAAAGCACGTGTTCCCAGTTGGTCAATTAGTTCCTAGTGTGGTTACCAATAACAATCAGTCTCTTATTCATCCAAACCACGCATGTAACAAGTTGCATATAGTGTACAGGTTATCACGCAGTCGCATAACAACCATTGAACCACATATATTTCACATAATAAACACGCGTCTTACGCTGACAATTAGCAGTTTAATACATAAGTCAAGTAGGTGTGCCGCCCGTTTGACCAAAGACCGACGAGATGGTAGTCTAGTAACTGTGCGGCCCAGACCAATTCCAGGCCCACTCACATATGCGTTTAGGCCAAGATTTGCACAGTTCACATTTGTTCATGCATTAGGGTGTGAGCCCACACATCACAGTCCAACGATACCCAAATAATCCGATCCAATATTAAGATTCATGAGTCCAATTATCAACTACTAAATACCACATCACTTACATAACAATCAACATAATAATTTACCATCCTCTACATCCTCAAACAGTAGCACCCACACCAAAAGTATCATGCAACCCTAGTCACTAATATGCAAGAACACTTAAGCTGGTGGCCCAGTTTAAACGTGATGTGTGTATGGCCCATGTAGTAACAATTAACAATCCACAACCTTATTCAACATTTATAGATTATACTGTGTATTAAGGAGATCAATTTCATCAATCCATTATTCAATAGAAGCACATGTAATTCTAACAATTATCATGGGTGGCATATTACCATACATCATAAAAACATCGCATCATGATCATCAATATTGAACCCGTAACATACCTCATAAATATAAATAGCCTACAATTCTAAGCATCAATTGTCATGCAAACATACACAATCAACACTTTGTTAATCAAGGTTATATATGCACATAAAGTCAACAGTTAACATGGATATAGATTCACTAAAGTCTTCGGCCCAATCATACTTATTGTGATCAGATTTATTATGCTGCCCAATGAAATTGAAGTGTGAATTAGAATTGTCGGCCATTGACAATTGTTTGAGAATGAAGCTGTCAGGTTGCATGTGATGTATTAAAATTCTGGATTCATTGTTAAGGTCAATAAATCAAACCGCCACCAACATATTCATCATAATAACAAACTTTCAATTCACATAACATTCATATAACCTAACCCTCATGGAACATATGTACACGCTTTTTGTTAAGCAAGCACACACACAAACAAAATCAAACAAATCAGATTTATTACGAACACAAAGTTACTAACCAGAAACCGATGAAAGAAGATGATGCCTCGTTGGGGGGGGGTGTCACTGCCGTCGCTAGTCAGGGGGGGGTGATTAGGTTTCTTTTCCTTTTTTTATAAAATCTCCTTCTAGTATACGTATTATACAATTCCCTAATATATAACTTGAAGTCTAATAATGTGGGCTTCATAAATCGTGGATCAAGTCTTAACAGTGGGCCAAAGTTTAAACCTTAATGTGGGCCGAGTTGCATTAAAGTGATTACTATCTGGCCGGCCCAATCGAGTACGTATCACTTGGGTTCGGGCTCGGGTTGGATCTCAGGAAGCATAGGCCGAGATACTGTAACACCTCGAAAATTCACGTCCTATAATGTGTTGACACGTGTCATATGTTTGAACGTGTGAAAGAATGTTATAAAAGGATTAAAGTTGACAATCATGGAAAGTATATGAATATACGAGTTCTAAATGTCAACAGTGAATAAATATATTGTACATTAACCCTACATGATGCTCATACCTTCAAACGAATAAATCATGGATCATACGAAACTAAATATGGAAGAAAGTGAGAGATTACAAACTACAGGGGTTAAATGTGTCAACATGTTTAAGTTATACCTCTGAGTGACCTTTTGACAAACCCGAAGCTTTGTAACGGTTAATTATGCTCACTAGAATGCACGATATAAATTTCATAAAGTTTCGTTATCGTATGAGAAAGTTATGATCAAATTCGTATGTGAGGGGTTAAAAGCGTCAACGATGAAGTTTAGGACTTTTCGGGTGACAATAAAGTTAACCGAGGACTAAACAAAATGGTTATATGTCTTAAAGCCCCTATAAATCAATTTGGAGGGTTCAAGATGCAAGAAAATGAAGTCTAAACAAAGTTTGAAGAGCCAAGGATCAAAACGCAATAAATAAAAATCTGATTTGATCAGACAATGCCTCGCGCCACGCGAAGCCCCAGGGGGGGGGTCTACGCGTGCCGCGAGGGACTACCAGTTTCGCAAAAGTTGGGTTTTTGCTTGCTAAGTGCTTTCTACTCGACTTTTATCCGATTTTCCACATAATGGGCGACCCCTAAGTGACTCCTAGACATTTAGGGACACTTGTTAGTGATCAAACATCAATGATCAGACATAAGTTTTGCAAATTGCTGAATTTACCTGTCAAAACCTTGAGTATAGATTATGAGGTAGAGTTAGCAGATGGCACCATAGAAACCGTCTCAATTGTGTTAGATGGATGAGTTATATCCATTAAGAACCACTCTTTTCCTCTGTCCCTACTTCCATTTAAGTTAGCCGGTTTTGACATAGTTTTGGGTATGGACTGGTTATCTCATAACCAGGCCCAAATTGTCTGCAACAAGAAACAAGTGGTAATAAAGACTCCGTCTGGTGAATCACTTACCATTCGGGGAGATACCCAGTATGGGCTGCCTGAGTAAGTGACTATGCTCAAAGCTTCAAAGTGTTTAAAGAAGGGTTGTGTCATCTACATGGCACAAGTGATTATTGATGAGCCTAAACCGAAGGTAGAAGACATCCCTGTCATTTCTGAATACCCAGAAGTTTTTCCGGAAGAACTACCTGGTTTGCCACCAGATAGGCAAGTGGAATTCAGAATTGACATCATCCCTGGAGCAGCACCTGTTGCTAGAGCACCTTACTGGTTAGCACCAACGGAGATGAAGGAATTGAGAACACAACTGGATGAATTGCTAGCTAAAGGTTTCATTAAACCTAGTTCGTCTCCATGGGGAGCACCTGTCCTGTTTGTCAAGAAGAAGGATGGGTCGATGCGTCTGTGCATCGACTCTCGTGAACTTAATAAGGTCACAATAAAGAATAGGTATCCATTGCCCAGAATCGACGATCTGTTCGATCAGCTACAAGGGGCAAGTTATTTCTCGAAGATTGACTTAAGGTCAGGCTACCACCAACTGAAGGTTAGAGATGAAGACGTACACAAAACTGCATTTAGGACTCGTTACGGTCATTACGAGTTCCTAGTGATGCCTTTTGGGCTCACTAATGCACCAGCTGCGTTCATGGATCTCATGAATCGCGTTTGCAAGCCTTACTTAGATAAATTCGTCATCGTTTTCATCGACGACATTCTTATCTACTCGAAGAACCAAGCTGACCATGAGAAACACCTTCGCTGTATTCTCAAACTCCTACATCATGAGAAGCTCTATGCCAAATTCTCTAAATGTGAATTTTGGCTTCGAGAAGTCCAATTCCTTGGACATGTGGTTAGTGAGCGTGGTATCCAAGTGGATCCCGCTAAGGTGGAAGCTGTTATGAACTGGCAAGAGCCAAAGACGCCTACAGAGATTCATAGCTTCCTGGGATTAGCATGATATTATAGGCGTTTCATTGAAAATTTTTTAAGGATTGCTGCACCCTTAACGTCCTTGACTAAGAAGAAAGTAAAGTTCGTTTGGGGCCCTAAGCAGCAAGAATCCTTTGATATCCTTAAACAAAAGTTGAGCAACACCCCAGTACTGACATTGCCAGATGGAATAGAAGATTTTGTGGTTTACTGCGATGCATCGCACACTGGCATGGGGTGTGTGCTTATGCAGAAAGGCAAGGTTATTGCCTATGCATCACGACAGTTAAAAGTGCATGAAAAGAATTACACCACCCACGACTTGGAGTTGGGTGTCGTGGTATTCGCACTAAAACTATGGAGGCATTACCTATATGGAATCAAGTGTGTGATCTATTCTGATCACAAGAGCCTCCAGCACCTGTTTAACCAGAAGGATTTAAACATGAGGCAACGCCGTTGGATGGAGACTTTAAATGATTATGATTGTGAAATCAGATATCATCCCGGCAAGGCGAATGTAGTCGCTGATGCCTTGAGTCGAAAGGAAAGGGTGAAACCCATCCGAATCAATGCCAAGCGCATGGAGATAAAGAACAGTTTGACTGAAAGGTTGTTAGCTGCACAGAAGGAAGCTGTGTTGGAAGCTAACTATCCTAATGAAAAGCTAGGAGTAACTGAGGAGCAGTTATCTCTTGGCAAAGACGGAATTCTGAGATTGAATGGACGAATATGGGTTCCAATTTATGGAGGACTTCGAGATGTTATCCTTTAGGAAGCCCATAGTTCTAAATATTCCGTTCATCCTGGAGCTGATAAGATGTACCAGGATCTAAGGGCAAACTATTGGTGGATAGGCTTGAAAAGGTCTGTAGCTGCCTATGTAGCTAAGTGCTTGACTTGTGCGCAAGTCAAAGCAGAACATCAAAAGCCGTCAGGCTTGCTACAACAGCCTGAACTTCCTACGTGGAAGTGGGAAATGGTAACTATGGATTTTATCACCAAGTTACCAAAGACGAGGAAAGGAAACGATACAATATGGGTTATAGTTGATAGACTGACTAAGTCAGCACATTTCCTACCCATTAAGGAGACTTATAGCTCCGACATGCTAGCCCAATTATACGTGGATAAGATTGTAGCCTTACATGGCATACATGTGTCTATTATCTCTGACAGAGATACTAGATACACGTCACATTTTTGGAAAAGTTTCCAGCAATCTTTGGGCACGCGTTTAAATTTCAGTACGGCATACCACCCTCAGACTGACGGACAGAGTGAGCGTACCATCCAAACATTGGAAGACATGCTACGTGCATGTGTAATTGATTTAGGTGGTAGTTGGGATAACCACCTACCCTTGATTGAGTTCTCCTACAACAATAGCTACCACACCAGCATAAAGGCTGCGCCTTTCGAGGCCTTATACGGTAGAAAGTGTAGAACGCCCGTTTGTTGGGCGGAAGTTGGAGATGTCCAATTATCAGGACCAGAGATAGTCTTTGAAACAACGGACAAGATTGTCCAGATTCGCGACCGTCTCAAAGCTGCCCGAGATAGGCAGAAGAGTTACGCAGATCCAAAGCGTAAAGCTTTTCACTTCGAAGTAGGTGACAAAGTGTTGCTTAAAGTATCACCCTGGAAGGGAGTGATGCGGTTTGGTGAGAAAGGCAAGCTAAGCCCAAGATACATAGGACCTTTCGAGGTTATCGAACGTGTCGGGTCGGTTGCCTATAAGCTAAACTTACCTGAAGAGCTCAGTGGTATTCATAATGTATTCCATATCTGCAATCTGAAGAAGTGTTTCGCTGACGAATCACTGGTTATACCATATACAGATGTGCATATAGATGAGAGCTTAAAATTTGTGGAAAAACCATTGTCGATTGAAGATCGACGGGTTAAGAAGCTTCGAAGGAAGCATGTGCCTATTGTAAAGGTCAAATGGGATGCCCGTAGAGGTCCCGAATACACGTGGGAGATTGAGTCCACGATGAAAGAAAAGTACCCTTATTTATTTCAGTAAATCTTGGGTCGAGATTTATTTTAAGGGGGTGAGGATGTAACACCTCGAAAATTCACGTCCTATAATGTGTTGACACGTGTCATATGTTTGAACGTGTGAAAGAATGTTATAAAAGGATTAAAGTTGACAATCAGGGAAAGTATATGAATATACGAGTTCTAAATGTCAACAGTAAATAAATATATTGTACATTAACCCTACATGATGCTCATACCTTCAAACGAATAAATCATGGATCATACGAAACTAAATATGGAAGAAAGTGAGAGATTACAAACTACAGGGGTTAAATGTGTCAACATGTTTAAGTTATACCTCTAAGTGACCTTTTGACAAACTCGAAGCTTTGTAACGGTTAATTATGCTCACTAGAATGCACGATATAAATTTCAAAAAGTTTCGTTATCGTATGAGAAAGTTATGATCAAATTCGTATGCGAGGGGTTAAAAGCGTCAACGATGAAGTTTAGGACTTTTCGGGTGACAATAAAGTTAACCGAGGACTAAACAAAATGGGTATATGTCTTAAAGCCCCTATAAATCAATTTGGAGGGTTCAAGATGCAAGAAAATGAAGTCTAAACAAAGTTTGAAGAGCCAAGGATCAAAACGCAATAAATCAAAAATCTGATTTGATCAGACAAGGCCTCGCGCCACGCGAAGCCCCAGGGGGGGGGGGGTCTACGCGTGCCGCGAGGGACTACCAGTTCCGCAAAAGTTGGGTTTTTGCCTGCTAAGTGCTTTCTACTCGACTTTTATCCGATTTTCCACATAATGGGCGACCCCTAAGTGACTCCTAGACATTTAGGGACACTTGTTAGTGATCAAACATCAGTTGTAGCATTGTGTGTCAATGATCCATGTGTTCTTGATCACTATATAAAGCCATGAAGTTGCAACTCATTCTTCACACCTTTCTCTTGCATTCCTGATCATTTCTGGAGCTCAAGACTTCTCTCAAGTGATCTCTGGTCGTTCATAGGACTCTTGTAAGTTTGCTTAACCTTTCTTAGTTAAGTTTTTGCTTAGTTTAGCTTAAAAGTCAAACCGTCGTAATTAACGGTTGACTTCAAGATTAATCACTAATGGTCCAGTGAGTAGTCGAATTAAAAGTAGTTATAAGTTGGTAATTATGTGGGTAATAAACCCTTAAAAGGGTTCCCCCTGATTCCCACTCTAACTAGGTCAAATGTCGGGTCAAACTCGTTAATAAAAAGTCAACAGGATACTTAGTTTCTAATTTATGCATGATTAGCAATGTAGAACACATACAACCTGTTTGATCATTAATATAACTTGGTAATTAGTGTAAGAACATGTCTAAACATGTTCAACCCGACAATTTTCTGTTTAGACCCGGTTCGGAACCGAAAGTCGCAAAGCTTTGACTTTTGCTTTGACTTCAGTTCTGACCCGTTATGGTATGTTTTAGAAATACCTTAGGGCTTCATTTGGACCAGGTTACATGCTAGTATAACCCTCTGTGATTATACACCATGGTTCATTAGTTAACCAATTAATACGCATGATTCCGTTAATTGCTCATATGTTGACCATTATGCCCTTTTCACCTTAAAACGTGATTTGTGAAAATGTAAAAGTGTAGAAACCTTAGTTACTGATATATAAACTTGTATGCATAGTTTGACATCAGTTTGAGGTGTAGATTGAGAGTTATGCTCATTAGCGTAATTAAGAAGTTTTATGTTAATTAAACGACATAATTAGCGTATAGCCTATTTAAACATACTTTTTGATAACAAAATTAGTACCCACTGATGTAATATATTATTTTGGGATTTTTGAAGATTTTTAATTAATTTTAGGCTGAGCATAACTTATAGTCGTAGGCTTAATCCGGTAATTGTCGCTTTTGCCCTTACGGGCTATAAAATGAGTTTTACATATCTAAATGACTCCAAACCTTTTGCTACTAATCACATATGATAAATAAATTATTTTAATCCTTCTGGAATAATAAAAATATCAGCTTTATGTATAGAACCCGGAAATGGCTTCTAATCGCCTTTTTAAGCGTTTTTAACGCATAGTATGTACTAGAACTATTTTAAACATACAAGGGTTGATACCTACTGATATTTTGGGTAAATTATAATATTTTAACAGTAAGCAAAAGTTGTTTAACTCAGACTTCAGTTTTGAGCTTTACGGCTTGTGTGAAATTACCAAAATGCCCCTACGGTACATAGTTTGGTTATAATTGATAAATTTCACATATAGACTTTACCCTACTGTTGTAACTTATTAAATTGAGTATTTTTGCTAATTACATCAGACCTGTAACTCAGATTAATACTTAAACTCTTTTATAACCGTTTAAATGACCAAACTACCCCTACGAGGCATAGTTTGTGTTTAAATTCGTTTCGGGCATAATGAAAGACATCTTACTGATGTCACAACATATTTGAAGCATATTAACTTAGGAAACCTGTATATGGCTCTTACGGATACCCGTTACGCTTATTACGCGTTCGGTTCGGTGTATGTAACTAGTTTACATAAATTAGCCGAAACGGGTCAAACCTTATCGGTTTTATCTCAAAATCCAGAATGTGTATGAAATACCCATATTAAGCAAGTTTCCAAACTTGTCAGGTCTAAATCACGTTCTATCCGGTCTTCGCTTAACCGTGTGTACGAACCGTATCTTTGAAACTAACCGGTCTAAGCTTAAGCTTAATTTAAGGCCCGTTAGGATTTTAATAGGTTATTATAAACCTTCATTCCAGATTAGGAGGACCAGTAAAAGCTACTTGCATTTTCTTATTGTGATTATTACTGTCACACCCCCAAAATTCACACTCGGAGTATCACCGCTTGGAGGCGTGACTGACCAGGATCAAGCCACCAATCATATTGAACAAGCATGTAAGTAAACATAATTCAACCAAACAATATGAAAGGTGTTCAAAACCAAAGCATAGTTAAGTGTTTAGCGGAAGCATAATTGTAAAACCCATTGAAAGTATTAAATATGAAATAGAGTAATGTTCATAGCATGGCACACAGTGCCATGTCCCACAACGACCGTTCCTCCCTGTGCAAGCTCCATGAGTACCTAATGTCCTGCAAGGCATGTAGCAACGAATCAACAACAAAGTTGAGCGAGTTCACAGTTGGTTGTTTAGTTATAGTGTTCGTTTTGTAAATCGTATGTCTTTTTGTAAACTATGTATCGTGTTAATTCGTATCGCGGCCATTCCAGGCATGTGTGCGATGATTAGTGGCGGCTTCCCATGTGTTACTAGACCACGCGTATCGACTGCTACGAAAATGTAAGAGGTGCCCTAAGTCAATGTCTATCAGCATTGACCCTTTGCCCATAGTCCATTAGTACACGCCCGTCCGACTGGCACGGTGTGAGGTTTGTTAAACCTAATAGCGCTATTAACTAATGACCCGCTCGCCATAGGCCTCGGCGATTAAGTCGATAAATGAGGGACTTCAATTGATAGAGTTGATGGTCTTATGATCGTGTATGTAGGTTTTACGTACGTGCCCTTCAATCCGAGGACAGTAGTCAGTATAAGTGTACGTAGGTTTTACGTACGTGCCCTTCAATCCGAGGACAGTAGTAAGTAGTTTAATAGTAATGGTTGTACGAGTAGTCATTCAATCCCATTCCCAACCCACCGGGAATCCCATGCCTTGGCTAGTGTGAACTCACCTTGGTTTGCTCGGCAGATACACAGAAAGGTCAAGTCTAGCTGCTAGTGGTCAACCACGTCCTAACATGGTTACCATACAAGTCAGGTTTTGGTTTCAAGTAGTGCACATAGGTGTCACATAAGCTAGCAGATAAGGAACACACACAGATCATGGCAACACACAATATCACGTTCAACATTTATAACGTATTCAAGATTGGGCTCGCATAAGCTTAGTGGCCTTGTGCGAGTCGTCCGTTGGAGCCCACTAATACCCGGCCCAATTTCAAGAACCCAACCAAACTATAAACATAACCACGGCCCAAATAACATGACTTGTGCGATCCGATTGGGTTGTGCGATCGGAGCTAGCCCAACCCAACATGTATACCCGGCCCAAACATTACAACTTGTGCGATCCAATAAGCCTTGTGCGACTGGGGGCACCTTGTGCGATTGGATCATCTTGTGCGACTGGACTCCTTGTGCGATCAGATCAGATCTTGTACGATCTGATCTTGTGCGGCTAGGAGCCTTGTGCGATTAGTTTAAATTTCCGGATTTCATGCCTATCAGTTACAAACATTTAGTGGTTTCCAAATTTGTCATTTATCAATTAACATAATCACAGATTCTAACCAATCCCTTAATCGATCAAACAAGGTTTTTAATCATTTGATTCACATAAACCCTAAAATCATAATTATGAAAAACAACTTAATTAAAACCATCAATCATATTATCAGTCGAAGATTCCTATTTCTAGCATACATATTAACATACTCAATCCATCAACCAATCATTCGAATGTGAATACATCTCGGCCAAACATCATTCAATCGGTTCTAGATCATTAACACTTAATTATCGATTCCACATGATTAACAATCATAGACTATTCAAGTCATGCAACACTTATGAACCGATTATTTGAACACCAAACTTATCATACAATAAATCCGAAAACAAGACATGATAGCCGATTAACATTATCATACATATCCGATTCACAAGATCATCATCATTCATACACACTATATCATGACATCCATAATATCATTTAACAACAACATCATAGATCACTAACCGGTTAGAGAAGGAATAAGGATTGATCCGAACAAGGAAAGATCTTCGATAGAGAGGGTGTGTGTGTTGCCGTCGAGTTCTAGAGAGAAGGAAGAGAGCTAGGGTTTGTAAATTTGTGTGTTTTGGTAAAGTGTGAGATGGATACTAACACCCTATGTGTTAATCGAACTAATGGGGATGGGCCGAACCCAAACTTGGGCTGCCCTATGGATTCGAGTACAAGTTGTGTAGCCCGAATGGCTTGTGCGGTTGAGTTGTGTTGTGCGACTACATCATACATACATTCACATAAACACATAATCATAGCATTCAATTAATCAACCAAGTTCATATAATTGTATCACGTTCACATATGTTACATCAAAGTACAAAGATAGGTTCGGAAATACGAGTTGTCACATTATCCCCAAGTTGAAAGAAATTTCATCCTGAAATTTGGTACGTACTCACTGAGGAAGCTAGTTAAGTTGCATGGTTTTCCTAGGGTGTCACATCCTCCCCCCGTTGATCTGGAATTTCGTCCCGAAATTCCATAGCTTCGGCCTCAGTAGTGGTTGTACTGTTTGCGAATAGTTGGGGATACTTTTGTTTCATTTGATCTTCGCGTTCCCAGGTGAACTCTGGGCCGCGACGTGAGTTCCAACGAACTCGAACGAGAGGTATTCTAGTGCGCTTGAGGACCTTAACATCCCTGTTGGTGCATGTTTGTGACAACAGCTTAGATTTGGTCTTTGGATATCTTGTAATTAGTTAAACGATAAACAGTTAGCGGGTTTAGCTTTGTAATAGTTAGTTGTAATGTTTGGGCTAACCAAACCCATACTTATGGGGATGTGGGGCGAATTGGGCCTGTCCAATTCGTAGTCCATGATGTTTAACCTTGGCCCAAGTAGTAACCTTGTGTTATATAAACAAGGTTAGGCTTTAGGGTTTAGGTTAATCAGCCAGAACATTGTTTGAGAGCAATTTCGTGAGAGCTTTAGGGTTTGGACGAAATTGTTAGTTGGTTAGGGATCTTGATTGATTGTAATCACTTTGATAGATAATCAATAAAGATCCAGGTTGAAAGTGATTTGCTGTTTCTGTTTCCTACACGTTTTCTGCTTATTCTGATCAAGAGGATTCCGCACTCTTGATTGGATTGACAATTCTGTGGAAGATCCATACGAATAAGGGGACCTACAATTGGTATCAGAGCAATAGGCTCTTGAAGGCTCGGTTCAGAATTATTCTGCAGAAACAGGAAGTTTTTCGAAAATCCTTGAAATCTGAAAATTAGGGTTTTGAAATTTTCGAAATTTTTGATATAATTTTTTGAATTTTGTTGGCTGTTTTGATCTTCTGGTTTGTTTGAGTGCTGTTTTGCAGGTTTTAGGGTTTCCAGGAAAGTTTTTGGTTGATTGTTTTGAAGGATTGTGGCTGAAAACGCTTGAAGATTCGAAGATTGTTCTTCGTGTTCTTTAAGTTCTTCGTTCTGTTTCTTACTGATTTTTGAAATTACTGATATTTTTGGTGTTTCGATTCTGCAGGAAAGTGTTGACAGAATCTTGAAAATCTCAGAAGTTTGGAAAAAGATTGAATTTCCTTAATTACTGGTTGGCGAACTTGGCTGATCTGGCGAACTTGACTGATCTGCGAAATTAACTGAGCAGCATAGTTATTGGCGAAATTAAATCCAAAGGTGACTTTGGTAACCGTGTAATTATCCACAGCGAAATTACTACGGTTTTCGGCGACTGTGCTGGTCGGCGAAATTGACCAGCGAATTAGCAGGGAAATTGATCAGCGAACTTAGCTGACTAACTAGCGAATTTAACAGAGGAATACTGACCAGCGAAATTGACCTGTTTGAGCGAAATTAATAGCGAATTTAAAGTGGTGGAATTTTTGTTGGCAAGCGTCGATAAAATTTCAGTGTTTTGAAAATAGAAATTGATCCGTAGCTCGTTAGACAGAACCGTTTGGACCGTTGAATTCCTTGGATTTTTAGGGTAAAAAAAAAAACAGTATAACTTGGATGCTGGAAAATCCCGTAAACGGTTTTCGACATTATATATCATTGGAATCGTAATCTCGAGACGAATCTAACGGTATAACTTGGTAAAAACAGATTTCGGACTAAAATTGTACGGTTTTACCAGTCTGCTTAAGTTAAAATGTCGAACATGTCTAAATTGAACGAACTCTTAAGGATGGAACATGAGGTAGGCACAACGAACAAACCACCTAAGATGATGAAGGTAGAAAACTACTTGACATGGAAGGATAGGTTTCAATCCTTTGTTGAGTACCAGGACACTCGTATGTGGATATGTATAGATGATGGGTATGTGAACCCAACTCATGAGTTTGAGGGAAGACAATGTATAACTGCTTATGTTGATATGGATGCCGAACAAAAGAAAATGTATGAGGCTGAAAAGAGAGCCTTGGCTGCCATTAAAATGTCTTTACCTGATGGCATCAAACATACCTTTAAGAAGTACACTACTTCAAAGGAAATGTGGGATGCACTAGAGAAGAGATATGAGGGTAATCCTGATGTCAAGAAGAACAAAGTTGATCTACTGAAGAAGCAGTTTGCTGTGTTCAAGTACATGAAAAATGAGTCATTTGAAGACGTCATCACTCGATATTACCATCTGATGTCAGAATTGGACAATTATGATATAGATTGCTACACTGACATAGAGAAAAATGACAAGCTACTTGATGCTCTTCCTACTAAATGGGATATCTACACTCTTATAATAAAGGGAGAAGCTGATTATGAAACAAAGGAACTGGAAGAAGTAGTTGGCAAGCTGAGAGCTTATGAACTCAGTATGAAGAAGAAAGACACTGGATATGATCAGGTTCAAGATCCAACGATTTACAATGGGCTTGCATCTTCTTCATCACACAACGCTTCTAGCGACTCTGCTACTGCTTTTCTTTCGTGTGAGAATGAGCAGGTCACAGTGAATGAAGATGGTGATGTGTGTTTTGTAGCTGCTTCAGGAGGATCAACAGGAGCCAAGAAAACATCAGCTTCTAAGCAGAGTAGTGGTGTTAAGTCAATGCCAATGAGTGTGAAGTCTGCTGAAGAGCATCTGGCTTTACTTGCTTCATTTGTTGCTTCCTATGAGAACTACATTCAGTGGAAGATATCTGATCCTGCTACTTTGGATGAAGATTATGATCAGATTGACCCTGATGATCTTGAAGATATGGATTTGCAGTGGCAAATGGCCATGATCACTAGAAGAGTGAAGAGATTTATGAACCGAACAGGAAGGAAGTTTATAGGAAAGACGGTTGGTTTCGACAAGACCAAAGTGAGATGCTTCAACTGTCAAAGTTATGGGCATTTTGCTAGGGAATGTCAAAAACAAAAGCAGGAGACTTCGAGTCAGAGTTCAAACAATAGGAATGCAACAAACAACTCTAACTCAAGAGCGCTGATCTCTACTGCTAGAGAAGGTTCATATGACTGGAGTATTCACTTGGAAAAAGATGACAATGTCACACAGGCATTCATGGCAGAGATAACTCCAATTGATGATGGTGAAGATACTGTGGAAGATGCTGAAGCAAAAATGGATGATGAGGCTGAGGTGAAGGCAGAGAGTAAAGCTGAAGAAAAGAAGGCTGATCAGACATCAGATGCTGAGGAGAAAAAGCAAAAGTCTGACCAGGAACGGGAAGCTGAAGAAAAGGAAGCTGAATACAAAAGAGTGAAAGATCAGCTTGCAGCTCTCATGGCCAACCTTGATAAACAAACAGGAGAGGTAAAGTCTAATTCTGTGTGTTTAAAATGTCGTGAATTACAGGGTGAAGTTGTGTTGGCAGTGAAACTTGATCAATCTGATCATCATCTTTGTGATGATGCAGAGTTTTGTTTACAGCGGAAACTTTAGACATAATTGATCAATTGACAAGTGAGTGAATGGACAATCAATAACAGAAATGATTGAATGTCTTGGTACCGGTAAATGATGCCGGACCATTCTTATTTATACTAGTAATCATGGCGGTTATTTATGGCGGGAGAAACTGTCGAAAACAGTTTTCGAATTTACCCGCTTATAATACACACCACAACATATCATCATGATCCGAGTCCTAACTTATATAATTATAGATACATATACATATCATAAACTATAATTAAGTTTAATCCTTCCTTCTAATACTTCCCCCTAAACTTAATTACGTTTGGCAGCGAATTTAAGAACGCTTTCGTTGGCTTCTTCTACAGCTTTCCGTGCTTGATTGAAGTTAAACTTCCTTCTTTTCTTGTGTGCGTTCCATGCTCCTTCCCAACTATTTTCAGCATACAGCGCATAGTTGTCCATTCCAGTCACCTCCTTGATTTCTTCGGCACTTGTACTCCTTCCGAGGCTGCATTCTGGCACATCTTCTTTCTCCTTCAATCTTTCTGAGTTGTTGGCTTTCGCTTGTACATCTTTAAACCTGTAATAATACACTAGAATATCCAAGTACATGGCATAAACGGTCCGCATGTACTCGCCATCCTTGTATTCATAACCCATGTCTTTAGCAATTATTGGCCAGAGGTTGTCTTCAGTTACACTGTTGTAACCACCATCCCTCTCCACAATCATATAAAGACTTAACAAGTCTATCTTTCTGTTTTCGGTCATCACCGGCGGCATAGGCCTTGTGGTTATACCCAAGAAACTTATGACAAACCATGACACCATTTCTTCGAACTTCTTTTCTAGTTCATATTTGTAATGAAACACAAACTTTCCGTCTTCTAACATGTTTAACAGATTTATACAATCTTTGAAATCCTTGAATTCCAAGGCCCTTATAATCATCACACTCCAATCCGTTTCATCGGAGGAAACGTGTAAATCTTCAAAGTAGGAATTAAGATATTCCTCCTTATATTTTTCATTTACATCATTCAACCTAATCACCTTTTGCTTTTCATTCAGACCTAATTCGTCTTCCTTCGACAACCCCGTTATCTCATTCACCGTGTTATTAATAGGAGATGAAAACATAGGAAATATCTTGCAAGTGTCTCCGGCCTTTTTGACCGTAAATCCTTGCATCGTCAATTGACTTATACTAAGAACATTCCTATCTAATTCAGGCGTGTATAAGACACTTTGAATCAACAGCCTTTCATTATTGGACTTGACTTCTACAACCCCTATGCCCCGCATAAACAGAAAATCGTTTTCCCCTGAGTTTGTTTCAACCCCCACTAAATGTTTTATACGTTTGAAAACATTTAAGTTACCGGCATAGTGTTGTGTAAATGAATGACTGACATACCATATATCTCCCCACGTACCGCCTTCTGATCCTGTCACAATCATCTCGTACCTATCTTCTGCAGACACCCTTTGATTTCGTATTCCTGCATTTACCGCTTGAGAGATAAGTTGTGTGTTTTCATCGTTTTCCTTCGATTTGCATTCATATATGAAATGTCCTGGACGATGGAAGTAAAAGCACAATCTTGTCCGTTGATTTCTCTTCTGCAACTTGATTTCTTCATCTTGACAGTGTTGACAAGGAAGGATTGTCGCCGTGGCTCTGATACCACATGTTGGCAGTGAAACTTGATCAATCTGATCATCATCTTTGTGATGATGCAGAGTTTTGTTTACAGCGGAAACTTTAGACATAATTGATCAATTGACAAGTGAGTGAATGGACAATCAATAACAGAAATGATTGAATGTCTTGGTACCGGTAAATGATGCCGGACCATTCTTATTTATACTAGTAATCATGGCGGTTATTTATGGCGGGAGAAACTGTCGAAAACAGTTTTCGAATTTACCCGCTTATAATACACACCACAACATATCATCATGATCCGAGTCCTAACTTATATAATTATAGATACATATACATATCATAAACTATAATTAAGTTTAATCGTTCCTTCTAATAAGTTGATAGGTTGTCCACACAAAACCAAAGTCTGGTGGGCGAGATGTCTACCATAAAAGAAGCAAACTTTTTTGCTAAAAGAAACGAATCGTCATACTTGAAGAAAATAAAAGGTTATGAAACTAAAATTGAAGCTGTAACCTGTAAATTAAATGAAAAACTTCAAGTCATAGACTTAGCTCATGAAATGATGGCTGAGAAAACAAAAGAGATTTCTGATAAATGCAAAGAGTTGTCAGATGCACAACTCAAAATTGTTGAACTTGAAAGGAAATTAGGTCAGTTCAGGGACTCTACTTTTGTTATGAAACACATGATGGGTGGCTTGAAGAAAAGTAATGACAAAACCAGTGTGGGATTTCATGGTTTCAATGAAGTTCCACCTCCTGTTAGTCATGACTATTCTTTCTTGCCCAATGAAGATGAGCTTATGGACTTTGGGTCAACATCACCAAGTAGTTCCACATCACGTCAAGGAAATGTTTTTGAGAATGCTGATGCTAAGAAGGATAATAACAGCAAACCTGTTTTGAAAAAGAATACATCACATCCTAAAAATAACAATCCAACTTTTGTTAAAAAGGTTAATTTTGTTCAAGGAAGTGACATGAAAAACGAAACATCTGTTATTGAAAATGAATCTAATATAGAGTTTGCTAAAAACAAGAACATAGAAAATTCTGAAACTAAGCAAACTGCACCAAATCCTTCTAAGGCATCATCAGAAGAAAAACCCGAATCTAGTTCAAAGGCTTCAGAAAAGAAGTCTTCGAATAAGAGATCGTGCTTCAAATGTCACACCAAGGGACATGTAGCTAGCTGCTGTCCTAACAAAAAGAATGAAGCACAAGTTAGTGAGAGGAAGAGAGAGAAGTCACCAGAGAATAGTGGTGATAAACAGGAGAAAGTTGCAAATTCTCCAAAGAAATCTGCTGCTAAGCAACCAGAGAATGTTGTTATTAGTGAAGATAAGGCTGAAAAAGGAACTCCACAAGTTCCTCGTTTTCAAAGAAATCAACCAAGATTTCAGCCTAGATCTCCACCAGGCAGATTTGAGAGACCTAGAAGCAGTTCACCAAGAATGAACAATTTTAATTCTAATAATTTCAGAAGTCAAGGTCAATATCAAAATCGATACCAAAATAATGGTGGTCGACCTTTTTATAACAATGGCTTTAGAAATTACAACAATAATGCTTCTTGGAATCAAAATTCAAGATACCCGAATCAAAATTTCCAAAGGTCAAATAGTCCAAACACGTATAGGAACCCTCAGGACCAAAGACCTAGTGGAAATCAAAATCAAATTCCATCAACGGGTCTAAGATCCAAGACTCCAGTTAGGAGTAATGGATATTGGATGGATGTTCCAGTAGTTGGTGAATTTGGACGACCCAAGACCATTAAGGCTTGGGTCCCCCAATCTAACTAATTTCTTGGTTGGTGTGTGCAGGAGCTGCTAAGGAGGATTATCAACTTGTGGTATGTTGATAGTGGCTGCTCCAGGCACATGACGGGGGATGCGAGATTGTTGACTGAATTTGAAGATTATGATGGTGGAAAGGTGAATTTTGCGGGTGCTAAAGGTGGTAGAATTACAGGACGAGGAAAAGTGACAAATGGGAAGATCACACTGGACAAAGTGAACTATGTGGAGCAGCTTAAACACAATCTGATGAGCGTGTCACAAGTCTGCGACAAGGGTCACTCGGTCCATTTTACCAAGAATGAAGCATTAGTGTTGAAACCAGGTTTGAAGATTCCGGACGATTGGATAGTGATGCGAGCGCCAAGGAGAAATGACACTTATGTCATGGACATGGGTGCTAAGGATCCAACTGCTGTGGTGGCGTGTTTACTATCAAAAGCATCTGAAGCTGAATCGATGTTGTGGCACAGACGCATGGCCCATATTCACTATCGAAAAATGAATTACCTTGTTAAAAATGAGCTAGTGAAAGGGGTTCCAATGCAGAGGTTTCACGTGGAAGATAAATGTCTTCCATGTCAAAAGGGAAAACAACACAAGAAACCTCATAAGTCTAAAACAGTAAATTCCATAGATGCCCCTTATGAATTACTTCACATGGATTTATTCGGTCCAGTGAACGTGAGGAGCATAGGTGGAAAGTACTATTGTTTAGTTGTCACTGATGATTATTCACGATATTCATGGGTTTTCTTTTTAGGTACAAAAGATGAGACGGCGGAGATGCTGATAGATCTTTTTACGAAATTGGAAAACGTCCATGATGCAAAGATCAAGAGGATAAGGAGTGATAATGGCACAGAGTTCAAGAATCGAGTTCTGGATCTCTACTGTCTTCGAAAAGGAATTGAACATCAATATTCTGCTCCTTATACACCTCAACAAAATGGAGTTGCTGAGAGGAAAAACAGGACGTTGATTGAAGCCGCTAGGACGATGCTTTCAGATTCAAAGCTACCAGTTCTTTTCTGGGGAGAAGCTGTGAATACAGCTTGCTATGTCCTAAACAAAGTTTTGACTGTTAAACGTTTTAACAAAACTTGTCATGAATTAATGTTTAACAAGAAACCAAACTTGGAAGGCTTTGAACCATTTGGATTACCCTGCACCATTGTGCGTAATAAAGATAAACAAAAATTCAGTGAGGTGGCTGACGAAGGCTACTTTCTAGGTTACGTACCTGGCGCACCGAATAAAAGGGTTTTTAATCTAAAAACTGGTAAAATTGAGGTTGTCTTTAATGTTGAAATTACTTCATACAAACCTCAACAATCAACGAGTGGTCCTGCTATATTATATGATTATGAAAGCACTTTTAAGTCATTTAATATTCCTGAGTTTCCAAATGCAGATGATTCTCAGTTGATTCAAACAATGATTGGTGGAGACGATGAAGGCGAGTTCATGCCTAGATCGAATGTTGATATGACAGATGCTGCGGAAACTTCCCATGGTGCTGCTGATCCTGATTCAAGTGATAGTGACTCTAAACCCATTGAGGGGGAGGATTTCATTAATCCATTTGCAGATCAGAACATTCAGGGGGAGATTGGATCAAACCTGGGTGATAATCTTGAAGTTGATACCGTTGCTACTACACGAGCAAATAGAGATCATCCAGTTGACATGATACTTGGAGATCCTAATGCAGGTGTTCAGACGAGAAGAAGCATAGCAGCGAATTCTGGTTTATTTGTGTCGATTGAGAAGACTGGGATTGTGAACGAATGCTTGTATAGTTGCTTTATTTCCCAAGAGGAGCCGAAGAACATTCATATGGCTCTTAAAGACAATTCATGGGTTGAAGCTATGCAAGAGGAATTGGCCCAGTTTGCTAAGTTGAAGGTTTGGGAGTTAGTTGACCTTCCTAAAGGTGAAAGAGAGATAGGCACTAAATGGGTGTTTAAGTGCAAGAATGATGACAGAGGGATAGTGACGCGAAACAAGGCTCGATTGGTGGTAAAAGGTTTCAATCAGCAAGAAGGGATAGATTACAATGAAGTGTTTGCACCAGTGGCAAGGTTGGAGGCAATTCGTTTGTTTTTAGCTTTCGCAACATTCAAGGGCTTCAAAGTTTACCAACTAGACGTGAAGAGTGCATTTCTTTACGGGAAAGTCCAAGAAGTGGTGTATGTCTCACAACCAGATGGGTTCATTGATCCAGATTATCCAGATCGAGTGTACAAACTTGATAAGGCTTTGTATGGGTTACATCAAGCTCCCAGGGCGTGGTACGAGACACTGTCTACACATCTGATCAAGAATGGTTTTAAAAGAGGTCAGATTGACAGTACATTGTTCATCAAGAGGAAGAAGGAAGATTTTCTGCTAGTACAGGTGTACGTGGATGACATCATCTTTGGGTCATCAGATGAGAGTATGTGTAAAGAGTTTGAGCAGGTGATGAAGAGCAAGTTCGAAATGAGTGCTATGGGTGAGCTGTCTTACTTTCTGGGATTACAAGTTGAACAGAAGGAGGATGGGATGTTTATTCATCAAACGAAGTATGTGTATGACATTTTGAGTCGGTTCAAAATGAATGATTGCTCTACTTTCAACACACCCATATGTGAAAATCACAATCTTGGCCCAGATCACGAAAGTACTGAAGACGTTGATCCAACTCAATACAGGGCAATGATTGGTTCTCTAATGTACTTGACTGCTTCAAGACCTGACATTATGTTTGCAGTATGCTTGTGTGCCAGATATCAAGCTAATCCAAAAGAGTCACACATGAAAGCAGTGAAGCGTATTCTTCGTTACTTGAAGGGGAAACCTAAACTTGGGTTGTGGTATCCAGCTGATAGTGATCTGAATTTTGTCGCTTACACTGACTCAGACTTTGGAGGATGCAAGTCGAACAGAAAGTCTACAACAGGTGGTTGTCAGTTCTTAGGAGGCAGGATCGTGTCTTGGCAATGCAAGAAGCAATCCTGTGTGTCTACATCTACGTGTGAAGCTGAATATATTGCTGCGGGTAGCTGCTGCTCTCAGGTTCTCTGGATACAACAGCAGATGCGCGATTACGGTTTGGATTTCACTCGTACTCCTATTATGATAGACAATAATGCCACTATTTCAATCACAAACAATCCCGTAAAGCACAGTAGAACTAAACATATTGACATACGTCATCATTTTATACGGGATTGTGCTGAAAAACGACTAATTGAATTACATCGAGTTGACACTGAAGATAACCTGGCAGATCTTTATACTAAAGCTTTTGACAGGGCTCGCTTTGAACACTTAGTTGAACTCAACGGGATGAGGAATCCTGAATAACTGGTTTTTCATAAGAATTTTTGTAAATAGTTTACTGCTTTTCTTAAAAAAAATCAAAAATACAAAAACATTGAAAAATCAAAAACATAAAAAAAATAGAAAATCAAAAATGAGTTATCACTGTGTGAAAAAGAAGAAATGATAGTACATCAGCATGTTAGACTGTCACACTGAAAACGGAATTAAAATGCTTAAGTGTGAAAGCAGCTTCATCATATGATGTACCAGTAGGCAAAAGCATGAAATAATCAACTTACCAATGTGATATAAACCTAAATGAACTGAATATGAGTGGGGAACACATCAGTGGTGTATGGTTTAATGACCTTAAATCTTGTGTTGATAGATTGCCAAAATCTGAAGTTTTGGGTCTTTATACTGTTATTTCAACTAGGGATATCTTGACTGTCTTTCTATTCAGAACTAAAATTGTACATGACCCCAGGAAAGAAAGTCACTTGGAATTAGCTCATTTCTATTTGAATGTTTGTATGTGTCCCGATACACACAATTTTGATCTGATTCTGAAATCTTCTCTGAAAAAAGTCGTGTACCTCCTCTGCTGCATCCAGATATATGCTGACCTGGAGGTGCTAGGCAACGACAGCTTCTGCTACATCCAGATACATGCTGACCTAGCTGTACGTTGTCGCGCTATAGATCTAATACACCGGAAAGAGGCCCTCAAGTGCCCAAAAGAAACCCAAGAAACCTATATCAAACTGAGTAAAAACTCATTTGATCTGTATATTATACCATCTCTCCTAAAGATCTATTCTGTTCTCTTCTCAACCTATTCCCAGTTAAGATTTCAGAAATCTGGATTGGACTTGTGAAATATGTGGTAGGGAAGATACTTGCATGATAGAGTGTGTTGTTTATATTTCAAGGATTTGATTAGTATTTATTTGGGTGTTCATAGTTAAGCAATCAAAACATGATAAAACAGATTATATGCAGACCTAGACACTGTCAGGATATCTTCAAGGATGACATCAGTATACTCACCTACTACGATGAATCTTTGTGCATACCTTGATCGCGGGGGTATATCCTGAAGTGGGACACACTAGTATATCAGTAATTAAAATTACCTTAACGTATCATATGGTAATGGTACTTGAAATGTTCATGCATTTTGTTTAAGTGGGCAAACATACTGGTAATCGTCTTGGACTGCTTTTCACGAAAAATTAAATAAAGAATTATCTAATAGTGTGAAACAGTTTGATTGTGCTGATATGATCTTCTTACCGGTGATTCTCACAAAAATAGAGTGTTTATTGCTTTTGTTATTTACTTGCTTTCAGAAAATATAAAAAATCCAAAAATAGTGTCTTTTTCTGTTTAAAATTCTTAACGTACGGAAAACTGTTATTCTTGGAGGAATTGTTACTGATAGGGGGAGACAGTGTTAGAAAGTGAGTTCAAAATTTTAAATCATGCGGGTTATAGGGTGTGTGATTAAAAAGTTTTGCATGATTGGTGATAAGTTGAATATGCTTAATCTGTAATACCGTTTAACTATCTCTTGAATAATAATAATTTATTTAACTTTGTTGAAAAATTCTTATGGTTTCTCAAGATGTTTGTTTTATAGTATACAGATTGAAGCAGTATGTTGCTGAGTGTGTTGCTGAGAAGTTAAAGTGCTGAGTTGCTGTGAAGATGAGAGTTTGATTGGATGCATGGTAGAACCTCCTTTCTATATTGCAGGCAAAGTGAAGAGTTTGAAGATTGCTATACATATGCTGAACTGGAGTTTACTCAAACGCTAAAGTTTTGAAGATTTGGTGATTGGATGCATCAGCTTAGGGGGAGTCTGTTGCTGACAGAGCTATTGAAGCTGAAGCTATCCAAAGACCAAAGACAGTGCACGAATACATGAAGATTGCAAGATGACTGAAGACAAAGTTATTTTATGAAGCTATTGTCAAGGGGGAGTTTGTTGGTGCATGTTTGTGACAACAGCTTAGATTTGGTCTTTGGATATCTTGTAATTAGTTAAACGATAAACAGTTAGCGGGTTTAGCTTTGTAATAGTTAGTTGTAATGTTTGGGCTAACCAAACCCATACTTATGGGGATGTGGGGCGAATTGGGCCTGTCCAATTCGTAGTCCATGATGTTTAACCTTGGCCCAAGTAGTAACCTTGTGTTATATAAACAAGGTTAGGCTTTAGGGTTTAGGTTAATCAGCCAGAACATTGTTTGAGAGCAATTTCGTGAGAGCTTTAGGGTTTGGACGAAATTGTTAGTTGGTTAGGGATCTTGATTGATTGTAATCACTTTGATAGATAATCAATAAAGATCCAGGTTGAAAGTGATTTGCTGTTTCTGTTTCCTACACGTTTTCTGCTTATTCTGATCAAGAGGATTCCGCACTCTTGATTGGATTGACAATTCTGTGGAAGATCCATACGAATAAGGGGACCTACAATCCCGGTCCGTGATTTCAACTGGTTCCTTGACGAATCGTAACTGCTCGTCGATAGTGAGCTCCTTCAAAGGAACTACGAGAGTCTCATCTGACAGACACCTCTTCAGATTTGACACGTGAAAGACGTTGTGAACTGCACTGAGTTCGGCTGGTAAGTTCAGTTTGTAGGCCACCTTGCCTATTTTCTCGATGACTTCGAAAGGTCCGACGTATCGTGGGTTAAGTTTGCCTCGTTTACCAAAACGAACCACACCCTTCCAGTGTGAAACTTTGAGTAGCACTCGCTCCCCAACCTGGAGCTCGAGTGGTTTCCTGTCCTTATCGGCGTAACTTTTCTGACGGTCGCGAGCTGCCGCCATTCGTTGTCGTATTTGAGCGATTCGTTCTGTTGTGTCTACCACAAGTTCTGGGCCAGTGATCTGACTATCCCCCACTTCTGCCCAACAAAGAGGTGACCGGCATTTACGCCCGTACAATGCCTCAAACGGAGCAGCTTTAATGCTAGTGTGGTAGCTGTTATTGTACGAGAATTCCACAAGTGGCAGATGCTTTTCCCAGCCGTTGCCAAAGTCAATTACACATGCCCTAAGCATGTCTTCGAGGGTCTGGATGGTGCGTTCAGACTGCCCATCCGTTTGCGGGTGATAAGCTGTGCTCATATCTAAACGTGTGCCAAAAGACTTGTGCATTGCTTGCCATAGTTCTGAAGTAAAACGTGCATCACGATCAGAGATAATAGAGGTGGGCACTCCGTGCCTCGAGACAACTTCCTTAAGATATACGTCTGCTAAAGTGGAGAACTTATCTGTTTCCTTGATAGCCAAGAAGTGGGCAGACTTTGTGAGTCGATCCACGATCACCCAAATAGTATCGTTACCACGTTGAGATCTAGGCAGGCCACTAACAAAATCCATGGAAATTTGCTCCCATTTCCATTGTGGTATTTCTGGTTGTTGGAGTAGGCCTGAAGGTTTTTGATATTCCGTCTTGACTCTCGCACAAGTCAAGCACTTGCTAACGTACGTTGCTATGTGAGCTTTCATGCTAGGCCACCAATACGTAGTTTTGATATCGTGGTACATCTTATCCGAACCAGGATGTACCGAGTAGCGAGACTTGTGTGCCTCATCCATCACAAGCTCTCGTAGGTTGCCATAGAGTGGGACCCAAATGCGTCCTGTTACATAGTAGGCACCGTCTTCCTTCTGTTTAATGCATTGCTTTGAGCCGCGTAGGGCTTCGGCCCTGATGTTTTATGGTTTCAATTCTTCTACCTGAGCATCTCGTATCTGAGAAGGAAGACTAGACTGTATAGTGAGTTGTAAAGCTCGTACGCGCTTGGGCGCAGTGTCCTTTCGACTGAGAGCGTCAGCCACAACATTGGCCTTGCCTGGGTGGTACCTGATCGAGCATTCGTAGTCATTCAGTAGTTCGACCCATCGTTGTTGTCGCATATTCAGTTCCTTCTGTTTGAAGATATGTTCGAGACTCCTGTGGTCGGTGTAGATGGCGCACTTAGTACCGTACAGGCAATGTCGCCATATCTTAAGTGCAAAAAAAACAGCTCCCAGCTCTAAGTCGTGTGTAGTGTAGTTCCTTTCATGAACTTTGAGTTGGCGTGAGGCGTAGGCTATAACTTTATCCCGCTGCATCAATACACAACCAAGACCCTGAATGGATGCGTCGCAGTAAACCACAAAGTCGTCTGTGCCCTCTGGCAATGAAAGAATAGGTGCGCTGCAGAGTGTATCCTTTAAGTGCTGGAATGCTAATTCCTGTGCGTTTCCCCATCGATAAACAACGCCTTTCTGCGTTAGTGAGGTGAGGGGCTGTGCAATCTTGGAGAAGTCTTTGATGAATCTTCTGTAGTAACCTGCCAAGCCCAAGAATTGGCGAATTTCCGTTGGTGTACGAGGCGCAGGCCAATTCTTAATCGAGTCTACCTTAGATGGGTCAACGTGAATCCCATCCTTGTTCACCACATGGCCTAAGAAATGGACTTCACGAAGCTAGAAGTCGCATTTTGAAAACTTAGCGTATAGTTGTTCTGTTCGAATAAGTTCTAAAATGAGCCGTAGATGTTGCTCGTGTTCCTCCCGACTCTTCGAATAGATCAGAATGTCGTCGATGAAAACTATGACGAACTTGTCTAAGTAAGGCTTGCACACTCTATTCATCAAATCCATGAAGACCGCAGGTGCGTTTGTCAGCCCAAAAGGCATGACCAAAAACTCATAGTGTCCATACCGAGTTCTAAAGGCTGTTTTGGAGACGTCCTCTTCTCGGACTCTCAGCTGGTGATATCCTGATCTCAAATCAATCTTTGAATAGTAGCTCGACCCTTGCAGCTGGTCGAATAGGTCGTCGATGCGTGGAAGAGGATAGCGATTCTTCACAGTCACCTTGTTGAGTTCACGGTAGTCGATGCACATTCTGAAAGTACCGTCTTTCTTCTTCACGAATAGTACTAGAGCTCCCCAGGGTGAAGAGCTAGGACGAATAAAACCCTTATCCAAGAGTTCTTGGAGTTGCATAGAGAGTTCTTTCAACTCTGATGGAGCTAAGCGATACGGTGCACGAGCTATGGGCGCTGCTCTAGGAGCTAGCTCGATTTGAAACTCGACCTGGCGATGAGGCGGAAGACCAGGTAATTCCTCAGGAAACACCTCAGGATAGTCGCGCACAATCGGAAAATCTTCTATCCTCTTATCTTTCTTCGAGGTGTCAGTAACGAGAGCCAGAATAGCAGTGTGGCCCTTACGCAAACACTTCTGGGCCTTTAAGAAAGAGATGATGCTCACAACAACACCACTCTAGTCACCACGAATCATTAGAGGTTCATCACCTGGGCGGGGAATACGAACAATCTTCTCGTTGCAAAGAATCTCTGCTTGGTGTTGGGATAGCCAGTCCATCCCTATGACAACGTCGAAACTACCCAGAGTGATAGGAAGGAGGTCGATTGAGAAAGTATGACCAGCAAGAACAAGGTTACAACCCTTGACTACGTGCGTGACTTCTAAATTTTTACCATTAGCTAACTCTACGGTGTGCTTGGTGTTCAATAGTGTTGGGGTACGCTTAAGCATTTGACTAACTTTTAGGGATACGTAGCTAGTATCAGCACCCGAATCAAATAAGACAGTAACGTAAAAGTCGTCGAGAAGGAACTTGCCGTCACCACGTTGGGATCATTCCTCGCTTCACCTTGACCAATAACGAATACACGACCCCTTGCACCATTGCCGTTGTTACCCCCGTTGTTTCCATTTCCCTGATTGTTATTATTGTTATTGTTCTGGTTCTGAATCAGCTGGGGACAATTTCTCTTGATGTGGCCTTCAGCTCCACACTGATAGCATCCCTTGTTGTCTCGTTGTTGTTGCTGCTGGTCTTGTGGAGCTGGTGGTTGTTGTCGTTGGTTCTGATTCGCATGTCGTAAGCTCCTACAATCCTTAGCTTCATGACCCATCTTGAGACACCTCTGGCAATGACCCTTGTTGCAGTGACCACTGTGGTGTCTGTTGCATCTGTTGCACTTTGGAAGGTTTCCTCGATATCCACCTTGCCCTTGGCTACCAGAAGATTGCTGACCAGGGCTCTTGTAGTCTTCAGTTCTTCTCTGCTGAGACTGAGACTGAACAGAAGTTGAACCTTTGCTCGAAGCTCCATCCCACTTACGTTTGTTGTCACTGGGAGTTTCAGAAGTAGTTGTAGCACTAATACGCTTTGGTAACCTGTTCTGCTCCACCGCCTGATCAGTAAGACGGTGAGCCAATTGAACAACCTGCTGGATGGTGGCGAGGTTTGCTGAAGTCACATGACTTTGGATTTCTGGCACTAAGCCCTTGAGATAAAGTTCAATACGCTTAATTGGAGGGTCCACCATGGTAGGACACAGAATAGCAAGCTTATTTGATCTTTTTGTATAAGCTTCAATCTCTGACCCCGTCATCTTGAGGTTGAAGAACTCGACTTCTAGTTTGTGAATTTTGTCACGATTGCAGTATTCTTCCTTGATCATCTCCTTAAAGTTGTTCCATGGGGTGGCGTTAGCCGCAACCAACCCCAGCATTTGAACCTAAGCATTCCACCACGTAAGCGCTAAACCCTCTAGAGTACCGGTAGCATACTTCACCCTGCGAGCCTCAGGGCATTCACACATCTCGAACACAGATTCGAGCTTTTCAAACCAATGGAGGAGACCTACAGCTCCTTCAGTGCCGCTAAAAGTAGTGGGTCGGCAGTCCATAAAAGTTTTGAAGGTGCACACAGGTGGCTGAGCATGTTGACCTGTTGTGGGTGTAAGAAAGGACAAAGTTTAAGACAAAGGTAGGTTCACGAGAGTAGGACCTAAAGATCCTAGAATGAGTTTTAAACTGCAGGGTATACCTCCTGCTTGTGCGGCTGCAAGTGCCGCAGCAACCTGTTCGTTAATCAGAGCCGTCAACTGGGCTTGAGTCATGTTAACGCGTCCAGACATGATCTTCATATCAAGAGAAACATGTGTGAGAGGGATTCGCAAAAGTGCGATGACAGAAGAGAGTAAGCACACTCATGTTTTCAATTAACAGTTGCTACGTTTATCTAAGCATACCGAAAGCAAAGTTCTATGTAATCTAGCAAGTAGGCAATAAACATAAACCGTATCACCTAGAATGTCGAGCCTTGCACGTGGAGTGAAGCGTCGTTGTGGATCGTAGAGCACTGTACAGGTTATAGTCTGGTTTTAACAAAAACGTTTTCCCTTATTAAAACCAAGTTCTCTATAACCAATGGCTCTGATACCAATCTGTCACACCCCCAAAATTCACACGCGGAGTATCACCGCTTGGAGGCGTGACTGACCAGGATCAAGCCACCAATCATATTGAACAAGCATGTAAGTAAACATAATTCAACCAAACAATATGAAAGGTGTTCAAAACCAAAGCATAGTTAAGTGTTTAGCGGAAGCATAATTGTAAAACCCATTGAAAGTATTAAATATGAAATAGAGTAATGTTTATAGCATGGCACACACTGCCATGTCCCACAACGACCGTTCCTCCCTGTGCAAGGCATGTAGCAACGAATCAACAACAAAGTTGAGCGAGTTCACAGTTGGTTGTTTAGTTATAGTGTTCGTTTTGTAAATCGTATGTCGTTTTGTAAACCATGTATCGTGTTAATTCGTATCGCGGCCATTCCAGGCATGTGTGCGATGATTAGTGGGGGCTTCCCATGTGTTACTAGACCACGCGTATCGACTGCTACGAAAATGTAAGAGGTGCCCTAAGTCAATGTCTACCAGCATTAACCCTTTGCCCATAGTCCATTAGTACACGCCCGTCCGACTGGCACGGTGTGAGGTTTGTTAAACCTAATAGCGCTATTAACTAATGACCCGCTCGCCATAGGCCTCAGTGATTAAGTCGATAAATGAGGGACTTCAATTGATAGAGTTGATGGTCTTATGATCGTGTACGTAGGTTTTACGTACGTGCCCTTCAATCCGAGGACAGTAGTCAGTATAAGTGTACGTAGGTTTTACGTACGTGCCCTTCAATCCGAGGACAGTAGTAAGTAGTTTAATAGTAATGGTTGTATAAGTAGTCATTCAATCCCATTACCAACCCACCGGGAATCCCATGCCTTGGCTAGTGTGAACTCACCTTGGTTTGCTCGGCAGATACACAGAAAGGTCAAGTCTAGCTGCTAGTGGTCAACCACGTCCTAACATGGTTACCATACAAGTCAGGTTTTGGTTTCAAGTAGTGCACATAGGTGTCACATAAGATAGCAGATAAGGAACACACACAGATCATGGCAACACACAATATCACGTTCAACAGTTATAACGTATTCAAGATTGGGCTCGCACAAGCTTAGTGGCCTTGTGCGAGTCGTCCGTTGGAGCCCACTAATACCTGGCCCAATATCTAGAACCCTACCAAACTATAAACATAACCACGGCCCAAATAACATGACTTGTGCGATCCGATTGGGTTGTGCGATCGGAGCTAGCCCAACCCAACATGTATACCCAGCCCAAACATTACAACTTGTGCGATCCAATAAGCCTTGTGCGACTGGGGGCACCTTGTGTGATTGGATCATCTTGTGCGACTGGACTCCTTGTGCGATCAGATCAGATCTTGTACGATCTGATCTTGTGCGACTAGGAGCCTTGTGCGATTAGTTTAAATTTCCGGATTTCATGCCTATCAGTTACAAACATTTAGTGGTTTCCAAATTTGTCATTTATCAATTAACACAATCACAGATTCTAACCAATCCCTTAATCGATCAAACAAGGTTTTTAATCATTTGATTCACATAAACCCTAAAATCATTATTATGAACAACAACTTAATCAAAACCATCAATCATATTATCAGTCAAAGATTCCTATTTCTAGCATACATATTAACATACTCAATCCATCAACCAATCATTCGAATGTGAATACATCTCGGCCAAACATCATTCAATCGGTTCTAGATCATTAACACTTAATTATCGATTCCACATGATTAACAATCATAGTCTATTCAAGTCATGCAACACTTATGAACCGATTATTTGAACACCAAACTTATCATACAATCAATCCGAAAACAAGACATGATAGCTGATTAACATTATCATACATATCCGATTCACAAGATCATCATCATTCATACAGAGTACATCATGACATCCATAATATCATTTAACAACAACATCATAGATCACTAACCGGTTAGAGAAGGAATAAGGATTGATCCGAACAAGGAAAGATCTTCGATAGAGAGGGTGTGTGTGTTGCCGTCGAGTTCTAGAGAGAAGGAAGAGAGCTAGGGTTTGTAAATTTGTGTGTTTTGGTAAAGTGTGAGATGGATACTAACACCCTATGTGTTAATCGAACTAATGGGGATGGGTCGAACCCAAACTTGGGCTGCCCTATGGATTCGAGTACAAGTTGTGTAGCCCGAATGGCTTGTGCGGTTGAGTTGTGTTGTGCGACTACATCATACATACATTCACATAAACACATAATCATAGCATTCAATTAATCAACCAAGTTCATATAATCGTATCACGTTCACATATGTTACATCAAAGTACAAAGATAGGTTCGGAAATACGAGTTGTCACATTATCCCCAAGTTGAAACAAATTTCGTCCCGAAATTTGGTACGTACTCACTGAGGAAGCTAGTTAAGTTACATGGTTTTCCTGGTTTTCCTGGGGTGTCACATTTACTTTGCTCAGGTAAATACTTTTAACTTATTTTCCCTATACGGGCTTGGGTTACGGTATATAAAATACCGCTTGGTCGGGCATCAAATCTTCCATCGTTTGGTGGTTAATTGAATAATTTGATCGGCCCGTTTAAACAGTTTTGTTTACTTAAAAGCCTTTGGGGGGTTAATGACCATGTCCCGGATATCCCAGGCATCATTTTACGAAATGGCCACGACTTAAGCGCGGGGTGTAGGCGTACACCCGTCAGTGCACAAAAGAATAATGTGGTGTGTCTATTGATCTTTAACCCGGACACGATCCGGGCTACTAAACGCACAAGGAACATGTAATTCATTCACAAGATTATATATTTAAATAATTCTCCCAAGTTATAAAATGTTTATGCCATGTGCATCCAAATCAATTTTTAATCATTTTTAAAATGAGTCAGTTGATTGTATTTACCAGTGTAAACTGACGTATTTTCCCAAAAAGATTAAATGCAGGTACTAAGTGTAATTGGCTGGGATTTCTCCTTAGCATCAATAGAAGTCTCGCAAGCTTAAGATGCCTAAAGTCTGTTGAACACCAAAATCCTTTTTATCTGGCATTAACTTGGAACCACGTGCATCTAACGCACCTTAACCAAGCTCAAAGCTAAAAAAGAATAAGGAAACACACTCTTTGTCGGAACAAGGAAGAACTGTTGACGTAAAACCCGCTTTTCCGCTCTTTCCCTCTCTTCTTTGCGACAAGCTTCGGAACCTAAGTCAGAGAGATGAGATCTCATTGCTAGTGTTCTTAGATAGTAGGGACCTGCTTGTGCCAATAGCAAAAAACCAGATCGTTGCCCGAACTACCCTTCTCAATGCCTGTTTTCTTACTTTCATTTCTATTGTAAATAGTAGTCAACGGCTCGCTCAAAGGAAAATCTAACAAGCCAATGTTTGCATTCGGGCGAGTGTGATGTGTGTAAAATGCAACATATAAATTACATCAAATGAGGCATAAAACTAACCCTTTTTTAGTACTAATATTGGAAAAAGAGTGTTTTTGTCTTCCTTTTGTATTTTCAGGATTAAATGAGCTCAAAAACGCAAAAGAAGCAAAAAGACAGCTAAATCCAACATAAATACAAGAAAAGGAACATTAGTGGATTGCCCGAACCCTCAACGGCACTTTCCAAAGCAAAATAGAGGAAACAGAAGGCTGAACACGCCCCGTGCTCAGCCAGCACGGGGTCGTGCCCAAGAAGCAGCAGAAAAGACAAACCTATAGAAGCTTCTATTGCCCACCACGGGCCGTGCTCAGCGGACACGGGGGCGTGCCGAAAGTACTGCAGGCGCATTAATTGTAATTGCGAATTACAATTAATGAAGAGAGAGAGTGTCAGACGGGCACGGGGCCGTGCCCAGCGAACACGGGGCCGTGCCCAGGCCTCTGTTCAGCCTATAAATAGGAGTGCTTGGTTTCATTGCAACTCATCCCTTGGCACACCACCTCTCTCACACTTCATCCACCACCCACCACCATCACAACACCATCATCCACCACCATCATCCATTGTCCATCATAGAGTGTGTGAGTCGTCTCGGGATCCAAGATTGATCGTAAGAGTTCTTGACAATCAAGGCCATGATTGCCTAAGTCTCTTACATCACTTGGTGAAGACAAAGTGTCTAGTATAATACTTTTTATTTCTAATCTTTTGCACTTTTTATTTGGTTTTGTATTAATGACTTTAATAACTAGTTACTTATGTTGAAGGTGATCTTTCCTTATCGTTTGTCCGTGGTGTCTTGGCATTATTTTACTGTCTATATAAAATAAAGGATTTTCACCATTCATATCTCCACGGTCTATATGGAGGTATGTTGGCTACCTGGTAGGGGGTTAAGGGAACGGTTTGGTAAAGGTCTTGCCATTGTTCAGCGTTTAGAGGTCCTGCAATGGACCTGGGTCAAATTTAGTAGGACCTCCTTCAATACTTCACGGTATTGGATGGCGGGGGTCCAAACTCTTTGATCCCCTCATAAGTTAACTACTATTAATACTATAACCCGGCTATTTAGGACTGTATCCCTGCTGACTCAGACTACTTAGTCGAGGGTAACGTCACCGCCAAAAGCGGGGCCTACCACAATACTGCATTAATAACTTAATTCATTATCTTCCAATAATCCACCCCTTTAGGATTGTATCCCTGCTGACTCAAACTACTGGGGTGAGGGTAACGTCACCTTCAAAAGAGGGGCCTACTACAATAACTAAGATAATCTCTTAATTATGTGCAAAAGTGCGGAAATAATCAAAGGTTATACTAGATACGAGTCGGAACCAAGTGATTCATCTTGTCTATCTGTTTTTATTTTATTTTTATTTTCAGCATTTTAGTTAGTTTTTATTTTTCTTAGTTTAAAACATTTTTCCAAACTTTTATTTTGGTTAGACGTTGAGGATAAACCGGTACTAAAAGCTCTTGTGTCCTTGGACGACCTCGGTATCTTACCAACGCTATACTACACTCAACGATGGGTGCACTTGCCCATATGTGTGTTTAGTGTTAGTGAAATATCGTGTTTTATAAATTTAAAACTTGGCTAAAATAAGTGTTAAAAAGGGCTTAAAATATACACCTAAAATATACAACACTTTCACGCACAGCAAGTTTTTGGCGCCGCTGCCGGGGACACAAGGATTTTAAGAAAGTTAGGAATCAACGGCCTAATCATCTTTTATTTTTCTTTTTATTTTTTTTAGATTTTCTTAGTTTTTCAGCTTCTGCAGAGCTCAGCACGGGCCGTGCCCGGTCAGACACGGGCCGTGCCCGGTCAGACACGGGCCGTGCCCGGTCAGACACGGGCCGTGCCCAGCCTCATCACTGGCAGTTTTTATTTTCTGAGTTACAGAGAGCTGAACACGGGGCTGTGTCGGTGCAACACGGGGTCGTGTCCAACTCCCAGTAACTGGGAATCCAGAAAACAATTACTGTATCTCTCAACACGGGCCGTGCTCACTGAGCACGGGGCCGTGGTAAACATTCTGACCAGCGTTCTTTTCTGTTTTTGTTGCAGGACTCGGAACCCAGGCGCCACATTTGAACCTCCTACGTAGTGCATGAGCTCCAGTTCTAGTAGAGACATAAAAGAACCCCTAGAAGAACCCGAGCGCTTTCTCAGAAAAAGACTAAAAGCTAAAAATCAAGAGAAAGCTTCGGGGGACCCACTTCCAATGGCGGACCAACGTACCCTCATGGATTACCTACGGCCTACCGTAGGCAATCTTGGCGCTGCTATCAATGCACCGAATGTCGAGGCCAACAACTTCGAACTTCGACCGCATTTGATACAAATGCTCCAAAACTCCGCAACCTTCCACGGGCTTGCGGACGAGGATCCCCATCTACATATTACTAACTTTTTAGAAATATGTGATACCTTTCGGATCAATGGAGCATCAAATGACGCCATCCGCCGTCGAATGTTTCCTTTCTCACTAAAAGACCGAGCCAAGGCTTGGCTTAACACCCTCCCAGTTGGATCGGTAAACACCTGGGATGAACTCGCCCAAAAGTTTTTGTATAAGTATTTCCCTCCTGCTAAAACGGCTAAATTAATGACTGAAATTAATACATACTCACAAGAGGATGGGGAATCCTTATATGAAACTTGGGAAAGGTTCAAGGAGCTTCTAAGAAAGTGTCCTCACCATGGTCTAGCGGTATGGCAACAAGTATCCACTTTCTACAATGGATTGTTGCCACACACAAGACAAACACTTGATTCAAGCTCCGGGGGACTCTTAGGTAATCGTCGCCCAAATGAAATATATAACCAAATTGAGGAAATTGCTCAAACCAATTTTCAATGGCACACTCCCCGAGGTAATAAATCTATTGCCCCAGGCGCCCATAAGGTTGATGAAAGCACCTCTTTACAAGCCCAAATCGAGGCCCTCTCTTCAAAAATCAAAAGGCTAGAAATGACAAAAACGGCCTCGGTTATGGCTTGTGAAGGGTGTGGTGGGTCACATGAAAATTGGAGTTGTATGAAAGAATTAGATGAACAAACTGAAACGGTAAACTACATGGATAATAGACCTAGGCCGTCGGGTCCTCCAACGGGTACCTACAACCAAGGATGGCGTAACCACCCAAATCTTGGTTGGAGAGATCCCGGCAATAGTAGTAACCAACAAAATCAACGAACTAATTTTCAACAACCGCAAAATTTTCCTCAACAACAAGGTGGAAGAGAAAGGCTTGAAGATACTGTATCTCGCCTCATCTCTGACACTGAAAAGAAAAACTCGGATCGATTTCAACAATTGGAATCAAATTTCAGAAATCAACAAGCTAGCATTCAAAACGTTGAAAAACAATTAAATCAGCTAGCTCAAAATTTCTCCGAGAGACCGCAAGGCGCATTACCCAGTAATACCGAAACGAACCCAAAGGCACAAGTACATCTCATCACATTAAGAAATCGAACCGTGGGTCCCGAGGATGCTCCATTGTCGCCAAATGAAAGAAGCCATTCTAGTCAGCCTGTAACTCCTCCTGCGCCAGAAAAAGCTTCTACACCAAATCAAGGGCCCACCAAGACTCCTCCAATCCCGTACCCCGGTAGGTTAAATCGTCAAAAGACCGATGAGCAATTCGCAAAGTTCGAAAGCTTACTAAAACAATTGCATGTCAATATTCCTTTTATTGAGGTCCTAACCCAAATGCCTAAATATGCAAAATTCATGAGGGATTTCCTCACTCACAAAAAGAAAATTGAATCATTGCAATTAGTTAACTTAGGCGAAGAATGCTCAGCTCTAGTACTCAACAAACTTCCACAAAAGAAAATCGATCCCGGGAGCTTCACAATCCCTTGTTCGATTGGGAAGTCCCCCGTCCGAAATGCTTTAGCCGATCTTGGAGCTAGCATCAACCTCATGCCCACATCAATGTTCAAGCGACTCGGCCTAGGAACAACAAGCCCCACAAAGATGAGCATACAACTCGCCGACAGGTCCGTCAAGTTCCCACATGGTGTCGCCGAAAATCTGCTAGTCAAAGTTGACAAATTCGTCTTTCCAACCGACTTTGTCATCCTAGACATGGAAGAAGACACCGAGGTCCCCCTCATCCTCGGGAGGCCATTCCTAGCCACCGCCCAAGCATTGGTGGATATGAATGACGGAACTCTAACATTGAAGTTTGGGAATGAGGAAGTGAAATTTGAATGTGGAAAGCGAGTAGAGGAAGAAGATCCGGTCAACTACATGAAGGTCATAGACTCAAGTTTGGATGACGCTCTCCGACGGTGTAACATGGGATGCAACACATCCCACTTGGGTAGCATATGACCAGGCTTTGGGTCTAGCCAAGGACCCTTATAAACGTGGCGCACCATGGAGGCATTCCACGGAACTATCCTTAGTTTAATTTAGATTAATTTTTATGTTTTCTAGTTTTCAGGAATAAAACACACTCATGGTGGTAAAGGATGAAAAGGGGAACGAGAAAAATGATCCCATGCACAAGAACGAGGCAACCCGACAGTTTTCTCCCTTTCAGAAGGTTCAACACGGGCCGTGCCCAACCAACACGGCCCCGTGTCGAACCACCTGCAGAAAACGCCCAGTACAGGTAACTGGACACGGGCCGTGTTCACCCAACACGCCCCCGTGTCCAGACTTCTGTTCCTCTTATTTCAATTTTGTTACTGGCACTTAAACACGGGGCCGTGCCCGGATAACACGGGGCCGTGTTCAGTGCCCAGTAACACAATTTTTTTTGCTTTTTAAACACTATTTTACACATCTAATCAACCTAAAAATTTATTTTTGGGACACATTGAGGACAATGTGTAATTTAAGTGTGGGGGGGATGCTAAAACCTTGAATTTTGCAAGTCCTAAATACAAGCCTTACACAAAACTCTATTGGAACCGCTAATCACCCCAAATTTTTTCAAAAATTTCATTTTTTTTACTTGTCTAGGTTTAACTCGGGAAATTCAAGCTCTCAAAAAAGTTATATTTTTACAGATTTACAACCGATAGCGTAGTGATAAAAAGAACCAACATAAGAAAATTATGAAAAGGCATGACAAACTTATTTAAAATTTGATTATATATACTTGATCACATAAAAACCCATTCCCACAAAAGTGAGTTTTGAGCCTTTATTGAGCACACAATTTCATATCATTTGACTAAATGCTCATTTTTCGTTTCTTGTGTGAATAGCCGCTTGGTTCTTACGACTCTAGAACTTGCCATGACAATACATTCCCGGTCCTTATCAACTTAAACCCGAGTAAGTAAATGATAGAGGCATTAGGACTAACCCTTTTTCATTTCTACACCATTATTTTTCTTTTTTTTTACCACCTACCCAAAAATCCCCCTAGTTAACCCCTTTGAGCCTAAACCTTTTCGTTTCATCACCCAAAACAAAAACCCTTTCACCCACCAAACCTTTTTCTTTTTTAACCCTTTATTTTAGTAACAAGTTCGGTTCTTCGATAAAAAAAAAAAAAAAAAAAAAAAAAAAAAAAAAAAATGAAGCAAAAAGAAAATAAACAAACAAAGTAATCAAAAATAACTTTGTTTGAATAAAAGCTTCATGAAAAAAAAAAAAAAAAAAAAGTTGCAAAAATACGAAAACCGACACTTGATACGCTTTTTAGCCCTTTTTCGACTAACCACTAACCCAACCACCTACCTTTAACCCTAGCCAACCCTTAACCCACAAAGTCCTCTTGATATCTACAAAGGTATAAAAGTTAAAAAGGAGGAGGATTGATTTCTTGGCAAGCCTATGGTAGGAATAAGTTCCATGCCGCTCTCGAGTGATTCACTAAAAATACACTTTCGGCCGAGTGTGAGTGATTTCCCCGTGAGGTATGTGAACTTGTATATAAATAAAATTTTAAAAAAAAAGGCATGTTATGCCCAAATAAGTAATTTCTTTTATGAACAGTTCTAAATAAATCATTACGAATAGGAGTGTAAATAAATAAAAATAAAACCCTAAAAAGATCTTGGAAATCCCGACACTCTATGACAAGCTCAAAACCTTCTCTTCTACCTATTCCATTTGGGAGTGTAAGCCAAATATTAAAGAGTTTTGCTTGAGGACAAGCAAAAGTTCAAGTGTGGGGGTATTTGATGTGTGTAAAATGCAACATATAAATTACATCAAATGAGGCATAAAACTAACCCTTTTTTAGTACTAATATTGGAAAAAGAGTGTTTTTGTCTTCCTTTTGTATTTTCAGGATTAAATGAGCTCAAAAACGCAAAAGAAGCAAAAAGACAGCTAAATCCAACATAAATACAAGAAAAGGAACATTAGTGGATTGCCCGAACCCTCAACGGCACTTTCCAAAGCAAAATAGAGAAAACAGAAGGCTGAACACGCCCCGTGCTCAGCCAGCACGGGGTCGTGCCCAAGAAGCAGCAGAAAAGACAAACCTATAGAAGCTTCTATTGCCCACCACGGGCCGTGCTCAGCGGACACGGGGGCGTGCCGAAAGTACTGCAGGCGCATTAATTGTAATTGCGAATTATAATTAATGAAGAGAGAGAGTGTCAGACGGGCACGGGGCCGTGCCCAGCGAACACGGGGCCGTGCCCAGGCCTCTGTTCAGCCTATAAATAGGAGTGCTTGGTTTCATTGCAACTCATCCCTTGGCACACCACCTCTCTCACACTTCATCCACCACCCACCACCATCACAACACCATCATCCACCACCATCATCCATTGTCCATCATAGAGTGTGTGAGTCGTCTCGGGATCCAAGATTGATCGTAAGAGTTCTTGACAATCAAGGCCATGATTGCCTAAGTCTCTTACATCACTTGGTGAAGACAAAGTGTCTAGTATAATACTTTTTATTTCTAATCTTTTGCACTTTTTATTTGGTTTTGTATTAATGACTTTAATAACTAGTTACTTATGTTGAAGGTGATCTTTCCTTATCGTTTGTCCGTGGTGTCTTGGCATTATTTTACTGTCTATATAAAATAAAGGATTTTCACCATTCATATCTCCACGGTCTATATGGAGGTATGTTGGCTACCTGGTAGGGGGTTAAGGGAACGGTTTGGTAAAGGTCTTGCCATTGTTCAGCGTTTAGAGGTCCTGCAATGGACCTGGGTCAAATTTAGTAGGACCTCCTTCAATACTTCACGGTATTGGATGGCGGGGGTCCAAACTCTTTGATCCCCTCATAAGTTAACTACTATTAATACTATAACCCGGCTATTTAGGACTGTATCCCTGCTGACTCAGACTACTTAGTCGAGGGTAACGTCACCGCCAAAAGCGGGGCCTACCACAATACTGCATTAATAACTTAATTCATTATCTTCCAATAATCCACCCCTTTAGGATTGTATCCCTGCTGACTCAAACTACTGGGGTGAGGGTAACGTCACCTTCAAAAGAGGGGCCTACTACAATAACTAAGATAATCTCTTAATTATGTGCAAAAGTGCGGAAATAATCAAAGGTTATACTAGATACGAGTCGGAACCAAGTGATTCATCTTGTCTATCTGTTTTTATTTTATTTTTATTTTCAGCATTTTAGTTAGTTTTTATTTTTCTTAGTTTAAAACATTTTTCCAAACTTTTATTTTGGTTAGACGTTGAGGATAAACCGGTACTAAAAGCTCTTGTGTCCTTGGACGACCTCGGTATCTTACCAACGCTATACTACACTCAACGATGGGTGCACTTGCCCATATGTGTGTTTAGTGTTAGTGAAATATCGTGTTTTATAAATTTAAAACTTGGCTAAAATAAGTGTTAAAAAGGGCTTAAAATATACACCTAAAATATACAACACTTTATCGCACATCAGAGTGCATAGCCATCGATCTCGAGTGATCCCAGTCTATGATCTAGAGTCCCTAAGAAATTACTGTAAGATGTGAATGATGCTTTTCTTTTGACTTTCCCTAAGATGAAGCTAGAGTCGTCAAAGTCCATAGTCGACAAAGAAAGAATGATTTAGTTCCGATTCCCTGTCTTCATCTTTTCTAGAAAAAGACTTCCATTTCTCTACTAGAGTACGAGATCAATTCAAAGAGGACTAGATTGACCCTGAGAAAGAAGATTTTTTGGTAGGATGCTAAACTGAGAAGGCTAAGTAAGCAATGAATCGCGAAGAAAGCTCTTTTTTTCCCTTAACTTAGTATAAGTAAGAAAGACAGTCTGATTTCCTATGCCGAAAGATCGATCTGGTTTAGCGCTTTTCATTTTTCTTTTTTTGGTATTGATCCTGGCTCAGAAGGAAGACCAGAAAGGTGTACCGGTGGAGCACTTTACCTTATTATAGATTATAGAAAATAAAAAAAGAAAGAATTCCCCCTCCCTTATGCTATCTGGATCTATGGTAATGAAATCATTTATCTTCTTATCGCAGAAAGATTGAATGTCATTTGTGATTAGCAGTCAAATGGAATGAGCATAATCAGAAATATGGTTTGTGGCTCACTTCGTACCTCTTCTAATCGTTGATATTGAAACGCAAAGGTCTAAGTTAGTAAGTAGCTCATCCCTAGCTTTTTCTTTCTTGGTATGTGGTCTCCTGCCATTTTTCTTTTTTATAGCACTGTAGTTGCATAAGCAGTCAAGTTCAGGGGACGGAGTTCAAGGCGAGTAGTCTCTGGAAGTAGGTTCATCCCCCTCTTGGTTGGCGATGGCCAGGTCTTTTGGTATAAATGACTTGCGATAGTCTAGCTAGCGAAGTAGGGTAGGATAGCAAACGAAGCGATAAGGAACGGAGTCTGTAGCTGCCCTTCTATCTTTCTTTTAAGAAAAAGAGTGAATCTATAGAGAGCTAATAGACTATATGCTTCTAGTACCCGAATGTGAAATAAGCAAGGCTAAAGTGAGTCTCGTGCGCTAAGCAGGAGTAGGTCTTTGGTCAGTGCGCCCACAAAGTAAGGGAGGTTAAGACTTTTCTTACATAGACGGAAGTTTCACTTCAAGCTAATGCGTAATTAAGAGAGACTTTCACTATGCTAAAGTGCAGTGGGCTAGCTTTAGTTTGCCTGGTCTGGTATCGATGCATGCAATAGGAGTTCTAGTCTTACTATATGTCTGAGCTTGTTCCCCTCTATACAGTGCAGGTTCGAAGACTAGGCGAAGATCGGAGACTAAACACGAATCATCAATTCCTTTGACCATTCGTTTTGAGCCTCCAATTCTTTTAGAAATGCTAACGAGGTTCAATGATGCCGACGAAGGGAACCAGCTGAAAGGTTATCAAAGGCAGGCGCGTAACATAGGCAGACTCATAGGAGAAGGCTGTGCGTGTAAATCCCAACTAGAGAGCTCCTTTTCATTCGATTTCTATACTATAAAGGACGGCTACTCGACCTATTTGGAAAGAGCTACTCTAAAGCCTATTCTGTTACTTTTTAGCCGATTTCATTTTCAAAGATCACTTTTCTCAGGCCAAGACCGTAGGAATAAAAAATCCACTTCTCATTCAGGAGCGGGAAACTCAATAGCATTCAAAACCGTCAGGATTAGAACGGTAACCGAAGGAGCCCATTTCTTTTCCTTCGCCTTTCTTTCATTTCATTATAACGTTCCTTCTTTTTGTTACCCGGCTTTGATGAGATAGGATCGGTAAAAGGTCTGACTCTATGGTAGCCGCCTTGAAACAATTTCCCTTAACGAGCTATGAATCAAATAAGGTTACGGGCTTCCTGCCCTAAGAGTGGGTATTCGCAATCACGAAAGTACACTCCTGTTGTCTGCTAATCAATCCGAGACAACAACAACAAAGCGAAAGACTACATTTTAGAGAGTATTAGAGGTTATTGAGCTGGTGGCCGGCCCCCGACCAAAAAAGACTATTTCGATTGTATTTACAATTCGATGACATATTTCCCCCAGAAAGTATACAGCAAATTCTTTCTGTGAAAACGGGGAAAATTCAACGTATGGCAGAATTAGATCCTGATCCTTTTTGGACCGAGCAAAGCAAAGAGACTGAAAGTAGATAGGAGTACAAGGGCATTTCAAACGAAAGGTGCATTTCCTCAGTTGATAGAAGAAAGAGTGCAGCCCAGCGCTACGGCTTAGTTAGGGGGCTAAGAGCCATGGCTGACTTATAAGGAGAGTCTACGGTAAGCAGAGAGTCCACGGCACCTAAGCTATTCACATATTAGGATTGGTTAGTAGTCTTTGATTATGAGACTAGGGAAAGTGAGACCATAGCCCTAAGCTCTTCTTTAATAGCTCATAGTGCGTTGAACTGGGAAAGAGAATGAAAGATTGATCTCCTATTGTAAGCAAGACCCTAATCTAAAGCCAGAATCAAAGGCAATGCCACGGGGAAGTGAAAGGTGGCATGAAAGTAGAATCAGATTCTCCGAAGCAGACTGGCTTGAATTCATGTCATGCTTGAAGACTAACAACAAATTAAAAACAAACGGTAGGTAAACCGGCAACAAGCACATACGTGCATGTAGGGATGATTAAAAAATCCAGCTTTGACTAAAAAACCAAAACATTCAAGACTAGTACTACGGCAGCCGTTAAGCTATGTAATTAATAGAAATAAAATTATGCATGTTCGGATACATATATGGGTTTAGGTAATAGCTCAATAGATTATCTGAAATAGACACATTCAGTGACTCAAACTATACCAAAACAATATTTCTCTTTTTCTTGTCCTTGTGTAATAGAGTATGTTAGTAGATAACTTCTAATAACTAAGGTAGTAAATGAGTACACCTGTATTGACGGGTATGAGATATTTTTTTTTTGAAAATAAACTTTCATTGACAAACCACCAAACCCGAAAACCGGGCCGGCAACAAAACAACAAAACAAAAGTTACATAATTACAAATTTACACCAATCACTCCAATCAATAGACTGGAAACGTGACCTATGTTTGTACCAGAAAAAACCCAAAGTTCTAATCTCGCTAAACACGTCCTCCACATTAGCCCGGGAGCCTGAAAAGACCACTTTATTTCTAGCCAACCAAATGCACCAACAAGCTACGACAACAATGCCTTGGAGGACCGTCCTTTCCAAGCTTCTTAATCTGCTGAAAACATGTAATTCCAACAGGTCTTTAATAGAAAAAGCAAAGATCGTTGGGATACCGCACCATCTGCTGATTTTGTGCCAGATCAAGTCCGCGAATCGACAAGAAGTGAAAAGGTGACACACGGATTCGTCGTCATCGTCACACAAAGGACAGACTCTAACTTGATTAACAATTCCCCTGGAAAGTAAAGCGTCCGAAGTAGGAATACGATTCAAAACTAACCTCCAAGTGAAAATATTACACTTTGCCGGAACCCATTTGCACCATTTGTAAACGAAGTCGTTCGGGTCGAGCCTACCACGGGCGAGAACTTCCTTGGCTGATTTGACCGAAAAGATTCCCGTAGAATCACCCAACCATCTCCATTTGTCTCTACCATCCTTGAGAATGAACGAAGATAACATACCCGTCAAGGTATGCAACTCTTGAGTCTCCGAAGCCGTGTCCGGCTCATGTCTCCAAAGCCATAACCCACCATCGGCCAAGCGGTCTTTAACCGAACAGTTTTTGATCATTTCCAGCCGGAACAGACCTGGGAACAACTTTTTGAACGAGTAATCGGACATCCAAGGGTTAACCAAAAGAAAACATCGGACCCCGAAGCTACCTCCCCTTTGAACAAACTGCGGATCGGCTTATTGTCCACGAAAGGTTTGTTCAAAGTATTACAAATATTAACCCAAACACCTCTGGCAGATTTATTGCAAGGGAGGAATGACCAATCTGAGCGGCCCGAGTGAATAGCGGAGACGATGATAGCCCATAAACTCTCGGGTTCATTTTTAAATCTCCATCCCCATTTACTTAATAAGGCCAAATTGACGTCCAATAATTTGTTCAACCCCAAGCCACCCGCTTTCTTTGGTAAGGAGACCCTTTCCCACGCTACCCAATGGGTCTTCCTAACGTTATCTGAGCCGCCCCACAAAAAAAAAATTTATAATGCTTTCCAGATCTTTAATAACCTTGATCGGAGCCTTATAGAGAGACATGAAATACAGAGGCAAACTTTCGAGGACCGACCGAATAAGAGCCACCCTGCCTCCAATGGATAACAAAGCGGCCTTCCAAAGGGAAAGACGCTTCTAAAAAATATCATAAATAGGCCTCCAATTGTTTATACGGTTCATGTTGGCACCGACCGTTAAACCTAAATACTTAAAAGGAAAAGAGTCGGCCTTACATCCGATCCAGTTAGCCATCTCCTTGACCTCCTCATTCGAAACTCCAACACCGAAAATACTAGATTTGTTAAGATTGATTTTGAGACCCGAACACACATGAAAACACCGGAGGATCCTAATGACAATAGCGATATTATCTTTGTTCCATTCCCCCAAAATGATCGCGTCGTCGGCAAAGAATAAGTGAGAGACATGAGCATCGAAGTCTGGAAAATTTATGCCTTGAAACACATCAGCCTCCCGAGCCATATTGAATAAGCAAGACAAAGCCTCCATAACCACAACAAAGAGAAACGGGGAGATCGGATCTCCTTGTCTCATACCTTTGCTACAACCGAATTCGAAAGTGGGCGAACCGTTAACCAAGACGGACGCCCTGGCCGAAGCAAGAATACCCGAAATCCAGCCACGCCATTTCTCTCCAAAGCCCATTTGTTGTAAGATGCTCAAAATAAAGCCCCAGTTCACGTTGTCATAAGCTTTCTCGAAGTCGATTTTAAGAAAGAAAACCCGTTTCTTGGACTTATTGGCCTAAGAATACAACTCATTAATAATTAAAGGCCCGTCTAAAATAAATCTTCCCCCGATAAATGCCGATTGAGAGTTTGAAATGACCTCATTGAGAACCGGTTTCAACCTGTTGGCGAGGACTTTGGACACCACTTTATTGATAACTCCAACCAGACTGATAGGGCGATAATCATTCAACCCTAATGGGTCTCTGATCTTAGGAATAAGTGCGATGAAAGCCGAGTATAAGACTGAGTTTGTTAATAATTGTTCCAAACCCATCTTATCGTCAACACTATCCATTAACAAAAGGTGTTTAGTAAAACTATAATATGTCACACAAACACTGCTTCTTTTGGACGTGATCAAGTAAAAAGTTAATTTTGCCTAAATAGGTGAAGTAGACATTTTAACCTTTTATTATTTAAATCAAGAGTTAATTACTGTTTTCATCCCTATGGTTTGTCAAAAATCACTATTTCAGTCCATTAGTTTAAAATTTGCGATTTCAGTCCCTGTGGTTTCACTTTCGTAACCAATTCAGTCCACCTCGTAACTATTTCAGTCCCTGTACTTAACAAAATAATGGATTGAAATGGTTATGAAAGTGAAACCACAGGGTCTGAAATGGTTACGAAAGTGAAACCACAGGGACTGGAATCGCAATTTTTAAACTAATGGACTGAAATAGTGATTTTTTGACAAATCAAATGGACGGAAACAGTAATTAACTCTTAAATCAATGACTAAGATGAAAATGTAGAAAATAGAGGGGTGTAAGAGTATTTTGAAATATGGTATTTGTTGACTTTTTCTCTCCACATGCAAGGCATATGCATATTTTTCCTCATTTTTTAAACGTTCATAAATTTTTATACGACATTATTATTATTTTTTTAAATTGCACCATAAAATTAAGTATCTTTTTTTATTTTTAATTTTAGTACCAAATTGCTACTTATTATTTTTTTAAATTGTACCATAAAATCAAGCATCTTTTTTATTTTTAATTTTAGTACCAAATTGCTACATAAAATATGACAACCAAAATGTTGTGTTATAGTTATATGTTGTAATATTTTTGTGCTGGATTTTTTGTACTAGATTTTTGTGCTGGATTTTTATGCTAAATTTTTTGTATTTCATTTTTTATACTAGATGTTTTTATACTAGATATTTTTGTGTTGTATGTAGAGAAAACAAAAAGGTAAAATCCACTTTGTAGTGGATCTTCCCCCTACTTCTTATTATTATCACATGTATCTTTCAATATAATAAAAGTGTTTTAAAGAATTCAAGATCACTTAACAATATATTTGAATGTTGAAATGTTAAGTTTGCAAAAGGGTCGTTCAAATACAACGTTAATTTGCAATTAAAATAAAGGACATGGATTAGTTTTTAAATAGAGTAAATTTCAAATTTCGTCCTTTATGTATGTCTAAAATATCAAAGTATGTCCTTTGTCTTTAATATCTTCAAGAAACATATTTAATGTTTGAAAAACCAATCAGGTTATGTCCTTTAGTCCTAATCCAGTTACTTTTCATGGTTAAATCAGACAAAGTGTATCCTACATAAGGGTATTTTGGACATTTTACCATTTATTTATATAAAACATTATACCTCCTCTCCTCCACCAGACACAAACACTCTCTCTCTCTGCCATCACCTCCACCAGCCACCACCATTACCTCCACCAGACACCCCCACCAGCCACCACCACGACCACCGCCAGACACCCCCACCAGCCACCATTCTAACCAAATCCAGATATCAAAACATTAAAGCCAAAATCCATAATCACCTGAACCCCACACCGAACCCCACCTGAACCCCACACCGAACACCTAAAATCAACAACCAGCAGCCGCCTCCTTCCAGATCTAAGAGCAGTTGTCTGAGTTTGACCCGTTGTTGACCCGGGTTTCTGACCCGTTCACCAGTAACATCATCATCTTCAACATTCATCAACATTCATCATCATCATCATCTTCAACATTCATCCTGCCGCCGCCAAGGGGGTGGGGGTCTCCGGTGGTCGGTCGGCTCTCCTTCTTATCTGATTTCTCTCTCTCGAGATCTGAGGTGTGTGTATGAGTGGCGGGTACCAGATGTAAGTCGATTCGGTGTTGGTGTCATCGGAAAGAGGAACGAGAGGAGGGGGCCGCCGTCGTGGGAGATCGGACGTCGCTGCGTCACTCCCACCCCACCTCTGCCACCCGACACAACCACAACACCACCACTGCCACTTTCCTTCTCTCTCTCTCTCTAGATATTTAGGTGGGTGGGTGTTCTAGATGGGAATTTGCTTGAGGGTGTCGGCTGCTTATGTCCTTATGTCTTTGATTAGGGTTCTCAAATGGTGAATGGATAGATGGAGAGAGAGAGAGAGAGAGAGAGTGGCAGGTGATGTGGTGTGCTTGAGGGTGTTGGCTGTGTTTGAAATCGAAGAAGAAGGAGAGCAGGGGGTATTGTAGGGTTTACAACATAAAAGGAGTATTTAGAGTAAATGACATTAATGCCCTCATGTGCTTCTCACATGACCTGACTTAACTGGGAAAACAAACTAGGTTTAGGGTAAAGGACATAACCTGATTGGTTTTTCAAACATTAAGTATGTTTCTTGAAGATATTAAAGACAAATGACATACTTTGATATTTTAGACATACATAAAGGACGAAATTTGAAATTTACTCTTTTAAATATTGTTAAAGTGAGAAGGGCGTGACCCAAATGAAGATCATCGTGCTCCAACATGAAGTACATAATCATGCAAAGTGTAAAAGATATCAAACAAGTTCTTTTAATCATTGGAATATATAACAATAATAAAAAAGTTTAACGTTAATATATTTAAATGTAAAAGAGATGTATCATTTCAAATCATTGGTTCAAGCAATTTTGATTTTATACTGTGACCTAGAGATCATCAATCTGAGTATAATAAACTTTGTTCGCCGTTGAGTAGCAAACAAATTGCATAAATAAATTAATAACCATAATATTTATTTAGACCTTAAAAACAGTGAAAGTTTTGATTTGGTAAAAGACAGGAACACATTACACAAACACTTTAACTCGTTTTTTCTTAAATTTGAAATATAACTTACACACTCATTTCCTAAATTAAAAAAAAAAAAAAAAAAAACCAAATTCATTTTGTGGGAATCATGAAATTACAGAACATGGATCCATTAATAGGATACCCCATTTAAAAAACATACAATGAAACAGTTACGAATTAACACCATTTGTAGTGGTACAACCAAATAATGCTACATCTTTGAGCGTTTTGCGTTAGGTAGCAATTCAGTTAGCAAAGGGGTATTATAAGGCGTTTTTCATAAATGAGTGTAGTGGGATAATGCCCCATAATACCCAAAGCAATCATTACCCAATTATTTTTTTTTAAATTAAAACTAATAATATTTTATTAATTAAATAAAAATTACATAAATAATAATACACAACACATAATACTTTTTTTTTGAACGGCCAACAAATTCAATTCCGAGCACTCTCAGTCTCGGGGTACCCACTGGACAAACGGAGTACTCCGAGAGTAACCTGAGTCCACCACCAATTCCGGGGAAAACCCGGTAACCCACCCGCCCGTAGGCACGACGGTGAAATTACCGGTAAAACCCGTTTGGCTCAAGGATCCAACCCAGGTTTCCCTGGGTCTCCTATCATTGCCCACCAGTGCCTCTCTCTGCACCAAGTGAGAGTCGAACATACATCTCTCAAGAGAAATGCAAGCCCTCCACCACTTGATCTAGAGATCATTAAAACTAATAATATATAATACTACTCGTCTTAATTTTCGTCTTCACTTTCACCTTCCTCTCCCTCGTTTGGAATATGCCGAACCGACCACGCGTGTTCAACCAAATCAACCGCTAAAGCATTATGTGCAGCTTCAGAACGCGTTTCATGTGCATTCTTCACTCTGTCTTCCATTGCTGCACGTTGGTCTCGTTCAATATATTCTCTTGGTAAAATTTCACGTTGAGGCCGGCTACAATGCTTCATATACCGAGCCGCGAGTTCGCACGCACTTGTAACCGCCTCTTGCTTGAACTCCTCATCGGTCGAGTCACCCTCATTCGCTAAAAAAAATTTGTAATAATAATTTGTAATGGACGACGAGGAGGTGGGGGAATTCATTTTTATATAAAACTAGAAGAGTAACCCGCCGCGATGCGGCGGGGGGCTAGACTTATATTTACATTAAGCAAGTTGTGATTTACATCCGTTGGGTTAGATAGATTAGGTACAACCAAGAGTTTGTGTCCAGGTTTGTACATATGTTATAGTTGCAACTTAGGTTACTAACACTAAGCTATGTTAGTTGCATAAGTTGCACAAAAGACATATTCCTAGAGGACATGGCTTGCCTAACTACTACCTACAGCTGCGTTTTTTTCTACTTGGCAACTGTACAAAAAGGTGTTCGACGTCCGTATCATTCCCCGCGCCCGATGCGTCCCTTCTTTGAAGTGCTGCTGTTATCTGGGATGGCAAAGAGGTTGGTTAGTAAGGTTTATATAAATGGACTATACATCAATACTTGATCATAAAGAAAAATGCACTTTTAAATACACATGTACATTAAATAAATAAGCAACAGTTGATCAAAACAAAAACTACATATATGTAAAGTAAATAAACATTGCTAGAGAATTGTTGATATTCAACAATACTCAGACCTTTGACATATATGGCTTGATTTCTTATGGGCCTCAACAGTCAACACTCAGTTCAGTATGCTTTGATGATTGTAGAATTCCATTTGTGTCTTAACTTATTTACAACGGTGTGTATGGCTCTTACAAAAATGTGTTTAATTTTCAAGTTTTAATTATTTTGAAATAATGAGATTGTGATACTCCTGCCAACTACAATGATGTGTTCAAATCATTACTGTTGTGCATCCAATTCCAAATTTTCAATGTTGTAATGACTTAAATTATGCAAGGACCTTTCCATCATTATAATTGTGTATGTAACCCGTTGTACTATAATCTATGGATTACGGGCTGAGAAAATGCTAAAAATTAACAGGTTTAAAAAAGCCTAAAACGAATGGACTTCTTAAGCAATCCATGGACACCAAGTGGTGTCGAGTTTGTTATGTTTACCTGGTGATTCGTCTAGATGGCGTTTTTGTTGGTTAAGCTTGGGGTTGGGTGTTTTTGGTGGAGGAGCGCCCATGTGTTGTTGCTGAATGTTGTCAGTTGCTGTATGCACAACAGGAGGATCCGAAACATTGGTGACGACATATTGTTTCCCTCTAACGGATATGTGCATTATTTTTGGTATTCCAATCATGTTATGGATTTCCTTTGGTAGCATTTTAGGATCTGTGTAGCCATTCTTTGTCATCATTTCAGTACAAGTTGTTTTCAGCAGGGCGACCATTCCTTCATCAAAGAATGTGACATCAACCGGTTTTGTTGAGTCGTTGATAATTGCGTTAAGGAAGAACCTGATTTGTTAGACGTGGTTAGCTATTTAGAAATGGTTTAGTGCATGTATAAATTTATGATTACCAAGTGAGGTAAAAGCTTACTGGAATTTTGGTGAAATATCATCGTCATCTTTACAGACGTAGTTTAAGGAACCATCTTGCTCTGGGTAGACTTTCTTGTCACATTTTGAGCAGTGAACGTAGAACCAACTACGTTTTTCATGAATTTTTTCAATCCACGCATGGCACCTGAACTGTGTAGAATTCTGCGTTGTGTTGGTTAGAATTAGCTGTTGGAATGATCTAATATTATAATTATCTTGGTAAGATAAATAATTATTGTGTAGTTTAATGCTCTAACCTGCTCTTGTGCTCTTTGTGCTGAGGTTAATTCCAGAAGAGTAAGCATTGGATCTTCTAAGTCTTCCGGCTGAATTGGTGGTAGTGCTTTCAACCTATATTCATCAAATGGAAGATAAAAAATGCTTACTTTTTGTTTTTTAGAGATATATTTGTAGCGGTGGTTATTTTTGGAGTTTAGTTTGTTACCTGGCAACATATTCTACAGTTTGTGGCATATCAGGGTTTATGGCAACTTCTGTTAGGTGGGTCGACTCAAGTTGCATCACTGTTTTTGGTCACGCAAACGTTAGGTAATAAAAGCCTATATTATATTTGCTAGTCAATGTATAATAAATTTAGTTACTTGAGTATTTTGTAACTTGTGTTGATGTTATTGCCACAATGTTGCCTGGTCCGACATCTGGGCCGATCAGATGCCTTTTGTCTGGCCAAAGAGTTATCTCCACCCGGTTCATCCTGTATTGTAAAGAAACATTTGTTGTTGTTATGATTCAATAGTGATATTAAACCGTTTAGGAATGTTTGTTAAGCTTACCGCTCGTCGCGTAGCACCACCTTTGTTAAGATTAAGTTCTTGCTGGTAGTATATGGATAGTTCTTCTCGACACGACCAATAAAATCCGGAATTTTTTCAAGCAATAAAGACGATTATAAATATAGAACTTTTTGACACACGGCTTGATTATAAGATAATGAAACAAAGTTAAGACGCATAGATTGATCACTTGTGTTAAAACGGTTGAACCAAGGTGGCTTGTTTTAACATGTTGTCTCACTGTCCAAAGTATAATCTGAGACCAGACCAGTGCATATTCATTTCAGTTTTCAAGCATTATGAGCCTTAAGAGGGTTCAACTAATACCACATAAAGCACATAATTTCATAGTAGTTCAGTAGATGCATTCCAATATACATGCAAAAATAGAGTACCCAAAGATTTTTCCTAGAATAAGTATGATAATCAAACCCAACGTCAAGCAGTCCGCTATTGATATATAGTCCCCGAAAACTTAATTGCCTTGATAAATCAACAACGGGTGTCTTTGATGACCTAGTCATGGATTCAATATATAACAACCGTTTCAAGAGCTCTTTTAGAAACTTTCAACCCATTTGACCCATATACATTTCAAGCTAATTTTGTCCATTTTGAACTAAAATACAACCTGAATAAACCAATTAAAATGTTGACCTGTCTGATGACTGACAATTAGGAATCTACAAATTTCGTAAAAACCGGCTGAACCAAACAATGAAAACCCAACTAAATGGTCTATCAATCTGTCCCCACACCATTGGTTAAAGCTTTTTTTTACTGGACGTATGATATCAAAGGGCTGTGGCGGGCACTGGCAGCCTCATAAGCAAATACACATACGGTTTGGGAGCCTGATGTGCCTCTAGGCAGGGCTTTCAAAACACAATTTGGGTCACTGAAACTTGCTACCCCCCAGTTTGAGAGGACCGAAGATGAAAGTTACTCCTAAAGAATTTTCAAGTGCGGCCATTTACTTAACAGATACTTATTAGTTGAAACGAAACCGTTGTTCTCTGTATTGAATGCAGTCGAACATGACAGACCAAAGCACATTGTTAAAAAGACCCGGCCCAGGACATCGAGAGCTCTCGTTGTTAAAAACAGCGCTCTTAAATCTCTAATTATTTCTTTGTATACATAACATAACATGTTTATCCAAACAAAAGCTATCAAGCAACCTCTAAAAAAGAAAAAGGAATGGTTTTAACCCAACTGAATACACTTAATTATCAAAACAAACAAATGGGTAGATACTTACTGTCTAATTACATTTTATATATACATACTTTTTAATACGAACTGAATATTGAAATGAAACACTTGAGTATGCATAGTTCTCAATATGCACTAAAAACATTAGAAATTGAGTCTTTTTTGCTACAAATACACTAATCAATTACACACTCAAAAGTATCAGACAATAAAACCACTTCATATTGCATAGCACAAAGATTATGAGTCCAGTGGGAGACGATACTTACCATGTCACCTATGCGATGCTACATGTTTCTCTGAATGGTAGTCCCGAACCTCTGAATGGTACTCCTAAACACCTAATTAAAACACTGCTGTAAAGAATCAAGAAATCAACAGTTAGGGTTCGATGTGAAAAGAATCATATGCGATGCAAAGTTGACAAACCTGTAACTATCGATTGCGGTCGTGATCAGTTCAAACAAAATGAAATCTGGTTGTTGAATTGAGGATTCAGAATTGTGATTTGAGTGTATTAGTGTATCTCTGAGAATGACTCGTCTTATATTATTAGAGAGAGAAAGAAAGCAAAGGGAAAGTTTTACATGTGGATATGAAAGACCCACGTGGCTTTAAAATAGTAATGTACAATCAAGATAAACAAATGTACACCTAAGCTATGCACAAAAAACCAATAAAGCTAAAGTTACAACTCACTATTGCACAAAGTTGTTGCAAATTATAAGTATATATAATGGGGTGTAAAAGATTTATTGTTTGATGTTGTAAGTGAAGGTTTTTGGTTTTGGTTTATATAAAATGGGTGAAAGTTGGTATATATATATATATATATATATATATAGGGGAGGGTTATCTTGAGAACACTAAATATTGCGAGAACCGTGAGAACGAATGAAAAAACCAATCAAAACCAATTTTTTTAATACAAACCTCATTGTAATTAAAATACAACATCAAAAAAAGAATTTACAACATCAAATAATTCATTTCTCCTTTCAAAATCACTCTTTTTTTATTTTTTACACATGTGTAAATATAACAGATTTACACATGTGTAAATGGCAAACTTACACATGTGTAAATTTTCTTTATTTACGAATTCACGTAAATTTAAAACGTGTAAATTAAATTTCTAACATTGTATTCGAATAATAATGATAAGTGTAGAATTTTTTTTTGAATTTGATTAGTTTTTGACCAAGTTCTCGCGTTTTTTTCATTTGTTCTCACGGTTCTCACAATATTTAGCGTTCTCATTTAAACCCTCCCCTATATATATATATATATATATACATATATATGGGAATGCTAAAATGAGAACCACCTCGAGTTGTAAGAACCGTGAGAACTACACCGTAGGGGGCGCGGTGGACCAATTTTTTTTTTCATAAACGTAGATGCATGTATAAAAACAACATTTGTAAAAAAAATTCAAAAAAAAAAATGTCGTGTGTGTAGTTTTGAGTGCCACAAGTTTGTGTTTACGGGACCCGTAAATCTGGCCGGAAAATTTACGGGTCCCGTAAACACAAACTTGTGGTGCTCAAAACTACACCCACGACATTTTTTTTTTAATTTTTTTTTACAAATGTTGTTTTTATACATGCATCTACGTTTCTGAAAAAAATTTGGTTCACCTCGCCCCGGATCAAAAAGTTCTCGCGGTTCTTACAACTCGAGGTGGTTCTCATTTTAGCGTGATCCTCTATATATATATATATATATATATATTAAATAAAGGGAAAAAATAAACGAGCCGTTACCTTCTGACCGTTGCAACGGTCTCAGTGGCCAAAAGCATTGAACAAGGCGTGGAAAAAAGAACGCCAAACGCATTTTTTTTTTGAAAAAAAAATGGCCGGGGGGGGGGGGGGATCGGAGCGTGTGGGGGAGTTTTTTTAAGGAAAAAACGCAAAAAAACCCCATTACGGGTGGTCTTATAACCAAAACTTGAGTTCAAATCATATATCTTATTTCACATATAAAATAAATTGTTTTCAGAACAATAAACATAAATTGTTTTCACAACAATAAACATAAATTTATATTCCATTTCAACAAAATAATTGTTAAGTATCATAAAAAACCAACAAATAACAAACACATACGCATAAACACACGTAAACATATTTTTTTTTTTTTTGAAAGGAAAACTTCATTAAACCACACACCCACACCCGAAAACCGGAGGGGACAAACAAACAAGAGGCTACATAATTACAAATTTACACCAATCCGACCAGGAAATCGAACTATGTTTCGACCTGTGCTTGAACCATAAAAAGCCTAGCGATCTAACTTCACTAAATACATCTTCAACCTTAACATCGATACCCGAGAACACCGCCCTATTCCGGGCCAGCCACAAACACCAACAGGAAACAAAAATAATGCCTTGAATGATAGGTTTATCCTTAGCGCTAATAGAGCTCCCTTTATGAATATCCACCAAATCCTTAAACGAGAACGCATAAATAGGAGGGATTCGGCACCACCGACTGATTTTTTGCCACAGCACAACCGCCGTAACACACGAAGTAAACAAATGCTCCACTGATTCTGACTCCGACTTGCAGACTGGACAGAGGTCATCAGCCACCATTATGTTCCTACGGCGCAAAGAATCGGCAGTGGGGATTTTATTAAGGGCCGCTTTCCACACGAGCAGGGAACATTTCATATACAAACAAACGTGGACAAATATGTAACGACTTTTTACGAGAAATAAAATAGCTTGAAAAACATCAATTTCTTAAAAGCTCTTCAAAACAGCCCCGTCTCTCAACGCTGGAAAAGGAACGTGCACACCATTGCTCTTCCTACAATATGGAGAATATGGTTTGCTCGAAATAAAAAGGTGTTCGGGGACAGCTTCATCCAGTACAAAAAACGTTGGATGCAATAAAAGAGGATGTTTTCGTTTGGATATGCCATTGAGCGAAGATTCCCTCTCCTTCGTGGATAAATGGATGGATTTCGATGTTTTTGATCAGTTGTAATTCCGTTTTCCATTTTGTTTTTGCTCTGTTTTTAAATTTTCTATTTCCAGTTTCTTGTTGGACTCTATATCTGTGTATAGAAGTTTTGCCGTTAAAAAAAAGAAACATGTTATCAAGAAACTTGTATTTATTTGCCGTTAAAAAAAAGAACATGTTATCAAGAAACTTATATTTATAATCTACACACGAAAAGATGTTATCAAGAAACTTATACATTTTAAGTTTAAAAAAGAACCACAAATATAGAGTGTTGTAGTACAACTTGAGTCAAAATGAGATCAATAATTGAATTCTTTTAATAGACATAATAACTTGTGACCCCACTAGCACTAATTACACACACACCAACCCCATTTACCTGTTCAAATGTTATTCCCGCTTCTGTCCGCACACATTCCCAATTTACAAATCCTCATGGTTACCGTTATTATTTGCAACCAAACTACACTCCAACGTTTTAAACCCACTTCCCAACATTTTTCAAATTCAAACTTCATCAAACAAACACTACTTAAACACTACTCACCTCAATAATCAATCTTCCTATTTATCCCAAAATGTCAAAATCCAAAAATGACACCACCCCTCTTTCAGAGCTCAAGCGCAATCGCAGCGCTGCTAACGGTGTTTTGGCCGGCCAAAATACCGCCAAGGATAAAGAGAACTCGGAACCCAACAAGGTGAAAAAGAGCTCAGACCCTGTAATAGACAAGGAGAATGTGGATTCCAATATCAACAAACAAACGCCTCCTATCGCCAAGTCTCGGGTGAAAGACAAGGCATGGAAACCATCTTCGTTGCAGCTGTGTATGCAGTTGAATGATAATCCCAACTTTGGTTCACAGTTCTATGAGCCACTTGATTCAAGTAAAAATAATTCTGGGAATATTTGGGATTATTCGGATTCGGAATCTGCTCCTGCTTCCTCATGGTCTACAATTCCCAACAGGTGTATTTTAGTTATTCAAAACTTCTTATCATTTTATTTTAAGAAAATTGTAAATAAAGTGTGTGTTTGTTTGTTTGTTTTCAGGTCTTTGTTGTGTAGACCTTTGCCGGTTGACATCGGACGATGTAGTTGCATTATTGTGAAGGAGAAATCGGTTGATGGGCTTAGTGGTGGAAGTCTTTACACACTCTACACCAATGTAAGATTCTAAGTATGCTGTATTTATTTTTATAATGTTGATTTTTTTAGCTTAACAATGCCACACCACCGCCAGCGACCACATGTTGAGGTTGCGGCGTGTTAATGTGAAGAAATTAGACTGAAACAACGTAATACATAGAAAATAATAACTAAGTCAATCTAGGACATGCACGTTGTGACGAACCTGTCAAATAGGGAAAAAATAGACGATGTAAAAAATGTTAAACCACACATCCACGTTGCGTCGTGTTAACTCACAAAATTTAGTTCGAACCTTACGAAAAATTTACGAAAGATGAAAAGTACAGGACACCTAAGTTGAAAGTAAAATTTTTTTATTTTTTTTTTGAAAAACTCACCAAGCATAAGCATTAGGTAGAAGCACGAATAAGTTGCTAATTTATAGTATTTAAATTAAATTAATTGGGTTGTAGGAGGGTCAAGGAAGACAAAATAGGAAACTTGCTGTAGCTTATCATAGACGGCACAACGGAAGATCAGAATTCATAATTGCTCAGAATACAAAAGGCATATTATGTTGTGCAGATGACAGTTTTGTAGGGAGTGTAACTGCCAATCTCATGGGTTCCAAATACCATATATGGGATCAGGTACATTTTCTCAACTTCTTTGCAATCATTGCTATTCAATCTCAACTTGTTTGATTAATAATGAGTTAATTTTGGGTTGTGTTTGCAGGGAAGGCGACTTAATTCATTGACCAAACAGTCCAAACTTTTAGCATTGGTTTCGTAAGCCCGATATCTCTTTGCATGCCAAAATTATGATGCTCTTCGAAACTTATTTAGTGATGTTAAACTTCTTTTTTATAGGTTTGTGCCTACAATAGCAACATGGACCGGAAGTTATAGGAGCATGAAGGCATGGCTTCCCAAACACCAATCTATGCAATTGAAGAATACAACTCAGGTTACAACACTATACATTTATATGACAGAGAGGCCTGGGTTGTGCTCAAATTCTTTTTGTTGAAAAACCAACTCCTTTTTAGTTAGAGATAATTAGTGTGCCAATAATAAGATTACCTACTTATTTTATCGCAAGAATAATCTGATCTTTTTATGATTTAGGCCGAATGGGCACGGGTAAAATAGGCCGCATCAGACTGGATTGGGTCCAAATTCTTTCTAATTTCTATAAATACTTAGTCTGCCAATAATCTGATCTTTTTAATAAAATAATTTAGCGGATTTTATGCTTTATCTTACGATTGGGTTGGGTTTTTTTTATGTTTTACCTTCTATTTCGATGTAATTTCCATTTGGATACTGAAATATTTAATGACAAAAAGTATTAATAAAAAAATTACCTGTAAAATAGAAAATATATGTCTAATATTAGATACTTTTTACTTTTGTTCAGGCACAACATATAAATGGGCTACCTAAAAACTGGGAGGAGAGAATGGACAGAGTACATCAGCTGTTCTCAAAAGTTCCACACTACAACAATGTAAACTTCAAATTTATCAACATCTAAATAATTTAATAAAAATGATATTTTTTTCTAAATAAATACTCTCTTCTATCCAGATTACAAAGCAATATGAGTTGGATTTCAGAAATAGGGGAAAAGCCGGACTTAAAATCCAGAGTTCGGTCAAGAATTTCCAGTTGACTATGGAGGTAAAATTAGTAAAAAGACTTTGTAAATCGGTCATTCATAAGTAAATCGGTCAAAAGTTGCCTGTAATATGTTCATGTTTTTTTGTTTGTTCAGAAAGATGGAAGACAAACAATTTTGCAACTTGGGAGGGTGGCGAAAGCAAAATATGTGATGGACTACAGGTAAAAGAACAACAAGATTATATAAAACTTTATCTTCATTAAATTTGTGTTTTCTTTAAGAAATTATAACTTGCTTCTATAAATTGTTAATGCTTTTCAGATACCCGCTAACTGGTTATCAAGCCTTCAGCATATGTCTGGCTTCAATGGATTCAAAGCTTTGCTGCACAATGTGACAAAAAAATTGAAATTAAAGTGATTTTTTTTTTTTTTTGTGATTCAGCTTTGAATTCTCTATCATTCCTTATGATATTGTATCTCCATTTTTATTGAAAGTTCTAAGAAGCTATAATTAACTATTTGCTTTCTATCTGTGCAATGCATTTGTTATGACAATTGGAACTAGAAAGAGAACACATTTTTTGAATAAAAAAGAGTCAAATGAATTTAGGTGCTCCAATTGGCATTAATGTATAGACAGCTGAGCTCTTTTAAGTCAAAGTTCGGTTCAAAAAAATCAGTTAATGAAGCTTTTAAAACGCGACCCCAATAAGATTCTGATCTAATTAGCTGAGCTTTTAAAACGCGACCCCAAGCTTTTAAAACGCGACCCCAAAAAAATCAGCTGAGCTCTAACCAACAACAAACTGTCCGCCGTGTCCAACCGCTAGCTACTAACAGGCTACCAAATGTAGCTTTTAAAACGCGACCCCAATAAGATTCTGATCTAATAATATTTCTTTTGTAATTACAGATGAAAAAGTAAGTAATATACAGATGAATAGTGTTCCTCAAATATATATAAAGATGAAAAGTAAGTAATATACAGATGAATAGTGTTCCTCAAATATATATAAAGAACACTTGCAAGTTTTCATTATTTACAGTATTGAAACTTCTAGTCAGAAATTAATGTTTAGAGACAACTGAGCTGTTTTACCATCTTTTCTCATTTAAAACACCACCAAGTGGTTCATAATAATCAGTGATCCAATTGCCATTTATGTACAGACAGCTGAGCTGTTTTACCATCTTTTCTCATTTTAAGAGTTACATGAAATTAAAATTTTGATAAAGAAAAATTACAATTCACTCATAATCAATAATCTTTCCAACATTTTTATTAATACTCCTTTTCCAGAAAAAGAAGGAAACAAATATAGAAATAAATGAATGTCTATGCCATAAGACTATAAGAGTATATCTACAATTACTAATAACTCTTAATATGAGAAAAAAAAAATGAATAACAAAACTCTAATCTAGTAAAGATGTCATACCATCAACTCTAATAATAATAGTCATCGAAGCTACTCCGGCCACTATTCAAAAAACGGTTATCCCTCTTAAGCATCAAGCTCAGACTGGAACAACATAGGCGCCGTTAAATCAGCAAAAATACTATCTTCACCCTCCGCATAGCTACTCGATTCATGACAGTCGAAATACGTCTGTATGTCATCAGGAAAGCTCCGCCGCGGCAGATCTGACTCCATCGTCAGCGACGAGGAATCATTAGGCGAGTTCCTCTCAAGCATTTCCTTATATTTTGTTGACTGCAATAGTAACCCTAAGGCGGAAGAACCGCGTAGTACGCTTGTGGTTGTTTCGCCGGAGCTTGAACTTTCGTTGTTGTAACAGGAGCTTAATTCTGGATCTTGACTAACGTTGGCGCCAAAGTTGGTTTGAATACCGTTTGAATTTGAATTGTTGTTGGAATCTGTTTTGTGGTTGCTGATGTAACGGCTGAGGTCAAAGTTTGTAACGGCGTTAAGTCCTCGGTACTGTATTGCTGCCAGGTCATATGCTGTGGCAGCTTCTTCTTGAGTAGCTGAGTGAGAATATGATAAAAGTTGAGGGGTGTATTAAGTAAAATTTAAACATCAATAAAAAAAGTGTGTTCATAAAGCCATGCCTCAAAATCTTATTTTTACACCCTCTATACAGGTCGTATAGAGTTATACGGCCCATATAGAATAATCTGATATGACAAATAATGGGTTGTATAATGTTATATGACTTGTATAGATGAAGAAAAAATTAGGTTGTATAACATTCTATATGAGCCGTATAACTTTATACGAGTCGTAAAACATTATATGAGATTTGGGTTGTATAACATCATATGGGTCGTATAACATTGTATACGGGTCGTACAAATTATACGGGCTTGTATAACTCTCTACGGGCTTTATAGCTGTAGGGGTGTGAAAATGAGATTTTAGGAATATGAGAATAGTGAGAGCCTAAAAGAAATTTAGTTCAGTTTTAACTTTGGATTTTAATGCATTTTACTTTTGAAGTAAAAATAATTGAATTATTACGTGCATGAAATATTTGGTAGAAGGTTGGGACCATGGTGTTGACAAATTCATGTCAAAACCAGATTTTAATTTTCATAACGTCACTAAGGAGTTAGCAGTTGAAGGTTGGTAATCTATAATACCAACTACATCTTCATTTATTTCTTTTAACTATTTTTGATGTTTTGATATGTGTTCAACAAAAATGGAAAAAAATATTAAATAGTTAGTAACGAAAATTTAAGTGTTATAAATGATATTTTGATGTACAGATATGATCGAAATCATAGTTATTAAAGGCACGAGGCGCACTCAAGACCTAGGGCCTAGGCGAAAGTCGGAAAAAAAGTGTGGGTATAAGAAAAGAAAAAAAGCGCACTTACATAAAAAAATGAAATATATTATGTAATGGAAAATAACACTTTCTTCAAATACAAAAATATTTCAATACCATAATCTTCAACATAAAAGTACCAAATTGAATGTATGAGAAAGAATCAGATTTCAATCAATCAAAAACCAAACTTTATAAGTTGGTAAAAAAGAGAACTAAAGATCAACATAGTTATCTTATGTAAGAAAATTAATAGAGAAATACCAAGTTCGATTAGAAATACTTTATATGCAGAATTCAATCAAAGAACAAAAACACTACATCGTGTATGCAATAGCAGAACTAAATCAGAAATAATAAGCTAGTAAAGAATACAAACAAAATTATATCAGAAATATACTGCAGAATATGAGGAATTTGCAAATTAAAAAAATAATAATATCCCTATTTATCAGGAATAATATGTACTAGTAGAATTTAATGAGAAATATACTAATTAGGATTTTAAAGAATTCGAATTGAAATCTGGACTGTTAGTGATATAATTAGATTGAAACATCCCTATAAATACTGAAGAATATGAGGAACTTAAGAATTAAAAAAAAATTTGTATTAATTGTGCGCTATAATTACTAGGGAAGTAGGAGCGCACTTTTAGTGCGTCGCTCAAAAAAATTGCCTAGGCGCCAAAAGCGTACGCTTTTGATAGGTATGATCTAAATTACGTATAAGAAAATATCAAGTAGTCAGTAATGAAGATTTAGGAAATATTATGCTTTATTACTATTGTTTTTTAATTAGTTGTCTAAAAACTAAGAGAAACACAAAAAAAAAAAAAAAAAAAAAACCTTCAACTCATATATATAATTATGTCTGTGACACTACCACTTACTTGTTTAGTAGGCATAGATTTTATGAGGTTTTAAAACACTAAATGAACCACTCAAATCAATCGATTTCTTGATGAATGATAACTTACAGTTGCATGGCGTATAAAAAACTAACTATACATCTTTGTCCGGTTTATTTGATCTATTTCTTTAGTTGATTGTTTATTCAATAAGTCCATCTCTTTTGAAAGAGATGTTTAAAGTTTAATAACAAACAAACACGTCTTATGGCATACTTTTAAATTATAAATAGTATCGTATTGTTTTGGGTTTTGTATTTTTCATTTGTAGTTAACCAACATTTGAATTGATTTGATTGGATTTAAATAACAAATTTATTTATATACAGTATAATTTACATGCTAGGGAATAGTGCCATCCAGTTTCCTGACAAAACACGATTTTACCTCTACTTTAAAATTACGAATTTGCCCCTTGTTTAAAATTACAATATTGTCGTCATCTTAGCTTTTGACTAGTTACGATTTTACCCACAGTTCAAAATTACGTTTTCGCCCCCAATTTAAATTACAATCTTGCCATCGTTTTAGTTTTTTTAGCAAAACTATGGAAGTGTTTTGTTTTAAGTGGTTGAATTGATGTAATTTTTATTCGTGTCAGCGGCTACCTAGCACTCGCTCACTGGTCCTGACAAACCTAGTTTTACCCTCAGCTCAAAATTACAGTCTTGCTATCATTTTAGCTTTTTTTTTTCTAACAAAACTATGATTGTGTTTTTTTAACTAGTTGAGAAATATTTGACCTAACGCCCCGTAACACACACTGCCATAAAACTAGTATGAAATAAAACACAAGTAGAGTAAAATGAGAATTTAATTTACCGTATGTTCCAAGATAAAGATATTTATTGCCGAAAACACGTCCTATACGAGCCTCCCACCTACCATTATGATGATGCCTGCACAATAAATAGCAACAATAAACCACCATCAATTATAGCACAAAACTATTGTTATAGTCCTCCCAAAAATCAAAAGACAAATATACAAGTACCACCATCGAATACCTTGCTACACCTCTATATTTCGAAACTCCTCGCGAAAATCCGCTACTTTTTCTATCATCACAATCCGTTTAAGATAATTAGATACGAAACAAAAATCTTAAATGTGTTATATTCATGAATAATAAGAAATGTTTAGAAATATACAGACAGACTGACGCGCTTTATATTTCTAAAATAATCAAGTTCTCGACAAATAGTTAATAATACGAAAAAGGGGGCAGTGTGTTGACATGGACACGAAATTTTTAAGAGAGTTTGTCGAGTTACAAATATAAAACAGAACACGAAGTTTGTTAACGTATTTTATAGCTAGAGAGATAAAAGAATGTTGACATGGACAATGACTTATGCATACACCTAAAAATATAGACAGAGGGGTGATTCGTAGAAAATATTGCCTAACGATCTTTACCTTCTTAGAGATCCAATATACTCCTCTTTTGACAAACTTTCCATTTCTTGAAGCTTGTCTTTGTATGTTCCAAGCTGCAATGTATCGCAAAATAAATATAAAAAAATATTAAATCATAATAATAACTAGGATTTTATCAAGATATATAATTTATACATATTTTTAATAAAAATAAATTACAGGAAAATTGAGGATGGTGTCTTGTCCCCAATACTTCAATGCTGCCAAGTCATATGCATGTGCAGCGGCTTTCTCATCGTCGTAAGCCCCTGAATGTCACCAATTTGGATAAGTTCATCTCCACTTTGAATTCAAACTACTTTTTCCCACTTTATATATTCTTATATATTTACATATTATTAATTTTTATTATTATTATTATTCATAAAATAAAATGGATAATTGGATATACATCCAGCTTACCTAAATATACTGTATGCATCAATAAATCACCACCATTTCCATAAGCAAGCAATAAAAACAAAATTCAAATTAGTAATCAACAAAATCAAATATAATCAAATAAATAAAATAAGTAAAAGTTAACCATTAATCTCAAACCAGAGTGAAGAAAAATCAAAAACCTTGTCGTCCTTTTTTGTTTTGTGATTCATTCCAGCAATTCTTATCCCATAAATGAGCTTCATATCGACCGGTCCATCGATGCCTTCACATCAAACCAAATCAACGAATCAGATAACTAAAACATTCAAATTTAATTAAAAAAAGCGTACCTGGTGACGCCCCTGTATATGGAGCTGCGTTGTGGGGGAGAATCTCTCTGAACCGTTTTACGTGTTCTCTTAGGTTTAACAATAACCGGTTTAGTTTCATTTAATGACGCATTCTTCTTCTTCGCCATTAAACTGGAAATGAAACGAATAAATGGAGTAACAACCGTTAAACAAACAAGAGAGACGTAAGGAAATGGGACTGGGTCAGCCACCAATGAAAGTGGACATATAAAGCAAGCAAAGGGAAAAAAAAAGTAATAAAATATAAAACGAGAGATGGGTGGAGCCGGCAAAGAGATTAATGGAGAGATGAAAGAAAAAGAAATGAGGGTCGTTATTGTTATAGTGTGTGTGTGTTGGGGGTGTGGGTGGGTGAGGGGAGAGAAGATGGCCGTCTGTAAGCGGCTGGCTTCAAGTGAGTTTGTCTTCTGTCTTCAGATTGGTGATCTGTTTTGTGTTTTGTGTTGTTTTCACTTCATTTGGATTTGGTTACTAATTGATATTGGTGCCCTAATTTTTACTTTTCTTAGTTTTTTAGGCCCAAATCTAATCTAATCCTGGACTTTGGGGATCAATTCCTAAAAGCAAGTTAAGCTTTTTAACTTTTTTATTTATTTATATTTTATATGTGATATGATTTAGAAAATTAGAAAAGTAAATATTTATATTTTAACATTTAGACAATAATAACTAGTAACCAAGTTTTATATATGTTCCATTTACGCCATTTGTTGTTAATATTTAGACAAACTTCACAGCAACGGGACTATATTAAAAAAAAAAAAAGGATGGGACAATGTTAAAAAAATAGAACTTGAACGTATAACAAGCTCGGCCACCCGGGTACATTCATAGGCAAAAAGGTAACCCACGCTCGCGATCGCAGTTAGCGTTAATGACCCAACTTGTCACCAATTCCAGGGGAAACCCATTGCGTGAATACTCACTGTGATAAAACCTCTGGCACGCACATCACGATTTGTCACCCCAACCATGACCTCCCATGAAGAAAGTCATCTAGATACCACTAAAGCAGTGCCCCTTTAGTTGGAGAATGCTGAAAATTAATTGGATTTTTATTTATAAAATTTTAAAATGATTTTAATAGAAGTATAACAAAAGTTAATTACTATCAAGTGATTTATTCCCTTTTATATGATATAAACAGTTATTTGGTGAATTGGTGGTTACTACAATTTTTAAAACGAAAAAAAAAATTATGATTTACACATTTGTGGCAACAAACTAGGCCAGTATTATTAAATCATACTTGATGATAAAATATTGTCATCGTTTCTTAATGAAACATTTGTCGTTCATCGCAAAATTTTAAAGCATAGTCCTGGACTAAATCTACATCTTTAAGAATTAATGACTGTTCCAGAGTTACTTATATTATTGTTGTTAAATAAATAATATTTGTGATAAAAAAAAAAAAACTGTATCGTGACTGTTAAAGTAAGATGTAGGGATTGATTTGCACCATTTGGAGATCACGTGCTCACGTGATTATGACAACATGTCGACTGTGCTAAACAATTTGCTCTAAGGATATTGACATTGAACTTATCATGACGCATTTTGCAAATAATATATTGTACAAAAGTGACATTGTAAAAAATACTTGTTCATGAATCCAGTTTACATTGATTAAATTTGCTAACTTATAAAAAATCAAGCACCTGACATAAGTTAATAATATATTTGTATCTGTTCACTTAATTATTATGCATTTAAATTGTTTTAAAGACCATGCATCTTAGTACGAATATATTTTATTTATATTAATATTGATTTAAAACATGTAAAAATATTTTAAATAAAACTATATAAATATGTGAAGTTGCTAACTTAAACATATATCTCACCAATATTATCTGTCTTCTCACATATTTTATGGTAACATCAAGACCCATCCTTAGGGTCTTTTATTTAATTTTCATTATTAGTGATGAACGGGTAACGTACATAGATACACACCCGCTAATTCTACCCATTAATATACACATATGTCCACGATAAGACTAGAACCTCAAACTATTTTAGGAAGAATATGTATTTTAATTGCATTCTTTGATACTGCTAGGCTACAAGCTCTTTGGTAGATATACTTAGACGGTGATGTGTTTCAAAACCTGCAATGGGATCTTCCCCTTGATATAATTGGGATGCCGGCCATAAGGTGAAAGCCGAAACGAAGAAAAACCATCTCTAATACAGCAACTCCCTAGTCAGTCACTGCTTAAGGTTATGGGTGATATTGTTCCAAGTGGACTTCATCAGATTGTGCATTCAATAATGAGTTAAAGCATAATACATGCTATTTAAGTATAAGTGCAAGGGAAGAGAACAAAAATATGAATATCGTATGTATGACTAGATAATGTAACAAAAGTACAAAACAAATACATTCCTTTTGAGTGAGATGTTGGTATTTACAAGATTGACTTGAGCCGATGTTGGTATTTACAAGATTGACTTGAGCCTTTACCTCGGTTAGGATATTGTGCTACATGGTATCTTATGAGTGTAAAAAAGGATTGTATGTATCATATGTTTGTACACTTATCCTTCTTTTCATAGCCTTTCAAGCCCACTATAAAGTTGGGACAAACTTCTCTTGTTAAAAGTTGTCCCATAACATCACTAGCTAATGGGAGCCTTAAGATGTGGCCTACAAACTAGTGTTTGTATATTATTAATGTCTTCATTATAAAAAGTTAAATACCTACGAAAGATTATATATTCCTCTTACATGCATTGAAAAAATATGACAATTTAATAGACCTACTTCAATTATTGTTTATGTCATACTCGATACACGGCCCAAGTTATCGTTGGATTGATTGCCTTATATATTAGGTGCACCGCATTTTCGGCTCCTTTTTAAGACCATCTATCGCCGCGGGTCCACTATTCTCTGTGTATGGCCATGGCAATGCCTCTTGGCTCCCTCTATGCACAACAAGATTAATCAAACTCTTTATATATACACCTTCACAAATATATTGTATTTGTGGCAATAAAGGTTTATATAACATTCGTTGATTATTAAGATAAGAATGTATATCTAGGTGTCAACATGCATGATTGACAATAGACTATTCTATTAATAACGACGCCGTTCTTATGGTTTGACATCAAATTGTCGTTTGTATAGTAGTTGAAGGAAGTATATAAAAAACCTATTATTTCATGACATATTAGTTGAAAATTCTAATCCATATCTGATAAATTTGTATAAAGTTAAGTCACAGTTAACCATATATTTTTTTACCTAATAATATCATTCATGTAGTTTGTTAGGTTCTGGACCTCTAACCAATGGCAGATCTAACCTAAAAATTCAAGAGTATCCCAATTTTTATTTTTTGATCAGGGGTATCTCTATATAAAACCGGAAAAAAAATAAAAATTTTACACTATATAGACGGTGTTGAGAGGTATTTTTACACTACGGAGACGAAGTTGATGGGTGACTCGTGCTACCCCTTCTTCTAACTCAGATTCCCTTGACCACTCACGGCTAACCCTATGTTTTTAACATTTTCTATTTAGAAAGCTAAGTCACAAAATCAGTCTAACATTTTATTGAGGGGATATGCATCATGATAATTAACAAGCATCTCCAAAAATGGTGGAAAAGTGAGAGATTAGTAACTGAAGTTAAAAAATGTCGGGTGACTGAGACTTTACAACTTTAGTGGTTAAATGACACCTAAGGGATCGATGTAACAACTGATCCGCCTTATCTCGATCGTCATAAATGAAAATTATGTCAAATGCATGATCGAAAGTGGAAGGTGGCACAAAATAACCGTAATAAATTAATAAAAAACCAATGAAGAAAGTGATTTTATTAAAGTTGATAAAAAGTTAACTAAGTTATTACTTTAATTTGTCTTATGTGTTAATTAGGGTGTTTATTGGGTCGTTTGTGGTTTATTGATTGAAATTTAACAATTTAAAACTGATTTTGAATCGTGTCGATATCGAATACGAAAAAACTGATTTGGATTTGGATTTGAATTCCGATTAATTTAACCCGGATTATGAGAATAAATAAAATAATACATGGGTAAATTAATACGAGTTTAGTTTGTGAAAATTAAAGTTAAAAAGGTGTGTTTTACCGGGTATTAAGACCCGGTTATAATCAAACCAGGTTCCACACCTTACCCTACCCGGTTACACATTGTTAGGTTTTTTTATGCAACACTCGAACTCAACCTGGTTTCTCCCAATTCCCGAAATGTGCACCTCTATTAAGTAGTGGTGCACGAAAGAATCAGGTTTGGACCTGTACCTGACCAAAAAACTTGATACCGGTTTCTTATACCTAGTTCCATACCGGTAGGGTATTAATCGGTTCCATACCCTATGCTTTGAAATACGTTCCCGACCAGTTATACCCGAACTGAATCAATCAATGCCCGAAACCGAAACCAAAAAAACCTGATCATTTTCTCTATAAAACCTGGTTTAGCATAGTGGTGCACAAAAAACCCGAACCCGGAACCGGGTATTATAAAAATCGGGTTTTCTATACCCGAACCTGAACCTACCCATAGGGTAGGGACCGGGTATTCATATTTGATCTAAAACCCGAACCCGGAACCAGGTTTTTTTATACCTGGTTTATACCCGAAACCCGGTTTTTATAAATACCCGGAACCGGGTTTTATAAATACCCGGAACTGGGTTTTTTTATATCCGTTTATATAGCTACCTCTAGTTTTAAGTAGATGCATCTTTGAAAATATGATTACACACACCTAATTATGGACATTCCACTTCTGTTTAAGCTTATGGGCTTCGTGGGGGCTTTTAAGCTTTGGGGGAATATCACTCACAAAACTAAAGTTAAGATATAAACGAAGACGATCAAAAAACGAAGACGACCAAAAAGAAGAAGATCAAGAAGCGAAGACAATTCAAGTCCTATCTATGTTTTTTATCCATGTTATTTTATCTATGTTTTCAAGCATTAAGACTTCTAGTTCTTATGATTTAACAAAATTATGTATGCACTTTGATGTAATCTTGTTTAATTATTAAGTTTCTGATGATATTTGAAGTATTTGGTCATTATTCCCCTCTATTTGCTGGAAAGATCCATTGGTGTATGTCTAATACCCGGAACCGGGTATTATGAAAAATCGATGGAAATTGGTTAAAACATAACATAGCAAATAAAATATATTGTTGTTTATGTAATCCAAAAGGATTAAAATCAGGACTATTCTTTCGATCTAGCACTATCGAATTTAAATTTAGAAATGTCATTAAAATTTCAATAGGCACCATCCACTAAAACATATAAAGAAGCATTAATACCCGGTCGGGTTTTTTTAACGGGTTTTTTTCCAACCCGATGCATACCCGAACCCTACCCGATGAATACCCGAACCGGACCCAAACCCGGAAATAGGGTATTATAATACCCGGGTTTTATAAAACCCGACCCGAACCCTACCCGAACCCGGGTATATAGGGTATACATTTTTGGTAGAAAACCCGGACCCGGACCCGACCCGGTTTTTTAAAAAAACCCGATTTTGTAAAACCCGAACCCGGTTCCATACCCGGAACCGGTTTTTAAAAAAACCCGATTTGTGCACCACTAGTTTAGCACCCGAACCAGTTATTACCGTACCCGGTTTTGGACCTCTTGAAAACACCTAAAACCGGTTCCAAACCTGGAGGCTGGAAAAGGTTTTGAAAAAAATTTGATGTACCCCTAATAATAGTGGTGCACAAAAAACCCGGACGCGGAAAAAAAAACCCAGAACCGGGTATTATAAAAATCGGGTTTTCTATACCCGAACCCGACCCTACCCATAGGGTAGGGACCGGGTATTCATATTTGATCTAAAACCCGAACCCGGAACCGGGTTTTTATAAATTGTCACACCCCGATATTTCCACGTATTACCGGTGGGCCTGGTGGGGGAATATCGTGACGTGGTTGGTAACATTACAGTCAAACAACACAATATTTAAATGCACAGCGGAAGCAAAAGATAGATATATTTCAACCGAATATAATTGTAATATCAAGTATCACAACCAGTTGAAAATAATCCACAGGTGGATCAAAAATAAATAAGAAACATTGTTCAACAGTTTTAACATCCAAGCTTGCGAGACTTATTGTGGACGCTAGGAGAAAGCCAGCCTAGTTTGCGTAGTACCTGCACTTAACCTTTTTGGGAAAATACGCCAGTTTACACTGGTAAATACATTCAACCGACTCATTTTGAAAAGTTTAATAAAATTGATTTGAATGCACGTGGCACAAACTTTTTATAACTTGGGATAATTATTTGAATATAATACTTGTAAAAGAATTACATGTTCCTTATGCGTTCAGTAGCCCGATCCGTAGACCGGTTAAAGATCAATAGACACACCACATTATTTATTTATGCACTGACGGGTGTACGCCTACACCCCGTGCTCAGGTCGTGGCCATCTCGTAAGATGATGCCAAGGATATCCGGGACACGGTCATTAACCCCCCAAAGGCTTTAAGCAAACAAAACATTTCAAAACGGAGCATATCAATGATTTAACCTCTATTCGATTAAAGATTCAATGTCGGACCAAGCGGTATTTTATATACCGTACCCCAAGCCCGTATAAGGGAAAATAAGTTAAAAGTATTTACCTTTGCAAGTATCAATCACAAATAGCAAGTGCGTGTAGCTTTTACCGGGTCTCCTATTCTGGAACGAAGGTTTATAATAACCTATTAGAATCCTAACGGTCTTTAGTTAAGCTTAAGCTTAGACCGGTTAGTTTTAAAGGAAAATACGGTTCGAACGCGTGATTAAGCGAAGACCGGAATAGATTGTGGTTTAGACCCGAAAAGTTTGAAGACTTGTATAATATGGGTAAACTAAACACATTCTGGATTTTGAGATAAAAACGATAAGGTTCGACCCGTTTCGGCTAATTTATGCAAACTAGTTACATAAACCGAACCGAACGCGAATAACGCATAACGGGTAACCGAATGAGTCACGAACAGGTTTCCTAAGTTAATATGCTTTAAATATGTTGTGATATCACTAGGATACCTTCCATTATGCCCAAAACGAGTTTAACCTTAATTTAAGCCCCGTAGGGGTATTTTGGTCATTTTAAAGATTATAAAAGAGATTAAATATAATTCTGAGATCCGGGTCTGAATAAATCAGTAAAATAACTTAATTTATCAGATTATATCAGTTGGTGATACGTCTTATATGACAAAATGGTTTTAAACCTGTACTAGGTGTTTAATATGCGTAAAAAGCCATTTTAAGCGATTTTCGGATTATACAGGAAATCTAAGTTTTCTGAACTGGTTATAAACTTCAACATATTTCATTTATTATATAAAATCAGTAGCAATTGGATTGGTGTCAAAATATTATGTAAAACTCATTTTATGAACAAAAAGGGTATAATCGGTATTTACCGAATCAACGCCATAACCTTAGGTTATGAGCATGTTAAAAATAATTAAAAATCTTTAAAAATCCCAAAATGTTATCTTACGTCAGTGGGTAAAAGGTTTGGTGTCAAAAATTGGGTTTAGATAGGCTTTATGCTAATTGCGCCGTTTAATTAACAAAAAGCTTCTTAAGTGCGCTATTTAGCATAACTCTTATTCTGGACCTCGAACTGATACGAAACTTTAGGGACATGTTTATAAATTAGTAACAAAGATTATTGTCCTCTCACATTTCCAAAATTCTCGTTTTATAGTCAAAAGGGCATTATGGTCAATATTAAGCAATTAACGGAAACATGTAAACGAATCGGTCAAACAACGAACCAACCACAGAGGGTTATACTATCATGTAACCTGGTCCTAAGGAAGCTCTAAGGCATTTCCAAATCATACTAAATCGGGTCAGAACTGAAGTCAAAGCAAAAGTCAAAGTTTTGCGACTTTCGGTTCCGAACCGGGTCTAAACAGAAAATTGTCGGATCAAACAAGCTTAGACATCGTGTATTTTGAAATCTCTCACTTTCATTCACAACTAGCTTCGTATGATCCATGATTCATTCGTTTAAGGGTATAAACATCGTGTAGGGTTATTGTAAAGTATATTTATCCATTGTTGATATTTTGAACCCTTACATTATCATACTTTCCTTGTCTGTCAACTTTAGTCCCTCTAGAACCTTCTTTCACACGTTCACAGCTTATGACACGTGTCAACACATTATGGGACGTGAATTTTTGAGGTGTTACATCTTCACCCCCTTAAAAGAAATCTCGACCTCGAGATTTACTGAAATAAATAAGGGTACTTCTCTTTCATTGTGGATTCAACCTCCCAAGTGTACTCGGGACCTCTACGGGCATCCCATTTAACCTTTACGATCGGTACATGTTTCCTTCGAAGCTTCGTAACCTGTCGATCCTCGATCGACACAGGTTTTTCAACAAACTTCAAGCTCTCTTCTATGTGCACATCTGTATGTGGTATGACTAGTGATTCATCAGCGAAACACTTCTTCAGATTGCAGATGTGGAATACATTGTGAATACCACTGAGCTCTTCAGGTAAGTTTAACTTATAAGCAACTGATCCGACACATTCGATGACCTCGAATGGTCCTATGTATCTCGGGCTTAACTTACCTTTCTTACCAAACCGCATTACTCCCTTCCAGGGTGATACTTTAAGCAACACTTTATCACCTACCTCGAATTTCAGAGGTTTATGCTTTAGATCTGCGTAGCTCTTCTGCCTATCCCTGGCAGCTTTCAGGCGGTCACGAATCTGGACAATCTTGTCCGTTGTTTCAAAGACTATTTCAGGTCCTGTAAGCTGGACATCTCCAACTTCCGCCCAACAGACGGGCGTTCTGCACTTTCTACCGTACAAGGCCTCGAAAGGCGCAGCCTTAATGCTGGTATGGTAGCTATTGTTATATGAGAACTCGATTAATGGCAGGTGGTTATCCCAACTACCACCTAAGTCGATCACACATGCGCGAAGCATGTCTTCCAAAGTTTGGATAGTACACTCACTCTGGCCGTCCGTCTGAGGATGGTAAGCCGTACTAAAATTTAAGCGCGTGCCCAAAGATTGTTGGAAACTTTTCCAAAAATATGACGTGTATCTAGTATCTCTGTCAGAGATAATAGACACTGGTACGCCATGTAGAGATACAATCTTATCTACGTACAATTAGGCTAACATGTCGGAGCTATAGGTCTCGTTGATGGTTAGGAAAAGTGCTGACCTAGTCAGTCTATCTACTATCACCCATATCGTATCATTTCCTTTCCTTGTCTTTGGCAACTTGGTGATGAAATCCATTGTCACCATTTCCCACTTCCACGTGGGAAGTTCAGGCTGTTGTAGTGAACCTGACGGCTTCTGATGTTCAGCTTTGACTTGCGCACACGTCAAACATTTAGCTACATAGGTAGCTACAGACTTCTTCAAGCCTATCCACCAATAGTTTGCCTTTAGATCCTAGTACATCTTATCAGCTCCAGGATGAACGAAGTATTTAGAACTGCGGGCTTCCTGGAGGATAACATCTCGAAGTCCTCCATAAATTGGAACCCATATTCGTCCATTTAACCTCAAAATTCCGTCTTTGCCATAGGATAACTGTTCTTCAGTTACTCCTAGCTTTTCATTAGGATAGTTAGCTTCCAACACAGCTTCCTTCTGTGCAGCTAACAACCTTTCGTTCAAACCATTCTTTATCTCAATGCTCTTGGCATTGATTCGGATGGGTTTCACCCTTTCCTTTCGACTCAAGGCATTGGCGACTACATTCGCCTTGCCAGGATGGTATCTTATCTCACAATCATAATCATTCAAAGTTTCCATCCAACGTCGTTGCCTCATGTTCAAATCCTTTTGGTTAAACAGGTGCTGGAGGCTCTTGTGATCAGAATAGATCACACACTTGATACCGTATAAATAGTGCCTCCATAGTTTTAGTGCAAATACAACGGCACCCAACTCCAAGTCATGGGTGGTGTAATTCTTTTCATGCACCTTTAACTGACGTGAAGCATAGGCAATAACTTTGCCTTTCTGCATAAGCACACATCCCATCCCGGTGTGTGATGCATCACAATATACCACAAACTCATCTATTCCATCAGGCAATGTCAACACAGGTGCATTGCTTAGCTTCTGCTTAAGGATATCTAAGGATTCTTGCTGCTTAGGGCCCCAATCGAACTTTATTTTCTTCCTAGTCAAAGAAGTTAGGGGTGCAGCAATCCTTGAAAAATTTTCAATGAAACGCCTATAATATCCTGCCAATCCCAAGAAACTGCGAATTTTTGTGGGCGTCTTCGGCTCTTGCCAATTCATGACAGCTTCAACCTTAGCGGGATCCACTTGGATACCACGCTCACTAACCACATGTCCAAGGAATTGGACTTCTCGAAGCCAGAATTCACACTTCGAAAATTTGGCGTAAAGCTTCTCCTGCTGAAGTAGTGAAAGAATACATCGAAGATGCTTCTCATGATCAGCTTGGTTCTTCGAGTAGATGAGGATGTCGTCAATGAAGACGATAACAAATTTGTCCAAGTATGGTTTGCAGACACGGTTCATGAGGTCCATGAATGCCGCTGGTACGTTAGTGAGCCCAAAAGGCATCACTAGGAACTCATAATGACCATAACGAGTCCTAAATGCAGTCTTGTGTACGTCTTCATCTCTAACCTTCAGTTGATGATAGCCTGACCTTAAGTCAATCTTAGAGAAGTAACTTGCCCCTTGAAGTTGATCGAACAGATCGTCGATCCTGGGCAATGGATACCTATTCTTGATAGTGACCTTATTAAGCTCACGGTAATCGATGCACAGACGCATCGATCCATCCTTCTTCTTGACAAATAAGATTGGTGCTCCCCAAGGAGACGAACTAGGTCTAATGAAACCTTTGGCTAGCAATTCATCTAGTTGTGTTCTCAATTCCTTCATCTCTGTTGGTGCCAACTGTAACGCCCGGCTCTTTTGTACTTTCCATTTATAGAAAGTTTTGTTCGTATTTCTATTTTTGGAAACCTTGTAGTCTTGTAATCGTCCTTTCGTTGTAATCATTGTAAAACCGAGACTTGGATCATTAATGAAACTCGCATTTTGTTACAAATATGTTATACACACTCTATATATGCTCGTATGTTCGATTTTGTGAACCAAATGATGCTTAAACGATATTCTTGGAAACTATGTGCTAAACTTGTAATTAAGCTAAACTTATGCATGAAACGTGTTTTGAACGTAAACGACACTTGATTATGACACTTATACGCTCAAATATACTTTGACTATGATCGCCGTGCTTAATTACACCTTACACTATGCTTTTATGCCCAAACAAGTCCCTAAACTATCAAACTTGCACCTAAAGGCATCAAACATGAAACTACAGGGACTAAAGTGCAACAAAATCAAAGTTGTCAAACATGAGGCGCCGCGTGACGCCAAGCCCCCTCGCGTCACGCTAGGCCCCTGTTTCGACAGACTTTGTGTTTCTTCAGCTGTTATGCACGAAATCCTAAGTTCTAACCTCCCCCAATCCCCTTTAATCCACCTCTAATCACCTCCAATCAACTCTAATCTCTTCCACTATAAATACACACCTTCTCCAACCCATTTTACACTTTCACAACTCATTACACTTCACAAATCCACTCTCAATCTGTTGCAAATCAGAGTTCTTGGACAGATTCATACATCTTAACAAAAGTGAGTGTAACTTGCTTGTTTTCACTCCAAATCACTTGATTCTTTCTTCTATTGCTTTGTTATATCCTTGGGTTTGATTCCTTGGTTTCTCCATGGAGAAATCAGACCTGGAATTGCCCTAAAAAGGACCAAAACTTTCTGTTTTGTTTTAAGTTATTCAAAAGCTTGCTTAAACTTATCAAACTTGTGTCTAACACACCTCAAACTTATGTAACAATGCCTACAACCTTTCCTATGGTTATTTAGGTATAATAACATGATTGAGACATGTAAAATCAGAGGATAAACCTCAAATACTTTCTGTTTTATTTAGGGTATTTCGCCCACAAGTCATGTTCAAGCTTAGGTCTTGATGTAGAGTGATTATGGAACAACTTGGGTTGTCCAAACATACAATCCTCACATGATTTGATGATTTCTCTTTAGTTAGGTCATTTACATTATTGTACAAATCCTAGTTCATGACCCTCCTTGGTTGTTTTTACATCAAGTGAAGTGGTGAACATTCAAGGGGTTCCTAAATGGAAGCTTGTCCTTCCTACCCCATACATGACATCCATGATAACTCGAGGTGCCTAAATGAAGATCCTAATCTTCTACCTCCTACATGAATTATTGGACTAAATAATATGTAACCTAGATATATATATACTCATTCGAACCTTTAATGTTGAACTTGTGTTTATATGTTAAAGTAGTAGAATATCATCTAAGACTTTGAACCTTGATATGATTCTAATGGGTGTACTACCCATGAAATACAACATAACCCTAGTGGTTACATAGTGTCATATAAGAGTATAAGTTAAAGATGATTATTTTTATATTGTACTTTATGCTATGTTAAATCCGAATCCATAATCTTCCGTTAAACGCCAAACTCACACACCTATGTTTCCTCGTGTAGAAGGACTAGGTGCTCCAAACTAATCCATCCACCAACTCACTCGCGGGATTTCAAGTAGGAAAGCTTGCAACCACCGTGAGTATACTCGATCCCTTTTTCCCCTTTACACTTTGGGATGCAACATGTATAATTATGCAAACAACTTTTAAACTAAACATACTCAATCCTTGATCAAGCATGAAACTAATGTGACTTACTTGTTATTCTCGTATGCTATGTGAACGATTTGGAACGTTACATGCTCATTAACTTTGCTCGCCCACCTTAACAATTATAGCGCTATAGGATTAACGCCCCGCCCGTTATACTTTTGGGTATTGTTAAGTTAAACATTACCACCCCGCTAAACTATTGGGATTAGGCTATTTTATGCGTTGTATTCTAGGGTTTGAACATATTGTACGCCAAAATTGCATACTAGTAATCACATATTATGAATCATGTTGGATTTGAGTTTTTATTCTATTATGCTATGTAAACAAACTTGTATACTCGCCATTGCTTTTGCATTGAAACTCTATTTTAATACATGTTGCAGGTTAATTATTGAAGTATGGATGAATGATGAAACGAGTTTAGGGTGGACCAGATACACACCTTTAATCTATTTATCTTTTGATGTTATGTTGAAATTTGAACAATGTTGTTATCTTTATTTTAAATGTTGTATGACAATTTAGCACTTGCAATGAAATTTGAATTTAATTAAATATTGTCACATAGTGTTATGAAGTCTCTTGCAGTCTATACACACGTCGTCTCATCCCGATGTTTCCGCCATCGGTTGGGGTGTGACAGATTGGTATCAGAGCCATAACTATAGGGAATTAGGAAAATTGCCATGCTTTTGCCCTAATCTATAGTTTTAGGAATCTTGCCTCTTATGTGTTGTTTAAAACTTTTGTACTCTACCATGCATGCTTCCTAGCTATACTTCTTGTTGATTAAATTTATATGCCTTTCCTAAGGTTAACATGAATACACTTTGTTTATTTGTATACTCTTGTAACACAAACGAGACAACTTTACCAAAATAGGCGTGAAACCCACAATTTGGTAAACGACTCTCATTCTACCTTAAACTATTTTTGCACGAAATTCCACCATTAAGCTAGGAGTGAAATCCACAACTTAATGGTAATTTCCATTTCAACTCTAGTGGACCCTTGTCATAGTGTCGAAATTTTATTTTGACCCGACAAGTACCAACCACATTTAGGGTACGAAATCGTCAAGTTAGGGGTGAAACCCGCATCTCGTCGATTAAGTCCCATTCCTCGATTTTCAATCTCGCCAAAGTCCCGATTGTTTCAATCAATTAGAGATGTGTAGTAACCGGAAGGGTAAGATACCGTTAATCGCTTCTCGACGAGAGTATCTTACCTATAGGCCAAAGCACGTTTTCTCTAATTCGAAAGAACTTTCGACCCACTTTGGAATAGTCGACGTTTCTCTACCCGAAACAATCCTATGTTTTATTAAGCCTCTCTTTTATGTATCTCAATTTGTATGTGATTTTATACTTGAACGTTCGTTCTTTTCAAAATTTGTTTTACTCGTTTCGCACGTTGATCGCAATCACAAACAATAATAATCCCTCGTGAACAAACTAAATTTACAATGCTTTCATTTATCCATGTTATGCTATGTTGGACTCATGACTATGCTTTATGTGACGTTTAAACTCTTTACGCTATGTGAATTAATTTGAACCCTCTATGCTATGTGACACTTTATGCTATGTGAATCAATTTATGAAAACAGTTTTCTTAAACAAACATTATGATCAAGTCTCACCTATTCGTTCTTTTGAATCTTAGATGTCTTCTCGTCACTCCAACTCGTCTAAGAAGTCAAATGTGACAACTCAAAATTTAGAACCTTTCGTTGTGTGCTTGAACGTTAAGTGACTAACTGATTTGATGATTTAATGAACGATATATGTGAACTTATATGATTATGTGTTATGTTATATGTATACTTGTGTGTATGTATGCGGGTATGTATATGAACCGAGAACCGAGAACCCGACTCGAGACCATGTGGTCTCGAGTGAACGATGCAACATGTGGGCCAGTTGGGCCACACACCCCTTAGCCCATTCAAAGACCCATTAGGGTGCACAACTTGGGGCGGGTATATAGCCTTAGTAGCTACCCATGTTTACCATTTTGGACAACACTCATGCTCCTCTAGCACACACACTCTCCTACTTCCTCTCACTAAAACCCTAAACCACAACATCACCTCTCCTCCCTCGCTCTCGGATTCAAACCGGAGACATTAGGGGCTCTCGGATCAACTTGCACGCACACCATTTGGAAGCTTCACTCACACTTTTGAACCCACACTTGAACCGGTTAGTGATCTCTTGGCAAATACATGTTCATACATGATTAAAGGTGTTATTGTGTGATATTCGGTTTGATAATGATGTGTGATGAAAATTATGTGATAATATGTCTACTTGTAAGTGTTATACATGAGGAATACACCCTTCTTGAGTAATCGGTTCATAAATGTTTCATGTAGCATGTTTACATTCGGTTAAAGATGATTATAGGTTAATGTATTGATTTTGTTGGGATGAACAATGTATGTTTGACTATGATTGAATGCTATCGGTTCCACATAGGCTTAAATCCGAGTGGCTTGATTATGTTAGAAGGTTTATTACTCATGAAATCGGATGTGTATATGTGGGTTAGATGAATATGTTCAAGAGTTTGATTGTTGTTCATGATTTTTGTTAGACCTAGGATCATATAAATAATGATGAACTACTTGAATATTTGAAGAACATGATATGAACATGATTTGGATATTTGAAATTGCCATGTTTGATCTATTTTGGTTAAGTGTTAGACAATTAGACATGTTAGTGTATTGTTATTGGATAGTACATAAGATCACAACAGTGAAATCTGATTGGCCAAGTACAATATGGAATTCAGCAAATGTTCCAAGCCGAAACCTCTGGTTACGACTCGAAACCACCGCATGATGAGTCGAAATCCCCGGTTGCGACATCGGTTGCGAGTCGCAAACACCTGGTTGCGACTCGAAACCACAAGTGATCAGCACACAAACCTTACGACTCGAAACCACGGTTACGAGTCCGGTTGCGACTCGAGACCAAAACAGCATGAACCGAGACCATGATTGCGACTCAGGTTGCGAGTCGCAAACGCCTAGTTGCGACTCGAGACTATACGCAGATACACGCTGTTTGGGCTTGCACCTCATTTCGGACTTAATTGATTGGGCCGGACTCTTGGGCCTAATGCACAGACCTTATATGTTACTGTTGAACGTGAATATTGTTGAACTGCTATGATCAAACGTGTATGCCATGAACGGTACTTGAATGCATTATGCTAGAAACATACGTGCACTACTTGGATACGAACCTGATTGTATGATACAACTATGATAGGACGTGAGTAGCCACAACATTTCTTGTTTGACTTTTCTGTGTTCCTACCGAGCAAACCAAGGTGAGTTCACACCCTCTACAAAGCATGGGATTCCCTGGGTTGGGAATGGGGTTAAGGAACTGGGTTCCTCGTCCTCCTTGGGTAGGACAGCAAAGGTTCAGGAATGTAATTCCTCGTCCTCACGGACAGATAACTCGTACTAGACCAAAACTCTATCACGAAGTCCCTCATCTTTGTATCGACTTAATCGCCGAGGCCAATGGCGAGCGGGTCATTAGTTAGATAGCGCTATTTAGGTTTGACAAACCTCACACCGTGCCGCAGAGGACGGGCGTGAACTAATGGACTACTGGCACGTCAATGATGATAGACATTGACAGTTCAGGGCACATAAACATGACTACAGTCAGCAGTCGATATGGTAACGAGTCTAGTGTATACATGGGGTAGCCCCCACGGCCGAAATGCCAGATAACTACACGGGGTAGCCCCCACGGCAGGATTGCCAGAGTAACCGGGAATAAACAAGTCACGTTTTTAACTATGGGGTAACCCCCACGGCAGGATGCCAGATAAAGGAAACTGTTTTCGAAACAACTTAAAACGAACACCCAACCGTGAACTCACTCAACTTGTTGTTGACTCGTTACTACATGCTTTGCAGGTCCTTAGGTTCTTAGCTGGAGCTTGCATAAAGGAGGATCGTTGTGGGACATGGACGGCTGTGTGCCATGTTAAACTTTGAAACTATTAAACTTATGTTTTGACTTTAAGACTTATGCTTCCGCTTGCAACTTAACTATGTTTTGTTTGAACACCAATTGTATTGGTTGGATTTTTATAACTACTTATATGCTCGTTCAATATGATTGGTGGCTGGATCCTGGTCAGTCACGCCTCCAAGCGGTAGTACTCCGCAGGTGGATTTTGGGGGTGTGACAGATTGGTATCAGAGCCATTGGTTATAGAGAACTTGGTTTTAATAAAGGGGAAACGTTTTTGTTAAAACCAGACTATAACCTGTACAGTGCTCAACGGTCCACAACGACGCTTCACTCCACATGCAAGGCTCGACATTCTAGGTGATATAATCTGTGTTTATATTGCCTACTTGTTAGCTACATAGTACATTGCTCATGGTATGCTTGATTAGTATAACTACTGTTGCTTGAACACGTGTGCACTTATTCACTTCTGACATCGCACTTTCGCGAACCCCTCTCACTCACGTTCTTCTTGATATGAAGATCATGTCTGGACGCGTTAACCTGACACAAGCCCAGTTGACGGCTCTGATCAACGAACGAGTTGCCGCAGCACTTGCAGCTGCACACGCAGGAGGTATATCCTGCAGTCCGAACTCATTCTAGGATCTTTAGGATCCTACTCTCGTGTACCAACCTTTGTGTTAAACTCTGTTTTTTCTTTCACCTACGATAGGTCATCACGTTCAGCCACCCGTGTGCACTTTTAAGACTTTCATGGACTGCCGACCAACTACTTTTAGCGGCACTGAAGGAGCAGTAGGTCTCCTACACTGGTTTGAGAAGCTAGAATCTGTCTTCGAAATGTGCGAATGCCCTGAGGCGCGCAGGGTGAAGTACGCTACTGGTACTCTCGAGGGTTTAGCCCTCACATGGTGGAACGCTCAAGTTCAGATGCTGGGGTTGGTTGCTGCCAATGCCACCCCATGGGAGAATTTTAAGGAGATGATCAAGGAAGAATACTGCAGTCGGGATGAGATTCACAAACTAGAGGTGGAATTCTTCAACCTCAAGATGACGGGGTCCGAAATCGAAGCTTATGTGAAAAGGTCGAACGAACTGGCAATTCTGTGCCCTACTATGGTGGATCCTCCCATCAAACGCATCGAACTGTTTCTTCAGGGCTTAGTGCCGGAAATCCAGAGTCATGTGACTTCAGCGAATCTCGCCACCTACCAGCAAACCGTTCAGTTGGCTCACCGTCTCACGGACCAGGCGGTGGAGCAGAACAAGTTACCAAAACGCATAGGCGCTGCAACTACTTCTGGTACCTCTAGTGACAACAAACGGAAATGGGATGGAACTTCAAGCAAGGGTTCGACTTCTGTTCAGTCCCAGTCTCAGCAGAGAAAGACTGATGACTACAAGAGCCCTAATCAGCAATCGTCTGGTGGTCAAGGTCACGGTGGGTACAAAGGAAATCACCCCAAATGCAATCGCTGCAGCCTGCACCACAGCGGGCCATGCACCAGGGGCAACTGTCATCGGTGCAACAAGCCTGGTCACGCTGCAAAGGATTGCAGGAGCTTATACCCCGCCAATCAGAATCGTCATCAAGCTCAACAGAACCAGCGCCAGCAGCAGCAGCAAGGTGATAACAAAGGGTGCTTTCAGTGTGGAGCTGAGGGCCACTTCAAGAGAGATTGTCCCCAACTGAACAGGAACCAGAACAACAACAACAACAATAACAACAATCAGGGGAATGGTAACAATGGGAACAACAACAACAATGGCGCCAAGGGGCGGGTGTTTGTGATTGGCCAAGGTGAAGCAAGGAATAACCCCAACGTTGTAGCGGGTAAGTTCCTTCTCGACGACTTTTATGTTTCAGTTTTATTTGATTCGGGTGCCGATACTAGCTACATGTCACTAGAAATTAGTCGAATGCTTAATCGTATCCCAACACCTTTGAACAACAAGCACACCGTAGAGCTAGCAAATGGTAAGAGTTTAGAAGCCACACACCTAGTCAAGGGTTGTAAACTTATTCTCGCTGACCAGACCTTCTCTATCGACCTCATTCCTATTGTCTTGGGTAGTTTCGACGTTGTCATTGGGATGGATTGGTTATCCCAGCACCGAGCAGAGATTCTTTGCAACGAGAAGGTTGTCCGTATTCCAGGTCCCGATGGTGAACCTCTCATGATTCATGGCGATAAGAGGAGTGCTGTTGAGAACGTCATTTCTCTCCTTAAGGCCCAAAAGTGCTTGCGAAAGGGCCACACTGCCATTTTGGCTCTCGTTACTGACACCTCAGAAAAAGAGAAGAAGATAGAAGATTTTCCAGTTGTACGCGATTATCCAGAGGTATTTCCTGAGGAATTACCTGGTCTTCCGCCTCATCGCCAAGTCGAGTTTCAGATTGAACTAGCTCCTGGAGCTGCGCCTATAGCTCGTGCACCTTATCGTTTGGCTCCATCAGAGTTGAAAGAACTCTCTACGCAACTACAAGAGCTCCTGGATAAGGGTTTTATTCGTCCTAGCTCATCGCCCTGGGGAGCTCCAGTGCTATTTGTGAAGAAGAAAGACGGTACCTTCAGGATGTGCATCGACTACCGAGAACTCAACAAGGTGACGGTGAAGAACCGTTATCCTCTACCGCGTATCGACGACTTATTCGACCAGCTGCAAGGGTCGAGCTACTATTCGAAGATCGATTTGAGATCGGGTTATCACCAACTGAGAGTCCGGGAAGAGGACGTCTCCAAAACAGCTTTCAGAACTCGATACAGGCACTATGAGTTTTTGGTCATGCCTTTTGGGATGACAAACGCACCTGCGGTTTTCATGGACTTGATGAACCGAGTGTGCAAGCCTTACCTATAGTCTTCATCGACGACATCCTGATCTACTCTAAGAGTCAGGAGGAACACGAGCAGCATCTGCGACTTATTCTGGAACTCCTTCGAACAGAACAGCTTTATGCAAAGTTCTCGAAATGCGACTTCTGGCTTCGAGAAGTCCATTTCCTAGGCCACGTGGTAAACAAGGATGGGATTCACGTTGATCCATCCAAGATAGACTCGATTAAGAACTGGCCTGCACCTCGTACACCAAAGGAAATTCGCCAATTCTTGGGTTTGGCGGGATACTACCGGAGGTTCATAAAGGATTTTTCTAAGATTGCACAGCCTCTCACCTCGCTAACGCAGAAGGGCGTTGTTTATCGCTGGGGAAACGCACAGGAGTTGGCATTTCAGCGCCTAAAGGATAGACTTTGTAGCGCACCTATCCTTTCCTTGCCGGAAGGCACAGACGACTTTGTGGTTTACTGCGACGCATCAATTCAGGGTCTTGGTTGCGTGTTGATGCAACGAGATAAAGTTATAGCCTACGCCTCACGCCAACTTAAAGTTCATGAAAAGAACTACACTACACACGATTTAGAGCTGGGAGCTGTTGTTTTTGCACTTAAGTTGTGGCGGCATTACCTGTATGGTACCAAGTGCGCCATCTACACCGACCACAGGAGCCTCGAGCACATCTTCAAGCAGAAAGAGCTGAATATGCGGCAACGACGATAGGTCGAACTACTAAATGACTACGAGTGCTCAATCAGGTATCACCCGGGCAAGGCCAATGTCGTGGCTGACGCCCTCAGTCGGAAGGACACTGCGCCTAAGCGCGTGCGAGCTTTACAACTCACGATCCATTCTAGTCTTCCCTCCCAGATACGAGCTGCTCAGATAGAAGCACTGAAACCAGAAAACGTCAGGGCTGAAGCCCTACGCGGATCGAGGCAACGCTTAGAACAGAAGGAAGACGGTGCTTACTACGTAACGGGACGCGTTTGGGTCCCACTTTATGGCAACCTACGAGAGCTTGTGATGGACGAAGCACACAAGTCTCGCTACTCGGTACATCCTGGATCGGATAAAATGTACCACGACATCAAAACTACGTACTGGTGGCCTAGCATGAAGGCCCACATAGCAACTTACGTCAGCAAGTGTTTGACTTGTGCGAGAGTCAAGTCGGAATACCAGAAACCCTCAGGCCTACTCCAACAACCAGAGATACCTCAGTGGAAATGGGAGCAAATTTCCATGGATTTTGTTACTGGCCTACCTAGATCCCAGCGCGGGAACGATACTATTTGGGTGATCGTGGATCGACTCACAAAATCTGCACACTTCTTGGCTATCAAAGAGACGGATAAGTTCTCCACTCTTGCAGAAATATACCTTAAGGAAGTCGTTTCGAGGCACGGGGTGCCCACCTCTATTATCTCGGATCGAGATGCACGTTTTACTTCAGAGCTGTGGCAAGCAATGCACAAATCCTTTGGCTCACGATTAGATATGAGCACAGCGTATCACCCTCAGACGGACGGGCAGTCCGAGCGCACTATTCAAACCTTAGAAGACATGCTTCGTGCATGTGTAATCGACTTTGGCAACCGCTGGGAAAAGCATCTGCCACTTGTGGAATTCTCGTACAATAACAGCTACCACACCAGCATTAAAGCTGCTCCGTTTGAGGCATTGTACGGACGTAAATGCCGGTCACCTCTTTGCTGGGCAGAGGTGGGAGATAGTCAGATCACTGGTCCAGAATATGTGGTAGATACAACCGAGCAAATCGCTCAAATACGAAAACGCATGACGGCCGCTCGTGAACGTCAGAAAGTTTACGCCGACATGGGCAGGAAACCACTTGAGCTCCAGGTTGGGGAGCGGGTACTACTCAAAGTTTCACCCTGGAAGGGTGTGGTTCGTTTTGGTAAACGCGGTAAACTTAACCCATGATACGTTGGACCCTTCGAGGTCATTGAGAAAATAGGCAGGGTGGCCTACAGACTAAACTTACCAGCGGAACTCGGTGCAGTTCACAACGTTTTTCACGTGTCGAATCTGAAGAAGTGTCCATCAGATGAGACCTACGTAGTTCCTCTGAAGGAACTCACTATCGACGAACAGCTACGATTCGTCGAGGAACCAGTCGAAATCACGGACCGGGATGTTAAGGTCCTCAAGAGCACTAGAATACCTCTCGTTCGAGTTCGTTGGAACTCACGTCGCGGCCCAGAGTTCACCTGGGAGCGCGAAGATCAAATGAAACAAAAGTATCCCCAGCTGTTCGCAAACAGTGCACCCACTATTGAGGCCGAAGCTACGGAATTTCGGGACGAAATTCCAGATCAACGGGGGGTGGATGTGACACCCCAGGAAAACCGGGAAAACCATACAACTTAACTAGCTTCCTCAGTGAGTGCTTATCAAATTTCGAGACGAAATTTCTTTCAACTTGGGGATGATGTGACAACTCGAAATTTAGAACCTTTCGTTGTGTGCTTGAACGTTAAGTGACTAACTGATTTGATGATTTAATGAACGATATATGTGAACTTATATGATTATGTGTTATGTTATATGTATACTTGTGTGTATGTATGCGGGTATGTATATGAACCGAGAACCGAGAACCCGACTCGAGACCATGTGGTCTCGAGTGAACGATGCAACATGTGGGCCAGTTGGGCCACACACCCCTTAGCCCATTCAAAGACCCATTAGGGTGCACAACTTGGGGCGGGTATATAGCCTTAGTAGCTACCCATGTTTACCATTTTGGACAACACTCATGCTCCTCTAGCACACACACTCTCCTACTTCCTCTCACTAAAACCCTAAACCACAACATCACCTCTCCTCCCTCGCTCTCGGATTCAAACCGGAGACATTAGGGGCTCTCGGATCAACTTGCACGCACACCATTTGGAAGCTTCACTCACACTTTTGAACCCACACTTGAACCGGTTAGTGATCTCTTGGCAAATACATGTTCATACATGATTAAAGGTGTTATTGTGTGATATTCGGTTTGATAATGATGTGTGATGAAAATTATGTGATAATATGTCTACTTGTAAGTGTTATACATGAGGAATACACCCTTCTTGAGTAATCGGTTCATAAATGTTTCATGTAGCATGTTTACATTCGGTTAAAGATGATTATAGGTTAATGTATTGATTTTGTTGGGATGAACAATGTATGTTTGACTATGATTGAATGCTATCGGTTCCACATAGGCTTAAATCCGAGTGGCTTGATTATGTTAGAAGGTTTATTACTCATGAAATCGGATGTGTATATGTGGGTTAGATGAATATGTTCAAGAGTTTGATTGTTGTTCATGATTTTTGTTAGACCTAGGATCATATAAATAATGATGAACTACTTGAATATTTGAAGAACATGATATGAACATGATTTGGATATTTGAAATTGCCATGTTTGATCTATTTTGGTTAAGTGTTAGACAATTAGACATGTTAGTGTATTGTTATTGGATAGTACATAAGATCACAACAGTGAAATCTGATTGGCCAAGTACAATATGGAATTCAGCAAATGTTCCAAGCCGAAACCTCTGGTTACGACTCGAAACCACCGCATGATGAGTCGAAATCCCCGGTTGCGACATCGGTTGCGAGTCGCAAACACCTGGTTGCGACTCGAAACCACAAGTGATCAGCACACAAACCTTACGACTCGAAACCACGGTTACGAGTCCGGTTGCGACTCGAGACCAAAACAGCATGAACCGAGACCATGATTGCGACTCAGGTTGCGAGTCGCAAACGCCTAGTTGCGACTCGAGACTATACGCAGATACACGCTGTTTGGGCTTGCACCTCATTTCGGACTTAATTGATTGGGCCGGACTCTTGGGCCTAATGCACAGACCTTATATGTTACTGTTGAACGTGAATATTGTTGAACTGCTATGATCAAACGTGTATGCCATGAACGGTACTTGAATGCATTATGCTAGAAACATACGTGCACTACTTGGATACGAACCTGATTGTATGATACAACTATGATAGGACGTGAGTAGCCACAACATTTCTTGTTTGACTTTTCTGTGTTCCTACCGAGCAAACCAAGGTGAGTTCACACCCTCTACAAAGCATGGGATTCCCTGGGTTGGGAATGGGGTTAAGGAACTGGGTTCCTCGTCCTCCTTGGGTAGGACAGCAAAGGTTCAGGAATGTAATTCCTCGTCCTCACGGACAGATAACTCGTACTAGACCAAAACTCTATCACGAAGTCCCTCATCTTTGTATCGACTTAATCGCCGAGGCCAATGGCGAGCGGGTCATTAGTTAGATAGCGCTATTTAGGTTTGACAAACCTCACACCGTGCCGCAGAGGACGGGCGTGAACTAATGGACTACTGGCACGTCAATGATGATAGACATTGACAGTTCAGGGCACATAAACATGACTACAGTCAGCAGTCGATATGGTAACGAGTCTAGTGTATACATGGGGTAGCCCCCACGGCCGAAATGCCAGATAACTACACGGGGTAGCCCCCACGGCAGGATTGCCAGAGTAACCGGGAATAAACAAGTCACGTTTTTAACTATGGGGTAACCCCCACGGCAGGATGCCAGATAAAGGAAACTGTTTTCGAAACAACTTAAAACGAACACCCAACCGTGAACTCACTCAACTTGTTGTTGACTCGTTACTACATGCTTTGCAGGTCCTTAGGTTCTTAGCTGGAGCTTGCATAAAGGAGGATCGTTGTGGGACATGGACGGCTGTGTGCCATGTTAAACTTTGAAACTATTAAACTTATGTTTTGACTTTAAGACTTATGCTTCCGCTTGCAACTTAACTATGTTTTGTTTGAACACCAATTGTATTGGTTGGATTTTTATAACTACTTATATGCTCGTTCAATATGATTGGTGGCTGGATCCTGGTCAGTCACGCCTCCAAGCGGTAGTACTCCGCAGGTGGATTTTGGGGGTGTGACAGATTGGTATCAGAGCCATTGGTTATAGAGAACTTGGTTTTAATAAAGGGGAAACGTTTTTGTTAAAACCAGACTATAACCTGTACAGTGCTCAACGGTCCACAACGACGCTTCACTCCACATGCAAGGCTCGACATTCTAGGTGATATAATCTGTGTTTATATTGCCTACTTGTTAGCTACATAGTACATTGCTCATGGTATGCTTGATTAGTATAACTACTGTTGCTTGAACACGTGTGCACTTATTCACTTCTGACATCGCACTTTCGCGAACCCCTCTCACTCACGTTCTTCTTGATATGAAGATCATGTCTGGACGCGTTAACCTGACACAAGCCCAGTTGACGGCTCTGATCAACGAACGAGTTGCCGCAGCACTTGCAGCTGCACACGCAGGAGGTATATCCTGCAGTCCGAACTCATTCTAGGATCTTTAGGATCCTACTCTCGTGTACCAACCTTTGTGTTAAACTCTGTTTTTTCTTTCACCTACGATAGGTCATCACGTTCAGCCACCCGTGTGCACTTTTAAGACTTTCATGGACTGCCAACCAACTACTTTTAGCGGCACTGAAGGAGCAGTAGGTCTCCTACACTGGTTTGAGAAGCTAGAATCTGTCTTCGAAATGTGCGAATGCCCTGAGGCGTGCAGGGTGAAGTACGCTACTGGTACTCTCGAGGGTTTAGCCCTCACATGGTGGAACGCTCAAGTTCAGATGCTGGGGTTGGTTGCTGCCAATGCCACCCCATGGGAGAATTTTAAGGAGATGATCAAGGAAGAATACTGCAGTCGGGATGAGATTCACAAACTAGAGGTGGAATTCTTCAACCTCAAGATGACGGGGTCCGAAATCGAAGCTTATGTGAAAAGGTCGAACGAACTGGCAATTCTGTGCCCTACTATGGTGGATCCTCCCATCAAACGCATCGAACTGTTTCTTCAGGGCTTAGTGCCGGAAATCCAGAGTCATGTGACTTCAGCGAATCTCGCCACCTACCAGCAAACCGTTCAGTTGGCTCACCGTCTCACGGACCAGGCGGTGGAGCAGAACAAGTTACCAAAACGCATAGGCGCTGCAACTACTTCTGGTACCTCTAGTGACAACAAACGGAAATGGGATGGAACTTCAAGCAAGGGTTCGACTTCTGTTCAGTCCCAGTCTCAGCAGAGAAAGACTGATGACTACAAGAGCCCTAATCAGCAATCGTCTGGTGGTCAAGGTCACGGTGGGTACAAAGGAAATCACCCCAAATGCAATCGCTGCAGCCTGCACCACAGCGGGCCATGCACCAGGGGCAACTGTCATCGGTGCAACAAGCCTGGTCACGCTGCAAAGGATTGCAGGAGCTTATACCCCGCCAATCAGAATCGTCATCAAGCTCAACAGAACCAGCGCCAGCAGCAGCAGCAAGGTGATAACAAAGGGTGCTTTCAGTGTGGAGCTGAGGGCCACTTCAAGAGAGATTGTCCCCAACTGAACAGGAACCAGAACAACAACAACAACAATAACAACAATCAGGGGAATGGTAACAATGGGAACAACAACAACAATGGCGCCAAGGGGCGGGTGTTTGTGATTGGCCAAGGTGAAGCAAGGAATAACCCCAACGTTGTAGCGGGTAAGTTCCTTCTCGACGACTTTTATGTTTCAGTTTTATTTGATTCGGGTGCCGATACTAGCTACATGTCACTAGAAATTAGTCGAATGCTTAATCGTATCCCAACACCTTTGAACAACAAGCACACCGTAGAGCTAGCAAATGGTAAGAGTTTAGAAGCCACACACCTAGTCAAGGGTTGTAAACTTATTCTCGCTGACCAGACCTTCTCTATCGACCTCATTCCTATTGTCTTGGGTAGTTTCGACGTTGTCATTGGGATGGATTGGTTATCCCAGCACCGAGCAGAGATTCTTTGCAACGAGAAGGTTGTCCGTATTCCAGGTCCCGATGGTGAACCTCTCATGATTCATGGCGATAAGAGGAGTGCTGTTGAGAACGTCATTTCTCTCCTTAAGGCCCAAAAGTGCTTGCGAAAGGGCCACACTGCCATTTTGGCTCTCGTTACTGACACCTCAGAAAAAGAGAAGAAGATAGAAGATTTTCCAGTTGTACGCGATTATCCAGAGGTATTTCCTGAGGAATTACCTGGTCTTCCGCCTCATCGCCAAGTCGAGTTTCAGATTGAACTAGCTCCTGGAGCTGCGCCTATAGCTCGTGCACCTTATCGTTTGGCTCCATCAGAGTTGAAAGAACTCTCTACGCAACTACAAGAGCTCCTGGATAAGGGTTTTATTCGTCCTAGCTCATCGCCCTGGGGAGCTCCAGTGCTATTTGTGAAGAAGAAAGACGGTACCTTCAGGATGTGCATCGACTACCGAGAACTCAACAAGGTGACGGTGAAGAACCGTTATCCTCTACCGCGTATCGACGACTTATTCGACCAGCTGCAAGGGTCGAGCTACTATTCGAAGATCGATTTGAGATCGGGTTATCACCAACTGAGAGTCCGGGAAGAGGACGTCTCCAAAACAGCTTTCAGAACTCGATACAGGCACTATGAGTTTTTGGTCATGCCTTTTGGGATGACAAACGCACCTGCGGTTTTCATGGACTTGATGAACCGAGTGTGCAAGCCTTACCTATAGTCTTCATCGACGACATCCTGATCTACTCTAAGAGTCAGGAGGAACACGAGCAGCATCTGCGACTTATTCTGGAACTCCTTCGAACAGAACAGCTTTATGCAAAGTTCTCGAAATGCGACTTCTGGCTTCGAGAAGTCCATTTCCTAGGCCACGTGGTAAACAAGGATGGGATTCACGTTGATCCATCCAAGATAGACTCGATTAAGAACTGGCCTGCACCTCGTACACCAAAGGAAATTCGCCAATTCTTGGGTTTGGCGGGATACTACCGGAGGTTCATAAAGGATTTTTCTAAGATTGCACAGCCTCTCACCTCGCTAACGCAGAAGGGCGTTGTTTATCGCTGGGGAAACGCACAGGAGTTGGCATTTCAGCGCCTAAAGGATAGACTTTGTAGCGCACCTATCCTTTCCTTGCCGGAAGGCACAGACGACTTTGTGGTTTACTGCGACGCATCAATTCAGGGTCTTGGTTGCGTGTTGATGCAACGAGATAAAGTTATAGCCTACGCCTCACGCCAACTTAAAGTTCATGAAAAGAACTACACTACACACGATTTAGAGCTGGGAGCTGTTGTTTTTGCACTTAAGTTGTGGCGGCATTACCTGTATGGTACCAAGTGCGCCATCTACACCGACCACAGGAGCCTCGAGCACATCTTCAAGCAGAAAGAGCTGAATATGCGGCAACGACGATAGGTCGAACTACTAAATGACTACGAGTGCTCAATCAGGTATCACCCGGGCAAGGCCAATGTCGTGGCTGACGCCCTCAGTCGGAAGGACACTGCGCCTAAGCGCGTGCGAGCTTTACAACTCACGATCCATTCTAGTCTTCCCTCCCAGATACGAGCTGCTCAGATAGAAGCACTGAAACCAGAAAACGTCAGGGCTGAAGCCCTACGCGGATCGAGGCAACGCTTAGAACAGAAGGAAGACGGTGCTTACTACGTAACGGGACGCGTTTGGGTCCCACTTTATGGCAACCTACGAGAGCTTGTGATGGACGAAGCACACAAGTCTCGCTACTCGGTACATCCTGGATCGGATAAAATGTACCACGACATCAAAACTACGTACTGGTGGCCTAGCATGAAGGCCCACATAGCAACTTACGTCAGCAAGTGTTTGACTTGTGCGAGAGTCAAGTCGGAATACCAGAAACCCTCAGGCCTACTCCAACAACCAGAGATACCTCAGTGGAAATGGGAGCAAATTTCCATGGATTTTGTTACTGGCCTACCTAGATCCCAGCGCGGGAACGATACTATTTGGGTGATCGTGGATCGACTCACAAAATCTGCACACTTCTTGGCTATCAAAGAGACGGATAAGTTCTCCACTCTTGCAGAAATATACCTTAAGGAAGTCGTTTCGAGGCACGGGGTGCCCACCTCTATTATCTCGGATCGAGATGCACGTTTTACTTCAGAGCTGTGGCAAGCAATGCACAAATCCTTTGGCTCACGATTAGATATGAGCACAGCGTATCACCCTCAGACGGACGGGCAGTCCGAGCGCACTATTCAAACCTTAGAAGACATGCTTCGTGCATGTGTAATCGACTTTGGCAACCGCTGGGAAAAGCATCTGCCACTTGTGGAATTCTCGTACAATAACAGCTACCACACCAGCATTAAAGCTGCTCCGTTTGAGGCATTGTACGGACGTAAATGCCGGTCACCTCTTTGCTGGGCAGAGGTGGGAGATAGTCAGATCACTGGTCCAGAATATGTGGTAGATACAACCGAGCAAATCGCTCAAATACGAAAACGCATGACGGCCGCTCGTGAACGTCAGAAAGTTTACGCCGACATGGGCAGGAAACCACTTGAGCTCCAGGTTGGGGAGCGGGTACTACTCAAAGTTTCACCCTGGAAGGGTGTGGTTCGTTTTGGTAAACGCGGTAAACTTAACCCATGATACGTTGGACCCTTCGAGGTCATTGAGAAAATAGGCAGGGTGGCCTACAGACTAAACTTACCAGCGGAACTCGGTGCAGTTCACAACGTTTTTCACGTGTCGAATCTGAAGAAGTGTCCATCAGATGAGACCTACGTAGTTCCTCTGAAGGAACTCACTATCGACGAACAGCTACGATTCGTCGAGGAACCAGTCGAAATCACGGACCGGGATGTTAAGGTCCTCAAGAGCACTAGAATACCTCTCGTTCGAGTTCGTTGGAACTCACGTCGCGGCCCAGAGTTCACCTGGGAGCGCGAAGATCAAATGAAACAAAAGTATCCCCAGCTGTTCGCAAACAGTGCACCCACTATTGAGGCCGAAGCTACGGAATTTCGGGACGAAATTCCAGATCAACGGGGGGTGGATGTGACACCCCAGGAAAACCGGGAAAACCATACAACTTAACTAGCTTCCTCAGTGAGTGCTTATCAAATTTCGAGACGAAATTTCTTTCAACTTGGGGATGATGTGACAACTCGAAATTTAGAACCTTTCGTTGTGTGCTTGAACGTTAAGTGACTAACTGATTTGATGATTTAATGAACGATATATGTGAACTTATATGATTATGTGTTATGTTATATGTATACTTGTGTGTATGTATGCGGGTATGTATATGAACCGAGAACCGAGAACCCGACTCGAGACCATGTGGTCTCGAGTGAACGATGCAACATGTGGGCCAGTTGGGCCACACACCCCTTAGCCCATTCAAAGACCCATTAGGGTGCACAACTTGGGGCGGGTATATAGCCTTAGTAGCTACCCATGTTTACCATTTTGGACAACACTCATGCTCCTCTAGCACACACACTCTCCTACTTCCTCTCACTAAAACCCTAAACCACAACATCACCTCTCCTCCCTCGCTCTCGGATTCAAACCGGAGACATTAGGGGCTCTCGGATCAACTTGCACGCACACCATTTGGAAGCTTCACTCACACTTTTGAACCCACACTTGAACCGGTTAGTGATCTCTTGGCAAATACATGTTCATACATGATTAAAGGTGTTATTGTGTGATATTCGGTTTGATAATGATGTGTGATGAAAATTATGTGATAATATGTCTACTTGTAAGTGTTATACATGAGGAATACACCCTTCTTGAGTAATCGGTTCATAAATGTTTCATGTAGCATGTTTACATTCGGTTAAAGATGATTATAGGTTAATGTATTGATTTTGTTGGGATGAACAATGTATGTTTGACTATGATTGAATGCTATCGGTTCCACATAGGCTTAAATCCGAGTGGCTTGATTATGTTAGAAGGTTTATTACTCATGAAATCGGATGTGTATATGTGGGTTAGATGAATATGTTCAAGAGTTTGATTGTTGTTCATGATTTTTGTTAGACCTAGGATCATATAAATAATGATGAACTACTTGAATATTTGAAGAACATGATATGAACATGATTTGGATATTTGAAATTGCCATGTTTGATCTATTTTGGTTAAGTGTTAGACAATTAGACATGTTAGTGTATTGTTATTGGATAGTACATAAGATCACAACAGTGAAATCTGATTGGCCAAGTACAATATGGAATTCAGCAAATGTTCCAAGCCGAAACCTCTGGTTACGACTCGAAACCACCGCATGATGAGTCGAAATCCCCGGTTGCGACATCGGTTGCGAGTCGCAAACACCTGGTTGCGACTCGAAACCACAAGTGATCAGCACACAAACCTTACGACTCGAAACCACGGTTACGAGTCCGGTTGCGACTCGAGACCAAAACAGCATGAACCGAGACCATGATTGCGACTCAGGTTGCGAGTCGCAAACGCCTAGTTGCGACTCGAGACTATACGCAGATACACGCTGTTTGGGCTTGCACCTCATTTCGGACTTAATTGATTGGGCCGGACTCTTGGGCCTAATGCACAGACCTTATATGTTACTGTTGAACGTGAATATTGTTGAACTGCTATGATCAAACGTGTATGCCATGAACGGTACTTGAATGCATTATGCTAGAAACATACGTGCACTACTTGGATACGAACCTGATTGTATGATACAACTATGATAGGACGTGAGTAGCCACAACATTTCTTGTTTGACTTTTCTGTGTTCCTACCGAGCAAACCAAGGTGAGTTCACACCCTCTACAAAGCATGGGATTCCCTGGGTTGGGAATGGGGTTAAGGAACTAGGTTCCTCGTCCTCCTTGGGTAGGACAGCAAAGGTTCAGGAATGTAATTCCTCGTCCTCACGGACAGATAACTCGTACTAGACCAAAACTCTATCACGAAGTCCCTCATCTTTGTATCGACTTAATCGCCGAGGCCAATGGCGAGCGGGTCATTAGTTAGATAGCGCTATTTAGGTTTGACAAACCTCACACCGTGCCGCAGAGGACGGGCGTGAACTAATGGACTACTGGCACGTCAATGATGATAGACATTGACAGTTCAGGGCACATAAACATGACTACAGTCAGCAGTCGATATGGTAACGAGTCTAGTGTATACATGGGGTAGCCCCCACGGCCGAAATGCCAGATAACTACACGGGGTAGCCCCCACGGCAGGATTGCCAGAGTAACCGGGAATAAACAAGTCACGTTTTTAACTATGGGGTAACCCCCACGGCAGGATGCCAGATAAAGGAAACTGTTTTCGAAACAACTTAAAACGAACACCCAACCGTGAACTCACTCAACTTGTTGTTGACTCGTTACTACATGCTTTGCAGGTCCTTAGGTTCTTAGCTGGAGCTTGCATAAAGGAGGATCGTTGTGGGACATGGACGGCTGTGTGCCATGTTAAACTTTGAAACTATTAAACTTATGTTTTGACTTTAAGACTTATGCTTCCGCTTGCAACTTAACTATGTTTTGTTTGAACACCAATTGTATTGGTTGGATTTTTATAACTACTTATATGCTCGTTCAATATGATTGGTGGCTGGATCCTGGTCAGTCACGCCTCCAAGCGGTAGTACTCCGCAGGTGGATTTTGGGGGTGTGACAGATTGGTATCAGAGCCATTGGTTATAGAGAACTTGGTTTTAATAAAGGGGAAACGTTTTTGTTAAAACCAGACTATAACCTGTACAGTGCTCAACGGTCCACAACGACGCTTCACTCCACATGCAAGGCTCGACATTCTAGGTGATATAATCTGTGTTTATATTGCCTACTTGTTAGCTACATAGTACATTGCTCATGGTATGCTTGATTAGTATAACTACTGTTGCTTGAACACGTGTGCACTTATTCACTTCTGACATCGCACTTTCGCGAACCCCTCTCACTCACGTTCTTCTTGATATGAAGATCATGTCTGGACGCGTTAACCTGACACAAGCCCAGTTGACGGCTCTGATCAACGAACGAGTTGCCGCAGCACTTGCAGCTGCACACGCAGGAGGTATATCCTGCAGTCCGAACTCATTCTAGGATCTTTAGGATCCTACTCTCGTGTACCAACCTTTGTGTTAAACTCTGTTTTTTCTTTCACCTACGATAGGTCATCACGTTCAGCCACCCGTGTGCACTTTTAAGACTTTCATGGACTGCCGACCAACTACTTTTAGCGGCACTGAAGGAGCAGTAGGTCTCCTACACTGGTTTGAGAAGCTAGAATCTGTCTTCGAAATGTGCGAATGCCCTGAGGCGCGCAGGGTGAAGTACGCTACTGGTACTCTCGAGGGTTTAGCCCTCACATGGTGGAACGCTCAAGTTCAGATGCTGGGGTTGGTTGCTGCCAATGCCACCCCATGGGAGAATTTTAAGGAGATGATCAAGGAAGAATACTGCAGTCGGGATGAGATTCACAAACTAGAGGTGGAATTCTTCAACCTCAAGATGACGGGGTCCGAAATCGAAGCTTATGTGAAAAGGTCGAACGAACTGGCAATTCTGTGCCCTACTATGGTGGATCCTCCCATCAAACGCATCGAACTGTTTCTTCAGGGCTTAGTGCCGGAAATCCAGAGTCATGTGACTTCAGCGAATCTCGCCACCTACCAGCAAACCGTTCAGTTGGCTCACCGTCTCACGGACCAGGCGGTGGAGCAGAACAAGTTACCAAAACGCATAGGCGCTGCAACTACTTCTGGTACCTCTAGTGACAACAAACGGAAATGGGATGGAACTTCAAGCAAGGGTTCGACTTCTGTTCAGTCCCAGTCTCAGCAGAGAAAGACTGATGACTACAAGAGCCCTAATCAGCAATCGTCTGGTGGTCAAGGTCACGGTGGGTACAAAGGAAATCACCCCAAATGCAATCGCTGCAGCCTGCACCACAGCGGGCCATGCACCAGGGGCAACTGTCATCGGTGCAACAAGCCTGGTCACGCTGCAAAGGATTGCAGGAGCTTATACCCCGCCAATCAGAATCGTCATCAAGCTCAACAGAACCAGCGCCAGCAGCAGCAGCAAGGTGATAACAAAGGGTGCTTTCAGTGTGGAGCTGAGGGCCACTTCAAGAGAGATTGTCCCCAACTGAACAGGAACCAGAACAACAACAACAACAATAACAACAATCAGGGGAATGGTAACAATGGGAACAACAACAACAATGGCGCCAAGGGGCGGGTGTTTGTGATTGGCCAAGGTGAAGCAAGGAATAACCCCAACGTTGTAGCGGGTAAGTTCCTTCTCGACGACTTTTATGTTTCAGTTTTATTTGATTCGGGTGCCGATACTAGCTACATGTCACTAGAAATTAGTCGAATGCTTAATCGTATCCCAACACCTTTGAACAACAAGCACACCGTAGAGCTAGCAAATGGTAAGAGTTTAGAAGCCACACACCTAGTCAAGGGTTGTAAACTTATTCTCGCTGACCAGACCTTCTCTATCGACCTCATTCCTATTGTCTTGGGTAGTTTCGACGTTGTCATTGGGATGGATTGGTTATCCCAGCACCGAGCAGAGATTCTTTGCAACGAGAAGGTTGTCCGTATTCCAGGTCCCGATGGTGAACCTCTCATGATTCATGGCGATAAGAGGAGTGCTGTTGAGAACGTCATTTCTCTCCTTAAGGCCCAAAAGTGCTTGCGAAAGGGCCACACTGCCATTTTGGCTCTCGTTACTGACACCTCAGAAAAAGAGAAGAAGATAGAAGATTTGGGAAGAAGTTAAGGCCCTTAAGGCTTGCGAAAGGAACATCCGCTCGAACGAACTGGCCTATGCGTTGACTTGGGAAGAAGTTAAGGCCCTAATGATGGACGAGTTTTGCCCTCCGCACGAGCAACAAAGGCTAGAGGAAGAATTTTGGGCGCTAAAACAAGTGGGAGATGAGAACCTAGCTTATACCACCCGTTTCAAACAACTTAGTTTCATTGTTCCTCACCTCGTTATGACCACCGACCGCAAAATAAGGAAGTACATCAATGGGTTACCCTCTGCTATGCGCGATACGATCGAGGCTGCCAAACTCGACAATATCGAAGCTGTTTATCGTTTGGCCGCTTCCCTGAACAACAACCGTGTACGCGATAAACAAGCCGCAAACCCCGCTTCTTTCAAGCCAGCCAACCAAATTACCCAACAGTCAAGTAGCAATAGGGGGAAGAAGCGAAAGCAATCGAACCCTGTTTGCAATGCGATTGTACCACCCGTTAACCCAAATCCTGTTGCTCCTGATAACACCCAAAAGTCGTACACTGGGATTCACCCCAAGTGTGCCACTTGTAACTATCACCATCCCGCCAATGGCAGGTGTCGTCGTTGTACCACTTGTAACCGTTATGGACATGACACTGTCTTTTGTCGCTATCAACAACAACAAGCACCACCAGCTCAGCAAGCACAACAAGCTCCACCTGCTCCTCAAAACGCAAGACCAGCTAGGGCTTGTTTCAAATGTGGGGGGATACTAATCATCTTCGTCCTCAATGCCCACAATGGAATCAAGAGCAACAACAACCTCCTCGTGGACGCGCCTTCAACCTGAACGCAAATCAAGCGCGCAACGACAATGATGTCGTTAACGGTACGTTTCTTGTTAACCATCTTTATGCTTCGATACTGTTTGATACTGGGGCGGACAAAAGTCGTTTTCCGTTGAAGTCGCAAATGGCAAATCTATCTTAGTCGATTCCGTTCTTCGAGACTGTCGTCTTACTCTTAACGAACACGTTTTCCCTATCGACCTCATACCCATGCAACTGGGTAGTTTCGACGTTATCATAGGCATGGATTGGCTTCAAAAGAACCATGCTGAAATCGCTTGTCACGAGAAATACGTTCGTTTACCCCTTCCATCTGGCGATGTTTTGCACGTCTATGGAGACCGACCTTCAAAGGGACTGAAGTTAATGTCCTGCACACAAGCGAACAAGTACTTACGCAAATAGTACTTTGCCTTTTTAGCCCACGTTGTGGAAGAAAAGGGCAAGGGAAAGAGTTTAAGTGATGTTCCAGTGGTGCGTGACTTCCCTGACGTCTTCCCAGAAGATTTACCTGGTCCTCCTCCACCTCGATCTGTTGACTTTCGTATTGACCTCGTACCTGGTGCGACTCCTATTGCCAAAGCTCCTTATCGTCTTGCACCTTCTGAGATGCAAGAATTATCTACGCAACTTCAAGAACTCCTCGATAAGGGTTTCATTCGTCCAAGTACCTCACCTTGGGGTGCTCCTGTGCTCTTCGTAAAAAAAGAAGGATGGCTCTTTCCACATGTGCATCGATTATCGTGAGCTTAACAAACTCACCGTAAAAAATCGTTACCCTCTTCCGCGTATAGACGATCTCTTTGATCAACTTCAAGGTGCTACCTGTTTCTCCAAGATCGATCTTCGTTCTGGTTATCACCAACTTCGTGTTCTCGAAGAGGACATCCCCAAAACCGCTTTTCGCACACGCTATGGGCACTACGAGTTCGTGGTTATGCCTTTTGGCTTGACCAACGCACCCGCTGTGTTCATGGATCTTATGAATCGTGTTTGTAAGCCCTATTTGGATCGCTTTGTGATCGTCTTCATTGATGATATTCTCATTTATTCTAAATCTCAAGCCGATAATGAACGTCACCTTTGTCTTATACTCGAGCTCTTACGTGTTGAACGCTTGTACGCTAAGTTTTCCAAATGCGAGTTCTGGATTAAAGAAGTCCAATTCCTTGGACACGTTGTTAGTGAAAAAGGAATCCACGTCGATCCCTCCAAAATCGAAGCAGTGAAGAATTGGACCGCGCCTAAATCTCCTTCTGAAATCCATTCCTTCTTAGGATTGGCGGGTTATTACCGCTGATTCATCTCAAACTTTTCAAAAATCGCCATTCCTCTCACTTCGTTGACTCAAAAAGAGAAACCTTTTGCTTGGGGTCCTGAGCAAGAGAAATCTTTTCAGACTCTCAAGGACATGCTTTGCAACGCTCCTATTCTCGCTCTCCCTGATGGGAATGATGATTTCGTGGTGTATTGTGATGCCTCGAATCGTGGTCTGGGTTGCGTTCTCATGCAACGAGACAAAGTCATCGCTTACGCCCCTCGTCAACTCAAAATACATGAGAAAAATTATACTACCCACGACCTCGAGCTTGGCGCCGTTGTTTTTGCGTTAAAGATTTGGCGACACTACCTATATGGTACAAAGTGTGTGGTTTTCACTGACCATAAGAGCCTACAGCACATCTTTGACCAAAAAGAGCTAAACATGCGTCAGCGACGTTGGGTGGAATTACTTAACGACTATGATTGCGAGATTCGCTACCACCCTGGTAAAGCGAATGTTGTGGCCGATGCACTCAGTCGTAAGGCTCATGTAGATGTTATTCGTTGTTTTCATATCTCGAGCGATCTTCACAATTGCATTCTGTAACACCTCGAAAATTCACGTCCTATAATGTGTTGACACGTGTCATATGTTTAAAACGTGTGAAAGAATATTATAGAAGGACTAAAGTTGACAAACATGGAAAGTATGTGAATATACGTATTCTAAGTGTCAACTGTGAATAAATATAATGTACATTAACCCTACATGATGTTCATATCATCAAACGAATAAATCATGGATCATACGAAGCTAAAAGTGAGAGAGTACAAACCACAGGGGCTAAACGTGTCAACATGTTTAAATTATACCTCTGAGTGACCTTTTGACAAACTCGAAGCTTTGTAACTGATAAATATGCTCACTAGAATGCGCGATATAAATTTCATAAAGTTTCGTTATCGTATGAGAAAGTTATGATCAAATTCGTGTGCGAGGGGTTAAAGCGCTAACGTTGAAAGTTAGGACTTTTCGGGTTAACCGGAAGTGTCCAGGGACTTGGCAAAGTGGGTATAAGTCCTAAAGCCCTTGTGGGTAAATAATAAGGGGTCAAATTGCAAGTAATTAGCTCAATTGACCTTTCGGAAGGGCCAAGAGGTGTGATGCAACAACTCAAAAACGTTTTGTCTGATCAGAAGGGCCAGGCGGGCCGCGTAAGTGATACGTGGTTGAAAACCGGTGCTCGTAACCGTATAACTTTATGTTTTTATATGAGTTTTAATCTTGAACGGCCTACTTTTAATTAGATTTGTGTTTATGCAGGTTTGATGGAGTTTAAGGGCTTTTCGGGAGCGTTACAAGTCACCGGGTTGAAAACCGGAGCACCCGGATGCGTTACAGATCAACCGGGAGTGCAAGAATCACAAGTTAAAGAATTGGTATTATAGAGGCCATCGGCGACGGGGGTATACCCGTCCCGGACGGGCTCCAGAAAGTCCCGTAGGCCAGAAGTGCCCGTATCCAGTTATTTTGGCCGTAGGCCAAACATCAGATTTTGGGAACCCGTCGGCGACGGGGTCAGGCCCGTCGGCGACGGGCATTGGTTTTCACAAACGCGAAATTTTGATCTTTGGGTGCTGAAGTCGATTTCTATTGGTGGTTGGCCATTGAATTCGGGAGTTACATTTGTTGGGAAGTTTGAACTCTATCTGAGAGCCACAATTGACCTATCTTTCACCAACCACTCACCTACCATTCCATCTCTAACATCAAGACATCATCTCTACAACCGAATCACAATCATTGATCCACAATTCACAACCAAAACCCTAATTCATCCAATCCATCATCCTTCTCACCATCATCATTCCATAAACCCTAATTCTCCATCATTCCTTCCTCCTACAAGCTTCAAGATGACTCCATCCGCATTCCAAGCATCCGGTGATCAAGTTGCATCAACCATGAGCGGCTAATCATCTCGGTTTCACCCCGGTGTAGGTAGTTGTTAATTTTTGGGTTTCAATTTGTTCTTGTTTCATCTTAGTGACAATTTGTATTTGGTTTTTGAAACTTTTGACAATAGTATTACATTTGTTACGAATTCGTGAATTGTCGAACGATGTTAAAAGTTATGACTTTGCGAAACGGTGATATGTAATTGTACGTTGTCGTTGTTAGGATTTACTTGTGTTGATTACAAAGTGTCTTTTTGTCCGTTCTTCGGGGCGTTGAGAGCTAGTAGCACCTAAGTCACGGTACACTAAATCCGTTAATCGAATGCATTTGAGTTGAAACTAAAACTTGTAGAAATCCTAGGTTAACAATTACCGAAACCGGGTGTGATTCCTTTTTATCATTATTGTTCTAGTAACCATTTTTCTTGCAATCGTTAATTAGTAGTTGTTAACCATTCGCATCAATTCATTTAGTTAAAAATCATATCTCTCCATTAAACGAAAATACAAAAATACTTTAGCAAGCTTCATAAATTGTGACAATTGTTTTAATTCATTCGAATCCACACACAAACCACATACTCTTCGTGGTTCGACCCCTTACTACCACTAACACATTGTTAAGGGTAATTTGGGCTTATAAATATTATCTTTGACCGGAGCGCGACACTCCGATCAGTAAAGTCCATCAACACCCTTACGCGGGTCGCGTGAGGACATCAGATGCAGAAAAAACGAGACATGCTCCTGTATTCGCGGTTATTCGATCTTTAAACGATATTTGTGCATTATGGGCGACCCCTAAACTGTTCTAGAGCACTAGGAACAAGTGTTGATCACTTGTGGTGGGTGCTAGACCTTGGTGTCAAAGATTTGTGGTAAGAATTTCACTATAAAAGGCCTCATGCCTTAACACTTTGATCACACCTTCATTCCTGCACTTCTGATCAATTCTGGAGCTCAAGCCTTCTCTCAACTGATCATAATTCGTGCATAGGACTCTTGTAAGTATACTTAACCTTTCTTAATTACGTTTTAGCTTAGTTTTAGCTTAAAAGTCAAACCGTCGTGATTAACGGTTGACTTTAAGATTAATCACTAATGGTCCAGTGATTAGTCGAATCAAAAATAGTTATAAGTTGGTATTTATGTGGGTAATAAACCCTCAAGAGGGTTCCCCCTGATTCCCACTCTAACTAGGTCAAATGTCGGGTCAAACCTACTAATAAAAAGTCAACAGAATGTTAATCTTACAATTTATGCATGATTAGTAATGTAGATCATATACAACCTGATTGAACATTGTTATAACTTGGTAATAAGTGTAAAAACATGTCTAAACATGTTCAGCCCGACAAATTTCAGTAAAGACCCGGTTCGGAACCGAAAGTCACATAGTTTGACTTTCACTTTGACTTTCAGTTCTGACCCGTTTAAGCATGATTTAGAAATGCCTTAGAGCTTTTTTTGGACCAGGTAACATGCTAGTATAACCCTCTGTGATTATACACCATGGTTCATTAGTTAACCAATTAAATCGCATGATTCCGTTAATTGCTCGTATGTTGACCATTATGCCCTTATTACCTTAAAATGTGATTTTTGGAAAAGTAAAAGAGTAGAAACTTTAATTACTGATATATAAACTTGTATGCAAAGTTTGACGTCAGTTTGAAACGTAGATTAAGAGTTATGCTCGTTAGCGTAAAATTAAAGCTTTATGCTAATTAAACGGCGTAACTAGCGTATAGCCTAGTTAAGCCTACTTTTTGACATCAAAATCTTTATCCACTGATGTAATATATTATTTTGGGATTTTTGAAGATTTTTAATTAATTTTAGGCTGAGCATACCTAATAGTCGTAGGCTTAATTCGGTAATTGTTGGTTTTGCCCTTACGGGCTATAAAATAAGTTTTACATATCTAAACGACTCCAAACCTTTTGCTACTGATCTTAAATGATAAATAAATTATTTTAAGCCTTCTGGAATAATAAAAATATCAGCTTTAGGTGTAGAACCCGGAAACGGCTCTTAATCGCCTTATTAAGCGTTTTTAACGCACAGTATGTATTAAAACTATTTTAAACATACCCGGGTTGATACCTACTGATATAAGAGGCAAATTATAATATGTTAACAGTAAGCAAAGGTTGATAAACTCAGACTCCAGTTTTGAGCTTTTCGGCTTATGTGAAATTACCAAAATACCCCTACGGGGCATAGTTTGGTTAAAAATGATAAATTTCACATATATGCTTTAACCTACTGATATAACTTAGTAAATTATGTATTTTTTGCTGATTACATCAGACCTGTAACTCAGGTTGTTACTTAAACTCTTTTATAAACTTTTAAATGACCAAACTACCCCTACGGGGCCTAGTTTGTGTTTAAACACGTTTCGGGCATAATGAGAGACATCTTACTGATGTCACAACATATTTGAGGCATAATTAACTTAGGAAACCTGTATATAGCTCTCATGAATACCCGTCACGCTTATTACGCGTACGGTTCGGTTTATGTAACAAGTTTACATCAATTAGCCGAAACGGGTCAAACCTTATCAGTTTTATCTCAAAATCCAGAATGTGAATGAAGTACCCATATTAAACAAGTCTCTGAACTTGTCGGGTATAAGTCACATTCTATCCGGTCATTCGCTTAATCGTGCGTACGAACCGTACCTTTGAAACTAACCGGTCTAAGCTTAAGCTTAATTAAAGACCCGTTAGGATTCTAATAGGTTATTATAAACCTTCGTTCCAGATTAGGAGAACCAGTAAAAGCTACGTGCAATTTGCTTATTGTGATAAATACTTGCTCAGGTAAATACTTTTAACTTATTTTCCCTATACGGGCTTGGGTTACGGTATATAGCATACCGCTTGATCGAGCATCAAATCCTCCACCGTTGAGTGGGTAATTGACTAATTTGATCGGCTCGTTTAAACAGTCTTGTTACTTAAAGCCTTTGGGGGGTTAATGACCATGTCCCGGATATCCATGGCATCATTTTACGAAATGGCCACAACTTAAGCGCGGGGTGTAGGCGTACACCCGTCAGTGCACAAAAGAATATTGTGGTGTGTCTATTGATCTTTAACCCGGACTTGATCCGGGCTACTGAACGCACAAGGAACATGTAATTCGTTCACAAGATTATATATTTAAATAATTCTCCCAAGTTAAATAAAATGTTTATGCCATGTGCATCCAAACCAAATTCTCAATCATTTTCCAAAATGAGTCAGTTGAATGTATTTACCAGTGTAAACTGACGTATTTTCCCAAAAAGATTAAATGTAGGTACTAAGCGAAATTGGCTGGGATTTCTCCTTAGCATCATTAGAAGTCTCGCAAGCTTAAGATGCCTGAAGTCTGTTGAACTATTGTTTCATTTTGTTTCCGATCCATCTGTGGATAAACTTCCGAATATTGTGACATTGATATTACAATATTAAATTCGGTTGTATTATATATTTAAATTTGCTTCCGCTGTGCATATTAATATTGTGTTGTTTGACTATTACGTTGCCAACCATGATGTCACGATACTCCCCACCGGGCCCACCAGTGACACGTGGAAATCGGGGTGTGACACATTCGTGAAGTGCAATATTCGTCTATCAACGGAGGTTCCATGCCTGTAGAAATACGTGGAGCTTCTGAAGACCTACTCACTTCAAAATCTGATGGTCTGCTCTACTGTCGTGATCGGATCTGGGTACCTGATCGCGACAATCTTCGTGATCTCATTATGAACGAGGCACACAAATCCAAGTACTCAATTCATCCTGGTGCTGACAAGATGTACCATAATCTACGTACATCCTATTGGTGGCCCGGTATGAAGAGAGACATTGCCGTGTACGTTTCTAAGTGTCTTACCTGTTCGAAAGTCAAAGCCGGGCATCAACGACCTTCCGGTCTACTCGAACAACCTGAAATCCCCGTTTGGAAATGGGATAGCATTGCGATGGACTTCATAACTAAACTCTCTCGTACACCTTCTGGTCACGATAGTATTTGGGTAATTATCGACCGTTTGACCAAGTTCGCTCAATTCATCCCTATTCGTGAAGATTTCAAGGTTGAACGACTTGCCCGCATCTATACCGATGAAGTCATACGCCATCATGGTATTCCTCTCGACATCATTTCTGATCGCGATGGTCGATTTACTTCGCGTCTCTGGCAAACCTTTCAGTCCGCTATGGGTACTCATTTGAATCTAAGTACGGCTTTTCATCCTTAAACGGATGGACAGACTGAACGTACTATCCAAACCCTAGAGGACATGCTCCGTTCTTGTGTCATCGAATTTGGTGGTAGTTGGGATGTGCATTTACCTTTGGTCGAGTTCTCGTACAACAATAGCTACCACTCCAGTATTAAAATGGCTCCATTCGAGGCATTGTATGGTCGCAAATGCCGATCTCCTTTAAACTGGCACGAGATTGGTGACAAACATTTTACTGGCCCTGAAATCATACAAGAAGCAACGGATAAGATTCACCAAATCCGTGATAATCTACTCAAGGCCCGAAATCGTCAAAAGGTCTATGCAGATAAGGGACGCAAACCGATGGAATTCAACGTTGGGGATCACGTTTTACTCAAAGTGTCTCCTTGGAAATGAGTGGTTCGTTTTGGTAAAAAGGGAAAGCTTGCCCCTCGCTATGTTGGTCCTTTCAAGATACTCGAAAGGATTGGTGCGGTGGCTTATCGACTCGATTTACCTCAAGAGCTCAACAACGTTCATCCGACGTTCCATGTCTCCAATCTAAAGAAATGTCTCGCTGATGAGGGACTTCATGTTCCTCTCGAAGATCTCCAAATCAACGAAACTATGCATTTTGTGGAAAAACCCGTCGAAATCATAGATCAAGGAGTCAAGTTATTGAGGCACAGTAAAATTCCTATCGTCAAGGTTCGATGGGAAGGAAAACGTGGCGCCGAATTTACTTGGGAACTCAAAAGTGAAATAAAGACGAAGTATCCCTATCTTTTCTCTACATCTTCATAATTTCGGGACGAAATTTCCTAAAGGAGGGGAGACTGTAACGCCCGACTCTTTTGTACTTTCCATTTATAGAAAGTTTTGTTCGTATTTCTATTTTTGGAAACCTTGTAGTCTTGTAATCGTCCTTTCGTTGTAATCATTGTAAAACCGAGACTTGGATCATTAATGAAACTCGCATTTTGTTACAAATATGTTATACACACTCTATATATGCTCGTATGTTCGATTTTGTGAACCAATTGATGCTTAAACGATATTCTTGGAAACTATGTGCTAAACTTGTAATTAAGCTAAACTTATGCATGAAACGTGTTTTGAACGTGAACGACACTTGATTATGACACTTATACGCTCAAATATACTTTGACTATGATCGCCGTGCTTAATTACACCTTATATTATGCTTTTATGCCCAAACAAGTCCCTAAACTATCAAACTTGCACCTAAAGGCATCAAACATGAAACTACAGGGACTAAAGTGCAACAAAATCAAAGTTGTCAAACATGAGGCGCCACGTGACGCCAAGCCTCCTCGCGTCACGCTAGGCCCCTGTTTCGACAGACTTTGTGTTTCTTCAGCTGTTATGCACGAAATCCTAAGTTCTAACCTCCCCCAATCCCCTTTAATCCACCTCTAATCACCTCCAATCAACTCTAATCTCTTCCACTATAAATACACACCTTCTCCAACCCATTTTACACTTTCACAACTCATTACACTTCACAAATCCACTCTCAATCTGTTGCAAATCAGAGTTCTTGGACAGATTCATACATCTTAACAAAAGTGAGTGTAACTTGCTTGTTTTCACTCCAAATCACTTGATTCTTTCTTCTATTGCTTTGTTATTTCCTTGGGTTTGATTCCTTGGTTTCTCCATGGAGAAATCAGACCTGGAATTGCCCTAAAAAGGACCAAAACTTTCTGTTTTGTTTTAAGTTATTCAAAAGCTTGCTTAAACTTATCAAACTTGTGTCTAACACACCTCAAACTTATGTAACAATGCCTACAACCTTTCATATGGTTATTTAGGTATAATAACATGATTGAGACATGTAAAATCAGAGGATAAACCTCAAATACTTTCTGTTTTATTTAGGGTATTTCGCCCACAAGTCATGTTCAAGCTTAGGTCTTGATGTAGAGTGATTATGGAACAACTTGGGTTGTCCAAACATATAATCCTCACATGATTTGATGATTTCTCTTTAGTTAGGTCGTTTACATTATTGTACAAATCCTAGTTCATGACCCTCCTTGGTTGTTTTTACATCAAGTGAAGTGGTGAACATTCAAGGGGTTCCTAAATGGAACCTTGTCCTTCCTACCCCATACATGACATCCATGATAACTCGAGGTGCCTAAATGAAGATCCTAATCTTCTACCTCCTACATGAATTATTGGACTAAATAATATGTAACCTAGATATATATATATACTCATTCGAACCTTTAATGTTGAACTTGTGTTTATATGTTAAAGTAGTAGAATATCATCTAAGACTTTGAACCTTGATATGATTCTAATGGGTGTACTACCCATGAAATACAACATAACCCTAGTGGTTACATAGTGTCATATAAGAGTATAAGTTAAAGATGATTATTTTTATATTGTACTTTATGCTATGTTAAATCCGAATCCATAATCTTCCGTTAAACGCCAAACTCACACACCTATGTTTCCTCGTGTAGAAGGACTAGGTGCTCCAAACTAATCCATCCACCAACTCACTCGCGGGATTTCAAGTAGGAAAGCTTGCAACCACCGTGAGTATACTCGATCCCTTTTTCCCCTTTACACTTTGGGATGCAACATGTATAATTATGCAAACAACTTTTAAACTAAACATACTCAATCCTTGATCAAGCATGAAACTAATGTGACTTACTTGTTATTCTCGTATGCTATGTGAACGATTTGGAACGTTACATGCTCATTAACTTTGCTCGCCCACCTTAACAATTATAGCGCTATAGGATTAACGCCCCGCCCGTTATACTTTTGGGTATTGTTAAGTTAAACATTACCACCCCGCTAAACTATTGGGATTAGGCTATTTTATGCGTTGTATTCTAGGGTTTGAACATATTGTACGCCAAAATTGCATACTAGTAATCACATATTATGAATCATGTTGGATTTGAGTTTTTATTCTATTATGCTATGTAAACAAACTTGTATACTCGCCATTGCTTTTGCATTGAAACTCTATTTTAATACATGTTGCAGGTTGATTATTGAAGTATGGATGAATGATGAAACGAGTTTAGGGTGGACTAGATACACGCCTTTAATCTATTTATCTTTTGATGTTATGTTGAAATTTGAACAATGTTGTTATCTTTATTTTAAATGTTGTATGACAATTTAGCACTTGCAATGAAATTTGAATTTAATTAAATATTGTCACATAGTGTTATGAAGTCTCTTGCAATCTATACACACTTCGTCTCATCCCGATGTTTCCGCCATCGGTTGGGGTGTGACAGATTGGTATCAGAGCCATAACTATAGGGAATTAGGAAAATTGCCATGCTTTTGCCCTAATCTATAGTTTTAGGAATCTTGCCTCTTATGTGTTGTTTAAAACTTGTGTACTCTACCATGCATGCTTCCTAGCTATACTTCTTGTTGATTAAATTTATATGCCTTTCCTAAGGTTAACATGAATACACTTTGTTTATTTGTATACTCTTGTAACACAAACGAGACAACTTTACCAAAATAGGCGTGAAACCCACAATTTGGTAAACGACTCTCATTCTACCTTAAACTATTTTTGCACGAAATTCCACCATTAAGCTAGGAGTGAAATCCACAACTTAATGGTAATTTCCATTTCAACTCTAGTGGACCTTTGTCATAGTGTCGAAATTTTATTTTGACCCGACAAGTACCAACCACATTTAGGGTACGAAATCGTCAAGTTAGGGGTGAAACCCGCATCTCGTCGATTAAGTCCCATTCCTCGATTTTCAATCTCGCCAAAGTCCTGATTGTTTCAATCAATTAGAGATGTGTAGTAACCGGAAGGGTAAGATACCGTTAATCGCTTCTCGACGAGAGTATCTTACCTATAGGCCAAAGCACGTTTTCTCTAATTCGAAAGAACTTTCGACCCACTTTGGAATAGTCGACGTTTCTCTACCCGAAACAATCCTATGTTTTATTGAGCCTCTCTTTTATGTATCACAATTTGTATGTGATTTTATACTTGAACGTTCGTTCTTTTCAAAATTTGTTTTACTCGTTTCGCACGTTGATCGCAATCACAAACAATAATAATCCCTCGTGAACAAACTAAATTTACAATGCTTTCATTTATCCATGTTATGCTATGTTGGACTCATGACTATGCTTTATGTGACGTTTAAACTCTTTACGCTATGTGAATTAATTTGAACCCTTTATGCTATGTGACACTTTATGCTATGTGAATCAATTTATGAAAACAATTTTCTTAAACAAACATTATGATCAAGTCTCACCTATTCGTTCTTTTGAATCTTAGATGTCTTCTCGTCACTCCAACTCGTCTAAGAAGTCAAAGTCCCGTGCTACGAAGAAGATGATGGCTTTCATGGCCGATCAATTTGCGTGCGTCGTTCCAAAGGTCATTACCGAGATTCGAGCTTCTGAAACTCCTCACTCGTCCGTCGACTCTAAGGTCGAAGTACGCAAGCCCGCTTCGTTCAACTTCAAGCACTTTTCATCGTGCAATCCCAAGCCATTCACCGGCAATGATGGGGTGACCGCCATGCTCGAGTGGTTTGATGGTATGGAGGTCACGTTCATCAACAGCGATTGCCCCAATGAGCTCAGAACGCGTAGTGCGACTGGGGTATTCCAAGCCCGAGCTCTCGAATGGTGGACGAACGAAAGGAACATCCGCTCGAACGAACTGGCCTATGCGTTGACTTGGGAAGAAGTTAAGGCCCTAATGATGGACGAGTTTTGCCCTCCGCACGAGCAACAAAGGCTAGAGGAAGAATTTTGGGCGCTAAAACAAGTGGGAGATGAGAACCTAGCTTATACCACCCGTTTCAAACAACTTAGCTTCATTGTTCCTCACCTCGTTATGACCACCGACCGCGAGATAAGGAAGTACATCAATGGGTTACCCTCTGCTATGCGCGATACGATCGAGGCTGCCAAACTCAACAATATCGAAGCTGGTTATCGTTTGGCCGCTTCCCTGAACAACAACCGTGTACGCGATAAACAACCGCTTTTGGGTTCCGGGGTCACCAGATAAGGAACCAACCTTGACATTGTATTAAAGCTCGTAAGGTAAGCTTGGCAATCCAGATTTTTCATTACCAATGACAAAAAATCCGACTCAATCTTTTCAACCTCATGCTGAGGACAGTAGTTCTCCCTGATGAGGGTAATAAATTGTTCCCATGTCATATTGTACAGTGGAATCTTCCCAGTAGCTTGAATCAACGATCTCCACCAGGCTAAGGCCTCACCTTTGAACGATTGAGACACAAACTTTACCCCATCCTTCTCAGCGCACCCGCTAATATCAACCACGGTGTCCATCTCATCCAACCATGTCATGCAGTCTATAGCCCCTTTTTCCCCAGTGAAATCCCTGGGTTTGCATGAAACAAAGTATTTGTAGGAGCAACCCTTATCACGGGGTCCTTGATTCAGTATGATCCTTTGAGATGGGACACTTTGCTGATTTGAAGAGTGACGATCGTCATCGTCTTTCTTTGGTTCTTCCTTCTTGGAGGGTGGCTTGCTGTGAGCCTCAGAATGAGTCTTAGGCTTGGAATGGGGTACTGATTGGGCTCTGCTTCGAGTACCGCTTGACTCACTATATTGTCTATCCAAGGCTTTAGTAACAGCATTGTCAATTAATGCTTGGAGCTCTGCGCCAGTCACATTGAACCTGGTGGCGTCAGGATTCTCCTTTGGCCGACTATTGATTTCATCCGAGTCCGCCATGTATCTTGAACTGTTACATAAGATATCGACAATAATTTCTTTGGGAGTTTATTATGGAATTGCCTTTTAGGGCAATTCATTAACCATGGTAAACATAGACCACATTTGGTTAATTTGTTACTCATATTTATTTAGGATTTTATTATAACCTATCCTAATTATAAAACAATAACAGTATTATTAGCACAAAAGGCCTAGTCACAGGGACATTTTTAAATCATAAGCCATTATAAAACAATAACAGTATTATAAGCATTAAGGTTTGAACATAGTTCATTACCTTTCTCCGACAGGGAGTCGTAGACTACTACTGTCTTTTGTCTTATATGACAATGAGTATGGCCCGTAGGCACTATATTACCAATGTAAGGTCAAAATATGATCATCTTAATTGATGATTTAAACCCATGATTTATAGATCATTAAGTTAGGTTAGGAATCTTTTGAAGAGTCCTTATATAAGAATGACGTGTGTGATTTCAACGAATCACGTCTACCAGGAACGTTAACATGTTTTCAGATGTTAACAGGGATCCGAATCTTTTAAACAGGTCTTACCATCTTGACCAAGTCTTATAATGACATGTAAGCTAGGCTATACTGTTAGAGCTTTTGAGATCGTTGATACTTGTGCTGGATTAGTTTAATAGTAGTTAGTAGCAAATTAAAATGTACAAGGGCTTGTTTTGTAATTCTCTAATAGTAATGTTCCTGACCTAGTGTAGATAAGATTCCAGCAAATTTATAAATTTGCTGGCAGATCAGGAACACACTATAAATAGCCCTCACATTGTAACCTTGGCAAGCTTTTGGCTCTTGAATGAATATTGGTGTTGTTACTTTCTCTTGCTGATCTAGTGCTTAAATCTGATATCCAAGGTTGTTTATTGCTATATCTCATTGTTTGGATTCAATACAACACTTGTTGTATTCATTAATCCATTAGCTTCCCTTCATCTTTGATATTTCTTAACTTTTCATATCTCAAACACCTAATCAATAGGTGTTATGGGTTAAAACAACCAACCACTGTGATCCGGATTCGTTTTGGGACCTAAAATTTGGTATCAGAGCCTTTGTGCTCTTGGTTGTTGTGTTCTTGTTGAGATTTTTCATTGTTTTGAAGGTTTTTCAAAGTTTCAAGGTTTTTCAAATTTTTGAGCTTAAAATGGATTGATTTGGTGTGTTTAATCAAAAGGTTGTTGTTAATACATGATTAGGGAGTCATTTAGGACATTTTGATGCATCAAAACATGGTTTTTGAGCTGTTTTTGAGTGATTAGAGGGTTTTTGTTCGTGTTAAACCCTCTGTCCAGCGAATATAACTTGAAGACAGCGAACAATATTTGAATACAGCGAAATTATTTTTGAAGACAGCGCACTCAGCGTTGAATATAGCGAAGTATATTTAGTCGTTGAGGTCCTTATCGCATAATCATTAATTTCGGCGACCATCGTTCGAGCGAAATTGTTGATCATTAGCGAGATAGTGTCAGTTGTCCCTTGAGCGAAATTATCGAAGGCGACTTCAAGAGCCGTGATAGCGAACCACAGCGTTCTTGTCACGGTTATCGGTGAAATTAACCTAACATCTGTCTGTGTTTTGATTTGTCAGCGAAGTTATCTTGATCGCTCGCTCCAGCGAAGGTCGAGGATCAGTCAGCGAAGGTGAACAGGTGTCATCGTTTACCAGTGAAGTTAAGTCTCTAGCCGGTTAACCTGCGACCTGTCAGCGAATTTAAGTTCTGATCAGCTAAAAATTTGCCTAAACAAGCCAAGATGTCGCTAAATCAACTAAGTCCAATTGCACAAGCTGAACTCGAGACTGGAACTACCACTCGTCCACCAAAGTTGAAAGGTGCTGAAGACTTCAGCACTTGGAAGACTCGCATCCAGTCGTTCTTCGAATACACGGACTACAATTTGTGGGTTTCAGTCACCGCTGGTCCCCACATTCCAACGGTGATTCGTAATGATTTGGTGGTTGCTAATCCTGACCCCACAACTTTCACTGAGGAAGACAAAGCCCTAATTCAACGCGATCGCCGTGCGCATGCAGCCTTAACCATGGCCCTCTCAACTGATGATTGCAACATGTTTGAAGAACACCGAACTGCAAGTGCTCTCTGGAATGCACTGATTGAGTATTATGAGGGAAATGAAGAGCTAATTGAAAGTAAGAGAGATATGGTGCAGAAGCAATACGACATGTTCTGTGGAGTTCGTGGAGAAAGTCTGTCAGATCACATCAGTCGCTTTCTGAATATGATGACCAAAATGAAGAAGGCAGGAAATCCTGTCACTAACCGTGCTGCAATAAAGAAGCTGCTAGACTCACTTCCCAAAGAATGGAGCCTACAATGCATGATGATCAAGAAGGATTTCCTCAACAATCCAAATCCTGTCACTCTGTCCGACCTGATCAACACCTTAAAAGCCTTTGAAATGGATGTCAACAAAAGAGAGATGAACACTGCCGGTTACCAACCAAAGTCAACTCAGAACTCAGCTGGATTGAAGAATGTGGCATTTCTTGCTTCAGGGGGCATTACTCCACAAGTTTCTGACTTAATCTACGCAAACGCTTCCGCAAGCGCATCAAAAGCCCCACAACTTGTTGAGAAGACTATCATTGTTGACACTCAAGCATTGAAGGTGTCCACTGAAAACGTGGCACTCTTCAACACTTTTCTGAGTAGCTATGAAGCCCTGATGTCGGGGGAGCTGAAAAAGGAGATGTTCACTGCTGAAGACATGTATCAGGTTGATCCAGACGATATGGAGGAAATGGATCTGAAATGGCAAATGGCCATGATCACTTTGAGGCTAAAGAAGTTTCAAGACAAGACAGGAAAGCGTCTGGGTCTTGGAAAAGCTGGTTTTGACAAATCTAAACTTAGGTGCTACAACTGCAAGAATCTAGGACATTTCAAGCGTGATTGTCCTCTGTTGAAAGAAGGAAACAGTGGAACCACTCCTGCTGTAAAGCAAATCATAGTTGAAGAGAACAAGAACAACGCGTCTCCTAGCACGCCAAAGGCTTTAGTCGTAGAAGACTATGATTGGAGTGAAGAAATCACTGAAGCAAAGGAGCAAGTCAACAAAGCCCTGATGGCCAAGATCACGGGTGAATCCTCTTCAAGGCAGTTTGAGAAGCAGACAGCTGGAATTCCTAAAGGAGAAAATACTGCTGACAAAGGTTTGAAAAGCATTCTGACTTCAGTGGAGCCTGAAAAAGAAGAGATGTGTGATCAAGCAGAGGAGCGTGCTTCAAAAGAGACATCTGAAAAGGACAAGAAAAAGGTCCCAGCTGCCGCGATGAAAGCATATTCGTCAAAGGAGAAAGCAGACAAGGACTTGGTAAACAGTATTCCACTTAGTTTCAAGGAAAAGTTATGCACACCTGCATGCGTTGATGTCGTGGCACATTACAAGTCTCTTAATCTTGAATTTGAGAGACAAAAAGACAAGGCCTTAAAAATGAATAACGAACTTAAACTGAACGAGGCCGCATACCAGAGAAAGTTAAATTCAACTTTAGCTGAGATGCAAACTCTAAAAGAATTTGTGATTAGAAAAGATTTGATCATTAACGATCTCACAGATAGATTAGAAATGGCTTTAAATGAAAAGAACAAATTGCAAATCATCATTGATAAATGGAATGTCAGTCAAAAGGCCTTTACTGACATCAAAAAATGCCAACGACCAACGTATGTGAAAGACGGAATTGGGTATAAGGATAGGCAAGGAAACGAGAGAAAACTCTTTCTCCCACCACATAGCAAAAACTATGTGCCTATACCTACTCCTCATCCCGAAAACGATCTCATTGATGAAAATGTCTCTGTAGAACAAACAAATTCTTGTGAAAATGAAACAACCGCTAACTTTTCTAAAAGTAATGCAGATCCAATTGTGTGTAAAGAAGATGTGTGCGATGAGGATGGAGACTGCGGGGGATCAAAAATAGGAATAGCTTATTCAGGCAACAGTTATTCCACTGTTAACTGGTTCGCCTGGAACTGTTCTAAGGAAAACAATATTCGGGATGAATGTAATAATTTAATTAGGATGGATAACTGTAATGGCCATGTGCCTAAATTTAAATCTTCGGATGACTGTAAGGGCCATGTGCCTACATTTGAGACCCGTGATCGTGAACATGCTATGTTTGAATGTCATGATTTAAATTCTGCATTTTGTGATGATAAAGTTGTATGTGAATCTCCTGTATTTGTGCCAGAATTGAAAAAGAATAGCTTTGGAAAATTCCTCACCGAGGAAATTCCAGAATTTATTCCATCTCGAACAGGTATGACAGATTCTGAAGATCAAGGCAACAAAGACTCAAGCTCTGCTTCAAGCCTTGAGGATGAGCAAATGTCAGAAACAACAGACAGTGAGAGCACAGAATTCTCAAGTGAAGAAACCTTGAAGACCTCAAGTGAAGATCACACAACAAATGATGAAAACTCAGAAAGCTCAAGTGCTGAAACAATTGAAGACCAAAATCCAGAAAGTTCAAGCGAAGATCAAAGCTGCAATGATTCAATTTACGAAGCAAGTGAAGAACATGACTCAAGTGAATACCAAACGTCCGAAAGCTCGTCTGATTATGACAATGATAAAGAATGTTCAGAAGATGAAAGCAGAGTTGACAAGAAAATGAAGAAAGCAGAAAGCACAAGACACTCATCACATACATCATCTTCTAACACCAAAAGACCCAGACATATAAGATGTTTTCGCTGTGGTCATTTAGGACATACAGCGAAACATTGTAAAACCAAGAAGCTTTCTAAACCAGAGCATGATTTTCTTACAAACGTCACATATCAGTTAAATTATCTTAAGAAGTCTGTTAAAAATCTGGTTGAGTCAACGGACTATTTTTGGAAACAAAAAGAGGCCAAAGTGGGTCAAAATCACGATAGATTCGAAATGAAGCAAATCTGGGTTCCCAAAACTAACTAATTTGTATATTTGTGCTTTTTTGTATGTCAGAATAAACTCCAGAAATGGCTCCGCATGCTCATGGAATACATCTGGCACGTAGACAGCGGATGTTCAAGACACATGACAGGACTGAAGGAACTCCTAAAGAATTTTCGCTTCATTGATGGTGATTTCGTATCTTTCGCTGGAGACGAGAAGGGAGGAAAGATAGTTGGAGTAGGAGATGTGGTGTCTGAAGCCCTCACTCTGGAGAATGTCAACTATGTGCCGGAGCTGTGCTACAATCTCATGAGTGTCTCTCAAGTTTGTGATAAAGGAATATCGGTGCTTTTCAATGACATGGAATGCTTGTTCCTGAAGCCCGGATATGTTGTTCCTGCTGAAATGATCATGCTCACAGCTCCAAGACAAAACAACACATACGTGCTCAACATGAAAAACGCCAAAACAAATGACAACTTAACCTGCCTGATCTCTAAAGCTTCAGAATCGGAATCACTGCTTTGGCATAGGCGACTGGGGCATGTTAATTTCAAAAATATGAACAAACTCTCTAAGTTAAACTTAGTTAGAGGTCTTCCAATTAAGGAATTTCCATTTTCTGAAAAATGCATTGCATGCGCCCAGGGAAAACAACATAAGAAACCGCACAAGTCCAAAGCAGTGAACACGATTACAGCACCTCTTCAGTTGTTGCATATGGATCTTTTTGGTCCAATCAGTGTTAAAAGTCTTGCTAAAAGTTCTTATTGTTTGGTGATTACAGATGATTTCTCTCGTTTTTCTTGGGTTTATTTTCTTGAGGCTAAAAGTGAAACAGCGGAAATTCTCAAGGCATTCATTCCCTTGATCGAGAACGTGACCAAATTAAAAGTGAAGTCTATCAGAAGTGATAATGGCTCGGAATTCAAAAATCAAACTTTCATATCCTTCTGCGCAGAAAAGGGAATTCATCTTCAATACAGTGCAGCCCGAACTCCTCAACAAAATGGGGTTGCGGAACGCAAGAACAGAACATTGATTGAAGCCGCAAGGACCATGCTAGTGGATTCAAAGCTTCCAATCATCTTCAGGGCAGAAGCAGTTAACACGGCTTGCTACGTTCTTAACAGGGTTCTTATTGTAAAATCACACGGAAAAACGGCGTATGAACTTCTCTTCAAAAGAAAGCCGCTTATTGATTTCTTCAGACCATTTGGATGCTCCTGCACTCTCCTAAACACTCAAGAGAATCTCATCAAGTTCGAAGCAGTGGGTGATGTCTGCTACTTTATGGGATATTCATCCACTCAGAAAGCCTACAGAGTCTACAACAAGAGAACAAAGATGGTGATTGAATCATACTATGTTGATTTTCAAGAAGGAAACTACACCAACACCGGAAGTACTCCTGATTGGTTCTATGATGTGGGCGTGATTTTCAACACCTTTGAAATTCCAGAAGATCTTCCAGAAGCAGAACCTGCAGAAGTCGCTCAAGTTGAACCCCTATTTGATACTTCGGATATTGGTCTTACTCCGTTCACTACCCGTCTCACTCCATTCTCTGCTAATCCACTTCTCTCTGTGGATGAAACGACTGGTGACACTTCGCCTGAGAACACCCCTGAAAATGGTGCTTCTTCTTCACAGGCGAACGTGGATGAACCAACACAAGAAGATGATCTACCAGTGATTTATGTGGACGAACACTTCACCAACCTTCCGCAGCAAATTGAAGCTCTGACAAATGCTGGCTACAAAACGAATCGAAATCATCCTCTTGAAAATGTTATCGGAGCAGTCGAAGAAGGAGTGCGTACACGCGGGCAGTCGTCAAGCATCAACAAAGGGCTATTTGCAGCTTTTCTGTCACAATCAGTTCCACGAGACATCGAAGACGCTATTCAAGATTCCAGTTGGGTTCAGGCGATGCAAGAAGAACTATCTCAATTCAGGAAGCTTAAAGTTTGGGAGCTAGTCGACTTACCCGAAGGAAAGTTTCCAATCGGTACCAAATGGGTCTTTCGTAACAAAATGGATGATCGTGGAGTAGTAATCAAGAACAAGGCCAGATTAGTGGTGCTGGGTTACCGTCAAGAAGAAGGAATTGATTACGAAGAGGTTTTCGCTCCAGTTGCAAGATTGGAGGCCATCAGAATATTCCTGGCTTACGCGTCATACAGAAACTTCAAAGTTTTTCAGATGGACGTAAAGAGCGCTTTTCTGTATGGGAAAGTAAAGGAAGAAGTCTACGTGTGTCAACCTCCGGGTTTCGAAGATCCTCATTTTCCAGGTCGCTACTACAAGTTGGACAAAGCCCTATATGGTCTTCACCAAGCTCCACGTGCTTGGTACGAAACCTTGTCAACTTATCTTTTGAAACATGGGTACTCCAGAGGAACGATCGACAAGACTCTCTTCACCAAAAGAGTCGGAGAAGACATAATGCTAGTTCAGATTTATGTGGACGATATCATCTTCGGGTCAACCAACGAGAAACTGTGTAGAGAATTCGAGTCTGTCATGAAGGCTCAGTTTGAAATGAGCATGATGGGAGAACTGTCGTTCTTTTTGGGGCTAGAAGTGAAGCAAAAGGAAGACGGGATTCTTATTCATCAGGCCAAGTACATTCGGGATATTCTGGCAAAGTACAACTTGAATGACTGCAAAGTTGCGAGTACTCCATTCGCTTCTCAGACAGAGCTCACTCTAGATCCTCAAGGAAAACCTGTAAACAAGTCCCTCTACCGCTCGATGATTGGATCTCTGATGTACTTAACAGCTAGCAGGCCCGACATAATGTGGGCAGTCTGTCTCTGTGCTCGCTTTCAGACTAATCCCAAGGAATCTCATGAAACTGCTGTAAAGCGCATCTTCCGCTATCTTAAAGGAACGCCGAAACTAGGCCTTTGGTATCCTAAAGATAGTAATTTTGATCTTATTGCTTACTCTGACAGTGATCATGCAGGTTGTAAAGTAGATCGCAGGTCTGTATCAGGAGGATGCCAATTCTTGGGAAATCGTCTGATCTCATGGCAAAGCAAGAAACAGACAACTGTGTCCACCTCCACCGCTCAAGCAGAATACACCGCGGCCTACAGTTGCTGTTCACAAGTTCTCTGGATACAAAATCAGTTGTTGGATTATGGAATCAACATCATGAAGACTCCTATATTCATCGACAATGAGGCATGTCTGGGAATTGTGAAGAATCCCATCCACCACTCCAGAACGAAGCATATCGAAATTCGTATTCACGCAATTCGAGATGCGTATGAGAAAGGATACATTCAAGTGGTACCAGTGGATACAACCCAGCAACGGGCCGACATTTTCACCAAAGCCTTTGATAAAACTCGATTCAACCAGCTGGTAACCTGGTTGGAAATGGTTAATTTCCTTGACTGGAAATGAATCTTGTGTCTAAAAGCTTTCGTAAATACACTATCCCTGTTCATAGTTGTTAAAAAAAAAAAAAAAAAAAAAAAAAAAAAAAAAAAACGTTTGTTGAAAGTAAAACAAGTATCGTACAGCGTTGCCTACCAAAAAGATTTTCTAATTCTTAAAATTTCATTTTCGGGCAAATGGACTTTCGAAAATAAAGATTTTAGGGGGGATATTCCAGAAAATCAAAACGAGATGCTTGTATCTGACTCCTGTCAGAGGAAATGATAGAAAATTGCTAACACTTTGCCATTTCTTGCAAAACAGAAAACAAAACAAAAAGAAATCGGGGTACCAAGCAACGACGTGTCGGTAGATTCAGCAACACCGACGAGTAAACCGCTGTTAGGGAGCAAAACATAACATCTACACAAGGATTCTGGCTTTTCTCAAGCATTACGCATCTTGTGGGTAACACGTTGCGGCATATGGCTTAATGGTCTTAAATCTTGTGTTGATAGATTGCCAAAGTCTGAAATCTCGGGTCTTTATATTGGTTTCCACTCGGGGGGTATCATAGTTGTTCTTCTGCTGCATCCAGATACATGCTGACCTAGAACCTCTATGATATCCCTTCAATAATAAGCGCCTAAAAAAAAAAAGAAAAAAAAAAAAAAAGGCCAAACCCTTTCATAATAAGTGCCTTTTGTGGCCAGAAACCTCTTGATGGATTAGTTTCGGTCTCTCTGCTGTACGAAAGTACTGACCTGTTCACCGAACTATCTGTCTCGCCCTCGATAGATCTTGGAATCTCTGTTGTACGAAAGTACAGACCTGATCTCCGTTCTATCGTTGAAAATGAATGGATCCAATATACTCACCCGTTATGAAGAACCTTTGTGCATACCTTGATCGCGGGGGTATGTCCTGATGTGGGACTCACGGGCGTAATGTTTCTATTCTCTATAGCTTGTGTGGGGGCCATAGAAGTCTTGTCAATATTACCTAAAACATGATAAAAGCGCTCTCCGAAGGCATGTTGAAAGAAGGATGCATGGATTTAAGCGGACAAACATACTGGCAGTTTTTCTTGTGCCCGAGTTAGTAAATTTTATTAATAATAATAAATCAGGACTTGGCAAGTGTTGGCGATATGATCCTCTGCAAGTAAGTCACCGAGCGTCGAATGTTTCAAGAAGTTCCGCATCAAATGGAACCTCCTAGAGCTGAAAATCCAAAGATCGGAGTCTAAATGGCCCAAATTTTCTCTGTTGTGTAAATTTTTAGTATATTTTAACGTTTTAAACAAAAATGGGCACGTTTTTCGAGAAAGTTTGAAAGTTACGAGCGAAATTAAAAATGTTTTGAATTTGATTAGGGGTTGGCGATTTTAAGAGGCCAGCGAAATTGCTATTTCGCCCGGTACGGATATCAAGGTATAAATATCTTGTAACCGTCATTTTTCAAAATCTTTCTAAAACAAAACCTCTTCATCTTCTCTTTCCCTCATCTTCGGACACTCTCTCAAATTCGACACAAGATTTATTTTCGTTCAAGGATCATCAGGTAATTCTTCGATTAACCATCATTTACAACATTCTTAATCATCTGTTCACATTTCGGTAAACTGTACATTGTTTGAATCTCTTTAACTGTTTGATGTGTTCTTAAGCCCTAGATATTCTGAATCCGTAATCTTTGCCCGAAATCCTTGTAGTTTGTTTTGAATGTTCGTTTTTTTAAGAACCGATCAAACATAGTTTCAGAATGAACTCATCCGTGATTGCTGCTTGAACTTAACTAAATCAGCGATGAACAGTTAGGGTTTTTAAAAGGGTTTTAGAAGAAATTTTTGAATACAGCGATTTCATCATGATGACAGCGATGATAGCGATTTTAACCTCTAATCACGGAAGTTCAAAAGTCTCGAACGCGAGTTCGAGCACCCAGCAAAATAGTCTAATTCGCTCGTGTAGCGATTTAGTCTATTGTATTCGCTGGTGAATCGTTTCCGGAAAAGAAACGTTGTCATCGCTATGTTCGCTAGCGAATTTAACCCGGACATCTTGCACTTGTTCCGATTTTGTTACCAACAAACTGCAACCGGACCACTAGCGAACGTAGCGAAGTTAATCAGAGTCTGATCAACCAGCGAAGTCAGCGATGTTCTATCCCAGCTGATTGATCTAGTCTCTGATCCGGATGTCCAGCTTCCGCGTTGACATAGCTTGACCTGGCAGCGAACTTAAATATTTTTTTTTGTAAATATTCTTGTAAATATTTGTTTCTATCTTAACTTTCTCTCACTTGGCTCGTTTGACGTTTCAGAAGCAAGATGGTGAAGACTCTCGAGTGGGATAAAACGATGAAGCATAATCAAAGCATTAATCTGGATGAAGTGCCTCAAGATTTTGACGATGTAACCAGATGGGTGCGTTCCAGCAGAATCGGCCATGCTGTGGAGACTGCTGTTAAAGTTTACAAGACTCACATACAACAATTCTGGGAAAACGCAAAACCAGAAACCATCAACAGCAAAAGAGGAATAGTGTCAACGGTCTGCAACAAAAGAGTAGAGGTAACTGAAGACCGGATACGCCAGGTTCTGAAGCTTCAAGACAATGACCAAGATCCGTTAAGCCTAAACCAAGATGACATCCTGGATGGCTTTCGAGGGATGGGCTATCCTGGAGATTTCCGACAGAAGAAAGAGATCAAAAGAGGAGGACTCACAAGAGATTGGAGATTCATTGTTCATGTGATTTCTACGAGTCTAGCACACAGAAAGGGTGGCTTTGATGGTTTGAACTTGGAATGGTCGGCAGCCATGCTAAATCTGTGTACCAAACAGAAATTTAATCTCCCGGGCTTGATATTCAAATACATGCTTGAAAATGTGAGTGGAGCAACGTGGGCGATGTATCCAAGATTCGTTCAGATGCTGATAAATAGCCAACACAAAGATCTTCCAACAGATGGAGATCTCTACAAGTTCCACGTCTTCACAAACCGCCAATACACCGAGATAAAGACCAATGAATGGGTGTTGTTGCATGATTGGATGTACCGAGCAGAAAGACTGCCAATTGTCAAGGAAGCTTACAAGAAGTACAAAGAAGCGGTACGAGAAAAACAGCAGCGAGATGCTCAAGCTCAAGCCGAAGCAGCATCAAAAGAAGAACGTGCGAAAGGTAAAAGAAAAGAAAAACAGTCAGCTGAAGGCGAACCACCCAAAAGAAAAAGGGGGTCGGAAAGCACTGAACGATTCATGGAGGCAGGCATAAGGGCAGGCGAGTCAGAAGAGCAACGACAACATATTAAAGATTTGAAAGCGATTCATGCTCTGCAAGAGAAAGAGAAGAGAGAGAAGAGTTTGAAACGAAAAGAAATATCTCCCTTAGAAAGACCAGAGACGGTACCTGAGGAAATTCAAAGAATGCATGATTTTGTTGACACCTTACTTGTCGATCCTGATGAAGTCCAGGCAAGTGAAGGAACCTCCAAAGTCTCCCCTGTAAAGCCAACAAGGATTTCAAGGCCTCCGGTGCCTCCGCAAAGGGTTCGTCCCTTTCAAGAACTGTACGATAAGTTAATCAAAGACACCGGGCCTTCAGTGGAAAAAGAAATTTGTTTGTTGAAAAACCAAGTGAATGACACCAACCTCCTCAGGGAAAAGATCAAAGGAAGAAAAACAAAGAAATGACTGCATACATGGCTAAGCAGACCAAATTCATCAGATTTCAGCAAGCAGGACTGGAGAAAATGTTTAGAATGACGCGAAGTATGTGTGAGAAAATGAAAATCAAGCCAATGTTCACGTTTGATGAAATCTTCGACTTCGACGCCTTCATCACAGAAGAGACAACCAGAAAAGAAAAGGAGGCAGAGGCAAAGAAAAGGCGTCTGGAGTCGGTTGACAGGGTATCTGAGGGAGACGAAAGTGAGGAAGAAGCTGTCGATCGGGAAGATATGCCATCAAAGTTTCTTGAATGGGGTCTTGAGGACGAAGTTCTATACGAGCAAGAGAATGGAAAAACATTTGCTCCCGAGCACCCTGAATGGTTCAAAAAGGAAAGAGAACGACTTCCTGATTTCCATCAAGTTATCAGAGTTGAAAAGTCTGAAGCTACCGATAAGATTATCAGTTGGATGTATGATAATCTTAGAGGAATGTTCGTAGTTAAAAGACGCGGTGGAGTAATTCAGTACTTTCAAACTGGATTTGATCTGTTCACACTTCCGAGGTGGGATCTTCGGGAACTTGGTCGTCTGGATATACTGAACCACGAAGAAAGAGGAATTGGGTGGGACTTCGAACGCATAATTGCCAAAGAATGTAACAAAGGATTCCCAACTCACGCTCCGCAGCGTCCAAGACGCAGGGTGTCAAAAACAACAATCGATCCAGTAACTGGAAAAGGGAAAGTGACGTGGGTAATCAACCCAGCTAAAGTTGTCACACGGATCAAACTCCCAGAAGAAGCTCCTGTCGCTCTCACAAATTTCAAGAAATGGTTCTATGACAGCAAGACCGGTGAAGCTGTAATAAGATCAAACGAAAACGTGGATATCCGTATTCTAGATCCGATGGATGTCTTCATGTTTGGGCCCTCTGATCTAACAATACTAAACGCCAGTCGCATAAACGTAGGAGCAGGAAATGCAAATTTAGAGGAGGCGGCGTTATTTTCGAGAGCGGTGGAGCGAGCATGGAGGCTGAAAAGAGATATGCTGGATTTGGTTGATAAAATGGAAAAGAGGAAAGAAAAAGATGCAAAGAAACAGGAAGCTAGAAAGAAAAAGAAACACGAAAGAAAGAAGGGAGGATCTTCTGCTTCCACTGCTGAACCAACCGCCACATCACCACCTCCGGACTCATCCACATATGAGGCCATTAAGGAGGTCCAACCAACTTGTGAAGCTACTGTTACTCAAGAAACTCCGGAAGCACCAACCGAGACCGAGGCACCTCTGGAAACAACAACTAACGAAGAAAATCCAACTGAGCCTGAGAAGCAAGCTACTGATAATCCAGCGGCCTCAACTGAAGAATGAAAAGACAAGTATGCAACGATCTAGGGGGGATATTGTTAGAGCTTTTGAGATCGTTGATACTTGTGCTGGATTAGTTTAATAGTAGTTAGTAGCAAATTAAAATGTACAAGGGCTTGTTTTGTAATTCTCTAATAGTAATGTTCCTGACCTAGTGTAGATAAGATTCCAGCAAATTTATAAATTTGCTGGCAGATCAGGAACACACTATAAATAGCCCTCACATTGTAACCTTGGCAAGCTTTTGGCTCTTGAATGAATATTGGTGTTGTTACTTTCTCTTGCTGATCTAGTGCTTAAATCTGATATCCAAGGTTGTTTATTGCTATATCTCATTGTTTGGATTCAATACAACACTTGTTGTATTCATTAATCCATTAGCTTCCCTTCATCTTTGATATTTCTTAACTTTTCATATCTCAAACACCTAATCAATAGGTGTTATGGGTTAAAACAACCAACCACTGTGATCCGGATTCGTTTTGGGACCTATATATACCTTTGAGATTCTTATTTAATATATAATAGGCAGATTATTTTTAAAAGGAACGATTTTGATTTATTTATTTCATGTATAATGTATTTATGCATATAATGGCAAAATGAAATTTATAAACTTAATATTCCATTAATTATTAAAAGGATTACACATTGCCCTAAACGGGTCTTTTAACAGAAATAATTTGCCCACGCAGGGGCTAAACCGACAAAACAAGTCCACGCAGGGACCAATTACTAGAATAGATGTCCACGCAGGGACTAAAAAGACAAGTCCAGGCAGGGACTAAATACACAGATAAATGTCCACGCAGGGACTTGATTGAAATAGAAAATACAACAGTACATGTGGCGATTTAATGATCCCTTTTCTTTTTCCCCTTTAGCAAGCTTGCTAGGCCTTTGAGGAATCCCCTGTTGTTCCTACGTTCTTCCTGAAACTCATGCTCCACCCGACTTAGTCTTTGGAGGATTTCCTCCTGTTCCGGTGGGGAAAATCATGGTGGCTGCGACTGCTGTCGAATCGGTGGTCGAGCAGGTACTTGATATCCATGAGTTGGATATCCCACTCCCCAAGGAGCTCCATACGGTCCTTCCGGATGTAGGGCATTGTAGTTTTCCGCGACCAGGTACGGGTCGGCTTCAGCATAGTTATAATGGGTGTGAGCCGGCTGCTCAAACGGATTGTACGCCATTGAACCGGCGTATGCAGGAATCGGGTTATCAAAACCCATCGGTGGTGGCTGTGGTGCAACTGGTGCAGAACTCACCTCTGGAACTGGGTTTGAAGGCCCACCCATTTGTGGGTCCTCATGCAGTGGCGGATAGTGACTGCCACTGGAGTGTCGAGGGGTGCTAAAGTGGAAATCCCCTCCTTGCGCGGATATTCTTGCGCCTGTTCTCCTACGCCTTGGTGGTTCTGGAGGTGCTTGATAAACTGGCGGCGGTGGAGGCGGTGGCGTGACTGGCACGAAATGCGAATCCCCAGAGGGATCCTGCTGCTGCTGCTGTTGGTGAGGTGATGAATGGTGAGAAGGTGTGAAGTACCATTCATGTCGGTTGAACCTCGGTTGGTAACTGTCTGGACCACCGTAGGGTGATCCGTGGAAGGATGATCCGTCAGAGATCTCGATGGGATGGTTGGGGGTACCGCTTGCAGGTTCGACGGGATCCGTGTCCTCGTCCATGTCCATTGCATTGTCTCCTGAGAAGTGGTCCTCTGGTCCCAATGGGTTAAAACCCACTGGTTCTTGAATATAGTTTGTCGGGTTGAACCGGCCCTGAAAAACAGGAGTAGGGTCACCAAAGGAACGGTGCAAAGCAGATCTCTGCAATGGTAAGAAGGAATGACGGGAGTCTTCGGGCTCGTTTTCCGAGTGCGGCCCAAAAGAGTGACGGTAGGGAGGCGTTGAGCTGTGCGAGACAGACCGTCTAGCGGGCTCCAAATGATTCCTCCGGTTTCCCTGAGGATCGGCACTCATAGTGGTAGAAGGAGTTCGCCGGTGGGAAGGTCCGGCTTCGTGATCGTTGGGGGCGCTCATCGACCCTTACCTCGTCCTCCTCTTCTAATTCTTGGTGGCATATTTCCTGTCAAAAATAAAAGATACAACAAAGAAATATATAAAGGACAAAGTAAAAATTTAAAACAATTTGGATTATTCCTATGTTCCTTGTCTAGACTCGAAAATTTAGGAATGTGCAATTGTGTCATTGAGATTAAACACAAAAGGCTAGTGTTTAATTCACTCAATGTTGGGATCCGATACCAACCTGTCACACCTCGATATTTCCACGTATTACCGGTGGGCCTGGTGGGGGAGTATAAAACTAGTTATGCTCAATGTTGGGATCCGATACCAACCTGGATTTTGAGATAAAAACGATAAGGTTCGACCCGTTTCGGCTAATTTATGCAAACTAGTTACATAAACCGAACCGAACGCGAATAACGCATAACGGGTAACCGAATGAGTCACGAACAGGTTTCTTAAGTTAATATGCTTTAAATATGTTGTGATATCAGTAGGATACCTTCCATTATGCCCAAAACGAGTTTAACCTTAATTTAAGCCCCGTATGGGTATTTTGGTCATTTTAAAGATTATAAAAGAGATTAAATATAATTCTGAGATCCGGGTCTGAATAAATCAGTAAAATAACTTAATTTATCAGATTATATCAGTTGGTGATACGTCTTATATGACAAAATGGTTTTAAACCTGTACTAGGTGTTTAATATGCGTAAAAAGCCATTTTAAGCGATTTCCGGATTATACAGGAAATCTGAGTTTTCTGATCAGGTTATAAATTTCAAAATATTTCATTTATTATATAAAATCAGTAGCAATTGGATTGGTGTCAAAATATTATGTAAAACTCATTTTATGAACAAAAAGGGTACAATCGGTATTTACCGAATCAACGCCATACCTTAGGTTATGAGCAGGTTAAAAATAATTAAAAATCTTTAAAAATCCCAAAATGTTATCTTATGTCAGTGGGTAAAAGGTTTGGTGTCAAAAATTGGGTTTAGATAGGCCTTATGCTAATTGCGCCGTTTAATTAACAAAAAACTTCTTAAGTGCGCTATTTAGCATAACTCCTATTCTGGACCTCGAACTGATATGAAACTTTAGGGACATGTTTATAAATCAGTAACAAAGATTATTGTCCTCTCACATTTCCAAAATTCTCGTTTTATAGTCAAAAGGGCATTATGGTCAATATTAAGCAATTAACGGAAACATGTAAACGAATCGGTCAAACAACGAACCTACCACAGAGGGTTATACTATCATGTAACCTGGTCCTAAGGAAGCTCTAAGGCATTTCCAAATCATACTAAATCGGGTCAGAACTGAAGTCAAAGCAAAAGTCAAAGTTTTGCGACTTTCGGTTCCGAACCGGGTCTAAACAGAAAATTGTCGGATCAAACAAGCTTAGACCAGTACTTATACTTATTACCAAGTTATATGAGTGATAAAATAGGTTACATGCCTTCTACATTGCTAATTATGCGTTAATTCGAAAATTAAGCTTCTGTTGACTTTTTATAAACAACTTTGACCCGACAAAAGTCCTAGTTAGAGTGGGAATCAGAGGGTGCCCTTTTAAGGGTTTATTGCCCACATAATTACCAACTTATAACTACCTTCAATTCGACTAATCACTGGACCATTAATGATTAATCGCTAAGTCAAACTTTAATTACGACGGTTTGACTTTTAAGTTAATAACTAAGTAAAACTCAATTAAGGAAGGTCAAGGGTACTTACCAAGGTCTAATGCACGACCAGAGATGCTTAGAGAAGGCCCTTGAGCTCCAGAGATGATCAGAAGATGAGTTGTGGGTGAATGATCAAGGTTGCAACCAATGGGGCTTTATATAGTGCTTTTGATTGCTCATGATCATGCCACAGAAGTCTAGCATTGTTCCCAGATCATTTACAAGTGCCCCTAAGGTCTAAAAGCATGTAGGGGTCGCCCATGGAGTGGAAAATATCTTTCTAAGTCGGTTACAATGGACATAGCAGACACTAGCCAAAGTTTTCGGAATCAGAAGGCCCCTCGCGTCACGCGTAGGCCCCCTAGGGGTCCCTCGCGTCGCGCGACGCCCCCTCTGATTCAAATCTATTTTCAGATTTTGCTGATTTGGTCCCTTGCCCATAAAAAGTTGTTTCGACAATTATTTCTTGCATTATGAGCCCTCTAAATTGATTTCCAAGGACTCCAAGTTATTACCAATCCTTGTGAAGCCCTTGTTTAACTTTGTTATCACCCGAAAAGTCATAAACTTTATCGTTGATGCTTCTAACCCCTCGTGTGCGAATTTTATCATAACTTTCTCATACGAATATGAAACTTGGTGAAATTTTTATCATGTATTCTAGTGAGTATAATAATCGTTACAATGCTTTGGGTTTGCTAAAAGGTCACCCAGAGGTATACTTTAAACATGTTGACACATTTAACCCCTGTATTTTGAAATCTCTCACTTTCATTCACAACTAGCTTCGTATGATCCATGATTCATTCGCTTAAGGGTATAAACATCGTGTAGGGTTATTGTAAAGTATATTTATCCATTGTTGACATTTTGAACCCTTACATTATCATACTTTCCTTGTCTGTCAACTTTAGTCCCTCTAGAACCTTCTTTCACACGTTCACAGCTTATGACATGTGTCAACACATTATGGGACGTGAATTTTTGAGGTGTTACATAAATGCCCGGAACCGGGTTTTATAAATACCCGAAACTGGGTTTTTTTATACCCGGTTATATAGCTATGTTTTTTTATTTATGTTATTTTATCTATGTTTTCAAGCATTAAGACTTCTAGTTCTTATGATTTAACAAAATTATGTATGCACTTTGATGTAATCTTGTTTAATTATTAGGTTTCTAATGATATTTGAAGTATTTGGTCATTATTCCCCTCTATTTGCTGGAAAGATCGATTGGTGTTTGTCAAATACAACAAAATAAAAAATTGATGGAACTTGGTTAAAACATAACATAGCAAATAAAATATATTGTTGTTTATGTAATCCAAAAGGATTCAAATCAGGACTATTCATTCGATCTAGCACTATCAAATTTAAATTTAGAAATGTGATTAAAATTTCAATAGGCACCATCCACTAAAACATATAAAGAAGCATTAATATCCGGTCGGGTTTTTTTAATACCCGGTGCGGGTTTTTTCCCAACCCGATGCATACCCGAACCCTACCCGATGAATACCCGAACCCGGAAATAGGGTATTATAATACCCACCCGAACCCTGCCCGAACCCGGGTATATAGGGTATACATGTTTGGTAGAAAACCCGGACCCGGACGCGACCCGGTTTAAAAAAAAAACCCGATTTTGTAAAACCGGAACCCGGTTTCATACCCGGAACCGGTTTTTAAAAAACCCCGATTTGTGCACCACTGCCTAATAAGACTTACGGTAAAAGAGACGCCCAATTAGTTTTGTTTTGACAAATGGACTTATGGGCTGTCTCGAAATGTTGGCCCAAATATGTTCTCAATTTTCCTTTTAACCATAGTCCATAACAAAACACATGTCATTTTTTTGTTCCATAACAAAACAGGTGTCATTTTTCTTGAACTTTATGAACGATGAATTTTTTAGTCCCGTCATTTATGTGAGTTGAACTCCTGACTCTCAAAATTTAGAATAGAGGTGCATAAAGGACCCGTATCTGGAACCGAACCTGAAAAAAACAAGAATAGGATGTGCACTTTAAGCTCAACTAGGTTTAAAGAAGTTCGCCGCAACGCGGCGAATTTCTTTTGTTATTTAGTCTGTGTTTACATGTGTTTTGAAATCACTACGAGCGTGTTGCGAACGGAACTGCTGACAAGAATAAAAAGAAAATGTAGAAAAAAACACTAAAAGAAACCGAAAGAAAATCAACCAAAAAAGTTGTATCGTAACGATATTGTTTGTATGAAACCCGTGGTCAGAGATAAGCAAATTGTTCTGGGTACCGGTACCAAATTTGCCAAACCAAAAGATCTTAAGTACCAATTCGGTACCGACTTTCGGCGTTCCTGGTACCGGTTCACTACCGTTTTTTACCTTCATATACCGGTACCATAACCGGTATTTTCGGTATCAGTACCGATTCTGTATCGGTTGGCACCGAGCTCATCCCTACCCCTGAAACTAAAAAAATAAAAAAATAAAAAGTTGAAGAAAATCAACAAAAAAAGTTGTACGATACTGTTGTTCGTACGATAACCGTGATCTGGGATAGGGCTGCAAACGAACCAAACATTCAGCGAACAGTTCGTGAACCGTTCGGCGGGAAGTTCGTTTGTGTTCGTTCGTTTATTAAACAAACGAACACAAACAAGAAATTTCATTCGTTTAGTTAAATGAACAAACATGAATAGAGGGCGCGTTCGTTCATTTATGTCCGTGAACGTTCGGTAACGTGTTCGTTTGTGTTCGATAGTTTATTAGTGTTTTTAGCTTTTATATTTTATTTAAATACTAAATAAAATATTTAATAAGTGTCAATATATTATATATTTTGTTCATGAACGTTAGTTTTTGTTCGTTTGTTACCATTGTGTTCATGAACATTAGTTTGTACCCATTTGTGTTCATCATCGTTTGTTTTCATTCGTTGCTTAAAATTAACAAACAAAAACAATCGAACGTGAACAAGTTCATTTCCTTAACAAACAAACCCGAACATAAAATCCCGTTCGGTAAGTGTTCATCAACAGTTTGTGAACACATGTATTTCTTAACAAACGAACACGAACAAGGACTTGTTCGTGTTCGTTCGTGTTCGTTCGGTTCGTTTGCAGCCCTAATCAGGGATGAGCAAATGGTCCGGGTGGCAGCATTGAATTTCCCGAATCAAAAGATTTCCAATATCAATTCAGCACCAACTTTTGGCGTTTTCTGTATTAGTGCCGGTTTTTACCTTCATGTACTGATACCAAACAGGACCGTACCGGTATTTTCGATACCAGTACTGGTTCGATACTGGTTGACACCAAGTTTATCCCAACCTCTGATATTAAAAAAATGATTAAAGTTAAAAAGTAAAGAAAATAACTATTATTATAATATTAAAATAATAAAAGTATTAAAAAAACTATATATTATTACAATATTAAAATTACTATTCATTTCAATTCTTTTATTAATATATAGTAATAATAGTAATATATAGTAATATTCATATTCGAAACCGTACCCGATCGATGCCAAAAAAAAATTACAAGGAACCGGTCGTACCCTCAACCCGAACTCGGTTATACCATATACCTGATATCGGTTTCTTTTAATACCCGATAAAATATGCAAATTTTTAAAGCATACATTTATAAAGCAAATAATTTGTATTTAAATGAATTTATGCTATTGTAATTCATTTTAATTGTTTTTACAAATTACATACCAAATTTAATTTTTAAACGAATTGATTTTTGTGTAAACAAAGCATGATAGACAAAAAGAAAAGATAATAAACCCAAAACAATAAAGCCTCCAAGAACAAAGCTTAAGAAAATCATGATAGACCATAAACACAAACTATAAATCAAACATTCTCTAATGACGTTATAGTCATCATCACCTACCCAAATGGTAAACAACCGAAAAACAACAATAAAAATTTTAACCAAAATTCATGCAACAAAACCACAAACGTTCTACAATGACACTATAGTTATCATCACCGAAACAAAAGCTAAACATACAGATATAATGTAACAAACAACAACAAAAACGTAAAACCAAAAACAAAAAAGTCTACAATTACACTATACACTATAGTCATCATCACTGACCAAAAACGCAGTTACAAACGGAAAGGGATAAGACTATGGGGTATGGGGCGGGGGTTGGGGCGTGACTTGGGTACCCGGGTGGGCTTGGGTTTCGACGTGGCCCCTTGGGCGGGGGTTTCAGCCCGGGCATTGTGTGGGGCTATCAAGATGACATGGCGGGATCGCATTGGCCAAGATTTCTAGCCGTTTGGGCTAGCCGTTGGCCAACGGCTATGTTTTAAAAAAAAAATTACTCACACTTCTATTTTTTTTTCACTATAAATACTCACGCTTCCTTATATTTTTTACCACTACTACTCCACCTCTTCTATAATCATCTCTATCTTATTTTAAAAAAAAAATCTCATCCAACCACAATACGAAAAATGAATCCTCATAATCGTGGTTTTGACCCGAACAATCCGTGGGCATTACAAGAAACGCCTAGCCCACCACCCAATTGTCCAATTGCTCCCTTTTTAATACACTCCACTATGTCCGATATGGCGGGTTACGCATCGTTTCTCTCGAATCGTTTGTATACTAACTTCCCTCACACCGACGATTCTATCCCAAGCCCGATTCCACAAACGCCTATCAACCTTTCACAAACGCCCATCAACCTTTCCCAAACCGAAACCGTCCCCGAAACTCAACCCCCCAACGATGGTTCTTCCGCATCCAAACCCATCAAGAAGAGAAGTCACAAGAAAAAATCGAGGCCGAGAAAGCACTTGAAAGCGCCAAACGAAAACAACAAAGATGGGTCCTTAAAGAAGAAGTTGCATTGACGAGGGCTTGGGTTCAGAAATCTCTAAATCCAACTTTAGGTATTTTTAAAAATTTTGTAGCCCTTATTTTAATATTTATGTTTTTTATTATATAACTTTGTAATATATTAAAGAGTAAAATGCACGGATAGTCCCTGTGGTTTTGTAAAATAACACCTATAGTCCCCAACTTTTGGAAATTACAGCGGTGGTCCCTGTGGTTTGACAGTTTGTTACTCGGATAGTCCATGGAGTGGATGTCCGTTAGTTTTCCCAGTTAACACCATGTAAAATGACCAACATGCCCTTAATACTAAAAAAATAATTTTCCCTGTTTTGTTCCTACAAGCCGGTCTTAACAGTAAAGCTACATCATCATTTTAAATCATAAATTTATGAACGCAATGCATCAATTACTTAACTAGATTTGATTGAGTTTCATAATCAGATTTGCAATTCACAATTGATCTGCAAACACCCACACCACTACCACATTCATCTGCAAATACCCTCACCACCACCGCCATCATTCGACCACCACAACCACCGCCTTCACTCGACCACCACAACCACCGCCTTCACTCGACCACCACAACCAGCGTATCAAAACCCCAAATTCAAACCCATATCAAAGTAATTCCGATCGATGTAATTCCAAATCAAAGTATCAAACCCCCAAATTCAAACCTAAAATCGAAGCCCTAAAACCCATATTCAAATCTAGTGATAATCACAGTTTGCATAACAACGTCACTGAGAACGGTGATGGTGATATGCCATATAATGTTGTGTTTAGTCATGATAGTGGCAATACAAGAAGGAAACTCACTGGCATGCCTCCTAAATATCAGACATGTTTTTAATTACATGTTTGAAAGAATATAAAATAATAAAAGTGTCACTTTGATATGAAGCTCCTGTTATTCTGCATATGCAGGGCACCATTTAAAAGGTCTTTGTCAGATGGCATCATTCTCCATGACGCCAGCTCAGATAGCATGCATATCCTGAAGAACATTGGGGTGGGTGGTAGTATGGGGGTGGGTGGTGGTGGCAGGCAGTGGTACTGGTAGCGGTAGGTGGTGGTGGCTTTCCTTGAGAAAGAGAGAGAGAGCACAGAGAGTAAGAGTGGTGACAGTGAGTGTGTGTTTATATATGTGTGAGATTTTTTTTTTTTAATAAAGCAAGGGGTAAACAAGTAATTTTAGATAGACTTAACGGAGAAAACTAACCCTCATCTACTCCAAGGACTATCCGAGTAACAAACTGTCAAACCACAGGGACCACCGGTGTAATTTCCAAAAGTTGGGGACTAAAGGTGTTATTTTAAAAAACCACAGGGACCATCCGGGTATTTTACTCTATATCAAATGTTGTTTTTATTAAAATAGGAAATTCTCAACATAGAAACCATTTATGGGACGCGATCAGTAAAGCATTCCACGAAGAAATGGAAAAGGGAGGTTTATCGTGAAAATGATAGCTTATCCTCGAAGTGGACCGAGATAAGCAGGCAACTCACCAAATTTAGTGGTTATTTACATAAGGCAAAGCAAAACCCAAAAAGTGGTGAAACTGAAGCCTACTGTGTTACAAATGCATTGGTTACATACAAATCGAATGTGGGGAACGACTTCCGTTTCATGCATTGTTGGGACATTTGTAAGTTCCATCCCAAGTGGGCGAATATCCCCAGTGGTAGCGAAACTAACACGTCTTCCAAAAGGTTAAGGACACCCTCGTCCCATGTCCAATCGGATGCACGAGATCTAGAGTTGGAGGATGATGTGGATGATTCGCCAAACCGGCCAGAATACGGAAGAGATGCCGCAAAAAGGCGCACTCAAAAATCAAGATCGGTTACGCCATCGCCTTCAGTTGGGAGTTCGGGCTTGCGTATGGGAATATATAGCGATCAGTTGGAAGACATTGCATGCAAGTTAGATACATTTAACGTATTCCAACAACAAAGGGCCGAAATTCGGAAGAGCAAAGAAGCTAGGGATGCCCTGAAACAAAGGCTAAATGATATGAAATTTCTAGCCCAGTCTATCGATCACCTATCAGGTGAAGAGTTGGAACTAATGTTGGAGACGAGAGAAGAGATAAAGAAAAAATATTCCAAGCACTAGGAATTTTTTTATATAATTTCCTTTATTTTAAAATGTAATCGGTTTTTATTTTAAAAACATTATTAAAAAATATAAATTTAAAAAATGAGGTTTGGGCTGGCCACGCCCCAAACCCCCGCCCCACCATATCACACGTTCTAACTAAGGGGGTGTTTGGCCTAGCTTTTATTTTTTGGCTTATGCTTATATTTTAAAGTAGCATATAGCTTATTTTCTATCATTTTGTAAAATCTTTTTAAGTGTTTGGATTAGCTTAAGCTTATAGCTTATTTTATATCATTTGCCCTTATACAAAGAAGCTTTTTCAAATAAGCTAAAAAACCATCATCAAATAAGCTTCTTCAAATTAGCTTATATAAGCTAACTAGGTTATCACCCGGGACTGCTTCCCGGGTAGTTTAATTTTATTAGTTAATAAACATCTATTTTTATTAAAATGTAACATATTATTTCATTAAACTTTTACACAACATTGAATATTGTTAATACAATAATAAATTAAAAAAATGTCTTCATATATGTTAACAATAACTTAAGTAAATATTGTCATTCATAAATGCATACACGACCCACTAATTTTATAACATTAAAGGCCCAATTTTCATTACTAATAACATAAGAAAGCACATGAATATAAGACATACTTGACCAAATAGAAAATAAACTAACAGCTCAAAAATATACTATAACATCAATAGAACGAAACAAAGTTTCAAGTCAATGGAAACAAATAAAAAATTAAACGTCATAAATTTCCAAAAATCTCTTTGTAAATGACGTTAGCGTCATTGGTTGGTATTCCTTCGTCATCGAATATTAAAATTTTGACACCTTCTCTCGTCTTAACTCTTGATAACGCAACATACAATTGACCGGGAGTGAAAACAGGGTCTTTTAGATATAGACCAACTCTAGATAATGACTGTCCTTGACTCTTGTTAATGATCATTGCAAAACATACGAAAAACGAAAATTGTCTGCGTTGAAATTGAAAAGGTATTTTTTTGTCTAAAGGTATCATATTACTCCTCGGAATAAAAACCCTTGTTCCAATATTTCCGTCGGATATTACTTCAGCTTTGATCACTCGTTTACCAAGAAAAGTAATTTGAAGTCTAGTTCCATTACATAAACCATTTTGCTGATCGATATTTCTCAGAAGCATTACCGGAACTCCAACTTTTAGTACTAATCTATGATTAGGTAAACCTGAAATCTTAAGCCCATTCAATCAGACCTATACATATTATATGGTCATGTAGAAATAGTCAATGTAAACAAAAAATCACAACTTTTTATAAAATTTCAACTGAATCTTATGAATGTGGTTCATGTAGAAAGATAGACAATTTAAACATTTAAGTTATTAACAATCGTAATCTAAAAAACATAACATATTCACATTTAGAAGAAGAAATCAATCCTAGTACTACCATATTCACATTATAAAAAAAACATTTAAAATTTGCAATTCCAAAATTGTAGTTACGAGTTTCTTGCGTAAATCCAAACTTTTATTGATTCTTAGCATAAAAAACTAATTGGTTGACTTTTTAAAGTAAAACCTTTTTGGCAAGTTAAAAATGCAGAAAATAAAATAAATAATTCAGATTTATTCTTTGATTTTAAAAGCAGCTCAACTGGGTATGTCATTAGCACAAAGCTTTTCTCAACATCTCGATACCAGATTTACTCGACCCGTTTAAACCAAATACCAAACAACCCAAGACAGATTAACCGATAAACATATAGATTGGTTCTCGGGTTAAATATAAAACTTTCGAAACCCAAACAACAAGACCCGCTATAACCCAAACCCGATAATATAACCCAAACGACACCCCTATTACATCAACTACATCTGTACTCTTTATCCGTCAAATCAATTTTGGTTGACCCTCCAATAGTTCTCTTTTAAGAGGCATTTCAAGCTCTTAACTATAAGTTTTATAATATCTTAACTATGTTTGAGAAGCTACAAATAGTAGAATTGCATTTGGGTACCTGTAGGTCCTCCTCATGGGACATTTCAATCACCAACGGAAGGAGTGAGAGAAATGTAGGATTGTAGCATGACGAAATAAGGAATCCTTGTCCTTCCTTTTATCGGGATACAATCTGATAAAATTCTGCACCAAAAAATACACACGTGTAAACATAGTATTGACCAAAGCCAAAAAATAGTACTTAAACTTAAACCCCCAACGGCCTAATCAATCTTGATACACATGCAAACATAATTACAAGATGCGTTCACACGAAGACTTTTTATAACCCTCTCGTGATAATCTTTGGCGCTTTCTTGATGATGATTAGAATTGTATTTAGTAATAATAAAATAGCAGTAAGATAAATGCCCGTATATTGGTTATATGCTCCATGGAAAAAGGCCACCGAAGTCACAAACTGAGCTGAGGGCAACAGTCATAGTCTGTCCTTCAGCTGATATGAAACCAATGTCTAGACAAATGATCTAAAACCCTAAAGATATGTAGTTGCCATAGGATGCCTGCACATATTCCCTCTTAACTTGTTAGTTATGAATTGTAGGGGTGTACATAAACCAATACAAACAACAAAAACATAACATAAGAAAACAAATCGGGTTAGATAGGACCTAAACCAGCTATATTCGACCCATTTCTTGATTTTTTGAGGGTTCTTGGTTTACTAAAGAATAAAAAAACACTAAATCTGTTAGACTAATAAAACATCACCTGGTCATTTTGAAAATCCGAATCAAGCTGCCAACAAAAATCAAACGTAGATCCCATCGCCAATAAATAATATTATAATCTAAACACAAATAATGACAACCAAATGATTACTTTAAAGCTAAACCAAATAGATACATACAGGATGTTTAATCATTCTTTTCTTTTTAGCTCTGCTGGATACTTCTGTTGGGTAAGTGGGACACACTATGTAAAGAACTATGTTCATCCTTAAAAGGAATTGTTATCACCACTTGAAGCATCAGGTCTATTAGAAAGAAAAAAAACGTTCTTATAAAATGCTGAATCCGTTCGTATATTAGCATGAAATAGAATAGACATCTTCATTATGTTTAAGGGACAACCCATTAAGGAACCTTCAACCACAACATACTTAATTATCGCCAAATATTAGAAGGGACAAAAAAAATAAAGTGTACGTATGTGTGAATGAACAACCAACATTAATTCTCATTCAGGAATGACCTCTTTTTGGGTAATCTAGAACCATGCCACCATATAATATGAAAGCTTAACATAAAGATGAGACCCTAAAAATCATACCCACATGAAACAAAATCATCTAAAAAGAAACACATCTGCATTCAAATTTTACTATCTATATACATATACTATTAACAACATTCTAAAAACCCTCAACAATTTCAAGAATCAATGCAAAAAACAAACAGAACCATCAATTAGTCAACCCCCTACAGTTTTTTTTTCCGATTTCAAACAAATAACAACCAATATAATACTAAAATCAAGATGCAAACTAAATAATCAGATTTCAAACATCATACGAGTTTAAATCAGGATAACCAACCACTGTCTGAATCAAGAAAACCAACACTGAAACAATGGTGGTGGTTGCAATCATCACTACTTGAAAAATTTAAAGATTCGAGTTATAAACTAACCTCAAAGTAGATGCTCAAATCCGTACCCAAATACCAAAATACGCCAAATCGAACCTTTGGTTCTACTTTTTGATCGGTTGTTGTATTTCTTATGGCCAACACATAATATGTAATACAAATAATGAAAAATCAAGCGAGGTTCCAACATCGGCGATTAGAGATCGAATATGTCTCAGAAGAAAAACATACAATCGATTGAACTTCAGATAGACGAACCTATTCCACAATACAAAAAATAAAAACATACAAACAAATAAGGAGAGAAGATTGTACCATCGAGATGAAGATCGAAGGTTGAAGACGGAGAACAGGGCGACTGCAATGTAAAAAACCCTAACGATGTTTAGGAAGATGGATCAGTTGTGAGAAAAATAAATGATTTAGGTTTAGAACATTTATATAGTCGGGTCAATTTCCGGGTATGGATCAACACACGCGGTATCCATTAATGACCCACCGTTTTCCCGCCCCAAAATTTTGTGAGATTGCACCACAAGGTGCCATGTGTCCCATATTTTTTTTGTTTATTATATATAATAGATAATAGATAAGCATAAGCTTAAAAAGCTAAATCAAACACCAAATTAAACTTATTTTGTAAAAAAAGCTAAAAAAAGCTATAAGCTTTGTTAAATAAGCTAGACCAAACACCCCTTAACAAAACATAAAATATCTTATAAGTTAACTTTATATAATCAAGAGTTAATTGCCCGGATAGTCCCCGTGGTTTGTCATTTTTTCACGTTTAGTCCCCACTTTTTCAAAATAGCATGTTTGCTTCCTGTGGTTTACCAAATTGTTACTCGGATAGTCCCTACACTAGATGGCAGTTAAATTATTCAGTTAATTGTGTGTAAAGTGACAAAAATACTCTTACCTTAATAAAACTATAATTAAACATTAAATAAAAAGAAATATATATTAAGAGGCCCCGCCCTTTTTATTTAAATATAATATTTAACCCCTATCCTACCCCACCATAACCCATCTTCTTCACCCATTTACCACCACCACCAACAAAAATGACTGCCACCATCCATTTACCACCTCAAACCAACACCAACACCACCACCACCACCACCACCACCACCACCACCACCATCCATATCCACCTCTGAACCAGCACTACAACAACCGGCTCACCATAGCACCACCTACTTCATATAATAAAAACAAATTTAATTAAAACCTATCTGTTCGGCAAGCTCCACCATCGCCGGTGAATGGTACCATACGCCGGTGAACTACCATTGTCACACCCCGATATTTCCACGTATTACCGGTGGGCCCGGTGGGGGAGTATCGTGACGTAGTTGATATCATTATAGTCAAACAACACAATATTTAAATGCACAGCGGAAGCAAAAGATATATTCATTTCAACCAAATAAAATTATAATATCAAGTATCACAAATAGTTGAAAATAATCCACAGGTGGATCAAAATAAAGAGGAAACATTGTTCAACAGTTTTATGTCATCCAAGCTTGCGAGACTTATTGTGGATGCTAGGAGAAAGCCAGCCTATTACGAGTAGTACCTGCACTTAATCTTTTTGGGAAAATACGCCAGTTTACACTGGTAAATACAAATAACTAACTCATTTTAAAAAGGTTTAGAAAGTTGATTTAAATGCACGAGGCACAAACATTTTGTAACTTGGGATAATTATTTGAATATAAAACTTGTAAAAGAATTTACATGTTTCTTATGCGTTCAGTAGCCTGGTTCGTGCCGGGTTAAAGATCAATAGACACACCACATTATTTATTTAGGCACTGACTGGTGTACGCCTACACCCCGTGCTTAGGTTGTGGCCATTTCGTAAAATGATGCCAAGGATATCCGGGACATGGTCATTAACCCCCCAAAGGCTTTAAGCAACAAAATAATTTAAACGGGTCATCTCCATAATACTTAACCACCAATCGATTAAGGTCGAATGCCCGACCAAGCGGTATTTTAGATACCGTACCCCAAGCCCGTATAAGGGAAAATAAGTTAAAAGTATTTACCTTTACAAGTAATAATCACACAAGCAAGTGCACGTAGCTTTTACCGGGTCTCCTATTCTGGAACGAAGGTTTATAATAACCTATTAGAATACTAACGGGTCTTTAATTAAGCCTAAACTTAGACCGGTTAGTTTTAAAGGTAGATACGGTTCGAACGCATGATTAAGCGAAGACCGGAATAGAATGTGATTTAGACCCGACAAGTTTGGAGACTTGTATAATATGGGTAAACTAAACACATTCTGTATTTTGAGATAAAAATGATAAGGTTCGACCCGTTTCGGCTAATTTATGCAAACTAGTTACATAAACCGAACCGAACGCGAATAACGCATGACGGGTAACCGAAAGAGTCACGAACAGGTTTCCTAAGTTAATATGCCTTAAATATGTTGTGATATCAATAGGATACCTTTCATTATGCCCAAGACGAGTTAAATCTCTAATTAAGCCCCGTAGGGGTATTTTGGTCATTTTAAAGATTATAAAAGAGATTAAATGAAATTCTGAGACTCGGGTCTGAGATAATCAGTAGAACAACTTATTTTAACAGGTTATATCAGTTGGTGATAAGTCTTATATGACAAAATGGTTTTAAACCCATACTAGGTGTTTAATACGCGTAAAAAGCCGTTTTAAGCGATTTCCGGGTTATACAGGAAATCTGAGTTTTCTGATCAGGTTATAAAGTTCAAAATACTTCATTTATTATATAAAATCAGTAGCAATTGGATTGGTGTCCAAATATTATGTAAAACTCATTTTACAAGCAAAAAGGGTATAATCGGTAATTACCGAATTAAGGCGCTAACCTTAGGTTATGATCAGTTTTAAAATAATTAAAAATCTTCAAAAATCCCAAAATATTATATTACATCAGTGGGTAAAAGGTTTGGTGTCAAAAATTGGGTTTAGATAGGCTTTACGCTAATTACGCCGTTTTAAATAAATAAAAGCTTTCTAATTACGCTATTAAGCATAACTCCTAATCTAGACCTCCAATTGATGTGAAAATTTAGGGACATGTTTATAATTCAGTAACAAAGATTATTGTCCTCTCACATTTCCAAAATTCACGTTTTATGGTCAAAAGGGCATATTGGTCAACATTAGGCATTTAACGGAAACGTGTAAACGAATCGGACAATCAACGAGCCAATCACAGAGGGTTATACCATCAGGTAACCTGGTCCTAGGAAAGATCTAAGGCATTTCTAAATCCATCTCAATCGGTTCAGAACTGAAGTCAAAGCAAAAGTCAAAGTTTTGTGACTTTCGGTTCCGAATCGAGCTTAAACAAAAATTGTCGGATCAAACAAGCTTAGACCAGTTCTTATACTAATTACCAAGTTATGTGAGTGATAAAATAGGTTACACGTCTTCTACATTTCTAATTACGTGTTAATTTGCAAATTAAGTTTCTGTTGACTTTTTATAACATACTTTGACCCGACAAATGTCTTAGTTAGGACGGGAATCAGAGGGTGCCCTTTTAAGGGTTTAATGCCCACATAATTACCAACTTATAACTACCTTTACTTTGACTAATCGCTGGACCATTAGCGATTAGTCGTTAAGTCAAACCTTAATTATGACGGTTTGACTTTTAAGCTAATAACTAAGTAAAATACGATTAAGGAAGGTTAAGGAAGCTTACCAAAGTCCTAATTACGACTAGGGATGCTTTGGGTCTGCTCTTGAACTCCAGAAGTCTTCAAAAGTTGAGTATGAGTGGATGATCAAAAGTTGTAACATGAGGGTCCTTATATAGTGATTGTGATTGCCCAAGATTGTGCCAAACAAGTCTATAATGGATCCCTGATCATTCACAAGTGTCCCTATACTCTAAAAACAAGTTTAGGCAGCTCATGGTATTGAGAAAGGGCAACATAAGTCGGTTACATGGGCTGCCTGTCTGTATTTTCTGCATCTGGGCGTGCCAGGCGGCCCACGTAAGCCCAGGCAGGGGTCTTACGCGTCCCGTATGGAGCCTCAGCTCAGGTTCAACAAGTTTCAAAATTTTCATTTTGGCCCCTGGTCCTTTTAAAAGTGGTTTTAACTTCTTGTTTTGCATTTTGAGCCCTCTAAATTGATTTATAAGGGCTTCAAGACTTATACCCACTTTGTTAAGTCCTTGGTTAACTCTTGATTACCCGAAAAGTCATGAATTTCATCTTTGACGCTTTTAACCCCTCATATACGAATTTTGTCATAACTTTCTCAAACGATAACGAAACTTGGTGAAATTTTTATCGTGCATTATAGTGAGCATAATTAATCGTTGCAAAGCTTTGGGTTTGCCAAATGGTCACTCAGAGGTATACTTTAAACATGTTGACACATTTAACCCATGTAGTTTGTAATCTCTCACTTTCTTTCACAATTAGCTTCGTATGATCCATGATTCATTCGTTTAAGGGTTTAAACATTATGTAGGGTTATTGTAAAGTATATTTATCCATTGTTGACATTTCAAACCCTTATATTCACATACTTTCCTTGTTTGTCAACTTTAGTCCCTCTAGAGTATTCTTTCACATGTTCAAAGCTTATGACACGTGTCAACACATTATTGGACATGAATTTTCGAGGTGTTACATCCTCACCCCCTTAAAAGAAATCTCGACCTCGAGATTTACTGAAATAAATGAGGGTACTTTTCTTTCATTGTGGACTCTACCTCCCACGTGTACTCGGGACCTCTACGGGCATCCCATTTAACTTTTACGATCGGTACATGCTTCCTTCGAAGTTTCTTAACATGTCGATCCTCGATTGATACAGGTTTTTCAACAAACTTCAAGCTCTCTTCTATGTGCACATCTGTATGTGGTATGACTAGTGATTCGTCAGCTAGACATTTCTTCAGATTGCAGATGTGGAATACGTTGTGAATACCACTGAGCTCTTCAGGTAAGTTTAACTTATAAGCAACAGATCCGACACATTCGATGATCTCGAATGGTCCTATGTACCTCGGGCTTACCTTGCCTTTCTTACCAAATCGCATCACTCCCTTCCAGGGTGATACTTTAAGCAACACTTTGTCCCCTACCTCGAATCTCAGAGGTTTACGCTTTAAATCTGCGTAAATTTTCTGCCTATCTCTGGCAGCTTTCAGGCGATCACGAATCTGGACAATCTTGTCCGTCATTTCAAAGACTATTTCAGGTCCTGTTAGTTGGACATCTCCAACTTCCGCCCAACAAACGGGCGTTCTGCATTTTCTACCGTACAAGGCCTCGAAAGGCGCAGCCTTAATGCTGGTATGATAGCTATTGTTATACGAGAACTCGATTAATGGCAGGTGGTTATCCCAACTACCACCTAAGTCAATCACACATGCACGAAGCATGTCTTCCAAAGTTTGGATTGTACGCTCACTCTGTCCGTCCGTCTGAGGATGGTAAGCCGTACTGAAATTTAAGCGCGTGCCCAAAGATTGTTGGAAACTTTTCCAAAAATGTGATGTGTATCTAGTATCTCTGTCAGAGATAATAGACACTGGTATGCCATGTAGCGATACAATCTTATCTACGTATAATTGGGCCAACATGTCGGAGCTATAAGTCTCCTTAATGGGTAGGAAATGTGCTGACTTAGTCAGTCTATCTACTATTACCCATATAGTATCATTTCCTTTCTTTGTCTTTGGTAACTTGGTGATGAAATCCATTGTCACCATCTCCCACTTCCAAGTGGGAAGTTCAGGCTGTTGTAGCAAACCTGACGGCTTTTGATGTTCAGCTTTAACTTGTGCGCACGTCAAACATTTGGCCACATAAGTGGCTACAGATTTCTTCAAACCTATCCACCAATAGTTTGCCTTTAGATCCTGGTACATCTTATCAGCTCCAGGATGAACGGAATATTTAGAACTATGGGCTTCCTGGAGAATAACATCTCGAAGTCCTCCGTAAACTGGAACCCATATTCGTCCATTTAGCCTTAGGATTCCGTCTTTTCCATAGGATAACTGTTCTTCAGTTACTCCTAGTTTTTCAGCAGGATAGTTAACTTCCAATACAACATTCTTCTGCGCAGCTAACAACCTTTCATTCAAACTACTCTTTATTTCCATGCCCTTGGCATTTATTCTAATGGGTTTAACTCTTTCCTTTCTGCTCAAGGCATCAGCGACTACATTCGCCTTGCCTGGATGGTATCGGATTTCACAATCGCAATCATTCAACGTCTCCATCCATCGGCGGTGCCTCATGTTTAAATCCTTTTGGTTAAAGAGGTGCTGGAGGCTCTTGTGATCAGAATAGATCACACACTTGATCCCATACAAATAATGCCTCCACAGTTTTAGTGCAAATACAACGGCACCCAACTCCAAGTCGTGGGTGGTGTAGTTCTTCTCGTGCACCTTTAACTGTCGAGAAGCATTGGCAATAACCTTGCCTTTCTGCATGAGCACACATCCCATACCAGTGTGCGATGCGTCGCAGTAAACCACGAATTCCTCGATACCTTCAGGCAATGTCAAAACAGGAGCATTGCTCAACTTTTGCTTGAGGATATCGAAGGATTCTTGTTGCTTAGGACCCCAATCGAACTTTATACTCTTACGAGTCAATGAAGTTAGGGGTGCAGCAATCCTTGAAAAATTTTCAATGAAACGCCTGTAATATCCTACCAATCCCAAGAAGCTGCGAATCTCTGTGGGCGTCTTCGGCTCTTGCCAATTCATGACAGCTTCAAATTTAGCGGGATCTACTTGGATTCCACGTTCACTAACCACATGTCCAAGAAATTGGACTTCCCGAAGCCAAAATTCACACTTAGAGAATTTGGCGTAGAGCTTTTCTCGATGAAGCAGTTTTAGAGTGCAACGGAGGTGCTTCTCATGGCCAACTTGATTCTTCGAGTAAATAAGAATATCATCGATGAAGACGATGACAAATTTATCCATGTAGGACTTGCAGACGCGGTTCATGAGATCCATGAATGCGGCTGGTGCATTAGTGAGTCCAAAAGGCATCACTAAGAACTCGTAGTGACCATAACGAGTCCTAAATGCAGTCTTATGTACATCTTCATCCTTGACCTTCAGTTGATGATATCCTGATCTTAAGTCGATCTTGGAAAAGTAACTTGCTCCTTGAAGCTGATCGAACAAGTCGTCGATCCTGGGTAATGGATACCGATTCTTGATGGTAACTTTGTTAAGCTCTCTATAATCGATGCACAGACGCATCGAGCCATCCTTTTTCTTCACGAACAGGATTGGTGCTCCCCAAGGAGATGAGCTAGGCCTAATAAATCCTTTGGCTAGTAAATCATCCAGTTGAGTTCTCAACTCTTTCATCTCCGTTGGTGCCAATCGGTAAGGTGCTCTTGCAACAGGTGCTGCTCCAGGAATGATGTCAATCCTGAACTCCACTTGCCTATCTGGAGGTAAACCAGGTAGTTCTTCAGGGAATACTCCTGGATATTCTGAGATAATAGGTATGTCTTCGATCTTAGGCTTTGGTTCATCAATAGTTACTTGCGCCATGTTGATAACACAACCCTTCGTCAGACACCTTGACGCCTTGAGCATGGACACTTGCTCAGGGATTCCGTACTTAGTATCTCCTTGAATTGTCAGAGACTCGCCATGAGGAGTTCTGACAATTACTTGCTTCTTTGCACAAACGATCTGGGCTTGGTTGCGAGACAACCAATCCATGCCTATTACTATATCGAAACCGGCTAATTTCAAAGGAAGTAAAGACAATGGAAAAGAGTGGTTCCTAATGGATATAACACATCCATCTAACACGGTTGATGCGGTTTCTATGGTTCCATCGGCTAATTCAACCTCATATTTCACACTTAAGGTTTTAACAGGTAAATTCAGCAACTTACAAAACTCATTATCTACAAATGACTTATCCGCTCCTGAATCGAATAGCACTCTTGCATAAACATCATTTATGAGAAAGGTACCTGTTATCACGTTATCATCCTACACTGCCTCCTTAGCATCCATTCTGAAGACCCTTGCATTGATCTTTTTACCATCTTCTGGTTTCTTGGCATATTTTGGGCAGTTCGACTTGATGTGCCCTTTTTCATTACAGTTGTAGCAGGTCGCATCCTTCAACTTTTTGCAATCCAAGGTCTTGTGTTCCTTGGACTTGCATATCCCACATGCAAAAGTCCTTGACTGTGTCTGTGAGTTCGATTCATATCTACACTTCCCGAAGTGCTGTTTCTTACAGATCTTACAATTGGGTTTATCACCCGATTGACGACTATCCTTCTTAGATCCAGAACCCTTCTTGTGGTCATTGTTTCCCTTGTGTTTCTTATCCGATCGTCGTGAGTTGTCATCCTCACGCTTTCTTTTCTCGGCGTCCGTGTTCCTCAGTGATCTCTGCCTGACCGCGTCCAGTGTGAGGGACAAGGATATATCAGCTACAGATCTGAAAGTAGCTGGCCGAGAGGCCTTCACGCTTGCCTTAATTTCTGGGGCTAAACCCCCAATGAAACGAGCTATTCTTTTGGGTTCCGGGGTCACCAGATACGGAACCAATCTTGACATTGTGTTGAAACTTGTAAGGTAAGCTTGGCAGTCAAGGTTCTTCATAACCAACGATAGGAAATCAGACTCAATCTTTTCAACCTCATGCTGAGGGCAGTAGTTTTCCTTGATGAGGGCAACAAATTGCTCCCATGTCATATTGTACAATGGAATCTTCCCGGTAGCTTGAATCAACGATCTCCACCAGGCTAGGGCCTCACCTTTGAATGACTGAGACACGAATTTCACCATATCTTATTAGCGCAACCACTGATATCCACCACCGTGTCCATCTCATCCAACCATGTCATACAGTCAATTGCCCCTTCTCCCTAGTGAAATCCCGAGGCTTGCAGGAAACAAAGTACTTATAAGTACAGGACCTGGTACGTGGTTTATCATCAAACACTATCCTCTTGGATGGAACACTGTTTTGGTTTGAGGAATGTCGATCATCATCTTTCTTTGGATCATCTTCCTTAGAGGGCGGCTTGCTGTGAGCCTCTGAATGAGTCTTAGGTTTGGAATGCGGTGCGGATTGGGTCCTACTTCGAGTCCCGCTATACTCATTATACTGCCGCTCTATAGATTTTGTAACAACATTGTCTATTAATGCTTGCAGTTCTGCACCTGCTATGTTAATTCGGGCATTATCCTGATTCTCCAGTGGGTGACTGTTGATCTCATCTGAATCAGCCATGTAGCTTGAACTGTTGCATAAGATATTGACAATAATTTATTTGGGAATTTATTAGGGAATTGTCTTTTATGGCAATTCATTGACCATGGTAAACATAGACCATATTTGGCTAATTTGCTAATCACATTTATTTAGGATTTTTATTATAATGTATCATAATTATAAAACAATAACAGTATTATTAGTGGCACAAAAAGGCCTAGTCACAAGGACATTTTAAATTATAAGCCATGATTTTGGAGAATCAAGGCATTAAGGTTTGAACACAGTTCATTACCTTTTCTGGACAGGGAGTTGTAGGCTACTACTGTCGTTAGTCTTATATGACAATGAATATGGCCCGTAGGCATTACATCACTAATGGATGCTTAATATATGATCATTAGGTTAGGAATCTTTTAAAGAATCCGCTTAAGAATGACGTGTGTGATTTTAACGAATCACGTCTGCCAGGAGCGTTAACATGTTTTTCAGATGTTAACAGAGATTTGAATCTTTTTAAACATGTCTTACCATCTTAGCCAAGTCTTATAATGACATGCAGGCTAGGTTATACCTTTAAGATTCTTATTTAATATTTAATAGGCAGATTATTATTTTTGATTTATTTATTTAATGTATAATATATTTATGCATGTAATGACAAAAATGAAATTTTCAAACTTAATATTCCATTAAACATTAGAAGGAGTACATATTGACCTAAACGGGACTTTTAACAGAAATAACTTGCCCACGCAGGAGCTAAACTGAAATACAAGTCCTCGCAGGGACTGATTACTAAAATAGATGTCCACGCAGGGACTAAAGAAAAACAAGTCCACGCAGGGACTAAAGAAAGACAAGTCCATGCAGGGACTAAGTACATAGATAAATGTCCACGCAGGGACTTGATTGAAATAAGGAAGTACAACAATACATATAGGAATTCAATGATCCCTCTTCTTCTTTCCTTTTAACAAGCTTTCTAGGCCCTTGAGAAATCCCCGGTTGTGCCTGCGCTCTTCTTGAAAGTCATGTTCCACCCTGCTTAGTCTTTGGAGGATTTCCTCCTGTTCCGGTGGGGAAAACCGTGGTGGCTGTGACTGGTGCTGAATCGGTGGCCGAGTAGGTATTTGATACCCATGAGTTGGATATCCTACTCCCCAGGGAGCTCCATATGGTCCTTCAGGATGAAGGGCGTTGTAGTTTGCTGCTACAAGATACGGGTCGGCTTCAGCATAGTTATAGTGAGTGTGAGCCGGTTGCTCAAAAGGATTGTATGCCGTTGAACCGGCGTAGGTAGGAATCGGGTTACCAAAACCCATTGGTGGCGGTGGTGGTGCAATTGGTGCAGAATTCACCTCTGTAACTGGATGTGAAGGCCCGCCCATTTGTGGGTCTTCATGCAGTGGCGGATAGTGACTGCCACTTGAGTGATGGGGGGTGCTAAAGTGAAAACCCCCTCCTTGCGCGGATATTCTTGCGCCTGTTCTTCTACGCCTTGGTGGTGACGGAGGTACTTGATGTACTAGCGGTGGTGGTGGCGGTGGCGTGACCGCCACGAAACGCGAATCCTCGGAGGGATCCTGCTGCTGATGAGGCGATGAATGGTGAGAAGGTGTAAAATACCATTCATGCTGGTTGAACCTTGCTTGGTAACTGTCTGGACCACGGTAAGGTGATCCATGGAACGATGATCCATCAGAGACTTCAATAGGGTGTGTGGGGGTTCCAGTCGGTGGTTCAACAGGGTCGGTGTCCTCATCCATATCCATGGCGTGATCGCCGGAAAAATGATCCTCTGGTCCCAATGGGTTAAAACCCACTGGTTCTTGAATATAGTTTGCCGGGTTAAACCGGCCTTGAAAGACAGGAGTGGTGTCGCCAAAGGAACGGTGCGAAACGGACCGCTGCAACGGTAAGAAGGAGTGACGAGAGTCTTCGGGCTCGTTTTCTGATTGCGGCCCAAAGGAATGGCGATAAGGAGGCGTTGAGCTATGTGAGACAGATCGTCTAGTGGGCTCTAAAGGGGTCCTCCAGTTTCCTTGCGGATCGGCACTCATGGTTGCCGAAGGAGTTCGCCGGTGTGAAGGCCCGGCTTCGTGATCGTTGGGGGCGCTGATTGGCCCCTTACCTCTTCCTCCTCTTCGGAATCTAGGTGGCATACTTCCTGTCAAACAATTGCAAGAACAACAAGAAAATATAAAGGACAAAATAAAACAAATTAGGATTTGTCCTAAGTTCTTTGTCTAAACTCAGAAGTCGATGAATGTGCAACTGTGTCATTGAGATTAAACACAAAAGGCTAGTGTTTAATTCACTCAATGTTGGCTCTGATACCAACCAGTCACACCCCGATATTTCCACGTATTACCGATGGGCCCGGTGGGTGAGTATCGTGACGTAGTTGATATCATTATAGTCAAACAACACAATATTTAAATGCACAGCGGAAGCAAAAGATATATTCATTTCAACCAAATAAAATTGTAATATCAAGTATCACAAATAGTTGAAAATAATCCACAGGTGGATCAAAATAAAGAGGAAACATTGTTCAACAGTTTTATGTCATCCAAGCTTGCGAGACTTATTGTGGATGCTAGGAGAAAGCCAGCCTATTACGAGTAGTACCTGCACTTAATCTTTTTGGGAAAATACGTCAGTTTACACTGGTAAATACAAATAACTGACTCATTTTAAAAAGGTTTAGAAAGTTGATTTAAATGCACGAGGCACAAACATTTTGTAACATGGGATAATTATTTGAATATAATACTTGTAAAAGAATTTACATGTTTCTTATGCGTTCAGTAGCCCGGTTCGTGCCGGGTTAAAGATCAATAGACACACCACATTATTTATTTAGGCACTGACGGGTGTACGCCTACACCCCGTGCTTAGGTCGTGGCCATTTCGTAAAATGATGCCAAGGATATCCGGGACATGGTCATTAACCCCCCAAAGGCTTTAAGCAACAAAACAATTTAAACGGGTCATCTCGATAATACTTAACCACCAATCGATTAAGGTCGAATGCCCGACCAAGCGGTATTTTAGATACCGTACCCCAAGCCCGTATAAGGGAAAATAAGTTAAAAGTATTTACCTTTGCAAGTAATAATCACACAAGCAAGTGCACGTAGCTTTTACCGGGTCTCCTATTCTGGAACGAAGGTTTATAATAACCTATTAGAATACTAACGGGTCTTTAATTAAGCCTAAACTTAGACCGGTTAGTTTTAAAGGAAGATACGGTTCGAACGCATGATTAAGCGAAGACCGGAATAGAATGTGATTTAGACCCGAAAAGTTTGGATAATTGTATAATATGGGTAAACTAAACACATTCTGGATTTTGAGATAAAAATGATAAGGTTCGACCCGTTTCGGCTAATTTATGCAAACTAGTTACATAAACCGAACCGAACGCGAATAATGCATGACAGGTAACCGAAAGAGTCACGAACAGGTTTCCTAAGTTAATATGCCTTAAATATGTTGTGATATCAGTAGGATACCTTCCATTATGCCCAAGACGAGTTTAATCTCTAATTAAGCCCCGTAGGGGTATTTTGGTCATTTTAAAGATTATAAAAGAGATTAAATGAAATTCTGAGACTCGGGTCTGAGATAATCAGTAGAACAACTTATTTTAACAGGTTATATTAGTTGGTGATAATTCTTATATGACAAAATGGTTTTAAACCCATACTAGGTGTTTAATACGCGTAAAAAGCCGTTTTAAGCGATTTCCAGGTTATACAGGAAATCTGAGTTTTCTGATCAGGTTATAAAGTTCAAAATACTTCATTTATTATATAAAATCAGTAGCAATTGGATTGGTGTCCAAATATTATGTAAAACTCATTTTACAAGCAAAAAGGGTATAATCGGTAATTACCGAATTAAGGCGCTAACCTTAGGTTATGATCAGTTTTAAAATAATTAAAAATCTTCAAAAATCCCAAAATATTATATTACATCAGTGGGTAAAAGGTTTGGTGTCAAAAATTGGGTTTAGATAGGCTTTACGCTAATTACGCCGTTTTAAATAAATAAAAGCTTTCTAATTACGCTATTAAGCATAACTCCTAATCTAGACCTCCAATTGATGTGAAAATTTAGGGACATGTTTATAATTCAGTAACAAAGATTATTGTCCTCTCACATTTCCAAAATTCTCGTTTTATTGTCAAAAGGGCATATTGGTCAACATTAGGCATTTAACGGAAACGTGTAAACGAATCGGACAATCAACGAACCAATCACAGAGGGTTATACCATCATGTAACCTGGTCCTAGGGAAGCTCTAAGGAATTTCTAAATCCATCTAAATCGGGTCAGAACTGAAGTCAAAGCAAAAGTCAATGTTTTGTGACTTTCGGTTCCGAATCGAGCTTAAACAGAAAATTGTCGGATCAAACAAGCTTAGACCAGTTCTTATACTAATTACCAAGTTATATGAGTGATAAAATAGGTTACACGTCTTCTACATTGCTAATTACGTGTTAATTTGCAAATTAAGTTTCTGTTGACTATTTATAACATACTTTGACCCGACAAATGTCTTAGTTAGGACGGGAATCAGAGGGTGCCCTTTTAAGGGTTTAATGCCCACATAATTACCAACTTATAACTACCTTTACTTTGACTAATCGCTGGACCATTAGCGATTAATCGTTAAGTCAAACCTTAATTACGACGGTTTGACTTTTAAGCTAATAACTAAGTAAAACACGATTAAGGAAGGTTAAGGAAGCTTACCAAAGTCCTAATTACGACTAGGGATGCTCTGGGTCTGCTCTTGAACTCCAGAAGTCTTCAAAAGTTGAGTATGAGTGGATGATCAAAAGTTGTAACATGAGGGTCCTTATATAGTGATTGTGATTGCCCAAGATTGTGCCAAATAAGTCTATAATGGATCCCTGATCATTCACAAGTGTCCATATACTCTAAAAACAAGTGTAGGCAGCTCATGGTATTGAGAAAGGGCAACATAAGTCAGTTACATGGGCTGGACAGACACCTGTCTGTATTTTCTGCATCTGGGCGTGCCAGGCGGCCCGCGTAAGCCCAGGCAGGGGTCTTACGCGCCCCGTATGGAGCCTCAGCTCAGGTTCAACAAGTTTCAAAATTTGCATTTTGGCCCCTGGTCCTTTTAAAAGTGGTTTTAACTTCTTGTTTTGCATTTTGAGCCCTCTAAATTGATTTATAAGGGCTTCAAGACTTATACCCACTTTGTTAAGTCCTTGGTTAACTCTTGATTACCCGAAAAGTCATGAATTTCATCTTTGACGCTTTTAACCCCTCGTATACGAATTTTATCATAACTTTCTCATACGATAACGAAACTTGGTGAAATTTTTATTGTGCATTCTAGTGAGCATAATTAATCGTTACAAAGCTTAGGGTTTGCCAAAAGGTCACTCAGAGGTATACTTTAAACATGTTGACACATTTAACCCCTGTAGTTTGTAATCTCTCACTTTCTTTCACAATTAGCTTCGTATGATCCATGATTCATTCGTTTAAGGGTATAAACATTATGTAGGGTTATTGTAAAGTATATTTATCCATTGTTGACATTTCGAACCCGTATATTCACATACTTTCCTTGTTTGTCAACTTTAGTCCCTCTAGAGTATTCTTTCACATGTTCAAAGCTTATGACACGTGTCAACACATTATTGGACATGAATTTTCGAGGTGTTACAACCATACTCACAATCGATACCATACGTCACAATAGCTGCCGGAATCAAGACTTAGTACCACTCGCCGTTGAACTATCATACGTCACAATCGATATACGACTCACCGCCGCCGTTGAACTACCACCCTCCACAACCTCCTCCACCCTGCACCAAACTGTCGGAATCACAAACCTCAGACAACTGCGGTGAACCCACACCCACACCTTCAACGACCTGCTCCTTTTCCTGTTTTGATTAAAACCGGTCACCACCACTAATACTATGGTACCCGCCCTTTCACTATCTTTTCAGCTTCATCACTCGTAACCCTAGTTAACTAATCAATTCCCACTTCTCTAATTCCACTATAAATGTAACAATAATCATTGAGAAATGAGTACAGATCGAAAGTTCAAAATGGGTAACTTTCCTCTGTTTTTTGTTCTCTTTTTTTAAAGGATTTGTTGGGTAATGATGAGTTTGTTTTGCTTTGAAGATCTTGTACATAACTTGAGCATAAGAAATCAACACCCAACTGTACGATTAACGAGATTAACGGATCATACGATTTGAGTGGCGGAACTTCACAGATGTAAGTCCATCGGGTCATATGATTTAAGTGGCGGGTTAAACGCAGATGTATGATTTAAGGTGCCGGAACTTCGCAGACGACGGTCGGAGAAAAGGCTCCTTACCGGAGAAGAAAGCAGGGTGGGGGTGGGCTGGGATTGGATTTAATAATAAAAGGTGGGTCCATTTACTTCTTAAATGATAAAAAAATACATTTGTTTTAATGTTTTAATTAAGATAAGGGTATTTTTTTCATTTTACACACACTTAACTGAATAATTTAACTGCCATCCAGTGTAGGGACTATCCGAGTAACAATTTGTTAAACCATAGGAAGCAAACATGCTATTTTAAAAAGGCGGGGACTAAACATGAAAAAATGGCAAACCACAGGGACTATCCGAGCAATTAACTCTATAATCAACTTACATGATCGTCCAGGCAATCACCGTGTCCCCATTTACTGCAAAAGGTAAAACCCTTCTTCATTGTAGTCAGCGCCCTCCAACAAACCCGAAACCCACAACACCACCGGCACCTACCCCCATTCCAATTTCACTTCACTTCACTTCACTTCATCGATCTTTGAATCAATTTCGAGATACCCAATTCAAAAAGTGTCCAACACTTTCTTGTTTCAGTAACAAAATCAATTCCCCCAACCCATTTAGGGAAAAAGGTTAAATTTCTGACTATTAGGGTATCTTATCACTTCCTGAACCAAATCAGAACAAGATGGACGAACAAGAAGAAAGTATTAAGAGAAGAAAAGATGGGAACTTGATCTGGAGGCCTGTAAATTGGTTTAAAAAGTTGAGTGATGAATTAAGCTGGAGATTTGTTTTGTCTGTGATTATTGTGTATGGGATTAATCAGGGTATAAGTATAGGTTTGTATCGTGTAAGTGTACAATACTATATGAAAGATGTGCTAAAGTTGCAACCTTCAGAAGCACAGTTTTACTCTGGGATTATTGGGATACCTTGGATTATTAAGCCTCTTTGGGGTCTTATGACTGATATTGTTCCGATTTTTAGATTACGGAGACGCCCTTACTTCATATTTGCTGGTACATTGCACTTCTTGCCTTTACACTTTTGAGTTTTGGTGCATATTAAAAGCATACACTTGTTTTTAGAACTAGTTTTGTTTGCAAGATTTGATTGGAAGGTTAAAGTTATACAATTTGATACTGAAATGTTGCTGTTTGTTTCATATACCAAAAACTTAGCTTTGAATAATGTATAGGGAATCATTGTAGTTTAACTCAATTTACTGTCTTTAGATATAGATCCAAATTCTAATATGCTTTGATCGAATGGTGTTCCGTTTGAATATTTTACGCCCCACTTGCGGTGTGCACATATAATGTATATATGTGTGTGTGTGTGTGGGGGGGGGGGGGGGGGGGGGTGGAAGGTGAAATTGTACTAATTTTAAAGTTATTTTACTAATTTTGTGAAGATAATGTTAAAGGCCGCCGCCGGTTAATCATGCATCATGCGGTGGCGTTGATAGCCGAAAGACAAAAGGGTACATGCACTATAGTCTAATGTCTAATCAGCCTTTGTCCCGATTGTTGAGTGTTATGTGCCTTATCTTCAAGGCTTGATGCAAAACTACTATCGAGCCAAGGGTCTCACTGAAAGCAACCTCTATTCCTACAGGGTAGAGTAAGGCTGTCTACAGCCTATCCTCCTCAGACCTTAGCTTTGCTATCGGTGGGATTTACCGAGTATGATGATGATGAAAGAGTTATACTATTTAAAACTGAAAGTTGAAACGGGTCAAAACAGGCGGGCCTATTTTTAGATTTGTTGCGAGTAATCAATGTGGTAGTTTTGATTACGATATACAAATCTTTATTAGATACATTTTAGGTAGTTGTCGGAACTATAAATAAACTTCCGGCAGCTTCCAAACCATTTGAGATGCAAGTATGCAACATAACCATATCAACCTATTCACAAATTAACGGGTCGAAATCACCACTTCTTCTAGTTTCACTACATGGGTTATAAATATATTTGTTAAAATAAACGTGTTGCTTAATTGTTTCAGGTTTACTTGGTTCAATAGCCATGCTAATACCAGCTTTCAGCACAAACTTGCCAGCCGTATGTGCTATATTGTCCTTTATGACAGCGGGCGCAGGGGTCGCTATAGCCGATGTGACAATTGATGCTTGTGTGACAGAAAACAGTATAAGCCATCCTTCTCTTGCTGGTGACATGCAAAGCTTGTGTGGAGTTAGTTCCTCAATTGGACAACTGGTCGGGTTTGCATTGAGTGGCGTTCTTGTTCATATAATTGGACCCCAGGTTTGTTGCTAGTCCTCCTAGTCATTAGTTTGAACCCTAAAATTTTCGTTTCATATAGTCCCCTGATAGTAATTTCAAGATAATTATAATTGGACTTGAGTTTAACAATTAACGCCATGTGCACGATCTTGGTTTTAAAATGCGCGCATCAGGAGTGCATAATGCGCGCATCACCTGATGCAGTGTTGAGATCGCATTGTGTGATACGATCCCTTGATGCGCGCATCACATGATGTGGTCCGATGTGGCGCCTTATACAGTTGACCAGTATTTGAACAAGTTAGACTATCGATTGAACAAATCTAACTATAAATGATGAAAGTATCTTAGATTTTAGTGTTTAAAGGTTGACAAGTTAAAATATTTGCTATAAATTTTTTTTTAGTATTTTTTTATAAAGAACGCTTCGCATACGTGATGCGTGTGCTTCGCGCATCACGCATCGGCTTTTGGGATCAAAATGCATCAGATCGCTATACACTTATAAAACCAAGTGCATGATTATTGATTGTGTTTGTGTGTGCGTATTTCAGGGTGTATTTGGGGTATTAAGTATCCCTGCTGGACTGGTTATTTTGGTTGGATTGATGTTGCAAGAACCGCTTGTCCACAGCTATTCTCACAAGCGGGTAACGATCGGATAAACAGAATTTGCTTTCGTGTAATCTAAGGTTTTTATTGCTATTTGTAGTTGCAATAATCAGTTTTTAATGTTTCGAAAGACATTGCTATTTGTAGTTGCAATAATCAGTTTTTAATGTTTCGAAAGACGGATCGTGTTTCTCTTTGTTTAGGGGTTATGCTAGGTGCATCAAAATTGATTATCAAAGAGTAAATAGAAACTTACCTAAAAATGTACTTATAGTTGCAATGATCAGTTTTTAATGTTCCTAAAGGAAGATTATGCTTCTCTTTTATTTAGGGGTTATGCTAAGTGCAACATAATTGGTAATTAAAGAGTTAAAAGGAAATCACCTAATCACCCCTTTATTTTACCGAATTTGAGACACTTTTAGTCCATACTCGCACGAATTATTTCCTTTTTTTCCAGAAAAGTTTCTCTTTGGTTTTTTAATATTAACAATTGGGATTTGTCAAACAGTTGATTATTGGTAACCCCTGGGTGAATAATTATTCGCAGTAGTGTATATATTGTTTTTCAGTTAAGTCCTAATATTATTTTATTATATTCGATATAAATTCATTATTTACTGCATGTCGATTATTTGATCATTGCAACTCTAATCAACATAAGCACATTTGTTACAGTTGATTATTTGATTTTGATTACTTTTACTAATTATCTGGCATCATCGTATATTGTCTTGTGTAGGTAAGGCAAAAGTTTCTTGATGCTATAAAAACCATGGTGACAGCCCTGAAAACACCAGAAGTTTGGAGACCGTGTTTGTATATGTATCTATCACTTGCACTAGGTGTGAGTATTCATGAAGGAATGTTCTATTGGTACACCGATGCAAAAACGGGCCCATCTTTCTCACAGGTATGTTAAGTAGAGTATTTTAGGGTACATGTCGGGTTGACCCAAATCACCTTTTTTCATAAATTTAAAAAATTTACATACAAATATATAATGAGTATGTCAAATCTGATTAACTAAAATCATATACTACAGTAATAATTAATAAATTTAATCTTTTGATTAGCATCATTTGTGAGGTTTTATGCATTAAAAATACATTTTGGGAGACTTTCACGTTTAGGGCTGCAAACAAACCGAATGAACACGGGCAAGACCTTGTTCGTGTTCATTTGTTAAGAAATATATGTGTTCACAAATTGTTCCTGAACACTTACCGAACGAGGTTTTATGTTTGTGTTCGTTTGTCAAGGGAATGAACGTGTTCATGTTCGTTTGTGTCGTTTGTTAATTTAAGGCAACGAACGTTGATGAACACAAACTAATGTTCATGAACACAAATAAGCGTCCATGAACATAATATATAATACAATGACACTTATTAAATATTTTATTTGTCACAATTTTGAAGTATTTAAATAAAATATAAAAACTAAGAACATTAATGAACACTACGGAACACGATCTAACATAAACGAATACGTTACCGAGCATTTACGAACAAATATGAACGAGCGCAGCCTAGGTTCATGGTCGTTCATTTAACTAAACGAACGAAATTTGTTGTTCGTGTCCGTTTATTTTATAAACGTACAAACACAAACGAATGGTTCGCAAATTGTTCGCTAAATATTTGGTTCGTTTACAGCCCTATTCACGTTTCAACTCTTTTGACATGTTTCCTTTTAAGCTATGGTGTGTTTTACATGTTTGATCCATTAGACATAAAACATAACTTGAATCGACCCATTGATAACCTCATGTCATTTAATGTAGGAAGTTATCGGGTCCATATTCTCAGTGGGTGCAGTCGGGTCCCTTTTGGGTGTTCTTCTATACCAAAACGTGTTCAGAAGCCACCCGTTTCGCGGTGTATTATTTTGGACCCAATTGCTCTATGGCGCTTCAAGTCTTCTCGATTTAGCTTTGGTGTTACGTTTAAACTTAAAGCTCAACGTACCCGATTACATATTCGTAGTAATGGACGAAGGGGTTTCCAAAATGATCGGGCGTCTCCGATGGATGCCGCTTCTTGTTCTCAGCTCCAAATTATGTCCCTCCGGAATCGAAGGCACTTTCTTCGCTTTACTAATGTCAATCGATCATATCGGGACGCTTACATCATCATGGGCGGGAAGTGTTTTGCTTCATGCCTTAAACGTCACAAGAACTCGGTTTGATAGTTTATGGGTTGCGATTTTCATTCGAAGTATCGCGAGAATTCTTCCGATTGGGCTTTTGTTTTTAGTGCCCAGTAACGATCCGAATTCGACTATTCTTCCATCCGAATTGCTGACGACAAAAAAGGGCGATGATGTATTGGAATCGGGAGATTCGGAAATGATCTCGTTGGTTCATAATAGCATGTGATTGATGGTGGATTGCTTCCATACATTCATAGTTTTGTAACTTGTGTACTTATGTCTTTTAAGCTTATAGAGTACACCCATTCTCTATTTCTTAAACTTCTTGTAGGAATATGATCTTTTCTTCAACTAAAATTAGTTTTTTTAAGTGCACTATATACTTATGTAGCTAACTAGTAGATGCCCGCGTTGCGGGGCGATGGCCGAATAATTCTCAACCAATTAAAAAAAGACTACTATAATTTTGGTAGGAAAAAAAAAACGATGATAAGACCGTAATTTTGGGCTCAGGGCAAAACAGTAATTTTTCAGGACTAATGAGCTAGTGTTAGGCTACTCCTTGACACAAAAAAAAATCGAGTAAACCAATTAAAACAAAAAACCTTTATAGTTTTGGTAAAAAAAACTAAAACGATGGGAAAAACGTAATTTTTAACTGAGGGCCAAATCATAATTTTAATTCGGGGATAAATCGTAAACTAAATGGACCAACGGGGGAGTGCCAGAAAGTTACCGGCACGACTGTAATTTTACACTGGGGGCAAACTTGTAATGTCACCAGGAAAACAAACAAAAACGATGGGGAAAATGTAAATTTAAGTTGAGGGCAAAATTGTAACTTGGCTGTGAGAAAAAAAACTAATGGCAAAACTATAAATTTATACGGGGTAAAATCGTAATTTTTGAACCGAGGGCAAGATTGAAATTTTTAACTGGGAGCAAAAGCGCAAATTTATTTTTAAGTGGGGTAAAAACATAATTTTTAACTGATGGAAAATCGTATTTTTAAGGGAAAAAAACTAATGGCAAAACTGTACATTGAAACGGGGCAAAATCGTAATTTTTAACCGGGGGCAAAATTGAAATATTTAGCTGGGAGCATAAGCGTAAATTTATTTTTAAGTGAGGGCAAAAACATAATTTTTAACTGATGACAAAATCGTAATTTTAAAAAGGGATAAAATCATAAATTTGTTGGGCCAACAGGGGAGTGTCAGGGAGCTTCCTGGCACTATTGAAGGTGCCGCCCATTTAGCCCAATAAAGGGCCACAACTATTGCCTGGTCGGTGCCACTCTTCTGAATGTAGTAGTTGATAATTTTGTAAACTGTTGAGTTACAAATAAATTTAAAACATTTATACATGTATCATTACACCTTTAGTTAACAAATATTAATACTTGCAGTACTTTTATATATATAAAAAAACAAATTATACATGCAATTTGATACATTTGGTGCTATATCTATAAATATTTTGATAGCTCTCCATATGCCAAACAAACAAGATGATGAAAACAAATAAATAACAGATGTAAACTTATGGATCTTGTGGAAGTTCATCCTCTTCTATGTTCTCAGGCTCCTGAAGCATGTTCATCAACATATCAACCTGGTTCTGCAACATAGCATTTTGTCGTTCCACATCCGCACGTTTACTTCTTTCGTCCAGCAGCTGCAGTTGAAGATGTTCCAGGACGCGCGAGTCCTCTTCCAATTGCTCGTTTAGGCCGTCGATCTCTCTATCCTGTTACATTCATTCATGTTCGTTCAGTAATCCACACGCTGTTCATTGTTCAATACTTCAATGCGATAAATGGCAAGTGTACCTTTCGGTTCATTTCTTGTACAGCAATGCGTCGCATGCTTTCAACAACGTCTACGTTTACAAGCTTTCTTTTCTTCCCAATGAGCCATCCGCGCGGGTAACTAGCAGAATCAAAGTCCGGTGGGGGAAGTAAAGATTCAGCCGAAGGCCTTCTACCGTTCAAATCCATTATCGGTTCAAGGGGTTCAAAGAGAGCCTTACGTTTCTCTGAAAGAACAACTGGCGGTTCTTCCATTACATCGTCTCTTACTTTTTCTTCTTCTTCTTCGGTTGTTTTATCAGCTTCGTCTTTATTGTCCTTGTTCAAGTTCTTCATACTAGCTGAAACCATAAATTCAATTTCGAAAATAATATGCATGTTAATTACTATTGATGGTTTTAGTGTCATCAAGCTATTTTGGGTAATTAGAATTTACATGAAGACTAGGGGGTGCAAACGAGCCAAGCGGCTCGCGAGCTACTCGAGATCGGCTCGAGAAAAAGCTCGAAACGAGCCGAGCCTTATTGAGCCCAAGCCGAGCTTGAGCCTAAAACAAAGCTCGTTTGATTATCGAGCCCGAGCCTTGCATGTGAAGCTCGTTAGGCTCGTCGAGCCTTAGTGTAAACAAGCCGAGCTTATTTAAACTTGTTTGCAAGCCGATCTTGAGCCTAAAAATAAGCTTATTTAGTAAACGAGCCCGAGCCCAAGCTTCACTTATCGAGCTCACGAGCCTAAAAAGTCTATTATTTATATTATTTTTATTTAATATACTAATTAATAGATCATAAACGAGCCGAGCCCGAGCCGAGCTCGAGCTTGAAAAAAATACAAACGAGCCGAGCTCTCATAAGTTAATCGAGCTCGGCTCGTTTGCACCCCTAAATGAGAAATCATAATAAACTCTGATTCGAGTTATGAGGTGTGGAGTACACGCTCGAGGCAACTGATGGCTCACATTGATGTACATATACCACTAACTGCCAATAGTTATGACTGACTTCAGTTGCACTCTTACACAAAGAGAGGCAACGTTTCACCCCAACCATTGTAATGGCTCGACCATAAATTAAGCATTGAAGAATACATCGTTCTTTAAAATACATAAAAGAATATATCGTTCTTTAAAATACACTTTGTGTTATCTGATTATTGATTTCGTGTACCCATGACATGAAATACCTACAATTATGATAATGCTTTAAGATCATTATCAAACTTACTAAGTTTATTAATTTCTAAGTGGTTAGTTGGGTGGGGAAGATAATAAAACTTCAACAACTTACCAACTTTATTAGATTCAAGTGGCACAAAAAAAATATTATAATATTTAATTCCAATTAGTTTATTGAATAAATTAGTAGTTTATTTAATTAGTTTATAAGATTATAAATTATAATCAAACTTTTACTATAACGTTGTTAATTTCAATTGATTAGTTGGGGAAAAAGACTAGTTGTAACTTTGTTTAAAGGGTTACTGAGAAAAGTAAGGCCCTTTTATTTTGAAAAACAAAGAGCACACACGAGGGTAGTTTTTTTATTATTATTATTATTATTATTATTATTTGCAGTCACCGTGGCTCGTGGTCTGTTCAAATTTCAAAATCAGGAAAAGTCTTTGAAGTATCAAAATGTACCCCCGGTCTTTTAAAAGAACCGTTGAACTTTTTTTAATCTAATTTTACTTCTTTTTAGACTGCGGGGTATGGGGCGGGGGTTTGGGCGTGGGTTGGCTGAAAACGCCCAAGCCACCACCCCGGGTGGGCATGGGTTTGGGCGTGGCCCCTTTGGCGTGGGATTCAGCCCGGGCGTGGGGCGGGCTAGTAAGTGACATGGCATGCTCTAAATGGTCAAACCAAATTCATGCCCCCCAACCCAAGCCCCACCATACCCCATGGGCGTGGGTTTTGGTGGTGGGTTTTTTCCCATTCCACGTGTCAACATATGCCCCAACCCAAGCCCCCCATACCCCGTAGTTTGCTGAAAATTGTAATCGACACATAAAACACTTGTATTGTATGTAGTGCATTGATAATTTAATGAAATAATAACAAGGTATGTGGTTATGTAACCGTCTTATGCACTACACTTATGATAAAGATGAATTCTCAACATAATATTGGTTCTAAAATGCATATAAATATACACACCCATATTACCAATTAATAGAATTATGTTATTGTTATTTTTATTATCACTAAGTTAGTATTTAGTGGAACATAATGTATGAAAAATTTTATAAAGTAATGATACATTCACATTTGAAAAAAAAAAAAGAAATGTTTTTTTTTTCTTTTTCTTTTGCATTTTCTTTTTTTATACCAGGGATCTATTGAGTAAAAAATAAACAAGTATTTTTTGAAAGTTTGAATGCTCAAAAGATGGAAATCAATGATAACATGACTTGTGTTTGTATGGAACTCTAGGAATTTATAAATAATTTTAGACAACAGGCGCATAGATCTAATAGTATTATTACTCACAATTAAACCCATATATCTTTGCACACTACTAAGCATCTTAATAAGTATAAAAACCATTGAAACACGGTTGGTTAATTACAGTTAATTACCTGATCTCTTACGAGATTTCCAGAATACAGGAGTAGAAGTTACCGGAGAGAAGCCATTAACAACCACCTTATTACCTTCTTCCATTTCTCCACTGACCAACAAATTCACCAATCAACTTTAATCCTTTAGAAGAATGTTTTCAAGAGAGAGAGTTTTGATTTGCTTTGCTTAGCTTTGGTTTCTTCTTCTGATTCTGATATTGTTTGTTGGTGTTGTTGGTCTTGTAAAACGTGTAGTTGTCGCTTACCCACACGAGTTTTTAATGGTGCTGATGATGTGAATTTTGACGGTCGGGATTTTGTAGAAGTTGGGTTCGTCTGCTTTCTTATTACTCTATCCACGTGGGACCACTTCCTGCAACAAGGGAATATCAAACTCTGATGCATTTACCAAATTGCCCCGAATGTTGTGCGACAAGACTCAAGAAGCGTGGGCAGAATGGTCAACAAAGAAGTAATGCTTCTGCTAAAAACTAAAAAGTACTCATTTAACACACATTTCTATACAGATTTTTTAACTTCAAATAACACCCAAAATTAACCATACCCAATACAAATACAACGGATCCAAAGCAAGCGATTCAATATTCATCGGACTAAATACAAACCGTGGTCACATTTCCTAACCATTCCAGGTAATCGTGAACGGAACGGCACGGTAGTAAACCGGTCCTCCCGTAACTAACGTGGGGACCACAAGTAAGAAAATAACCAAAGGGCAGTGACGTGATAACAATCTTTGGTTCCAAAGACTGGCGTATTGTTCTAAGGTATGTGAATATTAGACTATGTCTAATGTATACTCAAATACTGACATAGTCTAATAGTGAAAATATACACATGAATACTCATTCACCCGTTACTTAGTAACTATTAAACAACTTATATTGATTCTTAGACCAAAGGATAGTATCTGTGACGAAGCTAATTGGTGTCGGTGTATACAGGGTTTAGCAAAGAGGATTTTGTCTGTAATTATCGAAGTTGAATGAGGTCATCTGGGATGTATTTTTTACTCAAATTAACTACTTTCAATAAAGTTTAACTTTTAATTTGTTAAAGAAAGAAGTTTAAAATTAAAACTGTGTTTTGTTGGAGTCCATTCAAAAAGAATGGAGCTCTCCAAAAATAGGCGTATGCTTTTTTAGTGCAACGAACACACAGTATTCTTTAGTAAAAGGCGAAAGAATAGTTCGCTTTGTGCTCATTGCATAGCTGCTTGATTTTCTAGTGTGCAGCTGGGATATTTATATACTCACAGCTTCCCTTTCTAACTTGTTCAACCAGCCGATGTGGGACAAACCTCTTCAACTTTTTTCATCTTCATTTCCTACCAAGTATTCTGCTTCTTGATTGTCACTTGTATTGGTTGTTATTTTACTTTATTTATGAAGTTTTAAACTCAAGTTTATTATTCTGTTTATTATAATCTTTTAATAAACTTTTAAACTCAACTTTTAATCATAAGTTTGTTGATTTCAAATATAATGTTTCACTACAGTCATTAGAGAATTTTTTTTTTTTTTCACCGACTTTTATATATTCCACACAATGTTTCAATGTTTTGAATCGATTCTCACAGTCCACAAATAACTATAATATTTTTGTAATGGCTTCGATCGACTCTCACAATCTGTCCAATCCGTATTCTAACCTGAATCCATTTGACCCGTTATCCAATCCGGCCCTCTTGCCACCTCTAGTTACCATCATACTAGCATTAAGTGACCCATTTCAACCCAGCACCACATAAAACACTATATATGTCTTTGTTTCTACCAGACCACCACATAAAATACGATATACTGTGGTAAGATTTTATGTAATCAGTTCTGAAAATCATTAAATTACAACAACAGTACCTGCCACCTCCTTTCCCAGTTAAGGAGCATAGGTCAGGCCCCAAGTTACAAACCAGGCTCCAACTACCTTACCATGTGCAGGTATACTGATCATAACATCAATAGATCCAACTGTCTTGCAAGTTTGAAAATCCACGTGTAATCGTACCACGGAAAAATTGTACTTGAATAATTACTATACTTGAAATCTTTTTTTTTTTCCTTTTTTCTGTTTCGATAAATGGGCAATAAATACTTTAAAGCCATGTTATATGTAACTGTGACAGGCTGAGGTCATGTGAACGATTTATATCATTAAAAGCTTACTTTGCATGTGCAAACATACAGTGCCAATCAACCAAGAACATGAAAGTATTGTTTGAAAGGGTCAACCCAACTCATTTTGACCTGTCCCTTAAAGCCTCATTCATTTTGACCTCTTCCTAAAACCATATTCGTTTTGACCCATTACCCGGTTACCTAACCTGTCCGACCCGCCCATTTATCCACCAATAAGACAAACTACCAGCAGGGGAAAATAAAAAAAAATCTTAAAGTTAACTTGCAAGTTAAATATGTATATCGTCATAGGTGACCAATTACCAATACTAGAAGATATTAAATGAGATACTTAATTATATTTTTTAACCTAGAGCAAATTATATAGCTTTACACTCACAGTCAATGCCGACATCATAAGAGGCCGGTTTAGGGTTCTTAGAAAATACCTGCCATTCGGAAAAGAAAGATAAGCTAAAACTGTATGTGCTACTAATATATACAAATGAATTTTTAGGTTCTATAGAGCATATTATTCTTGATATAAGGAATTCATGTGTTCAAATACTTCTTTATCTTGTGATAATTTATTTTGAAGTTTAGGTTTTTGTCTACAGAGCACTTAGATTTTAAAGCATACATTAAAACTAAAACTGTGATTGGTTGGAGTCTTTTCAAAATAAAAGAACTCTCCAAAAATAGGCGTATGCTATTTTAGTGCAACGAGCACACGGTATTCTTTAGTAAAAGGCGAAAGAATAGTTCGCTTTGTACTCATTGCATAGCTGCGTGACTTTCTTGACTGCAGCTGGGCTGCTTATATACACACAGCTTCCTTTTATAACTTATTCAACCAGCCGATGTGGGACACCAACTTGTAGTTTATAGGCCACAATAGATGTTTCCTTCTCAGGATGAGTGACCAGCGGCGGATCCATAAATCTTTTCTAATGGGTTCCTTTTGATAGATTATCACTAATTTTTCTAAATCATACAAGGTTTTCACTAACTTTTTCTAGAAACCCCACAAAATGTGGCTAAATCCGCCACTGTGAATGACCTCTTCGGAGACTGGGGGAGGGGTTTCAGAAATGAACAGGCCAGACGAGTGTGAACACTATGAATCTGTTGGCCGTTTATCGTGTAATGTGGAGGCCGAAATGGTTGATCTTGAACTCAGAAAGCTACAACCAACATAAACTCATTCTTAACTAAATGGATTGAAGTTGCCACCTCTATATATATAGTCGAAATGTTGTATCTAACATGTGTTTGTGACATTAAAATCTACAATCAGATATTCAGATGAAGAAGCTGGGCAGATTCCAATGGCGTATGTGGTCAGAAAACCTGGAAGCCAAATCAGGAGACACTGGTGGAGAAATGCAGACCTCTTGTAATGTTTGTAGGCAAACTTCTAGCACGGAGCCACAAGGAATGGTGTGTGTCTAGCAATAAAGTTTTAAATTTCCAAACTGTTAATTAGTGTAACGAATATTAGAGCTTGAATAAGCAAGTGTGATCTCATCAGTAGTAGACAGGTTATGGCAAAACAGAGTTAGTCGAACACTCCAACACAGCTGGTCTTATTGATAGAAACCTTAGTTTTCAAGCATGAAAGAAATTAACTTAACTTTCTTGGTTACATAAACTAAACGAGCCAATCCGAGCTGGAACTTTGCTACTTTAACAGAGCTCGAACTCGGCTCCTGAAAAAAAAATTCAAGCTCGAATATTCGGCTCTTAATAATTTGTTTAACTATTGGAATTAATTGATAAAACTTTAGCGTTCTACCTATAATGAAGTTATGACCACAAATGCCCTTGTATCATATCTAACTGTTTCTGAAATTTTGGGGTCATTTAGACATTTATTTTGATGTTTTCTTTCTGTGTGCAACTTTCACCAACAGCAAATATTGGAAGAGTAAAGACTAAACAACTGGAAGCCCCGATAAAAATCTAGCTACATGACGCAGAGCCGAAGCAATAAAAAGAACAAAATTGAAATGGAAATACTAAAATAAATACATGATTAGATGCGTAAATTGTTCCAATCAAAGATTCACGCGTTTTGGGCTTAAAAAGAAACCGCGGAAGATTGCAAAATTCGGGGGAAATTATTGATTGACGAAATCTAAGCGTCAGATCAAGGATTCCGAGTCTAACAGATGGGAGGTTGTTTGCCACATAATCCGGCTCGTCGAGACCTTTCGTCCCGTGAGAAGCATCGGCCCCGTAACTCCAGTTGTAGAACGACTGCACGAGTTACGCTCGTTTAATATTTGGGCCCTTTCTGTCATGTTTACCCTAATCTAGTTGGCCCAAATAAGAGTCCGTGTCATGTTTACCCTAATCTAGTTGGTCCAAATAAGAGTCCGCCTACGGGGCTGTTTGTTTAGCTTTTAATGAAGCTCTTAATTGTTCAGACTGTTTGTTTCGCGAGCAGATATCTGAATGGTTCAGACATTTGCCTCTGAATGGTTAAGCATTATACTGAGTCTGAATGGTTGAGACCTATAATCTGAACTGGTCAGATATTTGCCTCTGAACGGATAAGCATTATACTCGCTCTTAATAGTTCAAACATTTACTAGTTCAGCACTTAATGGTTCAGACGTCTTACTAGTTCAGCACTTAACCATTCAGAAGTTGTAAAACAGCCCCTACATCTTTCAAGTAGTGCAATGTAACATATAAGAATAAAACATGGTTAATTGTATACCATCGATCATACATATAATAACCCAACAAAATATAAATATCAAAAAATGATTATTTACCAAACTCTGACTCTTTATTCTTATCTTTCCGAAAGCAACCGAATATCAGATCGAATGATAAATGGGGCCACAAACAATCAGCTTCAAGAACAAAAACGAATTTGGTTGTTAAGTTAAAGAACCTGTTTTGCTCATTTCTGGGTATATATATAATATATGTTGTTAAGTTTGTGTTTCAAAGTTCAAACACTTTAATCAATTAGAGAATATCATAAATTCATCTCTGATCTGTACCCTTGAACCTGGACTTCGTGAAGCCATCTGGCCACGTGATGGATGGTGTGCTCCTGGCTCTGGACCATCGATCTCTGACTAAAGTATAATGGCCATAAGTAGTTTGTCCACTAAATGCTGTTACCTTTGAACGTGCTAGCTAGCCCAACACTAAATTAATAGAGATATCATACATTTTATGTAGTTAATTAATTAAATAGGTATAATGATCACAAGGTTTGTCTGACTTGTGCTATACTTAATTATTAGATGACTAGTATGGATTCATTCGCGCTTTGCGATGGAAATTCGGTAGGTATTTATTTATTTATTTATTTTGTTAGGTATCAACACTCGTTATAGCAACCGGAGGCCAAAGCTAAGAAAAATAGAGTAGTGATATGCTAAAGGAGGTGTTTTATATCGATCAAAATAAATAAAAATAAATACTGATACCAATGCCAATACTGACATTGTTCGGTTGGGATCTGGTAGGTTCGTTTCAGTACCGGTACCGGTACCGTATTGACAATCGGTATAGTTTACGACACAAAGAAATAAGGATAAATTACACTTTTCGTCCTTTATGTTTGTAGCTAGTTGCAATGGATGACCTTTACCTTTAATAATTACAGCCACAGTCCTTTATTTTGAAAACTCATTACATCTTTCGTCCTTTACCACTAACTAGGTTAAAATTTTGAGTTAAGTCTAGTCACAGGAGGGTATTATGGTCATTTCATGTTTTTATTTAATAATAAAACTAAAACATAACATATATACATAATACAGCTTATTTAATCTACTCAAAGATCTTGTATCTATATCTGTACATCTGAATCTCTCTTGTATCTACTCAACCACCGCCTAAGTCCACCACCGCCACCGCCTGTAACGTCACCACCACCACCATCATCGGAGCTATTTAAAACCCAGAAAAACCCTCTGTATATAGATCGATGCACTGTAACGCCCCAAAAATCTGAATGTTAACATTTGTAGTGTGTTCCTATATGACACGTCATGAAATAAATAACTAGGCTATTTAACCTAGTTAAGGGTACGGTCAAAAGTATTAAATGAGGAAGGTAGTGTCAGTTATGTTTTAACGGCAAAACCCGAGGGGCTAAAGTGGAACTAATGAAAGTTGATTTATTAAAAGAAAAAGATCACACACACACACACACACATTTTCGTGTGTGTTCTGGAAAGATCGAGCAGGGGCTCTCAAGAGCCCCAAAACCCTAGATCATCAAAAGCTTCAAATTGAAGAATGAATCAAGGCCCAAATTCACAACCGAGCATGAATTAGTGATCACCTTCGCAAGGGGATCGGAAGGTATGTCTTAAATCAAAGATTGGTGATCATGTGTGAAGTGGGTTATGTTCTAATCCGTAAGTTAATGTGAAATTGATCATGTATAAGTGTTAGAATCATCATATAGAACATAGCTTATGTATGGTTTGTGTTAATTTGATGTTTAGAGGGAAACCCACTTGTTTTGGTAAGGATGATGACTTGAATGATCATCCATGTTCAATTCTTATTGATTGTTGATGAAATATGATGATTTCTTGTTAGTTAAATTGAAAGAAATGTGGTGATGATATGTTTGATGCTTATATGTGAATTGTAAATCCCGTTCGGATCTTTCAATGATATCAACCTTTAACTTGTGAAGGTGCGGAAAACAATCACAAGCCGATTCAAGAACGAATTATAATAATCAACACAAGAATAATATATGAAATCACAAACCGAAATCTTGCATTCAATGACTAGCAAAGACAGATACAAGACTCCTCAAAGGTTTCGACTACTAGCTGGTTTCGACCTCCTGTGAATGATCAACCCTAAAACAATACTTTAGGTTTGCTTAAATACTAAAACACAATGGTTACTAGTCTAGGCCCAATCGAAACCATCTAAAACCCAACCCATACATAATCGGCCCAAAACATGTAAAATAAACAAAACATAGAAACAACCCTTCAACTTTGCTAACCTACATGAATAAACCTTCAGGTTCCAACAATCTCCCCCTAGGTTTATGCATGCAGGTTCTTGACACTTTAACTTTCACGATCACCTTGCAACCGATCCTTAAGACCACCGAAACCCTTTGTACGAATATGAATAGATGATGTAACAGCTCTAGTCCAAGCTTTTGCAATTTCTTCATATTTTTCAGTAGCTCTAATTTGATGACGAGCTAATACTTCCAAATCTTCATGAGCAACATTCAGTAAATCAATCTGATCCACCAAGCGAAAACACACATCACCATCACATACAATCACCGCCTGCCCTAAGCGCTCATCATAAGACCAAAAATGTAAGGACTTTAGAGCACCCTTTGGTATCTTTTCCACCAATGGAATCACCTTCTCTTTGTCAGTCATAGGCCAGCGCACAATCTTCATTCGCTTGTTCGTATATGGATCCCTGATGCCTTTAGCGGGTTTAACAATGGACTCTGCAGTACGCATTGAAGGAAAGCCCCTAAGAACCTCCCTCTTCAACCTTTCGAAAAACAAATATCCAACTCCTCCAGGCTTATCATCTACATAAGGTGCGTTAGACAAATTCGTCAAGTCCACTTTAGTAAACGACTGAAACTGGCCTGGATGTTTGTACCACTCAACAGGTCCAATTTTTCTTTTTATCCACCATCTTTTGCGATCATGATCATAACCCCAGCTAACTACACCAGAACGATTTCCAACCTTATCATAGAGAGTTTCACCAACATCCATCAAATGATGAGTTGCATGAGCATCATCATCGTCTGGATTTAGATTCCGATTCTTCATAATTACAAACTCTCTTTTCTTCTTGATTCTTTCAGCCTTCTCTTTGTCTGCAACAGGATCAATAATTCTTTTAAAGTATTGTTCCATAGCAGCACTTCTTTCAGCATCATCCTTTTCAAAAGCCTTTTTCCTGTTTTCAACGTCAGTTGGATCTGAGAACTCCTGTCCAAATTTCTTCTCCAACTTTCCACGTAAGTCATACACCATGTTAAACAACAAACTAACATCTCCTTGAAGTTGCTCAATCTGTTGATCTTTCTTCACAACCGTATCTTCAAGTTGTATAATCTTCGCATCTTTATGAATTGAATCTTGCTCAAGAATAACCATTCTTTTCTTCATATCTCTCATGCTGATAAAATCATCTTCATCACTCGAATCATCATCAAACGGCATTCTAAATGGCTCTTCAGGTCTTTTACCACTTGAACTGCTAGGCATATCAAGATCAACTCTAGAAGAACCTGCAGCTTCAGTAGCACTAGGTAATGTTGTCTCAACAGTGGTATCAACATCAATACTAGTAACCTGAACATCATCAGTAGTGATATCCATATCAGTTCTTTGAGCGTCAGCATCAAAATCAAAGATGTCTGTAGTAGCAGTGGTGGTATCGGTGACATTCTTCTCAAAATCGAAGTCATAAAGACCTTCATCATCTTCATCAGTAATTACGGGTTGATCTTTGCGATGCTCAACATACATTCCGAGCCGAGGATCCCTCCTTTTCCGCTTCAAGGGCATGGAATCAGAATCCTTTGGGTCTTCACTAGGCTTTTCACTTAACACTGAAAGATCAGAAGGAGGATTTCCCATCTTATCAGTTACAGATTTTAATAACAAAGCCAAACTTTCAGCAGTAATCACGGGTGGAACAACAGAAACAGCAGTATCAACTTCAGCTTCAGGAGGAAGCTCTTCATCTTCACCAGAATCACACATAATCTCAACGCCTTCATCGTCAGAGTCTATTGTTAAAATCTCTGTCTCAGGCTGATCTTCAGCATCCATACGAATATCATGTTCTTCAGCAACAATAGCACTTGCAGGTACACTATGCACTGAAACAGATTGTGCTATTTCCGAATTTTCACTAACATCTTCCGTCTCTGCAAACTGACCAAACTTCTCCAATTTAATCAAACCTTCAAACTTCTTCTCAGTACCCTTCTTTGTAGTAAGAGCACCAAAACATGATGGACCCATTGGTTTCAATTCCAACGTATTACCAGATCTCTTCAATTCTGGATATTGATCATTCAGAATCATCTGCAAGAATCTCGGATACATCAGAAACTTATCCTTTCGAAGTCCAATTGCATTCCTCTTCATAGCTTCCAAAATATATCTTGAATAATTGAACGACTCATTTGTAATTACACAAATCACAGCAGCAGACTGAGTAGTATTCAACTGATCAATTCCCCCTCTATTTTCTGTCATGCACAAAAGGAACATATGCAGCAACAAACGCCAGTATGGATGTACAAACTTCTTTTCCAAGGGAGGAAACTTTCCTTCGTAGCTTAAACGAGGCAAAATTGCTTCTACTGTTCCAGCTGGAAGTTCTATAGGATCTGTTTCCTGATCATTAAATCTTAACGCTTCTCTAATCATCTGCTCAGTCACTATAACTTTCTTTTCTTGAATTTCAGCAACTATAGCTCCCTTTCCTTCAACAACTTCGACTTTAGCACTCTTCCAAAAATCTTGAATAAGCTCTTCATAAACAATCGGATTCTCACGAAGAGCATGAACAATCCGACAGTTATTTAAGCCTTTTATCAATGACGTGTATAGCTGCTTATGTTTCTCTGGTGGAGGTGCCAAGTATCCGACTTGATTGTGTGAAGATATAAATTTCAAGTCCATTTTTCCTGCACAAACCATAAGTTAATTAAAAAATTTTAACCTTAGAATTAACACAGTTACTGTTGACTCGAGAAGGACTCGAGTCGCAACCATGAGTCGCAACTAGCAACCATGAGTCGCAACTAGCAAATCTTGAGTCGAAACCATATGGTGTTGAGTCGCAATCATGAGTCGCAACCACGACTCGTAACCACTGGTCTCGAGTCCTTGTGCTTGTTGAGTCGCAACCACACAATCATATGAACTTCATCGGAATCTTCAAATCTTCATCGGAATCTTCAAATCTTCATCGGAGCTGCTTCAAACATTCATAAATTCCTGCAAAACTTGAATAATGACATCATCATACCTTGTTTTTCAATGAGTCGCAACCGGAGATTACGAGTCGTAACCGGAGATGAATCGGAATCTTCAACAGATCACCGGAGCTTTTGAGAGAGAATAAGACTTGGTTGCGAGTGAGAAATGAGGTCTCGACTCGCAACCACCCTTTTATACCACAAGTCTGATCATGGGCCATCATGGGCTTTTAACTCTTGGGTCTCAACTTTAACAGATTGGACTTGACAGATTTGGGCCCTTGACTTTTGGGTTTGAGATTTAACAATTTGACTTAACCGCTTTATCAATTTTACCTTAATATAAACCCATTAATCTGAATTTTAATTTCAGATTTAATTTTTTTTTTAAAAATAACCGCTAAACCTTTTGAGCAATGTTTGCAAAACAAAAACCTAAAAACAAAAATAAATAATAAATATTATTTACAAAATAAAATTAGGAAATTTGCATAGATACTCAGGGATCAAATCACAAGGTTTCGGGCTTGACTTCACTTATCAACACTGATCTACTACTGGATGATCTAGACAATTGCCAGTATATTTGTCCCCTTAAACTCGTCTCCCTAGACCTTTTCCATATAACTGCCTGTAACTCAATTTATCATGTTTTGATATCTTAACAATGAACACTCGAACAAATACTGATCAAATCTCAGAACTATACAAAGCACACTCTATCATGCAAGTAGTTTCCCTACCACATATTTCACAAGTCCAATCCAAATCTCTGAAATCTTAACTGGGAATATATTGAGAAGAGAACAGAATAGATCTTGAGCAGAGATGGTGTAATATACAAATCAAATGAGTTTTCTCAATTTGATATAGGTTTCATAGGTTTCTTTTGGGCACTTGAGGGCCTCTTTCGGGTGTTAATTGATCTACAGATCGACAACGTACAGCTAGGTCAGCATGTATCTGGATGCAGCAGAAGCTGACGTTGCCTAGCACCTCCAGGTCAACATATATCTGGATGCAGCAGAGGAGGTACACGACTTTTTCAGAGAAGATTTCAGAGTCAGACCAAAATTGTGTGTATCGGGACAACATACAGACATTCAAATAGAAATGAGCTAATTCCAAGTGATTTTCTTTTCTGAGGTCATGTACTCTTTTAGTTCTGAACAGAAACAGCCAATGTTTCCAGTCTTAAGGATAGAGCCTACCAACACATCATACTAGAGTCAAACTATTTCGATACTGGTCTTACATAAGTCAGCCCTCGACCATAATGTGAAAATTCATTTCATTTCCCAGTCCTGCCATACCTCTTTTTGTATTTTTCAATTTTTTAATGTTTTTGTATTTTTCTATTTTTTTTAATGTTTTTGTATTTTTCAAAATTTCTCCCCCTAAATTTGAGCATAAATAAAAACTACCTAAGAATAGAAAACTTTATGAACAAATTTACCTACGAAAAACAAAAACATGCTCAGTCAGTAAAGCGGATCATTTTCAGAAAATCCACAAGCACTTTGAATTTTGAGCTGCTGACAGGTTTGGTGAACAAATCGGCAGCATTTGCATCTGTGTCGATTTGCTCAAGTGTAATAAGACCTCTGTCGAAGCAATCTCGAATAAAATGAACTTTGATGTCTATGTGCTTGGTTTTGTAGTGAAAAACAGGATTTCTAACAATTTGTATTGCAGCATCATTATCGCAGTAAATAGTAGTGTTGAGATAAGTCAAACCGTAGTCCTGCAATTGATGTTGCATCCACACCACTTGAGAGCAAGATGCAGAAGCAGCAACATACTCAGCTTCAGCTGTAGAAATCGCCACCGTTTGTTGTTTCTTACATTGCCAAGAAATGAGCCTGTCACCCAGAAACTGACATCCAGCTGATGTAGATTTCCTGTCACTATCAGTACCTCCAAAATTGCTATCAGAAAAAGCAAACAAGTCAAAATTTGAATCCCTCGGATACCACAGACCAAACCTAGGTCGGCCTTTAAGGTACCGAAAGATTCGTTTAACAGCAGTAAGATGAGAAGTTTTAGGATTAGCCTGATATCTTGCACAGTTGCAGACAGCAAACATAATATCCGGACGACTAGCTGTCAGATACATCAATGATCCGATCATAGACCTATACTGACGTTGATCCACAGAAGTTCCTTCTTCATCTTCAGTCAATAGCGGTCTCTCTGCCATTGGTGTTTCAGCAGGCTTTGCGTCCGAAAACTTAAATTTTGCTAGCACGTCATCCACATACTTCCCTTGATGAATAAGAATCCCTTGAGAATTTTGCTTGACTTGTAACCCCAAAAACAGTGTCATTTCTCCAAGAGCACTCATTTCAAATTTCTTTTTCATAACTCTCTCAAATTCCTTGCAAAGCTCCTCACTTGTAGATCCGAAAATGATGTCATCGACATAAATTTGAACTAATATCTGATCCTTGCCCACTTTCTTGATAAACAGAGTCTGGTCTATTGTGCCACGTGTGTACCCATGAGCCAGTAAATGTTCAGTTAATGTAGCATACCAAGCACGTGGCGCTTGATGTAATCCATACAATGCCTTATCTAGCTTGTAGGCATATTCTGGATGATCTGGATGCACGAATCCTGGTGGCTGTTCAACAAAAATTTCTTCCTTCACATCCCCATAGAGAAACGCTGTCTTGACGTCCATCTGATAAACAGTGAACCCCATATATGACGCGTAGGCTAAAAAAATCCGGATGGCTTCAAGTCGGGCAACTGGAGCATATACTTCATCATAATCCAAGCCTTCTATTTGTCGAAATCCCTGAACCACCAACCTTGCTTTATTTCGAACAATAACCCCTGCAGAATCTTGCTTGTTTCGAAAAACCCATCTAGTTCCAAGTTTACGTTTTCCCTGTGGCAACTTGACAAGTTTCCATACTCCAAGCTTCTCAAACTGGTTTAACTCTTCATGCATAGCATCTACCCAGCCTGGTTCCTGCAAAGCTATATCAACAGTTTTAGGTTCGATTTGAGAAATATAGCAAGAATATAAACAAGTATTGATGATTCCTGATTGACTCCTGGTTAAAACTCCTGCATTTACAGGACCAATCACATTCTCTATAGGATGATTTCGTTGAACACTTGTAGGTATTGCTAGGTCAGGTACAGTGTCATCTTCAGTGGTGGTGTTGCTAGACTCCCCCTCATTAGATGCTGCAGTATTATGAACGAATGGAGTGGTAATAATGCAATCTTCAGGAATATGTTCAGGAAATAGTGCAGATCCGGAACCATTTGATGTAGAACCACTATTTGAAGCACCTTCAGGGGATTGATGGAACGTTTGTGGACTTGTAGTATGTTGCGTAAACACCATTCCTGGCGGATCAATGGTATGATGTCTGACGCTTTCATCTGTCAGTTCTTCATCTTCAGTATCCACAAAAGACAGAGGTTGCTTTGGAACAGTCATACCTGCATCTGATAAATCACTTGACAAAATGTTAAATGACTTAAACAATTTAGCATAATCATATAACCAGTCTGGTCCAACTCTAGCGTCCGTAGCATTTTCCTCGAGCCATTCAATGTTGCACGACTCGACGACCTTTTTAGTTACCTTGTTGTATACTCTATAGGCTGACCCTTTAGCATATCCAACAAAGTAACATTCGTCCCCTTTGACCTCAAACTTTCCATTAGAGTCCATAAGTAGTAATACACATGGACACCCAAAGATGCGAAAGTGTGAAACCGAAGGTTTATGTCCTTCCAGAATCTCATATGGAGTTTTCATATGTCGTTTGTTTACTAAAGCATGATTCTGGACATAACAAGCCGTGCTAACAGCTTCGGCCCAAAAGAAACTAGGAAGCTTCGAGTCAGCCAACATAGTTCGTGCAGCCTCGATAAGAGTACGATTTCTTCTTTCAGCTACTCCATTCTGTTGAGGAGTCCGTGGTGCACTATACTGACGATCAATTCCCTTGTCAGTGCAAAATGTATCCAAAGTAGCGTTCTTGAATTCTGTCCCATTATCAGATCGAATAACCTTCACCTTAGTACTCGCTTGATTTTCAGCCAGAGTGATAAATTGTTTCACCAGAACTGCAGTTTCATTCTTGTGACTGAGAAAATATACCCAGGTGTAGCGAGAATAATCATCGACAATTACAAGACAATAAGCTTTCTTGCCAATACTCAACACATTCACTGGACCAAAAAGATCCATGTGAAGTAGTTCAAGCACAGCCTTAGTCGATGGTGCTGGTTTTGTCTTATGAGGTTTTCGATGAGCTTTTCCTTTTGCACAAGCAACACACCTTTCAACCAACATGAAATCTTTTATTGGAAGATCGCGTACCAATTGACCTTTTGCCAGTCGATTCAAATTCTTCATGTTCACATGCCCAAGGCGACGATGCCACAGTAGACCATCATGTTCTGAAATCTTCAAAAATAGGCAAGTAATTTCTTCACACGGTTTCTTGTTCATATCAATCACATAAGCGTTTCCTCGTCTTTCTGCTGACATTAAGAACCAGTCTTCTGGAATGACAATTCCAGGTTTAAGAACATGACATCCTTTCTTTGTAAAGTGAACTGAATTCCCTCGATCACAAATCTGAGAAATACTTAACAGATTGTGTTTCAGTTCTGGAACATAGTTAACATTTTCGAAGCTTAAAACGTCGTTTCGTACAGTTCCTTTCAACGTGATTCTGCCTGAATCTCCTCCCGCAAATGAGACATATCCACCATTAAATTCTTTGACATTTTCCAGTTGGGATAAGTCTCCTGTCATGTGCCTGGAACAGCCACTATCCATGTACCAGAGGCGCACGGTAGTCCTCCACAGCTGTTCCTGCACGATTAGCGGGATTAGTTAGATTTAGGAACCCAGCCCATAGTGGATCTGGGTTTTCCTTGTGCATCAATATAAGTCACTCTCTGCCACACTAGGTTTTCTTTATTTAAAAACTTTGAAGTATTTTGAAAGACAGAGTTTCGATGACATGTATAAGACGAATTGGATTGCTTGGCCTTAGCTTTAGGTTTCCAATGCTTATTTGACCAGTTAGAATTGTAATTACCAAAAGCATTATGATGAGAATTTCGAAAATCATTTTGTGGTTTTTGATTTTTGCGTTTGGCTGCATTCCAATCCTGATCAGAAGGTTTAGTCTTGCGATAATTGTTCTTCATTATCTTGGTCTTTTCAGTCGTCATCGACTCTGAACAACGATATCGGTTAAACATGACCTTCTGATCTTGCACAGACCTTTTCTTGTACGATGTCCTTGGGAGTTGACCACAATTTCTGGCAATGTGACCAGCAATGCCACAGTTAAAACATGTTTGTCGCTTCAATTTGTGTGTATTTTGAAAGCTTTTGCACGATTTGCTTGATTTTGAATGATTTGACGTCTTGTTTTTCTGAACATGTTGTGCTTGTGGTTGTTTTGAGCATTTTGAAGGTTTTTCTTCTAATGACTTCTCACTTATATCAACATCCTTTTCTTTGTTACTTAACTTTGGTTCAATATTTGAACAAGGAGAAGTTTCATCAATATGCGTTTTATCAATGCATTTGTCATGTGAAACTAATTCAGGTTCATTTTCTGAACTAGTAGAAGTATCATCAATATGCATTTCCTCAACGCATTTATCATGTGAAGACGATTCAGGTTTAATTTCTACTTCAGTTTCCAATGGGGTCCCATTAGATTCAACATTAGGGACACCCACTGAGACAGGTTCAGAAGAAGAATCAGGATACTCTTGATTTTCTTGAGAAGTCGTTTCAGTGGTTTCACTGAATGCATCCTGAGGGACCTCACCTGTAACATTTTCATTAACTGAGACGTTAGAAGCATTAGAATCACACACATTAACTGAAAAACCATCATCATCACACTTATTGTTCAAATCATCAACACAAACATCATCAGTTTTGCCCAAAACAACAGGCTCACAAGACGAAACATAAGCAGAAAACGACGCAAATAACGAACGACTAAAAGCAAGTTCAGACTCAGTTGGTTCAGAATAAGGTTCAAAATAAGGTTCAGAAATATTTGAAATAACGACTGGTTCACTCCCATGAACATCTCCACATTTTACTTCAGAAACAACATCTGCACATGAAGATGAAACGTTAGGATCAATTGCACATGAAGATGAAACGTTAGGATCAATTGAGCCTTTGGAAACAAAACTTATAGAAGTAGATTTCTGTTTCTCAACTTGTCTGTCATGAGAAGATGACTTATTGGTTTTTGAACCAAAAGTCATGTTACTCTCATTCATCATCTCCTCATCAGTCATTGGCAGATAAGTATAATTATCATTATATGGAGGAGGAGTCTGATTATAACCCAAACCACGCCCTTTATTTTCTTTGTACGCAAGCTGTTGATCGCACAGGTTTTTAACTAGTCTGCTGGAAGAATCAAATTTCTTGATATTAAGTTCATTAATTTGATATCTGTCTCTAATATCTTCCAGTTCCTTAGTTAAAATGCACACTTTTTCCTGAGCTTCTAAAAAATGGGCTGTTTTTACACTCACATCATCCTTAAGTTTGATGATGTCTTTTCGCTGAGCCTCAATCTTTTCTTTATAAAGTTTCTCATTTTTCGATAAGGTAAAATTTTTATTTTTTATGTCTTGATAATCTTGAATGAGCTCAGCGTTGTGTATTCGATAAACTTCAACCCTTTCCCTACACTCAGGAGTACAAAAAACAGAAAGTACCTCTTCTTTGGTGAGACCTTTAACAGGAGCTGAAAGAATTTGAGTCATGAAAGCAAAGTTTTCAGCTGAAGTCTCTTCTTCGGGCTTAGGGTTTTGATCACTTGAAGTCATAAAAGCAATGTTGTTTGATGCAGCTTGATTTTCTGGAGCAGAGATGTTCAGACGCTCAATCTCAGAAGTCCAATCAAAGTTGATGTTGGGCTGAACCACCAGGGCTTGAGCTAATCCTTGCGGTTGAGGACTTCCAGTAGCAGCAGCATCTGATATACTAGCAGTGGTCACAAGAGCTCTTTCTCTATTAGGGGTCACGGGCTGCGCTGGAGTTTGTTCTCTATTCATCGGTGGTTTTGGGCAATTTCGAGCATAATGTCCTTCCTCATGACAGTTGTAACAGCGCAAATTAAAAGGCACCTTAGCAGCTCCGTTCCAAGCAGTGCCCCATCTGTTTTTACCTGTTTTCTTAATAAACTTTTGTGCTCGAAAAGCAGCCATTGCCATCTGCCAGGTGATGTCCATTTCTTCAACATCATCAGGATGAATTTGATATAGGTCCTCACTACACCATTTTGGAGGATCAATTTTTCCTGCAACGAAAGCGTTCAAACAATTTATAACAGAGGCTGCAATATCCAAAGTTTCTTTTGACTGTTTAGTGAAGAAAGCTATCATCTCATTGTTCATAGTGGAAGCGGAAGCAGCAGTGGAGGCATTCCCAGCATTTGTAGTGGAAATAGGAGCAACTGGAGATGCAATTTGATTAGAGGACCCTGAGCAATAGACATTTGCTGAAGTGGGAGCAGTCTGAACTGATGTTGAATTGCGAAACATTTGAAAACCTCCTTGAGTCAGCAAAGCGGTGTTATTGTTGTTTGATGAAGAAGGAGCAACGGAAAATCCTGCGGCTAACATGCTGTTTTTGTAGTTGGTTTCTCTTTGTTTATCATCTAATTCACAAGCTTTGATATGAGAGATCATCTCTGACAGGCTGCATCTTGCGAGGTCTTTAGTTTTCTTGATCATAGCGACATGATGATCCCAACTCTTTGGCAGTGCATTAAGAAGCTGTCTATTTGTAGATGCATTTGTTGTATGAATTTCTTCCATTTGCATTTGTGTCACCAACTTCACAAACCTCTGAATTTGATTGTCCACAGTTTCACCATAAATATGGTTGAAGTTGTTGAAGTTTTGTTGCAGCAGATTTCTTCGACTCTCCTTCATATCTTCATTTCCTTCATAGACATCGATCAATGATTCCCACAGTTCTTTGGCAGATTTGCAGGTGCGAAATCCAATAGCAATGTCAGGACCCAGACCCATGGTTAAGTATGAAAGAGCTCGGTCATCTTCTTCAACAATAAGAATATCATCTTCGGTATATTGATCTCTAGGTTTCTTTACCTTACACCTGGTTCAGTGGAACTTTCCATCATAATCTCCCTTGGACCCCTTAAGATGCTTCGCCATAGTTTATAATCTTTGACCTTCAAGTGTTTTTCAAAGCGCCACTTCCACTCAGGAAAATCATTTGCATCAGTTAATCTTGGAATGCGTGTTGTGGTTCCAAGTTTTGAATCCAGTTCTTGTTGGGCAGCCAGATCAGCATTATTTGTTGACATTTTAATTAATCAGTTAATTAATTAATTAATTAATTAAATTTTAAGTCCAAATAGTCAACAGTTCAATAGGTCACAAGTCCGTGATCAGTGTCGTTGCGAGTGGAGACTGAGTGATGGTTGCGAGTCAAAACTGGTACTGGTTGCGAGTCGTAACCTTAGACAATTGCGAGTCGAAACAAAAGTAGGATGAGTCGAGACTAGTGATGGTTGCGAGTCGTAACCAAAGCAGGATGAGCCGAGACCGGACGGTTGCGAGTCGTAACTAAACAGGATGAGCCGAGACTGGACGGTTGCGAGTCGTAACCAAAACAGGATGAGCCGAGACTGGATGGTTGCGAGTCGTAACCTGCAAAATAAATAAGAGATAAGATCTGTTGACTCGCAATCCCTATTTTTCAGCACTTTCAAAAATTCAAAGATATTGTAATCTTTGAATCTGTTGACCACCAACTCTCCGAAAATTCAGCAAACAGCTTTTCTGAAATCAACAAACCAAAATCAGCAATATTTTCAACAATTCGGTGAAGAACAGTTTGATTATTTCAGCAATTTTTTTTTAACTGCAAAACAAGCAACAAACTGGATCAGTAGTAAAATAAATTCTTGAATCTGAATGATATCAAAACCGAGCCTTGAAAGACTTCAATGGCTCTGATACCAATTGTAAATCCCGTTCGGATCTTTCAATGATATCAACCTTTAACTTGTGAAGGTGCGGAAAACAATCACAAGCCGATTCAAGAACGAATTATAATAATCAACACAAGAATAATATATGAAATCACAAACCGAAATCTTGCATTCAATGACTAGCAAAGACAGATACAAGACTCCTCAAAGGTTTCGACTACTAGCTGGTTTCGACCTCCTGTGAATGATCAACCCTAAAACAATACTTTAGGTTTGCTTAAATACTAAAACACAATGGTTACTAGTCTAGGCCCAATCGAAACCATCTAAAACCCAACCCATACATAATCGGCCCAAAACATGTAAAATAAACAAAACATAGAAACAACCCTTCAACTTTGCTAACCTACATGAATAAACCTTCAGGTTCCAACATGAATGATATATGTTGATTAGGGGTAGTATTTGATGAGTTATGTATGAGTTTAGGAGATTTATGCATGAATTAGTTGTACGTTATGCTTAACAGGTGGTACACATATCAAGCGTATGATGAAATGTATATAGTGTCGTCCGTATAGTCGATTATGATGTTACGAGTATATGATGAAAGTCGATAGTTAAATATGGTTAATAGTTGACTCTTGAAAGTCAACTAAGTATAAGAAACATGATTTGACTCGTTGTCGTAAAGGTAGGATTATAGAAAGTCGTATGATACGTGTTATAGCAATCCGCGTTAAATGTAATGACATGATGAGTTACATGAGTTTAAAAGAATATGGATATGATTATATGAGTTATGTTTGTTAGAAATGATTAATGAAAGCTAAGTGTGAAATATGCGGTTAATATGATTGTTAACATGTACAAATGAGCGTGCTAATAAGAACGTGATTTTGATGAAATGAAAGTATAGGAATCACGTCGAGATGGGCTCAAGCATGAGGTGTTAACGGGTCAAGAAGAGGCAAGGATTCGGATACGAGCACGGACGCATAAGGTAAGTGATTTCCGTAATCACTTCTTAGTTCGATCCACTAATAAAGTGTTTTAAATAAATTAAACATGATGTTTGATGGTCAAATATGTGTTAAAGTCTTTCGTCGTCAATGATGGAAGTAAAGTTGACCAAAATGCCCTTGATGGGTATTTTGGGCAAATAATCTTAAAAGTAGTTTTAGAAACAAGTTATTCGATTAGTGTAATGATTTGGTCGAGTATGAAAGTGGGGAGTATGGTTTTGTTAGTCATAAACCATTTAATGCGTAATTACCCTTAACGGGTCAAAATAAGCTTTTAAGCGAAGATGGGTGAAATAAGGCGTAAGGTAGTCGGAAACGAATCTTTTATGATAGATGACCTTGCAATTATTAGGTTCATATGAAGTTAAGGTCAAGCAAATAAGTTATGTTGATAAATGCATGAACGGGTCAAGATTTGGTAAAAGGGTAACGAGCCGAAGGCTTAATAGTCATAAATTTCAGTAATCCAAATACGGGATTTTTACTTCATGTGATGGATAATTAAATTACGATCACGTAGGAAAAAGAATTGGGTAAAACGGATCAAAAACGGGAGAGTAATGCTCGTTTCCGTAAAACCGGATCGTGCTGAGAATCTGCAGATCAGCAGCAGCAACTTTCTGTCTTTTTAGAGGGGTCGCGTCGCGCGACGGGTGCAGTTTCTCCGAAAATCGTTTTCGTGCCTCGTTTTGTCTTGGGAACTCGTTTAAACGCGTTTTAAGTTACGTACGACTAGTTTAACTTACGTTTTTATGAATTCAAGTGTATGTCCATACTTGATAGGTATGTATGCATGTTTATAAGTACGAAAGAAAGTATACGGGGATATATGAGGGTATGTTTGAGAGTAGGCGTGTATTAGTTCGGTATGTTGCAATTGGGGATTATGTATGTATATAGGTATAATATCATGGGTGTACGTAATGATGTAGGTAGGTGTGGATGTAGATACGTATATAATGATAAAGATGTGGTTATATGTAGGTATGCATGTAGGTTGGCAGAAATGTGTGTGTGTATGTATGCAAGTAGGTGTGTATGCGCGTGTGAACGTAAGTATGCATGGAAATATTATGTATGAAGTTTAGGCACGTATGTAAGTTATTCAGTATGGTTAAGTTTTACGTGGTTATTCGTGTACCTGGAGTTTTAGTTGTAATGCAGGTACAGTATCGAAGACTTACCAGAGGTGAGGTACGCGGGAAGAAATGTTTCATGTAAAGGAAGAATGGGATGTAAATAATTCATGGTTAATAATCGTACATATTGATAAAGTGTATTAATGTCTGGTATGTATTTGGTGAGTGCAGGTTGTTGAGCCAGATTATCATTCTGAAGAGGAGCGATTGAAGACCGAGTCACAAGATAGATTGTACGGGAGTGTTGAGTACGTAACGGGTGAAGCTAGGTTATGTTTTCTTATTATAAACGAGTATAATAAATGTATTTATTGAAAAAGAATTAACCTTAAAAATGAATTTAAGAGGGACAAGGTGTTTGTAACGAACGAAATTTTTACGGTACGAATTTCCGCTGTGATTTTAGTCAAATACGAATTAGGGTCTTACAAGTTGGTATCAGAGCCCTGGTTTGAGGGAATCAAGTACGAGAAGGTAAGTACTTGAACTCAAACTTGTGTGCTCTTGACATAGGAAACCCGTACAATCTAAGACTCGATCAAGATCCAAAGGTAAAAGCTAATGTAAGTATGTACTTATGTATACGTATAAAGAAACTGACGGTGTTGTATGTGCGAGGTAAGCATAAGTGTTTGAAGAGGATGATCTGTGAATGCAGTCTAGGATGAATACTAAGGCATGCAAAGAGGTAATAAGCCAAATTTGAATCCAGGTACGTAAATTCGATATGTGGGTATATGTAACAGTAAAATTTAGTAAGAGAAGGAAAATGTTAATGAAGGGTAATGATAGTATAGTAATGAAGTACTGAAAGTGATACACGCGCCGAAACCTAAGTCTACGGACATAAGGTGACAATTACATGAAGGCACGAAACTACTATGTGGATTGTGTACCTGGCCAGTACACGAGAAACGTATGACGTTCGTGAGATCATGATAATTGTTACAGGTATGTCCGGTAGAGTTAGGTAGCGGGCGGGCGTGTGGGTGAAATGGGAAGTAAGACTCTCGGGAAATTGAGAGTACTATGTAAGAATGAAAAACATGCCTATATAAGAATGAAGAATGTTGAATCCGTGATTAAGTGCGGATCAACAAGATATGAATGATATGTTTGAATCCGTGAGACGGATTCAGGGAATGAAAGGTATGAATGCAATGTTTGAATCCGTGTGACAGATTCAAGGATGAGAGGCATGGATAATATGTTTGAATCCGCGAGAAGGATTCAAAACACAGAAGTAATGAAAGGCATGAATGTAATGTTTGAATCCGTAAGGCGGATTCAATGAAAGAAAAAGCATGAATGATGCGTCTGAATCCGTGAGACGGATTTAAAAATATAAAAAGAGGAAATTAATCCGCATAAGAAGATGTCAACAGTTTGACCACGATTGAGTCGAACGGGTTATAGAAATAAGTATAAATTAAAAGGTGATAGTATAATAGATGAAGTTCTGTATAAGTTACGTGTTAGATGTGTTAGTTGACTCTTAGAAGTCAGAGTGATGACGGTCTGTGACCCGAACAATAACTTAAGAAGGGACGGGAATGGTAAGTTTGGTAAGAAATACCGAAACGATGTGATAAGGTCTTTGTAAGTAAGCATGAATAGAAGGAAGTACGGGCGCGTACTTCAGTTGGCAAAATGATTAATAGAATAAAAGGACTGCATGTAAGAAATAGAATGTGTGGTATGTTATAGCGGGTACGTAGGAAATTGTAGAAGAGTTATAGGTGGGTAATCACCTAGTGTAATGAATGTTTGAATAACATATGCTAACCGCCGATGATGTGATGAAACCAATCGTATTGGTGAAAGGACGTGCACGAGCGGAAGCTCATTACACGAATGAACGAAACCTGGCTTGTACGGTTAGTACTCGAGGAGAAGATGATCGATCTGGGTTACGGATCGTTGGTTTGTGAAATGAAAATGAGGTTAGTAAAATGTTTAACTCATGTTGGATAGATATGAACTAGTATGACACATTTATATATGTAAATTAAGTAATGCATGAAGTGGAAGCCATAGTAATGTGAAATGAACAACATAATTTAAAGGTAACGTAAAGGTATGCAAGGTACAAGTAACTGTAGAAAACGTAGAATAAGAGTAACGTTAGAGTTAAGCACGTAGGTGTGAATAAGAAATGGTAGTTTTGTTATGATATCGAAACAAGAACTAAATATTATACCGTGCTTGTAGAGAATGTAATCTTAAGAGATGAGATGAAGGAATTAGATTCATTACGAATGGATCATAAGGATGTATGTATGATTATAGATTAAAGAAGTGGGTATATTGACCCGTTAGTAACCGGTCAAGGAAATAAGAATGATGTGTGAAGTTATAGTATGGAAGGCATGAACTTATTAGTAAGAAGCCAACTATATGAATAGTTTATGAATCGAGAATGCATAGTTACCCATTATTATGATGTACCAGTTAGAGTTAAACATATAGGTGTATGTATAAATTACGAAGTAAGATGGTATAGTTGACGAAAATTATATGAATGTTGAAATAAACATGAGGAAATGTTATTAATGGAATGTTGGAATTGTTTCAAGTAAATAAAAAGATATATAATGTATATGACATCCGGGTATTAGAATGATGAATGAACCATTAGCTATGAAGGCCGTTAGGAATTAGCGTTGTAGTGAAAGCGACACTAATAAGAACTCCGGAACGGGTTCTTTAAGAAAGAAGATAGTCGTTGTGATGGGCTAGCGGTAGTGTTGATGGGTTGTAGAGAAGAATTAGTTAGTGTTAAATAGAGGTAAGAAAGGTTTCGGGGACGAAACCTCATTTAAGGGTGGTAGACTTGTAACGCCCCAAAAATCTGAATGTTAACATTTGTAGTGTGTTCCTATATGACACGTCATGAAATAAATAACTAGGCTATTTAACCTAGTTAAGGGTACGGTCAAAAGTATTAAATGAGGAAGGTAGTGTCAGTTATGTTTTAACGGCAAAACCCGAGGGGCTAAAGTGGAACTAATGAAAGTTGATTTATTAAAAGAAAAAGATCACACACACACACACATTTTCGTGTGTGTTCTGGAAAGATCGAGCAGGGGCTCTCAAGAGCCCCAAAACCCTAGATCATCAAAAGCTTCAAATTGAAGAATGAATCAAGGCCCAAATTCACAACCGAGCATGAATTAGTGATCACCTTCGCAAGGGGATCGGAAGGTATGTCTTAAATCAAAGATTGGTGATCATGTGTGAAGTGGGTTATGTTCTAATCCGTAAGTTAATGTGAAATTGATCATGTATAAGTGTTAGAATCATCATATAGAACATAGCTTATGTATGGTTTGTGTTAATTTGATGTTTAGAGGGAAACCCACTTGTTTTGGTAAGGATGATGACTTGAATGATCATCCATGTTCAATTCTTATTGATTGTTGATGAAATATGATGATTTCTTGTTAGTTAAATTGAAAGAAATGTGGTGATGATATGTTTGATGCTTATATGTGAATGATATATGTTGATTAGGGGTAGTATTTGATGAGTTATGTATGAGTTTAGGAGATTTATGCATGAATTAGTTGTACGTTATGCTTAACAGGTGGTACACATATCAAGCGTATGATGAAATGTATATAGTGTCGTCCGTATAGTCGATTATGATGTTACGAGTATATGATGAAAGTCGATAGTTAAATATGGTTAATAGTTGACTCTTGAAAGTCAACTAAGTATAAGAAACATGATTTGACTCGTTGTCGTAAAGGTAGGATTATAGGAAGTCGTATGATACGTGTTATAGCAATCCGCGTTAAATGTAATGACATGATGAGTTACATGAGTTTAAAAGAATATGGATATGATTATATGAGTTATGTTTGTTAGAAATGATTAATGAAAGCTAAGTGTGAAATATGCGGTTAATATGATTGTTAACATGTACAAATGAGCGTGCTAATAAGAACGTGATTTTGATGAAATGAAAGTATAGGAATCACGTCGAGATGGGCTCAAGCATGAGGTGTTAACGGGTCAAGAAGAGGCAAGGATTCGGATACGAGCACGGACGCATAAGGTAAGTGATTTCTGTAATCACTTCTTAGTTCGATCCAGTAATAAAGTGTTTTAAATAAATTAAACATGATGTTTGATGGTCAAATATGTGTTAAAGTCTTTCGTCGTCAATGATGGAAGTAAAGTTGACCAAAATGCCCTTGATGGGTATTTTGGGCAAATAATCTTAAAAGTAGTTTTAGAAACAAGTTATTCGATTAGTGTAATGATTTGGTCGAGTATGAAAGTGGGGAGTATGGTTTTGTTAGTCATAAACCATTTAATGCGTAATTACCCTTAACGGGTCAAAATAAGCTTTTAAGCGAAGATGGGTGAAATAAGGTGTAAGGTAGTCGGAAACGAATATTTTGATGATAGATGACCTTGCAATTATTAGGTTCATATGAAGTTAAGGTCAAGCAAATAAGTTATGTTGATAAATGCATGAACGGGTCAAGATTTGGTAAAAAGGTAACGAGCCGAAGGCTTAATAGTCATAAATTTCGGTAATCCAAATACGGGATTTTTACTTCATGTGATGGATAATTAAATTACGATCACGTAGGAAAAAGAATTGGGTAAAACGGATCAAAAACGAGAGAGTTATGCTCGTTTCCATAAAACCGGATCGTGCTGAGAATCTGCAGATCAGCAGCAGCAACTTTCTGTCTTTTTAGGGGGGTCGCGTCGCGCGATGGCCCGTCGCGTCGCGCGACGGGTGCAGTTTCTCCGAAAATCATTTTCGTGCCTCGTTTTGTCTTGGGAACTCGTTTAAACGCGTTTTAAGTTACGTACGACTAGTTTAACTTACGTTTTTATGAATTCAAGTGTATGTCCATACTTGATAGGTATGTATGCATGTTTTTAAGTACGAAAGAAAGTATACGGGGATATATGAGGGTATGTTTGAGAGTAGGCGTGTATTAGTTCGGTATGTTGCAATTGGGGATTATGTATGTATATAGGTATAATATCATGGGTGTACGTAATGATGTAGGTAGGTGTGGATGTAGATACGTATATAATGATAAAGATGTGGTTATATGTAGGTATGCATGTAGGTTGGCAGAAATGTGTGTGTGTATGTATGCAAGTAGGTGTGTATGCGCGTGTGAACGTAAGTATGCATGGAAATATTATGTATGAAGTTTAGGCACGTATGTAAGTTATTCAATATGGTTAAGTTTTACGTGGTTATTCGTGTACCTGGAGTTTTAGTTGTAATGCAGGTACAGTATCGAAGACTCACCAGAGGTGAGGTACGCGGGAAGAAATGTTTCATGTAAAGGAAGAATGGGATGTAAATAATTCATGGTTAATAATCGTACATATTGATAAAGTGTATTAATGTCTGGTATGTATTTGGTGAGTGCAGGTTGTTGAGCCAGATTATCATTCTGAAGAGGAGCGATCGAAGACCGAGTCACAAGATAGATTGTACGGGAGTGTTGAGTACTTAACGGGTGAAGCTAGGTTATGTTTTCTTATTATAAACGAGTATAATAAATGTATTTATTGAAAAAGAATTAACCTTAAAAATGAATTTAAGAGGGACAAGGTGTTTGTAACGAACGAAATTTTTACGGTACGAATTTCCGCTGTGATTTTAGTCAAATACGAATTAGGGTCTTACATGCACACCCCTATTTAAAACCCAGAAAAACCCCCCAAACAACATCCCACAATCCATGGTTTCTTTCAAAGAAGAAAGCAGCATGATCAAAGATCTTTCACATCTGGAAAAACTTCACTCAATGAGCTCAAACTCATGGTTCAAGAAGCAATAATCAATAAAGATTCAACCTTTACACCTAATCCAGAACACACTTAAGAAATCTCAATTTGGGGGATTCCCCTGTTCAAAGATGAAAGAACTGATGTCATCTTGCTTAAGTTGTTGCGTGCTGTGGCGGATCTGAATCAACTGGCCGGTCTAAATCCAACAAGGTGAAACTGGATCTATGAAACTCATTAATAAATCTCTTATTAAACAAAGTGAAAAACTCATTAATAGTTGAGTGCCTGTGATTATTCTCAATCGGTTCCAACTCTAATACCCCAATTTTCTTCTTCCTTAACTTTTGTTGCATTGTTACTGAACGACGAACAAATCCCCTCCAATCTTATACTCTCGCAGTCTACAAAACCCCTGCCATTACCCCTACCCACCGCTGACTGGACGCCGGAACCACCGTAACAACATAAACCATATCCCTTGTCACCCATCTACACGCCACCACCGCCGTTGCCTTTAAACCCGAAACCCTAACCACCATCATTAAGCTTCAGATCTACGAAGAACCACGATCCTGTAAGGGGTTTTTTTATGTTCTAGGGTTTCAGATCTGAAGATTTTGCAAGGTTGTGAGGGGTTTTTTACAGATCCAAAGTCCGGCCAAACCATCGTAATCGGAGGGGCTGGAAACTAGAGAGATGGTGGTAGCCAGAGGCTTTCAGGTGGTGGATTGTGATCGTTGTCGGGGTTTGTGCATGTGGTGGATGGCGGTTGTGGTGGTGGTGGTGGTTGAACTAAAGAATACAGATGATGGTTTTCGGAGATGGGGGTGGTGCTGGTCGCCGATGATGGTGCTGATCGATGTTGCAAGAGATGATGGTAATGGCTGTTACCTGAGGACTGGTGATTTTAATTTATTCAGAAAGTTCAAAGAGGATGAAATAAGTTGTGGTATTTATGTTATTTTTTGTTTTGTTTTATTTATCAAAAAACATTTAAATAAAAACATGAAATGACCATAATACCCTCCTGTGACTAGACTTAACTCAAAATTTTAACCTGGTTAGTGGTAAAGGACGAAAGATGTAATGAGTTTTCAAAATAAAGGACTCTGGCTGTAATTATTAAAGGTAAAGGTCATCCATTGCAACTAGCTACAAACATAAAGGACGAAAAGTGTAATTTATCCAAGAAATAAATTATTATGAACAGAATCATACGGTACAAAAAAACTTGTTTGCAACAGTTTAGTTACACAAAAGTTGTCTGATGTAACCCAAAAAATAAAGTCGTGGATTGTAAATGAACCGAACGAACACGAACAAGGCTATGTTCATGTTCGTTCGTTAAGGATTTTAACATGTTCGAGAACTGTTCACGAACGCATACCGAACATAAGTTTATGTTCGTGTTCGTTCGTTAAGGAAATTCAGTTGTTCACGAATAGTTCGTGAACACTGGCCTCGAACACAAACGAACGCAAGCAAATAAAAACGAATGCAAACGAACGTTTAACTTGAAAATAACAAAAATAAAAACATTGTTATCATTAAACATTGGATATAAGTAATTAATACAACCATCAAATGATAAATCAAAACACAAGAAGTGTACTACACCACCAAACGATGAATCAAGTTTAACTAACTTAGATAGGGTAAACTGCCAAAATGGTCCCTGAGGTTTGGTCACTTTTGCCAATTTAGCTCAAAACTCAAACCTTTTGAATCTGGTTCCCTGTGGTTTCAATTTTTTGTCATTTTCATCCAAAATCAAAATCTGATCAGATTTTACAGTTAACATCCAGCTTTTCTGTCTTTTTCCTCCCTTTTAATGAATGGCAAAATGGTTAGATTTTTTTAATTTGTTATAATAAAACGTTAAAGGACCATTTTGCCCTTCATTAAAAGGGAGGAAAAAGACAGAAAAACTTGATGTTAACTGAAAAATCTTACCAGATTTTGATTTTGGATGAAAATGGCAACAAAATTTAAACCACAGGGACCCAGATTCAAAAGTTTTGAGTTTTGGACTAAAGTGGCAAAAGTGACCAAACCTCAGGGACCGTTTCGGAAATTTACTCAACTTAGATATAATTATCCCCAAAAATGTCTTAGAATGTTCAAATTTTAGCTAACTAGGGTTTCAACTTTTCAATATGTTTAGATTAAGGTTTATTATTTTTTTAATATAATCAAACGAACATGAACGATTGAACGAACGTAACTGAACATGTTACCGAACGTTCACGAACACTGTCGAACGAACGAGACCTGTGTTTGTGTTCGTTCGCTAAGCTATCCGAACAAAATTTTTTGTTCGTGTTCGTTCGTTAAGCTAATCGAACGAACATAAACGAACTTCCCGCCGAACTGTTCGCTGAACGTTTGGTTCGTTTACAGCCCTACGAGTCATGGAACCAAAATAAATGTGGTGTTTATATCGATTGGAAACCATAAAAAATGAATACCGATACAGATTCCAATAATACTGATACTCATATCAATGTTATTCGGGTGACATCGTTTTCGTTCATAACAGTATTGTTACGACATCGGCATTTTATACAGCATACGATACCCAGAAAAGACCCTATTTTAAAGACAACCATGTTTTTACTAAAAATTATACCGGAAGATTGAGAAGAAAATCAAACACAACTGTGTGTTTACTTAAAAAAAAAAAAGCTAACAAGCGCAGGCTACCAAAGAAAAATTAAACTAGTATAAACTAAACGGGCTAAAAGTATATATTATATAATATATGAGGTAAAAATGAAATATGAAAAAAAAATCTTATTGTTCATGAAAGTTTCTTTATATATCTGTGTGCGCGCGCATATTTAACCAGGGGTCCCCTTGTTCCCACACCCCCTATATCTTATTTTCACATCCCTAGTGTATACGGCCCGTATACAAAATATACGGCCCGTATAGAATGTTTTTGAATAGGAAAATGCTCAGAGAATGTTTTTTTGATTTTACTATATACGGCCCGTATATAGTTATACGAGTCGTATACACGTTTATACGATTTGAAAAACGTATACGGCTCAATGGAATTATTTTGGTAGGTTTTTTATGTTACCAAATGTATACGGGCCGTATAACTGTATACGACCCGTATATAAGGATGTTTTTTCAAGTATCACGTTTTTTCCAGTAAAAACACCATCATTCTAGGGTTTCTAAACTCTTCATCATCTTTAACAACATTGATCGGAACACGCCGCTTAAATCGGAGCACAAGTAGAGTAACGTTACCGATCAGTCCGTTGATCGAGTAACTAGCAGAAGAACCCGACACAAACAAGTTCTCCATAAGCTGTCATAGTTGTCAAATTCGATTTCAACAAATCTTTTCCTTTTCCTTCAATTTCTAGAACATTCTCCGTTACATGAAGACGTGTCGGGTTCTTCTACTGGTATTTTAATGAAGTACTGAAGATTGAATGTGCAAACCCAACCGTTTTTTACTACGGAAACGGTGGCTATGCGAAATACAAACCGCAACCGTTTTTTACTACGGAAACGGTGGCGATGCGAAATACAAACCGCAATCTTTTGTGACTATGGGAAACACAAGTTTTCTTTTTGAGCTTGATGGATGTCCGTTATCTCAGTTGAGGCGGGCATTGTTTAAATATGAATATAACTAGATGTTACGTGTATCAGCGTTGTTTATCACCCTGTGTGAGCATTGGAAACCCGACAAACAGTCTTGACAACTGTGACAGCTTATCTATCTCTGTGTGTCACATCCATCCTGTTATACCAATCGATATGATTAATTTTACAGATTTTTTTCTAATTAGCTTTGTTAACTACCAAAAGAATGCATACACAAATAGTTCTAGTGGACGAAGCAAAGAGACCGTTGTGTATCTGAATCAGGTTCTCAAACAAACACTACTAAAGATGAGTTGGTGATAAATACCGGAGCTGTTATCTCGGTTGTTCAGTACTTTCGTGATAATAAAACAAGCAGGCATTGATTTTGCCAAGATTGAAGGAAAGAATCTGGCCATAAGCGTTGTGGATTCTCAGCGTTATTCGAATGTAAGTGGATCGAGTGATACGCTTATCTATTCTGGTCAAGGTGGGCATGGTTTGTTCGGGAGTAAATCACCACCCAAAGATCAACAACTTGTGATTGTCGGGTTCTGCTAGTTATTCAGAATGTTTCGAATCATCACAGAAGACGTGTCGGGTTCTGCTAGTTATTCGGAATGTTTCGAATCATAACAGAAGACGGATGCGGTTTGCATATTCAATCTTCATTGCTTCATTAAAATTACAACACACGATAAAATGCTTGGAAAATTGCATCAACTCTCCTATTTCAAGTTGAACGGACGATATGTATCTTCTATCATGCGACGAACCCAATTCGTAGATTCCGTCCGGTTTCAAAGCCGGTTTAGGATTACGAGTGTTCTACACTCGTTCAAAGCCGGTTGATGGTTACAAGGATTGTTCTAATAGATTAAAGATGGTTCTTCGTTGAGGAAACCAAACATAGACGGGGATGATAGGCCTGGTAACTGGAAGAGAAAAAACCCAAGTGACATCGTCAACGATTATGAACGGATTATTGGCCATTATTCGACCGAGTAATCAATTGTATTTTTTTAGTTGCTTCTCTTGTTAAGTTTCTGAACCAACTGAAATCCACAAATTCCAACAGTTTCTTCGTAGATTCCGTCCGGTTTCCAAACTCTTTCACTCAAAGTTAATATTCACTGTGGTGGATGCAAGCATAAAGTTAGAAAAAATCAGGAATGTTTCGAATCATCACAGAAGACGTGTCGGGTTCTTCTGCTAGTACTTCCGAGATCTGAACCAACAAAAATCAACAATTTTCAACAAATTGTAAGATCAGGAAGCTCAACTTGAACGGACGATATGTATCTTCTATCACGCGACGGACACAATTCTTGCAAGTTAAATCCACAATCAACGTATACAGGTGCAAGAGAATGGCGAGTTATTTTCAGTTATTTCTGTTGATCCACAATCAAAGAGCCTGTATTAGAAACCATCCTATGTCTTTTACCAAGTTCACAGCAGAATGAAATATTCTAACCCCTACCTGGAAACCGGTGTATGTGCTTGTGTTGTAGTGGACGAAGCAAAGACACCGTTGTGTATCTGAATCAGATTAAAGAGAATAAACCATTTTTTACCCTAAGAATACGGGCCGTATACTATTATACGGCCCGTATACACCATGTGAAAAAAAAATTACCAGTTCATTTTTTACCATGTTAATACGGGCCGTATACTATTATACGGCCGTATACAGCAGGTGAAAAAATTTAACCGATCGTATACAATGTATACGATAGCTTGTATACGGGCCGTATACAATCTATACGGCCCGTATACTATGGTTAAAATTTGGTAAAAAAATGGTTTATTCTCGTTAATCTATTAGAACGATCCGTATATACGATCCGTATAAGAGTATGGACCAGACACATGTCACATAGTTTGTCAGTGAACAAAAGATATAGATGTAGGAATATAACTAGATATAGATCTTTGAACCAACCGAAATCCACAATTCTTGCAAGTTAAATCCACAATCAATGTATACAAGTGCAAGAGAATGGCGAGTTATTTCAGTTATTTCTGTTGATCCACAAATTCCATCAAATTGTGTCTAATGCAAGGATCATTGTGTAATAGAACCGACCGAAGAGGCAGCAAGGACAATCCTTCGGTTTACTTTGTGTAATAGAACTTCTGAGCTAACATCTGACGTAGCAAGTACAAGGAAAAACACGAGCTCACCTTTGTTATGGATGATTACTGGGAAGATTACAATTGTTTTGTGTTTTGTCAGATAATACTTCATTTGTTGAGAAACCATACTGTCAAGAAACTAACATCTTTTTATACTTCATTTGTAACCGTAAGGATGATGCAAATTTGTACGTAAAGATCTCTACACAAACTCTTCTACATCTTTTAACCAATTGCCCATCACTTAAGACCTTGAAAGATTTGTTGAAATCGAAGATTTGTGTATCTGAATCAGGTTCTCTGCCTTAGATCGGTCATTCCTTGTGATACATGAACGTTGTATTCTTGTCTTTCAACGTATACAGAATCGGGTTCTCAAGATAAGGATCGTTCTAATAGATTAAAGAGAATAAACCCTCGTTTCTTCATCTTCATCTTCAAGAACAATGATGAACATATGATGTTTTTTTTTCGCAGAATCGTTGGTATATGTCGACAGTTGAGTCTCCTCCTTCGTGGTGGATAAATATGAATAAGATACCTTCGAGATATGTCGTGTTAGTTTTGATTTGAATTTTTAAAGTGACAAATTGATGTATCTGGTGGGGGTGATATAGTAATTTTCAATAATGTAGGAAGGATTGTAGTAGTAAGACATTGGAATCAGGTTCTCAAACAAACCAACAAAATCCTGATAGTGAAAAACATCAGCAACCATTTTTTCTTTTCCTTCAATTTCGAGAACATTCTCCCTGTGTATGTGCTTGTGCTGTAGAAACCGGTGATGAATTTGTGTACACAACTGAACGTTAATTGATATTGTTTTAGACAACAACAGATAATGAACGGATTGTTGGTGGATAACGCAAACAAGTTCTCCACAGTTTGTTATTCAGATCTATATTCGGTCATCTTTATTCAGATCTCTATTCGGTCATCAAGGGTTGTTTTCACCCTGTGTGAGCATTGGAAGCCCGACAAACAGTCTTGCAACTACGTCTTCAATCAAGACCGCATTGTTAATTTTAATGACGATTCGAAACATTCTGAATAGCTACCAGAATAACCCGACACGTCTTCTATGATGATTCGAAACATTCACGAACCACAATGGACTCAAACTCATACTACTCAACCCCCCCCCCCCCCCCCGCTGAGGAAAGGTTTTCCCGACGACTCAAGATAAAGCAGTTTGTTTGTGTTCATATCAGCGTTGTTTATCACACTGTGTGAGCATTGTAAGCCCGACCACTAGCAGAAGAACCCGACATGTCTTCTATGATGATTCGAAACATTCACGAACAACAATGGACTCACACTCTGTAACACCTCAGAAATTCGTGTTAAATAAATTAACGACACGTGTCATGTATGACAACAAGCGTTGTAAACCCGGACTTAATAACAATATTTTGGTAGGATTTAAAGATGGCGTTATGTTAATTTTACCTCTGAACGACCTCATATAAATCCCAAGACCAAATACTTATTATCGACATTTGATATAATCCGGTAAATGCCCACAATAATAGAATTATTGTCAAGAAAGGAAAATTCAAATGCATGATGGGATCCCATGATGAAATGAATGATAAACCGTCATTTACGGGTCTTGTTTATACAATCAAGTGAAATAATGGATGATGGTAGGGTATGTTACAGTATTAGACACTTATTGGAGGTCCCTTGTTGCCAAAACAAAGTCCCAAAGTCGTGCAAGTTGATGCCCTTTCAAAACTTCAACAAACAAACAAATTGTGAGCCTGATGTCAGGCTTACGGACCGTAAGCTTGGGGACCTTACGGTCCGTAAGGCAACCCCCAGCAACAGAAAACAGGCAGCAGCCTGTTGTGCGCGAATGTGACCCTCTAATCCGGTTTTTTCTTGCACATACATGGCCCCTGGACATCCCTACACACTACTTACAAGTGTTGATCAATTGTGGATGGCCCTAGACTTGGTTGTCACTTGCTTGTGGTGCTTGATTCTTGTATATAAAGGACCTTCAAGTGCAACATTCATTCACACATCAAATTCAAGCATTCTGATTATTTGGGGAGCTTGCAAACTGATCAAGAGCCTTTCTAATCATCCATTAATCATCTAGTAAGTTGCCTAACCTTTCTAAATTAATTCTAGCTTAGTAATTAGCTTAAAAGTCAAACCGACGTATCTACGGTTTGACTTCGCGATTAATTAACGATAGCTCAGTCGTGTGTCGAATTAAAAGTACCGTTAGATAGGTAATTATATGGGTATTAAACCCTTATAAGGGCAAGTACCAATTCCAGACCTAACAAGGTCGTTTGTCGGGTCAAACGTTGACCGAAAAAGTCAACAGAAATACAAAATGCAATTTAATGCACAATTAATGATCCGAAAGGTGTGCAACCTGTATTAACCTTAATATAACTTGGTAATAAGTATAAAAACTTGTCTACGCTTGCCCGACTCGACAAAATTCTGTTTAAACCCGGTTCGGAACCGAAAGGCGCAAAACTTTGACTTTTGCGTTGACTTCGGTTCTGACCCGTTTTAGTTGGAATTAGACATGCCTTAAAGTCTCATTAGGATTGGGTTACATGCTAGTATAAGTCTCTGTACTTGTTTCATTGATTATTCGATGCATGCACACGTTTCCGTTAATCGCTTAAATTGGACCATAACGCCCTTATGACCCTACAACGAGAATTTTGAAAATGTGGAAGTACTATAATCTTAGTTACTGATTATTTAGCATGTACGTAAATTTTCCCGTCAATCGGAGGTCTAGATTAGGAGATATGCGCATTAGCGTAAATAATAAGCTTTTTATTAATTAAACGGCGCGATTAGCGCATAGCCTATCTAAACCCGATTTTCGGTACCAAAACTTTTACCCACTGATGTTAAATAATATTTTGGGATTTTTGAAGATTTTTAATTATTTTAAACTGACCTTAAGCTAGGCTTATCGCATTGATTCGGTTAATACCGAATATGCCCTTTTAGGCCATAAACCGAGTTTTACGAATCCGATTGATACCAATCCAATTGCCACTGATTTAAAATAATAAATAGAGTGTTTTGAGCCTGTTTTGCTGATCAGAAAACTCAGAATGGTATTTTAAACCGTACGTCGCTTAAAACGGCTTTATACGCGTATTAAACGCATAGTTTGGGTCTAGAACCATTTTATCACAAAAGACTTTATACCAACTGTTGATACCTATTAAAATTGATAATTTTTCTGATTAAATCAGACCCGTATCTCAGAGGTATTATAAATCCCTTTTATAACCTTCAAAATGACCGAAATACCCCTACGGGGCATAATTAAGGATTAAACTCGTTATGGGCATTATGGAAGATATCATAATGATATCACCACATATTTAAAGCGTATTAACTTAGGAAACCTGTCCGCGACCCTTTCGGTTACCCGTTATACGTTATACGCGTTCGGTTCGGTTTATGTAACTAGTTTGCATAAATTAACCGAAACGGGTCAAACAATATCATTTTTATCTCAAAATCCAGAATGTGAATAGTAAACCCATATTAAACAAGTCTTCAAACTTGTCGGGTCTAAATCACATTCTATCCGGTCTTCGCTTAATCGTGCGTACGAATCGTATCTTTAAAACTGACCGGTCTAAGCTTAAGCTTAATTAAAGATCCGTTAGTATTCTAATAGGTTATATTAAACCTTCGTTCCAGATTAGGAGCCCAGTAAAAGCTATCTGCAATTTATTCGATTAAGGATTTATACTTGCAAAGGTAAATACTTTTAACTTATTTTCCCTATACGGGCTTGGGTTACGGTACATAGCGTACCGCTTGATCGAGCATCAAATCTTCCACGCTTAGTGGTTAATTGAATAATTTGATCGGCTCGTTTTAAACAGATGTGTTTACTTTACAGCCTTTGGGGGGTTAATGACCATGTCCCGGATATCCCTGGCATTATCTTACGAGATAGCCACGACCTGAGCACGGGGTGTAGGCGTACTCCCGTGTATAACTCACATAAGTGGTGTGTCTATTGATCTTTAACCCGGAATACGTTCCGGGCTACTGAACGCATAAGTAACATGTAAATCGTTCACAAGATTATAATATTAAATAATTCTCCCAAGTTAAATAAAATGTTTATGCCATGTGCATCCAAACCAATTTTCAATCATTTTATAAAATGAGTCAGTTGAATGTATTTACCAGTGTAAACTGACGTATTTTCCCAAAAAGATTAAATGCAGGTACTAGGCGAAATAGGCTGGGATTCTCCTAAGCATCATTAGAAGTCTCGCAAGCTTTAGATGCCGAAGTCTGTTGAACAATTAAATGTTATTTTGTTTCGATCCTACTGTGGATAAACACCGGATAATTGTGACTTTGTTTACAATCAATAAATTCGGTTGTATCTTATTTTAAATTTGCTTCCGCTGTGCATTATTATATTGTGTTGTTTGACTATTACGTTGCCAACCACGTCACGATACTCCCCCACCGGGCCCACCGGTGACACGTGGAAATCGGGGTGTGACAGGTTGGTATCAGAGCCAACACTGAGTGAATTAAACACTAGCCTTTTGTGTTTAATCTCAGTTACACAATTGCACATATCTAAACCTTCGAGTCTAGACTTATAACATAGGACAAATTCCACCTTATTCGGTTTTTGTTGTCCTTTAAAACTTTATATTTTTGTTATTGTTATCTTATGTTTTATTAACAGGAATAACAAAGATGCCTCCGAGATTTTTACGTATGGGAGGACGAGGAGGAAAGGGGCCGACCACCGCCCCCAACGACCATGAAGCTGGGCCGTCCAATACACGAGCTCCTACACCTGCCGAGAGTGACGGTACTCGGCGGAACCAGAGAGGTCTCTTTCAACCGGCAAGACGGTCGGTTTCGAACAGCTCTACGACTCCCGCTCAAGACTCATACGGGCCACAATCAGAAAATGAGCCTAGAGATCCCCACCATTCGCACATACCGTTACAGCGATCTATGTCGCACCGCCCTTTTGGAGACCCCACTCCAATCTTTCAAGGCCAGTTTAACCCGGCGGATTATATACAAGAACCAGTGGGTTTTAACCCATTGGGGCCGGAGGACCATTTTTCTGGAGGAAACGATATGGATGAGGAAGACGACCCCGAAGAGCCCGCATCAGGAACTCCCAACCACCCAATCGAGGTCTCGGATAGTTCCATTTATCACGGGCCACCCTATAATGGTCCAGATAGCTTCCAGGCTATCTTTACTCGGCACGAATGGTATTATACACCTTCTCACTATTCATCGCCGCATGAGCAGCATCAGCCTCACTATTCTTCGCCGCATGAGCAGCAGCAGCAGCATCATCAAGATTCCTCTGGGAATCACCAGTTTGAGGCAGTTACGCCACCGCCTCCACCGCCACCAGTTCAGCCGGCGCCTCCACAGCCGCAAAGACATAGGAGATCCGGAGCCCGGATGTCCACACGAAGAGAAGAGTTGCACTTTAACTCTCCTCTACAATCAAGTGGCAGAAATTATCAGCCGCTTCCAGAAGTTCCACAGATAGGTGGACCATCAAACCCCTACGCGCAGCAACCGCCACCAATGGGTTTCGATAATCAGATACCAGCATACACGGGTCCTGCGATGTACAACCCGTTTGAGCCACCGACTCACCCTAACCTCGGATACGCTGAAGCCGACCCGTATTTGGTAGCAGCTAATTACAACGCCCTTAACCAGGAGGGACCGTATGGAGGTCCTTGGGGAGTAGGCTACCCAGCACAGGGATACCAGATGCCTACACAACCCCCGTACTACCAACAACCCCCGCCGTCTCTGCAGATGTCGCCGCCACTGCATCAGGAAATCCTACAAAGTATTAGGGAGGTGCGGCATGAGGCACGGGAAGACCGAAGGCGTAACCAGGGGATGTTCAAGACCTTGACGAACTTAATCAAGGGAAAGAGCAAGAAGGATCAGTAAATCCTTGATGTGTGTATGTCTACTTTAAAATTAAGTCCCTGCGTGGACATTTATGTATGTATGAAGTCCCTGCGTGGACATCTATTTAAGTAATCAGTCCCTGCGAGGACTTATGTTTTAAATTTAACCCCTGCGCGGGTAAGTACTTGTTTGACCCCTACGTGGGAAATTGTTTGTGTGAAAAGACCCGTTTAGGGCAATATGTAACCTACGTATAATTAATGGAATGTTTGTTTTATAAATTTCATGTTTGCCATTATGTGCATATATAAATTATAAATGAAATAAATAAATTAAAATCATTCCTTTTAAATTAATCTGCCTATGAAATTTATTTAATTAAGGATCTTAAAGTGTGAAACCTAGCCACGTGTCAAATATAAGACCGGGCCAAAATGGTAAGACCTGTTTAAAAGATTCCATTCCCTGTTAACATCTTAAAACATGTTAACACTTCTGGCAGAAGCGATTCGTTAAAATCACATACGTCATTTTATAAAGGAATTCTTTAGAAGATTCCTAACCCAGTTTAATGATCTCTAAATCCTGGGTACATCATCAATTAAGATGATCACATTTTACCATACGTGGTAATATAATGCCTACGGGCCCTGCTCATTTCCATATGAGCCAAAAGACAGTGGTAGCTTTGACTCCCTGTCTAATAAAGGTAATGAACTAGGTTCAAACCTTAAAAGTTTTGATTCTCTGAAGTCATAGCTTATAATTTAAATTGTCCATGTGACCAAGCCTTATGTGCTAATATATATTTTTATTGTTTATGTTTAGGATAAATTTTAATTAAAATCCTAAATTAATACGATTAACAAGTTAACCAAATATGGTCTCTGTTTACCATGGTTAACGAGTTACCCTAAGGGGTAATTCCATAATAAACTCCCAAATAAATTATTGTCCTTGTTTTCTGCAACAGTTCAATACAAATGGCTAACTCTAATGAAGTTAATAGCCATCCTGTGGAGCCGAATGAGAACGCCCAGATTACATTAACGGGTGCCGAGCTAAAAGCAATAATAGACGGTGCTGTTACTCAAGCTTTGGATAGACAGTATGAAGAATACAGTAGTACCCGAAGTAGGACTCACTCTGTATACCATTCAAAGCCAAGGACACATTCAGAGGCTCATAACAAGCCTCCTCCCAAAAAGGATGTGCCAAAGAAAAACGGTGATGATCGCCAGTCCACCAACCACCAAAGTAATCCATCTCAGCAGTTGGTACTGCATCAGGGACACCGTAACAAGGGTTGCACATATAAGTACTTTGTGTCTTGCAAACCCAGGGATTTTACGGGAGAGAAAGGAGCCGTAGACTGCATGACGTGGCTAGATGAAATGGACACGGTCGTGGACATCAGCGGATGCGCTGAAGGTGATGTGGTTAAATTTGTCTCACAGTCCTTCAAGGGTGAGGCGTTAGCTTGGTGGAGATCTCTGATGGAGGCCTCCGGAAAGATCCCGTTGTATAGCATGACGTGGGATCAATTCATCGCCTTGATCAAGGAAAATTTCTGCCCTCAACATGAGGTGGAAAAGATAGAATATGACTTCCTATCACTGGTAATGAAGAACCTCGATTGCCAAGCTTATCTAACGAGCTTCAATACACTATCCCGGTTGGTACCTTATCTGGTAACCCCGGAGCCAAAAAGAATTGCTCGCTTTATTGGTGGTTTGGAACCCGAGATCAAGTCCAGTGTAAAGGCTTCTCGGCCAGTTACCTTCAGGTCTGTGACTGACCTTTCCTTATTCCTCACTCTGGATGCGGTCCGGCAGAGATCGCAGAGGAATAAGGCGGCCGAGAAGAGGAAGCATGAAGATGATGGTTCGCGTAGGTCGAACAAGAAGCACCGTGGGAGCGGTGATCACAAGAAGGGATCGGATTCGAAGAAGGATGGGCATCGCTCTGGAGAGAAGCCCACATGCAAAACTTGCAAGAAACAGCACTTTGGAAAGTGCAGATTCGAATCAAACTCGAATAACGAGTCAAGGTCTTTTGCTTGTGGTTTGTGCAAGTCCAAGGAACACAAAACCTTGGATTGCAAGAAGATGAAAGATGCAACGTGCTACCGTTGCAATGAAAAGGGCCACATAAAGACTAACTGCCCTAAGTACAACAAGAAGCCTGAGGAGGCTAAGAAGACTAACGCCAGAGTCTTCAGGATGGATGCGAAGGAGGCTGTGAAGGATGATAACGTCATAACAGGTACTTTCCTTGTAAACGATGTTTTTGCAAGAGTACTTTTTGATTCCGGCGCAGATAAGTCCTTCGTAGATCATAAATTTTGTAAATTGTTGAATTTACCTGTCAAAACCCTAAAAGTGAATTATGAGGTAGAGTTAGCAGATGGTACCATTGAAGCCGTCTCTACTGAGTTAGATGGATGTGCTATATCCATTAAGAACCATTCTTTTCCTCTATCTCTACTTCCCTTTAAATTAGCCGGTTTTGACATAGTTCTGGGTATGGACTGGTTATCTCATAACCAGGCCCAAATCGTCTGTAACATGAAGCAAGTAGTGATAAAGACTCCGTCTGGTGAATCACTTACCATTCGGGGAGATACCCAGTACGGACTGCCTGAGCACGTGACTATGCTCAAAGCTTCAAAGTGTTTGAAGAAGGGGTGTGTCATTTACATGGCGCAAGTGATCATTGACGAGCCTAAACCAAAGTTAGAAGATATCCCTGTCATTTCGGAATACCCAGAAGTGTTTCCTGAAGATCTACCTGGTCTTCCACCAGATAGACAAGTCGAATTCAGGATCGATATCATCCCCGGAGCGGCACCAGTTGCTAGAGCTCCATACAGATTGGCACCCACGGAAATGAAGGAGTTGCGGACGCAGCTAGATGAATTGCTAGCTAAGGGTTTTATTCGACCCAGTTCATCTCCTTGGGGAGCACCAATCCTGTTTGTCAAGAAGAAGGATGGATCGATGCGTCTATGCATCGACTATCGCGAGCTCAATAAAGTCACGATCAAGAATAGATATCCATTGCCCAGGATCGACGATTTGTTCGATCAGCTTCAAGGGGCAAGTTACTTCTCAAAGATAGATTTGAGGTCAGGCTACCATCAGCTGAGGGTCAAAGATGAAGACGTGCACAAGACTGCATTTAGGACTCGTTACGGTCACTACGAGTTTCTAGTGATGCCTTTTGGGCTCACCAATGCACCGGCTACGTTCATGGATCTCATGAATCGCGTTTGCAAGCCGCACTTAGATAAATTCGTTATCGTTTTCATCGATGACATTCTCATTTATTCTAAGAACAAAGCTGACCACGAGAAACATCTTCGATGTATTCTCAAACTTCTGCATAAGGAGAAGCTCTATGCCAAATTCTCCAAGTGTGAATTTTGGCTTAGGGAAGTCCAATTTCTTGGACATGTGGTCAGTGAGCGTGGTATCCAGGTGGATCCCGCTAAGGTTGAAGCAGTGATGAACTGGCAAGAGCCGAAAACGCCTACGGAGATTCGTAGCTTCCTGGGATTGGCAGGATATTATCGGCGTTTCATTGAAAATTTTTCAAGAATTGCTGCACCTCTAACCTCCTTAACCAAGAAAAAGGTTAAGTTTGTTTGGGGCCCTAAGCAGCAAGAGTCCTTCGATGTTTTAAGACAAAAGTTGAGCAACGCTCCTGTGCTTACCTTACCTGAAGGCGCTGAAGAATTTGTAGTTTATTGTGATGCATCACACACTGGCATGGGGTGTGTGCTTATGCAGAAAGGCAAGGTGATTGCCTATGCATCACGACCGTTAAAGGTGCACGAAAAGAATTACACCACCCATGACTTGGAATTGGGTGCCGTTGTGTTCGCACTAAAACTGTGGAGGCATTATCTTTATGGAATCAAGTTTGTGATCTTTTCTGATCACAAGAGCCTCCAGCATCTGTTTAATCAGAAAGAATTAAACATGAGGCAACGCCGTTGGATGGAAACTTTAAATGATTATGATTGTGAAATCAAATATCATCCCGGCAAAGCGAATGTAGTCGCTGATGCCTTGAGCAGAAAGGAAAGGGTTAAACCCATTCGAATTAACGCCAAGCGTATGGAGATAAAGAACAGTTTGATAGAAAGGGTGTTAGCTGCACAGAAGGAAGCTGTGTTGGAAGCTAACTATCCTAATGAAAAGTTAGGAGTAACTGAGGAGCAGTTAACTCTTAGCAAGGACGGAATTTTACGGTTAAACGGACGAATATGGGTTCCGATTTTTGGAGGACTTCGTGATGTCATCCTCCAAGAAGCCCATAGTTCCAAATACTCCGTTCATCCTGGAGCTGATAAGATGTACCAGGATTTAAAGGCAAATTATTGGTGGATAGGCTTGAAAAAGTCTGTAGCCACCCATGTAGCAAAATGCTTGACATGTGCGCAAGTCAAAGCCGAGCATCAGAAACCGTCAGGTTTGCTACAACAGCCTGAACTTCCTACGTGGAAGTGGGAAATGGTAACTATGGATTTTATTACCAAGTTACCCAAGACAAGAAAAGGCAATGATACGATATGGGTTATAGTTGACCGACTGACTAAGTCAGCTCATTTCTTACCCATCAAGGAGACTTATAGCTCCGATATGTTAGCCCAGTTATACGTTGATAAGATTGTAGCCCTACACGGCATACCTGTAGCTATTATCTCTGACCGGGATACTAGGTACACGTCACATTTTTGGAAGAGCTTCCAGCAATCTTTGGGCACACGTTTGAACTTTAGTACGGCTTACCATCCTCAGACTGACGGTCAGAGTGAGCGTACTATTCAAACGTTGGAAGACATGCTGCGTGCATGTGCGATCGATTTGGGAGGTAGCTGGGATAAGAACCTACCCTTGATCGAATTCTCCTACAACAATAGCTACCATACCAGCATAAAGGCTGCGCCTTTTGAGGCATTATACGGTAGAAAATGTAGATCGCCAGTTTGTTGGGCGGAAGTTGGAGAAGTCCAGTTATCAGGACCAGAGATCGTGTTCGAAACGACGGACAAGATTGTCCAGATTCGTAACAATCTCCAAACTGCCCGGAATAGGCAGAAGAGTTACGCGGATCCAAGTCGTAAGGACTTCCACTTCGAAGTAGGTGACAAAGTCCTACTTAAAGTGTCACCCTGGAAGGGGGTGATGCGATTTGGTAAGAAAGGCAAACTAAGCCCGAGATACATAGGACCTTTCGAGGTTATCGAACGTGTCGGGTCAGTTGCCTACAAGTTGAACTTACCAGAAGAGCTCAGTGGAATTCACAATGTGTTCCACATTTGCAATCTAAAGAAGTGTTCCGCTGATGATTCACATGTCATGCCACATACAGATGTGCAAATAGATAAGAGCTTAACGTTTGTAGAAAAACCTTTGTCGATTGAAGATCGACAGGTAAGGAAACTTCGAAGGAAGCATATACCTTTTGTAAAGGTCAAATGGGATGCCCGAAGAGGTCCCGAGTATACGTGGGAGTTGGAATCCACCATGAAAGAAAAATACCCTTATTTGTTTCAGTAAATCTCGGGTCGAGATTTATTTTAAGGGGGTGAGGATGTAACACCTCAGAAATTCGTGTTAAATAAATTAACGACACGTGTCATGTATGACAACAAGCGTTGTAAACCCGGACTTAATAACAATATTTTGGTAGGATTTAAAGATGGCGTTATGTTAATTTTACCTCTGAACGACCTCATATAAATCCCAAGACCAAATACTTATTATCGACATTTGATATAATCCGGTAAATGCCCACAATAATAGAATTATTGTCAAGAAAGGAAAATTCAAATGCATGATGGGATCCCATGATGAAATGAATGATAAACCGTCATTTACGGGTCTTGTTTATACAATCAAGTGAAATAATGGATGATGGTAGGGTATGTTACAGTATTAGACACTTATTGGAGGTCCCTTGTTGCCAAAACAAAGTCCCAAAGTCGTGCAAGTTGATGCCCTTTCAAAACTTCAACAAACAAACAAATTGTGAGCCTGATGTCAGGCTTACGGACCGTAAGCTTGGGGACCTTACGGTCCGTAAGGCAACCCCCAGCAACAGAAAACAGGCAGCAGCCTGTTGTGCGCGAATGTGACCCTCTAATCCGGTTTTTTCTTGCACATACATGGCCCCTAGACATCCCTACACACTACTTACAAGTGTTGATCAATTGTGGATGGCCCTAGACTTGGTTGTCACTTGCTTGTGGTGCTTGATTCTTGTATATAAAGGACCTTTAAGTGCAACATTCATTCACATCAAATTCAAGCATTCTGATTATTTGGGGAGCTTGCAAACTGATCAAGAGCCTTTCTAATCATCCATTAATCATCTAGTAAGTTGCCTAACCTTTCTAAATTAATTCTAGCTTAGTAATTAGCTTAAAAGTCAAACCGACGTATCTACGGTTTGACTTCGCGATTAATTAACGATAGCTCAGTCGTGTGTCGAATTAAAAGTACCGTTAGATAGGTAATTATATGGGTATTAAACCCTTATAAGGGCAAGTACCAATTCCAGACCTAACAAGGTCGTTTGTCGGGTCAAACGTTGACCGAAAAAGTCAACAGAAATACAAAATGCAATTTAATGCACAATTAATGATCCGAAAGGTGTGCAACCTGTATTAACCTTAATATAACTTGGTAATAAGTATAAAAACTTGTCTACGCTTGCCCGACTCGACAAAATTCTGTTTAAACCCGGTTCGGAACCGAAAGGCGCAAAACTTTGACTTTTGCGTTGACTTCGGTTCTGACCCGTTTTAGTTGGAATTAGACATGCCTTAAAGTCTCATTAGGATTGGGTTACATGCTAGTATAAGTCTCTGTACTTGTTTCATTGATTATTCGATGCATGCACACGTTTCCGTTAATCGCTTAAATTGGACCATAACGCCCTTATGACCCTACAACGAGAATTTTGAAAATGTGGAAGTACTATAATCTTAGTTACTGATTATTTAGCATGTACGTAAATTTTCCCGTCAATCGGAGGTCTAGATTAGGAGATATGCGCATTAGCGTAAATAATAAGCTTTTTATTAATTAAACGGCGCGATTAGCGCATAGCCTATCTAAACCCGATTTTCGGTACCAAAACTTTTACCCACTGATGTTAAATAATATTTTGGGATTTTTGAAGATTTTTAATTATTTTAAACTGACCTTAAGCTAGGCTTATCGCATTGATTCGGTTAATACCGAATATGCCCTTTTAGGCCATAAACCGAGTTTTACGAATCCGATTGATACCAATCCAATTGCCACTGATTTAAAATAATAAATAGAGTGTTTTGAGCCTGTTTTGCTGATCAGAAAACTCAGAATGGTATTTTAAACCGTACGTCGCTTAAAACGGCTTTATACGCGTATTAAACGCATAGTTTGGGTCTAGAACCATTTTATCACAAAAGACTTTATACCAACTGTTGATACCTATTAAAATTGATAATTTTTCTGATTAAATCAGACCCGTATCTCAGAGGTATTATAAATCCCTTTTATAACCTTCAAAATGACCGAAATACCCCTACGGGGCATAATTAAGGATTAAACTCGTTATGGGCATTATGGAAGATATCATAATGATATCACCACATATTTAAAGCGTATTAACTTAGGAAACCTGTCCGCGACCCTTTCGGTTACCCGTTATACGTTATACGCGTTCGGTTCGGTTTATGTAACTAGTTTGCATAAATTAACCGAAACGGGTCAAACAATATCATTTTTATCTCAAAATCCAGAATGTGAATAGTAAACCCATATTAAACAAGTCTTCAAACTTGTCGGGTCTAAATCACATTCTATCCGGTCTTCGCTTAATCGTGCGTACGAACCGTATCTTTAAAACTGACCGGTCTAAGCTTAAGCTTAATTAAAGATCCGTTAGTATTCTAATAGGTTATATTAAACCTTCGTTCCAGATTAGGAGCCCAGTAAAAGCTATCTGCAATTTATTCGATTAAGGATTTATACTTGCAAAGGTAAATACTTTTAACTTATTTTCCCTATACGGGCTTGGGTTACGGTACATAGCGTACCGCTTGATCGAGCATCAAATCTTCCACGCTTAGTGGTTAATTGAATAATTTGATCGGCTCGTTTTAAACAGATGTGTTTACTTTACAGCCTTTGGGGGGTTAATGACCATGTCCCGGATATCCCTGGCATTATCTTACGAGATAGCCACGACCTGAGCACGGGGTGTAGGCGTACTCCCGTGTATAACTCACATAAGTGGTGTGTCTATTGATCTTTAACCCGGAATACGTTCCGGGCTACTGAACGCATAAGTAACATGTAAATCGTTCACAAGATTATAATATTAAATAATTCTCCCAAGTTAAATAAAATGTTTATGCCATGTGCATCCAAACCAATTTTCAATCATTTTATAAAATGAGTCAGTTGAATGTATTTACCAGTGTAAACTGACGTATTTTCCCAAAAAGATTAAATGCAGGTACTAGGCGAAATAGGCTGGGATTCTCCTAAGCATCATTAGAAGTCTCGCAAGCTTTAGATGCCGAAGTCTGTTGAACAATTAAATGTTATTTTGTTTCGATCCTACTGTGGATAAACACCGGATAATTGTGACTTTGTTTACAATCAATAAATTCGGTTGTATCTTATTTTAAATTTGCTTCCGTTGTGCATTATTATATTGTGTTGTTTGACTATTACGTTGCCAACCACGTCACGATACTCCCCCACCGGGCCCACCGGTGACACGTGGAAATCGGGGTGTGACACACTCATTGTTACGAATTTGGTTTCATTCGGTACAGGCTTATGAAACGGAAGATTCAGACTCCTTACAACTCTCATCAAATGCCTCACCCTTCCTTTTATTCTATAAATATTAAATAAAGAATAACACCATGCCTGTAATCCCGCGTTGATAGCTTCCGTTTTATTACAGTCATACGACACGTTTTCTTGTTCTTCAATCTTTGTTACTTGTTAATGTTTATTTTTTTCTACTTTTAAAAAGGTTTGAGCACCTCACGACTGTAAAATATCTAGTGTGATTTACACCTTAAATCTCTTAAATACTTTGAGAAAAAATCAAATTTTCGTTTCATACCGGCCGTATAAAAGTATATGGCCTGTATACACGTTCATATACATTGTATACGACCATGCAAACTTATTTACACATGGTGTATACGGGTCGTATACTCTTATACGGCCCGTATGGAATAAAAAAAAACTGACAAAGTCTGCTGGCACAGATTTTGTTGTTTTTTTTATTCTATACGGGCCGTATAACAGTATACGGCCCGTATACACCATGTGTAAATAAGTTTTTTCCATGTGTTAATATTACGACCCTTAACCAACCACAGTTTCACCGGCGAGTATCTTCGGGCGCCAAAAAATCTTGCGATATTAATTGTTTCATGACTAGAATATACCTCAGTCACCAAAGACGAGCAACTCCACTTGTATGACTGTCCATTACCGCCCAATGACAACCCACTACCGCTCTCACGCATCAACTAAATCAATTTACTGTTAACACGGTTAGTTTTTAATTACTTAGATAATTTTTAATTACTTAGATAATTGTATATAACCTTAAAAGTCATGGTAGGTGACCATGTCTTAAGTTTTTTTTCTAGTTTCAAGTTTATAGACTTTACACATTTTACCCTAATTTTTTGGTAAGTGGATCGTTGACCCCTTGCTTTTGGTATTTAACAACTTTGCCCCCCATTTATTTTTATTTCACAACTTCACACCTTATATTCCCCAACAGTTTAATGCTTTTGTCTAAATTCCTTTTATGACTTTACATGCTTAACCATTTTAATATCCCTACCATAACGTGTGTAACAAGGTCAAAAACGCGTCACGCAAGCCCAGCTTAGAGGGTTGGGCAGGCCGGGCGACCGCCCAAGGCCCAAGGCCCAAATCTCCAAAGGGCCCGAAATTAAAAAATGATTTTTATATGTTTTTAAAATTTTATTATATATTTTAAGCTTTTTATAATTTTTAAGACCCGATTTTCACTGCTCGCCCGTGGTCCAAAGATTTGTAGGATTCTATGAGAGGAACCTGACGTCACGTCATGCCATGCGTGGGCACCACACATCAAGGTCATCATCGTAACACGTGCAACAAAGTCATGAATGTGACGTTGTCGCCGCAACGCGCAACACAGGTAAAATTCTAGTATATAATATAATGTCTTTGAAAATGAAATTGTTTTTTCAATAGTTCAAAAAAGTAATGATGTTCATTTGGGTTCTCGTTAAACATCATGTGAGTTTTTTGGGTTCTCGTTAGACATCATGTGAGTTTTTTGAAATTATTATTTGATACCATCTTGGTGTTACCACTTCCTAGCTAGAACATCATCACAATAAACAACAATCATAAGGAAAAATAGAGAACCGAATTCACAATTGATAGTTCGTTCAAAATCAGAATAAAAAAAATGTTTTCGATTATCAAAATCAGAAAATAGAAATGGGTGGTCTTTTCTTTATCGCCTCTTCATCCCTAAGTTAGAATCATAAAAACACAAATTCCCAACATACAGACTTGCACATAAACACCATCTCGACCCGAATCTAAAACACCAACACCTATAAAAACCAATCCCAAGTTCGTAAACTAAACACAAACAACACATTATACACACACATTACATAAAAGTATAATTACAAAAGGGAATATATGTCAAGGTTTTCTTTGGGGATTCAAACGTATAGAACACACATCCGGTGGCATATGTAGGATACACAACCAAATAACACGTATACACACAAACAGAAGTTGGCGAGGAGGGCATCCCAAGGCTGACCAATTCTAAATGTTTCAATTAAAATTCTCTCTAAATAGCCGTTAAAAAAAAATCTCTCTAAATAAAGTAAAAGATTTGTTATTCAGATTCTTTTCTAAAACACAAGTTGGAATATACAAAGAAAAAAAAGATTAAACAAATTGGTATCTATATAATGATGTTATAAAATTATTTTGTAATTAGAAATAGAGCTAACGTAGGCATCCAAATATGTAAATGTGAACGCTTTAAAACAAATACTCCACATAATTTTAGTCAAGTCTATCCACCTAGATGCTAAATTAGTTATTTGGTCAAATATGCACACCTTGATTATGCATGTGTTTGTCTAACTATATAAGATAAGAATACTTTAATTACACATGATTTTAAAATCATAAAATTAAAAAATAATAGCATTTCAAACTTTTGTGTTTATTTTGTTAACAATCAATTCAATATATATAATAAAAAATATTGTCCTTAACTATATCAATAAAAAAACACTCAAAGAAAAATGTCTCAAAATGTAACAAAAACCTACCCCACCATTCCACCAATGCACCAATTAACCCATAAATTCCTACCACCAAACTTCCATTAATCACTTATTCAAACTTTAATTTAAATAATAACTAGCAACTAAATTACAATTTCACTATTCAAATTTCAACAGGCATGTAGCATGCACATAATTAGCTAGATCAATTATGTACTCTTAGTTAACAACTTATTATCTACAATTAAATAAAAAAGCATATTCATAACGTAGGAAATACTCATCATACCTTATTTTAGAAACTTAATCTAAAAGCTTACTACACATCAACAACAAACAAAAACAGCTAATAATAACTCCTTCACAATCTAACAAACCATCCAACCTTAATTCCAACATGGTAACAACATTTTGTTTCCATATACATTGGTACGAATGTACTTATGTAGTCAGTTAGTTTAAACTGGTTGACAGTTAATTATACCGTTATAAAGAAAGAAATATATATATATAGTTGCGTCTAGTGTGTGTGTGTGTTCTGTATGGTGGTCATAATAATACCTTTTCAAGTTGTTTGTATGGAAACGCGGCTGCCTGTTTACCAATCCCCACATGCCTAATTTTAGAAACTCCATAGAAACAACCAACCCCACATGACTCGTAAACCCTAAATTCTTCATTCTTCTTTCTTTCTTCCTTCCTCCCTCTTCATAACCCTAATTCTTCCCATTTTTTTCAACTAAGATTATTATTATTATTGTTTTCATTATTATTTCCAATTCGTCAACCTATCTTCATTTATTGCCTTTTGTGATTCATAAACCAAACCAAACCAAACCAACCAAAGCATTTGTTGCAATGGATTTGAATTCGGGTTTAAAGAAAAGAAGGCTGATGAGTGAAGATAATGATAATGATAGTAATAATAATTGCGAGCGGAAGAGAAGAGACCGAGCGAGCAAGTATGGCAATGGAATGGCGTGGTTTCGCGGCTGTTTGATCGGAAAAGGGTGTTTCGGGTCTGTATATCTTGCAACTTTGAAGAAACCCAAATCGAAATACAGCTCTTACCCGCCAATTATGGCTGTGAAATCGGCAGAGGTCTCTGTTTCATCTTCAATTCAAAAGGAGAGAGAGGTGTTGAATAATATTCGAGGCTGTCGTAATGTGATCAGATGTTTTGGGGATGAGATTACCAATGGGGAGAATGGTCAGATGGTGTATAATTTGCTGTTGGAGTATGGGTCTGGTGGAACCCTAGCTGATCTGATCAAGAAATCTGACGGGTTGCCGGAATTGGATGTTAAACGTTACACTAGATCAATTCTCCGTGGGTTGCGGCATATTCATCGCTGCGGGTATGTTCATTGCGACTTGAAGCCTGAAAACATCTTGCTCGTAGCCAGTGGTGGTTCTGGAGGGGATCAATACACAGCTAAGATTGGCGATTTGGGGTTGGCGAAGAGGGCAAAACAGAACAAAAAGGGGAAGTTGATTGTTCCTTATTGGAGGGGCACACCGATGTATTTTTCGCCTGAAGTTGTGATTGATGGGGTTCAAGAAGCTCCTTCGGATATTTGGGCGGTTGGGTGTATTGTGCTCGAAATGTTAACTGCGAACCCACCTTGGGGTCCGAAAGGAGATACGAATAGTGACGAGATTATTACTCGAATTGGGGAGCTTAATGAGTCTCCGTTGATTGTAAGCACGTTGTCGAGTGAAGCCAAGAGTTTCTTGAAGGGTTGTTTCTCGAGGAAATCGATGTACAGATTGACAGCGGAGATGCTTTTAGCTCATCCGTTTTTAGAAGGAATAGATGAAGATAATGAAGATGATGATGATAATAATAATGTTGAAGATACTGATGACGTTTTTGACATAAACGCTATCAGCTCGTTAATTATGTCTGAAGGTGAAGACGATGAGGCGATCAGTTTTTCATTATTTTCAGATGATTTATGTTCTTGGTCAGAAGAAGATGTAACAAGTGCCAGTGACCCATTGAATGAAGTACACCAGTACCCTATAACTTTCACTGTTGTGTAAGAGAATTATATAATGTTTTGTGAGATTTGAAGTTACATTCATACCACCTATGTTCTGTAGTCATGTTTAAGGTACAAAGTACACTATATGTTTTGTGAAATTTGATTCATTCTTTGTGTTATCTGCTGCATAATGTATGCGGAAATCAGGATGATAGTTTAAGCATTATTTTTGTAGGTTGTATCATTCATGTATGTGTTCTCAATTAATATGATTTTGGGAACCTAAAGATTTTGGTTTCATCTTATTGTTGTATAAGAAAAGTGTCACTGTTGCAGTTTATGTCCCAGATTTTCTGTATATCCTGGCCTTGGTTATGGTAAATGCACTTCTTAGAATTAATAGCACAACATCCAAATGACTACAATGCCTTTCCATTTTGTACGCTTCGCAATATGTACATGTGTAAGTAATATAGCCTACATATATATGTTATATATGTCATAAACGAACAATTGTGTGTGTATACATATTAGGAGAGAGGAGCGAGAAACAGTAATGGTTACACTTGTATCATTTTCTTATGTTTTGAAAATTTTAAAATTGGAAATAGAATGTATTCGCAATGATTTTTTTTTTGAAAGGTGAACTTCTTAATGGTGACCAGGGGCGGACCTATGTGGACACAAGGGGGAGCGCCCGCTACCGCTTGGCGGGGAAAAATTTGACATTTTTAGTGTAAATTTTGGAAAAATTTGACGTTTTTTCGATTTCGTTACCGCTTTTCTTATAAAACGTTCCTGCTTGGCGTGAATCCTAGATCCGCCACTGATGGTGACCATTGTCACATCCGCAAATCGCGGACCCTCGCCAAGAACGTGGGCCCAGATAGCAAGGCCAGCGCTGGGTTAACCGTACTGCCTCTACACGAGTTGCCTCGCTAGAGTAACAGCCGGATGAAAACCGGGGTGACGCTCAGGATCAAACCCTCCTCGGTAGGTTTTTCACCATCATTGCGCACGGGTGTCCTACCCCCTTTCGCCACAAGCGGGAGTCGAACCGGTGACCTCTAGGAGGACAAACCGGCCCCCAACCACTGGGCTATGAAGGAAGGACATATATACACATGGTTTCTTAATAGCATGTTACAAGTAGCCTAGGTTACAAAGATCATTTATGTAACAAGTTCTGACCAATTTTTCAAAGGAGGAAAGTACACTCAACTTTGAAATATTCTACATAAATCCAAAAAGGAGGAAAGTACACTCAACTTTGAAATATTCTACATAAATATATGATCTAAAATTTATATAAAGTGATATTAAAAAGAATTTTAGGCAAATCCTAAAAGGATTTTATCATTTCCCTTTTTCCAAATTTAGGCATGCAAAAGTTAGTAACTAAATTAAGCCAAACTTATTTTTAAAGTTAAAACCTAACTGAAATAATGCTGGAAACATAATGTTGGGTCACAGACATACCACTCAACATTATGTTTCCAGCATTATTTTAGTTAGAATGTGACAAAAAGGTGTTGGTTGCGGATCGGGTCAAGGTTCAAGCCGGGGTGAGATATGTTGCTTTTAACTGGGTTCGGTGTCCACATCAACAGCAGGAGATAAAAGAGATGACGGACCTGTCGAGTTTGCTGGAAAAGGTTAACATTACGGAAGACATAGATACGTGGAAATGGGTTTCGGATGATTCTGGCTCCTTTTCGGTTAGTGGGCTAAGACGACTGATGAGGCCCATCCCGAATGGTAATATGAATCAGAACCATTATTGGAATAAATGGTGTCCATTAAAGGTTAATTTTATGACTTGGCGTCTGTTTTTAAACCGGTTACCGACCAAGGAAGTACTCTTGAGACGAAATTTCCAGCTCGCTAATGCCGGCTGCGTCTTCTGTGAAGAAGCTAAGGAATCCGCTGATCATCTTTTTGCGGCATGTAGGTATGTTTGGGAAATCTGGGAAGAGGTTTTTAAATGGTGCAGAATATCTTCTCCTTTTTTCTTTTGTGCGAAAGATGTTCTCGAACTACACAACCATTGCCGCAGCTCGAGAAGGTGGAAAAATGTTGTTTATTCGGTTATCCAAACGGCGATTTGGTGTATATGGCGAGTGCGGAATGATGCAGTTTTTAACAACAAAAGGGCGACGGTGGTGAACGTGGTAAACGAGATCAAGGTATTGAGTTTTCTTTGGTTGAAATATCGGGCAAAGGCGATATCGCTCACTTGGGAAAATTGATGTATGTTTGATTTAGTTTGTATGAATGTGTAAACTTTGGTGGATGTAATTGGGTTAACTGATGTTAACCGTTTTTAATATAATATATCTTTTGTTGGCCGTTCAAAAAAAAAAAAACCTAATATGTAACTGATTGTATCTTAATACAACAAAATAAATATGGACTTATCTTAAAATGGAACATATATGGCAACAATTTTTTTTATTAATTGTCTTTCAAGTAAAATTTTTGGATCCGAACATGTTTCAAGCAAAGTTGACATGGTTCACTAGTATGATTTGATCACACTAAAGGTGACATGGATTTTAAATAATTTATGGTCAGGAAATAATATATTTTTTGAAGTACGGCTGTACGACTAAGTACGAGTAACGACTATGATTTGTGTGTGGGCCGAGGAAGAGAGTACACAGTCAAGGCCTGAATAAATATTTACGTTGTTTTGGGCTGAAATATTATGGGCCTTAGTTGTTGCTGCTTCTTTCAACCATTTTAATTGAGTTTCAATAGAAACTGATTTTAGTAAGTCACATCAAGTACTTAGAGTTTTAATGAAAATGTTTTTGGGTCACGATTAAATCTAATTGTTTTATAGAAATTGTTACTTAACCAAGAGACATTTAAAATCCATATTTAGGGCAGTGATTTGTTTTTTATATAGACCAAGACTGTTTTGATCACAATCCGATTAATCGCTAGTCCGTACCCCATCGTACAACATTGCATATTGGTACATAATGTAATAAAAAGATGAAGCCGTGGTGATATGAACTTTAAAAATAATTGATTTTATTAACTTGTATCGATTAGGAACTCAAAGTATATAAAGAACAACACTATTTCATATATTTGAGCTTGGCCGATGTTGCAATGCACCAAGGCGACACTCAAAGGTCCTAATAACAAGCTATTGTGACGGGTATTTCCTAAAAGGCAAATTGGATTTAAATAATCCCAACTCACTGTTATTGGCCAATAATAATCCCAACTCATTTAATTACCAATAATAATCCGAACTATTCACTTTTGTTTGTAAAATACTCCCAGTTAAAAAAACACTAACTAGGTTAAAAAATTGCTGACGTGGCAGGTGACGTGGCATGCCACATCAGCAATTTTGCTGACGTGGCAGTTGGTGTGGAATTTTTTGATGACGTGGCAGCTGATGTGGCAGTCTACGTGGCATTTTTGATGACGTGGCAACTGATGTGGCAGGTGACGTGGCATGCCACATCAGCAATTTTTTAACCTAGTTAGTGTTTTTTTAACTGGGAGTATTTTACAAACAAAAGTGAATAATTCGGATTATTATTGGTGATTAAATGAGTTGGGATTATTATTGGCCAATAACAGTGAGTTGGGATTATTTAAATCCAATTTGCCTTCCTAAAATTATATGATTAATATCGAGGGGGCCGTGAGTGTAGATATATCTATGTAGGTGAAAGATTTTATATTGGCTGTTCAATAATGGGCAAAAATATTAAAGTAAAAGCTTCAAACTGAAGTTGCTTTTACATGATTCTTCCTAAAACATTCTGTAGCCTTTATCTTGAATTTAGGTATCTGTGTGTAACAACAATGTGCGGCTATTGAAGATTAGTGAAAATGAGATCAAATATGGTGGTATACCTTTTCTTTATCTTTATATGTACTCGGATCGTTTTAAGTTCTGCAGGCTCGAATAATCCAACTCTCCAACAAGAAGTTCATGGTTAGTATTCATCCACTCTCACCACTTTGTATCTGTGGTTACATGGTCATGACATATACTTGATATTTCATACAGGGGTGGAGGAAGCACTGACTGGCTTAAATAGCAACATTAACGAGCCCGATGGGAGCAAATATACATTGAAAGAAGGAGAGAAAGGAGGAAGAAGAGGCGCACATGGTGGTGGTGGTGATGCGGATGTGGATCGCAGTCGCCATGTTCCTCGTAACATGGTGCCGTCAAAGCGTATAGCGTCCTTCAGTATAACTTTTGGGTCGTTTTTTCTTCTCCTTTTCGCCGTCTAAGACTATAAAATCATATTGTTTTCGTCTCTCATCCCTACACCATCGCTTCCAGCTATTTCCTTTTTTACTAAAAATCTTCTTTTCGTCTTCGTATGTGTAGTCGTAACACTTATGTGTGAAACAATCTCCAGTTGTTGTAAATTTTGGTTTTGTGTTCTAATGGTTTATGAACTTGAGTATGTTTATGTGATATTTTATGATGCATAACATTTGTTTTGTACAATAGTTATGTTATGATGGTGTGACTGAAAACTAGAATACTGTAGATTAATTTGCATTTACTATTCTCTCAAACCCATATTCATGTCAAAGAGTCCAGTAACCGACAATAACTACCGCCTCTCACTGTGGCAAGACTAGCGGCTGTTGCCTGTGCAGATTAAGCTCCACGACCGAAGGTTACCCTGCGCCAGCGACCAAGTACTGCTATCGAGAACCTTATCCATATCCGGGGTTTTTTTAAAGCAATAGATACAACGCCAACAAAAACCCAATCATGAGCTATTGTGTGGGTCTTTTCCATAAAAATAAGATTAATATCAAGTGAGCCGATGCCAAAATATTACATATGAAACCCGATAAGAAGCTAAGAACAATCTTTTATAAAGGTATGTATAATGTATCCCTTGCATCCATATTATTGAAAGAAACAAGTATTAATAAATATAAAGTTAAATTCCCTCATAAACTTATTGTAAAGCAAGGAGGCTTCCAGTCCTGATTTATGATTAGTCAATGAAGATTGGTTGCTCCACCACCATTAACACAAATAGATTTGACATTTGATTTCTTATGATTAAATTGGTATCTCTTATGTCTGCTAGCTGCAACCAAGATCACAAAAGATGCCCAATATCTAAAATAAAAAAGCTTAGTGCAAGTGACCAAATAATTACATATCATTGTGTGCCCTCCTATTGGGCCCGGTATTTGAACATGTGCCCACTTAGACATAGCCCATTGGGCTCTAAACCTTGTCCAAATATTAATCAATTCACCATAATTTTAATTTTTCTCTCAACAAGGTTTGTTTGTAACTTTAAATGTGATGATCAAATATATGTATTTGTAATATATATGATCATACTTAATTGCTTGCATTGATATAAAAGTAATAAACCGATAGCCGATTAAAAACTGTTTCAGCCTCCACTCACATACAACAATATGTCTGGGAAAGGTGTTATGAGTTATGACTTATGAATAATGAGTAACATAAAAGCCATTTTAGATATCATACAAGAACCCGCTAAAAAGCTTCATGTGTTCCGCTTGTAGCGAAATGGCAATCGACAAGCTCCCATCATTAGTTGGGCTCGGTAACACGAAACTCAACCCTTCATAAGCTATCCCACCTGGCCCCATGAATATGGGCCGACCCCATCCAAAGTCTGCATCATGGATCGGGAGTCTAGCCCAGCTGGTAATCCCAAGATTCGGGCACGCAAACGTATGAGCCCCACGAACCAACGCCTTTAGATCGGGCTGCAGTTCTAAGTAATCCAGTGCAGATTTTAGATAATCGTCGTCCATCTTTGCCAATGCGTCGTGAATTTTACCCGCAGCGTACCATGTAGGCTTTGAATGTAAGTCACCGGCTAATGCTATCGGGGTGGTAGTGAATATGACGTTTCCAAAGTAGCCAGGCGGAAGCGATGGCCTTAGGCGGGCCCGCCCGTCAGTTGCGATGTATAGCTTGGTGTCCTGATCATCAGGAAGGCCACGCGCTTTACACACGCACCTCCAAACATGTCCGGATAGCATCTCATACGAGCTGTAACTGATTGTGTTGCCGGCTTCTTTTGATTTGGCTTTGAGGGCGTTGAGTTGGTCTCGGGTTAACTTGAAAATGGATACTGCGGTTTCGGGAACTTGTGGGTCGTTTGTGGTTTTGGGTGCGGTTTTCATAGGAGGAGCGGGTTGGTACTCGATGTGCTCAAAGGCCGGCTGAGGTGGGTCACGGGCACGTAGGAGGGTTCGGTCAATGAAAGGTGGGATGGTTAGGTCGAGGCCACGAGCCATGTCGGACCAAGTGTTGATGAAGTGCAGCCCAGATGCCCCATCTGCAGCGTGGTGCTGCATCCCAACTCCTAGTGACACCCCACCACATTTAAAGTATGTTACCTGCATTATCATATCAAAATATAAATTAATTAATTATACATAAACATAAAAATCAAAGTCAATGCATGACACATAAATACTTGTTCCTGTTTTATAAGTGGTCAAGCATAGTGTACAACTTGGTCATGCATGATTTCTTCAATTACAATTTCAACCCTCATTAACTTACACTTAGCCACCTCCACATTTACCCTCTAGGCCCTTCAACGTTGTATGTCGATTTTTGAGTTAAATGTCATTTTAGTCTCTGGTTTGTGCCATTTTATCAGTTTAGTCTAAAAGTTTGAAACGTTATCATTTTATTCCAAATAGTTTCAAGCGTTGCCATTTTAGTCCACTGGGTTAACTCCGTCCATTTTTTATATTAACTAGAAGGGTAATTCGATAATTTTATATGGTTGAATTGTCATTCTGTTTAACAGAATTACATATAAAATGACCGAAATGTCCTTCTAGTTAACAACATAAAGGGATGGACTCAGTGGACTAAAATGGTAACTTTTAAAACTATTTGGACTAAAATAGGAACGTTTCAAACCTTTAAACAAAACTGCCAAAATAGTTCATATAAAAGAGACTAAAATAACATTTAACTCTTGATTTTTTTTTTTCTTCTTACTACGGTCCCACTACTATGTCACGTGTTGCATTCACGTTATTTTTTTCTTTTATAACTTTAAAAAAATGATGTTTTATAAATTCTGAAAAAAACCGTTGCAACTTGTTGTTTACATTTTTATATTTATTTTTGGTCTTTTGTGTCTTATGATAGGTTTTTCCTCATTCGGGTATATGTTTACGTCAAGATTTTAGTTTTGATTTTTATACTTGTTTTATATTCAATAATCAATATAACCAAAGTCACGATGAGATAAGCATGACGTCATTCTCTAACTGGCATACAATTATACCAAATGTTAGTAAACACATGTTTTAGTTGACCATATAAATTATTTTATAAAAACAAAAATATTATAAGAAATAAAATAATACCTGCAAGACAAGCAGCGAATACGATTCAATCCCCTGAGAATAATCAACCGCCGGAATAAGTCGCCGGAGTTCCAACGTGGGCGCAAAGTCACCGTAATCATCCACCACACCATCAGACTCCGCCTCCACAAACAACACACCTTGTCCTTGACAATCGATCTCAATCCGACCATCTTCATCTCGTTTCAACCGCCCACCCATCGGGTAAAACGGGACCAACGCCTTACTCAACGCCTCCTTCATCACCGCCGGATCAAAGAAGTTAGCAGCACCATTAGGCCGGTAGAAATACACACTCGGTGTGTGAAAATTCGGCACCACCAGGTCCACATTAGAGTTCCATAATCTTATTCTCGGCGTCTCCTCTGCTGGCCTCACCATCGTTGATTCTCGCACCTCGATCTTCATATCGGTTTTTGATCAACAAACTGCATGTAAATACATAATAAATAGAGTTGAAAATAGTTGTGGAAATGGGAATTTGGTGAATGGGAAAATGGAGGAGTGATAGAACAGCATAATTAACAAGATTTATATAACAGAAATATTTGTTACCTTTTGAGGATGGGGAGAGAATTGTGTATTGCAGGTGTTCGACGAAATGTGTGGTTAAATTAGAAGGCGTGGTATAGCGGTTGGTGGTGATTTGGTGTGAAGTGGGTTTGAGTTGGAGAAATGAGAAGGGATGGGTTTTATAATGCAACTCTGAAAGTATTAAGTCTCACCTACCGTGGATAATGAGGGTTGCCTAATTAAAGTTGCTATTTTGATTTTGGTCGAGATAGCCTATAAATTAAAATTTAATTAATATTGTGGATTTAATATTAAATATAAATAAAAGCTTAAAACAAACAATGTTTTAAATACCGGTATGAACCGGCCGGTTATACCAGTTAAACCGGATATCGGACACGATTCCGGTACGATAAAGGCCTATAAAACTAAATACGGTATGTCTTATGTACCAGTGGTAAATCCAGTTCTACCGGTTCAAATCGTTGAACCGGATTGCATTATCTTAAGATTTGATTTCTTAATTTTGCTAAAATACAATATTAAGGTAATATTTATCTTCCATATTTCTGGTAGTTAATCTAGTGTCTTTTATTCCAATATTTCATCGTTGTTGAAATTGTTACTCACCTCGTACAATGCATTATTGTTTATATATAAATCCTAGTTGAGATTGGATTGTTTTTTGAGGTGAATTTGTATTTTATGGAATTTATAGGGTTAATTAGTAACCAGGTTCAACAGCCCAATTCAACCGATTGAATCATTTTAGAGCCCAACACAGTATGACTTAAAAACTGATTTTTTAAAACATGGAAAACAACTACAAACTAAATAATTTAACTTTTTAGAGCATGTAATTAGAGTATCCTCATGTTTTTCTTCTTCCCGTCTATTCCATCCTCTCACATTTTTCATCCGCTCTCATTTGAATTTCTAAACACATTTCACTCTCACTTTTTCCTGTCTTCCACCAGAATGCCACATGAATTTCGGTCCTTCGCATACCCACAAACATCTCCATAGGAAAAAGAAACAAGAATCATGCTTTCACTAGTCATTATTTATAATTTTCATTTAGTGAAAAAAAAAACCCACACTTAAAAGTTAAAACAAAAATCAGCTAAATAAAAGTATTTTAAGTTCATCTGCAACAATCAACTTCATTTAAATTAATTTAATAAAAGAGACATTTATTTTATTTCAATTACATACTATTTCATTCATTTCTATATCAATATAACAATGTCATAGACCAAAGTTGTATCTAGGAGTGCAAATGAGTTACGTTGAGCCCGAGCTCACCTCATGTTGAGGTCTGTTTCTAGACTTGAGCTCGTCTGACGAGTTAATTTTTAAGTTCCAGCTCGGCTAGATCTTGACTAGTTTATTATTTAAAAACTAATTTGTATACATTTATAATTATTTATATATATTTTAATTATAGTTTTATGTATAAAAATAATTAAGAACAATTATTATATATATTTAATTTGGAAGCTAGCTCAAACTCAATAAGTGAAACTCGAGCTCGGACTTATTTATTAAACAAGTTTATTTTTAAGTTCGAGCTCGTTTAAACTCAACTCAATTTAAATTTTTGAGAATCCCAAGATTTTATCTAGAATTGGATAGGGGTGGTGTGGCGTGGCGTAAGTAGGATTTTGAGAATCCCAAGATTTTATCTAGAATTGGATAGGGGTGGTGTGGCGTGGCGTAAGTAGGATTTGGCACATTGGGGGCAATCGGCCAATCCATCACCCACCCCTCTCTGGCACTACCAACAATTAGACAATGGCTCCCCTTCTTTTTACATATATTAGGTGGATGATAGATTATGTTTAATGTATAGAATGATATTATTCATTATCTTTTAACACTAAATTGCTAAACTTGATCGGCAAACATGGTGGGTAGGGCCGTTCAAATTGCTCGCCGCTCGTCGCTCGCTCGACGCTCGTTCGAAAATTGCTCGGAAAATGCTCGTTCGATTTGACGCTCGGTTGTAAACTAGCCGCTCTGCTCGGTTCGGTTTGTAAACGAGCCAAGCATGAGCAAAGGTCCGCTCGGCTAGGTTCGGCTCGAATTATTATTTTTAATTAGTATATATACATATACACTTACATATATAATAAACATGTATATACACATATATATATATTACACACAAATATAAATTATACATATATATACACACATTACACATACATATATACTTAATATAAATTAAATTTAGAGTTTTATATGTACCACTCTATTAGATTTTGGTCCACTATATACAAATTTACAATTATATCTATACGTACTAGCCCAACCAAGCCGATAAAAAAATTAATATCAAATCTAAAAGTTAAACCATAAACCGTTAAACGATAGTCTACTCATCGCCTCAATGTTTCATGCCGTTACCCTAAGTCGATCATCTCCTACTCTCAACGTAATTGTTCGTGCAATGTAATTATCGGCCACAACATTGTTATTCATAAGAAAAATATTATGCCATGAAATGTGCATGTTTTTAAAGACATAAAAACTTGCTACCCAACATTGTCACTATCACTCTCAGAAAATTTAAATTTGGCGACACGGTTGTCCAAATCGCTCGAACTTCGCTCGACACTTGCTCGTAATTTTTACCGCTCGAAAAATGCTCGCTTGATTTGAGGCTCGGTTCTAAATAAGCCGCTCCGCTCGGTTCGGTTTGTAAACGAGCCAAGCACGAGCAAAGGTCCGCTCGGTTCAGCTCGGCTCGTGAACAGCCCTAATGGTGGGCAGTGGTTAGACATTCGGTAAACACATGTTTACCGCTGCCACACTGTATACCTTAAGATTTTAGGGACGTGAGAATAATGGAAGGGATACAAATATGTTAAGGATAAGAAGGAAAGTGGTATTGGGTGGAAGTTGGTGAGATAGTGACCCCGACACAAGCCAAAACGTCAATACTTCACCTACTCTTGTGTACACTAAAATATTGGAAACCAGAAATATGTGTGGGTCCAAGTAATCGGATGTTGGTGCACCCATGGTCTTTGATTCCTTTTCGTCTCCGAAGTGTTTTAGTTGTAATCATGCCATCATGGTCATGGGTGAGCTCATCGATGTTTTTCTTATTTTTAAAGATAGGGTGGGTGGGCATTTACAATATTATTACTTCAAAGTTTATGCAAGGGTTGGATTATTTTGGTGATACTTAAAAGTTTTCTTAGTCTTTACTCTTTAGTGTGAATTCATCACGGCTTAACCTTTTGTATCTATACATATAATAAAAGAAACCACCTTGAGGACCTTTGTCATCATATTAGGCCATGTCATATGGATAATTATAATTTTAATTTAATTTCTTCTAATTAATTATAGATAATCCTTCAACTAAATATTATTTAGTTTAATTATTACTTTTATATTTATCTATTTACTTCAAATTCAAACTTAGTTATCTAATTTGATATTAGAGTAAATTACAATTTTGACCCATGTGCTTATATCACTTTTACCCTTTTAGCACAAAAAGTAATTTTTTAACATCTTAGCCCTCAATGTCTTTTTTTCTAACCCTTTTGGGCCCCAACGTCTTTTTTCTAACCATTTTGGCCTATATTTATCTATTTACTTCAAATTAAACTTAGTTATCTAATTTGATATTAGAGTAAATTACGACTTTGGCCCCTATGGTTATATCACTTTTATCATTTTAGCCCAAACAGGAATTCTTTTAACATCTGAGCACTCAACGTCTTTTTTTCTAACCTTTTTGGACCCCAACGTCTTATTATTATATCAATTTTATTACATAATTTATAAATCAATTTGTCGGAATTGGTACCAACATTTTATCACTCAAATAGATGTTGATTTGCTTTTTGAATAACGTATCTTCTTTTCAAGAACCATATTCACAATCCCCATATCCATCGCGTATCGAGTATTGTCCATTAGTATATTGAAAGATATGATTTTTTTTATTATTGGTATATAAACAATATTACATTTATTCAACTCGTGTAATACAAGCGGTTTTGAAGATATAACTTTTTTATTTGGTATATAAAATTATATTTATTCAACCCGTACAATATGGTTCTTATAGATATAACTTTTTATTATTTAATATATAAAATTATATTTATTCAACCCGTGCAATAAAAGAGGTTTTTAAAGATATATTGTTTTATTATTTAGTATATAAAATTCATTTATTCGACCCGTGTAATACACGGGGTTATAACCTAGTTTATTTATATAACAATAATCGTTATCTAACTTATTTTAACGATAAATTTCTTTTAATTATTGATTTACCCTTGAATATCAATTTAATGGTTAATAAGTTTGATTTATTATTAGTTAGATATAGGTAAGTATAATCGCCGGTATACTATATGCCTAACATGAGTTTGTTTCATTAACAAAAATGCAATTTTTTTTAGAGTAAACTTCTGTTTTGCTCCATGTGGTTTGATCAATTTAATAGTTTTGCCCCAAACCTTTCAAAATAGCCATTTTACTCCCTGATCTTTGAAGGCCTTCATGATTTTGCTCCCTGCCCCTTAACCTCATCCATTTAAGCAGTTAAACCATGTCACGTTCAAATCACCTGAGGGGCAATTATGTCTTTTCCCAACCCTGATTAATGAATCACATTTAAAACCCTAATAAACCATTATCTGCTACCCCATTTCATCTTCTTCCCCATCACATTCAAAACCCTAACTTCCATGGCAGACTTACATTGTGTTTGTGGATCTCCAACCTCGTATGTGACATCTTGGGAATCCCCAGCACAAGGTACAGAAGGTCCCACAGATCCGCCACATCATCCTCAGCATCCGGGACTTCTGGTGCTTCGAGTTCTCATATTTCCACCGCCACCACCACTTCCACCACCATGGTTGCTAGTACCCTTAAAGAATCTGCTTTTGTGGCGGCGCGTTCGGGTTCTTCCACCTCGACATCCGCTGCGGGTTCCTCTGGTCATGGCAGTTCACATTCGGGTCCTCACCGGAAGTTGAGATCGGATCCTCGTGGTAAACGTCCCATGGTGATTCAAGATTGATTGAACCTTGTAACTTTTCTTAATAAGAAGTTTTATTTTTGAATGGAAGTTAGGGTTTTGAATGTGGAGATCCACAAGCACAATGTAAGTCTGCCATGGAAGTTAGGGTTTTAAATGTGATGGGGAAGAAGATGAAATGGGGTAGCAGATAATGGGTTGTTAGGGTTTTAAATGTGATTCATTAATCAGGGTTGGGAAAAGACATAATTGCCCCTCAGGTGATTTGCACGTGACATGGTTTAACTGCTTAAATGGATGAGGTTAAGGGGTGGGGAGCAAAATCATGAAGGTCTTCAAAGATCAGGGAGTAAAATGACTATTTTGAAAGGTTTGGGGCAAAACCGTTAAAGTGACCATACCACAGGGAGCAAAAAGGAAGTTTACTCTTTTTTTATTTCTTATAATTTGTTCATGTTGCAACACATTGTCTTATGACATTAAAATCTTAGTTGAACCTCATAATCCTTGATCCAAAATCTATTAACGAGAACACTCTCAGTGATTTTCGTGTTATCAAGATTACTTTAGTTTAGCTGGATTTACTTAAATTCATAAGTAATATAGCATAAACATTATTACAAATGAAAAGGTGTAAAGTATATGCTTAGTACAAGCTTATGCTCATTTCTAGCGCTAGGAGTGGGGCAGGTTTGGGACAAGTTTAGGTAATTCCAACCACAAACCCGATTAGATAAACTTGTCCCAAAACTCATCAGGTAATTACTTGTTGGATATCGAGTATACATGCGGATTTCGGGTAAACTCATTAGTTTAAAATAATTAGATGACAAAAATAGTATATACCAATAATAATATACAAAATAAATACTTAAATGTATAGATGACAAAAATAGTCTATGCCAATAATTGATACACACACATATTTAAAAAAAAGAAATTATATCGGTATACAATCGGATAAACGAGTACATTTTATCCGGTAAGCAGGCATATCACCAAATCCAAACCCCATTCTAAACCCGAAAAAAAAATCCCAAACTTGCTACCATACCTGACACCAATCCGTCCCAAATGTATTAGGTTTTAAGTTTGATTACCATCTCTATCTATCAATAATAACATGATGAATCTAGGGGATGAAGCCCCCAAGTAACTAGTGGTTTCCAAGGGGTATTACCCCTGGTGGGGATGAAGGTGCTTTGGATTTGCATGATTTGTGACAGAGGCGGAACCACAATATAAGCAGCCGTAGCACGGGCTACGGCTCAACCCCGTATTCGCAGTGTTACTTTTTTTCGTTTTTATACAAAGAATACCCTTAAAAAAAATATGAGGATACCCCTAACCATAAAAATATGATAGTATAAGAGTGTAAGTCTAATTCTTTTTACAAGAACAAACATAATTGTTAATAGCCTATTAAGCTAGCCATTAGCACAAGACCCAAAATAATAATAAAACATGCTCATTTATACGTTGATTATGGGGGCGGCAATGGGCCTTTTTTATACGCAATCGAATGGGCCCAGAATTTTTGAACAATGCCATGGTTTGTGCAGTCGAAAATTATTTTTTTCATAAAGTAAAAGTGGACAACGTGATTTAACGATTTAAGCTACGAAGAAAGAAGATGGCAAATCTATTAGTTATTTGTTTTACTTTATTTATTTATTGTCGTTTTTTTAATATTGTATAATTGGACGGTAATAAAAAAAATTTAGAATACCTCTGATTTAATAGACTGGTTCCGCCACTGATTTGTGAATAGTTGCATGGGAAATGATGGTGAGTGAAAGTTGATCATAAGTGGTAATTAGTGCTAGTGACAACTAACAACTGATTATAAACTAGTTTTTTTTCTGTTGCACGTTGCGACGAAGTGAAGCAAATAATAATGTAAACAAATGTTATTTGAAAATATAACATGTTGTTTGGAAAGCCAAACCGTTAGAATCGGTTCAGTTTATCATCGTGTCATTTTACGATAGCAAATAGATACTTTATTTTTGAATATAAATTCGTTTTTAATAAAACTTATACTAATCGAGGATAAAAATTAAGTACAGCTACATACTTAAGTTTTTAGAAAAAAAATTTAACGAACATAAATTATTAAAAAAATATCAAATTAATTGATAAAGTAAAGATGATTTAAAAAAAGAAAAAATAATTATTAAAAACAAAATAAATGATAAAGGAAATATGGTTTTTGAAAACAAAAAAAGAAAATGCGTTAAAAGCTAAAACTAAATAGAAAAAAATTAAAATATATAAAAAGTTAAAAGTAAATATTAAAAATAATATATTGATATAATAAAATATTAAAAAGCTATATATTATTATTTTAAATTTGAAATTACTATTCATGGTGAATCGAAAAATATATATATAAAATAGCAACTTGATGCTCAATAGTAATTATGCATAGTTGTAAATGTGCATCAGTGACAAACTATTAGCAGTGGCAACTTAGAGAAGTGGGTGTTCTCGCATATAAAATTGTCGAACTATCGATGTTTATAACCACCTAATAGTTTTGCTCTTTCATGAAAAGTTACAAAGTTTTTTAAATAGCAACTTGACGCTCAATTGTAACAATGCATCAGTTGCAACTATGCATTTAGAGAAGTGGGTGTTCCTACATATGTAACTATCCAACTATCGGCGTTTATAACCCACTAAACAACTATACTCTTTCATGAAAAGTTACAACGTTTTATATATGGCACCAGTGGCAGAGATAGAAGAAAAATTGAGGGGTATCCTCAATTTTTTTTTACATGTGGTCGTTCTTGAGAATTAAAAAGCCTGTACAGGTAGCAAAAATGAGCCCTTAGTTTTGTTTTTTTTTTTTAACCTGGGCGTGTCCCTAAGAATTCAAGAGCCCTTAGGGGACCTGGGCGGCTAGTAAAAATGAGTCTTAATATATATAGTTACGCATCCATGTATTACACGGGTTGAAATTATGTATTGTTAGGTATAGATACATTTATAGTGAAACTATTTTTGAAAACAAAATCGTTAATTAATTCTTTATAATCCATACTCTATAATAGAGTGTTACTCTCTAATAAAGTGTGAGAACAAAAACTATTGAGTTGCAAGATCTGAATATAATTTTATTTCTATATACGTTGATTATCATTTTTTACTAATGAGTTATGAAACACACACGAGAAGGTTATAAATTATTTTTATAAAACTTTAAATGTTATTAAGAAGTTTTATAGATATAATTTGTAATAAAAATATCTTCAACAACAAAAAGAATCAAAAATTAAAAAAAAAAGTAAATCTAATACTTAATAAAAAGGATAAACAAAGAAATAAAAAAAAAGACAAACATATAATGTTTACAATAACAAATTAAATATACTAAATAGTTAGATATTAATTAAAGTAAATTGTTTTTTTTTTGGTAAATTGTTTTTTTTTCTTGGTAAATATTTGCTTACAACATTTTGTGGTTTTATTAATACTGGCCTTTAAGAAAAAATAGAGTAAACGGTTAAATGCAATAGTTTGACTATTGACTTGAATATAACTTCTAACATTCCAACTTGCTTTGCTTTTTATGTTTCCGATTCTGCTCACTATTATTATACTTCATCTTAAACGATTTTTTTGCAGGTCGACCGGAAATTTTCGTTTCCATCGATTGAAAATTTTGATTTCATTTCATCTTCACCTATCTTTACCTTAGGTAGTTGTTTAGCGGTGTCATCGTAGTTGTTTAGGGGTGTCCTTAGTATACAAATCGAAAAAAAATTACACTATCGGAAAAAAGTTGAGCCGTGGCCCGTACTACGCCTGGACCTACACTAGGTCCGCCCCTGTATGGCACCTTGACGCTCAATTGTAACTTTGCATCAGTTGCAAGTGTGCATCAGTGACAAATTAATTAGCAGGGGCAATTTAGAGAAGCAGGTTTTCTACATGTATAATTGTCCAACTGCCGGTATTTATAATCACCAAAGAGTTATACTCCCTCATGGAAAGTTACAACGTTTTTGTTGTGTTTATAGTTTATACCCCACATATAAGGTCGACCTTGAATCTTATTTATGGTACGATTCCAAAACAAAACTTACATATCGCTCTTGATTTCTAGATTAAGAAAATTAATGCAAAGAATTCAAATGTATAAAACCTACGGCTACCAAACGTGGTGTAGCCTATAAACTAGTAACCTGATAAGTACCAAGATTGATTATTGTTAGGATATATTTAGATCAATGACCCCATCTAGTTCTTGATTATTGCTCTTTTAAATACATTTTCGGTCACAAAAGTAAACTTAGTACAATTAGGCCATGTGTTATTTACTTTATACATATTAAAGGAATTTAACTCAGTCAACAAAAATTATATGAGTAAATTATTATAAAATTATGAACTTTTAATATAATCACTCATGGGGTTGTGTGGACCCACAAACTAAGTTAAGAAGCAACAAAGTTGAGTTGCCAAAATTGAAGACTGCGTTGCTTGGTCCTTCGTCGTGGTCAACCGTCCTTGATCTTGCCTGGCCACTTCAATGTGAATCGACTCAAGCTGTGGCGACTTGTCTTTTATTGTTTACGTTTAATGTCATTTAGAAGAGATATATTCGATATAATGATATGAATTTCATATAAAACGCTTATTTGTGTACAACAAATAAAGTATAGGTGGTTGAACCAACAAATAGGCATACCTTTGAAAAATTGATAGAGCAAACCAGTTATCGGTCTATTGGACACTACGATGACACACTTAGATATATTATATATATTATTTTGAACGGTCAACTAAATCACCGGATAAGCATTCTGGGATGCTGCTCTCAATCGAGCAAATGCACCCCTCCTCCATAACGGTCAGAGTTGGATGCATACCCGAGCCACCAAGCCACAACTTCCGGGAAAACCCTCCACCCGAAGGCCCACTGCGGCAAAACCCGGTTCAGCTCGGTTTCGAACTATATATTATATATAAAAGGAATATTAGATTTAAATAACCACAACTTTCACCAATTGGTCAATATCACTTTCAACTTTCGATTTGTAGCACACCACTCACAACTTTTAACTTATTAGCCGATAGCACTCCCAAACTAACTAACACTAACCCAGTTTGTTGACATCAGCTGCCACGTCACCATACCAATGCAATAAAATCCAAGTCAATGCCACATTATCAAAAAACCAAGTCAGTTGCCACGACATCAAAAAAGTCCACGTCATCACACAAGTGCTACATCAACAAAAAAAAAAAAAAATTGGGTTAGAGTTCAGTTAGTTTGGAAGTGCTATCGGTTAATACGTTGAAAGTTGATACCAATTGCTAAAAATTCTGGTTATTTAAATCAATATCCCTATATAAAATTTGTAGTTGAGAGAGTAAAATCTGTTGTCTCTTTTATTTTATTATACTTATGATGACCAAAATAGTTAAAAGTTGATAATTGGGGACTTTTAGAACAAAACAATCATAGTAAATATCATCGAGAGTATCAATGGGGTAAAAAAAAGAAACTCAAGAGTGGCCTTAAAACTCGGGAGCTTTAAGTGTTCAGATCACAAGGTTCATAAAATAAAGCAATGGCAAGAACCTACAACATGTCTACAAATAAGCGGATCATGAGTCAAGCTCAAGCTTAAGCTTAGTACGACGACATAATGTTAGCACGTAACATCAGTTTATTGAACACTTCTATTTTCTAAGAACAAATTGTTGAAGTGTGATTGTCAATACCTTTATTTATTCAATTGAACATACCAAATATAGTTGTTTTTGTTTTTGTGGGGCACCACTCTTGCACATCCTTGAACGTCCTTACGGCCGGACAATTGGACAAATCCACCAAATATATTCAAGTAATATAGTCGATATTTAAAACGAGGAGACTGTCTTTAGGTGTCAATTTGATACGAGCCGAATCGTTACCAATTGATTCAAAGAAATAAGATAAGAAGCTTGATAAATATTTAGAGGGAATTCAAACTAAATCATATTTTTCATTCATAATCTAAATAAAAGCATACAAATGATATTTATAGCTATTACTAAAATAACTGAACCCACTACTCAAGCAATTGCCTATTACTTACTAATCGCCTTAAAAAGGTTATGGGGTCGCTTATTTCCGAATCTCAGTCAGCGTTGTTAAAAGATTTTGGGATTTGTTGGAGGAGGATTTTTTCCGTATAGTCTCTGATTTCCACGGGTCTGGCCTTATTAATCCGGGGTGTGCTTCATCGTTTATAACTTTGATTCCTAAGGTTAAAACCCCCTTGGGTCTCAAAGATTATTGGCCTATAACTTTAATTGGGATGGTTAGTAAGGTTATTTCAAAAATCCTTGCTAATCGCCTTAAAAAGGTTATGGGGTCGCTTATTTCCGAATCTCAGTCAGCGTTTATTTCGGACCGTTTCATTTTAGATGGGCCTCTTGTGATAAATGAGATAATCGAATGGTTGAAGAAAAGGCGGAGGAAGGCGTTCTTATTAAAGATCGACTTTGAGAAGGCTTATGATAACGTCAACTGGAATTTTTTATTATCTATTATGGAGCAAATGGGTTTTCTCCCTACTTGGTGTAAATGGATAAAAGGCATTCTAGTATCGGTGTTAGTTAATGGTTCGCCAACTTTCGAGTTTAAATGTGAAAAGGGGTTACGACAAGGTGACCCTATATCGCCTTTTCTTTTTCTTCTAGTCATGGAGGCGTTATTGTGTTTATTAAAGAAGGCCAAGGAGATTGGAGACTTGAAGGGTATTCGGCTAGCCGGTAATGATACGGACATCACTCATCTTTTTTATGCGGACGATGCATTAATTTTAGGCGAATGGTCAAAGGTGAATCTCCAAAGTACGGCTCGGATTCTTCGTATTTTCCACCTTTGTTCGGGTCTTCGCATTAATATCCTCAAGTCTAATTTATATGGGGTTGGTACCGAAGAGAACGAGGTAGATGATATGATGGAAGTATTGGGTTGTCGTAAAGGGACTCTTCCCTTTATTTATCTTGGTATTATTATGGGAGCAAATATGTCTCGTGTTTGCAATTGGAATATGGTTATTGATGTTATAAAAAATAGGTTAGCGTCGTGGAAAGCTAGATGCTTGTCTTATGGTGGTCGTCTTGTTCTTATCAAATCGGTCCTTGAAAGCTTGCCTATTTACTACTTTTCGCTTTACAAAGCTCCTAAAATGGTGATTGATAAAATAGAAGCTATTATGAGACACTTCTTTTGGTCCGGCTCTAGTGTTGAAAGGAAGATACCTTGGGTCTCATGGGAAGTCATTTCTAGCTCTAAGAAGGATGGTGGGCTCGGTGTTTCAAAATTACAACATGTGAATGATGCTCTTCTCCTAAAGTGGTCTTGGCGTTTTAAACAAGAAAGTAATAGTCTTTGGAAAAGGATTGTGTTAGAATGCAACGGTTCGTCTCGCACATGGTCTTCTATGCCATGTTCATATTCGGCTAGCGGAAGTTGGAAGAACATCGTCAAAATTGGGGATATGAGGATGCCAAACGGGTGTTGTTTGCATAGCTACTTTACTGGCTCGGTTGGTGACGGGTCTTCTGTTTCTTTTTGGAATGATACTTGGTTACGTGAATATCCGCTCAGGATTATTTACCAGAGTTTATTCAGGCTAGAACAGAGCAAATGGGTCGGAGTTAGCAGCCGTTTGAAAGTTCTAAATGGCGTTAAATCCTTACATTGGAGTTGGAGAACAGCCCCTTCTTCTCAGTCTGAAGTTACCGAGTTATTTCATCTTTTGGAGGACCTGTTTAATTTTCAATGGAAGGGTGGTAAGGATGTGTGGAGCTGGAAAGGGGACACGAATGGAGCCTTCTCTGTTCGTTCAGCCAAACAGTTACTGTACGAAGCTTTTAACAACATAAAAATCCCGAGCATCGATTGGAAAGTTTGGGTTCCGCTTAAGTGCAAGATCATGGTTTGGAGAGCTGCCCGGGATCGTTTGCCTACTTGCGCGGAACTTATAAAAAGAGGCGTTCAGCTTCAGCAAAATGGGTGTATCTTTTGTCAAACGGGTCCGGAAACAGCTATGCACTTATTTACCGGATGCATCTTCTCCTCGGAATTATGGTACAGACTAAGCGTTTGGTGTCGTTTGAATCCTATTTTCGCTTTTGATGTGCAGGACATTTTGAACCTTGCTGACTCTCAAGGTTTGTCTGCTTCGAATAAGATCATTCTTCGAGGTATTATTTTCACAACCTTGTGGATGATTTGGATTGAAAGAAACGCTCGCATCTTTTCTCACAAGTCTAGAAGACCGATTGAGTTGCTCGAAAGTATCAAGTCTACTTTGTTCTTTTGGTTTCGTCATAGAACTAGAATTAAAGATTTCGATTGGAAAAAGTGGTGTAATTATCCTTTGGACTTGATGTAATTAGTCGTTTTTTGCCCGGGGGGTCCTTGATTTGAGGCCCGCTTGTGGTTTTTGTGAATGAAAGTTGCCTTTCAAAAAAAACCTATTACTTACTTAGAAGTAACTAATAAACATAAAAAATGTAAAGAATTAGCACTTAACACAATTGCATGAACAACGTAATAAATGAAGTGGGTCATGGTCACATGGCCATATTTCAAAGTTCACCATGCAACTGCATTTAGAGGCAATTGAATGTGATGAAGCTTCTATGTTCCGTAGCCCATAATCACAGGATGATATTCGGTTAACATTTATGTTCAACTATAAATATGTCATTGCAATCAATTATAATATTTTGCTTGTAAATTAAAAAAAATGGGATAATTAAATTTTACGAACACTAATTTTTATATTTTTTCACACATAAACCACCTATTAACATGCACATACAAGGATTTAAACCCACCACACTTTTGTGTAGGGCACTCACCATACGGTTAGATCACTTAGTCATTGGTAAAAGAATAATTGAATACTTGCAACAGTTCAACCAAATGTCTCCAGACGTTGTCGAATTCATCGTTGGTTTATGCAAGCTGCGCCTAAAAATAGGATTTAGATTGAAAATAATGAAACGTTGAAGTTCAAAATAAAAAAAAAAGCAACTTTAAAAAGGTCGGGTTAAATGTATCTCCCTCTCTAGTGAATGCATCCCCCTCCATATGAAATGGGAAACAAATTAATGGTGGGTCTCCCTCATGTTTTGTGAGAGGTAGGCGTACGTTTAACAACACCCATTTTAAAAAATTAAAGTTCAAAGTGTCCAACTATAGAGGTGTACAAAAATTGCTTTTAGACCCAAACCGATTCGGGCCCAAACCAAATCATTTTTTTATTGAAGGCCCAAATCGGTTTGACAAAAACTGGTTCGGTTACCAATCAATTTTTTACTAAAAAACCCAACCCTATACGAATCGAATAGGATCTTCTGAACCGGTTCAGGGGCCCAAACCTGTTAGTAAGCCGCTATAGAAAAACTGAATAGGGCTTGTTTTAAACCGATATTTTCCTTCAACTGGTATCAAGCCAGAGAGGGCTCAAACTAGTTTGGGCCAAAATAGTATTGTTTTTGCATTGGGCCGGCTTATAAACCGGTTTGGCGGGCCCAAATCGACTTTTTTTTGTACGGTGGACTTTGTCAATAGTGATTGAGCGCAAGAGTTTAGGCCCACGTCAATAACAGTTTCAACTTTCAAGCGTTTTATATTAGTTTAAGAAACAAAATTGATTCTGGGCCATCACTTCCCCTGACTTCTTTTTAACAGCCCATAATCAAATGGCCCAAAGGTTCTTCTATGTGTGGGTTTCCTTATAATTACGTCGTAAATTAGTAAAAAAAAAATTACGTCGTAAATTAGTAAAAAAAAAAAAAAAAATCCTTCGAGCGATACATCGAGATTTAAATCTGGGCAACAGATATATTTAAAGATTATTGTTGATAACATTTGTCGTTAAAAAATATATATATATATGCATCCTATAAAGTAATATAAACATCTATGTATAAATTTAATAAAAAGTCATATTTTTAACTAAATATATGAAGAATCCTTGAATGAAGTTACAGAAACCAATCCATGATTTTCTGTTCAATCATCCTTTCATATATGCCAAGAGATCAATCTGACAATTTCATTTCAACAATTATCCAGATTCAGGAATATATAGTTTATCCATTTAAGCTAACTGAAAAGCAAACGAGTTAAAACTTAAAAGTCTATTTTATTGGACCAATTAGATCCAGACATGTGCCGATACTGCAACACGCGTCATCCTGCCGTGTTGATAATAAACAACTTTGTATGAGGCCTCTTGTTTTTTTATTTGTGTTTGTATATACCCCGTTCTTTCTTAATATTGCAAAATGTGCAAAACTTAAGTTTTATTACTACATAAATTGGTGTTGCGGCACAACTTGTTGCCCGTTTACTTCTCATTCTTATGTAAATTTTTCTATTGTCAATGAAAGGTTGAAACTTTGATGATGGCTAAAAGATTTGAAGGATAATTATTTAACAAAAAGTAAAAAGTGTCATTAGATAATGTTTTCTTAATTTAGTGTATGCTTTTATACGGGAAATGTAAAATACATTCTTAAAGGATTTAAAAATTGTCAAATAGTCCTACAACATTGCAATATAGAGAACATAATATTTTTTTAATATAATAAATACAACTGTCGTTTAAATTCTCTTTATCAATTGAATTATATACATAACTGTAGAAAAGCATCTATCAACGCTTGTTATTGCGACCGGTAAATTAATGTTGACTTCAATGCACTAACACATGAATGAAAGGTGTTTATTTTCTTCAACTATCAATCTTACAAGACTAAATAGACCATTCAAATTGGTATATCTTGTATCTACTTTCAAATTATCAGTGTAGTTTAGGAGTTCAATCCTGCGTCTTATTTTATCATCTTCATTAAAATTATTTGAATACATCTCGGCTAACCATATTATCTTTGGTAATACAACCTCACCAAAACAACATGGACTCAAACAGTCAAAACTACTCATACACATTACACATAAGTAGTTCATACGCTGGAGTTGTAAAACTTATAATTATTATATAGTTTTTAAACACTTGAAGTTGATTTTTATTGATAAGTTTAAAATCGAATAAAACCAGAATCATTATTGAAATTTTTACACCTTTAATTTAATATAATATAATATAATATAATAATTTTAACATTGGGAACATTAATCCAAAGAATTGTATTTGAGAAGTAGGATTTTAGATCTTTCAAGTTAATTTTCAAAAGAGATTAAAATCGAATCCGAGTTCGGGTTGGTGGGAACTCCAACTATTAAGGTTTAACATTCTAAAATTACAATAGGCTCTTCTCAATTCTCATGAGAAAACCCTTAAAACCCAACAATTTAGAAGAAATCAGAAATCTTGATAAATTAAGATTGAACTATAATAATATTTTACATTTAGGATGAAAATGTAAACACCAAAACTACAATAAATTCCACTAATTTCTATCCTTAATTTTATTTTGAACAAAAACTCCTAGATTTTCTATGAAAAATTTATCATAATCCACACTTTACAGGATTTCTTAAACTTTTTATTATAAAACACACTACTTAATCACTAGCAAGATATTTCTTAAAAGCAATCTACATCCTTTAACGGTGATAATTCACCTCAAAGAAATAAAAGACTATGTGTAGTGGTGAAGGAAGATAATGTCCTATTCTTTTGGACATTATCCGTCATGTGGCGGTCCAGTCAACAATGGGGCATTATGGGGAATTTGTTTAACATAGAGTGTAGTGGTATAATGTCCAATAATGTCCCATCCAATGATTACACTTTTTTCTTGTTTTAATTAAAAAATGAAGAAATGAGTGTAGTGGCATGATTGGGCAAAAAAATCTCTACCCGACGTTTAATTTGGAACGCCTCAACCCAATTTTTGAAGAAAAACGCCCATGGGGGCGGTGGAGTGGCATTATAGGGCTTTTTTTAGGAAAAAACGTCAAAAACCCCACTACAGGTGGTCTAATAGAGCTAGTATAAGATATTAATAGCTACAAAACATATTGAATGCTAATATTACAATTACAAACAAAAACAAATACTCAATAGGCAATGTGAAGTTAAAAACACAATTTTAGCATTATCACGTTGATCATGCCAACCACATTCTTATCCTAAAGAAATTTGATATTTCATATTTGTGTAGGGAACTAAAAGCAAAATTCAGACAAGTTGCTCTTTTGTGAGATATTTATAACTTGCATACAAAATCTAGGTTTCACTACAAACAAAGAAAGACACATCAACTAATATCCACGTGTTATATTGAATATTATTTTATCATATTGCACATAAACATTTTATATTATCATTTAACCAAGTTCCCGAAAATTTGCATATATAGTGCTAGTTTTTATAAAAATATAAAATTGGACGAATACTTTTTCTTAAACAACGAATTTCTTTAACTCTGTCTGTCGTAAGATTTGAACTCATGACCTTAAATCTACCTTAGATGGTTATAAATATTTATCGGACCACCAACCCGATGAAAAAGTGGACGAATGTGTGATAAATCCAAAACATTTATTGCCGTTTTGAGAAAACTAATGTAAGTTGAAGGGCTAAATGTATAAATACAAAAAGATTCCCAAACACGAATAATCTGACTAGGATGGTAACTAAAAGATAAGCCATGTAAACCACAAGACGTTAATATACACGTCATCATGTTGCAATCAACTCTGAAAACAATGGATAAAGACCTTTCTCTCTCACACATTACACCTAAACACACACTATTCTCACCCTATATCTCCGATCCAACGGATGCCGTTTCTTCTCAAACATTGACCGTTTTTTTCACTCCAATCGATCAAATTGAATCATTAATCAATAAATCCATTTCGTTGTATTCATATCCGAATCATACTCCACACACCTTCACGTATATAAATCAAATCCTCCAACCTCATTTTCAAATATCATTTTGTTATATATAACAAGAATTTATTTATGGCTGGTTTGATCAACGGATACGTTTCATCATCGTTGACTTCATCTTCATCATGTTGGAGAAAATTGAAGAATTCTCAAAGAAAAAAGGCGGTTAAAGTTAGTTGTGTTTCGTCTAATCATTTAGTTTCGGATCCGTATAAAACTTTGAGTATTCGCCCCGATGCTTCTGAATCTGAGGTTAAAAAGGCGTTTAGACAGCTTGCTTTGAAGGTATGAGATTATAACTTTATATATATCTTGTTTAAATGTTCAATACAGTTTATATTTCGGTTTATTTGATAGTTACGGTTTGGTTTTCGATTGAATTTCAGTATCATCCGGATGTGTGTAGAGGAAGCAACTGTGGAGTGGAGTTTCACCAGATTAATGAAGCTTACGATGTACGCATACTCTCACTCTATTGAAATTTGAAATTTTATAGTCTAGTGGAGATGGATATGATCGGGTGGTTCTGCTGGTGGCACGATGATACTCCAGTGATCCGCCAGTGATCCAAATTTGCCGTTAAAAAAAAAAAGATTCAGTTTAATATTTTTATTAATAATTTAGAGTTATACGAGCCGTACACAATTTAAAAGTCAGTGGGACCTTGAATTTAATTTCAAAAGTGACATGATACTGCTTGATTAAAAAATAAGAAGAAAATATTATAATGTTAATGATTTTTGGATGATGATTTGATTTGCAGATGGTGATGAGTAACTTGAGAGAAGAAACGAGTGTGGATGAGATGGATATGTACGGACCGTCGGATGCAGGGATCGACGAACCGATGAGGGGAATGGACGATCCGGATTGGGACATGTGGGAAGAGTGGATGGGTTGGGAAGGTGCAGGAATTAGAGATTATACTTCACACATTAATCCGTACATCTGAAAGACTTTAAGATCCAGGGTTGTAATGTTGGAGAGATGATTGTATAAATGTTCATCCCTAATTGTACATAAGTTTATGTTGATTTTATGATTATTATGTAATTATCTCACAATAGAAAAAAAGAAGGTTGTTTTGAATTATCATCCTTTTTGTTGAAACACAATTGTAAACTCCACCACCATTGCCCTCAAAGCTGCAACCATTGTGCCGCGGCCTCTACATGTTATCACATAACCATCACAAAACTAGTAGAGCAACAAAAGTCCATAGAAAGCGCCATGGAGAGCGACAAAAGTCCGTAGACCACCTAATCGACACCAATGAGTGAAATCTCCTTGTGCGTTAAGACTCCATAGAGACGACAAAGAATGCAATAAACAAGTGTTTGTGTAAGGTCTCTAAAAATCTTGGGGATGAACATCAATCCTAACGTCTTAGACGACCCAAAAAGCAATTGATTAGATCGTAATCTATTTTACAAGCTTACTTGGGGGTAGAAAATCAAGGGGAACTACATGATCTATAAGAATATCCTAATCCTAATAATTATGAGTTTATATTTTTATGCATGGCCAATTCCTCTCAATATATTGTTCATTCGCAACAAAATATTTCTCTGTGCGTCAAAAAAAATCCTTTTGGGGGGAGAGATACTATTTCAACAATCATGTCAAGGATCTAACATATATACATGTAATGTAGGCTTGGCGGTTCTAGAACCATCAATGATCGGTGAACTAACAAGTTTGTTTGCAACTCCTTTGGAAATATTTACCTGAATGGTATTGATGTCCCGTATTTCAAATATTTGGTACACTACCGAATAATCTAGCGGGCGAAGCCATTTTAATTTCTTTTCCTAAAATAATCAATTTAAATTCGAGCTCATTTTGGTTAGAAACATGTTTTGACCCTATCCAAATCGATATGTTTTCCTGAATACCTATTTTGATATGTTACTTGACCGATTAAGAATGTTAGTGTTGTAATATGAATATGTTGCAATTGATCCTTTACTTGACCGATTAAGAATGTTATTATTGTAATATGAATATGTTGCAAGCAAGATCAAAAGTTACCATGTTTCTTAGTTTACACTATTTTCAATCATCCATCAGTCATGTCAGTCTTTTAGTTCCTACGGAATGAACCTTTTTAAAATGTCTTTTTTGAGAAAACCAAATAGATAGTCATTATGGGTCCATACCTCTACAGATATATTAGAAAACTATTACACCATGGAATGAGATACATGAGCAACATCGCGATATTCAACCTCGACATAAGAATGAGAGACAATATCCTTAGTAGACCAAGATAACAAATTATCACCCAAAAACATATAATACCAAAGTGGATCAATGAGTATCCGGACAACCTTCCCAATCAACATCTGAATAGGCTATGAGACCATAAGTAGGTGACACATATAGTTGAAACCCATGATCTAAGGTTCCAATAATGTAACACACACTACGCTTGAGAGCATTAAAGTGTGGCTCCTAAGGATAACACATATATAGATAACTTTGTTAAATTGCATATGATATGTCTGGACGAGTAAACATTGAGTACTGTAAAGCACCAACAAGGTATTGATATAACGAGGGGTCTTCAACCAGAGGGACGTAAGACATCTTTAGCATTAGTGTCAACAAGAGTAGAATTCAGCTTACAACAAAGACATCCAAAGATGCAAAGTTCAGAGCAAGCCAACAAGGGGGTGGTTTGTTGAAAGGCAGGAATGCCCACAAATCAATAACTTACCGAAGTCGGTATTGGGTTTGAGATCATTAAGACTGGTTATTTTATATGAAGAGGTTTCATGGCATTGGAAGAAATGGAGAAAGAATTGCCTGGTTTGTGTGTTCAAGTAGTAGAACAATGCTTTGATCTAGATTGGCTTACAGAGTAAATATCTTTGTTCTGTAAATTTTTTTTTGTAAATATTAAATAGATAAACATATGAAAGTAATGGAGAAATGAAGTCCCATACTCTATAATATATCAGCACCTTCGTAACACAGACTATGATACATTACCAAATACAATATTTAATAATTTACTTACTAAAAGTGATATACAGAGAGCTAACCGTACTATTAAACATAAGGGTTTTTTTTTTCGTATTTATTGGGTTTCCTCCTGAATTGCTGTATACGCATTATGCCTAGTGGAGATGGATATGACCGGGTGGTTCCGCTGGTGACACGATGATATTCCAGTGATCCGCCAGTGATCCAAATTTGCCGTTCAAAAAAAAAAAAAAAATTAAACATAAAGGTTAATTCATTCAAATTGGTAAACACAGAACATTATAATATTACGCAAAATAAAATTAACTTAAAACCTACTAAAATGGCTAGAAACTTGATCTTCAAATTTTTGGGACACTTGAGGATGTCTGCAATTGCTTGCAGCTGCTCAACGTCTTTCTTGTTCCTAATTAAGACAAAAGAAATGTGATATGTATACATATTATGAGAACCAAAAGCAACTATTATGGGCAAGAATTAATCATGCACTGTTATAGGCCGTCAAATTCTGCACAGGTTTGGGTTAAATTGCTGCAGCATTCTTTGAGGTTGAAATACTGCACAAATTTTGGTTAAAATAATAGTGCCCTTTTTAGGGTTAGAATAGTGCAATCAAGATATGATGGTGTTTCATGCTAACTAATCCATATATGAACAATGTTCTTCAAACTGCTTGATGAATTTTAAGGTTTAGTTTTTTTTTCTCCGTAGGTTGGTGTGTAACTTTGTACGGGTCAGAACATGAAACACTTTTTCATCAGGGAAAACACCAAATGGCCAATGACCCATCTCCTGTGCGATATGGCGCAGCACGTACTCTGTTCCCGTGCCATTGATTCCTCGTTTCTTCAGCCCTCCTTCTAGGTTAGTTTCTCCTACGCCAAGTGGTGCGCCAATTCTTCAACTCCTGCGCCCTTTCAAACCATTGAAGGGTAACTTTTTGAAAAAAATAATCAGTTTCGCTCTTTTTTTCCATCGCCGGTAGTTGTCGTATTTTTCTACGTCATTGCCGTACTTGGTTTGTCATCGGTCATCTTGTTTCTCTCAGTTCGTCTACACCATCCGAGTTTCATCTCCTGTGTCACTGATCGTCATCCGGGTCGGTTTCACACAATGGATTTTAGCATTTATTTATATTCAATTTATTTATATATAAAGCTTACTTGTTCAGATCCGTTAGTTCACAAAGATTTTGGGATATATGATTTGTTTTTATACCATGTTCAAATCTGTAAATTATTTGTTTATATGTTCAGATCAGTAAATAATTTTTTCACAAAATTTTGGTAAACATGATTTGCATTAATTTTTAAGTTTAGTTACATGATTTGTTTAAACCATACTGCCATTTTACAAAAAAAAAAAATGTTGCGCCAGTTTCTAGTTTCTCTAGCGCTGTGCCTTCATTCTCCTGCGCCACAAATTTCCACTGCGCCAATTTGGACACGTGTCGAACTCTAGTTAACCAGCAATTCAACAAATTTGATGGCTCTTTTCACAAGTCATTTATTCAACAAGGCTAATTGGGTGATTTCACCCTTTTTCATCTAATATATGTTAACTTATGAAGCTAGTATAAGCATGCATAGCAATGAGAACTAATCTCTTGAGCCACACATACAAAAGGAATCGAACCATCTTAATCACCTGTGCACATCATATCGTAGCATAAAAAAAGGACAATGGGTGTTGTACATTCCTAAAGTTTATTTAGGAGAAGAAAAAAAAAGCAATGTTTCACTATTCTAGTGAAGGAATGCAACACCAAATATATATATATATACAAACATATGAGAGATTAATAATAAGACAATAACTAACGGTCATATAGTGGAAACAATGATCATCATATTCACGACAAGCCACCACATTCAGAAACAGGTACTCGCGATCCAAATACAAGACTCATGACTCAAAGTCATCATCAAAAGGGGTCATGTACAGTTACTTGCATAAAAAAAAACATATCTAAAAAAGTGTCAACACAAACCCTCTTCAATTCACAATATGATGATTCATCAGAAAGTAAGGAACTAGCCTAAATATAGATACTGCCACAAGAAGGAAAACACAGTTTTAACTAAAACAATGTATGCTTTAGTTAGCATGAACGCCTTAGATATGTTTATAACTTGGCTAAATAGATACTGCCACATTAACTTTCAAATAGGAAAAACAAAGTTTTAACAATGTCCAATTTCTATATTTCTAGTTACACCTAACTCACACTAAATGGGATATAGTTGGCTTGTATTGGTAAAATTACTTACAAGTCTCTCCTTTGAAGTTTGACAGAAACATCGACCTCGGACTTGAACTCGAGTTCGCCCTTGACCTTGCCCTTGCCATCGGCCCCGAAGTCCATGCCCTCGCCCTCGTCCTCGAGGACCTCGTCCTCATCCTCGAGGACCTCTTCCTCGTGCTCGCCCTCGCCCTTGCCCTTGCCCTCGGCCCCGAAGTCCATGTCCTCGCCCTCGTCCTCATCCTCGAGGACCTCTTCCTCGCCCTCTTCCTCGTCCTCTTCCTCTTCCTCGTCTTCTTCCTCTTCCTCGTCCACGTCCTTGCTATTTCTCACGTATCCGTACCTGTACCAGACCAACTCACCGTCACTGTCACTGTCACTCCAACTAACATCTGGGGGGATCGCATCCCTTCCGAGGAAATCTCTTAAGTACTCATCAACAGTCAAGTCCGAATATTGGTTCAAACCCAGGGCATGAAATACTGGGGGTTCATCTGCAACAAAAGCTTCATAAGAATCTATTTCACGGAGACTTATTTGGAACGACTTGAATCTATTCTTCTTCTCATCTTCGCACTACTAGAAAACTGCTACTTTTCCCACGTCAATTTCCGTAGGAAATCCGTGGGTAACTGCGTTTACCCACGGATTTCCCACGAAAATGGGCTGTGGGAATTTTGCTCGTGGGTAATTTTTTTCTGACGCATTTCCTACGGAATTTCCTACTCCTTTCCCACACAAATGTTTCGTTAGAATTCTCCTACTTATTTCTCACGGAATTAATTTTCTTAACTTTCCGACGCATTTCCTACGGAATATTTATTTTTTAAAATTTTGTGCTTAAAACAATTAAATTTATATTTATTATATAATATTTATATATTTTAATTTTCTTACACAATTCCTACGGAAAAAAAATCGGCCAAAAAGGGGAAATTCCCCCTGGATCGGTGTGTGCCTGGGATCGAACTCGAGACCTATACGTTATAACCGAAGTGTCTTAACCAGTTTATCCTCCTGTACAGGAGCTGATATATCTTAGATTTAATTCTATATATATACTATTTGAGTCAATATTTTCCTACACATTTCCTACGGATATTAATTAAAAACCTACGGATATTAATTAAAAACCTACGGATAGGAAATGAAACATATTTCGTGAGCAATTTGTGAGCAATTTGTCGATAATTTCTGACACACTTCCTACGGATAGGAAATGAAACATATTTCGTAGGAATTGTGTTGGTATTTTCCTACACTTTTTCTACGGATATAAATAAATTTATTTTAAAAATAACATATATTGATATAAATAATAAAACTTTATGTTTTAATATCAGTAATTTCATTTTATTATGAATTTTTTTAATAATAAATTGGATTCCTACGCATTTCCTACCGATAATTAAAATGAAAACGGATTCCGTAGGAGATCGGTCGGAATTTTCCTACACTTTTCCTACGCATAACAATTCCTACGAATTTCCGACTAATGGTTAAAATGAAAACGGATTCCGTCGGAGATCGGTCTGAATTTTCCTACACTTTTCCTACGCAAACCAATTTGTCGTTCTTTTGTCGCTTTTTTGGTCACAAAACTAAGACCCTTTTTAATACGTCGGAATTTCGTAGGAAATGTGTAGCCATTTTCGTTCGTAGGAAATGTGTAGGAAATTTTGGTAGGAAAAATAGCAGTTTTGTAGTAGTGTCGGTTTTGTATTATTTCTTGTACTGTTTGATGTAGTCCTCAAATCGCTCCTCGTCAGATTTCGCAGAAGCAGCCATCGGTCCAAATCGCCCCTCCTATTTTAAAAATAAAAAAATTGCTGGTGAATAAATCGAAGGAGATTATTTATAACACATATACAGATCAATGACACTTATGTTTCATGATTCTTTGTTGCTACTTGTTTCATCTAAAGACATGAACCATTGATCTGAGTGGTCATCATAAACTACCATCATCGGACATCGTATTTAAAAACTTACCTGGAGATTAATTTTAAACGTCTCGAATCTAATCTCCTTCTCCTCGTCGCTTTTGTATACTTTGTTTTGCTTTTTCATCCACTCCTCAAAACATTTCCTGTCAGCTTCGTCGGATGCAGCCATCGCTCCAAATCGCCCCTCCTGTATTTAAAAAAAATAATCTGGAAAATCAAAGGAGGAATTTTATTATATATATATCACACGCATGCTTTAAAACCATATAGATCAAACCCTAATAATTTACTTTTGAGAGATAAATAAAAACTTGTTGATTTAAGCTATACAAAAACTAATAAGAATCAAAACATATGTAACCTCTAAACCCTAATCGTCCGAACGAGATGAAAGCGATAATGTGCAACTCACCCATATTATCGGGTACTTTTGTAAAACACACGACAAAACATTAATAATAAAAATAATAATATGCATGATCCTAGTTAGTTTCACATATCATCATAACGTAAACCCTAATTTCGGCATTCGCATAGAAAAATAAAGATTACGAACATGAAAACCACAAATGAAAAACAAATCCCTCCTACGTACCTTTGTGAAGAAAAGTTGAAATTGAGTGTAGGATCGGAGAAGAAGGTCAATGTCAAGTAATTGTATGGGAAAGCATGGGCCGAGGCACATTCTAAGATTTTATTTTATATTTGTAATTATTGGGTCTGTTTGTGTAGTAGAGGTGGCTTAATTTTAATATCCTTATACCGGTTAATTTGCCTTTTTTTTTTACTTTAACTGGTTTTTACTTTAAACGGTTATTTTCTAATTGTTCCAGTTAATTACTTTAACCAATTCGGTTAATTAATTGGTTATTTTCGGTTATTTTTTGCTTCTTTTTTTCTGATTTTTTTGGGTTTTTTTTTTTCGGTTAACCAGTTAATAACCGGTTCCTATACTAAATATTATTTATAACCAGTTACTAACCTATGGTTAAAAATAACCACTAAACGGTTATTCATCGAGTGATTATTTACCGGTCACGGTTTCGGCTAATAACCTGTTACGGTTAATTAATTGGTTATTTTGTGCACCTCTACTGCATTGTAGCAACCTATTTGGGTAGAATCGAGATAGAGATCTGATGCTTTTTACTCGAAATCACAAGCATCGGCCAATGGAAACTAAAGGCTTTTATATTTCGATATAAGTTCTCAATCTTAAAAGCAGTGGCGGACCCAATTTTCTAGGGGTGGGATCAGGGGATTTAATTGCATTTTCAAGGGGTGCATCTACTTTTTAAGTGTGTTTACTCTTCCTGTAACTTAGGTAGTGTTTTGTATGCAGGCAGGGGCGGAACTACAAGGGGGTCAGGAGGGTCCGTTGACCCTCCGGCCGCCGGCCGGCTATGCAAGCTTTAATCTGTCATCCAGTGGGTTTTCGTATTATGACCCCCTAATTTTTAGTTGAGCAATAAATGAAGTGAAAAAGAAGAAAGATGAAGGGCAAAAGGCAAAAAAAAATGGTCATTTGAGTAATTCTGATATACGCCACAGTTACAGAGAAGGATGAAGTGAACTTAAAGTGGATAAAGAAGACGATGTACATCCAATAAAAAAAGCCTGAGCACTATTATACTGTGCTCTTTCTTTTCAAAAGTGTAATATTAAACAACAATGATAATAATATTTTAAAGTGTGGGTCTGTCTTTTATGAGAATGTTAACAATTTAGAAATTTAATAATTTTCAGTTAGTTTAGACACTATCAAGATTTATTAATTTGTTCTGATAACAATTTTTAAATTTAATAATTTTCATTTAGTTTAGAGAATGTCAAGATTTATGAATTTATCAAGTTTCAATTTTTAAAATTTTTATATCGGTAAAATTATTATTATTATTATTATACACTAGCAGATGAGTGTGTGTCTACGTATATATTGACCCTCCGGTTAAAAGTTTCTGGTTCCGCCACTGTATGCGGGAATGGGAGGTGGAATGGAATGAAATATTGCGAGGAAATGAAAAAAAGTTTGTTTGGTTGGTCAACCTAATGGAATCACCCATTACATAAGTCATTTCATTCCCTCATATTCAATCCATCCACTCCCCCTGTTTTTTTTCCCATTCCATTCCCTCTCTCAGCCTACGTCACAAACACCGCCCATCACTTCCACCATCTACCACCACCACCTGTCGTCGTCACCACCCGCCACCAACCTCCGACGACCACCACCACCGTCCTCCGCCGCCTGCCGCCATCGACTACCATCGCTGCCACCCGCCATCGCAATCCACCGCCACCCCGACCACTACCGCCACCCTCCGCCGACCACCACCACCATCCTTCGCTGCCACCACTCGCTACCGTCGACCACCACCACCCATTGTTGTCGCCACCACCATCGACCACCATCGCCGCCACCCGCCAACCCCGACCATCGTCCATCACCTCCACCATCTACCACCACCACCTGCCGTCGTCACCACCCGCCACCAACCTCCGACGACCACCACCACTGTCCTCTGCCGCCTGCCGCCATCGACTACCATCGCTGCCACCCGCCGTCGCAATCCACCGCCACCCCGACCACTACCGCCACCCTCCGCCGGCCACCACCACCATCCTTCGTGGCCACCACTCGCTACCGTCGACCACCACCACCCATTGTCGTCGCCACCACCATCGCCACCACCCGCCAACCCCGACCATCGTCGCCGCCACCGCTAACAACCATCACCTACCGACCACTGCCACCCACCACTGCTACCAACGACCACCCCCACCCATCACCGCCACCGCCACTAGCCGCCACCACCCATTGCCGTTTTAATTCATTCCTCTTTTCTTACCTACCAAAAAACACAATGTAATGATTTATTCCTTTCCTGCATGGTAACCAAACAAGACTATGGAATGTAATGATCCATTTCATTCCTTTGTCCATTCAAAGACTTCGTCAATTCTATTCTCTCATCTATTCCATTACGTCATACCAAACAGACCCTTAATGTAATGTTTTAATCCGGCTTGTTTCTTCAATCATAATGGATGAAATAACCCTATAACATAATTTTTTTAGTAAAGAGTCTTTTTTTAGAGTTAATGACACTTTCCTCAAATAAAATATATTCGGTAATCATCAATTAAGTGTTAACATTTTTTTTTATTTTGGAGTAACATGTTATCTTATATTCTTATTTCAATAAGTTTATTGCTTTTATTCATAAACAATGTTCTTTTTAAATACATTTTATGCCATAATTAAATTTTAAATGTTTATTCACTTGTACAAAGAAAGATGTATAGGTGCGGTCATTTAGGCCCAAGGTGCGGTCTTAGAACCGCACCTATATTAGCCTCGCATCAAAAGGAAACATGTTTAAAGGTGCGGGTTAAGGGCTCAACACCTTTTGGCAAGCCAACTGAACATTTTGTAAACCATAGCGCAAGACGTAAACCACGGGGACTCGGGAGACCAAAAAAAAGTTATTTTTGATTTATTTTGAAAAAAAAATGGTGGTGTTTTTTTTGATAATTCTTGATTGATTTTGTTTGGGGTTTGGAGAGAAAGCACAATCCGACTGTTGTAAAATTTGATTTTGAGTTTCAGTGGTTTACGGACTTGAGTTGAGCATATTTATGTGATGATGTATCATGATACTCACAAGCAGTTTGATGCAATAGTTATGTTAAGATGGTGTGACTAAAAACTAAAATAAAAAAGTAGATGAAGTTGTCATTACATGCTGATTGTATTTGTTGTTTACTTAAATCATTTATGCAAGTTAATTTACCTCTAAACATATCAGATTTTGTTAGATATTATGGTCAAATTTATTTTATGATATTTGTTTTGTTAAAATTTATATCCGTTCCATTAGTTTTGTTAATATTTCATTCATACTGATTGTGGCGTATCAATAGCTTTTGGTCCTTGATAATTCTCGTTATATCGGCTGAACCAAAAATTGACACTCTGATCTCCCTCTTGTTAGAGATTTACCAACAAGTTTAATCCCAGCATGGAACCGGGCTTCAAAGTCCCAAGTTCTAACTGTTGGCATCCTTCAAGGATTTGAACTAGAAATGATCTTTACCAAAATGGCAGATTTAGTGTCGCTGTATGTATACAAGGGAATACTGTGATGCTTCAGAGAGGCACCTGCTTCAGATTTAGTGGCACGTATATACAAGATTACAAGGGAAAACAATGATGTTGAGAACATATCTTCAAAGAGGCACCTGGTACAGGTTCGCGCTACCTGACTCTACTTGTTACGAATTGCAACAGACACAATGCTTGTCGCCGCTCGATTTTAAAACCAAGTTCCATTATACCTGGTCCAATACCAGTCAGGTATATCACCACGTATTCCTAATAGTTTGCTAAAAATACTGCCGCTTAGACACACAATGGTTACTAGATATATTTGCTAACTGCTGGGCAAAAACCAAGGTGATGGTTTGTTGTTAACCAAACTAAAGTTAACTTAGTTCTGACACTTTCTAAACTCAAAACTAAAGTTAACTTATTTATGAGATTTCCCCAACAATTACTTTCATTCAATCACAGACCTTAAATAGAACTTTGAACTACAACTGGAAAGTCCTAGAAAAATAATGCAACGCCAAAGCAGGGACTAGCAAACACCCCAAATCAGTAACTCACACTATGATAAATAGTTACCTACTGAATCCACAATATGTTTATTCATTGGAAAGTACGGAAGTAGCCTAATATAGATACTGCCACAATAAGAAAAACACAGTTTTAACAAAAACAATGTATGCTTTAGTTGGTTGAACACCCCAGATTTAAAACAATGTAAGCTATAGTTAGCAAGAACGCCTCAGATTTGTTCATAACTTGACTAATAGATACTGCAACATTAACTTTCAAATAGGGAAAAACAAAGTTTTAACAATATTGTCTAATTTCTAGTTAGTAACTCACACTTGATGGGAAAAGAGACACACATGTATTTGCAGACATCTTCACCAAGAGCCTTCCCAAGCCTCTATTTGAAAAATTTCGGGACATGCGTCGCGTTGGTCCTCCACCTGTTCGATTGAAGGGGGGTAACAGCTATACGTAAATCAATTATTTGATTTACTCAATCATCCATATAATTTGTATTATTGTGTAATTATTTGTGATTCACTTTCTTAGTTTACATAGCCCTTGTACGTGTATATATATTTTGATTGTATCAATAAAATCAATTGAGTGATTGAGTTATTTACACTAATATATATATAGAAGGGCCCGTGTCTGTATACATGTATGTACGTAAAAGATTCTGGATTGGCTGTGTAATTAATTATAGGCAAAATATTAAAAGTAAAAGCTTCAAACTAAAGTGGCTTTTGCATGATTCTTCCTAAAACATTTTGTAGCCATTCTCTAGAACTAAGGTATCTGTGTATTAACGTGCAACTATTGAAGATTAGTGAAAATGATATCAAAGATGGATCCAACTTTCCAACAAGAAAGAACTTCATGGTTAGTATTCATCCATGCACACCTCTTTGTATATGTGATTACATGATATACATGTGATATTACATACGGCGGTGGAGGCAATGACTGGCTTAAATAGCAATGAAAATGAGCCTGATTGGAACAAATATACATATAAACAAGGACAGAGAGGATGCCAAGGAGGTGCACATGGTGGTGGTGCTGCTGCGGATATGAATCACAGTCGTGATGTTCCACGTAACATAAAGCATACATGGGGTGTCTTTAATGTCACTTTTGGGTTGTTTTTTTCTTCTTCTAATTGCCTTCTAAGACTATATAATCGTATTGTTCGATACGTTTGAAAGTCCTTATAACCCAGCTCCTTCACACTGTGGTCAAACACTTATGGGTGAACCATTCTCCTGTGAATACAATTAAGTACAAAAGGGGGGGTTTTGATTTCCTTCAAAGAAAAATTTTGGGGGCGTTTTTTGATAAATTCTTGATTTATTTTGTTTGGGGTTTGGAGAGAAAGCACAGTTCGACTGTTGTAAAATTTGATTTGGTGTTTTAGCAGTTTATGGACCTGTTTGGTGCAATAGTTATGTTAAGATGGTGTGACTAAAAAAACTAAAACACAATAGTAGTAGATTAATTTGTCACTATATGCTAATTGTATTTGTTGTTTTACTTTAATCATAGCATAGAACCGGGCTTCAAAGTTAACTGTTGGCATCCTTCAAGGATTTGAACTAGAAATGATCTTTACCAAAATGGAAGAATTAGTGGTGCCTATATACAAGGGAAAACAGTGATGCTTCAGAGAGGCACCTGGTACAGTTTTGCGCTACCTGACTCTACTTGTTACGAATTGCAACAAACACAATGGTTCCATAACGATGCTGCTTCAAAGACTCGTGTCGCCGCCCGATTGTAAAATCAAGTTCTATTATACCTGGTCCAATACCAGTCAGGTATATCACCACGTATTCCTATTAGTTTGATAAAGAAAACTGTCGCCGCTCGCTGCTTAGACACACAATGGTTTGCTAACTGCTGGCATGCAAACCATGGCGATGGTTTGTTGTTAACCAAACTAAAGTTAACTTAGTTCTGACACTTTCTAAACTCAAAACTAAAGTTAACTTATTTATGAAATTTCCCCAACAACTACTTTCATGCAATCACAGACCTTAAAAATAGAACTTTGAACTACAATTGGAAAGTCTAAGAAAATAATGCAACGCCAAAGCGGGGACTAGCAAACACCCCAAATCAGTAACCCCACACTATGATAAATAGTTACCTACTGAAATATCTGATAATTAACTTACTAAAAAGGGTTAAGCGTAGTATTAAACATAAAGGGTTACTTCATTAGAATTAGTAAACATAGAACATAAGTAATATTAAACCTACTGAGAAACTTTGGAACACTTGAGGATGTCGATCTGCAATTGCTTATAGCTGCTCCACGTCTTTCTTGTTCCTAATTAAGACAAAAGAAATGTGATATGTTATGAGAATCGAAAGCAACTATTATGATGAGAAAAAACTAATTATGCGCTGTTATAGGCTCCAGTTCTGCACAAATTTTTAAAATATTGCAATCAAGAAGTGATGGTCATGTTTCATACATTATTTTATGCTAACTACCAATCCATATATGAACAATGTGCCTTCAAACTGCTTATTTTTGAGGTTTTAGTTTTAGTTTTTTCTCTCTCGGTAGGTTGTTGTGTAACTTTGTACGGGTCAGAACATGAAACATTTTTTCATCACTATGGGGTTCAGTAAATTGGTGGCTAGACCATCTAAATTACCTGTGCACAAGATATCGTAGCAGAAAACAAAATTAAGGACAATGGGTGTTGCACATTCCTAAAGTTTATTTATGAGAAGAGAAATCAACAAAAAAGCAATGTTTCAATATTCTAGCGAATGAATGCAACACCGTATATATGAGGGATTGATAATAAGACAATAACTAACGGTCATGTAATGGAAACAATGATCATCATATTCACTACAAGCCACCACATTCAGAAACAGGTACTCGCGATCCAAATACAAGACTCTTGACTCAAATTCATCATCAAAATGGGTCATGTACAATTACTTGCATAAAAACATATCTAAAAAAGTGTCAACACAAACCATCTTCAATTCACAATATGATTATTCATCGGAAAGTACGCAACTTGCCTAATATAGATACTGCCACAATAAAGAAAACACGGTTTTAACTAAAACAATGTATGCGCTAGTTGATTGAACGCCCCAGATTTGTTTATAACTTGGCTAATAGATACTGCCACATTAACTTTCAAATAGGGAAAAACAAAGTTTTAACAATATCGTCTAATTTCTAGTTTGTAACTCACACTTGATGGGAAAAGAGACACACATGTATTTGCAAACACATAGATATAGTTGGTTTGTATTGGTAAAATTACTTACAGCCTCTCCTTTGACGTTTGAGAGAAACATCGACCTCGAACTCGAGTTTGCCCTTGACCTTGCCCGTGTCCTCAGCCCCGAAGTCCACGGCCACGCCCTCGCCCTCGCCCTCGCCCTCGTCCTCGTCCTCGTCCTCGCTCCCGTCCTCGAGGACCTCGTCCTTGAGGTCCTCGCCCTCGAGGTCCTCACCCTCGCCCTTGGCATCTCTCACGTACCCGTGCCCGTACCAGACCATCTCACCGTCACTGTCACTGTCACTCCAACTAACATTAACATCTGGGGGGGTCGCATCCCTTCCGAGGACCTCTCTTAAGTACTCAACAAGAGTCAAGTCCGAATATTGGGTCAAACCCTTGGCATGAAATACTGGGTGTTGATCTGCAACAGAAGCTTCAAAAGCATCTATAACACGGAGATTTGTTTGGAACGACTTGAATCTTTTCTTCCTCTCATCTTCGGTTTTGTATTCTTTCTTGTACTGTTTGATATAGTCCTCAAAACGGTCCTCGTCAGATTTCGCAGATGCAGCCATCGGTCCAAATCGCCCCTCCTGTTTTACAAATAAAAAAATTGCTGGTGAATGAAACAAAGGAGATTATTAGTAACAGATCAATGACACTTATGTTTCATGATTCTTTGTTGCTACTTGTTTCATCTAAAGACATGAATCGTTGATCTGAGTGGTCATCATAAACTACCATCATCGGACATCGTATATAAAAAATTACCTGGAGATTAATTTTGAACGTCTCGAATCTAATCTCCTTCTCCTCAGCGCTTTTGTATACTTTGTTGCGGCTTTTCATCCACTCCTCAAAACATTTCCTGTCAGCTTCGTCGGATGCAGCCATTGCTCCAAATCGCCCCTCCTGTATCTAAAAACCAACCTGGAGAATCAATAGAGGAATTTTATTTTATATATAACACACACACACACACACGCTTTAAAACCATACAGATCAGACCCTAATAATAAAAAAAAACTTGTTGATTTAAGCTATACAAAAACTAATAAGAATCAAAACATATGTAACCTCTAAACCCTAATCGGTTGCCATAAAAAAAGAAAATCATAACCTAATTCGTCTGAACGAGATGAAAGCGATTAGGTTTGATTTTGTGCAACTCACCCGTATTATCATAACGGAAACCCTAATTTCGGCATTTACAGTATAATAGTTCGAAAAGTGAGATTACGAACACCAAAAACAACATAAGCAAAACAAATCGTTCGTACCTTTGTGAAGAAAAGTTGAAACTGAATGAAATTCTAGTAGCAGATCGGAGAACGAAACCAACGGTAATCGCAGGGTTTGGGGAACAAGCTTAACGTGGAAACATATATTTGTATGGAAAACCATGGCCCATTCTAAGATTTTATTTTATAGATAAAAATTGTCCGGATAGTGCATGTGGTTTCTCTAGATTTCGCTTATAGTCTCTACATTTTTTTAAATTACAACTATAGTCCCTAACTTTTGCACATTCATTCTCGGATAGTCCCTAGCAAGTGGCAACCGGAACCATAGAAATTGCCTAACAAAACATAAAATTACATTAATAAAATGAAGCTTCAAATGTATACGCGAGTACGCATATGTATATAATTTAATCTTTAATTCAGATGTCATAACAAACAATATTGGATGGTACAGGGTATCATTTAAAAGAGGCTAATAGCCAATGAGCCTTTGGTGGAGTGGTGGAAAGGACTTAGGCCTTGTGAGAGGTCTCAAGTTCGATCCCCACTTTCAACAAAGAGGAGGTGGGTGGGTTTACTCACTTAGTGAGGTTCCCTTCCCGGGTGATCGCAGGTTCAAGTCCGGTCCTTCCTAGATGAGAATAATTCCTGCACTCTCTAGAACCTAGGCATCTAGAGGTTTGCTGTTCAAAAAAAAAAAAAAAAAAAAAAAAAAAAATTAAAAGAGGCTAATAAGTATTTGCTTAGACAAAACTTTTGTTATTAATTAAACGTAATAGTACATAACTTTAACAACTTTATATTGACAAATTGCACTCCAATACCACAATACTTACTTTTAGAACGCACATATAAGTGTATATAAAAATTTATATAAACAATGTTTCAATGAATTATGAATGGTTGGTTTAACTTGTGATTAATGTTTTTACTAGTAGGGTGTCCGCGCGATACGGTGGGTGGACAATTTGTTAGTTGGGTTTTTCCGTATCCATCTGGACTAAAATTGAAGAACATATAGAACAAACATTGTTGTGAACTTGGAAAAAGTGAAGTGATCAAGAAAGTTGGGCTAGTAATAATCACAAAGTTAATCAATCATTCATCATTAAATATAATGAACACATTTTCAAAGGAAACTAAAGAAAAGTCATAAAAATGATCATAAAAACACCCTAGGTCAAGAGTTCGAGCCCAAGCCACCTCTGGTTTTAGTCCACCGTGCGTTACATCAAAGAGATTCTCTCTTATGGCGGTGCAAGCCCCTGCCACTGGCAATGGGTGGTATGGTTTCCCGGGGAACGCCGTTAGCCAAACTCTGACGCTAACGTGAACCCGGTTAAGACAACATAGTCTGGCCAGAAAAATGTTAGGGCTCTCTGTTTAGGAGGGTGTGAGATTTCTCTCACTACAAATTAAAGATTCTCAACGTTAAAAAAAAAAGATACACATAATGTATTAGACCTGCAATGTGAAAAGTGTGTCCTAGAGTTGGACTTCTATAGTTAAGTAATCAACTCCAATGGTGGCCTTGTAATGATTACTAAACCTCCCGTGAAATTAAAATGTGCTCCATTCAGATTTGGGAAGTTACTAAGATTTGATGAAGTTTTGTAGACTGGAGTGTGTAATTCTACTCTTAACATAATCATAACTGCTAACTTCGGTTATGTGATTTTTTTAATCATAACCGAACTTTGATAACGATTGGGGTTCATTTGATTTCATTTACTTGCTTGCCATAAATATACTACGCAAAAAAAATAATAAAAACATATGATAATATGACAATTACACGAAATGGTAAAATCGAAAAAGCCGATTAATCAAGTCATCAAAAAATAATTTGGTTGTCTATGACAAAACTCACAATCAGTTACTAGGCTTGTAAACAAAGTGAACGTTCGATGAACTTTTCAAAAAGCGTTCGACAGAATGTACGTTTATTACAAGTTTTGTCCTTTATGTTAACACCCCATTTCAAGCGGTATCATTTTACACTAAAATTGATGAGTTTTGTACTTAATATTTCAAAATCAAGCATGTTATGCCCTTTAGCCCTAACTCGGTTATGGTTAGGTTTTTATGTTAAATTAGATTACACAAAGGTAAGTTGGTCTTTGTACTTACTCATTATTATATACCTATTTCTTTGTTACTCTCTCTTAAATCTTACACTCTCTACCACCATTCAACACCGCTTCAACCACCACCATTATCACCATCACCACCACAATAAAAAAAACCCCAGCCACGGATGAAAATCTCAACCACCATCGTAACCATCGTTCAGCCCCTACATTGCATCACTCAGACTCGTGTCGTCAATGGCGGATCTAGCCCTATTTACTGGGTTCCTAGGAACCCACTCGGCTTGTAATTTTTAGGGAGAACCTGTATAGAATTTATAGAATTTTTAGTGAAAACCTATATATTTTTAGTGGAAACTATATAGGAACCCACTGGAAAAAAACTTCTGGATCCACCACTGCGTGTCGCCGCTCAAATCAAGTTCTATTATACCTGGTCCAATACCAGTCAGGTATATCACTACGTATTCCTATTAATTTGCTAAAAAAAACTGTCGCCGCTCACTGCTTAGACACACAATGGTTACTAGATATATTTGCTAACTGTTGGCATGCAAACCATGGCGATGGTTTGTTGTTAACCAAACTAAAGTGAACTTAGTTCTGACACTTTCTAAACTCAAAACTAAAGTTAACTTATTTATGAAATTTCCCCAACAACTACTTTCATGCAATCACAGACCTTAAATAGAACTTTGAACTACAACTGGAAAGTCTTAGATTAATGCAACGCCAAAGTGGGGACTAGCAAACACCCCAAATCAGTTACCCACACTATGATAAATAGTTGCCTACTGAAATATTTGATAATTAACTTACTAAAAAGGGTTAAGCGTAGTATTAAACATAAAGGGTTACTTCATTAGAATTAGTAAACATAAGTAATATTAAACCTACTGAGAAACTTTGGAACACTTGAGGATGTCGATCTGCAATTGCTTGTAGCTGCTCCACGTCGTTCTTGTTCCAAATTAAGACAAAACAAATGTGATATGTTATGAGAATCTAAAGCATGATCATCATATATATGAGAGATTAATAATAAGACAATAACTAACGGTCATGTAGTGGAAACAATGATCATCATATTCACGACAAGCCACCACATTCAGAAACAGGTACTCGCGATCCAGATACAAGACTCGTGACTCAAATTCATCATCAAAAGGGGTCATGTACAATTACTTGCATAAAAAAACATATCTAAAAAAGTGTCAACACAAACCCTCTTCAATTCACAACATGAAAAATGATTATTCATCGGAAAGTACGGAAGTAGCCTAATATAGATACTGCCACAAGAAGGAAAACACAGTTTTTCTAAAACAACGTATGCTTTAGTTAGCAAGAACGCCCCAGATTTGTTTATAACTTGGCTAATAGATACTGCCACATTAGCTTTCAAATAGGGAAAAACAAAGTTTTAACAATGTCTAATTTCTATATTTCTAGTTAGACGTAACTCACACTTAATGAGAAAAGAGACACACATGTGTTTGCAAACACAAAACAAAGATTTTTAGTTCTTGTTTTCGTTTTCACTTGCGTACCAACAGCAAAACATAGGCAGCCAAGCCTTTATTAACCATAAAGACACACATAGATATAGTGGGCTTGTATGGTAAAATTACTTACACCCTCTCCTTTGGCGTTAGACAGAAACATCGCCCTCGTCCTCGTCCTCGCCCTCGTCCTCGTCCTCGTCCTCGTCCTCGCCCTCGCCCTCGCCCTCGTCCTCGTCCTCGATAATACCACCACTATAACCATTGGGGAATTTGAGGATCTCTCTATAGAACTCATCGAGAGTCAAGTCCGAATATTGGGTAAGACCCCAGGTATGTGTTTTTAGGTTTTTATTTGCAAGATGAGCATCTATATGACGGAGATTTAATTGAAACGACTTGAATCTCATCTTCTTCTCAGCTTCGGTTTCGTAATTTTTGTTGTACTTTTTGATCCAGTCCTCAAAACGATCCTCGTCAGATTTGACGGATGATGCAGCCATCGCTCCTGTATTTAAAAAAATTGCTGGATAATCAAATTAGGAGGAAATTTATTTTATTTATAACACACGCTGCATATAACTAACTACTTTTGAGAGGTAAATAAAACTTATTAATTCAAGCTATACAAGAATCAAAGCATATGTAACCTGATAATCCCTAATTCGTCTGAACGAGATGAAAGCGATTAGGTTTGATTTTGTGTAACGCACCCATATTATCGGGTCCTTGCCGCAAAACATAATAAAAAATAACAATAATAATAATAATATGCATGATCTTAGTTCGTTCGTTAGTTTCACATATCATCACAACGTACGGAAACCCTAATTTCGGCATTATGTGCATCATTTACAGTCGAAAATTAAGATTACGAACACGGAAAGCACATATGCAAAACAAATCGTTCGTACCTGTATGTGGAGATAAGTTGAAATTGAATGCAGATCCGAGAACCAGATGACCGGTATTAGCCTATGATGCACTGGGACGGGTACAGGAACGGGGTACGGGGACGGGTACGGTAACGGGAAACGGCAAAACTAAAAAAATTCAAGAAGCGGGGACGGGTACGGAAATAAAAACATACAAAAAATAAATATATATTAAAGATAATGTAACACAAAACCCCAAAATGGTTATATATTGATGAAAAGTTCAAAAATCTCATATCTTCCTAATCTAATTAGTTATCGATAGCGAATAGCGACAACATACCTATATGCTACGTAGCGATAGCGATGAAATAGCGCTCGCTATTTCGGTGTTTAGCGATAAGGTAGTTTAAAATTTAAGAAATAAAAAATAGCTATCTATATAATTTTTTTTATATATATAATGTTAATTTTATACCTTTTTATGTATAAATTTATAAGTTTAAGGACCAAATGTAAGCTAGTGAAAATATGGGGATTAAATGTTAAGATACACAAACTAATTTTACACTTTTTATGTACATTTTACAAGTTTTAGGGAGTAAATGTAACTTAATGAAAGATAGTGTAAGGCCTCCCAATCCAAGATCTCACTCAGCTAAAGCAACCAACAGGTGTGCGGAATCCACCTGATGATCAACCACTGTAGATGAAACACTAGAATGCAAAGATTTGTGAGAGAAATCAAGAATACACTGAGTATTCTTGATGAAGAAGATGAATGACGTCACACACACAGTAGCCGCCAGACAAAACACACACAATGATTAGGGTTAGAAAGGTGCACAGAATTTCACACAGAATCGCCTCCTTGTCTATTCCACATAAAGGTATATATACAAGGCAAAACCTGGACTTTCAAGACAAACTAGAAAGCCCGGACAATACAAACTACACAAACAAAACTCTGACTTTTGTCCTAGACAAAACTCAGACAAAATGCTATCCTAAAACTTGGACAAAATGTCCAAGGATAAACTTGGGACTATCTTTCATCAAATGTACAATAAAGACCCTAATAAATGGGAGACATGCACTTATCACCTAAAGTGCATTAACAAACTCCCCCTTGATCAGTGCATGGTCTTCATTGGACTTGAAATCTTCATACTTTCTTCGAGTACTTGCTGCCTGGTTTTTCACACAGAACTGCACGAATTTGATGTATTGGTCAGCTAACGGTTGATCTTCTTCAAAGGAATGCAACGGCAGACGTCTTAGCTTCTTCAAATCCTCCATCTTGAGATGAACGATCCAGATGCACACAGCTTCTTCAAATCTTCCATCTTGAGATGAATGATCCATATGCACACAGCTTCTTCAAATCTTCCATCTTGAGATGAACGATCCAGATGCACACAGCTTCTTCAAATCTTCCATCTTGAGATGAACGATCCAGACCTGAAACACTTAACACCGGATTAAGAATCTTAACCCCGGAGACACTCAGCCCAAACCTGGATCCCAAAAATAATTCCAATACCCCGGAATCAACAATTGAAATATTAAACAACCAATATTTAATACTTTGTATTTCAAAAACACGATCATTCAGAACAACTTACTTCAAAACTTATACTTTTGGAAAAATATCACAACTTGGAAGCAGATTTACCGAAACACCATAAAATGACGTGATTACCCAGACACTTAGATGGATCTTGCACGACCGATTTTTATACAAAAAGACTTATTTTAAGATTACCTAACTTGATGTTTAACACCTTATTAAAGAATGTTCACAACCCTTAGAGAATTTTCAAAATGATAACTCGCACATAGAAACAAGAAAGCAAAATCTTTTTGATGTTTTTTTTTTTTTTTGAATTTTTGACTGAATAAAGAAATTAAACCTACGAACGTATTTACACTAATTATCTTTTTGTGAAATCGGAGCAAAGGGATCATATCGGTTTTTCTGTCAATATCCAACACAAGAACATAGATTATCAGTTTAAGCTCTTAGAATGATATTAACAGTTCAAGACGTTCAACGGTATTGTGGTCCACTTAAGCTTTAGCACGCTTTCGAACACTGTTTTCGAGATATGCGATTAAGTGTATTAATAACTGATTGTAACTATGTTTACCCACCTCAGAATATACTCCCGTATCAAGGTATGCACGAGAGATCATCTTACTGGTGAGTATACCATTTATCATCTGTTTTGACGTATAAACTGATGTGAGATACTCACTTATTTAGAATTGAAAAACAAGTCCTTTGTGATAGAATCACTTATTGAGGAGGAACTTGAATTTCAGATGCAACGGGCACAGGAGAAAGTCCATGAACAGGTTAGTACCATCGTACAGATAAAGAGACGAACTTGACTCCCGCATAATTTTGTGGGACATGTGATTGTTTATCACTTATTGCGGTCGAATGTATCATGTATTAAGGATATTTACACGTATGTATGGTATCATGGAAGATCTAGACTTGCGTCCCCGTTATTTTCGGTAAAAGAAACAACCATGATACCCAGATGATAAACAGCATAAAGACCACGTATCTCAGAACCTCGGCAATCTATCAAACGAAATTACGGTACCAAGACCATATATCCGAGAGATGTACCACATAAGTTACGCAGTTCATTATGTTTATATACCAAAAACAGGTTCTTATTGACGCGTAAAACCTACCGAAGCAACATATAATGAAGCTGTTACAGTAAACGGTTAATTTTATATATTACTATAATCCTGCACCAAATACGACTAACCGATGTACTATCATATCCCTTATATCTCAATACGACTTCATTTTATATTTTTCAAATGTTTTTGCATTTTTTCTTAAAATTTATCCTACAACTAAGTAAAATATTTTTGGAGTTTTTCAATTTTTGGAAAGCGGTAAGAACTGTACAGAAAACATAAAATAAAGTTTCTATGCAAGTTTTGAAAAGCATTTTACTCGGGGTTGATCATGCCAATCATTCGGACCAGATTTTCAAATCTAGCCCGATCGAATGTCTTAGTAAACAGGTCGGCAAGATTATCCAAGGTGTCTACCCTAACCACTTCTATTAAACCCTTCTCAGCACAGTCGCGAATGAAATGATGCCTAACATCTATGTGCTTAGTGCGTGAGTGATTAACTGGATTGTTAGTTATGGAAATGGCAGAGTTGTTATCGACAAGAATAGGAGTTCGAGTAAAATTCAAACCGTAGTCCCTCATCTGCTGTTGAATCCACAAGACCTGAGCACAACAGCTTGATGCAGCAATGTACTCGGCCTCGCACGTGGATAGAGAAACGGCAACTTGCTTTTTGCATTGCCAAGAGACAAGACGATTCCCAAGAAGTTGTGCGCCGCCAGAGGTTGACTTTCTGTTCATCCGGCACCCTCCGAAATCTGCGTCAGCATACGCCATCAAATCCAGACCACCTTCAGCTGGATACCACAATCCAAGCTTAGGCGTCCCTTTCAGATATCTGAAAATACGCTTGACCGCTTTCAAGTGAGACTCCTTCGGAGTTGATTGGTACCTAGCACACAAACAAACAGAGAACATAATATCTGGTCGTGAAGCAGTAAGATACATTAGCGAACCTATCATTGCTCGATATAGAGTCGGATCCACTTGAGGATCTTTCTCCTTATCGGGTGAAAGCTTGTGATTTGTTGGGAGAGGCGTGTCATAGGGTAAGCTATCTTCCAATCCAAATCTTTTGAGAATCTCGTGGACATACTTTGTCTGATGCACGTACGTCCCGGTTTTCCCTTGACTCAGTTGAAGACCTAAAAAGAAAGATAACTCGCCCATCGCGCTCATTTCAAATTTGGACTTCATCACCGCTTCGAACTCACGACACAATTCTTCATTTGAAGAACCAAAAATTATGTCATCAACGTAAATTTGCACGATCAAAAAATCTCCCCCTTTCTTCAAAATGAACAGTGTGGAGTCAATTGCACCACGCGAGAACCCATGCTCTAATAGATGCTTTGACAACGTCTCGTACCATGCTCGAGGGGCCTGATGAAGACCATAAAGAGCCTTGTCCAACAGATAGACCTTATTGTCTAACCCTGGAGCTTCGAAACCCGGCGGTTGGGACACATACACAGTTTCATGCAATTTCCCGTAAAGGAAGGCGCTTTTCACATCCAACTGATAGACTTTGATACGCATGTGTGCAGCAAAGGCTAGAAACAAACGAATAGCTTCCAGTCTTGCCACCAGTGCATATACTTCGGTATAATCAATCCCTTCCTCCTGATTAAAGCCTTGAACAACCAACCGTGCTTTGTTTCTGACAACGACACCCTTATCGTCTTTCTTGCACTTGAAAACCCATTTCGGGTTGATTGCATGTTGGCCCTTTGGAAGATCGACCAAATTCCACACCTTTAACTTGTCGAACTGAGCTAACTCTTCTTGCATCGCCTCACACCAAGAATTATCCTTCAGAGCCATTTGATAGTTCTTCGGCTCTATCTGAGAGATAAAACATTCATGTAGGCTAAGATTGTAGATTTCTTCTTTCTTGATAGCAGAGAACAGACATTGCATATCTGGAATACTCCTTCGCGTTTGCACTCCCGCATTTGGATTCCCAATAATATTATCAACAGGATGATGAATATTTGTTCTTGGAACTGGGATTGCCGGAGCTTGAAGATTGTTTCCCAAATTAGATTGAATCTCCCCCTCAGCATTTGCACTACTACTAGAAGCTTGATCATTTCCAGAAGACGCATTAACATTTGGATATGCTGAGAAATCAACGTAAAGATCACCACTTGTAGTTTGAGCAGTTGCATTGGGGATCTGCTCAGCAACAACTTCGTTTACGAGCGAAGAATCAGCGACTGGATCTCCTGAGTGAACATTCGAAGACACATTAGTAGGAATACTTGCTCTCCAGCTTGCATCCACTTCATCTTTGTTCACAAGATGTGTGTAGACAACCTCCGAATCTTCTTCTGAAACATCAGGAAGATCAAATGAATCAAATAGTTTATCATAATCATAACCGCTTTTAGGACCGAATTCGGACGGTGGAGGATCGTAACTCAAAGGAGTTATATCAAACACGATCTCCACTGTATGCTTCTTAATGTTATAAACGCGTTTGTTGGGAGTTCCATTGGCATAACCGAAAAAGAACCCAACTTCACCAACTTCTCCCATTTTAGGAGTATCTTTGGTCCGTTTGATAACACACTTGATCCCAAAAGGTTGAAACCCAGATAAGTTCGGTTTCTTGTTTTCAAGCAATTCATAACACGTTTTATCTTCTCTTTTGACCGTAAGCACATGATTTAACACATAACATGCAGTGTTTACCGCCTTGGCCCAGAAGAAAATTGGCAATTTTGACTCAGAAAGCATAGTGCGGGCCGCCTCAATCAGGGTACGATTCTTCCGTTCTGCAACTCCGTTCTGTTGAGGAACATATGGAGCGCTGAACTGATGAACTATTCCCATTTCCCGACATAACTCATCCATATAATGATTTTTAAACTCAGTGCCGTTGTCACTTCAGATTTTCTTAATAGGAAGTGAATAATTTTTCTCAAGTTGTTTGAATAAATCTCTTAAAATACCAGCAGTTTGATCCTTTGTTTTTAAGAAAAATACCCATGAGTAACGTGAGAAATCGTTAGTGACAACTAAGCAATAAGACATCCCACCAATGCTAGCAACATGGATCGGGCCGAAAAGATCCATGTGAAGCAATTCAAGTGGTTTTTGGATTGAGTTAACTGTTTTCGGTTTATGAGGCTTTCGTTTGATTTTTCCTGTTTCACATGATTCACATTTGTTGTGCATATTGAAACTACGTAAAGGAACCCCCAACACTAAGTTGTTTTTCACTAAGTGGTTCATTTTTCGCAGATGCACATGGCCCATTCTCCTATGCCAGAGATACGATTGATCTTCAGTCGCCTTCGAAAGTAGACATGTCACTGGAGCAGACGAGTTAACCAATGGGCGCATATCCATGACATATGTGTTATTCACCCTTGGAGCCCTCATAACGATCCAATCTTCAGGGACAACAAATCCCGGACGCAAAACGAAGCAAGCTTTATCAGTGAACAACATCGAGTACTTGTTATCACAGATTTGAGAAACCGACATCAAGTTATGCTTCAGTTCTTCAACGTAGTTCACTTTATGCAGCGTAATTTTTCCATTTGACACAGAACCTTCACCGGTGATGTAACCACCCTTCTCACCGGCAAAATTCACATAACCACCACGAATTTGTTTAAAATTGTTCAATAACTCTTTATTTCCTGTCATGTGTCTGGAACAGCCACTATCGATATACCAAATATAGATAGCTCTTTCCATAGTTTTGGTATCCGTAATTTTGATTCCTGGGTGGCTCAAAATTTCTACCAATTCTATGAACATCATCGTGTCTTGAGAATGATCGTGGATGATTATCTGAATGCTGTCTTTGATTTGGAAATCGGGGGGGGGGGGGGTGACGCATTTCGATCATTCACGAATTTGTTTTGTGCATGAGGTCTAACATAGCTGTTGTTCGAACCTCCAGAACGTTGGTCATTCTCATGTGTTTGGAAAGTAACATGATTTTGTCGTCTGTGAGGGGTTTTCTCACGAGTATCATGTCTTTGAGATGAACTTTCCGATCCTTCACCACGATTAATAACAACTGGTTTCTTCTCGTGAACCTGATTTTGTTGTGATTTAACGTTTGTTTTGAAAACTGGTTTTACTTCTTGTTTAATCACTTTGTTAGTCTCAACCTTCTGATTTTTACCGTTTTTCTTTTCAACATTAACTACTTCATTTTGTGGTTTTTCAACAAAAGGTTTCTTTTGATCAGGATCAACAAGAGATTTACCCTTGTCATCTGGACAATATGCTGCTAAGTGTCCTTTCCCACGACACTTATAACATTTGCGAACTTTCGCAGCATTCTTTGAACGTTCCTCATGACTGGTCGAAGATGATGAGACGTTAGTGTGATTTTTCAAAATTTGGTTGACAAACTGAGAGTTTGAACCTTTTTCGATTTTTACTTCTTCTTTGACAAAGTCCTCCCCTTTAACAAACTCAGTTTTAGGAACATTTTTCAAAGCCTTTTTAGTTTTCCCACGTGACTTTGGTTTTGACTTCTCATTTTGAACTTGATTGAAAATTTCCAAAATCTTATTGCTTATCAAATTTTCAATGTTTTCAAGATTCACCTCATTTTTCTTTGAAATTCGACTCATCTTCGACTGATCTGAGTCAGTAACTTCATCTGGCTCAAATTCTGACTCACTTTGCGGTTCAACCGTCAGAGGGGTCCTTGGCACAAAATTTGCCAATTCAGGATCAATGCTTGGCATCGATGTATAGTTATGGTTTACCGGAGGGGGCACCTTAGTATAACCAATGCCGAACATTTCTTCCTCAGATTCTTTGAGACGTTGGCTGTTAATACAGAAATTCATCACTTCGGATGAATCCCTGAACTTTTCAATCTTTCGTTGCAAATCTAAAATCAGATTATCTTTTTCCAAAATGATTTTGTTCTTTTCCAAAACACAATTTTGATTCATTTCAAGTTCAGATTTTAATTCTTGATTTTTAAGATTTCCCTGAGCCACAAGTCTCTCAAATTCAGAGATATCATTTTTCAGTGCTTTTATCTTAATTCAGTGTTCTTTATCCGAATTAGACAAAACAGCAATGAGTTCTCTGGATTTTTCTAAATCTGTAATTAAGTTTGTGTTATGAAGTGCATATCTATCTATATTTGCGACAAACTCAACACATCTAGCACATCGCTTATCTACAGAAGATGATTTTACCTCAATGCCAGCCATGAAAGCACACGCTTCGCTTTCTCCGGATTTTTCTTCCAACCTTTTAGCTTCTGCATCCACAAATTGCTGCATTTCAGCTGTGGAGATGTTGAACTCAAAGCGTTCTCCTTTTCTCCATCTTCTGTTTTGTCAGCCTTTTCAACAGACTCTTCATTCGGGTTATCTTCATTCTCAGAAACATTTCCCGAATTCAACTCTTCCCCAAGAACCTCAGCTACAACTGCAAGTTCCTCAATGCTAGTCTCTTCGACAATCTCTTCACACACTTCTTCAGCTACAACCGCAAATTCCTCAATGCTAGTCTCTTCGACAATCTCTTCACACACTTCTTCGTTGACAATTTCAGCTATAAATTCTTGTGACACAATAGCTCCTGAAATGTCTTCCAATGCACAACCCCAGTCGTAAGGCTCAGTCACTTTTTGTAAAGATTGAGCCACCATAGCATTGTTTCTTGAAGGTGTAAGATTTTCAGAACCACTTGGACGAGCACTTGAGTTTGAAGTAGTTGCTGAATTGTTGTGAGGTCTTGAGTTGTTTCCTTGAGAGTAGTTTTCTCTGGTCGATCTTTCCATCTTCGGCTTCCGACAATCACGTGCGAAATGCCCGTAGATGCCGCAGTTGTGACATTTCACCTTTGACATGTCGACTCCCATTCGAGTCTTTGTCTGACCTCCTATGAACTTCCTACCCGTCTTCAACAGAAACTTCTTCGCTCTACGGACTAACAGTGCCATATTGAGTTGTAGATCAAGTTCTTCCATTTCGTCTTGATCTATCTGATCAAAGTCCTCATCGAACTTGACGGTTCAACGAGCTTTCCAAGACAGAAGTTCTCGTAGGCAGTCATAAAGGACGCCAAAAGGCTCATGTTTTCTTCAATCAACTTTAAACAGCTTGCATCTACCTTTGGAATGTTCAAGCTTGTTACTTGAGATTTCTGAGCTCCACTAGAAGAGTACATTCCTTGATTGGAATTTGTTGTTCCACTTGAATTGACATTGTTGCTTATAAAGGCGTGTTCACTAGAGGGAACTTCATTCTCTGAATATAGGGCAACACCGGCTCCTCCATTACTACCCTTATCCATCGGTTTTGAAGCTTTATATAACTGAGGATCTTGGATCTTCTCGAAATCGGATGCTTGATCTTCCATATTCCAAGCATAACCCTTCAGTTTTTGTATAACTTCTTCCAATGAGAGCTCCTCATAGAGAACACCTTCTCTAATCAAAGCGGTGTACATATTCCATTCTTTGGAAAGGCAATTCAGAAACTTCTCAACCTTCTCAAATTCAGTGTAGATACCCCCTTGACTTCTATCAAGTTCGCTCAACAAATGATAAAACCGGTTCACTGTATCATCAAATGATTCATTTCTTAAAGCTTTAAAAACAACGAATTGAGTCTTCAAACGTTCGAGTCGTCGTTTCTTGTATATTGCATTTCCTTCATAGCGCACGATCATGCTATCCCACAATTCCTTTGAGCTATTTCTCTTACGGAACGTATGAAGTATAGATTGCGACATTGCCATCGTTATCATTGACATAGCTTTCTCTTCACAGTCAAAAAATCTCTTTTGGTCGTCAGTGAGTGCCAAATACGTATCAATCGTCAACGTACGTACTGGAGTAGCTCCACATCCTTTAACAATACACAACCAGATTTTGATGTCTTTTGCTCGTACATACCTTTCAAAACGCTCCTTCCACTCAGGAAAATCAAGCTCGTTTATCAACAAAGGAGGTTTGTCGTTATTCCCTACCTCAGCATTGTGCTTGAGGTTTTGCACCATTGCAGTCAGATTGTTGTTTGCCATTTCAGAAAACAACAGTAGGTTACCAAGCAAGAACTATGTCACTGAAAAGTTTTTCTAAGTCCAAACTCGGAGAGGAGAGAAAACACGGAGTGAAGTGTCTAAGCTTTAATCAGAGTGTGAAACCCGGATCACAAAAACCTGAAATAAAACACAAACAGAAAACTCGGACACTACACTGTTAGGAATTTAAACTCAGACCACCTAATAAAAGATCAAAGATCGGACTCACTAAGAATATAAAACTCGGACTGGTAAAAAACCTAAGACTCAGACTCAAAGAACCAAGTAAAAGTCGGACCTAATAATACTAAATAAAAAAAATCGGACTCAAGAACTAGCAAAACTACTAAAGTCGGACTACTAGTTACAATAAACTCGGACTCAAGGGACCTAAATGAAACTCGGACACAAGTGAACTAATAATAAACTCAGACACTAATAATAAGACAAAAATACGGACTCTATGATTATAAAATTAAAAAAGTTCGGACACAAAGAAAAAAAAAGGAAAAATTCGGACTGGACACTAACTTAAAAGGTCGGACTCTAGGACTACCCTATCTAAAGAAAAATTCGGACTCTTTAATGAAGACAAAATTCGGACCTAAGGAAGTTATAAAAATTTCGGCTCTCTAAAATTAATAAACAAAAGTCGGACACTATGATAATAATAATCTAAAAATCGGACACTAATAATAAACTAAAACTCAGACTAAAAAGTAAGAGTTAAAACTAAAAGTCAGACTCTAATAATCCTAAAATTCGGACTAAGGGACTATTAAAAGTCGGACTATAGATTCAAGGGACTATTACTCAAAACTCAGACTCAAAACTCAGACTAAGGGACTATTAAAAATCGGACTCTCTATAAGAAACAAAAGAAATTCGGAACTAAATAAAGGACACTGAAACTCGGACTAACACTAAAGTTCAGACTAACACTCTTAAAAATTCGGACAAGGTAATAGCTAGAACAAGTTAAACTTCGGACTGGATTGGAGTTTTGAAACTCAGAAGAACCAATCTCCGGACTATCTCCCCAATGTGACTACACACTGGTTCAACAATACCCCAGAGACACAAACACAGAAATTAAACCACGGACAAAGTTTCCAAAGATCAAACTCAGAATCTTTTTCAACCTTCAAACTCTGTATGATGAAGAACCAAAAACCCCTGTAAAACCCAGATGAAGAACAACACTAATAATCACCAAACTACTCAAAATCCATCATCAAATCACTAGATATGAATGAAGAATCATGAATAACACACAAAAACTCACTAAACACTCACTAAACCCGATCAAAGATTGAACTTTCCTCACAAAAACCTTCAAACTAAGAAACACCTACAGTAGTATGAGCACACTGCTCTGATACCACTTGTAAGGCCTCCTAATCCAGGATCTCACTCAACAAAGACAACCAACAGGTGTGCGGAATCCACCTGATGATCAACCACTGTAGGATGAAGAACTAGAATGCAAAGATTTGTGAGAGAAATCAAGAATACACTGAGTATTCTTGATGAAGAAGATGAATAACGTCACACACACAGTAGCCGCCAGACAAAACACACACAATGATTAGGGTTAGAAAGGTGCACAGAATTTCACACAGAATCGCCTCCTTGTCTATTCCACATAAAGGTATATATACAAGGCAAAACCTGGACTTTCAAGACAAACTAGAAAGCCCGGACAATACAAACTACACAAACAAAACTCTGACTTTTGTCCTAGACAAAACTCAGACAAAATGTTATCCTAAAACTTGGACAAAATGTCCAAGGATAAACTTGGGACTATCTTTCATCAAATGTACAATAAAGACCCTAATAAATGGGAGACATGCACTTATCACCTAAAGTGCATTAACAGATAGAGGGGTTAAAAGTTAAAATCCATAAATTTATTTAACCCTAAAAAGGCTCAAACGCAACAAACACGCACCCACTCTTCTTCCTGGTTTCCAACAGGTTTCAGGCGAAAATTGCAGGTTTCCGGCCAGAAAAATAAACGGAAACTTGACGGAAATGTTTCCTGCACGTCCCCAAACCCCGTCCCCTTCTGCAGCACGTTTCCAGGCCGTACCCAACATGCCTGGGACGTTTCCCGGCCGTCCCCGTGCCGTTTCAGTCCCCTAGCAGTCCCCGGGACGGGAGACGGCACCTCAATGGCGTTTACGTGCTTCCGAGGTATTAGCAGGATTTGGGGGAACAAGGTTAATCTGGAAAAATCTTTTTGTATGGGCTTAGGTGTAAGGCTACTAAGACATAGGCTTAGGGTCCCATTCTACTCTTTTATTTTATAGTTTTAGTCCCTGAAGTTAACACCCGCTCACAGGTTCAGTTTCTATTTCAAAAAATTCAACACTTCAGTCCATGACGTTGTCAATTTGATTCAATTAAACCCCTGGGGCGAACTGCCGTTACTTCACCGTTACTAAACTTGTTAAATGACTATAATACCCTCCAGGGACCAAAAGTGCAAGTACTAAAACTGTACTCTACTCAGGGACTGAACCTATGAGCGGATGTTAACCTCAGGGACTGAAACTGTACTTTACTCTTCTTCTTCTTCTTCTTTATAACTCTCTGAACATGGAGGTTTGAAGGGGAATCCACACTTGCAGATTTGATTCAAAGTAAAGAGTTTCCTTATAATGTTGATAACCCGTCTCAAGATTAAGTTTTGGTTTCTCGATATTGGATTCTATTAAGATCGAATTTCAAGTTTCAACCCTCTTGACCCATTCCCTTTATAGCTACATTTTTTGTTTGACCCGTTTGAGATAAAGCACAATCCAAAGCGATCCGTTAAAAACAAATGAGTCAAAATTGACACCTCTATTTATGATGGGTGCATTGCGCATTAGATCGGCCCAAAGTACTAGTCTTAAACTTTTTCTTTTATCCGAATATTGTTTAAAGTATTGCAATCTTAATACATATTTCCTGCAAAAATGTGTACAGGTTGAATCAATGATTCTCGGGGAGGTGCAAGACTTACCAAAAGGATTAGAACGAGAAGATAAGATCATTCAAACGATTCTCAGGCAACTCTTGTTTGCATTAGACGATCTTCACTCAACAGGGATTGTTCACCGAGACATCAAACCACATAATGTTATTTTCTCTGAAGGTATATGTGACATCTTTTTTATTCCAAATTCGCCAAATTTCTACTCCAAATGTTATGTATTGATCCGTTTTTTAATATCAGGGTCTCGAACATTCAAGATTATCGATCTTGGAGTTGCTACATATTTAAGAGTTGGCAACAATTATATTCCAAAAGAGTTTCTTTTGGACCCAAGGTGTTAAGGATTACAATTTCAAACGTTTTAATTTGTGGGTCTCGTTTACGAGAGATGAAGACGACATCCACGAATCTCCATAAATGTTTTAGGATTGTTCTTGAAGCCTAAATATTGAAACTTTTTCAGATATGCAGCACCTGAGCAATATATTATGAGTACACAAACTCCATCTACACCATCGGCTCCTGTTGCAACTGCACTGTCTCTGGTTCTATGGCAGGTATGGTAGCATACAATTTAAGGGTCGCAAAATGGGCTGGTCAGCTGGGTCTTGTGTAACATGTTGAAATGGGTAGTGTTTGACCTGAAACACTATATGTTAAAAACTTGTCCAGTTCCTGGAGAAGAAGGAAGGATTTAAAGGTGAAAATGAGGGCTTTTAGAGGGATCATATTTGTTACAAGAGTTTCTAAAATACAAAATTACCATAATGCCCTTTGTTTTCTAGGTGAAAGGACAGAAATGCCCAAGTCAACTTACAGTTGACCGACAAGAAGTAGGGGTGTGCGTGGGTCGGTTTGGTTCGGTTTTTACTATTAACCATAACCATAACCGCTAGTTCGGTTATGCAGTTTTGGTAACCATAACCATAACCAAACTTCGGTTACGGTTAATCGGTTATGAAGTCGGTTATGGTTCGATTTTGGTTAATTTCGGTTAAGTAACCAAGCAAGGTTTGAAATAAATAGGTTTGTGCATGATTTGAACTTAGCTTGAGCCTTTTTATAAGATAATATAGACTAAATTTTTTGGTTAAACTACCGATTTGGGGTTATTTTTAATAAGGTAATTCTCAAACAAAAAAAAATTATGGACATAACACCTTAGTTCTTAATCAAAATAAATGGCATCTACATCAAGATCATTTTGTTACTAACATAATTTTATCTTAGTAAAAACCCTCTATATGGTTTTGTAAAACACAAATCCATTATATAAAGTTAACATTACAAGTTCGGTTCGGTTCGGTTCGGTTTCGGTTATATCGGTTAACCAAAGCTTCATAACCATAATCGATTGAGCGGTTATACAAAGTTTCTGTTGGTGCATTCATCTGTCGTCTTCGTCTTATATCGAGTCTTGGACTTGTTGCGGTTCTGTTCGTGCATAAAGTAATATATGTAGGTTTCTCTTGAAAGTGGAACTTGTAGGTTTCTCTTGAATGGTTTCTCTTGAAGTTGACATGTGTGTTTTCAAGAGAAACCAGGAACACTATAAATAGGCATGAGAGCTATTCATTTGTAATGATTCCAGATTTGATACCGAGGTGCTGCCGGTATTCCTTGTGATTGTAATTGCTATTAAATCAATACACAAGACGTTTAAAGTGATATTCAAGCTGTTTTTACATCCGTTTCTTAGTTTCCGCCTCTGAAACGGACTAGAGCTCTTCCGAACGACTCATTCAGGTCGTAATTCGATCCTACAAGTGGTATCAGAGCTCAGGAGGAAGAGATCTTGCCAAAACAGCCTGTTTTCATCACTTTTTCTGATTTCTACACCATTCTTTTCAAAATTAAAAATTTTTCACGGTTAAAATCGGCTCAAATTCACACATATTATGCGCAATCATGTTTTAACGAATCCTGGAAAGTTTCATCATTAAAATCGATCTAAAACTTGATTTTTTCGGTGGTTTATCTTGAAATTCGTTCGACATTTGCTGACATCATCTGGCTTTCTCTTGAAAAAGTCAGGTTTCTCTTGAATCTGACTTTCTCTTGAAAATTCCAAGTGGTTTCTCTTGAACATTACATCAGGTTTCTCTTGAACATCAGGTTTCTCTTGAACATTCCATCAGGTTTCTCTTGAACATCAGGTTTCTCTTGAACATTCCATCAGGTTTATCTTGAAAGTGTGTTTTGAGTGAAATTTGTCGGGATTGTTTGAAAAATGGCAGAAATTTTTGATGAAAAAGAAAACCATGATCTTGAAAGGATAAATGATTGGTATCGAGGATATTTCAGTAGTCATTATCAAGGTTTGTCCAAGAATGTTTGGGTTAACCAGTTCAAATGTTTTCTGTGTAAGAAAGATGAAAAATTAGATGATCTGGAGAAGCGATTTGATCGTTTGATTGACCATTTGAAAGAAAACAAGATAATGATATCAGAAGCTGAAATAGTATCAAAGTTTGCTAATGGATTACCAGCTGAATGGGATGATTTTTTGGAAAATCTAAGAAAGAATTCTAGTTTTTCAAAATTATCTTTAAGTAAATTCATAAGTAAACTTACAACACATAGATATGATAATGAAGAGAAAAAGAAAGGGTTGTTGAATAGTATAGAAAATAATTTGAAAAAATTAAGTTTGGATGTGGTTGTAGAACTGAACAAAAGAGTCTGTGTGTGTCTTAGTGCAAAAGATGTTATGAAATATGATATGAAGAGGGGTTGTTATATTGATGAGAATGCAAATCCTCTTGATTTCGTTAAAATCTTTTGTGCAGGAACTTACAAAACAGAGACAGAGCAAGTTACAAAGAATGAAGAATCTGTGAAGCTTGGATCTTCAAGTTCAGAATCAGTGTGCTCTAAATGTGACAACTTTAAGGCTGATAATGACAAACTCTTGAAAGATGAGGAAAGTTTGACATTGGAAGTCAAAAAGTTGAAGGATGAGAAGCAAGCTGATATTAACCAGATTCTTATGTTGCAGGAAAATTATGAAAAGCTTAAATCTGAAAATGTTAAACTGTTAAATGACTTGAACAGTTTGACACTAGAAAACAAAACTTTTGAAGAAAAAATTAAAAGTTTTGAAAATGAAAAATCGAAGATTGAAAAAGTTTTTCAAAGTCAAATAAAAATTTTAGAAGATGAGAGAGATATATTTGGTAAAAACAATTTTGAAAAACAAATTGAAATCAATTCTCATCTTGAAAAGATTATTCGACTTGAAAAAGAGGCAGAATGTGCTCAAAAGAAAATCAAAGAATGGGAAGGAAAGTTGAAGGTTTTTGTGAATACTTCAGCTATTCCCTGCCCAAAACCTTTAAATTCAGTTCCAATAAGTGACGATGTTACAAACTATGATAAAGTCATAGTTGAAGATTGCGATGAAAAATCTGATGATGAAAAAGAAAAAATTGGCAAAAAGAATTTATTTTTGAAGTTAAAAGAAAAATTTCAAGAAACTTTTCCACAATCAACCGAAAAGGGAGAATGCTCTAAGCAAAAACCTTTGAAGAAGAAAGTGGAACAGAAACAAAAAATTAAAAATTTGAAATATGTTCAAAAAGAGAATAACAGCTCATCAGATCGATCATCCAATCGCAATCAAAAACCACAAAAAGTAAAAAATGAAAACTCAAAAATTGTTGGTAATAAGTGGTGCAGGTTGGACCACAGTACTTTAAAGCCAAATCCAGCTTACAAGAGGAGAGATGGATATCACCAAGCCAAACAGTGCTTTGATCTGAATGTTTGGGCTGAAAATGGTGATTGGTACGATAACAGAGTGTGTTACCGATGTGGTTATCAAGGACACATTGCTGTTAACTGCCAGAGTTGGAGTTATGAGACAAGGAATTGCTATAACTGCCATATCAAAGGTCACATTGCCAGAGATTGCCTAAGGAGATCGAATGAAAGATCGAGGACTAAATCTCAGAAATGGCAAAGATACCAGCCTCTGTCAAGCCCAAAGAACAGAAAGTTCAAGAACCTAAAGTTCAAGAAAAGAAAGTGAAGCTTTCTCAGGGGCAAAAAGACAGACTGAGGAAGAAGAGGAAGAAGGCGAGAGAGTATCTCGAAAAGATTTTGTCCTCGGGTTCATCTGTTGGTAAAAATAAGAGTTCTGATGAATCGCTTTCCTCGACTGCAAAGTCAAGCAAGACGAGTTCATCAGATACAAATCTGAGGACAGAAGAGAGAAAGAAGAAGAAGAAAGTTGTTGGCGATGAATCTGACTCTTCAAAGTCAGACAAGCCAAGTTCAGGCAATGAATCTGGTGTGGTAAAGCCAGAAGAGCCAGTTGTTGAGGTAAAAACTGAGAGTTCTAGTCTAACAATGGATGAGGCAAACTTTCCACCATTGTTGAACAAGAATTCAAAATCACCCAAGGACAGTCAGGCTTGGGTGAATCTGTTTAAATATAAAAACCTGACTTGACGGAGCTCCCAAGTTGGTAATCGTTGAGCATGAATCGGCATCATTCTCTATCATGTTTGTATAATGTGTTTTTGAGAAATTTTGCAGGACTTGCCGGAACTCCCAGGGTTGTAAGCGTGGAGTAGGAATCGGCACCTTGAGAATTCAACCAAAAGATGGTAAATTGGTTGAAAAACAGGTTTGAGTTGTATGTTTGTGACTTTTACAAGTGGTTCAGAATTTGAAATGAATTGATCTTACAAGTGGTAAATCAGGGACATTAAGTTGTATCTGATTTTCTACAAATGGTTGAAAAACAATGTGATGATTTGATCCCCAATTTTACAAGTGGTAAAATCAACAAAACTTATTTTCCGGAAAAACCATTTTGATTAAAACAAACTTAAGTGTTTTGAAATCTTAATGGGAAAATAGTTTGTTGTGAGGGGGAGTTCTGATTGTTTATGCCAAGTGGATGGAGAATTGAGGCAATTTGATATCAGTTGTCAAGTTCTTGTATAGTTTGTTTTCAAATTTCCTAGAATGTGTTTGCATTTTAGGGGGAGTAAAATTTTCAGAAAATCCAAAAACATTTGAAAATTTGAAAAAGTCAAAAACATGATAAAATGAAAAATGAGTTTTTGTTGCATATAAGAGGAAATGATAGTACATCAGTGGACGATCACAACATGCTAAAGATTTGGTAAGATAAAAAGGTGATAAACGGTCTCACTGATGATGTGCCAGTAGATTTTTACACAGTTAGTAGATTGTGACGAGATATAAACCTAAATTTCAAACTTGCTTATATCGTGGGGAAACACCTCTCGGATATATGGGTAACCCCCGAAATCTCGTTTGAAAGGTCTCATAATCTGATATACTAGGTCTTTATACTCAATGATGTCTGGGGTATTATTCCGGGACTTCTGCTGAACGATGGTTCTGACCTAGTCCTTGGATAATACTTTTCACAAATGCTTGAAACATAGCATAAACCGTCAGCATGCTGATGAAACAATAAAATTGATAGTCGCTGCTGTTGTAGCTAAAAGATCCTCTAAAGGGGACATACCGTAAAGTCGAAGCTGATATCTCTCTGCGTATACGGAAGTATCGACCTGAGATCCCTCGGCCCTCGCATTACCTAATTTATATACAGATATCATTTGTGTCATAATTACCTGTAAGGCTAAATATTGGGATCTGGATACGGGAGTATATTCTGAGGTGGGACACGCGATTGAGTTTAAGTGCTTAAAACATTAATCTCGTATCTCGAAGCAGTTGAAATTTGTGTGAAAATTTAAGTGGATCAGTATACTGACAATCTAAGTGAATCGTTTAGAACTTAAAATGAAATGAAGCTTAACGGTGTTGGTGATTTGTCTTAAAAAAAAAAAAAACTGATATGATCCTCTTGCACTAACTCACAAAAATATTGTCTGTAAATATTTCTTTATTGCATTTCATTACATTCAAAAATCCAAAAAGATTTTAGTGTGTTTTAGCATAAAGTTTGTAAAATCCAAAAAGATTTTCGACAACTGATGTTGAGAAGCTGATTTTCAAAATTCCGAGTGCTAAACATGATGAACAAATGGTTTGGGTGAAAGTATTTGAGGATTGTTGAAATGAAATGAGAAAAGGTTTTGCAATATAAACGTTATTCCTGCAAGTGGTAAATTAGATTTGAAAATCTTATCCACAAATGGTTATCAGAAAATTTATTTTTGGGTAGAGTTTATGCAGGTTGGCCAGGTTTCGATCCCAGCAGATTGAGAGGGGGAGTCTGAAGACACCATGATATTCAACATTTGAGAGAGAGGAGTTTGTTGAAGATAAAGATAGAGAATGAGGATTCTTGCAATGACAAATACTTCAGAGGAAGATCGAAGACTGATAAAGACTGAAGATGCGAAGACTCGACACTTAAGACTCGTCAACATCTGAGGGGGGGTCTGTTGGTGCATTCATCTGTCGTCTTCGTCTTATATCGAGTCTTGGACTTGTTGCGGTTCTGTTCGTGCATAAAGTAATATATGTAGGTTTCTCTTGAAATTGGAACTTGTAGGTTTCTCTTGAATGGTTTCTCTTGAAGCTGACATGTGTGTTTTCAAGAGAAACCAGGAACACTATAAATAGGCATGAGAGCTATTCATTTGTAATGATTCCAGATTTGATACCGAGGTACTGCCGGTATTCCTTGTGATTGTAATTGCTATTAAATCAATACACAAGACGTTTAAAGTGATATTCAAGCTGTTTTTACATCCGTTTCTTAGTTTCCGCCTCTGAAACGGACTAGAGCTCTTCCGAACGACTCATTCAGGTCGTAATTCGATCCTACAGTTTCATAACCATAACCATTGGTTATATTGGTTATCGGTTATTAGTGGTTCGGTTATGTCGGTTATGGTTCGGTTATCGGTTATGGTGGTTAATTTGCTCACCCCTAACAAGAAGTTTGCCCCAGGGGTTTAATTAAATCAAATTGACGAAATAGAGTTCTTATGACAGATCAAGACTTGATGCAGATAGGTGTTTTCGTCTGAAGATAAACAATGACGAAAATGGTGATTTCGTCTGAGACCAGTGATTTCGCCCAGGGTGATTTCGTCAAGATCAAGATGATTTCGCCCAAGGTGATTTCGTCCAAGATCAAGTTGACGAAGTTGGGTGATTTCGTCAGCTGGGATTTCGTCGTAGGGTATCAACAGGAACCCTAGTGTTTCTTACCAGCCGCCAAGCACATCTCAAGAACACAAGCACCGTTTATTTTGCAGATTTGACGAAAATCATTGTATATATGATATTTGATGATGATAACTTGATTATTTAGGTGTGAAATACAAAACCCAACTCTTGTATATGTTCTGTTTCATCTAGACCCGAGAATTTCAGTCCAGATCTGGGTTTTTCACCATTTTTACATCTTGAACAAAAGCATAAAAATCACAGATCTAGAGCTCATGTGACTTAGTAAACGGTTAGATTTACTAAATCGGGTACCATGGCTCTAATACCAATTGTAGGACCGTTTTTCGTGACCGAAACCGTGATTATCATGATTATGTTCATAGACGGGAAGATTAGAGACGGATGAAATACTTACTTGTATAGATTTGATAACATAACAAAGCAAACCGACCCGATTAACAAGCTAACCGAACCATACCAAAGGAGTACACATCCGGGGAGAGACCAAGTGGTGATCTCTCCCTGTGAGGACTCAAACCTCTAAAACTTCCAAGTGTTTGAAATGACAAAGGGTTGCTATTTATAGCTACACCCCCTTTGTCTTTCAAACACACACGGTCAAACAAATAACCCTCTCGTTTGACCACTTCAAACGAGCGGGTCTATACACGTTCGTTAGACCGTTTCACTAACTATTACAAATTCAGCATAAAATAAATCTAATCTATTCGACAAGCATCGGACACAAAATCTGCATCAACATACTCTTTGTATTATATTGTGCCTGTTTGTTTGTGTAGTACAAGCCTAGCAGAGTTGCGTCTACCCTAGAGGTGATATAAAAAACGGTTTTTAACCGGTACCATATTAACCGGTTTAGGTTATTCAAAAACCACCGGTTCCTAACTGGTGTGTTGATATTTATGTATTAGCCGGTTTGTAACCGGTTATTAAAAACCGTTTTTTTAATCGTTATTAACCGGTTAACCGGTCCAATTTTACCTCAAAAAAGGCCCAGCTCTACAGAAACTGTTTTGGAACGTTGGAGGCTGAAAAAACTGGTCATATGACCGTTATAGCCTTAGGACGAGATTTTAGTGGGTTTTTGACCCACAAAACATGTATAAATAAGAGTTTGGCGCATTTGTTTAATCCCACTTTATTTCTAGCTAAAAAAAACGCACAAGTTTAATACGTTTTAAATGGCGAGTTCGAGTGCTCATGGCTTGGTTGCAGTGGCGGACCCAGGATTGTTTCTCATGGGGTGCGGAAATTTCTAGAATCGTTTGGGTCGGTTCATATAATAAAAAGAGTAAATTACAAGTTTTGTCCTTTATGTTTGTACCAAATTGCAGGCGCTGTCCTTTACCTTTAAATTTGACGAGTTTTGTCCTTAATGTTTCAATATCCTACACGTTATATCCTTTAACCCAAACTCAGTTAGATTTTTTGGTTAAATATGGTCATGTGACTTGCACATAAGGGCATCTTTGTCATTTTATCTTTCAGGGGCTATTTTGCAATGAATAATTATTCAGGGACTATTTCTGGAAAAAAAAATACAAAAACTCTCCCCCTCACCCTCTCTCTTCTCTCTTTCCTCTCTCTCATCACCTCTCCCCATTCTTTTTTTATCTGTATGTATTCAAAAACAGACATAAGAAATATAAAAAAAGAAATATTTCTCTCTCTAATTCTCTGCATATCCCACCAAAACCACCACAATCCGCCGCCACCTACCACACACAACCTGAAACAAACTTTTACCACCACACACCACCTCTGTCTTTAAACCCCCAACACCATCCCCACCTCTGACCTAACCAACACCATTCATTTACATCCATACGACCATACACACTGTAGAGGAAAAGATAGGGAACCAGGTGGTTGTTTCTGGTGGGGTCACGGCGGCGGAAACGATAGCAATAACCCTCTCCGGCGAGTGCTTTGAGTCTGATAATGGTAATGGTTTAGGTTAACCGGTGGCGATGGTAGATGGACGGGTCTGAGGCGAAAATGTTGACGGATTTGTGGTTTAAAGATGGAAATGGAAGGGTCTCAAGCGAAAATGTTGACGGGTCTCAGGCAACGGCGGATAGGGTTCCGGCGACCTGATTTAAGCTTTGAAGAGAGTGGTGTAGTGGTTGTTATTTTAGGGTGTGCGTTTTGATCGGAAGGCTTGAAGAGAGTGGCGGTGGCGGCCGGAGCCGGTGGTTATGGTGGTTTATATGATTTAACAATGGTTGTAGATGTTGAAGTATCTTATTATTGTGGTGGTGATGATGGTGAGTTGGTGGTAGACTAGTAGCACACTGGTCTTTTCAATTGGGAGAGGTGATGAGAGAGAGAGAAGAGAGAGAGAGTGAGGGGAGAGTTTTTATATATATTTTTATTTTTCACAAATAGTCACTGAATAAATATTCATTGCAAAATAGCCCCTGAAAGATAAAATGACAAAGATACCCTCATGTGCAAGTCACATGACCATATTTAACCAAAAAATCTAACTAAGTTTGGGATAAAGGACATAACGTGCAGGATTTTGAAACATTAAGGACAACACTCGTCAAATTTAAAGGTAAAGGACACCGCCTGTAATTTGGTACAAACATAAAGGACAAAACTTGTAATTTACTCTAATAAAAAAATTGGTTTGGTTCGGGTCGGTTCAGTTCGGGTCGATTTTGGTCGAGTTTTGGATTTTTTTTTCTCATGGGAGGTTTAAATATTAAAATTTTTCGGTCGAGTTGAGTCGGATCGGTTCATATAATAAAAACTATTAACCAACTAATTAAATTTAAAATACATAATAAAAATACTTTAATCGTTATTAGAAATCTATAATTAAAATTAAAAATACAACTAATGCTAACTTCATTAAAACATACACCAAGGTAAATAAAAAGCATTTCCTTGTTTTAACATTTGATTGATACCTTTCTCCTAAATTATTTTTACAAAGAGACATCATTTACAGTTTTAGATGATTAAGAATATTTTTCAGTTATTAATATCTAGAGTAAAATGCAATTTGCGTCCCTGTGGTATGTCCCCAACATCAACTTGAGCCCCTAAAAACAATTTTTTGCATTCTGAGCCCCTGTGGTATTCATTTCATAACACTTTGAGTCCCTGCCGTCAGTCTTCCGTCAGTTTGACCGTTTGCCAGTTGTGAAAAGTCCATAATACCCCCACCCTTTAATATTTACACTTAAATGTTCACCAGTTTCATTATCATCATCAACAGTCTCGACAAAGTTCTCCCAACTCCCAATATCATCATCATCAAGAGCTCTCCCAACTCCCAAGATCATCATCATCATCGAAGAGATCAACATATCATCTTCATCACCTTCATCGAACATCGAACAGATTATCTTCATCGAACAAATCAGGTTCATCTTCATCCTCATTTTGGGTTACATTCGATGAAAAACAGAGGGTGAAAAAAAGATTTTGGGTTTGATTTTGGGTTGATTTAGGGTTTGATTTTGGGTTGATTCTGGGTTTGATTTTGAATGTGTTTATATTTGTGAAAAACAGAGGGTGATTCTGGGTTGATTTTGGGTTACATTCGATGAAAAACAGAGGGTGAAAAACAGATTTTGGGTTTGATTTTGGGTTTGATTTTGAATGTGTTTATATTGTGAAAAACAGAGGGTGAAAAACAGAGGGGTTAGGGTTTAGGGTTGGGTTTTGAATGTGTTTATATTCGGTGAAAAACAGTTATTTGGGTATTTTGGTTTTGATTTGATGATTTGAATGGATTTTTGGTTTGATTCTTGTGGGTTTAGGGTTGAATGGATTTTTGGTTTGATTATTTAGGGTTTGGTTTTGATTTGATGATTTGAATGTGTTATTGATTTTCGGTTTCATTCGAATGTGTTCCTCATTCGAATGTGTTCCTCATTCGAATGTGTTTTGGTTTGAATGTGTTTAGGGTTTATGGTATCAACTGAGTATTAAGAACTGATCGGATGTACAGAATGTGTTTTGGTTTGAATGTGTTTTGGGTTTAGGGTATCAACAGAATGTGTTTTGGTTTGGTTTGTACAGATTCTTGTGGGTTTAGGGTTGAATGGATTTTTGGTTTGATTTTTGTTGTTGATTTTTGTTGTACAGAATGTGTTTTGGTTTGAATGTGTTTTGGTTTGAATGTGTTTTGTTGTACAGAATGGCTGCGGATGTAAAGATACGCAAAACACCAACTACGAAGGCGAGAACACTTGACAACCTCCTAGAAGATGCGGTGCACATAAGGAAGTGATTGATATGAATGAATATAACCCTAGTGGAGCTCTTCGATTTTCCTTGAAATTCCAAAGCTCGCTAATTACATATCTACCACTGGGGTTATATTCATTCATATGAATGAATATAACCCAAGTGGCAGATATGTAATTAGATACACTGGGGTTATATTCATTCATATCTGGATCAGCTTCCCGAAGTGCACCCGTCAGTAAAAATCCACAATTGCTTGTGGTCTTATGACGTTGTGGTCATATGTCGTTTTGTCTCTGTATTGTATGTTACGGTCTTTTGTTATCGAGTCTGTAAGTTCCGTCAACTCTACGAAGTTGGTATGACGTTTTGTCTCTGTATTGTATGTATAAAAAGTTTACATTTAATATACAATTTAGGCTTAAATAATTTGTTAAATATAGTATAAATTTAATTATTAGATTTCTTAACAAAAAACCAAGAAAAGAATTTAGGGGCTCAGGTTGATATTTCACTCATACCATAGGGACGCAAAGTGTTATTAATATATGCAAAAAGACGGTCTTACCCCTGCCTCTAACAGTCAACCTGACGGCAGGGACTCAAAGTGTTATGAAATGAATACCACAGGGGCTCAGAATGCAAAAAATTGTTTTTAGGGGCTCAAGTTGATGTTTGGGACATACCACAGGGACGCAAATTGCATTTTATAAGACAATGGAAATGAACAGTGGTTTATACGTGTTTATTTCCATTGTCTTAGTCAGATGACACGCGTCTGGTGAGCCAGTCAGTTTTACAAACAGATGAGTCATAGAGACAGAGAGACAGTGAGATGGTCACTTTTACAAACAGATGAGAGACACAGAGATAGAGATCGGGAGATGGAGGACGCTGGCGATCCGGTTTAAGGCTCCGCCTCCGACGGTCGCCTCAAATCGAGGACATTAGCGCCGTTGGCTTCATGTAACGAGGACGATTGGAGTCGGCGACAGTGGTTTGCAGTAGATCTAGGGTTTTATTGTGATTCCAACATATCAATGCTTGCATGTCGTCTCTTTACCCAGATCGATGCTGGCAAAGGTACGAACTGCACGATGTATGAACATCGATTGGCGGAGAACGGTGGAGCCGGTCTTGCCACTGCCCCTTCCCCTGCATCGTCGGGTTCGGGATGGGATACTAGCATCGATTATTACATCAAGAAGGTTCAAGTTCATAACTTTTTAGTTCATAATTCGCAGATTACATTTAGTAATTTTGAGCATCAAATGGATGATGATCTTATCTTTAAGATTGATTAAAGTTGCTGGAAAAGTTGTGGTCATGTTACTTCTAAAAAGCAAAATTATATAAAGTTGCAGGAGTAATCCTTACACACATAAGTTGTATTGGTAACTGCACACACAATTAGTAGGTTTGTTGTTCAAGATTATTACAGCATACATTAAAAATGGATTAGCTTATTTTTTATAGGGTGGTTGGTTTTATAAAACATGAGACGCACTGAGGTGAAGGTTTGTGAGCAAGCGTACCGCCTTTCGTGAGCGAGACGCAAAATTTTTGTATAATTGTTATATATATATATTTTTCATACCTTTCTAGCATCACTTACCTTAAATTTAGACAAAATTAAACTCTATATATCGTTATATATATACACCTATATGTACAACCTAAAAAAAGTATATGTATAACGTCTTGATGCACAAAACGTTCGCCGTAAAAGAGGCACCTCAAGCTGCATGTGCCTCGCTCGCCTTTTACTATGAAGATATATGTAAAATTACCAAACTACCCCTGAAATTTGTTTTGTTTCAGCAACTTCGAGTGTGGTGTCGGCTCCCGATGGGACAGTGGGAACTGGGAAATATACAATCAGCTGTTAGCGGAAAAGCATCTGTAACGGTGAGTTCTGTTGAATCGAAAAATTGCTTCGTTTCAAGCTAACATCTGTCGAAATTTGAATAAGCGTATATAATAATATAAGTAATATTACTGTTTGTAATTGCAGGTCATGACAGTGTCTACAGGAGAGCTGGTACCTGCAAATTCTGAAATCCTTAATGGTGTGGATAATCTGGTCATGCTTGGTTATGTAAACGAGCCATCAGTTCTATTTAATCTCCAGTATAGATATAACCGCGATGTAATTTATGTACGTATATCTTCCATGTCTTAACTCTTAATCCATGTCTATATAATAATATTCGTTTCCTGGATTATTTTTACCTGTAATCTTGCCTACAGACTATGGCGGGGCCCGTTCTGTTAGCGATCAACCCCTTTAAAGATGCCTTGATTATTGGAAGTGACGTTATCACGGCTTACAAAGAGAAGATTTTGGATAGCCCGCACGTATATTACGTGGCTGACACTGCCTATAGTGCTATGATGAGAGGTGAGGTATATGTATATGTTTGGAAAATATCTATATCTATTTTTAGTCATTCAACCGAAGTTTGATCACTTTCATGATGATACTTACAGATGGTCTAAATCGGTCTATCATTATCAGGTTAGTTAACTTCAATGCAGCCATAAGCTCATTTGTTGCTTCTTTGTAAATACACCACATCAATTTTTTCGTCTTTTTAACTTTTTCTTTTGATTTAATGGGGAAGGTGGATCGGGAAAGAGTGTAACGGCAAAATTAGCGATAGAGTATTTGGTAGAAGTTGGCAGTGACAATAGACAATAGTGAGAGAGCATGCAGAATACGTGAATCGGGATTTATACTGGAAGCAAAGGTACGAACTGCACGATGCAATTTAGTTTTTCGTTAGAAGTTTCCCTTTTCGGATTTTGATTTGATTCCCACTTTGCACGATGCAACAGGTCAATGTCTAATTGTCGTGAACATCGTTCACAGTCCAAGAAGGCTTCTTCAAAGATTCATAGGTAATCGGATTTTATTTTGTGTAGAATTTTGTTTTGATTGATCGAAACATCCCACATGGGGTTGATCCTAATAGATTTCATTGGGGGTTTTCATTTGATCATGTTATGTTTATGCACATAAGGTGTTCGATGTAAATCTTTATGCTCAAATTTGTTATTGCATTCTATGTCTTTGACTTTGATGCATACAGATCACAGAACATGGTTGATATGCAAAAACAAAAAGAGTTTGAGAAGACTAACAAAAATGGCATTGCAACAAGATGTACTTTGTTGTCACCACTGACCTTTATATATGTGTTTTGAATATTTTTAATCAAATTTTTTTTTTTTCTGTTTTCAGGTTGAAAAACTATAAGCATGGCAACAAGATGTACTTTGCTGTCACCATTGACCTTTATATATGTGTTTTGAATATGTTTTAATCAAATTTTTTTATTTTGTTTTCGGGTTGAAAAACTTTAAAAGCGGCTTGCACACGAAGAGAATGTTCAGAAGGTTTCAGAAGGGGTCTTGACCCGATCGTTATGGGCTCTTCCTCGCCTTCCTCCTTATCTCTCTCTGGTGGTAGGACATTGGTTCCCTTCGTAGTTGGTTTCTTTACATTTGAGTCACTATTTGGTTGTTTTCTCTGTTTCCAAGATCGTTAGCCAATAAGTTCATGTTTATGTGTTGATCCTGCTCTTGAATATTTGAATTAGTGACTTAAAAGGCAAACCTTGTGAAACAAATCATAATATTATTTCTATTACTAATGAACAGCATGGGGATAGATTTATCTGTCAAGAATCTTTAGGAAGTAGGGACCGATCAGTGATCAAGCATAAGTACTGGATTGTATGGTTAAATAGTTAATAACCTTACTTTAGTGTTTATTAGTGGTGCGTAGGATGATCTTGACATGGTTTGTTACTTATTTTAGAAATGGAAGTTTGAATGTCTTACTTAATTGGTTTGGTTTAATATGGCAGTAGATGGTAGGTGTGCATATTGGATGATTTTATGGTATTTTTATGTTGTTTTACCTGATTTGGAGTTTGATATATTATATGGGCCTGACTCGGATGCGTTTATCAGTTTAGTTTGTTATATATACATATAACTTTGATGAAATCCATATTTAGATTGCAAAATTATGACTCACACCATAATTGACCCCAAATAGCGGTTCATTTCAGCTTTATGCATTTTCAAAAGGTAATTAATTTTATCTATTTCTAGGCGTCATGGAGTATCAATTCTTGTGCAGCTCTTTGGTTTGGTCAATGGAATGGGTAAAGGATATGGCCGAGGTACATTTGTGTTTCGAATAGGGGTTTAAATTTTCTACACAAATTTACTATTCTTCATTTATTGCCTATTTTTAATACATTGCTGTAGGGATGAGCATTTGGTACTGGGTACCGGTACCGAATTTCCCATACCGAATCTTTTTCGGTACCCGTACCCGTACCCACTTTTTGGCATTTTCGGTATCGGTACTTTCGGTACCGCTACCGGTTCGATACGGTACCGGTAAAATACCGAACTTTACCTTCAAATACCGGTACCGGTACCCACCGTTGACAAATTTCGGTACCGCCTACCAGTATTTGACGTAACTCTTAGAATTATGTGGTGTTGTGTGTGGGTTCATGTATCTGACGGAACTCTTAGAATTATGTGGCATTTGGAGTTAACATAATAAGTAATTGTACCGGGTCATAATTGATTAGCTGGCACATATTTCTTTTAACTTTCAGATTCAAACTTTTTATATGTTTATATATTTGATTATGTGAATGGATATCATGAATGAACATCTGCGTGAATTAGTTGTTTTTTTGTTATCCGTTGACCTCAATACCGGTACAAACTCATAGGTTTCTAACGGCATGTTCTCTTTTAATACTATATATTACCTTTAACAAAGAATAGCTATTTACTTGAGGAAAATTGTAAGTCAAGAAACGTGTTAACTCATTTTTCAGTTTCAACTTTTTGATTTTATCTATGTGAACATAAAAATTTCTTTACTTTTTCATCTAACTTTGTTACCAGGTACAAAATTTCATGTTGGTGATGATATGTTAGAGTCGGAACAGGTAAATTTTCCTGAATCTGTGAGTTTTATGTCCAGTTTCTTCACTATTGGGTTTAAGAGACACTTTGGTACTTTGTAATATCGAATTCCTTAATCAATAGTTAACACAAATGCTTACAAAACGCTAGAGAAAAACAGAATCCGACTTGGCGGATTAACAGTTGGTCAAATGTTTTAGGGTTGTTTGTGTTTTTTTTACCGACCTGTTTTGCCCGGAGTCTATAGTATCCGTTTTGTCCCAAACACATTTTAACTCATTATATTATATACTTCTAACAATTTGGATATTTTCCGTTGGTTAAGGAGATTGCTGAACATGCCATGAAAAAGCGAGCCAGGGTTGAAAGGTTGAAGTCTTTGAAGAAAAGAAAAGCTGTTAAAGCTTCACCAGCACCAACATCGAATATTAGCATCTTTGCAATGGTCATCACAGTTCTTTTTTTCGTTGTCATCATTTTTCAAGGTAGACATATCTTATGCATGTGATATGATGAATATCTGATTCATATTCATTAATCTTGATGATGATTGGATTTTTTTGAAATCTCTTTTGTGGAATGTTTACGTTTTCATACATTGATATTGATAGATACATTTTTTTCTGTTTGATACAATTTAATATGAGTTGTTTGTTTTGTTAAAAATACATTTGGCATATCATGTTATTACTACCAAGAATGATTTAGTTTGCGTGATCGTGTTGTGAGTTGTGATGTTATCACACCAAGAATGATTCGGTTGAGCGCGGCGCAACGCGACGCTGTGTCTAAAACTAGTTTATTCTAAAAAATAACATAAATTTTATGAAATTGGTTTTTTAAGATAGTATTCCAAATCAGAATAAGTAAATAATTGAATAGAGTTACAGCAAATCCATTAAATAGTCAAGTAAATCAAAATAAATTGCAAAAATAATGTAGTATTTATCAGTAAAAAGAAAAGAAAAGTTGTAGATGTTGGAAGTGATGAGTCAATAGGTTATGTAGCTAGGTTGTAGGCTTTCAGCAAGTCAGCAACCTTTTTCCAACTTCAAATATAAAAATACATACCAATAAAAAAATGTGTTATCCCATCCCCTAGCCCAACCGGCAATCCCATGTGGTTTGGATTGGGCCGGCTTCCTCCTTGGAGGTCGCCGGTTCGATCCCCGGGAGGTGCAACGGGGGGTGGGACGTCCCAATGATGGATCGTATCCTACCGAGGCATGGTGCGGTCCTGAGGGCAACCCGGTTTTACCCAGCTGTTACCCCAGCGAGTCTCTCGTGTGGGGGCAGTATGGTTTCCGGGCGGAAGTCAGCTTATGCGACGGCCGGGGCCCGATCGAACATCGCGTCCGTAAATGCCGGGCTGACGGGGGATTGTCTTAGACATGAACCCGGTGACCACTGGTCCAGTACAAAAAAATCTTTTTCAAATTTCTTCTTCATTTTACTCTTTGGTTACAGAGCAACTATGGCTGGCCGGAATAATTTCTCGCACTTCATCTTCTCTTCCTTTTCTCTTTGGTTCCAGAACGTTTCATGGGGTGCGGTATCAAAATTTTTTTGGGGGGCGCTCGAGATTAAATCATATATTTACTAAAGAAAAATAAAAATTCATGGGGTGCGCCCGCCCACCCACGCTAAAACCTAGATCCGCCCCTGCTTGGTTGGTGTTGATAGTTCTAGTGAGTTGTTTGTGAAGAAGATCTTGAGCACAAATAGGGATCCAACACTATGGGTGAATTTTGATTTATGCGAGATGTCGAAAGGTAAAGAAAAGGTGCGTTGCAAAATTGCGGGTACAGGTTTGTGCTACCTGACTCTACTTGTTACGAATTGCAACAGAGTAACGGACACAATGGTTCCATGACGATGCTTCAAAGACTCATGTCGCTGCTCGATTGCAAAACCAAGTTCTATACCTGGTCCAATACCAGTCAGGTATATCACCACGTATTCCTATTAGTTTGTTTAAAAAAAAAACTGTTGCTGCTAAGACATACACAATGGTTACTAGATATATTTGCTAACTGCTGGCATGCAAACCATGGCGATGGTTCGTCGTTAACCAAACTAAAGTTAACTTATATATGTTTATTTTTAAAGTTCCCCAACAACAACTTTCATGCAATCACCGACCTTAAATAGCATGACAGCAAAACAGAATTTTGAACCACAGCTGGAAATGTGGAAACATGAGCGGTCTAAGAAAATAATGCAACGCCAAAGCGGGGACTAGCAAACACCCCAAATCAGTAACCCACGCTATGATAAGTAATTAATTACCTACTGAAATATTTAATAATTTACATACTAAGAAGGGTTAAGTGTACTATTAAACATAAAGTGTTCCTTCATTAAAATTAGCAAACATAGAACATAAGTAATATTAAACCTACTGAGAAACTTTGGAACACTTGAGGATGTCAATCTGCAATTGCTTGTAGCTGCTCCACGTCTTTCTTGTTCCTAATTAAGACAAAAGAAATGTGAGATGTTATGAGATTAGGTTTGCATCTGTTACGGGTAAAAACTAATTCATCATCATATATATGAGAGATTAATAATAAGACAATAGCTAACGGTCATGTAGTGGAAACAATGATCATCATATTCACTACAAGCCACCACATTCAGAAACAGGTACTCGCGATCCAAATACAAGACTCATGACTCAAATTCATCATCAAAAGGGTCATGTACAATTACTTGCATAAAAAAACGTATCTAAAAAAGTGTCAACAGAAACCCTCTTCAATTCACAATATGATTATTCATCGGAAAGAAAAGTATGGAACTTGCCTAATATAGATGCTGCCACAATACGGAAAACACAGTTTTAACTAAAACAATGTATGCTTTAGTAACGCCCCAGATTTGTTTATAACTTGGCTAATAGATACTGCCACATTAACTTTCAAATAGGGAGAAACAAAGTTTTAACAATGCCTAATTTCTAGTTAGACGTAACTCGCAGTTAATGGGAAAAGAGACACACATGTATTTGCAAACACATAGATATAGTTGGCTTGTATTGGTAAAATTACTTACAGCCTCTCCTTTGACGTTTGACAGAAACATCGACCTCGACCTCAAGTTCGCCCTTGACTTTGCCCTTGCCCTCGGCCCCGAAGTCCACGCCCTCGTCCTCGTCCTCGTCCTCGTCTTCCCCGTCCCCGTCCTCGTCCTCTCCCTCGTCCTCGTCCTCTCCCTCGCCCTTGGCATCTCTCACGTACCCGTACCTGTACCAGACCAACTCACCGTCACTGTCACTGTCACTCCAACTAACATCTGGGGGGATCGCATCCCTTCCGAGGACCTCTCTTAAGTACTCAACAAGAGTCAAGTCCGAATATTGGGTCAAACCCTTGGCATGAAATACTGGGTGTTGATCTGCAACAAAAGCTTCAAAAGCATCTATAACACGGAGATTTGTTTGGAACGACTTGAATCTTTTCTTCCTCTCATCTTCGGTTTTGTATTCTTTCTTGTACTCTTTGATGTAGTCCTCAAAACGCTCCTCGTCAGATTTCGCAGATGCAGCCATCGGTCCAAATCGCCCCTCCTGTTTTAAAAATAAAAAAATTGCTGGTGAATGAATCAAAAGGAGGAAAAATTTATTTTATTTATAACTTCAAAAACATACAGATCAAACGCTAATAACTTACTTTTGAGAGATAAATACAGCTTGTAGATTTAAGCTATACAAAAACACTAAATCAAAGGAAAAACTAACAAAGCATATGTGTTTCCAATGTCACTTATGTTTCATGATTCTTTGTTGCTAGCTACTTGTTTCATCTAAAGACATGAACAGTTGATCTAACTGGTCATCATAAACTACCATCATCGGACAACCAACGTATTTAAAAAATTACCTGGAGATTAATTTTGAACGTCTCGAATCTAATCTCCTTCTCCTCCTCGCTTTTGTATACTTTGTTTTGCTTTTTCATCCACTCCTCAAAACGTTTCCTGTCAGCTTCGTCGGATGCTGCCATTGCTCCAAATCGCCTCTCCTGTATTTAAAAAATAACCTGGAGAATCAATAGAGGAATTTTATTTTATACATAAAACACGCTAATAACTACAACCACGTACTTTTAAGAGGTAAATAATAACACCTGTGGATTAATTTAAGCTATACAAAAAACCCAAATCGTAATCGGTTGCCAACAAACAAAAACCATAACTTTCGTCTGAACAAAAGCGATTAGGTTTGATTTCGTGCAACGCACCCATATTATCATTAACGGAAACCCTAATTTCGGCATTCTAGTCGAAAAATAAAGATCACGAACATGAAAACCACATATGCAAAACAAATCGTTCGTACGTACCTTACCTTTGTGAAGAAAAGTTGAAATTGAGTGAAATCTAGTATAGGATCAGAGAAGAAGGTCAATGTGGAAGAAAGTATTTGTATCGGAAAGCATGGGCCTAGGCCCATTCTAAGATTTTATTTTATATTTATAATTATTGGGCCTGTTTGTGTAGTAGAGTGGGTTAATTTTAATACCCGGTTATACCGGTTAACTTGTCTTTTTTACTTTAATCAGTTTTTTTTTTTTAACTATTCTGGTTAATTATTCCAAGCACTCCAAACTAGTGGTGCACAAAAAACCTGAACCCGGACCCGAAAATAAAACCCGGAACCGGGTATTATAAAACCCGGGTTTTTTATACCCGAACCCGACCATACCCATAGGGTAGGGGTTGGGTATGCATTTCTGTTATAAAACCCGAACCTGGAACCGAGTTTTTTTATACCCGTTTTCAACCCGGGTTTTACGAGTACCCGGTTTCAACCCGGAACCGAGTTTTTTCAATACCCGGTCCGGGTTTCCCAATACCCTGTTAAGGTTTTTTCGTTTTTTTTGTGTTTTTACGAGTTTTGTACCTTGGTAACGACTATATAGTCGTTAAAAAGTGTATTATGATCATTTGTTTGGTTTACATTGTATCTCTATACCCTATAAAAGGGGTCTTTGATGACGAACAATAAACGAAGACGATCAAGTTATCCGAAGCTATCTATGTTCATCATCTTATTCGATCCAGTTCAATGATTATTTAGGTGTCATGTATTTCTATGTTTTATGAAATAAAAAGGTTTTGCATTTTATATTTCTATGATTTATCCAAAAAAAATGAATACCCGAGGCATACCCGAACCAAACCCGAACCCAACCCAACCCGATCCATACCTGACCCTACCCGAACCCGAAAATAGGGTATTATAATACCCGGGTATTAGAAAACCCGACCCGAACCCTACCCGAACCCGGGTATATAGGGTATACATTTTTATATAAAACCCGGACCAGACCCGGGTATTGTCAATACCCGATTTTGTAGAACCCGATCGTACCCGAAGCCGGTTCCATACCCAAAACCGGGTATTCAGAAAACCCGATTTGTGCACCACTACTCCAAACAAACCATACTAGCAACCAAAATTGCCAATTGTTAAAGTTTCTAAGAAGTTTGTCTATGTGTGAGAATAAAAAGTTTATCAAGTTTTTTTTATTAAAAAATGAGCACAAAATAACCATGTAATGTGTAATGTGTTTGAGAGTTAGTCAGGTAGACAAATGAATAAGGATGGGTCAGGACGGGTTATAAGATTTCCATTTAAAATAATTTGTGAATTAAGATAGGTATTACGCTGGGTAAATAGTTAACGCTAAAAAGAGCATCAAATTTATATCCTATTCGAGTGTTCGAAGACGTTGACTTCACAAAAAAAAAAAAAACAAAAAAAAAAACAAAAATATAAAAATTAAAATAAAAATCATAAAATTTAAAAAATTAAAGAAAAATAAAAAAAAATCCATAAAATTTTTCAAAAAAATAAAAAAACCAGAAAAAGAATTTTAAAATAAAAAATCAGGAAAAGTAAAAAAGTTAAATAAAAATCCAAAACAAAAAGTTAAAATACCAAAAAAAATTCAAAAAATTCAGAGAAATGAAAAAAAAAAATCAGAAAAAAACAACCATTTTTTTTAAATATAAAAAATAAAAAATGTAAAAAAATAAAAAGTGTTAAAAATAAAAAATGTTAAAAAATAAAAAATACTAAGTAAAAAAGTAAAAAAATCCAAAATTTAAATTTTTTAAAAATAAAAAATCCCAAAAATATAAAAAAAAAGTCAGAAAAGTATGAAAAATAAATAAATAAATTTAGAAATAAATAAATGTTAAAAAATCAGAAAAAAACAGAAACATAAAAAAAGTTTGAAAAATAAAATTATCCAAAATAATTTATTTTTTTGAATTTTTTTTATTTTTAAATTTTTTATTTTTTCTGAATTTTTTTATTTTTTTGGGATTTTTAATTTGTTTAATTTTTTTGAATTTTTTTTAAATTTTTTACTTTCTTCTTATTTTTTTATTGTATAACATTTTTTTCTTCAGATTTTTAAAATTTTTTAGTTTTTTTCTGATTCTTTTATTTTCCTGAATTTTTTGATTTTTTAAAAATTCTTTACTTTTCTGATTTTTTTTTCTTTTTTATTTTTTTAACTTTTTTTATTTTTTACATTTGTTTATTTTTTATTTTTTTGTTTTTACTTTTCTTTTATTTTTCTGATTTTTTTTATTTATTTTTTTTCTAAATTTTTTGTCTTTTCAAATTTCAATTTAAGAATTTTAGTATCTCATAGAATGATAATAAAGACATATATAATCAACATCCGTCGCAACGCACGGGTTAGTGTCAACTCGTTTATGTCAAAATGTGAACCAACTAAAAATGTACATAAAAAACGTACGTAAGTTTCATTCGTGGAACCTTATTATGTCTCGTCTGTTTCAAATGCTGAAATGAAACTGCTCTGTCATTAAAGTCTGGAAACTTTTGTACACTCTGGTGCGCGCGCGCCAGTTTGGCTCACTTTCATGCGCGTGTAGGTTTGCACCACTCATGCGCGTGTGCGCCACGTCACCAGTGAACCTATACGATCACGGCACATAGGTGCGCTGTATTGGCTCACTTTGGTGCGTCGCGCGCGTCACATCAGTGTGCATGCGCCAGTGCGCACAGACCAACCTGGTCATGCATCGTGTACTCACGTGCCTACCTGCTACCTCATCCGCCAAGGTTTACCTGCCACTTGGTCCTTGCAGCCCATGTGCTTCACCACACGCAAGTGGTCAAAAATACAAAGGCGGCTCTCGGCGTGCGAAGTGCGCCACATTACGACCATCGCCCACGTCACGCTTGCGTGTGCGATTGCGATTCACCTTACGCGAGTACACTAGTGTGTGCTTCCATGAAATAATAAAGATGTAGTGTTCCCACTTAAATACCACTTTAAGTTTCATCACTCCTACTATGTGAGACAAGGTGTCACTTTCCCATTTTTCCAGCATTCAACGTTTCAAACACCAAACTTTGAGCGTCGATATCTCATTCATCTTAGCTCCATTTTGGACGCGGTTTAGTTCGTTGCGAAACTCTTCCAACATAGAATGCAAACCCATAAATAAATATATAAAACCGGCTCATTTTCTTGTATTTGTTGTTCGCGTTATCAGATACATGTTAAACCTGCTAAGACACGATTTGTCAGCCCTACACACGTCCACGTATCACTTCCTCTTTGATGCTTCTTTGGTATTATACAAAGATAAAACATCGCCTAACATAATTATTGGTTTTTGACTTAAGGGGCTATTGGTGTGACTAAAACAAATGAAACATTGGTTTTGTTCATATCGGCGACCAATTTACATGTTTCTAAAGTGTGTTTGAGTCACTAGACCAATTTGTTATCATTTATGTCCTGCCACTAAAGAGTGGTTTCTTATAGCAAGTTGAACTCTATTATTTACAGTCTATTTGTAAGTTGCTAATCAATAAAAAAAACAAAATAATGGATATATGTGTGGAAGAATTCATTTGTCTTTTATGTAGTAAAAAGCTATATTATTGGTTGGTTATAAAGAGCTTTTGACTGGTTCTTCACTCTTCCTCACTAGTCACAGTCTCTTTCGCTCTCTCTTGTACTTCAGCAGCGACAATGACAACACACCGAGAGATCCCAGATTTCTTGCCGGTCTCACCGTACCAGCCCCATCTATTTATTTAAACCTTGCCTTTATCATTTTCACTACTCACACACTCTGTTTCGCCTTTTCCGATCACCCAAAACTATTTCCAACTTCCCCTTTTCACTTGCACTAAAATCACAAGAGTTCTGTCCATTATCTCTTTCTAATATGTTTCCAGTGGCGTGGCTTTTAAGGGGGGGGGGGGGGGACCCGCCCCCGAATGTCTCGGTTAGAAGTGTGATATTTTTGTTTTTTTGTTCAAAAATTTTAAAATTATATAGGTCTGCCCCCGCCAATTATTTTACCTAAAATTCCCCTGCCCTTACCAAGTTTATTGTAAAAAATATCTATATATATTTTCGTATTGAGTTAAAAAATGTGAACAGACTAAACTTTAAGTAAAGTTTGTTACTACTTTATATATAAATCAAAGCTGGGGTTTTTTTTTATCTTAAAGTTTTTAAAAGTACTTACCATTATCTTAAATATCGTTGGGTTGAGTTGTAATTCTTCGTCCTTTACTTAACATTTACATCGCATCATTATAAATATTTGGTCTTTATTTTTGTTAAACAATATATAACATTTTTTTATGAGTAAGAGCGCCTCATTTGAATGATGAATGAAGATTATGTAGATTTATTTGGAGTTATTATTGTTTGACCCGACCCGGATCGAATATCTGACCCGAACATATAACCCAAAACATAGCGATAGGAAAAAAATTTTGGTCCCATGACTCCCCCCCCCCCAACTTTTGATCAAGCTCCGCTACTGTCTGTTTCCCATCACTAACATATGTAACCACTTGCCACTTGAACCTATAAGCATACTAAACTAATCAAAATTCTGGAATGCAAACATAAAAGAAAATTCCAGCAAATAAGATGAACAATGTCAAGGTTAACTTAGGATTCACCTCTAGCCATCTCCAAGTTGGTCGACGGTTCCCATTACATATAGACCACTACAGACTACACCATGTGGTAACCGGCATCCACCCGCCAACAGAGGCTAAACCATTCGATCAGTTATTACTTTGTGCAGGTATTGTCTGTGTTTAGCTTTATTTCAACATTTAATTTTTTTAGGGATAAACTTCTAATTTTTTTATAATAACCTTCATGTGATGAAATCGTTGTTTGTTTGTTTAATAGTTCGATGAAACTCTCTTATTTAAATCGTTAAACTATAAATATGTTTTGAATTCCTTTTAGTTATTAGCATAAATGTGGTTTAATGAATTAAATGTACTACATAACCCATTAGACTTTTGTGGTATATAGGGGAAGGTTCATTTGAGAAGAATTTTTTTGTGAGAAGAAAAAGAAGAAAGGGCATAATGGTAAAACATTAAATAGTTTATAACTCCTTACATTAATTATGTTATCTCTCATTAATAAAGTAAAAAATATTTTATCCTACACATTTCAAAATGTATCCTACATATATCTTACACTTACTGAAATTTACCCTACGCATATCTAAATCTATCATACACATTTAAGAATTTATCCTAACAAACAAGGAGAAGCAGGATTACGGTGGTGGGATGGTATCCATGAACATAGGAGAAGCAGGATTACAGGGGTAAATAATACCTTCGAGAAATGCGACCTGCTGGAGTGGTGTGGCTAGGCAGGTGGAAATGGTGAGGTTTCACTGGTAAAAAGGGGCAGTGGTGAGTGACAGGGTGCACTAAACGACAAAATTGGGATTTTCTCAATATTTTTCAATATGCGCCACCTTGTACCCCAAGAAAAAAGGAAATGTTCCCTTCTTTTGTGCAAACTTTTTTTTATTGGTTTAGAACATGTGTAGTAGTAAAGGAAGATGTTTGGGTATTATTCGTTATGTAATGGTCTAGTCAGTAATGGAGGATTATGGAGTGTTTTTCTAAAATAAGTGTAGTGGGGATGTGGGAATTATGGGGCATTATGTTAAAAGGGGTGTAAAAAATTAAATAAATAAACAAATCATCAAAAAAATGATTGGCCAAATAAAAAGAAGGTTACCTGTGATTGGCTAACAACATCTTCATCCGGCGTTTAATTTTGCACGCCCCAACCCAATTTTTGAAGAAAAACGCCCCCGGGGGCGGTGCACGTGCGTTTTGGGGCATTTTTGAGTCAATTCACGACCAAATACTACCCCACTACGGGTGGTCTTAGCTTTGTGATTAAATAATTGCATGACTGTGGTGTGCCGGTGTGGTTAAATTGTACGAACTTAATATATCCGTGAACAAACAAGAATTTAACAAAGGCATAGAACTTTTATTATTTCTTAATAATTACCCAATGTGGAGGAGGGATATACAAAGGAAAATACATTACAAGTAAATAAATGCTTTGAGTACCTAATTTATAACTAAAAACAGATTTACAATTTGAGTTTTGTTTCGAACTCAACTTGGCGCCTCAATAGAATTTAAGATGAGATGATTAATATTCAACGTTCGAAATGATTGATCTCAGGGCTTCGTCAATTGTGAATCGTCCTACGTTTACAAATTAGAATTGCCGTTACAAATTTTTTTTTTATCTAATTGTAATTAGGGTTAACTTTTAAGTGGATTTTCATTTGGATAAAAATTGTCGTTTGGTGGGCGATTTTCATTTGGTGAATAGAATATGATTGACCCAGAAAACAACAATTTTATCCAAATGAAAATCGCCCACCAAACCGACTTTGCAAATACTCAATCCCAAATAAGGTGTTCTAATGCCACATCTCGGACAAAGTACATCTCCCACCGAAACCACTCTACACATGAGACTCGTTTTATGAATACCGTCTGTACAAATGTAATAAGCAAATTGGTTGAGTTATTCTAGTTGATTTGAAATGAACCGGTGCTTGGAATTTATGGTTATAAAATATTATTACCTTTTTACATACTGGAGGTATGCTTTAAAAAAATCATACTAAATATATGAATTTCTTTTTTTAAAGGCAAGTTTCATTATAAAAATGAAAAACCGGCTCTTGCAAGTAGCAAGAAACCGGGATACACAAGGTACAATCCAATTGCCAATATTAGATTTTTTCCAATAGATCTAAAATTACACTAAGAGGACCACTCAAGCCACAATAAATTAGCCCTGTTTTTTTTACCAAATAAACGGTTGTGACTTGATGTCAGAGACAATCTTCGAGATGCATGAAGGGATGTTCTTGAAAATGGGATCATTACACACAAGCCAAATACAACAAATATTGCTAAGAATGACCACTTTTATGGCTTTCACTTGATACTTCTTGGTAACACATATTGAATGTGTGTATTAAAAAATTTTGTGATATCATATGTTGTTTCCCAGTTTCCGAATTTGTGTTGACTACCACTTATTGCTTCAAGGCGACTGCTCTCTTTCCTTAAAACAATTTTGCCCTATTCTACTTGTGTGCCACCGGTATTGGCAAATTGCTTCCTAAGATACAATGAAAATGTTGCACCCCACCGAAGACGGAACCACAAGACGTTTCACGAAAGGTTTCAAAGCATCCGGTTTGCAAACATCTGGTAATGATGAAAAATATTTATAACGATGCCAAAGTATTTAGATTTTACAAACATGAAAGATAAATTGTTTAAACATTATTCAACACAAGAGTTTAACATAACAAAGGGTTTGACTCGTACGACCAAAGTGTATGAAAGTTACAAGACACCCCAACCTATGGCACCGTTTATTGATGAATGCAAAGAATCCGCATGTTGTGAACCACCGTTTATTTTCCTGAAAAACATGCTAAAAATATCAACATAACGTTGGTGGGTTCCACAGGTTTTAATGACACAAATGTAATTTTTAACATTTGATAAAAACTAGTACGCATTGTCTAATGAAATCATGATGATCAAATCATAGTCTTGCAAAACCATGACGTTTGTGCTGAAACATAAGCCCGTAACCAAACCATAACAATGTTGCCTTGTCACGTCGCACGCTATGGCAGCGTCTAAGAAGTAGGACACAATTGCACATAAGGTTACGACTAACCAAAGGCGGGGGCTTGTTGGACCCAATAGATCAACTGGACTTTCTACGGTCTCGACAAACTAATGGTTACTAAAATGAAATACCACCACAAGGACTTCCCGAGCTCAAACCAATAAACTTACGCACACATAATAGACCAATAGATTCCATTCCCAACTACCATACCCTGTACCAAACATGATTTTCCCCCGATTTAAATAAACAATTTAAAATGAAAAAGGGTTGTGAAATGTACCTAAGCATATCCTGTGCAAGCTAGCAAAGAAATAAGGTCCAAACAAGCTACCCGACCTACACGTGTCCTAAAGCAATAAGACACTAGGCCTACCATGAGTCTACCCTGCAAGCCGTTCACCAAACTCGCTTAGACTAAAACGATTTGTTAATATTTTAAGTAAATATTAAATTGGATGACCGTTGGTGATTGATTATAGTAGTGTTATCACACATATATATTAACACATAGGAACACATAATACCGGGATCTCATACCGAAAATACCCTTAACCCGCCATGTTTGCACACGACCAACCAACACATAAATATATAAATTCTTTCTAAAAGTAATATATATTTATATTATCAAAAACCATTTCGAAAATCAGGAAAATGGACACGAACAAGTTATTATATACTATAAATTTGCAACATATATGTGCATTGAGAGTGGTATGTTATGCATAATTGGTTGTACCCATAGCCACATTTCCTTATCTCATATTTTGTTATATGTTATGCATAATTAGTTGTACTCATAGCCATAGCCATATTTCCTCATCTCATATTTTGTTTTGTTTTGTTTTGCGTTGTTGTAACACATGAATTATGGTTTGTATAGTTGTATAATTTGTAACATCTTGATGCAATGGTTGTTGTAATGTATGCATTATGGTTTGTATAGTGGTAATGATATAGAGATATTGTAGAGTGGTAATGATATATATTGTATATAGATTACGATGAACCAGCTAAACGGGAAAAAAATAGACGTTGGTTCATCGTAACACGCGAGTCCTAGATCAACTTAGTTATTCTATTCTATGTTTTACGTTTTGGTTTAATTTCTTCGCATTAACATGCTGCAACTTCAGTGTTAGTGGTCGCTGGCAGTAGTGTGGCATTAGTGTTCGCCCCCGTCGTAACACGGGGGTGCTTCACACTAGATATATTTATTTTAAAAATAGATATATGTTGTTCGAAACACGAATAATACATAGAAAATAATAGACGGAGTTAATTATTGTTTTCGTCCCTGTGGTTTGTCAAAAATCACTATTTCAGTTCATTAGTTTAAAAATTGCGATTTCAGTCCATGTGGTTTCACTTTCGTAACCATTTCAGTCCACCTCGTAACCATTTCAGTCCCTGTACTTAACAGAATAATGGATTGAAATGGTTACGAAAGTAAAACCACGGAGACTGAAAAGGTTACGAAAGTGAAACCACAGGGACTGAAATCGTAATTTTTAAACTAATGAACTGAAATAGTGATTTTGACAAACCACAGGGACGAAAACAGTAATTAACTCTAATATACGATATTTATTATTATATATTTTCCAAAACGTTTTTCGACATGAACATTATCATGTACATGAACATATATACACATAACCACCAAGATGCGCACCATATAGAAATACACATACCATCATCGTTTAGACATATATGCCCATCAACTTTGCATGCCCAAATTATACACACACATGCAAAGTAAGCCATGCACATAATGTTCAAGCCAAATAAGCCATGCAAGCCATATTTGTCCACACCTAGGCTAAACACCCATTTTTATGAAGTATAAATTATATGTATATATAGGTAGGGTTCATGCGAGAACCACCTTTATTATGAGAATCATAAAAATCAGTGTGAATACTACCAAAACTACTTAAAAACACACAAAAAATTTTAAATTTTTTCCATTAAAAATCGCAACATTTTATTTATAAAAAAATGATTTTTTAATCAGAATAACAATTACTAATGCACATGTGCATATGGCATATTTCTTGACAACACATATACATTCACTACCATCCGTAATATATTACCAATATTATACGTTTTCTTTTCCATCTACACTACAATTTATAAAATTAAAACCCTTATAAATATTTTTATAAAATCACCAAGGTCGTTCATATTGATGCACATATACATAGTTTATACAATAATGAGATAATTAATGTTAATGCACATATGCATTAAGTTTGTATGTTTGGTTATCTTATGGGTTATCTATTTTTGTAGATCAATAAATGGAAAAAAAAGTGAAGAATGTAACTTTTGTTCAGAAGTCGATGAATAAAGGGTAAAAAAAATGTCTGATTCTATGGAGGATGATGACGCAATGATGCTATGGAGGATGATGACGTAATGGTTAATCAAAGTGTTAAAAAATGTTGTTTGTTATTTAATGATGCAGTTGGGAAGATATGCACATATGCATCACTTTATAAATGATGTCATTTGTACGCGCATATGCTTATTTTGGTTAATTTTATCCGGTGGTTGATAGTTTGTTTATATTTGTTTGTTTATGATGTAATATATTGTTTAGTTTGGTACGAAGGTTGGTAATACGCATGTGCATTGTTTGAAATATTATACATATTGACAATGTACTTACGGATGGTAGTGTAGACGGATGTGAAATTGTATAATATTAGTAATGTATTATCGATGGTAGTATAGATGGAAGGGAAATTGTATAGATGTTGTCAAGAAATATGAAATAGGCACATGTGCATCAGTAATTGTTATTCAAGAAATATGAAATATGCATATGTGCATCAGTAATTATTATTCGAATTAAAAAAAATATAAATAAAATGTTGCGATTTTTAATGGAATTTTAATTTTTTTTGTGTGTTTTTAAGTTTTTTTAAGTAGTTTTGGTTGTGTTCACACTGGTTCTTACGGTTCTCACTGGTTCCTAACGGATCCTCATCTTATACATATATCCACTTGTTATCAAATACCATTTATTTGGCGACTTTTATACCGAACAACAGAATGATTTATTATTTGTTTTCCCCCGGAAACATATTCCAATAATTATATAAAATAAAGTTCGAAAATATATATTTTCTATTAAAATACTTCCACGTATAATTTTATATATATATAATTACACGAAAAAAATTTCATGACTTTGGTGCTTCAGCATATGTTGGCTTCATGTTATTGTACCTTATGTTTGGGGGTATTTCAAAAACAAAAAAGATTTTTCACTTCTAACCCAAAACATCTTATCTTTACAATTTAACCTATTTGGTTTTTTTACTTTTCACACAAAGCTTTTTATGTTTTGCAATTTAACCCCGACACTTTTTTTATTTTCAACTTTGACCCCCATATCTTTCGCAAGTTTTTCGTTTTGCGTTCGTTCAAAATTTTGCGAGTTAACACGTCGTAACGTGCGTGTGCGGTTCAAAGTTTTTTTTTGTCCATTTTTCCCCGTTTGACAAGTTCGTCGCAACGCGCGGGTTCTAGACCGACTTAGTTATTTTTTCTATGTTTTACGTTTTAGCCTAATTTTTTCGCATTAACACGCTGCAATGGGTGTGTGTGTTTCAACGATTTTACATATGCTTTTCATTCGTTTTATTTTTTCCTTTTCTATTTATTTTGTTTTTACGAGTTTTTCGGTGTTGGTCGCTGACAGTGGTATGACATTGGTGGTACTTTGCATGGTTTTACGCCCCCGCCGCAACGCGTGGGCCTTAATACTAGTTCCAACAAAATTTATGATGATGATTCTTGATCATCAAACCCATTATCACCACATATGATGGTTCTCGCATCAAAACCCACTTGAATTTACCAAAACCAGCATCTATCATATAATCATCCTTTTTTTAACATTAACATATACTAGATTACTAGATGTTCAACCTTGCAATTTCAACTTAAGACTTCACATGAACATTATCATAATCTCATGAAAATCACCACTTATCACATAATCATCTAATATAATACTACTTTTTTTGTTTGACAACAAAATGACCATAAAAACACCACCATTCTCATGACTACAAGCATGCATACAATACATCTATTTTTAGTCTAAAAATATTACATTACTATGTCCATCATAACACCAAGAATCATCATATCACAATCATCATCTACACCTTTTTAACATACTTTCATCCAAACATTGTTGGTTCAGTTCTGTTCTAAACATAATCAAACATGAAAACATACCTTTGATTGCATCAGCACAGGCTAGCAAAGAATCCAGATGGAGTCGCAGCAATTAAGGTTTGACATGATTGTCATCTTGGTCTGGTTCCTCCTTAGGGTGCTGACTGATGATGGTGAAGATGAGAACCGAATAGGGGATTCGGTTTAGGAGAGGAGGTCGAATATGATGTTAGGCTTATGGGGTGTGTCTAATTGTGTAACTGTCTAACCCCTTAACCTCCACATAATTCTCCTTATATAAGCACCCAGGAGGAAACCCTAATTAGTTAATAAGGGTAATATGGTCCATCAACAATTACCAACTAATTATTTAATAGGATTGTTATATATATTCGGATCTATATAATGTAAATGATTATAATGGCTACAGATTAAATATTAATACGTAATATATTTAATCTTACATTCTCCCACTTAGCCGAGTAATCATTTACTATGAGTATTAGATAAGCCTGATCAGGAGTTAACACTCATTTTAGCCTTAAACAAGTACTATAGCAGAGAAATACAGCCGTTGAATCATTATGCGACTCAGGACCCCCATTAATCATACTATAGCCTTAATTTAAAACCTAATCGTCATGATCAAAATACGCATAAGCCATTTGTTTGATTTGTAACTTTATTTGTCTTATATGCCATTATGTCGACTTGACATATTCTTAGAGACATACAAAATCAAACTGATGAGGAAAAATTAACTAATACTTAGTCATTCATAGTACGATATGCAGTTGCGCATGGCCATTAACTAATACCCGTCTATGAGCTCTCTTAATAAGACTTATGGGTAATAGCCATTCAGTTATAGGATCCTTAAGCATATCATGAATGAATTCGATACAAACTTAGTTTCCTCAATTCGTTCATAAACGAATAATTAATTGCGTATCGAAATTTAATGCAGCACCTCTTGAACTGTTACTGTTCAAGGAGTCATGGTAGCTGACTTTATCACACTAAGTCTTCAAAACATTAATTATATGGAGTTAATAAGCTTATGAGTCCACAGATAAATTTCCAACAACATTTAGTGACTATGTTATGTCGTTATAACTTAGGTTGTTATTATCAGTTTGTTATGACTCCTCCATAAGATAAGTTTTGTCTGCTGACATAAATATATACCCGAAATTACATTTTGTCATCTTTGAATATCTCAAAGTTAGAGTAATAAACCGGTTTTAATTCTCACTTCTTCTTCAAATTATAGCCTCTCATTTCTTTAAAGATATTATAATACTCCATTAGATGCTACACATTAATCTAGACATATCTAGTGTGTTGCAATGTGAGTAATATCTAAACGAGTATAGACTTAAACTTACATAAGGCTTCTAATTAATGAAGCATAAAGAAATAATCTCATTTATCCTATTATCCTCTAAAGGAGAGCAGTATTGTTTGTTACATATGTAAGGACCCATTTAATGTTAAACTTATGGAACGATACTATTGTCCCATTGAGTCTATCTCAGTATGTTATGATATCAATCACGTAAGAGATATCTCTGAGATTTGTTATATCAAAGTTTGTGTTAACAATGCTTTGACTTATGTAACATATACTTGTCAAAAGAATATCATCTATATAGACAAGTTTATCTTAGTTGCTCCCACTCATTTTGAGGTAGGTACATTAATCCACTTGATTCTTGATGAAAATGATTACGTTAAGATTTCATCACATTATGATGTTTGCATTAACCCATACATGGATTTTATTGGCTTACAAATAAAGTGTTCTTTAACCTTCAGTTTGAAACTTTAGGTTGTTATCTAATGAACATGTAAATGTGTCAGCCATTTGTTATGGAAAATTGTTTATAATGTTCATCTAATGTAGCTTTAAACTATTATAAGCTACTAGAACAGTGATGATCCTGAAAGAAATCTTTGATAATTTTTCTCTTCCTAAGTATAACCTTTGACAATCAATCATGCCTCTTCGTGTCTTAACGCTTATATCAGGATTTGGTTTAGTATGAACACTCTTAGGTAATTCAATCAAATCCTAAACGTTATACGAACACATAAAATCAGTTTTACTAGAAAACTGTTTTATTCCATTTAGAAGATTGATTGACACTAATGGCTTAATTTGAAGAGATAGGATCAGTAAACATTTCCAAAATCCATTTCAACTTCAATTAGGGAGGTTATGTAATCATCAAAGTTAGTAGGCTTTTAAACCTAGATGACCTCCTGAGTTGATTATTGGGTTCATTAGAAGTTTCAGTTTTATGGATTAGCTCTTGGTTAGGTTGCTATCATTTTCAGGATTCTAAGTTTGTAAGAGTTGGTGCAGTATGGTGTACAAGAGGTGTAATCGGAGTTAAATTCGGAGTAAAATTTAATGACACTCTTCCCCCCGCCTCTTGTATTCCTTGCAAGTCATAATAAGGACTTTGACTGCTCCCACTGACCTTAGAAATCTTTAGGAACTCAGCATGCTTAGAGTCAATATTTAACGACCAACAAATTCTAATAGAGAAACACAAATTAATGACGTTAGTCGTTGTAGTTTCTCTTGTTGAGGATTATGTTAGTTTAGGTAAGAAATTCCAAGTGCGCCCACAATTAGGCAACAATGAAACTTTTGTAAGAGTAGCATTAGATTTAAGGAGATAAGTTTTGATAGAACAGTGATCGTGATGGAGCGGTGTCTTGTACAAGAGGTGCAAATTTAGGTAATGTAAAATTTTCACTCCCCCACCTCTTGCAACTATTGCAAGTTATTATTAAGACACTTAATGCTCCCACTGATCTTTAATATCTCTAGAATGCTACAAGAAAAGTTTCAATGAGCTATGTGACGTGGGAACCTATCACATATACGTTAGACGTTATTTGATTTCTTTAATGTCCAGATATCAAAAGAAACTTTAGGGACATATCTAATAGAAATCTTATTAAGTATACATATGAATAGATTTCTTCTAAGACTGTGGGCCATATGCGACAAAATTTAGATACAAGTTGATAGTCTTTTAAATGATAAATGAATTATGTCTGAATATTTCATTTTGAATAAGTTCCACGAATGTCAATGAATGACTTATGATGGACCCATACTTATTCCTTAAGCCAAATAATATTTAGGGCTATAACGTCATGATTTGAAATCACTTAGAATGAGAGTAGATGAACAATCATCCTCATTAACCATGTCATAATTTTTCATGAATTTCGGTTATAATGGATGAAATTTATAAGTCTCATTTTCCTTTTGTCAAGTTCTCATTTGCATGATAACAAAAGTTGTGAAAATGTAAGGTATCATCTAGTTTCATTTTAGTAATGTTTCTATCCAGATATTTAGAACAAATAAGATGAGAGTTTAAGATAAGTGTGACTTTATGTTGACTATGCAAACCTCACAACCTTCATGACATAGCCTAAGTAATGATACTGTACTCTGATTAATGATCAGAACATGTAATGTATCGAAAAGCTTCGTTAGAAGACTGCTTATTATGGTTCTTATAGCCTTGACAATTTATTTTGTCACTAACTCTCATGTTAATTATTTTTCAAGTTCTGGTAAGGAAACGTATGTAACTAGAGTCAACTAATCATGTGTTAATTGGAATATTGAAATTACCAGACTTAAATATCATTAATAAGTGACTATCTAATTAATTTACCCAACTGTTCTTTAGAATAATGGATAGTCTCGTTGCTTATGTCTAGCCTAATGACATAGTTATGCAGTGAGATTTTCCTTTGAAGAACCTTAAAGTTGAAATTAGCACTTGTAATTTGTCTATGGACCTTAGAACAATCCTCTTTAAACGTTTTAAGTGGTTGTAAGGTGAATAACAACTTATTTTCCAGCTTTAAACATTTATTTCTTTGTACATATGTTGCTTATCAACACACTCGTTATACTTTGGTATTTTTTAGTGTTGTAGTTGATTTATAATGCATCAAATTGTACAAGTGAAAATCTCAGTATGTAATGTACTGGAAAAAATGTACTTATTTCCATGCGTAAGCCCTTAACTTTATGGGTCATGGTTTTGTACATTATAATGTATTCACATATACCACTTAACTTTATAGTTTAGAGTTTCAAATTAAGGCATGCATCTTAGGAGTTCTAGTGATTCTTCCATAAATAAAGATTAGTCTCAGGAAAGACTTAATCTGGAATAACTTTAGTGATAGCATTTACGTTAGAGAGTTCTTGATTATCATAATAGACATCATGGTCGATTTGTCCTATTCATCATGCTCTAATTTTCTTCTTTATAATCTTTATCAGAAGAGAGCAATAGGATTATCGTGTCTTAAGAAATAATCAAGGATTTAATTTAAGAGCTAATTCTAATAGAAAATTTAAATAAAGCAAACATTTTAGGTTTAAAAAATTAGAGTGGATGAGATATATATAGAAGAAAATTATAGTGAGTAACATTATGGGTACTAAGAATAAGGCAGACGAAATGATCATAAAAACTTAATTAAGGATCATTAATCTAAGGATCATTATGTGAAGAGATGGTGATATGTCTATTACTAACATCAAAATAATAGACTATTTAAAGTTCTACTTAAACGAAGACAAATCAGCTTTGGCCAGAAGTGTAATCATTTAAGCATGTGTGCAAAGTGTTTGTGACAAATCAGCTTTGGCCAGAATTGAAACAATCACTTTAGTTATGCACTCGTTGAGTATGACATCTATGAATGAATTAAATCAGCTTTGGCCAGAAATTAAGACATTCATGCTTATGATGCACACACAACATAGCTTTCGTAATACTTGAATGATAAGTAGATGTATCAAGTCAGCTTTGGCCAGAAATGATATATCAAAAGCTCATTCAAGTAAAGCCATTTTGGTTTTGTAAAACATTATTTGATCCTTATTAATTAACTAAGTAATTACAAAAACCAATTATTTAATAGCAAACCACCAGTTAGCGCGGATCGAACTCCGCGGTGAGTTCGCTGGGGGGTGCGGGGTTAAACAGCCTAAAATAATGAGGTTTCGAGTCAGGTTTCGACTGAGTTATGAGATCTCGAGTCAGTTATGAGGTCTCGAGTCGCAACCTTATTGTCTCGAGTCATGAAAGACTAAAACACTTATGGTCTCGAGTCGCAACTTTATTCTCGAGTCATAATCATGGTCTCGACTACTGTTTTATGAGATCTCGAGTCCTTATGAGGTCTCGAGTCGCAACCATGGTCTCGAGTTGTGACCTTGTAGTCTCTAGTTGTAGCTTTATGGTCTCGAGTCGCAACCTTATGGTCTCGAATTATGACCTTATGGTCTCGAGTCGAGACCTTTGTTTCGAGTTGTAAAGTCTGAAGCCCTTAGTTAAAACCTCAGTGGTCTCGAGTCGAGACCTTAGTCTCGAGTGGTTAAAATTTATCTCGAAACTTCCTGTTAACAGCTGTGAATGTGAAGCATAACTGAAAATTCGAAATTGTTAGGGATTTTTGTGATAATGTTTCCTATTTTAGTGCTGATCTGATTTTACCAAATATTTCGAAAAAACATAATCTGTTTATCTAATAACAGATTTCGAAAATCTTTAGAGGACAAAATCAGATCAAAACAGGAAAAAACACTTAATAATCCGAATCGTATTCCAAAACATAAAGGAAACTTCGAATTTTCTAAGAACATATTATGAACCCTAAAACCATAAAACATGATTCTGGAAACCCGAAATCTGAAAATTTAATAGTCTTATACAGATTTCGGAATATTTGTTTTACCCATATTGATTTCGAAAAGAACATATGATAGATCTTTGGTCCGAAAATAGTGATTTCGGTCCAAGACCCAAAACCATCAGTTATGTTTACGAATTTATTCAAAAATTCTGTTTTCATGATTTCAATTCCAGAATAATGGATACGAAAACAGAACTGACTAATCAACATATGCTCTGATACCACATGTTGGTTCAGTTCTGTTCTAAACATAATCAAACATGAAAACATACCTTTGATTGCATCAGCACAGGCTAGCAAAGAATCCAGATGGAGTCGCAGCAATTAAGGTTTGACATGATTGTCATCTTGGTCTGGTTCTCCTTAGGGTGCTGACTGATGATGGTGAAGATGAGAACCGAATAGGGGATTCGGTTTAGGAGAGGAGGTCGAATATGATGTTAGGCTTATGGGGTGTGTCTAATTGTGTAACTGTCTAACCCCTTAACCTCCACATAATTCTCCTTATATAAGCACCCAGGAGGAAACCCTAATTAGTTAATAAGGGTAATATGGTCCATCAACAATTACCAACTAATTATTTAATAGGATTGTTATATATATTCGGATCTATATAATGTAAATGATTATAATGGCTACAGATTAAATATTAATACGTAATATATTTAATCTTACAAACATCATTTTACCAATCACAAACATTATTTTTTTTATGACAAAATCCATCATCTAAGAACATCAACATTTCTTTTTTAAACCATAGATTCGTTTATCCTTATAAAAAAACAATATAATAATCATTTTGTTTGGTGAAACACTACTTGCACACTTTAGACTTTTAAATCAAGATAAAAACAAATGAACAAGATCCTTACTTGATTTAAAAAGTCTAAAGTGTAACAAGATCCTTACTACTAGTTCAAGACTAGGGATGACAATATTCTAAAATTGTGCAAGAAAAGATGGTATTTTTGAAGCTCCACACCAAGATAAGCTCTAAAAGAGTCTTCTCACACTTTAACACTTAGCACTAAAAAGTCTTGTATTGGATGAATTATGATTCAAAAATGGAAAGGACTTTGGTTAAAGTTGGCCGTAGGTTAGGAGAGCAAGAGAGTGGTGATCTTTGTTTGTTTAGTGAATGAAAGAAGAGGGTTTGGGGTTTGAGTTCAACCGTAGGTTTAGAGGAAAAAGCGTGGGGTTTAGATTTCGTTTGATTTGTTTAAGGTTAGAAGAAAATGATGAGTGGATGCTAGAGGTTTTTTTTTATTTAATTTATTTAGGTGGCTAATTCCCCACCCACACATCCTAACCACCTATTGGATGACAACTCATTACACCACATCACCACAAATATGTGGTGGTGGTGAACGGAACCGTAGATGGGGGGTGGGGGGGGGGGGGGGGGTATGTACTAGGTAGCTGGTTTTGCCCTCTAGATCCCCTGTATAACTTTGGATTTGTTAATTTAATCAACACCACATGTTTTATGATGTTAATAAATTAATTAGTTTAGACACATTGGTGACATGTAGTGGGGTGAATTGACGTAGTATAAGATGCCTAAAAATTAGCAAAATGACAACTATGAGACAAAATGATAAATATTAGTATAATTTAGTTTTTATAATATGTATCTAACTATTTTCACACCCAACAATTAATAATATAGTGTACCAGACATATTGAAATAGTATCAGCACTTTACAGTGTAACGTATACTTAGGGTGAGAGGGGCACTCCCATCTTAGGGGAGTCCCCTCTCTAACACATACCCAATCAGGTTATGCAACGTCAACTCCCCTCTTAAACTCCCTTCACACCCTCAATTTGATGGCGGCACTCCCCTCTTAGGGGACTTGTTTTTTTATTATTAAAAAAAGGAAAATCACTGATTGGTTGAAAATGAGGGTGGCCCACCATCTCCTCTCTCCTTCATGCGGTGAACTCACCCGACCCCCCTCCCCGAATTGGGTCACCGCAGGGATGGCGGCGGTGTTCCCGCTGGGGGAATTGGGTCACCACGGCCACTCCCCGCTGGTGCCCCGTATACCCTTATAAAAAAGGATGAGGGGGGAATGGAGGATGAGGGGGTAATTTAGGTATTTTCCTCATATAAGGGTATATTTCAAAGGGTGTACCTATTGGCACACCAATATGCCTATATGCACACCAAAAAGTACTTTTTTGTCATATATGCACACCCTGCAGTATCAAGCTGTGGCTAAAGCGCGGTGTTTTGGTCCTGTCAACCAGACAAAGACTGACGGGTGTCTGACGGGTCTGTTGACCGGACCAAAACACCGAGCTTTGGCCGCGTTTTGGTCCTGTCAACCAGACAAAAGACTGACCGGGTGTCTGGTTGACAGGACCAAAACGCGGCCAAAGCTCGGTGTTTTGGTCCGGTCAACAAACCCGTTAGACACCCGTCAGTCTTTGTCTGGTTGACCGGACCAAAACGCCACGCTTTGGCTACAACTCGACACTGCAGGGTGTACATATAAGACAAAAAAGAACTTTATGGGATGGCTATCTATAGTTTGAGCCATTTCAAATAGAGACGGATGGAATTGACTAATGACTTATGATGCAAGTTTAATTAAGGGTCCTAATATTAACACATGGGAAAACTTATTTACACATGGTGTATACGGGCCCGTATACACCATGTGTAAATAAGTTTGCCTGGTCGTATACAATGTATACGAACGTGTATACGGGTCGTATACTGTTATACGGCCCGTATGGAACGAAAATTTGATTTTTCAAGTATTTTAGAGTCGTGAGGTGCTCAAAATTTCTAAAAGTAGAAAAAAAAAATAAAACATCAACAAGTAACAAAGATTGAAGAACAAGAAAACGTGTCGTATGACTGTAATAAAACGGAAGCTATCAACGCGGGATTACGGGCATGGTGTTATTCTTTATTTAATATTTATAGAATAAAAGGAAGGGTGAGACATTTGATGAGAGTTGTAAGGAGTCTGAATAAAACGGAAGTTATCAACGCGGGATTACGGACATGCGTTTAATTCCCAACATATTTGTTTTGTCACGTACATTTCGTAAGAAACTTTTCGTGCACTGAACCTTCACCTCCAATCATTTCCTGGTCAAATCACACACTATAAAGTTTAAACTTATCGTGTGTTGTAGTTTGGAAAGATGACCGAATAGAGATCTGAATAACAAACTGTGGAGAACTTGTTTGCGTTATCCACCAACAATCCGTTCATTATCTGTTGTTGTCTAAAACAATATCAATTAATGTTCAGTTGTGTATACAAATTCATCACCGGTTTCTACGGCACAAGCACATACACAGGGAGAATGTTCTCGAAATTGAAGGAAAAGAAAAAATGGTTGTTGATGTTTTTCACTATCAGGATTTTGTTGGTTTGTTTGAGAACCAGATTCCAATGTCCTACTACTTCAATCCTTCCTACATTATTGAAAATTAATATATCACCCGCCATTCTCTTGCACCTGTATACATTGATTGTGGATTTTCTTGAGTCGTCGGGAAAACTTTTCCTCAGGGGAGGGTGAGTAGTATGAGTCTGAGTCCATTGTGGTTCGTGAATGTTGGAAGAACCCGACACGTCTTCTGCTGCCTCTTCGGTTGGTAAAAGACATAGGATGGCTTCTAATACATGCTCTTTGTCAGTTGTGGTTGATTTATAGGAGGAGGTTATGAAACGAATATATGTTTATGCGAACATCCTTATTTTGTCACGTACATGCGTTTAATTCCCAACATCCTTATTGTATCAGACTCTCTCCCCTCCTGATGCAATTTTCACAGTGGTACCAATGTCCTGCTACTACAATCCTTCCAACGCCTGATTCCGATACAACCCTTGTGGATTTCGGTTGGTTCAGAAACTTAACAAGAGAAGCAACTAAAAAAAGGAAAGAAAGAAATTTTTTACCATTTTTTACCATATGTATACGGGCCGTATACCGTTTATACGGCCGTATACTCTTGGTAAAAAACAAATTTACCGATCGTATACAATGTATACGATGATTGTATGGGCCGTATATTCTGATACGGCTCGTATACTATGGGTAAAAAATGGTAAAAAATGGTTTATTCTCTTTAATCTATTAGAACGATCCTTGTCTTGAGAACCTGATTCTGGTTTAAACAATGGAATTTGTGGATCAACAGAAATAACTGAAAATAACTCGCCATTCTCTTGCACCTGTATACGTTGCAAGGTATAGAATGTTTGAAGTATTCTTGGTTCAATACAAACTCTTCTGAAAGACAAGAATACAACGTTCATGTATCACAAGATAATGGTTTCTCGACAAATGAAGTATTATCTGACATCATCAGTTCATCATTATTCTTGAAGATGAAGATGAAGAAACGAGACTTTGTTTTGAGAAATTAACAAGGTAAACCTGAATTTTCAGATTTTTAGACACTTACTTGAACATGAGTCTGAGTCCATTGTGGTTCGTGAATGCTTCGATTTCAACAAATCTTTCAAGGTCTTAAGTGATGGACAACTGGTTAAAAGATGTAGAAGAGTTTGTGTAGAGATCTTTACGTACAAATTTGCATCATCCTTACGGTTACAAATGAAGCGTTGGGATTCAAGGGTTTATGAGTAAAAGAATTGTGGATTTCGGTTGGGTCAGATCTCGGAAGTACTGAACAACAGAAATAACAATATACGGCCCTCACAAAGTTGTCATTTTCAAGTGTGAGATTAGCCAAACGAGGATGAAAGATACTCAAACCATCTGATCCCGTTGTTGCAAACTCCTTTAATGTGAGATTCTTCAAGTTTGCACATTTTGAGAAAATACCAATGTGTTTGTCAACTTCGTCAATACACAAAGTGACAGAATTTGTGGATTTCGGTTGGGTCAGAAACTTAACAAGATAAGCAACTAAAAAGTTAACATTCTGATTCAGATTCAGAAAGCAGATGTTTAGTAGTGTTTGAGAAACTAACAAGGTAAACCTTAATTTTCAAAATTTTAGACACTTACTTGAACCGTTAGTAATGCTAGATGTCATTTTGGCTGAACCACAACCTATTACAGCACTGTATGAACCTGCGTTTTGAAAATAGGCTTTGTTCTTCGTTTATTGGATTGTTCTAATAGATTAAAGAGGTTTTTACCATTTTTTACCATATGTATACGAGTCGTATACGGTTTATACGGCCGTATACCATTGGTAAAAAATATTTTTACCGAGAGTATACAATGTATACGATGGTTGTATACGGGCCGTATATTATTATGCGGCTCGTATACTATGGGTAAAAAATGGTAAAAAAAGGATTATTCTCTTTAATCTATTAGAACGATCCTTGTCTTGAGAACCTGATTCTGATTTAAACAACGGAATTTTTGGATCATACTACTAGCAGAAGAACCCGACACGTCTTCTGTGATGATTCGAAACATTCACGAACCACAATGGACTCAGACTCACACTACTAGTAGAAGAACCCGACACGTCTTCTGTGATGATTCGAAACATTCCGAATAACTAGCAGAAAAACCCGTACCGGTGATTGTTTATCCATACTATTCTTCAACGAAGAACCATCAGCCATTATCAGCCCTTTTTTCGAATAACGCTGAGAATCCACAACGCTTATGGCCAGATTCTTTCCTTCAATCTTGGCAAAATCAATGCCTGCTTGTTTTATTATCACGAAAGTACTGAACAACCGAGATAACAGCTCCGGTATTTATCACCAACCCATCTTTGGTAGTGTTTGTTTGAGAACCTGATTCGATTGCTATAACAGGATGGATGTGACACACATAGATAGATAAAATGTCACAGTTGTCAAGACTGTTTGTCAGGTTTCCAATGCTCACACAGGGTGATAAACAACGCTGATACACGTAACATCTAGTTATATTCAGATTTAAACAATGCCTGCCTCAACTGAGATAACGGACATCCATCAAGCTCAAAAAGAAAACTTGTGTTTCCCATAGTCACAAAAGATTGCGGTTTGTATTTCGCATAGCCACCGTTTCCGTTGTAAAAAAACGGTTGCGGTTTGTATTTCGCATAGCCATCATTTCCGTAGTAAAAAACGGTTGGGTTTGCACATTCAATCTTCAATACTTCAGTAAAATACCACTAGTAGAAGAACCCGACACGTCTTCATGTAACAGAGAATGTTTTAGAAATTGAAGGAAAATGAAAAGATTTGTTGAAATCGAATTTGACAACTATGACAGCTTATTAAAAGTATCGTGTGTTGTAGTTTGGAAAGATGAACGAACAGAGATCTGAATAACAAACTGTGGAGAACTTGTTTGTGTCAGGTTCTTCTGCTAGTTACTCGGAATCGATAAATAACCAACACGAAGATCTCTGCGATCGCTAAGGTTTTCATCAACGGACTGATCGGTAACGTTACTCTACCTGTGCTCCGATTTAAGCGGCACGTTCCGATCAACGTTTATCGACATTGTTAAAGGTGATGAAGAGTTTAGAAACCCTAGAATGATTGTATTTTTACGGTAATAAAACGTGATACTTGAAAAAACGCCAATATATACGGCCCGTATATAGTTATACGGCCCGTATACCATTGGTAACATCAAAAACCCACAAAAATAAATCAATTGAGCCGTATACGTTTTACAAATTGTATACACATGTATACGACCCGTATAACTGTATACAGACCGTATATAATAAAACAAAAAAAACATTCCCTGCGCATTTTCCTATTAAAAAACATTCTATACGAGCCGTATAATTGTATACGGCCCGTATACAACAGGGGATGTGAAAATAAGATATATGGTATGTGGGAATAAGACACCCCTTAATTAAACCATGGTATAAGAGAGGTGTAGGTAGGGTCCTAAGGCTAGGGAGGCGTATGAGAATTATGGTAGGAAGGCTTTGCAGGTGCATAGTAGGAGGGTGCAATGTAGTGGAGGGGGAACAAACAGGACAAAAAATGTATAACAAGAAATATATGGTTTTTTCACCTACTAAAAACCGTTGAATTTTATTCAGATAAATCAAATTCGGAGTTTTTTCTCAAACTAGTGTTGATGAAAAAAGTATTTACCATTTTGGTGTTATTTCAAAAGTATTTACCAAAATGGTGTTTTTATTCATTTTATATTTGCCTTTTCTTTTAATCAACATAAAAAAATTATTATTTTTTTTCTATCCAGTCAATCCACTATTTGCAGTTTTAATCTTTTATAAAAGAATAAAAATGCAAAAGAATAAAATTGTTTGTTTTGGTTTAACGGTTTAAGCTTTATTAAGCCCATATATTAAATACACAAAATTAAAAAAAAAGTTTAAAAATATATATACATATCTCATCTTCGTTGATTCAAGCATTACAATTTATTTTACTATACTTATTCACATCGATCGTTCAAAGCACAAATATATATAACTGTCGTGCAAATACATTGGGTTAATAACGGTACGTGGTTTATTTTTTTAATTTGAAAAGAAAACAATTTTTTTTTTCAAAAGACAATTAAATTTTCATTTCAATCATCAGGGCAAATTACATAACAAATTGGTGTAGACTATTGATAGAATTTTATTTTTGCTAATATCATTACCTTCTCACATACTAAATGTGTGTGCACGCGCTTTTTTTAACGGCAAATTCTATTTTATTTTATACTATTTTAACTACCCGTGTAATACACGGGTGGCTAAACAACAAAAAATTTATACTTTAATACGTAAATAATTTATTACAAATACATTCAAATATTAACATAAATCATAGAAAGTACGTGAAATAACGAAAATACATGATAACCATAAAAATTTCACAAGTCATTGAAGATCTCTTTATATACAACATAGTTTAAGAACCCGCGAACTTTGCGGGTTGGTAAAAGAACATATCTTCATTATCACTATTGATATAAATATTATGATTTTATACAGTTTGTGGTCTAATGAAGTCGAATACCCGGGTGACATATTCACTCCATTTTATATACCACCATTTATTGCTTTATTTGTAGGTTGTCATCTTTGTGTAAATTATATTATCTTCCTCCCGCACTAACATATGGATGAATTTTTTTTCATCTGTCATATGCTACCTCTTTCAAGTGTGTCATTGGCTCCTTCACACCCTCAGTTTTATGTTCTTCAACATTCATGGTGCTACGGTCATGTTACCTATGCAGCAAATCAATTCAATTCCGATCACCATATTGGTCTTGGTATAACTAATCCTGCACGCCCAAAATAAACACAACCATAATAAAACTCATATAACATTTTTTTAACTTTAGATCCATATTAGAAAGTAAACATCCTTATCTTGCTACTCAGTTTCTAAATTAGAGTAATCGAATGACAAAAGAAGTTGGCTTTAACATTGGAGCGGATATAGTATACAGATCATAACACTTTGAACCAAAGTTTAGCTAATCTAATTCCAAACGTACAATGCTCAACCATTCTTTTCTTCGTGCAAACACAATCGTTTTCCATTATTTTGCTTTAATAGACTTGTAACCAACATTATATACTTCAGTAAATTGTAATAACCTTTTTTAATTATGCGTGTCAATAAGGTGTGGGCAGACATGTTAAGAACAAAAGGGCACTTTCAACACTGGTTTGAGACTTCTTTTTTATTTTAAAATTAGTTGACGTATTAATATTCCTACAAAAAAATTGCTAAAAATAAAATAAAAGAAAATACCACCTCGTATGCTTGCTATCTCCTGTAGTCTTGTTCCATGATCCAAGCATTGCTTGTATCCAAGGTAATTGAATAAGGACCAGTCCACGATACTTGACTAAATGCAATGGCAAAATGTGCAAGATGTAATATCATCATCCCTCATGCATCAAGAATCTAGTTTTACCGAAATGGTTAATATTATACCACCATGATATTAAATGTATGTGCGCAAACTTGACTTTAGCTCAATGGATGAAGCAATTAGATTTTTTCATCACTTTCGGTTGTAATGTTCTCCGGATCCTTAAAGGCTAAATTATCATCTCTTGGATTCTGCTCTGGCTTCTCATCACTTTTAGTGTAATCTACTGGGGATCATTAAAGACGAAATTATCATCTCTTTATTTCATTTCTTCTGACCTCATAATTTCAAATGCTTTCTGGGATTCAAAACCAGCTATAAAGAAGTGAAAGTTCAGGTCTAATTGCTTCTTAACCCTCTACGTTATTGTCACACCCCAACCGATGGCGGAAACATCGGGGCATGGCACTGAGCGAAACAGATTGTCCATGAGTATCCATAACAACTATTCATTACCAGATAATTAAACGTCATGTCCCATACCACAACATATCCAAATAAAAACAGTTATTACAAATAATTATCTTATAAACAAATACTGTTCCAACGACTCAGATTTAAGCATGACATAGCTAGACCCCTAACTTGATTCACCAAAGCAAGCATCCTAGCAGGTAGCATCCTAAACACCTGTCACATACGTTAAAATACGGGTCAATACACATAGTGTAAAGGTGAGCATACAAGTTTGATAATAGTATAATAGAGTTCGAAATTGTTTACGCATAACCAGCATGAAACATGTATAAAGTGAAGGCAAGTAGGTTATCGACAGAGAAATATGCACAGACGTGACTGCGAGTTGTAGAATGCGCAACACATATCCCCACTGGGACACGTGAAGTAAAGCCATTAACAACCCATGTCCACGACAGGTGCTGAGTCCAAACTATAGTACTATCGTTGCTAAGGTGTCAGGCATCAATCACTGTGTTAACATAACATACAAGCATTCATCGAGTAACACGTAGCATGCAATAACGGTTAGCGTATAAATAGTGTTTGCGTTGTGTGTCGATTGTGATTTGAATATAGATAACGTATGTAACACCCAAAAGTGCGTAAAGCAAAAAGGGATCGTGTCACACCCCCAAAAATACCACAAGCGGAAACCCCCGTAAGGCGTGTGACGTACCAGGATCTAGCCACCAATCACATTGAACCATAGACTTATAAAATAAGATAAAACCATTCATTAAATGAAATTGTATAATTCAAACACCATTTAGTAAAATCAACATGTTCAGCGGAAGCATAATTGTTTAATAAGTTTAAATGAAAATGTTCAAAACAATGCAACGTTGAGAAGCGTTTCAAATGCCACGACCTATGACCACTCCAGCTTCCTAGATAGCAAGTTCCCTGACAGTCCACCTAACGACCTGCAAGCATGCAGAAAAGTGTATCAGACAACGCTGGTGAGTTCACAGTTTTTTTAACCGTTTAATACCAAGTAGTGACTTATGATATGTTATGTTATGCTATGTTGATAATAACTCGATACCGCAGACGACCCTTTTTTTCCTTCTCCAATGCTCTATCAAACATTGGTCATGATTTAAAGTTATTAGTTCACGCCCGTCCTATCCAGGTACGTCGTGAGGGTGCCAAACCTAATAGCACTATCAACTAATAACCCCGTTGCCCTACAAGCAACTAACCCGGTAGTATGATGGGACTTAAGTGATAGAAGTCAGTGTATTATCCAACATCAACGTGTACTGAAAACCGTTGCATATCCCCTGCAAGGATATGCGTTTGTGAAATCCGCCTCACATCCCCTTCAAGGATGTGGGTATCTGAAAACCGCCTCATATCCCCTACAAGGATATGGGTTTACGAAATCCGTTTACAAGTTTTATCAGTTTGATTGTCCCCACCGGACGCATGCTTGTTTTGAGAGAAGTGAACTTACCTTGGTTTGCTCGGTACGACTAGTTACTTGCTCACGCTTAAACAGTCACAGCCTATGGTATTCATGTATACGTAGTTAGTCTACATTCACCTTATTCACGTATAATCATAGCGTGTAGTCATAGCAAGGATTATTGCATAACAGGTAACAACCATTTCAAGCACATAACACACATAATAGATGGTTTACTGTTCACACTAGACAATTCAGGTATGATTAATGTTATGCCATCTTTACAACACATGAAATCATCAATTATACCCATCATAGCCAACTGCTTAAACAACGTTTTTCGGCGAAGATTACACTCGACGAATCTCTATATTTCGTCGAGAGTATCTATGACGAAACACTCACACTGCTCACCATAATCCTGTCGACGAAGAACCCATCCTTCGTCGACATGGGAGTTTCGTCGAGAAGACTTTCGTCGAGGGGTTTCAGTTTCATTCTTTGCTTTTAACCGTTCACCCGAAATTTCCGTAAACACATGTCACACCCCGATTTCCACGTGTCACCGGTGGGCCCGGTGGGGGAGTATCGTGACGTGGTTGGCAACGTAATAGTCAAACAACACAATATTATTATGCACAGCGGAAGCAAATTTAAAATATGATACAACCAAATTTAATATTGTTTATCAATGTAACAATATCCGGAAGTTTATCCACAGAACGGATCGAAATAAAATAATATTAATGGTTCAACAGACTTCAGGCATCCTAAGCTGGCGAGACTTTTTATTGATGCTAAGGAGACAATCCAGCCAATTTCGTTTAGTACCTGCATTCAGTCTTTTTGGGAAAATACGTCAGTTTACACTGGTAAATACAATCAACTGACTCATTTTGGAAAATGATTGAAAATTGGTTTGGATGCACGTGGCATAAACATTTTTGTTTAACTTGGGAGAATTATTTAATATTATAATCTTGTGAACGAATTACATGTTACTTATGCGTTCAGTAGCCCGGATCTTGTCCGGGTTAAAGATCAATAGACACACCACATCATAGAGTTATACACGGACGGTGTACGCCTACACCCCGTGCTCAGGTCGTGGCCATCTCGTAAGATGATGCCAAGGATATCCGGGACATGGTCATTAACCCCCCAAAGGCTGTAAAGTAAACAAGACTGTTTAAACGAGCCGATCAAATTATTCAACTACCCACTTTAACGGTGGAGATTTGATGCCCGATCAAGCGGTATGCTATATACCGTAACCCAAGCCCGTATAGGGAAAATAAGTTAAAAGTATTTACCTGAGTAAGTATTAATCACAATAAGCAAAATGCACGTAGCTTTTACTGGTCCTCCTAATCTGGAACGAAGGTTTATAATAACCTATTAGAATGCTAACGGGTCTTTTATTAAGCTTAAGCTTAGACCGGCTAGTTTCAAGATACGGTTCGTACGCACGATTAAGCGAAGACCGGATAGAATGTGATTCAGACCCGACAAGTTTGAAGACTTGTTTAATATGGGTTTATTATTCACATTCTGGATTTCGAGATAAAACCGTTAAGGTTCGACCCGTTTCGGCTAATTTATGTAAACTTGTTACATAAACCGAACCGTACGCGTAATAAGCGTGACGGGTAGTCATGAGAGCTATATACAGGTTTCCTAAGTTAATTATGTCTCAAATATGTTGTGACATCAGTAAGGTGTCTTTCGTTATGCCCGAAACGTGTTTAGACACAAACTAGGCCCCGTAGGGGTAGTTTGGTCATTTAAAAGTTTATAAAAGAGTTTAAGTGACTACCTGAGTTACAGGTCTGATGTTATCAGCAAATATACTCAATTTGCTAAGTTATATCAGTAGGTTAAAGCATGTATGTGAAACTTATCATTTTTAACCAAACTAGGCCCCGTAGGGGTATTTCGGTAATTTCACATAAGCCGAAAAGCTCAAAACTGAAGTCTGAGTTTACCAACCTTTCCTTACTGTTAAAATATCCTAATTTGCCTAAAATATCAGTAGGTATCAACCCGGGTATGTTCAATATGATTTTAAAACATACTATGCGTTAAAAACGCTAATTAAGGCGATTAAGGCCATTTCCGGGTTCGATTACTTAAATCTGATATTTTTATATTTCCAGAAGGCTTAAAATAATTTATTTATCATATGTGATCAGTAGCAAAAGGTTTGGAGTCGTTTAGATATGTAAAACTCATTTTATGGCCCGTAAGGGCAAAACCGACATTTACCGAATTAAGCCTACGACTATGAGTTATGCTCAGCCTAAAATTAATTAAAAATATTTAAAAATCCCAAAATAATATATTCCATCAGTGGGTAAAAGATTTGATACTAAAAAGTATGTTTAACTAGGCTATACGCTAATTACGCCATTTTATTAACATAAAGCATTAATTTTGCGATAATGAGCATAACTCTTAATCTACAAGTCAAACTGATGTCAAACTTTGCATACAAGTCTATATATCAGTAACTAAGGTTTCTACACTTTTACATTTCCATAAATCACGTTTTAAGGTAATAAGGGCATAACGGTCAACATATGAGCAATTAACGGAAACATGTATATTAATTGGATAACTAATGAACCAAGGTGTATAATCACAGAGGGTTGTTCTAACATGTAACCTAGTCCAATTAAAGCTCTGAGGAATTTCTAAAATATGCCTAAACGGGTCAGAACTGAAAGTCAAAGTGAAAGTCAAACTAAGTGACTTTCGGTTCCGAACCGGGTCTAAACAGGAAATAGTCGGGTTGAACATGTTTGGACATGTTCTTACACTAATTACTAAGTTATAACAATGATCAAACAGGTTGTATATGTTCTAGATAGCTAATCATGCATAAATTGAAATTTAAGAATCCTGTTGACTTTTTAAGTACATGTTTGACCAGACATTTGAACTAGTTAAAGTGGTGATCAGGGAAAACCCTTTTGGGGTTTTATTACCCACATAAATACCAACTTATAACTACTTTTAATTCGAGATATGACTGAGCCATTATTGACTAATCTCGAAGTCAAACCGTAATTACGACGGTTTGACTTTTAGCTAATTAAACAAGCTAAACTCAACTAAAGAAGGACTAGCAGACTTACAAGAGTCCTATGCACGAGATATGATCAGTTGAGAGAGTTCCTTAGCTCCAGAAATGCTCCAATTGATCAGATGGAAGTGTGATGAACAACATTGCACAAAGTGGCTTTATATAGTGAGATTTGCACCACAATTGGTTGACACATGTTCCTACTAGTGCCCACAACTGATCAACACTTGTTACTGGTGCCTAGGATAATTTAGGGGTCGCCCACAATGCATTAATGTCGAAAAAGGATCGGTTTTCCGTGTTTGCAGGCTGTTGTCACGCTTTTCTGCATCTGGGCGCCTGATGCGGCCCGCATTAGTTTTAACTAATGCTGAAGCGGGCCGCCTGGCCCTCATAAATCAGATTTTTCATTTCTTTTGTTTGCAAGGTTGACCTTTGGCTTCACGAAGGGGCAACCGGGTTTATTTCTTGCATTTTGACCCCCTTACATTTACCTACAAGGGCTTTAGAACTTATACCCACTTTGCCAAGTCCCTGAACACTTCCGATTTAACCCGAAAAGTCTTAACTTTCAACGTTTGCACTTTAACCCTTCGCACACGAATTTGATCATAACTTTCTCATACGTTAACGAAACTTTATGAAATTTTTATAGTGCATTCTAGTGAGCATAACTAATATTTACAAAGCTTCGGGTTTGTCAAAAGGTCACTCAGAGGTATAAATTAAACATGTTGACACATTTGGTCCCTGTAGTTTGAAATCTCTCACTTTTAGCTTAGTATGATCCATGATTTATTCGTTTGAAGGTATGAGCATTGTGTAGGGTTAATGTTCATTATATTTATTCACAGTTGACACTTAGAATACGTATATTCACATACTTTCCATGTTTGTCAACTTTAGTCCTTCTATAATATTTCTTTCACACGTTTAAACATTTGACACGTGTCTACACATTATAGGACGTGAATTTTTCGAGGTGTTACAACACATTCCATATTTTGAAACGAATCAAACCATGTTATTCAATCAGTTACAAATCATGATCATACGCAGTTCACAGCAACAGTTGTCCTTAATTTTTATGAATTAATCATAAGTAACCCTAGACATTAACAAGCTCATGATGTCTCAATCCCGATTATTCAACAATCATACACAATACATCTAACCTAATACCATTTCAACAACCAGAATTATCGAGCCGCATAGTGATCATGAACAAACACAAACCGTCGAATTCTTGTCATGCATATTCTAGTTTTCTTGATTAACAATAACACATCAAATCCATAGTTAATAACATATAAGGGCACAGTTTCTAACAAGGCCCTAAATCCACAGTGGTCCTCAAACATCACAAAAACAATATCCTATTACTAACAATGACGAATACTAACCGCGGGATGGAATAGATTGGTTAGATCGATGCACGAAGACTTCAAAGATACTGGGGCAGCCGCCGAGAGGGAGGAGAGCAAAGTAGGGTTTCGTCGATTGTGATCTTACGTAATGTTATGCGAATAGGGTAAATATAATTGATTCTTACATGGGCCTCACCTGGGCCACAAGCCCACACGGCGAATAAGGGCCTCGACGAAGGACCGTCCTTCGTCGTGATGTTGATGACGAAACATCCAGTGTATCGTCGAGTAAGGGTGATGACGAAAGACCTATATTTCATCGAGTAAGGGTTGTGACGAAAATCCTATGTTTCGTCAATTCTGAGGATGCATGAGTTAAGTTTATAAACTTTAAACCGTTCATAAGTTCATAAGTTCATTATTTAACCAAACAATAATACAATACACCAATCATATATCAAACGAGCACAAGTTACAATGCTAACGAATTATGAAAACACAGTTGTGAAACAAGTAACGTGTCGAGGAAAGAGCATGAAAACTCAGGTTGTCACAGATCGAGTATACTCACAGATTGTGTTTAACAAGTAAACACGCTCTTGGATTGAAGGGAGCGCTGAGAGAGATTAGCCTGAACAGTTAACGATAGCATAAACGATAAGCGGCGCGTAAAACAGTGCAAGTACCAAGTATCAGATGGTAATCCGATCGGATGGCCAGTCGATCGGATGTCAATCCGTTCGGATGGTCATCCGATCGGATGGCCATTCGATTGGATTGACACCTCGTTTGGTGAGGATGTGTTTGTGTATGATGGTTTGCCTTTTGAAGTTTTTGTTGTAGCATTTTGAAAACAGAGAAGTATATCTACCCTTCAGGTCGATCGATTGAACGACGGTTCGATCGGGTGACGATCCGTTCGGCGAGGTATTTCTCAGAGAACAAGTTCACAGCAGTGTTGTCACTCGATCGGATGGTCTACCGATCGGGTGGCAATCCGTTAGAACTGGTAATGCATTGAACATATTGAAAATTGTTTAAGTGTTGAAGTTCCAAACATCACATGGTCGGATGGTCGTTCGATCGGATTGCCATCCGATCGAACGGCAGTCCGTTCGACGTTCAGAACTTTGAATAATCAAATAAAAAAATTAAGTGTTGGAACCAAGTGTAAGCTGATCGGGTGACAGTCCGATCGGATGGCAATCCGATCGGACAGCGATCCGTCCCAACGGCTTGATCGTCTTGACACTTAATTGTTTGAAAGTTTCGCGGTTTTCTCGAGACGTTGTGACAACGTGCCAAACAATAGAACCCCATCAACATTCAGGTGATCCGATCGGACAGGAATCACCCTAGTCCAGTCGGTCAACTGATCGAGACGGTGGTTCGTGTTTGACCCGAGGTCGGTGGTCTCGTTGATAGAACGCAGATCTTGAACCAACACATCACTAAGAAGGAGTAGAAGATCAGAACGAGCTCCGATTCTATCGGTTTTGAGTGCATTGAGTGTAAAAGAGTTGAAAGAAAGTTGGAAAACCATCTTTCAATCCTTTTCACCTTGAATATGTTCAGATCTATGCAAGCTCTTTGTTTATTCATGTGGAAATCGTCCAGATCTAAGTTGTTCTTGGTGGATTGAAGCCAAAACATGAAGTTCATAAGAACCCCATGATGACATCATCCTAGAACACCTTAAATCTAGTGATTTCACGGTTAAAAGTTAAGATTCAAAAGAGAAAAAGATGAAGGAGTGCGTGTAGATCATAGAAGTACAAGATTTAGGTTGAAAACTTACAAGAATCGCGAGAAATCGAGAGAAAGGATCTTGAGTGCGGCTAGGTCGAGTGAGAGTGTTGTCACATCACAAATGATGTGACAGGTAGGTATTTATAGGGTTTCCCAAAAAGGAAAGTGCAAGGGATCGGATGGGCCACCGATCGGATGGCTGTCCAATCGGATGACTATCCGATCGGATGGTCACTCGATCCGGTGTCTGGCGTGTTAAGTTTTGTCGTTTCGATTCGCGTGTTGAGCGTTGCGATGCGTTTCGAGTGAGAGGTGTGATAGAGTTACCCATTAGTTACACAATTAATCCCAACTACTATATCTAACATACAATCATACTAAGTAAGTTGCGTTTAGCGTCTGCGATTCGATTGGGATAGAGTTGCGATTGCGTTTCGATTAATCACCACAACATAAACATAATTAAACATGCACAAGTAACACATAAAAGGCACACACACACGTAAAACAATATCCAGAACGCATAATTCGGGTTGCGAGTGCGATTGCGATGCGATAAGCGATAAAGCGAATAAACATGCGATAAATAGTGATTAAACATCGATTATTAACATGTACTCCACATAATACAACTAATGCAATAAAATAATTAGATTATCTACAAGTCAAAGAAGTCAAAACAGGAGTTGAGCAAGGAGTGACAGATCGCAATTAGCAATCTTTTCTTCCTTTGACTTCCATGTTGACTTTGACTTTCGAAACACGGGGTGTTACAGCCTCCCCTACTTAAGGGAATTTCTGTCACACCCCGAAATATCAGAGCATTGGCGTGACTGGACTGGTATCTTCATTGCACAGCGGAAGCAAATAAGCTAAGTTTTTCAAGAAATTGAACGCCCACTAAGTACTCGACTCTCGATGGTTCTCCTATTCCAACCGTTCCATGTCTTAGAAATGCAACCTGAGAAAGAACATGCGAGAAAAATCAACATAAAGTTGAGCGAGTTCATAGTTTGTTTGTAAAAGATTTGAAATAAATCTTTTGAGTTATGAAAGGTTTGAAATAAATCTTTGGTATTGTGAAAGATTTGAAATAAATCTTTGGAATAACCGGTTTTTGGAATAGTATTGAGAAAACGAATCAAAAGTCATTTTCTTGCCAAGTTATATGGAAACGTTGTGTTTGTAACACAGTATGTTCATAAAAACCATGTATTTGTAAAGTCTCGTATTTGTAATGTTCGTATACCCGTCAATGCCCACCCTGACTTTGACTCCATACCCGCATAATGCTTTGAATTTGTATAAAACATGGTAGTTAATTTGTATGAACAAGTTGTTTCGTAAGTATAAAATCCCTGGTATGTAGCAAATAAGGAAAAAGAGATCACCAATGGTTTGCAAGGCCATTGATATGTGTGAAGTGCAAGTAGGAAGACTCAAACCTAGCGGATTTGTGCGTCGGGTACATAGTCACCCTGAGGTCCGTTCTGCTGGGCCTGGGGCTGGGCTCGCTACACCCAGATAGATCTACCGCATTGTGCCCCTCGGTCCTATAATGAGGATTAATGGCCTCCAGTTCCCGCCTACCCACTCACATGATCTGTACGTACTAACCCTCCTTACGCTAACCATACCATGTATAAAAATGTCTGTAATCATTGTACATGTACTTTACCCCAGTCTCTAAGACTGATCCTTCCTCAAAACGCATCATACTTGGTACTCGTTCTCACCAAGAGTGCTTCTTGTATTTACCCGTAGTTTAGAAAACTAGAATTCGTGAGTATGCATATTCCGAAAGATACGTTTGTTTGAAAACCGGTATAAAACATAAGCTTTTCGTAAACCATTTGTGTCAGTTAAAACTTGCTTGTAAAATGGTTTAGAAATATGTAATTCTTGTATGCTTTGCAAAAAGTGCATGTCTTTCCACCCCGAAAACATTTAGAAAAATGTAAAACTGTAAAAAGGTGGGGTTATGAACTCACCTGAATTTCCATGTGCAAAGCTAGCTAATTACGACTTCGTGATGTCGTTTCCAAAATGAGACTCGCTAGCGTGCATTCTACAATATTCCTAACACGGAATATCTAATAAGTTTCTAAATAAAAGTGGTAACTAGTCTACGTGTCACCGAGCTCTACCGAATCGTTAATCGAACGATTCAACGGTAAGTTGTTAACTTAATGGAAAAGATTAAGTTATATGTGTTAAGTCTCGTTTAATGTCAGTAGCAGTTTAATAAGTCTTGAAAAAGACTTAGTTTCCGAGAGACTTAAAATGAATAAATATTTATATAAAAATATATAAATATATCGTTGTAGGTGTGTTAGCCGTCTCGAGTTGCCATACGTGTATAAAAGAATATTTCTATGAAAATATCATATAACAAACTCGTATCATATATCGCGTTTCGTATGAAAGTAATATATAATAACTTGTATTATATATATCACGTCTTGTGTATATTTGCCAAAAATATACGTATATGCCGTTTCGGCGCTTGAAATAAATATAAAAACTTATATTTATTTACTGGAGTTTTAGCGTTGAAGTCGTTTAAAATAAATATAATAGTTACATTTATTTTATAAAAGAAGTCATATGGTTTGTTATCTGAAATAAATATACCGACAATATTTATTTTTATAAAAGAGTTGTCGAAATATCCAAGTTTAAAATAAATATAAATACTATATTTATTTTTGTAAATTACTTTCTGAATCGTCGTTTTCGAAAATTGCGAAGTGTTGTCGAAAGTAATTATATGCTTTTGCTAGTTTTCATAAAAGTCGCCTGATATCACTAGTCGTCGTTTCTCAATAAAACATGTTTTGTTTTATAAATAAACGCCCTTTTTTTTACGGATTTTCTCGAAAAACGGGCAGAGTTTCCTCTGTTTTTGGACGCCCCGACAACACAAGTTGTCGCTATTTTTATCAAAATTCAATCAATTCACGCAATATCTATAACTTTTCATCAAATATGCCAAATTAAAGTGTAAATAGTCGCTAAAAGTATCGGTCGAGCTCGTTCACGAAATAAATAAAATTATAAGAATAATGAAATGTTTAGCGCCGTAAAATCTTTACCATCTTCTCGTGTCGAAAACCGAGCTGACCGAGTCAACTCACTGAGTGGACTGAGTCAACTGAGTTGACCGAGTTGGACCGAGTTGACTCGAACCGCTTCAAAATCTGACCCGAACCGACTGACATCAAACCAACTGTTGACCTGAACCTGCTGACCCGAACACTGAGTCGACTCGGTTTGACCGAGTCAACTGAACCGAGCAAAACCCGAGGCTGCTGTTTTTGACCGGGTTGGACCGAACCAAGGCTGAACCAAAACTAACCCGAACCAGTCTGACCCGAAACCGAGCCGCTCCAAAACAACTCGAACCAAACTGTTGACTGTTTGACCTGGACCCGAACCGAGTTACCGTGAAACCCGAAACTCCCGAAATCTGACCCGCAAGAAACCAACTAAGTCCCGAAACAAAAACCACTCACCGGAGCCGCGTATCCGTCGCTGTCGGCTCACCACCGCCCTGATCTCGTCATCATCATCGCGTCCTCCATCCCTGATCTCTCTCTCTCTCCTTCTGTCGGCGCCACTGCAAAAATCGAGGTGGTCGGGGGTGTCGTCTGACTGCTTCAGAGACGAGGGGGTGGGGGTGGGTGTCGTGCACCGGAGAAAGTGTCATCGTCGGACCACCCTGATGGTGGCCGGCCTTCATCTGCTTGCCGGTTCTCTGTCGGCCGCCGGTTTTCATCGATCAGCAAGAGGATAGGAGACAGAGGGTGTTGGTGTGTGTGTGATCTGGCCGAAAACCCAGCTCCGGCAGCCGGCCGGTATGGCTGCAAAACAGGAGACGAGGGAGAGAGAAGACAAAGAGGTTTCAGGGATGAGCTTGTGTTATGTAGGTGTGTATTGTAAGTTTGTTGCTCTGCATATATAACCGAGTGAGAGAGAAAGACTACAAGTTTGTGTTTTTAATTTTGTAGGTAAGGTCCTTGTGTGTGTATAGAAAGAAGTAAGGGTCTTTATAAAGAATATGGAGATCTCTTCAAGAGATCTTGTGAGATCTTGCCCAAAATATTTTGGAAGATTATACAGAGATTTTACAAGATTATCAAATCTTGAAAAGATCTTGAGAGATCTAATATATATGCGCAGGTTTAGGCTTGTGGGTGTTGGGCTTGGGCCCAGGGCCCACAAGCCCATCTCGTGTGTAAGTGGCCCGTAATTCCTATGAGACCCGTTGTCAAATCCTGAACTCCGTTTAACGTCAAAAATTAAAATACAAAAAAATACGATCGGTAGTCGTTGTTTGCGCCCTGTTCGTCGATTACGGTAATAATCGCGAGAAATTGTATCGTTGTCGTCTTTAATCCGTTTTTCGATCCGGTTTCGACTGTAGTCACTAAAATTAAATTACGCAGCTAAAATATATCGTAAAAATTCCTTATTTGTCGGCGTTGTCAGTATCTTGTACGGTATCAGTTCGTTGTCGCGCAATATTCAGCAGGTTTCTCTATAAACCACCGTTCGCGCACTGTAAAGTCGTACAGACGTTCCTCGGCACTCCAAAGGCCTAATTAGGTTAATTTGCTCTGTAAACACTAATTATTATTGCGTTAATCGTCTGCTAATCACGTAATTAGGTGCCGTAAATCACGGGTTGTCACAATTTCGTCCCGAAATTAGGCTTTAGCCGTAACAAACATTTGCGAGTACTTCGCCTTCATGTCGCTTTCGAGTTCCCAAGTAAACTCGGCGCCTCGTTTGCCTTCCCATCGGACCTTCACAATGTGAATGCGCGAGCGTCTGAGCTGCTTGGTTTGGCGGTCCATGATCTCGACAGGCTTCTCCATGAAGTGTAATATTTCGTTCACTTGAAGATCCTCAAGTGGTACCTATAAATCTGGCTCAGCCAGGCACTTTCTGAGGTTCGACACGTGGAAAGTCGGGTGGACGTTGCTAAGTTCCTCCGGTAGTTCAAGTCTGTAGACCACTTTTCCGATCCTTTCCAGAATCTTAAAGGGTCCAATATATCGAGGCACGAGCATTCCTTTCTTGCCGAATCTGACCACACCCTTCCAAGGTGATACCTTTAGGAGTACGTGGTCGCCAACGTCAAATTCAAGTGGCTTGCGTCGTCTATCGGCGTAACTTTTCTGACGACTCCAAGCTTTCAGCAGATTGTCTTGAATTTGGAGGATCTTGTCAGTCGTTTCTTGCAGTAGCTCAGGACCGGTTATTTGTGAGTCACCGATCTCATGCCATACAATAGGCGATCGACATTTTCTTCCGTATAATGCCTCAAACGGTGCCATTTGAATGCTGGAATGATATCTGTTATTGTACGAGAATTTGACTAAAGGTAAATATGCGTCCCAATTACCACCGAAATCTATGACACATGAACGGAGCATGTCTTCAAAGGTACGGATCGTTCTTTCAGTTTAACCGTCGGATTGGGAATGGAAAGCGGTACCTAGATTAAGCGTAGTACCGAGAGCAGATTGAAACGTTTCCCAAATACGCGAGTTAAACCGACCATCGCGGTCAGAGATGATGTCACGAGGCGTCCCATGTCGACAAATGATCTCGTTGGTGTAGATTCGGGCTAACTTTTCTACCTTGTAGTCTTCTCGTATCGGCAGAAAATGAGCAGATTTGGTCAAACGGTCAATGACAACCCAGATGCTGTCGTGACTTGATGGCGTGCGCGGAAGTTTCGTTATGAAGTCCATAGCTATACTCTCCCACTTCCACATGGGAATCTCGGGCTGGACGAGCAAGCCAGAGGTTCTTTGATGCTCGGCCTTGACTTTCGAGCAAGTCAGGCACTTCGAAACATAGAGAGCGATATCTTTCTTCATGCCCGGCCACCAGTACTTGTAGCGAAGGTCCTGGTACATTTTATCGGCACCGGGATAAATAGAATATCGAGATTTATGGGCTTCGTCCATCAGAATCTGTTGTAAATCGGCCCGCTTAGGGATCCAGATTCGGTCCAGATAATGGAATATCCCATTCGACTTATTCACTAGCTGGGCTCCATCGTTGAGTACCCTTTCCTTCTTCAAAGTTCGCTCGGTAAAACAAGCATGTTGGGCTTCGCGGATAAGAGTTTTGAGATGATGTTGGGCTTGAACATTACGAACGCTATGCAAATAGCTTCATCTGCTGAGGGCGTCAGCAACGAAATTTGCTTTGCCAGGATGATAACAAATCTCACAGTCATAATCGTTGAGAAGTTCTACCCATCGGCGTTGACGTATGTTAAGTTCCTTTTGGCTGAAGATGTGTTGTAGGCTCCTATGGTCGGTGAAGACCGTACACTTTGTACCATAAAGGTAGTGTCACCAAATCTTCAACGCAAAAACAACTACGCCTACCTCGAGGTCATGGGTTGTATAGTTCTTCTCGTGGATCTTGAGCTGACGAGACGCGTAAGCGATAACCTTGTCCCGTTGCATGAGAACACAACCAAGACCAAGGTTAGAGGCATCACAGTAGACAATGAAATCGTCGTTTCCGTCGGGTAAAGCGAGGTGTAACCCAACTATTAACAGCTTCGATCTTCGCGGGGTCGACGTGAATACCTTGACTATTGACAATATGACCGAGGAATTGAACCTCCTCTAGCCAGAATTCACACTTGGAGAACTTGGCGTAGAGTCGATTCCCCTGGAGTAGCTCGAGAACCAAACGTAGATGTTGCGCGTGTTCGGCTTTCGACTTGGAATAGATCAGGATATCATCGATGAACACAATGACGAAGCGGTCAAGAAATGGTTTACACACGCGATTCATCAGATCCATGAAAACCGTGGGTGCGTTGGTTAAACCAAAAGGCATAACAACGAACTCATAGTGGCCGTATCGAGTGCTAAAAGCGGTTTTGGGTATATCATCCTCTTGAATGCGTCACTCTTGATAGCCTGAGCGCAGATCGATCTTCGAAAAACATGAAGCACCTTGCAGTTGATCAAACAAATCATCGATTCGAGGCAGGGGATAGCGATTCTTGATGGTTAGCTTATTCAATTCCTTGTAGTCGATGCACATCTGGAACGACCCATCCTTCTTTTTGACGAAAAGGACTGGCGCGCCCCAAGGAGAGGTGCTAGGGCGAATAAAGCCTTTATCAAGCAATTCCTGGAGCTAACTCGAGAGTTCGCGCATTTCGGATGGAGCGAGTCGATAAGGAGCTCTAGCAACATGATTTGCTCCAGGAATCAGGTCGATACGAATGTCGATATCACGACTTGGCGGTAAACCTTGAAGTTCATCGGGAAAGACATGAGGGAATTCGCACACAACAGGGACATCTTTCACCAATGTCTTTCCTTTCTTTTCCTCCTCCGCTACTACAATGTTAGCCAAGAAAGCTCTGTATTCCTTGCGGAGATACTTGCTAGCTTGGACACATGACATAAGCTTGAGACCTTTCGAGGGAGTTTCGCCATACACACACAGTTGATCACCATTAGCGAGCGAGAATCGAATCATCTTATCTAAGCAAACAACTTCAGCATGGTTTTCACGAAGAAAGTCCATGCCTACTATGACGTCAAAACTTCCGAGCTGCATCGGAATAAGGTCGATAGGGAAGATGTGATTGTTGAGTTCGAGAGTACAATCACGAAGAACAGAATTGATGGCGACGGTTCTTCCGGTGGCAACTTCGACATCGAATGACGGGGGGATATGGGCGCGCTTACGATTAAGGAACTTTTCGAATTCAAACGACACAAAACTGTTATCGGCTCCAGTATCAAACAAACACGAAGCATAAATACCATTCTCAAGGAACGTACCATTGACCACGTTGTTGTCAGCCTGAGCCTGGCGCACATTGATGTTGAAGGTTCAGGCGTGAGCTGCTTGTTGTTGTTGTTGCTGCTGCTGCTGCCGTTGTTGCTCTTGTTTCACCACTCGGTTCGGGCACATGTTTGCGAAGTGGTTGGGATCACCACACATGAAGCAAGCTCTAGCATGGATCGCGGGTGTAGGAGCCGCTTGCTGGCCTTGAGGAGCGGGAAGTAGAGCTTGTTGAGCAGGAGCTGGAGCTGTAGCTTGACGAGGACCTGTATGGCAGTTGACGGTGAAGTGGTCGTACATGTTGCAATGCACACAGTATCTGCAGGCGATTCCCACTGGGTGGTGATAGGTACAAGTCGGGCAGGCAGGGTGAGGACCAGTATAAGCACGCTTTGCCGACGGTGCTTGGGTAACAGGTGCCGCGACTTGGCGGTGTTGACTCTGCTGCTGAGCTGGTACAGTTTAGAGCGGGGCAGCAGTGGTGACATCGCAATTTTTGCTACTGTTGTTTTTGTTCTTCCTCTTGCGACGAGAGGACTTTGAAGATTGCGGAGCGGCGGCGGTTTCAGCGGTTGCGGCAGTGGTAGCTTGATGCAGATTCTTAGAAGTTTTATCCCAATACCCAGACTTGACTCGCTTGTCGTTGATCTAAGCGGCAAGCAGGTAAGTTTCCTCGATTGTTGCTGGTTTTGAAGCTTGCACATAGTCTGCGACACAATCCGGCAGAGCTCGGATATACTTCTTGATCGTCACATCGGGGGTCTTAACTTGATCAGGACATATTATGCTTAGCTGCTTGAAGCGAGCAGTTAAAGTAGCATTGTCACCATCCTTCTGCTTGATATGCCAGAATTCGTCCTCCAGCTTTTGGCGCTCATAGGGAGGGCATAACTCTTCCATCATGACGTTCTTCAACTCATCCCACGTTAAACCGTAAGCTGCATCATTTTCGCGTTTGTTTCTCTCAGCCGTCCACCAGTCTAAAGCACGGGATTGGAAGACGCCGGTGGCGTTAAGAGTGCGGAGATCATCAGGACAGCCACTCTGGCGCAGGGTGACCTCGATCGAATCAAACCATTGGAACAGGGTCGTAGGGCCTTCTTCGCCAGTAAATTCTTTCGGACTGCAAGCTTTGAACTGCTTGAAGCTAAAAACAGACTTTGGCGAATCAGTCCTGTACTCTTCAGAAGACTTGCTAGCATTCTCGTGCAGGTCGCTAACGATCTGAGGGATAACTTTCGCTATCTGTTTAGCGACGAGAGTAGCAAGGCGTTGGTCTTCCTGATTTCGGCGAGCAGTTCGAGAGTGAAGGGATCCAGATGATGACATTGTCTGTAACAGACATCGCCACATGACTCAAACACAATATAATCAAATCTCACCTCACACGCCTAATACTATTAAAGCTCATGAACACCATCATATAACACATAAACACATAGGCACATAACACACAGATTCACATAAGCACGTAGGAGCACATAAGCACAGAAGCACAAGAGGCAGTCAGAATACAGAAACCTATCATTCAAAGTTCACGTGCGTTCGAGAATAGCAATTGCGATTAGCGAGTAACATAGCATGCGATTATCCACAAGTAGCAACGATTTGTTAGCGATTTGATATAGATGTGCAGTGCGATTCGTGTGTGTCGGTCAAAGCGAGGTGAAAAGCGAATAAATCACCAAAATCGAAGCACATAAACAGGTAAAACCACATAAAACACATAAAATCCACATAAAAAGCGACGAATTATCAGAGTCAGCAGTTCCGGGCTCAGAATCGAAACACATAAAATCAGCGATTGCGAGATTGAAATCGAAATTAGATTGTCTAAGGCTAGATAGACGTCGACTATCCAAAGTGATTCGACTATTCATAAGGACCTTTAGTACACACTTTGGCATTCGGGACTGTGCTCTCGCCTTGATTTGGGCGATCGGCACGCATCCTTCGAGTTACAGTGTGACTTCAAGTCGTTGGAGTCCGTCGAGACTTTGGTGAGAGTGTTGTAACACCAAATTAGAGATCGGAACAAGTCGTCAAGGTTGGGGTTTCATCCCTAACTTAACAGCTTCGTTCCTGCTTTGATAAAAATGGGGGAGAAAATATGCGTCGAAGTATGGATTTCACTCCTGATTCAACGCAAATTCTCCTGTTTATAGATAAAATGCGGGTCGAACAAGCGACTTAGTCGAGAGTTTGCGGTTTTCACACCTAATCTCAACCTAATCACTCGTTCATTTTCGAAAATCAGAGTGCAGTGATAGTGTAGTGCAAGCGAGAATAGCGAGAAATAGCAAAAGGCTCGTGCAAAACCCCTAGAGGGTATGCACAAGTCGGTCTGTTGGTACTTAGACTATAGACTAGGTCGTTTCTAAGACATCGACCCGGACTAGGTCGAGTCTTGCCTGATTCCCTATAGTTATGGCTCTGATACCAATCTGTCACACCCCAACCGATGGCGGAAACATCGGGGCATGGCACTGAACGAAACAAATTGTCCATGAGTATCCATAACAACTATTCATTACCAGATAATTAAACGTCATGTCTCATACCACAACATATCCAAATAAAAACAGTTATTACAAATAATTGTCTCATAAACAATTGTAGAATGCGCAACACATATCCCCACTGGGACACGTGAAGTAAAGCCCTTAACAACCCCTGTCCATGACAGGTGCTGAGTCCAAACTATAGTACTATCGTTGCTAAGGTGTCAGGCATCAATCACTGTGTTAACATAACATACAAGCATTCATCGAGTAACACGTAGCATGCAATAATGGTTAGCGTATAAATAGTTTTTGCGTTGTGTGTCGATTGTGATTTGAATATAGATAACGTATGTAACACCCAAAAGTGCGTAAAGCAAAAAGGGATCGTGTCACACCCCCAAAAATACCACAAGCGGAAACCCCCGCGAGGCGTGTGACGTACCAGGATCTAGCCACCAATCACACTGAACCATAGACTTATAAAATAAGATAAAACCATTCATTAAATGAAATTGTATAATTCAAACACCATTTAGTAAAATCAACATGTTCAGCGGAAGCATAATTGTTTAATAAGTTTAAATGAAAATGTTCAAAACAATGCAACGTTGAGAAGCGTTCCAAATGCCACGACCCATGACCACTCCAGATTCCTAGATAGCAAGTTCCCTGACAGTGCACCTAACGACCTGCAAGCATGCAGAAAAGTGTATCAGACAACGCTGGTGAGTTCACAGTTTGTTTTAACCGTTTAATACCAAGTAGTGACTTATGATATGTTATGTTATGCTATGTTGATAATAACTCGATACCGCAGACGGCCCTTTTTGCCCTTCTCCAATGCTCTATCAAACATTGGTCATGATTTAAAGTTATTAGTTCACGCCCGTCCTATCCAGGTACGTCGTGAGGGTGCCAAACCTAATAGTGCTATCAACTAATAACCCCGTTTCCCTATAAGCAACTAACCTGTATAGGAATTAAGAATTAAGAATCAGAGGGCACAGATACATTGGTAACTGGTAAGGCATGATAACTTCATAAAATTCACCTCCATGATGGATGTAATTCCTATCAGGTCAACCAGCTTTTTGATAATACCCTGATGCGTCTGGCCACCAAATCATAAACAACTTAAATATTCAAGTGAAATGAAAGCATTATAAGATAAGTTTCATTGTATAGAGTTCAAAATGATTGGCAAATTACTTAGATATAGTTCATTAAGGAAACTGTCTTCCGCAACAGCAGGCGTACAACCTGTAGAATAAAAAAAGTAACAGATTAATATAGTAAAAAAAAAACTAAAATTGACAGCCGGATGAACTTACTTTACTGAAATATCCAGCCAGAAGAGCACTATGAGGGTGTTCTGGTTCAAGGAAAGAGAACATGTTCATCAAATGCAACAATATATGAAAAACTTATTTAGTTACTTCACCCTTCTAAATTGTGATTCTTATCTATATAACCTTAGAAAAAAGATCAAGTCTTTTGTACCTCCTCATCCTCCACCAAGGCTTTAAGAATGATATCGACTTCACAAGTAAAGATCTCACAAGCAATAAAAGGAACCTGGAAAGACATAATAATCATTAAAATTTGTTAAAACTTATAAGTCATTTTACATTATGGCACACAAAAACGTACTTGAAAGTTCGCCCCTTCTCGCCAGAAATGGGGAGATGACCGAAAAACAAACCATAGTCCTTAGAGCCATCAGTCACTTATAGAACACCGCCACTACTTCCGATCTAGCCCTGTGAGGAACAACAACATAGCATCAACAATTAGACCACAAACCAAAGTTTTAGGGTTTAAGTGAGGGGATGAAAATCAGTCGTCCGGTCACATATGATTGTAAAGGGTAAAGTGGATTACCGCCTAAAGAACGATAACTTGGCCTTGATTGCAGACCTGGGAAAGTGGAATTGATCTAGGTTAAGTTTGGTGTGAAAAGGGAAAGACGATTAGAGAAGATAGAGGAATCTCTGATTTCCCTTAGAAAGCCATAGATGCAGTAGATTAAAATTAGGGTTTGTGAATATGAAGCGGAACAAAAAGAAGAGGATGATTGAGAAGCGTGTAGAGGAAGATAGAGGAATTTCAACTGATTGATTGAGAAGTGATTGGGTTTCCATATCAAAATTTTTAATTAGGCGGTTTCACAAATGAGGAGAAAGGAGGAAAATCATTTTGCCGCTCAAAACTCAATTAACAACCTAGATAGCTATGTCACATCAAGGTCAAATAGTCAAAGTTATTTTGCTATAATAATAGACATAGATAGTACAAAAAGTAACTTTGCCACACACATAGAGTACAAGTAAATCATCTCGGAATCGCTTCAACGGAAAGTTAACAAATGGATTCCGACGGAGGACAAAATTAATTTTAGAAACTTTCATGTATATCAATATCTTATTTCTTGAATCACATTAAGGTTATAGTACCGTCAATCCATTCGCCACGTTCGACAACAAAGGTAACAATTTTTAGTTCTTTTCAATCAATTCACTCCCATTTCATTAACACTCTTATTCTTATTTTATTTATTTTTTACACTTTGATCAATGAATTCTTGCGTGGCTTTTGTACCACTTTGAAAACCCTCGAATTGAGTTTTGGCATATTACTGAGCGTAAAATTGATAAAATATATAATTGATATTATCACATGTTCATTTTTCCTGAATACAAATTCTACTCTAATATGTTTCAAAATTTTGGTTCAATTAATTTGATTAAAAAAATGGTTCAAAGGTTTAGAACAATAAACAAAAATCAAATATTATTTTTTTTTTTGAAATATCAGGGATTCAAAGAATCTATTAATTTATGACCGCGTCTTCGTTCAAGAATCTTGACGATTTGTAATTCTTTCAAATCAGGTATTTTGACTGTCGTCAAGAACCGAGACACGATCACTCCACTCCTACAGGGCACGGCTGTACGAGGAATGCATGAACTACGTTCCTCTCGATTGCCTTCCTCATCTACCGCTTTCACAATGCAACTGGCAAACTCCATGACTTGGCATCAACAACTTGGTCACTCGCATAATAAACTTTTCAAACTATTAGCATCTTTAATATCTTTCAATTCTAGTTCTAACGACAATTTTAATTCTATTTCATATCAATAAAACTCACCGTTTACCCTTTTTTAACTCTTCATTATCGTCTAGTGCTCCACTTGACTTGATATTTCCGATGTTTGGTGCTCACCTTATGTCACCACTACATACACCGGAACACAACGATTATATCAAAAGCCGTCATAGGCATATTGTTAAAATAGGCTTGACTCTTCTCTCTCATGCCAAGTTACTGGTCACTTTTTGGCCATTTATATTCACCACCACAACTTATCTTATAAATCGTCTACCCACACTCACCCTTAACAACACTTCACCGTATTTTTGCCTAACAACCCAACTATTCATAATTTCATATAATAGTCTCCAAATAAAATTCATTCCCGTTCCATTCCTTGTATTTTTATGGGTTACTCCAACTCAAAGTGCATATTATGCCTGTGATCCGATATCTTCAAAAACATATACATGTAGACATATGATTTTTGGGTAAATCTAGGTTGGGTAGGAACCGGTTTGGGTAGGTACCGATGTTGGAAAAAAGAGGGAACCGGGTACTAGGGTAGGACCAGTAGAGTATAAACGAGTTAAGACCGGTTCCTTCTACTACCAGCCACCAGGTAGGACCAATATAAGTCTTAAAAAATAGTTTTGTACTTAGTAGCATAAAAACATATATGATATCATCAATGAAGTTTATGTTCCACATAAGTAAGCTAGTTGAATAAACCATTGATAAAAAAGGTTAAGAAATAAAAATTAAGTTAAAAATTTATAGGTCTATGGTTCGGGTAAATAGGTATATACTATATAATTAAGGAAACTTCGTTTTTGGCAAATTCATTTCTCTCATTTCACATACATATCACTCAGAATCCATGATTTATCAAAATTTAAGATCTATGATAGGTGTAACTAAAAATCCATGAAACCAACGCAGACACACACTACCAGGCGAGAAGAATTCTGATTTAGATTTATCATGCGATGACAAAACCGACAAAAAGTGAAACAAAATGTGTTCAAACCAAAAATCCATTATCCACGAGTTTAGCACCAAACTACAAAATTCGAGGGGTTTTTTTATTTGGGTATGATAGCTTTTAGACCACGGGGTATGGGGGCGTTGGTTTGGTCGGCGGTTGCCAGACAATCTTGGCTAAACCACACCGCGGGGGGGGGGGGGGGGGGGGGGGGGGTGAGGTGGCTGACTTGGATTGGCTGGTGAGAGATGACCGTTTGGGCTAGCCGTTTGGGGATGGCGGTTTTGGTAAGTAAAAATTCAAGTTTTTAATGAAATTTACAATTTTTTACCTATAAATACCCATCCCAAACACAACCAAAACCAAACACAAATAACAATTCTTCAACAAACCCACACCAAAAAACCGAACATGGTGCATTGGACAGAGAAAGAGGAAATCACACTTGTGACATCAATTGTCGATGCACAACGTATTCTAAAACTCGGTCAAACCGCGTATTGGGGACTAGCGTTTCAGCAATACCAACAACACGTTGGGAACACTCGTCACAATTTAAACGCGTGCCAACACAAGTGACGTGCGCTCAAACCGAATTTGGATCGGTTTAAAGTTTGTCTCGACCGTGTCCCTGCGGGCGACTTGACCCACGACGATCGAGTGGAGATCGCGAAGATCAAGTATAGGCATGGTGAGAATTCGGATTTTAAGTGGGTTCCCCACTTTAATATTTACCGAACTTTATAATTTTTTTTTCTTTTTTTTTTAGGATTTAGTAAATACTTTTTTTTTTTTAATTTTTTGAATTTAATAAATAGTTTTTTTTAGGATTTTATGTAACTTTTTTTTTTAAATTAATATAAGTTTGTGTGTTTATTATATAAATGTCAACTATATAAAAAAAATCCGCATGTCATCCCACGCCGGCCTGGCCACGCCGCTTCCACACCCCACTTTTTTTGAGGTGGTCTGGTGAAACCTACACTCGTCACGTGTCGAGTAATACCCCCAACCCAAGGGGCCCCACACCCCGTGGTCTTAGATTTCGGTTGAAGAAAATATGGAACTTCACTATTCACATGGAAGAAGTTGTCTTATATTTTTCTAAGTCGCTTACTACTGCTACTGCTAGTGTTACTTCTCCTGCTGCTGCTAGTGCTACCCGTGTGCATTGTGCAACATAGGCTCAGGAATTTAAATTGTGTGACACATCATATTCCCAAGGAACTGTGTTGCCTATGTAATGAAGTCGATGAGTCGGTTGAGCACTTATTCACCTCTTGCCATTTCTCCAAAACGGTGTGGAATGTCATCTCTCACTGGTGTCAGTCATATCCCAATGTTCTTCGCTTTTCACATTCGGGAATTCCAGTTGGGTAATCTTGGTTGACTGATGTATCTCACTCTATCTATATTCTGTTATTTGGGTTCTTTGTTTGGTTTCTATGTATTTTTGGGGCTTATTTTTGTTTTTGTCATTTTGTATAAACTAGTATCAAGGCTTCCACATTGCGACGGGACGTAAAATTGTGCCAAGGAGCATCAATACCACATTGTTGTCAACGACCACCAATTCCGGAAAAAAACTCATGAAACAAAAGAAATAAAAAACGAAGAATAGGCGTAAAAAGCGTTAAACCATGCACGCGCATTGTGATATGTTAATGTGCAAAAGTTGGACCAAAACGTAAACATAACGCAGACATTAACCGGGAAAAAATAGAGGTAAAATGTTGAACCATATACACACGTCGTGTCGTATTAACTCAAAACAATTTAGACCCAAACATAAAACGAAAAATTTGTGAAAGATAAAAGATATATGAGACGAAAGTTGAAGGTGAAAAAAAGTATTTTGGTTAATTATAAAAGATAAATATTAAAGGTTAAAAAAGATAGAAAAATATTATGATTTTCTTAATATACTTCCTCACAAACTTATAATTAAAGTGAACTAGTTTTTTACTATCGCCTCGTTGCGGCGAACGTATTTTGTTGTTTAGTCTGTGTTTACATATGTTTTGAAATCACTACGAGCGTGTTGCGCACGGAAACCGCTAACAAGAATAAAAAGAAAATATAGAAAAAAACACTAAAAGATAACCAAAAGAAAATCAACCAAAAAAGTTGTATGGTAATAATGTTGTTCGTATGAAACCTGTTGTCAGAAATGAGCAAATGATACTGGGTACCGGTACCGAATTTTCCGAACCGAAAGATCTTAAGTACCAATTCGGTACGACTTTTGGCGTTCCTGGTACTGATTCGCTACCGTTTTTTACCTTCATATACAGGTACCGTAATTGGTATTTTCGGTACCAGTACTGATTCGGTATTGGTTGGCACCGAGCTCATCCCTACCCTTGAAACTAAAAAAAGAAATCATTAAAAGTTGAAGAAAATAAAAAAAAAAGTTGCACGATACCGTTGTTCATACAACACCCGTGATCAGGGATAAGCAAATGGTACCGGGTAGCGGTACCGAATTTCCCGAACTAAAAGATTTTGAAAATCAATTCGATACCGACTTTTACCGAGCTCATCCCTACCCTTGAAACTAAAAAATAAATCATTAAAAGTTGAAGAAAAAAAAAAGTTGCACGATGCCGTTGTTCATACGACACCCGTGATCAAGGATAAGCAAATGGTACCGGGTAGCGGTATCGAATTTCCCAAACTAAAAGATTTTGAAAATCATTTCGATACCGATTTTTGGTGTTTTCTGTACCAGGCTGGTGTTGGTTTTTAACTTTATGTACCGATAACCGTACTGGTATTTTTGATACCAATACCGGTTGACAATAGTTTATCTAACTTAAAAAGTAAAGAAGATAACAAAACTATTAAAAAAACCATATATATTATTATATCTTTTACTGTTCAAATCATTCTATATAAGAATATATAGAAGAATTTTTAATGTGTTACATTTTTTACAGCCATCAAATATATTTAAGATGAGAAATTCTATAACATCTTAAAGTATAAAGTCGGTGGCATTGGCCACCGACATACAATTATTTTGCTTTTTTAGTCTTTAATTTTGTGGTAGTTTTCTTTATATCTCCAACTTTGTTATAGTTTTCTTTTTACCTCCAACTTTATCAAATCTTATTATTACCCCCTCTTAGCCCTTAAGTTTAGAAAATGTAATTTTTAATCCTATAACTTCTTATGAACTTTGTAAATTGTCACTTTAATCCTTCGAGAGCTTTTGACTTGATGGTATAAATTCAACTTAGTCGCGTCGCATATAATACGTTATGATTGTACGGCATAAATTTGATTTGCGTTATGTTTTGATCCAATCGCAATGCAGCTATATGTTACGTTGAGTTCAACCGGATACGTCGAAACGCGTGTTTTCATAAGGTTAACGCATCATATAACGCTTGGACGAATCCATTCGACGTTTGCAATGTACCCGCGCCGCAACGCGCACGGGTCTTATTAAGTAATTTGCTTTTTACCCTCCAACTTTGTGGTAGTGTCATTATACCCTCAACTTTGTCAAGGTTTCCTTTTTACCCCCAACTTTGTCAAATCTCATTATTACCCCCTCTTAGCCCTTAAGTTTAGGAAATGTAATTTTTAACCCTGTAACTTTTTATGAACTTTGTAAAATGTCACTTTGACCCTTCTAGAGTTTTTGACTTGACGGTATAAATTCACGTTAGTCGGGTTGCATATAATACGTTATGATTGTACGGTATAAATTCGATTTGCGTTATGTTTTGATCCAATCGCAATGCAGCCATATGTTACGTTGAGTTCAACCGGATACGTCGAAACGCGTGTTTTCATAAGGTTAACGCATCACACAACGCTTTGACTAATCCGTTTAAAGTTTGCAATGTACCCGCGCCTCAACGCGCGCGAATCTTATTAAGTAGTTTGCTTTTTTACCCTCCAACTTTGTGGTAGTGTCCTTTATATCCCCAACTTTGTCATAGTTTCCTTTTTACCCCTAACTTTGTCAAATCTCATTATTACCCCCTCTTAGCCCTTAAGTTTAGTAAATGTAATTTTTAACCCCGTAACTTTTTATGAACTTTGTAAAATGCCACTTTGACCCCTCGAGAGTTTTTGACTTAACGGTGTAAATTCAAGTTAGTCGGGTCGCATATAATACGTTATGATTGTACGGTATAATTTGCGTTATATTTGATCCAATTGCAATGCAGCTATATGTTATGTTGAGTTCAACCGGATACGTCGAAACGCGTGTTTTCATAAGGTTAGCGCATCACATAACCCTTTGACTAATCCGTTCAACGTTTGCAATGTATCCGCGCCGCAACGCGCGCGGGTCATATTACTAGTTATTCTTAAAGGTTACCCCAACAAAAAATGTGTCCTTTATATAGGGTGTACGTCCCGCACATATATTTAAGATGAGACATTATTCTTAAAAGTTATCTAAAAATATGTGTCCTTTACAAAGTGTGGGATATGGTTTCTCTTCTTTCACCTTCATATCATCTTCATCTCACCACCTTCTTCTTTCAATTCCTCTTCCCTCATCAACAAGAAAAAGACTTTCCATCCATTCCTTCCAATAATTTAAGAGAGAGAGAGTCATCGGGGAAGACGGGGTGAGTCCTCGAGCTCAACGAAGAAAAGACGTGGGTGAATTTTGGGTTGTTTTGATTGGCTAATGTTTTTTTTTGTATAAAAATGTCGCTTTTCCACGCCCCGTCACACACCCACAGTTTTTGCACCACACTACTTTTCTGACACGTGCTGACGTGTCGTCCACATATCACATAATGCCTCATTTTGCATGCCACTCTACATCACATCGTATAGAATTAGTTTTAAAAGCAAAAAAAAATTTGACAAATACTTTCTGTTGTTATATTATAATCGTATTATATTTTGAGCGACAAAAGACATTCTCTTTCTACTTCTAAATCTATATAATTGTGTTTGATGTAATGCTTCACTCATTTACGATAAATAATAAAGAAAAAGGCCATTCTATTTCGATAAAAGACCCACACCCAAGTTCCATAGCTTTTGGTCCGCTATCCCATTGTTGATTCGTACAAACCTTGATACCACCATACCACAGGCCGTATATTGTTAAGTTCGTTAAATACTCGTTAACTATTCCGTTGGAGACATTTATTACTAACCATAAGAAACTATACAACTACCAAAGCACGAGTTACAAGCTACAAAAAGACATCTGGCTAGGGCTCTAAACGAACCGAACGTTCAGCGAACAGTTCGTGAACCGTTCGGCGGGAAGTTCGTTTATGTTCGTTCGATTAGCTTAATGAACGAACACGAACAAAAAATTTTGTTCGGGTAGCTTAGCGAACGAACACGAACACAGGTCTCGTTCGTTTGACTGCGTTCGTGAACGTTCGGTAATATGTTAGGTTACGTTGGTTCGTGTTCGTTTGATTATATTAAAAAATAATAAATAATAAACCTTTTATCTAAACAGGGTGAGGTTATTGTAAAAAAGATGGTTTTTGTGAGAAGTGTAAGAAGGAATATGGTGAGGACATGTGGCACTAATTAAAATTAAGACTTAAGGGTATAATTGTAAATGCATTAACAATTCAAATATGGTAATCCTTGATTTAAGGATTTGGAGAGAGAAAATCCTTGATTTAAGGACTTGATAACCGTCCATAACATCATCCCTACTTCATTTTAATTTTTTTTTGTTTTTGCATCATTCATAAAATCAGAGCATGTTCATGACATGGTGTTTTAAATAAATTCATAGTTCAATTCATGGTGTTTTTACAATATCCGTTCCAGAAGCTGCTCTTGGTATGGTGTTTTGATAGCGTATGGTGTTTTCCATCATTCACAAACATCAGAACACATTCCTAACATGTAAAAAACACCATGGATTGAATCATAAATACAATGTTTCCTACTGTTTAAAACACCACGCTTGAATCTTATTACAGTTCTTTGAGATGTTAAAACACCACCCTATATAACACCATGGTGTTTTAACATGTTAGGAATCACCATTCAGCACATCATTAATGAAAAGAAAAATAACACCATTCAGAGAAGAAGAAGAAAAACACCATTAAGAAAAATAACACCGTTCAGAGAAGAAAATAACACCATTCAGCGCATCATTAATGAAAAGAAAATAACACCATTCAGCACATCATTAATGAAAAGAAAAATAACACCATTCAGAGAAGAAAATAACAACATTCAGAAAAGAAAAAAAAAACACCATTCAGCACATCATTAATGAAAAGAAAATAACACCATTCAGAGAAGAAAATAACACCATTCAGAAAAGAAAATAACACCATTCAGAAAAAGAAAAATAACACCATTAATGAAAAGAAAATAACACCATTCAGAAAAGTTAGGGCTCGCTAATTTCTTCGGTTTTTGTTGTATCAGAGCTTCGGCACTCGATTCATCATCTTCCGCTTGCATAGGTTCCGGTGTTCTTGTTCTCTGCATTCTAGGGTTTGTCCGTTAAAAAAAGGGGGCATTCCGTCAAACCCTTGCGATCTTCATCAATCGGATCAAAACCACAAAAAAGACTCCAATCGATGACCTACATAAAGCTGATTCACAAGATCAACTGCTGAAATCCGATATTCGTTTCATGTTTTCAACGATTTCTGCTTCATATTTCCAGATTCTACACTATTCGAACCCAAATCAAACAATCAGAACATAGATCTGTGATAATTCGAACCGAATCTCTCACTGTTTTTGAAGATTCACACGTGGAGAAATTATTTCAATTCAGAACATAGAAATTGTTTTTGAAGATCTGTGTAATTCACTGCTTCAATTGTTTAATATGGAAGAAGAAAGAGAGAGAGAGATAAATTGTGAGCGTATGAGAGAGAGAACGAAATTGCAGGGATTTGATTTACAAAATGAAGATAAAAAGACACAATTGTCCCTACATATTTCAATTCAGTCCAAATTAACAAAAATATTTTGCAATTTGGTCTCTATTGATCTCAACCATTAGATCAAAAGATCTAATGGCTGAGATTCTTTCTTACCTTTCTCACGCTGTGGGCCTTTTTTACATGATCCTAACTTTATCTAAACATATTAAAAACTTAAACCATATTTTTTTTCTAAGTTAGCTAAAATATGGACATGCTAAGACATTTTTGGGGATAATTATGTCTAAGTTAGTTAAAGTTGATTCGTCGTTTGGCGGTGTATTAGACTTCTTGTGTTTTGATTTATCATTTAATGACTGTATTTAACTACTTATATCCAATGTTTAATGATGACACTATTTTTTTTTCAAGTTAAGTGTCCGTTTGCGTTCTTTTTTTATTTGGTTGCGTTCGTTTGTGTTCGAGACCAGTGTTCACGAACTATTCGTGAACAACTGAATTTCCTTAACACGAACGAACATGAACATGAACATAAACTTATGTTCGGTATGCGTGCGTGAACAGTTCACGAACATGTTAATTTCACTGTGTTCCCGAGTTAAGTTAAGGAGAGAAAAGAAAGGATTCTCTCCTTTTCTGTTCTTTCTCTCCGTTTCTTTCCAAATTGGAAAGATTAATTTTAGTCAAAAAATCTTTCATTTTCTCTTCTTTTCTTTCCTTTAATAAAACTCTGGAACACAACTAAAAATTATTTCCTTCCAAATTTTTTATTTTCTCTCATTTAATGAAACTCGAGAACACAATGTTAATGAACAAACACAAACATGGCTTTGTTCATATTCGTTCGATTCGTTTACAGCTCTGCATCAGGCCATTAAGGCCCGTCACGTCACCCTGACTCTTTCCAGTTTCCATCCGAAGAGAATTATACTCGAAATTTGGTATCTCCATCTTCAATCATTCGCTTGTTTTATCCGTATACTCATATTCAAAATTCGTGTTGAATCCTGAATCTAAACCTCTATATGCTCGTTGTGTGATCATCTTCTTATGACGTAATCGACTGTTTATTTCAATATCTTGTTTGGACTGAAACCCTAATTCATTGACGACATGAGGTAACTTACTAAATTCCCCATACAGTTCTGTTAGTTTAGTTCGATTATACTTATTCTGTTGTCATTAATTATCTTTTTCACTTCAATTCGTTTTAACTAGTGGCTAATTGAATCAGTTGTTGTAGCAATTTGATTAAATTTGGTAATATTATTATTATTATTTTGTATATTCTAAGTTCAGTGAAAATATATGTGTTGTTAGATAATTATAATGGAAGACAGTAAAGAGCGTCTTCTACCAAAACCAGCATCAGCAGTGACTCTAGGAGTAGGAGATGCATCATACAGGCCATTTGCATCGTTCCGGCAGCCATTTCAAGGCGTTGATGTATCGGGCTTGAAAAAGCGCGGTCAAGGTCTTCGGTCATGGATCCGTGTTGATGCTTCAACTGGCGATTCACAAATTATTGAGGTTGACAAGTTCACGGTGATGAGACGGTGTGATCTTCCTGCTCGTGATCTTCGTTTGCTTGATCCGTTGTTCGTTTATCCCTCGACGATTTTGGGCAGAGAGAAGGCTATAGTTGTGAATTTGGAGCAGATTCGGTGTATTATAACAGCGGATGAAGTGTTGCTTTTGAATTCTCTTGATAGTTATGTGTTGCAGTATGTTGTGGAACTGCAGAGGAAGTTGAAAGCTACGGGTGCGGGTGATGTTTGGCAGTCGGAGAGTAGGGATTTTGCGGATGTGTCTAGGAACTCATCGTCAGATTATCTGCCTTTTGAGTTTAAGGCTTTAGAAATCGCTCTTGAAGCTGCTTGTACGTTTCTTGACTCACAGGTGTGAATGTGATCTCGTATTAAATTAATTATGTTATTAATTTTATTTAATGATAATAATAATAATATCGTGATAAGTTCGTCAGGCAGCAGAATTAGAAATCGAAGCGTATCCGTTGCTAGATGAACTTACGTCGACAATCAGTACTTTAAACTTGGAACGTGTTCGTAGACTGAAAAGCAGACTTGTTGGATTGACTCGCAGGGTCCAAAAGGTACTCTAGTCTTTTGACTTTCATTGACTTTGGATGTTTGACTTACATTGACAATAACTTTCATACAGGTAAGAGATGAGATAGAGCAACTTATGGATGATGACGGAGATATGGCTGAAATGTACCTAACGGATAAGAAACTGAGGATGGATTCTATATACTACGGTGGAGATCAATCTATGACGGGACACAGGTCAAACGATGGTCTACAATCTGCTTCAGCTCCAGTATCTCCGGTTTCTTCACCGCCAGAATATCGAAAGCTTGAAAAATCTATTAGCCTTGCGAGGAGCAGGCATGATAGCATGAGGAGTTCCGAAAGTAGCAAGCAAAACATTGAGGAGATGGAGATGCTTTTGGAAGCTTATTTTGTTGTTATCGACAGCACTCTTAATAAGTTGACCTCGGTACTAAATTATTATTATTATTAATTTACCGTAAAAAGTATATATATTTTTAATCTGGTTTCTTTCTAACACTCCTTGAGCATCCCTTTGTTTTGTCATACACCAGCTGAAGGAATATATTGATGATACAGAAGACTTCATCAACATTCAACTGGTATGTGTACCTTCTTAAGATTGCAAACAATTTTCTGTCCGAAATAAACATAAGTAATATTTTTTATGTTATGTGTATAACCTTGGATTGCAGGATAATGTGAGGAACCAGCTTATACAGTTTGAATTACTACTGACAACTGCGACATTTGTGGTTGCCATTTGTGGGGTGGTTGCGGGGGTATTTGGCATGAATTTCCCGATAACATTGTTTGATAACCCCACAGCTTTCGACTGGGTATTGTTCATTACGGGAGTCACTGGGCTCGTTATATTCTGTTCATTTTTGTGGTTTTACAAGTCCAGAAGAGTGATGCCATTTTAGAATATATTAAAATGCTCAGTTTGTATTACTATTACCATACCAACTCGTGGTTTGTCGAATTTGTGATGGTTAAATATTCTCATCTGAAATGTACAGTTATTCACAAAAGTCAAAGTTAACATAAGTCAAAAGTCACGAGGGTCAACAAAGATCACAGGAGACGACGTAGATGTAATCCAATCGTGTGCTCCGCGATTCGTGTTGATATCCTCCTTCGCGGTTGCAAGCTCCTTGATGCACCAAATATCTTCAGCCCAAGAAAATTTCCTCCAATGCGGCATCACCTCTCTCACCGGATCCCTCTTGCCCACTTCCGCCACCACGGCCCGACATAATACGTCATTCCGGGCCATATTATGTGCGTATGCACACAAAGACTTCATGAGCCGCGAAGCACCGTAGCCTCTCATGTGAAGTCCGTATAGGAAATAAACCCCAAACTGTTTAAAAAAGTTCGGGACAGATGGTAATCTTAAACAAGGCATCAAAGTGTCCAACACCCTACTTCCTGCGCACTCTGCATAAGTTAGCGGCGACACACCCTTCACTTGAAACCGAAACACCTCCTTAGTGTTCCATATGCTTAAGATGGCAAAACTAGGTGGTAATATGGTCATTTCAGGATCCCAATGGTCAACATAACTCTTAGGTATGGCCATAAAAGTTCCTAAATTAAGCTTGTTATGCAAAATTACATCTATATCTTCAGGAAAAAACTCTGAATCCCCCAAGGTCTTGCGATAGACTGCGCTCGCAAGTTGTGGGTCGAGCTGTTTGATCACAACACCTGAGATCAACGGCTTGTTGTGGGCGTGAACTGGTTGGACCAAAATCGTAAGGCTACGGAACCTGATATAATCGCATTTTAGTATAAACAGGTTTAGTGAAGCTTCGTTGTAGGAATCAGTCGCCATGTAAGCATAATCCGCGCCATTTCTCTTGCACCATTCTTCTAAATATTGGACTAGTTTTGTGCCGATGCCTAGTTGTCTGTATGCCAAATTCAAATATAAATGTCAAATTGCTAAGTGAGTTAAACTGACACTTGTAAAATTAAGAATAATAATGAGACCAATTATTGGTGTAAGAATCTAATCAAATCTTCCTCTTTGTTACTAAAAAACTTTTGACTTTCTATTACATCTAATCCAATAAAAAAGTTTCCAATTTGATGCTTTGAGATGATTATTATAGTCACCAAATAAACTAATATATTATATTCTAAACTATTTAAACAAACCCATTATTATATTTTTCAAAAGTCGTCATCTTGCATTTTGTAAATCTTTTTTTGAATTTCACAACTGTTTATAGTAAAATTTTAATATTTTGGTCAGGATCTTAGGAGGGACATAAGTACAAAACCAAGGTCAAAAAACACCACTAACAACAAGTATAACACCAAAAAGATTCACCCTCCACCAACAAACGACAATGCATCACTTCAACTATAAAAATGTCAAAAAAAGAATCTAATCAAACAGTTTTTTTCTTTTTGTTTACAGAAACTTCTATATAAATATATATATATTTATTTATTTACAGAAAAACTTCTATCTAAATATAGAAACCGGACCTATTAGAAGCCGAAATACCACCAAACCAAAAGTTACACGATTACATCACGGCAAATTGGAAAATAATAATCCCATCTTTCTGAAATTGACTGATAATAATCCCAAGTCAGTTATCAGCCAATAATAATCCGACCTCGTCCAATTTTTTTGTAAAATAGTCCGCCGTTAAAATAGCTTAACGGAGTTAAGTTTTTTTCCGAATTACAAACCGATGTTTTAGGGCTTTTGATCAGAAAAAGATACGAGTCGATTGATGTAAAACTTACCTCAAAATACTGCCCCCAACCCACGAAAACGGTGCTTCAATTCGGGTGTTTAACTTCCAATTAACAAATTTCAAGCCATTTCGAACACAATTTCGAGGTAAGTTTTACATCAATCGACTCGTATCCTCGTTCTGATCAAAAGCCCTAAAACATCGGTTTGTAATTCGGAAAAACACTTAACTCTGTTAAGCTTATTTTAACGGCAGACTATTTTACAAAAAAATTGGACGAGGTCGGATTATTATTGGCTAATAACTGACTTTGGATTATTATCGGCCAATTTCAGAAAGATGGAATTATTATTTTCCAATTAGCCTTACATCACAGATAAAAAAATCGCAACACCTCTCCCACTTAACAACATAGGATTTAGATCTACTTTTCATCCCCATAAACGAAGTCTCTTTGATATCCTCCATAGTTCTAGTAACCGACATGTAGTTATAGTAATTAGTAAACCATGAACTGTAGTTCGAAAAGTTGTCACGATTTCAATGAAAAAAGACTTAAAAAACAACATATAATGTACATGCCATTAATTACTTGTAGACACACACATCATACATATATTTTTTATATATAAGAAAAAAAAAAGTCACAACAATGAAGAGTGATATACCTATGGGATGGTGAAACCCTGAGTCCAAGAACATAAGCTATCTTTATGTAAGCCCTATGTTGATCATGTTCCCCTTTGCTTACAGTCTTGATGCAACCCCTTATTCCTCCTACTATTTCACTCTTCTCCACATGCTCAGCAACCTGCATGTATGTATGTATGTGTCAGATTACTCTTGCAACATCAAATTATTAAGAAAAATATGAGGGGTACCAGCATGACATGGAGGGGGAAATGGCGCACGCGACAAAGAGGGTCACCCAAGAGATTGGTGACTAACGAAGGCTTTCCCGCCTGCTGGAAGTCACAGCGGCTCTCAAACGCCTCCACCGCCGCCTTGTCTTTCTCTTCGTCGTACTCTCTAACCACCAGCCACGGATGATTTTGAGCAAATCCAGTAGACATTATATAATAGGGAATTGAAGGAAGGAATAAATGTTGTTGGTACGAATTTTTTCTATATTTGAAAGCTTTATAACGTACCTTATGACCTATAAGCTTCTTCAACGTATATATGCAACAATAGTAACTAGGGATGCCAACTTGGCAAGATATATTAATCTTTGTATTTTTTTGTCGATTGCTTCTTGGCCTAGTGACACCAGGTGAATATCCTATCAAAGCGGTGTAAGTTCAACTCTTAGAAAATGGAGATTTTACGATGGTGTCTATGAAATATATATTGAATAGAGTAAGCTGTCATTTTGGTCCCTGGGGTTTGGTCACTTTTACCATTTTAGTCCAAAACTCAAATCTTTTGCATCTGGGTCCCTGTGGTTTCAGTTTTATTGTCATTTTGGTCCAAAAGTGAAATCAGGTCATATTTCTCAAATTAAATCATGCTATTTTGTCCTTTTCCTCAGGGGTAAACTGGACATTATGTAGAAAATTTATATAATCACAACGCATCTCCCCTTCAAGGGTTTTAACTCTTGTCGAATACCCAAATCCCGGCTGACGTTAAATGGATCTTCGCTGACGTCAAGATGTTCCGTTCCTTGAAGCTACAAAAGAATAAACCGTTAGCCTCGTCACGGAGGGCCCCGGGAGGGGGATCCGTGACCAAGCTCTGGCGTGAGAGTAAGTAAACTTGCCGGAGAGTGAGAGGAGCTTCTTCCGATGAGTATAATCACCGGAATATTTCCTCTTTGGTGTGAATCTAGTAAATACGTGTGTGTGTATTGAATATGTGAGAATGTTGGTCGGAATTAATGAGAGGGGAGTAAATGAGAGAATATTAAATGCGATACCTCTTATCTGCCTTATGACCTTCCTCCTTAGCTCTTATATAACCCTTGGCCCTTATTCCTCATGTGAGATATTTTATCAAAGTGATCCAACGGATTCTGCAAGCTTTCGAGGGGTTCAGACACGTGTCTGACCCCTAACGGTATGATAGCATCCTTATTTAATGCTCTGGCCGGAGAAGTACGATTCCCAGCCGAGATCCTCTGCTTGTCAAACATTAAATGAGGCCTGCCACCTCTGATCATGGTTTCCCGCTCATTGTAAACGAAGGAAACCTTAATGGGCAAGGCAACTTATTATTTGGGCTTGTTTGTAGTTGGGCCTGTATGAGGGTAGCCCAAAGCGGGTAAAATGGGACTTCCCATTGGCCCGTCGTCAAGTCATCTTTAGTCCCTGGTTCTGAGACCCGAGGCTCATGATCCGGGGCTGAATCATAACTGTACAGGAGGGAGTTTAATTTTCTTAAACCGTGAGTGCCGGCCCACCTTTGGTCAGTCATTAATCATCACCTTTTATTGCTAGGCCCATCATTTCTTCCGTAGACTAGTGGCGGGGGTTTATCCCCTTAAATGCACGTGTCCCCTTATTTGAATTTTGAAAGGACAACTGATTTGACGGTTACTCGCCCTGTCAGTTTCCTTCTCTTTTAAACACCCCCTTATTCTTCTCGAACCCTCATTCCATTTTCGTTTTCGTCTTTCGTTTCTTACTTTCTTCATCTTTTTCCGATGAGTCACTCCGGCCGATCTGTGATCAAATCTGTCTTGACGATGAAGGACTTAAAGTCTTTCGTCAAAGCATATAGCATCCCTGAACAGTTTTCCCCTGCCTTGATAGGTCCCAACGAACCGGCAGTATTTACGCCGGATAGGATCCCTCTCTATATCTTGGCTTTCTCCTCTTGCGGAGTCCGATATCCTCTTTCCGCTTTCAAGGTTGATCTGCTCCGTCATTTTGGGGTTCACTTTTCTCAGTTGCACCCCTTAGGGTTGATGAGAGTGGTGCATTTCGAGTTGTCTTGTGCAGCTATTTCCGGTGAACCTTCCATTCCTTTGTTTTGTATGTTCTACAAACTGATTTCCGACGGAGATTGGTTCACATTTGCTAAGAGACAGAACAACGTGTCACAACCCTGTTACACCTTTATGCCGACTTCCACTTACCCGAAGGATTGGAAAAGCAGGTTTATTTTTGTCTCCGCTGCCATGATGCCAGGATCCCCTTCGCCTAGGGATGTTGATACCCCCATTGAGGATGCCGTTCCTACCCTATCGGCTAATGAGACTGTTCAATGAAAACGCATGTGTGAGAACCCTACCAGGGCTTTTACCTTTTCTGAGGGTATTTTAGCCATGGGAGGGTTGAGTCCTTCTTACCCTGTTCGCCCCAAGGCTTTCTTTGGTAAAAAAGGTATCTTTTTGTCTTGGATCTCCCTTTGTTTGTTTTTGTTTTTTGGTATTTGTGCAGTCATCTTTAGTGTCTTTTTCTCGCAGAGTTGACTTTATGGAAGCTACTTCAGGGAGACTCTAAAGATGTGAAGTTTGTGGTTGATGGTGAAGTTGTTCCGGGCTTGAACCGGAGTGGGATGGTGCAGGTTACCGGGGGGTCTACCCAGGCAGGGGGCTCTGTTGCTGTAGAGGGGGTGAGAACACTTCCTCTGATGGGGAGGAGAGTTCCCCTGATCCTGCCCCTGTTAAGCATTCTGATGGAAGTGATGATGAAGATCTGGAGATTCGTTTAGTCCGCAAGAGGAAAGCTGCAAGTCCTCAGCCAGCCCTCCTTCCCCGTGATATCCGGCAAAGGCTCCGGAGTGCCAGTGGGCAGAAGCTCCCTCCTCCTTCGAAGGCTGCTTCCGAACTTCCCCCCGCTGGGGTCAAAGGTTCTTTGTCCAAGCATCTGAGGTCTTCAAGTCTTGTGAGTGCACCTTTGTTGGTGAGTCCTTTTTTCTTCTTGTCTATTATGTCTCATCTCTGTTTTATTTCTGATGTTTCTCTTGGTGCAGGGGAGTTCTCGTGATCCTATAGAGATCCCCACTGGTCCCTCCTCTTCCCGTGTTTGGGATAAAACCTCGGAAGTAAGCCTGGCTCACTTTACCTCAGTCTTTGAACTTTCTCCTCTTCATGCTACGGGGACCAGCAAACCCACTGATCCTGAGGGTCTTACCAATCGGTCCCCTTTGGCTCCTTTGTTTGCTGATGTCATTCCCTTCACCTATGTCCCTAAATGGAAAGTAACTCAGTCCTCGGTGATAGGGACTCCTGAGGCTGCCAGGGACTTCCTGAATCATGCTGTTCCTCCTTCCCATAAATTCGTGAATTCTGCTTTGAGGGATGATCTTTTCGAGGATCAATATAGCATGTCTCTTTGTGAAGCTTTTTTCAGGGGTGCTGGCATGCTGCAGCGGATTGACGATTTGAGGAGGACAAATGAGGGGTCTCAAGGGTGAGCTTAAAACCTCCCAGTCTGTTGCTGCCGGACTTAGGTGTCAAGTGGTTGAGGCTGAGAGAAAGTTGCAGGAGAAGAAGGTACATAGCCTCCCGCCCCCCTTTTTTTAGCTGCTTTTTTGGACTTTTTGTGATGTTTCCTATCCAGGGGGCTGGAGCCATGTTAGAGAGGAAGGAGCGAGCTTGGGAGCAAGAGATGGCGGTGCTGGTGAGAGAGAAGGAAGAATTGGCCGCTGAGTTGAAGTATTTGAAGGAAGTTGGCTCCGTTTCCCAAGAGCAATTGAACACCATGTATGCGGATTATGGGATAACTTCCGACGATAATCAGCGGTTAGCGAAGGAGAAACATTGGCTGATCACCGAGGGTTTTGCAGCTTTCCTTACTGCAGTCTCTCAGTCAGAAGATTTCAAGAGTGGCCTAGAGGAGGTGTACAGGGCGTATAGGGATGTTGGCTACCAGACCGGATTGAAGGATGGTTATGCCTATTCTGCTCAGGGCCTGGGCAGTAAAGAAACTCCGCTTTACAACTCCAAAGTAAAGAAGAGATTATCCAAGCTGGATGAGGAGTTTGGGAGTAAGGTCCCTGCTGTTCTTCAGAAGATCCTGGAGCATCCCATGATATCAATTGACGAGTTGAAAGCCCTGTTTTCCTCCGCTGGTCCTTCGTCTCCACCGTCTTTGTCTGGGGGTGATCCCCAATGATTTCTAGACATTAACATCTTTCGATATGGTTGTAACCTGGATAACTTACCTGCCCTAGGATACTTTAAACTTTTGTGGTTCTTTGGAAGGAGGTCCTTTGTGTCGGGGGCCTCCTTGGTATCTAATCGTAGCTTATGACTGTGTATTGCTTTCTTGTCTTTGTTTGTTTCCTGTTTTTGTTTTTGTTTTTGCAGGGGTCTTTACCAAGGATCAAGTTGGTGCTTCCCTGAAGACCTGTGAGCTGTTTTGCAAGAGGCTGTATTTTGGTCTTTGCTAGTTGTACTTACTGTTTCTTTGTATGCTTATTTTTTATAAAGAAAAAACTTCTTTTTGTGGCTTGTTTATAGAAGTGTGTTATATTTTTGGCTTGTTTGTCAAACCGCGATTGTCTGTTCGAGGCCAATCGTTGGACAAGTTGATAATGTGATATTATGTTTTTGACTTGTTTTGTCCGCTTTCTTTGGGTTAGCTAGACCCTATTTTGCCCCACAGCCGGGCTTTTGGGATGTTTGATATGCCCTATACACGTGTGTTCATTTATTAGTTAGGTTTATAGTATTCCTGGGCACGTCTGCCTGGTTATAATACCTGTCATTTTACCAAAATAGGACAGGTTAGCTGTCCGTCTGTCATTTACTTCTTGGGGAGTTAAACGTCCCAGCATAAGTTGTTACAAAAGATCTGTTCTTGGGGGAGCCCCAGACTAATGGTTAAATATTACAAAAGTGGCTCTTGGCCGTTTTTCCTGGGGATAAGCCCCACATATGTAGTACTTCCTAAGTTGCCTGAGATTCCACGTTCTGGGGACCTCCTTGCCCTGGAGAGTTTCCAATTTGCAGCTTCCTTTGCCATTTGCCCATATGACACGATAGGGCCCTTCCCAATTGGGTCCTAACTTCCCAGTCCTTTCCTGTAGGCTGGCTTCGTTTGTAATAGCTTTCCAGCTGTTTCTTATACTTAGCCTCCTTAACCGCTGCTACTTCTCTTCTTTCTTCCAGTAAGTTCAGGTTCATCCGGAGGTCTTGTTCGTTCTCTGCCTCCCTGAGCTTCATTCTTGCGGTCGGGGATCCTATTTCAGCTGGGATGACTGCCTCAGTCCCATAAGTCAGGCTAAAAGGAGTTTCCCCATTGCAGTTCTTCGGGGTGGTCCTATATGCCCATAAGACAAACGGTAGCTCCTCCAGCCATCCTTTTTGTTTCCTCCCTAGTCTTCCCTTCATCCCTTTGATAACGCTTTGGTTGGCTCTTTCTACCAGTCCGTTGCTTTGGGCATGAGTGATGGAGGTAAACACCTGCTGTATGTGCATCTGCTCGCACCACAGCCTGAAGGGTCTCCCAGCAAATTGGACACCGTTGTCACTTACCAGCTCTTTCGGGACCCCGTACCTGCAGATGATGTTATCTAGTACGAATCGCCTCATCTGTTCCCCGGTTATTTTATCCAGGGGCTTTGCCTCGATCCACTTGGTGAAATAATCAATAGCGACAACCACATACTTGACTCCTCCTGGAACCTCCGGAAATGGTCCGATTATGTCGATGGCCCATTTCCGGAAGGGCCAAGATGTTGAGACTGGTATCATCGGGTGCTTGTGTCGATGAGTTATAGGTGCGTGTACCTGGCAGTTATCACATTTCTTGACCTCTTCGGATGCTGTCTCGTACATTCGAGGCCAATAGAATCCCGCGTTCATTGCCTTTGCCACTATCGTCCTTGGTCCTGAATGCATTCCACAAATTCCCTCATGCATTTCCCTAATCACATACTCGGCTTCTTCCATGTCAACGCACTTCAAGGATGGGCCCAGGTATGACCTCCGGTATAGTTCTCCATCAATCATATCATATTGCAAGGCCTTTACCCTTACCTTCCTGGCCGCCTAGTCTCCCTCGGGTAGTGTCCCGTCCTGGAGGAACTTTACGATTGGCGTCATCCAAGTTTCTTGTACATTCTCAACCGTAGCTACCTCCTTTGTGCTGAGGGAGGGGGAGGTCAGGACTTCCACTTTGACTTCTCGGGCTAAGTGGTCAAATGCTACTGAGGCTAGCTTACTGAGGGCATCGGATTTTCTGTTTCTCCCACGAGGGATGTACTCCAACTTGAAAGTTCTGAATGCCTCGGCCGTCTCTTTGACCTTTGCCACGTATTGAGCCATAATGTTGTCTTTGGCCTCGTACTCTCCTTGGTACTGTTTGACGACCAGCTGCGAGTCAGAACTGGCTTCCACATGCTTTGCTTTCATTTTTTCTGCCAACCTCATCCCTGCTAGGAGGGCTTCATATTCTGCAGTATTGTTGGTGTTTTCGAAGTCCAGCCTTATGGCGTAGGTTAGTTCAACTCCTTCAGGGCTCGTCAAAGTAATGCCCGCCCCGCTCCCTTCTTCGCTGGAGGCTCCATCTGTGAACAGCTTCCATACAGCCTTGTCTTCCATCTCCTTCTCTTCTTTCTCCAGGGTCTCCCATTTTAGGAGTTCTTTCTCTTCATCCTCAGGGACTTCTGCTAAGAAATCGGCCAGTATCTGTCCCTTCATGGCCGTCCTAGGTTTGAATTCCAAAGAGTGCTCTCCCAACTCCACGGCCCATTTAGCCAATCGTCCCGACAGCTCCGGCCTCCTGAGCACCTTTTGGAGGGGCTGATCTGTCATTAGGGTGATCTTGTGCCCTTGGAAATACCTCCTGAGCCTCCGGGACGCAAAAACAAGGGCCAATGCTAATTTTTCCAGAGGCATGTAGCGTTCTTCGGGGCCTTTAAGTGTTCTACTGATGAAGTATATCGGTATTTGCTTTTTCTCCCGTTCCACCATCATGACCGCACTTATAGTTGTCTTGGAGGCGGACAGATATAAGAGGAGTTGCTCTCCAGGTACTGGGGTGGCCAATGTTGGGAGCTTGCAGATATAGGCTTTCATTTCTTGAAAAGCGGCCTCCGCCTCGGAGGTCCATTTAAATCTGTCAGTTTGGAGACAGTCCTTTAGCACTTTCATGAAGGGGAGAGTCCTGTCAGCTACTTTTGACAGAAAACGGTTTAGTGCGATTAGCCTCCCGTTCAACTGTTGGATGTCTTTCAGGGATCTGGGGGACCGCATTTCAGCCACAGCTTGGGTTTTCTCTGGGTTAGCTTTGATTCTGCCCTTAGTGACTACTACCCCCAAGAATTTTCCCTCTTCTACCCCAAAACAGCACTTCCCGGGGTTTAGTTTCATATTTACATCCTGCATAGTGCGAAGGGTCTCTGGTATATCATCTATCATGGCCATCTCGGTCAGGCTCTTGATAACAATGTCATCAACGTATACCTCCAACTTCCTCCCCCGTTGTTCCCTGAAGAGGGCGTTCATGAATCTTTGATACGTGGCCCCGACGTTTTTAAGTCCGAAGGGCATCTTGGTATAACAAAATGTCCCCTCGTCTGTGATGAAGGCGGTTTTTTCTTCGTCCTCTACTGACATCTGGATCTGATGGTATCCTTTGTAGGCATCCAAGAAGCATTTCAGGGGGTACTGAGATAAAGAGTCTACCTGGACATCTATTTCTGGGAGGGGGTAACAGTCCTTGGGACATGCTTTGTTTAGATCTTGGAAGTCTATGCACATCCTCCATCCCCCGTCTTTCTTTTGAACCATGACCGGGTTAGCGACCCAGGATGGATATTTTACCTCCCTGACTATTCCTGCCCTGAGCAGCTTTCTGGTTTCCTCACAAGCTGCCCTCCTTTTATTGGGACCCATGCTTCGTTTTTTCTGCTTTACTGGCTTTACCCAAGTGTACGTGTTTAGCCAGTGTTTAGTTAGGCTCCGGGGAATTCCTGTCATATCCCCATGTTGAAATGCAAACACATCAATGTTGAGAAGGAGCAATTCCTTGAGGGCGCTCTTGCACTTGTCACTCAAGTGGCTTCCTACTTTAACCGTCTGCTCCGGGAACCTGTCGCAGAGGACCCATTCTTCAACCCCCTCCCTCGACGGCTTCTCGGATGCTTCCCCTTCGGACACGGAAGAGACTACTTCATATGCAGATTTTACCCAAGCCAAGCCCTTTGGCGTCTGGAACACCAAGGCTCCGTGTGGGGTGGATGCTTGTGTTTTTAAATCCCCAATCCCAGGTCTTCCCAGGATTGCGTTGTATTTTGAGGGTGCTCGTACAACTGTGAAAGTTAGGTTTATGGTTCGAACTCGATCTCCTACCCCAACTGTGAATGGGAGCCTGATCTTTCCCAAGGGGTGTGACACACTGTTGTTGAATCCTACTAGAGGGATGGAATCCTCCTCAAGCCTGTCTCTTACATCCCTGTCGAATCTGAGGAAACAGTGCTCGTATATAACTTCTACCCCAGATCCCCCATCCACCTGTATCCTTGCCACCTTGTGGCCAGCTATGATGGCCGAGATGTTTAGCGGGAGCCGCTGCACCTCACTTTCTTCCAGGTGCGGCATTAAGATGGGAGCTTTCATGCAGTCCGGGGAGCCCAGGATTCTGGCCTTTACACTTCTGGTGGTATCAAATTCATTCCTCCTTCTAATCATATCTACATCTGCCCTCCCAGGCTCCCTTGCATCCTTCCCTCTGCGATCCCCCCCCCCTCCTTCCTTAATTTCCTTAACCAAATGGGCCAGTTTTCCCGTTTTCACTGCGGCTTCTATTTCCCTCTTTAAGTACATGCAATCATCAGTTTTATGGCCAAATCCTTTGTGAAAGTCACAATATTCGCTTGGTTGTGCCTTCGGCCCGGGTTTTATGGGTGGTGGCCTTGGGAAGGAGCCCTTCACCCTCTTAGTGGCCAATATCTCGCTTGGGGTCTTGGTGAGAGGGGTGAAGCTATCAAAGTAGGGGGATGGGCCTATCCCCCGGGGTCTATATGGGGAGTATGAGGATCTTGCCCTATCATGCAACATTCTATCAAAAGCAGGTTTTCTGGAATAAGGTGTACCTTTATCGAGAGGCTTTGCGACTGGGGTGACCCTTCGGGGTAGGGTGTCTGTCTCCTTAGCCTTGCTAACTGTGTCTTTGCCTCTGACAAAGGCTCTGACCCTGTCCATGAGGTTGTCAAATGAGTGTGGGAACTCTTCCCCCAGTTTCTCGCATAGCTGTGCATGTTTCAATCCGTTTATGAAACAGCTGATCTTCATGACCTCCGGGACGTCTTTGATATTCATGCTCTCCTTGACAAACCTTTCCATGTATTGGTCTACCCGCTCGTTGTCCCTCTGCCTTATGTGTAGGATCTCGTTAGGGTTCCTGACCACTTTTCTTTGCTGACCGAAGTTTCTCAGGAACTTTTCACTTAGTTCTTCGTAGCTGTCGATCCCTCCAGGGGGGGGGGTGTCGAACCAGAGTCCGGCCCCCTCCGTCAAGGTTTGTACAAACATATGGCACCAGACCGGCATGGGCCACCGTCCCAATTGCCCCGCACCCCTGAAAGCATGGAGATGATCTTCAGGATCTCTTGTCCCATCATATCGGTCAAAGTTTGGGGGTAGCTTCGTCTTAGGGGGCATTGGTGCTTCGGCTATCCTCCGGGTGAATTTTGAGACTTCAGCTAAGTCCCGTGGGAGGTAGGGTTGATCCAGGCCGTCGTTGCTTGGATTTTCCTTTTCCTTTTCTTTTCCTTTTGGTTTCTTTCCCGTAATGAGATCCTCCCTTTCTTCCGAGGTCATTTCTCTAAGGGCTGTCATGAACGTTTCCAGTGGGTCGCTTCCACTGCCCTTGTTTTGAGGGTCTGCCTTTTCTTGATTAGGGGGTGTATCAAACGATAGTTTAGCCCTGATACTGTCGAGTTTCTCTTGTCTTTCTAGGTCCTTGAGACACTTTTTCAGTTTCTCTCTATGCATGGCCACGAAGTCCGGGGTGATGGTCTCTTCTTTTTCCGGCAATTCTGCCTGATTCTCATTCTCTTCCTCATGGGTTATATCTTCCACCGTAACTTTGTCATGATCATTCTGTACTGTCTGAATGACCTATGAACCGGGTGTGGTGTCCATGTTGCCTTTCCTAAAACGGGTTATCTATGACGTCGGAGTTCAGTGTGGAGACACCGGTCGAGCTGATGTCCCACGGATGGCGCCAATGTCGAATACCCAAATCCCTGCTGACGTTAAATGGATCTTCGCCGACGTCAAGATGTTCCGTTCCTTGAAGCTACAAAAGAATAAACCGTTAGCCTCGTCATGGAGGGCCCCGGGAGGGGGATCCGTGACCAACCTCCGGCATGAGAGTAAGTAAACTTGCCGGAGAGTGAGAGGAGCTTCTTCCGATGAGTATAATCACCGGAATATTTCCTCTTTGGTGTGAATCTAGTAAATACGTGTCTGTGTATTGAATATGTGAGAATGTTGGTCGGAATTAATGAGAGGGGAGTAAATGAGAGAATATTAAATGCGATACCTCCGATCTGCCTTATGACCTTCCTCCTTAGCTCTTATATAACCCTTGGCCCTTATTCCTCATGTGAGATATTTTATCAAAGTGATCCAACGGATTCTGCAAGCTTTCGAGGGGTTCAGACACGTGTCTGACCCCTAACGGTATGATAGCATCCTTATTTAATGCTCTGGTCGGAGAAGTACGATTCCCAGCCGGGATCCTCTGCTTGTCAAACATTAAATGAGGCCTGCCACCTCTGATCATGGTTTCCCGCTCATTGTAAACGAAGGAAACCTTAATGGGCAAGGCAACTTATTATTTGGGCTTGTTTGTAGTTGGGCCTGTATGAGGGTAGCCCAAAGCGGGTAAAATGGGACTTCCCATTGGCCCGTCATCAACTCTCACCCCAAGAACACACCAAACCCTAAGCTTTGCCAAATCGAAATCGAAGCCTTCAGGTGAGCAAAATTCAAAATTCTAATCAAGTGAACACAAAAATCGTAACTTTTTGCATTCAAAACCCTAATTTTGAACACTCGTTCTTATTTCCGCTTTAAACCCTAATAATTTATCACGTTTTGTAGATTCAAGCATGGAGCGATTCAATCTTCTATAGGGCAGTGGTTCCTTTAACGATCATACGATGCAGAATGATCGTATGGTGCAAGAAACAGTTGGGAAACGAAGAGAAGAAGGCTGCAGTTCATGAAGAAATCAAGAAAGTGAACCGGCTTAATGATTGAAGGCGACGACAGTGCTGAATTTTAGGGTTTTGTTGTAGATATGTTGTTAATTTCTGCTGAACTATTAAAGGTGTCTGATGGCGGTTCTGAGGCAGTGCTCGATGGTGAACACGGTGCTGAATTTGTTGTAGGTTTGAAGATGTTTGAACTGAAATTGAGTGATCTATGGTGCTTATAGGTCGAATTTTACGGTTTTGTCGAGAGATCGATTGTTTCCTTTACCGGTGATGAACAGGGGATGGTGGTTTGGTCGTGATGGTAGGGACGACGGTGGTGGTGGCGGCAACGTCGGAACAAGTGATGAAGTGGAGGTGCGAAGGTGATGATGGTGGTTTGGTCGTGTAGATCAAAAGGGGAAAAAGAGAAGAAAAGGAGAGGGCGTGGGGGTGGGGTGGGTCGGTGGACAAAATGATCAAAATGCCCTTCACTAAACTGAGGAAAACGACAAAAAACCAGTTTTTTTTTAGAAATATGAGCTGATTTTGCTTTTGGACCAAAATGGCAAAAAAACTGAAACCACAGGGACTCAGATGCAAAAGGTTTGAGTTTTGGACTAAAGTGACAAAAGTGACCAAACCTCAAGGACCAAAATGACAGTTTACTTTTTTGAATAATATATTTAAGTGGAAAATGATAGGTGGATTTGAGAAGTAGATTTTACGTCTATGAAATATATTCTGAATAATGTATTTAAATGTTTAATGTGTTTATGGTTGTACATAATTACATTCCTTTTCTATTCTTGTCCGTAATAAAAATACTTCTGTGTTACGTAAATTTTGTACACATTATTATACTTTTATTTTTATTTGTAGAAGTATTTAGAAATTCATGAGTTATAATAGTACATTCATTTTCTATTGTTGTACGTAATAAAAATACTTCAGTTATGTAAATTTTTGTACACATTATTATACGTTTATTTTTATATTATATAACACCATACCATACATAAGTCTATAACCTAGTTACTTAATTAAAGCTTTAGACCATGGGGTGTGTGTAACATTCCTATTTTTATCATATAAGAATTTTGGGTTTATTTAAATTTATTTACTACTAGTAACCAGTAACTAGTAACTAGTTCATTTTTAATATAAATATTTAACCCAAATAAGTTTTAAAAATACTATTTTATATAGTTGGTTGAAATATTATATTAATTAATTGGCCTGTATATGGGTGACATTTCTAAATAAAATAAAAGTATATAAAAACTTATTAGACAGATAGAGTACGGGTAAGTTAAAGATTAGAAATATGAAGTACCTAGACGGGCCTAGTGACCGTCTAATAATTAAATTATAAAAAATATATTGTATTTGAACCTACTCTGTTTTTAATTAAACTTGGTTCAAAATATAGATATCAATATTTTCATTCTAATAACATATTTATTATTTTCTAGAACGCCATATTTTAGAAGTTATAAGTACCAATAGGAGAAACAGTTAAATTAATATATAAATAATAAATAAATAAATTGAAATTTGTTGAAATCGTTTAGTATAAGATAAAATAGAATAATAAAATAACAAATGAAATCCTACAAAGTGAAAAGACCTGTCATGTCTTTTCTTTCATATTTAGTATCCATTTCTAAAGATATGCATGAAATTATACATTAAAATAATAATAAAAATTTAAAATTAAAATATGAATTGAAAGTACATATGTGTAACATTTGATTGATACGTGTAAACTTCAAAACAAAAAGGAATCTCTACAAACTTACACTTCAACAAAATTGAAAACACTATAAATAGAAAATGGTCGTTTCACAAGTCCCTCCGCTAATTCCCTTTTCTTCTGTATCGCCCTCTTTCTGTCCCTTATGTATCTATTTTCTTAAGTATTCCAAAGCGCTGCCTCGTTTTAAGTGTTCTAACTCCAGATCATCGTTACCCTTTCCGATTGATCTAAAATTCATAACATATGTCAGGGCTCTGCCCGACTAAGTTATTGGGGTTCTGTCTCGGGACATCGGGATAAGGTTGAATTAGGGGTACTATATTTAAAAATATATTTTATTAAAGTCCAAAAGTTATACCCAAAATTTATACCAGGAGGCTTTCTAGTTGAACCCTAAAGTTACAAAGTGAGTCCATTTTCTTTTCTCACTATTTTATTCCCTTTTTCTTTGTAATATAATTATATTCAAAAATGTCCCAAACCATAACAACTCTCACCAAAACTATTATATTTTTATTATTATTATATTTTGTCTAAATAGGAAACCCTAATTGAGACAACCAAGTAATCCTACACAATTCCTAAAAATTTCAGAACAATCAGAATTAGGATCAGGGCCTCTAAAACTCAGGGGGGACATTCCCTACTCAACGATTATCCTTATAAAACGTTGTCAAAATTTAATTTATCGATTTCGTCGACTCAGCAGGCCTATTCCCACGCGTGGCAACCCTATAGCGCTTTGATGTCCCTTACGGACCGTAAGCACCCTTACGGACCGTAACATTGGGAGTCTTACGGTCCGTAAGCATGTCACTTTTCGTGTGACAACCTGAACTTTCAAGGTCAGTGTCGTTTAATCTTGTGACCCTAACTTCTCGTTATCCATCCCTCTTCTTTGTGCAGAGCGCTCTGGGCTATTATAAACTTGTTAAATATAAGAACGGATTGGCATTCCATGTGTTTGGGCCGAATATACTTGGGCCGTCTACATCACAAGTATGTTTAACATACACATGTTTACGTTTGGGCCGGGTAACATAGTGTACATATGTTTAGACACACTCACTTTGCATTGGGCCGACTATTGTGAGTCTACACACACAAACACACACCCGAAGCCCAACCCGAGCATATATACACACCGGAAGTATGTTTGGGCCTGGTAGAGCCCAAGTGGAGCATTGTGTTGGGCCGGCTATTGATTCTAGCATATGTATACACACATGTAGTCACGTAACAAATAACACAAACATATACAAACCCTAACATCCTCTATCTCTCTCGTTCATTGAAGACGACGGCAGCCTCACTCTTCGAAGCATTAGTTCTCTTGGTCGAGCCTTCGGTTAGTTTAATTGTTCTCATCCCTTGTTGTTCATATGATTGCAATCCTCGTTGATTAGGGTTATGTTTGCACTATAACATATATATAAATCATAATGATGATGAATATGTGGTGTTGATTACCTGTTGATGATTCTGATTATGTGCACGTGTTCTGTAAACTGTAATGATAAAGAACATATTTACAAGGATCTAGTATTGGTTTCTTTTATGTGGATTATTGATAGTGTTGAATCCTTGATTTGAATCGGCATATTAATCTAGGGTACTATACATGTCTAGACAATTGCGATCGGTGCCACAACTGTTTATTGAACCCTTGTATGGAACTGTTAATGTTAATGGCGATTAGGGTTTAGGAGAACCCCAACTGTATTCATTTAATGCAATTTTAATCGACCTCATGTGCATTCATTTAATGCAAACTCAGTTGCATGTGAATATATTGATAATGCATGTGACGTCAAACATTTGAATGAGTCAATACCTATGCATGTGATGACAACTATAAATTATGATTGTACCAAAATCTTGAACCCACTAAGTTTGGTGGCTAGGAGCACATGGGTGATGAAATATGTCAGCACGTGTATTTAAATGATTGTATGATGTTGAGAAACTGTTGTCATGATGGTGTTGATAAGTATGATGATTGTTCTTGTGCTAGTAATTATTAAACTAGATAATTGTGATTGTTATTGAAATCAATATTGGTATTGATAATTGATATTCGATGAACTGTTATGTTGCCTAAGAGGTTGCCATGTATTAGATTCAAATAATGTGAGTGGGGTGATGGTTAACTGTTATTAATTCTATGATATTATGTGTGTGCCCCATGTGAAATATGAAAGTGGTATATGTGTTTGATTATTACAAAACTGATCGGTAATGATAACTATGTTAGGAATTTGATTGACCACCTGTGAATAACGTAACGTAACATACCGAGCAATCAAAGGTGAGTTCACTGCACTTTTCTAAGCATGCGTCCCGGTGGTTTGGGACATCTGGTAAACGTTTCTAAAGGGAATACTGGGTAAACTGTTTATTTGGGATGTTGGTTATTGAACACAGTATAAATCATGTAAGACCCCATACATCTACCGTGTTGCTGAAGAAGCAACGAGGTATTTAGTTGATAGCGCTATTAGGTTTGGCACCCTCACACCGGGCCGAAAGGACGGGCGTGAACTAATTACCTGGACTTCATGACCAATGCCTAGTTAGAGGCATTGGGGTTAGGCATTCACATCGTGTACATATAAGACCCCTTACATCTATTCAAGGTTGTTTGATACCTTGACATCATGACCAATGCCTAAATGGAGGCATTGGGGTTGGGCATTCATATCTTGTAGCCATTTCGGTAATCGAGTAATAACAACATCAAATCATCAAAACTACGAAATCAACAAATTATCTTATCAAACTGTTTTACACACGTGACTGGTAACTAAACTCGGTAACAAAACTTTGAACTCACCAGCGTAGTCTGACACACTTGTTTGCATGCTTGTAGGTCGTTAGCTGAGGTACTTTGGGACTTGCTATCTGGAGCAGTTGGAGTGGGCATGGTCTTACAGAGCGTATTTATCTTAATGATTTCTGATACATTACTATGAGTTTCAAACTATTTACTTTGCTTCCGCTGATTACTTTGGTTTTCATTTAAACTCACATACAGTATTTCATTTACAATTAAGTACTTTATCATTAATTGAATGCGTTTGATATAATTAGTGGCTCGTTGTTGGATCGTCGCACTCCTAATAGGGACATACCCTAGGTGGGAATTTGGGGGTGTGACAGTTTGGTATCAGAGCCAGGTTATAGTGAACTTGGTTTTAAAAACGTTTTTATAAAACCAGACTATAACCGAACAGTTCTGACAACAAAGAATACGACCATGACACTCAGCTCCAGATTGCAAGGTTTGTCTCTCGTGTACTCATTGTACTGCGTAACTAGTAAACACTTACATATGATATTACATGTGATTCCACGTTTAACACAACAGTATGAATTTACGTATTACTTGCACATGTTATGTGACAGATAGGGTGGTATTTCCCTAAACATTCGTGACTCACGTTTTGTGATACTCTTTGTATGCTACTAGAGTTTGAGGAACCATTCGACATGAGTTAGGATGAGCTAAGATGAGCATGCAAATCACAATATTATTGTGGGTGCACACATAATAATAATGTGGGGTGCATGTGAGTCCCAGTGAGGCTTAACAAGTGAAGAAGGGGTTCCGCTCTGTTATTTGATCAGTGTGAAACGTAACAAATTTATAGGAGTCATAACAGTGATCGTCTCCTACTCGAATGTGACCTTTTCACCTCTCTCTAATTCCTTTCGAATCTCGAAGCCATCGAGTATTACCTGAACACCCATCTGAACGCCTAGCGAACTGTGTAGAATGTTAGGTTCTTGTACGAACATCCCTGAGTTGGATGTTGCAGCGTCGAATGATTGGTCGATACCTTCTCACTCCTTTTCATTGGTTGGAACTCTGTGTATTGACGCCTTAGATTCTGTAAGTGCGATCGTTTCTGCAACACCCTAGCAACGTACTGTGTATTACTCGACCAACTTGCAAGAACGATGGACAAGAGGATGAGCATAGTACTTTACCAACTTCGGTAATTGGACGACCCTGACTATCAGTAACGAACATCAGCGATTTGACTCCAAACGAATCCTTAACCCTAGACAACAACTTATGGGAGCCGACTTTTACGAATCAATCGGGACATAAACGATTACAATTGACTGTGATGTGGAATGTGTAACTGCCAGCACAATGAGTAGCGCCTTGGAACGTGGCACGGAATGTGAAGAGATGGACATTGTTGGTGAAAGATCGCAGGACTCCATTTCGAGCAACAGCATTAGAAGCAATAGTCATGATGACAGCAAGGTACTCGCAAATCATGACTTTCGGTATGGAAATGATGGTGGCTTCAACAGGGAATGGCCGATGTTAAGGCAAGACGCCAACAACCCAAGGAGCAATGACAGTATCGGGAATTCTAGTAGTAATAGCAACAACACTAGATATGGTACTCGCGAAGGACACTTAGGATTGGCGTGGGCAACGCCAGGATTATAGCAACATGGTGGCCTACACGTTCTTAGTAACTAATCACTTCGTCACTACTTTGCTTAACCCTGATGCTTCTTGAAACCGAACCTGCTGTGGAATCGGCTGATGGCAAGTCAGATGAAACCGCATATGTTAGTTGGAATGCAAACTCGACCTTGTGGGACATGTATTCGACACCGATTTTCTTTCTACTATCCTTGATGGATACAATGCAGTAGTTAGTGTGGACTGGATATCCAGAACTCGCGCGGATGTACCCAGTGGGGAGAAAATTTTGTGTGGTGAATTGTTATTTGTTATAAAGCGTTAGACTGGCCCAAGGGTTAGCGCCTTTTTGGCTAGGAGGGCCCAAAAGTGCCTACGGAGGGATGGCCCCGCTATATTAGCAACCGCTTCTGATGATAAGATTAAGGAAAATAGGATCGAGGATCCACCAATTGTTGTGACTCATCTCAGTGTGCTATTCGAGGAGCTTTCAGGTTTACTACCACAACTATTAGTCGGAATCTCAGTTGATCTCACGTCAGAGGCAGCTCTGGATACTCGCACTCTTACCGTCTTGCACCAGGAGGGTTGCAAGAACTATACGAGCTACTACGAGAACTGTTGGACAGGATTTTTGCCAGATCTAGTTTTCGCTTTGGGAAGCCCCAGTTTCATCCGTGAAGATAAACCTTTTTGTGCGGGTACTGACTATCGAGAACTCATCGAGGCGACAGTTGGGGAAACTGTTTACCTCGGCCATGTATTGACAACCTGTTGACTAGTTGCAAGGGATGGATTTTCATTCAAAGACGGATATTTGAGCAGACTATTAGCAGATGCAAGTCCAAGGGGAGGATGTTCTTAAAGCGGCTTATCAGACGCAATTCGGCCATACAACTTTGTATTCAATGACCATTGGAGTAATTATTATACCAGCAGCTTTATGGACCATGTGAACCGGCTATGCTATTGGGTGACGTTTTGAATCCTTTCCAGGAGAAAAGAGCATCACGGACAGCTTTGTATCCTATTTGAGAGCTCCTGAGGGAGGAGCCACACCGCGCGAAGTCTTAATAAATGTAACTTCTGAATTCGAGAGGTAACCTTTTTGGGTCATATAATCAACGAAGTGGGAATGCACGTGAATCTCGCTAAGACCCGTTCAAGGATACAACAATTTCTTGGTCTCGCTTGATGCTATCGCAGATAATCGTAGGATTTTCGGAAGTCGTGCAGCTTAAATCTCTTTACCACGGCCGGGTGTTGTGTTCGTGAAAGACAGGACAGGAGGACGTCTTTTCAGCTTTCGAATACCAACTCTGCAATGCACTGAGCATCGTCTTTACCCGAGGGTGCGGGTAATTCAGTGGTATATCATTATGGTTCGAATCAGAGTCCCAGTTACACGTCGACGCAACACGAGAGAGTGATGACCTACGCAATGGAGTTACAAAGGGGAACTGCACGACACACAACCGGCGGTGGAAACCTTGGTCTTTGGATTTACTTGGAGGCATTACTTGGACGGTACCGAATGCGTTACTTAGACCGATCACAAGGGCCTCCAGTGGACCCTGGTTTCGAAAGAGTTAAATCAGTAAATGGCATCATGGGATGGAACTTTTGGGAGGATTACGGCTGTGGAACTTGAACGTGTATGAGCTTTGCAGCTCACAATCAACCTTAACTTACCTGAGCAGGCGCGCTCTGTTCGAACTGGAAGAGGATTTTCAAGTTGAACCCATGTGGGGAATGGTGAAGCAACCTTTGGCAGGACGGACGGTATTCCTACCTCAAAGAACGAGTGTGGATCTCATTACATGGCAACTTTAGGAAAATTGTGATGGGCAAAGCACACCGGTTTTGATATTCTAGATGTCTGGATTTTGATGAGAGACGTTAGGATCTGTAAATCTTGTACTGGGGATCGGGCATGAAGGCCCACCTAGCTATGCATGGGACTGATGATGGACTTGTGGGAAAGTCAAGGTGAAGTATTAGCAACCAGAAACTCTCACGTGGAAATGAGAACAGACTGACATGGATTTTGTCACTAATCTACTTACAACCTGAAACAGAGACAATATCACCTGGATGATTGTTGATTGTCTCATGTCACCAGCACACTGTCTTGTAATCAAGGAAACTGACGAGTGTTCACAGCTGTGAATGTACCTCTGAGAGAGGCGGCTTTCAGGCACAAGGTGCCAACTCCCGTTACCCATTGATTTATGACAGCCAATACACAGTACCCTTGGCTCACATCTAGACATGAGCATGGCTTACCACAGCAGGACAACCGATCTGAGTAAACGAACCATCCTGACACTCGAAGACATGCTGCGAGCGTGTGTGTAACTGGCTTTAGTGAATATTGGAAGGACACTTACCTTGTTTGAGCTCACTGCAACAGTTACCATTCTAGTACTCGGACAAGACTGTTAGAGGCCTTGCATGGTCAGTGACGTTAATCTCCTTGTGGAATTAAGGTGGGTGACAGCCTAATCACAGATCCAGGATTTGTACTCGAATCTCTTAGGAATATTGTTTAGATTGGAAATTGTTCGACGGCAACGTGCGACTGTCACGAAAGCTTATAAGCTTAGGAAACACTGGGAGTTCGTTGTAGGCGAACGTCTCACAATCGAAAGTCCCACCCTGGGAGGGTGCAATACGCTATAGACAACGTGGCAAGCTTAGTTTATGATGCATTGGGACACCCGGATTTCTGGAACGAATCGGTGACATGGCTCACAAACTTAGGTTAACTGACGAATTGGATAATGTTCGCGATGACATTTATGCCTCGAATCTAAGGCGGTGTTTGTCCGATGAAACGCTTGTGATACCCTTGTTGGAAGTCTGAGATTAATGACAAGTTGCAATTATTGAGAAATCTACTGAAATCATGGACCAGGAAGTCAAGGTTCGTTGACCTAGTCGAATTTCAAATTGTAAGAGTTCGTAGGAACTCAGTTCGTAGGAACTCAAGTTGACTGGAGTTCACGTGGGGACGCAATGATCGGAGTAAGCTCTAGTATCCTCAGTTGTTCAAACGGTTGTATCAACTTCTGATATCATTGGCGAATTTCGGGACGAAATTCCCTTTCAAGTTGGGGATAATGTGGTACCCGAGGAAAATCCACAGTCATCCTAATCTAACACTTTGCCGCTTTGTGTTACTTTTGATTTACCGTGTCACTTTTGGATTGCTTATCAAATTTCGGGACGAAATTTCTTTCAAGTTGGGGATGATGTGACAACCTGAACTTTCAAGGTCAGTGTCGTTTAATCTTGTGACCCTAACTTCTCATTATTCATCCCTCTTCTTTGTGCGGAGCGCTCTGGGCTATTATAAACTTGTTAAATATAAGAACGGATTGGCATTCCATGTGTTTGGGGCGAATATACTTGGGCCGTCTACATCACAAGTATGTTTAACATACACATGTTTACGTTTGGGCCGGGTAACATAGTGTACATATGTTTAGACACACTCACTTTGCATTGGGCCGACTATTGTGAGTCTACACACACAAACACACACCCGAAGCCCAACCCGAGCATATATACACACCGGAAGTATGTTTGGGCCTGGTAGAGCCCAAGTGGAGCATTGTGTTGGGCCGGCTATTGATTCTAGCATATGTATACACACATGTAGTCACGTAACAAATAACACAAACATATACAAACCCTAACATCCTCTATCTCTCTCGTTCATTGAAGACGACGGCAGCCTCACTCTTCGAAGCATTAGTTCTCTTGGTCGAGCCTTCGGTTAGTTTAATTGTTCTCATCCCTTGTTGTTCATATGATTGCAATCCTCGTTGATTAGGGTTATGTTTGCACTATAACATATATATAAATCATAATGATGATGAATATGTGGTGTTGATTACCTGTTGATGATTCTGATTATGTGCACGTGTTCTGTAAACTGTAATGATAAAGAACATATTTACAAGGATCTAGTATTGGTTTCTTTTATGTGGATTATTGATAGTGTTGAATCCTTGATTTGAATCGGCATATTAATCTAGGGTACTATACATGTCTAGACAATTGCGATCGGTGCCACAACTGTTTATTGAACCCTTGTATGGAACTGTTAATGTTAATGGCGATTAGGGTTTAGGAGAACCCCAACTGTATTCATTTAATGCAATTTTAATCGACCTCATGTGCATTCATTTAATGCAAACTCAGTTGCATGTGAATATATTGATAATGCATGTGACGTCAAACATTTGAATGAGTCAATACCTATGCATGTGATGACAACTATAAATTATGATTGGACCAAAATCTTGAACCCACTAAGTTTGGTGGCTAGGAGCACATGGGTGATGAAATATGTCAGCACGTGTATTTAAATGATTGTATGATGTTGAGAAACTGTTGCCATGATGGTGTTGATAAGTATGATGATTGTTCTTGTGCTAGTAATTATTAAACTAGATAATTGTGATTGTTATTGAAATCAATATTGGTATTGATAATTGATATTCGATGAACTGTTATGTTGCCTAAGAGGTTGCCATGTATTAGATTCAAATAATGTGAGTGGGGTGATGGTTAACTGTTATTAATTCTATGATATTATGTGTGTGCCCCATGTGAAATATGAAAGTGGTATATGTGTTTGATTATTACAAAACTGATCGGTAATGATAACTATGTTAGGAATTTGATTGACCACCTGTGAATAACGTAACGTAACATACCGAGCAATCAAAGGTGAGTTCACTGCACTTTTCTAAGCATGCGTCCCGGTGGTTTGGGACATCTGGTAAACGTTTCTAAAGGGAATACTGGGTAAACTGTTTATTTGGGATGTTGGTTATTGAACACAGTATAAATCATGTAAGACCCCATACATCTACCGTGTTGCTGAAGAAGCAACGAGGTATTTAGTTGATAGCGCTATTAGGTTTGGCACCCTCACACCGGGCCGAAAGGACGGGCGTGAACTAATTACCTGGACTTCATGACCAATGCCTAGTTAGAGGCATTGGGGTTAGGCATTCACATCGTGTACATATAAGACCCCTTACATCTATTCAAGGTTGTTTGATACCTTGACATCATGACCAATGCCTAAATGGAGGCATTGGGGTTGGGCATTCATATCTTGTAGCCATTTCGGTAATCGAGTAATAACAACATCAAATCATCAAAACTACGAAATCAACAAATTATCTTATCAAACTGTTTTACACACGTGACTGGTAACTAAACTCGGTAACAAAACTTTGAACTCACCAGCGTAGTCTGACACACTTGTTTGCATGCTTGTAGGTCGTTAGCTGAGGTACTTTGGGACTTGCTATCTGGAGCAGTTGGAGTGGGCATGGTCTTACAGAGCGTATTTATCTTAATGATTTCTGATACATTACTATGAGTTTCAAACTATTTACTTTGCTTCCGCTGATTACTTTGGTTTTCATTTAAACTCACATACAGTATTTCATTTACAATTAAGTACTTTATCATTAATTGAATGCGTTTGATATAATTAGTGGCTCGTTGTTGGATCGTCGCACTCCTAATAGGGACATACCCTAGGTGGGAATTTGGGGGTGTGACAGTTTGGTATCAGAGCCAGGTTATAGTGAACTTGGTTTTAAAAACGTTTTTATAAAACCAGACTATAACCGAACAGTTCTGACAACAAAGAATACGACCATGACACTCAGCTCCAGATTGCAAGGTTTGTCTCTCGTGTACTCATTGTACTGCGTAACTAGTAAACACTTACATATGATATTACATGTGATTCCACGTTTAACACAACAGTATGAATTTACGTATTACTTGCACATGTTATGTGACAGATAGGGTGGTATTTCCCTAAACATTCGTGACTCACGTTTTGTGATACTCTTTGTATGCTACTAGAGTTTGAGGAACCATTCGACATGAGTTAGGATGAGCTAAGATGAGCATGCAAATCACAATATTATTGTGGGTGCACACATAATAATAATGTGGGGTGCATGTGAGTCCCAGTGAGGCTTAACAAGTGAAGAAGGGGTTCCGCTCTGTTATTTGATCAGTGTGAAACGTAACAAATTTATAGGAGTCATAACAGTGATCGTCTCCTACTCGAATGTGACCTTTTCACCTCTCTCTAATTCCTTTCGAATCTCGAAGCCATCGAGTATTACCTGAACACCCATCTGAACGCCTAGCGAACTGTGTAGAATGTTAGGTTCTTGTACGAACATCCCTGAGTTGGATGTTGCAGCGTCGAATGATTGGTCGATACCTTCTCACTCCTTTTCATTGGTTGGAACTCTGTGTATTGACGCCTTAGATTCTGTAAGTGCGATCGTTTCTGCAACACCCTAGCAACGTACTGTGTATTACTCGACCAACTTGCAAGAACGATGGACAAGAGGATGAGCATAGTACTTTACCAACTTCGGTAATTGGACGACCCTGACTATCAGTAACGAACATCAGCGATTTGACTCCAAATGAATCCTTAACCCTAGACAACAACTTATGGGAGCCGACTTTTACGAATCAATCGGGACATAAACGATTACAATTGACTGTGATGTGGAATGTGTAACTGCCAGCACAATGAGTAGCGCCTTGGAACGTGGCACGGAATGTGAAGAGATGGACATTGTTGGTGAAAGATCGCAGGACTCCATTTCGAGCAACAGCATTAGAAGCAATAGTCATGATGACAGCAAGGTACTCGCAAATCATGACTTTCGGTATGGAAATGATGGTGGCTTCAACAGGGAATGGCCGATGTTAAGGCAAGACGCCAACAACCCAAGGAGCAATGACAGTATCGGGAATTCTAGTAGTAATAGCAACAACACTAGATATGGTACTCGCGAAGGACACTTAGGATTGGCGTGGGCAACGCCAGGATTATAGCAACATGGTGGCCTACACGTTCTTAGTAACTAATCACTTCGTCACTACTTTGCTTAACCCTGATGCTTCTTGAAACCGAACCTGCTGTGGAATCGGCTGATGGCAAGTCAGATGAAACCGCATATGTTAGTTGGAATGCAAACTCGACCTTGTGGGACATGTATTCGACACCGATTTTCTTTCTACTATCCTTGATGGATACAATGCAGTAGTTAGTGTGGACTGGATATCCAGAACTCGCGCGGATGTACCCAGTGGGGAGAAAATTTTGTGTGGTGAATTGTTATTTGTTATAAAGCGTTAGACTGGCCCAAGGGTTAGCGCCTTTTTGGCTAGGAGGGCCCAAAAGTGCCTACGGAGGGATGGCCCCGCTATATTAGCAACCGCTTCTGATGATAAGATTAAGGAAAATAGGATCGAGGATCCACCAATTGTTGTGACTCATCTCAGTGTGCTATTCGAGGAGCTTTCAGGTTTACTACCACAACTATTAGTCGGAATCTCAGTTGATCTCACGTCAGAGGCAGCTCTGGATACTCGCACTCTTACCGTCTTGCACCAGGAGGGTTGCAAGAACTATACGAGCTACTACGAGAACTGTTGGACAGGATTTTTGCCAGATCTAGTTTTCGCTTTGGGAAGCCCCAGTTTCATCCGTGAAGATAAACCTTTTTGTGCGGGTACTGACTATCGAGAACTCATCGAGGCGACAGTTGGGGAAACTGTTTACCTCGGCCATGTATTGACAACCTGTTGACTAGTTGCAAGGGATGGATTTTCATTCAAAGACGGATATTTGAGCAGACTATTAGCAGATGCAAGTCCAAGGGGAGGATGTTCTTAAAGCGGCTTATCAGACGCAATTCGGCCATACAACTTTGTATTCAATGACCATTGGAGTAATTATTATACCAGCAGCTTTATGGACCATGTGAACCGGCTATGCTATTGGGTGACGTTTTGAATCCTTTCCAGGAGAAAAGAGCATCACGGACAGCTTTGTATCCTATTTGAGAGCTCCTGAGGGAGGAGCCACACCGCGCGAAGTCTTAATAAATGTAACTTCTGAATTCGAGAGGTAACCTTTTTGGGTCATATAATCAACGAAGTGGGAATGCACGTGAATCTCGCTAAGACCCGTTCAAGGATACAACAATTTCTTGGTCTCGCTTGATGCTATCGCAGATAATCGTAGGATTTTCGGAAGTCGTGCAGCTTAAATCTCTTTACCACGGCCGGGTGTTGTGTTCGTGAAAGACAGGACAGGAGGACGTCTTTTCAGCTTTCGAATACCAACTCTGCAATGCACTGAGCATCGTCTTTACCCGAGGGTGCGGGTAATTCAGTGGTATATCATTATGGTTCGAATCAGAGTCCCAGTTACACGTCGACGCAACACGAGAGAGTGATGACCTACGCAATGGAGTTACAAAGGGGAACTGCACGACACACAACCGGCGGTGGAAACCTTGGTCTTTGGATTTACTTGGAGGCATTACTTGGACGGTACCGAATGCGTTACTTAGACCGATCACAAGGGCCTCCAGTGGACCCTGGTTTCGAAAGAGTTAAATCAGTAAATGGCATCATGGGATGGAACTTTTGGGAGGATTACGGCTGTGGAACTTGAACGTGTATGAGCTTTGCAGCTCACAATCAACCTTAACTTACCTGAGCAGGCGCGCTCTGTTCGAACTGGAAGAGGATTTTCAAGTTGAACCCATGTGGGGAATGGTGAAGCAACCTTTGGCAGGACGGACGGTATTCCTACCTCAAAGAACGAGTGTGGATCTCATTACATGGCAACTTTAGGAAAATTGTGATGGGCAAAGCACACCGGTTTTGATATTCTAGATGTCTGGATTTTGATGAGAGACGTTAGGATCTGTAAATCTTGTACTGGGGATCGGGCATGAAGGCCCACCTAGCTATGCATGGGACTGATGATGGACTTGTGGGAAAGTCAAGGTGAAGTATTAGCAACCAGAAACTCTCACGTGGAAATGAGAACAGACTGACATGGATTTTGTCACTAATCTACTTACAACCTGAAACAGAGACAATATCACCTGGATGATTGTTGATTGTCTCACGTCACCAGCACACTGTCTTGCAATCAAGGAAACTGACGAGTGTTCACAGCTGTGAATGTACCTCTGAGAGAGGCGGCTTTCAGGCACAAGGTGCCAACTCCCGTTACCCATTGATTTATGACAACCAATACACAGTACCCTTGGCTCACATCTAGACATGAGCATGGCTTACCACAGCAGGACAACCGATCTGAGTAAAAGAACCATCCTGACACTCGAAGACATGCTGCGAGCGTGTGTGTAACTGGCTTTAGTGAATATTGGAAGGACACTTACCTTGTTTGAGCTCACTGCAACAGTTACCATTCTAGTACTCGGACAAGACTGTTAGAGGCCTTGCATGGTCAGTGACGTTAATCTCCTTGTGGAATTAAGGTGGGTGACAGCCTAATCACAGATCCAGGATTTGTACTCGAATCTCTTAGGAATATTGTTTAGATTGGAAATTGTTCGACGGCAACGTGCGACTGTCACGAAAGCTTATAAGCTTAGGAAACACTGGGAGTTCGTTGTAGGCGAACGTCTCATAATCGAAAGTCCCACCCTGGGAGGGTGCAATACGCTATAGACAACGTGGCAAGCTTAGTTTATGATGCATTGGGACACCCGGATTTCTGGAACGAATCGGTGACATGGCTCACAAACTTAGGTTAACTGACGAATTGGATAATGTTCGCGATGACATTTATGCCTCGAATCTAAGGCGGTGTTTGTCCGATGAAACGCTTGTGATACCCTTGTTGGAAGTCTGAGATTAATGACAAGTTGCAATTATTGAGAAATCTACTGAAATCATGGACCAGGAAGTCAAGGTTCGTTGACCTAGTCGAATTTCAAATTGTAAGAGTTCGTAGGAACTCAGTTCGTAGGAACTCAAGTTGACTGGAGTTCACGTGGGGACGCAATGATCGGAGTAAGCTCTAGTATCCTCAGTTGTTCAAACGGTTGTATCAACTTCTGATATCATTGGCGAATTTCGGGACGAAATTCCCTTTCAAGTTGGGGATAATGTGGTACCCGAGGAAAACCCACAGTCATCCTAATCTAACACTTTGCCGCTTTGTGTTACTTTTGATTTACCGTGTCACTTTTGGATTGCTTATCAAATTTCGGGACGAAATTTCTTTCAAGTTGGGGATGATGTGACAACCTGAACTTTCAAGGTCAGTGTCGTTTAATCTTGTGACCCTAACTTCTCATTATTCATCCCTCTTCTTTGTGCGGAGCGCTCTGGGCTATTATAAACTTGTTAAATATAAGAACGGATTGGCATTCCATGTGTTTGGGGCGAATATACTTGGGCCGTCTACATCACAAGTATGTTTAACATACACATGTTTACGTTTGGGCCGGGTAACATAGTGTACATATGTTTAGACACACTCACTTTGCATTGGGCCGACTATTGTGAGTCTACACACACAAACACACACCCGAAGCCCAACCCGAGCATATATACACACCGGAAGTATGTTTGGGCCTGGTAGAGCCCAAGTGGAGCATTGTGTTGGGCCGGCTATTGATTCTAGCATATGTATACACACATGTAGTCACGTAACAAATAACACAAACATATACAAACCCTAACATCCTCTATCTCTCTCGTTCATTGAAGACGACGGCAGCCTCACTCTTCGAAGCATTAGTTCTCTTGGTCGAGCCTTCGGTTAGTTTAATTGTTCTCATCCCTTGTTGTTCATATGATTGCAATCCTCGTTGATTAGGGTTATGTTTGCACTATAACATATATATAAATCATAATGATGATGAATATGTGGTGTTGATTACCTGTTGATGATTCTGATTATGTGCACGTGTTCTGTAAACTGTAATGATAAAGAACATATTTACAAGGATCTAGTATTGGTTTCTTTTATGTGGATTATTGATAGTGTTGAATCCTTGATTTGAATCGGCATATTAATCTAGGGTACTATACATGTCTAGACAATTGCGATCGGTGCCACAACTGTTTATTGAACCCTTGTATGGAACTGTTAATGTTAATGGCGATTAGGGTTTAGGAGAACCCCAACTGTATTCATTTAATGCAATTTTAATCGACCTCATGTGCATTCATTTAATGCAAACTCAGTTGCATGTGAATATATTGATAATGCATGTGACGTCAAACATTTGAATGAGTCAATACCTATGCATGTGATGACAACTATAAATTATGATTGGACCAAAATCTTGAACCCACTAAGTTTGGTGGCTAGGAGCACATGGGTGATGAAATATGTCAGCACGTGTATTTAAATGATTGTATGATGTTGAGAAACTGTTGCCATGATGGTGTTGATAAGTATGATGATTGTTCTTGTGCTAGTAATTATTAAACTAGATAATTGTGATTGTTATTGAAATCAATATTGGTATTGATAATTGATATTCGATGAACTGTTATGTTGCCTAAGAGGTTGCCATGTATTAGATTCAAATAATGTGAGTGGGGTGATGGTTAACTGTTATTAATTCTATGATATTATGTGTGTGCCCCATGTGAAATATGAAAGTGGTATATGTGTTTGATTATTACAAAACTGATCGGTAATGATAACTATGTTAGGAATTTGATTGACCACCTGTGAATAACGTAACGTAACATACCGAGCAATCAAAGGTGAGTTCACTGCACTTTTATAAGCATGCGTCCCGGTGGTTTGGGACATCTGGTAAACGTTTCTAAAGGGAATACTGGGTAAACTGTTTATTTGGGATGTTGGTTATTGAACACAGTATAAATCATGTAAGACCCCATACATCTACCGTGCTGCTGAAGAAGCAACGAGGTATTTAGTTGATAGCGCTATTAGGTTTGGCACCCTCACACCGGGCCGAAAGGACGGGCGTGAACTAATTACCTGGACTTCATGACCAATGCCTAGTTAGAGGCATTGGGGTTAGGCATTCACATCGTGTACATATAAGACCCCTTACATCTATTCAAGGTTGTTTGATACCTTGACATCATGACCAATGCCTAAATGGAGGCATTGGGGTTGGGCATTCATATCTTGTAGCCATTTCGGTAATCGAGTAATAACAACATCAAATCATCAAAACTACGAAATCAACAAATTATCTTATCAAACTGTTTTACACACGTGACTGGTAACTAAACTCGGTAACAAAACTTTGAACTCACCAGCGTAGTCTGACACACTTGTTTGCATGCTTGTAGGTCGTTAGCTGAGGTACTTTGGGACTTGCTATCTGGAGCAGTTGGAGTGGGCATGGTCTTACAGAGCGTATTTATCTTAATGATTTCTGATACATTACTATGAGTTTCAAACTATTTACTTTGCTTCCGCTGATTACTTTGGTTTTCATTTAAACTCACATACAGTATTTCATTTACAATTAAGTACTTTATCATTAATTGAATGCGTTTGATATAATTAGTGGCTCGTTGTTGGATCGTCGCACTCCTAATAGGGACATACCCTAGGTGGGAATTTGGGGGTGTGACATTTCGTGTATATATAGCAGACATTGGCACTTGAAATTGGGCGTTCATTCGACGAAGAAATTCGTTTCAGGCACCGAGTTATGTTCTGTTTACCACAATTAACACACACGAAACACCAATTAGTAGAGGGGGTGCTGCTACGATACAGGGTATTAACTCGATCGCTATTACGATTCATTTTCCGATCGATCAATGTACTAAATGGATGTTTAAGTGCTGCCCACATTAGGGTGATGCTTTGTCATTAGTCGTGATTCCGACCGGATGTTTGAGTGCCACCCGAATTCGGGGAATACTCTGTCCTTCGTTGTGAATCCGATGGATGTTTAAGCATAGCATTTTGTCATTCGTTGTGAGGGTTGATCTCGTGAGTTATCGTAAATGCTGTATTAAGTTACTTACCTAGTTCGTGTGCATTAGGTTACAAGGCTAAATCAATAGGCTAAGCTCTGCCTGTATAAATCTGCAATATATCAAGGATTATCTGTAGACTTAACTTTGGCCGTATGAATCTGCATGATTATAAAGTGAGTCATTCTCTTTTTATCAAATTACTTTACAAAAACCCTATTTATTTCAAAGTTATAATTACAGGGATTAAGTTTATGTAATCACCATATTACAGCCGGTATGTGGGGTTTTGTATACATTACTTGATAATCTTCACCATTGGGGCAGCCAATGGGTGATATGACCATAGTCACAGACACCATTGGACGGAAGGGCCAATGGGTCGAGTGACAAAGTACTGTGGGTAATTGGTTTGATATCAGAAACATTGTAATTTTCCTTAATACTGTAAATTATAACAAACAGGTCGTTTTATTAAATAGAATGATTCACTCAGTATTTTCCGCTGACAAAACCTTTTTAAAACGCGTTTCAGGTAATTACAGTAGATTGGAGTAAGAGATGGATACGGCACTGAAAGGCATCAAGAAGTGGCTTATTTTATTAATTAAATCAAATTAAGAAATATTGTTTTATGTAATCAAATTTCTCTTTATTAAAGCTACCATTGTAAAACATGGGTTTATCCCATCTATTTAATAAATAAAATCCGGTGTTTTCTAAACTCTGATATTTTTCCTAACTCACGGTCCTGATGAAATTTCCGCTGCAACGTTTTCAAAATAATCACCGGTACCACTGGGCTGTTCGCGACTCCCGATTCCGTCCAGGGTGGGTCGGGGGCCGTGACAGTAGGTGGTATCAGAGCCACTGATTTAAGCCTTTAGGTGTTGTGACAGTAATACCTAAGTTTATATAAAAGAGTTAGGAGATTGCTGTTAACTGGTAGCACACATAATAGCATTTAGACTTGAACTTAAGAAAAGATGCCTTAGTATCAGCTTCGAGATACGCTAAGTACTGTGTAAATAAAGTATGGTGGATTTTGGTATACCATAAGAATGGTAATTAGAATATTGCAAGATATGATAAATAAACAAGAATTAATAGTAATTATTGCTTATTGATATTACTTGGACTAAAATAAGATATGTTAAGGGAATACAAATTTCCTTGATTCTGGATAAAAGCCCTAATGAAAGGGGCACTTTAAAAAAATATTATTTATGGGAAATAGAAAATTTTCTCCGACAAGACTGGGTATGGTGTAGCAGACTCTCCAGTTTGTCCGGATATACTGAGGTTACCTCTCCGGCGCGAACCGGATAAGACAGGGTATGTAATATGTCAAACGAGTGACAAGATTTCCCTAAATAGTATCATGATCTGATATCTGAATTGCTTTGAAAATATGAATCTGTTAAATACATGATCTTATTAAGGGTATGTATATTACAGCATGTGAAATATGTGATTATATAGATAGGTATATCTATAAGAAAATCCAAAAGTCAATTTGGAATAAAGCACAAGCATCTGTGTCTAGATTTCTTTATTAAGAATCTCTTTTCCGATATCAAACATTATTTCGTTTGATCATCTACCTCGTAACTCGTGTGAAAATATATTAACAATGGAAACCCTTTAAGTTAGGACACCATCAAAAGTATAAGAATTTCCAATATGTTACCATAGACTATTAACGCAAGCAAGAAGCATGTAAAGTTGTGATAATGTACAAGAAAACACATGAAAATTTAATTATAAGTCCACAGAAGATGAAGTATATCACACACGACTTCCAAGGCAAGACCTTTGGAAAATATAAGTTAGGCATGATGACACCAATGTTAATTCCATCAGTAGAAAAACTAAAAGCAGCACTTTGCCACATGATCCTATAAAACGACATGAAATCTCGCTGAGGTACACTAGAACAAGATTTCACCAAAAACATCGGTGCACAGTCTAATCAGAGTCATAAGTATTAGCACTGTATACTTTTGCAAATATTGATTCATTTCATTTCTTGGTAAATCCACACGTTACACATGCACCATTTGTTGCGCATGTGGTTCGTTTAACTTCTGAATTCCACTGGAGGGCTTCATTCTAATTTATCATTTTATCCAAACTCAAATATCCTTTAGTTAGATTTGATTTTGGCACAATGAACCGCATTATTGCAAAATGATAACTCTTTAATATCAAGTCAATGAAATTTCTTGAAAATTTTCTTTACATAGTTTTGTTATGACCATGTCCGAACTTTCTTAATTAAACTCATTTTTGTTTAAACCGAGTTCAATTATTTGAATTTGCTCGTATTACATATTCAATTCAAAATTCCATATGATGAATTAAAACCATCATATTCGAAATAATCCTAACAAGCACATCATTTCTCTTAAAATATAACATACTTGTGTGATCCTCGACTTCATTAAATCATTTTCTGTAATCACGATCATCTTGTGGTGACATTTTCACAAAATCTGAAGATTACGATAATCTCGGATTTAAATATTTAATTATTTATATTAAATCCACTTTGTTGATTTATTCTATACAAGTAATCTTAAAACAATCATGGGCTCAGATAAAGATACCCAAATTCATATTTCGGTATATCTCTTAATAATTATTACAAATATTAATCAAGCCTTTCATAATATTTATTGCTTTATCATCATTAATCGAAAAACATTATATATAAGTTGATTATATATAGAATTACCTATTTTACAATATAGTATTACTATATTTTAAACCATTACGGTAAAGAAATTATATTTCTATATATAGGTATAAAAACTATGTTTGAGATATACTCTCATTTAAAGTATTGTTTAGTTATTAGTGATAATTTTATTATTAATAATAATATATTAATAGTAGTAGTGTTAATATTATTTTTAAATACTAGGATTATTATTATTAAGGGAATGTATTGGATAAACTAGCCTTAGTTAGGCATGGACTGATCACCTATGCTTAAACAAGGCATCACTAACCAATATCCACTCATAATAATAACTAGTTAATATATATAAATTAAGTCATCATAATTATTTAGTAAATCTTAATTATATATAAAAATATATATATTTTGTATTATATTTTTATAAAACAATACAAAGAATTAGAGGGGCGAATAAAATTATATAAATTGTCTATCACATGTTTTGTAAAGAAAATAATCATATAAGAATAATATGATAGTCATCAACTACATTGGGTTAAGGGAATATTATGATATATAAGAATAGTCCTCGTTTTCACTTATTTACAACATTGGTAAATACATTTACAACGTTATATGGTTCAAAATAAAAATAAATCACATAGAATTAACCCATTAAGTGTTATATATTTACAAAATATTTTACAAATACTTTTGTACAATAAAATATTTTTTTTACACCTTTAATTTTATTTAACATTATAAATAAAAGTGATTTCTTTTATGAAATAATAATACTAAAATATTTTGTAAAGTAATAACTTCATTACGATATATATTATATAGTAAATATAAGTTATTTTACATAGTATAGTAAAATACTAAAATAATATTTTATTAAAAAGTGGTGACCATTTACATATAGTAAAAATATGTAACAAATAATATATATTACATAGTATTTATATTTGATATGTAAAATACGGTTCAGACAGAAACACAAATAATATATTTTACATTTGCTTTACAAAATATAATATAATAGTTGGTCATGTCAAAACAACTTGTTCTTATTATATTTCAATCTCTAGGACATAGTATGAAAAATATGGTTACTAATAGTATACTATCATATTGTTTCACAATTAAAACAAATTGGAACTCTAAACAATGATACACTAACTCTATTGTCTTTTAGTGTGTCTTTGCAATTCACTCATCTCAACACTTTGATTTTCTTATATCATAATTTAATATTTGACAAATCATTTTTTTCATGCTTTTATTTCATTTTGAACCTGTCAATTCTAAGTCTTCCTCAGTTACCAATCAAAGTAAGCTTTCTTTTGACAAAGAATTTTATTGATTCTAAAAGTCCTTCACATTTATTTTAAATATCTATTGATCATATATCTTTTGGCTTGAACCTAGTCACTTTGGAAATTATATCATTTCATTTCATTCGTTTGTCATCGATTTCTTAAACTAATTCAGTTGAACCATTGAGTCTTACCTATTGTACAACTCACTTTCACAAAATTTGATATTTTAATTTTGTATCATCTACCTTAATATTGTTTTTATTAACTAAGATGTGACAAGTTTAAAAGAAATATCATAACCCAAATCTCGAGGACGAGATTTAAAACAAGGTGGGTAGAATGTAACATTCCTATTTTTATCATATAAGAATTTGGGTTTATTTAAATTTATTTACTACTAGTAACCAGTAACTAGTAACTAGTTCATTTTTAATATAAATATTTAACCCAAATAAGTTTTAAAAATACTATTTTATATAGTTGGTTGAAATATTATATTAATTAATTAGCATGTATATGGGTGACCTTTCTAAATAAAATAAAAGTATATAAAAACTTATTAGACAGATGGAGTACGGGTAAGTTAAAGATTAGAAATATGAAGTACCTAGACGGGCCTAGTGACCGTCTAATAATTAAATTATAAAAAATACATTGTATTTGAACCTACTCTGTTTTTAATGAAACTTGGTTCAAAATATAGATATCAATATTTTCATTCTAATAACATATTTATCATTTTCTAGAACGCCATATTTTAGAAGTTATAAGTACCAATAAGTGAAACAGTTAAATTAATATATAAATAATAAATAAATAAATTGAAATTTGTTGAAATTGTTTAGTAAAAGATAAAATAGAATAATAAAATAACAAATGAAATCCTACAAAGTGAAAAGACCTGTCATGTCTTTTCTTTCATATTTAGTATCCATTTCTAAAGATATGCATGAAATTATACATTAAAATAATAATAAAAATTTAAAATTAAAATATGAATTGAAAGTACATATGTGTAACATTTGATTGATACGTGTAAACTTCAAAACAAAAAGGAATCTCTACAAACTTACACTTCAACAAAATTGAAAACACTATAAATAGAAAATGGTCGTTTCACAAGTCCCTCCGCTAATTCCCTTTTCTTCTGTATCGCCCTCTTTCTGTCCCTTATATATCTATTTTCTTAAGTATTCCAAAGCGCTGTCTCGTTTTAAGTGTTCTAACTCCAGATCATCGTTACTCTTTCCGATTGATCTAAAATTCATAACATATGTCAGGGCTCTGCCCGACTAAGTTATTGGGGTTCTGTCTCGGGACATCGGGATAAAGTTGAATTAGGGGTACTATATTTAAAAATATATTTTATTATAGTCCAAAAGTTATATCCAAAATTTATACCAGGAGGCTTTCTAGTTGAACCCTAAAGTTACAAAGTGAGTCCGTTTTATTTTCTCACTATTTTATTCCCTTTTTCTTTGTAATATAATTATATTCAAAAATGTCCCAAACCATAACAACTCTCACCAAAACTATTATATTTTTATTATTATTATATTTTGTCTAAATAGGAAACCCTAATTGAGACAACCAAGTAATCCTACACAATTCCTAAAAATTTCAGAACAATCAGAATTAGGATCAGGGCCTCTAAAACTCAAGGGGGGCATTCCCTACTCAACGATTATCCTTATAAAACGTTGTCAAAATTTAATTTATCGATTTCGTCGACTCAGCAGGCCTATTCCCACGCGTGGCAACCCTATAGCGCTTTGATGTCCCTTACGGACCGTAAGCACCGTTACGGACCGTAACATTGGGAGTCTTACGGTCCGTAAGCATGTCACTTTTCGTGTGATAACCTGAACTTTCAAGGTCAGTGTCGTTTAATCTTGTGACCCTAACTTCTCGTTATCCATCCCTATTCTTTGTGCGGAGCGCTCTGGGCTATTATAAACTTGTTAAATATAAGAACGGATTGGCATTCCATGTGTTTGGGCCGAATATACTTGGGCCGTCTACATCACAAGTATGTTTAACATACACATGTTTACGTTTGGGCCGGGTAACATAGTGTACATATGTTTAGACACACTCACTTTGCATTGGGCCGACTATTGTGAGTCTACACACACAAACACACACCCGAAGCCCAACCCGAGCATATATACACACCGGAAGTATGTTTGGGCCTGGTAGAGCCCAAGTGGAGCATTGTGTTGGGCCGGCTATTGATTCTAGCATATGTATACACACATGTAGTCACGTAACAAATAACACAAACATATACAAACCCTAACATCCTCTATCTCTCTCGTTCATTGAAGACGACGGCAGCCTCACTCTTCGAAGCATTAGTTCTCTTGGTCGAGCCTTCGGTTAGTTTAATTGTTCGCATCCCTTGTTGTTCATATGATTGCAATCCTCGTTGATTAGGGTTATGTTTGCACTATAACATATATATAAATCATAATGATGATGAATATGTGGTGTTGATTACCTGTTGATGATTCTGATTATGTGCACGTGTTCTGTAAACTGTAATGATAAAGAACATATTTACAAGGATCTAGTATTGGTTTCTTTTATGTGGATTATTGATAGTGTTGAATCCTTGATTTGAATCGGCATATTAATCTAGGGTACTATACATGTCTAGACAATTGCGATCGGTGCCACAACTGTTTATTGAACCCTTGTATGGAACTGTTAATGTTAATGGCGATTAGGGTTTAGGAGAACCCCAACTGTATTCATTTAATGCAATTTTAATCGACCTCATGTGCATTCATTTAATGCAAACTCAGTTGCATGTGAATATATTGATAATGCATGTGACGTCAAACATTTGAATGAGTCAATACCTATGCATGTGATGACAACTATAAATTATGATTGGACCAAAATCTTGAACCCACTAAGTTTGGCGGCTAGGAGCACATGGGTGATGAAATATGTCAGCACATGTATTTAAATGATTGTATGATGTTGAGAAACTGTTGCCATGATGGTGTTGATAAGTATGATGATTGTTCTTGTGCTAGTAATTATTAAACTAGATAATTGTGATTATTATTGAAATCAATATTGGTATTGATAATTGATATTCGATGAACTGTTATGTTGCCTAAGAGGTTGCCATGTATTAGATTCAAATAATGTGAGTGGGGTGATGGTTAACTGTTATTAATTCCATGATATTATGTGTGTGCCCCATGTGAAATATGAAAGTGGTATATGTGTTTGATTATTACAAAACTGATCGGTAATGATAACTATGTTAGGAATTTGATTGACCACCTGTGAATAACGTAACGTAACATACCGAGCAATCAAAGGTGAGTTCACTGCACTTTTCTAAGCATGCGTCCCGGTGGTTTGGGACATCTGGTAAACGTTTCTAAAGGGAATACTGGGTAAACTGTTTATTTGGGATGTTGGTTATTGAACACAGTGTAAATCATGTAAGACCCCATACATCTACCGTGTTGCTGAAGAAGCAACGAGGTATTTAGTTGATAGCGCTATTAGGTTTGGCACCCTCACACCGGGCCGAAAGGACGGGCGTGAACTAATTACCTGGACTTCATGACCAATGCCTAGTTAGAGGCATTGGGGTTGGGCATTCACATCGTGTACATATAAGACCCCTTACATCTATTCAAGGTTGTTTGATACCTTGACATCATGACCAATGCCTAAATGGAGGCATTGGGGTTGGGCATTCATATCTTGTAGCCATTTCGGTAATCGAGTAATAACAACATCAAATCATCAAAACTACGAAATCAACAAATTATCTTATCAAACTGTTTTACACACGTGACTGGTAACTAAACTCGGTAACAAAACTTTGAACTCACCAGCGTAGTCTGACACACTTGTTTGCATGCTTGTAGGTCGTTAGCTGAGGTACTTTGGGACTTGCTATCTGGAGCAGTTGGAGTGGGCATGGTCTTACAGAGCGTATTTATCTTAATGATTTCTGATACATTACTATGAGTTTCAAACTATTTACTTTGCTTCCGCTGATTACTTTGGTTTTCATTTAAACTCACATACAGTATTTCATTTACAATTAAGTACTTTATCATTAATTGAATGCGTTTGATATAATTAGTGGCTCGTTGTTGGATCGTCGCACTCCTAATAGGGACATACCCTAGGTGGGAATTTGGGGGTGTGACAGTTTGGTATCAGAGCCAGGTTATAGTGAACTTGGTTTTAAAAACGTTTTTATAAAACCAGACTATAACCGAACAGTTCTGACAACAAAGAATACGACCATGACACTCAGCTCCAGATTGCAAGGTTTGTCTCTCGTGTACTCATTGTACTGCGTAACTAGTAAACACTTACATATGATATTACATGTGATTCCACGTTTAACACAACAGTATGAATTTACGTATTACTTGCACATGTTATGTGACAGATAGGGTGGTATTTCCCTAAACATTCGTGACTCACGTTTTGTGATACTCTTTGTATGCTACTAGAGTTTGAGGAACCATTCGACATGAGTTAGGATGAGCTAAGATGAGCATGCAAATCACAATATTATTGTGGGTGCACACATAATAATAATGTGGGGTGCATGTGAGTCCCAGTGAGGCTTAACAAGTGAAGAAGGGGTTCCGCTCTGTTATTTGATCAGTGTGAAACGTAACAAATTTATAGGAGTCATAACAGTGATCGTCTCCTACTCGAATGTGACCTTTTCACCTCTCTCTAATTCCTTTCGAATCTCGAAGCCATCGAGTATTACCTGAACACCCATCTGAACGCCTAGCGAACTGTGTAGAATGTTAGGTTCTTGTACGAACATCCCTGAGTTGGATGTTGCAGCGTCGAATGATTGGTCGATACCTTCTCACTCCTTTTCATTGGTTGGAACTCTGTGTATTGACGCCTTAGATTCTGTAAGTGCGATCGTTTCTGCAACACCCTAGCAACGTACTGTGTATTACTCGACCAACTTGCAAGAACGATGGACAAGAGGATGAGCATAGTACTTTACCAACTTCGGTAATTGGACGACCCTGACTATCAGTAACGAACATCAGCGATTTGACTCCAAACGAATCCTTAACCCTAGACAACAACTTATGGGAGCCGACTTTTACGAATCAATCGGGACATAAACGATTACAATTGACTGTGATGTGGAATGTGTAACTGCCAGCACAATGAGTAGCGCCTTGGAACGTGGCACGGAATGTGAAGAGATGGACATTGTTGGTGAAAGATCGCAGGACTCCATTTCGAGCAACAGCATTAGAAGCAATAGTCATGATGACAGCAAGGTACTCGCAAATCATGACTTTCGGTATGGAAATGATGGTGGCTTCAACAGGGAATGGCCGATGTTAAGGCAAGACGCCAACAACCCAAGGAGCAATGACAGTATCGGGAATTCTAGTAGTAATAGCAACAACACTAGATATGGTACTCGCGAAGGACACTTAGGATTGGCGTGGGCAACGCCAGGATTATAGCAACATGGTGGCCTACACGTTCTTAGTAACTAATCACTTCGTCACTACTTTGCTTAACCCTGATGCTTCTTGAAACCGAACCTGCTGTGGAATCGGCTGATGGCAAGTCAGATGAAACCGCATATGTTAGTTGGAATGCAAACTCGACCTTGTGGGACATGTATTCGACACCGATTTTCTTTCTACTATCCTTGATGGATACAATGCAGTAGTTAGTGTGGACTGGATATCCAGAACTCGCGCGGATGTACCCAGTGGGGAGAAAATTTTGTGTGGTGAATTGTTATTTGTTATAAAGCGTTAGACTGGCCCAAGGGTTAGCGCCTTTTTGGCTAGGAGGGCCCAAAAGTGCCTACGGAGGGATGGCCCCGCTATATTAGCAACCGCTTCTGATGATAAGATTAAGGAAAATAGGATCGAGGATCCACCAATTGTTGTGACTCATCTCAGTGTGCTATTCGAGGAGCTTTCAGGTTTACTACCACAACTATTAGTCGGAATCTCAGTTGATCTCACGTCAGAGGCAGCTCTGGATACTCGCACTCTTACCGTCTTGCACCAGGAGGGTTGCAAGAACTATACGAGCTACTACGAGAACTGTTGGACAGGATTTTTGCCAGATCTAGTTTTCGCTTTGGGAAGCCCCAGTTTCATCCGTGAAGATAAACCTTTTTGTGCGGGTACTGACTATCGAGAACTCATCGAGGCGACAGTTGGGGAAACTGTTTACCTCGGCCATGTATTGACAACCTGTTGACTAGTTGCAAGGGATGAATTTTCATTCAAAGACGGATATTTGAGCAGACTATTAGCAGATGCAAGTCCAAGGGGAGGATGTTCTTAAAGCGGCTTATCAGACGCAATTCGGCCATACAACTTTGTATTCAATGACCATTGGAGTAATTATTATACCAGCAGCTTTATGGACCATGTGAACCGGCTATGCTATTGGGTGACGTTTTGAATCCTTTCCAGGAGAAAAGAGCATCACGGACAGCTTTGTATCCTATTTGAGAGCTCCTGAGGGAGGAGCCACACCGCGCGAAGTCTTAATAAATGTAACTTCTGAATTCGAGAGGTAACCTTTTTGGGTCATATAATCAACGAAGTGGGAATGCACGTGAATCTCGCTAAGACCCGTTCAAGGATACAACAATTTCTTGGTCTCGCTTGATGCTATCGCAGATAATCGTAGGATTTTCGGAAGTCGTGCAGCTTAAATCTCTTTACCACGGCCGGGTGTTGTGTTCGTGAAAGACAGGACAGGAGGACGTCTTTTCAGCTTTCGAATACCAACTCTGCAATGCACTGAGCATCGTCTTTACCCGAGGGTGCGGGTAATTCAGTGGTATATCATTATGGTTCGAATCAGAGTCCCAGTTACACGTCGACGCAACACGAGAGAGTGATGACCTACGCAATGGAGTTACAAAGGGGAACTGCACGACACACAACCGGCGGTGGAAACCTTGGTCTTTGGATTTACTTGGAGGCATTACTTGGACGGTACCGAATGCGTTACTTAGACCGATCACAAGGGCCTCCAGTGGACCCTGGTTTCGAAAGAGTTAAATCAGTAAATGGCATCATGGGATGGAACTTTTGGGAGGATTACGGCTGTGGAACTTGAACGTGTATGAGCTTTGCAGCTCACAATCAACCTTAACTTACCTGAGCAGGCGCGCTCTGTTCGAACTGGAAGAGGATTTTCAAGTTGAACCCATGTGGGGAATGGTGAAGCAACCTTTGGCAGGACGGACGGTATTCCTACCTCAAAGAACGAGTGTGGATCTCATTACATGGCAACTTTAGGAAAATTGTGATGGGCAAAGCACACCGGTTTTGATATTCTAGATGTCTGGATGTTGATGAGAGACGTTAGGATCTGTAAATCTTGTACTGGGGATCGGGCATGAAGGCCCACCTAGCTATGCATGGGACTGATGATGGACTTGTGGGAAAGTCAAGGTGAAGTATTAGCAACCAGAAACTCTCACGTGGAAATGAGAACAGACTGACATGGATTTTGTCACTAATCTACTTACAACCTGAAACAGAGACAATATCACCTGGATGATTGTTGATTGTCTCACGTCACCAGCACACTGTCTTGCAATCAAGGAAACTGACGAGTGTTCACAGCTGTGAATGTACCTCTGAGAGAGGCGACTTTCAGGCACAAGGTGCCAACTCCCGTTACCCATTGATTTATGACAACCAATACACAGTACCCTTGGCTCACATCTAGACATGAGCATGGCTTACCACAGCAGGACAACCGATCTGAGTAAACGAACCATCCTGACACTCGAAGACATGCTGCGAGCGTGTGTGTAACTGGCTTTAGTGAATATTGGAAGGACACTTACCTTGTTTGAGCTCACTGCAACAGTTACCATTCTAGTACTCGGACAAGACTGTTAGAGGCCTTGCATGGTCAGTGACGTTAATCTCCTTGTGGAATTAAGGTGGGTGACAGCCTAATCACAGATCCAGGATTTGTACTCGAATCTCTTAGGAATATTGTTTAGATTGGAAATTGTTCGACGGCAACGTGCGACTGTCACGAAAGCTTATAAGCTTAGGAAACACTGGGAGTTCGTTGTAGGCGAACGTCTCACAATCGAAAGTCCCACCCTGGGAAGGTGCAATACGCTATAGACAACGTGGCAAGCTTAGTTTATGATGCATTGGGACACCCGGATTTCTGGAACGAATCGGTGACATGGCTCACAAACTTAGGTTAACTGACGAATTGGATAATGTTCGCGATGACATTTATGCCTCGAATCTAAGGCGGTGTTTGTCCGATGAAACGCTTGTGATACCCTTATTGGAAGTCTGAGATTAATGACAAGTTGCAATTATTGAGAAATCTACTGAAATCATGGACCAGGAAGTCAAGGTTCGTTGACCTAGTCGAATTTCAAATTGTAAGAGTTCGTAGGAACTCAGTTCGTAGGAACTCAAGTTGACTGGAGTTCACGTGGGGACGCAATGATCGGAGTAAGCTCTAGTATCCTCAGTTGTTCAAACGGTTGTATCAACTTCTGATATCATTGGCGAATTTCGGGACGAAATTCCCTTTCAAGTTGGGGATAATGTGGTACCCGAGGAAAATCCACAGTCATCCTAATCTAACACTTTGCCGCTTTGTGTTACTTTTGATTTACCGTGTCACTTTTGGATTGCTTATCAAATTTCGGGACGAAATTTCTTTCAAGTTGGGGATGATGTGACAACCTGAACTTTCAAGGTCAGTGTCGTTTAATCTTGTGACCCTAACTTCTCGTTATTCATCCCTCTTCTTTGTGCGGAGCGCTCTGGGCTATTATAAACTTGTTAAATATAAGAACGGATTGGCATTCCATGTGTTTGGGGCGAATATACTTGGGCCGTCTACATCACAAGTATGTTTAACATACACATGTTTACGTTTGGGCCGGGTAACATAGTGTACATATGTTTAGACACACTCACTTTGCATTGGGCCGACTATTGTGAGTCTACACACACAAACACACACCCGAAGCCCAACCCGAGCATATATACACACCGGAAGTATGTTTGGGCCTGGTAGAGCCCAAGTGGAGCATTGTGTTGGGCCGGCTATTGATTCTAGCATATGTATACACACATGTAGTCACGTAACAAATAACACAAACATATACAAACCCTAACATCCTCTATCTCTCTCGTTCATTGAAGACGACGGCAGCCTCACTCTTCGAAGCATTAGTTCTCTTGGTCGAGCCTTCGGTTAGTTTAATTGTTCTCATCCCTTGTTGTTCATATGATTGCAATCCTCGTTGATTAGGGTTATGTTTGCACTATAACATATATATAAATCATAATGATGATGAATATGTGGTGTTGATTACCTGTTGATGATTCTGATTATGTGCACGTGTTCTGTAAACTGTAATGATAAAGAACATATTTACAAGGATCTAGTATTGGTTTCTTTTATGTGGATTATTGATAGTGTTGAATCCTTGATTTGAATCGGCATATTAATCTAGGGTACTATACATGTCTAGACAATTGCGATCGGTGCCACAACTGTTTATTGAACCCTTGTATGGAACTGTTAATGTTAATGGCGATTAGGGTTTAGGAGAACCCCAACTGTATTCATTTAATGCAATTTTAATCGACCTCATGTGCATTCATTTAATGCAAACTCAGTTGCATGTGAATATATTGATAATGCATGTGACGTCAAACATTTGAATGAGTCAATACCTATGCATGTGATGACAACTATAAATTATGATTGGACCAAAATCTTGAACCCACTAAGTTTGGCGGCTAGGAGCACATGGGTGATGAAATATGTCAGCACATGTATTTAAATGATTGTATGATGTTGAGAAACTGTTGCCATGATGGTGTTGATAAGTATGATGATTGTTCTTGTGCTAGTAATTATTAAACTAGATAATTGTGATTATTATTGAAATCAATATTGGTATTGATAATTGATATTCGATGAACTGTTATGTTGCCTAAGAGGTTGCCATGTATTAGATTCAAATAATGTGAGTGGGGTGATGGTTAACTGTTATTAATTCCATGATATTATGTGTGTGCCCCATGTGAAATATGAAAGTGGTATATGTGTTTGATTATTACAAAACTGATCGGTAATGATAACTATGTTAGGAATTTGATTGACCACCTGTGAATAACGTAACGTAACATACCGAGCAATCAAAGGTGAGTTCACTGCACTTTTCTAAGCATGCGTCCCGGTAGTTTGGGACATCTGGTAAACGTTTCTAAAGGGAATACTGGGTAAACTGTTTATTTGGGATGTTGGTTATTGAACACAGTGTAAATCATGTAAGACCCCATACATCTACCGTGTTGCTGAAGAAGCAACGAGGTATTTAGTTGATAGCGCTATTAGGTTTGGCACCCTCACACCGGGCCGAAAGGACGGGCGTGAACTAATTACCTGGACTTCATGACCAATGCCTAGTTAGAGGCATTGGGGTTGGGCATTCACATCGTGTACATATAAGACCCCTTACATCTATTCAAGGTTGTTTGATACCTTGACATCATGACCAATGCCTAAATGGAGGCATTGGGGTTGGGCATTCATATCTTGTAGCCATTTCGGTAATCGAGTAATAACAACATCAAATCATCAAAACTACGAAATCAACAAATTATCTTATCAAACTGTTTTACACACGTGACTGGTAACTAAACTCGGTAACAAAACTTTGAACTCACCAGCGTAGTCTGACACACTTGTTTGCATGCTTGTAGGTCGTTAGCTGAGGTACTTTGGGACTTGCTATCTGGAGCAGTTGGAGTGGGCATGGTCTTACAGAGCGTATTTATCTTAATGATTTCTGATACATTACTATGAGTTTCAAACTATTTACTTTGCTTCCGCTGATTACTTTGGTTTTCATTTAAACTCACATACAGTATTTCATTTACAATTAAGTACTTTATCATTAATTGAATGCGTTTGATATAATTAGTGGCTCGTTGTTGGATCGTCGCACTCCTAATAGGGGCATACCCTAGGTGGGAATTTGGGGGTGTGACATTTCGTGTATATATAGCAGACATTGGCACTTGAAATTGGGCGTTCATTCGACGAAGAAATTCGTTTCAGGCACCGAGTTATGTTCTGTTTACCACAATTAACACACACGAAACACCAATTAGTAGAGGGGGTGCTGCTACGATACAGGGTATTAACTCGATCGCTATTACGATTCATTTTCCGATCGATCAATGTACTCAATGGATGTTTAAGTGCTGCCCACATTAGGGTGATGCTTTGTCATTAGTCGTGATTCCGACCGGATGTTTGAGTGCCACCCGAATTCGGGGAATACTCTGTCCTTCGTTGTGAATCCGATGGATGTTTAAGCATAGCATTTTGTCATTCGTTGTGAGGGTTGATCTCGTGAGTTATCGTAAATGCTGTATTAAGTTACTTACCTAGTTCGTGTGCATTAGGTTACAAGGCTAAATCAATAGGCTAAGCTCTGCCTGTATAAATCTGCAATATATCAAGGATTATCTGTAGACTAAACTTTGGCCGTATGAATCTGCATGATTATAAAGTGAGTCATTCTCTTTTTATCAAATTACTTTACAAAAACCCTATTTATTTCAAAGTTATAATTACAGGGATTAAGTTTATGTAATCACCATATTACAGCCGGTATGTGGGGTTTTGTATACATTACTTGATAATCTTCACCATTGGGGCAGCCAATGGGTGATATGACCATAGTCACAGACACCATTGGACGGAAGGGCCAATGGGTCGAGTGACAAAGTACTGTGGGTAATTGGTTTGATATCAGAAACATTGTAATTTTCCTTAATACTGTAAATTATAACAAACAGGTCGTTTTATTAAATAGAATGATTCACTCAGTATTTTCCGCTGACAAAACCTTTTTAAAACGCGTTTCAGGTAATTACAGTAGATTGGAGTAAGAGATGGATACGGCACTGAAAGGCATCAAGAAGTGGCTTATTTTATTAATTAAATCAAATTAAGAAATATTGTTTTATGTAATCAAATTTCTCTTTATTAAAGCTACCATTGTAAAACATGGGTTTATCCCATCTATTTAATAAATAAAATCCGGTGTTTTCTAAACTCTGATATTTTTCCTAACTCACGGTCCTGATGAAATTTCCGCTGCAACGTTTTCAAAATAATCACCGGTACCACTGGGCTGTTCGCGACTCCCGATTCCGTCCAGGGTGGGTCGGGGGCCGTGACAGTAGGTGGTATCAGAGCCACTGATTTAAGCCTTTAGGTGTTGTGACAATAATACCTAAGTTTGTATAAAAGAGTTAGGAGATTGCTGTTAACTGGTAGCACACATAATAGCATTTAGACTTGAACTTAAGAAAAGATGCCTTAGTATCAGCTTCGAGATACGCTAAGTACTGTGTAAATAAAGTATGATGGATTTTGGTATACCATAAGAATGGTAATTAGAATATTGCAAGATATGATAAATAAACAAGAATTAATAGTAATTATTGCTTATTGATATTACTTGGACTAAAATAAGATATGTTAAGGGAATACAAATTTCCTTGATTCTGGATAAAAGCCCTAATGAAAGGGGCACTTTAAAAAAAAATATTATTTATGGGAAATAGAAAATTTTCTCCGGCAAGACTGGGTATGGTGTAGCAGACTCTCCAGTTTGTCCGGATATACTGAGGTTACCTCTCCGGCGCGAACCGGATAAGACAGGGTATGTAATATGTCAAACGAGTGACAAGATTTCCCTAAATAGTATCATGATCTGATATCTGAATTGCTTTGAAAATATGAATCTGTTAAATACATGATCTTATTAAGGGTATGTATATTACAACATGTGAAATATGTGATTATATAGATAGGTATATCTATAAGAAATTCCAAAAGTCAATTTGGAATAAAGCACAAGCATCTGTGTCTAGATTTCTTTATTAAGAATCTCTTTTCCGATATCAAACATTATTTCGTTTGATCATCTACCTCGTAACTCGTGTGAAAATATATTAACAATGGAAACCCTTTAAGTTAGGACACCATCAAAAGTATAAGAATTTCCAATATGTTACCATAGACTATTAACGCAAGCAAGAAGCATGTAAAGTTGTGATAATGTACAAGAAAACACATGAAAATTTAATTATAAGTCCACAGAAGATGAAGTATATCACACACGACTTCCAAGGCAAGACCTTTGGAAAATATAAGTTAGGCATGATGACACCAATGTTAATTCCATCAGTAGAAAAACTAAAAGCAGCACTTTGCCACATGATCCTATAAAACGACATGAAATCTCGCTGAGGTACACTAGAACAAGATTTCACCAAAAACATCGGTGCACAGTCTAATCAGAGTCATAAGTATTAGCACTGTATACTTTTGCAAATATTGATTCATTTCATTTCTTGGTAAATCCACACGTTACACATGCACCATTTGTTGCGCATGTGGTTCGTTTAACTTCTGAATTCCACTGGAGGGCTTCATTCTAATTTATCGTTTTATCCAAACTCAAATATCCTTTAGTTAGATTTGATTTTGGCACAATGAACCGCATTATTGCAAAATGATAACTCTTTAATATCAAGTCAATGAAATTTCTTGAAAATTTTCTTTACATAGTTTTGTTATGACCATGTCCGAACTTTCTTAATTAAACTCATTTTTGTTTAAACCGAGTTCAATTATTTGAATTTGCTCGTATTACATATTCAATTCAAAATTCCATATGATGAATTAAAACCATCATATTCGAAATAATCCTAACAAGCACATCATTTCTCTTAAAATATAACATACTTGTGTGATCCTCGACTTCATTAAATCATTTTCTGTAATCACGATCATCTTGTGGTGACATTTTCACAAAATCTGAAGATTACGATAATCTCGGATTTAAATATTTAATTATTTATATTAAATCCACTTTGTTGATTTATTCTATACAAGTAATCTTAAAACAATCATGGGCTCAGATAAAGATACCCAAATTCATATTTCGGTATATCTCTTAATAATTATTACAAATATTAATCAAGCCTTTCATAATATTTATTGCTTTATCATCATTAATCGAAAAACATTATATATAAGTTGATTATATATAGAATTACCTATTTTACAATATAGTATTACTATATTTTAAACCATTACGGTAAAGAAATTATATTTCTATATATAGGTATAAAAACTATGTTTGAGATATACTCTCATTTAAAGTATTGTTTAGTTATTAGTGATAATTTTATTATTAATAATAATATATTAATAGTAGTAGTGTTAATATTATTTTTAAATACTAGGATTATTATTATTAAGGGAATGTATTGGATAAACTAGCCTTAGTTAGGCATGGACTGATCACCTATGCTTAAACAAGGCATCACTAACCAATATCCACTCATAATAATAACTAGTTAATATATATAAATTAAGTCATCATAATTATTTAGTAAATCTTAATTATATATAAAAATATATATATTTTGTATTATATTTTTATAAAACAATACAAAGAATTAGAGGGGCGAATAAAATTATATAAATTGTCTATCACATGTTTTGTAAAGAAAATAATCATATAAGAATAATATGATAGTCATCAACTACATTGGGTTAAGGGAATATTATGATATATAAGAATAGTCCTCGTTTTCACTTATTTACAACATTGGTAAATACATTTACAACGTTATATGGTTCAAAATAAAAATAAATCACATAGAATTAACCCATTAAGTGTTATATATTTACAAAATATTTTACAAATACTTTTGTACAATAAAATATTTTTTTTACACCTTTAATTTTATTTAACATTATAAATAAAAGTGATTTCTTTTATGAAATAATAATACTAAAATATTTTGTAAAGTAATAACTTCATTACGATATATATTATATAGTAAATATAAGTTATTTTACATAGTATAGTAAAATACTAAAATAATATTTTATTAAAAAGTGGTGACCATTTACATATAGTAAAAATATGTAACAAATAATATATATTACATAGTATTTATATTTGATATGTAAAATACGGTTCAGACAGAAACACAAATAATATATTTTACATTTGCTTTACAAAATATAATATAATAGTTGGTCATGTCAAAACAACTTGTTCTTATTATATTTCAATCTCTAGGACATAGTATGAAAAATATGGTTACTAATAGTATACTATCATATTGTTTCACAATTAAAACAAATTGGAACTCTAAACAATGATACACTAACTCTATTGTCTTTTAGTGTGTCTTTGCAATTCACTCATCTCAACACTTTGATTTTCTTATATCATAATTTAATATTTGACAAATCATTTTTTTCATGCTTTTATTTCATTTTGAACCTGTCAATTCTAAGTCTTCCTTAGTTACCAATCAAAGTAAGCTTTCTTTTGACAAAGAATTTTATTGATTCTAAAAGTCCTTCACATTTATTTTAAATATCTATTGATCATATATCTTTTGGCTTGAACCTAGTCACTTTGGAAATTATATCATTTCATTTCATTCGTTTGTCATCGATTTCTTAAACTAATTCAGTTGAACCATTGAGTCTTACCTATTGTACAACTCACTTTCACAAAATTTGATATTTTAATTTTGTATCATCAACCTTAATATTGTTTTTATTAACTAAGATGTGACATAAGTTTAAAAGAAATATCATAACCCAAATCTCGAGGACGAGATTTAAAACAAGGTGGGTAGAATGTAACATTCCTATTTTTATCCTATAAGAATTTTGGGTTTATTTAAATTTATTTACTACTAGTAACCAGTAACTAGTAACTAGTTCATTTTTAATATAAATATTTAACCCAAATAAGTTTTAAAAATACTATTTTATATAGTTGGTTGAAATATTATATTAATTAATTGGCATGTATATGGGTGACCTTTCTAAATAAAATAAAAGTATATAAAAACTTATTAGACAGATAGAGTACGGGTAAGTTAAAGATTAGAAATATGAAGTACCTAGACGGGCCTAGTGACCGTCTAATAATTAAATTATAAAAAATACATTGTATTTGAACCTACTCTGTTTTTAATGAAACTTGGTTCAAAATATAGATATCAATATTTTCATTCTAATAACATATTTATTATTTTCTAGAACGCCATATTTTAGAAGTTATAAGTACCAATAAGTGAAACAGTTAAATTAATATATAAACAATAAATAAATAAATTGAAATTTGTTGAAATCGTTTAGTATAAGATAAAATAGAATAATAAAATAACAAATGAAATCCTACAAAGTGAAAAGACCTGTCATGTCTTTTCTTTCATATATTTTTTTTTGAACGGCGACATTTCACAACAAACGGCTCATGCCGCAATACCACCCGAAGTGGTACCCACTCACTACTCACGCAACCAGGCTACGTTGTCTTAACCGGGCCCGTGCTGGTGCATTGGAGTAGCTGGCGCTCCCCGAGAAAATTTCCCACCCTCCACCACTTGATGGAAGTTGCACCTCCACCTAGAGCGGACACTCTAGGCAAGTATGCGCGGTAATAGAAAACTCGGGCGTATCCATTTCTAAAGATATGCATGAAATTATACATTAAAATAATAATAAAATTTTAAAATTAAAATATGAATTGAAAGTACATATGTGTAACATTTGATTGATACGTGTAAACTTCAAAACAAAAAGGAATCTCTACAAACTTACACTTCAACAAAATTGAAAACACTATAAATAGAAAATGGTCGTTTCACAAGTCCCTCCGCTAATTCCCTTTTTTTCTGTATCGCCCTCTTTCTGTCCCTTATATATCTATTTTCTTAAGTATTCCAAAGCGCTGCCTCGTTTTAAGTGTTCTAACTCCAGATCATCGTTACCCTTTCCGATTGATCTAAAATTCATAACATATGTCAGGGCTCTGCCCGACTAAGTTATTGGGGTTCTGTCTCGGGACATCGGGATAAGGTTGAATTAGGGGTACTATATTTAAAAATATATTTTATTATAGTCCAAAAGTTATACCCAAAATTTATACCAGGAGGCTTTCTAGTTGAACCCTAAAGTTACAAAGTGAGTCCATTTTCTTTTCTCACTATTTTATTCCCTTTTTCTTTGTAATATAATTATATTCAAAAATGTCCCAAACCATAACAACTCTCACCAAAACTATTATATTTTTATTATTATTATATTTTGTCTAAATAGGAAACCCTAATTGAGACACCCAAGTAATCCTACACAATTCCTAAAAATTTCAGAACAATCAGAATTAGGATCAGGGCCTCTAAAACTCAGGGGGGGCATTCCCTACTCAACGATTATTCTTATAAAACGTTGTCAAAATTTAATTTATCGATTTCGTCGACTCAGCAGGCCTATTCCCACGCGTGGCAACCCTATAGCGCTTTGATGTCCCTTACGAACCGTAACATTTAGAATCTTACGGACCGTAAGCACCCTTACGGACCGTAACATTGGGAGTCTTACGGTCCGTAAGCATGTCACTTTTCGTGTATATATAGCAGACATTGGCACTTGAAATTGGGCGTTCATTCGACGAAGAAATTCGTTTCAGGCACCGAGTTATGTTCTGTTTACCACAATTAACACACACGAAACACCAATTAGTAGAGGGGGTGCTGCTACGATACAGGGTATTAACTCGATCGCTATTACGATTCATTTTCCGATCGATCAATGTACTCAATGGATGTTTAAGTGCTGCCCACATTAGGGTGATGCTTTGTCATTAGTCGTGATTCCGACCGGATGTTTGAGTGCCACCCGAATTCGGGGAATACTCTGTCCTTCGTTGTGAATCCGATGGATGTTTAAGCATAGCATTTTGTCATTCGTTGTGAGGGTTGATCTCGTGAGTTATCGTAAATGCTGTATTAAGTTACTTACCTAGTTCGTGTGCATTAGGTTACAAGGCTAAATCAATAGGCTAAGCTCTGCCTGTATAAATCTGCAATATATCAAGGATTATCTGTAGACTAAACTTTGGCCGTATGAATCTGCATGATTATAAAGTGAGTCATTCTCTTTTTATCAAATTACTTTACAAAAACCCTATTTATTTCAAAGTTATAATTACAGGGATTAAGTTTATGTAATCACCATATTACAGCCGGTATGTGGGGTTTTGTATACATTACTTGATAATCTTCACCATTGGGGCAGCCAATGGGTGATATGACCATAGTCACAGACACCATTGGACGGAAGGGCCAATGGGTCGAGTGACAAAGTACTGTAGGTAATTGGTTTGATATCAGAAACATTGTAATTTTCCTTAATACTGTAAATTATAACAAACAGGTCGTTTTATTAAATAGAATGATTCACTCAGTATTTTCCGCTGACAAAACCTTTTTAAAACGCGTTTCAGGTAATTACAGTAGATTGGAGTAAGAGATGGATACGGCACTGAAAGGCATCAAGAAGTGGCTTATTTTATTAATTAAATCAAATTAAGAAATATTGTTTTATGTAATCAAATTTCTCTTTATTAAAGCTACCATTGTAAAACATGGGTTTATCCCATCTATTTAATAAATAAAATCCGGTGTTTTCTAAACTCTGATATTTTTCCTAACTCACGGTCCTGATGAAATTTCCGCTGCAACGTTTTCAAAATAATCACCGGTACCACTGGGCTGTTCGCGACTCCCGATTCCGTCCAGGGTGGGTCGGGGGCCGTGACAGTGTGCCCCCCCCCCCCGGTCTCTTCTCGTCGCCCTCGTCCCACACCGCCCCTCCCCATTGTCGCGGCGCAAACAACATCACCAGGTCGGTGGAGACGAGCCAATTGATTGGTTTGTTCTCGCTCTCTCCTTTATTATATATTGGTTTTTATTTATAAGTTGGGTAGTCCTCCACGCCCTTGGGTAGTCCCCAAAGGAACGGTACTCCACCCAATGTTACATGCCGCCTACGTGACGGATAGTCCCGAAGAGACTACCCAAACCACACCCCATGGTCTTGGTAGAAAAAAAAAATTGTGAAATGATATCTTACATATAGTACAATTGAGGTACTTGTTTATTAGTGGGAACAACGGTAGTGGTATGTATTTTAATACTCTCATAGTGATGATTACGAAAGCAGTGATCCATTTCTATCAACTTTGTGAACAAATAAACAAACTCAATGATGATTAACGGATAGTACTTGAAATTAATTATAAATTGTTTTCATTGTGTTTTTTTAAACCCTACTTTGACGAGAAGAATAAAGGGGAAACGAGTCTGCACATGTTAGTGGATAGTGGTGATGAGGGCCAGAAAACACGAATCACGGTAGCTATGCAAAGTAGGAATCTTTGTAAGGATAAATACCCATTCATGTGTTAAACTAATCGGTTTATATTTTTTTAACAATATCATTTTGTTTTATGCAATGCATCAACTTGTTTTAATTTTGCATTTATTTATCTATTTGTTTTTAGTACTTAATTCTTGTATTGTATGTTTGTATTACTATTATAAGCATACTATTTACCCAATAAAAGTTTATGAATCATGTTGCTACCCAATTCCACACGGGTTGGTGAATGGTATCAGGTAGCATTGGTCGTTTATTCATGTGTCGTTCCTATAACAAAGAACACTGTTAGTCTCATCACGGAGGACCTCAGGGGGTATTGTCGTGAGTAGCCTCCGGAATGAGAGTAAGTGTTTGTTTACCTTTACTCCCGGAGGAGATGAAACTTATACAATTGGCTTTATCGTATCGCATTTAATGAAGCTCAACATGTTGTTTAGACAATCAAAATAACCTAGACTTGTGTTAAGACTTATTCTACTGGCCCACCATGTTAATGTTGTTCTTGGTGATGGTGGTATCGGCGACAGCGACGGCTTTTATAACAAAAGTACGTAAAAAGACCGACAATGTAAGTTATATAACTAGGGAGATAAGATGTATAATTCTTCGGGGTGTTTCGTAACTATAAAAGGCACATGAACACACACATATTACTTTAGATCCAAAGAACTCAAAGGCACAATACAAGATTAACATTTTAGCACTTTATACGCTATTATCAATGCAAAGTTTTGAAAAAGTTTAATATGTATTATCTGTCATCAAGCTAGTCAGTCTTCGTTGATTCGAGTCGTGGATGGTTATATTCTCTTGACCTTGATTATAGTAATACTAGCATTTGTGTTTGATTATTAGTAGATTGCATATTACGTGATAGATCTAGTACTAATAACTTTTGTGTCCTATGATTGATACTCGGTAACTTACATGAACTATGCTATTGTAACACTCCGAAAATATAAAACTTTATATTAGAATTATAATGTATTAAATAAACAAGAACAAACTAACTAGGAATCAATAACCCAGTTAGTTACGAGTCTTGTGGTAACATATAATAGGATTAAAACACCTAAAATATAAATTAAATAAAATTGAGGGACTTAAGTTGTTAAATGGGAAACTTGAATGATTAAAAGTAAATAATCTACACCAAACACACACTTAGGGTGTGTCTGGTCGATCATAAACACAGGGGCGAACAAGAACTCCCCCACCAAACCCTAACTTGTGCCAAATTGATCAAATTAGAGGTTCAAATCAGATCCAAATCGATTTTCAAGCATGAATTAGTGATCACTTTGTTGAAGGGATCATAAGGTATGCAAAATCTTAATGTTTTGATTCATCTTAAATTCTAGGTTAATTGTGAAAATTGAAATTGGGCTTTAATACATGATGTTTAGAGGAAACTTGTAATGAAAACAAGTTTAAGACTGAATTCTAGTTGATAATTTACAAGAATCATGCTTAGAATTATGAAACTTGTGATAACCCATTCATAGGTTAAATGGGTTTTACTAAGTAGATGAACACAAAGAAACTCAAGCTTCCGCAATGGTCTAAGATGTTTTTGTTAAACTAAAACTATCATATGTTATCCTTTGGATGTTTAAAATAGGAATTTAAAGTTTGTAAACTAATCTAATTAGGTTAAGTATTCGCGACCTATGAAGCTTCTTATGCATTTTGTTAAATTAATAGAATGGGTATTATACCTTATTTAGTAGGAACTTGAAACTTATCGAAAAGTTTTTGTAAACTCGTATCTTCCATAACGAAAACGTGAATATGATAGATTCCTTTTGATAAAATGAGATGAGTCTTACAAGTTGGTATCAGAGCTCAAGGTTGTTATCAAGATGTGTCCGGTTCAAGCTTGATCAAACATCCGGTAAGAATTAGTTACTTTAGTAGATTTTATTAAATATAGAAAAGAAATATGAATAGATGTGCACGAGAAGAGTGTATTAACACACTAGAACCCGGAAGGTGCACTAAAGGAAAATGGTTAAAGCAAGTTATGAACTTGGCTAAACCAAAGTAAATAAAGTATGTGTTAAAAAAAATGATGAAATATTTAACGATCGGTATAAACATTTCAGTTTCAAGATGACGGAAAAGGTAACAATGATGCGGTGCCGATAGTCACCGAGCAAATGAAAGAAGTGATTGCCAAGGAGGTAGGAAAGGCAATCGAGAATAGCCTATCCGGTTTTATAGAGAAAATCCAAAATACGGTGCTTTTGGTTGTCGAAGAGCGGATCAAGAAGTTGGAAGATAATACCAACCTAGCAAAGGAAAAATCCGGAGAGCGGAAAGGTTGCTTATATAAAGAATTCATGGCGTGTAAACCGCCAATTTACAATGGAGAGGTGGATCCGATAATATGCCAACGATGGCTAAGTGATATCGAGGGGGTGTTTGAGAGAACCCACTGCGACGCAAATGACTTCGTAGCTTACGGTACGGGCCAGTTAAGAGGCCAAGCGAAAGATTGGTGGGATAATAAGAAAAAGGAGATTGGGAATGAAGCAGCGAGGGTTATGACATGGGATGAGTTTAAGGTACCATTCCTTAAACACCACAATCCCAAGGCGATCATCAACAAAATCAAGGAGGAATTTATTCAGCTAAGGCAAAAGGGTGAATCTATTGAAAAGATCACCGGCATCTTTCTCGACAAATTGAGATTTTGTAACGAATTGGTGACGTCCGAAGAACAGAAAGTACATTACTACTAAAATATGCTGAGTGCTGAATATCAGGAGTTCATGACTCCCTCGAAATATGAAACTCTCACCGAGATCATAAACACTGCTCGGGAAAGAGAGATAGAGCTGAAAAAGCAAATCGAGCGAGGTGAACGGAGGGCACAGATTGTTAATCCAAGCCCTACAAAGAAGGCACGAACCACGGAGTCGTCAAATAAACATGAAGCAAAAGGCGGCTCGCCGAGTTGTAAAGCCTGCGGTAAAGGGCACAAGGGCGAGTGTCGGTTTAAAGATAAGTCGTGTCCTATATGCGGGAAGACAGGGCATACTGCTACATTATGCCCGGGAAAAGTTTCAGTTTGTTATAAATGCTACCAGTCGGGTCATAAGAAATCAGAATGCCCGGAATTAGTTAGAAAGAAGGATGGCAAGGGTTCGCAAGCAGAAACTCCAAAAGCAAAGGCCAAATCCTTCCAGTTAACCGCGGCCGAGGCAAAAATGGAACCCGATGTGGTCTCAGGTATATTCGCTATAAATTCAATTCCTGCACATGTGTTATTTGATACGGGTGCGAATAAATCCTTTATTTCACATGGATTTATTCGACATCCTTTATTTGTATTGACAAATTACCTATGCCTCTAGAAGTAGAAATAGGTGATAACAAAAGTTTTATCGTGTGTGACGTGTGTCAAGATTGTAAGATGAGTATCGATGATGAGGAATACTCAATAGACTTGATCCCGATGTCAATGGGAGAATTCCAAGTAGTGGTCGGGATGGATTGGTTATCCCGACATCACGCGAAGGTCGTGTGTTTCCGCAAAGAGATAAAACTAACGTCTCCAAGTGGAAAACACGTTACCATCTATGGTGAGAAAGGGGGTAATCCCGTAATATGCTCAATGTTAAAGGCTCACAAACTTATGAGGCGCGGATGTAGAGCGTTCATGATTTACGCAAACGAACCCGAGAAGGGATTGCCGAAGATTGAAGATGTAACAGTGGTACGTGAGTATGCAGATGTGTTTCCGGAAGATTTACTGGGAGTACCGCCTGAACGGGAGGTAGAGTTAAAATTGAATTGATTCCGGGTGCGAAACCTGTAGCTAAGGCGCCGTATCGGCTTGCGCCATCGGAGCTACAGGAGTTGATGTCCCAGATTCAAGACCTGCTTGACAAGGGGTTTATTAGGCCAAGTGTGTCTTCGTGGGGTGCACCGGTACTGTTTGTGAAGAAAAAGGACGGGAGTATGCGGATGTGTATCGATTACCGGGAGTTAAATAAACTCACGGTGAAAAATCGATACCCACTCCCAAGAATTGATGATTTATTTGACCAGCTACAAGGCGCGAGTTGGATCTCCAACATTGACCTTAGATCGGGGAATCATCAGTTGAAGGTCAAAGAGGAAGATGTACCGAAGACGGCCTTTCGTACACGGTACGGACATTACGAATTCCTCGTGATGTCCTTCGGGTTGACCAATGGACCCACGGCTTTCATGGACCTCATGAACCGGGTTTGCAAACCAATGTTGGATAAGTCAGTGATAGTATTCATCGACGACATCCTGGTGTTTTCAAGGAATGAAGCTGAACATGCGAATCATTTACGCGAAGTGTTGGAGACGCTCAGGAGAGAAAGATTGTATGCAAAATTCTCGAAATGTGCCTTTTGGTTACGAGAAGTGCATTTCTCGGGCACATCATTAGTGCAAATGGGGTGTTGGTAGACCCGTCAAAAATAGAAGCGGTGGCGAAATGGAGTCCTCCGAAGAATCCTTCGGAAATCAGTAGATTTTGGGGCTTGCGGGATATTATAGGAGATTCATACAAGATTTCTCCAAGATTGCTACGCCGTTGACCAAATTAACTCGTAAGGATGAAAAGTTTATATGGGGCAATGATCAAGAAAAAGCGTTCCAAACACTTAAAGAAAAATTAACCATGCTCCGGTATTAACATTGCCGGACGGAGTTGATGATATGGTGGTTTACTCGGATGCGTCACATTCGGGGCTCGGGTGTGTTTTGATGCAACGAAGCAAGGTTATAGCCTATGCCTCGAGACAATTGAAGACTCATGAAAAGAAATACCCTACACACGATCTCGAATTGGAGGCGGTGGTATTTGCCTTAAAGATACGGAGACATCATTTATATGGGGTAAAATGCACTATCTTTACCGACCATAAAAGTTTGAAATATTTCTTTGACCAGAAGGAATTAAACATGAGGCAGAGGAGATGGTTGGAAACAGTCAAAGATTTCGATTGTGAAATACATTACCATCCCGAGAAAGCTAATGTGGTGGCGGACGCGTTGAGCCGAAAGGTAGACTATACTCCTATTCGAGTAAGATCGATGCAATTAATAGTGACATCAAGTTTACTCGAACGAATCTGAGAGACCCAAGATGAAGCCATAAAAGAAGAAAATCAGAAGAAGGAGAGAATAGTTGGCCAATTGAAAGAATTAGTAGATGGTAACAACGAGTTGAAAACTCGTTTCGGGAGAATATGGGTTCCAAATTCATGTGGAGTCATGGCGCTCCTACTTGACGAAGCTCATAAATCCCGTTATTCTATCCATTCGGGGGCAACCAAGATGTATAACGATTTAAAGCAAAACTATTGGTAGCCCTGAATGAAAAGAGATGTTGTGAAGTATGTGGAGAAGTGTTTGACCTGTTTACAAGTCAAAGCAGAACACCAAAAGCCATACGGTAAGCTACAACCGTTGGACATCCCAGTTTGGAAATGGGAGCAAATCACAATGGATTTATTGACCAAACTACCCAAAACCAACCGTTGATACGATGCTATATGGGTAGTTGTGGATAGGTTAACAAAAAGTGCTCACTTCATTCCGATTTGTGAGACTTATACGTCCGAAAAGATGTCAGAGGTGTATACCAATGAAATAGTGGCACGCCACGTAGTACCGACATCCATCGTGTCCGATAGAGATACTCGGTTCACTTTGAACTTTTGGCGCGAATTCCAAGAGCAAATGGGAACTAAATTGTTCCTTAGCACAGCGTACCATCCATAAACGGATGGACAAAGTGAGAGAACAATACATACGTTGGAAGATATGTTACGGGCATGCATTATCGACTTCGGGGGTAGTTGGGATGTCTATCTAACGCTGGTTGAATTTTCAAATAATAACAGTTACCATGCAAGTATCGGTGTGTTGGGATGAGGTTGGTCCGCGGGAGCTTGCACATAAGGATTGTCACGGCCCTTGACCCGGTTTGACCCGTTTCAGGAGCCGCGGGACAGAAAATCCCGTGGTATTTATTTAACAGTGGAAGTTTTCTTCAGGAACTTTTTAAAACTAAAATTTCCCGATTATTTTATTTCACAACTCAGGATATAACCCTGGTAATTTACAATCATATGATTTCACGGAGAAATCTTTTATTTTACAAAACATGTTTCTTTATTTTATATTGAGCCACTTCCTTAAGCTGATAGTGCTTCACGACACTTTTTCCTGGATCACAACAGATCACCTGAAACATGTTTGAAAAAGGTTTTGTCAGCGGGAAATACTGGTGAATCATTCTTTTTAATAAAATGACACGTTTGTTATAATTTACAGTATTAAGAGCGATTACAATGTTTCCTGATATCAACCAACTACCCACAGTATTTGTCACTCGACTCGTTTCTGTGACTATGGTCAGATCACCTATTGGCTAACTCGTTGTCCAATGGTGACGGGAAAAAGTAATGTATACAAAACCACACATACTGGCTGTAATTTGGTGATTACAAAGACTTAATCCCTGTAATTATAACTTTGAAAATAGCATGCTTTTAAAAATCAAATTTGATAAAAAGAGAATGACTCACATTGCAGATTTATTTGAGCAGAGCCTAGCCTACTGATTAGCCTTTTATCCTAGTTTAAATAACAATGCACACAAACTAGGTTAGTAACTAATACAACATTTACGATAACTCACGAGATTAAACCTTCACAACGAATGACAAAGTGCGATACTTAAACATCCATCGAATTAACGACGAATGACAAAGCATAAACCCTAATGTGGGCAGCACTTAAACATCCATTGGATAGTTTAATCGATCGGACATTGAATCGTAGCAGCGATCGAGTTATTACCCTGTATTGCGGCAGCACTTCGTGATTTGTGTGTGTTTTGAGACTGTTTTGACTATAACTCAGAGTACAAATTGAAATTGAACGTCGAACGAACGCACGGTATCAAGTCCCACTGCCCTCTATTTATACCCAAAATTCGTCCCCCTCGCGCCATGCGAAAGATCCCCTTGTGCGCGTCGCGTGGCGCGAGAGACCCTATTCTATCCTAGGGTTGCTTTGTGTCCAGGTAGCTCAGCTGAGTTGGTCTCGCATGCAAATTCGATTTACACGTTAAACTGTTTAGATATTACCGACTAGGTTTTACCCCCCTGAGTTTTAGGGGCCCTGATCCTGATTCCGATTGTTCTGAAAATTTTAGGGTTTATGCAGAATCACTGGGTATCTCAATTAGGGTTTCCTATTTAATAAATAGGACTTTTGATGAGAGTTGTTACATTCTCCCCACCTTAATAAAAATCTCGTCCTCGAGATTTACTGGAATAAGTAGGGATACTTTCGCTTCATCTCAGATTCCAGCTCCCAAGTATATTCAGCTCCTTCTTTGAATCCCACTTGACCTTAAGTAGCACCAATTTCTTGTGCTTGAGAAATTTGATTTTTCGATCTTCGATTTGAAGAGGTTTCTCAACAAATTTTAACTTTTCGTTTACCTCTATATCTTGAAGAGGTACTACCAAAGATTCGTCTGATAGGCATTTCTTAAGATTGGATACATGAAATACATCATGTACTCCAGCTAACTCTTCTGGTAGTTGTAAACGATAAGCAACTGGTCCTATACGTTGGATCACCGGGAATGGTCCTACGTATCTTGGACTTAGCTTTCCTTTCTTACCAAATCGGACTACTCCTTTCCAAGGAGAAACTTTTAATAATACTTTGTCTCCCACTTGGAATTCCAATGGCTTTCATCTATTATCAGCATAACTTTTCTGATGATCTCGAGCAGTTTTTAATCTTTCCTTGATCTGTGTGATTTTGTCGGTCGTCTCTTGCACTATTTCAGGACCTGATAATTGACTTTCTCCTATTTCTGCCCAACAAACTGGAGTTCTGCACTTTCTTCCATACAGTGACTCGAATGGGGCAGTTTTAATACTTGAATGATAACTATTGTTATAGGAGAATTCAATTAAAGGTAAATGATCGTCCCAATTTCCACCAAAATCTATCACACATGCTCTGAGCATGTCTTCTAGAGTTTGGATTGTTCTTTCACTTTGTCCGTCTGTCTGAGGATGATATGCCGTACTTAAATTTAGTCGAGTACCCATGGCTTCTTGGAAACTTGTCCAAAAATGGGAAGTGAAACGACTATCCCTATCCGAAACAATGGAGAGTGGAACTCCATGTAAGGATACTACTTCATCTACATACAACTTTGCCAATCTTTCCATGCTAAAGGTTTCTTTCATAGGTAGAAAGTGAGCTGATTTGGTTAATCGATCCACAATTACCCAAATCGCATCATTACCTTTTCTGGTTTTGGGTAACTTAGTAACAAAATCCATTGTTATGAGTTCCCATTTCCATACAGGCATTTCTAACTGTTGTAGTAGACCTGAAGGTTTCTGGTGTTCTGCCTTAACTTGTGAACAAGTAAGACACTTAGAAACATATCGAGCTATGTCCTTTTTCATTCCTATCCACCAAAAATTATTTCTTAAATCTTGGTACATTTTATTGTTTCCAGGGTGCATGGTATACCTAGATTTTTGGGCTTCCTCTAAAATCTTATTTCTTAATTCTCCCTGTTTAGGTACCCAAATTCTGTTTTTGTGGAATCTCCAAATTCCATCAGCTCCTTGTTCTAATTCTTTTATTCGTCCTTTCATTCCTTCAACATCATTCTTGATTGCTGTAGCTTGAATATGCTTTAGTTGTTCCATTAAATCTAACTGTAGATTTAACCTAAGAGCACGAACTCGTCGTTGTTTCTCATGGTATTTACGACTTAAGGCATCTGCAACTACATTTGCTTTTCCTTCGTGATACTGAATATCACAGTCGTAGTCACTTAGAATTTCCATCCATCTTCTTTGCCTCATGTTTAACTCTTTTTGCCCAAATATACATCTTAAACTTTTGTGATCCGTATAGACCGTAAATTTACTTCCGTACAGATAATGTCTCCAAATTTTAAGGGCAAAAATTATGGAACCTAACTCTAAGTCATGAGTTGTATAGTTTTCCTTGTGCTTCTTCAATTGTCTTGAAGCATACGCAATTACCTTCTTGCGTTGCATTAACACACATCCTAATCCTAGTTTTGAAGCATCACAGTAAACTTCAAAATCTTCAGTTCCTTCTGGTAAAGCTAGGATTGGGGCATTTGTTAACTTTTGCTTTAGAATCCTAAAGGCTTCTTCTTACTTAGGTCCCCATTCAAACTTAACTGCTTTACAGGTTAGCTTAGTTAATGGTACAGCTATCTTGGAAAAATCCTTAATAAACCGTCTATAGTATCCAGCTAAACCTATAAAACTTCTAATTTCCATTGCGGATTGCGGAACCTTCCATTTGGTAATTGCCTCTATCTTAGCAGGATCTACGTGAATACCTTCGTGATTCACCATGTGTCCTAAAAATTGCACTTCTTGTAACCAAAATTCACTCTTCGAGAATTTGGCGTAAAGCTTTTCTTTTCTTTTCTTAACAAAGTTAGGAGTGCATGTAAGTGCTGACAATGCTCGTCCTGATTTTTTTGAATAAATAAGTATATCGTCGATAAAAACAATTACAAATTTATCCAAATACGGTTTACAGATTCTATTGATCATGTCCATGAATGTTGCAGGTGCATTCGTTAATCCGAAGGGCATGACTGTAAACTCGTAATGACCATACCTAGTTCTGAAAGCAGTTTTAGGTATGTCTTCTTCTTGTACCTTCAATTGATGATATCCAGAGCGTAAGTCAATCTTAGAAAAATATCTAGCTCCTTGAAGTTGATCGAAAAGATCATCAATCCTAGGTAATGGGTATCAATTCTTAATTGTAACCTTATTCAATTCTCTATAATCAATACACATTCTCATTGAACCATCCTTCTTTTTCACAAACAACACTGGTGCCCCCCACGGGGATGAACTAGGTTGTATGAAACCTTTACTTAGTAATTCATCTAATTGCTTTTTCAGTTCTAACATTTATGTGGGTGCTAACCGATAAGGTGCCTTGGCTATCGGTGTAGTTCCTGGAATCAGATGAATTCTAAATTCTACTTCCCTATCTGGGGGTAATCCTGGTAATTCTTCTGGGAATATCTCTGGATATTCTGAGACTACATGAATATCCTTAAGTTCTTTACCCTTAGTATTAATGATTACTGAAATCATATATACTATTCATTGCTTCCGTTCATAACTAGCAACTTTCATTACTGATATGAATTTCATGGGTTTACGTGGTTTATCTCCTGTAATCATGATTATTTCTCCAGTAGGTGCCTGAATCTCTACGGAGTTCTTATCACAAAGGATTCGAGCATGGTTGGCTACTAACCAATCGATTCCTAATACGACATCGAATCCAGTTAAATTCATTGGCAATAGGTTTGCATGAAATGTATGACCTAAAAGTTCTATATTTTCTTTTTGCAAAACCTTATCTATGTTAATAGAATTCCCGTTTGCCGTTTCGACTGTAAAAATCTGCCTAAGGTTGGTTAAAGGTAAATTAAGAGCTTGGCAGAATGAAGTATTTATAAAACTTTGGTTTGCACCAGAGTCAAATAATACTTTTGCGTAAATGTTGTGAACTAAGAATGTACCAGCTATCACATCTGGAATGAGTTCTGCTTCCTGAGTAGTTAATTGGAAAACACGAACATTCTTCTTAGTAGCTCCGTCGGCTGGTTTAGCTTTGTTATCTGCTGGTTTAACCAATTTAGGACATTCTGTTTTAAAATGTCCTGCTTCTCCACAGTTAAAGCAGATTCTTGTTTTCTTTCTGCAGTCTTCTTCACGATGCCCTATGGCTTTGCAAAAGTTACAGATCACATTACATCTTCCATAATGTTTCTTTTTGCAATTCTTGCAAAATGGCGAAGTTGAAGATTGCCATGTTCCTCTTTTCCTGAAACTGTTGTTATTACCCGTACGAAATCCCTGGGAAATTTTCTGAGCCAGATCCTTCTTCCTGTTTTCATCTCGGGTGCGTACCAATTCATCAGTTAGGGTATTAGCTAATTCCACCGCATCGTCAATAGTACGAGGTCTCGTAGCTTTAACGATGTTACGGATTTCGCCAATCAGTCCCCAAATATAGCGAGAAATGAGTACTGGTTCTTGCGAAGCCAGTGTTGGTACCACTCTAGCATATTCAAAGAATGTCGAAGTATAACCGCGACAGTCTACACCCATCATTCTATGATTTAGAAATTTGTTTGCCATTTGATCTTTTTCATATTCGGGACAGAATTTTCTTTCTACAAGACTCTTAAATTCTTCCCAGTTCATGGAATATGCTATATTTCTTCCCTTGGCTTGAAGTACTGTATTCCACCATTCTAGCGCCCCTTCTTTGAAAAGATTTGACGTGTACATGACCTTGTCGTTTTTGTCACATTTACTTATTGTAATTACTGCCTCGGTTTTCTCTAACCAACGCAGTGCTGCAGTCGCTCCTTCATTGCCTGCAAATTCCGCGGGTTTACAAGCAAGAAATTCTTTGTAAGTGCAACCAGGCGTTGCAGCTTTTATTTTCTTAGGGAGCGGAGCTTGTCGTGGTTCATTATCGTGATTAATATGATTATCGCATCCGTTTACGCTATTACTGAAGTTATCTTCAGAAACACGTTTGCTAGGGATGATTTGTTGAGGTTCAACAGGTTTCTGTGCAGCAGCAAGTATTGCTGGAATAGCATTGGCTATCCCTTAAGCAATGATATTTTATATATCTTGCCTAGTCATATATTGATCCCCCGGGTGTTGTTCAGATTGATTAACCTCATTTACTGGTTCATTATTAGCGTTTTCCATCTGATAATTAATATATAATTTATTAGTATCTGATAAATAACAATTACACACAAAACAATTATACCAAGTTCACAACACACATATAGTCAAAACTATCGATTTTCTCGATTCCATTTTTATATATTTTATAATATGCATCACTATACACCAATATCTTACAAAGTTTTATTTTAAGTTATTTTACAAGATTATAGTTTATTTTTATTATTATACAATCACATTTTCATAACCCTTTTTCCTTCGTCAGTTGGAATTTTAGTAACGACGTTCCCTCTCGTCGTATTTCCAGGAGATCTGTTCTCCTACCTCCCTGATCCTATTTCCTGCATCCACTAACTCTTCGCCAAAGTGGCGGAGTTCAGCTAAGTTTTCAGTGCTCATTGGTGGATTTGGTATAGGCTCTGGGTCAAACTGAGGGAGAAATGAATAAGGACTGTTGAGCAGGTTTTGGAACTGCCAATCATTGGTCCACCACTCGTCCATTCCTAGTGGCTGGGTGTGGATTATAGGTTCTGGAATTGCTGGTTCCAAATTCATTGGTAGTTGTGTGTCAGCAGGATAAGGGTATAAATTATTATTAATAGACCTGACAACATCACAACTTGCCAATGCCTGATCTAATTCTTCCTGAAAGGGTAACTCCTCAATCTGTCTAGAGCTTTCCCCAACTTCCATCTGGGTTTGCCTAGAACCTTCTCCATACTCCATTTCCACCTGTCTAGAACCTTCTCCAAACTCTACTTCCACCTGTCTAGAACCTTCACTGACTTCAATCCCCTTTCCTTTGTCTAAGGGAGTTTCTATTTTAGGAATTTTCCTTGTTGCGGGTTTCCTCCTACGCACACGACTCCATCCCACAAATCTCCTCATTTTCTTAGGCTTGGGTTTTTCCGGAGGTGGAGCATTGAATTCCAAAGGTTCTTCTATGTCTGGTATATACCTATTGAAATCTCTGGAAACCTCTATTTTTACCGGATATAGATTTAGATTTTGGAGGGCTTCAGACAAGTCATTCATGCTGTTTAGCACATATGCAAAATACAAAAATTACTAAGTTAAAATTTTATAACAAAATTTCATAAATCACCTTTAAATATTATTGCATACCGTGTGATTAATGTAATACAAAGAACAACTGACAATTAAAACATATTAATTTTTTTTTATTGCAAACTTATTTATTTACCGGGTATAGTTTCTGGCTTAAGGGTGCTAAAACTGGAACAAAATATTTAAAGATTTGCATTTACTGCTACAGTGGCTAGCATGTAAAGATCTGTCCATTTTTCATCTAACTTGTCTTCCCATGGTGGTTTACTGCCTAGTTCTTGGGTTTTCTGATTAATTCTCTTTTCTTTTGTTTGTAATTTCTTTAATTTCTCATGACCTTTCCTAATAATCAAACTTCTTTTATTAGGAGAAAGTGGTTCCTCATATTGTGCCTTTCGCACAAATATTCCTTCTTCAGGAATTGCAGAGTGATTTGAGGATTTAGTTTGGGATGAACTTCCCTTCTCGTTGGATGACCTATCTAATTTAAGATAGATGTTTGAAAGCTTTTGCTTACCCATACTGTACACAAATATTCAAATAATAAAACACATAATCACAAAATAGCAATCAGTAAAATTAAGTATTTTCTAAATACTTAATTGGCTTAAATCAGTGGCTCTGATACCACCTTTTTTCTATCACGGCCCTTGACCCGGTTTGACCCGTTTCAGGAGCCGCGGGACAGAAAATCCCGTGGTATTTATTTAACAGCGGAAGTTTTCTTCAGGATCTTTTTAAAACTGAAATTTCCCGATTATTTTATTTCACAACTCAGGATATAACCCTGGTAATTTACAATCATATGATTTCACGGATAAATCTTTTATTTTACAAAACATGTTTCTTTATTTTATATTGAGCCACTTCCTTAAGCTGATAGTGCTTCACGACACTTTTTCCTGGATCACAACAGATCACCTGAAACATGTTTGAAAAAGGTTTTGTCAGCAGGAAATACTGGTGAATCATTCTTTTTAATAAAATGACACGTTTGTTATAATTTACAGTATTAAGAGCGATTACAATGTTTCCTGATATCAACCAACTACCCACAGTATTTGTCACTCGACTCGTTTCTGTGACTATGGTCAGATCACCCATTGGCTAACTCGTTGTCCAATGGTGACGGGAAAAAGTAATGTATACAAAACCCCACATACTGGCTGTAATTTGGTGATTACAAAGACTTAATCCCTGTAATTATAACTTTGAAAATAACATGCTTTTAAAAATCAAATTTGATAAAAAGAGAATGACTCACATTGTAGATTTATTTGAGCAGAGCCTAGCCTACTGATTAGCCTTTTATCCTTGTTTAAATAACAATGCACACAAACTAGGTTAGTAACTAATACAGCATTTACGATAACTCACGAGATTAAACCTTCATAACGAATGACAAAGTGCGATACTTAAACATCCATCGAATTAACGACGAATGACAAAGCATAAACCCTAATGTGGGCAGCACTTAAACATCCATTGGATAGTTTAATCGATCGGACATTGAATCGTAGCAGCGATCGAGTTATTACCCTGTATTGCGGCAGCACTTCGTGATTTGTGTGTGTTTTGAGACTGTTTCGACTATAACTCAGAGTACAAATTGAAATTGAACGTTGAACGAACACACAGTATCAAGTCCCACTGCCCTCTATTTATACCCAAAATTCGTGCCCCTCGCGCCACGCGAATGATCCCCTTGTGCGCGTCGCGTGGCGCGGGAGACCCTATTCTACCCTAGGGTTGCTTTGTGTCCAGGTAGCTCAGCTGAGTTGGTCTCGCATGCAAATTCGATTTACACGTTAAACTGTTTAGACATTACCGACTAGATTTTACCCCCCTGAGTTTTAGGGGCCCTGATCCTGATTCCGATTGTTCTGAAAATTTTAGGGTTTATGCAGAATCACTTGGGTATCTCAATTAGGGTTTCCTATTTAATAAATAGGACTTTTGATGAGAGTTGTTACAAGGATATAGTCCGAATCACGAATGAGAAGACTGACTTGGTCCGAGCTCATTTGAAAGCGGCTCATGATCGACAAAAGTCGTATGCGGACAAACGAAGGAGACCGATAGAGTTTCAAGTTGGTGATAAAGTGATGCTGAAGGTATCTCCGTGGAAAGGGATTATTCGGTTTAGAAACAGGGGAAAATTAAGCCCAAGGTTTATTGAGCCATTTAGAATCATTGAACGAGTTGGTAAGGTCGCATACCGTCTCGAACTACCCGAGGAACTGAGTGGAATTCATAGCACATTCCATGTATCACACCTCCGGAAATGTCTAGCCGACGAAACAACTCATATCCACTACGATGACATTGAGGTGGATAATAGTCTTAACTACGCGTTGGAGCCGATAGAAATTCTAGACCGTAAGGTGAAGAGCTTAAGGAACAAAGAGATTAACCAAGTAAAGGTCAAATGGGAACACAGAAAGGGTTCGGATACCACATGGGAGTCCGAAGAGGAAATGCAACGGCTCTACCTACACTATTTGGTACGTACTTTGGTTTCGGGGACGAAACCCTTTTAAGGGGGGTGGACTTGTAACACCTCGAAAATATAAAAATTTATATTAGAATTATAAGGTATTAAATAAACAAGAACAAACTAACTAGGAATCAATAACCCAGTTAGTTACGAGTCTTGTGGTAACATATAATAGGATTAAAACACCTAAAATATAAATTAAATAAAATTGAGGGACTTAAGTTGTTAAATGGGAAACTTGAATGATTAAAAGAAAATAATCTACACCAAACACACACTTAGTGTGTGTCTGGTCGATCATAAACACAGGGGCGAACAAGAACTCCCCCACCAAACCCTAACTTGTGCCAAATTGATCAAATTGGAGGTTCAAATCAGTTCCAAATCGATTTTCAAGCACGAATTAGTGATCACCTTGTTGAAGGGATCATAAGGTATGCAAAATCTTTTGATTCATCTTAAATTCTAGGTTAATTGTGAAAATCGAAATTGGGCTTTAATACATGATGTTTAGAGGAAACTTGTAATGAAAACAAGTTTAAGACTGAATTCTAGTTGATAATTTACAAGAATCATGCTTAGAATTATGAAACTTGTGATAACCCATTCATAGGTTAAATGGGTTTTACTAAGTAGATGAACACAAAGAAACTCAAGCTTCCGCAATGGTCTAAGATGTTTTTGTTAAACTAAAACTATCATATGTTATCCTTTGGATGTTTAAAATAGGAATTTAAAGTTTGTAAACTAATCTAATTAGGTTAAGTATTCGCGACCTATGAAGCTTCTTATGCATTTTGTTAAATTAATAGAATGGGTATTATACCTTATTTAGTAGGAACTTGAAACTTAACGGAAAGTTTTTGTAAACTCGTATTTTCCATAACGAAAACGTGAATATGATAGATTCCTATTGATAAAATGAGATGAGTCTTACAGCTATGCTATACTATGCTATGAAAGGTACGCTTGTGTGTTACGTGTGTAGTTAGTATTATTTCGTCTTTTACCTTAAAATTGGTTTGTGCATTGTTTCATATTTTATTTATTACTATCTTAGCACAACAACGTACCTACCATTTAACTCTAGTAATACTAACGCCCTTTCATTACATTATTCTTTCATTGTCAATACGTCAGTCGGGTTATCATTTGTTAAAAAAAACTATTTTATTCGTTAAACCATCATATTTTCAAAATATTTCGTATATCATTTAAACATATTTTGAGGATGTACACCGCCCTAAAATTGTAGAAAGATGGGATCTAGAAACTCACATGTTGTGCTATGTCGTTCTATATCAATTAATGAGCTTTCTTGACCCTTAGCAACCTTGGTGTAAATGTTCCAAGTTCACATGCGAAATGGGTAAACTATTATTCCAGTTATAGAGCCCAAAGAAGTCTTTAAGCTCAAAACTATCCCCACATGCTAACCCCTTAGCGCTCGGTAGAGTTTGTGCTTGACCCAAGCCACTACGCCATGCTATGCGCATGACAACAATACACAGGCATGACCTCGAAAAATGTGTCTAGCGTGATCTACTCTACGCCTGTTCTATGAAAATGTAAATTATACAGCGCAATCGATGCTATTCACGCGTGCAAAGCATGCACAAACTACGGGGCGCAAAGTAGGATCAATGAAGAAACCCTAGATCTTAACTTTTTTAGTGGCTATGGATTGCAGATCTGAAAACGAATCAAGATGCTAACTTTATGAATCCATATACTTCGAAATTGACATATATCATGTTTCCATGCATAGATTTCATCAGAAATGAGATGATGAGTTTTCATTACCTTTAACTTGTTTGAACCGAAACAGAGTTTAAAGCTAGGAAAAACCCATAGAATCTGATCCAAAACACCCATTTCTTGCCTCGAATTAAATCCGGGATGATCCTTTGATGTTTCTCATCAATCCTCTTGTAAATCTGCCTCGAAAACAACCCGAAATTAACTTTCTCTCTCTAGACACTAGATAGAAATGATGATAATTGGGTTATGGTTGCTACTCCATTCTTTCCAATTTCCATAATAGTTATGTTATAGATATTACCAAAATTCCACTCTTTGGGCCTTTACACAATCCATAACCAGTGGGCCTCTTTTTTAGATCTTTTAGTTACCTTATTGCCCTTTCAAATTTACCAATCTTATTGGAAATTTGAAATGTCACAAGTATCTATCTTAATTTCTTATAGCCCAAACAAACTTTCATATTTGATTAAAATTTGAAAAGCAAAGTTTTTCTTTTGTTTTATCACTAGTTTTTTACAACTTTAAGCAAATGACAAAAGGATTGTTTCCAAAATTGAAGGGTTCTGCAAGAACACAAGGGACAATCCATTGTTGTATAGAATGATAAAACCCAATAAAAGATTGTATACTATTAATCAACTATATATGAGTACAATGAGAATAATTACAAGAGAACTTAATTACAATACAATGAGGATATTCACAAAGGAACCATAATTAAACCAGATCTCCTAGTTATGATAGAGACCAGGGACGTTTTTAAGAATTTTGTGCCCCCGCGACTAGGGAAAAAGGTCCCTAATTAATAAAACACACACACACATAATCAATAATGTAACACCCCGAAAACGGGTTTGGTAGTCAAACCACGTGAGTACTAAAAGACGGATAAAATACCGTTAATGGTAAAACTAACCCGGCGAGTATTAGGACTTAAACAAATAATCCTAATATTAATTAAAAAGGAAAATAAATGCTTGAGGAAATAAAATTACGAAAGGCCCGAGTTAACGGGACTTAAAAACATAACGGGTTATAACTTCCCGAACCCGCTAAAGTAACAAGGAATAATTAACCTAGTTAGTAGCATGTGATTAAGTGACTAATGGTGAGTTATAGCTTCATTTGATCAAAAGGAAACATGAGGGACTAATATTGTCAAGTGGGAAACTTGTTTTATTAAAACAAAAGTTAAACACCAAAACACACACTTAAAGTGTGTGTTCTGGTCGAGATATCCACAGGAGCCAAGAACATCTTGAGCTCAAAACCCTAACAAGCACAAATCAAGAAAATTGGAAGGGCAAATCAAACCCAAATCGAAATTCAAGCACATATTAGTGATCACCAAGTCAAGGGGATCTTAAGGTATGTCGAATTTCTAACATTCATGAAGTTGTAAAAAGTTGATAATCATCCTAATCGTGAATTGGGCATGGATTAGAGAAGATAGGGCTAGATTAGTGATGTATACTTGCTTAGGAACGAAACCCTAAGTGAAAATCATACATAACATGCTATGAATTGAAGGATTTGATGAATTAACACACATAGATAAGTGGGTTTTAATGTTATGATGATTTTGATGATATAACTATGCTTAGAATCAACATGCATGATAACAAATAGAAGGTGTTCGATTTAACCATGAATTTGGGTACTTGTTCATACATGATTGAAATGGGTTTTGAATGTTATGATGAAATTTAGTAGCCATATTCATGTAACTAAGTGTATGAGATCATGTTATCTACTAATTGATAGATAGAACTTGATTTTATTAAATGTTTGGATGAATGCTAGTAATAGGATGAAATGGGGTTTTCGCTCATATATGAGAGACCCTTAGTTCTTGCGAAATGAATGAACAAACTAGCTTTGATAATCGCTTGAGCTAGTTGAAGTGTTGAAAAGACGATGGACTTAGTTAGATCTTTAGTTAAAACGGGGGCCTAAAAATAATGCCTACCGGGTAATTTATTGGAATGTTTAAACTAGTTGTCGAACTTGAATGTGCATCTTATATGCTAAGGGGCGTTTGACTTTTAGTAGTCAAACCGACCATTAATAAGATCGAATGATAATTTTGATAGAAAAATACGTAAGGTGGAATAGTTATGATTAACAATGACTAAAGTAACCATCTTATGAAATATGATGATAGTTTGACGCCTAACAAGCTAGGTGGAAGCTTGTGGAGGAAGCGGGTCAAACGGAGCGAGTACGGAAAGAAAAGTGTGGCATGGATGCAAGTAAGTATATCTTACACTAGTCATATATTTTAGAATATTCTTTTGTCGTATTAATTACGTAAAAGACAAATACCTAATTGAGATATAGTGTTCCGGCGTATAGTCGTACGGAACAAGATAATCAAATATGATAAGAAAACATAGTGATGGCTAAAAATGAGTTAAATCGGTAATTCGATCATATTATGACGAATAAAATATGTACTTTTAATGGTTATCATATAAGTTAAATCATAATAACCATTAAGGGCAAAATAGTAATTTGACAATTTGACGATGGTAATTGGTCATTTAGACCAAACGGGTCAAAAGGTGAAATTATCACCCTTTGACAATATCGACTAATGGGTTGTCAAGTTGTATGATTTTAGGAAATAAATAGCACATGGATGCTTACATCGCTATCACTTAGCAGCCACTACGGAAAGGTATTGAAACAGGTCAATTTATTTATCCGAGCCAGGTATGTATAATGATACAACTCATCATGTAGAATTTGGAGTTCTATAAGAGTTAGACAAGGTTAAAACATAGATATTTGGTTATCTTTTAGGTAAACCGAATAAATTTAGTTATGATTATAACGTTTTAGAAACATAATGGTTTCTAAACAAGACTATAGTTAAAAAGTCGGATTTTTGGGTCAAACAAGTACTAAAAGTCTTTCGTCGTAAAAGAAGGACTAAAAATTGACTAAAACGCCCTTGTAATCGAATTTGAGCAAACGAACCATAAAGGTTGTTTTGAAATAAGTGATAGGATGAAATAAATATTTCGAATAAGTATGAAAAGCGAAAGATGTAAAATATTGGTCAAATGACTCTATAAAGAGTCTTTGCCGTAAAATAATGATTTGAAGGGTAAAAATTTGGAATATATAAATCACCACATTGAATCCACCACAAATATAGTTGTGGTGGGAGATTATTTGATAAGAAATGTGGACATAAGTATTTTGAAACGAATGAAAGCAATTTGTGCTTAAATATGCTTAAATACCCTTAACGGGTCAAAATAAGCCTATGAGTGAAAATGGGTTTAAGAAGGTATATGAACCTGTAATTGGAACCTAATATGTTAAACATCATTGAATTAAATAGGTTTATGAGAAATAAGGGTCAAACAAACTTGTTTGTTTGACAAAGAATCGAACGGGTCAAAATTTGGTAAAAAGGGTAATAAGCCGAAGACTTAAAAGTCTGAAATGTTGTTAAACCGAATGTTGGAATTAAACTCCATATGATGGAGGATCAAATTACAATCATGTAGGAAGAAACGGTAGGTCAAACGGATAAGCGGATTGAAAGATACGGAAGTTTTCGTGTCAATAAACGGCAAAATGGAAAGGTTGAATGCAGGGACCACCGTAAGTTACGGTGGAGCTGATTTAGTTACGGTGGTTACCTACTGAAGTACGGTAGGAGATTTGTAATACAGGGGCCACCGTAACTTACGGTGCCCACCGTAAGTTACGGTGGAGGCCAGTTGAAAATCTTTGTTTTGAGGTTAAGAGTTTAACGTTGGGATTCTTTTCCTTCCATTATCATTACCGGATTTGTTTAGACACGTTTTAATCCCCGTATGACTAAAGCATTTCATGTTTATGAAATGTAGGTACATTTTGGATGCCGAAAGACGATCAAGCTCAACGAAGAACCGAACACGATAAAGATTCATGCTTCCGCACATTGCCTTGTCGTAAATCTAAACGACGAATCCGATCACGTTATGTCAAATAACTTATGATTTGTAAAAGTTTTAATAAACCCGTATTTTTATAGCATGTGTAGTCCTAACTATACATCCTATTTTTGATGTTTAAATGTAAAACCGTTAAATAGCAACTAGGGTGTTACAAATAATACAACGATAGTTTTGATAACAATGAACAAAACAAAACTATTGTAGCAAAATGATCTATTTTACATAGTTAAACAAATTGTGAGACTCCACAACAACAGCAACAACTGTACACAGTAAATCCCACAAATAACAAAACTATTGGTAGGGTCTGGAGAAGATGGATGTAGGCTTACGTTACCTCTATCCCTAGGATAAAGATGTTGCTTTTAGATACACCCTCTGCTCAAAACAAACAACAAACAAACAAACCAAGCCATAACACAAGAAGTGCTAACATGGTAAAATACAAACAGATATAATAACATATAGACCTAAATACAAGAAGATAATTACATGAAGAATCCACCTAAAATTAAAGGAAATCTAGGCATCCAAGACCAAACTCATTCAAATCAATACCCACTCTAAAAGTCTTGAACCTTAATCCTACGTCTACACGAACTCCTACACATTTTCTAATTTTTTATGCCCTTAGTTTTTTAACTTGGTTTAAAGTTTTATTTTTTTTTAATTGGGTGCAAGAAATATACATAACTATTTATGAATTGAAAAATATTTTATTTAATTGTTTGTGACAAATCAAGCTAGAAAATAGACTTCTTCTAAACATATTTATACACATATAGATGAAGGGTGAAGTTTAACAATGAAATTCGAAAAGAATTATCTCCTTTTATACCTAAAAGAGACTGAGTCACCTTTGTTTGGAAAGTTCATAATTTTCATTTCTTACCTATTATTGTAATCTAATCTAATTTATTCAATCCTTGTTTACTTCTAAACTCTGATTATTCTTGAAAAAGGATTTACAACCAACTACCGGCAAGTACCGTTAGTCTAGAAGAGGTTGGTCTTTTGAAAAAATATATGGGCCTTTGTTAACCACAAGCCCATAGTTAACTAATTCCATTACCCACAACAAAGTCAAACAAAAAGTTGATTTGCAATGACTGTCAAACAATGGCGATGAAGATGGCTGTCATGAAATAAGGCACGTCTTGCAAAAAGAAAAATAATATATTACAAAGTTTGATGGGGAGAGTAGGTGAGTATTGTTTTTACATATTTTGAGGTTTTTAACCTTACAACTAGAGGTGTCAATTGTGTTGTATTGACAGGTTGATGGTTAACGGGTTATGGGTTGACTGCTTGAAAGGCATAATTCGAAAATTACAAAGGTTTTGATTTGACTCATATTATTATTCATGTCAAAGATCTCAACCCTAACAAGCATACATATAAATTTGGTCAATCCGAACATGACCCGTTAATCCATTTTATAAATAAGGCATACATGTGTGTGATGAGTTATAAGCGGGTTGGATTAAAAAATAAGTAGTATGAATAGTTTTGTATTTAATAATGAAAATCTTGAAAATGGATTGTAAATTAAAAGTATATCTTCAGAAGAAAAATGGTAAACGAAAAACAAAACGAATTATAGGAGTATATATTTTTAAATACTCAAATGGGTTAACGGGTCAATCTGTTTTTATGTGGGTCAATCCAAACCCAGCCCGTTTAGAAAACAGGCTGTGTTGACGACCAACAACCTTTTCTTCGTACCAAATTCAGGTCGTGTCAGAAATTGTCACCCCTAGTTACAATTTTTCTTTTTATAAGAATGGGTATAGGAAATTGCAGTCGCAAGATGTAATAATTCAAAAGTCTAAACCTTTAGGTGGTTTTAAATTTGAAAATTATTGAATAAGAAACTCACGGATGAACAAAACATAAATGTCAAGTTGCCCAAAAAAATAAAGAAATCTACACATCATGTATTCTTTTTCTCTATGACGGTGGTGGCGGTCGTTTGTCGGCTCCTGAAAGTCTTCATTAATTTGTAATTTTGTATAAAAAAGTAAGGCTCAAAACAAGTTGAGTTTGACATAGCTTTCTAATTGTTTGTTGTCTTCCCTTCCAAACAAAGTCGTCTCATCCCAAACGAATCCATTTCTAGCAAATGAGAACACCTTGTAGTGTCTTCGGGGTTAAGCATGTCAAAATGAGGTTTGATGATAGGTCAAAACAGGTTTAGTCAAACTTGGTTAAGTTTGGGCCAATAACATGTTAAGACTTTGGTTCAAGTCAAAATGTATCGACTAGGTTGATTACCTATTAACTTTTTTTTAACAAACTAGAATTGAGACCCGCCGCAATGCGGCGGGGATTCTTTAGTTATAACAAAGTCGATCTAGGACCCAAACGTTATGTTAAACCTGTCAAACGGGAAAAAATAGACGATGTAAAAGCGTTCATCCACACAAGCACGTTACGTCGTGTTAACTCGCAAAATTTAGAACGAAACGTAAAAACGATAAACCAAATACGCATGTTGCAATGTGTTAAGTAACAAAATTTAGAACCAAGCATAAAGCGAAAAATTTGCGGAAAATGAAAACTATAAAAGACCAAAGTTGAAAGTAAAAAAAGTTGTGAGGATAGATTGCAAAAGATAAAAAGTTTTGGGTTAAAAGTAAAAAACACATAATTTTGAGTTAAAAGTAATTTATGAAATACTTTTGGGTGAAATGTAAAAAAATATTTTTTTTGGAAAACCCCCAAAGCCAAGGTTACAATAACTATAAGCATAACCATTTTTTCTTTGAGAAACCCCCAAAGCACACCCCGCGTTGCGGCGAGGCGTAAAACGGTGTCAAATAGTACTAATGCCACACAACCGTCATCAACCACTAACACTGACTCGACCTAGGATCTGCGTGTTGCGACGCACCTGTCAAACATGAAAAAATAGAGGTAAAAACGTTGAACCACACATGCACGTTGCGCCGTGTTAACTTGGAAAATTTGAAAGAAAACATAAAGAAGTTGAACCACAGTCGTACGTTGCGTCGTATTAACTTGGAAAATTTAGAACTATACGTAAAACGAAAATATGCGAAAGATGAAAAGTATAAGTGACAAAACCATTGGGTGTCAGCCTAGTGGCCACCGCACCCCGCAAAAACCGTGGGGACGCAAGTTCGAAACACGGGGGCACCCGGAACTTGTTGTCCACTCGGCTGGGGGACTCACTGCCAGACGGTTATGCGGTAGTGCTGTCTGGGGAGGGAGAACCCTCCCGGGGCTAATGGTACCCTGCACTTACCATAAAAGTATAAGTGACAAAAGTTGTGAAGTTAAATTGCAAATAATGAAAAGTTCCATAAAAGTATAAGTGACAAAAGTTGTGAAGTTAAATTGCAAATAATGAAAAGTTTTGCGTTAAAGTTAAAAAAACAAATTATGTAGGGTCAAAATTACAAAAGGTAAAAAAACCTTTGTATTAAAAGTAAGAAATCAAGTTTTTTTTTTTTTTTTTGAAAAATTCGCAAAGCACAAGGTAGAAGTTGTATTGCATTTTTTTTTTTTTTTTGCTTATTTATAGTAATAAAATAACTTTGTATTACTCTAAACAAAGTTGCTCATAGGAAAACTGTTTGATTATTCACTTTAATTATATTAGTTCGTTTAACTAGTACAAAAAAGTTGTTTTTTTATTTTAGTATCATATGAGATCTTCACCTAATCTTCTTGTTTAATTATATTAGTTTGTTAAACTAGTATATAAAAGTTGTTTTAGATTTTAGTATCATATTACAGGTGGGGCCTGCGTGGGACCGACAATTTTCCTCTTACTATACGAACATTGTTCTCAATTTTATCTTATATGAAGACCGGAGATGCATATTATGAAACCCACATGTAAAACAATAAGTTATGGTTGTTTCTCACCACTAACTTGAACCATAGTGTAAACTTTTTAACAAGGGTAAAATGCCAAAATAGTCCCTAAGTTCAGATTATTTTATCATTGTAGTCTAAAAATGAAATCTTTTGTATTTGGATACTTGAGGTTTATTTTGGTTGTCATTTCCACTCCCCTTTTTTGTTCATTTCCTCGTTTAAATGAATGGTATAATGGTCATTTTATGTCTAACTTTATTTTAATTATAAAACCTAAAAAAACTAAATGAAGGGTATAAGTATAACAAGAAAAAAGACAAAAAAATGGAGTGGTTAGCAGAAAAGGAAGTGGTTAACAGAAATTTATAACCAAGTTTGCCATTTGAATGGAAAACTGGGTTAGAAAATGCAACCTCATGACACAATTACAAAAAGTTTCATTTTTGCTCTGAAGTGGAAAAAATGAAATAAACTCAGAGACCATTTTGATATTTTACTCAATCAAGAATATGTGTTTTGTTTTTAGCTAAAAACCATATTACATTTTGGGAATAAAAGCTAGAAATTTGTGCATGGTTTAAGTCCGTTTTTTACTTTTTTTTTTTTTTTGAACGGCTAATTTCTTTAATCCTCTGTCGTTTGTAGGACTTGAACTCAAGACCTTCCCCTTCCCAATCTAAGTGTTTTAAAGGATTTGCCTTTGCCAATGAACCACCACCCCATTGGTAAGTCCGTTTTTTTATACTTAGAAACCGATAATTTTTTTAATTATCTTGACCAATTGTAGAAAGATGTGGTGTGTGGATCATACAGCCAATGGCCAGGTGTACGTGATGTGTTATTTAACGCGTGGGAATTTATTTGTTGTCTGGTCACGAGTGTGAAAGCAGTGAAAGCAGCCATTGGGTGATGGGTCATGTTGTAGGCGGACAAAAAACAAAAACAGTAGCAAGTCGTTGATCCACCTTAACATTACTTCTTTATATTTTATTTTTATATGCAATTTAAGTAAAAAAAACGTTTGAATCAATATGATCTTTAGGATACACGTATATGTTTCTTCGTACAAACAATCGCTAACAATTAGTGTGTATCATATTGGAACAAATGCAAGGTAACTAGTGGAATTCCCTCACGTGTTGTGACGAGAATTTAATTGACATTATCGGTACAGCACCGACACTTAGTACTGTAATAAACAAAAAGATATACCCCAAAACTAAAGTCGTGATATGCCCAAAAAGACAGTGATACATGATATACGTCGATTGAAAACCATAAAAATGAATATCATAACGATTTCGATAGTATCGATACCAGTATTGATTTGCGGTCGAAATCGACGTTTTACCAATATTGTTGGGACGATGTTTATTCTGTTCGTAATAGTACGGAAATTATTATAGTTTATAGTACAAAAATAGTCATTGTGTAGAGAATATTACTTCGTTTTCAATGAAATGTATACCGTAAACCATAAAAACTGTAACACCCCGAAAACGGGTTTGGTAATCAAACCCCGTTAATACTAAAAGACGGGTAAAGTACCGTTAGTGGTAAAAATTTACCCGGTGAGTAATTAGGATTTTTTAAATAAATAAACCTAATATTTAACAAAAAGTTAAATAAAGACCTATGGATAAATAAAGTTTATAAAAGGCCCGAATTAACGGGACCTAAAATAAACTCAGTCGTAAATTTCTCCGAACCCACTAAATTAACTAGGAATATTTAACCTAGTTAATAAGTGAGAATAGTGTTAGAAATAGTTAGGTTGTGGTCTACTTAATAACTAACCAAACATGAGGAACCAAATTGGATATCTTGAAAATAGATTTATAAAAAAATAAGAAATCAAACACACACACATGGTGTGTGCGTACGTGAGAAGAGCCAAAACCCTAACTCAATCCAATTCAGCAAATTGAAGGTCGATTTCAGTCCTAAATAAATGCATGAACACGGATTAATAATCACCCGAGCTAGGGGATCATAAGGTATGTAAAAATTTGATGATTTGTAAAGTTGTAAAATTTGAGTAATCTTCATAATCGCGAATTATGTATGGATTAGAGAGGCTATGGCTAAATTAGTGTTGTATGATTGCTTAGAAACAAAACCCTGAGTGAAAAGTTTACATAGGTTGCTATGATTTGAATAATTTGATGATTTGCTACACTTAGACAAGTGGGTTTCGATTATGTAGTGAAGATGATGATATACACATACTTAAAATCATCATATTGGATAGTAGAAGCAAAGTACTTGAACAAAATTGTAAGATTTAGTGTATGTTCATACAAGAATTGAAATGGGTTTTGTGGGAAGATGATGAACACTAGATTTATGATCATCAATTTGATGTTATTCGATTTCCATAAAGTAAGTCTAGGTGTGGTTATGCATGCTAGACATAAGAACTTGTGAATGATGTTAAAACTTGGGTAAATAACTAGTTATGAAAATTGATTGTTGATTTTATAGAATATGCCCACAAGGTGTTTGTTAAAATGCCTAAGTGAATTTATATGTTGAAATTACGAATGAAACACGTAATTGCCTTGTTTGACTAATTACGTGAAATATGGGTTAAAACGGGTTCTAATCATAATGTTGATTTAACTTAATTGTGCCTATTGTATGATTTAAGGTAGTTGACTTTTAAAAGTCAAACTAACCAATGATAAAGTCGAATAGTAGTTTCGACATAGAAAATACGTAAGGTGGAATAGTCGTGAATTGAAATGACTAATCTAACCACCTTGTGAATGATGATAGTTTATCGCCTAACGAGCTAGGTGGAGGCTTGGGAAAGAAGCGGTCAAACGAATCAAGCACTAGAAGAAAAGCGTATTCGGATGCGAGGTAAGTAGAGCTTACGCCCCTTCACATTATTTGCAAAAATTACTTAATTTCAAGTATTGTATATGAATGCTAATAAGTGGTTGGTATACGATGTTCCGACACGATTCAATGAGATTCGGAACAAGGGAAAATGGTAAGAAATCGTGAATTATGGTAAAAGGGGTAAAAAGGTAAATTAGTCATGTAATGACGAACAAATAAAAACGGTTTTAAGTAAAATAAGTTTAAGGGAAAACCGGGATAGGTTTAAAGGGATGAAATGGTAACTAAATACCATCTCATATGGATAAATGGTCAATTAGACTAAATGGGTCAAATGGTGTTGTTAACACCATTTGACAATTACATTTGACAATCGCTTGTTGAGTTTTGTAATCACAGGAAATAACATAAGTATGCGTTGCTTTAACTAGAAAGATTTAAAGCAAAAGTTATGTAAACGGGTCAATACCTTGACCCGAGCCAGGTACGCATAAATAAGCTTTTAGTTAAACATACAAATCTTGGTCAAATATTTAGCGAAAGTCTTTCGTCGTAAAGTGAGGGACTAAAGTTGACCAAAACACCCTTGAAGGGTATAATGGGGCAAACGACACATAGGGGTTATTTTGGAACTTGCATTAAGATTATAGAATCATTAAATATGAATAAAAGTTATATGAATACACATTTGCGGGTCAAATGCACAAAAATGGTCATTTGCGTAAAATGACCAACCGATGAGTAAATTTGGGATAACAGGTTAGTTATATTAAATCCACCACAAAAATAATTGTGGTGGAACATAAGCAGATATTTAGATGTGACATTACGAAGTATTGAAAAGAAAAGAGCTAGTTTTAGAACAAAATGCATAAAAGATCCCCTAAACGGGTCAAAATGAATTACGCGCGTAACTTGGGTGTTTGCCGCGTAATTCACAAAACTTATGAATCCAAGATAGATATTTTGAGTTAAATACCTTGGTCTAAGAATTATGATTAACTAGAAACAAGTTTGGAGGTCTTAAATACAAACGGGTCAAAATGTGGATTTTTAATAATAAACCGAATGCTTAAAAATTTAGAATTTTATTAGTTTGAATGTCGGATATAAATTCCACGAGATGGAGAATCAAATTACGATCATGTAGGAAGAAACGGGAGATCAAACGGATACGCGGATTGAAATGTAACACCCTTGCTAGTTAAATACAATATTTTATATAAGTTTCGTAAAAAAATGCATGTTTATACGATTACACGTAAGTATGTCAATACGAGTTTACTAAAACTTTTACAATTTAAAAGTTTGAACAACTTAATGTAATTGAATTCGTCGTATAAAAGGTACGACGAAACGCCGCGCGGAAGCTTTTAACTTTATCGTGTTCGGTTCTTCTTCGAGCTTGATCTTCATTCGGACACTCTTGGCAATCACCTATGATCAAAACCAACTTAAAAGTTAGTTTTGATAGTTAAATAACAAGTTTAAACAAGTTATATGGGTCAAACAAACAAAATTAAACGTTTTTCATGTTCAGGGGGGGCTAGGCGTCACGCCTAGGGGCTAGACGCCCCACCTAGCCCCCTTTTTGGCAGAATGTTTCTTTTATGTTGCTGTACATACCCAGCATGACCCGATTTCACGGAAACGAGCATAACTCTCTCGTTTTTTATCCGTTTTACCCGATTCTTTTTCCTACACGTCCGTAATTTAATTCTCCATCATATGGAGTTAAAATCCAACATCCATCATAATAAATTTTGAGACTTCTAAGCCTTCGACTCGTTACCTTTTTATCGACTTTTAACCCGTTTATGCATTTTATCAAACAAACATATTTGTTTGATCTTTATATCACATACACTTCTTCAAATTAAGGTTATCTACCATATTAGGTTCTAATCACAGGTTTATTACACAATTTAAACCCATTTTCGCTCGTATGCTTATTTTGACCCGTTAAGGATATTTAAGCACTTTAAAGCTTGAAATCGCTTTCATTCATTTCTAGCATCTTATTCCTACATTTCTTATCAAGTAATCTTCCACCACAACTATATGTGCGTTGGATTTAATGTGGATATTTATATGTTCCGAGTTTTACCCCTCAGATTATTATTTTACGGCAAGACTCAAATAGAGCCATTTGACTAACGTATTACATCTTTCAACTTCTACACTTATTCTAAGTATTTATCTAATCATGAAACTCGTTTCCAAACAATCTTTAAGGGTTGTTTGTTCAATTTAGCCTACAAGGGCGTTTTGGTCAATTTTGGTCCTTCTTTTACGACGAAGGACTTTCAGATACTTGTTTGACCCAAAAATCCGGTCTTTTAACTATAACCTTGTTTAGAAACCATTATGTTTCTAAAACACTACATTTATAACTTGAATTATTCGGTTTATCTTTAAGATAACCAAATATCCAATTTGACATTTTTAACTCTTAGAAAACCTCAAATTCTACATGATGAGTTGAATCATTACTCAAACCTGGCTCGGATCAATGTATTGACCCGTTACGATACCTTGCCTTAGTGGCGCTAAGTAATAGCGATGTCATCATTCAATCGATATTTATTCCTGTAATCATGCAACTCGACAAAACATTAGCCGATATTGTCAAAGGGTGATATTTTCACCTTTGACCCGTTTGGTCTATATGACTGTTTACTTTTACGAGATGGATTTATTATCATCTCGTCTACATTACTTGTACCGGTTTACACCGTACGGTCAATTTACTTATAAATCTATTTCTTGATTATTTTGACCCATTTATATCTTACGCCATAAAGTGTCCTTCAAAACTAACGGTTATCGTCAACGAGTGACTACATTGTCGTTTTACCCTTATTAATTGTATTGATTTACCTTATAAGGTAAGTCATTCAAAACTCGTTATTTATTAATCATTACATGACTAAATGACCTTATTAGCTCTTTTTAACCATTCAACATGGTTTATCATTATTGTCTTTTGTTCCGAACCTCGCATGTCGGGTCGAAACATCATAAGTCAAATGTGACTTTTGATTATTCAAAATCTATAAAACCAATAGATATCAAGTAAAAGGTGTAAGTTTTGACTTACCTCACATCCGAATTACGCTTTTCTTTTCTCACTTGCTTCAATCGACCCACTTGCTCCCCAAGCTTCACCTAGCTTGTTAAGCGCCAACTATCATTCATCATTCACAAGGTTGTTATATTAGTCATTCTAAATCATGACTTTCACACCTTATGAATCTTCGACTACTTTTCTTATTGAACTAAATCATAAATCATGAGTTTAATTCTTGTGTCAAAACCCATTTCTAATCACTTATGAACTCTTAACAAAAATCTCTAATTTGTTCAAGTAGTTCATTCATATGAATTAATATGATGTTTATACACATTAATACAACATCAATTTCATCAAATCAACAAAACCCACTTAGCTCATACTTGGTTATTTGGATTAATCACTAGTTTATGGCACAATTTTACAAGTTTGCATCTAGGGTTTGTTCCTAGACTTGTACCCACACTAATATCACTATAACATTGAACATTCATGCAAGAATTTCGTTCATGCAAGTTCATCACAATTTCGAAATATTACTAAACATCAAAATTCAACATACCTTGTGATCCCCTAAGCTTGGTGATCACGATTTTATTAAAAGACCCAAATTCTTGGCTTGATTTCTCCTTGATTTTGACCAATTTTGTGGATTTAGGGTTCACTTGATGGAACCCCTTTTGGCTCCTGGGAAATGTCAACCAAACACACACTTGAAGTGTGTGTTTTGGTGTTTTGTTTTAATTAAATAAAACTATTTTCAATTTTGTCATGTTTAGTCCCCTCACTTGTTCAACTTTTTATAAAGAGTATTATTAATCAAGTTTCATTGGCATTTTAACAACATTTAATTAACTAGGTTGATATTCCTAGTTACTTGGCGGGTTCGGGGAAATCACATCTTGTTTTTACTTTAAGTCCCATTAACTCGGGCCTTTTATATACTTTGTTTCCTCAAAGTATTTATCCTCCTTTTAATTAATATTAGATTTATTTATTTAAATCCTAATATCTACCGGGTGAATTTTTACCACTAACGGTATTTTACCCGTCAGTAATATTAACGGAGTTTGATTACCAAACCCGTTTTTGGGGTGTTACAGAAAGATACGAAAGTTTTCGTGTCAAAAACGGCAAAAAGGAAAGGGACTGATACAGGGGCCACCGTAACTTACGGCGCCCACCGTAAGTTACGTGGGGCTGAAATTGTTACGGTAGTTGCCTACTGAGTTACGGTGGGGGAATTTTCATACAGGAGCCACCGTAACTTACGGTGCCCACCGTAAGTTACGGTGGATGCCAGTTTGTAGACCTTGTTTTTTGATCAAGAAATTAACGTTTGGATTTCCTTCCATTATCAATATCTTGTCTTGTACCGTTATTTAAACTATCAATACTAACATTTAAGCTGGTTTTGATCGTAGGTGAATGTCGAGAGTCCCGGATGAAGATCAAGCGTCGAGCAAGAACCGAACACACGTTAAATGAAGCTTCCGCAAGTTATTTCGTCGTTATTCTAAAACGATGAATTAAATTACACTATGTTGTTTTGCTTCAAGTTTAGAAAAGTTTTAATAAACCCGTATTTTAGCATGAATGTTTAAATATAAATACTCAGTAATTTGTGATTATTTACGGAAATCGCTAAATTAATTTATGGTTGTTACAAAAACGAATACTGATACCACTACTGTAGTTGATCGAAAGGTATCTGTTTATTTAATCACGGTAAGAAAATCAATTATATTTGACTCGTTTGTTTTTTAACAAAATTTATATCTAAATGTAGATAAACATAAACATTTCGCAACGGTACATTCAGAATTTTATAAAATATTTGATCAGTATTTTATTATTTTATAAGAATAACGAAAAAAAGGTAAACGATATCAATTTATATATATAAAAAATAAATGTAAGGTGTCTTTAATAACATGTACGTTTGTGTTTCGATCACTTGTACGTTACTACTCCGTTTTGAAAAATTTATATGGAGACGTGGATAAAAATAGGCACATTACAATATTAAAAATTGTAAGAGAAAAACAAAAATTGCTCAAAATTACTTAAAATAATAAAATAATCAAAATTTTAAAAATTTAAAAAATAATAAATATTAAAATTAGTTGTTTATGAATTGTCTAAATGTGTGTTAGATATAGAGTAATAAAGTATATTTATCATTTTTCTAGTTTACTTAAACATATTTTTAGAGTGTGTGTATATGTTATTATTATGTGACGAAAGATTTGACTAGCTAGGACAAGGGGATCCTCTTTCCGCACTTTTGTTTTTTATTGTTGCCGAACTACAAGTACCAACTGTATCGTATTGGTGGTCCAAATTTATTCTCTCAAAATTTATATTATTTATTGTTTTAAAGGTCGAAAGTACAATAATATATCATTATCTATTGTTAACCTTGAGTAAATGATTGTTTAGTTATAAAAAATGATGAGTGGTCGAAACCATGCCGTTTGGAATCATCCACATCTTTGTAACATATCACAAAATAAATCATAAAAATGTATTTTCGTGTAATTAATTAGAAGCATGAAGAGATTAGTTATAATAGTTGGTTAATTTGGTATATTTATCGCTTGTAAGAGCGTAAGCAAAGTTCTCTTCCTTTTCAAACCATTTAATTAATTATAAAAGTTAGCGGCTTAATGACATTTTATGATAACAAGTCATTTTGGGTGACAATGAGTTTTTTTTTTTTTTATAATATTTTACATAATTCACTGTTTTGGACTTTAATTAGTCTAATAAAACCCAGATGGATCTTTATAGCCCTAATGGGTTATAGGTTAGAGCATCTCTAATGCCTCTTCTTTCAAACGTTTACAAACACGTCACGTCAAATGTTAAATCAGATTTTCAACCATTCTTCTCGGGTGAGAGAAACCCACTCCATTCTAATTGCTCTCGTTTAGAATCTAAATGACGAGGGGCAAACGTCAAAACAAACGACTCCTTCAATGTGGCCATCCCCTTTTTGGAAGTCACCTAAGTGTCCGCTTTGATGCATTAAAAACGCTCTTAAAGTAAATTATACATAGACACGTATCCTAAAAGGGGTAAAAGGTAGCATTTATTTTTGAAAATCTAAACATGTGAAAGTGTTGCAAAATAAATTGTCTATCTTGAGTTTGAGGACCACTTTGAATCTATTGACGTACTGGACCACATAAAGGGTCCTGTTGGATAATTTTTCCACGTGATAGACATAACGTCCAACGGCTTTTCTAAACTCAAAAAGGTAAATGACTCGATTAAAAAATTAATAATAAAATCCACATAGAGAAATGAAAATCCGAATTGTAGTAAACTTTCATATAAACAATTGGTTTGAGCCATAAATTCTCAACTTCACGTGTATCTCCTGGTTTCAGTCAAGTCACGTTACAACTGGAAACAAGTTAAACCAACCCACCACAACTTGTGTATAATTTTCCCTCCTAAAATCTCAATCAAATCGAAGCTTCCTACCACTAGCACTTTCTTTGTTTTCTTTTAAGTTTTAACATGTGATATCTACACCATCCATGATCTCATCAACACTTGCAAGCTACCTACCTACCACTTTTGTGCCTGATTTTGTTGAGCCATTCTTCCTGAAATCGCCGCGGCTATTGCGGCTTTGAAGCTCGGGTCTTTTGTCAGAGAAGAAGCCATTTGATCTACAAGAAACTTTTGAAACTCGGGTGTGTCGATTCTTCGGTTATTACCACCAACCTTGGCTTCATCACAAGGGATAGTAGGTGGTTTGGGTGGTGTGGTTAAGTCTAGAGTGATGGTAGGTCCGGATGAACCAAGTGTAGTGGTTGCAACCGGCCGGTGGTTCAAGCCTGAACTCGCTTGCTCTTGTTTCGATTGGTTTGGATGGTTGTGCTCTCCTTCATAAGTTGCCACCAAGATTGATTGATCCTCAACACTTCTTTGAACCTGATTGAAACAAGATTATATAGAAAACGAATTAGAATTCGCTACGAAAACGATATCATATGTTTGTATATGAAGACATTAGGGGAGAATTTTGCACCTTCTTTTTTACTGGGCATGTTGGAGCATGAGAGCATTTGAAATAAGCTCTAGGAGAAGGGTTGTCTCTTGTGACCTTTTGTCCATATTTCCTCCATTGATATCCATCCTTCACCAACTGTATACAACAAATATATAACATTTATGATATATTCTTTAACTAAAGCTATGAAGTACTAAGCATTAGGTTCTTAATGGTATCTTTCTTGAGATAATCGTCAACATCTTATAATCAAAAGCTTCCAAAAACTGGAATATTTCCCATATTTCTATGGTATGTAATAATAATATCATGTCTAGATAACATGATACTCAATTACAACTTGACACGTTATATCGTTACATAATCCTATAATGTTAGACGAGTTTATTATCTAATATGAGTATTAGGATAGTCAAAAATATTATTCACTAATAAAGTTTTTTCGCAATATGAAACTTTTCAGGATAGATGCAACAATCATGCAAAGTTAATAAAGAGAAAATTATTCATAATAGATGGAATGAAGAGGACTTACGAGGCCGGTATCTGAAGCTTCGGTACGAACACAAACCCGAGAAATCTTGGCCTTGATGTGTTGTTGTTGTTCTTGTATAGGTTTCTTACAAGAATCTTCATCACTTGAACTGCTTTCAGAAACTCCCCTCTCATTGGGTTCCAGCTTCCGTTTCTTCGAGTTGCTATCAGACGAATTAGCCGGATTCTTGTTCATGTAATCAGCCAACTGTTTTTGCAAAGCATTGTAGTTCTCACACATGACAGTCAACATCTCAGTTAGCTTCTTGTTTTCTGCACTCAGCCTATTCAATTCCTCCACCAAAGCACCAGCAGCCTGCTCATATGTATATAAGTTAGAGAAATAAAGAAATATGCATCTAGGGAGATAAATGGAAGTTATATTATATATTTATGTATACCTCATCATTAACAGGTGACAACTTCAATCCCAGCTCAATGAATGAGTTGTTCTGAGCTTCTTGTTTCTGTGAGTCAAAATCAAGAAACCTTGTAAGCTAAAGAAAACTGAAACACATATGTTGTAGATATACATATATACATGGAACATGGAACATGTGTATATATGCATATATTGTAAGGACTTACTGGAACTAAAGAGAGGAAGTGGGTAGGATTTGAGTTGAGATCCAAAGAAGTATCAACCAAGCTTGTGTATTCCATTGAAAGAAATCCCTTTAATTTGCAGTAGATTGATCTTGTAGTAGTTTTGGTATATAAATAAAAGTTATCTAGAGAAAGTTATTGTGGGATTGTTGAAGGTGAACTGAAGAACTCAATGAAAGAAAAGGAAAGGAAAGAGTAGAATATATAGATAAGGAGGGGGAGGCAAGTTGGGGCAGGGGGAAGAAAAGAGGAAGGTGCCAACTGCCAAGATGTGATTATGGTCAAGATGGGAGATAGGGTATATATAATGCATTGAAGTTCAATATTTAATAATTAGCTTCTACTTTGTATTATTACATGTGTTTTTTTTTCTTAGTAACAAACATTTATCTTTGTGGTCTAGCATTTAATTTTCATTTAACTTATATTGGTCAAGATCATTTCTTTGTAGACTCTTACCTTTAACTTTTCTACTTATTTGTGTATTTGAGATTGGTAGTTTCTCAAGGCCGGAACAATATTCATACAGGCTGCTTTACTAGTTTATTAGTATTTTTTTGAGTTTAAAATCTGGTTTACATTATAAATATCTTAAGTAAGAGTAAACCTTAATTTTCGTCTCGATGATTTGTACAAAATAACACTACTAGTCCAATATCTTTTTTATATTTATCATCGAATAATTTCATATTTGAGCCAGACAACTTAAGACCATTTGTTTTTCTCCTAAACTAATATGAAAAGACAAAAAACACCTCTATAATAATAAAAAAACTAAATATATATATGAGAAAAATGCAATTTGTGTCCTTGTGCTTTCCGTGCGGAGTCAACTTTAGTCCCTGCAACGAGATTTTGGATTGGTGAGTCGGGCTTATGAAAAGAGCAATGATTTAAGTTTCTGGAACTAACTCCGTTGGTTTTTGACGTTAAAAAAATAAGTGAAAAGACTATTTTACCCTTGATCTTTATTGTGAAAAATCATATTTACCCTTGATTATCTTCCTCACCACCATCTACCACCACCAACACCATCATCTACCACCACCCCAGCACCATCCACCGCCATTTCTGACTACACCGTCTCCGACAACAATCCAGACCAACGGCTAGCACCAGCTCCATAAACTCAATTCCGGTTCACCGGTTTTGACATTACAACCCAGACCAACGTCTAGCACCAACTCCAGCTCACTCGGATTGGTTCCGGGTCACAATAATAATAAACAAAAATTCTAAAATCTACAACCTATAAATCTAAAAGTGAAAACCTAAAATCTCATATTGTAGAGTTAGATGAGACGGTTCCAATACAGCTTGAATGGGGTCAATCGGAGTCTTTTTGATACCCTTTGTATAACTTCTTATTTATATGACACTTTGTATTTGATCCTAAACCATATATTATAATACATATAAGAATGTCAAAAAAGATAAATTTTACATAACTTTAGGAATTTTGGTAATACAACTTTTAAAACATATGTTAGAATCATTGTCGACTCTAAAAACCAATTAATTCGCACGATTTTTAAATGCTTATAGTTTCTCATACACTAATTTTTTTATATAAAAAAAAATACATCATAAAATGAGTATTTTACTTTATTTTATTTTAGAATAGAATTATTGTAGATTTTTTTAATTTAAAAATATTAATATGTTAGTTGATTATCAGTGTTTATGTTCTCCGCTGTGTTACGCAAACTCTCCTCTAGTGCGAGGATATAAGGGTGAGCGGGGCACCAGCGGTGACCCCATGCGGTGACCCAAGTCCCCGCTAGGGAACACCGCCGCCATCCCTGCGGTGAGGCAAATCGGGGACCCAAGTCGGTGTGAGTTCACCGAAGAAGAAATACGGAGATGGTGGGGTCAGCCTCTGTTTCAATCAATGAAATATATATTTTTTTTTTAATAAAAAAATAATTCACCTAAGAGGGGAGTGCCGCCATCAAATTGGGGTGCGAGGGGAGTTGACGTGGCATAACCTGATTGGGTGTGCGTAAGAGAGGGGACTCCCCTCTTAGGGGAGTGCCCCCCTCACCCTAATAACTTGCTTTAATTAAAACCTCACCCTAATAACTTGCTTTAATTAAAATGTTTAGCATGAGAGGGGAGTCCCCCCTCACCCTAATAACTTGCTTTAATTAAAATGTTTAGCATGAACAAAAGGAAGTGAGATAATAAGTAGTAGATACTAGAAGTCTTGTCGGCTATTGTTAAAGAAGTCTTTGTAATTAGTCAAAGTCAAGCCCACCATTGACAACGTTACTCGTGATGTCTACAACTACCCACCCTTTTTATTGCAATTCAGATCGTACCATACCAATATAAGTTATAACTAGGATTTTGATCCGCCGTGCGTTGCGGCGGCGTCGAAAGTTAAAATAACGATGAAAAAAATATAGTTCGCCATCGAATGAAAAAAGTGTTATATTTAACCCACTCGCTTTCGAACATAGTTTACGAAAACATATTATATTTGACCAAACTCGTTTCAGGAAAAAGTTTAAGTCAAAACGTGAGACGTTTACGTTGAAACGTGAATTTAAACCGACAGGTACGTCAAAACTGGCATACGCCACTCGTTAATGTGTGGCACCTTAGTTGTTTATAGCTGACGACATCATCATCATACTCAGTAAATCCCACCAATAGCAAAACAAAGGTAGGGTCTGAGGAGGGTAAGATGTAGCCGGCACGTTATGTAATGTGTTAGCTATATGAAAACACGTGTTTTGACGTATCCGATCTAACTCGGTGTAACCTATATAAGCATTGCGCTTACAGTGTACGATGACGGCATTAACATGTAATACCCGCACGTAACATTACACGTTTTTGTACTTTATTACACACAGTACATTCATGACATTAACGTCATTTGAAATAAATAAAAAAGAGTATGTCTCAGTCGTTGCGGCGTAAAGTTGCAACAATATTTTCAACAACCGTGTAAAATCGTAAAAGTAATTTAGACATTAACATGGTTAAACATAGATAAAAAAAAGTATTGTAATGTATGACACGCTACGGTCTAAAATCGTAAAAGCAATTCAAAGAAAATGAGACGTCAAATTATAAGTAGAAAAGGTTGACGAATCAAAGTTATCAATTACCAAAAATTAGACGTGAATTTTTAACTTACTTAAAGAATAGGGGGTGTAGGTGTCAATTTAAAAAGTGTAAGGACCAACTTGTATTTTTAAAATCTAGTATATAAATATTAAACTATTTATAAGTAATCTATACTATATAATAAAAGAAACCACTTTGGAGACACTTGTCATCATATTAGCCCATCTCTTATAGATAATTATTATTTTAGAAACCACTTTGGAGACACTTGTCATCATATTAGGCCATCTCTTATAGATAATTATTATTTTAGTTAAATATTATCTAATTAATTATAGATAACTCTTCTACTAAATATTATTTAATTTAATATTTTATATTATAGATTACTCTCCTACTAAATATTTATTAGTTTAATATCATATGGATAATTATTATTTACTTTAATCTCCATCTCATTTATAATATTATTTATTTAAATTAATTATATTTGAACATTTTTTTAAGTTTGGTATCAAATAGATTTTACGAAACTTAAAATAAATTTAAATAATATTATTTATCATTTATACATTTACAAAGTTTTAAATAAAGGGTTAAATTTATTGAGACTTCGTTAACAAATTTTACAACAACAGAATAATCTAATTTTATCACGAACCCCAAACTTTGTATTAATATATTAAATATTTTTATTTTTACTATACAAAATTACATTTACTCGACCCATGTAATACATGAGGTTTTTTAAAATATAACTTTTTATTATTTGATATATAAAATTAGATTTATTAAATTCGTACAATACACGGGGTTTTTTTAAGGATATATTTTTTTATTATTTAGTACAGAAAATTACATTTATTCAAACCGTATAATGCGCATATTTTTTAAAATGTATTTTTTATTATTATTTGGTATATAAAATTACATTTATTAAACCCGTGTAATAAATGAGATTTTTTAAAGATGTATTATTTTATTATTTGGTAAACAATATTACATTTATTCAACTCGTGTAATATACGTGGTTTTAAAGATATAACTTTTTTATTTGGTATATAAAATTACATTTATTCAACCCGTACAATATGGTTCTTATAGATATAACTTTTTATTATTTAATATATAAAATTATATTTATTCAACCTGTACAATAAATGAGGTTTTTAAAGATATATTGTTTTATTATTTAGTATATAAAATATATAAAATTTATTTATTCAACCCCGTGTAATACATGGGGTTATAACCTAGTTAATTTTAATAAATCAAAGTAACATGTGAGTATGATGACATAAAATTAAAACTCATTTGAGAAAAAGGGAGGAATCACATAATAATAATAAAACACCATACCTCAGTTGAGAAAAAGAAAGATTAAAAAGAAAAGGAGGAGGAATCACATGATACTACCAGTTTAAGAAAAAAGAAAGACTCAGGGAGTCGAACTCCGGACCTCCGGTTTAGTTTAATGCGCAGCAACCACCAGAACAGAATCTACTTTTGATACCTTATACTCAAATATTGTTTATATAAAATGAAAGGCGGTGGTTGTGATGTGACACCACCGACTTTGTACTTTAAGTTATTGTATAATGTATAATATGGTTTTAAATGCGTTTCTATTTTCACTCTCTTCCCTCGTTTACGCGTCTCATTTTTACATGTAAATAGCATAACTATGTATGCGTTGCGGCAGGCATTTGGTTTGTATCAGTTTAGTTTGTTACAGTTCAATATGATACTGATATTGATATAGCAACCGAAAAAGAGATACATCGATAGAAAACCAAATAAACAAATATCGGTATCAGTACAGATAATATCAATACCACTGTCGATGTTATTTGCTCAAAATCGGCTTAGTTATTCTTTTCTATGTTTTACATTTTGGTCTAATTTTTATGAGTTAACACGTCGTAACGCGCGTTTGTTGTTAAATGTTTTTACACGTTTAGTTTTTATTCGGTTTAACAGTCCCGCCACAAAACGCGGGTCCTAAATATTACTTCGAAACAATTACCACTTTTTTCTATAAATGAAATTGTGTGTGAACTTAGGAAAAGAAAATAGATTCCATCTGTAGGCATTAAGAGCATGTTTGGGATTGTTTTTTGAAACAATTTATTGACTTAATACTGTTTGGATAAATGAAAATGATTTTTAAAAATAACTTTTTGCATAAGGGGGAAAATCATTTTGAATAGTTAGGAAATCCTAGCTTTTTAAAACTCCTTTTAAACTTTTGAAGAAATAATTACAAAATGCCCTAACCTAACCCTTTTATATGAATAAGCTAAGTCAAACACCTTTTATAAAATAACTTATTGACTTATTGATTTTTCCCACTACATAAGCTAATACAAACTAGGGATGGCAATCAAACCCGAACCCGCTGGGTAAACCCGAAACCTGACACATTTGGGACGGGTTTGGGGTCGGTTAATTGGGTTTGGGACGTGTTTGGTAATAGTTTTTATTTTTTTCGCGGGTTTGGGATTTAGTGATATATCCGTTTACCCGACTCAATTACCCGATAAAGTGTACTCGTTTACCCGATTGTATACCCGATATAATTTCTTTTATATTATTAAATATGTATATATATGATACATCCATTTTTTACACATATAGGTATTCTATTCCGTGTACATTTTAGTTATTTGATATATATTTTTATAATGACAATACAAAATGTAGCCGGTTAGTAGTTACCCGATAAATATCCAATGGGTTTTGAGACGAGTATACCCAACGAGTAATCTTTTTAAGTTAACGGGTTTACCCGAAACCCACGGGTATACCCGATACCCGATGGGTATTTACCCGCTAGAAACCCGACGGGTTTTGGGACGAGTTTGGGACAGGCTTATCTAACCGGGTTTGGGTTTGGGATTACCTAAACCCATCCCAAACCCGACCCATTGCCATCCCTAATACAAACACTTTTTTTATAAAAAAAACTCTTTTGAATAAGCTATTATAAGTCAATAAGTGTTTTTGCCAAAAGAAAGTCCTTTTTAAGTTAAACTAGAATTACGATCCGCCGCAATGCAGCGGGGATTCTTTAATTATAACTAAGTCGATTTAGGACGCGCACGTTATGTTGAACCTGTCAAACGGGAAAAAATAGACGATGTAAAAACGTTCACCCACACAGGCACGTTGAGTCGTGTTAACTCGCAAAGTTTAGAACGAAACATGAAATATGCTAAACCATAGACGCACGTTGCGATGTTTTAAGTCACAAAATTCAGAACGAATCATAAAGCGAAAATTTTGCGGAAAATGAAAACTATAAAGGACCAAAGTTGAAAGTAAAAACGTTGTGAGGATAGATTGCAAAAGATAAAAAGTTTTGTGTTAAAAGTAAAAAAAACAAATAGTTTTGAGTTAAAAGTAATTTATGAAATACTTTTGGGTGAAAAGTAAAAAATCAATTTTTTTTTTTTTTGAAAAAGCCCCAAAGCCAAGGTTACAACAACTATATGCATAACCATTTTTTCTTTGAAAACCCCCCAAAGCCAAAATTACAACTCATAAGTAAAAAAAATCAAAGTGGTTAAATCACAAAAGATGGAAACGTTTGATTTAGAAGTAAAAAAATCAAATTAATCAAAGGGGGTTAAATTACCAAAGATTAAAACTTGAGTAAACTGCCATTTTGGTCCCTGTGATTTGGTCACTTTTGCCATTTTAGTCCAAAACTTAAACTTTTTTGCATCTGGGTCCCTGTGATTTCAGTTTTATTGCCATTTTGGTAAAAAAAATGAAATCATGTCATATTTATCTTATAAAATCCTGCAATTTTGTCATTTTCCTCAAGGGTAAAATGGTCATTTCTTTTTTGTAAATAAATACCAGATTTTATAAGACAAATATGACCTGATTTGCCCCTAAGGAAAAGGACAAAATTACAGGATTTTATAAGATAAATATGACCTGATTTCATTTTTGGACCAAAATGGCAATAAAACATAAACCACAGGGACCCAGATGCAAAAGGTTTGAGTTTTGGACTAAAGTGGCAAAAGTGACCAAACCTCAGGGACCAAAATGGCAGTTTACTCTTAAAACTTTAAACTCAAATTGTCAAAGATTAAAACTTTATGTTAAAAAGGAAAGAAAGATTAAAAATTTTAAACTTAAATTGTCAAAGTTTAAAATTTTAGGGTAAATTGTCAAAGATTAAAACTTTAGGGTTAAAAAGGAAACAAAGATTAGAAGTTTAAACTTAAATTGTCAAATATTAAAACTTTAGGGTTAAAAAGGAAAATTTTTAATTTTTTTTGAAAGACTCTCAAAGCCCAACTTACAACACATATATGCACTAACATCTTGCTTATTTATAGTGTTTAATAAGCAATCCCAAGCACCCCCTAAGTTTAGAGTTAAATGTCATTTTAGTCTCTGTGGTTTAGGCCATTTTGTCAGTTTAGTCCAAAGGTTTGAAACGTTGCAATTTTAGTTCAAATAGTTTTAAACGTTGCCATTTTAGTCCATTTGGTTAACTCTATCCCTTTATTATGTTAATTAGAAGGGCATTTCGGTCATTTTATATGTAATTCTGTTAACTAGAAGGGCAATTCGACCATATTAAATGATCGAACTACCCTTCTAGCTAACATTAAAAATGGACGGAGTTAACCCAATGGACTAAAATGGCAATGCTTAAAATTATTTAAACTAAAATGACAACATTTCAAACATTTGAACTAAACTGAAAAATAACACAAACCATAAGGACTAAAATGGCATTTAACTCCTAAATTTAATACTTATCGTCTCATAAGATAAGTGATTTTGAGTCCGGCCCCACTAACTTCATCAATTTTGTCCCGACTTTTCATTAAATGATTTATCCGGTTTGAATAATATAAGCTTAATTAGTAACCAATGAACTATAACTATTAAATATATTTGAAATTATGCACATGGAAGGAGCCACAATATGTCTATTTATTATTACATGAGGTATTGACCTACACCTTTATGTATATCCTTTCAACCATTTTTTATCCACCGTTCTCATGGGCCGACATCCAGTTTTGCACTTTTATTTTATTCAATAAATACAAGGGCCGTACATTCATTTTGTTCGAGAAAATATAAAAAAATACATATAAATCATTTGAAAACATAATAGCTTTTTAATCGAATAATCGATGTAAAATATTTGTTGATAACATTTTAGACACATAACGACTTTATCTTTTTTAAGTATTTATTATAGGGTTTTTAGTTTCGATAAAAGAGGATTGAGCACCCGAAACACGGGAACATAACCCACTAGTGTCTATAGTTATTGAACCAATGAAATATTACGCACGTATGACAATGGATAAAACATTAATGAATTAAAAATTTAAATGATATTTTGAAGAAATGAGTTGAATTGGAAACTTTACACTAAGTTTAAAATATAGAAGGCTAACATTTTGAGATAACAAATCATTATTTGAATGAGGTTTCGATACGAATGGGATTAACATATAAATGGTTCTTAAAATAAGAAGTGAAAAGGAGATCTTTTTATTTATTTTTATTATTTATTTATTTTTCCATCTTGTCAAGCACGTATTTTAGTCTCATATACTAAAAAAATTCATGTATTTACAGTAATAGAGTAATTACTCTAGAATGATTACATGTAATTACTCTTCTAGAGTAAATAAATGATTTTTTTTTAACATTTTGCAACTAAAAATCATGCTTAAGTAGATAAAGAAAACTTCTTTCATTTCTTATGTTAAAACTCATTTGTATTATCTTTTCACGTTAAATTAGTTCAAAATAATAGAAATAATATATAAACTATTTCATTTTGCTTCTTTCATTATCACTATTTAAATATAAGGTCTATAGAAAAATGTCCTGGTTGTACATCTTTAATATTGACCATAATCACATGTCTCCTTATGTTTATCTTAAAGTATGATGTAAAAGGAATCTCATGTTTTTATCTTTTCAATCTTTTAAAAATGACTTTATATAATATATATATGGGGGTTGGTGTTTTATGTATTTTGACAACATTTTCCACGTTATTATATGATGGTTTTAAATAATGGAAGTGGGGTGAAGAATTTTATAAGTAGTTTATATTGTGTCTGATACGTGTGCCTCGTGCGCGTAACGCTTTTTGATATTTTAGTAGAGGGTCAAGCATTTGTGATTCACGTTATGACACAATGCCACCCCCACGATCCAAAGTCTTTGTGCGTCGGTGTTTAACTCACTATAAATCTTATTTAGAAAAAGAAAAGTCATTACCATTAACGATTGATTATTATTAAAAAGTCGTCTTCTTTCAAGGAAATAGTTAGTTTGCGTTGAAAAGGTCCTAGGTTCAAGTAAATTTGTTTGATAATAGAAAAAAAATATTTATTGTGTTTCATGGAACAAGATTGTTAAATCAAAAAACTTTAGGGCTTAGGAGTGGGCTACATTTGAATAACCAATTCGGCTTACTGAACAGGACCGTTTCTACGCTTTCGGAGAACTTAAACGAACTACAAAGTGAAGACTATTTTGCAAAATTATCTTTTTCAATATATTTAGTAACAAAACATTCCTCCTTTACTCAGGCTTGGCGGCAATAATAAACTAAAAAGTTTATAATTTTTTTTTTTTTATTAAAACGTATATGATTGATATAACCAGAAAACTTGTTAAGTTACATCAAAACAGAAGGTAGACGGGCAACAAGCTGCGCCGCCAACCCTTTCTGAATTGCAAACCCCAACCTCCCGAACACAAACCCCTGCCCCCTTGGGGTCGAACAATTGCTGTGGATAACCCGTTGAACCCTCGTCAAGAAGTTGATGGCTTCTGGCGCTAGGGAGCCAAAAGTATCAAAGGCAAAAGGGATAAAGACATGTTGGTTCTCTGCGCAAGCTTTAGCGTGCTTATCCACTTTCTTTGATTCTGCCTTTCTTGCTGCTAGTCCAGCTACAAACCCGTTTTCCCTTAAACCAACCAAAGGGGAAACCCCCGTGAGGTCTACACAAGCATGTTTCCCCCCAGCCCAGCCAAAGACGAGCAGATCCGCTGGTCGAAGAGTAGATCTCCCTTCCATAGGGTCCGTGAGGAAATTCACAGGGGCCTCTTTCTTAGCAGAAATCCCAGCTCTTCTTAAGATGTCCCCCAAAACATCTCGCACCCAGTCATGCCGATATTTAAACCCAGGGAGCTCTTTACAGTGAACTGCGTGCTCCCCATATTTATCCATAATTAGCGTAGTTATTTTGTTTTTTAAAGTTATATGTTTTCTATAGATATAACATATGTTTAAATAATATTATATGTTTAATTAAACCGATAAGCAACATGTTTAAGATTTTTTGAGAATGAACTCATCAAATTAAAGAGTCCTAAAAGAAGAATAAGCCATGATCCTAAAAACAACAAATAACAATATCTAACCTGAGGGCACAACCACACTGCCAAGTTTCAAGCTAACTACAGTAATCTCGCAAAACTGAGATGTCTGAGCAGGGCCGTTCCACTGTCATCTTAGCCAGCCACTGCCACAATATCAAATCGAATCGACGGCCAAGTTTCCAAACTGAAATTAGTTCCAAACCTGAATTCCAAAACGGCAAAACTGAATTTCAAAATTAAAATCCAAAAACTGAAATTAGTCAACAAAGCTGAATTTATTTTATGGTTAACGGGTGTTTGTTTACATCTTAATGAGGCTCTTAATGGTTCATACCTCTTACTGGTTCAGCACTTAATGGTTCAGACTGTTTGTTTCGTGAGCAGATGTCTGAATGGTTCAGACATTTGCCTCTGAATGGTTAAGTTTTATACAGAGTCTGTGTAACGCCCAGCGTCCCTGAACTTTAGGATCTTGTCAAGTTTAGTCCCTGGAGTTTAAAATTTTGATTATATTAACCCTAATCTATGTTGGATTGTCTAATTCTTTGGAATGTCTAAGTCTATGTTTGAAATGCCTAATTCTATATGATTTGAATGTCTAAAGCTAAGCTTGAATGCCTATTTGGAATGCCTAATGATGGAATGTCTATTTGGAATGCCTATTTGGAATGTCTAGATCTATTTGGTGCTTGACTCCTTAGACTCGTGAAACTTGATTCTTGGTGGAATGAGAGATTGGAGCCTTGTCACTGGCGGAATCTATTAATCTTTGGAACTTTTATAATGTGATCTAGTTATTCTATTGCCTATACATAACGCAACGCCTAACCTAACGCGTAAAACAAATCAGAATCGGGAAACGCGGAAGGATGGAATGGCCAGAGTGGCATTCGATCGGACGACCAGCCCCGAACCACTTCACCTCCTTTCTCCCCTTCACCTATTAACAGGCTGTCACATCACCATTTCAAGTGATGAGACAGCTCTGACCGAACCAGAAGCACACGCACGCTATTCCTTCATTTTCTTATCGATTTCGGTACGTTTCAAGCTAGATTCTTGTACTTTCTTGATCTACACATCTTTCTCTACGTAATTCTCACTTGAAATCGCACTTTTCACCATGAAATCTCTCAGATCTGAGTTCTTGAGGATGATGTCATCATGGTGGTGGTACAAAATATCATATGATGTCATTTCGAGCAAGATCTAGCTCAGATCTGAGGCATTTCATATAATTTTACACTAAATCTAAGTAAAGTTAAGAGTTTTTATACTAAAACTTAAGTCTCTTCATCTTTTCTTCAAATTTCTGAATTATTTCGGTGATAAACGTAACTAAACGGGCTGTAGACTTGATCGGTGGTCTAGGGTTGGTTTAGGAACGGATTGTTCACTGATTAAGACGTTCACGGGATGGATTCTGGCATAAACCGTCGCTAACAGACCACCGATTGGACTGGGGTGGTTCCCGACCAACCAGAATGGCTGTTAAACGATAAGTTACTGCTGTCTCAGTACATGTCGTGACGTCACCATTAACTTTCGGAACTTAGAAACTTCATGAAATTGGTAAACAAGAACAATAGGCCAGCCGATCGGACAGCAACCTGATCGGACAGCCGTATTCACATAAGGCCAGCTGATCGGACAGGAACCCGATCGGACAGCCGTATTCACATAAGGCCAGCCGATCGGATAGCCGTATTCACATAAGGCCAGCCGATCGGACAACCATATTCACATAAGGCCGGCCGATCGGACAGCAATCCGATCAGACAACCTTATCCACATTAGGCCAGCCGATCGGACAACCATCCGATCAGTCAGCCTTACATCTCTAAAAGGCCAGCCGTTCGGACAGCCATCCGATCGGACAGCCTCTCCTGTTTGCACCAAGTGGCAACCCGATCGGATGGCCATCCGACCGGGCAGCCAATGTCACCAAACTCATAAGGTCATCTGACCGACTGTCCACCCGATCGGACAGCCATCCGATCGGACAACCATCCGACCCAATGACCTATTAAGCACTTTATTCAATCTCGATACTTCGCCCGACGCTTATCCTATTGTAATCTAATCAGGCTAATCCCAAAGGAGCTCCCTTTGATCCAATAACAGTTGCGACTGTTAAGCAATCACAGTGAGTATACTCGGTCCCCTTTTTACTTTAAACTTTTGGGGTGTAACATGTATTCTATGAAGCTTAAACTTGAATCTTTGAAACCTATACTCTATCCTATGTGAACATGAAAATTGTGATTCTTGATTCTTGACTCTTTGTGCTATGTGACGTTTAATCCAGAGTGTGTAGTTCCGCCTTAACAATAGTAGCGCTATAGGAGATGCACCTCTCCCATTATTCTCAGGGGGTATTGTTAGGAGGATTCTAGTTTGCCTTGAGTCTTGGGTAAACACTAAAGCATCGGGATACTTGGGCTATCACTGTGTGGACTGCGACACTAGCACGGCTGAAACTATTTTAATTACTCACATTATGGATATGAGTTGCTTTACTCTATTATGCTATTATCAAACTTGTATACTCGCCAATACTTTTGTATTGATATTTTAATACATGTTGCAGGCTGATAGGTTGCTATGGAACTTTTGGAACAATTCGAACAATTATGATTTGATGTCTTGTAATGTGATATTTTGAGATATTTGGATTTTAGACAATTACTATGAAATCTACTTAATCCTATTGAAATATCTAGTGTTGTGGAATTCTCTTGAGCAATCTGAACGCTTAGTGCTCGCACCCCGATGTTTCCGCCATCGGTTGGGGTGTGACAGATTGGTATCAGAGCCATAACTATAGAGAATTAGGATAAGTAGGAATACTTGCCCTAGTCTATAGTTTTAGGAACTTGACTCTTATTTGTGGTTTATGACTTATGCATTCTACCGTATCTTCTTCCTAGCAGCATGTGTTCCTATTAAACTTACCTGCCTTTCCTAAGGCTAACAAGATATACACTTTATGCTATGAAGACACTGTTACACAGTGTTCATTTTAGCACGAGATTTGCCCACAAGATAGGATTGACATCCGAACCTTGATGGGAAATCTCCAAATTATTCTAGTAGGCCTTGTCTGCGGATAAGTGTCCACAACATTTAGGGTACGATGTTGTCAAGTTAGAGGTGGAACTCAGACCTTGAGAACTAGTCCCACTCTTTGATGATTTTTATGTCTCGCCAAAGTCTCGTGACTCCCGATTAATTGAGTACGCGAAATGGCCAAAAGGACGAATATCGTAGGCCTAACATCGATGACGTATTTGTCTAAGTAAGTCAGGACGCGTTACCTAAATTAGGAAGGGGTTCGAATCACTTTGGTTAGTGGCCGTTCCTCTACCCGGAACAATCTTATGTTTTACAAGCCTATCTCGTTTTTATGTTATCTCGATTTTTCATAAATGTGGTTTTATCTACGAGGGTTCGAATTTGATTCTTCGTTTGTTTTAATATATTTTTACGCAAATCACACTTCGACCGCAATCTAAAACGCTAATTTTAATCTCAGATCGAACTAAATTTATACAGTTTTATCCTATGTGCAATTTATGTGTAATCTTGAATCGACTATTATGTTTTGAGGTGTTTGATTTGGGGGTATGAAACACTAAGATGGCATGGAAGTACGAGACAGAAGTGGCATGTCCTAAGCATGGTGGATACGCCGCTGGTACTTCCTATATATAAGTGCTTCCGGCATGTTGCCAACTTTCGTATCAAAGTGCCATACGAGATTTAGTGTTTGCAGATCCGGAACGGAATGCCTATGTAATCTACGAAATGTGTCACACCCCGATTTGGAACGGGTCACCGGTGGGCCCGGTGGGGGAGTATCGTGACGTGGTTGGCAACGTAATAGTCAAACAACACAATATAATAATGCACAGCGGAAGCAATTTAAAAATAATATACAACCGAATTTATTTATTGTAAACAAAGTCACAATATCCGGTGTTTATCCACAGTAGGATCGAATGATAGAAATATTATTTATGGTTCAACAGACTTCGGCATCTTAAGCTTGCGAGACTTCTAATGATGCTTAGGAGAATCCCAGCCTATTTCGCCTAGTACCTGCATTTAGTCTTTTTGGGAAAATACGTCAGTTTACACTGGTAAATACATTCAACTGACTCATTTTATAAAATGATTGAAAATTGGTTTGGATGCACATGGCATAAACATTTTTATTAACTTGGGAGAATTATTTAATATTATAATCTTGTGAACGATTTACATGTTACTTATGCGTTCAGTAGCCCGGAACGTATCCGGGTTAAAGATCAATAGACACACCACAATAATGAGTTATACACCGACAGGTGTACGCCTACACCCCGTGCTCAGGTCGTGGCCATCTCGTAAGATAATGCCGAGGATATCCGGGACATGGTCATTAACCCCCCAAAGGCTTTAAAGTAAACAAATCTGTTTAAAACGAACCGATCAAATTATTCAACTACCCACTAAGCGTGGAGATTTGATGCCCGATCAAGCGGTACGCTATGTACCGTAACCCAAGCCCGTATAGGGAAAATAAGTTAAAAGTATTTACCTTGATGCAAAGTATAGTCACAATAAGCAAATAGCAAGTAGCTTTTACTGGTTCTCCTAATCTGGAACGAAGGTTAAATATAACCTATTAGAATCCTAGCGGGTCTTTAATTATGCTTAAGCTTAGACCGGCTAGTTTCGAAGATACGGTTCGTACGCACGATTAAGCGAAGACCGGATAGAATGTGATTCAGACCCGACAATTTTGAAGACTTGTTTAATATGGGTTTATTATTCACATTCTGGATTTTGAGATAAAACCGATAAGGTTTGACCCGTTTCGGCTAATTTATGTAAACTTGTTACATAAACCGCACCGATCGTGAAATAAGCGTAACGGGTATCCGCAAGAGCCATATACAGGTTTCCTAAGTTAATATGCTTCAAATATGTTGTAACATCAGTAGGATGTCTTTCGTTATGCCCCGAACTAATTTTAAACACAAACTATGCCCCGTAGGGGTAGTTTGGTCATTTTAAAGTTTGTAAAAGAGTTTAATTGTTTAACTGAGTTACAGGTCTGATGTAAACAGCAAACATACTCATTTTGATGGGTTATAACAGTAGGCTAAGGCATATATGTGAAATTTATCATATTTAACCAAACTATGCCCCGTAGGGGTATTTTGGTAATTTCACATAAGCCGAAAAGCTCAAAAACGAAGTCTGAGTTTATCAACCTTTGCTTACTGTTAAAATATCATAATTTGCCTCATATATCAGTAGGTATCAACCCGGGTATGTCCAATATGATTCTAAGACATACTATGCGTTAAAAACGCTAATTATGGCGATTAAAGGCCATTTCCGGGTTCTATACTTAAATCTGATATTTTTATATTTCCAGAAGGCTTAAAATAATTTATTAATCATATGTGATCAGTAGCAAAAGGTTTGGAGTCGTTTAGATGTGTAAAACTCATTTTATGGCCCGTAGGGGCAAAACCGACAATTACCGTATTAAGCCTACGACTATGAGTTATGCTCAGCCTAAAATTAATTAAAAATCTTTAAAAATCCCAAAATAATATATCATATCAGTGGGTAAAATATTTGATACCAAAAAGTATGTTTAACTAGGCTATACGCTAATTACGCCATTATGTTAACATAAAGCATTAGTTTTGCGACAATGAGCATAACTCTTAATCTACAAGTCAAACTGATGTCAAACTTTGCATACAAGTTTATATATCAGTAACTAAGGTTTCTACACTTTTACATTTTCATAAATCATGATTTAAGGTAATAAGGGCATAACGGTCAACGTATGAGCAATTAACGGAAATATGCATATTAATTGGATAACTAGTGAACCAAGGTGTATGATCACAGAGGGTTGTTCTAACATGTATCCTAATCCAATTAAAGCTCTGAGGCATTTCTAAAATATGCCCAAACGGGTCAGAACTGAAAGTCAACGGGAAAGTCAAACTATGTGACTTTCGGTTCCGAACCGGGTCTAAACAGGAAATAGTCGGGTTGAACAGGTTTGAACATGTTATTACACTAATTACTAAGTTATAACAATAATCAAACAGGTTATATATGATCTAGATAGCTAATTATGCATAAACGACATTTTAAGCATTATGTTGACTTTTTAAGTAAAGGTTTGACCCGACATTTGACCTGCTTAGGATGGTGATCAGGGGAAACCCTTTTGGGGTTTTATTTCCCACATAAATACCATTCTAAAACTATTTTTAATTCGAGATAAGACTGAGTCATTAGTGACTAATCTCGAAGTCAAACCGTAATTACGACGGTTTGACTTTTAGCTAATTAACTAAGCTAAACACAACTAAACAAGACTAGCAGACTTACAAGAGTCCAATGCACGAATTATGATCAGATGGGAGAGTTCCTTAGCTCCAGAAATGCTCCAATGATCAGTTGCAAGTGTGAGAATGAATGTTGCAACATGTTGTGCTTTATATAGTGAAGAACTCACCATGATTGGTTGACAACTAACTCTAGGATTAACCACAACCATCCAACACTTGTCCCTAATGTTCTAGCACAGTTAGGGGTCTTTAAATAATGATAAAAACCGGTTTAATGGGTTAAAATCGCGAAAGACAGGCAACAGCCCGTTTTCCTGGAACTGGGCATCCCCTGCGCATCGTAGGGGTATATGTGCTATGATGCGCAGGCCTTCAACAGGGGCTGTTTTTGCTTGTTCTTTCATTATCTCGAAAGGTCAACCTTCTTTTCCGGGTTTGGGGTCTCAATTGTCACTTATGGACCTCCACAAAGTGCCTAGAATAGTTTCATACCCTACCAATTGAGTTTGTTTCATTTGAATGCATATACAAGACCCGAAAACAAAGGTTTATCGTTCATTTTCCTTGTGAGGTCTTATCATGCTTTTGCAATTCCTTTACTCACAATAATTCTCAGAATTTAGGGCATAAAGAATGTGTAGTAACATTACATCGGGTCTTGGGATTTATAATTGAGGTCGTTCAGAGGTAACAATTTAACATGACGCCACTTTAAATCCTACCGAATTATCTTTATTAAATCCGGGTTTACAACGCGTTTTGTCTGACATGACACGTGTCGTTTTATTATTGAACCCGAAATTTTCGAGGTGTTACATCCTCACCCCCTTAAAATAAATCTCGACCCGAGATTTACTGAAACAAGTAAGGGTACTTTTCTTTCATCGTGGATTCAACCTCCCACGTGAAATCGGGACCTCTACGGGCATCCCATTTGACCTTTACAAAAGGTATATGCTTCCTTCGAAGCTTCCTTACCTGTCGATCTTCAATCGACAAAGGTTTTTCAATAAATTTTAAGCTCGCGTCTATCTGCACATCTGTATGTGGCATGACATGTGATTCGTCAGCGGAACATATCTTTAGATTGCAGATGTGGAACACATTGTGAATTCCACTGAGCTCTTCTGGTAAGTTCAACTTATAGGCAACTGACCCGACACGTTCGATAACCTCGAAAGGTCCTATGTATCTCGGGCTTAGTTTGCCTTTCTTACCAAATCGCATCACTCCTTTCCAGGGTGACACTTTAAGTAGGACTTTGTCACCTACTTCGAAGTGAAAATCCTTACGACTTGGATCCGCGTAACTCTTCTGCCTATTCCGGGCAGCTTGGAGATTGTTACGAATCTGGACAATCTTGTCCGTCGTTTCAAACACGATCTCTGGTCCTGATAACTGGACTTCCCCAACTTCCGCCCAACAAACTGGCGATCTACACTTTCTACCGTATAATGCTTCAAAAGGCGCAGCCTTAATGCTGGTATGGTAGCTATTGTTGTAGGAGAATTCGATCAATGGTAGGTTCTTATCCCAACTACCTCCCAAATCGATCGCACATGCACGCAGCATGTCTTCCAACGTTTGAATAGTACGCTCACTCTGACCGTCTGTCTGAGGGTGGTAAGACGTACTAAAGTTCAAACGTGTGCCCAAAGATTGCTGGAAGCTCTTCCAAAAATGTGACGTGTACCTAGTATCTCGGTCAGAGATAATAGTTACAGGTATGCCATGTAAGGCTACAATCTTATCAACATATAACTGGGCTAACATATCGGAGCTATAAGTCTCCTTGATGGGTAAGAAATGAGCTGACTTAGTCAGTCGGTCAACTATAACCCATATCGTATCATTGCCTTTCTTTGTCTTGGGTAACTTGGTAATAAAATCCATAGTTACCATTTCCCACTTCCACGTTGGAAGTTCAGGCTGTTGTAGCAAACCTGACGGTTTCTGATGCTCGACTTTGACTTGCGCACATGTCAAGCATTTTGCTACATGGGCGGCTACAGACTTTTTCAAGCCTATCCACCAATAATTTGCCTTCAAATCCTGGTACATCTTATCAGCTCCAGGATGAACGGAGTATTTGGAACTATGGGCTTCTTGGAGGATTACATCACGAAGTCCTCCAAAAATTGGAACCCATATTCGTCCATTTAATCGTAGAATTCCGTCCTTGCTAAGAGTTAACTGCTCCTCAGTTACTCCTAACTTTTCATTAGGATAGTTAGCTTCCAACACAGCTTCCTTCTGTGCAGCTAACACCCTTTCTATCAAACTGTTCTTTATCTCCATACGCTTGGCGTTAATTCGAATGGGTTTAACCCTTTCCTTTCTGCTCAAGGCGTCAGCGACTACATTCGCTTTGCCGGGATGATACTTGATTTCACAATCATAGTCATTCAAGGTTTCCATCCAACGGCGTTGCCTCATGTTTAATTCTTTCTGATTAAACAGATGCTGGAGGCTCTTGTGATCAGAATAGATCACAAACTTGATTCCATAAAGATAGTGCCTCCACAGTTTTAGTGCGAACACAACGGCACCCAATTCTAAGTCATGGGTGGTGTAATTTTTTTTCGTGCACCTTTAACTGTCGTGATGCATAGGCAATAACCTTGCCTTTCTGCATAAGCACACACCCCATGCCAGTGTGTGATGCATCACAATAAACTACAAATTCTTCAGCGCCTTCAGGTAATGTAAGCACAGAAGCGTTGCTCAACTTTTGTCTCAAAACATCGAAGGACTCTTGCTGCTTAGGGCCCCAAACGAACTTTACTTTCTTCTTGGTCAGGGAAGTTAGGGGTGCAGCAATCCTTGAAAAATTTTCAATAAAACGCCTGTAATATCCTGCCAATCCCAGGAAGCTACGTATCTCCGTAGGCGTCTTTGGCTCTTGCCAATTCATAACAGTTTCAACTTTAGCGGGATCCACTTGGATACCTCGCTCACTGACCACGTGTCCAAGAAATTGGACTTCTCGTAACCAAAATTCACACTTAGAGAATTTGGCATAGAGCTTCTCCCGATGTAGGAGTTTGAGAATACAACGAAGGTGTTTCTCGTGGTCAGCTTGATTCTTAGAATATATAAGGATGTCATCGATGAAGACGATAACAAATTTATCTAAGTAAGGCTTGCAGACGCGATTCATGAGATCCATGAACGCGGCTGGTGCATTAGTGAGCCCAAAAGGCATCACTAGGAACTCGTAGTGACCGTAACGAGTCCTAAATGCAGTCTTGTGAACGTCTTCATCCTTAACTTTCAACTGATGGTAGCCTGACCTCAGATCAATCTTTGAGAAGTAACTTGCCCCTTGAAGCTGATCGAACAAATCGTCGATCCTGGGCAATGGATATCTATTCTTGATCGTGACTTTATTAAGCTCGCGATAGTCGATGCACAGACGCATCGACCCATCCTTCTTCTTGACAAACAGGATTGGCGCTCCCCAAGGAGATGAACTAGGTCGAATGAAACCCTTAGCCAGCAATTCATCTAGCTGCGTCCGCAACTCCTTCATTTCTGTGGGTGCCAATCTGTATGGAGCTCTAGCAACAGGTGCTGCTCCGGGGATGATATCGATCCTGAATTCGACTTGTCTATCTGGTGGTAACCCAGGTAGATCTTCAGGAAACACTTCTGGGTATTCAGAGATGACAGGGATGTCTTCTAACTTCGGTTTGGGCTCATCGATAATCACATGTGCCATATAGATGACACATCCCTTCTTCATACACTTAGAAGCCTTGAGCATAGTCACCTGCTCAGGCAGTCCGTACTGGGTATCACCCCGAATGGTAAGTGATTCACCAGACGGAGTCTTTATTACCACCTGTTTCTGGTTACAGACGATTTGGGCCTGGTTATGAGATAACCAGTCCATACCCAGAACTATGTCAAAACCAGCTAATTTAAACGGAAGTAGAGACAGAGGAAAAGAATGGTTCTTAATGGATATAACACATTCATCTAACGCAGTAGAGACGGTTTCTATGGTACCATCTGCTAACTCTACCTCATAGTTCACTTTTAGGGTTTTGACAGGTAAGTTCAACAATTCACAAAATTTATGATCTACGAAAGACTTATCTGCGCCTGAATCAAAAAGTACTCTTGCAAAGACATCATTTACAAGGAAAGTACCTGTTATGACGTTATCATCCTGCACAGCCTCCTTCGCATCCATCCTGAAGACTCTGGCATTAGTCTTCTTAGCCTCCTCAGGCTTCTTGTTGTACTTAGGGCAGTTAGTCTTTATGTGGCCCTTTTCATTGCAACGGTAGCACGTTGCATCTTTCATCTTCTTGCAATCCAAGGTTTTGTGTTCCTTGGACTTGCACAAACCACAAGCAAAAGACCTTGACTCGTTATTCGAGTTTGATTCGAGTCTGCACTTTCCAAAGTGCTGTTTCTTGCAAGTTTTGCATGTGGGCTTCTCTCCAGAACGATGCCCATCTTTCTTCGAATCCGATCCCTTCTTGTGATCACCGCTCCCACGGTGCTTCTTGTTCGATCTACGCGAACCATCATCTTCTCGCTTCCTCTTCTCAGCATCCTTATTCCTCAGCGATCTTTGCCGGACCGCATCCAGTGTGAGGGATAAGGAAAGGTCAGTTACAGACCTGAAGGTAACTGGCCGAGAAGCTTTTACACTCGCCTTGATCTCGGGTTCTAAACCACCAATAAAATGAGCGATCCTTTTAGGCTCAGGGGTTACCAGGTAGGGAACCAACCGGGATAGTGTATTGAAGCTTGTCAGATATGCTTGACAGTCGAGGTTCTTCATCACCAGTGATAGAAAGTCATATTCTATATTTTCCACCTCATGTTGAGGGCAGAAATTTTCCTTGATCAAGGCGATGAATTGATCCCACGACATACTATACAACGGGATCTTTCCGGAGGCCTCCATCAGAGATCTCCACCAAGCTAATGCCTCACCTTTGAAGGACTGTGAGACAAATTTAACCACATCACCTTCAGCACATCCGCTGATGTCCACGACCGTGTCCATCTCATCCAGCCACGTCATACAGTCGACGGCTCCTTTCTCCCCCGTAAAATCCCTGGGTTTACAAGACACAAAGTACTTATATGTGCAACCCCTGTTACGGTGTCCTTGATGCAGTACTAAATGTTGAGATGGGTCACTTTGACGGTTGGTGGACTGGCGGTCATCACCATCTTTCTTGGGTCCATTCTTTTTGGGAGGAGGCTTGTTATGAGCCTCCGAATGTGTCCTGGGCTTTGAATGTGATGCAGAGTGGGTCCTACTTCGAGTACCACTGTATTCCTCATACTGTCTATCCAAAGCCTGAGTAATAGCGTCGTCTATGATTGCTTTTAACTCGGCACCCGTTAATGTAATCTGGGCGTTCTCATTCGGCTCTGCTGGATGGCTATTGCCTTCATTGGAGTCAGCCATTTGTATTGAACTGTTGCAGAAAACAAGGTCAATATTTTATTTGGGATTTTATTATGGAATTACTCCTTAGGGTAATTCGTTAACCATGGTAAACAGAGACCATTTTTGGTTAACTTATTAATCGCATTAATTTAGGATTTTAATTAAAATTTATCCTAAACATAAACAATAACAATATACATTAGCACATAAGGCTTAGTCACATGGACAATTATAATTTAATCTATGATTTCAGAGAATCAATGCTTTCAAGGTTTGAACCTAGTCCATTACCTTTATTTGACAGGGAGTCATTGCTACCACTGTCTTTTGGCTCATATAGAAATAAGCAAGGCCCGTAGGCGTTATATTACCAACGTATGGTAAAAAAATGATCATCTTAATTGATGATGTAGACCCAGGATTCAGAGATCATTAAACTGGGTTTGGAATCTTCTAAAGAATCCTTATACAAATGTGATTCTTAACGAAATCACTTCTGCCAGGAGTGTTAACATGCCTTTAGATGTTAACAGGGATTGGAATCTTTTAAACAGGTCTTACCATCTTGACCCGGTCTTATATTTGACACTAGGCTAGGTTTTACCTTTTAAGATTCTTAATTTATAATTACATAGGCAGATTATTTAAAACAAAAATGATTTTTAATTTATTTATTTCATTTATAATTTATATATGCACATAATGGCAACATGAAATTTATAAAATAACCATTCCATTAATTCATCTAGAATATTACACATTTGCCCTAAATGGGTCTTCCAAATACCAACTTACCCTCGCAGGGGTTAATCAGATACTTACCCTCGCAGGGTTAAATAACACACATGCCCACGAAGGGGCTAAATATAATACATGTCCACGCAGGGACTACTTATTCAAACCATACACCCACGTAGGGGTTTTTTAAAAAAAAAAAACAAACAAACATGCCCTCGCAGGGGCTTAACAAACAAATACACCCACGCAGGGGCTTATACAACAGCAATGGAAGAATTCAACGATCCTTCTTGTTCTTCCCCTTGATCAGACCCATCAGTCCTTGGAAGAATGTTTGCCTTTCCCTACGATCCTCGTGTGCTTCCCGTTCCACCTGCTCCAACCTCTGCAAAATTTCCTCCCTATTTGGAGAAAATCGTGGTGGCTGCGACTGCGTCCTGATAATGGGTCTAGGAGGTATCGAGTATCCCTGAGTCGGGTAACTCACCCCCCAAGGATCCCCATAGGGTCCTTGAGTGCCGTAGTTCGCTGCTACCAAGTACGGATCAGCCTCTCCGTAACCATAGTTATGATGCGTTGGGGGTTCAAACGGGTTGTAGCCCATACCACCCGGGTATGCTGGTATCGGGTTATCAAAACCCATTGGAGGCGGCTGCAGTACGGCAGGGTTAGAGGGTCCACCCATTTGCGGGTCTTCATAGTGCGGCGGGTAGTGACTAGCACTAGACTGACGTGGGGAATCGAAAGTGAAGCCCCCCGGTCGTACCGATATGCGTGCACCGGTTCTCCTACGCCTTGGCGGTTGAGGAGGTGCCGGTTGAACTGGTGGCGGTGGAGGTGGTGGCGTAACTGCCACAAATCGATGATCCTCAGATGAATCTTGATGATGCGGCTGCGGCTGTGGCTCCTGTTGCTGATGAGACGGCTGCTGCTGGTGCTGCCCATGTGACGACGAGTGGTGTGATGGTGTATAATACCACTGGTGTTGATCGAACAGGGCTTGAAAACTGTCTGGACCACCATAGGGTGATCCGTGAAAGGACGATCCGTCGGATATCTCGATCGGATGGTTTGGTGTTCCGCTTGCAGGCATGACGGGGTCCGTATCCTCGTCCATGTCATCAGCTTGATCACCGGAGAAGTGATCGTCAGGCCCAAGTGGGTTGAAACCCACGGGTTCTTGCAGGTAACCGGCCGGATTAAACTGGCCTCTAAAGATGGGTGTGGGGTCCCCATAGGAGTGATGGGACAAAGACCTCTGCAGTGGTATGTATGAGGGCAGAGGGTTGTTGGGCTCGTCTTCTGAATGTGGTCCATATGGATTGTGGACCGGAGGTGTCGAGCTGTGCGAAACAGATCGTCTCGCTGGTTCGAACTGGTTGCGCCTGTTTCAGCGGGGGTCCTCGCTTTCCGTCGCAACTGGAGCTCGTGTATTAGACGGCCCTGCTTCATGGTCGTTGGGGGCGGCTACTGGCCTCTTTCCGCGTCCTCGCGTTCGGAAAAATCTAGGAGGCATCTTTGTTATACCTGTCAATAAAGCATGAGATAACAATAACAAAAATATAAAATTTAAAGGACAAAACAAAACCCGAATAAGGTGGAATTTGTCCTAGGTTATAAGTCTAGACTCTAAGGTTTAAATATGTGCAATTGTGTACTGAGATTAAACACAAAAGGCTAGTGTTTAATTCACTCAGAGTTGGCTCTGATACCAACCTGTCACACCCCGATTTGGAACGGGTCACCGGTGGGCCCGGTGGGGGAGTATCGTGACGTGGTTGGCAACGTAATAGTCAAACAACACAATATAATAATGCACAGCGGAAGCAATTTAAAAATAATATACAACCGAATTTATTTATTGTAAACAAAGTCACAATATCCGGTTTTTATCCACAGTAGGATCGAATGATAGAAATATTATTTATGGTTCAACAGACTTCGGCATCTTAAGCTTGCGAGACTTCTAACGATGCTTAGGAGAATCCCAGCCTATTTCGCCTAGTACCTGCATTTAGTCTTTTTGGGAAAATACGTCAGTTTACACTGGTAAATACATTCAACTGACTCATTTTATAAAATGATTGAAAATTGGTTTGGATGCACATGGCATAAACATTTTTATTAACTTGGGAGAATTATTTAATATTATAATCTTGTGAACGATTTACATGTTACTTATGCGTTCAGTAGCCCGGAACGTATCCGGGTTAAAGATCAATAGACACACCACAATAATGAGTTATACACCGACAGGTGTACGCCTACACCCCGTGCTCAGGTCGTGGCCATCTCGTAAGATAATGCCGAGGATATCCGGGACATGGTCATTAACCCCCCAAAGGCTTTAAAGTAAACAAATCTGTTTAAAATGAACCGATCAAATTATTCAACTACCCACTAAGCGTGGAGATTTGATGCCCGATCAAGCGGGACGCTATGTACCGTAACCCAAGCCTGTATAGGGAAAATAAGTTAAAAGTATTTACCTTGATGCAAAGTATAGTCACAATAAGCAAATAGCAAGTAGCTTTTACTGGTTCTCCTAATCTGGAACGAAGGTTAAATATAACCTATTAGAATCCTAGCGGGTCTTTAATTATGCTTAAGCTTAGACCGGCTAGTTTCGAAGATACGGTTCGTACGCACGATTAAGCGAAGACCGGATAGAATGTGATTCAGACCCGACAAGTTTGAAGACTTGTTTAATATGGGTTTATTATTCACATTCTGGATTTTGAGATAAAACCGATAAGGTTTGACCCGTTTCGGCTAATTTATGTAAACTTGTTACATAAACCGCACCGATCGTGAAATAAGCGTAACGGGTATCCGCAAGAGCCATATACAGGTTTCCTAAGTTAATATGCTTCAAATATGTTGTAACATCAGTAGGATGTCTTTCGTTATGCCCCGAACTAATTTTAAACACAAACTATGCCCCGTAGGGGTAGTTTGGTCATTTTAAAGTTTGTAAAAGAGTTTAATTGTTTAACTGAGTTACAGGTCTGATGTAAACAGCAAACATACTCATTTTGATGGGTTATAACAGTAGGCTAAGGCATATATGTGAAATTTATCATATTTAACCAAACTATGCCCCGTAGGGGTATTTTGGTAATTTCACATAAGCCGAAAAGCTCAAAAACGAAGTCTGAGTTTATCAACCTTTGCTTACTGTTAAAATATCATAATTTGCCTCATATATCAGTAGGTATCAACCCGGGTATGTCCAATATGATTCTAAGACATACTATGCGTTAAAAACGCTAATTATGGCGATTAAAGGCCATTTCCGGGTTCTATACTTAAATCTGATATTTTTATATTTCCAGAAGGCTTAAAATAATTTATTAATCATATGTGATCAGTAGCAAAAGGTTTGGAGTCGTTTAGATGTGTAAAACTCATTTTATGGCCCGTAGGGGCAAAACCGACAATTACCGTATTAAGCCTACGACTATGAGTTATGCTCAGCCTAAAATTAATTAAAAATCTTTAAAAATCCCAAAATAATATATCATATCAGTGGGTAAAAGATTTGATACCAAAAAGTATGTTTAACTAGGCTATACGCTAATTACGCCATTATGTTAACATAAAGCATTAGTTTTGCGACAATGAGCATAACTCTTAATCTACAAGTCAAACTGATGTCAAACTTTGCATACAAGTTTATATATCAGTAACTAAGGTTTCTACACTTTTACATTTTCATAAATCATGATTTAAGGTAATAAGGGCATAACGGTCAACGTATGAGCAATTAACGGAAATATGCATATTAATTGGATAACTAGTGAACCAAGGTGTATGATCACAGAGGGTTGTTCTAACATGTATCCTAATCCAATTAAAGCTCTGAGGCATTTCTAAAATATGCCCAAACGGGTCAGAACTGAAAGTCAACGGGAAAGTCAAACTATGTGACTTTCGGTTCCGAACCGGGTCTAAACAGGAAATAGTCGGGTTGAACAGGTTTGAACATGTTATTACACTAATTACTAAGTTATAACAATAATCAAACAGGTTATATATGATCTAGATAGCTAATTATGCATAAACGACATTTTAAGCATTATGTTGACTTTTTAAGTAAAGGTTTGACCCGACATTTGACCTGCTTAGGATGGTGATCAGGGGAAACCCTTTTGGGGTTTTATTTCCCACATAAATACCATTCTAAAACTATTTTTAATTCGAGATAAGACTGAGTCATTAGTGACTAATCTCGAAGTCAAACCTTAATTACGACGGTTTGACTTTTAGCTAATTAACTAAGCTAAACACAACTAAACAAGACTAGCAGACTTAAAAGAGTCCAATGCACGAATTATGATCATATGGGAGAGTTCCTTAGCTCCAGAAATGCTCCAATGATCAGTTGCAAGTGTGAGAATGAATGTTGCAACATGTTGTGCTTTATATAGTGAAGAACTCACCATGATTGGTTGACAACTAACTCTAGGATTAACCACAACCATCCAACACTTGTCCCTAATGTTCTAGCACAGTTAGGGGTCTTTAAATAATGATAAAAACCGGTTTAATGGGTTAAAATCGCGAAAGACAGGCAACAGCCCGTTTTCCTGGAACTGGGCATCCCCTGCGCATCGTAGGGGTATATGTGCTACGATGCGCAGGCCTTCAACAGGGGCTGTTTTTGCTTGTTCTTTCATTATCTCGAAAGGTCAACCTTCTTTTCCGGGTTTGGGGTCTCAATTGTCACTTATGGACCTCCACAAAGTGCCTAGAATAGTTTCATACCCTACCAATTGAGTTTGTTTCATTTGAATGCATATACAAGACCCGAAAACAAAGGTTTATCGTTCATTTTCCTTGTGAGGTCTTATCATGCTTTTGCAATTCCTTTACTCACAATAATTCTCAGAATTTAGGGCATAAAGAATGTGTAGTAACATTACATCGGGTCTTGGGATTTATAATTGAGGTCGTTCAGAGGTAACAATTTAACATGACGCCACTTTAAATCCTACCGAATTATCTTTATTAAATCCGGGTTTACAACGCGTTTTGTCTGACATGACACGTGTCGTTTTATTATTGAACCCGAAATTTTCGAGTTGTTACATCCTCACCCCCTTAAAATAAATCTCGACCCGAGATTTACTGAAACAAGTAAGGGTACTTTTCTTTCATCGTGGATTCAACCTCCCACGTGAAATCGGGACCTCTATGGGCATCCCATTTGACCTTTACAAAAGGTATATGCTTCCTTCGAAGCTTCCTTACCTGTCGATCTTCAATCGACAAAGGTTTTTCAATAAATTTTAAGCTCGCGTCTATCTGCACATCTGTATGTGGCATGACATGTGATTCGTCAGCGGAACATTTCTTTAGATTGCAGATGTGGAACACATTGTGAATTCCACTGAGCTCTTCTGGTAAGTTCAACTTATAGGCAACTGACCCGACACGTTCGTAATTAAGACTGATACGATCCCGTTTGTCGGATCTGTAGATGTCTACTCGTAGAACATCTGACGCTCTCAGGAGATCCAGAGAGAAGTCTCAAAAGAAGATGATGTCTTTCATGGCCGATCAGATCGCTCGAGTCATGCCAAGAATCTTCACTGAGCTTCAAGGATCAAACACTCCGCCATCCTCTGCGGACTCCAAGGCTGAGAAGCAGAGGCCTACTAAGTTCAACTACAAACATTTCATCTCTTGCAGCCCTAAGTCTTTCACGGGCAGTGATGGGGTGACTGCTATGCTCGAGTGGTTAGACAACATCGAAGTTACCTTCATTAACAGCGAGTGCCCAGATCATCTGAAAACCAGGAGTGCGACTGGAATGTTTCAGGGCAGATCATTGGAGTGGTGGACGAATGAGAGAAACATCCGTTCAAATGAAGAAGCCTATGCTCTTCCATGGGCTGAGGTGCGAGAACTAATGATGCTTGAGTTATGCCCTCCCCATGAGCAGTTGAAGCTTGAAGAAGAATTTTGGCATCTGAAACAAGTTGGTGATGACAACCTGGCATATACTACTCGTTTTAAGCAGCTGAGTCTCATCGTTCCTCACTTGGTTTCGACTCCTAAGCGGATGATAACCAAGTACATCAACGGCCTACCATCTGTAATGCGTGATTCTATCGAAGCAGCTCAGTTGGGAACTATCGAAGAAGTCTATCGTCTGGCAGCAAGTTTGAACAACAACCATGTGCGTGATAAACAGTTTGCTACCCCTGCCCCTTCAAAGTCTGTTAACCAAGTCACTCAGCAGCCTAGTGGCAGCAAGAACAAGAAACGGAAAGCTCAGGGTTCAGGATGTAATGCTATCACCCCTGCTGCTATGCCTGCTCCTGCTACTGCTGCTGCTAACCATGCTGCTCCGGAAGCGAAGAAGCAATACACTGGGTCCTACCCCAAGTGTGCGACATGCAACTATCATCATCCTGCTACCTCAGCATGTCGTCTGTGCACCAACTGTAATCGCTATGGTCACACTACTCCCTACTCTCGTCAAGCTAATCCTACTCCTCAACCTCAGCAAGCTACTGCTCCACAAGCTCAAGCAGCTCTACCAGCTCCTCCTCTACAGAATCCTAGGCCAGTCAATGCTATTCGTGCATGCTACAAGTGTGGAGATACTACCCACCTCCGTAACCAGTGTCCTCAGCTGAACCAGGACCAGCAGCCAGCCGCTCGTGGACGAGCGTTCAACCTTAACGCAAATCAGGCTCGTAATGACAATGATGTTGTCAATGGTATGTTCCTTGTTAATAACCTTTATGCTTCGATTCTATTTGATACTGGCGTCGATAAAAGCTTTGTGTCCGTGGAATTTGAGTCTTTGATAAATTGTACACGCTCTAAGTTACCAGAGTCATTCTCGGTTGAGGTCGCCAATGGTAAGTCAATTCTTGTGAATTCTATCGTGCGTGATTGTTCCTTGATTCTTAACGATCACGTGTTCGCTATTGATCTTATACCCATGCGGTTGGGTAGTTTTGATGTCATTATCGGTATGGATTGGTTGCGTAAGAACCATGCCGAAATTGTGTGTCACGAAAAGCTTGTCCGTCTTCCCCTTCCATCTGGTGATCTTTTACACGTCTATGGAGACCGACCTTCAAAAGGACTAAGGTTAATGTCATGCACACAAGCGAGCAAAAGCTTACGTAAACAGAACCCTGCCTTCTTGGCCCACGTGGTGGAACAAAAAGGCAAGGGGAAGAACATAAGCGACGTTCCGGTGGTGTGTGACTTCACCGATGTCTTTCCTGGGGATCTACCCGGTCTTCCTCCTCCTAGATCCTTTGATTTCCTTATTGATCTCGTACCTGGTGCGACTCCAGTCGCCAGGGCTCCTTACCGCCTTGCACCTTCTGAGATGCAAGAGCTATTCAGCCTGCTACAGGAACTGCTCGATAAAGGTTTTATTCGTCCAAGTACCTCCCCGTGGGGTGCTCCCATATTATTTGTCAAGAAGAAGGTTGGTTCGTTCCGTATGTGCATCGACTATCATGAGCTTAATAAGTTGACTAGTAAGAACCGTTACCCTTTGCCCCGTATCGATGATCTATTTGACCAGCTTCAAGGAGCGTCCTGTTTCTCTAAGATTGACTTACGTTCTGGATATCATCAACTACGTGTTCTCGAAGATGATATTCCTAAGACCGCGTTTCGTACTCGATATGGGCACTACGAGTTCGTAGTCATGCCTTTTGGCTTGACCAACGCACCTGCAGTGTTCATGGATCTTATGAACCGTGTTTGTAAGCCCTATTTGGATCGTTTTGTGATAGTCTTTATTGATGATATCCTCATTTATTCTAAGTCTAAATCTGATCATGCTCGCCACCTACGTCTAATGCTTGAACTTTTACGTGGTGAACTTTTGTACGCTAAGTTTTCTAAATGTGAGTTTTGGATCGACAAAGTGCAATTTCTTGGTCATATTGTTAGTAGACAGGGTATTCATGTTGATCCTTCGAAAATTGAGGCCGTGAAGAATTGGTGTACGCCTAAATCCGTGTCTGAGATTCGTTCTTTCCTAGGATTGGCGGGTTACTATCGCCGGTTCATCGCAGATTTTTCAAAAATCGCTGTTCCTCTTACTACGCTAACCCAAAAGGAGAAACCTTTTGTTTGGGGTCCCGAACAAGAAAAATCCTTTCAAACCCTTAAGAATCTTTTGTGTAATGCCCCTGTGTTAACTCTACCTGATGGCAACGACGATTTTGTGGTATATTGTGATGCCTCGAACCGTGGGTTGGGTTGTCTGCTCATGAAAATGGACAAGGTTATTGCTTATGCCTCTCTTCAGCTCAAGGTGCATGAGAAAAACTATACTACTCATGATCTGGAGCTTGGTGCAGTTGTTTTTGCGTTAAAGATCTGGCGACACTACCTTTATGGTACTAAGTGTGTGGTTTTCACCGACCATAGGAGCCTTCAACATATCTTTGACCAGAAAGAACTAAACATGCGACAGAGGCGATGGGTGGAATTGCTTAACGACTACGACTGTGAAATTCGCTACCACCCTGGTAAGGCGAATGTAGTGGCCGACGCGCTTAGTCGTAAAACTCATGTCAAGGCTATTCGTATCTCTAGTGATTTACATGATTGTATTCGTGAAGCTCAGTATTCAGCAGCAAACGAAGGAAGTCTAGAAGAAGAAGTTCACGGCGCTAGAATGGACCAGCTCAAAACTAAATCTGATGGCCTGCAGTATTATCTAAATCGTATCTGGGTGCCAGATCGCGATAATCTCCATGAGCTCATTATGACCGAGGCTCACAAATCCCGTTACTCTATCCATCCAGGTGCCGACAAGGTGTACCAGGATCTGCGTACAACTTATTGGTGGCCTGGCATGAAGAGGGACATTGCTGTCTATGTATCTAAGTGCCTTACCTGCTTGAAGGTAAAGGCTGAACACCAGCGTCCTTCTGGACTCTTGGAGCAACCTAAATGGGATAGCATTGCTATGGACTTTATTACCAAACTACCCCGTACCTCTAAAAGTCACGATAGTATCTGGGTGATTATTGATTGTTTGACCAAATCTGCTCACTTTCTTCCTATTCGTGAAGATTTCAGAGTGAAGAGACTTGCTCGAATCTATACCGATGAGATTATAAGCCGTCATGGTGTACCTCTTGACATAATCTGGGACCGTGATGGTCGTTTTACTTCACGTATTTGGCGAACGTTTCAATCCGCTATGGGTACGCACTTGAATCTTAGCACGGCCTTTCATCCTCAGACGGATGGTCAGACCAAGCATACTATTCAGACCCTCGAGGATATGCTTCGTTCTTGTGTCAATGACTTTGGTGGTAACTGGGATGTACATTTACCATTGATAGAATTCTCTTACAACAATAGCTACCATTCCAGTATTCAAATGGCTCCTTTCGAAGCTTTATATGGGCGAAAATGCCGATCTCCTCTCAGCTGGCATGAGGTTGGGGAAAAGCAGTTCACATGTTATATACACATGTTATATGCTATTCAAATGAAAAAAATATTTTTGTTCTAAGAGAATCGGTAAAATTAACAAACTTGGCAACTTAAATACGCAGGATTAAACACTCAAAAGACATTGTTACAACATGGTGGCTTTGTGAAAATGACCATGATTTGTAACAAAAGTAGTACCGTTATATAGCATGTCTATTAATTAGTATGATCATATTCTTTTTTTTTTAACGACAAATGTTACTCCTTGATCCTTAAATACTTCCATTGCCCACGCTTGAACATGAGATCGTCATTTGGAGTCAAGTGCCTCTACCAAGTGGGTTAACCCACTTTGACATTTAATATGTATTCTTAATAATGTGTTAAAAACATTTCATGTTTAATAATCGTTTTTTTTCTAATGACAAACTTTTTAACACATTAATTTCACCTTTACATTGCATTTGTAAGTATTTAAATCTATAACCTACATTTGTAAAAGGGATATCATCCATTGGACCAATATGTCATGGGTTATTTATTAAAAGTTTCTTAATTATTATTTTACTTGTTACTTTGGATACCTTTATTCTCAAAATAAACGTCTTTTTATATGGAAATTCAATTCAATACTCCTATTGAGCACATGTACTTAACTAATTATATTTGAACGGCATGACTTAATTAATTAAGGATGTACTTAGCATTAAATTAATGTATACTTGCCATGTAACCTGGGTCCTGGGATGGATTAAATTCTTATTTTTTTTTAATGTATGGGTCCACATATATAATTAACGTGTAAAATAAAACAATGTCTTAAAAATTAAAATGTTGTTAATATACTTATATTGAATATAAACATAAAGATGTTGATATAAAGATGTTGACCAACTTTTGAAACAATTTAGTCTTTGATCCAACTAGAAAACCATCCGACATGGAGCCACCGCCCAAAGGAAAACACATCGGGTACAAAGCATTAGGACAAACGGTTTTAGTCGTTGTGAAAATATTTAAACAGTTTTTGCTTTTGAACTTGTAATATAAACACTTTTTTTTATTAATTTCTACTATATACAAACAGTCTAGTGACTCGTACTAGTTTATATATATGTATAAAAAATTATATATAGAAAAATTAAAGAGTACATTACACATGGCATATTGAAATCGATTTATTAATTACACATCTTTAACTTTTATTTAAACAAATATGGTTTTGTTTAAAAAAAAATACTGGATTACACATATGAACTGTTCATGAACACACTATTTCCTTAACGAATGAACACGAAAAAACCTTATTCGTATATGTTCAGTTCATTTACAGCCCTAAATATATATCAATTTGTCTTCCAAGTTATATTATCTACTTTGATTTTACTATATTAACTCGGTTAATTTCTCACGTAGTTTCTTCTTCTGGTAATCATTTATTCATTTTTTGGCGACTAAATTGTCAAAATCGTCCCTGAGATTTGGGCATGTTTGTCAATTTCAAGCAAAACAACTTTTTTTTTTTTTACCAAAATTGTCAAAATTGTCCTTGACTTTTTTATGAAAATGACAAAAAAAAATCTCAAAAGTGAAGTACTATTTAGTAAAAAAAAATTGTTTTGGATGAAACTGACAAAGATACTCAAACCTTATGAACGATTTTAGCAACTTACTTTTTTTGGCTTAGAAATTTCAAGATTTGTCATTGGTTTGACTATTTCCCTGACCAGCCATTGTAAAGTTTGTAGTCCTACACAGAATGCACACCACAAACCGAATATCAAAACGGAACGAAGTGACACGTTTCATACATGAAAAGACTTAATTGCAAACGTCCAATTAAAAAGCATTTTTGGATTAATAAATGTGTTATAATAACATTCAAGTCCCTTCTCTTGTATATTTGTATCAAAACGGACCGAAGTGACACGTTTCATACATGAAAAGACTTAATTGCAAACGTCCAATTAAAAAGCATTTTTGGATTAATAAATGTGTTATAATAACATTCACGTCCCTTCTCTTGTATATTTGTGATTGGTTCTTTATATTATAATTATAAAAGACGATTGTGAGTGGTTGTAATTGGAGAAGAGAGATAATGTTAATATTTATCAGTATATTTTGGAGGAAGCTGTTCACCCTATTAATTTTTTTCTATTTTTTGAAAGTGCTTGTGAGTGAAAAAAAGTAATGATAAATTTAAAAAAAAAATATTAGATTTAATTAAAAACGAAAGAGAAAACATAGTATTTTTAGTGTAATTATATGAATTGAGATAGAGAAAGAGAAGTGAATGCTCTAACTTATAAGTCAAACATGGTACGTAAATTAATTTCACTCTTTTATTAATAGTTACGACACGTATATATACAAAAGACGAAAAAATACGTCTTTTAAAAGTCACATATACATGAAAACCAAAAAAAGACGTCTTTTAAAAGCTAGATACGCATGATGTTTTGCTTTCTCTAACTATTTTTAATGTCCATATATAATTATTATTACAATTTGTAACATTTGAAGATGTCATTCTTGCATCAACTATCTTTTACGTCATAAAATATGACGGCTAGTTAATGATAAGTACAAATTAAGAAAGTCAAATAATATACTTTAAAAGTCAAAATTAGACGCTACTAAACTAATACTTATTAATCCGAGTACGACCTTTAATAAAACAGCGGCTGGATTTGGATTTGAATTCGGGTTTATGTACTGTTTCAGACTTGGTTTTCTTTTCTACGTGTTCCACACATAAATGCATGAACTGGTTTGGTGCAATTAATCTGCATGCTTTTACAAGTCAAGATTCAAATTCAAGATTGAATTGCTAACACTATTCTTTCTTTTGCAGTCTTAATGGAAACTTTTGTTTGAAATTTTACAAAATAATATGAGATTATTGATTAATATAATGATTATTTAATAATTAAACTAAGATGAATGAGAGAATTTGAGCATTGTGTGTTAGAATCTTAACGTGTGGGAAATTATGTTTGTCCCGCATAGGTAGAGAGATAAATCTTTTGTCAATTTATAATTAGAATTCACTACGGGATTGTTTTCCTATGTGACAAATCACACTCAGTGGCATCAAGGAGGGTGCGAAGCACTTGGCACGCGCCTGCGCACGGGACAGGGATGAGGGAGTAATGTGGCGTTTTGATTGCGCACTTTGCACTACGCACACTCGCATCGCCGCTTGAAGTTGCCTTTATTATTTTTAGGTGCGCTTTAGTTCTGTTGACTCGTGTGGGCTCAGGTCTGTGGCCTGGTTTAATTAACTGATGTGGTGAAGATCTTACGATTTCTCACTGGATGGACCTAATTAAATTTTTGTAGTAATGATGAGTTCATTACAATTCAATTCTGAATTAAACTCAGGATTTAACTTTACTAGACCTTTTGGTTCATATATACAAGACTCCAAGGCTTGTGAAAAAAACACAGAACAAAAAAGACCAGTGATTTCATATGGTCCAGACACCACGCACAAACACTAATGAGTTCCCTAGTTTTGCTTCCTTTCACGCTCTTGTTTCAGGTGCTTGGCTATCCCCGATAGTACAATCTGCTTAGGCTGTTGTACCATAAGAAACAGACGGGATCACCTCGATGGCTCGAAATCTGTTTTAAGGAAAACGTCTTGAACATGCCTCAGGCACCTTGTTTTCTTCTCTCGTCAGTTACTGTCTTTATAATCCGTTTAGAGTATTCTATCATATTGTTTGTAATTTTCTATATAAAGTGTATTTATTCAATGTTGCTAAAGCGTCTTTAAAAACCCTTTCAACGAACACAAACCAATATGCGACACCTGTAACGGCTCTAAGCCTTTTCAGGCTTCTCTAGAGAGGCTTCAACTTTTTTTTTTATTATTTTCTACCATGATTTTTAGACGGGTATAACTTTTTCATATGGTAATATTTTTTTAATTACACCAAATTAAAAATGATAAAATTATCTTCAATTTGGTATAATTCTTTTTAAAAATATTACCTTCTAAAAAAGTTATACCCGTCTAAAAATCATGATGGAAAAAAAAAAGTGTTGAAACTTCTCTAGAGAGGGCTAAAGCCTAATCTTTTTTTCCTACCATGATTTTTAAACGGTTATAACCTTTTCGTATGATAATATTTAAAAAATACACCAAATTAAAGATAATTTTATAATCATTAATTTGGTGTATTGTTATTTAAATATTACATGTACGAAAAAGTTATACCCATCTAAAAATCATGATGAAAAGTTAAAAATAAGAAAGTGTTGAAGCCTCTCTAGAGAGGTTTGAAAAGGCTTGGAGCCGTTAGAAGTTCTTTTTTTTTACTGGTGTCGAATATTGGTTAGTGTTCGCTGAGAGGTTTTTTAAAGATGCTTCAACAACATTGATTTCTGTGATAAGGCTCATGGTGGGGTTTCAACCCGCTATTTTTTAAATTTTGACCGGTCAACGGCTATTTTCGTTATTTTCACACACACACACACACATATATAGTGGTCGGTTAACGTACAATATTCCTTAACGTACGATGCGTACGAGATAAAATTATGCACGTTATAAAACTCAAAAACTCTAATCACGCATGTTGACAAACCATAATCACGCATGAACATAATCGCGTATGTACAAAATCAGAAATCACGCATGGGGTAAAAACCTAATCACGCATGTTATAAAACTAACTACGCTATAATTTCATCTTGTACGTATTGTAATTTGTACATTAAGGAGTATTGTATTTTACACTTTCACTATATATATAAACTAGAATCGTTACTTGTTTAAATTGCTATTAACTCACGATTTATTGTTATATTGTCTAATAGTTATCTATATAATTACACCTAAGATTTCACTAATGTATATAAAAATATATGCACAATTACAACGTATATAAATAATCACGTAACATATATAATAAATATATACTTTTTTGTTAAACAAAAATGGCAATGAAGTAGTGGTGAAGTGGATGGGGAAAGACTTGGGGGTTGTTTGGCAACATCTGAATGGTTAAGTGTTGAACCAATAAGAGGTCTGAATCATTAAGTGCTGAACCAGTAAGAAGTCTGAACCATTAAGGACTTGTATAATGTTTAACCGTTCAGAGGCAAATGTCTGACCAATTCAGATTAGAGGTCTTCTTAATCATTCAGACTCTGTATAAATCTTAACCATTCAGAGGCAAATGTCTGAACCATTCAGACATCTACTGGTGAAACAAACAGTCTGAACCATTAAGTGCTGAACCAGTAAGAGGTCTGAACCATTAAGAGGCTCATTAAGAGGTAAACAAACTATTACTTGTAACCCAGGTTCGACTCCTACTCTCCCAATTATTTTCTGTGGCATCCAGGTGAAGGGCGAATACGGGTGGAGTCAGCTCGTCTTGGATGGGAGGCAAGGTTTTACCGATTATTCCACTGTCGTGCCTTCGGACGGGTGGAGGTCGGGTTTCCACGCATCTGAGAGACCCAAGGGGTTGGCGGTGCTCGAGTAGTCGATCTTTGCAACAACGTCCGGTATCACGATTGTTAACACGTCGGTCTTTGCCGTTAAAAAAAATATTAATAAATCAACAATTATGTCCACTTATGTCCAGGTGGCACTTTTAGAATTTAATAAAACATTCTTATTGAAATCTCCGTCTTCGTATCTAAAAATATATTTTCACTAAAATTATCCACAAATTTTATTTAACCGTAGTGTTTTATCGTTATGTCACTTCTTTTTTCTCTTCCAAAGATTTAAGTTAATCAAAAGATCAGCGTTTCAAGAAGAAAAGATAATTTATCAACAGATCTTCTCCCAATATACATACATATATATAAATATGTGTGTTTGTATTGCTTTGTGTAGAAAAAACATTTTTTCCTAAAAAATCTAGGAAGAGATCTCAAGCATTCATCAATGAAACTAAATGGGGTAAGATGCTTTGGTTTGTCACGTCCGTCATAAGGAAAGTCACATATGAAAATTGAAAAGTGAGACATACAATATGAATAAAATACATTTTTGTTTTTTCTTAAATCTCTGGTTTTCTTAAAGGGTTAATGATTTTTCATAGGTTAACATCATAATAAAAAAAATTGCACCACAAAATCAAAAAAAATAATTAATTTAAGAGTAAATTACAAAAATCGTCCTTTATGTATGTCACTTATTGCAAACTGTGTTCTTTGTCTTTAAAAGTTACAGAAAACGTACTCGATTTTTGCAAACTCTTGCAAGTTATGTCCTTTAGCCCTAAATCAATTAATTTTTTTGTGGTTAAATCTGACCAAATGGACCTCGCACGAGGGTATTTTGGTCATTTTACTCTCATGTGGGGTACATTTGGTCAGATTTAACCACAAAAATTAACTGAGTTAGAACTAAAGGACATAACTTGCAAGGGTTTGCAAACATTGAGTACGTTTTCTGTAATTATAAAGACAAAGGACACAGTTTGCAATAAGTAACATACATAAAGAACGATTTTTGTAATTTACTCTTAATTTAATATGAGTATAGTAGTGTTTTTCTTTTTTCTTTCAAAAAATAGGTTTTTTAAACATTGTATTTTGACAACAATCTAATAAACCAACACACCAATTGTAGATGCATGAGGTGTCATCAATCTTAGCTACGAATTAAATTATTTAAGGGTCAAGATTTGTTTGAAAAGTCGCTTTAAAAAAGGGTTAGGATTTGTTCTTACGGTTTTTAGGTAGCACAAGGTTCGTATTGGATCCATTCCCTACACACACAAACACACTGGTTTGTGTTGGTGATTTACTTTAAACTATATCATTTTAGTATGGTTGGATTTACTTAAGCTTTTTTTTTTTTTTTTTGAAGTAAATATCTTTCATTCAATAAATGTGCAAATTACATAAGGATAGCAGGTAGACGGACAACAAACTGCGCCGTCATCTCCTTCTGAATAGAAAACTCTAATCTACTAAAAACAAAGTCTCGCCCCTGAGGGGTCGAAAAGTTACTGTGGACCACACGCTGAACTCTAGCCAAGAATCGAACCGCCTCCGGCGCCAAGGAGCCGAACGTGTCAAACGCCAGAGGGACAAAGGCATGCTGATTATAGGAACCTCAATGATAAAATTGGAATAAACATTGACTTAAGTTAGAAGGTGTGAAAAACATACTCAATCATGAATAAACTTTGAACACCAAGGAACCTCAATGGATTGTAGGAGGAGACCACTAAATCAGGATTCTAAGGACTAAGGAGGCACCGCCTCGGGGTTCAACGTGTAGTGTATGTGGCTGGTAATGTAGTTGTAATTATGGGAACTAATGAATAGTGGAAAACAATTTTTTTTCTGGCTTAAATAGTATTTAGTAGAATTGCTTTGGAATTTCATCATTTGGGAGCGAAGAGAAACTAATGATAACTTGGAACTAATCATCATTGGTATACAAAATAATTAGGAACAACTATGCATAAGTGATAATTATGCATCAGTAAAAATTGAACATGAGTAGAAAATGGTTATACGTTGTAACTGCGCATTAGAGGCAACATAATAAGAAAAGACAATTTGGAGTAAGGATAAGCTCAGTATCGTACTGTACCAGTATCAAAAGTACCGATCACAAAAATAGCAAAAACTAGGTACCGGTACAATACAACATTCGGAGGTAAATTACCCACAATATTGGTACCATACCGAACCGAACCAAAAGTTACGGTCCCGAAAATAGCAAAAAGTGGGTGCCAAAAAGCGACCAGTACAATACGCTTCAGTAACGACATCGGTACCGGTAATGATGCGTGCGAAGTGTTATATATTTTAGGTGTATATTTTAAGCCCTTTTTAACACTTGTTTTAGCCAAGTTTTAAATTTATAAAACACGATATTTCACTAACACTAAACACACATATGGGCAAGTGCACCCATCGTTGAGTGTAGTATAGCGTTGGTAAGATACCGAGGTCGTCCAAGGACACAAGAGCTTTTAGTACCAGTTTATCCTCAACGTCTAACCAAAATAAAAGTTTAGAAAAATGTTTTAAACTAAGAAAATTAAAAACCAACTAAAATGCTGAAAAATAAAAATAAAAGAAAAACAGATAGACAAGATGAATCACTTGGTTCCGACTCGTATCTAGTATAACCTTTGATTATTTCCGCACTTTTGCACATAATTAAGAGATTATCTTAGTTATTGTAGTAGGCCCCTCTTTTGAAGGTGACGTTACCCTCACCCCAGTAGTTTGAGTCAGCAGGGATACAATCCTAAAAGGGTGGATTATTGGAAGATAATGAATTAAGTTATTAATGCAGTATTGTGGTAGGCCCCGCTTTTGGCGGTGACGTTACCCTCGGCTAAGTAGTCTGAGTCAGCAGGGATACAGTCCTAAATAGCCGGGTTATAGTATTAATAGTAGTTAACTTATGAGGGGATCAAAGAGTTTGGACCCCCGCCATCCAATACCGTGAAGTATTGAAGGAGGTCCTACTAAATTTGACCCAGGTCCATTGCAGGACCTCTAAACGCTGAACAATGGCAAGACCTTTACCAAACCGTTCCCTTAACCCCCGACCAGGTAGCCAACATATCTCCATATAGACCGTGGAGATATGAATGGTGAAAATCCTTTATTTTATATAGACAGTAAAATAATACCAAGACACCACGGACAAACGATAAGGAAAGATCACCTTCAACATAAGTAACTAGTTATTAAAGTCATTAATACAAAACCAAATAAAAAGTGCAAAAGATTAGAAATAAAAAGTATTATACTAGACATTTTGTCTTCACCAAGTGATGTAAGAGACTTAGGCAAACAAGGCCTTGATTGTCAAGAACTCTTACGATCAATCTTGGATCCCGAGACGACTCACACACTCTACGATGGACAATGGATGATGGTGGTGGATGATGGTGTTGTGATGGTGGTGGGTGGTGGATGAAGTGTGAGAGAGGTGGTGTGCCAAGGGATGAGATGAAATGAATCCAAGCACTCCTATTTATAGGCTGAACAGAGAGCTGGGCACGGCCCCGTGTCCGCTGGGCACGGCCCCGTGTCCGTCTGACAATCTCTCTCCTCATTAATTGTAATTCGCAATTACAATAAATGCGCCTGCTGTACTTTCGACACGCCCCCGTGTCCGCTGAGCACGGCCCGTGGTGGACAATAGAAGCTTCTATAGGTTTGTCTTTTCTGCTGCTTCTTGGGCACGGCCCCGTGCTGGCTGAGCACGGGGCGTGTTCAGTCTTCTGATTTCTCTATTTTGCTTTGGAAGGTGTCGTTGAGGGGTCGGGCAGTCCACTAATATTCCTTTTCTTGTATTTATGTTGGATTTAGCTGTCTTTTTGCTTCTTTTGCGTTTTTGAGCTCATTTAATCCTGAAAATACAAAAGGAAGACAAAAACACTCTTTTTCCAATATTAGTACTTAAAAAGGGTTAGTTTTGTGCCTTATTTGATGTAATTTATATGTTGCATTTTACACACATCAAATACCCCCACACTTGAACTTTTGCTTGTCCTCAAGCAAAACTCTTTAATATGTGGCTTACACTCCCAAATGGAATAGGTAGAAGAGAAGGTTTTGGGCTTGTCGTAGAGTGTCGGGATTTCCAAGATCTTTTTGGGTTTTATTTTTATTTATTTACACTCCTATTCGTAATGATTTATTTAGAACTTTTCATAGGAGAAATTACTTATTTGGGCATAACATGCCTTTTTAAAATTCCATTTATATACAAGTTCACATACCTCACGGGAGAAGTCACTCACACTCGGCCGAAGGTGTATTTTTAGTGAATCACTCGAGAGCGGCATGGAACTTATTCCTACCATAGGCTTGCCAAGAAATCAATCCTCCTCCTTTTTAACTTTTATACCTTTGTAGGTATCAAGAGGACTTTGTGGGTTAAGGGTTAGGCTAGGGTTAAAGGTAGGTGGTTGGGTTAGTGGTTAGTAGAAAAAGGGCTAAAAGCGTAACAAGTGTTGGTTTTCATATTTTTGCAACTTTTTATTTTGATGAAGCTTTTATTCAAACCAAGTTATTTTTGGTTAACTTGTTTGTTTATTTTCTTTTTGCTTCATCATTATCACATTTTTTTTTTTTACGAAAAACCGAACTTGTTACTAAAACAAAGGAAAAAAAATGAAAAAGGTTTTGGTGGGTAAAAGGGTTTTTTGTTTGGGTGATGAAACGAAAAGGTTTAGGCTCAAAGGGCTAACTAGGGGGGTTTTTGGGTAGGTGGTAAAAGAAAAAGAAAAATAATGGTGTAGAAATAAAAAGGGTTAGTCCTAATGCCTCCATCATTTACTTACTCGGGTTTGAGTTGATAAGGACCGGGAATGTATTGTCATGGCAAGTTCTAGAGTCGTAAGAACCAAGCGGCTATTCACACAAGAAATGAAAAATGAGCATTTAGTCAAATGATATGTAATTGCGTGCTCAATAAAGGCTCAAAACTCACTTTTGTGGGAATGGGTTTTTATGTGATCAAGTATATATAATCAAATTTTAAATAAGTTTGTCATGCCTTTTCATAATTTTCTTATGTTGGTTCTTTTTATCACTACGTTATCGGTTGTAAATTTGTGAAAATATAACCTTTTTGAGAACTTGAATTTCCCGAGTTAAACCTAGACAAGTAAAAAAATGAAATTTTTGAACAAAAAAATTTGGGGTGATTAGCGGTTCCAATAGAGTTTTGTGTAAGGCTTGTATTTAGGACTTGCAAAATTCAAGGTTTTAGCATCCCCCCCCCCCCCCCCACACTTAAATTACACATTGTCCTCAATGTGTCCGAAAAATAAATTTTTAGGTTGATTAGATGTGTAAAATAGTGTTTAAAAAGCAAAAAATTGTGTTACTGGGCACTGAACACGGCCCCGTGTTGAGTGGGCACGACCCCGTGTTCAGGTGCCAGTAACAAGAACTTACAGAAGGTGGACACGGCCCCGTGTCCACTGGACACGGCCCCGTGTCCACTGGACACGGCCACGTGTCTGATAAAATTCTGCAGAACAGAAGCCAAACAGCAGGTCTGGGAGGTGAGCACGGGGGCGTGTTGGCTGGACACGTCCCTGTGTGGACAGTCTGAAAGCCTGAAAAACAGGTTTCTTCCTCCGGTTTTTCGATCCTGGCCCTATAAGTGCTGAGGCTTAGCACCCCAAGCCTTGGTTTGTACCTGTTTCATCACTTAATACCACACCAAGCAACACAAACATCCTACATTACCACAGTTAATTGTTCCAAGCATAAAGTAAAAGAAAAACGGAAAATAAAAGTGTTTAGGGAAAGTAATTTGTTCAACTTCTGGCACGCAGGCCACCAATCGTTCGATAGATAAAGGGACTTAAACCTGGGGGCTCGCCATCAACCCGCTCTTGCTCCTCCAAACCCTCTACTCCATATCTTCATCGCTCTCATCACCTCCACCCCCATGCCCCGCCATGTACTCCTGGATGCTGCCGATATCGTCTTGTATATCGTTGATGTTGCGTTCAATAGCTCCGACCCGGTGGTATGTGTTGTTGGCGAGGTTGTAGGCGTTCCTGGTACACATGAGGTTTTCCTGCATAAGATCATGTAATCTTTGAAAATTAGGAAAACCGCCTCCTTGTGAGGAGGATTGACCCGGATCACCATGGGGTGGATACTGGTGGTGGGGAGGTGGTGCGTGAAGAACTAGGGCCTCCTGTGGGTTCCATGCATAGCCTTGCGTTCTTTGGAAACTCATTGTTCCGTCTTCCGCCTCATAAAGTAAGTTCATGGCTCGGCAAATGTGGTAGTCAACTCGTCCCGACCATGGGCTTCTTTCAAAGGCTCTTGGAATTTGCGTGTAATGCTTAAAAAGACGGTACACCCATCCTCCGAAAAAGATAGGCGTTGGAGCTCGAGCAAGGCGGTTGAGATGCATGTTTCTTAACAGGAGATACGGAACATCGAGAGGCTTTTGGTTGTGGATACAGTGGAGGACAACCAAATCTTTCAACCCTACAACACCGCTACTGTCGTGACGTTGGTTTAGAGAGTAGGTGAGGATCCTGTGAATGTAGCGATAGAGCGGATCCCTTAGCTTCGTACTCTTGGTGCTACGAGGGTCGTAGATTCCTTCACCGATTTGAGCCCATGCGGCTTGTCTTTCATTTCCCTCCAAGTCTCGCAATCCTCCGGTATTTTCTTCGTTTCCCGATTCCTCCTCTTGGTATAGACCTATTATGGCTCCAAACTGTGCCATGGAGATCGAGTACATTGTCCCTCCACACCGAAATACAACCCCTTCATTGTCGAATGGGTCACACCTTGAATTGAAGTTGAAGGTACTGTAGAACTCCATGGTGCATTGATGCACCGACCGAAGCCTAGTGTTTAATGCAACAGCTAGTGGTCCCGTAATGATGTTGTTGAATCGGTTCAGCTGGTTTACCAAGGTTAACAGATCCGTGCAAGCTCTCCTGGGGTACTCTTCGGGTCTTGTTTGAAGAACCTCATACCTTGCCCTTGCATCAAGCTCACTTGCATTGAACCTTGTGAACTTTGCCATCTGAAAGAATACACCAAAAATTAGCACGAAACAGGAATGTTTTCGGACAAAACTGCAAACAGCGGGCTGGACACGACCCCGTGTCCAGCGGACACGGCCCCGTGTCCAGAGGTCTGTTACTCAAAAACTTCATTTTTCGACCCGGTTTCGAAAACTTGAAATTTTTTGGTCTAATAGGTGCGGTTTCCCCCGAAAATGAAACCCTAAACACCGTTTTTCCCAAAATATCCCGTTTACCTTATCAATTTTCTCTTTTTCGGTTCAAGAACAAGGGTTTGGGGTTTTTGTAAGAAATCGGGTGAATCTATGAACAATCTAAGTGTATTTACTTCCCTTAACACTAATCTAACTAAATGCAAACAGATTTAGGCAAAAATTTTAGGTTCGATCCGGATGAACATCAAGAACCCTAGATTTTTCCCCAAATTTGTGGTGTTTTAACTACATGCAAGTAACTAATCTAACTACTAAGAGTGATAGAATCATACCTTGACGTTGTTAGATCGGTAAGAGACGTCGAAATTTTGCGAAAAATCGCCTGGAACCAGAGCTTTTGTGGGGAAACGGGGCGTGTGGAATGAAGAAACTGTTTTGAAAGGGGTTTTATCCCGTCTGCAGCGCGAACACGGCCTCGTGCCGAGCAAAAAAAAAATTTTTTTTTTTTTTTTTGTGCGCGTGTGAGTGCCCCTTTTTCCCATAAGCTATGGTTTAGAAAACTTACCGCTTTATTTTGTCGTCTCAATCGTTCGTAACTTACCAGGCATGATGTTTTTATTCTTCCATGGTTTGAAGCGAGAACTCTTCTTCCTCATCCTCAATAAATCCTTGATAGAGTTTCAGCCGTTGGCCATTGACTTTAAATGGTGGCCCATTTCGAGGTTTAATTTCTACTGCACCGTGTGGAAAAATATGGGTGACGGAAAAAGGTCCTGACCACCTAGACTTTAATTTACCAGGAAACAATCGAAGTCGTGAATTAAACAAAAGAACTAAATCTCCTATCCGAAATTCATTAGGTTTAATATGTTTGTCATGCAAATTTTTCATTCTTTCCTTATAAATCTCGGAGTTTGAGTATGCATAATTCCTAAGCTCGTCTAATTCATTTATTTGACAAAATCGATTTTTACCAGCAAATTCTAGATCTAAGTTTACATTTTTGATTGCCCAGTAGGCTTTGTGTGCAATTTCTACTGGCAAATGACAACTTTTTCCATAGACTAGCTTATAGGGGATTGTACCTATTGTTGTTTTATAAGCAGTTCGAAAAGCCCATAAAGCATCATCTAATTTATCAGCCCATTCCTTTTTATTTAACCCTACGGTTTTTTCGAGTATTCGTTTTAACCCTCTATTAGTCACTTCGGCTTGTCCGTTTGTTTGAGGGTGATATGCTGTAGAAACCCGGTGATAGACCCCATATCTTGTTAAAAAAATTTCAAGTTGATGGTTGCAAAAATGGGTACCTCTATCACTTATTAAAGCTTTAGGTGTGCCAAAACGAGAGAATAATTTTTTCAGAAATCTTACTACTACTCTTCCATCATTTGTTGGAAGTGCCTCGGCCCATTTAGACAAGTAATCTACTGCCACAAGTATGTATTTGTTTCCTTTTGATGGTGGGAAAGGTCCCATAAAGTCGAGTCCCCATACATCAAAAATTTCACAAACAAGAATGCCATTTTGTGGCATTTCGTTTTTGGAAGAAATATTACCTGTTCTTTGGCAAGCATCACATGTCTTTACAAGATTTTGAGCATCTTTGTAAATGGTTGGCCAATAAAATCCTGAATCGAATACCTTTCGTGCGGTACTGGCAGCACCATGATGTCCTCCGTATGGACCTTCATAACAATGGCGGAGAATTCTTCGTGCTTCACTACCATGTACGCATCGTCTGACGAGTTGGTCGGCACACATTTTGAAAAGATATGGATCTTCCCAAAAGTAGTGTTTCACAGTGGCAAATAATTTTTTTCTTTCATGATGTGGCCATCCTTTTGCGACTATACCGCTAGCTAGGTAGTTAGCAAAGTCGGCGTACCATGGTTCTTCCTTATATTCCACCATTTCCAGGGACTCAGTTGGAAATTTTTCGTTGATTTGCTCGTCCCTGGTTGCCTCCAAAGCTGGGTCTTCTAAGCGTGAAAGATGGTCTGTTGCGATATTTTCTGCTCCTCTTTTGTCCTTGATTTCAATGTCAAACTCTTGGAGGAGTAGAATCCACCTAATCAAACGTGGTTTTGCGTCTTGCTTCTTAAAGAGATATCGAATGGCTGCATGGTCTGTATAGACTATAGTTTTAGAAAGAACAAGATAAGAACGAAATTTATCAAAAGCAAATACCACAGCTAGTAACTCTTTTTCAGTTGTTGTGTAATTTTCTTGTGCATCGTTAAGTGTTTTACTAGCATAATAGATTGGGTGGAAATGCTTTTCTTTTCTTTGTCCCAAGACAACTCCAACTGCAAAGTCACTAGCATCACACATGATTTCGAAAGGAAATTTCCAATCAGGTGCTATCATGATAGGTGCATTGACTAGCATTTCCTTTAGGGTTAGAAATGCTTGATTGCAATCCTTGTCAAAGATGAAATGAGCATCTTTTTCAAGTAATTTTGTTAGAGGCCTTGAGATCTTTGAAAAGTCTTTGATAAACCGCCTATAAAATCCGGCATGCCCTAGGAAACTTCTAATAGCTCTTACGGAGGATGGAGGTGGTAATCTAGAAATGGTATCTATTTTGGCTCGATCCACCTCCATTCCTTCGCTTGAGATTTTGTGACCGAGTACTATTCCCTCCGTTACCATGAAATGGCATTTTTCCCAATTAAGGGCGAGGTTAGTTTCCTCACATCGGGATAGCATTCGTTCAAGTTTATCGAGGCATTGGTCGTATGAATCCCCAAAGATAGAAAAATCGTCCATGAAGACTTCCATGGTCTTTTCTATCATGTCATGGAAAATGGCTACCATGCAACGTTGGAATGTTGCGGGGGCATTACATAGACCAAATGGCATGCGTCGATAAGCAAAAGTTCCATAGGGACATGTGAAAGTTGTCTTTTCTTGGTCTTCGGGTGCTATCGGGATTTGAAAGTAACCTGAAAAACCATCCAAGAAACAGTAAAATTTATGACCGGATAATCTTTCTAACATTTGATCAATGAAGGGCAAAGGAAAATGATCCTTTCTTGTTGCTTCATTTAATCGTCTATAATCTATACATACTCTCCATCCTGTGACGGTTCTCGTTGGTATTAGTTCATTTTTTTCGTTAGTAATTACCGTCATACCTCCTTTCTTTGGAACTACTTGGACGGGACTTACCCAAGGACTATCGGAAATAGGATAGATAAGTCCGGCGTCAAGTAACTTGATGACTTCGTTTTTAACCACTTCTTGAACATTTGGATTTACTCGACGTTGTGGTTGTATGACCGATTTGTAGTCATCATTCATCAAAATTTTGTGTGTGCACATAGAAGGACTAATTCCTTTTATGTCAACAAGTTTCCAAGCTATTGCATTTTTGTGTTTTTTCAAAAGATTAATTAGTTTTTCTTTTTCTAAGTTATCTAATTTAGACGAAATAATTACAGGTAACTTACCATCTTTGTCTAGAAAAGCATATTCCAAACCTTTTGGAAGTTCTTTGAGCTCAAGTGGTGGGTCTTTAGGAGACTCCTTATTTGGTTGCTCGTTTCGATCAAGAACCTTAAAAGTTTGTTCTATGGCTACCTCTTCTTCAACAAAGTGGTCAATCTCTTCACTTGTATCGGGTGGTTCATATTCATCTTCAATTAGGGGGTCATTATTGCCGAATGGATATTTCATTGATCGTTCGAGATCGACACTTCTTTTAAATGCCCCTAAATGAAGAGGTAAATTGTTGAACTTCCGGTTTTTCAAAGCTTCGTGAGTTTTTACAAATGGTCGTCCCAGTACTAGAGGAGCGTCATCGAGGATGACAAAGTCGGTTGGGATTACCATTTGATTTGTTTGAACCAAGACATCTTCAACTATACCGATTGATTTTATTACTTTCCGATTGGATAGAAAAATGGGTATTTGAGGTGGAGAAAAATCACTAATACTTAATTTTTCGAAAACGTAGTTAGGCATTATGTTAACACAAAGATCTTTATCGATTGTGACATTACTAATAAACGAATTTTGAAAGAAACATGGAACCGGTGTGATGTTAATTTCAAATGGGTCTTCTTTTATTAGCGAAGTTTGATCATTAGTTAACTTAACACTTACCGTTTCGTCAATTTTAGTGTTAGTGTTTAACTCTTTTAAAAACTTAGCATGAGTGGGTACTAAACAATGATTTTCGAAAGAAGGTGTCAAGAGATTAATTTTTTCAAAATTAGACTCTTCTTGGATTTTAACGTTATCGGACTCACCTTTTCCGTTGTTTAACTCATGTGTCGGTTTTTCACTTATTTGTTCTTCCATTTTTACATTTTCAGTTATCTCTTCCTTTTTTAATTCTTCTCTTGCGCGGGACTCCTCTTCCCTTGCGCGAGCTTCTTTTATACATCGATCGATAACTCTAATGTGTTCTAATATCCTATCGGTCACTTCGGTTATAGAAAAAGAATCATTATTTTCTAAGCTTGAATCCGGTTGTTCGACCCTTTGTTCCTCATAATACCCATATGAAGTTGATGGTTCACACCATTGTTCTTCATTGTAAGCATATGATGGATAAGGTTCGTAATTTTGTTCTTCATAATACTCATATGAGGTGGGTTGTTCACGCCAAGGTTCCTCATAATAAGCATATGAAGGTGGTGGCTCATACCTTGGTTCCTCAAAGTATGAGTAAGAGGGCTCATACCTTGGTTCATCAAAATATGAGTATGGGGGAGGAGGTTCATACCTTTGGTCTTCATAGGATGTGTATGAAGTTGACGGCTCGTACCTGGGCTCCTCATAGTAAGCGTATGAATTGGATGGTTGATACGAGTGATTATTTTGAATCGAACGTGTATTACGACAATTAGTGCAATAATTACCCCTATAATCATCCTCATCACAGGTGTAGTTGTAACCTCCTGAGTATTGATCCATAAGAATCACTCAGCAGACCACAACTGAGTCTCGGGACCAGAAAACGAAAACAAAGACTGAAACAGAAGGCTGGACACGGCCCCGTGTCTGGTGAACACGGCCCCGTGTACAGGATCTGTATCTGGGCGTTTTAATTAAAGTTACTGATCACGTTGAGCACGGGGGCGTGTTCAGTGAGCACGGCCCCATGTTCAGACTCTGTATCTGGGTATCTAACTAAAAATATGCAGCACGGGGGCGTGTTCAGTGAGCACGGCCCCGTGTTCAGGCTACTGTAAATGCAAACTAAACTAAAATGCAGAAAAATGTGCGCGCGTTTGAAAAGGTTTTGAAAAACTGGTTAGGCCGTTGATTTTAAGCTTTCTTAAAATCCTTGTGTCCCCGGCAACGGCGCCAAAAACTTGATGCGTGCGAAGTGTTATATATTTTAGGTGTATATTTTAAGCCCTTTTTAACACTTGTTTTAGCCAAGTTTTAAATTTATAAAACACGATATTTCACTAACACTAAACACACATATGGGCAAGTGCACCCATCGTTGAGTGTAGTATAGCGTTGGTAAGATACCGAGGTCGTCCAAGGACACAAGAGCTTTTAGTACCGGTTTATCCTCAACGTCTAACCAAAATAAAAGTTTAGAAAAATGTTTTAAACTGAGAAAATTAAAAACTAACTAAAATGCTGAAAAATAAAAATAAAAGAAAAACAGATAGACAAGATGAATCACTTGGTTCCGACTCGTATCTAGTATAACCTTTGATTATTTCCGCACTTTTGCACATAATTAAGAGATTATCTTAGTTATTGTAGTAGGCCCCTCTTTTGAAGGTGACGTTACCCTCACCCCAGTAGTTTGAGTCAGCAGGGATACAATCCTAAAAGGGTGGATTATTGGAAGATAATGAATTAAGTTATTAATGCAGTATTGTGGTAGGCCCCGCTTTTGGCGGTGACGTTACCCTCGGCTAAGTAGTCTGAGTCAGCAGGGATACAGTCCTAAATAGCCGGGTTATAGTATTAATAGTAGTTAACTTATGAGGGGATCAAAGAGTTTGGACCCCCGCCATCCAATACCGTGAAGTATTGAAGGAGGTCCTCCTAAATTTGACCCAGGTCCATTGCAGGACCTCTAAACGCTGAACAATGGCAAGACCTTTACCAAACCGTTCCCTTAACCCCCGACCAGGTAGCCAACATATCTCCATATAGACCGTGGAGATATGAATGGTGAAAATCCTTTATTTTATATAGACAGTAAAATAATACCAAGACACCACGGACAAACGATAAGGAAAGATCACCTTCAACATAAGTAACTAGTTATTAAAGTCATTAATACAAAACCAAATAAAAAGTGCAAAAGATTAGAAATAAAAAGTATTATACTAGACACTTTGTCTTCACCAAGTGATGTAAGAGACTTAGGCAAACATGGCCTTGATTGTCAAGAACTCTTACGATCAATCTTGGATCCCGAGACGACTCACACACTCTACGATGGACAATGGATGATGGTGGTGGATGATGGTGTTGTGATGGTGGTGGGTGGTGGATGAAGTGTGAGAGAGGTGGTGTGCCAAGGGATGAGATGAAATGAATCCAAGCACTCCTATTTATAGGCTGAACAGAGAGCTGGGCACGGCCCCATGTCCGCTGGGCACGGCCCTTTGTCCGTCTGACAATCTCTCTCCTCATTAATTGTAATTCGCAATTACAATAAATGCGTCTGCTGTACTTTCGACACGCCCCCGTGTCCGCTGAGCACGGCCCGTGGTGGGCAATAGAAGCTTCTATAGGTTTGTCTTTTCTGCTGCTTCTTGGGCACGGCCCCGTGCTGGCTGAGCACGGGGCGTGTTCAGTCTTCTGATTTCTCTATTTTGCTTTGGAAGGTGCCGTTGAGGGGTCCGGCAGTCCACTAATATTCCTTTTCTTGTATTTATATTGGATTTAGCTGTCTTTTTGCTTCTTTTGCGTTTTTGAGCTCATTTAATCCTGAAAATACAAAAGGAAGACAAAAACACTCTTTTTTCCAATATTAGTACTTAAAAAGGGTTAGTTTTGTGCCTTATTTGATGTAATTTATATGTTGCATTTTACACACATCAAATACCCCCACACTTGAACTTTTGCTTGTCCTCAAGCAAAACTCTTTAATATGTGGCTTACACTCCCAAATGGAATAGGTAGAAGAGAAGGTTTTGGGCTTGTCGTAGAGTGTCGGGATTTCCAAGATCTTTTTGGGTTTTATTTTTATTTATTTACACTCCTATTCGTAATGATTTATTTAGAACTTTTCATAGGAGAAATTACTTATTTGGGCATAACATGCCTTTTTAAAATTCCATTTATATACAAGTTCACATACCTCACGGGAGAAGTCACTCACACTCGGCCGAAGGTGTATTTTTAGTGAATCACTCGAGAGCGGCATGGAACTTATTCCTACCATAGGCTTGCCAAGAAATCAATCCTCCTCCTTTTTAACTTTTATACCTTTGTAGGTATCAAGAGGACTTTGTGGGTTAAGGGTTAGGCTAGGGTTAAAGGTAGGTGGTTGGGTTAGTGGTTAGTAGAAAAAGGGCTAAAAGCGTAACAAGTGTTGGTTTTCGTATTTTTGCAACTTTTTATTTTGATGAAGCTTTTATTCAAACCAAGTTATTTTTGGTTAACTTGTTTGTTTATTTTCTTTTTGCTTCATCATTATCACATATTTTTTTTTTTTTTTTACGAAAAACCGAACTTGTTACTAAAACAAAGGAAAAAAAATGAAAAAGGTTTTGGTGGGTAAAAGGGTTTTTTGTTTGGGTGATGAAACGAAAATGTTTAGGCTCAAAGGGGCTAACTAGGGGGGTTTTGGGGTAGGTGGTAAAAGAAAAAGAAAAATAATGGTGTAGAAATAAAAAGGGTTAGTCCTAATGCCTCCATCATTTACTTACTCGGGTTTGAGTTGATAAGGACCGGGAATGTATTGTCATGGCAAGTTCTAGAGTCGTAAGAACCAAGCGGCTATTCACACAAGAAATGAAAAATGAGCATTTAGTCAAATGATATGTAATTGCGTGCTCAATAAAGGCTCAAAACTCACTTTTGTGGGAATGGGTTTTTATGTGATCAAGTATATATAATCAAATTTTAAATAAGTTTGTCATGCCTTTTCATAATTTTCTTATGTTGGTTCTTTTTATCACTACGCTATCGGTTGTAAATTTGTGAAAATATAACCTTTTTGAGAACTTGAATTTCCCGAGTTAAACCTAGACAAGTAAAAAAATGAAATTTTTGAACAAAAAAATTTGGGGTGATTAGCGGTTCCAATAGAGTTTTGTGTAAGGCTTGTATTTAGGACTTGCAAAATTCAAGGTTTTAGCATCCCCCCACACTTAAATTACACATTGTCCTCAATGTGTCCCAAAAATAAATTTTTAGGTTGATTAGATGTGTAAAATAGTGTTTAAAAAGCAAAAAATTGTGTTACTGGGCACTGAACACGGCCCCGTGTTGAGTGGGCACGACCCCGTGTTCAGGTGCCAGTAACAAGAACTTACAGAAGGTGGACACGGCCCCGTGTCCACTGGACACGGCCCAGTGTCCACTGGACACGGCCACGTGTCTGATAAAATTCTGCAGAACAGAAGCCAAACAGCAGGTCTGGGAGGTGAGCACGGGGGCGTGTTGGCTGGACACGTCCCCGTGTGGACAGTCTGAAAGCCTGAAAAACAGGTTTCTTCCTCCGGTTTTTCGATCCTGGCCCTATAAGTGCTGAGGCTTAGCACCCCAAGCCTTGGTTTGTACCTATTTCATCACTTAATACCACACCAAGCAACACAAACATCCTACATTACCACAGTTAATTGTTCCAAGCATAAAGTAAAAGAAAAACGAAAAATAAAAGTGTTTAGGGAAAGTAAATTGTTCAACTTCTGGCACGCAGGCCACCAATCGTTCGATAGATAAAGGGACTTAAACCTGGGGGCTCGCCATCAACCCGCTCTTGCTCCTCCAAACCCTCTACTCCATATCTTCATCGCTCTCATCACCTCCACCCCCATGCCCCGCCATGTACTCCTGGATGCTGCCGATATCATCTTGTATATCGTTGATGTTGCGTTCAATAGCTCCGACCCGGTGGTATGTGTTGTTGGCGAGGTTGTAGGCATTAGGGTGTAAGGAGTGGTTAAACACTTTGGAGTGACAAACCAAAAAACCGACCAATCAGAGCGCGCCATGTAAATCAGTCAAAAGTGTTTAAACTTTGATGAAAAGTGTTGGCAATGGTTTAGACACTTGGTGAAGTGGTAAACTATTTTTTTTAAAGGAAAAATGTGTGATTGGTTGAGATTGGAATGGACCCCACTCCTTATACACACACACACTTCTTCACCACTCGGCATCATCCTACCGATTTGGTAAACTTTGGTAACTAAACTTTTGTTGGTGGTGGTGTTACCGAGTGGCAAACTCACTTTGCCGAGTGGGTTTGCCGCCCACTCCTTACACCCTTAGTTATTGTGATAGTTCGGCCCATATATAAAGAAAATTATCTACCCTGATTAAACACATGGACTAATTAATTCGTTTTCACGAATAGGAACATCGTGTTATTTGTAGTAGACTTCCTGTCTTATTCGATTATTGATTTAATATACGAAATACCTACAAAATACTTTATTATGAAAGATTAACCTTACACGATTCAGAAAGTTATCTAGGAATCTATATATGATAAAATTGAAACTGAATGAACAGTAATGTGATTTATTATTTATTTTTTAAATTAAAATTAACATCATTAAGAGATGAGCAAATGGTATCGGGTATAGGTACCGGTCTCAAATTTACCAACCCGGTGTATTTTCGTTACCGGTTCTGCACAGGTATTCACCGGTTTTTACCCTCAAATACCGGTGTCGTACCAGTACCGAACCGTACCATATTAGGTATATTCGGTACCGGTACCCACTTTTGGGGATTTCGGTAACGGTATTTTTGGTAACGATATTTTTGGTACCGGTTGGTACCGAGCTCATCAAATCCTGTAGCAACGCAGCAATGCAAGTAATCCGGTCTCAAATTTACCAAACCGGTGTATTTTCGGTACCGGTTCTGCACAGGTATTCACCGGTTTTTACCATCAAATACCGGTGCCGTACCAGTACCGACCGGTACCGAACCGTACCATACTAGGTATATTCGGTACCGGTACCCACTTTTGGGGATTTCGGTAACGGTATTTTCGGTACCGGTTGATTTTACCGAGCTCATCAAATCATGTAGCAACGCAGCAATGCAAGCAATTGCACCGTTTAGATTACTTTTCATACACACAGTAAGTAAACTGTATTTCATTTGAATGATGTTTTATATATACAACAACTTATTTTGCTTTCTTTTTTGTTTTTTTCTGTAATGAATGACTTGTAGCATGTAAAATTAACTTGAATATTTAGAATATTGATGAGCAAATCGTATCAAATCCTGTAAACGAACCGGTATCGTATCGGTACCAAATTTACTATACCAAATCATTTTCGTTACCAATTTGGTACCCACCTTTTGTCGTTTTCAGAATCGTTACTTTCGGTTCGACACCGGTCTAGCACCATACCTGTATTTATTGATTTTTACCTTCAAATACCATACCGTATTGTACCGAGCATTTTCGGTGCCGGTACCTAATCTCGATGATTTTCCGGATCGGTACTTTCATTTCCGTTACCGGTACCGAGCTCATCCATATTTTAACGTGTTAGCACCATAATAACATAACTGAAAACAACCGAATTTCCAACGTGTAGGACGTGTGGGTCCTATTATTATATATTAGGTTATTTAAAATCGTTTTTTATGACGGAGTGATTATCCTTATCACGTCATTTTATTTATGTTTTGATATTCGGTATCTGTTTGCCGTTACTGACACGCCTTTTGTAGTCATTGGGTCCCGCCGCAACGCGCGGGCGGAAAATAACTAGTTGAAATACAAAACCTTTAATTAGGTAGTTTATTTTATAAATGAAATCGTAACCGTATTTATCTTTATAATTAAGGAAAAAATAATGAAGTTAATCAATCTAAGCCAGTTGCTATTGAGGCTTTGGCCTAGTGGCAAAGGGAAAACCTCTAGGGTAGCGTTTGGTATGCATGACTGAGAGGTGGAATGGAATGGACCATTGTGAATGAATGAAAAAAAAAAGAGTGTTTGGTTGGTCAATGGAATCGAATCATCCATTTCAAAATGCATTTCATTCCCTCAAAATCATTCCATCCATCCCCCCTGTTTTTTTCCATTCCATTCCCTCTTCACCCTTCATTAACAACACCACAACCCACCACTACCACCGTCATCCACCGCCGTCACCCACTTCCGTCGCCGCCCGCCGCCGCCACCCACCTCTGTCCCTGCCACGGCCATCACCGCCGCCCGCCGCCGCCACCCACCTCTAAGTGGGGTAGACTTGTAACACCCCGAAAACGGGTTTGGTAATCAAACCACATTAATACTAGATGACGGGTAAAATACCGTTAGCGGTAAAAGTAACCCGGTAAATATTAGGATTTAAATAAATAATCCTAATATTAAATAAAAAAAAAGTGAATAAAAGATTTAAGGAGGATAAATACTTTGAGGAAACAAAGTTTGTAGAAGGCCCGAGTTAACGGGACTTAAAACTAAACTTAGTCATAGATTCCCAAAACCCACTAATTTAATTGGGAATGTTTAACCTAGTTAAAAAGTGGGGAATATTGTTAGAAATAAGTAGGTTGTGCCCTACTTAATTAACTAACCAAATTAGAGGGGCCAATGTTGTTAAAATCGAAACTTGTATTATTAGATTTAATAAAAAAAAACAAACCAAACACCCCATTTGGGATGTCTGGTTCGATCAGGAGCAAGGAAAAGGGCGACCCCCACTCTTCAAAACCCTAACACTCACAAATTCATCAAATTGAATGGGCAAATCTACTCCAAATCGAAATCTGAGATCGGATTAGTGATCCCCATTGCAAGAGGGTTGTAAGGTATGTAAAATTTGATGTTAATTCTCTGTTTGAAATTCTCATGAAATTGAGAAATCTGAAATTTGATGATGCATGTATGATATGTAGATGAAATAGGAACATTTAAATGCCTAGGAGTAAACCCTAGACAAGTATAGATTGAAATCATGCTTAGCTCAAGTAAATTCAGATTTTGTTGATGCTAAATTGAGGTATAAGATGTTCTTAGGGTTTTGATCGCTAAAGAAATAGTGTTATGATGTCAAGAACATGCTTAATTTGAAAGCTGAATTCAAACGGTTCTTGATCAGAATTTACAGCCAACTTGTATTGGCTGTAACCTGGATAAAACGTGGTAAAAACATGTGTTTCTTGAGCCTAAAATGTAGTTCCAGGAAATATCTTTAAAACCCCACTGGAATCGCATTTTTTCGACGAAAATTGCGCGTTTTATGAATTTTTCCGTATCAAAGGTTCAAGCTGCGTTTTCTGGCAGAATCTGCAGCCCATTACGAATGTCATAACTCAATTTAAGAATTGAGTTATTATCTCAAATTCTTACTGTAGAAAGTATTAAGTGATTTCAAAAATCTCCAATTGGAATTTCGTCAATCGGATAAACGAGGAATTTTATATGAATTTTTCCGTAAGCTGCAGTCAGAAGTGACGAATCTGATTGCAGCTTAGTAAATGAATTTTTACGAGTTTTTGGTAAAGAGTTAGATCTTGAAATTTTAACACAAGGTCTAACCCTTCGAGTGGTACACCACATAAAAAAAATCATAATTTTTGAAGACTTGTAAACAGGTTAAACAGGTCACCAAAAACAGCCTATTTTCAGTGGTACGAAACTTGATTGTTGATGTTATAAATTATGCCCACAAAGTTTATATGTTGAAACTATGAATGAAACACGTAATTTCCTAATTTATTTAATTAGGGGTGATACGTGATAATATGGAATCTAATCATAATGTAGATTTTAGTTAATTTCACGTATCATATGATTAGAGGTAGTTAACTAGTAGTAAGTTAAATTTTACTAATGACGAAGTCGAATAATGATTTCGACATAGAAAATACGTAAGGTGGAATAGTCGTATTTGTTAATGACTAATCTAACCACCTTGTGAATGATGATAGTTTGACGCCTAACAAGCTAGGTGGAAGCTTGTGGATGAAGCGGGTCAAACGGAGTCATTACGGAAAGAAAGGCGTGGCATGGATGCAAGGTAAGTATAGCTTACACTAGTCTTATATGTTAGAATATTCTCTTATCGTATTAGTTATGAATGAGATAAATACATAATTGAGGTATGATGTTCCGGCGTGTAAACGTACGGAACAAAGTAGTCGAGCATGACAAGAAACCATGTGGATGGTTAAAAGGAGTTAAATCGGTAAATTGGTCATGCGTTGACCATAATTATTGGTTTTGAAAGACACAGTAAAACATAAACCATGATAGGCTAAAAAGTGTTAAGAAATGATTAATAAGTGAAATGACCGCACGATGTAAACTGGAGCGAGTCATGTAGATGAGAAATGATTAATAAGTGAAATGACCGCACGATGTAAACTGGAGCGAGTCATGTAGATGAGATGGTAATAAATATCATCTCGTCAACATAATCGGTCACTTAGACCAAATGGGCCAAAAGGTGAAGATATCACCCTTTGACAATAACGACTAATGATTTTTGTCGAGTTATATTATTTCAGGTGTAAATGTCAAATGGGTATTAGCAACGCTATGAATTAGCGGTTATAAAAGCAAGGTATTAAAAACGGGTCAATATATTGATCTGCGACAGGTATGTGAAAAAGGGTAACCCTCATTTAGAACATGTGGTTCAAAGAGTGTTAAAAGTAGTCAAAGTGAACATTTGGTTACCTGATAAGTAAACCAAATGTTTTAGGTAAGGAACATTGTATTTGGAAAGCTTAATGACTTTTCAAACAAAATCATAGGTTAAAAGAGGGATTACGGGTCAAAATAAGCATACGAGTGAAAACGGGTTTAAATTGTGTAATAAACCTGTGATTATAACCTAATATGGTAAATAACCTTAATTTGAAGTAGTGTACGTGATATAAAGGTCAAACAAGTATGTTTGTTTGATAAATGTGTAAACGGGTCAAAATTTTGGTAAAAGAGTAATAAGCCGAAGACTTAAAAGTCTTAAATTTTATTAATCCGAATGTTGGATTTTAACTCCATATGATGGAAGATTAAATTACAATCATGTAGGAAGAAACGGTAGGTCAAACGGATAAGCGGTTTGAAAGATACGAAAGTTTTCGTGTCGAATAACGTCAAAAATTGAAAGGCTGAAAGCAGGGGCCACCGTAACTTACGGTGCCACCGTAACTTACGGTGCCACCGTAAGTTACGGTGGAGCTATTTTGGTTACGGTGATTGTCTACTGTTGTACGGTAGGAAATATCAATTCAAGGGCCACCGTAACTTACGGTGACGGTGGAGGACATTTTCGAATTTTTGTTTATGGAATCAATTGTGTCCCGGTCACGTTTTAAACCCCGTAAGACTAAAGCATTCCATGTTTATGAAATGTAGGTACACTTTGGATGCCGGAAGACGATCAAGCTCAACGAAGAACCGAACACGATACAGTTACATGCTTCCGCACTTTGCCACGTTGTAAATTTTAAACAACGATTTTCGATCACGTTATGTGGAATAAATTATAATTTGTAAAAGTTTTAATAAACCCGTATTTTTATAATATGTGTAGTCTTAACTACACATCTAATTGTTGGTAATTACATACAAAAATCGTTAATTAGTAACTAGGGTGTTACAAGTTGGTATCAGAGCCTTGGTTTAAGAGATTCAAGTATGGTGGGAAGGACCATGCTTGGACTTAAACCTTATGCTCTTAATAAAGAATAGTGTTCGGTTCGAGGCTTGATCGCAATTCCGGTAAGTACATGTATGTTAATAGTTTGGTATACTAAAGTGTTGTAAACAACACATAGGGCTATCGTGTGATACACGTTACCTCAATTAAAATGATTGATATAGTTGATTAAAATACGCGCGTTGACGCTTATTGTAGAAAATGCCTTGTATTATAATACGGGCGATTATTGAAGTTGACGTTACTAACTTTTGTGAATGTTTTAATTGAAGGACACTCGCGTTTGAAGACGACGAGAGTCGAACGAATTGTGGATATGATGATGGAACGGTCCGAGATATGGCAAGGAGAGCATAATCATCAAGGACCTAAATCGCGTAATGATTGCAAATAAGTAATGGCAAGAAAGCCCGTTAAGGCAAGCAATACCAGGTGCACGCTTTTAAATATAATCACACAAATAGTAAAATGCAATAAACAAAGTAGAGAATGATTGTTGCATAGGTAAATTAGAAACTTGGAAAACCTGAATAGAAATACATATCCAGGATATCATTTCCAAGAAGACTAAATAGAGTACTTACATAGGGCGTGATGTGAAAACTATAGGAAGGTCGTGTATGTCATGTGTTAATCGCTTACTCTGGCCAAGTAAGTAGTGGCATATGATACCACGAGTTTCTTATAGCGGACACATTTACATCCGATGTAGTAAGGGCGGGGTATATGGGACTAGTTTAAAAGTACCCAAATGAATCAAATGAGTAAGATGTTTGATAATAATGTAAACGCACAACCGAGTGACGGAAGCGTATTACATTAGGATAATGAGCCCGAGTGAAGGGACGAAGAAGCATGTAAAATGATTTAGACAAGTATTGGGAAGGAGTGTACTTACACTCGAACCCAGAAAACGAAGAAGCATGTAAAATGATTTAGACAAGTATTGGGAGGGAGTGTACTTACACTCGAACCCAGAAAACGCAAGCATGTAAAATGATTTAGACAAGTATTGGGAGGGAGTGTACTTACACTCGAACCCAGAAAACGCAAGCATGTAAAATGATTTAGACAAGTATTGGGAGGGAGTGTACTTACACTCGAACCCAGAAAACGCAAGCATGTAAAATGATTTAGACAAGTATTGGGAGGGAGTGTACTTACATTCGAACCCGGAAAACGCAAATATGCCTCTTAACAGACCGTTTTTGTAAAACGTCAAACTTGAGGGCAAAGACGGAATATAAAAGTGAAGCGAAGTCTTAATGCATACCGGGAGGGGTGCAATAATAACGACTTCGGTAAAACACCCGGTTGGTGGGTAAGGATTTAAACACATGCATAGACCGAGAAACGGGAACTCGGGTAGAAAACTAAAAGACTTGGATTTTAAGTCATGACTAAAAGACGACAAGATGATGTAAATAGAAATTTTGAATAAATTATGTTCAACTATTTTAAAGTTGAACGGGTCGAATATAATATCATGCCGGACGACATGAGTAAACGCAAGCGGGATAATGGTAGTGTTAAAAGCAAAAGAATAATGAGCCCGGTAAGGGACATAATCAAATTCGAATGTATGTGAACTGGATAAGGGTGAGAAGTCATAAAAATCGGAAAATTTTCCGAAAGAAAACAATTATAGCCATGAAACTACAATTAAGGTTAGCGGGACCTAAGCTTGAAACCAAACGATTCTTCAAACAAAAACAGGGTGCCTTGACACCAAACATGTATTTTAAGAATGACATGAGTAAGGAGTGATCTGCGGGATCAACATAACCTTTACGGTTATAAACAAATGAAAGATCTACGGGACTAAAACGACCCACGGGTCATGATTAGAAAGAAATAGATTATAAGGACCTCGCCTTAAAGAGGTGAAGGTCTAATAAAATAGCCCATAGACTAAGTGATAAAACCTAGGGGTTAATAAGACAAAGTGAGGGAATAAATGGAGAATCCTCGCAAAAGACAAAGACTTAAAAAAAAAGGATAAATTTTAGACTGTCAATATCCCGGTATGGATAATTGACAAAGGTTGAAGAGAAGACGCTAAACTAAAACTTCGGTTTTGATAAGAAATGACATTTCTACGAAAAAAGAATGATGATGAAAATGAATGAATTATGATAGACGTATAAACAGTAAACATGAAAGATATAAGTCTTGACACTGATAGGTGCAAGACGAAATGTTCGAAAAGTGATAATTCTGAAGATAGAAAGTTGATGTAAAATTTGGCATGACGTGACATGATCACGGTCAAGAAATGTAATGTGAAGTATAATCACATTAGAGCCGAGTGACGAATATTAGAACCAAGTGATGAATATTGTTAAGTTAATTAAACTAGTGGAAATAACGAGATTACGTTATTCCAAGTTGCATTATGTCATAAAAGATACGTAGATGATTAATAACCAAAAAGATATTACCATACTTTTCTGGTAATACTAACAATTGGTTAAGATATGAGCAATGCTCAATTGATTATCGAGAGCAAATACATTGAGTTTAAACTCAATAAATTATGTAAGAAAAGGTTTCGAGGACGAAACCTCTCTAAGTGGGGTAGACTTGTAACACCCCGAAAACGGGTTTGGTAATCAAACCACATTAATACTAGATGACGGGTAAAATACCGTTAGCGGTAAAAGTAACCCGGTAAATATTAGAATTTAAATAAATAATCCTAATATTAAATAAAAAAAGTGAATAAAAGATTTAAGGAGGATAAATACTTTGAGGAAACAAAGTTTGTAGAAGGCCCGAGTTAACGGGACTTAAAACTAAACTTAGTCATAGATTCCCAAAACCCACTAATTTAATTAGGAATGTTTAACCTAGTTAAAAAGTGGGGAATATTGTTAGAAATAAGTAGGTTGTGCCCTACTTAATTAACTAACCAAATTAGAAGGGCCAATGTTGTTAAAATCGAAACTTGTATTATTAGATTTAATAAAAAAAAAAAAAAAAACAAACCAAACACCCCATTTGGGATGTCTGGTTCGATCAGGAGCAAGGAAAAGGGCGACCCCCACTCTTCAAAACCCTAACACTCACAAATTCATCAAATTGAAGGGGCAAATCTACTCCAAATCGAAATCTGAGATCGGATTAGTGATCCCCATTACAAGAGGGTTGTAAGGTATGTAAAATTTGATGTTAATTCTCTGTTTGAAATTCTCATGAAATTGGGAAATCTGAAATTTGATGATGCATGTATGATATGTAGATGAAATAGGAACATTTAAATGCCTAGGAGTAAACCCTAGACAAGTATAGATTGAAATCATGCTTAGCTCAAGTAAATTCAGATTTTGTTGATGCTAAATTGAGGTATAAGATGTTCTTAGGGTTTTGATCGCTAAAGAAATAGTGTTATGATGTCAAGAACATGCTTAATTTGAAAGCTGAATTCAAACGGTTCTTGATCAGAATTTACAGCCAACTTGTATTGGCTGTAACCTGGATAAAACGTGGTAAAAACATGTGTTTCTTGAGCCTAAAATGTAGTTCCAGGAAATATCTTTAAAACCCCACTGGAATCGCATTTTTTCGACGAAAATTGAGCGTTTTATGAATTTTTCCGTATCAAAGGTTCAAGCTGCGTTTTCTGGCAGAATCTGCAGCCCATTACGAATGTCATAACTCAATTTAGGAATTGAGTTATGATCTCAAATTCTTACTGTAGAAAGTATTAAGTGATTCCAAAAATCTCCAATTGGAATTTCGTCAATCGGATAAACGAGGAATTTTATATGAATTTTTCCGTAAGCTGCAGTCAGAAGTGACGAATCTGATTGCAGCTTAGTAAATGAATTTTTACGAGTTTTTGGTAAAGAGTTAGATCTTGAAATTTTAACACAAGGTCTAACCCTTTGAGTGGTACACCACATAAAAAAAAATCATAATTTTTGAAGACTTGTAAACAGGTTAAACAGGTCACCAAAAACAACCTATTTTCAGTGGTACGAAACTTGATTGTTGATGTTATAAATTATGCCCACAAAGTTCATATGTTGAAACTATGAATGAAACACGTAATTTCCTAATTTATTTAATTAGGGGTGATACGTGATAATATGGAATCTAATCATAATGTAGATTTTAGTTAATTTCACGTATCATATGATTAGAGGTAGTTAACTAGTAGAAAGTTAAAATTTACTAATGACGAAGTCGAATAATGATTTCGACATAGAAAATACGTAAGGTGGAATAGTCGTATTTGTTAATGACTAATCTAACCACCTTGTGAATGATGATAGTTTGACGCCTAACAAGCTAGGTGGAAGCTTGTGGATGAAGCGGGTCAAACGGAGTCATTACGGAAAGAAAGGCGTGGCATGGATGCAAGGTAAGTATAGCTTACACTAGTCTTATATGTTAGAATATTCTCTTATCGTATTAGTTATGAATGAGATAAATACATAATTGAGGTATGATGTTCCGGCGTGTAAACGTACGGAACAAAGTAGTCGAGCATGACAAGAAACCATGTGGATGGTTAAAAGGAGTTAAATCGGTAAATTGGTCATGCGTTGACCATAATTATTGGTTTTGAAAGACACAGTAAAACATAAACCATGATAGGCTAAAAAGTGTTAAGAAATGATTAATAAGTGAAATGACCGCACGATGTAAACTGGAGCGAGTCATGTAGATGAGATGGTAATAAATATCATCTCGTCAACATAATCGGTCACTTAGACCAAATGGGCCAAAAGGTGAAGATATCACCCTTTGACAATAACGACTAATGATTTTTGTCGAGTTATATTATTTCAGGTGTAAATGTCAAATGGGTATAAGCAACGCTATGAATTAGCGGTTATAAAAGCAAGGTATTAAAAACGGGTCAATATATTGATCTGTGACAGGTATGTGAAAAAGGGTAACCCTCATTTAGAACATGTGGTTCAAAGAGTGTTAAAAGTATTCAAAGTGAACATTTGGTTACCTGATAAGTAAACCAAATGTTTTAGGTAAGGAACATTGTATTTGGAAAGCTTAATGACTTTTCAAACAAAATCATAGGTTAAAAGAGGGATTACGGGTCAAAATAAGCATACGAGTGAAAACGGGTTTAAATTGTGTAATAAACATGTGATTATAACCTAATATGGTAAATAACCTTAATTTGAAGTAGTGTACGTGATATAAAGGTCAAACAAGTATGTTTGTTTGATAAATGTGTAAACGGGTCAAAATTTTGGTAAAATAGTAATAAGCCGAAGACTTAAAAGTCTTAAATTTTATTAATCCGAATGTTGGATTTTAACTCCATATGATGGAAGATTAAATTACAATCATGTAGGAAGAAACGGTAGGTCAAACGGATAAGCGGTTTGAAAGATACGAAAGTTTTCGTGTCGAATAAAGGCAAAAATTGAAAGGCTGAAAGCAGGGGCCACCGTAACTTACGGTGCCACCGTAAGTTACGGTGGAGCTATTTTGGTTACGGTGATTGTCTACTGTTGTACGGTAGGAAATATCAATTCAAGGGCCACCATAACTTACGGTGACGGTGGAGGACATTTTCGAATTTTTGTTTATGGAATCAATTGTGTCCCGGTCACGTTTTAAACCCCGTAAGACTAAAGCATTCCATGTTTATGAAATGTAGGTACACTTTGGATGCCGGAAGACGATCAAGCTCAACGAAGAACCGAACACGATACAGTTACATGCTTCCGCACTTTGCCACGTTGTAAATTTTAAACAACGATTTTCGATCACGTTATGTGGAATAAATTATAATTTGTAAAAGTTTTAATAAACCCGTATTTTTATAATATGTGTAGTCTTAACTACACATCTAATTGTTGGTAATTACATACAAAAATCGTTAATTAGTAACTAGGGTGTTACAAAATCAGGGTCGGATCCTATCGGTTTTGAGTACTTTGAGTGTAAAAGAGTTGAGAGAGAGTTAGAAACCATCTTTAATCCCTTTTTCACCATTCTTGTGTTGAGATCTTTACAAGATCTTTTTATGTTTTGCGTAGAAATCGGTTAGATCTCGGTTGTTCTTGGTGGATTGAAGTCAAAACATGAAGTTCTTGAAGAACACATGATGACGTCACCCTAGAACACACGAAATCTAGTGATTTCACGGTTTTGTGTAGATCAAGAAAGTACAAGATTTAGGGCGAGAGCTTACCTGGATTGAGAGAAATCGAAGAAAAGGTGAGGAGCACGAATGGTTCAGACAAGGACTTCCAAAAATGGAAAGAATGACAATGACAAGGGTATTTATAGGATTCCAAAAGAGGAAAGGGTTATCCGATCGGATGACACACCGCCCGGATGACGATCCGGTCGGATGACATTCTGGTCGGATGACACCTGACCTGTGGTGTAAGGGCTATCCGGTCGGATGGCTATCCGGCCGGATGGCACTTGGTTTGATTGTTTGACGCGACGATTTTTGGCGTTTCGATTTTGATTGCGAGCGGCTCGTTACGATAGGGTTTCCTAGTCAAATTACTTTTAGTCCCAACTACTAAACACCATAGTTCGATTGTGATTCGTGTTCGAGTTCGATTGCATTCGAGTTTCGATTGAGTTCGATTGATTCCCACAACATATATATATATATATATATATATATAACACGCACAAATAACACATAAGGCACACACACACGTATAATAACCAAATTAAGTCGAGTTGCGTTTCGTATCACGATTCGATGTCGAGTAGCATAGCTTGATTATTGATTAGTTAACTTTATCGCATTGTTACTTCCTATAATTCACAGTTGTAATTCGGTTAGATATCGATTAACACATATCGGTTTTAGCAATTAACAACACTTACTCCACATAATACAATTAAAATAAAGAAATTACTATAAGTCAAACTCGTACAATCGGTTGTTGACTCTGACCTTGACTTTGACTTGTGAAAACACGGGGTGTTACAGCCTCCCCTTGTTTAGGGAATTTCGTCCCGAAATTAAGTTGGAAGCTGTACGACACCGTGAATCACATTTAAGGACTTTTCTGTTCAGACCGGTTTTGACTCCGAAACGATTGCGAACCGAACGTGTGACGTGCGGAATCCGTACACAAACGTGACTGAACACACAAGAACGTACTATAATCGGTGATTCTATTAATTGACATAGAAATCGTACAAAGCACTAGAATCACAATGCTACTTTCTCTCTCTAGCTTCTTTCTTTAAACAACTGCGGGTACTTAGCCTTCATGTCGCTTTCGAGTTCCCAAGTGAACCCTGCGCCTCGTTTGCCTTCCCATCGGACTTTCACAATAGGAATGCGAGAGCGTCTGAGCTGCTTGGTTTGGCGATCCATGATTTTGACAGGCTTTTCCACAAAGTGTAATGTTTCGTTCACTTGCAGATCATTGAGAGAAACATGTAAGTCGTGGTCGGCTAGGCACTTTCGGAGGTTTAACACGTGGAAAGTCGAATGGACATTACTAAGTTCCTTCGGTAGTTCGAGTCTGTAGGCGACTTTTCCGATCCTTTCCAGAATCTTAAAAGGTCCAACATATCGACGCGCGAGTTTTCCCTTTTTGCCAAAACGGACTACACCCTTCCAAGGTGATACCTTTAGGAGTACGTAGTCACCAATGCCAAATTCAAGGGGCTTGCGCTTTTTATCGGCGTAACTTTTCTGTCGATCCCGAGCTTTCGCCAGATTGTCTCGAATTTGGAAAATTTTGTCTGTCGTTTCTTGTAATAACTCAGGACCAGTTAATTGCAAATGACCGATCTCGTGCCACACAATAGGCGATCGACATCTTCTTCCGTATAATGCCTCGAATGGTGCCATTTGGATGCTAGAATGATAGCTGATGTTATACGAGAATTCGACTAACAGCAGGTATTTATCCCAATTACCACCGAAGTCTAAGACACACGAACGGAGCATGTCCTCAAGAGTACGAATCGTACTTTCAGTCTGACCGTCGGTTTGAGGGTGGAAAGCGGTACTTATATTAAGCGATGTACCGAGTGCCGTTTGAAACGTTTCCCACAGTCGCGAGGTAAACCGAGCATCACGATCAGAGATGATGTCATGAGGCGTCCCATGATTACAAATGATCTCGTCGGTGTAGATTCGGGCTAATCGTTCCACCTTGTAGTCTTCTCGTATCGGCAGAAAGTGAGCTGATTTAGTCAAACGGTCGACCACAACCCTAATACTGTCGTGACCTGATGACGTGTGCGGTAGCTTGGTTATAAAGTCCATGGCTATACTTTCCCACTTCCACATGGGAATTGGTGGTTGTTCAAGTAAGCCAGAGGGTCTTTGATGTCCGGCCTTGACCCTAGCACAAGTTAGGCATTTTCCGACGTAGAGCGCGATATCCCTTTTCATACCAGGCCACCAGTACTTATAACGAATTCCTGGTACATTTTGTCGGCACCAGGGTGAATAGAATACCGGGATTTGTGGGCTTCGTCCATCAAAATCTGTCGCAAATTGCTTCGCTTGGGAATCCAAATTCGGTCCAGAAAGTGGAATATCCCATTTGATTTGCTCACAAGCTGGGCTCCATCGTGGTAGATTCTTTCTTTCTTCAGGGTGCGTTCGTTAAAACACGCATGTTGAGCGTCGCGGATGAGGGTTTCGAGATCGTGTTGGGCTTGAACATTACGAGTGCTAAGCAGATAGCTCTGTCTGCTAAGTGCGTCGGCAACAACATTCGCCATGCCTGGGTGATAACGGATCTCACAGTCGTAGTCGTTGAGAAGTTCTACCCATCGGCGTTGACGCATATTAAGTTCCTTCTGATTAAAGATGTGTTGTAGGCTCCTATGATCGGTGAAGATCGTACACTTGGTACCATACAGGTAGTGTCACCAAATCTTTAATGCAAAACCAACCGCGCCTAGCTCGAGATCATGGGTTGTATAGTTCTTCTCGTGGATTTTGAGCTGACGAGATGCGTACGCTATAACCTTGTCCCGCTGCATAAGAACACAACCAAGACCAAGGTTGGAAGCATTACAGTAGACAATGAAATCGTCGTTTCCGTCGGGCAATGTGAGAACAGGAGCATTGCAAAGCATGTGCTTGAGAGTTCGAAAGGCGGACTCTTGTTCAGTTTTCCAAACAAAAGGCTTGTCTTTATGCATGAGAGAGGTAAGCGGCACAGCAATCTTCGAGAATCCTTCGATGAATCGTCGATAATAGCCCGCTAGTCCGAGGAAAGAGCGGACCTCAGACGGGTTCTTAGGCGTAACCCAGCTCTTAACAGCTTCAATCTTCGCAGGATCGACGTGGATGCCTTGACTATTTACAATGTGACCTAGAAATTGAACTTCCTCTAACCAGAATTCGCACTTGGAGAACTTGGCATAGAGTTGGTTCCCCTGGAGTAACTTGAGGACCAAACGTAGATGTTGCGCGTGTTTGGTTTTCGACTTGGAATAGATCAAGACATCATCGAGAAATACGATGACGAAACGGTTGAGATATGGTTTGCACATGCGATTCATCAGATCCATGAAAACCGCTGGTGCGTTGGTTAAGCCGAAAGGCATGACAACGAATTCGTAATGCCCGTATCGAGTGCGAAACATGGTTTTGGGTATATCCTCCTTTTGTATGCGTAGCTGGTGATATCTTGAACGTAGATCGATCTTCGAGAAACACGTAGCGCCTTGTAGCTGATCAAACAAGTCGTCGATACGAGGTAGGGGATAGTGGTTCTTGATAGTTAACTTATTCAATTCCCGATAGTCGATGCACATCCTGAACGACCCATCCTTCTTTTTGACGAAGAGGACTGGTGCGCCCCAAGGAGAGGTGCTCGGGCGAATGAAGCCTTTCTCAAGTAATTCCTGGAGTTGGGTTGTGTCACACCCCGATTTTTCCACGTGTCACCGGTGGGCCCGGTGGGGAGTATCGTGACGTGGTTGGCAACATAATAGTCAAACAACACAATATTTAATATGCACAGCGGAAGCAAATTGTAAGATATAATTCAACCGAATATAATGTTGTAATATCAAGTATCACAATAGTCGATTGTTTATCCACAGACGGATCGAAAATAAAATAGAAACAATAGTTCAACAGACTTTGACATCTAAAGCTTGCGAGACTTGAGTAATGATGCCTGGAGTAGCCAGCCTATTTCGTCTAGCACCTGCACTTAACCTTTTTGGAAAATACGTCAGTTTACACTGGTAAATACAACTCAACTGACTCGTTTTGAAAAGAGTTTGTAAATTGATTTGAATGCACTTCGGCACAAAATATCTTTATAACTTGGGACAATTATTTGTATATAATCTTGTATACAGATTTACTTATTTGTCGTCCATTAGCACCGGTTAGAAGAGCCGGTTTAAGTTAACTGACACGCCACAGGTATAATGCCCACAAGGTTGATTCCTTTACGTGGATTACCAGTTTTTACATAATGCATCTATCAGGTGTACGCCTACACCCCGTGCTTAGGTCGTGGCCATTTCGTAAAATGATGCCAAGGATATCCGGGACATGGTCATTTAACCCCCAATGGCCATACATCAAGTAATACAGAATAAAGCGGGTTATGTAAATACATTAATCACAATCCGATTTAAATGACTACATACCCGACCAAGCGGTACTTTTATAGTACCGTATCCCAAGCCCGTATAGGGAAAATAAGTTAAGAGTATTTACCTGAGCAAAGTATCAATCAAATACAGCAAATGCAAGTACTTTTACTGGGCTCCTAATCTGGAACGAAGGTTTATAATAACCTATTAGATTTCTAACGGGTCCTTAATTAAGCCTTAGCTTAGACCGGTTAGTTTCAATGATACGGTTCGTACGCACTATTAAGCGAAGACCGGATAGAATGCGATTTAGACCCGACAAGTTCGGAGACTTGCTTAATATGGGTATTTCATACACACTCTGGATTTTGAGATAAAACCAATAAGGTTTGGCCCGTTTCGGCTAATTTATGTAAACTTGTTACATAAACCGAACCGAACGCGTAATAAGCGTAACGGGTATCCGTAAGAGCCATATACAGGTTTCCTAAGTTAATGTGCTTCAAATATGTTATGACATCAGTAAGATGTCTTTTATTATGCCCGAAACAAATTTAAACACAAACTATGCCCCGTAGGGGTAGTTTGGTCATTTAAAAGGTTATAAAAGAGTTTAAGTATTTACCTGAGTTACATGTCTGATATAATCAGCAAAAATACTTATTTTACTAGGTTATAACAGTAGGGTAAAGTAGATATGTGAAATTTATCAAATATAACCAAACTATGCACCGTAGGGGCATTTTGGTAATTTCACATAAGCCGAAAAGCTCAAAACTGAAGTCTGAGTTTAACAACTTTTGCTTACTGTTAAAATATTATAATTTACCTAAAATATCAGTAGGTATCACCCTTATACGTTTAAAAATAGTCTTAGTACATAGTATGCGCTAAAAACGCTTAATAAGGCGATTAGAAGCCGTTTCCGGGTTCTATATATAAAGCTGATATTTTTATCATTCCAGAAGGATTAAAATAATTTATTTATAATTTGTGATCAGTAGCAAAAGGTTTGGAGTCGATTAGATATGTAAAACTCATTTATGGCCCGTAAGGGCAAAACAGACAATTACCGGATTAAGCCTACGACTATGAGTTATGCTCAGCCTAAAATTAATTAAAAATCTTCAAAAATCCCAAAATAATATATTACATCAGTGGGTAAAGATTTTGATATTAAAAAGTAGGCTTAACTAGGCTATACGCTAATTACGCCGTTTAATTAACATATAGCTTTCAATTTACGCTAGTGAGCATAACTCTCAATCTACAACTCAAACTGATGTCAAACTTTGCATATAAGTTTATATATCGGTAACAAAGGTTTCTACACTTTTACATTTTCAAAAATCACGTTTTAAGGTGAAAAGGGCATAATGGTCAACATATGAGCAATTAACGGAATCATGCGTATTAATTGGTTAACTAATGAACCATGGTGTATAATCACAGAGGGTTATACTAGCATGTAACTTGGTCCAAATGAAGCTCTAATGTATTTCTAAAACATACCATAACGGGTCAGAACTGAAGTCAAAGCAAAAGTCAAAGCTTTGCGACTTTCGGTTCCGAACCGGGTCCAAACAGGAAATTGTCGGGTTGAACATGTTTAGACCTGTTCTTACACTAATTACCAAGTTATATTAATGATCAAACAGGTTGTATGTGTTCTACATTGCTAATCATGCATAATTTAGAAACTAAGTATTCTGTTGACTTTTTAATCACAAGTTTGACCCGACATTTGACCTAGTTAGAGTGGGAATCAGCGGGAACCCTTTTAAGGGTTTATTACCCACATAATTACCAACTTATAACTACTTTTGATTCGACTAATCACTAGACCATTAGTGATTAATCTTAAAGTCAACCGTTAATTACGACGGTTTGACTTTTAAGCTATAACTAAGTAAAAACTTAACTAAGAAAGGATTAGCAAACTTACTGAAGTCCTATGCTTGATTAGGAAGGTCTTGTGTCTGCTCTTAAGCTCCCAAAGGCTCCAGAATTGCACAAGAAGTGAATGATCAAATGGTTGCAACTTCATGGCCTTATATAGTGATTTAATCACCATAAAATGTTGACACACAAGTCTACCACTGACCACAACTCATCAACAAGTGTCCCTAGATGTTTAGGGGTTGTTTAGAGGTCAAGAAAGATGAGGAAAATCGGATAAAGGTCAGTTGCAACGTTTAAATCAGCCAACAGCCAACTTTCTGCATCTGGGCATACCTTGCGCACCGCAAGGGTATTGGTGTTGAGGTGCGCAAGCAGGTGATCAGAAGCCAAAAATTGTTGTATCTTGTCCCTTGGCCTTTCGAAAGGTTAACTAAGCTTAATTCTTGCAATATGACCCCTTCTTATTTACCTACAAGGGCTTTAAGACTTGTACCCACTTTGCCAAGTCCCTGGACATTTCTGGTTAACCCGAAAAGTCATAACTTTCAACGTTAACGCTTTAACCCCTTGTATATGAATTTGATCATAACTTTCTCATACGATAACAAAACTTTATGAAATTTATATCGTGCATTCTAGTGAGCATAATTAACCGTTACAAAGCTTCGGGTTTGCTAAAAGGTCACTCAGAGGTATAACTTAAACATGTTGACACATTTAACCCCTGTAGTTTATAATCTCTCACTTTCTTTCATATTTAGCTTCGTATGATCCATGATTTATTCGTTTGAAGGTATGAGCATCATGTAGGGTTAATGTACAATATATTTATTCACTGTTGACATTTAGAACTCGTATTTTCATATACTTTTCATGTTTGTCAACTTTAGTCCTTTCAAAACATTCTTTCACACGTTCAAACATATGACACGTGTCAACACTTTATAGGACGTGAATTTTCGAGGTGTTACAGGTTGAGAGTTCGCACATTTCGGACGGCGTGAGTCGGTAGGGAGCTTTGGCAACAGGATTGGCTCCAGGAATGAGATCGATACGAAAGTCGATATCACGACTTGGCGGTAGTCCGGGAAGATCCTATGGAAAAACATTAGGAAATTCTCGAACCACAGGAACGTCTTTCACTTCCTTCTTCTCTTTCTTTTCCTTCTCCGCTACTACAATGTTAGCTAAGAAAGCTTTGTGTTCCTTGCGGAGATACTTGCTAGCTTGCACACATGACATGAGCTTGAGTCCTTTCGAAGCAGTTTCACCGTATACACACAATAAGTCACCATTCGCGAGCGAGAATCGAATCATCTTATCATAACACACAACTTCAGCATGGATTTCGCGTAGAAAATCCATGCCTACTATGACGTCGAAACTTCCGAGTTAAATCGGAATGAGGTCGATTGGGAAGATGTGATTGTTGAGTTCAAGAGTACAATCACGGATAACGGAATTGACGGCGACAGTTCTTACAGTAGCGACTTCAACATCGAACGTCGAGGATAGTTGGGAGCGTTTACGACTAAGGAGCTTCTCGAATTCGAACGACACAAAGCAATTATCGGCTCCAGTATCAAACAAACATGATACATAAATACCATTCACAAGGAACGTACCATTGACCACGTTGTTGTCGGCCTGGGCTTGACGCACGTTGAGGTTGAAAGTTCTGGCGCGTGCGGCCTGTGGTTGCTGTTGCTGGTGTTGTTGCTGCTGTTGAGGCTGTTGCTGCTGGGGCTCTTGTTTCACAACCCTGTTTGGGCACATGTTGGTGAAATGGTTAGGGTTGCCACATGCGAAGCAGGCTCTGGCTTTGACTGCGGGTGCCGGAGGAGCTTGTTGACCCTGTGGGGCAGTGGGTAGAGCTTGATGAGCAGGAGCTTGTCGAATGCGGCAGTTGGCAGTAAAATGGCCGTACACATTGCAATGAGCACAGAAACGGCAAGAAATGGCAGTTGGGTGATGGTAGGTACAGGTAGGGCAGAGCGGATGTGGCCCAGTGTATGCACGCTTGGCAAGAGGTGCATTGGCCACAGACGCTGCCGCTTGGCACTGTTGAGCTGGTACGGATTGAACTGGTGCAGCAGTGATCGCACAGTTCTTGTTGCTGGAGCTGTTCTTTCTCTTGTTCTTCCTCTTGTTGCTCGATGAGGTGGGTTCAGCAGTTGGTGCGGTGCCGGTAGCTTGATGCAGATACTTCGAAGTCTTATCCCAGACACCAGCCTTAACCCACTTGTCTTTGATTTCAGCGGCCAGTAGATAAGTTTCCTCGATCGTCGTATTCTTAGCCGCTTGCACGAAATCAGCAACGCAGTCGGGCAGGGCCCGGATGTACTTCTTGATTGCCATGTCGGAAGTCTTGACTTGGTCGGGACAGATAATGCTGAGCTGTTTGAGACGAGCAGTGAGACCTGCATTGTCACCAACCTTTTGTTGTATGTGCCAAAATTCATCTTCTAGGTTTTGACGTTCGTGAGGAGGGCAGAATTCCTCTAGCATGACTTCCTTGAGTTCGTCCCACGACAGACCGTAGGCTGCATCGTTCCCTCGCTTGTTCCTCTCGGTCGTCCACCAGTCTAGTGCACGGGACTGGAAAACGCGGGTAACATTCAGAATACGGAGGTCATCGGGGCAACCACTTTGTCGCAGAGTAACCTCAATGGAATCAAACCAGTGAAATAGTGCAGTGGGACCTCCCTCGCCAGTGAATTCTTTTGGCCCACACGACTTGAATTGCTTGAAACTGAAGGTCTTTGCGGTAGCTTTGGGAGCTTCTGTCCTCGATTCCTAAGACGATTTGCTGGCATTCTCATACACATCACTTACGGCCTTTGCTACACTTTTAGCGATGATGGAAGCAAGGCGTTTGTCTCTCTTTTCTTGACGAGAAAGCGCGTGACGGGATCCAGACGACATCGTCTGCAATAGATATCGCCACGGAACTCAACACATTGTATTCGAATCTCACCTCACACGTCTACTACTTACTAAAGCTCAGAGACACGCAATGTAACACGTATCACATAAACACATAGGCACATAGTCACAAATTCACATAATCACATAAGCACATAAGCACGTAAAGCACAGAAACATTTTCAACACAAGAGGCAGCCAGAATATAGAAACCTATCATTCAAAGTCTGCGATTATTCGAGAATAGCGATCGCCTTTTAGTATATCGAATAGCGTAGCATAAGCGTTCACTGTAGCATAAAGTCGTCCAAAGTTTCGCGATTTGTTAACGATGTGTAGTGTGTTGTGTAAGTAGCGAAAGCAAGAGCGTTAGATCGAACTAGTGATACTTTAAAACGTTAACAAGTAAGCATACACAAAAACACATAAAATTAGCGAATCATGCATAAAATTCGAGGTGTAGATTGTCTGCGGCTAGTAGACTTCGACTAACCAAAGTGATTCAACTATTCGCAAGGACTTGTCGTCTACGTCTGACTTTCAGGACTGTGTCCTCGCCTCGATTCTTGGGCGTTGGGCACTCATCCCGTTAGTCGTGTCGTGACTTCAGGTCATTGGAGTCCGTCGAGACTTTGGTGGGAATCTTTGTAAAACCAAATGAAGTCAGGAATAGCTATCAAGGTTCGGGTTTCACCCCTGACTTAACAACTTTTGCTCCTGAGCTTTAATAAAATAGAGGAGATTATTCATCAAAATATGGATTTCACTCCTGATTTGGCATAATTCTCCTTGTTTGTAGATAAAAATGCGGGTCGATTTAAACAAAATTTTTTTGGTCGAGAGTTTGCGATTTTCACACCTAATCTCGACTTGATTGCTTATTTATAGTTGAAAATTCGAGTGCAGCGATAGTGTAGAATAAGCGAGAATAGCGAGAAGTAAGCTCGTACATAATCCCTACTGGTTGTGCACAAGTTGGTCTGTTGGTTCTTAACTATAGTCTAGGTATCTAAGAGTTCGACCCGGACTAGGTCGAGTCTTGCCTAATTCCCTATAGTTATGGCTCTGATACCAATCTGTCACACCCCAACCGATGGCGGAATCATCGGGGCAAGGCACTGAGCGAAACAAATTGTCCAGAAGTTTCCATAAAAATTATCAATACTATTCAATTAAAATAACACGTCCCATACCGTATCTCAAACAGCAAAATCAATTATTACAGACAAAAATCTAGGCAAATATTCTGTTCCGACAACTCAGATTTAAATAGACAGTAATTGTTTATCTGCTTCTAGAGACCCTTGATTCGTTATCTACTGACAACTATTTGTTGGGCTCTAAAGCTTTATTCTAGCCTCAAATTCCTACCAAGTGTGCGTCCTAAGCACCTGTCACATACGTTAAGATAAAGTCAATACATATAATGTAAAGGTGAGCATACAAGTTTGATAATAGCATATACAGTTCGAATTCGTTTACGCATAACCAGCACATACACATAGTGAAATGAAGCACGTTAGTTATCGACATAGATCCATCGATACCAATGACTGCGGGTTGACTGCCTGAGGCAGTTCGCAATACATGATTACCACCGTAATCCATGCAAGTAATGATCCTTAACAACCCCCGCGAACGGGTGCTGAGTCCAAACTATAGTACTATCGTTGCTAAGGCAGGTAGACAGCATTCCATGTGTAAACATAACAAACAAGCATTCATAAGCCATGTATAACATGCATTAACGGTTGGCGTTCAAATAGTATTGAGTAGTGTGATTGTTGTAGTTTGAATATTCGTAACGTATGTAACACCCAAAAGTGCATAAAGCAAAAAGGGATCGAGTATACTCACAGCGATTGATGGATTGAAGGAAGCGCTTAGCGAGTATGGTTAGCCTGAATAGATTCAGTAGCGTAACGATAAGTGAAACGTAAAACGTCACAAAGTGTAAAAGGGTCGGATGGTGGTTCGATCGGATGGTAATCCGATCGGACAGCAATCCGTGCGGATAACAATCCGTTCGGGTGGTTATCCGGTCGGACAGTAGTCCGGTCGGATGATGTTTCGAGTGGATTGTTTCTTCCTATAGTGAGAATGTGTTTGTGTACGATGGTTTGACTTTTGAAGTTTTCGTTGTAGTATTTTGAAAACAAAGAAGTATCTCTATCTTTCAAGTCGGTCGATCGGATGGCTAGTCGTGCGGATGACAATCCGTTCGGATGGTCATCCGGTCGGACAGTGGTCCGGTCGGACGGCGACTTAATGATGAGATTACTTATTGAAGACAAGTTCACAACAGGAGTGTGATCCGTTCGGGTAACAATCCGTTCGGACGGCGGCGACTTAGTGTTATTCGATCGGATGGCAATCCGATCGGATAGCAACCTTGTTATTGAACATGTTGAAAATTGTTTAAGTCTTTAAAGTCTTAGTATCTCATGATCCGAAGAGTAATCCGATCGGATTTCAATTCGTTTGATACTCAAACTTCAGATAAGTTTGTTAAAAAGGTGGGACCCAAGTGTGATCCGTTCGGGTAACAATCCGTTCGGATGACCTATCCGATCGGACAGCTATCCGTTCGGACGGTAATCCGTTCTGATTGTCCTGTTCGTCCTACACTTGGTTGTTTCGAAGGTTTGTCGATATGTCGAGACACTTTGACAACGTGTTAGCCAACAGAACCCCTAGTTCGACCCAGATGACCAACCCGACCAGGAATCACCCTAGTCCGGCCGGTTACCGGCTCGAGACGGTTGGTCTTGGCTAACCCGAAATTGGTAGTCTCGTTAGTAGAATCCAAATCTTGAGCTAGTACAACACTACAATCGAGTAGAAGACTAAATCAGGGTCGGATCCTATCGGTTTTGAGTACTTTGAGTGTAAAAGAGTTGAGAGAGAGTTAGAAACCATCTTTAATCCCTTTTTCACCATTCTTGTGTTGAGAACTTTACAAGATCTTTGTATGTTTTGCATGGAAATCGGTTAGATCTCGGTTGTTCTTGGTGGATTGAAGTCAAAACATGAAGTTCTTGAAGAACACATGATGACGTCACCCTAGAACACCCGAAATCTAGTGATTTCACGGTTTAAAGTTAAGATTTAAAAGATAGAAAGGTGTAAGAGTGCGTGTAGATCAAGAAAGTACAAGATTTAGGGCGAGAGCTTACCTGGATTGAGAGAAATCGAAGAAAAGGTGAGGAACACGAATGGTTCGGACAAGGACTTCCAAAAATGGAAAGAATGACAATGACAAGGGTATTTATAGGATTCCAAAAGAGGAAAGGGTTATCTGATCGGATGACACACCGCCCGGATGACGATCCGGTCGGATGACACCTGACCTGTGGTGTAAGGGCTATCCGGCCGGATGGCACTTGGTTTGATTGTTTGACGCGACGATTTTTGGCGTTTCGATTTCGATTGCGAGTGGCTCGTTACGATAGGGTTTCCTAGTCAAATTACTTTTTGTCCCAACTACTAAACACCATAGTTCGATTGCGATTCGTGTTCGAGTTCGATTGCATTCGAGTTTCGATTGAGTTCGATTGATTCCCACAACATATATATATATATATAACACGCACAAGTAACACATAAGGCACACACACACGTATAATAACCAAATTAAGTCGAGTTGCGTTTCGTATCACGATTCGATGTCGAGTAGCCTAGCTTGATTATTGATTAGTTAACTTTATCGCATTGTTACTTCCTATAATTCACAATTGTAATTCGGTTAGATATCGATCAACACATATCGGATTTAGCAATTAACAACACTTACTCCACATAATACAATTAAAATAAAGAAATTACTATAAGTCAAACTCGTACTATCGGTTGTTGACTCTGACCTTGACTTTGACTTTGACTTGTGAAAACACGGGGTGTTACACCACCCACCACCGCGGTCACCCACCACCACCACCACTACCGCGGTCACCACCCACCATCACCGGCCATCGTTGACCACCGCCATCCAATTTTATTCCTTTGTCTTTTCTCGCATACCAAACAACAAAAAGTAATGATTCATTCCATTCTCACATGGGAACCAAACAAGACATGGAATGGTAATGATCCATTATTACCTCATTCATTCCATTCCCTCTTTCATTTCATTCCCCCGTCCATTCTATTACCCCATACCAAACAGACCCTAGGTGTTTGGATATGAGAGGTCAGAGGTTCAACTCTTGTGGATTGCAAATTTAGCTGTTAAAAAAAATCTAAGCCAGTTGATAATACCATTAAGTCCAGCTACAACTGCTTTTTTTAGTCTATTAAGTAACATGTTCTTAATTTGGAGTCATCTCTAAAATAGTACAAAATTTAACATTTGTAATCTTTTAAAATAGTATGAAGCTATAATTTAACAAAATAAGACTTGGATTTACCTCTAAATTCATTGATTTCAAACACACGTGCAAAGAACAATAGAAAGCAAAGACCAAATCGGATCTTTATGAGTGTTAGAATCTTGTTATGTTTGTCCATTTGTCGGTCCATTTTAAATAAATATTAATCAATCAAACATCTTTAATATATAAGCCTACTCTCTTGACCTTAACTTTTCTTTACACCTTTTATAAAAATCAAAAGCTATATCAATTACATGTTATCATGTTATGAGTGACTTAGTGTAAGTTCTTAGTCAGTTTGTTATTACAAAAAGTTTTATTAAGTGATTTTGATGGACTTATATGACCTTTTATGATATGTGTTTAAAATTTAAATTAGTGCAATAATCACGCATTGCTCGGTATTAGACGATAGTCTATTTAGAGATACAAAGATCATTCAACATAAAACCAATTATAATAAATAGCCACTAGAACTAAATAACATTTGTATGAAGTTGTAAAATTCCTCACTAGGTATAAAGTTGAGAATATTTAGGCAATTTGTTAAAAGCTTTTAAGTGTGATGGTAACTAGATTTCAATATTTAAAACTTATGATTTGATTTGAATATATGGCAAACTTATATATCAATATAACAATTTCTAGCATATGTTATAAAATTTTGATTTGAAATATGAACAATCATTATATAAAATTTTGAAAGCATACTTAAACTTATGTGTTATATTGGCATGTAACATATTTCTAACATGTCTTCTTTCTTTAACACAATTTAAACAACTATAGACAAGAGTTAAGGACTTAAGGTTTGAATGCGTGAAAACATAACTAAAATTAATTATATATGTGTACAAAAAATGACTAACATATCTAATTTATCAACCTTAAAAAAATACGAGAAAAATATTTAAACAATTGATAAAATCAAACCTAAATATAAAAGAAACAAAACATTACATTACAGGTTAATATAGGGGTGAGCAAAAGGAAAAACCCGACCCGACCCGACCATTACCCGAACCGACCCGAGAACCGATCAAACATAAAATACAGAACCGATTCACTACCCTAAATATAGGGTCGGTTCCGGTCCATAGGTCCAAGTCGGATTTCACCATGTAAAGAACCGAGAACCGACCCGACCCTATTTTATATGAAAAATTGGAACCGATCTACATACCTAGGTACTTGGGTTCGGGTCGGGTTAGGTATATTTTCGGTTCGGTTCTCGGTTTTTTTCGGTCCGGACCTAAACTTGCTCACCCCTAGGTTAATATAAAAGACAAAAGAAAAACTTGGATTGATTAATGGTACGTGGTCATTTCTAGTTTTGACAAAATTAATAAGTAAATAGGATTAGTTGTTGATAAATAACTAATCATCCAGCCGGACCAGCCTTTTAGGAAAAAAAGACTTTAATATCATTATAAAGTGTTTTTTTTTTTTGTCGTTTTGAAAAAATAAGTTCACTTACACAAGTTGTAAGTCGTCCGAAACATTTATTATAATTAATCTTTATTATTAAAACCATAAAAAATTAAAAAATTCAAGTGTGCTGTCATTTAAAATGAGGTACTAAACAGACTAATTTTTAAAGACCTGTAAATGAAATATATATATTAATATTATTAACTGAAAGGTGGTTATTGAATATAGAAAATGTAATAAAGAAGTCATCGATCTAAGTCATTGTTTGTTCACGTATGGAAATGGAACCCACATTCCACTGAATTTGAAAAAGAAGCCCAAAAAAACATCAATTATCAAGTAGTGATAATATGGTATGGCACCTTCCACCACAACTTTGACACGGCACTTTCCTAAATTGGTCTTCTACTTTCAACTTGCAAACCACAACCCCCCCCCCCCCACCCCCACCCCCACCCCACCCAACCCAACCCAACCCAAACATCTATCCTCGATGAGACATCGAACCAAACCAAACCAAACCAAACGTCTCAAGAGTGAGTTTTAACCGATCAAATTGTCGAACTAAAAACCGTATTTAATTGCTAGACATTCTTATATCGGAATGATGCCCTTTGAGAAGATATCTTTTGAGATTATGAGAAGATGGAAATTTGCATTAAAGAATTGATAGTTTGTTACAACTGTTGGAGAATTATTTAATTTAAAACAAAGAAAATGATTTATCATATATACTTTTGAGCTAGTTTTCTAGTGGTGAAATACTGAAATACTCAAACGGACTCTCCAACACTATAACCCAATGTTTTAAAATCCGGTTTCTATAACGTATCGGATTTGACTCAGAAACGGTTTAACCGGGTGTATCAGGCAGTTCAACCGGGTGTACCGGGTGGTTTAACCGGTTCTACCGGACGGTTCAACCGGTACAACATGCCGGTTTAAACCGGTTTTTAAAACATTCCTATAACCACATCAATCACACACTATAACCACATTAATTGCCATGGAGTCGTCTTTTGAGGCGCATGTGACACATCCGGGTGCCTAAGATCCAGCCAATCCTCTTGCTTATGATATGGGTTGTTGGTTTCGTCTTGCCTTTCACTCATTAGGAGAGCAGCAATAACTTTCGACTAGCGGTCCGTTTGTCGTGTAAACAAGACTAGACACATACACCTTTCAAATCTCTGGGGTCATCTCTGATAAAGTCTGGACTAGCTAGTAAACCCACATATTCAAGTACAAACCCAACAAAGGCGATCTTCGAACATTTGGCTTTCACCAAACTCTAAGCTCTTGCAAAAAGTTAACGCTACTCCTTTTCCGATTCGATTTTCATGAGATAAAGAGAGAAAGGTTGAGTTTTTAGACAACCAAGATCGACATCTTCTTCCTATTTAATAAATGCCCATCTTTTTCATGTTCGATCTCAGTCTAATTTCCCGGTCTCAAACGTTTCAAACAAAAGCGATTTTGTGTTGTCAAAATGAACGAGTGCTAGATCTGGTTCTCGGTATCTGGTAAGATTTTTAAAATATTTTCAAGGCTTGTGTTAAAAAAAAAAAATGTAAACATTATGTTGATCATACATCGAGTCATGTTCATGTTTAATTTCTTATTTTCTTTTAGAAGAGGTCAATTTTATTAAGCCACCGATACTAAATAATATTCATGTATGCATGGGGTCTTAACCTATTTTAGAACCCTAGGCAAGATTTTATTCAAAAGCTCTTTTAAAAAATGTTATATAAAATATAATCACAAAAATCTTGTAGTTAATTTCTTTTAATGAATCTATAGATTCTCATATTACATTGTATACAGAGAAGATATCATAAGATAACCTAAAAACATATCTGAAAACTTTGAGAAAATCACTTTTAAAAAGTTTTTTTTTTTTTTACCTTTTGACTTTTCTTATATGTTTTTATTTTTTTGGAAATTAAAAATGGATCAACGAGCTACATATTTTATGCTTTTTTTTTTTACAATTCAAACTTTATAACTAAAAATAAATAATAAATAAAAAATAATATACAATTGATTGGTTTGTAGTAGTTTTATAGGTTTTCATATTGTTAGTGATTTTGTCATTAAAACTAACCCTATATGTATATATATATTTCATCTCCCACGTTGATAAATAGGGTGAGGATCAAATATGAATTTTATTTTGGCTAGAAAGTATTAGGATTAGGATATGTGACAAAATTTAAAATAAAGAGGAAGAGTATTTTAGTCAATCTTATCATTTTCTTCTTCCTTCTTCTTCCCAGTAACATCAAAACCCACAATTTTCAAAACCCATCATCTTCTACCGTTTCTTCACTTTCTATCTCAATAATCACTAAATTATAGTGCGATTTTCGTCATCGATCAATGATTCAAACACCCGATCAACGTGTTCTTCAGCTTTTTTTTTTGAAGAAAACGCAATTTAATTTCATACAAAATCTCGTTTTTTCCGGTGATTTTGAAGATAATCACTCGATCCGTTCGATTCGATCTCTAATAAGTGTTTCAATCATTCAAATTCCGTCAATCGTTGAAGAAACCGACTTCGATCCATGTAAAAAATTCTTTAATTTCATTTTTATTATCTGGGTTTTTTATTTAGTCATTACATTTTACGATCTTGGCGGGGGTCCGGGGGCAGCACCCCTGGTAGCAGGGTCCCAGGGGCGGCAGCCCCTGGCGGGGTCCAAGGGGCAGAGCCCCTGTCTGGGGTTGATTTTCCAGAAATTGCCTCATTTCGAAGACAGTAATTCGTAGACAGTTTTTTGATTTGCTACTCTCTAGTTCAGACAGATTCACAGATAGGTCAGCTTGTGTCCATTGCGTTTTAGAAATAAGAGAGTTTTATGTGTTTTCTGGCCATTGCGTTTTAGAATAAACACATTTTTGAAGTGTTTTTATTTCATTACGTTTTAGGTAAACACATTTTTATTTGTTTTCAGTCCATTGCGTTTTAAAAAATACACTTTCTTTTGTGTTTTTAGGCCATTGCGTTTTAAAAATAAGACATTTTTATGTATTTTTTGGCTATTGCGTTTTAGGTAAACACATTTTTGAAGTGTTTTTAGTTATTGCGTTTTAGGTAAAACACATTTTTATGCTTTTTCAGCCCATTGCGTTTTAGAAATAAGAGAGTTTTATGTGTTTTCTGGTTATTGCGTTTTAGAAATAAGACATTTCTTTGTGTTTTTTGTGCATTGCGTTTTATGTAAAACACATTTTTATGTGTTTTCAGTCCATTGCGTTTTAGAAAGTACACTTTCTTTTGTGTTTTTAGTCTATTGCGTTTTACAAATAAGACATTTCTTTGTGTTTTCTGGCCATTGCGTTTTACAAATAAGACATTTTTTTTTGTTTTTGGTGCATTGCGTTTTAGAAAAATGTCATTTTTTAGGTTTTTTTTTTTTCATTGCGTTTTACGCAACTGGGTTTTTTCGCGTTTTACGCAACTGGGTTTTAAAAAAAATCTAAAATATAGCAATAGTATACTAGTTTTAAAGATAAAAGACGCTCGTTTTTTGGTGCAATTTTTATAAAAAAATAATGTCGTATGAAAGAGTTATTAACGTTTAAAAAATGGTGGGAAATTGGAGGAGAGAGAAACAATTGCCTTGGATTGACTAGAATACCCCTAAACAAACTCACGCGCCTCTTTTCTTCCCTTCAATTTCCCTCATTTAATCTTAGCCCTTGATTAACTAAATGGATGGTCAAGATTACTTCCTAGCCTTCTTAGCCAAATAAACTCTCTATTATATCCTAAGCCTTGATAAATATATCAATAAAGAAGGTGATGCCAACAAAAATCTATAGAATATTTTTAATCTTTTTTCACAATGCTAAAAACAGATGCAATGGAGGAGATAATCTACCAGACGACCACTCTAAATCATCGTATGTCACCCAAGAAACCCCTAAAGTTAGAGCTTCTCTAGAAAACCCATCACGTTTTTTGAATGGCAAGATGGAAATTTATCAATCACCAAAACCCAAACCGTTTTCAGTTTCTTCAAGTCCAGCTAGTATAAATAGAGGCTTCAGCTGCAGAATCAAACACACGGAAAATCACCAACTCTCTCTTTTCTCCACTGCAGAATTCTTCATATTCTTCAAGCTCTAGGTACACCTTCGGGTTGGAGTCAAGACCGGCAGTGCAACTGCTTCGGGCTGTTGTATCCTAGAAACAAACGTGTTCTCCTGGGAGACACGAAATTTGTTTTAAGGGACCCGTGTCTAACACGATCCTCAGCCAAGAACAGTGTTTCTGTTCGTTTTTCTTGTTCTTATTTTTCCTTTTTCAGTTGTAATTGTATTGTATTTTATTTTTCATTCTGTAATTGTTTCTGTAATTCAAGTTAATAAAAGTATTTTACTTATTTTACACGAACGGATTCCTACACGCCTTTCCCAGGTGATAAAGGATATCGCAATCGTAATCTTTGATAAGTTCTAACCATCTCCGCTGCCTCATATTTTAGTCTTTCTGCTCGAAGAAATACTTGAGGCTTTTGTGATCCGAGTAAATTGTACATTTTGCACCGTAGAGATAGTGCCTCCATATCTTCAAGGCGAAAACTACTGCCGCCAACTCTGAGTCGTGAGTTGGGTAGTTTCCTTCGTGCGGTTTAAGTTGTCTTGATGCATACGCGATAACCTTTCCCCTTTGCATTAAAACACACCCTAAACCTTGATGTGAAGCATCTGAATAGACAACCAAATCTTCCGTTACATCTGGGAGTGTTAAGACCGGGGAACTAGACAACTTTTCTTTAAACACGTGAAAGGCTTCTTCTTGATGTTTGCCCCACACAAACCTCTCCTTCTTCCTCGCCAACTTCGTTAAGGGTAACGCTATTTTTGAAAAGTCTTGTATAAACCTCCTGTAATAGCCAGCAAGGCCTAGAAAGCTCCTTACTTCAGTTGGAGTTTTTGGGGAAACCCACTTCATTACTGCCTCAATCTTCGATGGATCAACCAAGACGCCTTTCGAGTTTGTCACGTGGCCGAGAAACTGCACCTCTCTGAGCCAAAAGGCGCATTTTGAGAATATTGCGTAAAGTTTCTCCTTACGGAGAGCTTCAAGTACTTCACGCAAGTGTCTCGCATGTGCAGTCTTGCTTCGCGAGTAGACTAGAATATCATCTATGAACACGATCACAGATTTATCTAACATGGGTCGGCATACCCGGTTCATAAGATCCATAAACGCAGCCGGTGCATTCGTCAATCCAAAGGACATGACTAAAAATTCATAATGCCCATATCGGGTTCTGAACGCGGTCTTTGGAATATCTTCTTCCCGTATTCTAACTTGATGATACCCCGAACGCAGGTCTATTTTAGAGAACCAACTCGCCCCTTGTAATTGATCAAAAAGATCGTCAATTCTAGGTAAAGGGTAGCGGTTCTTCACGGTCAGCTTATTTAATTCTCTGTAATCGATGCACATGCGCATCGACCCGTCTTTCTTCTTAACAAATAAGACAGACGCTCCCCAAGGCGACACACCCGGGCGTATAAAGCCCTTATCTAGTAGATCTTGTAATCGTGTCATTAACTCCCGCATCTCGGTGGGAGCCAAATCCTTCGCAACCGGTTTCGCACGCGGATTCAGTTTGATGCGAAACTCTATTTCTCGTTCGGGAGAGAGTCCCGGCAATTCCTCCGGAAATACATCAGGAAATTCGTTCACGACCTCAACATTTTCAAGCTTCGGGAGGCTTTGTCGAGCGTCTAGTACATAACCTAGGTATGCTCTACTCCCGTTAAGTACGTATTTAACGGCTTGAACAAGGGTGCACAATTTTGTTTCCACATTTCTCTCCCCTTGAATACTCATTTGCCTTCCACTTGGAGAGTGGACAAGCATTACCTTATTTTTCACAATTAATATCTACACAGTGTCGTGCCATCCAATCCATACCTACTATCATTTTGAATTCCCCTAAAACCATGTTTATACACCATACATTTTTCCACACCATATTGGTATATCTCGGTTTACTTGTCTTCTTTGCTTAAGTCTAACTGGGCTTAGTCTTCAATCTCCTTATGCCTTTATTAACCACCATTATCCTTTGACTCGTCCTCATGGTCATAACTCATAAGGAACAACTGTGGCATAACCCCTCGTCCTCATCTTCTTGCCTTTCCTAATAGTTAAGATAAGCCATTTTATGCGTTTTTTATTTGACAAAGCTGCAACGTGACTAAAAAGAGAATTTCTATAAACTAGTTTTTTACTATTGCCGCGTTGCGCCGAACGTCTTTTGTAGTTTAGTCTGTGTTTACATATGTTTTGAAATCACTACGAGTGTGTTGCGTACCGAAACCGCTGAATAAAAAGGAAATATAGAAAAAAACACTAAAAGATAACCAAAATAAAATCAACCAAAAAAGTTGTATGATAATAATGTTGTTCGCATGAAACCTGTTGTCAGAGATGAGCAAATGATATTGGGTACCGGTACCGAATTTCCCGAACCAAAAAATCTTAAGTACCAACTCGGTACGACTTTTGGCGTTCCCGGTTCCGGTTCGCTACCGTTTTTTACCTTCATATTGTAAGGTCCGCTTATGTGACTAATAAAAATGGCGAGCTTAGGCACTAATATTTTGAACTTTCAATTTCGCCTAATCTTTTCACAAAATAAGGTAACGATAGATACTAATATCATTAATGCACAATTTTTAACAAAATTTGGGCATGACCCGTCCATAAGACGAGTGTATCCCTGTTTTAACCATCATCAAAACAAATAAGTCTACAACCCGTTCGACTAGACACGACTAAAAACCATAACATCAAGTGTTAAAAAGTGTAACCACTAACAAGGTTATACAAAACAAGCATTTTGACCCAACACATTAATACGAAATAGCGGAAGCGCTTGATGGCCATAATGTGTGCATGTGCTCGCTCCAAATTGCCAAGTCGCCTAAGTTGAGGATTTACCTACATTCAACATAAACAAATAAGTTAGTATTTATCACGGTTTTGCATCATTCCATTACATTACTAACCGTTAAACGGTTCATTACTTGCTTGCTTCATAATAGAGACTAAATATACCTTTCTTAACATACCCGCTAATAACGGATACTTGTATCTTTAAAATATCTTTCATTCGATTCGTTCATGACGAACAATCATATTCTTTACATTCTTACACTTACATTCCAATCCGAGAAGACGGATCGAGTAGACTTACATTCGTTACATACTTAACCTCCCATACCCGGTTCGACTAGAAGGAACCGGTATGATACATTATCTTTCGTAATTTATTCATTCCTCACGACCCGTTTATGACGGATCTTACTTTTACTTTCAAACAACTATAGATTCAATTATCACAATTTATCATAACGACACAAATAACTGGGATTAGCATACATATAACATCATAATGGATATATGGTGTACACGAACGTACCTCGGTCTTGTGAGTCTCCCGTTTTCTTAGTGTTTGAGCCTTCTTCTTTCACGTCTACATTAAACGCATTCATTCATTTAGCCCAGCACTTTCATTCCATTATTTACATAAATTTCTCATTTTCAAGTGACGAACATTATCACTAATTTTCCGAATTTCACACATTTATTCTCTTAAGCATTTCATCAAACACTTGGTGTGTGTCACATTAATTAAGCATATTGTACAAGTATTCAAAGCATGACTTTACTAGTTCCTCTTACATATCATCAATAATCAATCATGTTCATACAATTCTTTTATTCTACATCAATTTATCTAGCATTCATGTATTACAAGCAAGATCATATATCAAGATTACTCATAATTACTTCTACTTGATCATTCTTTTCATGCTACTTTTTCATCAAGTGGTTTTATACAATTATCTTTCAATTGACCTAAAATCACACATGATTTCAACCCTAGGGAGCAACCCTAACATCCAATTTACACAAAACATACCACAAACTCATGATTGGGTTGAAACCCTTGTTCTACAATTCACCAAATCAAGAAATTCGACTTACCACTTCACTATGTATGCTTAGATGATCGAAAATTTTGAGACATGCAACTGATTATCTCTGAATTTCGTTGTCAATTGTTTGAATTTAGCAAGAACAAGGGTTCCCCCTTGTTCCCCTCTGCTCTGATCGAACCCAGCACCCCCAGGGGGTGAAATTTTGGGTTTTTATTTCTTTAATCCCCTCATCACTTTAAATTTTCACAAATGCCCCTTTTTGTTTACTTCTTTTATACAACTTGCTCACAACTCATTTTATTACTAGTACTTATAACATTTTCCATTAACTATATTAAATCTTTAATTTATTTAACTCATGTGTCTAATAAATCTTTTTGGGATGTTACAAGTCTACCCCCCTTAAAAGAGTTTTCGTCCCCGATGTTGGACCGTTCTACGACCTTAAACCGTCAGTTAAGGTAGTTCATCTTTGCGTACGAAGGCGGAATCAACGTAAACAAAGTCATAACAGCTCTAATCCTTTTAATTTTTCTTTTCTGATTGATTTGAGTGCTTGTACAAGGTTTTCTGATACAAATCCGGCAGCACTTCGTGTTTCACACAATGACCAAGTTTTTTAATGAACAACACAACACACATATATATAGGCTTGATGATTTCGCTTGAGCATGCTTGAAGCGAAATCATATGTTGTTGATTTCGCTTGAAGATGTTTCAAGCGAAATCTTCAAGTTTAACCTAAACAAACCCTAATTAAACCCTAATGTGTGTTCAATCAAACTATTCTAGACACAAGACTTGATAATGACGTAATCAGCAGACATTTAGTGCACCAACAGACTCCCCCTTGGATGTTGATGAAGTCTTTGGCTTCAAGTCTTTGTCTTTAACAATCTTCAAACATTGTAAAAACTCTCATCAATCTTTATCTTCAATCTTCAAACTTTAAACTTCAATCTTCCCTTTGATCGTTGATCCAGACTCCCCCTTTCACAGACTCCCCCTCTCGATATGCTAGAATCTGAGAAATCTGGTTCAAGCTTTGCCATATAGCTTCCATTGGGAATAATGAAGTCCAAACCTGTTACTCAACCAACAAACATTACAATTCTATCTTTTCAACAATAAATCACAAAATCAATCAGCTTTAACAATCCACTCAAGTATTCAAGTTCAAATTAATGACCCTGATTACTCAATTAATCTATCAAGTCCAAATTAATGACCTTGGTTGATCTTTTGACGAAACAATACTGATTTTAAAACAACAATTTCAAACATTTTCTGAAAATAACAAGTATCAAGTTAATGAACTTGTTTTTGACTTTTCAATCAAATCAAACTTCATCAAAGTAAGCTCTCCTCATTCTTCAGTTCAGAATCTCCTGCATCTGCTTCAAACATCTTGAGAATCCAACAATCAACTCTCCACTTTGGTTTGTCGGAAACTAAAGCAGAAATAAAATCTTTTTGGATTTTATCAAAGTGTTCTAAACTAAGAAATGAAAAAACAGAAAACTTAAATTGCAGAAAGTAAACAAAGTAAACTATTTACAAACATATTTTTGGTGAGTGTGTCAGGGAATCATATCAGCTTTTCAGACAAATCACAAGTACCGTTAAGCTACATTTCATACTCAGACTTAAACAATTCACCTCGATTGTCGATATACTGATCCATCTTAAATTCTCATACAAATTTCAACTTACTCAGGATACGATTTAGATGAATTAAGAACTTAGATCATTCATGTGTCCCACCTCTTGAATATACTCCCGTATCCAGAATCCCAATAATCAGTCTTACAGGTGAGAATACTACAATGATATCTGTATATAATTTAGGTATGCGAGGGCCGAGGGATCTCAGATCGATACTTCCGTATACGCAGAGAGATATCAGCTTCGACTTTTCGGTGTGTCCCCTTTAGAGGATCTTTTTGCTTACAACAGCAGCATATATCAATTTTATTGTTTCAGCATGCTGAGGGTTTAATGCTGTGTTTCAAGCATTGCAGCAAGTATTAGCCAGGGACTAGGTCAGAACCACCGTTCAGCAGAAGTCCCGGAATAATACCCCAGATATCATAGAGTATAAAGACCTAGTATATCAGATTAAGAGACCTTTCAAACGAGATTTCAGGGGTTACCTATATATCCAAGTAGTGTTCCCCACAAATTCACAAGTTTGAATTTTAGGTTTATATCCCGAATAAATCTACTAAATGTATGAAAACCTATCAACACATCATTAGTGAGATTGTTTAACTCTTTTATAATTTACAAATCTTTAGCATACTGTGATCGTCTAGCTGATGTACTATCATTTTCCCATATACACAAACTCTTTTTCATTTTATCATGTTTTTGTATTTTTGCATTTTTTACTGTTTTTGTATTTTCTGAAAATATACTATGTACAAACATCTACTCCCCCTAAATACCAAAACAAGTAAAAATTCGACAAACCATTGCAGATTGTTTCTCGTCTTCATCCGCAACAGTACTCTCATCAACGCCAATAATGCCATCCGACACCGACAGAAGCTTCATACCGTTCAGTTTTAACAAATATTTAAACCGATTTTTATCAAAAGCTTTGGTATGTAAATCAGCTTTCTGTTCGTCAGTGTGAATTTTCTCAATTCGTATCAACTTTTTCTCAAAGCAATCACGAATAAAGTGATGACGAATTTCTATGTGTTTAGTTTTAGCGTGATGTACTGGATTTTTAGTTATATTTATTGCGGCCTCATTATCAACAAAAAGAGGTGTGTTAAGAAACTGCAAACCGTAGTCGCGCATCTGTTGCTGTATCCACAAGATCTGAGAGCAGCAACTGCTAGCAGATACGTACTCCGCTTCACATGTAGATAACGCCACAGACGTTTGTTTCTTACACTGCCAGGTAACCAATCTAGGACCAAAGAACTGGCATCCTGCAGTTGTTGATTTTGAATTGACTTTGCAGCATCCGAAATCCGAATCGGAATACCCTTCGAGCGTAAAGTCGCCTTTTCTAGGATACCACAACCCCAATGAAGGAGTTCCTTTCAGGTAGCGCAATATCCTCTTTACAATGATCATGTGCGATGCTCTCGGGTTAGACTGAAATCTTGCTGCGAGGCACGTTGGGTACATGATATCAGGACGTGAAGCAGTTAGGTACATTAAAGAACCTATCATGGAACGGTAAAACGTTTCATCAGCCCTGTCTCCGGTGAGATCTGGGTGAATCCCATGAGTTGTTGCAAGTGGGGTAGCAGCTGGAGTAGAACTTGACATCCCAAATTTCTCTAGAATATCATGAACATACTTTGACTGATGAATGAAAATTCCTTCAGGAAGTTGTTCAACTTGTAATCCCAGAAAGAATTTCATCTCCCCCATTTATGACATTTCAAACTTCTGCTTCATCACTGATTCAAAATCTTTGCATAGATTTTCATTTGTCGACCCAAAGATTATATCGTCCACATAAATCTGAACCATCAGAAGATGACCATCGACTTCTTTAGTGAAGAGAGTGGCATCCACTTTTCCACGAATGAACTTCTTGGCTAGTAGGTGTTGAGACAAAGTCTCATACCAAGCTCTCGGGGCCTGGTGTAAACCATACAGCGCTTTGTCCAATAAGTAGACCTTGTTTTTGTGGATTGGATCGATGAAGCCCGGCGGCTGACCGACATAAACCTCCTCTTTAACCTTCCCATAAAGAAATGCCGATTTAACATCCAACTGATAAACTTTAAAGTTCTTCCAAGACGCAAATGCTAGGAAAATTCTGATTGCCTCTAGTCGTGCTACAGGAGCATAAACTTCAGTAAAATCAATTCCCTCCTGTTGACTAAATCCCTGAACAACGAGTCGAGCTTTGTTCCTTACGAAAACTCCTCTATCGTCCCTCTTGCACTTAAACACCCACTTAGTGTTAATTTTCCTATGACCATCCGGCAAATCAACTAACTTCCACACTCCCAATTTCTCAAATTGACTAAGTTCCTCCTGCATAGCATTGACCCAAGAGTCTTCAGTAAGTGCCTCTTTGTAAGTTCTTGGCTCAAACTGCGAGATAAAACAACTCAATGAAAATTCAGTTTGCAAAAGAGCAACTTTTGTATAAAAACATGTAAGCCCTTTATCAATCTGATTTCGAGTGCGAACTCCAGCTTGCAATTCTCCTATGATCAACTCCTCTGGATGATATGAAAAAGTTCGCGGCATCACTTCACTTTGAACATCTACATTTCCCTCCAGATTAGTAACATTCTGCTCTGCATCTTGTTCACCAACTTGGTTTGTTTGACCTGAAATCTGAATTTGCTCCCCCTCAGAATCTGAATCTGAATCACCGTGATCAAATACTGGCATGTTTTCAGCTTCTAGATTATCATTCTGAGCCGACTGATTATCTTGAGCAACTTCATTCTGTTGGACATCATCATGTTCACCAGCATTACTTGGACCTGCTTCATCGTCATTTGAAGTTTCCCGTGGTGTCCTCGAATACTCGGCTGGGAACCTTAACTGCGACTCATACTCACGCAAAATATCCAACTCATCAAAGAAATCTTCATCATCCTCTGATTCTTCTCTCATGTCAAACGAATCCCAAAGTTTGTCGTAATGATAACGCCATGAATCACCAGGATTCTGTGGCGGCATAGTATAACCTTGACATTCAACATTTGCAGCTTCAATAATCCGCTTCTCACTTGGAATGAAGACACGTCTCAACGGATTTGAATAACCAACAAATATTCCCTCAATGTACTTCGGACCAAACTTTCCAAAAGGCTCTATAACCGTACAAGGTGACCCGAACGGTTCTAGATACTTCAAATTCGGTTTGCGGTTATTGATTAGCTCAAAGCATGTTTTGTTGAACTTCTTGACAGTGAGAACCCTGTTGAGCGTATAGCATGCAGCAGAAACAGCTTCAGCCCAAAAATTAATCGGTAACTTTGAATCTGCGAGCATAGTTCTAGCCGTCTCGATTAGTGTCCGGTTTTTGCGTTCTGCGACTCCATTCTGCTGCGGAGTGTACGGAGCACTAAACTCATGCAAAATACCTCTTTCATCACAAAATTCTTCCATCTTGCTGTTCTTGAATTCAGTACCATTATCACTTCGAATTCTCTTGATACGCCTTTGGTACAAATTCTCAATCTTCCTGAACAGCCCCATTAAACTGTCAAATGTTTCATCTTTCGTCTTCAAGAAAGAAACCCACGAAAATCTGGAATAATCATCAGTAACAACCAAACAATAGTAATCTCCTGTAATACTTTTGACATTCACTGGACCAAACAAATCCATATGAAGTCTTTCCAGCGGTCTTGAAACTGAATTAACTTGCTTTGTAGGGTGTGACTTTTTCTTCTGCTTGCCTTTGATACAGCTAATACACTCCCCTTCCAGATGAAAACCTTTGATATTAACTCCCAATACCAAATCATTGTGCACCAAGTGATTCATCTTCCTTAGGTGAATATGCCCCATCTTGCGGTGCCACAATCTCGATTCTTTCTCAGTTGCTCTAGACACGAAACAATGTGCTTGACCAGTAGTTGTAGTTGCTACAGACATATCTAACACATATAAATCATTCACTCTAGGTGCCCTCATAATAATCCATTCTTCAGGAATAACAAAACCAGGTTTCAAAATCAAACACTCTTTATCAGTGAAGTGAGTAGTATACTGATTGTCACAAATCTGCGAGATACTAAGCAGATTGTTCTCCAGCTCAGTGATGTAGTTAACTCTCTCAAACGTCACAATTCCGTTAGATAACATTCCTTCACCTACAATTCGACCACCTTCATGACCTGCAAATCCCACATAACCACCATTGATATTCTTCACATCATACAGCAATGCAGTCTTTCCTGTCATATGTCGAGATGCGCCACTATCCATGATCCATCTTGAAATGGCTCTTGGAAGATCCTGCACATACCACAAGTTGATTTTAAAACACTTCAATAAAGATGCCGATTCATGCTTCGCGATCCAGGAAGCTCCGGCAATTCACACTGCTTATTCGAACATGGTGTCCACCCAGGCTTCATCAGCCTTAGGTGTAACCTTGACTCTAGCAACTTGAATTTTGAAATTCTTAGCCTTCAAAGATGGAAAATTTGCATCATAATCAACCGAAATTGATTCATCAGCCTTTTTCACTTCAGAAGTTGAAATTTTCATTTCAGTTTTTGGTTTCCAAACTTGTTGAGATAATGCAACCTGTTTATAAAACTTGTCATTTTTAGTTACCACTTTCTTTACAGGTTCATTTTTCACTTTGATGTTGTTATTTTTCACACTCTTTTTCTCAACAACGATTGGTGCTTTACCCTTTACATCAACTTTCTTCTGTTGAAACTTCACATTTTCAATCTTAGGCTTGGAGTTGGTGCAATTTCTTGCAATGTGACCAACTTTGTTGCATCTAAAACATGTACGAGTATCAACAACTCGACTTGTGCCTTCAGACTGATAATGTGAAGCTCTTTTCTCAAAGAACTCTTTGTTTGATTTTGAAAAAAATTCATTTTCCTCATCAGAAAGTGAACTTGAACTGTTCACAAACACCTTCTTTTCAGCAAACCTCTTGTTTAGAAAACTCTTCTTCTGATAACTATTACCACCCTGATAACCACCTGACCAACTGTTTCGATTGTTATTATAAAAACGTGGTGGAACAACAGGCTTTTTGTAGTAAGCTTTATCTTTCTCAAAATTCATTTGCCTTTTTGTTTGTTTCAAACTGTTCACTTCCGACAATTCAACTTCAACCAACTTGAAAACATTTGTCAACTTTTTCACATTAACATTCTCAATGGGAAATTCAGAATCCGAAAACAACTTATCAGATCCAGCCATCTTGTACATCACAAGACCCGGTTCATCACTTAAGTTGTTTTTGGATTTTGGTTTCTGAATGTATTTGTCCAAGAAACATCCATCATCTTTAGGTGAATCAGTCATCAAAACACTTTCAGCTGTGCTCTTAACAATCTCTGTCTGAACACTATCATCAGATGATGTAGAAAAAGTAACATCAATGTTCTCCGGAAGTTTAACTTCTTTTTCTTCCTCAATTTCAACCAACCCAGATTGCTTTTTCGTGTAATTATCAAGAACAGGTGGTGGAACTTGATGAAACCCCACCCCAGTTCCATCACAATACACATCTTCGCCCGCTTTGTCTTTCCCAATGGGTTTGGGAATGATATGTTGCAAAACAAAGCTTGCGGAGCTGTAACTGTTAAGCTTCAACTGGATTCGCTCGTTTTCGATTACAGCCTCTTGAACTTTAAGTTTCAATTTAGCGATTTCATCCAGTTGTTGATTGATTGATTCTTCTTTGACTCTAAGCACTGCTCTTAGATGTTCATTTTCTTTAAAAGTTTTACCATTTCTATCATCACAATCTTTCAATGTGCCCTTGAGTTTTTCAAATTTTTCAGAAATCTGACGGTTTTCAAGAATCAACTTTTCATTTTCTTGTTTAATTTTGTCATGATCAATTTTATCATTTTCAATTTGTTTAGTTAATTCTCTTATCCGTTCAGTTGAAGCTTTAACTGTTTTGTCACGATCAAGAATCTGATTCTCAACACTTCTGACTTTAGCTGCCAGATCATCAACTTTCTTTCCGTTGAGATACGTGACTGTGCTACAAAATTTTCAATCTTTGTTGCAATTTTTGCAATCAGCATTTCCATCGATTTTCTTACCTGACACATTCGTTGACACATCTGAACTGACCTGGCTTTTTGACTCAGACATGGAGTTAGAGTCTACCTCAAGTGCCTTAGCAGCTAGCACTTTGTCAGCCATTCTTCCAAGATTCTCAGCAGTCAACTCCTGCGTTGTGTCAATTACTCCAGTATCTATCTTCTTTGCTTTCTCGATCTCTTCTTTCTCTTTTCTCTCTTTCTCTTTCTCTTCTTCAATCATTTTAGAAGTTGGAGTTCCCCACCATTTGTGTTGCCAATACTCATCGTCTTCTTTGTACTCCTTGATGATGGCTTCTATATCTAGCATTTTGTCATCAATCGCAATGTTGCCATACCTATCAAGATAGCACTCTCTATCTGGATCCCATCTGTTTGCTCTTCTAGCTTCCAGAAAGATACCAGAAAGTCTGATAATCTTGTTTTCAGCAATCATCTTCCGATATTGATACTTCTGTTCCTCAGTACGATCATCTTTCCACTTAATGGGTTCATCATTGCTTGCCATGAATGCGTAACCCACCGCATCTTCTTCCGGTAGAACTTCCTTACTCCAATCATACCCCTCATCATCATAAATCACAGCAAGAGCCCTTGATTTGTCTCTGTTATCTTCAGACTGCTTCAATCTAGGCGGCTCGGATTTATTCTGATGGTAGATTGCCTTTTTGTAATAATCATCTCGAAATGGATTCTCTGACTCATCAGCATACGCATTCCTGCATTCCCGTTTGAAATGACCCTTCTGCTTACACTTAAAACATGTCACTCTTGACTTGTCGAACCCTAGTTTTGTAGACGGACCACCGATCGTTTTTCTCCCTGTAATCTCCATGAAGCGTTGTGCACGTCGAACTGCACTTGCCATTGCCCAACGAATTTCGATCAGCTCCATTTCTTCAGGGTCTATCTGATCGTAGTCTTCTTTCGTCAGATTTGTATTCCCGATTTTTCCAGCCACCAACCCTTCGTAGGATTCCAAAACAGACGCCAGAAAGACCATTTGTTGCTTGGCCGACTCCTCATGAAAATTCTGTGTGTTCTTCAGATCTATCGCGATATTGCAAGAAAACTTCGCATCAGAACGATTTGCAGAAGACGTAGATCCACTGTGATAACCACTATGGCTTCCACTGCTTGAATTGCTTTGACTTTCTTTGCTTGCTGGAGAAACATTCTCAGCAGAAAATGCAGTTTTTGGAGAAGTAGCTTTCGGGATCAAACTTTTTGGATAGTACAGATCCAGATTTTGCTGATAAGATGAATTATTAACTTTGTACGTCTTCTTCAATTCCAGTTCATGACTTTCAAGTTTCTCAATCACCAAATCTGGTTTCAACAATTCAGAAGGAATAGTGTTCTTAAGCATGAGAGCATAATATCTCCACTCCATCTCGTCTGGCAACGAATCGAACAACTTGTCTACTTGCTCATCATCAGAATATCTGATATCATGTCTTGCTAATTCCAACTTCAGATGACCAAACCTTTCAATCATTTTACACACCGATTCATTTTTAAGACAACCAAACATATCAAACTCTTTCCTAAGAAGTTTCTTTTTATTTTTTACAATTTCTTTGCTTCCAAGACACTTCTTTTCGAGTTTTTCCCATAAGTCTTTAGAATTGGAGTAATCTATCAGCGAAATGATGTCTTCACGCACCGATTGAAACAATAAAGCCACACATTTTTGCTCGGCCACAAAACTTTCAATCTCTTCAGCTGATCTTAATGCTTCACCATTCTTCTTTCCTTGGGCATAACCATTCTTCATACTCTTCCAGCTAGAAAAAAGCAAATGCCATCAACCAATCTTCGAACTTTGTTGCCCACCTGCTATAATATTCTATAGCCATCAGCTTAGGAGGTTTGTTAAATGTTCCAAATGCACTTTCGGACTCCCAAGCTTCCTTCTTTCTTTCTTTCTTTCGGTGGACTTTTGTTTACATCGTTTGAAGAAGTATCGTCTCCCGAGTTTCCTGCGAATGCGTACATATCGCTAAACGGGTTCAAGAAAATATCATCCATTTTGAACGTACCTGAAAAAATCAGTCAAACACTTAGAAAATTTTTAGGTTTTGAAAATTTAACAACTTCAAGCGAAGTACTTGAAGTAAAATGTTCTCAAGCGAAATCTGATATTAAGTGTTTCAAGCGAAATTCCAGCAAAGTCAATTTCGCTTCAAGATGATTAGAACCTTCAAGCGAAATCCCAAATGATCTATTTCGCTTCAACAATACAAGTTCCAATCGAATCAGCTTCAAGCGAAAACCAGCAACTCTATTTCGCTTCAGATGAACTCAAGCGAAATCCAAGATCACAACACTATTTCGCTTCAGATGTTCAAGCGAAATAGTCCAAACAGTCTGATTTGAAGCGAAATCAATTATATCCTTCGAACACTTTTTCAAGCGAAATCAGTTTTAGGTCAATTTTAACATGTTTTAATCTGAATTTTAGGCTGAATCTTTGTAGGCTTTGTTAAAACTACGTTTTACATGTTATACTCGAAAATCAGACCATTTCGACCGTTGGAACTTGTTCAGATCTGAAAAAAGTAAAAAGAAATGAGTAGAAAGAAGAGAATCCGCTGCTATGGTATGAACTCCTCGTCCTGAGCTCTGATACCACTTGTTGGACCGTTCTACGACCTTAAACCGTCAGTTAAGGTAGTTCATCTTTGCGTACGAAGGCGGAATCAACGTAAACAAAGTCATAACAGCTCTAATCCTTTTAATTTTTCTTTTCTGATTGATTTGAGTGCTTGTACAAGGTTTTCTGATACAAATCCGGCAGTACTTCGTGTTTCACACAATGACCAAGTTTTTTAATGAACAACACAACACACATATATATAGGCTTGATGATTTCGCTTGAGCATGCTTGAAGCGAAATCATATGTTGTTGATTTCGCTTGAAGATGTTTCAAGCGAAATCTTCAAGTTTAACCTAAACAAACCCTAATTAAACCCTAATGTGTGTTCAATCAAACTATTCTAGACACAAGACTTGATAATGACGTAATCAGCAGACATTTAGTGCACCAACACCCGAAACTTGGGCACATAACAAATTCAAACATTTACGTACCAAAGATAAAAGGGTAGTGCTTCCTCATTTCATCTTCCGCTTCCCATGCAAGTTCCGACCCCTTTCGGTGTTGCCATTGAACCAACACTTGTCTAACGGCTTTGTTGTGAAGATTCTTCACCTTAACGTCTTTAATGGCTATTGGTCTTTCAACATAATTTAACCCCTCGTCCAACTCGATGTCATCGAGAGGCACTAATGCGGTTTCATCCGCAAGACATTTCCTCAACTGCGATACATGGAAGGTATTGTGGATCCCGTCTAGTGTAGACGGTAATTCTAATCGATATGCAACCTTTCCAACTCGAGCCAAGATTTTAAACGGTCCAATATAATGAGGGCCTAACTTACCCCGTTTGCGGAAACGGATTACTCTCCGACTTGAAATTCAATAGGACGCCTCCTCTTGTCCGCATAAGCTTTTTGCCGATCATGGGCTGCTTTCAGTCGGGCTCTAATCAAATCAATCTTTTCATTCGTCACTGCTATTAAATCACTTGGCGCAAGTTCTCTCTGTCCAACTTCACCCCAACACACAGGAGTTCTACATTTCCTCCCGTATAATAGTTCATAGGGGGCCATTTAAATACCACTTTCACCTTGTTTATGCATCATTTCCCTTTCATTTCTCATTATTTACATCCACGAATACGATTGACCTCTGTTCCACAATAAGGGATTCAAGTTTGAGTACTACTCTCTAGGCCATCTATCTTTATCCTTCGTCGAGTTCGCCAAATTTATTTGTGTTCGTGAACCGTTCGCGAACACGCTCATTTCCTTAATGAACGAACACAAACATAAAATCTCGTTCGGTAAGTGTTCATGAACCGTTCGTGAACACAATTATTTCCTTAACGAACGAACACGAACAAGGCCTTGTTCGTGTTCGCTCGGTTCGTTTACAGCCTACATGGCACTATTCCCTCATCTTGTAAATGTATATGTAGTAAATACACATGCATGCGAGTTCAAATAAACTTGTTTTGACGAAAGTTATTGGTTGAACTGATAACTATGTTATCGGAAAACGACAAACCAAAACGGTAACGGTCAGGCTAGTTGGGTTGGTCAGTGACTCGGAGTTGCCGGTTTTAATGGTTTGAAGGTTTGAACTAGTTTTTTTAATCGTTTGTTCTTATTAAATCGTTTAAAATGATAGAAAAAACGGTACATAACTATACATTTATTAAAATTAAATTAAAATACTATAAATAAGCAACATGTTTGTGCTTATAGTTTATGTACCCTTGGTTTTGAGAGTTTTACAAAAAAAAAAAGATTTTTCCTTTCTAACTATAAAGTTCAATCTTTGATAATTTAACTCATTTAATTAATTTGATTTTTCACTTCTAATTCAATTGTTTTCATCTTTTCCCTTTTAACCCCTTTGATTTTTTACTTTTAACCCAAAGTTTTTCATCTTTTACAATTTGACCACAATACTTTTTTACTTTCAACTTTGGTCCCTTATACTTTTCATCTTTCGCAAATTTTCCGTTTAACGTTTCGTTCTAAATTTTTTGAGTTAACACGCCGCAACGTGCGTGTGGGGTTCAACATTTTTTCATCTATTTTTCCCCGTATGACAGGTTCGTCTCAACGCGTCTATTTTTTCCCGTTTGATAGATCTGTTTCAATGCATGGGTAAGAAATCGACTTAGTTATTCTTTGTCTATGTTTTACTTACAGGCTCACGGTCATGTAAGAAGCATTTGCCTTTCACCTAATATGATATATAACAAACGAATCCCCTGTCACATTACGGCGAATGGTAATCTATACTATCTATTAAAGGAGCTTAGAGGTTGACCTCACTTTGCTTACGTGTCAGCCTCTCAGCCATGCCACATTGCCCATGCTTATGTCATAATTCCGTTTTTTATATATTATTTGTTATGATAAATATAATTTTCTAAATTCAAATCACCATTTTGGAATCCGAAAAAATGGGCGGTACTTTGATTAGTTTTGATTTTGAAATTTAAATTACTCTGCACAAATGTCTGAACCATAATTTCCACCTCCTCTTCTCTTTCTCTCTCTCAAATTCCATCAGATCTGGATCTGCCCCTTCTCTCGATTCAACTTAAATCAAAGAAGAAAAATCATCAATCTCTACTTTATATTGTGTTTGCTATCTGGATTTTTAATTTCGTCTTGAACTATAAAGTGATTGGAGGTTTAGGGTTTTAGTTCGCTGTTTAACGATCGAGGAATCAAATCGTTAGTGTGTTTGGAGTCTCAGAGTGGAATCAAAATCTTCATCTTCATCTTCCAACTTGATACAAAACCGTAGGTCTGGGATCTAGGTTTGTTCTTCGTCTACCATTTCAGTATTCTTTACATGGTTCTCTCTCACAATTTGCAGGAATTGACCCCTGTCGAAAGGTAGTAGGTAACCGGGCGTTGTCGATTTGCAAGGATTTGGCTCATGTTAATTTCGATTAATTCCATGGATTTTGATTTTTGAGGGCTTCCTCTTGAAGTTGAAGTGGAAATCCCCTTTTTTGTTCAAAATGCCAGGTGATGCTTTTGTTTGGTTTTTAATTGATTTTTTGTTTTCATTTATGGATATAAATACTAAAAAACAATTAACCAAACTTCTAACCCTATCCCTACTTGCAGAATGATCTAATCTTAACAGGTAGCATCTTATAATAGGAAAGCTTCTATAACACGAAAAAAGAAAGCCTCAATAGCACTTTGTGTTTCGCTCAGAACAGGTAGCATCTTATAACATTTGTTAACGATTGCATATGAAGCAGTTCCAAAAGTATGTAATTAAGCTTTTTTTTTTCAATGATATGTGAGTGAAACAGCTGGAAATTTGTAATTAAGCTTTCTACAGCATGTTTGGGATTAATTTCAGTCAAAAAGTAATTTCAGTTATCATTTGGTGAAAATAGGTTTTAAAAATTTTGAATTGATTATTGAAATTGCATACTTTTTAGTCGGATTTGGGTTAACACAGAATACTTAGTAGCTTTATGGTGACTTTTGGGTTAACACCGAATTCCAATTCAAATTCAAAAACGTCAACCCAAATAACCGGAAGTTCTATTTATGAGTAAACGGGTCTAATCCCGTGCCTCATATTTCTATGAAGATACAATAAGCTTATTAACCCTTTGTTTTAGATAGACTTTACTTTGATTGCATGGTGATTGAAGATTTTGGTAAATAGTTTGGATTCTTGACTGTTAATCACCGACTTTAACTGCTATAATTCAATTTCAAAGGAATTCTTCACAGTTGTTAGTTGTTTAGCTGATTGAATTTTTATTCTTCTTGCAGGAGTAGGACTAGAATCTAGCGAATCACCAAAGGTTTACGAGACTCGGTTAAATCAAAGGTAGAGTTACCGTTTATTTATTTATTTATTTATTTATTAAGATAAGATTTTGGCAAGTGGATTGTGTTGTTGAATGTTAATGAGACTACTAGGCCTGTCCTTTTTATCCGAAACCTGCTTGGAATTCGAAGCCATCCCAATTCGAATTGACCCGAATTCAATGAACCCGTATCCGATACTAAACAGTACCACACATTCACGACACTTCACTGTTGTAGCTTCCGAGTCCCCTAAATTATTCCAGGTTCACTTAAGTTAATTAATCTTCTCTATATTAGTGGAGTTTAGTTAAGTGTTAATATCATCGTCTTTCTGAAATATACTACAATCTAAGCATCAAAGAACTGGTCAAACTGAAAGAAGTTAGAATACAAAAGAAGTTAATTTGGATGACTTTATGTACCTGGTAGTCCAAATTAGTTATAAATTGCATAATATTAATTGATTTTCTGATCAAACATGTTGACCCATTCATATCCGTTCTAAATATGCATTGTTTTGAGGCTGCCCATTTCAACTCATTCTGTTATGTTGGTACCCATTTTCAGTCTACATGGTTAGGCCATTTTGGTCAAAATGGGTCCTAAGAAAAACATGTTTGGGTCAAAATGGATCGTTTTAAAAAAGTATGGGTTTGGTCGAGATGAAATTAGTAGTTTCTAGATATATATATATATATAGAGAGAGAGAGAGAGAGTTAGGATCCTGTAAAAATGCCCAAAGTGTGAGAAGGGTAAGAAAGAATCTCAGCCATTAGATCTTTTGATCTAATGGTTGAGATCAATAGGGACCAAATTGTAAAATATTTTTCTTAATTTGGACTGAATTGAAATATCTAGGGGCAATTGTGTCTTTTTATCCCCATTTTGTAAATCAAAATCCCTACAATTTCGTTCTCTCTCTATCATACGCTCACAATTTCTCTCTCTCTCTCTTTCTCTCTCTTTCTTCTTCCATATTCAATCAATCGGAAGATCCAACAACACAACTCCAAGACCACCACGAATCGGAAGATCAAACATCAATCGGAAGCCGGTGTCGGAGTGCGAAGAGGGTGCGCGACGGTTGGATGTGTACGGCAGATGAGGGTGGTGGCGTATGGAGATGGAGGAGTAGCGGTTGTTGAAGACGATCGGCGTCGGAGAAAAAGAGATTTTACTGTCGGGTGGTTGGGTTCGACGACGGCGGTGGCGGACCGGCAGTGGAGAAGAAGATGATACAGAGATGTAAGGATTATTGAATGGTGTTATTTTTCTTTTCATTAATGGTGTTATTTTCTTTTCTTAATGGTGTTTTTTTTCTTTTCTGAATGGTGTTATTTTCTTCTCTGAATGGTGTTATTTTTCTTTTCATTAATGGTGTTATTTTCCTTTCTTAATGGTGTTTTTTTCTTTTCTAAATGGTGTTATTTTTCTTTTCTTAATGGTGTTATTCTCTTTTTCTGAATGGTGTTATTCTCTTTTTCTGAATGCTGTTATATTCTTGTACTGAATGGTGTTATATTATTTACTGAATGGTGTTATTTTGTTTACTGAATGGTGTTTTTTTTTTGTTTATTGAATGGTGTTATTTTGTTTACTGAATGGTGTTATTTTGTTTTCTGAATGGTGTTATTTTGTTTACTGAATGGTGTTATTTTTTGTTTACTGAATGGTGTTATATTATTTACTGAATGGTGTTATTTTGTTTACTGAATGGTGTTATATCTTGTACTGAATGGTGTTATTTTGTGTACTGAATGGTGTTATATTTTGTTTACTGAATGGTGTTATATTTTTTTGTAAAAACACCATGAATTGAACTATGAATTTATTTAAAACACCATGTCATGAACATGCTCTGATTTTGTGAATGATGCAAAAAAAAATTAAAATGAAGTAGGAATGATGTTATGGACGGTTATCAAGTCCTTAAATCAATGATTTTCTCTCTCCAAATCCTTAAATCAAGGATTGCCATATTTGAATTGTTAATGCATTTACAATTATACCCTTAAGTCTTAATTTTAATTAGTGCCACATGTCCTCACCATATTCCTTCTTACACTTCTCACAAAAACCACCTTTTTTTTACAATAACCTCACCCTATATATATATATATATATAGGGTAGGGTTCTAGAGTGAACAAGGGGTAAGTTGTGAACAAAGTGAACAGGTCCTGTCCGTTGATTTGTTAGATCTTGAGATTTAATGTTAATTCCAATTTAGTAATTATTTATTAAAATATAATAGGTATAATTAATCAGTAGGGATAGTATTGTCAAATTACACCTTTTTATTTATGGGAAACAGGAGGAAACGTATTTGTGTGATTGGATTGTTTGAAATCTTTTTCTCCATAATAATTGCTATCTATTGTTTTCAAAACAAACTCCCCTTAAAGATAGTAACCTGAATCATCTCACTCGTATACACATCCCTAACCTGCAATTCAACCAATGGCGACGGAGAAACATTCCGGCGACGGTGGAGAAGTGAAGCTTAACGACGGTAAGTATATGTTCACTACATTGATTATTGATGTATATCAGTGTTAATTTTGTTATTTTTAGAGGATGAAAAAGTTAGGGTTTGTTCAATCGGAGCGTATGGAATCAATCTGTAGGTCTGTTAGATGTTTAATCAAAGTATGATGGTATGATTATGTGTTTTTGCTGAGTTTCATTCGATAACATGAGCACCTTGTTTTATCGGACTTTGGTTTGTGTTAAAGATGTCCGACGGTGCTATGTGTTGCCGGAAATCCCAAGTATAGCTATGGGTTGTAGGTTACTTGTTTTCTACATAATTTGGTGTAATGTTATACTTGTACACTTGTGTATTGTCTGTACAGTAGTTATAGTCATCTTGATTTACACATGAGTAAAAAAACAGAAGTAAATGTGTGCCTGAATTGTGTGTGGGTACAGAAAGTACACATGTGTATGTTCGTGTTGTTAATGTGTACACCAATTTAATTTCTATGTAAATGTGTCTTTCAAGTTTCTGTTCATTTGTATGGGATGTACTATAGTTGCTAGTTGTTGTGGAAAAGCTATTTTGTGATTACGGGTATGTATATTTGTAGTGTGAATGTGTGTAAATATGCTTGGTGTGTACATCAGTTACAACTTTAATGGCGAACAATGTTGTTACACGTATGTACATGATTATTGTAAAAGTTGACAAATATGTACATCAGTGTAGTGTATGGTAGATTTAGATAAAAAACAGTATTTACTCTACACATAAAGGAAACAATGATTTTAAGATACAAGGGTTTAGTATGTTAGACACGTTTGTGTATATAATAGCACCTTGTTTGTATGCCCCTATGTTATTTTCTTTTAAGGTTTTTAATTGAAACAGATATTGAGATGGCGGATGTTAAAATACATAAGAAAGGGTCGGGTACCGATGGAGCGAATGTGTGTGATAGTCCTGACGGTGAAAAGAAGACAACAACAGAAGACAGAAGATTAATGGGCGACGACGAAGAACACTCTTTACCGTCATCATCTTTGTCGGAACGACGAGTAACCAAGGTACACCACTGTAATCCCTCGTTTTTGTTTGATTAGACACCGTCGTTGTTCAATTCGTCAGAATAGGGATTGAACTGGAAATTAGTAATTTTTTTTTGTTTTCCTGATCTACTGGAGAATTAGGGTTCAGATTTAAGTTGTTTGGAGTTTAATTTTTGGAAACCGGGGTTGTACACTATGTTTTTATAAGATTTAGGGTTGTGATTCGTCAGAATGCGATGTTGCTCTGTTTGTTTTTTTTTTTTTTTTTTAAGGAGAGGGTTGGTTTTACAAGATATTGGATTTTACTCTGTTTTTATGCGGTGTACACATGTGTACACGGCGATATACACATGTGTATATTGTTATGAAGATTTGTTAATACATTGGCCGTACACATATGTACAGGGTATTTTTTTATTTGTCTGCAAACCTGGGTTTTACCCTATGTACACATGTGTTTAAGGAGTCGATACACAGGTGTCTTTGATTAAAGAATTAACTTCGATTGTTATGAATCTCAAACTTGCCCCCGTACGGTTTTCTCCTTGATATATTTCAAGTTATTTGTAATGTGATTTTTTGTTTATGTGACTTTATGTATGTAATTGGTATTATTTCTCTTGTGCAGGTAGTAGATGTCATAAAGAAGATCTTGTATGTTGCTGAAGTGGATGCATCTATAGTGGAAGAAGGTCAGGCTATGCTTCTTCACTAGGAGAAACCACTTGTGGATGTGGAAGAATACAAGACTCAAAAGAGGAAAAGTATTATCAATCTTGATGTTGATGTGGCTGCAAGTGACACAGATGTATATATATATATATATGTACACAGATGTAGTTTCAGTTTTTTGTTGTACTTGAATAGTGTATGTAAAGAGTTAATTGTGTTTGTACAAATGTACAAATTTGAAAGAATACAAAATTCAGTTGTGGTTATGTAATTGTTGTATAACTGTTAATAATGGCTTCTCAATTGTACATTAAGTTATATTGCTTATAACTGTTAAAGATGTGTATTTTCGGCCCATATTCTTTAACGTAATACACTACTAAACGGATTTTTCATATTAGGTACACATGTTTCGTATTTTTCCAACAAAAAGGATGTTGTTTGGTTTGAACTTTAAACCGAATTAGGTCCTATCTAAAAAACTTGAAACACTTTTAATTGGATCAAACATGGGTCATTTGAAGGTCATTACAATGAATGCGAAAATATAGTCAAAATTAGAAAAAAAAAGTCAAATCTCTTAGTCATGATGCATTCCTAAAAAATAAATAAGAAATACAAATCTATAATAAAGAAAGATGCTCTTAAGCAGTAGCACCCTTTCCTTTCTTCTTCTGCAACTTCTTCATGTAGAATTCTAGCTCTTTTCCTTCCAATATGTATCTGAAAATATTTAAAAACCATTTTCACATTAGAATTTACATATGTATACTTGTATGTTACACCAACACGATATGAATGATAAATCATGCAAGCATTATTCATTTTAAATCATATGATAAATCATGCAAGCATTTTTCCAGAAAATCCCCAGCGAATAAAACAATGTAAAAGTCATAAACAATTTTATTCGGTTTGAAACTCCCTTATACCAAATTAACATATAACATCAAACAAAATTTATAACTCAAACTGTGGTAATCCATATGCTCCTATAGTTGTTATACACATATCTATCCTACACATAAACCACATTTGACTCTTGACTAAAAGGATCTACCGACTTCTAACTTAACACCAGCTATCTTCTAATAGGAAGTTAATAAGCACACACATTAAAAAAAATACCAAAACCCAACTTCAACAATAATTAAATCACCAGAGTACACACACAAGAAACTACAAATGCAAGTAAATTAACATCATTTCAACAAGTTATCATCTAAAAATCCACTCAAAACTTCTGATCGCTATGGGTTATCAATAAATTAATAGATTCAACACGAATTGCATCCAAACACATACCCATAATCCAAAAACGACCAAGAACAACGAAAATATCATGGATGTTTCAGATTGAGACATATAAAGGGATTAATTACATAAAATAAATTAATATAAAACAAAATCGTACAAATATATCGATTCAGAAGCTTACCAGAAAGATGGAGAGGGCAAATATGGAGTTTCTGAACAGGGGATTTGCGTGTGAAATTGGGGAAAATTGGTGTGCAGGTAATTGGTATTCCAAACCGAATCGATATATTTGTTGTTATTTTGAGTCATCCATAGATGTATGTGAACCTGAACTATACTACGTTCCAGGGAAAAAGAAAGAAGTAAGCTATGAGATATGGTTGAGGAACGATGATCTGGGATCTGGGGAAGAAAAATTTGTTAGTTGTATGGATTACGATTAGAATCTATGAAAAAAATAAAAGATATTTCAAATTCACAACAAAATAGGAGATGTAACTGATTATGAATTAATAAAGAAAAATGAGTTAATATTAATTTAAATGTTAAATTACAATCCTGTCCTTTACAACTAAAAAACAAATGAAGGACTAAGATTAGTTCACTAAGTTCACAAGCAAGAGGGTTGTTCACTCATGATCCTAACCCTATATATATATATATATATCAAAATTTGTTCGGTCGCTAATTTTTATTTTTTTGTGGCGCGGTGGTGCTAATTGTGATATCTTGAACAACTGATAACATTTAAGATTTCTACAACGAAATATCCACTCTCAGTTATTAAGTTGTATATTTTCTTATTTCTAAGTACGTCTTTTAAGCATGTAATAACTGACCTATAATTTATATTGTTACCGAGTAATTTACCACTTATGCAAGGACGAGTAGTGGGGATATATGGTCCAGAATCTTATGGAAAGACAACTCTTACTTTGTATGTAATTGCTAAAGCACATAAACAAGGAGGTTATTTTTTTACTCTTAAATATAGCTTTTAATTTATTGGTAATTTGTAGGATTGGTATTTGTTTTGTTGGTTTCATGCCACTTTGCTCTTGAAGTTATGGAAGCCAATGGGTGACCATTTATCTCATAATTTATTGGTAATTTGTAGAAGTCTTTTGTAAGACTTTTTATGTGACCACTTCTTATTCGTAGTTGAGTTCAGAAAGATCTTTGATTAAAAATAGACTTTCAACTTTGTATATTAAATAGTATTTAAACTTTTCAAAATACGCTAACTATTTTTTTTCTTTTAGAACATATTAGTTATTTTGTCCCTGTGAATTCATTGGTATTAGCACTAGAACAAATAAACATGGATTATGATCATATAAACGTATAACTTTCTTTGTCAATACCTTGCAAACATATTATTATGTCCAACCCGCGAAGTTCGCGGGTATTAGCACTACATGGAAGGTATCTTTGACATCTTTGGTGCTCATACGTGGAAGGTATGCAACACCTATTATATATGTTTATTTATAAAACTTTTAGTTTTAAATAAAAATAATGTAAAATAAGAGTAAAGCACTCCCTCTGAGCAGGTTGTTTGGTCTACACTTCCCGCATAACTGGACGGTTAATGGGTTGTAAGTAGACATGTTACTGCATAACTAGAATGTTGTTGTTTTCTATACTAAGCCAAAACCTTTACATGGGTGGATCTAGGAGTTTAAGTTGTTCATGTGCATATCTAGAACTGCTATTTTTTTCTTTCCTTTTATATAAAAAAGAAAAAGATAAATTGGATCTAGGAGTTTAAGTTGTTCACGTGCATATCTAGGTTTGCATTTGCGTTCAATTAGCATTCTATTATATCTCTTTTTAAATAATTTACTATTGGAATCCACAGGTGAAAAGTTCGACAAAGAAAAAAACACAAGAGTCGATATAGTTGGCGGAGTGGGAAATGCAATACCACGGTGACACATGGCCCAAGTTTTTTTCATTTATTTATTACATATAATAGATGAACATAATTTGGCCGCATGGCATCGTGCCATTGCAGCTAGGATTCTGTTTTGGCGCACTACTTTTGGGTTTTCAAACATATTTGGACGTTTTACATGATTATTACCCGTTTTCATGTGCAAAAGGATAGTGTGTTTGCAGGATGTCCAATTGTTCTTGTAAAAAAAGAGGTTAGATAGTGCCGTTCATATGAATAATTACATCATTCTAATTTTGGCTGTTTGCTACGCACCATGGATCGAGAGCCGGCCAAGAATGTGCAAAGGAAACAATTGCCTTCCAAAAGGTACTGTGTGTTCATATTGCCTAGAATTTACTATTTCTCTTTGTTTTTTATTCTTTCACTTTATATAGAGTATTTTATCATCATTTTTTAAAACAAAATCTTGTAAATATTGATGATGTTGACAAGACTATGGATAAGATAAATAAACAAACTCAAAATATGAAGCAAATTCAAGAGATATTGGGGACAACATCAGGTGCAACTGCTGATTTCGATTAGGTATCATCCCCACTTTCAATCACTCTTCATGTCCTATATACATTCAAATTGTAAGGGTAAATACATGTTTTTAAAAGCATGTCAGATTTATAATTTTATTATAATTGTATAAAACTATACCATAATGTAAAAAAACAAACCAATCCGGCATTTTGTTTTATCTGTTTCCAGAAAAAATAAATTGGGTATCGGTACCGGTACCGAAAATGTTCAGTACGATACTGGTATTTGAAGGTAAAAATTGATGTTTTACCGGTACCATATCGAACTGGTACTGGTACTGAAAAATGCCAAAACGTGGGTACCGAATCCATACCGAAAAAAATTTAGTACGGAAAATTCGGTACCGCTACCGGTACTCAGTACCAAATGCTCTTCCCTATATTTAACCACTGAACAATGTCTTTCTTTAACCTTTCATATAACTACATAAATAAACAAATATAGGGATGGAGAAAAAAGAGATGCCCTTTAAGAATTACTTTACTAAAGCAGTTGTCGGGGCCATATTTTGTTGCAACTGACAAAACAAACTTATTCGCTTGGAGAGCATGTGAAGGAAAGATTCCGACTTCGGAGGCGTTGGCAAGAAGAGGAGTTAAGGTACTGTCACAAAGTTGTAGAATCCGTAGTATGGGTGTGGAATCAGCCGATCATGTGCTCGTGCAATGTTCGTATGTTAGAGCGGTGTGGCGGCAAATAAGTAACTTGCTGAAGCTACAATCAATGTATGCAAATGACAAAGTGGAAGATAGATTATTGAATATAAATTGTTTGGACGCAACTGAAAAGTGGAAAAGAACAATTCATGAAATTTATCTACAGATACTGTGGGCTTTATGGCGGAATAGAAACGATAAAGTCTTCAATAACAAGACGAACCGGATAAGCAAAGTGGCCGAAGAGGTGAAAGAGGAAACATATGCATGGGCGACAAAAAGAATGAAGCTAACGAGCGTGACACTAGACAAATGGCGAAGATTCGAGTTAACTGTAGTATGATTTTGTTTGTATCTTTAGTTTTGGTATAATGGTACCCAATAGCTTCTTGCTATTTTGTTTTATAATGATATGTAACTAAACGCAAACGATTTAAACGATATATTATAATCTGTTTTTTAGTATTTGATTTCTATCATTATTAAACATACCCGTGTGTTCACACGGGTGTTACAACTAGACAACTAGTTCTACTTAAAATAACTAATATACAAAGATTAAACAACGGTCAAAATGTCAAAAGTAAACCGTGAACAAACTATATACAAGAGGTAATATTTTACAACATCCACAACATAACACTACAAATGGTATTATATTATACTATTTTGAAAAACCAACTTCCGGATCATCTAGAAGTTCAAGAGGGTCCCGCCCACACAACCATGCATGCATGACCATTGACTATATACAAATACCATCAAAATATTAGAAAACTTTTTCCTTGCATGATGTCGCCAATGATGTCATGTGGCAAACCTACACTTCAATTCTAGCACCCTTGATTTTGACTTTTATGTGCTTTCCTTATTATACCATTTCAGTTTCTTGACTTTCTCTTTTTCTTTTTGTTTTGTAATAAAATTCATTAGGATGTGTGTGAAAAAGAAAAACTAGGGCTGGTAATTGGGTACCTGTTAAGACACGATTAGACCTGTTTGACTGAAAAATACACCCTTTGACTTTTTTAATTTTTAAAATAATTACAATTACAATGTTAGGACCTATCATTTATTCATCTTTGTACATAAAACATAAAACTGTTTTATAAACATGAGGTAGAAAGTAGTTAAACGAGTCGTAATCATGTTTGAAACTTATGTTGTGCGCGCCATCAGAAACCTGTTAAACATGTTAAGACACGATTTGCCAGCCTTATGAAAAACTGTCTTACAAGAATATTTTAGCATAGTTACAAAATATATAAGGTCAATGAAAAATGTTTTTATTCAAGCAAGTGGAAAAGAAAGAAAAATCACCCACGGATTTAGATCCTACTTATTTTCAATACTCGTTTTTTTTAACTAGAAGACAGTGCCCTCTTAAAAAAATGTAGTTATATTTTTGTGAAAACCCCTAACTACCCGCTTAAAATTTTGGTTAAGCCCTCAATCTCCTTGATGGCTCTGTGATTGTCCCCTATAAAAAAATCTTAGGTCTGGCACTACAAGAAGATGAGGAAAACTTAATAAAAAAAATCAAGTCAAGTCATATAAGGGTGGTTTAATTATCTTTTATGTAGAGCGACAAGTCAAGTCATATAAGGGTGGTTTAATTATCTTTAATGTGGTGCATTTAGAGCGATTGATTGATACGTTTAACCTAAAATAAAACTAATAGATTAATTAACTTCGGTTTTGTCCCGCAAGGGATTTGATGTGACGGGTGTTTCCCGTCTATTCAAGAGATGAACAATTTAAATACAGTAAAATAATTTACATCGAGATAGTTGGTAAACGGGCAACAGTAAAATAAAACATAAGTTTGATAATTGAAACCTTTTTTGACAATCAAATCTTAGTAACTCACAAATACTAGTTTAGCATCTATTTCATGATATTCAAGTTGCCTTCTTGGATGATTATAGTCACCTCATTTGGATCATTCTCAAGAACATAACTTATCCTTTTAATTTAAATCTAATATACTGAAAATCTGTTTTTACCATCATAAATTTTTTGTTGTATGATAAGGCTCCAAAACCAACTTAAAATTAAACGAGCCAGTTCTCAGTTAATTCTTGAACTTGCTACATACTTGTACATTGTTGATGATAGTATTATATTAAGGAGCTCTTCCACATTTTGGATTGACTTGATACACTAGTTTCAATCTCATGCTACACTTCAGATTTTGGGTAACTTGAGTTACAATTTTAAGACTCAAGCTACTTTCTTTAATGAATGTCTTATTTTTCATAGCAATGGTAATTGCTAGATCTTTTGCAACAAATTAACTTAAACAAGTAAAATCCTTTTTGTACATCAGTTTCACATAGTCAATGATTCAACAACTTACTAGGTACTTAGGAACCATTTTACAGTGTGGTGCTCTATTTGGTATTGACTATTGGAAATTGTTTGTGTTGAAAATAAAGTATATATCTCAAACACTAGCTTATGATCAAATGTATTCTTATGTATCTGAAGGGTACAAGTTCTCGTGGCTTATATCTTAGATGCTTGGCGTCTATTACATTAAGTGTTGCCAATGAGCTGGTGGTGGAGTGGTAAGGGAGAGACCTGGTGATCCAAGTGACCCAGGTTCGATTCCTACTTTCCCCATTAGTTTAGGTGGCACCGGGTGAAGATGGGAGACTTGGCGTGTAGATGGCGATCACTAGTTCGATCCTTGAACTGAACGGGTGTTCACGCGCTTCGGCCCTAGGTGAGGGTTTTCCCTAGTTCGAAGACGGGTGTATCCCTGGTGAATTTCGCCAATAGCCCATTTGAAGGATTCGGTTGGCCGTTTAAAAAACTATTACATTAAGTGTTTATTCTAATGTTGATTGGAATGCCTACCCTAATAATGTCTGGCCTTATTTTTCTAGGACCCAAACTTATTGGTTGGAAGCCCTCATAAATAACATACGATTGCTCAGTTGATTGTATAGCCTAAATATGGAGCCTTAGTCCACACTATCGTTGAGATCATAGAGCTTATGTTATTATTATTACATAAGTTACATATAGGTCCTCGGATTAGGTATGGTAATAGGTCAGGTATGGGACGGGTATGGCTAATCCAATACCTTTACTCAATTGTAAAACCATGTCTCATACCCAACTCAAAACCCGTCCTTTATTTATCGGGCAATTACCCATCAACTATCAGGTATACCCATTAGTGTTTAAAATACACTTTGGATTTTCAAGTATATTTTTTCTTTCTTTTATAATTCTATGTTTTTAAATAAACTACACATATAGATATTACCATATAATATTTGGCACATCCCAAATACACAACTATCATGATAATATAATTTTCAATTAATAATTTTGTATATGTAACATATAAATATAGGAAAAAGATCAAATAGAAAGTTTATTTTGGCTATAAAGGATAGGAATCAATATGATTATGTGGCAAATTTTAAAATAAAGAGAAATGGTATTTTAGTCAATCCCATCCTTTCTTCTTCCTTCTTCTCCCCAGTTACTTCAAAACCCACCATTTTCAAAACCCACCATATCCAACCTTTTCTTCACTTACTATCTCAATAATCACTACATTATAGTGCAATTTCGTCATCAATCAACGATTCAAACACCCGATCAACGTGTTCTTCAGCTTTTTTTTTTTTTTTTTGAAGAAAACCCAGTTTAATTTCATTCAAAATCTCGTTTTTTTCCCGTGATTTTGAAGACAATCACTCGATCCGTTCGATTCAATCGCTGATAAGTGTTTCTATCATTCAAATTTCGCCAATCGATGAAGAAATCGGCTTCGATCCATGTAAGAAATTCTTTAATTTCATTTTCATGATCTGGGTTTTTCATTTAGTCATTGCGTTTTACGATCTTGGCGGGGGTCCGGGGGCGGCAGCCCCTGGTAGCAGGGTCCCAGGGGCGGCAGCCCCTGGCGGGGTCCAAGGGGCAGAACCCCTGGCTGAGGTTGAGCTGCATTCGTAGACAGTTTTATGCCATTGCGTTTTAGAATTGCATTCCTGGTTCAGACAATTCACAGACAACTATTGTCCTGGTTCAATGCGTTTTAGAGAGAACACTTTCTTTGGTGCTTTTATGCCATTGCGTTTTAAAACTAATACATTTTTATGCGTTTTCTGATCATTGTGTTTTAGAAAAACACATTTTTGAAGTGTTTTTAGTCATTGCGTTTTAGGTAAAACACATTTTTAGGTGTTTTTAGTCCGTTGCGTTTTACAGAGAACACTTTCTTTTGTTTTTTTAGGCCATTGCGTTTTAGAAATGAGACATTTTTAAGTGTTTTATGGCCATTGCGTTTTATAAATAAGACATTTCTTTGTGATTTTTGTGCACTGCGTTTTAGGTAAAACACATTTTTATGTGTTTTCAGTCCATTGCGTTTTAGAAAACAGACATTTTAAGTGTTTTCTGGCCATTGCGTTTTAGAAATAAGACATGTGTTTGTGTTTTTGGTGCATTGCGTTTTAGGTAAAACACATTTTTATGTGTTTTCAGTCCATTGCGTTTTACAAACTACACTTTCTTTTGAGTTTTTAGGCTATTGCGTTTTAGAAATAACACATTTCTTTGTGTTTTCTGGCCATTGCGTTTTACAAATAAGACATTTCTTTGTGTTTTTTGTGCATTGCGTTTTAGAAAAATGTCATTTTTTAGGTTTTTTTTTTCATTGCGTTTTACGCAACTGAGTTTTTTCCATTGCGTTTTACGCAACTGGGTTTTCAATTTTTTTTTTCGAAAATATAGCAATAGTATACTCGTTTTAAAGATAAAAAACGCTCGTTTTTTTGGTGCAATTTTTATAAAAAAAACAATGTCGTATGAAAGAGTTATTAACGTTTAAAAAATAGAGGGAAATTGGAGGAGAGAGAAACTATTGCCTTGGATTGATTAGAATGCCCCTAAACAAGCTCACGCGCCTCTTTTTCCCCCTTCAATTTCCATCATTTAATCTTAACCCTTGATTAACTAAATGGATGGTCAATATCACTTCCTAGCATTCCTAGCCAAATAAACTTACTATTGTATCTCCACCCTATAAATATATATCTTAAAAGAAAGATTTATTTTCCAATTAATGAAAATATTATATTGAATCATTCCTAAACAAGGGTTAACGAAAAATATAACAAAAAAAAAATTGGAAATAAGATTCAGGTATGTAGTTTCGGGTAATTGGGTTGGGTATCACCTAGTCTCATGCCCGCGAATTTTTTTTTCCAATCCCATGTCCGGTCCCATACCCGTCGGGTGTCGAGTATGCCCGCCCCAGATGTTTTAGGCCTAGGGTTCGGGTATATGCATCGGACTCGGGTATTTATGCCATCCTACCATGGATCCCACCTTATGGTGCGAAAATCTCGGAGCTACATACATTTAGGGGTGTAAACGAACTAACTTGAGCTTGAGCTCGACTAAACTCGAGCTAGGTTTTTTTTTTAACTTATGACTTATGAGAGCTCGAATTCACCTTGTTTCAAGTTTTATTTCTAGCGCTCAGCTCGTGAATAGTTTTTCAAGCTCGAGTTTGTCTCCTTTATTATCTATTAATTACTTATGTACATCTAAAATTGTTTTTTTATATATAGCTATACTTATAATTTTTATATATAATATAACATATATTATTTTCTTATTTAAAAAGGTCTCTGTATAATATATATATATATATATATATTTGTGTGTGTATGTAATAGAAGTATATAATTTATGCTCGCAGCTCGAGCTCAAGAAATTAAGTTTGGCATCATTAATTAAATAAATCTACATTCAGGATCGTGCTAGGCCTCAAGACTCGGATTGATTCAAGCTTTGTAAGCCAATCTTAAGTAGCTCATGACTGATAGACTCATTTTCAATTTTTCATCCCTGCATGCATTGCACTTAATCTACTTTTCTTCATTATTATGAGAAACTTCTTGAGATTAATTTGCAATTCACTCGGGAGACTAATTTGCACTTTATTTTGTACATTGTTTTATGCTTATTCATTATTTCTATAGTTTATCAACATTATGGTTATTTCATTATTTCTATAGTTCATCAACATGTTGATCTTCAAACCATGAGGTTGACTATAAGTCGATTTGGTCATCTATAATCCATGCTTCAATTTTCTTCGCCCATGAGGCTAATTGTGATGTTAATACTAATTCATGTTATTTGTTGCACATCTTGCCTATGTTTGTTTCTTTTATCTATAGTCATGTTATTTGTTGCACAACTTGCCTATGTTTGTTTCTTTTCTCAAGCAAATTATAACTTCTAACAGTAGATTTTATAAGGTTGGTTTATGTCCTATCGAGCATTGCCATGTGACACACTTACGATAGTTAGTGTGGTTGCGGGCATGGGACACCTTCGAGTACTCCTTGTGGGTACAGCGGGTAATCCTGGAACACCGTTGCCACCATTTTGGGTTAGGCATGTGGGTTGAGTGTCCGGGTATTAGTTACCAAAGCGGGAAGCCAAATATATAACACATACCCATAATTTATTTTTTATAAAAAGGAGAAAAAGAAAATGGTTTAGGGTATTTGAAATAAATGACTTCACCTATTATGTTGTTTAGGGTATATTTGAAGTCCACACCTATGATGAAGTATAGGAAGAAAACTCACTTAAGTTGAAAAAAACTCAAGAAAACCCTATATAACATTTTTATTTTTATTTTCTAAAAAAAAGAATGTAACATATATATATTTGAACATTTTTATAAAAAAATGTAAAAAGCGCTGACTAGTTTTTTTTTTTTAAATGTTCAAAATTTGTATGCTACATTTTTTGGACATATATATTATGTAACATGGAATTCTTAACACTTAAAAAAAACTACTCGGTGCTTTTTTGTTTTTTTACAAAAATGCTCAAATATATGTATGTTACATTACCAATTTTTTTAGAAAAATAAAAATAAAAATATTACATAGGTTTTTACAAGAATTTCTTAAGTTTTTTCAACTTAAATGAGTTTTCATTTTATTCTTCCCCGACCCCTTATTATTGGTTAAATCTTAAGATAGCAAAGAATATATGGCGAAAAAAGTGTCACTCCCACCTTACGATAGTATTTAGTTTTTGCTATAATTAAGTTGATTCTTGATAAATACATTTACGGTTCTTCTCACTTTACCTTTTTAAACTTATGGAATCTTTTATTTAAGCATGATGTAAATATGTTTATAAAATATAAAGGTTTATGGTTTTATAATATGACATGACAATTTTATAAACCTTCAAAAAAAGTTATGAATTAACACTCTTTTTTAAAGTTTTTTTCCAAACAGTGGCGGCAGAGGCGTTTCCGATAATTCACGTACCTTAATGCCCTTGGGTAATGTTTTATTATTATTTTAAAAAAATAATCAAATTAGTATTGGGCTCAATAAACCTAATGCCAAATGGGCAAAATTCTAAACCATAAAAAGCGATTTGTAAATGGACCTATATTGGAATTGTTATATGTTTACTATTTAAAAGAAATAACATGTACATATCAGATTTTTTTTAAATCGTGTGCCCCTTGAAATCACGGGCCTTGTGCGAAGGTCCTCCTTGCACACCATCCAAAGCCGCCACTGAGTGGCTGGCCCAGGAATTATTTGTTGGTGGTGCGAATGAGTGGTTCAATCATATTTTCAAAGGGTGTTGTCGGGTTTTTTGCCTAAAAAATACACAATTTTTTTTTCAAAAGGTTCGCCCGTCCATCTAGGATTATGCCACAGTCCGTCCCTGTTTCCAAACCTAAAAGAAATAGGTGAATCTAAAAAGCACTCTCAAATTACTTAACCTTTTCTCCAAATCGTTAGCTATACACTTATTGTTGTCCTTTTGTTACAGGAATTTGAATATGAAACTTTATTTGAAGTGAAGTAAACGAGGTAAAAGGAAAAAGACAATATATTATTTGGGAGCAACTAAAAATGCAAATAACATGTTGAAAGAGTTAGCACCGGAATTGGTCTTCCATCACTAGCCGAAATTTCAATAGTGCGTTGTAGGTGTATCTTTTACTTCTTAGTGCCTTTTTCAATCTCGTTGGACTTATAATTATTTTTTAAATTTATACTTATAAAATTATCGAAGATGTTGATCTAAAGTATTCTAAGATGTTCTCAAGAGATAGTCTAGTGGTAAAGTAATGTATTTCCTAACCAAGTGATTATGGGTTTAAATCAAGGATAAGTGTTATGATTTTAGACGTTCAAAAAAATAAGTATTCCAAGGATTGTACAATAAAATATAGTATTAAATTAAGTTATAGGTAAAACCATATCAACATAGACATAAGATGTAAAAATGAGACAAATTTGTATAAAAAGATTAGAAATAAACAAGTTTAATAACGTGTAAACCATCAGGGTGCATGAAGTGAAAGCCAGATACTATGAGGGTGAATCCGACTGAGGTGAAAGGTGAGAAAGGGTGGTGTGGGGTGTTTTTTTTTGGGAGTGGAATATCGGAGGTGAGAAGAAACAAAGAAGGTGTAAAAGACGTGGGAGGAGAAAACAGGGTGGTGGTCTAACGTGTGAGTTCGAGATGACCAAGAATACCACCCCGTCCTTTCGGTATGATACGGGATTTCATCTTTGTTGTGTTGCACCAATTGTTGTAAAAAGCATGTCTAGCATCCGATTAGTTGGAGGTTCATTGACTAATTTTCATCTAATCGGTCAATTAATCGCGAGGCAGTTAACAGTGGTCAAGTTTGGTCCTAATCGGCCAAAAATCGGTGGCCGGCTAGTGATTCCAGCCAAAACGTGTAAATTTCTGCCAGATTCCGGCCAAAACTTGTAAATTTCGGCAATTAATCTTATCTACTTCAAAATATGGGCCAAAGGATGTGTTAAAACATATCTACTTAAAAATTTTACATATAAAACTTTTTACATATAGTTGGGATGGTGCGGTGGTGGTGGTGGTGGAGGTGTGGTGGGGATGGTGCGATGATAGTGGTGGTGAAGATGAAGGAGAGTAAAAAGAGAAAGATGTTTTATGTGAGTGATTGTGTGTGTATATATTAATAAAATGGGTTGAAGCATTTTGTAAGTGCCTTATGCGTTAAAGGGTTGTACCTAAGTGTAAAATAACTGAGAAACCCTTGTACTTAACTGACTAATTGTACGGCGTTACAAATTTGGACTCAGATAGTTAGAAATTGAAAAACAAGGTACTCAAATGGTTAAAAGTTTTGATTTTGAATTCAAGTTAAAAGCATTAAAATTTGATGACACAAAAAGAAATTTAGACTTTATTAATTTATGAAAAATATAAGTTTGTCGTGGGAAGAAAAAATTGTCACCGAGTTTGTATGATACTAGCATATAAACAATGATTTAACTTGATTGTATAAGCAAATTTGGGCAAATAAGGAAAAATGGAAGATTACAAAAATTGCGAAAAAAAAAGAAGGAAAAAACAATCGAAGGCCCGCCATCTAGAATAAATAGTAATAACTAATAAGCTTACCAGCTGGGCTGATCCAAGAGATATAAATAATGGCCCAATAAACAAGAGGGCCGGTGCAGGCTGTTGGTCCTGTCAGAACCGGACCTAGCCATACCCAATAGTATACCCATTAACCAAAACGATAGGAGTACAGGACCACCATAATGGACATGTCGATTCGAATAAGACATCAAAGTGGCTTTCAATTGGATATTAATATATACTAGGATTAGTACCCGCCGCAATGCGGCGGGATACATACACATATGAAGTGTAAAACATAGTTAGGTCACTAACGTGTTGTGACGGCATGGTGATCGCAACACCAACTTCGTAATAACAGGTTAACAAACTTTCTTTACATATAATTAAGACACCAATGGTGGGAAGAGTTTATAAATTAGAATACAAAATGAGTACCAAAATTTTGATCCACACTTTTATTTCCTTCCCAAGTGATTCTATCATACCAGGGTTGACCTCCACACCCCATGGGCTTCCATCCCTCTGCAATGTCATTCAAAACATACTGCAACATTATTGTAAAGTAAAAAAATCAATCAGCAAAATATTAACATCTCAGTTTTAGAATGGAAAAAGATTACAAGACAATAAGTGAATCAAATGGACCACTTCTGTGTTTTGTAATTAACTAACATCACTTGCCCATAAATATAATTTTGTTAAAATAAGATAACTAAGGGCACTAAAAGCATATGAATACACATTAAGCAACTTTTGATCCATCATTTCTAGCTAATTTTCTACATTGGAACAATAAAATAAAACATAAATTGACCCGATAAATATGTAGATATTAGCACCTTTTATTTTTTTAGCCTAACTAATAACAAATACAATCATAATTTGTTTTTGCCACACTGATTATTGCAACATGATCACCTTAAATGCACATCCAAACACCCCTAAATTGTTCTATAAGCATGATCTTGCTAAAAAGAGTGCACATCAAGATTTTACCTGTCGAATTATTACTCCCATGAAAGCTATAAAACCAGCAGTCAATGTTCAAGCCTGTAGGAAAACACTTCTAAAAGCAATAGGAACTCAATCCTGTTGACTCCAAATTATTATTTGGGTTAGTTGGAGAAGATTTATCTGACACTCCATTTTGGTCATCCACTGATATTTCAGCAAGTTGTGGATTCACAACTTTTTGAAATTCCTTTGATTTCTTCAACCTTTTTGTAATGTTGGCCAGTATGTGTGTAGTATACATGATGTGATCTCTTGCTTTCTTTTTCCTCACCTTGCCATCTACTTTTCTTTTTTACTTTATTGATTCCTTTTATCTACAATATACAAATATCTTCATTCATTTCCTGATTTTCTAAATTAAATTTCCCAACATAATAACAAAAAAAAATGTTAGAAAGCAATAAATCTAGCATTTGACCATATTATATGGTTGTTGACTGTATTGGTGTGTGGGACCATCATCATATTGGAGGTATTTCTCAACTAAAAATGAAAATGAGATGATATTACCACCAGTAACCATGTGAAAAAGGACCCACCGAAATAAAAAACATAATGCAACTTCAATTCATGGCTTTTCGCAAGTATGGTTGTAGTTTGTTTTTAATAATCTATACACATACTGATACCATGCATGTAGTGACATATGCATGGCAGAGATCTCAAGTCAGATTGGTTTACTATGGTCTCGTACCTGAATGCTACATGTTCATCTCGGCTGCCACGTCAGGACACATAAAAATCTCATCTTTCGTCAAATCGAAACTCATCATCATAGCCTCCTAATACACACACATATCATAACCTTTAGAAAAGACAAGTGTTTTTCCATTCACATAACACAAAACACCATAGCACGAAAATCGATCCATCAACTTATAAAACACATGTAGATACATATAGCTCTATTCTAAGAAAATAATAGTGCGTACACCAGATAAATAAATAATAATGTGTAAATAATACCTTCACTCTATTCTAAGAAATATTGTACGGTCCCATTATTTATAGCTCCAATATCATTAAAGGTAGATACATATAATCCTGCAATTCTGCAAATGAAACACCATTTTTCATTGTTAAAACCCAAGACAGTTACAATCAAAGATACCAGATTCATTATATGAAACTTATTAAATAAACATTTAGAGCCTTAACCAGAGTACATTAGTATAGTAATCCACAAAACTAACAATTGATCTTAATGGCTATACTTAATTAGTAAGCAACTATGGTCTCTTATTTAAGCTAATAGTGCCAGTCATCAAATCACCACATAAACTCCACCAATAACACTTATGAACAAACTATAAAGAAACATGAATATATATGTGTGCAAGCGTGTATGCACACAGACACACACATAACTCAATTCGACCTCGATCAAATAGTAAATTTGCTAGTAGTAATAAGTTGAGATTAATCTCAGAACCGGGTTCATTTGTAGCTGGAGTTATCAGTCTACTATTTTAATATGTGTAAATTCTTACTTCATGAATTTGGTGCTACTTTTTTTCCAGATAAGCAAGACAAATATGATGGAGTATATTGTGCATATTTTAAGATGCGGTTACTATAGCATATAACCAAGTTACCTTGATAGCACCTTGATAATGCCATAGGAGGGCTAAATGAAAAAACCGTCAAAGGGCCAAAGGGCGGTCCATCATTTAAGCTACAGGTACTGTAAGCAACTGTAGGTATTTAATAAGTTATTTACATAAGAATAACAAACAAATATGAGATATGATAATAGGTTGAAGTTGCAAGGCCCATGGACAAGAAGCGGAAAAGGGTTTATGAAGATTCGCAAATCATTCAGTCGCGTGAGATTTTAAATAACTACAAACCTCAAAATTATGAGTCAGTCATGAGTTCTTTCAATGGCTACCGTGACGACACAGTTCAAAAGGTTTGTTAGATATTAATGTCCTTTTTTCAAAAGAATAATATATCTGGTTACTTACACTTTGATATTCTCTGCTTATTTTTAGGATCCTATAGTTGCTGATCCCCATGAAGTTGCTGTTCTTCTGCTACCAGTGGCTGTTAGAGATCGGTTACTTCGAGTTTTACGACTCGGTATTGCTACTCGATATGATGTAATGTTATCCCCTGATTTAGTTTTCTGTTGGAAAATATGCTTGGGGAGTTGGGGGAGTTGACATTTGGCTTTATAATATTTTTATTTGTTCTTTTGCAGATTGAAGTTGAATCCCTAGCTAATCTAGCAGAACTACCGGAATCTACAGCCATATTAGTTCTTGATCAGGTTGACTACATCTGTACTATTAAATATTAAGATCTCTGTTATGTTATACACATGTAATATGTTTCAATTCTTCATAAATTAATTATGCTATATCTTTCTCTACAGTTTATGTTATCGGGAGCAGAAGAGCATGACAAGGGGGCATATCTCACTTCACTAATTTCAAAGGTACATATTAAGTTTTGGTTTTAGCCAGAATTTCACACACACACACACTTAAAACTTCAATATATTGTATATATCCTTTCGAATATCTTACATGCCCTTTCAAAACCCTGAAACACTATTTTCTTCCTCCATTATCTATTCCACTAAAAGTAATCCTACACCAATAAATTCCCATTTTACCCCCAGTAATTAAATTTTTAAAAGCATCATATGTATAGAACCCCAAAACAACCAAACGAAATCCACTAATTTAACTGCTCTTCTGCTTGGTGCAAAAGCAACAAAATAAGAACCAGTTATTCTCAATTAATTTAACATGTCAAAAAACATCAAAGCCCTCATACTGAGATAGCTTATTCTCTTGTAGTAATAGCTACCTAAATATGAAATGTAGAAACAAAAATGCACTGCGTCATTATTCTACCTACCCAACTGAACCATCTTAACCGTTTTTTAGAACAATTTATTACTAAAACAAATATACATCTATTACAAAGCTACCCGCATTCGCCTTCTGCAAGATGCAGAAAAACAGGAAAAACACAAAAGGGCCAACGTAAAAAAAAATCAATTTTTTTTAAAAAAACCCCAAAGCGAAGGTTACAACAACCATATGTATAACCATCGGAAAATTCATACCTGAGATCGATAACAGATGTATCATCGCAACAAATTTCGTTTAATTTAAGAGCTTTGTTTCGCGATCTCAATTGCAGAAGTAGGCTACCGTATAGGGTCGACGCAAGCGACGGCGTACCGCCGTGGTTCCGCCGCCCGTCGTTGGCCTTTCTCTTTTCTTTTCTTTTCTTTTCTCCAATCGTTGTCTTCATTGAAACCCTAAAGTTTGTTTTGGAGGCTTTTCAACCGACTTCATCTCTCTCATGTCGGCAACGATGGCCGTTTGTATAGCTTCTTTGAATTGACAGAGAATAGAAAAGGGTTTTGGGAGGAAGAAAAGATGATGGGGTGTTTTGGGGAAGAAAGAGATGATGAAGTGTTTGGTACGTGTATGAAGCAGGATCACATATCTAATTCTTTTTTGAAAAACACCCAAAGCTTTGGGTACAACTACTATTAATACTAGGTTAGAACCCCGTGTATTACACGGGTTGAATAAATGAATTTTATATACCAAATAATAAAACATTATCTTTTTAAAAGCCTCCTTTATTGCACGGGTTGAAGAAATGTAATTTTATATATTAAATAATAAAAATAAGTTACATCTATAAGAACCATGTGTATTGTACGGGTTGGATAAATGTAATATTATATACCAAATAATAAAAAAATTATATCTTTAAAACCATTGTATGAATTCTTATTAGATTAGATTAAATATTATTGATAATAAAAAATTGTATTAGATTAGATTTTAGATTTGATTAAATTAATATTATTAATAATAAGAATTTTAATAAAAATTGGTGAAATCTGTTAAAAATATCCATGGAGCTAAAATGGTTATTAAATTATATATACGTAAAGCATTAAGCATCTAGTTTGTATTAATTTAGATTAAATATTATTATTTTTAGTATTATTAATAATTTTAATCAATTAAATGAGAGAATGACAAGTGTCCCAAAACATGTTTCTTTTATTATATAGTATAGATTAAAGAGAGATTTATGTAATTTTATAATAAGGTGTACACAAATTTACATAGTATAGTTTTACGATCCAGATAAAAAAAATTTGTGTGTAAATAATAAGTGGATTTTTGGTATAACCCGGATTGTGTATTGGTATAACCCAAACTGTTTATTTTTACCAAATAAGCAGGAAAAAGTTGGAGGATGGAAAAATTTAGGGGGAATAGGCTGAGAGAGTGACACGTGGAAGAAAAATAATTTTGTTTATTATAGTAGGAAGATAGGGTATATATATGGTACACATTTTGGTCTCAATACCTGTAACCGGAACCGATCATACCCGATTAATACCTGAAACCGGATAAGAACCGGAACCGATTATACCCGACCATACCTAATACATGATTCTAATATCTATCTTTTAAATTTATGTTAGTGCATTTATTTTAATTTTTTTACATTATATAATACATATTTAATAATAATAAACAAGAAACGAGAAAATAGACTAACAAAAATGCAATAGAGTATTAAAAAACCTTAAGATAGGGTATAGAAAACCCGAAAATAGGGCTTGAGTATTAAGACCAAGAGGGTTGGCCCATCGGACTCATGGTGAGGGTTTTTGGAATCTCTCACATGGGGGGACAAAAATGCATTAAAAGTGTTTAATGAGATATTCATATGTAATAAAAAGTATATTCAAGGATGTTCTTAGGCATAATGAAATGACCAAGATATAAGTCATTACAAACGGTCTAGACGTATACTTCTAAAACGTTCACCGTTGACGGTATCCTTATATTGGACTAGTGTAGTGATCTCCTACACATTCTGATTTGACCCATTAGGGGCTCATTCTCTTCTTGTTGAAGAAATCATAGCTTGGGGTCCCCTCTTTTGGTATAGAGGTGCCCATCCAAACCGTGTTTAGATCCGTAAACGGATCATAAACCGATCTAGAAACCGGTTCGGATTTGCTTGTTTGAAGTCGGTGCCGCTGTTTATATAATACGTGGAATCCGATTTCGAACGATTCCAATGCGATTCGACCTGGTGTGGTTTTTCTTTAGAAACTCGTTTCAAACCATAAAAATGAACAAAAGTGATTTAGTTTTTACTTCATTTGACTCAATCAAACCTATTTTTAAACTAATTCGACTTAGCCCAAAAACTGGATTCATGCACCTCTATACTGATATCTTCCGTTTTACCATATCCACAATTCTCTCATGCACACTATACATTCTCCTCTTATTATTCATTCATTCGTATTATTAACTTGACCTTCAAAGGGTGGTCATCAATATTGTGGTTTTGGGAACCCTTCTAACGGGAATCTATGTAGTTGGCTCACAGAGAATTCTTTTTCATTGGTTCAAAGTTTTTTTTGGACCACTATAAGGTTGGGTCGTTAACTTTTTTTTTCCACTTGATTGAATCGGGTTATCCAAAAACATAACTCAAGTTTTTTTTTTACTGGATTGAACCCTGTTTCCATTGGATTCTATTTAGAAAAAAAAGTATGTTCTACAAAAATGAAATAATTAAGAAGTTTGTACTTAACCTTTAATTAACAAGGTTTCACAACATTTCCATAATATAAATTTGCAACGCCTTCTTGCATTGTGTGCTTGTAATCTAAGCATATGGGGTTTTTCAAAAAAAATGTGATTTTTCACTTTTAACCCAAAAATTTACATCTTTTATATTTTAACACTTTTAATTTGTTTACTTTTAACCCAAAACTTTTCATCTTTTGTAATTTAACCTAAAACTTTTTTATTTACATCTTTGGTCCCCCATACTTTTTTATCTTTCACAAGTTTTTCGTTTTACGTTTCGTTCTAAATTTTGCGAGTTAATATGTCGCAACGGTCCCCCATACTTTTTTATCTTTCACAAGTTTTTCGTTTTACGTTTCGTTCTAAATTTTGCGAGTTAATATGTCGCAACGTGCGTGTGTGGTTCAACGTTTTTAGTCTATTCTTTCACATTTGACAGGTATGTCACAACGTGTCTATTTTCCCCCTTTGGCAAGTTCGCGGCAACAGGCGGATCCTACATTGACTTAGTTATTCTTTTCTACGTTATTTTGCGAGTTAACACGGCGCAACGTGCGTGTGCGGTTCAACGTTTTTACAACTATTTTTTCCATTTAACAAGTTCGTCGCAACGTGTGTGTCCTAAATCGACATAGTTATTTTTTCATATTATATGTTTCATTCTTATTTCTTCGCATTAACACGGCGCAACTTCTGTGTTAGTGATCGCTACCAACGGTGTGGCATTGATGTTATTTGGCATAGTTTTAGGCCCCCGCCGCAACGCGGGGATGCTTAATTCTAGTTACGTTTCAATTTCGATAAGGAGTAACTTAAAGGGCTTGTACTTAAAATAAAAGAAAACGACAAATAATAAATAAATAAATAAACAAACAAATAAATTAAAGACCCCGTAGGGTTTGAACCTTTAGGGAGAAAAAAAGTATATCATTTCAATATAAACTTTGATTTTATTCTTTCGTCAATTATTTACATGTGGTTAATCTATACTATTATAAAAAGGAGAAGTGATGTACAAGATGGTAATTTTACCATACATACAAGTTATCAAGCATCATGTACAAGGATGTATAAGCTATTTTAACCCAAAGTTTTAAGACACCAAAGGGTATAATCGGTAATTTGCCATCTTCATTTAGAACCTTAATAAAAGAAGCCGGGTGGATTTAAGACACCCGCTTCACTTCATCTTCCCCCTAACCCTCCAATCCCATAAAATCCACCAAACCCTAGGTCCATGGCCATCTCTTCTACCCGATGTATTGCTCCCCACAAATTTCTGGGGTTTTCCATTTGTAAGTTTATTGCGATCTTCTTGTGCAAGAAAACACAGAGCAAAATACCATTAGGGTTTTTTTTTTCTAAATCGATTAATTCATTGATAACTGCAGATTCTACAATCATTTTGAAGCGAAGCAGATTCACCACTTCAATCCTGTGGACTCTCAATTTGCTAAGGTCCAATTTTCTACTCATAATTTCTTAACTGGTACCAAATCGTTTTGTTAGGGTTTTTTTTAGCATTTTGACAATTTTATGATATATACAGACCCCAAATTCATTTGTAAGCTCACTACTCTTTTGATTTCATACATCTGTAATAGTTAATGGAAAGGTATAGTGAAATTAGCTATAACTGCGTCGAATGGTATCAAGCTTTTGATCTGCGGTTGGTATAGGCTTACGCTTGCCACGTGTGGCTAAAAAAAGATAGTGTTGTATGCTATTACGAGTTCGTCCCTAAACAAAGAAAGAAAAAGTCACCGTTAATTTTTCTCTCTCGTATTTGCAGAAAGAGATCAGAGAAAGAGGTGTGGCATCATCTTCCATGAATAACAACCACAGGTTGTTACTTTTGTTTTAAGCCAGCACATAACCTTCCCTCAAGATAATAAAATATTGATGATTTAGTTTAGTCACTTTTCAAGTATATTGTTTCCATTCTCAAAATGTATCTAATATATATTCTTCAAGCATGCTTTTACTTATATATGTATTTGACAGAAGGTTTGCCTCTGTCGAAAGATATAATGCAACAAATTTCTTTATATGGTTTGATATATTTTTTTAAGATCATACGAGATGTTGAGTTACATGAGGGTGATTAAGTTTCAATCGTTTTGTGAGTCTGAATATGGTTGGCTTTGTAAGTTCATGTATTCGATTGGTTCGAACATGATCATTTTGTGGAGTACGCCTTTGTTTATCTCAATGGTTACGTTCGGGAGTGGGATTTTGCTTGGGGTAAACCTTGATGCTGGGACGGTTTTCACAGCCACATCGTTGTTTAAGAACTTGCAAGAACCGATTTGGAGTTTTCCCCAATCAATGATCTCGCTTTCTCAAGCGATGATCTCGTTGGGACGATTGGACAAGTATATGCTGAGTAACGAGTTGGAAGTGGGTTCAGTTGAAAGACATGAAAATAGTGACAATAATATGGCTGTCGAGGTTCAAAATGGGTCGTTCAGCTGGCACGACGACCTGTCAGAAGGTGAAACGGTCAAGAACTTAAACTTTGAAGTAAAAAAAGGCGAACTCGCGGCCACTGTGGGGACTGTTGGTTCAGGGAAATCGTCTCTGCTTGCATCGGTTATTGGTGAGATGCATAAAACATCCGGCAAGGTAAAAGTTTTTGGGAGCACTGCGTATGTTGCGCAAACCACATGGATTCAAAACAAGACAATTCAAGAAAACATATTGTTTGGTTCGCCCATGGATCGACACAAGTACAAGAATGTCATAAGAACTTGTTGTTTGGAGAAGGATCTAGAATGATGGAATTCAGAGACCAAACTGAAACCGGGGAGCGTGGGATCAATCTTAGCAGTGGCCAAAAGCAATGCATTAAGCTCGCACGATCAGTTTATCAAGATTCGGACATCATCTATCTTCTTAATGATGTTGTTGATGCTCATACTGGTTCACAAATATTCAAGGTAATCAATCAGAAACATATGAAATATAGGTGACAATTATTTTCTATCTACTGAATATGTGAAATCAAATGTCTAAATAGCTATGAAGTTAACCCACTGATGATAACCCATCTAAGTAACTTAATGATTATGATAAAATGTCGATAAACCATTTTACTATTCAAACTACAAATATTAGATAGAATAATAATAATAATAATAATAATAATAGTAATAATAATACTAACAACTATTATAGATAATAAACTCCACCTGCACATTTTATAACATTCATTTCTCTGTTTTCAATTGCAGGAATGTGTTAGGGGAGTCCTTAGAGACAAGACGATCTTACTTGTTACTCACCAAGTCGATTTGGCAATTGTATCCCTCCTGAAATCATATTGAAGGTTATAGTCTCCTGTCACATAGTTACTCTTTTTTTTAGCAAGTGTTAATTGAAGCTGATTTTTTTTTTAAATTCAGAGGTTGCTTTTTGAATTGCTCAAGAAACTGGATTCTGAATTGAAGCATGAGGTCTGTCATTGGGCTGCATATTATGTAAGTTCATGATAATGTCTCATCAAAGACTCATAAGACTGTAATACCCTCTTTATGGCGTTCATATCCTTAGGTATGGATTAGCTTGGATCTCATTGTTCAGCTGTTTATGAATTGTAAATGAAAAGGTGACCCATTTGATTCACAATTTGTACTTGCTTCAACTTTATTTAAGTTGGCTGGTGTGCCATTTGCTTACATGGATTAGCTTGGATCTCATTATTTCTTGTTTTTTTCTCTTACCAGAGGCATTGATGTTGTGAGAAGCAAAATTAAGATGTTTGCCCAAAAGAAAGTTACATTACCTGCTGGAAGGCACAAAGTAATAATTTTGGATGAAGCTGACAGGTACCAAGCTAATTATTATCGACCCATATTCAACTATGATATTTGTTTTTGCTCAGCTATGAATCTAATTTTTTTTTTCGGATGTGATTTAGCATGACATCTGGAGCACAACAAGCATTAAGAAGGACAATGGAAATATATTCAAACTCTACTCGCTTTGCTCTTGCATGCAACACATCTTCTAAAATAATCGAACCCATCCAGAGTCGGTGTGCACTTGAACGGTTTTCCAGGTTGTCCGATGATGAAATTCTCGGTCGTCTCAAGGTTGTTGCTGATGCTGAAAAGGTAATTATTTTCCCTACTGCAAAAAACAAAATAAAAAATTTTTGTCCAATAGTTTGTTTTATCGATGCGGATAATGTTATTTATTTGCGTTAATAATAGGCTTGTATACGTTCTTCATGTCTTTTATAATCGTCATAGATGCGTAATTTGTTAATGTTTTATAACTGATGTAGGTGCCTTATGTCCCAGAAGGGCTTGAAGCGATTATTTTTACTGCTGATGGTGATATGCGACAAGTGTTGAATAATTTACAAGCCACTTATACTGGATTTCGATTTGTCAACCAAGAAAATGTGTTTAAGGTCACAAACTCTTTCCTGCTTTTTGAACTTAACACAATCATATACTGTAGATGAAGAATACCTCTGATAAATTGCATTATGTGTCACATAAATTATGTTATTTATTTGGGTTTTCAGGTGTGCGACCAGCCTCATCCTTTGCATGTGAGGAATATGGTTCGCAATGTGATTGAGGGAAGATTTGATGAGGCTTGTTCTGGTCTAAAGCAGTTGTATGACCTGGGTTATTCTCCAACTGATATCATCACAACCCTTTTCAGAATCATAAAGAATTATGATATGGCAGAGTACCTGAAACTGGAATTCATGAAGGTAACAAGAATACATATATACATATTATCCAGATCAATTTCATTAACATGAGTAATAATGTGAAAAATGGGTTACTTGTCAGGTTAGCATTGCATAATCCTTTTAATTTGTTTTTGCTGTGGTTATATATATAATATATATCATGACTTCTACTTGTTGAAAGGCCATCTTGGCCTGTTGAACATGCTAAATGCTTACGTGGACACCACAAGTACAAGAAGTATTATAGTTATAGTAAAGTCAAAAAAGTTATTGGGATATATCCATTGGAAAATATGGACAAAGACTGAATGATGTGATCTGACCCATGACTAGGCCTCGCAAACTGGGCGGGTCAGGCGGGCTCAAGTCACGGGTCACAACAAGTTTGGGTCAATACGGGTTAGGAGCAAAATGAGTCGGGTTAATACGGGTAAAATGAGTTCGGGTCAAAACGAGTTTAGACCAAAATAAGTTCAGGTCAAAACGGGTTTGGAGCAAAATGAGTTCAAGTCAAAACGGGTTTTCTTAAAAAAACTATCAATCTGGTGGTGGTGGTGGTGGTGGTGACGACGGGTGGGGGTGTCAGTGGAGATGGTGGCGGCCGGGGAGGTTTTGACCCGGGGCCTCCCTACGTTAAAAGAGAAGGACTTTTTTCCATTTCATCTCTCTCTCTCTATCGAATCCAAACGACGACACTGCCTTTCCAAGATGATGATCGATTGAAGATAACGATGGCGGCAAACCTGGCTAAATTAGGTAATGACCGGCAACAACAAAGGTATAGAAGGAGTAGCGGGCCACATTCACGTGGAGATGGTTCTTATCATCATGGTTATGGTGGTAAGCGTGATCAGGATCGTTAATGGAACCAGCATAGTAGGAGCTTTAATGGTAGAGAGACTCACGCGCAGAGAGGGTATACTAGGGGTTATGTACGATCTGCTGTGCATACCCCTCCTCCGTTTATTGCTCCGCAAATGCCTCTGTTGATGCCGTTTGGCAATAATATGATATATCCTGGTGAGTTTCATACTTATACTATGATCACAATCTTGATTTTTATTTATATTTAACTCACTTTGTATAATGTTTCAATCTGTATGCAGATCTTCCATCTCCGCCGGTGTACTATTTTCAAGGCTCACCACCTCCACCGGAGTCGCTCAGAGGCATGGCGCCTGTTGTCAGGCCACCGATTCCTCCTCCCATGTACTTTGTAGCAGATCCCATGTTGTATGCTAGGATAGTGAGTCAAATTGATTACTATTTCAGGTATGTAGCTCTTAAAAGTATGTTTGAAGTTGTTCTATTTAGAAATATATTCTTTTGTGGTATTTTGAAAGCTTTAACAGTTAGTACTTCTCTTCATGTTTGTCACAGCAACGATAACTTGGTTAAAGATTAAGATGATGATTTTGCAAATGATGCAGACCCAAGAATCTTTCTATTTTTGCTTGCTAGCAGGGAAGTGATCTGCAATCGTAAGTATTGAACCGAATTGCTATTTGAGTTGTTAATATACAACCATTTTCCTCATGATTTATGTTTAGGTGTCAAGTCAATAGCTACATGATGACCTTTTGTCAATGTTGGTTGCCTGGACATGAAACCACAGGTTCAGTTTTGACTTGGACTACATATGTTTTTAGTAAGGTACCCTTTAGCAATCCATCAAACTTGTGATTCAATATTATGTCTTATTTCGTTCATTTAAAAAAAAATCTACTTTAAACTAAAGGAGTAGAGCCTAGATATGCCTAGATGGGGCAGGGCGGGACGGGTTACTGGACAAAACAGGTTTGGGTTGAAATGGGTCACTTTGAAAGTGGGCGTGTTACCGGACAAGATGCGTTATGTTAAGATCTTGTTTTTAACATGATCATGTATGCATGTATTTTTTTAAGAACACTCACAGGAAAGTGATTCTAATCATTGTACTTGACGTTGGGTCGCATTGATTTATCTGTAATCCTAATTCTGGAACACTTTAAAAAAATGTTGTAGCAGCTAGCAAGTATAATGGTTATTTTGTTTTGAAAAGTTGTTGTCTGAAACATGAATATGGTAGTGATTGTATAAATATGTGACAACTTGAGAAGCAAGAAAAAAAACATAGCAGATGATGCCTAAATGAAACAACTAGCAAGTGCATCGTAAAGACATAAATGTATCTTGTAATGGTTTGTAGTTCCCTAACCGGTTTTCATGGGATTTTAGTGACTAGATGTAACTGGTGTATTACTCTTCATGAATGTACTCCATGGGTATGTTTTTGCTAAAATTTAATTTTCCTTTCGATGATTGTTGGATGTTGGTGTTTTGGTCCATTTTGATGATTGTCCAATCAACTCGGTTCATAATAGACTTCATTGAATTTTATATCATTCGGAACACCCGCTGCAACGCGCGGGAATTCCCACTAGTATTCGAAAAAGACCGAGGTCAATCAAATTTTGATAGGATACATTTTTTTTGAATGGTGACTTTCTATGTACAGGACCTAGTGGTCACCGGGTTCTTGTTAAAGACAATTCCCTCGTCAGCCCCGCCTCCGGACGCGATTGAGCCCCGGCCGCTGCACAAACTAAAGTTCGCCCGGAAACCATACTGCCTCCACACGAGAATCTCGCTGGGGTAACCAGGGGCGGACCCACATTAAGCGGAACGGGGTCTCCGGACCCCAATCTTTTTTTAAAAAGTATTAGAAGCAATATATAAAATTTTCTATGGACCCCATAAAATAATTTAGTTGGACCCTATAACTTTGAGAGTGAGTCTGGTGCAATGGTAAAATCCCTTGTTTACACACAAAACATCACTGGTTCGAAACCCACTTGTTCCGTTTTTTGTGTTTTTTTTTAAATTCTGGGTATTTTAATACCCTTTCAAAAGAATCGGATCACACACGCACTGCGAGTAGCGACTCTCTGTTTCTCTCCTTCGCACCATAATCAAGAAACCCTCACCTTCTCCGCTTCCGGCCTCCGCCTCCGGCCGTCTCCTCCGGCTATCCGCCTCCACTGGTAAGTTCAATTTTGGTATATATCTAGTCTTTTAAGGTTTGCTATGAATCTTTGTATATACCCTCAATTAGGGCACAAGGTAATTGATGTATTTCTGTGATATTGAAATCTGTATTCGATGTTATAAAGGTTTGTATTAGGTTACTATAAAGATTATCCGATGCTGGATAGTTTTAATTTTTTTTAATCAAATAATTAAAGATGATAGTGATAAAGATGGTGTTTCTAGAGCTTTAATGTAGTGGTTACCGTATGAGAATTAAGTTAATTGTGTTAAACGATGGAGTCATATTTGGTATTGCGAAATAAATAAACTAAAACCTGTGCTGCTATTTTTTTTAAGTATATATATGAACTGGCCGAGTTACATCAATATCGCAGGTAAGCGAGCAACAAGCTGCGCCGCTACCGCTTTCTGAATAGCAAACCCTAGCCTATTAAAGACAAACCCCTGCCCCCTGTTGATGAGCAACTGCTGTGGACAATAAATTGTTTTAACCATTACCAGTGTTGCTTGCATACAGCCTATATAGTATATGAATGAACATTGTTTTTAAGGTTTAACCGCATAAATAAGATATAGTTAGATTGATTATGTTAAAGGTGAGATATAGTTAGGCTAACATCTAATCTCATTTTAAATCATTTACTTGGAACAAGTTTTATCATCCACACATAAGGTAATTTTAATTAGTCACTGACTTTAACTTTGTAAATTTTGACAGCAAATATTTTCCAATCAACTTTGACTTTTTACTTAGAATCCCATTACTCTTATTCGTATCATCATCGTATGAATCTCATGATCATATTATTGATATTCACATTGTTTGTGAATATGTTAAAAGACAAAAGGGTACATGCACTAATTTTAACGTTATTTTACTAATTTCGTGAAAATAATGTTAAAAGCGAGGACGGTTAATCATGCATCATGTGGTGGTGTTGATAACCAAAAGACAAAAGGGTACATACACTAACCGACCTTTGTCCCTATTGCTGAGTGTTATGTGCCTTATGTTCGACCTGACTCAAACGACGACGACCCGAAAATTTCAACTTTTGTTTGTCAAAAACTTGAACACCGAAAAAAGTGGACCCCAATGAAAAAAATCCTGGGTCCGCCACTGGGGGTAACAGCTGGGTAAAACCAGGTACCTAACATCCAAATTTCGAAAACGTGTGGAGCCACTTAGTGGGTCCGCCTAGGAACTTCATGATTACGATTTTCCAACTACTCCACTTTCATTTTATCAAAAACGGGCACTTCTTTGATTATGCGGAACTTGTTCAGTAGGGACTTTGATGCTTCTTTCTCATGAATAATTTGATTGTGTGCCTTTTTCAATTTTCCTTGCATTTCTCGGATAGCATTCCACAACTTTATGATTTCTTGTCCCTTTCCTTCTTCAAGATCGACATGCAAGTAACATAAAACGTTTAGAAATTTTTTTTTATTACTATTAACATGTTAATCTCTGTTGGACATATAAAAGATGTACCATCAAATGCTTTTTAAAAGTCTAATCTCCATGTTAGCTCTTCACCACGCTTCTGCAGCTTGTCTTTAGCTTTTCTAAGGGACCATGCTTCAAAAAATTTAAAACTTTTGTAGATAAACTATGAGTAGGTTACGCTCCAGTAATAAAAAGAAAATACAACGCTTTACGGAAATAAGAACCTCCTCTGAAGAAGGAAGTGGCTTACGGAAGCCATGTTTTGCAAAAAGCAGGAGTTGGGCAGGTGGTGGGTTTTTTTATGATAAAATTACATTCTGGAACTAATGAGAAAGATTATAGAGAAATGTGTTTGATTTAGAAAAAGAAGAAGACACGTGACATGAAAAACATGTTAACAGCAAAAAAAGAGAGTAGGTAAAAAAAAAATTCAAAATAATTTAACTATGCTGGGTAAAAAATGAAAATCATGTTAACAACAAAGATAGAGTAAATAAAAAAAGCTCAAAGTAATTTAACTATACTAAGTAAAAAAACAGATTAATTTTTTTTTTTACCATGACACTATTTATTGGCTAATAATATATAGTTAAAATAAACATAAAAATGAAAATGAAAATAACCGTGCTCTTGTCTATCTCCCCTGTTGGCTCCTCCATCTTCTAAACCTAAAAAACAAACAGGCGACTGAGAGATCTTCTTTCATTCACGATTCAGTAGCAGGGAGGGAAGGTAAGGCTCAATCAGCAGGTAAGCTTCGATTCAGCAACTTCGATTAGCCACCATTTCTTCTCTATTACATTTGAATTGTTTTTTCTTATGGTCATCGGAAACGCGATCCCGGATCGTGTTCGTACCGCGAATTGGATCGGACGAACCAAAACGAAAATCGTGCCATGCCCAGCGAATTATGTGACTATGTCTTGAATCATTATGTACTTTTTTAGTTTATGTCTTATGATTTTGTTGATGTTTAGCAACTGGACAAGTTTTGGAGTTGAGAATTGTTTTGATATTCTAGTACTGATAATTGGTACTTTTAAATGTCTAGACTCTGGTATTAATATTCTTAAGCCATTTGGGACGTTTTGAAGTCAATGACTAACCATCTTTGTTTCTTTAATTCATTTGTGGTTTAAGTGATAGTAGCATTTGTATAACTAGCATCAGACATCGCCTCTTGCACCTAGGCCCATTCTCCAGGCGAGGCGTGGCAATTGCTCTGGTATTTCTGCTAAGAAAGAGGCTCCCGTTAATTTCTTAACAGACCCGTTGGAGGGGAGATCTACCCTTCGACCAGCCGACATTCTGGTCTTTGGATGGGTAGGGGGAAAACACGCCTGTGTGGATTTAACAGGGGTTTCCCCGCTTGTGGGCTTAGGGAGTAGTGCTTTCACAGTGGGCCAGGCTGCTTTAAAGGCTGCTTCGGGTAAAGTGATCAAGCATGAGAAAGCGTGCCTTGACAACCAGCACGTGTTTATCCCATTTGCTTTTGATACTTTTGGTTTTCTGGCGCCAGAGGCTGTGGACCTACTTAGCCGAGTTCAAAGGGTCATGCATAGTAATGTTATGACCCCGAGATCTATGAACGTAGTTTTTAAAAGGCTTAGTTTTGCTATTCAAAAAGGGGTAGCGGCGCAACTTGTTGCCCGTTTACCAATTATCTCGATGTAAATTCTTCGATTAAGTAATGAAAAAAAAAATTGCTCTTTAATTCTCTAGGCGTAGATTCCGACACGATTTCTAGAGTCTGGAGAGTTTCTGGCCAAATTCTCTAAATTCCGGCCAGATTCCAGCCAGATTCCTACTTTTATCTAAGAGGAAAACTACTTTCTACACCAACACACTAATATTTTACATCTTTTGGTACTAAATAGATGATATTTAATGTTATATAATAGCTTTTGTTTATTTTATTTGAAGAATATTATTATTTTTCTAATACATAGTATACTTTTTTTTTTTCATTGTGCGCTTTTTCTCAGGCCCTCGTTTTTTAAGCGCCTTGAGTGCACCTAGCACCTTTAGTAACTATGATAACTAGTCTCTAGCTGTTCAGTCTAAACATTTTGCATTTATATATACAGAAAGTAAGCATTTTGCATTTATGTATACAGAAAGTAAGCATTTTGCATTTGTATATCATGTAGTCCCTAGCATAGAGTCATGTCTTTGTGGAGTCTCTAGCATAATGCCTGGTTATCTTTTGATATAATCAGAACTAAATCACATTGTTTAATTAGTGTTGCTTGTAAATTGATAAACTGTCAATCACCAAATTTAATATAATTTCGATGTTTGGACTTTGATTTCTCGCTTCAACTTCTAGGTTTCCAAAATTGGTATTTGGGGAAGATGGAATTCAAAAGACAGGTATTTACCGTCGATCTTCTAGAAAGATATGCAGCAAAAGGTCATGGAGTTATTACTTGCATGGCATCCGGAAATGATGTCATTGTTCTAGGAACTAGTACTGGATGGCTAATTAGACATGATTTTGGTGTCCGTGATTCTTACGGTAATCTCCTTCTGCTCATATAATATGTGTGTGTATATATATATATGGATATATATATAGAGTGAGATAGTGGGGATCCTAAGAGAAACACATCTAATTGAGAACCGTGAGAACCATTTTGGACCATACATTCTCTCTAAGCCAAAAGAGTTCTTTTTTTTTACTTCAAATCGCATGTTTTAAGAGTTTTTTTTTTGCATATATACATATGTGTATATTGTCAATTCTTAATTATACACGTGTACATTGTCAAATTTTTAAAGTGTATACTTATCATTCATTATGTTTAGATATCGATCTCTCTGCTGGTCGTGGTGACCAATCCATCCATAAAGTTTTCGTTGATCCCGGTGGGAGTCATTGTATCGCCAACGTAGTTGGAAATGGTGCTTCCGAAACATATTACATGCATGCAAAGTGGCCCAAGCCCAGGGTGTTGACCAAACTAAAAGGCCTCGTGGTCAATACCGTTGCCTGGAATCGGCAACAGATAACAGAAGGTTAGTTAGTATTTAATCTTCTTCTATTACATGATAAATTATCACTTTCATGTACCTGTTGTTATTAGTATCGGTGTTTTACAACAGCTTCAACACGAGAGGTTATTCTTGGTACGGATAATGGTCAACTGCATGAAATCGCTGTTGATGAGAAGGATAAGAGGGAGAAATATGTAAAATTTATATTCGAACTATCTGAATTGCCAGAAGCTTTCAAGGGGCTACAGGTGCCTTTCCTTCCTAAAATTTATTTATTTCTTTCAGGTTCTTATAGGGGTGTGCACGGTTCGTTTCGGTTTTTGGTTATTGAAAACCATTCCGTTTTAGCAATGGTTCGGTTAAGTTTTTTCGGTTTTTGGAACAAAATACGTAAGATTCAAAAATAAAAAGTATAATCCAAGATTTAATAAGTTTTCTTAGATGTTTACATTTTAGTTATCATGTTTAACCTTTTAAATTAATATCGTTCACATAAACCTAACTTCTAGTTTATTTTTATGTTTCTCCAAATACTTTCAAAATCATTTAATTTTATGTTAACTTTTGTTATTTCTTGTAGGCAATGGATAAATCATTTCAAAGATAAATAAACATGTTCATTTTTTTATTATAAACAACATTCAAGAATAAAACTAATAATTCCTAAAGCAACATATAACGAACATTAAAAAAATATTTTTTTAGGTTATTCGGTTCGGTTGGGTTTTTTAATCGAACTGCAAATTTTGGTTGTTTTTTTTCAGTTTTTTGTGCGGTTCAGTTTTTTCGGTTCGGTTTAATTGGTTTTTTTCGGTTTCGGTTTTCGGTTCACCCATAGATTCTTATACACACACACTTGTTTTTTTTTTATATATGTATAGATGGAAACAGCTAGCTTTAACAATGGAACTAGATATTATATTATGGCCGTAACTCCAACAAGGCTATATTCTTTTACGGGTACCGGATCTCCAGAGGTAACTCAACTTGCGAATTTGAATGTTTGTCAGTATGTTACATGCTATAATTTATTTACTGATATTTTTTATATTTTCAACTTAGACCGTCTTTGCCAGTTATGCAGATCGTGCAGTGCATTTTATGGAGCTTCCTGGAGACATACCAAACAGGCAAGTGCTTTATATGCGTATAGTTTCGATATAAAACTGTTACATTAGTAATTTATCTTTTGATTTTGTTGAAAACGCTCATAGTTTGGTTATCATGTAGCGAGCTGCATTTCTTCATCAAACAAAGACGAGCAGTGCATTTCGCTTGGCTTTCCGGAGCTGGTATTTATCACGGTGGTCTGAATTTCGGAACGCAACGGGGCGAGAATTTCGTCGAGAACAAAGCTCTTCTTGATTACTCAAAGTTAAGCGACGGTGGTGAAGTGGTTAAACCGAGTTCGATCGCACTCTCAGAGTTCCACTTTTTGCTTCTAATTGGAAACAGGGTGAAGGTGCGTGAATACCACTTGTACGGTTGTATCTATCATCAAACTTTTTTGTAATTTATATTTGAGTAAAATGCCTTTTTCGTCCTTGAGGTATGGCCAGATGCGAAAAAACAAATCTTTGGACGAAAGTCACAAAATTGGCCAAACCTCGGGAACGAAAATGGCATTTTACTCTTTATTTTTTTTTTCATCCCATTAATATCTGTATTTTATTTGTTGTGGTGTCATTTAGGTTGTAAATAGAATCAGTGAGCAAATTGTCGAAGAACTTTATTTCGATCAGACATCAGAGTCAGCATCAAAGGGGATAATCGGCTTATCCATTGATGCATCTGCTGGATTGTTCTATGCATACGATGAAAACTCGATCTTTCAGGTTTATATAACGAGTTCCGTTACGCGACTCGTTTCCCTCTTTTCTGATTAAATGCTGACTTTTGAGAGTCAAAAATAGGTGTCTGTAACCGATGAAGGCCGAGATATGTGGAAAGTGTACCTTGACTTGAAGGAATACGCTGCTGCGTTGGCAAATTGTTCCGATCCTTACCAGAGAGACCAAGTATACTTAGAACAGGTGCGTTGCGGCAGTGGCGAAACTTAAAGCAACTCGAACTTATACCATCGAATATTTGACCCGACTCGTTTTCGAACAAAATTTACGTCAAAACCTAGACCAACTGAAAAACGTACATGAAAATAAGCATGAAAACGTATTATTTTTTACCCGACTCATTACCGAGAAAATTTACATCGAAGCGTAAACCAACTTGGATTTATAACGAAACGTACTTAAAATAAGCATGTAAGAAAATAGTGTTTTTTACTTTTTTTACGTTAAAGAATGGTACCACGCATTGCGGCGGAGTCGAAACGTAAAGTTACTCGAATTTATACCGCCTAGTGAAAACATATTATATTTGACCTGGCTTGTTTCCTAACAAAATGAAGACCAACCAAAAACGTACATAAAAATAAGCACGAAAACGTATTATATTTGACCCACGCACATAAAAATAAGCACGTAAAACTCGAGGGTGTCAAAATGACATTTTACAAAGATTTTAGAAAGCTGAGGGGGTGTAAGTGGCAATGCTAAAAGTTGAAGGGTTGATACACAAAAAGAAAAAAAACCGTGGGTTGGATGGCATTGTTGTAAATTTAGCAAATAAAAACAATAAAAGAATAGAGGTTGTGTCTTAGGTACTATTCGTAAGACACCCTCTTTTGTTATATTAATGATAATATCTAAAAAGATTTATTATTTGATATGAAAATATAGGTCTATATAATTTATATTGATTTACAACATTGTTGGCTCAAGCGATTTGTGTGTTGCAGGCCGAAGCTGCTTTTTCAGCCCGGGACTTCTTTAGAGCGGCATCATTCTTTGCTAAAGTGAGTGATTATCTTGTACGTTATTTGTTTATTTTCCGTTACATCCCAGTTTAATTTAAATAAGTAGTTTTTATTTGCAGATCAACTATGCATTGTCGTTTGAAGAGATCACATTAAAGTTTATCGGCATAGGTGAACAGGTAAACACAGTTCCGTTTCATTCTATCTTATCAGTCTTCATATGTTTGACTCTGGCATGGTTAATAATTTCATAAGTAAAATGCCATTTTCGTCCCTGAGGTTTGGCCAATCTTGCCATTTTCATCCGGCTCGTTAACTCCATCTATTTTTTCTTCGTTAATTCAGGGGTATTTCTGTCTTTTTTGCTAGTTTAAAGGGCAAATTCGGTTATTTTCAGCGGTATTCGGTCTTTTTACATAAAGTGAAAAAGACTGAATTGCCCTTTAAGTTAGCAAAAAAAGACGGAAATACGTCTGACTTAACGTGAAAAATGGATGGAGTTAACAAGCCGGAGGAAAATGGTAAGATTTCAAACCTTTTGGATCCAGATGCGGAAAAACAAGCCTTTGGACGAAAGTCACAAAACTGGCCAAACCTCAGGGACGAAAATGGCATTTTACTCTAATTTCTCTGATCATATACAAACTTCTATGAGAATTTTCTGTCTTTTTTGTTACTTGCAGGATGCGTTAAGGACGTTTTTATTGCGGAAGCTTGATAATATTGTGAAAGATGATAAATTTCAAATAATGATGATATCTACATGGGCCACTGAACTGTACCTTGACAAGGTTTTTTTATTATTTTTATTTTGAAGCATACAAGGTTTTTTTTGTATATTATTTTATTTATCTAATTGTTTTAGATGTTATGTATTTACTGATTAGATCAATAGATTACTGCTGGAAGATGACTCACCGGAGAAGCGTAGTAATTCCGAATACCAATCTATCGTTATGGAGTTTCGTGCTTTTCTCAGTGACAGTAAAGACGTGTTGGATGAGGCTACTACAATGAAGCTACTCGAAAGGTTCGTATCGTTTAGCTGCTTACAGTTACGCCATCGTTATTATTTTTTATATTTTGCCGTTTGTTGAATTCATGTGTTTATATATTTTGCAGCTACGGTAGAGTTGATGAATTGGTATATTTTGCTAGTCTAAAGGAACAATATGAGATTGTCATTCATCACTACATTCAGGTTTTTCTTTTAATTATAATTTTAGAATTCTAAACTTTAGCAGGTTATATTTAAATGTATTTGTTTAAATTTGAGTCAATGGTGTTTCCGTATAACTCAATGTGTGCCCATTTTTATAATGGATTTTACTGATCATCATCATCATCATCATCATACTCAGTATATCCCACCAATAGCAAAGCTAAGGTAGGGTCTGAGGAGGGTAAGATGTAGCCAGCCTTACCTCTACCCCCAAAGAATTAGAGAGGCTGTTTCCAGTGAGACCCCCAGCTCGATAGTAGTTTTGCATCAAGCCTTGGACATAAGGCACATAACACTCAACAATTGAGACAAACGCCGATTAGTGGGATATACTAGGGGTGCTTAACGGGTCGGGTTCGCGGGTTGGCAGGTCCAACCCAACCTGAACCCGAAAATTTTGTACGAACCCGACCCGAACCCGAAAATCGTGTCAGGCATATAGACTCGAACCTGACACGAAGATAAGCAAGTTGACCCGAACACGACCCACTTGACCCGATTTTTTTAAAATTTTTTACATATTTATTCTATGTTTAAAATATAACATCAAAAACAAAAAAATATAAGGTCAGTTATTTAAAAAAAAAATTCCAAGTCACATCCTCCAAGTCTCCAATAATATATTATCAAGTGGTACTAAAATTTATAATACAAAATTTCCAAAAAGAAATGAAAAGAAAACCACAGAATAAAAACACAGCACTTCAAATGTCTTTTGTTTTCAAATTTGTTCATATCTCAGCATTGCCAGTCATCATTTTAACACACTTTTGCATGTGTCTTTTTAGATTACCAATTTTGCTTGAAGCTTTGAATTTCATTCCACATTTTTTACATTTACAACTCAACTCTTCTCATGGTTTTGGTTCTAACATTTCAAAATAACTCCATACAGAACTTAAATTTCTCATTCTTGTTGCTACATATATTGTCGCGTTATCATTAATGACAAATACTCCATTGTTAGAATTCTCCATTTCAAAATCTGCAGAGCTAACTCAACACAAGACATTAAAGAATTAAAATTAATTGTTGTCTAAGAAAATCTACAAACAATAAAAAATAAATAATCTTTTCAAAAAAAAAAAGATTCTTTATTCAGCGTTATAACATATCCAATATTAATACTCTTGAAGGACATAAACGATTAATTAATATACAAGAAATATCTATTTACAAACATAGCTTTTTGAATATCATTAAAGATAAATGACGATTTAAGACGGGACATATAAACTCCAACTTTTGCCAATAAACTTATTTTTTGAATTAAATATATGCTTCAAGAACATGGTATCAATGTAAATATGGCATGAAAAATGAGAAGAAAAAAATCATGAAAACAACTTCATTATAAATTATAAACAATAATAAGATTGCAGCAAAGAGAACACCTAAACCCTACGTAGATACGAAATTGAAGATGAAACTCACTGTTAATGGTGCAAAGGATGATGAAGATTGTAGAGTGGAAGGGATGATGAATAGTATTTATAGTGGAAACCATTGGCTGGGAAGAGAGAACGATAGAAACCCTAACATCGAAAATCAGCAAAATGACTTACTGATTTCAAAGTCAGCCACCCCATACATCCAATAAAATTTGCCGCCCAAATTTACATTAAATTTTACTTTTAAACAATAACCCTTAATTATAAATATTGGCAGAATCCATACTAAATATGATAAACTAAACGGGTTAACCCGTGAACCTGACGGGTTTGACCCGAACCTGACCTGTTTAGCTAAACGGGTTCGCGGGTTCGACCTGAAGCTGACCCAAACCCGTTTAGAGTAAACCCAAACCCAAAAAATTCGTGTTCGGTTCGTGTCGGGTTTTCGTGTCGTGTCGAAAATTCACACCCCTAGGATATACTGAGGAGTATGATGATGATGATGATTTTACTGATATATTCTTTATTGTATTTGTGTAGCAAGGAGAGGCGAAAAGAGCCTTGGATGTACTTCAAAAACCTGGTGTTTCTGTTGATCTTCAGGTAAGGGTTTCTTTCTTTCTTTTTTTTTTTTAATATCACTTTCCCTTCACTCGATTCGGAGTGAAATGCCATTTGAGGTTTGGCCAGTTTTGCGACTTTCGTCCAAAGGTTTGTTTTTCCTAATCTGGTTCCAAAAGGTTTGAAATTTTGCCTTTTTCATCCGGCTTGTTAACTTAAAGACCGAAATGTCCTTTAAAATAGTAAAAAAGACTGAAATACCACTGACTTACAGAGAAAAATGGATAGAGTCAACGAGCCTGATGAAAATGGCAAGATTTCAAACCTTTTGGATCCAGATGCGAAAAAACAAACCTTTGGACGAATGTCGCACGACAGGGACAAAAATGGCATTTTGCTCCTCAATTCGCAAAATGATCCTGTAACAACAGCGATATGTTGGATTTAGTATGGTAGTATAATGTGTGTTTCATGTGGTGCAGTATAAGTTTGCTCCAGATCTCATCATGCTTGATGCGTACGAAACCGTTGAATCATGGATGACCCGAAAAGACTTGAATCCACGAAAACTGATTCCCGCAATGATGTCTTATTCAAGTGAACCCCATGCAAAGTAAGTACTTTATAGAATTGTAACAAATTCATTATGAATATATTGACGCATCTTCCTACCAAATCCCATATCGCAGGAATGAAACCCATGAAGTAATCAAGTATTTAGAATTTTGCGTTCATCGGTTGCAGAATGAAGATCCGGGTGTTCATAACCTCTTGCTCTCTCTATATGCCAAGAAGGTTTGTGTTTATTAGGGGTGTGCGCGGTTTGGTTAGGTTCGGTTTTGTGGTGAAACTGTAACCGAAATGTTCGGTTTTTGGTTATTGAAAACCGTTCGGTTTTAGTTTTTTTCCATTTTAGCAATGGTTTGGTTCTTCGTTTTTTTTGGTTTCGGAACAAAATTATGTAAGATTCAATCAAAAATAAAAAAAGTATAATCCAAGATTTAATAATCTTTCTTAGATGTTTACATTTAAGTTATTATGGTTAACCTTTTTAATAAATATCGTTCACATAAACCTAACTTGTAATCTATTTTTATGTTTCTTCAAAGTTTTTAGGGTTATTGGATTTTAATAATCCTAAGTTTCACCAGTTGGCCGATAATAATCCCAACTTTAAAAATTCCCCCAATAATCCTAACTTGTAAAAGTTTGGCCGCCATTGATCCTTTTCAAACATATAAGAATTTGGTCTCCTCAATAGATTCAATTACACTTAGAGACTCCTTAATTGATTTAAGTGCACCTATGTTAGAAAAGGATCAATGGCGGCCAAACTTTTACAAGTCAGGATTATTGGAGGGAATTTTTAAAGTTAAGATTATTATCGGCCAACTGGTGAAACTTAGGATTATTAAAATCCAATAACCCACGTTTTTATTAAATAATTTTCTTTTATAATACTTTGAAAATCATTTTTTTTGTTAGATTTTGTTATTTCTTGTGCAATGGATAAATTATTTCAAAGACAAATATAGATGTTAACGTTTTTATTATAAATACTTAATATTCAAGAATAAAACTAATAATTCCTAAATCAATATATAACAAACATTAAAAAATGATTTTTAGATTATTTGGATCGGTTTTCATTAAATGCAAAATAGTAACCGAACTGTAAATTTCGGTTCGGTTTTTTACGGTTTATCACGCGGTTCGGTTTTTTCGGTTTGGTTAAATCGATTTTATTACTCTGCATTATCATTCTATAATATCACTAGTTTATAAAATAAATAAAAATTTAAAAGAACGTGTTTGTTTAATAAACAAGCAGGAAGATGAAAGTGCTCTTTTGCGGTTCCTACAATGCAAATTTGGGAAAGGACGATCTAACGGCCCTGATTTCTTTTACGATCCTAAGTACGCTCTTCGTCTTTGCCTCAAAGAAAAACGTATGCGTGCATGTGTACATATTTACAGCATGATGTTCATGCATGAAGAAGCCGTTGCGCTTGCTCTTCAGGTACTTATTTTCACTAGAATATTATTACCGGTTCATGCTTGTTTAACATTTTCATGTTTAACTTTGGTGATTAAGGTTGACCCAGAGCTCGCAATGGCCGAAGCAGACAAAGTGGAAGACGATGAAGACTTGAGGAAAAAGTTATGGCTTATGGTTGCCAAACATGTTGTCGAGCAAGAAAAAGGTACTAAAAGAGACAACATTAGGAAAGCAATTGCTTTTCTTAAGGAAACCGACGGTCTGTTGAAGATTGAAGATATCTTACCTTTCTTCCCGGACTTTGCACTAATTGACGACTTCAAGGTAATTAATCGGCTTCCTGTAGAGTAAAATGCCATTTTAGTCCCTGAGGTTTGGCCAGTTTTGCGAATTTCGTCCAAAAGTTTGCTTTTCCGCATCTGGATCCAAAAGGTTTGAAATCTTACTATTTTCATTCGGCTCGTTAAGTCCATCCATTTTTCTCCGTTAAGTCGGTGGTATTTTCTTCTTTTTGTACTAATTAAGGGTATTTTGAATGCTTGTACATTATGCTAAATGGTTGTACATAAAATGAAAAAGACCAAATTGTCCTTTAAGTTAACAAAAAAAGACAAAAATACCCCTGACTTAACGGAGAAAAATGATTGGAGTTAACGAGCCGGATGAAAATGGCAAGATTTCAAACCTTTTGGATCCAGATGCGAAAAAACAAACCTTTGGACGAAAGTTGCAAAATTGGCCAAACCTCAAGGACGAAAATGGCATTTAACTCGCCTCGTGTATCATAAATTCATAACATGCAAAAAAACTAATGTTTCTTTTAATTGTAGGAAGCAATTTGTTCATCTTTAGAGGATTACAACCAGCAAATCGAAAAATTAAAAGAGGAGATGAATGATGCAACACACGGTGCGGATAATATAAGAAATGACATTAGTGCCCTTGCTCAAAGATATACGGTCGTTGACCGTGATGAAGAATGCGGGGTAATTATCTTCAGTACATTAATATTCTCCTTTATTAGTATACCATAAACATAAATTATTTGTTCTTTTTTTTTCGTTTCATCAGGTTTGCAAGAAGGTAATTTTACCTTCGGGTGCTGATTACCGAATGGCGAGGGGTTATACAACAATTGGGCCAATGGCCCCTTTCTATGTGTTCCCATGCGGACACGCGTTTCATGCACAATGCCTTGTTGCCCATGTTACCAAATGTACCAATCGAAATCAAGTAAGTGTTATTGTGCTAATTAGCTTATTATCGGTTTATCACACACGCACATATGCACATATGCACAATCAATGAAAAAATAAAAATCCATTTGCAGGCTGAGCATATACTGGATCTTCAGAAGCAACTTACTTTAATGAGTGTGGAGCCTAAGGAGGGTGTAAACGGTGGGTTAAATGGTGCGTTAAGTGGTGATGACGTAGTCACAAGTGTGACCCCTATTGATAAGGTATGTATGTGAGTCTTACATGTGTAATTAACTAATTGTATTAGAGTAAAATACCATTTCCGTCCCTGAGGTTTGGCCAGTTTTGCGACTTTCGTCCAAAGGTTTGTTTTTCCGCATCTGGTTCCAAAAGGTTTGAATCTTGCCATTTTCAACCGGCTCGTTAACTCCATCCATTTTTTCCGTTAAGTTAGGGGTATTTCCGTCTCTTTTGTTAACTTAAAAGGGCAATTCGGTCTTTTGCACTTTATGTAAAAAGACCGAATACCCCTGAAAAAGACCGAGTTGCTCTTCAAGTTAACAAAAAGAGATAGAAATACCCTTGACTTAACGGAGACAAATGGATGGAGTTAACGAGCCGGATGAAAATGGCAAGATTTCAAACCTTTTGGATTCAAATGCGGAAAAACAAACTTTTGAACGAAAGTCGCAAAACTGTCCAAACCTCAGGGACGAAAATGACATTTTACTCATTATTTTAGTGTTTTGGTTTCTGAGTTGGTTCGGTGATGAACAGATTCGGTCACAACTAGATGATGCGATAGCAAGTGAATGCCCATTTTGTGGGGATCTGATGATAAGTGAGATTTCGAAACCATTTGTTTTGCCGGAAGAATCATATCTGGTTTCTTCATGGGAGATTATGTCCAAGAATGTTGGGATTGAGAAGGGCATTGCTTTTGTCGTGTAAAACAAGACGGTTTGCGTCGAAAACTAAAGCACAAGTGTGAGGGTGGTTCTTTCGTTTTTGTTGATATGTATTATGTGGTGTTTATGGATACAATATTTATTTTAACGTCATACAATTGTTTTTCTTGCATCGTCTGAGTTGACCTTTGGTGTTAAACACGAAGCTGTTGTATGGATCTTATGTTTCAAGTGAAGATCTATTTTTTTATTTATGTTAGTGAATAGTGATTACTATTTACACATATCAAGGAGCTAGGTGAAATAATATATGTATACACTTTAGCTCGTGTATCTCTCATCATCTGTTTTAATTCTTTCATTCATTTTGACATAATTATTAAAAAATCATAATGAAAAGAAACAAACGTTTCATTTACAAGATGAGCTAGCATGTTGGCATATGGAACCCCCTTTAATTATTGATTATTTAAATCACAACAATCATATTATAACTCAAATAATAAAAATGGTTTTAACATACAAAATGCACTTAACGTAAAAAGTGAAGGAAGTTTTAACATACAAAATGGGTTTTAACACCCCCTCTACTCGTTAAGAAAGATGTTTAATTGTAAAAAAAAAAAAACGTCATTTCACAGACTAAAGTTATTATTGCAGGGTAATTATAATTACTCTACAAAATTACATAATTACTTTATTAGTGTAAAATCATAATTTTTTTTATTATAGCACTAAAAGTCGTGCTTAAGAGCATTCACGTCCCTTCCATCATTTTTACCCTATTTGGATTCTTGGACTAAAATACGTGCTTGAGAGCATTCACATCTCTTCCACCATTTTTACCTTATACTAAAAACAACTATATTTTCCTTCTCCAATCAATTAAATAATATTTTTTTGTACCTTTATCATTATTCTCTCTCCACAACTCACAGTCATCTTCAAAGTATATTTAAAAATTGTAGAGGGTGAACAATGTCCTCTCAACTATACACATAGACAATAACATTTTCTCTCTCCTCTACTCAACCACTTAGACTATGGGGTATGGGGCTTGGGTTGGGGGAAAACGCCCAAGCCACCACCCCTTGGGGCTTGGGTTTGAAGCCGGGCGTGGGGCGGGCTTGAGATCCGATGTGGCGGCCTCCTATTCGCTGTCCACCGCCAACCCACGCGGTGACCCACGCCCCGCCATACCCCACGGACACGTCACTAGGCGGTGGGGGGCCTCGAACTCCACGTGTCAACTCATGCCCCCAACCCAAGCCCCACCATACCCCACGTTCTTACAACCACTTTTTTATAATAACCATTCTCACATAATTTGATGGAAGGATTATGAATGCTCTAATAAGATGGGAAAAAAATCAATTTTTTTCCCTCATTCACTTCTCACGTTAAGAGTATTTTTTTAATTTTTTAAAGACCTATTTTTACAAAAACTTAACCCTATTAACTCAAACCATTGAATTCTTGCAAGAGAACTCAAGCCATCATACCCTCAAATGAACCCAAAACCACCCAAAATCTTAAATCTTTTTTTTTTTTTTTCTAAAAAGAGTAAATTACGATTTTGACCCATGTGATTATGTCACTTTAAAAGATTCCTTTTTAGGTTAAAAGGGTAAAAGTAATATAACCACATGGGCCAAAATCATAATTTACTCTTCTAAATAAGAAAGAGAGTTTAGTACTCTTTTTCAAGCCCAAATGTGATAAACCAGAAGCCGGATAAGAAGTAGTGGGCCTGGGCCGGATATTTTGCAAGAACCATTTAACGAACTCTTATCTCCTGCAACGTCTTCTTTAACCGTTTCCAAATTCGTTCCAGTTTGTTTGTTTATCTACACTACACTGCATCACTCACTCACTCCTCTTATTCATCTTCATACAACACAATCTCGATCTATCAACCTTCTTCATCTTCTTTTTCTTCATCCTGTAACAGGTAATATCTAACTCTTAATTTCGCTCTCAGATTATCACACTTTACACTTCTTTCACGTAACTATCATTCCGTGATTTTCACGTTTTTATTGATTTTCCTGATTCATTACGTTTTTTTTTTTTTTTGCTTTTCACGTAATCTGCTGTAATCATACGCAACATTGTGTTTCGTTGTGGAATTCCAGTATCAAACCTCTCAAATTGTTGCAATATCAGTTATGAATTTTGCTTTATCTGAATTCTGATTGTCTGTTGTTATGTGAAGTTCTTGAATCTGATCATAGTTTTTCTTGTTTTCAGTTATGATCTGTTACGAAATTTCTAGGGTTTCTGTTCACTAGATCTGATATCCAGCCACTTGCTTACGTAATTCATGAAATAGTTACATAAAAACACGCACGTAGAGCTGTAAACGAACCGAACGTTCAGCAAACAGTTCGTGAACTGTTCGTTTACGTTCGATTTGTTAAATGAACGTGAACACTATTTTATTACTCATATTTTACTGTGTCATGCAATATGATTATATGATTTGATTAATTATCAACTTATATGGCTTTTGTTACTAACAGAGTGACAGATATATTCTAATCTATAGCTAATTTAATTTAATTTGATGATGGTGTAAACAGATGGAATCATTTGAACCAGCTAAACAAGATAAGGTGGAATTGGGTTGGATAGAATGGCTCAAAGGATGGTATAATTTGGTTCTAGAGACATTTTTTGAGAAATACTGGTCAAGACATCTATCAACCCCATTCCTTCTGCCACCTCTCAACGGTATAACCGCCATTGTCACCGGTTCCACCAGTGGAATCGGACTTGAAACAGCCCGACAATTAGCTGAGGCAGGCGCACACGTCGTTATGGCCGTAAGAAACCCCATTGCAGCTCGTAAATTGGCCCGCAAATGGAACCAAGAATTACGAAGAAAGTATCGTTGGGAAGTTCTTAAAATTGATGTGATGGAACTAAACCTGAGTTCGTTTGAATCAGTAGCGAGATTCGCAGACGCGTGGAACTCTAAAAACAAACCGTTGAATATTCTTATCAACAACGCGGGTATGTTCTCAATGGGAAAGTCTCAGATGTTTACAGTTGATGGGTATGAAATGCACATGCAAGTAAACTTCTTGGCACCAGCTTTGCTTTCGCTATTACTTTTGCCATCTCTAAAAGCGGGTGCTCCTAGCAGAATCGTGAACGTGAATTCGTTAATGCATGCCATCGGTTTTGTGGACATGAGAGATATGAACTTCGATAGAAAGATAACCAAATTTAGCTGTTTAAGAGCGTACTCAAGCAGTAAGCTTGCGCAAGTTATGTTTAACAATGTGCTTCATCAAAGCATTCCTAAAGACGTGAAAATTAACGTGATGTGTGTGAACCCTGGGAGCGTTCGTACAAATGTGGCGAGGGATCTCCCGAGAATAGTTCAAGTTTTGTATAAGACACTACCTACATTTCTCTATACCGCTAAAGAAGGTGCTAGAAGCGTGATGTATGCAGCGGTTTATGATGAGATTTGGGAGTACTGTGAGAAGTTGAAAAACGAAGAATGGCCCGTTTGTGCTTACGTGGCTTGCAACTGTACCACCATGAGTCCTAGCGAAGAAGCGCAAAATCTAGATATTTCGCGCATTGTGTGGAAGCGTACACTTGATATCATTGGCTTTCCAAATGATGCGGTGAATTTTCTTTTATCCGGCAAAGAAATTCGTTGGCAATATTCGGATTTTGTTGCCAAGATCTCCGGGTGATTTTTAGTTGAAGTGTATACTTGCATCCCTTTGGGTTCATTCTTCATGGATATATGATATAGACTGGTTTACTTTTAGAGACAGTTAAGGTATAGCATAATTGCATTCTATGCCTTATTTTTCTGGGTTATTTGTTTGGCCCAATTGGCCCATATCATGTAATATTCAAATAACCAAGCCCAATAATCAAATCGGTCCAATCTCAGCCTTGTATAGTTGTATTGTATATGTTGTATGCATGTTATATGTGTGTGCTTTTAGTGGTTCAATACTAAAATGCAATTAGAAAGAGAAAAGAAAACTTCTGTTTAATCAATATATATTCTATCTTCTTTTTGGATTGTGTGAAGTGTATGTTGTGACGTTGATGTTTTAACTTTAACATTAGTGCTAGTCAAACGGATAAGTGGATAGGTGTGAATATTTGAGTGATAAGATGAAGACAAAAGGATTGATATTGTAATTTGTAAAGATATGATTAGAAAGCCGGTCAAGATTAATTATCTACTTAATTAGTTGATGACAGAAGATATTTTCTATTTTAACCTCTTATTTAATCTTCAAAGATATAAACTTTGCAGGTTATATACATAAAATAAATGAAGAACAAGAAGACGTAATTTACCAACACCAAGTAATTTACTTAATTACGCCTTGAAAACATCTTCATATTTTTTCATATCAACGTCTTCATTTTTTTTTTCCACTCCTGTTTGAGCTTCGACTCGCTGCGAAGATGTATTAAATAAAAGACGAGATAGAAAATATTAGAGGGTTTGTAGACTAGCAATCTAGCATTACCAAGGTATATGGAAAAGGTATCTTCTTGATGAGGTTGGGGGGTTAAAGTCTAATATGAACAAACATGTAAATTTAAGTCTCTAATTAAAGAATGTGTCAGTGTGTGTGAGTTTATCATATATATATATCATGTAACTATTTGTAGATATGCTTTGTTAGTTCTTATAGTTATCCATATCCATTATAAAAAGTTATCAATGGAATATAACAACAAATAAGTTGAAAAGAATGTGGGGTGTGGTTAATGGCAATAAAGAAGGTTTATTTGTTACAAACATATTTATTTAACCAAATTTATTGTTATTCTTATTATAAATAGGTTAAATAGAAGTATTACATTACAAAACTAGCTTTTGTATGGTTATTGGCAATAACCCTTTGAATTGTGGTTAGCATTTCTCATACAACAAAAAGGGTGAAAGAAAGAAAGCCGAGTCAGTTTTGTCAGAAAATAACAGCCACAGGGAGATGGAAACATTGCAAATCTATACATTATGTCATGGGGAGGGACGAGGGTTGAGTATTAAGACCAAGAGGGTTGGCCCATCGGACTCATGGTGAGGGTTTTTGGTATCTCTCTCGTGAGGGGACAAAAATGCATTAAAAGTTTTAATGAGATGTCCATATTTAACAAAAAGTATATTCAAGGATGTTCTTAGGCATAATGAAATGACCAAGATATAAGTCATTACAAACGGTTTAGGTGTATACTTTCTAAAACGTTACGTTATCCTTATATTGGACTAGTGTAGTGATCTTTGACCCATTAGGGGGCTCATTCTCTTCTTGTTGAAGAAATCATAGCTCGGGGTTCCCTTTCTTGATATAGAGGTGCCCAACCAAAACGTGTTTATATCCGTAAAAGGATCCTTAACCGATCCAGAAGACCGGTTCGGATTTGCTTGTTTGAAGTCGGTGCCGCTGGTTATATAATACGTGGAATCCGATTTCGAATGATTCCAATGCGATTCGACCAGGTGTAGTTTTTCTTTAGAAACTCGTTTCAAACCATAAAAAAAGGAACTAAAATGATTTAGTTTTTACTTTCATTGACTCAATCAAAACCGATTTTTAAAATAATTCGATTTAGCCCAAAAACCGGATTCGTGCATCTCTATATTGATATCTTCCCTTTTACCATATCCACAATTCTCTGATACACACTATACATTCTCCTCTTATTATCCATTCATTCGATCATTAACTTGACCTTCAAAGGGTGGTCATCAATATTGTGGTTTTGGGAACCCTTCTAACGGGAATCTATGTAGTTGGCTCACCCATAATTCTTTTTCATTGGTTTCAAAGTTTTTTTTGGACCATTATAAGGTTGGGTCGTTAACTTTTTTTTCCACGTGATTGAATCGGGTTATCAAAAAACACAACTTAAGTTTTTTTTACAGGATTGAACCATGTTTCCATTTTTTTTTTTTTTTGGAAATGAGATTGAATTTCATTCCAATCAACAGGGAAAATTACACAATAATAGCAGGTAGACGGGCAAAAATTACGGACTTGTACTTAAAATAATTAAGAAGGTTTCACAACATTGTGTTTCAATTTCGATAAGGAGTAACTTAAAGGGCTTGTACTTGAAATAAAAGAAAACGACAAATAATAAATAATTAAAGACTCTATAGGGTTTGAACCTTTAGGGAGAAAAAAAGTATATCATTTCAATATATGTAAACTTTGATTTTATTCTTCATCAATTATATACATGTGGTTAATAATCGAAAAAGTCAGAGGTTGATGACGGGGGTAGCCCAAGATCAAATAAAATGACTTAAGTACATACACGTTCGAAAGATTAAATGGTTCGAAGGTTAAAAAGCTGTAAGGTGGGGAAAAGCAATACGGAAACAGTAACCAGTCACATCCCGGGATTGCTTCACCAACCCACCAGCTGCAAAAGCAATGCAGGTCTGCAGAGCACACGCTATTATCCAGGGGTCAAAAGGCTTCAGCCCCCGAAAGGGCAAGCCCCTCAGTGCAAGCAAGGTCACTAGTCAAATGCATTCCTCTTTGGGAGATGTCTTCTCCTATATATTTGACACTTCATTTACTGAAGTGAGGACATGTCTGGCCAGTCAAGATTCCTTAAAACTCTGGTCATTCATCACGAGTACTTGCTTCATGCGAGTTACTCCCTTTCACATCCAACACACACATTCTGTTTGCCCCTTCATCCGGATCTGAAACATACTTCAGAGAAGGACCCTTAGCAAACAACAAGAATAAACTAGTGAACCTCCTTCCACGTCTTGCAAACGTGGGGGGACCCCACGACCTGCGTTAGGCAAAGTTAAACCCTTTAACCCTTTTGCCTAACCAACCTCGCTACTATCTTTGGTCTCTTATTTGTTGCATCAACAAGTTGGCGCCCACCGTGGGGCTACGCCGCTATTTCTCCTCAAAAAGACCTAGTAGTGTAGCTCTTTTCGCTTAAAACCACCATGTCTGAAAGTGGATCCCCGGGTAAAGTAAATCAGATTCCAAACACCTCAACCCCGGGAAGTAGCCAAGCTCATGTGGCTATACCAACTTCTTTCTCAACTCCGGGAAGCACACCCTAGTTCCTCACGTTCAACACACCAACTCCGTCCAGATCCGGAGTCCCTTCTCCCAATATTGGTGTCTCTGACACCCCAGCACGTGTTGAACTTACCCCTGAGGGGGTTGCCAACAATTTCCTTGAGTTGAGGTCCCTCCTCAACCAATATGTGAGTAGAGAAAGAGACAAGGGAGTAAGGATTCGTTTAGACTATGACGAGCCGGAACCAACGTTATCTCCCGGACCTCCTATCCCTCCTTTCACAACTAGGAATGAGGCTGGTCCCAGTAATCCTCCAAACCCTAATCCATATCTATCCACAATGACGAATCCTACGGTACATCCCATCTTCTCTTCCCAACCAATTGCAAATGGTGTTCCTTTGGGGCATGAGCTGACCATCGACCAGCTCTTACAGTCCCCAGTAACAAGCCTTCCAGCCTCTACAACAGCTTCGTGGGAACAGGCTCTGTCCGTGCTCCCTTTGGCACGAAGTGCTGTTATGAGCACCCCCTTGGAGTAAGCTGCTCAGTCGCACCTGGAAGCCTTCAAGGCTTCAACCTCATGCCCCCAATGATGGCGCAGATGATGGCCAGCTTCCCGTGGCAACACTTTATTAATCAAGTGCTGGCCACTCAGGGAAACAACGGCAATGGCAATAATGTAGGTGCAAGGGCTGAAGAAGACTTGGCCAAACCGTATAAGCCAAGTAACCTTTCATGCTTTTCACAGCAAATAGCTGATTATGATTTTCAAGCAAAGATCAAGATGCCTCCTCACATCAAAACATACGATGGGACTGAAGATCCTGAGGACCATCTTCAGATCTTTACCGGTGCAGCAAGGATAGAAAAATGGTCAAACGCTGAATGTTGCCTAATGTTCATGCAAACCCTTGTTGGATCAGCCAGGATCTGGTTCAACGACTTACCTGCTCGAAGCGTTCGAAGCTTTGACGACCTCAGCAAGGGTTTTTTGGCCAACTTCTCCCAACAAAGGCGATATGTCAAAGATGCAACTGTCATCTTTCAGATAAAACAACGTGATGATGAAAGTCTTCGTGAGTTTATTGAATGATACAAGAAGGAAGGTCTCACATATGTAGGGGCAGATGAGAAAATGAGGGTAGCCGGGTTCATGAACGCTATCACCTCAAAATATCTCACAAGAGATTTCAACAAATCTCTGCCCAAAACCTTGGAAGAAGCTCTCGAAAGGGCAGAAGCCCACATCCGAGGAGAGGAGGCAGTAGATATTAAAGAACAAAGGAAAAGAGGATCTAGTTGGCGGGGTAACAGCCCTGCCAGAAAAAGAGGGAACTTTAACTCCTATGACAGACGTCAAAAGGGTTCAGACCATCGAAGGCCTGAAGGTCGGAACCCTCCAACCAGGGAGAAAGGCATAAGTTTCACACCCCTCACAAAGACTCCTCAAGAAATCCTTGCCACGGAAGAAGTTAAACAGAACTTTAGGCCTCCTAGGCCTCTCCCCAAGAGCAGAAAAAATGAGAACTCCACACAGTTTTGTGAGTTTCATGAAGAAAAAGGTCACCACACCAATGACTGCTTCCAGCTCAAGAAAAGAATTGAAGAAGCTGTTAAGTCCGGAGAACTCGCTCATTTGGTGAAGGGGGTACGGGACAAAATGGCTGAAGGAAAGGGCAAGGAAGTCAATATGGTGGATTTCGATGGAAGGGTTCCTCACAAAAGATAGGGGTTGGAAGCTTGGGAGCTTCAGTGTGTTTGCTTCCCCCCAACGGAAAGAGACCCTCTTTCAAGCCCTCTTGTGGTAGAATCTACTGTGGGAACGTTGCAAACGAATAGGGCATACATAGACACTGGGGCAGCCACTGAAATCATGTTCAAGAAATTCTTTAACCGCTTGAGCAATGAAGAACGTTCAAGGCTTCAACCCTCTGGAACCTCCATAAAAGGTATTGCCGATATACCCCTCAAGCCTTTAGGGAAACTGACACTTAATGTTCGTTTCAGCGAAGGTCAGAAGGAAAGAATCCAACCACTCACCTTTGTGGTTATCAACATACCTTCAAATTATGATGTGATCATTGGAAGACCAGGGCAGTGTGTATTCTACATGCCTGTGTCTGTTGGCCATGGCACAGTCAAATTTCCCACCGAGAGGGGGATAGCAACCCTTCAACCCTCTCAAGAAGCCTACCTGGTTGAGGGTGAAAGTTCCAGAAGTGAAGAAGACAAGCAAAGGCTAATCATAAATCCTAAGTACCCTAAACAGAGAATAAGGGTCAATCCAAGCCTTTCACAAGAAACCCTCTCATATCTAGAAAAGTTGCTAACACATTACAGCGATGTCTTCGCTTGGTGTCCAGAAGATATGACAGGAATCCCCCGGAACATTACTGAGCATGAGTTAAGAATACCACCGGATGTCAAACCTGTGGTCCAAAAGAAAATAAGTTTAGCACCTGAGAGAAGCCTGGCTGCTTGCCAAGAAGTCGAAAAGCTCGTATAAGTCGGCATACTCCGAGAAGTCAAGTACCAATCATGGGTTGCAAACCCGGTTATGGTCAAGAAACCAGACAACTCTTGGAGAATGTGCATAGATTTCAAAGATCTTAACAAGGCTTGTCCTAAGGATTGCTACCCACTACCGGAGATTGACCTCAAGGTTGATTCACTCACCGGTTACCCTTTCAAGTGCTTTCTTGATGCTTACAAAGGGTATCACCAAATACTCATGAAAGAAGAAGATGAAGAGAAGACAACGTTCCACACTGACAAGGGAATCTTTTGTTACCGAAAGATGCCTTTTGGACTCAAGAACGCTGGAGCAACCTACCAACGTCTAGTAGACAAAGCCTTTACAAGCCAAATTGGTAAAAACATGGAGGCATACGTCGATGACTTGGTAATCAAAAGCAAGACGGGGTATCAAATGCTCGACGACATTCAAGAAACTTTCAAGAATCTCAGAAAGGTTAACATGAAGCTCAACCCTGAAAAATGCTCATTTGGGTTTGAAGAAGGAAAGTTCTTGGGTCACATTGTTGGGAACCAAAGCATCAAGGCTAACCCAAACAAGGTGAAAGCTGTTCTCGAAACCAAACCACCAAAAACCAAGAAGGAGGTTAAAAGCTTAAACGGGAAGCTTGCAGCCTTGAAGCGTTTTACCTCCAAGTTGGCGGAAAGATCTCTGCCCTTCTACAAAACGCTCAAAAATTGTTCTGATAAGAAGGACTTCAAATGGACTGAGGAGGCTGAAGAAGCCTTCAACCAGATGAAACAACACCTTGCTTCTTTACCTGACATTGCAGCTCCAGAAACGGGAGAGTTAATCTCGGTGTACCTTTCAGTCGCTGAGGAAGCCATAAGCGCGGTCCTCACCATTGAGCGAGAAAAGGCCCAGGTACCCGTTTATTTCTTCAGCAAAACTCTAAAATTGGCTGAAACCAAATATCCTCCTCTCGAAAAGCTTGCCCTAGCCCTAGTTCAAACAGCTAGAAGGCTTCGAAGGTATTTTCAAGCACACCCTATACAAGTGATCACCGACCAACCCATTAAGAGTGTGCTTGAAAAACCAGAGAACTCGGGAAGGTTGGCCAAATGGGCAGTGGAACTAGGTGAACATAACATCACCTACGTCCCACGAAAAGCTATCAAAGCCCAAGTCCTGACTGATTTCATTGTAGAAGTCCCAAACCAAGCAATCACTGAAGTAAACACTACCGCCACTGAACCCTCCAACCCTGAAGCCTGGAAGCTTTTTACCGATGGGGCTTCAAGCGTTGAAGGGTCAGGGGCTGGATTAATTTTGATCAACCCAGAAGGGTTGGAATTCACATATGCTCTCCGTTTTGATTTTCAGACCACCAATAACGAGGCTGAATACGAGGCACTAATCGCCGGTTTAAGGCTGGCCAAAGAGATGAAGGTCCAGAAGCTTGAAGTATTCACAGATTCGTTACTAGTCTCTAGCCAAGTAAACGATAGCTATATTGCCAAAGAACCAAGCATGAAAAAATACAAAGAAAATTCCAAGGAGCTGATGAAAACCTTTCAAGCATGCCACATTAAGCAGATTCCCAGATCCCAAAACAAAAAGGCTGATGCCTTAAGTAAGCTAGCATCTCTCACTTTTGCCCACCTCACCAAGAAGGTGTTGGTAGAAGTATTGAAGGCTCCATCGATTGATGAATTGGAAGTTCAAGACGTAGTCACCGAGGAAGATCCAAACTGGATGACTCCCATCAAAAAGTTCCTTAACAATGGTGAACTACCCAACGATCAAGTAGAAGCTGAAAGGGTTAAAATCAAGGCAAGGCAGTATGTACTACAAGGAGAAACCCTTTACAAAAAGGGTTACCTTGCCCCCTTGCTAAGATGTGTTGGTCCTGAGCAACGTAAGTATTTTATCAAAGAGATTCACGAAGGCATATGCGGAGCTCATTTTGGAGCTAGGTCGGTGGTTACAAAACTCATGAACCTTGGATATTTCTGGCCCTCAATGCATCGTGATACCACTGAACAATTGAGAAAATGTGATGCTTGCCAGATTCATGCACCGATCCCAAAAAATCCCAAGCATGACCTTGTCCCAATAACCTCGGCATGGCCATTCCATAAATGGGGAATGGACATTGTTGGACCATTCCCCCCAAGCAAAGGAGGAGTAAAATTCTTGCTGGCGGCAATAGATTATTTCACCAAGTGGCCTGAGGTTAAACCACTTGCAAAGATCACGGGCAAACAGGTCATCGACTTTGTTTGGGAAAACATCATTTGCCGTTATGGATTGCCGGGAGTAATTGTCACCGACAATGGAAAGCAATTTGCTAAGAAGCCTTTCAGCGTGTGGTGCAAAGAATACAGAATCAACCAGGTCTTTAGCTCAGTAGCCTACCCGCAATCAAACGGTCAGGTTGAAAGGGCAAATTGAAGCATAGTGGAAGGTATCAAGACAAGAATGGGAAGATATGAAAGCAACTGGCTTGAAGAATTGCCTAGTGTTCTATGGGCAATTAGAACAACCGAAAAAACAAGCCATAAGAAAACGCCCTATAGCTTGGTATTTGGATCCGAGGCTGTGATCCCCGCTGAGATAGGAGTTGTAACCCAGCGAATCGTCAACATGGATCCCGAAACAAACCAAAAAGAGACCATGTTGAATTTACAACAACTAGAGGAAGCACGAGATCAAGCTGCAATCCAAGAGGCCAAATACAAGCAACAAATGGAAGCCTACTACAACAAGAAAGTCAAGAACGAACGATTCAAGCCAGGGGACCTGGTCCTCAGAAACAATGAAGCTAGCAAAAAAGAAAATCAAGGAAAGCTTGGCCCAAAATGGGAGGGTCCATATACCATACTCGAAGCACACAAGGGTGGATCCTACAAGCTAGCAGATTCAGAAGGCAAGAGGCTTCCAAGGCATTGGAATGGAAAAACCCTGAAAAGGTTCCATGTTTAGACAGGAAAGTTTGGTTTGTATCAAAATGTATTTCGAACAACACTATGAATACCTTTTGTAAAAAGCAAGTATTGCTTGAATGAATGAAGTTGTTTTATCAAACTTGTCTTTCTATCCTAAGATCAGGTTGAGAACTTAGCAAAAAACTCCATGGCAAGAGCCATGTAAGGGGATGAGCTCCTAAGCCGCATCGCTCAATAGGTTCAAGGGTTGAATGAACCTATATAAGGGGTGAGTTCCTAAATCAATACAACTCCATGAGACTTATTAAGTTAAAGCAAAATTGTCTCATAGACAGGTCTGAACAACCTACACCAAATGTTCCTTAAGCCTTAGAAATATAACCAACAAACAGGCTTATGAAGTCAAATGAAAAACAAAGAAATGATAAAAACGATAGGTGCTATGTCTTCTTGTTAAAAACACCAAGGCTAAGTGTCTGCAGCACTGAACCCTTTAAGGTGTAAAAAACATAAAGGCAACACAAACTCGACAAAGACAAAGTTACAAGAAAACAAAAATAACCTAAAGAACAATACACCTCAAACAAAAAATACAAACCAAATCAAGTCACAAAGCTAAAAAGCCTTCAAGGCTTCAAGCCACCTACGCGACAACTCGAAACCTCAAAGGCTTCAACCTACCTACGAATAGCCAAAAAGCTTGAAAGGTTAAAGCCAATCAAACTGCCTTAACAAAACATGCATAAGTGTAAAAACATAACACAAAGAAAATAGTTAAACATCATACCATATCAAAGAAAGCCCTGAAAGACTTTCAAACACAAGTTAAGGCAAGTCCTAGTGACTTGCAAGTTTAGCTATTGTTCAAACGGCCATACAGGCCTAAAACACAACCAACAGGAACCTTAAGGGTTCCTGGAAACCTAATATTGTTCAAGTTAACATTACAAACCACAAATTGTTTTTGGGTGCTAAGAAAGCTACGAATTAAGCATCAGCAGAGGACTTAGAAACCCCGGAACCTTCACCCTTCGCCTTATTTGCTTTTTTGGACTTCTTAGTCTTTCCATCCCCAGCATCACCTACCGCTGAAGCCTCCAAGCTTGCATCCTTTGGAGCACCTTGTTCTGCCGAAAAGGTGTCATCACTATCTCCCGAGTAGGACCTCTTCCTTGAAAGGGAACCCAAGATTTCAGCACAGACCTTTTCATTAAGGCCCTCCGGCTTCAAGTCCTGCAACACAGCAAGAGGCTTACCAAAACAAGCAGAAACTTGATGGATGTAAGGGTAGGTCAGCTTTTCCATTTGCTCAACGGAGCCTTTGAAAACATCGGAAGCCTCGGGACGAAACAGAGGAGACTTCTCCAAAGGATGGCCGGATTCATGAAGCTTATAACCAGCGATGAGGCCTTGGTGTTTCCCCAGGTTGAGCAACTTAGTATAAACTTCACCAAGGGTAGAGTTAAACTCCTTGGAGTGAAGAAGGTAAGTAACAACATGATGAAAACCCTACTCAATTAACCACTGATTATCAATGGTGGATCGAGCAACCGAAGCCTTCAACCCTTCCTTTTCCTCATCAAAAACCCGCTGCTGAACAAATAGGGATTCCCTATCAGCTTTAAGCTTCAATCGATCAGCCTCAAAGCTCTTCTTCAAGTTACTCATTTCAATCTCATGCACCCTAGTCAGCTCACTAACATTTTTGTCCCATGCCTCTTCCTTCTCAGCAAAACCAGCTATCTCCTTTTTCATCGCAGCCATGGAAGATTTCATTTTATCCTTCTTCTTTGAAAATTCTTCATATTCCTGCATCCTCTTACGAAAACGAGCAATCCCTTGAGGAAGCATAGTAGCAAGGTTGCAAGTGCTCAAAATCATGCGGGACAACATCAAGTCATCATCCATCCCAGCAATGGTATTATGAACTGAAGGAGGAGCAATGTGACTCAGAGCATCTTCACAAACAGCAGCATCCTTAAAGCTATCATCATTTTTCACCGACCAATTAGGCACGTAAACCTCTTCCGGATCCAACCCTTCAACATCCCTGCTTGAAGAACCCTGAACAGGGGTAGCAACAACCTTTTTGCCTGAAACCTTCTTACCATGAACAACCAATTCCTTCTCCTTTTCAGCACCCGCCTCAACACCTTGATCTTCCGAAGCTTCAATATCATCACTCAAATCCACTGGTTCAGTAGAAGTGGATTGAGGACCAGCCTTCAACAAACGGCGGGAAGATCGACGGGTTGAAGACTTGGGAGCATGGGACTTAGAGAAACCTTTGACATTGGAAGTGCTAATATAACCCGAGCCCTCAAACCTTTGCTCAACAGTCCTAACCACAACATTTTCACCAAGAACAGATGGAACATCCCCAAACACAACATCAGAAGTGTCGTCACTCTTAATGAAATCCAGAGCAGACATGACTGCAAATAACAAAACAAAAACACATAAGGCATAAGTCAAGGAAAATGCAAAGAGGGCAAAAAAGGAAAATGCATACCCATGCCACTTCTCATTAGAACCGGATCCCGATCGGCATTTCCCCAGATTTTACTAACCCCTAAAAGAACTAGTAAATGTTCAGGAAAGGGACGAACCCTCGAAGGGCATTCCCGGATGGCTTTAAGAAAAACATCATTCAACTCAGATTCAGAGGGCTCCGGATCATTGAGAACGGCATTCGGGTGCCTCCACACCATCTTGAATGGGACAATAGTATCGGAAACCCAGAAAAAGCTATCCTTCCAAGTCCCAAGTGTTGTAACCATAGACGAAATAAGGCAAGAATCAACCTTGGATGTTTCAAAGGTGAACCAATCGCCATTTTTGGCCAAACGAAAAAACCGACGAAAAAGCAATAACGAAGGATCATATCCAAGGGCACGACACAAAACCTCAAAATGTAAAACCCTAGCCATACCCTTCGGATGAACTTGCCCAAAGGAAATTCGATAATACTCTAGCAGATTCAAAACAAAGAGAGAAAAGGGATAACGAAGATTCGAAAACTCAAAGTGGCGACAATAAAGAGCAATCGAACCAGGGGTCGGTTTATAAACAGGAACATTACAAGTAGGAGCAGTCGGTTTAAACTTTTTATCAATACCATATTTCACACAAAATAAGTCTACCTCTTCTTGTGTTAATCGGGAAAAGGATTTTGCTAAATCCTTGCGAGCACCCATTTTTGAAAATATGAAGAATGTAAGGAAAATGCAAAGGAAACTGAAACTAACCTTGGAGAAGAGGAAAGAAATCGCAGGAAGGAACTTGATGGAAATATGTAGAAAGTGAATGAAAAAACGTAAATATAAAAGAAAATAACCTAAAATAGGGGTGATAATTGCAAACAGTAACTCCTGCAAAAACCGCCACCCTATGAACTGCCACACATCAATCAAATCGGTTGTCAGTCATTTAAAATTCAAATATTAACTGCCTACAACCTTTTAAGCCTTCAAGCATTGAACCCTTGAAACTTTCAGACAATAAAATACATGTACAAAAGTCAGAAGTCTTTGAGCTCAATCCCCAAAAACCTCTGACTTGGGGGCTGATGACGGGGGTAGCCCAAGATCAAATAAAATGACTTAAGTACATACACGCTCGAAAGATTAAATGGTTCGAAGGTTAAAAAGCTGTAAGGTGGGGAAAAACAATACGGAAACAGTAACCAGTCACATCCCGGGATTGCTTCACCAACCCACCAGCCGCAAAAGCAATGCAGGTCTGCAGAGCACACGCTATTATCCAGGGGTCAAAAGGCTTCAACCCCCGAAAGGGCAAGCCCCTCAGTGCAAGCAAGGTCACTAGTCAAATGCATTTCTCTTTGGGAGATGTCTTCTCCTATATATTTGACACTTCATTTACTGAAGTGAGGATATGCCTGGCCAGTCAAGATTCCTTAAAACTCTGGTCATTCATCACGAGTACTTGCTTCATGCGAGTTACTCCCTTTCACATCCATCACACACATTCTGTTTGCCCCTTCATCCGGATCTGAAACATACTTCAGAGAAGGACCCTTAGCAAACAACAAGAATAAACTAGTGAACCTCCTTCCACTTCTAGCAAACGTGGGGGGACCCCACGACCTGCGTTAGGCAAAGTTAAACCCTTTAACCCTTTTGCCTAACCAACCTCGCTACTATCTTTGGTCTCTTATTTGTTGCATCAACAGAGGTCAATCAAATTTTGATAGCATACGTAACATACAAATTTCGAAAAAGTGTGTCCGCCCATGTTTCAATGTTGTCTACAATTCAACTCTCGGCTTGTGTAGACGTAGAATGACTCAACGCGTTCATCAAAATCACCTTAGTCAACCTCAAGAGCATCCTTCGAAACACTGCTACGTGGCTTAAATAGTAGCTAGATCTTTGTAACAATATTCAGCAAACAACACATTTTCACTTAAGGGCATATGATCTAATGCATATGCACCAAGGTCTAAATAACAACCATTTATGTAAAAGATGTTTCCTGCACGTGTATTAATTAAATACACATATAATAATCAATAACGACAAGAAGACATGAATACGTACGAAAATGTTAATATATACTTGTAGACAAAAGATCAAATACAAATAATCTTAACATACTAAACATACAAATTAAAGGAAAACTCAAAAAGACAAGATGGCATTTTTGTAATTACCACCAACTATCAAAGTTACTATACAAATGTGAACTCAACCAAAAATACCTAAAAAACACAAAAACATTTTTTTTAATATTTTTTATAAAAAAATCGCTACATTTTGTTACAAAAAAAAATTGTTTTTTTTTTGCTGCTACTAAAAGTAGCGATTTTTTTTTATAAAAAAAACTAAAATTTTTTTTATTTTGTGTGTTTTTTCTTTTAGGTTTTTTGGGGGTTTAGCTTTTAGCATTTTAGCTTGGGTGGGGGGGGGGTTAGTTTTTTTTTAGGTATATTTGTAGAGTAACTTTGATAGTTATTGATAATTACAAAAATGCCACCTTGTCTTTTTGAGTTTTCCTTTAATTTGTATGTTTAGTATGTTAAGATTATTTGTACAAGAACTTTCCCCTATACTTGTATTTAAATATGCACATCTTTGCTATTTTATATTGCATATATTATTATATATACAGTAGCTTGTTACTAGTGCATGCATAGTTTGAAAGTCAATTATGTACATTAATAATACATCTTACACTTTATGGATTCAAGTAGTTAGTTTATAATATCATCCCAATTATTGAAGAGAATATCACTAATAAAGAATGTTAAAATATTATCAATGATTAAGCAAAATCATATATATTTTCGTCGTCTTCTAATCTTCTAGTAATAAATCATTTGTTATCATGATTTTTTATCAAGCTATTAAGGTTCACCAAATGGCAAAATTCTAAGACTGGAGCCCACACCAAATAGAATTGTCACCAGACTTACAATTCGGCACTAAATTGGTCTCGATTTTAAGGCCACTTGTTATGGTCATATGATCCTAGCCGTGCATGAGAAAAATGTTGCTTGCTAGGCCAAACCTCAGCGTCACGTAAGCAGGAGAGGTATCCACACTCACCAGGGGCGCAACTTTGTGGGGGTCGCGCCTGCGCGCGCGCGCGGGGGGTGGGGGGGGGGGACTTTTGTAGTGCACGGTATGTAGTTTTCGTATAGAATTTTTTTAGACATATACGTTTTCCACCCCCGGTTTTATAATTTTTTAGGTATATCGAGTGGAAATAAAATAATTTAATGAGGTGTATTGTGATTTGTGGAAATGGTGACCCTTTCTAAGTGACTGTGGGCATGTGGCCACACCTTGACCCCCATGCACACTCCATACCTAGATGGGGCAGGGTGCAACTCCCATAGATGCCTAGGTGGAACTCTCACGGCATGGGCAATGGCCATAACTTTTGGCCTAAACATTCTGGATATAAACAATAGTAATTAAGAGATAAGAAAAAGATTTATATACATCTAGTAGCGAAGCTTGAAAATTTCCACCAGGGGGTCGAAAGTCATCGAACCTAAGAATTCTATATCAGTAAATTTTTTTTATAAAACCGGGGGGTCGAAAACGTATATACCTAAAAAAATTTACACAAAACGTACATACATAACACTAATGAACGAAAAGTTCGGGGGGTCGTGCGCCCCTCCCGTCCCCTTGAAAGCTACGCCCTTGTATACATCCCTTAAAAAATATATTTCTTAAAACTATATGCCTCATTTTTAATCTGAAATATATTTCTTAAAAGAGTAAATTACAAGTTTTGTCCTTTATCTATGTCCCAAATTGCAGGCACTGTCCTTTAAACCAAAACTTGACAGGCGTGTCCTTTGTGTTTTCAAAATCTTGTACGTTTTGTCCTTTAGGCCAAACTTAGTTAGATTTGTTAGTTAAATCTGGTATCAAGGGGCTATTTTGTAAAAAAAAATTATTCAGGGACTAAATTGTACAAAACTTAATATTATTATTATTATTATTAATATTATTGAGTAAATTACTAACCACCATCACCACCACCCTTCATCACCATCACCATCACCACCACCCTCCACCGCCGCCACCACCACCACCACCACCGCCACCACCACTACCGCCACCATCAAACACACCTTAAACGGAATCATATAACGGAAAAGAGAGCAAAAACGAACCTGATTTGCAAACATATCCGGCATCGGTTCTCCACCACCATCATCACCAAACATCACCAAACATATCCGGCGTCGATTCTCCGCATCAATTCTCCAAACATTGCTCCTAAAATACCCCCCCCCCCCCCCCAAACCCACCCAATATTCCCAAATCACACCGAACAGCTTAAGGACATAACAAATATCATATGAAAGAATGATTACCGATTCATTCTGGTAAGCTTTGATGGCGAAAGACGATGAATTACGCGTGAAACTTGAAGCAATCTTGAAATTGATGGGGTTTACAAAAACCCCATTTGAAAAAGCAACAGTCTTTACCGACGGTGAGTGGTGATTTCTGAGCTGGATGATCATGTTCGAACAAGAAAATACAACAGCCATTGATTATTACGAATATGAATAACCGATTTCAGAGGAACACAGGGTTTAAGAAGACATCGAAAGTGTTTGTGGTTCTGTTTTGATAAGATAAAAGATACAGAAATGTTTGCAGAAATGTTCTGTTCTGTCGAAAGTGGTGTGGCGTCGGAAATGGTGGTCCGGCGGTTGAAACGGCGGTGGCAGTGGCTGAGGAGGTTGACCGGTGTGAATGGTGGTGGAGATCGTGTAATGGCGGTGGTTGAAGTCGGTGGGTGACTGACGGTGGTGTGAATCGGTGGATGGTCGTGATGAGGGAAGGTGATGGTTGAGCGGCGGAGGGCGGTGGGTGTGGTGGTAATGGCGGTGGTGGTTGCAGGTGTTTGGGGGCGGTGGTGAATGGGGATAAATGGGGAAGAAGACCTAATTTGGGGGTTTTATATTTTTAAGTTTTGTACAATTTAGTCCCTGAATAAATTTTTTTTACAAAATAGCCCCTTGATACCAGATTTAACTAACAAATCTAACTAAGTTTGGCCTAAAGGACAAAACGTGCAAGATTTTGAAAACACAAAGGACACCGCCTGTCAAGTTTTGGTTTAAAGGACAGCGCCTGCAATTTGGGACATAGATAAAGGACAAAACTTGTAACTTACTCTTCTTAAAATTATACACCTCATTTTTAATCTGAAAATTAGAATTTCGAATAATAAGATTGAGATCTTCTCGTGAAATTCTCAGTATAGATCACCATATAGACCACTCAAATTCTCAAATATCCTAGGAACTACACCTGTACATCTAAAAATGGCATTCTACAGTATATAGATCACTTCTCAATTGTACCAAATAAAAAAAAAAGTGTTTGTTTTTTCTCCAAAGATGCATATAATGTGGGTGGGTATAAGTCACCCTAAAACAATCAAACACAAAACAAGTTTGTGGTTTGTTTTTTTCATGACTATTAACATACAATTTTTTTTTTTTTTGAAATATAACTTTGATATCATTCCACACGAAAAAGGACAATTACAAAGCAATGGCAGGTAGTCGGGCAACAAGTTGCGCCGCCACCCCCTTTTGAATAGAAAAACCAATTCTACTAAATACAAAGTTTGAAACCTTTAGCGACGAAGAATTACTATTAACGACTTTTTGAACCCGATTCAAAAGAGCGAGTGTATATGGATCCGTTAAATTACATGTGGTTTAAAAGGATTGTTATAATGGTTTGAACTTTGGACATGCTATTATGATGGTATAGTTCGATCTATGTCAGACCTAATAACTTAAATGAATTATTGTAATGTTAAAACGCAACGATATAACTCATTTAGATGTACCATTTGAATTGGAGAACTTAAATACCCCAATATAACTATTATCTAACTTCAAGACTCGTCATGTTATGCTAGATGTCACACATATATAAGCGAATATGTCAAAGTTTAAACTGAAAATCAAGCTAAAAAGATCAAAGTGATCATTTGTGTCAATAAGGGTATGAATTTTGGGTATAACGTGTCGACTTAAATTTATGTTTAATATGCAAACCATATATTCATGCTTTTAGTTTCCAAAAAGATATCGGAAATAATTTATAAAATATCAACTAATTTTCTTAGGGGAAAAAAAAAAGACAATGCCGATTTTAAATTAGATATATTCAAATACCAACCACAACATTATTTGTGAATTGGATGAAACCCATAAATAAACCAGACAGGAACCTAACATAGGGGTCATCCAATCAAATAATTATACATTTAATACCATACAACGTTATGCTCCACACACCAATCTTGGTTTAACTAACAAAAACCCTATATTCAACAAACACCACGTTATACCCTATTTCAATTATGTTTACCACTCTCGGGTTGATTAATCATGAATTCTAGATACACCTATACCATACAAAGGTATGCTTCCTAACTTGCATATAACACATTCTATCAATCAAATCAAATGTCCTTTTTATAAATTAAAACAAATAAGTTTATATAAAAGGATGAGTTAATTACTGATTTCATCCCTGTGGTTTGTCAAAAATCACTATTTCAGTTCATTAATTTAAAAATTGCGATTTCAGTCCCTGTGGTTTCACTTTCGTAACCATTTCAGTCCACCTCCGTTAACCTCATCCATTTATTCTGTTAAGTACACGTGAATTGACCATAATGCCCTTATTAATAAAAAAAAAGATATTTAAATGAGTTAATTACTGTTTTCGTCCCTATGGTTTGTCAAAAATCACTATTTCAGTCCATTAGTTTAAAAATTACGATTTCAGTCCCTGTGTTTTCACTTTCGTAACCATTTCAGTCCAGTCTCCTAACACCGTCTATGTTACCGTTAAGTTTTTAATGAAATACCTAAATTACCCTTGTGTTAATTAAATATGGACTTATATGATTTTATTATTGGATTTATATGATTTTATTGTTGTATGACATATGGACTTAAAGTGAATTGTAGGGTTTGACCCACCAAGGCTTCAATAGAAGTAGAAGTCTGGCACTATTTTTATATATATGGTTCCAAAATTTTAATTTTGGACTTTAGAATTAGAAAATGTCCAGGTGAGCATTATTTTTTAAAGTTATTATGTTAATTGATGCTGCTAGGAAGATATTAATTAGGGTGGGGTAATGGGTCGCCGGACATTAAGAGTGTGGGGTTGTGATCCCGGAGAAGATGACCGGAAACTTTTGCCAGAAATGAGAGCAGGGATGGAGTGAGGTGGGGTAGCATGGGGTTGTGTTTTAACAAGTGAGTCCTAGAATACAATCTTTTAAATTTCCATGGTTGTTTTATTTAATTAATACAAGAGTAATTTAGGTATTTCATTAAAAACTTAACGGTAAAAAAGACGGTGTTAGGAGACTGGACTGAAATGGTTATGAAAGTGAAACCACAGGGACTGAAATCGCAAATTTTAAACTAATGGACTGAAATAGTGATTTTTGACAAACCACAGGGACCAAAACAGTAATTAACTCATTTAGATATCCTTTTGATTTTTTTTATTAATGAGGGCATTATGGTCAATTCACGTGTCACACCCCAACCGATGGCGGAAACATCAGAGTGAGACGAAGAAAGATTGCTCATCACACATAACGCTAATTGTGACAATAGAATTAAAAATAAATTGATTTCTTTCATAAATAAATGTTACAATACATGAAATTTGAGATACAACATGTTAAATACAAGAAAAACAATACGACAACAAATATGACATTTATACAATGTATTTGACCTAAACGTCTATATGTGTATCTAGGCATCAACGCTACTTCATTTCATAGCATCATCATCCTCAACCTGTAACATGTTTAAAATAAAGTTCAATGCAAAAGCAAAGGCGAGTATACAAGTTTGGTACGTACATAACAAAAGATAAGTTTTAAACAATTCCTCATAGCAAGCATGTGATTCAAGATAAACAATAAATATGGCATGTGTCTAACATATCAACCCAAAAGAGACGCGAGACGCTCATGACATAACCACAAGTCTACGGGCGGGGCGTCAATCCTATAGCGCTACATATGTCACGGTTAGGCTCGTACGAAGTTAATGATAAGTTCAACACATAAAGTTTCACCCAAATTTAAAGTATCAAGCAATCACGTATACAAGTATGTTATAGGAATGTTCATGTGTTTAAGCAAAATGTTCATGTGTAAGTTTTTGATAAGTAAACATGTTACACCCCAAAAGTGGTAAAAGTAAAAAGGGGAAATACGAGTATACTCACAAAGTTTGCTGTCACACCCCAAATTCCACGTGTCACCGGTGGGCCCGGTGGGGGAGTATCGTGACGTAATTGATATCATCATAGTCAAACAACACAATATATAAATGCACAGCGGAAGCAAAAGACAAATATATTACAATCCGAATATAAAGTAATATCAGAGTATTACAACGGAAAGTAAAAGATCCACAGGCGGATCGAATAATCATAATCATTGTTCAGCAGACTTTAGACGCCTAGGACTTGAAGATTCCTTATAATCGCCCTGAGCTTCCAGCCAATTACGTTCAGTACCTGTCACTTAACCTTTTGGAAAAATACGTCAGTTTTCACTGGTAAATACAATTTAACTGACTCATTTTGAAAAGAGTTTGAAAATTGATTTGAGTGCAAACGGCACAAAATATTTTGACACAGTGATTAAAATGCACAGAGGCAAAATTAATCTTTTATAACTTGGGACAATTTTATTAATAAAAATCTTGTATCCGATTTACATGTTTGTCCAACATTTAGGGCCGGTGATTATACAATACAATACAAGCCGGACAAGATTAATCGACACACCACAAATATAATCTCACAAGAAGTTATCCTCACGAGTGAGTATACGTTTTACATATGCAACAGGAGGTGTTTTGTCTACACCTTGTGCTTACGTCGTGGCCATTCACTTTTTAAAATGAGCCAAGGATATCCAGGACACGGTCATTAACCCCCAATGTTATTTGTTATCAAGCAATACGAATTAAAACGGGATTATGCAATTCAATCATCTCCGATCAAAAGGTTTCTACACCCGACCAAGCGGTATTTTTACAATACCGTATCCCAAGCCCGTATAAGGGAAAATAAGTTAAAAGTATTTACCTGAGCTAAATATAAATTCAACCCCAGCCGTATATCAAATCAGCAAGTACAGATAGCTTTTACTGGGCTCCTAAATCTGGAACGAAGGTTTTTAATAACCTATTAGATTCCTAACGGGTCTTTAATTAAGCCTAAGCTTAGACCGGTTAGTTTTAAAGGACGATACGGTTCAAACGCACGATTAAGCGAAAAACCGGATAGAATGTAATTTAGACCCGACAAGTTTGAAGACTTGTATAATATGGGTATACTAATTACATTCTGGATTTTGAGACAAAAATGATAATGTTTGACCTGCTTCGGTCAATTTATGCAAACTAATTACATAAACCGAACCGGACGCGTAAAGGGCGTTATGGGTATCCATAAGAGTCATATGCAAGTTCCCTGATTTAATATGCCTTAAATATGTCATAATATCAGTAAGTTATTTTCTATTATGCCCAAACGGATTTAAACACAAACTAGGCCTCATAAGGGCATTTTGGTCATTTAAAAGGTTATAAAAGAGTTTATTTGTAAATCTGAGTTATGGGTCTGATTTATACAGTAAGTATACTTATTTTAACATGTTATAACAGTAGGGTATGACCCATATGTGAAACTTATCATTTAAAACCAAACTATGCACCTTAGGGGTATTTTGGTAATTTCACAAGGCTAAAAATGTCAAAATTGGAAACCTGGGTTTATAAACTTGTACTTACTGTTATTTTATAAAAATATGTTAAGAACATCAGTAGGTACCAACCTTACATGTTTAATATGGTTATAGTGTATACTATGCGATAAAACGCTTAAAAAGGCGATTTAGAGCCGTTTCCGGGTTTTTAAAAGAAAGCTGGGATTTTTATATTTCCAGAATGCTCAAAATATTTTATTTATCAAATAAATTCAGTAGAAAAGAGGTTTGGGGTCAAAAGGATTTATAAAACTCATTTTATAGCCCAAAAGGGCAAAACCGACAATAACCGATTTAAGGCTAAAACTCTATGATTCAATCAGTTTAAAAATTATTAAAAATCCTTATAATTCCCAAAATATTTTATAACAACAGTAGGTATACACTTTGATGTCAAAAATTAGGTTTTGATAGGTGTTATGCTCATAACGCCGTTTAATTAATAAAAACCGTTCCATTTGCGATATTGAGCATAACTCACAATCCAGACCTCGGATTGATGTCAAATTTTTTGGTGCAAGTTTATAAATCAGTAACAAAGGTTTCTACTCTTTCACTTTTTCAAAAATCGCGTTTTATAGTCAAAAGGGCAAAATAGTCATATTTAAGCATAAACCGGTAACATGCATATGAAGCGGATAAGTGTTGAACCAAGTTGTGAAATCTTAGAGAGTTAATCTTATATGAAAGTTGGTCCGAAATATGCTCTAATGCAGATCTCAAACATGCATGGATGGATCCGAACCGATAGTCAAAGAAAAAGTCCATTTATGTGACTTTCGGTTCCGATTCGGGTTTAAACTGAAAATTGTCGAGTTGATCATGTTGAAACATGTTCTTACATTATTTATAAAGTTATTTTGATGATCAAACAGGTTGCATGTAGCCTACATTACTAATCATGCTTAAATTTGCAAAAACACATTCTGTTGACTTTTTAAGGAATGCTTTGACTCGACAATTAACATGCTTAGAGTGTGAATCTGAAAATACCCTTTTTGGGGTTTGTTACAAACATAAATACCAACATGTGGGTACTTTCAATTTGAGAAATGACAGAGCCAAACTCGTTTAATCATAAAGTCAAGTGTAATTTACGATAGTTTGACTTTCGGTTAATATACTAAGCTAGAACAAATTAGATGATGATATAAACACTTACAATGGTCCTAAACAAGCTTAGAGATCACTATGAGCCTACCTTGTCGACCAGAATGCCCCAGAAAAGTTCTTGTGAAGTTTTGAAGTTCAAGTGTTCATGTGTTTGTAACAACAAGAGCTTTTTATGATGGTTTTGATCTGATTTGGTGCTTCCTAAGGTGTTTACAGAAGTTATAAGAAGTGTCCAAGGGTCCCCAACTGCATGTAAGTTGATTGGTCAGGCTCTTGAGTCGATACCAGCTGTAAACAACTCGAACAGAACAGCAAACTGACACCTGTGCGTAAACTGTCGCTGGTAGGTGCTCGCGTGGCGCGAGGCACCCCTCGCGTGGCGCGAGGGTGTGCGTGACCAGCTTTCCAAGTTTTTCAAATGTTGCATTTCAGTCCCTGATCTTTTGCAGCGTGTTTAAGCTATTTATTTAGCACTCTTGGCCCTTATATCTGACTTTTATAAACCTTGGGACTTTTATAAACTTGGGTATGTCCTCGGTTAACTTTGCGCTTACCCGAAAAGTCACGAAATTCACGATAACGCAATTAACCTTTCTTGTACGGTTTTGGCCATAACTTTCTCATACGATAACGAAACTTCATGAAATTTTTACCACATATTCTAGTGAGTATATTTTATCATTACAAAGCTTCGGGTTTGCCAAAAGATCACTCAGAGGTATAATTTCAACATGTCGACACTTTTAGTCCCTGTAGTTTGTAATTCCTCATTTTCTTTCATTTCTCGCTTCGTATGATCCATGACTCAACCGTTTAAGGTTATAAACACCATGTAGGGTTATTGTAGAGCCTATTTATCAATCGTTGACACTTTGAACCCTTATATTCACATAGTTTCACTGTTTGTCAACTTTAGTCCCTCTAAAGTACTCTTCCACATATTCAAAGCTTATGACACGTGTCAATACATTATTGGACGTAAATTTTCGAGGTGTTACATCCTCACCCCCTTAAAAGAAATCTCGACCTCGAGATTTGCTTAAAGTAAAGGGAGTACTTTCTGTCCTATACTGAACTTAACCTTCCTCAGTACATTTGGGCCTTTATGGCACTCCAGCTGACCTCTATAATAGGTCATGTATCCTTTTGGAGTTTCTTAACCTGCCGATCCTAAATCGATACGGTTTGCTCAACATATAATAAATACGCATATCATTATATGATAATGCTTCTCAACTTATTGGTGAAACACATCCTTAAATCATTAGTGTGTTATTGTGTTGCGAGCTCCGCCAAGCTCCTTAAACAGGTTTTAGCTTATAAACTATTTGATCTCGATACATTCGATTCCTTCGTATGATTTTATATATTCAGAGCTTAACTAGTCTGATAATTAATAAATTGGTACACCCTTCCAGGGTGATATCTTTGTTGAACCTTATTCCAATGCAACTTTCAGATCCTGATAAGTGGACTTCCCAAAGTCTCGTCCATTAAGCGGATGTTTTGATATTTCATCTATACAAGGTCTCCAAAAGAGCCACCTTGATACTTATATAACGACTATTATAAAAACTTATCTTAAGGTGAAATGGTTATTCCAACCATTGCTTAGAACTAATCCCAAGGAATAGTTAATCCTTGCGTTAGTCGATCAAATCGACGATCCTGGGCAGCTAATGATAATTCTTAATTGTTGTCCAATTAGGGTTGCGGTAATCAATGCATAAGCAAAATGAACCGTCTTTCACACTTAACTATACCGGATTCTCCGGATATTGAGTCAGGCTATATGAATCTATATCTTAAAATTTACTTAATCAGGGTTTCGATTATTCCATGATCAACACGGAGTTCCTACCACACTCTAACCTTAAGCGGGATGTTAATCTTAACTCTATTTGCTTTTCAGAAGGTAACCAGGATAGTCTTAGAAGAAGATAATTATGACACACAGAGATGTCAGAGGTGTCTGTATTTTCAGGCTTAGGTTTATCTATCGATGTCGGTGTCAGATAAATGACACATTCTCTTTATAATGCAAGGATGTCCTAAGTGGAGATACTTATAGGACATTTTTTATATTGGATATCTTCCTTGAATACTACTAGTCGACTTTAGTACAATATGACCATCGGAATATCTCAGGGGTTCCATGTATTAAACCTCCATGCTGATCAGACATGGAAATAATCTATGGGACACACTAGGATACGCCAATCCTCATATGACACTTTTATCAAACATAGTTTGGCATTCGCAGACGATAGAAAAACAATGAGAAAAAAAAAATAATTAAAATAACATATGTTGTCGTACTCTACGCAAAGAAAGAGTGCTCTTAGATTTTCGGAAGGATTCCTTGCCGATCTATAAGAATCGGTTACTATGGTTTCCTTGGTAGTTATACCTTGTGGATGATGAAAATTTTTTTTTGCTAAGTTTATGGTTCATGAAGATTTATTATTGCCTGTATTAAAAACAGGACACTTAGCAGAAATTATCATTGATAAATGATAAGGAAGTTTATTGTACAAGTGCTTATATTTAATTAATAACGGAAGTTTCACAAACTAGGCACCTAGCTCAGTTGGCTAGGCGCGCGAAAGGGTGCGGCCTAGACCCAGGTTCGATTCCGGGGACGGCCGATTCCACCATTTTTGCGACTTAACGATTTCTTACAAGGACAGAAAATAGTTCTGATAAATTTTCTACTTGTAAGTATTTACCTTACACTTAATATATATTTTGTCCTTATGAAGAGTTTTTAAAAAAAACTTGTTATACTTATAGTTTATGAAGGATTTACTGGTATCCGAACCAAAATAAAACTCTTAGCATTTAAATTACTGATAAAATGCCAAGGAATGTACCTGATGTCATTATTTATGGGCTAGCTTAGGCATTTTAGGCGCTTTCAATCTTAGGCTTTACTTCCTTAGCCGCCTTTCCTTTGACAGATTCAGGGCACGTGGTCTTGATGTGGCCTTTCTCATAACAGCCGAAGCAGACTGCATCCTTCATGTGCTTGCAGTTCAACGTTTTATGATCCCTCGATTTGCAGATCCCACAAGCCCTCGTCTGTGGTTGGGGTTTTGGTTCGAACCTGCATTTCCCATAATGGCGCTTCTTGCAGGTCTTGCATATAGGTTTCTGGTCGGACTTCTGTATGTTCTTTTTCTTAGAACTCTGGGAGTTATTTTTCTCCCTTTTCCTCTTTAGTTCATCCCTTGCCTTAGAGGTATGAACGAGATCCTTCTCGTGAGTAAGGTCGTGTGGTCTTGGATGAGACTTTGAGCAAATAGCATTGGGCTCCTTGAACTTTTTCACAGCCTCCTTCACAGCTTTTCCAACAGCTGCGTCTATCATAGTTTGAAGGACATCGTTGGAAATTCTAAGGTTCACTATTGTAGTATCATTGGCATGCGTCGCATCATCCATAGCACGATCAACGGCTGCCTTATCTGAGTTTGCCATACTTGATATTGGTTCCTAACATTGATGAAACAATTACTTAATTGCAATCCGACAACCGTTATTCATCATCCTGGCAATTCATCATAAACTATCCATGATACCATTAAACCATATAGGACAATACAACATAAACATTCTTAATGAACATTGTTTAGATATGTATACTTATTAATTTTACTTAGCCTAGGCCATAAAAGACCATTGAGGGCATTTAGGGTCTGGACCTAGTCCATCACCTTTTGACAGGGATTCGAAATGTCACAACTGTCTTTATTATATTGATGAATTTGGATAGCTTGTAAGCTTGCCATGAGGATATCAGAAAAGTGTGAATCCTAATAGATATAAAATATCTATCTAAGGTTTGTCGGAGCATTCTCTAAGGTATCATCGGCCAATTTCTATCTCGTGTCCATTGGTCGGAGTCTTAATCGGGCGAAAACAACAGTTCTCAACATCTATCGTTCATTAAAGAATCATACGTGCTAGCATAAAGAAAAATAAATTTATGCATAAACTTCCAAATAAGGAAAAGTACCTGCTATATGGTTAGCATTCTGTACCACCTCCGGGGCGTTCCTCTGGAAGACTCATGCCTTTGTTTTTCCTGGCCTCTCTCGGCTTCTTTAAAGTCTTTGGGCAGTTAGTCTTGATATGCCCTTCCTCGTTACAATTGTAACAGGTCGCGTTTTTCAACTCCTTGCAATCTAAAGTCTTGTGACCCTTAGTTTTGCATATTCCACATAGTTTGGCACCTGGGTCAATTGTACACTTTCCATAATGTTTCTTTTTGCAGTTACTGCACTTGGGTCTGTTATTAGACTGACTCGAGTTTTTCCTAAACTCGGAATCCTTTTTGTTCCTTAAGCTTCCCTTTTTCTTCTTATCAGATCGATGAGAGTTCTCTTCCTCTCTTACTCTCTTTCCTTCACCAGAAGCCTTAACAGACTTATTTCTGATTGCATCTAATGTGAGAGATAAGGATAAGTCCACTGCGGACCTATATGTGGTTGGCCTAGATGCTTTAACATTTCCTTTTATCTCTGGTGCTAGGCCTCCAATGAAACGCGCTATGCGTTTAGGTTCAGGGGTGACTAAATAAGGAATTAGGCGGGACATAGTGTTAAAACTTGTCACGTATGCCTGGCAATCTAAATCCTTCATGACTAGAGTCAGGAAGTTTGATTCTATCTCTTCTACCTCATGCTGAGGGCAAAAATTTTCCTTGACTAATGCAACAAATTGATCCCAAGATAAGTTGTAGAGTAGAACCTTTCCCGTGGCTTGGAGCAATGATCTCCACCATGCCAACGCTTCTCCTTTGAATGACTGTGAAACAAATTTCACAACATTCTGCTTTGCACAACCGCTGATGTCCACAACAGCGTCCATCTCATCGAGCCATGTCATGCAATCGATGGCCCCTTCTTCTCCTGTAAAGTCTCTGGGCTTGCAGGAGACGAAATATTTATATGTGCAGGTCTTAACTGGTGCCTCTTGGTGAAACATGACCTGAATAGGCGGAACACTCCTTCGATGTGATGAGATATGAACATCGTCTTCCTCTAACTCATTTGATTTAGGAGGGGGCTTAATACGAGCCACAGATAGAGTCGTAGAGTGGTTATCATTTGATTCATTATACTGACTGTCAAGAGCTTGAGTAATAGCACTATTTATTAGTGCCTTCCGTCATGCTAATTCTGGTAATATCATTGTTCTTCTTCAGGTGGCTGTTGGCCTCCTCTGATCCAGCCATGTAGCTTGATTGCTACATAAATATTGACAAAGATTTATTCAGAGGTTATTATGGGATCCCCATTTTTGACGATTCATCAACCATGGTAATATAAACCATATTGGTTAATTTGTTAGTTATTTTAAATTAGTATTCTCCATTATAATTTATCCTAGTTATAAAACGTTAAGGATATTAAAGTGGCGCAGAAGGCCTAGTCACAAGGACAGTTTTAAATTTATAAGCCATGATCGTTTGGGATCGAGGCATTTAAGGTTTGAGCATAGTCGGTTACTTTTCTTAACAGGGAGTCGAAGACTACAACTGCCTTTTGTCTTTTAGGACAATAGATATAGCCCGTGGGCATTCCTTTCTGAGGGATGTTTATGATATGATCATCTTTTCAGATGCTATTAGTCAAGATCGTTTGGATCATACCGACTATTATGCTTGGACATGGTCCAACATTTTTTTTTAGACAGGAGGTCAAAGACCACCACTGTCGTTGTCTTGTCGACCACCAATTTAGCCCGTAGGCACTTCATCACTTACGGATGCTTATAATATGATCATCTTATAAGATGATATAAGCCATGATTTCTAGAATCATAAGGTAAATTAGAAGTTTAAAAAAAAAAATTAATATAGGGATGACTGTCGTGATTTTATCGAATCACATTTGTCAGGAGTGCTAACACGTTCTTAGGTGTTAACAAGGATCTGAATCCCTTGAGTAGGTTTCACCATCTTGGCCGCGTAGGCTAGGTTTCTCTTTTTAGATATACTGACAGGGAAGGAGGGATATTTATTTCATTCAGGATTTTTCTCATAAATCCTAATTCACAAGTTATTAATAGCACCAATGGCCTAGTCGCGTAGACAAGTTTATAAGCCATGATTTCAGAGAATCGAGGCATCAAAGTTTTAATAATGGCACAAATGGCCTAGTCACGTAGACAAGTTTATGAGCCATGATTTCAGAGAATCGAGGCATTAAAGTTTTAATAATGGCACAAATGGCCTAGTCACGTAGACAAGTTTAATTTATAAGCCACGATCGTTTGGGATCGAGGCAATTAGGTGTGAATCAACGTTCATTACCTTTTCTTGACAGGGAGTTGTAGGCTACTACTGTCTTTAGTCTCAGAAGACGTTAATTATAGCCCGTAGGCACTTCCCTTCTAAGGGATGTTATTTTCCATTTATTTCATGTTTAGAATGAAAACTTAGTTTAATCAATCCATTATATGGAGATAAAAGTACAGAGTTGCCCTAAGCGGGTCTTTGAAGGGATAATGTGTCCTCGAAGGGACCGAAGGATAATTATGTCCTTATGAGGACTACTAAGGAAACGATCTTCAGTAAGAGGAGTTTCTTCTTCATTCTTATTTCTGAATTCTCTCTCCTTGTAGGCTCGTTTCATCCTGGCCGCGGTACGAAGTTCAGCATTTCAAGGCTCTGAATGTGGAGAATTCCTATTACAGCTTCTTCGCTTGGCGACGTATTCAATTAGAATTAGAAGCAAAGTTTCCAGATTAGGATTGAGATTATTCCTATGTTAAGTCTAGACTCAGAAGGTCAAAGAATGTGCTACTGTGTCATTGAGATTAAACACAAAAGATTAGTGTTCAATTCCCTCAATGTTGGCTCTGATACCAACATGTCACACCCCAAATTCCACGTGTCACCGGTGGGCCCGGTGGGGGAGTATCGTGACGTAATTGATATCATCATAGTCAAACAACACAATATATAAATGCACAGCGGAAGCAAAAGACAAATATATTACAATCCGAATATAAAGTAATATCAGAGTATTACAACGGAAAGTAAAAGATCCACAGGCGGATCGAATAATCATAATCATTGTTCAGCAGACTTTAGACGCCTAGGACTTGAAGATTCCTTATAATCGCCTTGAGCTTCCAGCCAATTACGTTCAGTACCTGTCACTTAACCTTTTGGAAAAATACGTCAGTTTTCACTGGTAAATACAATTTAACTGACTCATTTTGAAAAGAGTTTGAAAATTGATTTGAGTGCAAACGGCACAAAATATCTTGACACAGTGATTAAAATGCACAGAGGCAAAATTAATCTTTTATAACTTGGGACAATTTTATTAATAAAAATCTTGTATCCGATTTACATGTTTGTCCAACATTTAGGGCCGGTGATTATACAATACAATACAATACAATACAATACAATACAATACAATACAATACAAGCCGGACAAGATTAATCGACACACCACAAATATAATCTCACAAGAAGTTATCCTCACGAGTGAGTATACGTTTTACATATGCAACAGGAGGTGTTTTGTCTACACCTTGTGCTTACGTCGTGGCCATTCACTTTTTAAAATGAGCCAAGGATATCCAGGACACGGTCATTAACCCCCAATGTTATTTGTTATCAAGCAATACAAATTAAAACGGGATTATGCAATTCAATCATCTCCGATCAAAAGGTTTCTACACCCGACCAAGCGGTATTTTTACAATACCGTATCCCAAGCCCGTATAAGGGAAAATAAGTTAAAAGTATTTACCTGAGCTAAATATAAATTCAACCCCAGCCGTATATCAAATCAGCAAGTACAGATAGCTTTTACTGGGCTCCTAAATCTGGAACGAAGGTTTTTAATAACCTATTAGATTCCTAACGGGTCTTTAATTAAGCCTAAGCTTAGACCGGTTAGTTTTAAAGGACGATACGGTTCAAACGCACGATTAAGCGAAAAACCGGATAGAATGTAATTTAGACCCGACAAGTTTGAAGACTTGTATAATATGGGTATACTAATTACATTCTGGATTTTGAGACAAAAATGATAATGTTTGACCTGCTTCGGTCAATTTATGCAAACTAATTACATAAACCGAACCGGACGCGTAAAGGGCGTTATGGGTATCCATAAGAGTCATATGCAAGTTCCCTGATTTAATATGCCTTAAATATGTCATAATATCAGTAAGTTATTTTCTATTATGCCCAAACGGATTTAAACACAAACTAGGCCTCATAAGGGCATTTTGGTCATTTAAAAGGTTATAAAAGAGTTTATTTGTAAATCTGAGTTATGGGTCTGATTTATACAGTAAGTATACTTAGTTTAACATGTTATAACAGTAGGGTATGACCCATATGTGAAACTTATCATTTAAAACCAAACTATGCACCTTAGGGGTATTTTGGTAATTTCACAAGGCTAAAAATGTCAAAATTGGAAACCTGGGTTTATAAACTTGTACTTACTGTTATTTTATAAAAATATGTTAAGAACATCAGTAGGTACCAACCTTACATGTTTAATATGGTTATAGTGTATACTATGCGATAAAACGCTTAAAAAGGCGATTTAGAGCCGTTTCCGGGTTTTTAAAAGAAAGCTGGGATTTTTATATTTCCAGAATGCTCAAAATATTTTATTTATCAAATAAATTCAGTAGAAAAGAGGTTTGGGGTCAAAAGGATTTATAAAACTCATTTTATAGCCCAAAAGGGCAAAACCGACAATAACCGATTTAAGGCTAAAACTCTATGATTCAATCAGTTTAAAAATTATTAAAAATCCTTATAATTCCCAAAATATTTTATAACAACAGTAGGTATACACTTTGATGTCAAAAATTAGGTTTTGATAGGTGTTATGCTCATAACGCCGTTTAATTAATAAAAACCGTTCCATTTGCGATATTGAGCATAACTCACAATCCAGACCTCGGATTGATGTCAAATTTTTTGGTGCAAGTTTATAAATCAGTAACAAAGGTTTCTACTCTTTCACTTTTTCAAAAATCGCGTTTTATAGTCAAAAGGGCAAAATAGTCATATTTAAGCATAAACCGGTAACATGCATATGAAGCGGATAAGTGTTGAACCAAGTTGTGAAATCTTAGAGAGTTAATCTTATATGAAAGTTGGTCCGAAATATGCTCTAATGCAGATCTCAAACATGCATGGATGGATCCGAACCGATAGTCAAAGAAAAAGTCCATTTATGTGACTTTCGGTTCCGATTCGGGTTTAAACTGAAAATTGTCGAGTTGATCATGTTGAAACATGTTCTTACATTATTTATAAAGTTATTTTGATGATCAAACAGGTTGCATGTAGCCTACATTACTAATCATGCTTAAATTTGCAAAAACACATTCTGTTGACTTTTTAAGGAATGCTTTGACTCGACAATTAACATGCTTAGAGTGTGAATCTGAAAATACCCTTTTTGGGGTTTGTTACAAACATAAATACCAACATGTGGGTACTTTCAATTTGAGAAATGACAGAGCCAAACTCGTTTAATCATAAAGTCAAGTGTAATTTACGATAGTTTGACTTTCGGTTAATATACTAAGCTAGAACAAATTAGATGATGATATAAACACTTACAATGGTCCTAAACAAGCTTAGAGATCACTATGAGCCTGCCTTGTCGACCAGAATGCCCCAGAAAAGTTCTTGTGAAGTTTTGAAGTTCAAGTGTTCATGTGTTTGTAACAACAAGAGCTTTTTATGATGGTTTTGATCTGATTTGGTGCTTCCTAAGGTGTTTACAGAAGTTATAAGAAGTGTCCAAGGGTCCCCAACTGCATGTAAGTTGATTGGTCAGGCTCTTGAGTCGATACCAGCTGTAAACAACTCGAACAGAACAGCAAACTGACACCTGTGCGTAAACTGTCGCTGGTAGGTGCCCGCGTGGCGCGAGGCACCCCTAGCGTGGCGCGAGGGTGTGCGTGACCAGCTTTCCAAGTTTTTCAAATGTTGCATTTCAGTCCCTGATCTTTTGCAGCGTGTTTAAGCTATTTATTTAGCACTCTTGGCCCTTATATCTGACTTTTATAAACCTTGGGACTTTTATAAACTTGGGTATGTCCTCGGTTAACTTTGCGCTTACCCGAAAAGTCACGAAATTCACGATAACGCAATTAACCTTTCTTGTACGGTTTTGGCCATAACTTTCTCATACGATAACGAAACTTTATGAAATTTTTACCACATATTCTAGTGAGTATATTTTATCATTACAAAGCTTCGGGTTTGCCAAAAGATCACTCAGAGGTATAATTTCAACATGTCGAAACTTTTAGTCCCTGTAGTTTGTAATTCCTCATTTTCTTTCATTTCTCGCTTCGTATGATCCATGACTCAACCGTTTAAGGTTATAAACACCATGTAGGGTTATTGTAGAGCCTATTTATCAATCGTTGACACTTTGAACCCTTATATTCACATAGTTTCACTGTTTGTCAACTTTAGTCCCTCTAAAGTACTCTTCCACATATTCAAAGCTTATGACACGTGTCAATACATTATTGGACGTAAATTTTCGAGGTGTTACATTTGCATAGGCTTTCCAATTATCCAATTATTGACGAGTTGATGAGGTTAAAAGATTAAATGTGTAAGGGTTAAAGTTCAAGTATGCTTAGAGTCGAGATTCGGTATTTAAAACAACATAAAAATAAGATATGAGAATAACATGTAAAAATGATCATCTTCAACACATAACACTTGTATGACACTTGGTAACCACAAGGGTTATGATAATGTTTTCATGAGTTGAACACCCATAAGAATCACCACAATGTTTAGGTCTTAGATGATGTTCTACTACTTTAACATATAAACACAAGTTCAACATTAAAGGTTCGAATGAGTGTATATATATATTTAGGCTAAGTATTACATATTATTTAGTCCAATAATTCAAGTAGGAGGTAGAAGATTAGGATCTTCATTTAGGCACCTCGAGTTATCATAGATGTCATGTATGGGGTAGGAAGAACATGCTTCCATTTAGGAACCCCTTGAATGTTCACCACTTCACTTGATGTAAAAACAACCAAGGAGGGTCACGAACTAGGATTAACACAATAATATAAACAACCTAACTAAAGAGAAATCATCAAATCATGTGAGGATTGTATGTAGGACAACCCAAGTTGTTCCATAATCACTCATTCATCAAGATCTAAGCTTGACATGATTTGTGGGTTAAATACCCTAACAAAACAGAAAGTATTTGAGGTTTTAACCTCTGATTTATAGTGTCTCAACCTTGTTTTTAAGCTTAACCAACCATAAGAGAGGTTGTAAGCATTAGGACATAGGTGTGAGATGTGTTAGACACAAGTTGGATGAGTTTAAACAACTTTTGAAGAACTTGAAACAAAACAGAAAGTCTGGGGACAATTTCGGAGCAATTCCAGGTCTGATTTCTCCCAGGAGAAGTCAAGGAATCAAACTCCATGGTTATCCAAGCAAGTAGGAAGAAGAATCAAGTAATTTCGTTGAGAAATGAGCAAGTTATGCTCACTTTTGTAAAGGTGTATGAATCTGTCCGAATTTCTGAAATCTGCAAGAACTTGAGAGTGTTTGAGAGAGATTTGAGGGTTGTGAAAGTGTAGAAATGCTTGGAGAAGAGTTGTATTTATAGTGGAAGAGGTTAGAGGTGATTGGAGGTGATTAGAGGTGGATTAGAGGTGATTGGGTGAGTTTAGATGTTGGGATTTTGTGCCAATTCGGGTCAAAATGCAGCTAAAAGTGTTTTCTGCGAATCTGATGCCCATGCGGGCCGCGTAAGGGATCAAGGTAAGTCCACGCGGGCCGCCCGGACTTACTGATTCAGAAACAAGTTTCAAAATGTTACAATTTGGCCCCTAGAGTTGTTTATTTGATGCTTTTAGGTCTTTTAAGGACTATAAATGCCACAAAAACATAGTTTAAGATAAATTTAAGTATGAGGAATATAAACCAAGTATAATTAAGCGTATAAGCATCAAAATCAAGTGCCGTTTACGTTCAAAACTCGTTTTATGCGTAAGTTTCATGTATTTACAAGTTTAGCACATTGTTTCCAAGAATTACGAATAAGTATCAATTGTTCCACGAAATTGAATGTATGAGCCTATATAAAGTATATGTATCATGTAATTAACAAAATACGAGTTTTATTCATAATCCAAGTCTCGGATTTTACATCGCTTTTAATGAAAGAACGATTACAAGACTACGAAGTTTCCAAAAATAGTTTTACGAACGATGGTTTCTAAATATAGAAAGTAGGAAAACGCGGGGCGTTACAGTCTCCCCTCCTTTAGGAAATTTCGTCCCGAAATTTATTCAAGAGGTAGACTTGAAGAGTTTTAGTAAAAATTTGAGACTTGAAAATTTTGAAACATTTTGAAAGGCACAAAACTTTGGATAGTGACAAGGTAAATTTGTGAGTGAGTTCGTTGTCCAAAATAATTTGAGGTATCTGACATAGTTGAAAACATGTAGGTGCGTATATAGGTGAAGTGAGTCTAAACAAGTTCGAAAAACTTAAATTGGCGACGTATTTAAAAAGGTGACGTAATAATAAAAACAAGTGACGTATTAAGAAAGAAGATATTGACAAACGGCTTGTATGAACTAAAAGGATAAGGAGAATAATACGAGTATAGAATGAACGAATGACTCTTAAAGAGTGCAGGTATAAGAATAGCATAAGTGTTGGATAGATGAACGCAGTGCGTTAAGGATGAAGTCTCGTCGTGGATAATCAGACATAATGCGTTTGTGAGTTGTCTAAAGTCGTATTAGGTCTAAATAGGTCTGCAAAACACTGAATCTCTCATGGTACGTTTTACGAGAGTTTGGTAACATGGTGAAAACACTTATATATAGGAAGTACCAGCGGCGTATCCACCATGTTTTGACCACATTACGTCTGTTCCGTATCCGGTGTCATGTTACGTTCCGTGTCTTACCATACACAGTAGTACACTCTATGGTTCTCATACGCCTATCACTATAATCCCGTGTGCACCCGTGATTATATTAATCGTCGCATGATCCGCATAGCTTGTACTAGTTGTGTATGAATTTGGGTAGGTATACTTTAAAAATAAGAATATGTGCGTATAAGAATATAGTTTGTAAGCAAGTCCATGCTTAAGTATGTATAGGACCCACGTAAGCAAATCCCTCGGATTACGCTTGCGTACGGGTATGAATGTATGAATGAAAGTATGAGCATAAGTATAAGTTTAAGTATGAATAAGCACGCAAGTATGTGTATCAACATAACACGTACAAGTAGTACGTGTATACGTATAAGCACGCAACGTATGGGTATAAGCAAAAGCATGAATCATAAGAGTATAGGTAAAACATGAAGCGTATGAGTGTAAGTAAATCATGAAACGTATGAGTATAAGTATGAATACGAATATAAGTATAGGAAAAAAATGTATTGTTATGAATATGAGTGTGAGTGTGAGTACGAATACTAATGATTGCGTATATCATATTAATTGGAAACATAACAAATTAAGCATGTAAAAGTGCTCAAAAGGTTGCGCATGTAAATACGAACGATATAAATGGAATTGTCGCGATGAAATGACTAAAACGTGTATGATGATATGCATGTATAGTTGTTTAAACGAGACGTTGAGTTTATCAAATCAAATTTAGATTGAGCATGATTTGAAGGGTAGAATATAGTTCGTATATGTAAAGGAACATAAAGTACTCATTGGTTATGCATAACGTATTTTGTAACGAATGGAAATGCTACCTTTGTTTTAAAAAAAAGTTTACGTAATCCGAAGATGGTCGGTCCCCATGAAGTCTTCTTGCCCATGTGTTTTGAAAATCGGTGTAGGAAAAGGTTTTCGAAAAGAAAAGTAAGTTCGTTTCATCAAAACAAGGAATTATGAATCTAGGAGGTTCTTGTGACAACGAGGATCCTTAGAAAAGAATTTTAGCAAAAGGACTTAGTGATTGTTAAAAGTTCTAACAAATGGTTTGTTGATGTTGAGAAGAGTCTTTGGTAAAATGATCATATAACCTCCATAAGATCTTATAGGTATAAAAGAAAGGTTGGTTTGATCCTCCGATTGAGAATGAAAGTCTTTAGTTTGGTGATATATATCATGAGTGCGTTTTAGTAATTAAGTCGAATATGAAGTTCATGGACAAGAGATTCATTGGACCGATTAAATTGATAGGTAGCATTTCGTAAGGTTTGGAAATTTGTGTAGTAAAACGTTTAAGATATGTTTAAGAATCTCATGTGTATGAGTTAGGTGAAAATAGGTTGTAGGATAGAAAACACGCTTGATAAAGCAATATATTTTGAAATCGTACACGTATGTATTTTGAATAATGATCAATAATTTAGATATAAAACGTGATCGAGTTTGCATAGTAAGATATTTTGAAGAGGCGTCTTGGTAACGATCACCTAGGTAAGGGAATCACCCCGAACTTGTTGGTGAGGTCGTTTTAAGGAAAAAGGGAAGTGGAGTTAATCGTCAAGGTAAGGAAATCACTCCTATCTCGATGATACGTCTCCACCTTTCGTTACAAGAAATATGAATTTAAATTATATGAAATCATGCATATGTATAAGTGTAGGAAAAAGATTTAGTATGACGCGTGTGTGAGAAGAAAATATCGAAAGCAAATTCGAATTTGAAAGATTGCATCTAATAAAGTAAATAATATAACGTATGTTTGATTAAATTTGAGATGGTTCCAAAACGGAACGTTGACTAACCAAGGTGGTCGAAAAAGTCTTTCGAATTTGAGGAGCATGCTTTGGCCTAATAGGTGAAATACTCTTGCCGACAAGTCGGTTAACGGTATTTACCCTTCCAGTTACTACATGTCCCCAATTCAATTGAATTTTCGAGACTTGGCGGGATTAATGAAAATCAAAGAATGGAACTAGTCGACAAGGTGCGGGTTTCACCCCTAACTTGGCGATTTAGTATCTTAAGTGTGGTTGGTACCCGTCGGGTCAAAATTAGATTTCAACACTTTGGCGAGGGTCCACTAGAATTCAAAATTTGAATTTCTCCATCAAGGTAAGGATTTCACTCCTAACTTGGTGGTGAATTTCGTGTAAGAAAAGAAAAGTAGAAGGATCGAGAGTCATTCACCAAATTGTGGGTTTTACGCCTATTTTGGTAAGGTCGTCTCATTTTTGTAATATGAGTGTTGTCGGATTTAGAATAATCGAGTAAAATGCATGAGGGAAGTGTATGTCAAAGGAAATACATAAACAAGTATAAACACATAAGAAAGCATATCAAGAATGGTGCTTGGATAACGAAATGATAAAACATGTATTAACACATAGAGAAATATGTTTAGAGTAACACATAAAGAATCGAACAATGGAACAAGTATTAACACATAATAAGACAAGCATTATTGCATAAGAATATCATGTCGAATATTACTCACGAGTGATGTACATGTTTAAAATAGCATAACTAAGAAACAAATAAAGTATCATGTGGTAGTTCAAGCAAAACATACGAATAAGGCTCTAAAACTATAGACTAGGTAAAAGCATTCCTACTTTTTCTAATTCCCTATAGTTATGGCTCTGATACCAATCTGTCACACCCCAACCGATGGCGGAAACATCGGAGCGAGACGAAGAAAGATTGCTCATCACACATAACGCTAATTGTGACAATAGAATTAAAAATAAATTGATTTCTTTCATAAATAAATGTTACAATACATGAAATTTGAGATACAACATGTTAAATACAAGAAAAACAATACGACAACAAATATGACATTTATACAATGTATTTGACCTAAACGTCTATATGAGTATCTAGGCATCAACGCTACTTCATTTCATAGCATCATCATCCTCAACCTGTAACATGTTTAAAATAAAGTTCAATGCAAAAGCCAAGGCAAGTATACAAGTTTGGTACGTACATAACAAAAGATAAGTTTTAAACAATTCCTCATAGCAAGCATGTGATTCAAGATAAACAATAAATATGGCATGTGTCTAACATATCAACCCAAAAGAGACGCGAGATGCTCATGACATAACCACAAGTCTACGGGCGGGGTGTCAATCCTATAGCGCTACATATGTCACGGTTAGGCTCGTACGAAGTTAATGATAAGTTCAACACATAAAGTTTCACCCAAATTTAAAGTATCAAGCAATCACGTATACAAGCATGTTATAGGAATGTTCATGTGTTTAAGCAAAATGTTCATGTGTAAGTTTTTGATAAGTAAACATGTTACACCCCAAAAGTGGTAAAAGTAAAAAGGGGAAATACGAGTATACTCACAAAGTTTGCATAGGCTTTCCGATTATCCAATTATTGACGAGTTGATGAGGTTAAAAGATTAAATGTGTAAGGGTTAAAGTTCAAGTATGCTTAGAGTCGAGATTCGGTATTTAAAACAACATAAAAATAAGATATGAGAATAACATGTAAAAATGATCATCTTCAACACATAACACTTGTATGACACTTGGTAACCACAAGGGTTATGATAATGTTTTCATGAGTTGAACACCCATAAGAATCACCACAAGGTTTAGGTCTTAGATGATGTTCTACTACTTTAACATATAAACACAAGTTCAACATTAAAGGTTCGAATGAGTGTATATATATATTTAGGCTAAGTATTACATATTATTTAGTCTAATAATTCAAGTAGGAGGTAGAAGATTAGGATCTTCATTTAGGCACCTCGAGTTATCATAGATGTCATGTATGGGGTAGGAAGAACATGCTTCCATTTAGGAACCCCTTGAATGTTCACCACTTCACTTGATGTAAAAACAACCAAGGAGGGTCACGAACTAGGATTAACACAATAATATAAACAACCTAACTAAAGAGAAATCATCAAATCATGTGAGGATTGTATGTAGGACAACCCAAGTTGTTCCATAATCACTCATTCATCAAGATCTAAGCTTGACATGATTTGTGGGTTAAATACCCTAACAAAACAGAAAGTACTTGAGGTTTTAACCTCTGATTTATAGTGTCTCAACCTTGTTTTTAAGCTTAACCAACCATAAGAGAGGTTGTAAGCATTAGGACATAGGTGTGAGATGTGTTAGACACAAGTTGGATGAGTTTAAACAACTTTTGAAGAACTTGAAACAAAACAGAAAGTTTGTGGACAATTTCGGAGCAATTCCAGGTCTGATTTCTCCCAGGAGAAGTCAAGGAATCAAACTCCATGGTTATCCAAGCAAGTAGGAAGAAGAATCAAGTAATTTCGTTGAGAAATGAGCAAGTTATGCTCACTTTTGTAAAGGTGTATGAATCTGTCCGAATTTCTGAAATCTGCAAGAACTTGAGAGTGTTTGAGAGAGATTTGAGGGTTGTGAAAGTGTAGATATGCTTGGAGAAGAGTTGTATTTATAGTGGAAGAGGTTAGAGGTGATTGGAGGTGATTAGAGGTGGATTAGAGGTGATTGGGTGAGTTTAGATGTTGGGATTTTGTGCCAATTCGCGTCAAAATGCAGCTGAAAGTGTTTTCTGCGAATCTGATGCCCATGCAGGCCGCGTAAGGGATCAAGGTAAGTCCACGCGGGCCGCCCGGACTTACTGATTCGGAAACAAGTTTCAAAATGTTACAATTTGGCCCCTAGAGTTGTTTATTTGATGCTTTTAGGTCTTTTAAGGACTATAAATGCCACAAAAACATAGTTTAAGATAAATTTAAGTATGAGGAATATAAACCAAGTATAATTAAGCGTATAAGCATCAAAATCAAGTGCCGTTCACGTTCAAAACTCGTTTTATGCGTAAGTTTCATGTATTTACAAGTTTAGCACATTGTTTCCAAGAATTACGAATAAGTATCAATTGTTCCACGAAATTGAATGTATGAGCCTATATAAAGTATATGTATCATGTAATTAACAAAATACGAGTTTTATTCATAATCCAAGTCTCGGATTTTACATCGCTTTTAATGAAAGAACGATTACAAGACTACGAAGTTTCCAAAAGTAGTTTTACGAACGATGGTTTCTAAATATAGAAAGTAGGAAAACGCGGGGCGTTACATCACGTGTACTAAACATAATAAATGGATGAGGTTAACGGAGGTGGACTGAAATGTTTACAAAATTGAAACCACAGGGACTGAAATCGCAATTTTTAAACTAATGGACTGAAATAGTGATTTTTAACAAAACATAGGGACGAAAACAGTAATTAACTCTAAAAGGATTTAAATCGGGTGAAAGCAACGAAACTTAGATGGGGCTCTTAATGTTCTAATGCTTTGTATTTTCACAAAGGATAATTGTTTATTATTCCTTTTATAAACCAAAATTGCATGAGGAAAATATAAAATTTTCTTGTTTTTATTTTTTATATTAAAAATAAGTTATAGAATAATTGTTTAAAAAAATAGATTATAGTCATTCTATAATTTATTTTAAAGAAGATAAATCAAAATTGGTAAATTTGATATTTTTATAATAAAGAAATTACAGGGCTGTTTGCCAACATCTGAATGTTTAAGTGCTGAACCAGTAAGAGGTCTGAACAATTAAGTGCTAAACCAGTAAAATGTCTGAACCATTAAGAGCTAGTATAAAGCTTAACCGTCCAGAGACAAATGTCTGACCAATTCAGATTAGAGGTCTTTATCATTCAAACTCAGTATAATGCTTAACCATTCAGAGGCGATTGTCTGAACCATTCAGACATCTGATCGTGAAACAAACAATCTGAACCATTAAATGCTGAATTAGTAAGAGGTCTGAACAATTAATAGCTCCATTAACATGTAAACAAACAACCCCTACATGTAGTTTTGTTTTTGAGTTGGTTATATATACCAATTTATGTAGTTTGCAAAAAGATATATACAAATTTGATTTAAACTTGGGCGAATATACAAATTTCACAATGTCTAAAGATCATCGGTTGTTCTATTTTCGGCCGTAACATCTTGCTAGATTGCCTTTTTATTAATACCATGGTTGTAAAAGTCGTTAGGCGCTCCCTAGTCGGTCAATCGGGAGTTTAGAGTACTCGGCATAGACGGAGAGTACTCGGGGAGTACTCGGACATGTTAAATTATAAAGAAATTAGTTTTAGCAAATAAATATATATCAAATAACATAAATTTACTAATATCTATAACAAAATACATGAAAATGATATTCATACTTTAATATGATAGGTATAGAAATTATGTTTTATTTTCTTTAAGTCAAACTCAGCACGAGTTGACCTACTAGATCCTATTCTGACCGAGGTTGAGCGTGTTTGATCGATTCAAAGTAATTAGGCGGAATTGAAGAAAGTCGTCTCGGCAACCTACCTTGTAGCGACTACTCGGGGAGTACTCAGCCTTGGAGACCTTGTTTTACAACCATGATTAATATAATAGGTTGGAAAGATGTGTATTAAATTGCTTGAATAAATAAAATATTAAATAGTTATTAATGAAAAATTATTAATGAAAATGTATTAAAGAGATTGAATAAATAAAATATTAAATAGTTATTAATAGAAATTTATGAATTATAAAACGATAATGTAAAATAAGATATGTTTGAAATGGTGAAATAAAAGAAGCGGATAAAATAATTTTAGATTTACAATATCGCAATACGTGAGGCAGTCAGTTATATATTTATCCATATCTATACTACTATATAATACACTTTTTGAGGGTAGACTTGTAATTTAGTCTTTACTTTAAGACACTTGGTATTAATTTTATTGCGTAGTACAAGTGCATTATGTAATACTTCATAATTTGTCATCACTTATTATTAAGTGTTATATTTTTTAATGGCAAAGAATATCACGTGTAAACCAACCATGCTCGGGGGTATGTCCAAGGTCGACTCATCGACCGCCATAAAACCCTCGTCCCCCGTCAGGTTCGAACTCGGGATTAAAGCCCAGATTCGTCTCTTCACTCAGATGTCCCTCGAAAATGGTCCAAACAATAATCAAACATGTATCTCCACTAAGGAGGATAGACCAAATTACCACTAGACCAAGTTATTAGGACATTGTTAAGAATTATCTAATTTGAATACTTCAGTATATAATTACTGAAAATTTACATAGTTATAATTTAAGATTTACCTTTTCATTTTCAATTACAATTTATATTTCTATAACTAAATATTATATAAATTAAGTAATATCTAATTTGAATATTTAAGCATATAATTACTAAATATTTACATAGTTATAATAGTAATAATACTAAAATATATAATACTAAAATATAGTCAGCGTTTAAGCAAGATCATGTTAGATTATGTTCTTCAATTTTTTTTAAAAACTATCGCATCGCGCGAATTCAGGGGCGGATCTAGTGTATAACAAGGGGTAATGCCCGCTACCACTTGGCGCTCCGGCGGTAGTGTAAAATTAGTGTAAATTTTGGAAAAATTTGACGTTTTTTCTATTTCGTTACCGCTTGGCGCGAATCCTAGATCCGCCACTGCGCGAATTAACTCACTAGTTTTTATGAGTATTTTGCATCGACGGTTTATAACAAACGTACAAAAAAGTTACTTATATTAGTAAAATGCAATCATTATTCCTGAAAAGCACATTAAAACCAATTAGGTCATCAGTTAAGCAAAGATTTTCACCAACACATGACAAACATTCATTGGTCAATAGTCCCCAATAATGCATAGAATTGAAAACAATGGGTATGGCCGCTCCTTGAATATTATCAACCGAAACTATGTTCTCCAATCACCACCTCACAAACCCAACAGTGTAGGCCCACTACTCCCACTTTATAGCCAGCCCCCCCTTCACTTCACCCCCTTAAATCAAAATTCCACACTCTTCCTCTCATCACAAAATGGAGATCACCCTACCAAACCACCCTAATTAACCTCCATCCATCTTGTAGTTTAAGCAAGGAAAACAAAAATATGGAAGATTGTGCCGATCACTGCCACGTCAACGCCGGCGGCCGGAATATAATTTTCGGAAAGTACGAGATGGGTAGGATGTTGGGACAAGGTACGTTTGCAAAAGTGTATTATGCGAAAGATGTTTTTACTTCAGAAAGTGTTGCGATTAAAGTCATCAAGAAAGATCAAGTTCGCAAAGAAGGTAACAACATCAAATAAATATATTATCATCGTAATTATTTATTGAAATATTAGATTTTAATAATCTCAACGCTGTTGGCTGCCAACGGTTCTCATTTTAAAAATAACCACTCGCAGTCTCGGTTATTAAAATATTGGTCTCCAATGACCCTGACTAACAAAACCTAACGCAGTTAATCTCTAGTCGCCGGAAAAACGGTTTTTGCTGGAAAACTCATTTTATGCCGGAAAACTCAATATTTTCGTCCCAAACATCTTTTTAACCTTATTATGCACCTTTAGGAAGTTTTTTCTGGTAAAATCCCCCAATTATTAAAGTTGCCGGAAAACTCTTTTTTCGCCGGAAAACTTCTTTTGGCCGGAAAACTCAACTTTTTAGTTGGAAAACACAACATTTTCGTCTCAAACCTCTTTGTAACCTTAAATCGGACCTTTGGAAGCCTTTCTTCTGGACAAAAACGGTTTTCCGGAGACTAACGGCGTTAGGGTTCTGGGGGGCCATTGTTGGCCAATATGTCAATTGGTGAGACTGACGGTGATTATTTTAAAGTTGGGACTGTTGGCAAACAACAACGAACAGTTATAATCCAAAATTTCCTTATTTATTTAGTGTGTTGTGTAACAAACAATGATATTAATATTGTATGTACTCCTTTGTATACTATCAGGTTTAATGGATCAAATCACTAGAGAAATCTCCGTGATGCGGCTTGTCCGACACCCAAACGTGGTCGAATTAAAAGAAGTTATGGCGACCAAAACGAAAATATTCTTCGTGATGGAGTACGTCACCGGCGGTGAGCTTTTTGCTAAAGTTTTAAAAGGGAGATTAAAAGAAGATGTTGCCAGAAAATATTTTCAACAATTAATCAGCGCCGTTGATTTCTGCCACAGCCGCGGTGTCTCCCACCGTGATCTGAAGCCAGAAAATCTACTGTTAGATGAAAATGGTGATTTAAAAGTATCCGATTTCGGGTTATCTTCGTTACCGGAACATTCACGAAACGATGACGGGTTGTTACACACCCAGTGTGGAACTCCGGCGTATGTTGCGCCGGAAGTTCTCCGACGAAAAGGGTATGATGGTGCGAAAGCGGATATTTGGTCTTGTGGGGTGATTTTGTATGTTTTGTTAGCTGGGTTTCTTCCTTTTCAAGATGAGAATGTTATGAATATGTATAAGAAGATATTCAAAGCTGAGTACGAGTATCCGCCTTGGTTTTCTGCGGATGCGCGGCGGTTAATTTCGAAAATATTAATTGTGGATCCGTCGCAACGGATCACAATCCCGGCGATCATGCGATCGCCGTGGTTTTTAAAAGGGTTCCAGCGTCCACTCGCTTTTTCGATCAAGGAAACCGATGATTGTGGGGTTGAAGCAGAAATTACAAAAACAAAATCTGTATCGGAATCAGAATCAGCGCCGCCTTTCTACAACGCTTTCGAGTTCATTTCCTCGATGTCGTCGGGTTTTGATTTGTCGAATATGTTTGAGAGTAAGCGGAAACCGGGCTCGTTGTTTACGTCGAAGTACTCGGCTTCGTCTATTCTTAACAAGCTCGAATCGGCTGCGAAGAAGTTAAACTTTAAGATGTTGAAATCGAAACAGAATGATTATAAAGTGAAGATGCAGGGGATGTCCGAGGGGCGAAAAGGGAAGTTGTCGGTGGCGGTGGAGGTGTCTGAGGTGGCGCCGGAGGTGACGGTTGTAGAGTTTTCGAAGTCCGCCGGCGATTCGCTCGAGTACAAGAAGTTCTGTGAGGATGATGTTAGACCAGCCTTGAAAGATATAGTGTGGAAGTGGCAAGGTGAAGATAACATTTGTAACTAAATTTTGAGGTTTTGATAGTTGTTGTGGAGTCTCCCTATGTATAAAAACTTTTGTATTTGAAGTAAAATTTAATTTTTGTAGCACCACAAACACAATGTTTTCGGATTTAATTACAGTTAGTAAGTTAGCAGATTCATTTATAAAAAAAAAAAAAAGTTTATACAAAATGTGTAAAACCTTACAATATTTTTAGCATCACAGCTCAGAGTATCATTGAAAATTTGTAACAAGTAACATAGTTTTGGTAATTATTTTGATCAGTTATTGTTTTTTCTCAATGCTTTTTATTTTTTTTATCTTTTTACTAATAGTCTATTTTGAGCATCCTTGTCATCAGTCAATGTGGCTCAAGAGTCAAGAAGACAAAGGTTGGTTCAATTGATTGAAACTCTGTTACTTTGGTGGCTCAATTAGAAAGTCGTATTGTGTCGTGGCTATATTGGTGTTCAAATGTACAGTTTGAAACAGCTTAGGTGCAAGTAGGTTATCATAAAACAAAAACATACCCCATCCCACTTTGTAATGATTCTAGTGTAATAGTGACACGTATAAGACTGACCGGTATGGTGACGGAGGGATGGACGGCGACGGGGGTGGCGGGATGGGGTGACGGAGCGGCGCCGAGAAGAAAGAGGGGGGCCCACATGTTTTGCTCCGTCCTGGACGGCGAAATTCCGACGGAGAGGACGATGACTGGACGGCGACGGGGGGGAGCACGGTGTTCAAACCGGTGACGGACCGGGACGGTAGGGGGACGACCCCCATACCGTGTAGCCTAAGCAAAATAATAGACCAGAGAGAAGGTGGTTGCCATGGTCAAATTGTTAGTTCGAGCAGTGGTGGTTCATCATGCGAGGGGTAAAATTCGTCATTTGGCGTCCACGAGGTCAACATAAGTGTAAGTACTAAAATGGTGTAGTGGTGTGAAGTGTGTGAATAAAAGAAAACCAGCTAATACTCTCTCTCTCTCATATACTTTTACATGTAAGGCTACTCGAAGTGGGGGGACGTTCAGGCTCATCCTTGACCGTCGCCGGCCCTCAACACCATTTCTAGGGGTGCGGTGACGTCGAGATCATCCTCCCCAAGACGTTTATGCCGGGCCTCCCCCTTTCTCACACACACATATACATACAACACACACACACACACACACACATATATATATATATATATATATATATAGAGAGAGAGAGATAGAGGAAGGTTAACGTACATTACGGCTTAACGTACATCACGTACGCGACCAAAATACGCACGTTCATTTGAAAATCACGCATGTTATAAACTCAAAAAACCAGCATGCGTGATTATCTCATATAACATGCGTGATTATTTCAAAATTTTCAGACCGCCTGGGTTTGATCAATTACGTCCAATTTGTTTCAAATTTCTTTTCGTTTCACCTCAAATAGGCTATTGTTCGGTCAATTTCATCGAATTGGGTTCGAATTCATCGTTGATTTTGAAAAGTTTCATAAAAAAATCGACCCTCGAATTCAAACCGCAGAACAGAGCATGAAGAAAACATGACCAAGCTTTGATTCAGACCGTAGAACAGAAGATGCATGAACATGACCAAGCTTTGATTCGATTAGAGTCAGATGGCAGTAACAGTGGTTTCAGATCGTAGAACAGGGGATGAGATTTTTGAACTAGGAGGTAGGGTATGCGTGATAACGTGCATGATTATTTGTTTCAACATGCGTGATTAGGTTTTGTTGAGTTTATAACGTGCGTGATTTTCAACATAACATGCGTAATTTGGTCGCGTACGTGATGTACATTAAGCCGTAATGTACATTACACTTTATATATATATATATATATATATCCATCCTCCATTTCCCTTGGTCCATCCTTGGAGGGGCATCCTCCTTGGATGTTGATGTGGCGCTGACGTGGAGGGGCATCCTCCAAAGACTTGCCTCCTCCGACACCAAGTAGCCTAAAGGGTGTGGTGTACCCCATGTGGTTAAATGTGAAATGAGATTTCAGGATACCACTATGCATGGTCTTATGAGAAGCGACACCGCTATATACACACCTTAACACCAGTAGTAATTAAAGGTGTTGAGCAGAATAAAGCAACGGAGCATCATGATACACTCCAACTCCTTCAGGTGTTGTTTTTACCTCATCCCCCGTGAACCCCCGAATCGTTTCAATCGATCTCAAAGATAGATTTCCAAGTGATGACGGAGCGATTTTCTGTGGTTCTACGAATTAGAACAATTTGAAAGTTGGTCAACTTGATCTAAATATGAATTTGAAAAATAGACAGCTTCATGCTACTATTAGTTTTACCATTCAGATCCATTTGTTAATCTAAACCATAAAAATAAGTATGTCATTTTGTATCAAGAAAGTTGAATATAAAAGTACTTAAATTATCTCATTTCTTTAATTTTTGTTAAAATGTTGGATTTTTAGTGGTGTTTGATTCATTTAAAATCATTTTCTGCTGTTTGATGGCGTTATGGGCCATGGAGCCCCCGTCTTGTCCACTTGTTTATTATTATATCAATATATAAACTTTTTATTTCCTATTCAATCATCATATTTTAAAGTCTTGAGTTCTTTTCAGGGTAACAGACGTTTATGTAACATGGGTTGTTCACGTGGGCTGACAATGACAAGTACACCAAACTCGTATGTAATCCAGCCGAGTTCGAGCTGAAGTTAGTTAGCTCATATAAAAACTCGAGTTAATTTGGCTCGTTAGCTAGTCAGACTCGAGTAACTCACTCGTTGACCGGTATAAATCAATTCTTTATATGTATATTGGTATTTTTGTATTGTATTATTTGAGCCTTGTACAATTTGAAATTCTTGCTAATTGAAAAAAAAAAGAAAAAAAAGAAGGATACAAAATTAAGAAAGATGTCCAACCCGTTGAGCCATTGGTTGGAGATGAGCCAAATATAAGCTTAGTTTATGACTACATTAAAAAAAACATACACACACAATTCTCCCTAACTCGGCTAGTCTTACTACAAACTCAAGTTGGAGCCGATGTTAGCTCAAGTCAATAGCTTGATTTACAGCTATTGCACAAGTCACCTCATCTTGAGTCTTGACCAATCTCATATTATTGCAACTAGCTTTGAACTCTCAAATTGAGTAGGTCAACTTTTGTATACTTAAACTAGACAAGTTAAAACGGACAACTATTATAAACCATGTTAACTTAAAAAGGGTCCAAGTGGTTTAGCACATTCCATAACCGATGTATGTTTCTACCACCTACTTGTTATTGCCGGCACAACCCCGACGACACCTCTACCATCGATTCTATCCCTCTTATAAGAATATACTCGTTTAACCCATTTTGCTACTTTTTTCTTCAACCCATTACAACTTGACTCTATTTTGGTTATAACCTGTTTTGACCGAAACCAAATTGATAATTCTTTTTTGAAATGACATGTTTTAATTTGATCTCATTTAGTTTAGACTCTGTATTAACCCTAACCCGAACTTGTATTAACCCATCAAACCGCACTTGCCCAACATTGAGTATGACCACTTGTCTCGGCACCAATTCACGACTTTAACTCCACATTTATCCCAGTTAGGGTGGTGGGAGTCGTCTTGTTTTTCTCGGATGCCACAACAGCTTTTATATCATTTTCCCCCGATTGTAAGGAGTCCTCCCAATTTTCGTCGTTTTCACATTTAACATTTAATTTAAACAAAAATAAAATATATAAAAACATACATATGTGTGTATATATTGTAAAATAAGGCCTTGATTTCATTCCAATAAAATACGTACATATATAATACAATGAAAGGAGTGAAACTAGGACCAACAAAGGAAACAGGATATCCTAAAAATGTTCACAATATCTACAAAATACATACCAATAATATTTATGAAATATTATCGGTTAACATGCCTTCACAATATCTACAAAATACATACCAATAATATTTATGAAATATTATCAAAGGCACAAACTGGATCGAAATTGTTGAAAAAGATGCTTCGGAAGACCTTTGGTAGAAATGTCAGCATATTGACAATCGGCAGGAACGTGTAAAACTTTGACAGCGCCAAGTCGGACCTTTTCTCGAACAAAGTGAATATTTATCTCAATATGTTTCGTTCGTTGGTGTTAACCGATAATATTTCATAAATATTATTGGTTAACGTATATATGTGTATGTGTTGTGTGTCTATATACACATGATGTTTGTATATATGTGTTGTGTGTGTATATGTATATATGGTGCCCGATGAAAAGTGAGAAGTCACCGTCATTAGAGAGACATTAAGATTCACTATTGCAGAAGGCCACAAGCTTATCCGTTCGTGGGTCTCTTCGGTAACGGTCTTCTTGCTCGTTGTTGGGATTGTTTGCTAAAGTTTGCCAAAACGGATGGTTGGGATCCCACGCGTTTTGGTTGTTGGGAAACATTGTGTGAATATGAAAAAAATTGTAAAGATTTTAGATAAAAAAAAAGAAGAATAAGAGATGAAAATTAGAGAAAAGGGGTAAGGAATTTATAGGTAAAATATAAAATATAAACTTAATTTTTTTTAAAATGACCGTTGCCCAACGTATTTTTGACGAAATGCCTCGATCAAGCGAATTTCGGGCCGTTAGCGTGCTCGCGGACAAGGGGTAGCGCCCCCTTGGTAACGTGCAAGGGGTGGGGGAGGGCGCCAAGGGCCGCTGTTTTCGTTGAGTTGGCGGGGTGGCGCGAGGCGACTGTTAGATATTATGTCCGGTTCGATAAGTCAACGCTGTCACACCCCAACCGATGGCGGAATCATCGGGGCATGGCACTGAGCGAAACAGATTGTCCAGAAGTTTCCATAACAATTATCATCACCATTCAATTAAATAACATGTCCCATACCATGTCTCAAACAGTAAACAAATTATTACAGATAAAACTAGGCAAATAATTTTGTTCCGACAACTCAGATTTAAATAGAGCAATTGTTTATCTGCTTCTAGAGACCCTTGATTCATTTATTACAGACAACTATTTGTTGGGCTCTAAGCTTTATTCTAGCCTCAACTTTCTACCACATGTGCATCCTAAGCACCTGTCACATACGTTAAAATAAAGTCAATACATAAAATGTAAAGGTGAGCATACAAGTTTGATAATAGTATATAAAGTTCGAATTTCGTTTACGCATAACCAGCACGTACACATAGTGAAATGAAGCACGTTAGTTATCGACATAGATCCATCGATACCAATGACTGCGGGTTGACTGCCCGAGGCAGTTCGCAATACATGATTACCACCGTAATCCATGCAAGTAATTGTCCTTAACAACCCCCGTATGAACGGGTGCTGAGTCCAAACTATAGTACTATCGTTGCTAAGGCAGGTAGACAACATTCCATGTGTAAACATAACAAACAAGCATTCATAAGCCACGTATAACATGCATTAACGGTTAGCGTTCAAATAGTATTGAGTAGTGTGTTTGATGTGATTTGAATAGTTGTAACGTATGTAACACCCAAAAGTGCATAAAGCAAAAAGGGATCGAGTATACTCACAGCGATTGATGGATTGAAGGGAGCGCTTAGCGAGTAAGGTTAGCCTGAATAGTTCGATAGCATAACGATAAGTGACGCGTAAAACGATACAAAGTGTGAATGGGTCGGATAGTAGTTCGGTCGGATGGTAATTCGATCGGACAGCAATCTGTGCGGATGGTAGTCCGGTCGGATGACTATTCGGACAGCAATCCGTGCGGATGGCTTGTCCTTTGAAGTTTTCGTTGTAGCATTTTGAAAACATTGAAGTATCTCTATCCTTCAAGTCGGTCGATCGGACGGTTAGTCATGCGGATGGCAATCCGTTCGGATGGTCATCCGGTCGGACGGTAGTCCGGTCGGACGGCGACCTTAGTGATGAGGTTACTTAGTGGGATCAGTTCATAACGGAAGAGTCACTCGGTCGGATGACGGGGTGGCAACCCTGTTAATGAACATGTTGAAAATTGTTTAAGTCTTTAAAGTCCTAGTATCTCATGATCCAAAGAGTAATCCGGTCGGATGGTAGTCCGAAGGGATGGCAATTCGTTCGATACTCAAACTTCAGATAAAGTTGATGAGGTGTGGGACCCAAGGTGTTATCCGTTCGGATGGCAATCCGTTCGGGTGGCTTATCCGGTCGGACAGCATTCCGTTCCGGTTGTTCTGTTCGTCATACACTTGGTCGTTTTGATTGTTTGTCATTTTATCGAGACGTGTTGACAACGTGTTAATCAATAGAACTCCATTTTGACCCGCGTGACCAAACTGACTAGGAATCACCCTTGTTCGGCCGGTTATCGGCTCAAGACGGTTGTTCTTGTTTAACCCGAAATCGGTGGTCTCGTGAGTAGAATCCAGATCTTGAACTAGCACAACACTAAGAATGAGCGGGAGACTAGAACAAGACCCGATTCCATCGGTTTTTAGTGCATTGAGTGTAAAAGAGTTGAAAGAAAGTTAGAAACCATCTTTCAATCCTTTTTCACCATGTTTATGTTGAGATCTAGTAGAGATCTTTGTGTATTTGTGTGGAAATCGGTTAGATCTAGGTTGTTCTTGGTGGATTGAAGTCAAAACATGAAGTTCTTCAAGAACACATGATGACGTCATCTTAGAACACCCGAAATCTAGTGATTTCACGGTTAAAAGTTAAGATCTAAAAGATAGAAAGGTGTAGGAGTGCGTGTAGATCAAGAAAGTACAAGGTTTAGGATGAAATCTTACCGGGATTGAGAGAAATCGAAGAAAAGGTGAGCTGAGCGTGCTGGTCGAACAGAGGTTTCCAAAAGTAGAAAGTTTGAGAGTGACATGGGTATTTATAGGATTCCAAAAGGGGAAAGTGTTGTCCGGTCGGATGGCACACCGCCCGGATGACTGTCCGGTCGGGTGGCATCTCGGTCGGATGGCACCTGACTCATTGGCCAAACGGCTATCCGGTCGGATGGCTATCCGGCCGGATGGCACTTGGTTCGAGTGTTTGACGCGACGATTTTTGACGTTTCGATTTCGATTGCGATCGATGCGAATGCGGTAGAGTTTCCTATTCAAATTACTTTTAATCCCAACCACTCATATCTCGCACTATCCCTTCTCTACTAATTATCATAGTTCGATTGTGATTCGAGTTCGATGTCGATTGAGTTCAATTGCGTTTCGATTGATTACCACACATAACAAAATTTAATAATGCACAAGTAACACATAAGGCACACACACACACATATAACAATATTCCAAATGCGTATTTCGAGTTGCGATTTGATTCGATGTCGATTTGATTAGCATAGTTTGATTATCGTTTCGTTAACTTTATCGCATTGTTACTTCCTATAGTTCACAGTCGTAGGTCGATTGAATAGCGATTAACACACGTCGATTATTGTAATTATAAACACTTACTCCACATAATAGCTAAAATAAAAGAAATCTATTACAAGTCAAGTTGCGCGAAATCGGTCGTTGACTTGGACCTTGACTTTGACTTCTTGAAAACACGGGGTGTTACAAACGCTGCCGACCGGGTCTTGACCCGTAAGAGTTACACCTTGGGCAACGAACTAAAATCCACTTAACCTGTTTAACTGGTAATTACGAACAACATACGAGACAGATCATAATTATATTTATGATCAAAAACGGATATTAACTGAGAGACGGGTACATGGACCGGGTGACACGGGTATACTCACCCATTGCTACTTGTCGCGCACCAAACCTTTGGCCAATTACAACACATGCATTTTTGCATGGGTGCCACTTGGCTTGCATGCAAGAAGGTTCATGTCTTTGAAGTTGTGGGTCTTGCATTTTAAAAAGGGTTGTTAGATGAACAAATGAGTTAGTTGTTACAACACAAAAAATGCTCTCAACAACACCCACATACACAACCGGCCACTAAGCCAACCGCGCGGACCGCCGTCACCGCTCCGCCTCCGCCTTCCCGCCGCTGGCAGCTGCCACCTGCCGCTGCTGTCGCCGCCGGCTGCCGCCTCCTCCTTCGTCGGGTTTCGTTGGTTCGTTCACTAGCATTTATTCGTTGAACCTCGGTGTCTTGACCGGTTAGTCATTAACCGAGGTATGTCTTTCTCATCGGTAGTTAAATATATTTCACTGTGCTCGTATTTGCATATAACCGGATCCTGTCGGGTTTCGTTTTTGTTGATCATTAGTTTATATTTCCGCTGCGTTTTATTAATTAACTCGCTTAATTAATTAACTATTTTTTATTGAACCGGGATTTTTTATAAATAAAAATTATGACCGATCACCTCGGAAACCCAACAGTGGTATCAGAGCCTTGGTTACAACATACGAGTCGGTACCGGCCTTTTAACCGGAATTAGAACACAAACTTTATTTATTTAAAGTTTCTGATCTAAGTATTTTTTAGGGTATTTTATTTTTGGTCAATATTTTATTTGTTTTGCTTGACCAAAACATTGCCCGATTTATTTTGTGATTGTTGTGCGATGTGTAAATCCGGCCCGATCTTTTTTTGTAGTTGTATATTTTATTCGGTTTTGTAATTATTATTTTTGGCCACCGAGATGGTTCAAAGTTGTAATAGATTAGTTTATGGTTTTGGCCCGTCTTGTGGTTCAAAGTTGTAATAGATAGGCCTTTTGTCTTTGTTGTATTTACTTGTTAAATATTGTTGATACGAAGACCCGAAGCAAGACCGAATGCCAAGAGGAGTCTTGGAGTTAGTGGGAGATGCTCAAGACAACAAGATGCACTCAAGTCCATCCTTGTGGTTGTTTGTGTGTTGTGACCCCGTGACCCATTTGATCTTGCTATTAGGCTCTAGCAAGATCGAACAATTTTGGCCATATGGATTTACATATTTATCTTGCTATTGTGGTTGCTTTTATTTTATAAATTGTTATAACGTAACCAACCTAAATACCAACATGATTTTAAAATGAGTTTTAAAATATTAAAAACAATCACATTAAAACAAGTTCTAAATTGTTTTTACAGCTTGTTAAAGTTTTTGTTATAAAACAAAGGTTGTTTTTGAAACAAATAATAACCAATTAAGTTTTGCAAATTAAACTAGTTTTTATTTTCCAAAACTGGGCTGCCACGTGGCGTACAAGTGTCGAAGCTACGTGTCAACTCAGCAAGGCTACGGCCTAGTTTACAAGCCGTCGTGGGCCGCGTAGCCCTTGGCTACGTCTTTCGCCGGCCGCGAGGGAAGTCGAAAGGTCGCCTATAAATAGAGGCCTTCAGTCTTCAGTCGAACTTGCTCATTTCTCACTTTCTCTCTCGAATTTCTATATAGATAAAGCTATTCTCGGGCATAATACCCCCCTAATTAACAAAGTTCTGCCCCGTTGTAAGTATCATAACCCCGGTTACGTATTAGATACGCCGCCCGATTGATCCAGGGTTCCATAACGGCTGTTGTGGTTCTGCCCGACGTAGTCGTTGGAATGCCGTCTCGGGGATGGTATTACTAATGTAAATATTGGGTTATTATACTAACGCGTGTACATTTGTGTATTTAATAGATAATCAACAGGAAATCCTTAAAGGAAACCCTAAAACAGCAATGTGAGTAATCTCCTTTTTGTTAACTGTTTTTACAAAACCTCACATGATTAATAATATATTAAACAGTGATTGAGTATTTGTATTCTACAATTATCGTCAGTATGTTGGGGTTTTGTATACAAAATTTGTTACTACCTTGCGAGGAGTAAAAGTGACCACAAGTCGGGTTGACAGTACCGTGGGTGGTAATTAAAGTAGATGGAAACAAATGTAATTGTGCGACCGCCCCCAATACTGTACAATGGTTTTACTTAATTTGATTAAACTGAGATTCACTCACCAGTATTTTCCACTAACAAAATGTTTTTAAACGCGTTTCAGGTAACAAAATGTGAAAGCCAAATAGAAGCCAGCTGAACAACACTGAAGGCTTGGAAAAGTGGCAATAAAGTTACCTAAAATAAAGAGATGTTTTATGTTAAGCAAAATATTTAATTGTCATAAGTTAGAGGGTTATTATTGTAACTAGTAGAATGTATATAAACCTCTTTGTATTCAATATTGAAATTATGAATGAAATTATGAGTTGATATGGTATCAGAGCCTATCAACTTGTAAACCCTAAACAACCCTAAATCGCCGCCATCGGTACCTACCCCTCCTATTTCCGAACCTGTCCAAACCGCCCCTATTCCACAGACCACCACCACCCAACCTACTCCCTCTCCTTCGCAACCATCCACGCCCCGTTACCGACCTCCTCACCTTCGGCCACATCCTAAACCCCGAAATTTTGCTGATCCTTCAGCCAATATCGCCACTACCTCTACTGTTCCTTCTGAACCGACTTCCTTTAATGTTGCCAACGAATCCGCGGAGTGGCGTCAAGCCATGGCAGCCGAGTTGCACTCACTACACAGAAACGGAACATGGTCGTTAGTTCCTTCGGTTCCAAATTCTAATGTTATTGATTGCAAGTGGGTTTACAGGTTGAAAACTGATCAGCATGGGAACCTGACTAGACACAAGGCTCGATTGGTAGCAAAGGGTTTTTTACAGCAGTCTAGCATTGATTATCATGAGACGTTCATCCCCGTGGTCAAACCAGCCACCATCCGCATGGTTCTTTCTCTTGCCGTCTCTAACAATTGGTCTCTCAAACAACTTGATGTGCAAAATGCGTTTTTACACGGTGATCTACATGAAACGGTTTACATGCGTCAACCACCGGGCTTCGAGGATCCTAAACATCCTCATCATGTTTGCAAGTTGCACAAATCCATTTATGGCTTAAAACAGTCGCCCAGGGCATGGTTCACCAAACTCTCAAACGTCTTACAGCATCTTGGTTTTCATGGTTCCAAAACTGATCCATCATTATTTATCCTTAACCATTTGGGTACACAGGTTTATCTACTTGTTTACGTGGACGACATCATCATTACGGGCAATGATCCCAACACAGTTAATCGCATCATTTCCTCACTTGGTCAGCAGGTGTCTCTCACTGATATGGGTCGTCTTACTTACTTTCTTGGTATTGAAGTTCTTCACACCTCTTCGGGTCTTATCCTATCTCAACGGAAGTATATTCAGGAACTTATTGATCGAGCCGGGTTAAAAGATTCGAAACTGCTTGCAACACCTACAAATGCCAAAGCAGATACGATAACCAAGGATGACCCACTTATGCCCAATCCTACAAGATATCGTCATTGTGTTGGAGCACTTCAGTATGCTACTTTATCTCGGCCCGACATTGCCTACGCTGTCAACAGGGTATGTCAGTTCATGCATGAACCTCACGAATCCCATTGGACGGTTGTCAAACGTATAATTCTCTATCTCAAGGGAACATCTCAACTGGGCCTTCGTTTTACATCGAACTCAACGTCTACTTTACATGCCTTTGCTGATTCACATTGGGGTGAGCGGTTGGTTCCTATTACAGCATATTCGGATTCCGATTGGGCTGGTTACCCAGTCGACCGTCGATCCACGGGGGGCTATGCTATCTTCTTGGGTTCAAACTTAGTATCATGGTCAGCTCGTAAGCAGAAAACTGTCTCTAGGTCGTCCACTGAATCTGAATACAAGGCTATTGCTGATACGGTTGCTGAACTAATCTGGCTAAAGTCTCTTCTACAAGAACTGGGAGTTAAGTTGAACAAACCCACTCTTTGGTGTGATAATCTTGGAGCTACGTATCTTTCAGCAAACCCAGTGTTTCATGCTAGAACTAAACATGTGGAGGTAGATTTTCATTTTGTTCGTGAGCAAGTCAGTCAAGGAAATCTGAAGGTTCAATTTATTAAAACAGATGATCAAATTTCCGACATCTTCACGAAGCCGTTATCAACTCAAAGATTTGAATTTTTAAGATCCATGTTGCAGGTCGTTACCCGCCCTCAACTTGCGGGGGAATGTTAAGCAAAATATTTAATTGTCATAAGTTAGAGGGTTATTATTGTAACTAGTAGAATATATATAAACCTCTTTGTATTCAATATTGAAATTATGAATGAAATTATGAGTTGATATTTTATTTAAATAAAATAGGGTTTATCCCTATAAAAATGTGTGTACTTAAAACTTGGGATTATTCCCACGTGTTTAATATTATGAAAGTATGGTATTTTACTCTGATAAATTATTTCCTAACTACGATCCTGATGTAATTTCCGCTGCCAAAATGATAAACACCTAGATACCACTGAAACTGGCCGCGGTCGCCCGTTCCCGGGTTGTTAGGGGATGGGGGTTGCGACAGAAGGTGGTATCAGAGCTAAGCCACTGATTCAGCCACAAAATTGTTCTGCTGACACCAAGATATTGTTCAAATTGTGAGGAAATTTATTACGGAAATACGTGCATATCTGTATTTTATTATTGTGTGTTATTTGACTATTTGTTAGTTTACAGTATGAGCGATCAAGGACCCTCCGACGCCTATCCTCAGTTGTCCGGATCACCTAGGAGCGAAGGCACCTCTTCACAGCCTGCCCTCTCAGGGTATTCAGCTGACAATGAAGATGGGATATTCGTGTTTAAGTAGGGGTGTAAACAAGCCCAGAGGCTCGAGAGCTACTCGTGATCGGCTCGGTTAAAAGCTCGAACGAGCCGAGCCTTAACGAGCCCGAGCTCGAGCCTGAAATACAAAGCTTGTTTAGGCTCGCGAGCCTAAACGAGCCCATACAAAATTTTAATTTTTTTATATATAATATATTAATAATGATGGTAACATTGATGAGCCGAGCTCGAGCCGAGCTTTGGCTTGTTTAAGCGATGTTGAAGTGAGCTCGAGCCGAGCTTTTAGCTCGTTTAAGGTTGTTCTCAAAATAGTTCGAGACGAGTCGAGCCGAGCTCGAGCTCAAAGAAGTAGGCTCGAACCGAGCCGAGCTCGAGCTTTAAAAAAACCTAACGAGCCGAGCTCGAGCCTGGTCGAGCTCGGGCTCGGCCCGGCTCGTTTACACCCCTATGTTTAAGGCTCAGTCTGAAGAGCCATTCCCTCCTAAAAAGAGAGGATGGTTCAGTAGGGGAGCACATGAGCGTAGGAAGATAATGAAAAAGTTACAACAACAGCAAGTGTTAGCAGCCGCTAAAAGAGAAACAAATGCCCACACCCAAGACATGCTCAATAGGAGTTTAGCAAACTTCCATATCTTAGCAACCACAGCTGCCGACCCAACTTGGACCAACTCATAGCCTCTCAACCATTACCCTTGTTTCCCACACAGCCAATGAAGATTGAAAACAACCCAGAAAACCAAATCCAAATGCATGATTTTAACCCCCGAAGAGATACCTAGGATACCAACACCCAATCCCTTAGACCCAGACTACGACCCGTGGTTCGATGATCATAGGGATTATGTGCAACGCTACCACCTAACAGACGAACCCAAGCCAAACCTAGCAGTTTACCCAGGTCTGGACCCTCTATATCCCTACTATGATAATGATGAATACATTAGGGAAATCCTAGAGAATCCATACCCCTAGGAAGAACCCATGCCACAGTACCCAGATCCAGTACCAGCACCTGCACCCCCAATGAGTGCAGAAAATGTGCACGAGCTCTGAACTTTCGGAGAGGAGATTTTAGAAAGTAGCGAGAGGATGAGACAGGTTGGAGAACAACTCGTCTAGAAGTACGACGAGCGTAATATGGAGTTCTGGATGAACCCATATCCATGATAGTGATAGTAATAATAAAATATATATAATATGTGTGTATGAAAAAAATATAATATAAAATATATATGTGTAATAATAACAATAATATATGTTGTAGTATAGACCACCTCGTGGTTAGTGATGCATAGTAGTATTGTAATTTTAAATTCCAGTATCGGTTTGTATTAGATGCATACTATAAGAAAAAGTAAGTCGCAATGTTCGACGTTTTTTATCAATATGCGTGTTATGTGAATATTTGCATTAAATATTATTTTGTGAACCAGGAAAACTAGAATAATGATAAACAGAGTAACAATAACCCGGATAATGATAACCCGAACAACAACAATAATGGAAACCAAGTGAATAACAGTGTCATCCAACACATAGTGGCACAAGGAATACTAGATGCGATGCCATATATTATCAAAACGGTTAAGGAAGCAGATAATAAAAGTAAACGTGATAGTAAACGACCCACTGAACCTGAACACAACGTAAACAATGGACCCATACTTCAAGCGCCCATTCCCAAAAGAAGAAGAACCATGTCTTATGGTTGTTCTTATAAAGAATTCTGGTCTTGTAAACCAATGGAATTCTCGGGCAATTAAGGGGCCGTTGCATCTCTACGTTGGATAGAAAAGACTGAAGCAGTCTTAAAAATAAGCAAGTGCGCGGAAGAGGATAAGATAATGCTTCCAATCTGTTTAAGAATTCAGCCCTAGAATGGTGGAACACTATCCTCCAGTCTAGGGGAAGTGATAAGGTTTACAATATGGAATGGGAGGAATTTAAAAATATGGTAGAAAGTAAATTCTGCACTCCCAATGAAAAAGAACAGATATCAAATAAGTTCCTAAACCTTAGGATGACTGGAGTAGATAGTAAGGGGTACACTACGTTATTCTTTGAATATGCTAGGATAGTGCCAACCCTTGCATCACCCGAACCGGTATTAATCTCCCATTATATCTGGGGATTAATCAATGAGATAAGGCATGTAGTCAAGGCAGTTAGAGCTCAAACCATAGAAGAAGCTGTAGAATTAGCAAACACCTTGACAGATGAATTAGTACGTACTCGAGAAGAGGATCAGAGGAGAAACCTAGCTCAAAGGCTTACCCGAGAATTTCGTTATGGAACTTCCAACCGTGGGAAGAATGTAGGTTCTACCTCTGCACCTTACTGCAAAGTTTGCAAGAAGAAGCATTCAGGAAAATGCTCCACTTACTACAATTTCTGCAAGATACCAGGACACAAGGAAGAAGATTGCAGGAAGAAGCCTAATAATGGGATGTGCTTCAACTGTGGAAAAAAAGGTCACATCAAGCCGAACTGTCCAAAACTAGCTCCAACCACGAACACCAAGAATACTAAAAATGTTAGGGCATTTGTTCTGACCGCAGAAGAAGCAAAGATGATCCCGGACGTGATCGCCGGTACGTTTTTAGTTAATGATGTTTTTGCTAAAGTATTATTTGACTCTGGTGCGAACCAAAGTTTTATTAATACTTCATTTTGTAAACTTCTCAATCGACCATTAACTAAACTCCCACAAGAATGTCTAGTAGAAACAACAAATGGGGAAACCATTAAGATTTCTGAAATCTTGCAGGGAGAAAGAATATAATTTCTAAATAAAAAATTTATTGCAAACCTTTATCCAATGAATCTGGCAGGATTTGATGTTGTGTTAGGAATGGATTGGTTAATAGCCAATAAGGCCAGTATTTTATGTGATCAAAAGTCAATCCAAGTAAATTCAACAAAAGGTGAAAAGATCACAATTAAAGGAGATAAGCCGTCTAGATCCACAATATTCATCTCTGTGATGAAAACAGCAAGTTATATAAGAAACGGATCATTAGTGTATTTGATTTCCATAATCACTAACACTAAAGGAAAAGAACTAAAAGATATTCCAGTAGTATCCCAGTTTTCAGATGTATTTCCAGAAGAGTTACCAGGACTACCGCCAGACAGGGAAGTTGAATTCAGAATCCACCTGCTACCAGGAACAGCACCAACTGCCAAAGCACCTTACCATTTGGCACCCGCCGAAATGCAGGAACTGAAGAAACAATTAGATGAATTACTAGAGAAGGGATTCATACAGCCAAGCTCATTGCCATGGGGAGCACCGATCCTATTCGTCAAAAAGAAGGACGGATCAATGCGTGTGTGCATTGACTACCGTGAATTGAACAAAGTCACAATTAAGAATCAGTATCCATTGCCGAGAATCGATGATCTGTTCAACCAGTTACAAGGAGCACGATTTTTCTCTAAAATCGATTTACGGTCAGGATATCATCAATTGAAGGTACAGGAAGAGGACATTCCTAAGACCGCTTTCAGGACAAGGTATGACCATTATGAATTTACTGTCATGCCATTTAGCTTAACCAATGCCCCAGCTGCATTTATGGACTTGATGAACCGAATATGTAAGCCGTATTTGGATAAATTCATAATTGTATTTATCGATTATATTCTTATTTACTCTAAAAGTAAAGAGGAGCATGCAAAGCATTTGCACGCACTTCTAAATTTATTGAGAAAAGAAAAGCTTTATGCTAAGTTTTCAAAATGCGAGTTCTGGTTAGAACAGGTACAGTTTCTTGGACATCTAGTCAATCATGAAGGAATTCATGTAGATCCCACCAAGATCAAGGCGATTACCAAATGGAAAACCTCTGAGTCACCAACCGAGGTTAGAAGTTTCTTAGGATTGGTCGGTTATTATAGAAGAATTATTCGAGATTTTTCTAGAATAGCCATTCCCTTAACTAAGCTAACCTGTAAATCTGTTAAGTTTGAATGGGGACCAAAACAAGAAGAAGCCTTTAGAATTTTTAAGCAAAGATTAACCCATGCACCCATACTAGCGTTACCAGAAGGAACTGAAGACTTTGTAGTCTATTGTGACGCTTCTAAGCTAGGTTATGGATGTGTGTTAATGCAACGTCAAAAGGTGTCACAGCCCCCGACCCCACCCGACCCCACCCTGGGAGCGGGAGTCGTGAACCCGTCAGATGGTATCGGTGTTTATTAATTACGCAGCGGAAAAATTTTTCATCAGGATCGTAGTTAGGAAATAATTTCAGAGTTTGTAAAACACCAAACTTTTAATATTAAACAAATGGGCTAAAACCCAGATTTCATTTAATTGTTTTTATAAGGGTAAACCCAAATAAATAAAACATAATTTTCTTCTTTTATTCAGGTATTTATAGCCACTTTATTTAAGTCTTCAGTGCTCCATAGATGGCTTATATTATCTTTACAGCAAATTACCTGAAACACGTTTGGAAAACATTTTATCAGTAATAAATACTGGCGAGTTCATTCCATTTTATAAAAATATATTGTTATACTTTACAGCATTAAAGGTTTTTATATTTGTTTATATTTACCCAACTCAATCAGTATTTGTCACATGGTGGCAGTTCCGATGTGACAGTGGTCATATCACTCATTGGCTCACTTTCGTCCAATAGTGAATTTATCAAGTAATAAATATATAGTATATCTTACTATTATCTTGGTCACTAGGTGATTCCTATGATGGTGGTCAAATCACTGTTGATCATTCTTTCAACTAGTGACTCGGGTCATATTGCTGTTGATCATTCTCTCAACTAGTAATTGTGGTCATATCACTGTTGATCATTCTTTCAACTAGTGACTCGGGATATATTACTATTGATCATTCTCTCAACTAGTAATTGTGGTCATATCACTGTTGATCATTCTTTCAACTAGTGACTCGGGTCATATTACTGTTGATCATTATCTCAACTAGTAATTGTGGTCATATCACTGTTGATCATTCTTTCAACTAGTGACTCTGGTCATAACACTGTTGATCATTCTCTCAACTAGTGCCTTCGGTCATGTCATTGTTGATCATTCTCTCAACTAGTGACTCTAGACTTAGTAGTGTCCCGTGACATTACTTTGTCAATTATATTTTCTATGACACAAAACCACTTAGCCCAGAAAATGAAATATATATCATTTTCTATCAAACTAATAGCTATAACTTATCAAATATAATATATTAATTAAATAATTGTAATATTATTATTTAATATATTAACGTGACTAAGACTAAAATATAATCTTAGTATAGTAGAATATATTATTTTTGACTATTTTATTATGGTATACATTTATGGACGAAACATTATTTTATAATGTAAATAGTAATTTAGGGTTATTAAATATATTTTCTTTAATATATATTTTAATAATGATTAATAAAGCTCTATTTTATGTACACACCATTTAGATTTATTTCGATCATACATTAAATTTATTAATGATTTAATGTTAAAATAATATTAGTTATAGGCTATGGCTACTGGAGCACAATTCCCCCTGTGATTGTGGTCATACTACTATTGGCTAATTTTTTGGCCAATAGTAACTAGGGTCAAGTAATGTATAAAACCTCCCATACCGGCAGTTATTATAGAATATAAAAATTTAATCAATGTAAGTATAACTGGTAAACATTTAGGATTTTGAAAAGCATTTTTAAATATAATTGTATCACAAAAAGGTGATAAAACTGTGAGAAAAGAGAATGGACTCACTTTGTAACTTTAGGGTTCAACTAGAAAGCCTCCTGGTAGAATCTTGGGTATAACTTCTGATCTATTTTAAATATATATATATATATATATATATATATATATATATTTGCACTCGTGTTAAGTATAGTAACCCTAATTCAACCTTATCCCTATGTCACGAGACAGAACCCAAACGAACTTAGTCGGGCAGAGCCTTGACATGCGTTATGGGGCTCTAGATCAATCGGAAAGGGTATCGGTGATCGGGAGTTAAAACATTTAAAACGGGGCATGGCTTTATTATTATAGAGTAAATAATAAAAAAAATAAGAATATATATATAGTGAGAGTAGCGAGATAGAGAAAGAAAAAAAAAAGATATGAGAATGGAAAGCTCAAAATTCTATACTTATAGTGAAACAATTACTTGGAGAAGATGTTCACTTGATGCCTATTTGATCAAATCCTTCCACGTATCAATTTAATTCAATTCAGTGTCCACCCATGTATTTTTTATTTTTTTTAGTAAATATCTTATGTTCACTACACAAGACACGTACACAACATCAAATCTCAAAATTCTATTTTTGTTTTCTTTTGTAGGACACACGTCCACTTCCAATTTTTTTCAAATATTTTAATTGTTATTATTATTTTATTATTTATATATTATAATTAATTCATCTGCTTCACTCATTTGGCGTTTATAACTTAAAATATGACGTTTTATAAAACAATGAATATGTCATTAGAATGAGGATAATCTTATCTACATTTTGAACCAAGTTTCATTAAAAACAGAGTATGTTCAAATATAATGTATTTTTATAATTTAATTATTAAACGGTTCATGTGCCCGTCTAGGTACTTCATATTTCTAACAGTCAACTTACCCATAATCTACCCGTTTAATAATATAACTTTTATATACTTTATTTTAATATAGAAAATAGAAATGTCACACATATACAAGCCAATTAATTAGTATAACATTCCAACCAATTATATATAAAATAGTTTTTGAAACTATATGGGTCGAAAAAATAAAACTAGTTACTAGTGGTTAATAAATTTGAACAACCTATAACTCTTATATGATAAAAATAGAAACGTTACATCCTCCCCACCTTGTTTTAAATCTCGTCCTGGAGATTTGGGCTACGATGTCTTCTTAAAGTTATGTCTTAATCGATAAGAACAATACTAAGGTAAATGGTACAGAATCAAGACATCAAATTTTGTGAATATGAGTTGTACAATAAATAGGACTTAATAGTTCAACTAAATTAGTTCAAGAAATCGATGCTAAACGAATGAGATGAAATGATATAATTTCCAAGGTGACTAGGTTCAAGTAAAAAGAGATATATGATCAATAGATATCTAAATTGAATCTTTACAAGTTGTGAATGACTTTTAGAATCAAATAGAATTCACTGTCAAAAGAAAACTTACTTTGATTGTTAACTGAGGAAGACTCAGAATCAACAAGCTCAAATGAAATAAAAGCACGAAAGTGATTGGTCAATTATCGAACTATAACATGAGAAAAATCAATATGTTGACATTTATTGAATTGCAAGGATACACCGAAATACAACAGAGTTTAGTGTATCATTGTCTTAATACATAATTGCATTAAGGCCATTTTCAATGATAAGTCAAACGAAAGACATACGTGGTTTTGAATGATTCGTACGATTATGATTAGCCCAAGCTACAAGTTTATATCGACGCCGCAAGGTGTCGTAATGATTGAAATAGTTCAATAATTACGGTGACCGAACAAATTCACCGCATAATCAACTGAAAGTTTTTAATGAAATAAATTTGGATATTCATTTCGAATAGGATTTTCAATTGATGATGAAAAGACCAAATGAATATTATAGAATTTTTTATCAATGATGAAAGAAACTTTAGAGATACACCGGAATATGATATGAATTTGTGTACTCTTATCTTAACACATAATTGTATTAAGACTGTTTAAGATAATGAACCAACAGAAATTAAGTAAATAAATCCGTATATCAGGTGTGAAAATGAGATTAGCGCAAGCTTCAAATTAAAGAAAACGCCACCACAAGGTGTCGTAACCAATTAAATGATTCAATGAAAGTGAAGACCAAACAATATTATGGTTTTGAATAGATGAAGTACTTGACAGGATGAATTTATTTATAAACTTTTATTTATACTACGGTCGAATAATAACTTAACTGAGAGATCACATATCAGCGATTACTTCTGGAATCATTTCTGCTTCTTGCGTAGTAAGAACGAATGCTCGTGCGTTCTTCTTAGCTCCGTCTGTTGTTCTGGCCTTGTTGTCGGGTGCTTTGGTCAGTTTCGGGCAATATGGTTTGATGTGTCCTGTTTCTCCGCAATTGTAACAAATATTAGTTTTCCTTCTACACTCTTCCTCTATATGCCCGGTCATCTTACAGAAGTCACAGTAGGGCGTTCTCCTAAAACGACATCTTCCTGAATGCTTTTTGTTACAGTTTCTGCAGGTAGGTTGCTCCAATGACGGTTCAGTTCCTTTCTTCTTGAATTCTTGGGAAAATTTCTGGGCTAACTCTTTCTTCTTGTTTTCTTCTCTTGTGCGGATTAGTCCATCTGTCAGGATGTTAGCTAGTTCGACTGTTTCTTCGATAGTCTGTGGTCTAGCGGCCTTGACTATGTCTTGGATTTCGTTCACTAATCCCCAAATATAACGAGAAATTAGTACGGGTTCTGGCGAAGCCAGAGTTGGTACCATTCTTGCGTACTCGAAGAACTTCATCGTATACTCCCGACAATTTACATCTATCATTTTATGATTTAGGAACTCGTTAGCCATTCGTTCCTTTTCATAAGGGGGACAAAATTTCCTTTCTGTCATTTCCTTGAACTTTTCCCAGTTCATGTCATTAGCCATGTCACTTCCTTTTGCCTGAAGAATTGTATTCCACCATTCTAAGGCTTCTTCCTTAAAGAGGTTGGAAGCATACATCACCTTATCTTCTTCGGCACATTTGCTGATCTTCAAAACAACTTCCGTCTTTTCCAACCATCGTAGAGTAGCCATGGCGCCTTCACCTCCAGCGAACTCAGTTGGTTTATAAGCTAGAAATTCTTTGTAGGTACACCCGAGAGTCATCGCCTTCATTTTCTTGGGAAATGGAGTTTTGATAATATCATCATTGCCTCCATTGACACTATGGGTAAAACTATCGTCGCGAGTATGCTTGCTACTCACAATTTTGGTGGGTTCTACGGGGTTTTTAACAGCTTTAATTATTAAAGGTATAGCATTAGCTATTTCTTTGGCTATTATATTTTCTATAGCATTTTTATCCAAATGATTTTCATTATTAGCATGAACTTCTGGATTATGTGATACTTCATTCGACATCTAAATTGCAAACATTTTCAGTTATTAATATCACGGAATAACTAAAACAAAAAAATACTTTCCAGAACTATATATGCAGATATACATATATACATATATTTAAATCTACAAAAATAACACATAGGTTACTTTGTATTAATTTCCTAACTTTATTGTTTCAGTTTAGGTATTGAAAGAACGCCTAATAGCTTAAACCAGTGGCTCTGATACCACCTTCTGTCACAGCCCCCGACCCCACCCTGGGAGCGGGAGCCGTGAACCCGTCAGATAGTATCGGTGTTTATTAATTACGCAGCAGAAAATTTTTTCATCAGGATCGTAGTTAGGAAATAATTTCAGAGTTTGTAAAACACCAAATTTTTAATATTAAACAAATGGGCTAAAACCCAGATTTCATTCAATTGTTTTTATATGGATAAACCCAAATAAATAAAACATAATTTTCTTCTTTTATTCAGGTATTTATAGCCACTTTATTTAAGCCTTCAGTGCTTCATAGCTGGCTTATATTATCTTTACAGCAAATTACCTGAAACACGTTTGGAAAACATTTTATCAGTAACAAATACTGGCGAGTTCATTCCATTTTATAAAAATATATTGTTATACTTTACAGCATTAAAGGTTTTTATATTTGTTTATATTTACCCAACTCAATCAGTATTTGTCACATGGTGGCAGTTCCGATGTGACAGTGGTCATATCACTCATTGACACACTTTCGTCCAATAGTGAATTTATCAAGTAATAGATATATAGTATATCTTACTATTATATTGGTCACTAGGCGATTCCTGTGACGGTGGTCAAATCACTGTTGATCATTCTTTCAACTAGTGACTCGGGTCATATTACTGTTGATCATTCTCTCAACTAGTAATTGTGGTCATATCACTGTTGATCATTCTTTCAACTAGTGACTCGGGTTATATTACTGTTGATCATTCTCTCAACAAGTAATTGTGTTCATATCACTGTTGATCATTCTTTCAATCGGGTCATATTACAGTTGATCATTCTCTCAACTAGTAATTGTGGTCATATCACTGTTGATCATTCTTTCAACTAGTGACTCGGGTCATATTACTGTTGATCATTCTCTCAACTAGTAATTGTGGTCATATCACTGTTGATCATTCTTTCAACTAGTGACTCTGGTCATAACATTGTTGATCATTCTCTCAACTAGTGCCTTCGGTCATGTCACTGTTTATCATTCTCTCAACTAGTGACTCTGGACTTAGTAGTGTCCCGTGATATTACTTTGTCAATTATATTTTCTATGACACAAAACCACTTAGCCCAGAAAATGAAATATATATCATTTTCTATCAAACTAATAGCTATAACTTATCAAATATAATATATTAATTAAATAATTGTAATATTATTATTTAATATATTAACGTGACTAAGACTAAAATATAATCTTAGTATAGTAGAATATATTATTTTTGACTATTTTATTATGGTATACATTTATGGACGAAACATTATTTTATAATGTAAATAGTAATTTAGGGTTATTAAATATATTTTCTATAATATATATTTTAATAATGATTAATAAAGCTCTATTTTATGTACACACCATTTAGATTTATTTCAATCATACATTAAATTTATTAATGATTTAATGTTAAAATAATATTAGTTATAGGCTATGGCTACTGGAGCACAATTCCCCCTGTGATTGTGGTCATGCTACTATTGGCTAACTTTTTGGCCAATAGTAACGAGGGTCAAGTAATGTATAAAACATTCCATACCGGCAGTTATTATAGAATATAAAAATTTAATCAATGTAAGTATAACTGGTAAACATTTAGGATTTTGAAAAGCATTTTTAATTATAATTGTATCACAAAAATGTGATAAAAATGTGAGAAAAGAGAATGGACTCACTTTGTAACTTTAGGGTTCAACTAGAAAGGCTCCTGGTAGAATCTTGGGTATAACTTCTAAGCTATTTTAAATATATATATATATTTTCACTCGTGTTAAGTATAGTAACCCTAATTCAACCTTATCCCTATGTCACGAGACAGGACCCAAACGAACTTAGTCGGGCAGAGCCTTGACATGCGTTATGGGGCTCTAGATCAATTGGAAAGGGTATCGGTGATCGGGAGTTAAAACACTTAAAACGGGGCAGGGCTTTATTATTATTATAGAGTAAATAATAAAAAAATAAGAATATATATATAGTGAGAGTAGCGAGATAGAGAAAGAAAAAAAAAGATCTGAGAATGGAAAGCTCAAAATTCTATACTTATAGTGAAACAATTACTTGGAGAAGACGTTCACTTGATGCCTATTTGATCAAATCCTTCCACGTATCAATTTAATTCAATTCAGTGTCCACCTATGTATTTTTTTTTATAAATATCTTATGTCCACTACACAAGACACGTACACAACATCAAATCTCAAAATTCTATTTTTGTTTTCTTTTGTAGGACACACGTCCACTTCCACTTTTTTTCAAATATTTTAATTTTTTATTATTATTTTATTATTTATAATTAATTCATCTGCTTCACTCATTTGGCGTTTATAACTTAAAATATGACTTTTTATAAAACAATGAATATGTCATTAGAATGAGAATAATCTTATTTACATTTTGAACCAAGTTTCATTAAAAACAGAGTATGTTCAAATATAATGTACTAGTCTAAGTTCCCGTGTGCTACACGGGTGGTTTTACAATAAATTATACTACTGAGAAATGTTGACCTAAACTTTTAAATACCGGTACCGTATCGTACATTTTCGGTACCGGTATCCATATTTGGCGAATTTCGGTACCGATACCGTACTCATCCGTATTTTTATAATTTAATTATTAAACGGTTCATGTGCCCGTCTAGGTACTTCATATTTCTAACAGTCAACTTACCCATAATCTACCCGTTTAATAATATAAATTTTATATACTTTATTTTAATATAGAAAATAGAAATGTCACACATATACAAGCCAATTAATTAGTATAACATTCCAACCAATTATATATAAAATAGTTTTTAAAATTATATGGGTCTAAAAAATAAAACTAGTTACTAGTGGTTAATAAATTTGAACAACCTATAACTCTTATATGATAAAAATAGAAACGTTACAAAAGGTTATAGCTTACGCCTCTAGACAACTTAAGAATCATGAAGAGAATTATTCAACCCATGACCTAGAATTAGGAGCTATAATTTTTTCCCTTCAAATTTGGAGACATTACCTTTACGGTAGTAAGTTTACCATTTTCACCGACCATAAGAGTTTAAGGTATGTCTTCGGACAAAAGGAATTGAATATGAGACAAAGACGCTGGATGGAGATACTTAGTGACTATGATTGTAATATCCAGTACCATGTAGGAAAGGCAAACGTAGTAGCTGATGCTTTAAGTCGAAAGTATTATGAAAAACCAAAAAGAGTACGTTCATTTAAACTAAATTTGCAAGTAGATTTAAATGAACAAATTAGAAAGGCACAAGAATCAGTAATCAAGGATGATACTGAAAAATTAAAAGGAGTAATTTAGGAATTAGAGAAGGAACAGATGGAATTTGGAGATTCCATAAGAAAAGAATGTGGATACCTAAATTAGGAAACCTACGCCACCGTATACTAGAAGAAGCCCATAAGTCTAAATATACGATGTATCTTGGAAGTGATAAGATGTATCAGGATTTAAGAAAGAATTTCTGGTGGATAGGAATGAAAAAGGATATAGCAGCATATGTTGCAAAATGTTTAACCTGTTCACAAGTCAAAGCTGAACATTAGAAACCCTCAGGTTTGTTGCAACAGTTAGAAATGCCAGTTTGGAAATGGGAATTGATAACAATGGATTTTGTTACTAAATTACCCAAAACAAGAAAAGGTAAAGATACAATCTGGGTGATTATAGACAGGCTAACCAAGTCAGCTCATTTCCTACCCATGAAGGAAACTTTCAGTATGGAACAATTAGCTAAATTATATGTAAATGAAATAGTCTCATTACATGGAATTCCTCTATCAATTGTTTCTGACAGAGATAGTCGTTTTACCTATCATTTTTGGGTAAGTTTCCAAAAGGCAATGGGAACCAAGTTGAATCTAAGAACCGCTTATCATCCTCAAACAGACGGACAAAGCGAAAGGACAATTCAAACAATGGAGGACATGCTTGGATCTTGTGTAATTGATTTCGGAGGTAATTGGGACGATCACTTACCATTGATAGAATTTTCTTATAATAATAGTTATCACACAAGTATCAATGCTGCACCATTCGAAGCACTTTATGGACGAAAGTGCTGAACCCCAGTCTGTTGGGCAGAAATTGGAGAAAAGCAACTATCCGGACCTGAGATAGTGCAAGAAACAACAGACAAGATCATTCAAGTCAAGGAACGATTGAAAGCAGCATGAGATCGGCAAAAGAGTTATGCTGATAACATACGAAAGCCATTGGAATTTCAGGTAGGAGACAAAGTGTTATTGAAAGTCTCTCCTTGGAAAGGAGTGGTAAGATTCATCAAAAGAGGAAAGCTAAGCCCCAGGTATGTTGGACATTTTGAGATTATTAGAAGAATAGGACCTGTAGCCTATTAGCTACAACTGCCAGAGGAAATGGTAGGAATACATGATGTATTTCATGTATGTAATCTCAAGAAATGCTTAGCTGATGAATCACTGGTAGTACCTCTTAAGGATATAGAGGTAAATGAACAACTAAAATTTGTAGAAAGACCTCTACAAATTGAAGACAGAAAAGTCAAGAACCTCAAACACAAGAGATTAGTTCTGGTCAAAGTGAAATGAGACTCCAAAAGAGGACCAGAATACACATGGGAGCTTGAATCAGAAATGCAAAGGAAATACCCGCACTTATTCCAGTAGATCTCGAGGACGAGCTCTAAAACAAGGTGGGGAGGATATAACAACCCTCCTAAATATTTTTGACACCCTAATATATTTTAAAATATTCTAATACGTCGTAAAATACACTCCGTATACGAAAACAAGGCCCGAATACCTTTATTTTTATTAAATTTAATTAAAAACCAGGTTTTTAGGTCTGTCCCTGGCCGCGTAAGACCACCCCTGAGTCTACGCGGGGCGCGACCGCTCATCAACGAGGCGCAACCCTGGGCTGCCACATGGCGTACAAGTGTCGAAGCTACGTGTCAACTCAGCAAGGCTACGGCCTAGTCTACAAGCCGTCGAGGGCCGCGTAGCCCTTGGCTACGTCCTTTGCGGGCCGCGAGGGAAGTCGAAAGGTCGCCTATAAATAGAGGCCTTTAGTCTTCAGTCGAACTCGCTCATTTCTCACTTTCTCTCTCGAATTTCTATATAGATAAAGCTATTCTCGGGCATAATACCCCCATAATTAACGAAGTTCTGCCCCGTTATAAGTATCATAACCCCGGTTACGTATTAGATACGCTGCCCGATTGATCCAGGGTTCCGTAACGGCTGTCGTGGTTCTGCCCGACGTAGTCGTTGGAATGCTGTCTCGGGGAGGGTATTACTAATGTAAATATTGGGTTATTATACTAACGCATGTGCATTTGTGTATTTAATAGATAATCACCAGGAAATCCTTAAAGAAAACCCTAAAACAACAATGTGAGTAATCTCCTTTTTGTTAATTGTTTTTTACAAAACCTCACATGATTAATAATATATTAAACAGTGATTGAGTATTTGTATTCTACAATTATCGTCGGTATGTTGGGGTTTTGTATACAAAATTTGTTACTACCTTGCGAGGAGTAACATGACCACAAGTCGGGTTGACAGTACCGTGGGTGGTAATTAAAGTAGATGGAAACAAATGTAATTGCGCGACCGCCCTCAATACTATACAATGGTTTTACTTAACTTGATTAAACTGAGATTCACTCACCAGCATTTCCCACTGACAAAATGTTTTTAAACGCGTTTCAGGTAACAAAATGTGAAAGCAAAACAGAAGCCAGCTGGACAGCACTGAAGGTTTGGAAAAGTGGCAATAAAGTTACCTAAAATAAAGAGATGTTTTATTTAAATAAAATAGGGTTTATCCCTATAAAAATGTGTGTACTTAAAACTTGGGATTATTCCCACGTGTTTAATATTATGAAAGTGTGGTATTTTACTCTGATAAATTATTTCCTAACTACGATCCTGATGTAATTTCCGCTGTCAAAATGATAAACACCTGGATACCACCGAAACTGGCCGCAGCCGCCCGTTCCCGGGTTGTTAGGGGATGGGGGTTGTGACAACAGGTTATCCTCGCAGCCTCATAAACCTCGGGAGTTGTGCTTTTCTCACAATTGACAATCGTTGTCAGTCCGCTTGAACCTCTTGCTAATGTTGCGTGCCCCAACCGCCTTTGGAAAGAGCTTCTAACCGGATTCTCGTTCCTTATCATCTCACCTTACGAAATAAGGAGATATACATCGAAAATACTAATTAAAATAACCTTGCTTACATAACAGATGTCTAATGAAAACAACTCCTTCATTTTCAAGTCTATACTTGAAAAGGAAAAGAAATAAAAAAATTGAATAACACCAACCTTCTCGAATGGCACCGTAATCTGAGAATAGTTCTCAAGATGGAGGCAAAGTTGTATATCTGATGTGCGTAGTGCGTGATATATTTGTATGTATATTTTTAGCCCTTTTTAACACTTTAGTCAAGTTTAAAATTTATAAAACACGATATTTTACTAACACTAAACACACATATGGGCAAGTGCACCCATCGTGAGCGTAGTATAGCATTGGTAAGATACCGAGGTCGTCCAAGGACACAAGAACTTTTAGTACCGGTTTATCCTAAACGTCTAATCAAATAAAAAAGTTAGAAAAAGGTTTAAACATGAAAATAAAAACTAAAAATGCTAAAAATAAAAATAAAAATAAAACAGATAGACAAGATGAATCACTTGGATCTGACTCGCCTTGAGTGTAACCTTTGATGTTTTCCGCACTTTTGCACTTTTTAAGAGATTATCTTAGTTATAGTAGTAAGCCCCACTTTTGAAGGTGACGTTACCCTCAACCCAGTAGCTTGAGTCAGCAAGGATACAATCCTAAAGGGTTGGATTATTGGAAGATAATTAATTATGTTATTAATGCGTAATGTGGTAGGCCCCTCTTTTGAAGGTGACGTTACCCTCGGCTAAGTGGTTTGAGTCAGCAGGGATACAATCCCAAGTAGCCGGGTTAATGTATTAATAGTCGTTTACATATGAGGGGATCAAGCTATTCGCACCCCCGCCATCTAATACCAGTGGGTATTGAAGGAGGTCCTTGCCGGATCTATACACTGAACAAGGCAAGAACCTTACCAAACCATTCACTTAACTCCCGACCAGGTAGCCAACATATCTCCATATAGACCGTGGAGATATGAATGGTGTAAATCTTTTATTTGATATAGACAGTAAAATAACGCCAAGACACCACGGACAAATGATAAGGAAGTTTCACCTTCAACATAAGAAACTAGTTATTAAAGTCATTAATACAAAACCAAATAAAAAGTGCGAAAAGATTAAAAAACAAAAGTATTACACTAAATGCTTGACTTCACCAAGTGATGTAAGAGACTTAGGCAAACATGGCCTTTAATTGTCAAGAACTCTTACTATCAATCTTGATTTAACTAGGAAATACAATAATACATATTGGGATTTAACGATCCCGTTTCTTCTTTCCTTTTAGCAAACTTGCTAATCCACTCATGAATCCTTGATTCTTCCTACGTTCCCTCTGGAAGTCTCGCTCAACCCTTTCCAGCCTTTCACGGAGATCCTCCTGCTCCGGTGGGGAAAACCGTGGTGGCTGAGCAGGTACTTGATACCCACGAGTTGGATGTCCCATTCCCCAAGGGGTTCCATATGGTCCCTCAGGATTTTGGGCAAGGTAGTGTGATGCCACTTGGTAAGGATCCTCAGCATAGTTATAGGTATGGTATGCTGGCGGTCCGTATGGGTTGTAAGCTGCTGGTGCAGTATAAGCAGGGATAGGGTTACCAAAACCCGATGGTGACGGCGCAATAGGTGCCGAATTCACCTCTGATACTGCAACTGAAGGTCCACCCATTTATGGGTCATCATATAGTGGCGGGTAGTGGCTGCCACTAGAGTGTTGAGGGGAGCTGAAATGAAAATCCCCTCCTCGTGCTGACATCCGTGCGCCAGTCCTCCTACGTCTTGGTGATTGGTACCAAGTTTCGAGTATGGAAAACTCGGATGAGGTAGACGATAGTCGCAATACTATTAATGCGACGAATGTTAATATAAACTACAAACGTAAACCTCAATATTGATGGAGTTAATCTCCAGGCTGTGGTTGACGCAGCAGTTGGAGGGATCATGGGAAAAGGTCATGAGACAATCCAAAGAGCCGAATGCTTCTCGCTCTAAATCTCATTCAAAACCATGTTTAATTGCTCATGAGGAGAGCTATGTTCACACTTCAAATATGAAGGATGAACCAAAGAAGGAGGATAACTCCCAGAAATCTGAGAAAGAGAGCAAGCACAGGCCTAATAAAAAGCAACGTAAGTTCACTAAGAAGCCTGTATACCTCAGAGACTGCTTCAGCATTATTATATCCATTAGGAATCAGTTTTCCGATGTCCTAGTTCCGTTAAATATAAGGACTCAATATAGTGATAAAAATCGATTGGTTACCTTAAAAATCATGCCCATATTGTGGGTAATAAGAAGCAATTAATTATCAAGACTCCTTATGAGACAACCCTCATAATTACATGTATCCGTACGATTAATTAATATAAAAAAATGGTGGAATTGGCCGTCCCCGGAATCGAACCTGGGTCTAGGCCGCACCCTTTCGCGCGCCTAGCCAACCGAGCTAGGTGCCTAGTTTGTGAAAATTTCCATTCTGATTAAATATAAGCACATATAGTTGATATCTATCTAATCTTTATTGATTACGAATACCAAATAGTATGACAAAGCCGCCGTATGAAAATTGATGTATCTTAATAAGTTCCATAGATTGCTTCCATGCCTGATCAGTATGGAGGTTTAATGCATGGAACCACAAAGATATCTCAATAAACATATGGTACTAAAGTCAACTGCTAGTATTCAAAGAAGATATCCAGAATGGAATTGTCCAAATAAATATTCCCTGGTAAAGAAATATGTGAACTCGTAACATAAATGTGTCACTTATTAGACACGAGCGTTGATGAGTGAAATGGAGCCTGAGATATGGGAATCTCAATAATCTCCTTGTATCTTGATTATCTTCTCGTAAGACTACCCTGTTTACCTCCCAAGAGGCAGTAGCGTTAAGATTTATATCCCATTAAGGCCGTATTATTATGAGATCTCCAAGACGGCTAGTACCATCATTGGGAGAACCGAAAACCTGATTAAGTAAATTTTAAGATAGGAGATTCATATAGCCTAACTCGATATTCTGAGAGTTCGATGTTGTTAGATAAGAAAGACGGTTCATTTTGCTTATGCACTCATTACCACAACCCTATTTTAACAACAATTAAGAATTTCCCTCAGCTACCCAGGATCGTCGAATTGTTCGACTAACGACAAGGATTAGCTATTCCTTAAAATTAGTTAAGCAATGGTTGGATAACCCTCTCACCTTAAACTAAGCTTTTCTATAATAAATGATATGTAAGTATTAAGGCTGCTCCTTGGGAGACCTTGTATAGATGGAATGTTAAACATCTATTGATAGATAGGGAATTGGTAAGTCCAATTAGCAGGACCAGAGATAATCTTTGAAACGACGGACAAGGCTGTCCAGATTCATGGCCGTCTCAAAGCTGCCCGAGATAGGCAGAAGAGTTACGCTGATCCAAAGCGTAAAGCTTTTCACTTCGAAGTAGGTGATAAAGTGTTGCTTAAAGTATCGCCCTAGGAGGGGGTGATGCGATTTGGTAAGAAAGGCAAACTAAGCCCGAGATACATAGGACCTTTCGAGGTTATCGAACGTGTCGGGTCAGCTGCCTATAAGCTAAACTTACCTGAAGAGCTCAGTGGAATTCACAATGTGTTCCACATCTGCAATCTGAAGAAGTGCTTCGCTGATGAATAACTGGGTATACCACATACAGATGTGCATATAGATGAGAGCTTAAAATTTGTGGAAAAACCTATGTCGATTGAAGATCGACAGGTAAAGAAGCTTCGAAGGAAGCATGTACCTATTGTAAAGGTCAAATGGGATGCCCGTAGAGGTCCCGAATTCACGTGGGAGGTTGAATCCACCATGAAAGAAAAATACCCTTATTTATTTCAAGTAAATCTCGGGTCGAGATTTATTTTAAGGGGGTGAGGATGTAACACCTCGAAAATTCGTGTTCAATGAAATAACGACACGTGTCATGTAAGACAAAGCGCGTTGTAAACCCGGATTTAATAAAGATGTTTTGGCAGGATTTAAAAGTGTCGTCATGTTAAATTTCACCTCTGAACGACCTCATTTATAAATCCCAATACCCAATTATATTTTCAAACATCTAACATATCCTAAATCCAGAAATTCATTGACGATAAACGAATTCAAAGTGCATGATAAGTCCCTATGAAAATTTCTATGGTTAGCCTTCTTGTTCGGCACTTTTGAAAAGGATCCAAGCAAACATAACATAATGGTAGGGTATGTAATTGTTAAAAACCCATAATAGAGGTCCCAAATTGACAAAACAAGGTCCCAAAGTCGAATTATGAGGTTGCCTTTTCGAAAGCATGAAAGAACAACATTTTTGGTCCCTGATGATTTGTTGCGCACCGTAACAAATAATTGTTACGGTGCGCAAGCACCTGCCCAGCACCAGAAAACAGGCAGCAGCCTGTTATGCGCGATTGTGACCATTCTAGCCGGTTTTTCTCACATGTGGACGACCCCTAGGCACCCCCTAAGCACTAGGACAAGTGTTAATCAGTTGTGGATGGGTGCTAGACTAAGATGTCAAGCTTTTATGGTGTCTTGGATCAATATATAAAGCCTCTTTAGTTACAAACATTCCCACACCTTCTCCTGCATTGTTGGATCATTTCTGGAGCTATCAAGCAGCCTCAAGTGATCATATTTCGTGCATTGGACCCTTGTAAGTCTGCTAGTCCTTCTTTAATTAGTTTTAGCTTAGTTAATTAGCTAAAAGTCAAACCATCGTAATTACGGTTTGACTTCGAGATTGGTCAATAATGGCTCAGTCATATCTCGAATTAAAAGTAGTTATATGTTGGTAATTATGTGGGTAATAAAACCTCAAAAGGGTTTCCCCTGATCACCACTCTAACTAGTTCAAATGTCGGGTCAAACATGTACTTAGAAAAGTCAACAGGAAGCTTAAAATGCTATTTATGCATAATTAACATTGTAGATCATATGCAACCTGTTGGATCATTGTTATAACTTGGTCATAAGTGTAAGAACATGTCTAAACATGTTCAACCCGACAATTTCCTGTTTAGACCCGGTTCGGAGCCGAAAGTCGCATAGTTTGACTTTCACTTTGACTTTCAGTTCTGACCCGTTTAGGCATGTTTTAGAAATGTCTCAGAGCTTTAATTGGATTAGGTTACTTGTTAGTACAACCCTCTGTGATTATACACCTTGGTTCATTAATTATCCAATTAATATGCATGTTTCCGTTAATTGCTCATATGTTGACCATTATGCCCTTATTACCTTAAAACGTGATTTATGAAAATGTAAAAGTGTAGAAACCGTAGTTACTGATATATAAACTTGTATGCAAAGTTTGACATCATTTTGACTTGTAGATTAAGAGTTATGCTCATTATCGCAAATTTAAAGCTTTATGTTAATAAAATGGCGTAATTAGCGTATAGCCTAGTTAAGCCTACGTTTTGGTACCAAACTTAATACCCACTGATGTAATATATTATTTTGGGATTTTTAAAGATTTTTAATTAATTTTAGGCTGAGCATAACTCATAGTCGTAGGCTTAATCCGGTAAATGTCGGTTTTGCCCTTACGGGCCATAAAATGAGTTTTACATATCTAAACGACTCCAAACCTTTTGCTACTGATTAGTTATGATAAATAAATTATTTTAGACCTTCTGGAATAATAAAAATATCAGCTTTAGGTATTGAACCCGTAAACGGCTCCTAATCGCCTTATTTAGCGTTTTTAGCGCATAGTATGTACTAAGACTATTTTTAAACATACAAGGGTGATACCTACTGATGTTTTAGTTAAATTATAATATTTTAACAGTAAGCAAAAGTTGCTTAACTCAGACTTCAGTTTTGAGCTTTACGGCTTATGTGAAATTACCAAAATGCCCCTACGGTGCATATTTTGGTTATAATTGATAAATTTCACATATATACTTTATCCTACTGTTATAACTCATAAATTTGAGTATGTTTACTGATTACATCAGACCTGTAACTCAGTTAAAACACTTAAACCCTTTTACAACCTTTAAAATGACCAAACTACCCCTACGGGGCCTAGTTTGTGTTTAAATACGTTTCGGGCATAATGAAAGACATCTTACTGGTGTCACAACATATTTGAGGCATAATTAACTTAGGAAACCTGTATATGGCTCTTATAATTACCCGTTACGCCTCCTACGCGTACGGTTCGGCCTATGTAACTAGTTTACATAAATTAGCCGAAACGAGTCAAACCTTATCGGTTTTATCTCAAAATCCAGAAGGTGTTTAGATTACCCATATTATACAAGTCTTCAAACTTGTCGGGTCTAAAACACATTCTATTCCGTTCTTCGCGTAATCATGCGTTTGAACCATATATTTCCGTAAGACTAACCAGTCTAAGCTTAGGCTTAATTAAAGACCCGTTAGCATTCTAATAAGTTATTTATACCATCATTCCAGACTAGAGCCTTCCGGTAAATGGTACCTACGCTTACTTAAGTGAATACGGCTGAGTTATTAAATTCTTACTATTTAAGACAGGAGCTAGCTCAGGTAAATACTCTTAACTTATTTTCCCTATACGGGCTTGGGATACGGCACTATAAAAGTACCGCTTGGTCGGGTGTATGTAGTCATCTAAATCGGATTGTGATTGGTGTATTTACATAACCTGTTTAATATGTATTATTTGGTGTATGGCCTTTGGGGGTTAAATGACCATGTCCCGGATATCCTTGGCATCATTCGAAGTAATGGCCACGACTTAAGCACGGGGTGTAGGCATACACCTGACAGCTGCATTATGTAAAAACTGGTAATCCACTCCAAGGTATCATCCTTGTGGGCATTATACCGGAACTGGTAATCCACTTAGAGGATGATAGCCTATGGGCATTATACCTGTGGCGTGTCAGTTAATCTAGTCCGGCCCTACAAACCGGCCCTAACGGACGACAAATAAGTAAAACTGTATACAAGATTATATACAAATAATTTTCCCAAGTATAAAAGGTTAATTTTGCCTCTGTGCATTTTAATCAAATTATAAAAGATATTTTTGTGCCACGTGCATCCAAATCAATTTTCTTAAACTCTTTTCAAATGAGTCAGTTGAGTGTATTTACCAGTGAAAACTGACGTATTTTCCAAAAAGGTTAAGTGACAGGTACTGAACGAAATTGGCTGGAAGCTCAGGGCGCTAATAAGGAATCTTGCAAGTTCTAGGCGTCTAAAGTCTGTTGAACAAATGATATGTTTAAAGATCCGCCTGTGGATCCTTTACTTTCCGTTGTAATACTGGATATTACTTTATATTCGGAATGTAATAATAATTATCTTTTGCTTCCGCTGTGCTTTTATATAATTGTGTTGTTTGACTATTATGTTGCCAACCACGTCACGATACTCCCCACCGGGCCCACCGGTGACACGTGGAAATCGGGGTGTGACAACAGCGGAAGCAAAGTATAGATTCATTTCAACCAAACAATATTGTAATATTAAGTATCACAAATAGTTGAATATAAATCCACAGGTAGATCAAAATAAAAGAAAACAATGTTCAACAGTCTAAGACATCCAAGCTTGCGAGACTTATTGTGGATGCTAGGAGAGAAGCCAGCCTATTACGCGTAGTACCTGCACTTAACCTTTTTGAGAAAATACGTCAGTTTACACTGGTAAATACAATCAACCGACTCATTTTGAAAAGAGTTTATGAAAATGAATTTAAGGCACAAGGCACAAATAATATTTTATAACTTGGGATAATTATTAGAATATAATACTTGTAAAGGATTTACATGTTTCTTATGCGTTCAGTAGCCCGGGTCGAGCCGGGTTAAAGATCAATAGACACACCACATTATTATATGAGACACCGACGGACGTACGCCTACGCCCCGTGCTTAGGTCGTGGCCATTTCGTAAAATGATGCCAGGGATATCCGGGACATGGTCATTAACCCCCCCAAAGGCTTTAAGCAAACAAAACAATTTAAACGAGACATTTCAATACTTTAACGATCATACAATTAAAGATTCAATGCCCGACCAAGCGGTATTTTATATACCGTACCCCAAGCCCGTATAGGGAAAATAAGTTAAAAGTATTTACCTGAGCAAGTATAAATCAAAATCAGCGAGTGCAAGTATCTTTTACCGGGTCTCCTATTCTGGAATGAAGGTTTATAATAACCTATTAGAATCCTAACGGGTCTTTAGTTAAGCTTAAGCTTAGACCGGTTAGTTTTAAAGATACGGTTCGTACGCACGATTAAGCGAAGACCGGATAGAATGTGATTTAGACCCAAAAATTTTGAAGACTTGCTTAATATGGGTATATTATACACATTCTAGATTTTGAGATAAAACCGATAAGGTTTGACCCGTTTCGGCTAATTTATGTAAACTAGTTACATAAACCGAACCGAACGCGCATGAAGCGTAACGGGTAACCGTAAGAGTCCTAAACAGGTTTCCTAAGTTAACATGCCTTAAATATGTTGTGATATCAGTAGGATACCTTCCATTATGCCCAAAACGAGTTTAACCTATAAATAAGCCCCGTAGGGGTATTTTGGTCATTTTAAAGATTTTAAAAGGGATTAAATAAGCTTCTGTGATCCGGGTCTGAATAAATCAGTAAAATAATTTATTTTAACAGGTTACCTCAGTTGGTAATAAGTCTTATGTGACAAAATGGTTTTAAACTCAAACTATGCGTATAATATTCGTATAAAGCCGTTTTAAGCGATTTACGGGTTAAAAGAGGATTCTGAGTTTTCTGATTAGTTCAACAGGTTCAAAATACTTCATTTAATATTTAAAATCAGTAGCAATTGGATTGGTAGCAAAAGGACTTGTAAAACTCATTTTATGGCCGAAAAGGGTATATTCGGTATTTACCGAATCAAGGCACTAATCCTAGCTTATGATCATTTTAAAAATAATTAAAAATCTTCAAAAATCCCAAAATATTATATTACATCAGTGGGTAAAAAGTTGGGTGTCAAAAATTTGGTTTAGATAGGATTTACGCTAATGACGCCGTTTTATTATTAAGAAGCGTTCTAATTACGTCATTAAGCATAACTCCTAATCTAGACCTCCAACTGATGTGAAAATTTAGGGACATGTTTTATAATCAGTAACAAAGATTATTGTACTTCCACATTTCCAAAATTCTCGTTGTATGGTCATAAGGGCATTATGGTCCATATTTAAGCACTTAACGGAAACTTCGGACAATTTAGGATTTTAAGTGGTATAAACGCAGAGGATTATACAATCATGTAACTAGGTCCTAATGGAACTTTAAGGCATGTCTAAACCTATCTAAATCGGGTCAGAACCGAAGTCAAAGCAGAAAGTCAAACTATGCGCCTTTCGGTTCCGAATCGATCTTAAATAGAAAGTTGTCGAATCAAACAAGCTTAGACAAGTTCTTATACTTATTATCAGGTTATATGAATGATAAAATAGGTTACACGCCTTTTACATCGTTAATTATGCGTTAATTCAAAGTTTACATTTCTGTTGACTTTTTCTAATCATCTTTGACCCGACAAACGACCTAGTTAGGATGGGAATCAGTGGGTGCCCTTTTAAGGGTTTAAGGCCCACATAATTACCAACTTATAACTACCTTAAGTTTGCCTAATCGCTAGACCGTTAGCGATTAATCGTTAAGTCAAACCGTAATTACGACGGTTTGACTTCTAGGCTAATAACTAAGCAAGACTTAATTAAGAAGGGGTTAAACATACTTACAAGAGTCTAATGAACGATTTATGATGCTTGAGGATGGTCCTTATGCTCCAGAAATGCTCAGATGATGATGTTGTGCTTGAATGATCAAACTTGCAACAATGAACTTCTTTATATAATGTTCTTGATCACACAAGATGGTGCCAAACAACCCTATCACTGATGTTAGATCATTCCCAAGTGTCCCTAGAGGCTAGAAACCAGTTTAGGGAGCACATGGTATTGCATACTAGTGATTTGAGTCGGTTACAAGGCTGAAACAGGCACCTGTCATGTTTCTGTCGCTGGTACCTGTCACGCGGCCCGCGTAAAGGTCTTCATGATCTTACGCGGCCCGCCTTAGTAGGGGTGTTCAAGATCGGATTATCCGCTTTTCGGATGTCCGAAAATTTCGGATAGTGAATATTGACATCCGAACCCGAACCCGAAATTTCGGATAACCGATTTTCGGGTATCCGAAATTTCGGGTTCGGATTCGGATATCCAAACGGATAATCCGAATTAAAAAAAAAACAAAAAAGTTGTTCTATGTATCTGCAACCGCAAAAAATAATCAAATTCATAACAACATTCAAACTTAAACACTTCCAAGTTTCAAATAAACCACAAACAATTCCAAGTTTTAAATAAATCACAACAATTAAAACGATAAATTGCCGAAATTCTGCAATATATAGACAACCAAATGAGCAAATTCAACCAATTTGAAGTATACACATCCCTACAATTCTGCAATATCCATCCCGAAAAAAACTAACCAAACGAGCAAAGACGACCAAGACGAAGGCTTTCTTGACTGAAGACATCGATACAGGGCAACATAATAACAATCCTTCTCCTCGACCGGTGATGGAAGATGGGAGAGGGGCGACGACGTTGTGATAAGTCTCACGAGCAATTACAATTAATCTGAAGTATATAACTTACAGATCTCGGAGGAGACTTCTTTGACCGGAGACACGAGAGTGAATGGTGCATACGGCGGCCGGCGATGGAAGATGCGAGAATGGCGGGGATGAGTGGCAACGGCGTTGTGATAGGGAGAACTGAGAAACCCTAGTTCTTCAAATATGAATGTCTGCTATAATGTGAATGTGCGTGTAAGGTCTGGTCTGTTTAGGTTAAGTTAAATGGTTAATGGGCATAATATATTAATACATATCTATTTATTTATTTTTTAAGTTTTCGGATTCGGATAATCCGATTATCCGAAAAAATTTAAAACTCACATCCGAATCCGAAACTTCGGATTATCCGATTTTCGGAAATCCGAAAATTTGGATATCCGAAATTTCGGATATTTCGGATACGGGTTTTCGGATATTTCGGATTCGGTTTTGGATTCAGATTTTTTTGAACACCCCTACGCCTTAGACCTGGGTTTAGGTTTTGAAGTTTTTGTTTATTGCACTTTCAGTCCCCGGTCCTTCTAAACGTCGCTTTCACTTCCATTCTTGCATTATGAGCCTTTAATATTGACATATAGGGGCTTTAAGGCTTATACTCACTTGTCAAGTCCTTGGGTAACTTTGTGATCACCTGAAAAGCCCTAATTTTCAATGTTGACGATTCTAACCCTCACACACGAATTTTATCATAACTTTCTCATACGTTAACGAAACTTGTTGAAATTTCTATCACATATTCTCATGAGCATAATTAATTGTTACAAAGCTTCAGGTTTGCTAAAAGGTCACTCAGAGGTATATCTTAAACATGTTGACACATTTAACCCTTGTAGTTTGTAATTTCTCACTTTCTTTCACAATTAGCTACGTATGATCCATGATTTATTCGTTTAAGGTTATAAACATCATGTAGGGTTATTGTAAAGTATATTTATTCATTGTTGACATTTTGAACCCTTATATTTACATAGTTTCATTGTTTGTCAACTTTAGTCCCTCGAAAGTATTCTTTCACACGTTCAAAGATTATGACATGTGTCAACACATTATAGGACGTAAATTTTCGAGGTGTTACATCCTCACCCCCTTAAAAGAAATCTCGACCTCGATATTTACTGAAACAAATGAGGGTATTTCTCTTTCATAGTGGACTCTACCTCCCACGTGTATTCGGGACCTCTTCGGGCATCCCATTTGACCTTTACAATCGGTACATGCTTCCTTCGAAGCTTCTTAACCTGTCGATCTTCAATCGACAATGGTTTTTCCACAAATTTCAAGCTCTCATCTATATGCACATCTGTATGTGGTATGACCAGTGATTCATTAGCGAAACACTTTTTCAGATTGCAGATGTGAAATACATTGTGAATTCCACTGAGCTCTTCTGGTAAGTTTAGCTTATAGGCAACTGACCCGACACGTTCGATAACCTCGAAAGGTCCTATGTATCTTGGGCTTAGCTTGCCTTTCTTACCAAATCGCATCACCCCCTTCCAGGGTGATACTTTAAGCAACACTTTGTCACCTACTTTGAAGTGAAAAGATTTACGATTTGGATCTGCGTAGCTCTTCTGCCTATCTCGGGCAGCTTTGAGACGGTCACGAATCTGGACAATCTTGTCCATCGTTTCAAAGACTATCTCCGGTCCTGATAATTGGACATCTCCAACTTCCGCCCAACAAACGGGCGTTCTACACTTCCTACCATATAAGGCCTCAAAAGGCGCAGCCTTTATGCTGGTGTGGTAGCTATTGTTGTAGGAGAATTCAATCAAAGGTAGGCGGTTATCCCAACTACCACCTAAATCAATTACACATGCACGTAGCATATCTTCCAATGTTTGGATGGTACGCTCACTCTGTCCGTCAGTCTGAGGGTGGTAAGCCGTACTGAAATTTAAACGCGTGCCCAAAGATTGTTGGAAGCTTTTCCAAAAATGTGACGTGTATCTAGTATCCCTGTCGGAGATAATAGACACAGGTATGCCATGTAAAGCTACAATCTTATCCACGTACAACTGGGCCAACATGTCGGAGCCATAAGTCTCCTTAATGGGTAGGAAATGTGCTGACTTAGTCAGTCTATCAACGATCACCCATATAGTGTCATTTCCTTTCCTTGTTCTTGGCAACTTGGTGATGAAATCCATCGTCACCATCTCCCACTTCCAGGTGGGAAGTTCAGGCTGTTGTAGCAAACCTGACGGCTTTTGATGTTCTGCTTTGACTTGTGCACAAGTCAAGCATTTTGCTACATAGGCAGCTACAGACTTCTTCAAGCCTATCCATGAAAATTTTTGTAACACCTCGAAAATTCACGTCCTATAATGTGTTGACACGTGTCATAAAGTTTGAACGTGTGAAAGAATGTGATAAAAGGACTAAAGTTGACAAACATGGAAAGTATGTGAATATACGAGTTCTGAATGTCAACAGCGAATAAATATACTTCATAATAACCCTACATGATGTTCATATCATCAAACAAATAAATCATGGATCATACGAAGCAAAAAGTGAGAGATTACAGACTACAGGGGTTAAATGTGTCAACATGTTTAACTTATACCTCTGAGTGACCTTTTGACAAACCCAAAGCTTTGTAACTGATAATTATGCTCACTAGAATGCGCGATATAAATTTCATAAAGTTTCGTTATCGTATGAGAAAGTTATGATCAAATTCGTGTGCGAGGGGTTAAAGCGTTAACATTGAAAGTTATGACTTTTCGGGTTAACCGGAAGTGTACAAGGACTTGGCAAAGTGGGTATAAGTCCTAAAGCCCTTATAGATAAATACTTAGGGGTCAAATTGCAATATATAAGCTTAGTTGACCTTTCGTGAAGCCAAGGGACAAGTTGCAAAAACAAAAAAATGAAAAATCTGATTTTAAGGCCCATGCGGGCCGCGTAAAGGCTGGTTAAACTTTACGCGGGCCGCATTAACCGCCCAGATGCAGAATCATCAGACAGCAGCCTGTATACGCGAAAACTCGACCCAAAACGGATGTTTCACTTCATGTGCGACCCCTAAGTGCCTCCTAGAACACTAGGGACATGTGTTGATCAGTTGTGGTCACTAGTAGAACCATGTGTCAACAAATTGTGGTGATTAAATCACTATAAAAGGCCCTCATGTGCAACAACTTTGATCATACCTTCATCTGCAATTGTGGAGCATTTCTGGAGTTTAGGAGCAGATCCAAGACATCCCTACTCGTGCATAGGACCCTTGTAAGTACCCTTGACCTTCCTCGATTAAGTTTAGCTTAGTTATTTAGCTAAAAGTCAAACCGTCGTAATTACGGTTTGACTTCGAGATTAGTCATCAATGGCTCAGTCATATCTCGAATTAAAAGTAGTTATAAGTTGGTAATTATATGGGTAATAAAACCTCAAAAGGGTTCCCCCTGATTCCCACTCTAACTAGGTCAAATGTCGGGTCAAACTTGCATTTAAAAAGTCAACAGAATGTGTAAATTACAATTTATGCATAATTAGCAATGTAGAATACATACAACCTGTTTGATCATTAATATAACTTGGTAATTAGTGTAAGGACATGTCTAAACATGTTCAACCCGACAATTTCCTGTTTAGACCCGGTTCGGAACCGAAAGTCGCATAATTTGACTTATACTTTGACTTTCAGTTCTGACCCGTTATGGTATGTTTTAGAAATGCCTTAGAGCTTTATTTGGACCAGGTTACATGCTAGTATAACCCTCTGTGATTATACACCTCGGATCATTAGTTATCCAATTAATATGCATGATTCCGTTAATTGCTCATATGTTGACCATTATGCCCTTTATACCTTAAAACGTGATTCATGAAAATGTAAAAGTGTAGAAACCTTAGTTACTGATATATAAACTTGTATGCAAAGTTTGACATCAGTTTGAGGTGTAGATTGAGAGTTATGCTCATTAGCGTAAATTGAAGGCTTTATGTTAATTAAACGGCGTAAATAGCATATAACCTAGTTAAGCCTACTTTTTGATATCAAACTTATTACCCACTGATGTAATATATTATTTTGGGATTTTTAAAGATTTTTATTAAATTTTAGGCTGAGCATAACTTATAGTCGTAGGCTTAATCCGGTAATTGACGGTTTTGCCCTTACGGGCTATAAAATGAGTTTTACATATCTAAACGACTCCAAACCTTTTGCTACTGATCACATATGATAAATAAATTATTTTAAGCCTTCTGGAAATATAAAAATATCAGATTTATGTATCAAACCCGGAAATGGCCTCTAATCGCCTTTTTAAGCGTTTTTAACGCGTTGTATGTACTAAAACTATTTTAAACACACAAGGGTTGATACCTACTGATATTTGAGGAAATTATAATATTTTAACAGTAAGCACAGGTTGTTAAACTCAGACTTCAGTTTTGAGCTTTTCGGCTTATGTGAAATTACCAAAATACCTCCACGGGGCATAGTTTGGTTATAATTGATAAATTTCACATATATACTTTACCCTACTGTTATAAATCAGTAAACTAAGTATTTTTGCTGATTATATCAGACCTGTAACTCAGGTAAACACTTAAACTCTTTTATAAACTTGTAAATGACCAAACTACCCCTACGGGGCATAGTTTGTGTTTAAACTCGTTTTGGGCATAATGAAAGACAACTTACTGATGTCACAACATATATGAAGCATATTAACTTAGGAAACCTGTAAATGGCTCATATGTATACCCGTTACGCTTTGTACGCGTTCGGTTCGGTTTATGTAACTAGTTTACATAAATTAGCCTAAACGGGTCAAACCTTATCGGTTTTATCTCAAAATCCAGAATGTGTATAATATACCCATATTTAGCAAGTCTCTGAACTTGTCGGGTCTAAAACACATTCTATTCCAGTCTTCGCTTAATCATGCGTTTGAACCGTATATTTCCTTAAGACTAACCGGTCTAAGCTTAGGCTTAATTAAAGACCCGTTAGCATTCTAATTGGTTATTTATACCATCATTCCAGACTAGAGCCTTCCGGTAAATTGTACCTACGCTTACTTAAGTGAATACGGCTGAGTTATTATAATTCTTGCTATTTAAGACAGGAGCTAGCTCAGGTAAATACTCTTAACTTATTTTCCCTATACGGGCTTGGGATACGGCACTATAAAAGTACCGCTTGGTCAGGTGTATGTAGTCATTTAAATCGGATTGTGATTGATCTATTTACATAACCTGTTTAATATGTATTATTTGGTGTATGGCTTTTGGGGGTTAATGACCATGTCCCGGATATCCTTGGCATCATTTTACGAAATGGCCACGACCTAAGCACGGGGTGTAGGCATACACCTGACAGCTGCATTATGTAAAAACTGGTAATCCACTTCGAGGTATCATCCTTGTGGGCACTATACCGGAACTGGTAATCCACTTAGAGGATGATAGCCTGTGGGCATTATACCTGTGGCGTGTCAGTTAATCTGTCCGGCTCTTCTAACCGGCCCTAATGGACGACAAATAGGTAAAACTGTATACAAGATTATATACAAATAATTTTCCCAAGTTATAAAAGATTAATTTTGCCTCTGTGCATTTTAATCAAAGTGTCAAAATATTTTGTGCCTGGTGCATTCAAATCAATTTTCTTAAACTCTTTTCAAATGAGTCGGTTGAGTGTATTTACCAGTGAAAACTGACGTATTTTCAAAAGTCTAAGTGACAGGTACAAGTACGTAATAGGCTGGAAGCGGCTCGGGACGTTAATAAGGAATCTTGCAAGTCCTAGGCGTTTAAAGTCTGTTGAACAATGTTTATGTTTTAAGATCCGCCTGTGGATCCTTTACTTTCCGTTGTAATACTGGATATTACTTTATATTCGGATTGTAATATATTTATCTTTTGCTTCCGCTGTGCATTTATATATTTTGTGGTTTGACTATGATGATATCAACTACGTCACGATATTCCCCACCGGGCCCACCGGTGACACGTGGAAAGTCGGGGTGTGACAGGTTGGTATCAGAGCCAACATTGAGTGAATTAAGCACTAGCTTTTTGGTGTTTAATCTCAACGACACAGTAGCACATTGCTTGACCTCCTGAGTCTAGACTTAACATAGGAATAATTTCAATCCTAATCTAGAAATTTTTGCTTCCAAATTTTTATATATTGGATACGTCGCCAAGCGAAGAAGCTGTAATAAGAATTCTCCACATCTGGAGCCTTGAAATGCTGAGCTTCGTACCGCGACTAGGATGAAACGCGCAACCAAGGAGAAAGCATTCAGAAATAACTTGAAGAAGAAACTCCTTTTGCTGAAGATCGTTTCCTTAATAGTCCTCATAAGGACATATTTATCTTTCAGTCCCTTCGAGGACAACACTATTCTTTTCAAGTCCCGCTTAGGGCAACTTTATACTTTTATTTTTATATAGTGGAATGATTAAGTTTAAACTTTCATTCTAAACATGAAATATGAAATAAATGAAAAATAACATTCTTTTTATAAGATCTACCATTATAATAAAATGGCAAAATCTAAAAAGGACAAGACCTAGCCTTGGGTCATATTAAGACCGGCCAAGATGGCAGTTCCTCAATTTAGATTCAGATCCTTATTAACATTCCTTTTTGCAAGATCTACCATTATAATAAAATGGCAAAATCTAAAAGGACAAGACCTAGCCTCGGGTCATATTAAGACTGGCCAAGATGGCAGTTCCTCAATTTAGATTCAGATCCTTATTAACATTCCTTTTTGCAAGATCTACCATTATAATAAAATGGCAAAATCTAAAAGGACAAGACCTAGCCTCGGGTCATATTAAGACTGGCCAAGATGGCAGTTCCTCAATTTAGATTCAGATCCTTATTAACATTTCAATTTAGAAATTGTTCTGCTTTATTTATTAAACAGAATCTTAAAGGTAAAACCTAGCCTAAATGTCAATGCTGACATGGCCAAGATGGTAAAACCTAGCCTAAATATCAATGCAGACATGGCCAAGATGGTAAAACCTAGCCTAAATGTCATTGCAGACATGGCCAAGACGGTAAAACCTATCCAAAAGATTTCTAACCCAACTAAATGATCTCTGAATCATGGGTTTAAATCATCAATTAAGATGATCATATTTTGACCATACGTGGTAATATAACGCCTACGGGCCTTGCTCATTTCTACATGAGCCAAAAGACAGTGGTAGCTATGACTCCCTGTCTGACAAAGGTAATGAACTATGATTCAAACCTTCATGCCTCGATTCTCTGAAATCCTGGCTAATAATTTAAAAATTGTCCTTGTGACTAGGCCTTATGTGCTAATATATATTGTTATTGTTTATAATTAGGATAAATTATAATAGAAATCCTAAATAAATGTGAGCAATAAATTAACCGAATATGGTCTCTGTTTACAATGGTTAATGAATTACCCTAAGGGGCAATTCCATAATAAACATCCCTTAGAAGGGAAGTGCCTACGGGCTATAGTTAATGTCCTCTGAAACTAAAGACAGTGGTAGCCTACAACTCCCTGTCAAGAAAAGGTAATGAACTTTGATTCAAACCTTAATGCCTCGATTCTCCGAAATCATGGCTTATAAATTAAACTTGTCTACGCGACTAGGCCATTTGTGCTATTATTAACTTGTAAATTAGGATTTATGATAAAAATCCTAAATAAAATAAATATCCTTCCTTCCCTGCCAGTATGCATTTTAAAAAGAATCTTAAAGGTGGAACCTAGCCTACGCGGCCAAGATAGTGAAACCTACTCAAGGGATTCAGATCCTTGTTAACACCTAAGAACGTGTTAGCACTCCTGACAAATGTGATTCGATAAAATCACAACAGTCATCCCTATATTGGAAAAATTTTAAATTCCTAATTTGCCTTATGATCTGGAAATCATGGCTTATATCATCTTATAAGATGATCATATTATAAACATCCATTAGTGATGTTTCGCCTACGGGCCATATTATATTGTCCAATTGTGACACAAACATTATGACCTCTATGATCCCCTGTTTAAGGTAGTGAGCTGCGCTCAAGCCCAATAGTCTATATGATCATTGCGATCCTGACTAGTATCATCAGTATGGTGATCATAAATTCATAATATTGACATCCCTAGTGATGAATTACCTACGGACTATACTCTACTCTATTGTCGATAAGACAAAATAGTGGTGATCTTTATGATCCCCTATTCAAAATGGTGGGATTATACCCAAACCTAATAGTCAATATCATCGATGTGATCATGACTAATATCATTAGATACGAAAATTATAGATAGACTTCCATTAGTGATGTTAATTGGTTTACCTTTCTGTCAAGAGAATCGCCTTTCAAGACGATGACAGTTGTAGTCTATGACTCCCTGTCCAAAGGTGAAGAACTATGTTCAAGCCTTAAAACTCTTGATCTAATAAGAATGCAGTCTATCACGGCTGTGGTGAATAAGGCCGCATCAGAATTAGATTCCATAAAGCTGCCAAAGAAGGTGCAGCTAAGCCTGGAAAGGCTAAAGGAAGAAATGCCTGAACTCACCTGATGAATGCCAAGAGGCAGTTCACGAAGTCATCAAGTACAATCCTTATCATTTACCAATGATAATTTCTGCTAAGTGTCCTGATTTAGTACAGGCAATAATAAATCTTCATAAACCATAAGCTTAGCAAACCTTTATATTATCCACAAGGTATAACTTACCAAGGAAACCATAGTAACCGATTCTTCTAGTATCGGCAAGGAATCCTTCCGAAAAATCTAAGAGTACTCTTTCTTCGCATAGAGTACGACAACATATGTTATTTTAATTATTTTTCTCATTGTTTTTCTATCGCCTGCGAATGCCAAACTATGTTTGATAAAAGTGCCATATGAGGATTGGCGTATCCTAGTGTGTCCCATAGATTACTTCCATGCCTGATCAGTATGGAGGTTTAATGCATGGAATCCCTGTGATATCCCAATGGTCATATCGTACCAAAGTCGACTAGTAGTATTCATAGGAGATATCCAGAATGGAATTGTCCGAGTAAATGTTCCCGATTAAGGAATTCATGGACTAGTAACATAAATGTGTCACTTATTTGACACAAGCAATGATGGATGAACTGGAGCCTGAGATTTGAAAAAAAATCTCTGTAACCTCCTTATATCTTGATTATTCTCTCCTAAGACTACCTGTTTACCTCCCAAGAGGCAAGTAGAGTTAAGACTAACATCCCGCTTTGGGTTGAAGTGTTGTAAGAACTCATGTTGATTATGGAGTAACCGAAACCCTGAATAAGTAAATTTTAAGATATAGATTCATATAGCCTGACTCAATATCCGGAGAATTCGGTATAGTTAAATTTAAAAGACGGTTCATTTTGCTTATGCATTGTTACCGCAACCCTACTTAGGCAACGATTAAGAATTGCCATCAGCTGCCCAGGATTTGTCGATTTGTTCGACTAACGGCAAGGATTAGCTATTCCTTAAAATTTGTTAAGCAGTGGTTGGAATAACCATCTCACCTTAAGATAAGCTTTTCCATAATAGTTGCCATATAAGTATCAAGGTGGCTCCTTTGGAGACCTTGTATAAATGAAATATCAAAACATCCGTTGGATGGACGAGACTTTGGGGAGTCCAGTTATCAGGATCTGAAAGTTGACTTGGAAACAACGAATAAGATCAAACAAATCCCTAATTATCTATAAGTTGCCATTATTCGGCAGAAAATCAAGGAGTAATGGAAAGTAGTAACCTTCCTAAATCCTTGTAAAGAAATAAGGCTCAACAAAAGATATCACCCAGGAAGGGTGTGCCAAATTTGTTAAATTATCAGGCTAGTCAGGTTCTGATTATATAGAATCATTCAAAGGATTCGAATGTATCAATATTAAATAGCTTACGAGCTAAGACCTAATTAAGGACTTGTTGGAACGCGCAATGTGACCCACACTAATGATTTAGCGACGTGTCACCAATAAGTCGAAAAGCGCTATCACATAATGATATGCAGGACTATGATAGTATGAGCAACCTGTTTCGATTAAGGATCGACAGGATTAGAAGCTCCAAAAAGATACATGTGCCTATTATAAAGGTCAATTGGAGTGCCTTAGAGGCTCAAAGGTACTGGGGAAGATTAAGCCCAATATAAGGTAGAAAATACTTCCCTTACCTTAACAAATCTCAAGGTCGAGATTTATTTTAAGGGGGTGAGGATGTAATACCTCGAAAATTCACGTCCTATAATGTGTTGACACGTGTCATAAAGTTTGAACGTGTGAAAGAATGTGATAAAAGGACTAAAGTTGACAAACATGGAAAGTATGTGAATATACGAGTTCTGAATGTCAACAGTGAATAAATATACTTCATAATAACCCTACATGATGTTCATATCATCAAACGAATAAATCATGGATCATACGAAGCAAAAAGTGAGAGATTACAGACTACAGGGGTTAAATGTGTCAACATGTTTAAGTTATACCTCTGAGTGACCTTTTGACAAACCCGAAGCTTTGTAACTGATAATTATGCTCACTAGAATGCGCGATATAAATTTCATAAAGTTTCGTTATCGTATGAGAAAGTTATGATCAAATTCGTGTGCGAGGGGTTAAAGCGTTAACATTGAAAGTTATGACTTTTCGGGTTAACCGGAAGTGTACAAGGACTTGGCAAAGTGGGTATAAGTCCTAAAGCCCTTATAGATAAATACTTAGGGGTCAAATTGCAATATATAAGCTTAGTTGATCTTTCGTGAAGCCAAGGGACAAGTTGCAAAAACAAGAAAATGAAAAATCTGATTTTAAGGCCCATGCGGGCCGCGTAAAGGCTGGTTAAACTTTACGCGGGCCGCGTTAACCGCCCAGATGCAGAATCATCAGACAGCAGCCTGTATACGCGAAAACTCGACCCAAAACGGATGTTTCACTTCATATGCGACCCCTAAGTGCCTCCTAGAACACTAGGGACATGTGTTGATCAGTTGTGGTCACTAGTAGAACCATGTGTCAACAAATTATGGTGATTAAATCACTATAAAAGGCCCTCATGTGCAACAACTTTGATCACACCTTCATCTGCAATTGTGGAGCATTTCTGGAGCTTAGGAGCAGATCCAAGACATCCCTACTCGTGCATAGGACCCTTGTAAGTACCCTTGACCTTCCTCGATTAAGTTTAGCTTAGTTATTTAGCTAAAAGTCAAACCGTCGTAATTACGGTTTGACTTCGAGATTAGTCATCAATGGCTCAGTCATATCTCGAATTAAAAGTAGTTATAAGTTGGTAATTATATGGGTAATAAAACCTCAAAAGGGTTCCCCCTGATTCCCACTCTAACTAGGTCAAATGTCGGGTCAAACTTGTATTTAAAAAGTCAACAGAATGTGCAAATTACAATTTATGCATAATTAGCAATGTAGAACACATACAACCTGTTTGATCATTAATATAACTTGGTAATTAGTGTAAAGACATGTCTAAACATGTTCAACCCGACAATTTCCTGTTTAGACCCGGTTCGGAACCGAAAGTCGCATAATTTGACTTATACTTTGACTTTCAGTTCTGACCCGTTATGGTATGTTTTAGAAATGCCTTAGGTCTTTATTTGGACCAGGTTACATGCTAGTATAACCCTCTGTGATTATACACCTCGGATCATTAGTTATCCAATTAATATACATGATTCCGTTAATTGCTCATATGTTGACCATTATGCCCTTTATACCTTAAAACGTGATTCATGAAAATGTAAAACTGTAGAAACCTTAGTTACTGATATATAAACTTGTATGCAAAGTTTGACATCAGTTTGAGGTGTAGATTGAGAGTTATGCTCATTAGCGTAAATTGAAGGCTTTAAGTTAATTAAACGGTTTAAATAGCATATAACCTAGTTAAGCCTACTTTTTGATATCAAACTTATTACCCACTGATGTAATATATTATTTTGGGATTTTTATTAAATTTTAGGCTGAGCATAACTTATAGTCGTAGGCTTAATCCGGTAATTGACGGTTTTGCCCTTACGAGCTATAAAATGAGTTTTACATATCTAAACGACTCCAAACCTTTTGCTACTGATCACATATGATAAATAAATTATTTTAAGCCTTCTGGAAATATAAAAATATCAGATTTATGTATCAAACCCGGAAATGGCCTCTAATCGCCTTTTTAAGCGTTTTTAACGCATAGTATGTACTAAAACTATTTTAAACACACAAGGGTTGATACCTACTGATATTTGAGGCAAATTATAATATTTTAATAGTAAGCAAAGGTTGTTAAACTCAGACTTCAGTTTTGAGCTTTTCGGCTTATGTGAAATTACCAAAATACCTCCACGGGGTATAGTTTGGTTATAATTGATAAATTTCACATATATACTTTACCCTACTGTTATAAATCAGTAAACTAAGTATTCTTGCTGATTATATCAGACCTGTAACTCAGGTAAACACTTAAACTCTTTTATAAACTTGTAAATGACCAAACTACCCCTACGGGGCATAGTTTGTGTTTAAACTCGTTTTGGGCATAATGTAAGACAACTTACTGATGTCACAACATATATGAAGCATATTAACTTAGGAAACCTGTAAATGGCTCATATGTATACCCGTTACGCTTTGTACGCGTTCGGTTCGGTTTATGTAACTAGTTTACATAAATTAGCCTAAACGGGTCAAACCTTATCGGTTTTATCTCAAAATCCAGAATGTGTATAATATACCCATATTTAGCAAGTCTCTGAACTTGTCGGGTCTAAAACACATTCTATTCCGGTCTTCGCTTAATCATGCGTTTGAACCGTATATTTCCTTAAGACTAACCGGTCTAAGCTTAGGCTTAATTAAAGACCCGTTAGCATTCTAATTGGTTATTTATACCATCATTCCAGACTAGAGCCTTCCGGTAAATTGTACCTACGCTTACTTAAGTGAATACAGCTGAGTTATTATAATTCTTGCTATTTAAGACAGGAGCTAGCTCAGGTAAATACTCTTAACTTATTTTCCCTATACGGGCTTGGGATACGGCACTATAAAAGTACCGCTTGGTCAGGTGTATGTAGTCATTTAAATCGGATTGTGATTGATGTATTTACATAACCTGTTTAATATGTATTATTTGGTGTATGGCTTTTGGGGGTTAATGACCATGTCCCGGATATCCTTGGCATCATTTTACGAAATGGCCACGACCTAAGCACGGGGTGTAGGCATACACCTGACAGCTGCATTATGTAAAAACTGGTAATCCACTTCGAGGTATCATCCTTGTGGGCACTATACCGGAACTGGTAATCCACTTAGAGGATGATAGCCTGTGGGCATTATACCTGTGGCGTGTCAGTTAATCTGTCCGGCTCTTCTAACCGGCCCTAATGGACGACAAATAAGTAAAACTGTATACAAGATTATATACAAATAATTTTCCCAAGTTATAAAAGATTAATTTTGCCTCTGTGCATTTTAATCAAAGTGTCAAAATATTTTGTGCCTGGTGCATTCAAATCAATTTTCTTAAACTCTTTTCAAATGAGTCGGTTGAGTGTATTTACCAGTGAAAACTGACGTATTTTCAAAAGTCTAAGTGACAGGTACAAGTACGTAATAGGCTGGAAGCGGCTCGGGACGTTAATAAGGAATCTTGCAAGTCCTAGGCGTTTAAAGTCTGTTGAACAATGTTTATGTTTTAAGATCCGCCTGTGGATCCTTTACTTTCCGTTGTAATACTGGATATTACTTTATATTCGGATTGTAATATATTTATCTTTTGATTCCGCTGTGCATTTATATATTGTGTGGTTTGACTATGATGATATGAACTACGTCATGATATTCCCCACCGGGCCCACCGGTGACACGTGGAAAGTCGGGGTGTGACAAATTTGCCCTTAGATCCTGGTACATCTTATCTGCTCCAGGATGAACGGAATATTTAGAGCTATGGGCTTCCTGGAGGATAACATCCCGAAGTCCTCCATAAACTGGAACCCATATTCGTCCATTTAATCTTAGAATTCCGTCCTTGCTAAGAGATAACTGCTCCTCAGTTACTCCTAACTTTTCATTAGGATAGTTAGCTTCTAACACAGCTTCCCTCTGTGCAGCTAACAACCTTTCATTCAAGCTATTCTTTACCTCAATGCTCTTGGCATTGATTCTTATCGGTTTCACTTTTTCCTTCCGACTCAAGGCATCGGCGACTACATTCGCCTTGCCGGGATGGTATCTTATTTCACAATCGTAATCATTAAGAGTTTCCATCCAACGGCGTTGCCTCATGTTCAAGTCCTTCTGATTGAACAGATGTTGAAGGCTCTTGTGATCAGAATAGATCACACATTTGATTCCATATAAGTAGTGCCTCCACAGTTTTAGTGCGAATACAACGGCACCCAACTCCAAGTCATGGGTGGTGTAATTCTTTTCGTGCACCTTTAACTGGCGTGAAGCATAGGCAATTACTTTGCCTTTCTGCATAAGCACACATCCCATCCCGGTGTGTGATGTATCACAATAAACTACAAACTCCTCTATTCCATCAGGCAATGTCAGTACTGGAGCATTGCTCAACTTTTGTTTCAGAATATCGAAAGATTCCTGCTGCTTAGGACCCCAGTCAAACTTAATCTTCTTTCGCGTCAGCGAAGTCAGGGGTGCAGCAATCCTTGAGAAGTTTTCAATGAATCGCCTATAGTATCATGCCAAACCTAGGAAGCTACGAATTTCTGTAGGCGTCTTTGGCTCTTGCCAATTCATGACAGCTTCAACTTTAGCGGGATCGACTTGGATACCACGCTCACTAACAACATGTCCAAGAAATTGGACTTCTCGAAGCCAGAATTCACACTTCGAGAACTTGGCATAGAGCTTTTCTTTATGAAGTAGTTCCAAAATGCAGTGAAGATGCTTCTCGTGGTCAGCTTGGTTCTTCGAGTAGATGAGGATATCATCGATGAAGACGATGACAAATTTGTCCATGTAAGGCTTGCAAACGCGATTCATGAGGTCCATGAACGCGGTAGCTGCATTAGTGAGCCCAAAAGGCATCACTAGGAACTCGTAATGACCATAACGAGTCCTAAATGCAGTCTTGTGTACGTCTTCATCTCTAACCTTCAGTTGGTGATAGCCTGACCTTAAGTCAATCTTAGAGAAGAAACTTGCCCCTTGAAGTTGATCGAACAGATCGTCAATTCTGGGCAAAGGATACCTATTCTTGATAGTGACCTTATTAAGCTCACGGTAGTCGATGCACAGACGCATCGATCCATCCTTCTTCTTGACAAATAAAACTGGTGCTCCCCAAGGAGACGAACTAGGTTTTATGAAACCTTTGGCTAGCAAATCATCTAACTGCGTTCTCAATTCCTTCATCTCTGTTGGTGCCAACCTATAAGGCGCCCTTGCAACTGGTGCTGATCCAGGAATGATGTCAATTATGAATTCTACTTGCCTATATGGTGGCAAACCAGGTAGTTCTTCAGGAAAAACTTCGGGGTATTTAGAAATGACGGGGATTTCCCCAATCTTGGGCTTCGGCTCATCCATAATCACTTGTGCCATGTAGATGACACAACCCTTCTTAAAACACTTAGAGTCCTTGAGCATAGACATTTTCTCAGGCAGCCCATACTGGGTATCTCCCTGGATAGTAAGTGATTCACCAGACTGAGTCTTGATCACCACTCGATTCTTATTGCAAATAATCTGGGCCTGGTTATGAGATAACCAGTCCATACCCAAAACTATGTTGAAACCGGCTAGTTTCAAAGGAAGTAGGGACAAAGGAAAAGAGTGGTTCTTAATGGATATGAAACATCCATCTAATAAGGTTGAGGCGGTTTCTAAAGTGCCATCTGCTAGTTCCACCTCATACTTCACACTTAAGGTCTTAACAGGTAATTTCAACAATTCACAAAACTTATTATCTACGAACGACTTATCAGCGCCTGAATCAAATAACACTCTCGCATAAACATCATTTACGAGAAAGGTACCTGTTATCACATTGTCGTCCTGGACGGCTTCCTTAGCATCCATCCTGAAGACCCTAGCATTGGTCTTCTTAGCCTCTTCAGGCTTCTTGGCGTATTTTGGGCAATTGGTCTTGATGTGCCCCTTTTCATTGCAACCGTAGCAGGTCGCATCCTTCATCTTTTTGCAATCCAAGGTCTTGTGTTCCTTGGACTTGCATAACCCACATGCAAAAGTTTTCGATTGTGAAGACGAATTCGATTCATACCTGCACTTCCCGAAGTGCTGTCTCTTGCAGATTTTACATCTGGGTTTTTCACCCGACTGCTGACCATCCTTTCTAAATCCTGACCCCTTCTTGTGGTCATTGTTTCCCTTATGCTTCTTGTCTGAACGTCGTGAGTTGTCATCCTCACGCTTCCTCTTTTCGGTATCAGTGTTCCTCTGCGATTTCTGCCTGACCGCATCCAAGGTAAGAGACAATGATATGTCCGCTGCAGACCGAAAAGTAGCTGGTCTGGAGGCCTTCACACTTGCCTTGATCTCCGGGGCCAAACCCCCAATGAATCGAGCTATACGTTTGGGTTCCGGAGTTACCAAATATGGAACCAACCTTGACAAGGTGTTGAAACTGGTAAGGTAGGCCTGACAGTCTAGGTTTCTCATGACCAGCGACAAGAAGTCAGCTTCAATTTTCTCAACCTCATGCTGAGGGCAGTAGTTTTCCTTGATTAGTGACATGAACTGTTCCCAGGTCATATTGTACAACGGGACTTTCCCCGTAGCTTGGATCAAAGATCTCCACCAAGCTAATGCTTCTCCCTTGAAAGACTGTGACACGAATTTCACAATATCCCTATTATTGCAACCACTGATATCCACAACCGTATCCATCTCGTCCAACCAAGTCATGCAATCTACTGCTCCTTTTTCCCCAGTGAAATCCCTGGGTTTGCACGAAACGAAGTACTTATAGGAGCAACCCTTATTACGGGGTTCTTGATTCTGTACGACTCTTTGGGATGGAGCACTCCTCTGGTTTGATGAGTGGTGAGAATTACTGTTGTGGGCAGTGTGGGTCCTGGAGGGTGTTCTAGAGTGTGGTGCAGATTGGGTCCTTGCACGGGTACCACTGGATTCATGGAGCTGTCTATCCATAGCTCGATTAACGGCATTATCTATCATTGCCTGTAATTCTGCACCCGCTACATTTACTCGGGCATTGTCATGCTCTCTCCTTGGGTGACTATTGATCTCGTTTGAGTCGGCCATGTAGCTTGAACTGTTACATATTGACAATAATTTATTGGTGAGTTTATTATAGAATTGTCTTTTATGGCAATTTTATTAACCAAGGTAAACGTAGACCATATATGGTTAATTTATTACTCACATTTATTTAGGATTTCTATTATAATTTATCCTAATTATAAAACAATAACAGTTTCATTAGCACATATGGCCTAGTCACGGGGACAATTTTTAAGTTATAAGCCATGATTTCAGAGAATCAAGGCATGATGGTTTGAACAAAGTTCATTACCTTTATCAGACAGGGTCACAGACTATTACTGTCTTTTGTCTCATATGAAAATGAGAAGGGCCCGTAGGCATTATATTACTAATGTATGGTCAAAATATGATCATCTTAATTGATGATTTAAACCCATGATTCAGGGATCATTAAGTCGGGTTAGGAATCTTTTGAAGAATCCTATTATAAGCATGATGTGTGTGATTTTAATGGATCACAACTGCCAGGAGCGTTAACATGTTTTCAGATGTTAACAGGGATTTGAATCTTTTTAACGGGTTTTACCATCTTGGCTAGGGGTGTTCAGAAAAAACCGTAACCAAATAAGAACCGTAAACCGAACCGTAACCGTAACCAAATAAACCGATCCGAATAACGAATTCGGTTTTTGGTTTGGTTTCTAACCGAAACCGAATTGTGAATATGGTTTTTGGTTCGGTTTTGGATCCACATTTTATTTTTATTTGGTTTATTCGGTTTATTTGGATAACCGAATAAACCATTTAACTTAATTAATTATTAAATAAAAATAATAATATTTATAAATCTTATACAATTTATTAGCCCCAAATAATTATTTTTTTATGCAGCCCAACCCAAAATACCCAAAGCCCAACTCAAACCCTCTTGTTCATGAATCTCAAACTCAAACCCCCCAAGCTTATTTTTTTTAGGGCTTAGGTTTTCTTCATTTATCTTCAGCCGATTCATATATTGTGGATGTGTTTGCTTTATTTCACAATGAAACTTTCTTGTATTCATATATTGTTAGGTGTAAAATAGTTGTGATGTTCGGAAGTTGGAACACAAATATAAATAAAAATTAGGAAAAAAATTACTTACGTACAATTTGGTTAGATTTGGTTTATTTGGTTTATTTGGTTTCTATCCGAAACCAAACCGAATTGAATTTGGTTTGGTTTGGATCGGTTTGCATATTCCTTATTTGGTTTGGTTTGGTTTGGTTTTGGTTTGGGGTACAAAATTTTGAAAACCGAATAAACCGAACCGAATAAACCAAATAAACCATAAACCGAACCGATGAACACCCCTAATCTTGGCCAGGTCTTAAAATGACATGCAGGCTAGGTTATACCTTTAAGATCTTTAATTAATAATTAAAATTAGGCAGATAGATTTTTTTTTTAAAAAGAATGATTCCGATTTATTTACTTCATATATAATTTAATTATGCATAACATAGCAAAAATGAAATTTATAAACTTACATTCCATTAAAACTTAAAAGTAGTACACTTTGCCTTAAACGGGACTTTTCACAGAAACACTTGCCCTCGCAGGAGCTATACTGGCAATATAAGTCCTCGCAGGGACTGTTTGCAAAAATAAATGTCCACGCAGGGACTAATAAAGACAAGTCCTCGTAGGGACTAAGTACAAAGATAGATGTCCACACAGGGACTACATACACTCATAAATAAGTGTCCACGCAGGGACTTGATTTAACTAGGAAATACAATAATACATATTGGGATTTAACGATCCCGTTTCTTCTTTCCTTTTAGCAAACTTGCTAATCCACTCATGAATCCTTGATTCTTCCTACGTTCCCTCTGGAAGTCTCGCTCAACCCTTTCCAGCCTTTGACGGAGATCCTCCTGCTCCGGTGGGGAAAACCGTGGTGGCTGAGCAGGTATTTGATACCCACGAGCTGGATGTCCCATTCCCCAAGGGGTTCCATATGATCCCTCAGGATTTTGGGCAAGGTAGTGTGATGCCACTTGGTAAGGATCCTCAGCATAGTTATAGGTATGATATGCTGGCGGTCCGTATGGGTTGTAAGCTGCTGGTGCAGTATAAGCAGGGATAGGGTTGCCAAAACCCGATGGTGACGGTGCAATAGGTGCCGAATTCACCTCTGATACTGGAACTGAAGGTCCACCCATTTATGGGTCTTCATATAGTGGCGGGTAGTGGCTGCCACTAGAGTGTTGAGGGGAGCTGAAATCAAAATCCCCTCCTCGTGCTGACATCCGTGCGCCAGTCCTCCTACGTCTTGGTGGTTCCGGAGGTGCTAGATGAACTGGCGGCGGTGGAGGCGGTGGCGTGACTGCCACGAAACGTGGATCCCCAGAGGGATCTTGCTGCTGCTGGTGAGGCGATGAATGGTGAGATGGTGTAAAGTACCACTCACACCGGTCGAACCGTGCCTGATGACTGTTTTGGTCAAAAATCAGACGAGGATAATGCAACCAAACTCTTTGTTACGGGGTATGATGCTTGAATTGATGAACAATAATAAGGATCACTATGAAATATGATGAACAAATGACACGAAGATTTATACGGGGAAAAGCCCTTAATCAAGAGTTGATCTCCGGCACAAAAAACCCCGGGTGATGGAAACTACCGATCACCAACTTAAATTAAACAAACAATCTGTTACAACTTCGGATGATAGCGAGCTAAGTACAAGGATCACTATAGTGTATCGTGTAGAAATGTGTGTAATCGCCAAGTGTGTTAGCGAAATTGACGAGAGCAGTTGTATGAGTGTGTGTGTAGCCAAAAATAGCAAAAAAGTGTTGTCTAATTAGCTCGCTACCCCTTTTAAATTAGAAAATATCTAAGTAACTAATTGTCCGTAAATGGTGCAAGTCCTCCACGACTCCACAACGTCCATTTTCAGCCAAGCACGTGCGGAATACTTCAAGGAATATACTCCAGGAATATCTCCTAGACCAAGTCCAATTGATACTCCTGCAAAACAATTACGAATTCAAAGCAGACAATCATTAGTATAAGGATCCTTAGGATGATCCATGATCCTGATCCTGAAACACTTCTGAGAATCACTAACTGGCACAGAAGTAAGGATCACCAAGCAGGATAATAATTGAGGATCACGGGTCATTTAGAAATCCACCCCTAACAATTGCCCCCAAAATATAAGGAGTTATATTGTAAATAAACGAGTTGTATTTTGTTGATCTTATCCGCAGCAAACTAACGGATAACGAGCCGTTGAAGACGGACTAGCCGTTGCAAACCTGACGTCACCGAAGTGACAATCCTGCAAATCATCATTATAAATAGGAGTTAGAGATAGTATCAATTTGCATTTAAATCCAAGAGAACTTCCCTTTAAATTCTCAGCCGAAGATCAATCAGGTATCTCTTTTCTTACTTCTCCTTCTCTTACTCTGTTTTTCTTTCTTTACCAACATCACGTTAAGAATGATGCTCCAGTCTTCCCCCGCCAAGGATCACCAGAAGGATAGCCCCTTGAAGAGTCAAGGGATCATCAAAGACTCAGCGAATGAGAGGTGTTGCTTTAACGATGCACAAGTAGATAAGATCCGGCACTGCTTTCCGGCGAACGCCTTTTTCAAACCCTTTGATCCCACTGTTCTGAGCGATTACATTTCTGAGACATGGGTTGCCTTTCCGGTTACCCCATTCACCATAGGATACACCTATCCCTTTCCAGCTTTTACCCAGTCCTTTTTCTCCTTAACCGACATTTCTTACATCCAAGCTATGCCAATGATCTGGAGGGTCCTATATACCCTTGAAAGGATCATAGAGCAGGAAGGAATTGATTTAGGAATGTCGGAACTGGTAGAGATGTATGATCTCACGACATTTGGATCCCACCGATATCTGTTTAAGCGAAAACCCGGCGAAGAACATCCCATTTTTAAGGCCACCAAGAACGATACAAACTGGAAACGACGCTTTTTCTTTGTCAGAAGGGATACCATTCCAAACGGAGAGGATCTACCAAGGAAGTGGTCCACCCATGGTAGGATAGAGGATCCTGAGAAGGATCACCAGGTAATCTTGCTCTTGTGATAGGATCACTAATTCCCTTTTGTTTTATGTTATGCAGCTGTCACCGTTTCACACCTCATACCATCTCCTGATACTAAGGAAAGGCTTGCTGTTTTTAGAAGACTCGGTCCTGAAACAAGATCGTTTAAGACAATCACCCAGGATTCTCAAGAGGTATCCTCAGGCTCAGTCACCATGTCAAGTAAGTATCCTGCTTTTTATATAGTTAAAGATTTAAATAAATAGTTAAATAAGAATAGGGTAAGGATGCTTATCTTGCTCTGAATGTGTAGGTGCCGGAAAAGGTTCCAAGCCTGCCTCCCAGTTCAACATGGCCGATCTTGACACTGTTCGATCCAGAAAGAAGAAGGTCATTGCCAGCCCTAGTGTCTCCATCCCCAAGGCACCAACTAAAGGAAGGGGTGGCAAGAAGAGGAAAAACTCTGAGATAGAGGACCTACAAGGCCTGCCACTGATTCGCCACCAGTTCCTTGAATACTTCAATGATGTGAGGATCACCAATTCTGCCTAGGTATCCTACTTATTTGAGGATCACCTGATCTTGAACTACTTTGTCTTTTTTGCAGAAATTTGCTGAGATTGAAGACTACGTGGGGAGTGTTGAGGAGCTGGATAAGAAGATTGCTGACCTCCAACAAGTTGCAGTGCTCAAGGATCTTAAGATTGCTGATCTCGAAAAAGCCCTTCAAGACGCCAAGACTAAGACAGCTAAGATCTTGATCGACATTGACTGCGAGAAGCATGATCTCATAGAAGGTGCAAAGGTCTCTGCTGCCATCACAATGTACAAGACAAAACTGAAGATGGCCGAGGAGGCTCAAGATCCTGACTTCGACAGAAGCAGCTGGGATGTTGAGGGCTGGAAGGCAAGGTTAGCTGATCTAGAAGATGATGAGGAGGCTGAGGAGGTTTTGGCGATTGAGGCTGGAAGCAGTGGAAAGGATCTGGTGAAGGATACCGAAGCTGGAGGGGATGAAGATGCAGCGAAGGTGTAGGCTGCATGATTGGGCAATGATGGACATTCCTAGACGTAGCCGGAGCCCAATTTTTAAATTTGGTAGTAGTTTTTTTCTTTTGATGATGTTTTGATTGAACAATGGTTGGTCTGTACTCAAACAATAGTAACTAGGGTTGAGGATCATGGATGATCCTTTGAACAATAAGCAGGATTACAAATGGTGGAGGGATCCTCTGTTTGGGGGATGAAGCCAATGTGATCCTGCCGTCTTTTGATCCCTGCACTTGAAAAACCTATGAACAATGGACACCCTTTACCTACCCCAGCGGACGGGCCACGTATTGCTGGTAGATGCTCGGGGTAGGTAATTTTGACAACCTTAAAAGGGTTTAAGCTTTTGTGAATAAAATGACTTTAACTTTTTGGCTATATCCTGTGTTGATATCCTTGTTGTTATTTTATTTTTCAATTGTTTTGACGTACACTTGTCTGTGTAAGAAAAGTTAAACAAATTAGATAAAGAAAATATTTAGGATATGATTCAGGATCAAATATTCTATAGTTGAAAATTTCCAAAAAGTAGTATATTTTAAGGATCATGAATTCAGTTGTCAAAGTATTGGGGTTATTCAAACAATCAATGAATAAAATCAAAATAGTTAAGGATCATACCTGAGGTTTCAAGTTAGGATCCTAACCCTTAATGTTATAACCAGAATAACCATAAGACAAACCTTAGTAAGAAGTAAGGATCAAGGATCCTTAGTTGTTTAACTTTGAAGACCTGAAATAGAACATAACTCGGGACTAAGCCAATATAAGATAAAAGTTAGCAACTGGGGACAAGCCCAAAGGATAACTGGGGACAAGCCCAAGGATAACTGGGGACAAGCCCAAGGATAACTGGGGACAAGCCCAAGGATCGTGTGTGAACTGGAGTATGGCCCTAGCTGGCGACTATCCAAACTTAGTGGCATGAAAATGCCAAAACCTTAGCTAACGTGAAAACATTAGAAACCTTAAGAACGGATGTATGGTACGTCTACCATTATACGTAGGATCCTAGGTATAGCCAGTACAATGGAATTATCAGCCCCTAAAACGAGTACTGGTCCCACTGCCATGAACTATACCAGGATCATCATGCGCTACTGGCGGAACTGGGGTCAAGCCCAAACAACTGGGGTCAAACCCAAGTAACTGGTTGCTTTTGTGGATAATCATCCTTTTGCTAAGAGTACCTGAACCTTCAAAACTCAAAATCACGTGAAAGGAGGATAAAGGATGCAGGATCCTTATCCTTTTGTGAAAAAATAAGGAAATGAAATATTTTAAGATTAGAATGTTACCCAAATGAGGATCATCTGTGCTTTAAGGATCCTTTAAGGATATTTATCATGTGAGGATCATGGATCCTTATCACATGAAGTATTTCTTCAAATGGACAGCATTCCAGGCTCTAGGTAGCAAATCACCTTCCATTGTTAGCAATCGATATGCCCCCTTTCCTGCCTCACCTTCAATCAAGTAAGGTCCTTCCCATTTTGGTGCCAACTTTCCATCAGCAGGATTGGTAGTATTCTGAAATGCTTTCCTTAGTACCATATCACTAACTTGGAATTTCCTGATCCTGACATTTTTGTTGTAGGCTCCAGCCATCCTTTGCTGATAACTGGCCATCCTTATCCTTGCCAAATCTCTGATTTCTTCTATAGTATCCAGGTCTTGAACCAAGTTCTCATCATTTTCCTCAGGATCACGAATACTTGTTCTAGCAGTTGGAACCACCATTTCTGTAGGGATCACTGATTCTGCCCCAAATACCAAAGAGAATGGAGTTTGGCCTGTAGCATTCTTAGGGGTTGTCCTATCAGCCCAAAGCACATAAGGTAGTTCTTCTGCCCATTTCCCTTTCTTGGATCCAAGCTTCTTCTTCAAATTGTTGATGATGATCTTATTGGAGGATTCTGCCTGACCATTAGCTTGTGGGTGGACTGGTGTTGATGTTATCATCTTAATCCCCCAGCTGTCACAAAAGTTAGTAAACTTCCTTTTCTCTGACTTGGGCAAAAGCTTCAGCCTCTATCCACTTGGAGAAGTAATCAGTCATAGCAAGCATGAACACTTTTCCACCAGGTGCCTTAGGGAGCTTACCAACTATATCCATGCCCCATCTCATGAATGGCCAAGTGGAGGATATAGGATGCAATAATTCAGCCGGTTGATGAAGGATATTGCTGTGTCTCTGACAAGGATCACATTTCTTAGCATACTCCACAGCATCTCTCTTCATAGTTGGCCAATAGTATCCTGTCCTCAGGATCCTTGAGAATAATGCCCTGCCCCCAGTGTGGTTTCCACAATCTCCTTCATGGAAGTCTTTTAAAACTTCTTGGATTTCAGGATCCTCAATGCATCTTAAATATGGTCCTGCAAGAGATCGTTTATACAACATATTATTTAAAATTGTGAATTGAGATACCTTAATTTTGAAAGCCCTGGGGTTTTCTCCTGTAGGAATCTCTCCATGTTGTAAGTATCTCATGATTGGGAGGATCCATGATCCTGGATGAGTTTGAGTATCCTCACTAGGGATAATTGCAGAATCCTCTCCTATTTCCATAGCCACGTGATCCTCGATGGCGGGAGCCAGGATATGGATAATGGTGATACTTATATCCTCCGGGATCTTCAAGGATGATCCTAAATTGGCTAATGCATCTGCCTCTGCATTCTCTTCCCTTGGTACCTGTGTCAAACTAAAAGATACAAAAAAGAGTGCCAATTCTTTGACTATCTCCAAATATTTGGTTAACTTTTCACCTTTAACAGCATAAGATCCATTAAAGTGATTAGTGATTAACAAAGAATCTACATGTACCTCAAGATACCTGATCCTCATATGCTTAGCAATTTGCAAACCAGCTATCAAGGCTTCATATTCAGCCTCATTGTTAGTGGTTTGGAACTCACAAGCTATAGAGTGGGGTATTATGTCCCCCTGTGGCGATTTTAGTAGTATTCCAAGCCCTGTTCCTTTGACATTTGAGGATCCATCAGTATAGAGTATCCAAGGATCCTTGGTCTCCTCTAGCTGCTGGACTTCTAACTCAGCTTCCTTTTGCAAATCACTACTGAAATCTGCCACAAAGTCGGCTAATGCTTGGGATTTAATGGCTGTCCTGGGCTCATATCTTATATCATATGCACTAAGCTTCACTGCCCACTTGGCCATCCTTCCTGACATTTCAGGTTTCCTGAGGACATTCTTAATTGTAAAATTAGTTTTGACGATAATGACATGAGTTTCAAAATAATGTCTCAATTTAGTAGATGCCATAATTAATGCAAGGATAAGTTTTTCTAAGTGTGAATACCTGGATTCAGCGTCAAGTAAACTCTTACTTACATAATAGACAGGATGTTGTGTACCTTGGTGATCCTTAACAAGGACTGCACTTACTGCTTTTGAGGATACCGCCAAGTATAAGGATAACACATCTCCCTTTTCTGGTTTCATCAAGGCTGGGGCTGAGGATAGGTAATCCTTAAGAGCTTTTAAGGCATTTTCATGCTTCTCAGTCCACTCGAATTTCTTGTTCTTCCTTAGGATATCATAGAATTGCTTGCACTTTTCTGAGGATTTGGATATGAATCTGTTTAAAGCTGCAATCCTGCCTGTTAACCTCTGAACATCCTTAGCATTGGCAGGGGACTTGATGTTCACTATAGCTTTGATTTGTTCTGGACTGGCTTCAATGCCTCTCTTTGTCACCATATATCCTAAGAATTTACCTGCCTTTACACCAAAATGACACTTAGAAGGATTAAGTTTCATATTGTATTTATCAATGATATTGAACGCTTCTTCCAAGTCTCTTAGGTGATCCTCAGCCTTTTTTTTATTTTACCACCATATCGTCTAGGTAAACCTCCATAGTTTGTCCAATCTGATCCTTGAACATCATATTCACTAGCCTTTGATAAGTTGCACCTGCATTTCTTAGTCCGAACGGCATAGCAATATAACAGTATATACCAGTTGGAGTCATAAAGGCTGTATCCTCTTGATCGGAGGGTTCCATCTGAATTTGTTGAAATCCAGATGAAGCATCCATAAAAGTTAACAGTTCATGACCCGCAGTTGCATCCACCATGGAGTCAATGTGGGGTAATGGGAAAGGATCCTTGGGACATGCCTTATTTAAATCGGTGAAATCGACACATACCCTCCACTTTCCATTTTTCTTTTGACCAACAACCACATTGGCCAACCATCTTGGATACTTGACCTCTCTAATCATACCTGCTCGGAGTAATTTCTCTACCTCCTCCTGGATAATGGCATTTCTTTCTGGTGCAAATTTCCTCCTCTTTTGATGGATTGGTTTGAAGGACCTATCAATGCCAAGTTTGTGAGTGATTATATCTTTAGATATACCTGTCATGTCTTCGTGTTTCCATGAAAAGGTAGTCTTTCTCCTTTTGAGGAAGGATATGAGGTCTTCCTTTATTTCGCCAAGGATCCCTGATCCTATATAAACTTTAGATTCAGGATCATCAGGATCCATAAGGATTTCTACCACATCCTGTTCTCTTGCCTCCAAGACATCCCTTGGAGGATGCTTTAATTGCTATTGCTCCCTTGACTTTGAGGCTGGTTTCATTGATGAGGTGTAGCAGTTCTTAGCCTCTTGCTGATCACTATCAATCTTCACTATTCCCCAAGGACTAGGTAGCTTCACACATTGATGATAAGTGGATGGGACTGCCTTCATGTCATGTATCCAAGGCCTGCCAAGGATAACATTACAACAAGATAAACAGTCAATAACACAAAACTTTTGGTAAGAATGTAGGCCTTCGATATAGATTGGGAGTTTAATGTCCCCCAGAGTATTCTTAGTCTCGCCACTGAATCCCACGAGCACAGAGGATCTCGGGATGATATCGGATTCAGGAATATTCATCTTCTTGAGGACATCAAGCTGGATAATGTTCACGGAGCTTCCTCCGTCTATAAGGATCCTGCGAACAAAATGGTTAGAAATAAAAAGAGTGATAACCAAACCATCGTGATAAGGATCCTGAATGTCAACACGATCATCCTCATCAAAAGTTATAACTTTTCCTTCGGAGACACTGGATGTTCGAATGGGTCTATCTCCATTATCCATCTTGGTTTCCTTTGCATGTCTTTTAGCTGCAGAGAAGGATGTTCCACAAATGTCTGATCCTCCAGAAATAAAGTTTATAACTTGTGCATCTGCTGGAGGGGCTGGAGCTTTCTCTGGGATCCTTTCAGGATCCTGAGTTCTTGACTTCTTTCTTCCCAGTAATTCTTTTAAGTGCCCCTTGCTCAACAAGTATCCAATTTCTTTACTCAGTGCGATGCATTCTTCTGTGAGATGCCCAAAATCTTCATGATATGCGCACCACTTTGACTTGTCTTTAGTTGCAGTTGGTCTATCATTTTTCCTGGGCCATCTAGCTTTATCACCTAAATTCTGCATCGCAAGGATTAGTTCATTGTTATCAACAGAAAAGCAATATTCGGAAATTGGAGGATAATCCTCATCATCCTCTTCTTGTTCAACAGCATGCACATTCTGGTTATCAGATTTGTTATAGGATCTGAACTTGTTGTTTTTGAATGAGGATCCTTGCTTCTCTTGCTTTGAGGATCCTGCTAACCTCTCCTGGATCCTTTTGTCATCCTCTAGCCGGATAAACCTAAGTGCCCGGGTTCTTACCTCGTCTAGATTCCTGCATGGTGTCATAACAAGATCATCATAGAATAATGAATCCCTAAGCAATCCCATTTTAAAGGCTTCAACAGCCGTAGCTATATCCAGGTTAGGGATATCTAAGGATTCTTTACTAAATTTAGTGATATAATCCCTTAATGATTCATTATGACCTTGGGTTATCCTATACAGATCACTAGTTAAACGCTCAAATTTCCTACTACAAGAAAATTGGTTATTAAATAGGTTAACTAGATTAGCAAATGAGGTAATAGAGTAAGGGGAAGACTTAGCAGCCATTTAAGAGCTGATCCAGTAAGAGTGGATCCAAATCCCTTGCATAGACATGCTTCCTTTAACCTTTCTGGGATGGGATTGATCTCCATCCTTTCCCTGTATTGTGCTATGTGTTCTTCAGGATCTGTTGAACCGTCATACAACTTCATAGTAGGCACATGGAACCTCTTTGGTATCTCAGCATCACAGATTGGTGGTGCAAAACGAGATATCTTATGGCTCCCATCTGCAATATCCGGGATAGGCTTGACCACTCCTGGGACACTTGATGTCATATCCTTTAACTTTTGCAATTCTCTGGCCATGGCATGATTGATACCTGTATCCTGCATAAGGCCATGGTTAGTGGTATAAGAATTATTGAAAGTGTTACCTCCCATTGGATTCAAATTAGGAAGAGCGGATGTGAATCCATATTGTTGGGGCTCTGGAATGACCGATGGACCAGTAGAAGCAATGGTCTGCATTGGAATGAAATCTCCCTGATGGATATCGGAATTCCCTGATTGCAAACTCCTTAAGGATCCATGAAACTGAGAGGATCCTTGAACCTGTGAGGATCCTGGGACGTAGGAGGATCCTTGAACCTGGGAGGATCCTTGAAACTGAGAGGATCCTTGAACCTGTGAGGATCCTTGGACCTGGGAGGATCCTTGAAACGGCCAGAACCCTTGAATCTGCTGCGCTCCTGAGTATCCTCCTGAGCTGGCGAAGGATCCTATATGCTGAGGATGGGATCCTGCTGGTTGGAAGTGTAACCCTGAAGCCTGAGTCATTGCTGATGATCCGTAATGCACTCCTTTTGGTCCTCCCACATATTGAACGTCTGGAACCACTGAAGGCTGAGAAGTTATAACCGGAGTATCGAAATTCAAAGATCTGGGCATCAGTGGGGAATGATCCTCTGTCGATCTCTTCTGTTTCTTGATGTCTCCAATTTCTCTAAGAATCCTTTCATTGGTCTTATCCTGCTGCTGTATATGCTCCTTCATCTGCAAAATCAGAGTAAACAAGTCACTAGTAGTGGGAGTATAAGAAGCAGAAGAAGTTGGAGGTTTTGAGAAAATGGGAGTTGGTTTCTTCTCGGCATTTTTCTGAGGTCCAGAAGGTGGTGGAGGCAATGGTGGAATGCCCTGGGATGAATTGACTGTAGACATCGCACTGGAGGTGTTCTTTGATGATGAAGCCATCTGCTTAGATGTAACGAACCGAAATGATCACAAAAATGAGAATTTCTTAGGAATGAAGCACCAATTGCCCCGCGGTGGGCGCCAAATTGTTTTGGTCAAAAATCAGACGAGGATAATGCAACCAAACTCTTTGTTACGGGGTATGATGCTTGAATTGATGAACAATAATAAGGATCACTATGAAATATGATGAACAAATGACACGAAGATTTATACGGGGAAAAAGCCCTTGATCAAGAGTTGATCTCTGGCACAAAAAACCCCGGGTGATGGAAACTACCGATCACCAACTTAAATTAAACAAACAATCTGTTACAACTTCGGATGATAGCGAGCTAAGTACAAGGATCACTATAGTGTATCGTGTAGAAATGTGTGTAATCGCCAAGTGTGTTAGCGAAATTGAGGAGAGCAGTTGTATGAGTGTGTGTGTAGCCAAAAATAGCAAAAAAGTGTTGTCTAATTAGCTCGCTACCCCTTTTAAATTAGAAAATATCTAAGTAACTAATTGTCCATAAATGGTGCAAGTCCTCCACGACTCCACAACGTCCATTTTCAGCCAAGCACGTGCGGAATACTTCAAGGAATATACTCCAGGAATATCGCCAAGACCAAGTCCAATTGATACTCCTGCAAAACAATTACGAATTCAAAGCAGACAATCATTAGTATAAGGATCCTTAGGATGATCCATGATCCTGATCCTGAAACACTTCTGAGGATCACTAACTGGCACAGAAGTAAGGATCACCAAGCAGGATAATAATTGAGGTTCACGGGTCATTTAGAAATCCACCCCTAACAATGACTATCCGGACCTTGGTATGGTGTTCCGTGAAAAGATGAACCATCAGAGATCTCAACAGGATGGTTCGGGGTTCCGGTTGCAGGCTCGACGGGATCTGTATCCTCGTCCATGTCCATCGCTTGATCACCGGAAAAGTGATCCTCCGGTCCTAGTGGGTTAAAGCCCCCTTGTTCTGGTAGGTATTCCGCCGGGTTAAACTGGCCCCTAAAGACAGGAGTAGGGTTGTCGAAGGAACGGTGCGATAAGGATCGCTGTAGAGGTATGTACGAAGGTTGCGGGTTGTTGGGCTCATTCTCGGACTGAGGCCCATAGGAGTGATGATATGGAGGCGTTGAGCTATACGACGTAGATCGTCTGGCAGGCTCCTCATAGATCCTCCAAGGTTCTCGCGGATCGGCACTCCTTGTAGAAGAAGGAGTTCGCCGGTGCGATGGCCCGGCCTCGTGGTCGTTAGGGGCGCTGATTGGCTCCTTTCCTCGTCCTCCTCGCCTGAATCTTGGCGGCATTGTTAAACCTGTCAATATAAACAAAGGTAACAACAAGGATAACTAAAGGACAAAGTTAATAATAAAATAAAATTTTTTTGGATTATTCCTAAGTTCTTTGTCTAGACTCGAAGATTTAGGAATGTGCAATTGTGTCATTGAGATTAAACACAAAAGGCTAGTGTTTAATTCACTCAATGTTGGCTCTGATACCAACCTGTCACACCCCAGATTTCCACGTGTCACCGGTGGGCCCGGTAGGGGAGTATCGTGACGTGGTTGGCAACATAATAGTCAAACAACACAATATTTAAATGCACAGCGGAAGCAAAGTATAGATTCATTTCAACCAAACAATATTGTAATATTAAGTATCACAAATAGTTGAATATAAATCCACATGTAGATCAAAATAAAAGAAAACAATGTTCAACAGTCTAAGACATCCAAGCTTGCGAGACTTATTGTGGATGCTAGGAGAGAAGGCAGCCTATTACGCGTAGTACCTGCACTTAACCTTTTTGAGAAAATACGTCAGTTTACACTGGTAAATACAATCAACCGACTCATTTTGAAAAGAGTTTATGAAAATGAATTTAAGGCACAAGGCACAAATAATATTTTATAACTTGGGATAATTATTAGAATATAATACTTGTAAAGGATTTACATGTTTCTTATGCGTTCAGTAGCCCGGGTCGAGCCGGGTTAAAGATCAATAGACACACCACATTATTATATGAGACACCGACGGGCGTACGCCTACGCCTCGTGCTTAGGTCGTGGCCATTTTGTAAAATGATGCCAGGGATATCCGGGACATGGTCATTAACCCCCCAAAGGCTTTAAGCAAACAAAACAATTTAAACGAGACATTTCAATACTTTAACCATCATACAATTAAAGATTCAATGCCCGACCAAGCGGTATTTTATATACCGTACCCCAAGCCCGTATAGGGAAAATAAGTTAAAAGTATTTACCTGAGCAAGTATAAATCAAAATCAGCGAGTGCAAGTATCTTTTACCGGGTCTCCTATTCTGGAACGAAGGTTTATAATAACCTATTAGAATCCTAACGGGTCTTTAGTTAAGCTTAAGCTTAGACCGGTTAGTTTTAAAGATACGGTTCATACGCACCGGATAGAATGTGATTTAGACCCGACAAGTTTGAAGACTTGCTTAATATGGGTATATTATACACATTCTGGATTTTGAGATAAAACCGATAAGGTTTGACCCGTTTCGGCTAATTTATGTAAACTAGTTACATAAACCGAACCGAACGCGCATGAAGCGTAACGGGTAACCGTAAGAGTCCTAAACAGGTTTCCTAAGTTAACATGCCTTAAATATGTTGTGATATCAGTAGGATACCTTCCATTATGCCCAAAACGAGTTTAACCTATAAATAAGCCCCGTAGGGGTATTTTGGTCATTTTAAAGATTTTAAAAGGGATTAAATAAGCTTCTGTGATCCGGGTCTGAATAAATCAGTAAAATAATTTATTTTAACAGGTTTCCTCAGTTGGTAATAAGTCTTATGTGACAAAATGGTTTTAAACTCAAACTATGCGTATAATACGCGTATAAAGCCTTTTTAAGCGATTTACGGGTTAAAAGAGGATTCTGAGTTTTCTGATTAGTTCAACAGGTTCAAAATACTTCATTTAATATTTAAAATCAGTAGCAATTGGATTGGTAGCAAAAGGACTTGTAAAACTCATTTTATGGCCGAAAAGGGTATATTCGGTATTTACCGAATCAAGGCACTAATCCTAGCTTATGATCAGTTTAAAAATAATTAAAAATCTTCAAAAATCCCAAAATATTATATTACATCAGTGGGTAAAAGGTTGGGTGTCAAAAATTTGGTTTAGATAGGCTTTACGCTATTGACGCCGTTTTATTATTAAGAAGCGTTCTAATTACGTCATTAAGCATAACTCCTAATCTAGACCTCCAACTGATGTGAAAATTTAGGGACATGTTTTATAATCAGTAACAAAGATTATTGTACTTTCACATTTCCAAAATTCTTGTTGTATGGTCATAAGGGCATTATGGTCCATATTTAAGCACTTAACGGAAACGTCGGACAATTTAGGATTTTAAGTGGTATAAACGCAGAGGATTATACAATCATGTAACTAGGTCCTAATGGAACTTTAAGGCATGTCTAAACCTATCTAAATCGGGTCAGAACCGAAGTCAAAGCAGAAAGTCAAACTATGCGCCTTTCGGTTCCGAATCGATCTTAAACAGAAAGTTGTCGAATCAAACAAGCTTAGACAAGTTCTTATACTTATTATCAGGTTATATGAATGATAAAATAGGTTACACGCCTTTTACATCGTTAATTATGCGTTAATTCAAAGTTTACATTTCTGTTGACTTTTTCTAATCATCTTTGACTCGACAAACGACCTAGTTAGGATGGGAATCAGTGGGTGCCATTTTAAGGGTTTAAGGCCCACATAATTACCAACTTATAACTACCATAAGTTTGCCTAATCGCTGGACCGTTAGCGATTAATCGTTAAGTCAAACCGTAATTACGACGGTTTGACTTCTAGGCTAATAACTAAGCAAGATTTAATTAAGAAGGGGTTAAACATACTTACAAGAGTCTAATGAACGATTTATGATGCTTGAGGATGGTCCTTATGCTCCAGAAATGCTCAGATGATGATGTTGTGCTTGAATTATCAAACTTGCAATAATGAACTTCTTTATATAATGTTCTTGATCACACAAGATGGTGCCAAACAACCCTATCACTGATGTTAGATCATTCCCAAGTGTCCCTAGAGGCTAGAAACCAGTTTAGGGAGCACATGGTATTGTATACTAGTGATTTGAGTCGGTTACAAGGCTGAAACAGGCACCTGTCATGTTTCTGTCGCTGGTACCTGTCACGCGGCCCATGTAAAGGTCTTCATGATCTTACGCGGCCCGCCTTAGACCTGGGTTCAGGTTTTGAAGTTTTTGTTTATTGCACTTTCAGTCCCCGGTCCTTCTAAACGTCGCTTTCACTTCCATTCTTGCATTATGAGCCTTTAATATTGACATATAGGGGCTTTAAGGCTTATACTCACTTGTCAAGTCCTTGGGTAACTTTGTGATCACCCGAAAAGCCCTAATTTTCAATGTTGACGATTCTAACCCTCACACACGAATTTTATCATAACTTTCTCATACGTTAACGAAACTTTGTGAAATTTCTATCACATATTCTCATGAGCATAATTAATCGTTACAAAGCTTCGGGTTTGCTAAAAGGTCACTCAGAGGTATATCTTAAACATGTTGACACATTTAACCCCTGTAGTTTGTAATTTCTCACTTTCTTTCACAATTAGCTACGTATGATCCATGATTTATTCGTTTAAGGTTATAAACATCATGTAGGGTTATTGTAAAGTATATTTATTCATTGTTGACATTTTGAACCCTTATATTTACATAGTTTCATTGTTTGTCAACTTTAGTCCCTCGAAAGTATTCTTTCACACGTTCAAAGATTATGACATGTGTCAACACATTATAGGACGTAAATTTTCGAGGTGTTACACTAGTGGTGTTAAGAAGCCCAATAACAAGAAAAGGAAACATAAGAGCAAAGGCAAGAGAAAAGTTGTTGTTGCTGCCAGAAATGCCACCAACAACAAGCATGTTGCAAAATCACACCCTCCTGAGGAGCGTCAGTGCTTTGAATGCAACCAAATAAGGCACTGGAAGAGAAACTGCCCACAGTATCTAGCCAAGTTGAAGATGAACAAGGCCAATAACATTAATGTCTTGCAGGAGCCTAAAAAGTGGAAGAAACTGAAACAAGGTCACCTGGAGGCTGGAACTCATAATTGGTAATGGAAAGAGAGTTCTGGTTCTTGCAACTGGAACATTTTATTTTCCCTGGCCTTGTAGTTACTTTAAATAACTGTTTATATGCACCTGGTTTGACCAGAAACATTATTTCAGTTTCTTCACAGTTTGAACAAGGATTCAAGTACGTTTTAATGGTTTTTCTATTATAGCCTACTTGAATGATGTCTTTTATTTTGAGGTTAAACCTCGAAATGGTATTTATGAGATTAATATTCAAACAAGTAATAACATATACCATATTTCTAAACGTAACAAAGCTAGCATAAATGAAACATATTTATGGCATTGCAGACTTGGCCACATAAGTAAGGCATGCATAAAATGGCTCCAGTCCGAGGGGTTGAATCCACTAGACAGGACTCCTTTGATGATTGCGAATCTTGCTTAGTTGGCAAACTCACAAAGCACCCCTTCACCGATGTTGGTGAACAGATTAATGGTCTTCTAGAACCTATTCACATGATATATATGGCCCTTTACCACCATGTCTAGAAACCATGACTAAAAACCAGCTTGATAGAAAGATAAAAGTACTTCGATCAGATCGAGGTGTTGAATACCTCAGCTTTGAATTTCTAAATCATCTGAAAGAGTTTGGAATAGTTTCACAACCCTCTCCACCTAGCACACCCCAACTTAATGGCGTGAGTGAAAGGTGAAATCGAACTCTACTTGATATGGTTCGATCGATGATGTATAGAACTAACTTGCCTCACTCCTTTTGGATCATGCTCTTATGACCGCTACCCGCATTATCAATTTGACTCCGACTAAAAGGTAAACAAAACCTCCATATGATATATGGCATGGGCGTAAACCCGATTTGGAATACCTTAGAGTATGGGGATGTGATACATACATCACAAGTGATTCTGATGATAAGCTCGATCCTCGAGGCGAAAAGGTTGTTTTTGTCGGATACTATAAAAGAAGCGGATATTATTTCTACCATCCTGATGCAAATGTGATTTCCATCAAAACGGAAGGGACACTTTCTCGAGGAAGAACTTCTTAATCGAGGAACTGGAAATAATGTGGTTGATCTTAAAGAAATTCGAGAACCACAAACAACCGCTAATGTAGTCGAACTGTCTGATCAACAAGTAAGTTGTTGCCAATGAATCAGACATAAACACAAGCGTTCGTAGAAGTAGTAGAATTCGCAAAGAATCTGATAGATATCTATGGTATCTAAAAGGTCCCGAAGTTTTATTAGTAGCTGAGTCTAATGATGAACCTGCTAACTACAAATCTGCAATCTTAGATTTGGAATCTGAGAAATGGCAAGAAGCCATGAACGTCGAGATGCAATCTATGCATGGCAATCAAGTATGGGACTTGGTTGAGCTACCCCCGAATCTCGGGCAGTAGGGAGCAAATGGATTTTCAAGAGAAAAACCGATATGCATGGAAATGTACACACCTATAAAGCACAGCTAGTTGTGAAGGGTTTCACTCAAACTCAAAGTATTGACTATGATGAGACCTTCTCGCCCGTTATTATGATTAAATCAATCAGGATATTGCTTGCCATAATTGCGTACTGTGATTACGAAATATGGCAAATGGATATCAAAACCGCATTTTCTTAATAGACATATCTCTGAAGATGTCTATATGGTTCGGCCTAAAGGTTTCGTCGATCCTTAATATCCAACTAAGGTGTGCAAACCCAATAAGTCCATTTATCGACTCAAGCAAGCATCTCGTAGCTGGAATCTTCATTTTGACCAGAAGATCAAAGAGTTTGGTTTTTTCAAGAATGAAGACGAGGCTTGTGTTTACAGAAAGGTTAGTGGGAGCACCATATCATTCCTCATCCTGTATGTGGATGATATACTGATCATTGGAAATAACATCCCTATGCTTAACGAAGTTAAACACTTTTTGGGATCTTGCTTCGCAATTAAAGATCTTGGAGAAGCTGCTTACATTCTGGGAATGAAGATCTATAGGGATAGATCTAAGCGGCTTCTAGGGCTAAGCTAAAGAACGTACATACACAAAATGATGTAGATGGAAAACTCCAAGAAAGGAGATGTTCTTATGACTAAAGGAACCGTGTTGAACAAATCGCAATCTCCTTCAACGGACATTGAAATTAAGCAAATGGAAGTAGTTCCGTATGCTTCAGCGATTGGTTCAATCATGTATGCTATGTACTAGACTTAACGTCTCGTATGCTTTAAGCATAACCTTTTGTGTTCAGCATAGCTCTGGCATTGCCCATTGGACTGCAGTAAAGAACATTCTGAGGTACTTGAGAAGAACCAAAGATATGTTCTTTGTGTTTGGAGGAGTGGAAGGGGAGCTCACTGTAAGGTGTTACACTGATGTTGGCTTCCAAAGTGACCAGGATGATTCTCGCTCACAATTATGATTCGTATTCACTCTCAATGCAGGAGCTGTCTATTGGAAAAGCTCCAAACAGAGTGTAGTGGCGGATTCAGCCACCGAATCCGAATTTATAGTTGCATCAGATGCTGCAGAAGAATTTGATTGGATGAAGTAGTTCATCAACGACCTCGATGTGGTTTCAAGTATTCAGAAACTGATCTAGGTATTCTGTGATAACACAGGAATCATTGCTCAAACCAAGGAGCCCGGATCACAGGGTTAAGCACATTCTAAGAAAGTTCCACTATATACGGGAAATACTGGAACGAGGAGACATCTTAATAAGAAAAATAGACACAGATCAAAACTTAGAAGACCAGTTCACTAGACCGATGTCTCAGGACAAGCATGGTAATGCTATCGGTCTTAGATTGGATAACCATTTGTTTTGATTTAGTATTTGGATGTACGAACATTCAAACAGTTGTACCTTTTGAATTCACCTTTGATTTACTGGTTAAATGCAAAGTTTGAATCTTACAGCTGTGTTCGATTTTGATACGTTTAATCCATGAATCTTGCATTCTAAATTATCCGTAGTCGGTCAGACTCGTGGGAACGACTCTGAATTAAGACTATTCTGGCTTTGGACTCAAAGAGTTGACTTCCAAATTCATAGGCCTCATTGTGAATGACGCTGGATGTAACTCGCATCAAATCATCTTCATGGATCTTAGTCATAAGATGTATTTGATTTAGTTATACTCATTTAGTATCCTCTGGCCTGAGATACATACTAGAACTTTCGTTTACTGAAGACTCTTCTTTGACCAGTGTCCAACGCTCTCGCGTAACTGCCAGTCATAAAGGCATTGGTTGGGAGTGGTTCTGAAGTTCAGTGGGAGTTGTATGTAGTCAAGATGGGATTCTGTACTCTAACATTATATGTAACAGTTAGACATTTGGGCGCCCTCGTTGATTCAAACTGGTGAAGTGTAAGGCCTTACCCAAACTTACTGCGTGTTTGATTGGACCACTTTGATTCTGTGAACGAGAACGATAATGATTGAACGCCATGTGAGATTGAATCTGATCCATGTCTCATTGTTCAATTGATGTCTTTTACAGAAAGGATAAATGACGAAGATTACCATAAGTCTACTGTCTTCATGTAGCAAGTCGTTGCTAAATAGAAGATACCTTGGTTAATGACTTTAAAGTGTCATGACCTGTTGGGGGCAGCTATGTGTAGCTAGAACACCGCTGGTTGTCTGCGTTGAGATCTTATCAGAGACCGTCCAAGTGGGAGCTGTTAGATATTATGTCTGATTTGATAAGTCAACGCTGCCGACCGGGTCTTGATCCGTAAGAGTTACACCTTGGGCAACGAACTAAAATCCACTTAACCTGTTTAACTGGTAATTACGAACAATATACGAGACAGATCATAATTATATTTATGATCAAAAGCGGATATTAACTGAGAGACGGGTACATGGACCGGGTGACACGGGTATACTCACCCATTGCCACTTGTCGTGCACCAAACCTTTGGCCAATTACAACACATGCATTTTTGCATGAGTGCCACTTGGCTTACATGAACGAAGGTTCATGTCTTTGAAGTTGTGGGTCTTGCATTTTAAAAAGGGTTGTTAGATGAACAAATGAGTTAGTTGTTACAACACAAAAAATGCTCTCAACAACACCCACATACACAACCGGCCACCAAGCCAACCGCGCGGGCAGCCGTCACCGCCCCGCCTCCGCCGTCCCGCCACTGCCACCTGTCGCCGCCGGCTGCCGCCTCCTCCTTCGTCGCGTTTCGTTGGTTCGTTCACTAGCACTTGTTCGTTGAACCTCGGTGTCTCGACCGGTTAGTCATTAACCGAGGTATATCTTTCTCATCGGTAGTTAAATATATTTCACTGTGCTCGTATTTACATGTAACCGGATCCTGTCGGGTTTCGTTTTTGTTGATCATTAGTTTATATTTCCGCTGTGTTTTATTAATTAACTCGCTTAATTAATTAACTATTATTTATTGAACCAGGATTTTGATAAATAAAAATTATGACCGATCACCTCGGAAACCCAACAGCGTCACCCTAGCCTTAGGATGGTATACTACTAAACTTTTGTTTGTTTCATACTTTATTTCTGCTTGTAAGTTTATTAGATGATTTTTGCCTGAAAAATTGAACTTTTGAAAAGAGACACTAATTTTAAGTTGCTTTAAGCCTCCTCCAAAATGGTTGAGTTTAGGGGTGCAAACGAGCCGAGCTACTCGAGCTCGGCTCGAAAAAAAGCTCGAACGAGCTGAGCTTAAACGAGCTCGAGCCGGCTCGCGAGCCTAATCGAGCTTTCTGTTTATATATTTTTTATTAATATATTAAACATATATTTATATAATAATAATTACCATTTATATAAATATAAAAAATAACTAAATTATATGTATAATAATAATTATAATTAATATAAATTAATTAATAAATACTAAACGAGTCGAGCCCGAGCCGAGCTCGAGCTTGAAAAATTACGTTCGAGCCGAGCTCGAGCTTCAGAAATAAAGCTCGAATCGAGCCGAACTCGAGCTCGAGTTTTCATATGTTAAACGAGCTCAAGCTCGAGCCTGGTCGAGCTCGGGCTCGGCTCGGCTCTTTTGCACCCCTAGTTGAGTTGTTCTGGCATGATTCAAAAATATACTTGTTAGTTTTTACTTAGGCTATGTATATGTTATTATTTGTCTTCTCCAACGCTACTGTTGGGTTTGTTTCCAGACCCGGCGCACCTCAGTACACCGCATCATTCAGGACTCCACCTAAAAAAATATTTTTTTCCTCCAACGCTAAACTAATCGAGGCTTCCACCTCACATCCCGCTTTTATTTAAAAAATATATTATAAAATAATGGTTGTGTGGGGCCCCACACACTAGGGTCCGGATGAGTCCGCCACGACGGACCAGACCACCCTTCACCATCTCCTCCAAAGTTGCACTGGTCCGGTTTAATTTCGGACTTGGTCCGAAAGTGAATGTTGGAGATGCTCTTATGAAGTAAGCACGTGTATTGGAATTTATTGCATTATATATAAGGTTGTAAATCCCCGTTGTATATGTTCTAGTTTTGGGAGCGGTTCTGGTGGTTTTTGGTGCCAGGCTGCTTGTTTATAAAATTATACCTTTCAAAAAATATATATATATAAGGTTGTTGGTTGGAACAGATAACTAATATATGTAGCTTCGCTTGTGGTGTTTGTTGCTTAAGCAGGACAAAAAACCATCAATATTGTATTGGGCCGAAATGAAAAGCATCAATTATAATCATTAATCAACCAATTTGGTGATAGCTACTTTTAAAATTAATTAAAAAAAAAACTAAGATCTTTTGTTAACAATCGGTATAATAACCAATGGGGTGATGGTCCATTGGCAAAGGCAAAGCCTTTAAAACACCTAGGTTGGAAAAAGGAAGGTCTTGGGTTCAAGTCTCACATACGACAGAGGATTAAAGAAATTAGCCGTTCAAAAAAAACTAAACAAAAATTAAAGAACATAATTTATTGACCATATGTATATGTAAAACAACAACAGCACCGTTAACTTCGTCGTGGGTGTTTACCCACTACATGTCAGTATTTAACGTGATTAGCAAACGTGGGCGATAGTTAATGCTGGTGGTTATATGAGAGGGATGGATCCTCATACAAAATGTCTTGTCATGGTTTCTTGACCTAGGGTCACGGCTCTTTTATCTACCATTCTGTTGTATTGAACATTTATTGCGTCGTGGGATATACGTGTGTTTATGATGTCACATTAATTGCTACTATATTTTTCGTTAGGTTGGTACGGATTTAGTGTTCCGATGTTATCGTATCCGCACCTCATTGGCTAGAATATTATACTCCAGTTTCATAATCCGGTGTTATCGAGTATGAACGTTGTCGTCCGGTGTTAACATGTCCGAACATCATTATCCAATATAGCAAAATATCTTATGGTGAGTATAGACATACCTATGTCATCAAAGAAGGTCGTTTGTCATATTTGGTTTAAGATATTTTTACCATATGTTAACCAATAGGTCTCACGATATTCTTCGTATACTTTTGAACACAAGGTTTTATTTGTTAATATGATTTTTAGATCATGTGAGGTATTTTTTATATATATAGGAATTATGTGAGGCCTTTAAAAAATTGTTTCACTTATATAATTACAACAATTAGAAAACAAAACAATTTCAACAAACAATAATGTACATGTGGGGCTATCAACTCTATGATTCTACTTAAAAAAATGCTAAAGTGGTATATTTGTGGGTCCAAATTTCCAAACCCACTAAATATGTGGCACATTTCTGATTGGCGTGAAGTGACCAAATCAAATGGCTTTCGTTCCATGCTTTGGTTCAAGTCATGAGCCATGTGTCACTTGCGCTAAACCGCGTGAGTAGGGCCCGTGTCACAAATAATGAAGTATGTTAGGCTTAAAGACTTAATGATTACTTACAAGATTTTGTCATCATTTGATTTATATATTTTTTTTTTTAATCAAAGGGCGGAATTTCAGTAAAATGATTTAAGCCAGCGACTCAAACATTACAATACAGAAACAATAGAAAAACATAAAAGAAAAAAACATATTACAGTGGGAAATCCAAAAACTTAAAACCCCTCCATTTCTCCCAACTTATATCAGAACATCCAGCCCGAGATTTCACCCAAAGAAAAGAGTTTGCCTTTATGTCACCTATCACTTTCGGCACTTGTGGAGGTTTAAGATTAAAGATTAAATCGTTTCTTGTTCTCCAAATATTCCAACATACTGCAGCCAAAATCACGTGTACCACCCTTTTTAAAGCTTTGTGGATTTTGTAGGATGAGACATACTCTAGCAGTTGTATGATACTTAAAATGAAGCGAGGCATAGGCATGTTAATCTATTGGAAAATCAGTGTCTATATCTGCTGAGCAAAGTCACTAAGTGACTAAGATATGATCTACAGATTCCAAAGTACCGCTACAAAGAGTGCACTCAGATGAGGGAAGCGATGTTTTTCTTGCAAGTAGTCAAGTCATAAATTATATCTGACGATAAAATTCTTTATACCTCATAATTTTAATCTGAATGTTTAAATTTGAGTTGGCTTGGACATTGCAAAGTCATCAGTTGTTTTTGGTTAACTTATTAAATTTAGGGGTTAGGATGACCCGATTCTTTAAAAAGATAAAAAAAACACCATATCGGGATACGCTTACCTAAAAATAAAGCGAGTTCTCAATGACGTCTTCTACCTTGATCCTATAAAACATTACAGACACTCCTAAGGCCTAACATTTCCATCCCCGACATCTTCAACCAACAAAACTCATTTATTTGTCGCATGTTTTGATGTTTCCTTTTCTTTTCAGAATGTGGTTGCACCATCTCATATCCAACGCACCACCATCACAAACACCATACAACTCCCTCATGTTTTCGTAGCCTACTGTTTCAACTGTTGACCCGATCTGCTTTTTATCTACAAGTTTCATCGGTGTTTCATAATTTGAGTTCGATAATGATACTGTCAATGCCCATAGCATAATTTTCATCGATTTCCACCATTTGTCAAGATTCCCTCATTGGATTTTTTTTCTTTCTTGGTTCAAATTCTATTGATTTAGGATGCAAGTGTAAAAGATTTAGGGTTCTTTGTTTTTTTGTCTATGGCTCTATTCAATTTTTAGGTTTTTTTCTTTCCTACTTCCAATTTCATTGATTTAGGACAAGTCATCGTACAAAATGTCTTGTCATTATCTGGGTCACGATTTCGTCATGCCTTAGACTCATCAGGAGACTGGTAACAACACTCGACCGGTGGTGTGTTTTTCGCATAGCCGGCCCTGGGGGTGGTCGGGGAGGACCACCGGCCAGGGCCCGATATTTCGAGGGGCACATTTTTTATGAAAAAAACCCGATATGTATATGTAAATATTTTTTTTAATAGGGTACACCCATACAAATACCAACATAGGCCCCCTTACAAAACTATTCTTATGGTTTAGATTAGTTATTAACCCCTTTGGCATTAGGTTTAGACCTTTAGTGAGCCAAATACCCAATTTCGTTAAGGCCTAAGGGCACATTTTTTCGAGCTCGAACATGGTACACGAATTCTCATGGCCGGTCCTGGTTTTTCGTGTGAACACTACTGGGCGATTGCACCTTCCTAACCATCGAGGCCTTCCGTTATGAAATATCTTACTAGCCAGTAAACAAGGTGTACAAGTACAGACCTTAGCAAATGCAATCTTCAAACATTCGATGCATGAGGATAAGCTTTATTGTGGTTGAAGGTTTCATGCATAACCATGTATTGTGTCAATGTGAAGCATCACTAACCTTTCACATATGTATTATATATTTTGATTTTAAACGTCTAATTAATAAACATGTCTATACTATAATATGCATAATGCAACGGCATTTAGCCAAAAGTTAAGAATTTTTTTTTTCATTTGATGCATAAAGTACAATCTAAAATGAAGGTAAATTAGTCTTTTAGACACTAATTGCATAATCATCTCATCTTAATTATACTTTAATTTCATCTTTAACAACATTATAGATAATTAGTTAATGGTTACAGTGTATCCCTTTATAAAAAACTAACTAACCCCACAATTTTTAAATGGTCATACTTTTTTTGCACGTTAATATATATATATATATTAAAAAAAACCTAACCCCCACCCCCCTCCCCCCCCAAGCTAAAATGCTAAAAACTAAACCCCAAAAAAACCTAAAAAAAATCTAAAAAAAATTTTTTTGATTTTTTTAATATTTTTTATGTTAAAATCGCTACTTTTCGAATCCAAAAAAAAAAATTTTTTTGCTTCGAAAAGTAGCGATTTTAACATAAAAAATATTAAAAAAATCCAAAAAAAAATTTTTGTGTGATTTTTAGCTATTTTTAGGCATTTTTGGTTGTGTTCACATTGGTTCTAACGGTTCTCGCAATAAGAGGTGGTTCTCGCATGATCTTCTCCCTATATATATATGGTGGGGTTCTAGAGTGAACACTAATGTATTTGCGAACTGAGTGAACAAATCATGGTCATTGATCTACACACGTGTACGGCCAGGATCTCATCATCAAATCGTAAAATACACTAGTGTATTTCAACATCAAATCCTTGCCATTGATCTACACACATGTATGGCCATGATTAGTTCACTCAGTTCGCAAGCTACACTAGTATTCACTCTTGAACCTAATCCTATATATATATATATATATATATATATATTAACTAACACCATAAAAACAAGTATCTTATTTTCTTTAAATTGAGTATAGTATTGCTATAGGTTTTTAATTAAAAAAAAATGATATATTACGTGATTAAAAGTGTAAGGGTGAGCAATAACTATTGTTAATCGAAACCGAACAAAAATAGATGAAACCGAACTGAAATCAACTAAAAACTAAATTAATTGAAACCCGATTAACCAAAACCCGAATTAACTAAAACTAGTTATCGATTTTTTTTGTACCCCCGTTTACCCAAAATCGATCTAACAGAACAGAATCGAAGCATTCATATTTTCATATATTTCTAGTTTTTATACATTCATTCATGTATTTCATATTTTATAGAGTAAACTGTCATTCTGGTCCCTGAGATTTGGTCACTTTAGTCCAAAATCTGGGTCCCTGTGGTATCAGTTTTATTGCCATTTTGGTCCAAAAGTGAAATCAGATCATATTTGTCTTATAAAATCCTGCTGGCACAGCCTTTGTCGGTTCATTTAATTCTATACGGGCCGTATAACCTTATACGGCCCGTATCAACCATGTTATAATAAGATGATACCATATGGAATTATTAGGACCCAATATTAATTGACCATATAGCAACTTCTATACGGCCGTATATGACCGTCAACAACATAAAATATGCATAGCACCACCAACAGTAGTATTATGTACACCCATAGGGCATCCCTCAGTACTTTATATGTGTGGCACTCCCTCTATATGTCCTTATATCACCGTTTATAAGCCTATATACATATCAAATCTAGTTACACAAACAGGATGGGTATGATTAGCATAGGGTGCAAGTTTAGCCGATGCCCAAAAAAATTAATCTAAAAACTTGCACGTTCAATATATTATAAGATGATCATAGGTTTAGGCCCAATATTCTAAAGTGATCCATACATTCAATATATTATAACATGACCATAGGTTTAGGCCCAATATTCTAAAGTGATCCATACTTGTCGGCTTTCGTGATCCTGCGGAATTGCGTTGAGACAAAATTTAAAAAAGGTTGAAAAGCCCAATTTATAAGAAAGCTTTGGTTTTGGGTTGATCTAAATACTAATTATACTTGTTTTTGAAGCCTCGTCAATAGTTGGTATACTTTTTTTTTAACCGCAAATTTTTGGATTACAGACAAACCACTAGAGTATCATTGCAGTGCCTATACATCAATTCAGAGGAAACCCAATAAATTTGAGAAGAAATTCCTTGTGAGAATCGAACCCAATATCTAATGGTCCTTAAACCTTATCTCACCCTCAAGATGTCACTAGGTTATAATGTTATGGGACGATAGTAAGTATGTTAATATATGTTAATATGCTTATTACTAAAATCTAAAATATTATGAACGTGCTACGAGGTTTAATACATACAATATGAGACAACTTGACTTGTTTGTATTCCCATCGTGATTTTATTTTAGTTGTTACACGTATAAAGTGATCTAGACTGTTAGAAGTTAGGATCACTAATTCACTACCAGAAATCAACGTCTTGGGTTGTGTCCCGTAGGTTTTATGATTTTAGTTTCTAGGATTATGATCAAATACAAAGGATTCTAATTGTAAGAAGTGTAAGAAAGATTTATAAAGTGACAAGTGTCCAATAACCTAAAAAAAACCACTTAAAAAAATAAAAAATAAAAAAACATCCACCACCACCACCAAAAACCTAACCCCCCCCCCCCCCCCCCCCCCCATCACCCACCCAAAATTTTTTTTTTTTTTTTTGCCAAGGGGGGTTTAGGTTTTTGGGTGGGGGTGGGTGTTTAGGTTTTGGGTGGTGATGTAGTGGGTTTAATTTTAGGTTATTGGACACTTGTCACTCTATAAATCCTTCTTACACTTCTTACAATTAGAAGCCTTTGTAGAATAACTTGACCCTTAGTTTCTAATATATAAATTTATATACGTCCATTATTCCGCTCTCTATAAAAAAATATATCTTTAATCATCTATTTTACGTTGACTTAAAAGAAAACAAACAAACATATGATAAATCAATGAAATATATATATAGGGTAGGGTTCATGCGATAATCATCTTTATTGCGATAACCGCGATAACCAATGTGAAACAACAAAATAAACCTACTATACCACAAAAACCTAAAAAAAAACTTAACCCCCCACCAAAAAAAAAACCTAACCCCCCCCCCCCCCCCCCCCCCAAGCTAAATGGTAAAAACTAAAATCCCAAAAAACCTTAAAAAATATAGAGTAAACTTCTGTTTTGCTCCCTGTGGTTTGGTCACTTTAACAGTTTTGCCCCAAACCTTTAAAAATAGCCATTTTCCTCCAATAGTTTGCTATGATTTTTTCATTTTGCTCCTCGCCTCTAACTTCATCCAAATTGTTTGTTTTTCCATTTTGCTCCCGCAATGAGCAAAATGGAAAAACCATAGCAAACTAATGGAGGAAAATGGCTATTTTTAAAGGTTTGGGGCAAAACCGTTAAAGTGACAAAACCACAGGGAGCAAAACGTAAGTTTACTCAAAAATATAAAAAACACACAAAAAAATAAATATTTTTTTAATAAAAATCGCTAGTTTTAGTCTCCAAATAAAAATTAATTTTTTTTAATAAACGAAAAGTACCAATTTTTGTTAAAAAAATATATAAAAAATTGGTTGTTTTTTACATTTTTAAGGTATTTTTGGTTGTGTTCACATTGGTTCTCGCGGTTTTCGCAATAAAGGGTGGTTTCTAACGGATATTTCTCCTATATATATATATATATATATATATATTACGAGAAAGGTTAACGTATATTACGGCTTAACGTACATCACGTACGACAGGTAATTACGCAGGTTCATTTTAAAATCACGCACGTTATAACTCAAAAATCCAAAATCACGCATGTTGAAACACAATAATCACGCAAATTGAAAACACTAATCACGCATGTCGTAATATACGATATACTTTTTCTATATATTACACACATAGTAATAGTAATAGTAATAGTAATAGTAATAGTAATAGTAATAAACAGTATATTATGTAAGCTCGGAAGGGGAATTGATTACTGAGTGGAATTTTTTGGGTGGTGGAAACAAAAAGATAATTAAAGAATAATTTGTTTAATACTATTCCCTACGTCTTAAAAATACATATTCTTTTATAAAGTTAACCATTACTGATTTAAATCATTGGACTATGAAATGATCAAAGGAAAGATAGAATCAGAATGTAGGCAAAAATGGCGATAAAGAATGATTACTTTGATCGACATTTGCAATGCAATCTAGTCATAAAGCCATAACTTTTAAGTAAAGAAAATAAAAGTTCGTTTCAAGTATTTTATGGACTAAAATTTAAGGAATCAATTACGCTAAAGAAGACATGTTAGATGTCTCTAATCCCTGTTATTACAAACTATGTTAAAATTTGTGTATTACACGGGTTTACTAAACAAAATATAAATAGTTATAATAGAGATTTACTACTATAGTTGTTTTAGTTAACTTTTTTAAAGAGTAAAGTACACGAATGGTCCATGTGGTTTACTAAAATTATGGATTTGGTCCATAATTTTCCAAAAGCACATCGATAGTCCCTGTGGTTTGCACTTTGCAACACATTTAGTTCATAGCCAACAAATCTAAAGGTTTCAGCAGGTCTAAATTAGAGACTAAATGCGTTAGAAAATGCTAACCACAAGGAACATCCTTGTACTTTTGAAAAAAGTTAGGGACTAAATCCGGTACTTGAGAGGGCAGGAAATGTTTTAGATTAGATTGTATGGATTAATATTTCCTTTTCATTTGTTTCGTGTTATAGTCGCGATTTTGATGTAACAGGTTGTAAGCGCTAGCTTCTTGCTAGTTGGTGTGCTGGAAATCTGGAATAATGTTGGTTTAATTGCCCGTTAAAAAATGGGTGGGGCAAAATACAAAATAAAAGAAGTTTAAGTATTTTAATTATATAATTTTTTTTTAAGTTTAAAAATAAGTTTAATAGGAATAATATTATACTATTGGAAACAGAGAATTTACGGATAGATGAGGAATTTCAATCTAAAAAAACATTATTCTTTATTAGGGTCGTAAACGAACCGAATGTCTAACAAACAATTTGTGAATTATTTGGAAAGCCGTTTAATAAATGAACAAACACAAAAAAGAAATTTCGTACAATAAGTTAAATAAACAAACATGAACAAAGGTTGCGTTTGTTCGTTTACGTTCGTGAACGTCTAGTAATGTGTTCATTTAAAGGTTTTGTTATATTATATTTATTTATTTTATTGGCTCTAGTTCTGCCAACATATTATTTGACCATTTCAATTTCATGTTGTGTTAAAGTTTGTTGAATATTTTATTTTTTGTGTTAATTATGTAAAGTACTAGGTTATCACCCGCGAACTTCGCGGGTAGAAAAATTTACTTTATATTAATCGAATTATGTCATTAAATAAAATAAAAATACATGTTTTAGAACGTAATTTTTTTTATAATTGTTTTGAATTGAAAGTTGTAGTCAATGGGTTGCGAGTAAGGTCAGAAACTTCGGGCAAGAACCGGAGGCAGAAACTTGCCTCTCTGAACGACCCATGAAACAAAAAAAAAAAACTTTTATTTTTTATAATAAAATATACACATGAAGTTGTTCGAACCTGCAAAACAAACTCATTTAATTAAATTTAGAAATTAATTAAAAGTATAAATTAGAAAATATAAACAACAAAAACTTTATTCATTAAAATATACACATGAAGTTGTTAACCTGAGCTTCACCAACATCTCTGCATCATCGACATCGCATAGTACATCCAAAATCATTTAACATCCTAAACCTGTAACAACCACCCAGATAAGAGACCTAATCTTCCAAGTACCTCGAATGGTTTGTCGGATCGTTCAAAATCCAGTATGTTTAACGCAACTTCACAGCTCTATGAAACAATCGACTCTGGATCTTTGGAGAATTCCTCAAGTAGAGATATACATTGGTCATCTACAAAAATGGTTTATTAAGGTCAGAAACATCAAGTTTTTCATAAAAGTGTCCCGAGTCAACCCAGCACAGCCGTTTTGACCCTAAAAACCATGTTTGACTACCTACCCAATATAGTCCATTTTCCACAAAATATTATTAAAAAGTATAGTAGATTTTAGAAGCATGGTTACCTTATATTTTTTGTTTTAAAAATGTGGCAACTCTCTCTCTCTATCCTCTTTTCTCTGTGTTAAATTATTTTTTTTCCCTTTCCTTACAGTTTTTCGTTCAGAATATAATTCAGATTATAAGAACCTCTCATTTTTTATACTTAAATGTGAATCTAATAAGTTCTGTTCAAACTTATTTGTCAAAGGTGTCACAATCAAACACATACATAATTCAATCAACAATCATGCACAGTCAAAGGTGTCACAATCAAACACAGACATAATTCAATCTACGCATTTCTCAAAACACAATCTCTAACATCACTAACCTGTAGCAATAATTCAAAACCCTAACTAATGTGTTGTGCACTCACTAATATCTGCTACACATGTCTCACTTATTCATCTTCACAACTTCAAACACATCTTATCTAACACCTTATGCCAATCAACAAAATCTCATATATCAATCAGCAATACATAAATCTTGAATATTACCCAAACACATCTTATTTAATGAATCAAAATAAAAACACATAAACCTTGAATATTACTCAATTTATGACTACTATCCCACAAAACAAAACTTTGTCAACAAATTATACTAACTTATGCAATGGTAAACCATAAAATAACAAATTAATTTAGATGATTAGCCTTGCAGAAAACCCAAATCGGGAAAGTTTACCCAAATCGTTAACAAAAAAAATCAGACTCAGATTGGGTTACTCAATCGGATATTAATCACTGGAATAAGATCCGGTATCAAACATAAGAGCACACATGAGTTGATTAACGGAACAAAATGGTGAGGAAAAGAATATACATCAGTTAATCGAATAGAGATCAATTTCCCATAGGATCCCATTCAAGATATATAGATATAGATAAAGAACGGTGCAAGATATACCTTTCCTTCAACTTCTTATAGGATCCCATTCAAGAGTTCCTTGTAGGGGAAGGAGTCTGAAAGAAGTTTATCACCTAAAATTACAAAACACAGTTTGAATTAGATATGCAACTCGGGTACAAAAACAATAGTCGAAGACTCGAAGCATTCCTAAAATTACAAATAATATAGTCAAAGCATCTCATAAAAAAAATCAAGATTTCAAAGCATTCAAAATTTAAAATCAAACACAATAATGGTTTACTTCAAAATTTAAATTTAAAATAATGATTGACTTCAAAATTTAAAATTTAAAATCTGAAAATCAAATCACTAATATCCAATCCCGTAAATCAAGCAAACTTATTAGGAAAGTCTAACCTTTCAAATTTAAATTCAATTTACAGATTCAAAATTTAAAATCAAACACATTAATGGCAAACTTTCAAATTTAAATTTAAAATAATAATTGACTTCCAAATTGAAAATTTAAAATCAAACACAACAATGGTTTACTTTAAAATTTAAATTTAAAATGATGATTGACTTCAAAATTTAAAATTTAAAATCTGAAAATCAAATCACTAATATCCAATCCCGTAAATCAAGCAAACTTATTAGGAAAGTCTAACCTTGTCAAGCAAAATCAACCGACATGGTACTAATTTCCAGCCATAGCAAGCATATCTCTGTCCAACATAGTTGCAGCCAAAAACTCCGGACAATCCAAAATAAACACCTAATAAATCAAAATAAAAAAAAACATAAACATTGAATATTACTCAATTTATGACTACTATCCCCCAAAACAAAACTTTGTCAACAAATTATACTAACTTATGCAATGGTAAACCATAAAAATAACAAATTAATTTAGATGATTAGCTTTGCAGAAAACCCAAATCGGGAAAGTTTACATGAATCGTTAACGAAAAATATCAGACTCAGATTGGGTTACTCAAGCGGATATTAATCACTGGAATAAGATCGGGTATCAAACATAAGAGCACACATGAGTTGATTAACGGAACAAAATGGTGAGGAGAAGAATATACATCAGTGAATCGAATAGAGATCAATTTCCCATAGAATCTCATTTAAGATATATAGATATATAGATATAGATAAAGAACGGTGCAAGATATACCTTTTCTTCAACTTCTCATAGGAACCCATTCAATAGTTCCTTGTAGGGGAAGGAGTCTGAAAGAAGCTCTTCACCTAAAATTACAAAACACAATTTGAATTAGATATGCAACTCGAGTACAAAAACAATAGTCGAAGACTCGAAGCATCCCTAAAATTACAAATAATATAGTCAAAGCATCTCATAAAAAACATCAAGATTTCAAAGCATACAAAATTTAAAATCAAACACAATAATGGTTTACTTCAAAATTTAAATTTAAAATAATGATTGACTTCAAAATTTAAAATTTAAAATCTGAAAATCAAATCACTAATATCCAATCCCGTAAATCAAGCAAACTTATTAGGAAAGTCTAATCTTTCAATTTTAAATTCAATTTACATATTCGAAATTTAAAATGAAACACATTAATGGAAAACTTTCAAATCTAATAAGTTATGTTCAAACTTATTTGTCTACAATCAACAAAATCAAATAACCAGCAATTTCATGCACAATCAAAGGTGTCACAATCAAACACGGGTGGGGTTCGGCTACAAAGTCTATTTTTCCTACAAAGTGTACAAAGTCATAAAACTCCACAATTTCAACCATAAAACACACTCAAAACACATAAATAACAGAATCAGGATCACTAAAACACAATATCCAAACCCTAAAAGTCCATAAAAACTTCAAACACACCGTCGTAGAACTATGAATATAAAACACAACATCATAATCAAAATAAAACACACTAATGTTAGTCATTCGATAATCAAAGCCTTATCATCCAAAACACAACACAAAACCCACAAATATGACATTTTGGTAATCTTCACTTTGATATTTGTGGGTTTTAAGTGTGTTTTATGTTTGATGTTATGGTGTTATATGACTTTTTACACTTTGTAGGAAAAATGGACTTTGTAGCCAACTCCCACCCATCAAACACAGACATAATTCAATCTACACATTTCTCAAAACACAATCTCTAACATCACTAACCTGTAGCAATAATTCAAAACTCTAATTAATGTGTTGTGCACTCACTAATATCTGCTACACATGTCTCACTTATTCATCTTCACAACTTCAAACACATCTTATCTAATACCTTATGCCAATCAACAAAATCTCATACATCAATCAGCAATACAATGCACAATCAAAGACCTCACAATCAATTTCAAACATCAATCAATATACAAAATTTCTCAAGGCACAAATTTTAATATCACTAACCTAATGCGCTACTAATCAATAATGTGTCGGTGCCATGAAAAAACTTCATAACCTTAACTAATGTGTTAACTTACCAACGCTCAAGGCTGTATATTTTCCCAATGTTGTTTGTCCGACGCATCGTCACAAATCTAACAACCGAGTCAATCAAATTATTAGTTAAAACCCAATAAACAAAGTATACTAATATCCAATCCCGTAAATCAAGCAAACTTATTAGGAAAGTCTAACTTTTCAAATTTAAATTCAATTTACAGATTCGAAATTTAAAATCAAACACATTAATGGCAAACTTTCAAATTTAAATTTAACATAATAATTGACTTCGAAATTGAAAATTTAAAATCAAACAAAATAATGGTTTATTTCAAAATTTAAATTTAGAATAATGATTAACTTCAAAATTTAAAATTTAAAATCTGAAAATAAAATCACTAATATCTAATCCCGTAAATCAAGCAAACTTATTAGGAAAGTCTAACATTGCCAAGCAAAACCAACCGACATGGTACCAATTTACAGCCATAGCAAGCATATCTCTATCCAATATATTTGCAGCCAAAAACTCCGGACCATCCAAAATAAACACCTAATGAATCAAAATAAAAACACATAAACCTTGAATATTACTCAATTTATGACTACTATCCCACAAAACAAAACTTTGTCAACAAATTATACTAACTTATGCAATGGTAAACCATAAATATAACAAATTAATTTAGATGATTAGCCGTGCAGAAAACCCAATTCGGGAAAGTTTATCCGAATCGTTAACGAAAAAAATAAGACTCAGATTGGGTTACTCAAGCGGATATTAATCACTGGAATAAGATCCGGTATTAAACATAAGAGCACACATGAGTTGATTAACGGAACAAAATGGTGAGGAAAAGAATATACATCAGTTAATCGAATAGATATCAATTTCCCATAGGATCTCATTCAAGATATATAGATATATATATATAGATAAAGAACGGTGCAAGATATACCTTTCCTTCAACTTCTCATAGGATCCCATTCAAGAGTTCCTTGTAGGGGAAGGAGTCTGAAAGAAGTTTATCATCTAAAAGTACAAAACACAGTTTGAATTAGATATGCAACTCGAGTACAAAAACAATAGTCGAAGACTCGAAGCATCCCTAAAATTACAAATAATATAGTCAAAGCATCTCATAAAAAAAATCAGGATTTCAAAGCATTCAAAATTTAAAATCAAACACAATAATGGTTTACTTCAAAATTTAAATTTAAAATAATGATTGACTTCAAAATTTAAAATTTAAAATCTGAAAATCAAATCACTAATTTCCAATACCGTAAATCAAACAAACTTATTAGGAAAGTCTAACCTTTCAAATTTAAATTCAATTTACAGATTCGAAATTTTAAATCAAACGCATTAATGGAAAATTTTCAAATTTAAATTTAAAATAATAATTGACTTCGTAATTGTAAATTTAAAATCAAACAAAATAATGGTTTACTTCAAAATTTAAATTTAAAATAATGATTGATTTCAAAATTTAAAATTTAAAAATCAAATTATACTAACTTATGCAATGGTAAACCATAAAAATAACAAAATAATTTAGATGATTAGCTTTGCAAAAAAAACCCAAATCGGGAAAGTATACATGAATCGTTAACGAAAAATATCAGACTCAGATTGGGTTACTCAAGCGGATATTAATCACTGGAATAAGATCGGGTATCAAACATAAGAGCACACATGAGTTGATTAACAGAACAAAATGGTGAGGAGAAGAATATACATCAGTGAATCGAATAGAGATCAATTTCCCATTGAATCCCATTTAAGATATATAGATATATAGATATAGATAAAGAACAGTGCAAGATATACCTTTTCTTCAACTTCTCATATGAACCCATTCAATAGTTCCTTGTAGGGGAATGAGTCTGAAAGAAGCTCTTCACCTAAAATTACAAAACACAATTTGAATTAGATATGCAATTCGAGTACAAAAACAATAGTCGAAGACTCGAAGCATCCCTAAAATTACAAATAATATAGTCAAAGCATCTCATAAAAAAACATCAAGATTTCAAAGCATACAAAATTTAAAATCAAACACAATAATGGTTTACTTCAAAATTTAAATTTAAAATAATGATTAACTTCAAAATTTAAAATTTAAAATCTGAAAATCAAATCACTAATATCTAATCCCGTAAATCAAGCAAACTTATTAGGAAAGTCTAACCTTTCAAATTTAAATTCAATTTACATATTCAAAATTTAAAATGAAACACATTAATGGAAAACTTTCAAATCTAATAAGTTCTGTTCAAACTTATTTGTCTACAATCAACAAAATCTCATATAACCAGCAATTTCATGCACAATCAAAGGTGTCACAATCAAACACAGACATAATTCAATCTATACATTCTCAAAACACAATCTCTAACATCACTAACCTGTAGCAATAATTCAAAACCCTAACTAATGTGTTGTGCACTCACTAATATCTGCTACACATGTCTCACTTATTCATCTTCACAACTTCAAACACATCTTATCTAATACCTTATGCCAATCAACAAAATCTCATACATCAATCAGCAATACAATGCACAATCAAAGACCTCACAATCAATTTCAAACATCAATCAATATACAAAATTTCTTAAGGCACAAATTTTAATATCACTAACCCAATGCGCTACTACTCAATAATGTGTCGGTGCCATGAAAAAACTTCATAACCTTAACTAATGTGTTAACTTACCAAGGCTCAAGGCTGTATATTTTCCCAATGTTGTTTGTCCAACGCATCGTCACAAATCTAACAACCGAGTCAATCAAATTATTAGTTAAAACCCAATAAACAAAGTATACTAATATCCAATCCCGTAAATCAAGCAAACTTATTATGAAAGTCTAACTTTTCAAATTTAAATTCAATTTACAGATTCGAAATTTAAAATCAAACACATTAATGGCAAAATTTCAAATTTAAATTTAACATAATAATTGACTTCGAAATTGAAAATTTAAAATCAAACACAATAATGGTTTATTTCAAAATTTAAATTTAGAATAATGATTAACTTCAAAATTTAAAATTTAAAATCTGAAAATAAAATCACTAATATCTAATCCCGTAAATCAAGCAAACTTATTAGGAAAGTCTAACATTGCCAAGCAAAACCAACCAACATGGTACCAATTTTCAGCCATAGCATGCATATCTCTGTCCAACATAGTTGCAGCCAAAAACTCCGGACCATCCAAAATAAACACCTAATGAATCCTAATAAAAACACATAAACCTTGAATATTACTCAATTTATGACTACTTTCCCACAAAACAAAACTTTGTCAACAAATTATACTAACTTATGCAATGGTAAACCATAAAAATAACAAATTAATTTAGATGATTAGCCTTGCAGAAAACCCAATTCGGGAAAGTTTATCCGAATCGTTAACGAAAAAATCAGACTCGGATTGGGTTACTCAAGCGGATATTAATCACTGGTATAAGATCCGGTATCAAACATAAGAGCACACATGAGTTGATTAACGGAACAAAATGGTGAGGAAAAGAATATACATCAGTTAATCGAATAGAGATCAATTTCCCATAGGATCTCATTCAAGATATATATATATATATATATATATATATATAGACAAAGAACGGTGCAAGATATACCTTTCCTTCAACTTATTATAGGATCTCATTCAAGAGTTCCTTGTAGGGGAAGGAGTCTGAAAGAAGTTTTTCATCTAAAATTACAAAACACAGTTTGAATTAGATATGCAACTCGAGTACAAAAACAATAGTCGAAGACTCGAAGCATCCCTAAAATTACAAATAATATAGTCAAAGCATCTCATAAAAAAACATCAGGATTTCAAAATTTAAAATCAAACACAATAATGGTTTACTTCAAAATTTAAATTTAAAATAATGATTGACTTCAAAATTTAAAATTTAAAATTTAAAATCTGAAAATCAAATCACTAATATACAATCCCGTAAATTAAGCAAACTTATTAGGAAAGTCTAACCTTTCAAATTTAAATTCAATTTACAGATTCGAAATTTAAAATCAAACGCATTAATGGAAAACTTTCAATTTTAAATTTAAAATAATAATTGACTTCGTAATTGTAAATTTAAAATCAAACAAAATAATGGTTTACTTCAAAATTTAAATTTAAAATAATGATTGATTTCAAAATTTAAAATTTAAAAATCAAATCACTAAGGAAACATACCAAAAATATAGGATAATATTCCTCAATCAACTTTAACAACGAATGAGAGTTGTTTTTAGGATCCATAACTGCAAACAAAGTAACCATTGTTTTAAAAAATATATAATGGTAATATATTTATAGAAACAAAGTCTATTTACAGAAACCGAATCATAATTCCGAATACAAAAATCATCTTTAACAACAGTAATATGTTTATAGAAACAAAAACAACTTTAAAAATGAAATTAAAGGCATCTTTAAAGAATTAACAACTAACTAAATACAAAAATTATAACTAAATGACTCACGATAAATCATCATCAATAATTTTAAGACATTGACATATGGAAGTTGTTCTCCCCACAATAAGGTTGCAAAATCATACGGTATTTCCTATCAATCGAAACAAAAAAAAAACATGTAAGTTGCAATAACTTATTGTGTGCACAAAACTGAAAACTTAAGAAACATACCAAAAATATAGGATCATAGTCCCCAATCAACTTTAACAACGAAGGAGCGTTGTTTTCATGATCCATAACTGCAATGGAAGTAACCATTGTTTTAAAAAAAATATAACGGTAATCTATTTATAGAAACAAAGTCTATTTACATAAACCGAATCATAATTTCGAATACAAAAATCATCTTTAACAACACTAATCTATTTATAGAAACAAAAACAATTTTAAAAAGAAATTAAAGACATATTTAAAGAATTAACAATTAACTAAATACAAAAATTATAACTAAATACAAAAAATTATAACTCACAAAACAAACCATAAGAACTTCAAAAGATAATCACATAAAATTTCAAATTAACACCTAAAGACAAAAATAAAAAAGAAAGACTATACATATCAAAAAACAAACAACACCAACAAAACTGAACTAACCTGTTTTTGGTCGACGAACAATTCGAAAAATATAGGATCATAGTCCTCAATCAACTTTAACAACGAAGGAGTGTTGTTTTCATGATCCATAACTGCAAAGGAAGTAACCATTGTTTAAAAAAAATATAACGGTAATCTATTTATAGAAACAAAGTCTATTTACAGAAACCGAATCATAATTTCGAATACAAAAATCATCTTTAACAACACTAATCTATTTATAGAAACAAAAACAGATTTAAAAATAAATTAAAGACATCTTTAAAGAATTAAATACAAAAAATATAACTAAATACAAAAAATTATAACTCACAAAACAAACCATAAGAACTTCAAAAGATAATCACATAAAATTTCAAATTAACGCCTAAAGACAAAAATAAAAAAGAAGACTATACATATCAAAAAACAAACAACACCAACAAAACTGAACTAACCTGTTTTGGTCGACGAACAATTCGAGTCCGATTGTCACAAAAGATTGAGGGTTTACCATGACAAAAACAAACCATAAAACATTCAGAACATATGTTATTAATTTAAAAAAAAAATACCGAACAGAAAGGATAAAATCAAACCTACACAAACTTAAAAAAAGAAAACAACTATAACATTTAACTAACCTCTGTTGTTTCACGAATGATTGGAGTCTGATTTTATCCAAGATTTAGGGTTCCACATGAAAAACAAAATCAACAAAAATCAGTAACTTTGATAAATGTAGATGATGATAATAAAACCTCTGATCTTGATTTTGTTTGCAAAAAACAAAAAGATAAATGTTCAATCGCTTGATTAAAGATACACAATAGATAAACAACAAATTAAAACAGCATACCTTCAATTTTTATGATCAGATCTACAAAGTTTAGGACAAAGAAGAAGTTAATAGCATTCGAAGCAATCTTTATAAAATCAAGTTTCTATAGAATTGAATAACATAAATAAAGCAGATTTAGGATCGACTGTGTAGATTACAATCGTAAAACAAAGAAATCAGAAACAATAAAATCAAAAACATAGAAACATACCTTTGATTGGTTAATAGGATTGATTTGTGTGAAGAAGATGATGTTGCAGAGGTTTTTGGCTATGGTTTAGAACTGAGGATCTTGGTGGTGGCGGTGGGAGAGAGGCTGCAAATTAGTTTTTCTAGGGTTTGTAAAGTGTGTGCAAGAAGAATGAGAAAAAAAAAGGAAATATATAATATCCGTCAGGCTTGACCCGAATTCAGGATTTCGACCCGAATAACAAACGGATCCCGTGTTTTTTTATCTTGAAATAGTGATTGTAGAAGCCATATGTGATTTCCCTCCTAAACTAAATTGCCACATCAGCCAAGATGGCCAAATACAAATGTCACCTAGCCCAAATCCATATCATTTATATATATATAGATTTATTTATGTTTAGTGGATTCTTCATAATCTTTCTAATGAAAAATGCAGATTGTGTTTTTAAATGAATATATAACGTTCGTCTGTGTTCACTTATGGTCATGAACATTTGTTTGTGTTCGTTTGCGTTCGTCTACGTTTCGTAAGTGTTCATGAACATGCTCATTTCCTTAATGAACGAACACGAATAAGAACTCTCATTTGGTAAATGTTCATAAATTGTCCATAAACATGTGCATTCATTAATATCGTGTTCATTCGGTTTGTGTATAGCCCTATTCTTTACCAAAGTAAAATATTCTTACAAGATATTAGAATGTTTGCTTTATGTATAAAAGAAAATATGGATAGTTTATAAGAAATGATATACGATCAACTCCCCTTTTAAGTGTTAAAGTTTTAATATCAGGTTTGAAGTGAGACGAACTCAAACTTTATTAGATTAAAAGTGCCGAGATCAGATTTAGGTGAGCGCAAACGCTCCTTGTCTCTACTCCTAAGTCCCAACTGATATATCCTTGGTGTGAAATAATTTTTTGATAATATAATCTATATCAAGTAACATATCTAAATAGTAATTTTATATTAATGGATATTAGATTTAAATAACCTTAACTTTCAACAACTGGTGAATAACATTCCCAACTTTCGATTTGTATCACACCGCTCCCAACTTTCAACTTATTGGACGATAACGCTCCCAAACTGACCCAACACTAACTCAGTTTGCTGACATCAACTGTCACGTCACCAAACCAATGCCACGTCAGCCACCATGTCATCGGAAAAGCCAAGTCAGATGTCACGTCAACCGACACATCATAAAAAAAGTCAAGTAAGATGCCACATCAGATGCTACGTTATTCAAAATTCCACGTCAAATGCCATGTGAACACATAAGTGCCATATCAGCAAAAAAAAAACTAATTGGGTTAGAGTTCAGTTATTTTGGGAATGATATCGGCCAATAAGTTGAAAGATGGGAGTGGTATGATACAAATTAAAAGTTGCGAGTGGTATTAGCCAATTGGTGAACCATTGGGTGTCAGCCCAATGGCCACCAGCCCGCATTCTAACCCGGAGGTGGCGGGTTCGAGTCTTGCTCGTTCCCAATGCCCCTACGGTAGCGGATTTACCCCCAGACTCAGGCTTGCTGGGTGGCGGTCTTCGAGGTGGGATCACCTCGGCGGTTAGGAGGACCGTGGAATATCCCCCCCCCCCCCCCCCAATTGGTGAAAGTTGAGAGTGATATGATATAAATTAAAAATTGGGAGTATTATCAGTCAATCGGTGAAAGTTGGTTATTTAAATCTTTATATTAATTAAAGAATCTACCACGACATAAGTAAATAATAAATCATTAGTTTAAAAATGCACTTAAAAACAACATAGTATAAACGATCCTATGTTACAACTCTTTTGCAAAAGTAAAATAAAAGTTATAAATTTTTTATTAAAAAAGCTATAACATTTGATAAGCTTTTTACACTAAATCGTATACTTTACAGAAAAAAAATATATATATATTTTTGTCTAATGAAACGAATATTGTTATTACAAAAAGTTTTGTATCGGATTACTGTTGGATTTGATATTTTAGTAGAAAGCACCTTAAATAATTTTTGTTTTTATTTTTTATTTTTACATGAATTCCCAAAAAAAGAAAAGTCCAAAAAGGAGTAGCAGCACTTTATTAGGAACCACCCGATCTAAAGTACAGTTAACTGTGAGTCTATCAACTCCCTATTCACATATTCCTACACGTGGTTACGTCATGACCCTCAAATCAAATCACATCTCGCGTGTGTCCAACGCATGACATGGTTGACTCTTAATCAAACCAAACAAATGAAGAGGCCCCAAACCCAAACAAACATGGAGTCGTGGGCCCAATCCCTTTGTTTTTTTAAACTTTTAATAAATAATATTCTTTTTTAAAGTTACCGAAGAAACGTGTATCTAGGGGTGTTCATCGGGTTATTTCTTCGGGTTTCGGATTTTTCGGGTCGGGTTGTTCGGGTTTTTCTCTAGAAAAATTGACCCGATAAACAACCCATTTTAAAGTTCGGGTTTGGGTTATTCGGGTTCGGGTTAGTTCGGGTTAGTTCGGGTCGGGTTATTCCGTTTTCGGGTTTAGATGTGAAATGAAAATAAATGTTTTTTTTTTACAAAATATCATCCTAATTCCTATTGTTACTTTAAAAATATCATCAAAGTATTTAAAGTCTCAAAACTTGTGTTTCATCTATTAAAGACTCCAAATCTAAACAATTTTATAAGAAAAAAAACAATAATGTTCGGGTTTTTTTCGGGTTTCGTGTTTCGGGTTTTTCGGGTTTTTGGTCTGGAAAAAGTGACCCGATAACCGAACCATTTAAAGTTCGGGTTGGTCGGGTTCGGGTGGCTTTGAATTCGGGTCGGGTTTCGGGTTTTGGATGAAAATGAACAGCCCTACATGTATCTAGGTGGATCTCCTTTGAACTCGGTACAAGAATGGAGTTATCTCTGTAACTACTCTTTGGTGTGAGAATAAGAACTCAGTTTGTGGAAGTAATTTGTAGAGAGACAAAGTATTGTGCGAGAGTAGATCTCATACCTTTGATTTGGTCTCGTCTATTCATAGTGATCGGTAGTTAAGGCTTCCCCTTATTTGGGAATTTTATTTGTATTGGGATTATACCCGAAAATAGGTGATCATGCAGATCTTCCTAATTTCTGAAAGATTCGGCTATCTAAGAATATCTATTCATATGGAATAGAATGTTCTAGAATAACATCTGGATTTATTATGGTCAAAAAGGTGTTTGACCAGTTTGAATTATGCGAACCGGGTCATACCTCGTCAGTTACATCTTTTTTTCTATCAATTTAATGCCATAACTTTTGTTTAATATGTTTGATACATATATGTTGGAAAATATTTATCTAATAAACAATTCATAAATCTACAAGTAAAAAACTAAAGAATTCGTAGGCAAATTGCACATGACTTTTGTGGTCTAACGGTAATGTGGTATGTTATTTGCCTCTCACAAAAATTGTATGTGTTTAAATCCTTACAAATGTAAAGATTATTGGTATTTAAGTGTAAAAAGAGTTTTTTTTTTTTTTTTTTTTTTAAAGAAGAGTTTCTATGAGCTATTGTCGGTTTAATTTGTTATAAAAAATATAAGTTCTTATATAAAAGTTTGTTTTAATAAGCGGCTTCTAAAAACAATATACTAATATGAGTAAGTACATTGGAAATTAAACTCATCAACCTATAGGTAGATCTAATAGAACACACAACTTATGTATTTCCTCATTTCTTATATTTGTTATTGTGTTAGTCTCGCACCTTTCGACTTTACTCATCAATCGTTATTTGGCTTTCAAAATTTTTTGTCAAGATTAGGCCGTGGATAAGATTTGTATGATCGTATTATAACACAAAGAAGGGTTAAGAATTGTTCTTTTTTATTTTGTTTTTATTTTTTTATTTTGATGTTTGCTTTCACGTTTATCACCATTCATTACACTTAATAATTGCCTGGTCGTGAGAAATTGACAAACAATTATTTGTACTATTATCAAATTATAGCCCCCTAACAAAACAATTGATTATAAAGATTATTTTTATCAAAAGAAAATATATATGCAAGAAGAAATATTAGTTTCTTCAAATACATGATTTTAGCATGATTTTTTTTTTATAAAAACCTTATTTGCATATATGTTAGCATGACATGTATGTTAATTGTTAAAATGGCATATGTATGAACCGTCTTATAGTCAGTAGTTTTATTTTAAAATATAATAAATTAAGTAAGTTTTTTTTATATATATCAACAACAAATTTGATTATTTTAAGTCAAGTCTGTAACAACTCATTTATATTTTAGAAAAATGTATAATAATACGACTAAACTTGTATTTTTCTCTAATTTTATATAACTGAATTAAAAGGTCATGTGAATGGCTCTCAACCAATGACCAATACTTTTCAGTATTTTTGAGACATTGATTCGATGCCAATAAAAATAGCTAGCAAAGGAACTAGGAACACCTCACTATTCTCTGCTTCTTATCCTACTACTCTTTATTTGAAATTAATACTTCAGAGATCAATTCTTTATCGTGTTTTAAACAACTAGCCTACTAGATAAAAAAGAGAGGTTGGGGAATGGATATTTTATTGATGTTTAAAATGAATCACATATGCCTCTATTTATAGGCTTACAAGATGGGGGTTAAGTATATGGAGGGATGAGAGTTAAGTATATGGATAGTCATATAATAAATAAGTAATAATTCATAACACTCCACCTTGACTATCCACGTAACAAAAAAATATATTATTCTTATAATACGCTTGGTGATGCTGCCTCGTTAAAAACCTTGCCAGGAAAACTCAGCGAGATAAAACCACAGCTAAGGGAAAAATAGTGCAGCGCGTATTATTCTCCCCCTGATGATTTAAGCTCCTCGAGTCGACGCATCCCGATCCCATGAACCAGTTTCTTGAATGTAGAGGTCGGAAGTGCTTTAGTAAACAAGTCTGCCAAATTGTCGCTAGAACGAACTTGTTGGACAGTGATATCTCCATTCTTTTGCAAATCATGTGTGAAAAAAAAAACTTTGGTAAAATGTGTTTCGTTCTCTCACCTTTGATGTATCCTTCCTTAAGTTGAGCAATGCACGCCGCGTTGCCTTCATGTAAAATTGTCGGTCCCTCATCTCTCGTAGAAATACCACAAGACCCACGAATGTGTTGTATTATACTTCTTAACCAAACACATTCTCGACTAGCTTCATGAATCGCCAATATTTCTGCATGGTTAGATGATGTGGCTGTGATGGTTTGCTTTACAGAACGCCATGAGATAGCAGTGCCTCCACTTGTGAATAAATATCCAGTTTGAGATCGTCCAGTGTGAGGATCAGACAAATACCCTGCATCTGCAAAACCAACTTAACTTGTTGTCGATTGGATAGTAAAATACAACCCCATATCTTTTGTACCTTGAAGGTATCGAAATATTTGTTTTACCCCATTTCAATGCCTCTTCGTAGGGCATGAACTATATCTTGCCAATAAATTTACAGAAAATGATATATTTGGTCGTGTATGACTAGCAAGAAACATTAGTGCACCAATTGCACTTAAATATGGTACTTCTGGACCAAGAATTTCCTTTCCATCGTTCGGAGGTCGGAATGGGTCTTTCTCGACATCAAGAGATCTTACAACCATTGGGTGTCACACCCCGATATTTTCACGTATTACCGGTGGGCCCGGTGGGGAGTATAGTGACGTAGTTGATATCATCATAGTCAAACAACAAAATTTAAATGCACAGCGGAAGCAAAAGATGAATCTCATTACAAACCGAATAAAAGTAATATCAAAGTATTACAAACGGACTGTAAAGGATCCACAGGCGAATCAAAAGTTAAAAAGATAACATGTTCAACAGATTTTGAGTGACCAAGCTTGAAAGACTTTTATTTATTCACTCTGGAGTAGCCAGCCTATTCCGTCTAGTACCTGCACTTTAACCTTTTGGAAAATACGTCAGTTTACACTGGTAAATACAATTAACCGACTCATTTTGAAAAGAGTTTAAGAAAATGGATTTGAATGCACAAGGCACAAAATATCTTTTATAACTTGGGACAATTATTTAAAAAAAATCCTGTATACAGTTTTACTTATATGTCGTCCGTCAGGGCCGGTTAGAAGAGCCGGACAAGATTAACTGACACGCCACAGGTGTAATGCCCACAAGGTTGATTCCTTTAAGTGGATTACCGGTTTTTACATAATGCAACTGTCAGGTGTATGCCTACACCCCGTGCTTAGGTCTTGGCTATTTCTTTGAATGATGCCAAGGATATCCGGGACATGGTCATTTAACCCCCAAAGGCCATACACCAAATAATACAGATTAAAACGAGTTATATAAATACATTAATCACAATCCAATTTAAATGACTACACACCCGACCAAGCGGTATTATTATAATACCGTATCCCAAGCCCGTAAAGGGAAAATAAGTTAAAAGTATTTACCTGAGCAAATATTCAAATTTATCTCAACCGTATTCAATTAGCAAGTGCAAGTAGCTTTTACCGGGATCCTAATCTGCAACGAAGGTTTTAACAACCTATTAGATTCCTAACGGATCTTAATTAAGCCTAAACTTAGACCGGTTAGTTTTAAAGGAATATACGGTTCAAACGCACGATTAAGCGAAGACCGGATTAGAATGTGGTTTAGACCCGACAAGTTTTTATACTTGTATAATATGGGTAAAATAAACACATTCTGGATTTTGAGACAAAAATGATAAGGTTTGACCCGTTTCGGCTAATTTATGCAAACTAGTTACATAAACCGCACCGAACGCGAATAATGCGTAACGGGTAACCAAATGATTCATGAACAGGTTTCCTAAGTTAATATGCCTTAAATATATTGTGATATCAGTAAGATACATTCCATAATGCCCAAAATGGATTTAAACTCAAATTATGCCCCGTAGGGGTATTTTGGTCATTTTAAAGGTTATAAAAGAGTTTAACTACTAATCTGAGTTTCAGGTCTGATATAATTAGTAAAAATATTTATTTTTATAAGTAATAACAGTAGGGTATGGCATATATGTGAAATTTACCTTTTATAACCAAACTATGCATCGTAGGGGCATTTTGGTAATTTCACATAAGCTTTAAAGGTCAAAATTTGAAATCTGAGTTTAAAACTTTTGCTTACTGTTAAAATATAAGAATTTTCTTAAAACATCAGTAGGTATTAAGTCTTATATGGGGAAAATGGTTTTAATACATACTATGCGTTTTAAAGGCGTAAAAAGGCGGTCTTAAGCGATTTCCGGGTTTTATAAGAAAAGCTGATATTTTTATCATTCCAGAAAGCTTAAAATGTTTTATTTATCATATTAAATTAGTAGCAAAAGTTTTGGTATCAAAATGTTATGTAAAACTCATTTTAAAGGCCAAAAGTGCAAAACCGACAATTACCGAATCAAAGCTAGAACCCTATGTTATGCTCAGCCTAAAAATAAATAAAAATCTTCAAAAAATCCCAAAATATTATTTTACATCAGTAGGTAAAAAGTTTGGTATCAAAAATTGGGTTTAGATAGGCTTCATGCTAATTACGCCGTTTAATTAATAAAAAATTTTCTAATTACGCTATTGAGCATAACTCTTAATCTAGACCTCTAACTGATGTGAAAATTTAGGGACATGTTTATAAATCAGTAATAAAGATTATTGTCCTCTCACATTTTCAAAATTCTTGTTTTAAGGTCAAATGGGCATTATAGTCAACATTTAGGCATATAACGGAAACATGCATATGAATCGAATAACTAATGAACCAAGTTGTATAATCACATAGGGTTATACTAACATGTAACCTGGTCCTAATAAAGCTCTAAGGCAATTCTAAAGCATGCTACATTGGGTCAGAACAGAAAGTCAAAGCAAAAGTCTACTTTTGCGACTTTCAGTTCCGAACCGAGCTTAAACAGAAAATTGTCGGGTTGAACATGTTTAGACATGTTCTTACATTAATTACCAAGTTATATGAGTGATAAAACAGGTTCCATAGCTTCTACAATGTTAAATATGTGTTTATGCGAAAATTTGCTTTCTGTTGACTTTTTATAATTAACTTTGACCCGACAATTGACCTAGTTAGAGTGGAAATCAGAGAGTGCCCTTTCAAGGGTTTATTACCCATATAATTACCAACTCAAAACTACTTTTAATTTAACTAATGACTGGACCATTAGTGGTTAATCACGAAGTCAAACCTTAATTACGATAAGTTTGACTTATGGTCATCAAGCTAATTAAAACTGAAATTAGGAAGTTAAGGACACTTACAAAGGTCCTAAGCAAGATTATGGATCCTAAGAAAAATTGTTGAAGACCAGAGAAGCTCCAGAGAAGTCCTTGAAGTGAGTTGAAGTGAACAAATGAAATGGTTGCAACTTGAATTCTTTATATAGGGGTTTTAATCACATAGGATCATGCCAAACAAGTCTACAAGTGTTGTATGATGTTCCCAGGTGTCCCTAGGCGTGCAAAACTGTTGGCTATGCTTCAGGAATTCGAATACCATGCAACTAAGGCGGTGTAACCGGCTATAACAGGCAACTGCCAATTTTTAACTGCCAGCGACAGTCTTACGGACCGTAAGCGAAAACCCTTACGGTCCGTATCCATCTCTTATGGACCGTAAGTCCAACCTTTATACGGTTTGCAACCCGCTTTGATCTGAAATGCCCAGCTACAGTCCTTGCGGACCGTAAGCCTTATACCATACGGTCCGTAACCGATGCTCAGAAGACAAAATTTTGCAAACTTTTAGGCTTTGGTCATGCAACTTTGCTAATACGAATCCAAGGTCTTTAACATCAGAATGGGGCCACCCTATTAGTTCTGAAAAGCCATGAAAGCCTTGCCATGCACTTATGTTGTCTTGGATTCTTTTGAAAAAGTCTTGAATGTAAAATTCGTCGTAACCACTCGTAGGATCCATTTCTTGTGCAAATTGAATTATGCATTTATCAGAATTATCCAGATTTAAATATCAGTTGTTTGTAAAACAGATTAAGGTTTGGGATTTATAAATGGGTCGCTCGGAGGTATTAGTTAACATGTCGACGCTTTCAAATCCAACCATACATCTTTCAACTTGATCCGGGTTTATAACATGTTTTACCTTCCATGACACGAGTCTTTATTTTATTGGGCAAGCTTTTTACGAGGTGTTACATCCTCACCCCCTTAAAAGAAATCTCGACCTCGAGATTTACTGAAATAAATGAGGGTACTTTTCTTTCATTATGGACACTACCTCCCACGTATACTCGGGACCTCTACGGGCATCCCATTTAACCTTCACAATCGGTACATGCTTCTTTCGAAGCTTCTTAACCTGTCGATCTTCGATCGACAAAGGTTTTTCAACAAATTTCAAGCTCTCATCTATGTGCACATCCGTATGTGGTATGACTAGAGTTTCATCAGCTAGACATTTCTTCAGATTGCAGATGTGGAATACATTATGAATACCACTGAGCTCTTCAGGAAGGTTTAACTTATATGCCACTGTTCCGACGCATTCGATGATCTCGAATGGTCCTATATATCTTGGCATTAACTTGCCTTTCTTACCAAATCGCATTACCCCTTTCCAGGGTGATACCTTCAGTAACACTTTGTCACCAACCTCGAACTTTAGAGGTTTACGCCTTTTATCTGCGTAGCTTTTCTGCCTATCCCTAGCAGCTTTGAGACGATCTCATATCTGTACAATATTGTATGTCATCTGCAGGACTATATCAGGTCCTATTAGTTGGACATCTCCAACTTTTGCCCAACAAACGGGCGTTTTGCACTTTCTTCCATATAAGGCTTCAAATGGTGCAGCTTGAATACTGGAATGATAGCTATTATTATATGAAAATTCGATTAAAGGAAGATGATCATCCCAACTTCCTCCCAAGTCAATAACACAAGCTCGTAGCATATCCTCGAGTGTCTGTATAGTACGTTCACTTTGACCATCTGTCTGAGGATGATATGCTGTGCTGAAGTTTAATCGAGTGCCTAGGGATTGTTGAAAACTTTTCCAGAAATGTGATGTATACCTTGTATCCCTATCAGAGATGATAGATACTGGCACTCCGTGGAGAGATACAATCTCGTCCACGTACAACTGAGCTAACTTATCTGAGCTGTGTGTTTCCTTAATCGGTAAGAAGTGGGCTGACTTAGTTAGTCTATCCTCTATCACCCAAATAGTATCATTTCCTCGTTTAGTCTTTGGCAACTTGGTGATAAAATCCATAGTCACCATTTCCCACTTCCAGGTGGGAAGTTTAGGCTATTGCAGCAGACCCGACGACTTCTGGTGTTCAGCTTTAACTTGCGCGCACGTCAAACATTTGGCTACATAGGTAACTATAGACTTCTTCAAGCCTATCCACCAATAATTTGTCTTCAAATCCTGGTACATCTTGTCACTTCCAGGATGAACAGAATACTTAGAACTGTGGGCTTCTTGGAGGATAACTTCCCGTAGTCCTCCATAGATTGGAACCCATATTCATCCTTTTAATCTTAGGATTCCATCTTTACCATAAGATAACTGCTCAGCAGTTACTCCTAACTTTTCATTAGGATAGTTAGCTTCTAATACGTCTTCCTTCTGAGCGGCTAACAATCTTTCATTCAAACTGTTCTTTAATTCAATGCTCTTGGCATTGATTCTTATGGGCTTAACTCTTTCCTTCGTACTTAAGGCATCGGCGACCACATTTACCTTACCAGGATGGTATCGGATTTCACAATCATAATCATTTAGTGTCTCTATCCATCTTCGCTGCCTCATGTTCAAATCCTTCTGATTAAACAGATGTTGAAGGCTCTTGTGATCAGAATAGATCACACACTTGGTACCATACAAATAATGCCTCCATAGCTTTAATGAAAATACAACGGCACCCAACTCCAAGTCATGGGTGGTGTAATTCTTTTCGTGCACTTTTAGTTGTCGGGAAGCATAGGCAATAACCTTGTCTTTCTGCATGAGCACATGCCCCATACCAGTGTGTGATGCGTCGCATTATACTACAAATTCATCTATTCCATCAGGCAATGTCAACACGGGAGCATTGCTCAACTTCTGCTTGAAAATATCAAACGATTCTTGTTGCTTAGGACCCCAATCAAACTTAATATTCTTTCTAGTCAACGAAGTTAGGGGTGCTGCAATCCTTGAGAAATTCTCAATAAAACGTCTGTAATATCCTGCCAGTCCCAAAAAGCTACGAATCTCTGTGGGCGTCTTCGGCTCTTGCCAATTCATGACAGCTTCAACCTTAGCGGGATCCACCTGGATACCATGCTCACTAACCATGTGTCCAAGAAACTGGACTTCACGAAGCCAAAATTCACACTTTGAAAACTTGGCATAGAGTTTCTCTTGTTGAAGCAGTGAAAGAATAAAACGAAGATGCTTCTCATGGTCAGCTTGACTCTTTGAGTAAATAAGAATGTCATCAATGAATACGATGACAAATTTATCCATGTAGGGCTTGCAGACGCGGTTCATGAGATCCATGAATGCTGCTGGTGCATTAGTCATCACTAAGAACTCGTAATGTCCATAAAGGGTCCTAAATGCAGTCTTGTGTACATCTTCATCTTTAACATTTAGTTGATGGTAGCCTGACCTTAAATCGATCTTAGAGAAGTAACTTGCCCCTTGAAATTGATCGAACAGATCGTCGATCCTGGGCAATGGATATCTATTCTTGATAGTGACTTTGTTAAGCTCGTGATAATCGATGCATAGACGCATCGATCCATCCTTCTTCTTTACAAACAGGATTGGAGCTCCCCAAGGAGATGAACTAGGCCTAATAAAACCTTTGGCTAACAAATCATCTAGTTGGGTTCTCAGCTCTTTCATTTCCGTTGGTGCTAACCTGTAAGGCGCTCTTGCGACAGGCGCTGCTCCAGGGATGATGTCAATTCTGAATTCTACTTGCCTATCTGGTGGTAAACCAGGTAGTTCTTCAGGGAATACTTCTGGATATTCAGAAATGACAGGAAGGTCTTCAACCTTGGGTTTTGGTTCATCGATAGTTACTTGTGCCATATAAATGACACAACCCTTCTTCAAACACTGTGACGCCTTAAGCATAGACATTTGCTTAGGCAACCCATACTGAGTGTCTCCCTGTATGGTAAGTAGCTCACCATACAGAGTCTTGATCACCACTTGTTTCTTATCACAAACAATCTGGGCTTGGTTATGAGATAACCAATCCATGCCTATAACTATGTCGAAACCAGCTAGTTTTAAAGGAAATAAGGATAACGGAAAGGAGTGGTTCCTAATGGATATAAAACATCCATCTAACACAGTTGAGGCTGTTTCTAAGGTACCATCAGCCAATTCTACCTCATATTTCACGCTTAGGGTTTCAACAGGTAAATTCAACAACTTACAAAACTTATCATCTACAAATGACTTATTTGCACCCGAATCAAATAATACCCTTGCATAAACATCATTGATGAGAAAGGTACCTGTGATCACATTATCATCCTGAACGGCTTCTCGTGCATCCATTCGAAAGACCCTCTCATTAGTCTTCTTGACCTCTTCAGGCTTTTTGGCATATTTAGGGCAATTGGTTTTGATGTGCCCCTTCTCGTTACAGTTATAGCACGTTGCATCTTTTATCTTCTTACACTCTATCGTCTTGTGCTCCTTGGATTTGCATAAACCACATGCAGACGGTTTTGACAGAGACTTGGATTCAAACCTGCATTTTCCAAAGTGACGTTTCTGGCAGGTTTTGCACTTTGGCTTCTCATCTGCTTGCTGACTACCCTTGTTAGACCCAAACTTCTTCTTGTGGTCTGTGTTTCCCTTATGCTTCTTCTCAGACCGTCGTGAGTTATCATCCTCACGTTTTCTCTTACTTTCATCCGAGTTCTCATCTGCTTGCTGACTACCACTTTGTCTTTTCTGCTGACACTTGAGCACGCCCCCGTGCTGGCTGAGCACGGGGCGTGTTCAGGCTTCTAAATTCTTGTTTTGCTTGGGAAGATGCTGTCGTGGGGTCGGGCATGTCACGTCTTGTTCCTTTTCTTGTATTTATGTTAGATTTTGATATCTTTTTGCTTCTTTTGTTAATTTGAGCTCATTTAATCCTGAAAATACAAAAGGAAGACAAAAGCACACTTTTTCCAACATTAGTACTAAAAAAGGGTTAGTTTTATGCCTCATTTGATGAAATTTATATGTTACATTTTGAACACATCAAATACCCCCTACACTTGAATCTTTGCTTGTCCTCAAGCAAAACTCTTTAATATGTGGCTATTACACTCCCAAATGGAATGGAATGGGTAGAGAAGAAGGTTTTTGGGCTTGTCGTAGAGTGTCGGGATTTCCAAGATTCTTTATTTAGTTTTATTTTTATTTATTTACAATCCTATTCGTCATGATTTATTTAAAACTTTTCATAAGAGAAATTATTTATTTGGGCATAACATGCCTTTGTAAAATTCTATTTATATACAAGTTCACATACCTTGCGGAGATCACTCAACACTCGGCCAAAAATGTATTTTTGTGGATCACTCGAGAGCGGCATGGAACTTACTCCTACCATAGGCTTGCCAAGCAATCAATCCTCCTCCTTTTTAACTTATATACCTTTGTAAATATCAAGAGGACTTTGTGGGTAAAGGGTTAGGCTTGGGTTAAAGGTAGGTGGTTGGGTTGGTGGTTAGTGGTTAGTAGAAAAAAAAGGCGAAAAGCGTAACAAGTGTCGGTTTTCGTAAGACTTTCTATTTTTCGTAACTTTTATTTTGATGAAGCTATTTATTCAAACAAAATTATTTTTGATGAACTTGTTTATTTTCTTTTGCTTCATCATCAACACAATTTTTTTTTTTGAAGTCATACGAAAAATCGAACTCGTTACTAAAACAAAGGGGTAAAAAAATGAAAAAGGTTTTGGTGGGTAAAAGGGTGTTTGGTTTGGGTTATGAAATGAAAAGGTTTAGGCTTAAAGGGGCTAACTAGGGGGATTTTGGGTAGGTGGTAAAAAAAAAATAATGGTGTAGAAAAAAAAGTTAGTCCTAATGCCTCCATCATTTACTTACTCGGGTTTAAGTTGGTAAGGACCGGGAATGTATCGTCATGGCAAGTTCTAGAGTCGTAAGAACCAAGCGGCTATTCACACAAGAAACGAAAAATGAGCATTTAGTCTAATGATATGTAATTGTATGCTCAATAAAGGCTCAAAACTCACTTTTGTGGGAATGGGTTTTTATGTGATCGAGTATATATAATCAAATTTTAACTAAGCTTGTCATGCCTTTTCATAATTTTCTTATGTTGGTTCTTTTTATCACGACGCTATCGGTTGTAAATTCGTAAAAATATAACCTTTTTGAGAACTTGAATTTCCCAAGTTAAACCTAGACAAGAAAAAAATTCCAATAGAGTTTTGTGTAAGGCTTGTATTTAGGACTTGCAAGATTCAAGGTTTTAGCATCCCCCCCACACTTAAACTACACATTGTCCTCAATGTGTCCCAAAAATAAGTTTTTAGGTTGATTAAATGTGTAAAAAGGTGTAAAAAGCAAAAATTTTGTGTTACTGGGCGCTGAACACGGCCCTGTGTTGTCCGGGCACGGCCCCGTGTTCAAGTGCCAGTAACAAAATTAAATCAAGAGAAACAGAAGCCTGGACACGGGGGCGTGTTGAGTGAACACGGCCCGTGTCCAGTTACCTGAACTGGGTCTTTTCCTGCAGACTGTGCAGCACGGGGCCGTGTTGGGTGGACACGGCCCGTGCCGAACTTTCTGTAAACGAAGAAATTTGTCGGACAGTTCTGTTTTCCTGTATGGAGTGCTGGTTCAAGTTTCCCTTGCATCCTTTGCCATCTAAGTGTGTTTTATTCCTGAAAATTAAAACTAACTAGAAAACAAGAAAATTAATCTAAACTAAGGATAGTTCCGCGGAATGCCTCCGTGGTGCGCCACGTTTATAAGGGTCCTTGGCTAGACCCAAAGCCTGGTCACATGTTACCCAAGTGGGATGTATTGCATCCCATGTTACACCGTCGGAGAGCGTCATCCAAGCTTGAGTCTATGACCTTCATGTATTTGACCGGGTCTTCTTCCTCTACTTTCTTTCCACATTCAAACTTCACCTCCTCATCCCCAAACTTCAATGTTAACATTCCGTCATTCATATCCACCACTGCTTGGGCGGTGGCTAGAAATGGCCTCCCGAGGATGAGAGGGACATCGGTGTCTTCTTCCATGTCTAGGATGACAAAGTCGATTGGAAAAACGAAGTTGTCGACCTTGACCAGCAGATTTTCAGCGACACCTTGTGGAAATTTGACGGACCTGTCGGCGAGTTGTATGCTCATCTTTGTAGGGCTTGTTGTTCCTAGGCCGAGTCGTTTGAACATTGACGTGGGCATGAGGTTAATGCTAGCCCCAAGATCGGCTAATGCATTACGAACGGGGGACTTCCCAATTGAGCAAGGAATTGTGAAGCTCCCGGGATCGATTTTCTTTTGTGGAAGTTTGTTGAGTACTAAAGCGGAGCATTCTTCGCCTAAGTTAACTAATTGCAATGATTCAATTTTCCTTTTGTGAGTGAGGAAATCCCTCATGAATTTTGCATATTTAGGCATTTGGATTAGGACCTCAATAAAAGGAATATTAACATGCAATTGTTTTAGTAAACTTTCGAACTTTGCGAATTGCTCATCGGTCTTTTGACGATTTAACCTACCGGGGTATGGAATTGGAGGAGTCTTGGTGGGCTCTTGATTTGGTGAAGAAGCCGTTTCTGGTTGGGGTGTAGGTGAAGTTGTGTTTTGGTGTTGACTTCCTTCAACTGGTGGTAATGGGGCATCCTCGGGACCCACGATTCGGTTTCTCAAAGTGATGAGGTGTACTTGCGCCTTTGGGTTGGTTTCGGTATTACTTGGTAACGCGCCTTGTGGTCTCTCGGCGAAATTTTGAGCTAGTTGATTTAATTGTTTTTCAACGTTTTGAATGCTAGCTTGTTGATTTCTAAAATTCGATTCCAATTGTTGAAATCGATCCGAGTTTTTCTTTTCGGTGTCGGAGATGAGGCGAGATACGGTATCTTTAAGCCTTTCTCTTCCACCTTGTTGTTGAGAGAAATTTTGTGGTTGTTGAAAATTAGTTCGTTGGTTTTGTTGGTTATTACTATTGCCGGGATCTCTCCAACCAAGATTTGGGTGGTTACGCCATCCTTGGTTGTAGGTACCCGTTGGAAGACCCGACGGCCTAGGTCTATTATCAATGTAGTTTACCGTTTCTGCATGTTCATCTAATTCTTTCATACAACTCCAATTTTCATGTGACCCACCACACCCTTCACAAGCCATTACCGAGGCCGTTTTTGTCATTTCTAGCCTTTTGATTTTTGAAGAGAGGGCCTCGATTTGGGCTTGTAAAGAGGTGCTTTCATCAACCTTATGGGCGCCCGGGGCAATAGATTTATTACCTCGGGGAGTGTGCCATTGAAAATTGGTCTGAGCAATTTCCTCAATTTGATTATATATTTCATTTGGGCGACGATTACCTAGAAGTCCCCCGGAGCTTGAATCAAGTGTTTGTCTTGTGTGTGGCAACAACCCATTGTAGAAAGTGGATACTTGTTGCCACACCGCTAGACCATGATAAGGACACTTTCTTAGAAGCTCCTTGAACCTTTCCCAAGTTTCATATAAGGATTCCCCATCCTCTTGTGAGTATGTATTAATTTCAGTCATTAGTTTAGCCGTTTTAGCAGGAGGGAAATACTTATATAGAAACTTTTGGGCTAGTTCATCCCAGGTGTTTACCGAGCCAACTGGGAGGGTGTTAAGCCAAGCCTTAGCTCGGTCTTTAAGTGAAAATGGAAACATCCTAAGGCGAATGGCGTCGTTTGATGCTCCATTGATCCGAAAAGTATCACATATTTCCAAGAAATTAGTAATATGTAGATGGGGATCCTCGTCCGCAAGCCCATGGAAGGTTGCGGAGTTTTGGAGCATTTGTATCAAATGCAGCCGAAGTTCGAAGTTGTTGGCTTCGACATTTGGTGCATTGATAGCGGCGCCGAGATTGCCTACGGTGGGCCGTAGGTAATCCATGAGGGTACGTTGGTCCGCCATTGGAAGTGGGTCCCCCGAAACTTTCTCTTGATTTTTAGCTTTAAGTCTTTTTCGGAGAAAGCGTTCAGGTTCTTCTAGAGGTTCTTTTATGTCTCTACTCGAACTGGAGCTCATGCACTACGTAGGAGGTTCAAATGTGGCGCCTGGGTTCCAAGTCCTGCAATAAAAACAGAAAAGAACGTTGGTCAGAATGTTCGCCACGGCCCCGTGCTTGGTGAACACGGCCCGTGGTCAGAAATACAGTGATTGTTTTCCGGACCCCTGTTACTGGGAGTTGGACACGGCTCCGTGTTGCACCGACACGGCCCCGTGCTCAGCTCTCTGTAACTCGGAAAATAAAAACTGCCAGTAAGGATGCTGGGCACGGCCCGTATCCGACCAGGCACGACTCGTGCTGAGCTCTGCAGAAGCTGAAAAACTAAGAAAAATCCTAAAAAAAATGAAAAATAAGAAAAACGATTAGGCCGTTGATTCCTAACTTTCTTAAAATCCTTGTGTCCCCGGCAGCGGCGCCAAAAACTTGATGCGTGTGAAGTGTTATATATTTTAGGTGTATATTTTAAGCCCCTTTAACACTTATTTTTAGCCAAGTTTTAAATTTATAAAACACGATATTTTACTAACACTAAACACACATATGGGCAAGTGCACCCATCGTGAGCGTAGTATAGTGTTGGTAAGATACCGAGGTCGTCCAAGGACACAAGAGCTTTTAGTACCGGTTTATCCTCAACGTCTAATCAAAAATAAAAGTTTAGAAAAATGTTTTAAACTAAGAAAAATAAAAACTAACTAAAATGCTGAAAATAAAAATAAAAAGAAAAAACAGATAGACAAGATGAATCAATTGGTTCCGACTCGTATCTAGTGTAACCTTTGATTATTTCCGCACTTTTGCACATATTTAAGAGATTATCTTAGTTATTGTAGTAGGCCCCTCTTTTGAAGGTGACGTTACCCTCACCCCAGTAGTTTGAGTCAGCAAGGATACAATCCTAAAAGGGTGGATTATTGGAAGATAATTAATTAAGTTATTAATGCAAATTATGGCAAATTATGGTAGGCCCCTCTTTTGGAGGTGACGTTACCCTCGACTAAGTAGTCTGAGTCAGCAGGGATACAGTCCTAAATAGCCGGGTTATAGTATTAATAGTAGTTAACTTATGAGGGGATCAAAGAGTTTGGACCCCCGCCATCCAATACCGCTAAGTATTGAAGGAGGTCCTACTAAATTTGACCCAGGTCCATTGCAGGACCTCTAAACGCTGAACAATGGCAAGACCTTTACCAAACCGTTCCCTTAACCCCCGACCAGGTAGCCAACATACCTCCATATAGACCGTGGAGATATGAGTGGTGAAAATATTTTATTTTATATAGACAGTAAAATAATTTCAAGACACCACGGACAAACGATAAAGAAAGATCACCTTCAACATAAGCAACTAGTTATTAAAGTCATTAATACGAAACCAAATAAAAAGTGCGAAAAGATTAGAAATAAAAAGTATTACACTAGACACTTTGTCTTCACCAAGTGATGTAAGAGACTTAGGCAAACATGGCCTTGATTGTCAAGAACTCTTACGATCAATCTTGGATCCCGAGACGACTCACACACTCTACGATGGACAATGGATGATGGTGGTGGATGATGGTGTTATGGTGGTGGTGGGTGGTGGGTGAAGTGTGAGAGAGGTGGTGTGCCAAGGGATGGTTTGAGCTTGAGCCAAGCACTTCTATTTATAGGCTGAACAGAAGCTCGGGCACCCAGTGGGCACGGCCCCGTGTCCAGTGGGCACGGCCCCGTGTCCACATCCTTCTCTTTCTTCATTTAATGCAGCTTTGTCTTATTAGTTGACCACGCCCCCGTGTCCGCTGAGCACGACCCCGTGTGCAGAAGAACCTTTGTACTATGAAGATTTGCCTAGATTGTGCGAATCTTATAGTTGAGCACGGCCCCGTGTCCGCTGAGCACGGCCCCGTGGTGGGCAATAGAAGCTTCTACCACTTTGTCTTTTCTGCTGACACTTGAGCACGCCCCCGTGCTGGCTGAGCACGGGGCGTGTTCAGGCTTCTAAATTCTTGTTTTGCTTGGGAAGATGCTGTCGTGGGGTCGGGCATGTCACGTCTTGTTCCTTTTCTTGTATTTATGTTAGATTTTGATGTCTTTTTGCTTCTTTTGTTAATTTGAGCTCATTTAATCCTGAAAATACAAAAGGAAGACAAAAGCACACTTTTTCCAACATTAGTACTAAAAGGGTTAGTTTTATGCCTCATTTGATGAAATTTATATGTTACATTTTGAACACATCAGTAAGTCTGATAGTCTAGGTTTTTCATCACCAGAGATAAGAAGTCTGACTAAATCTTTTCAACCTCATGCTGAGGGCAGTAATTCTCTTCGATGAGTGCAACAAACTGATCCCAAGACAGATTGTACAATGGAATCTTCCCAGTAGCCTGGATTAGAGACCTCCACCAGGGTAGTGCTTCACCTTTAAACGATTGAGATACATACTTCACAACATCCCTATCAGCGCAACCACTGATGTCAACCACGGTATCCATTTCGTCCAACCATGTCATGCAGTCCACAACCCCTTTCTCCCTAGTGAAATCCCTGGGCTTGCAGGAGACGAAATATTTGTAGGTACAGGACTTACCACGTGGTTCTCGCTTGAGCTCAATATTCTTCGACGGAACACTATGCTGATTTGAGGAGTGATGATCGTCATCCTTCTTTGATGGTGGCTTACTATGTGCCTCAGAGTGAGTCTTAGGCTTAGAATGGGGTACAGATGAGGCCTTGCTTCGAGTACCACTTGACTCATTTAATTGTCTATCTATGGCCTTGGTAACAACATTATCAATTAGTGCTTGAAGTTCCGCACCGGTCACATTGATCCAGGTAGCGTCATGATTTTCTTGAGGGCGACTGTTGACTTCCTCGGACTCTGCCATGTATCTTGCTTACTACATAAGATGATGACAGTGACTTATTTAGGAGTCTATAACAGTATTATCATTTCTAATGATTTATTAACCATGGTGTTAATAACCATATTGGTTAATTTGTTAAATATATTCATTCAGGATTTTTATTATAATAATCCCTTGTTTTAATTAAATTATAATCATAGCACAAAAGGCCAAGTCTCAAGGACAATTTAAATTATAAACCATGATTTCAAAGAATCAAGGTATTAAGGTTTGAACGTAGTTCATTACCTTTTATTGACAGGGAGTCGTAGACCACCACTGTCTTTTGTCTTATATGACAATGATTATGGCTCGTAGGCCCTACATCACAAATGGATGTTTAAATAATAAGGAAGGATTTTGAATAATCCAATGTAAGGATGACACGTGTGATTTTTACGAATCACCTTAGCCAGGAATGTTAACATGTTTTCAGATGTTAACAAAGATTTGAATCTTTTGAATAGGTTTTACCATCTTGGCCATGTCTGAATGACATATAGGCTAGGTTTTACCTTTAAGATTCATTTTAATATTTAACGCAGAACAATCCTAAATTGAGATGTTAATAAGGATCTGAATCTAATTGAGGAATTACCATCTTAGCCCTGTCTTAAAATGACACATGGGCTAGGTCTTGTCCTTTTTAGATTTTGTCATTTTATTATAATGGTAGATCTTATAAAAGGAATGTTATTTTTCATTTATTTTATATTTTATGTTTATGCACATAATTAAAAATGAAAATGTAAATTTAATCATTCCACTACAAAAATAAAAAATACAGGTTTGCCCTAAACGGGACTTAAAGAGAACTAACTTGCCCGCGCAGGGGCTAAACAAACATAACATACCCACGCAGGGGTTAAACAGGAAGACATGCCCAGGCAGGGGCTAAACAGAAACTACAAGTCCTCGCAGGGACTGGTTACAGAAACAAATGTCCACGCAGGGACTGATTAAACATCAAAGAAATACAAATAAACAGATAAAGGATTTAATGACCCTTTTTGGTCTTCCCCTTGATTAAACTCGCAAGACCCTTGAAAATTCCTCGGTTTTGCCTACGCTCTTCCCGAACCTCCTGCTCCACCTGACTCAACCTTTAAAGAATCTCCTGCTGTTGTTGTGGCGATATCAATGGCGGCTGCGGGGGCTGCTGAAACAGCGGAGGTTGAGGAGGTGGCGGTTGTTGATACCCATAGGGTGGGTAACCAGTCTGATAGGGGACTCCAAAGGGCCCCTCGGGATGAAAAGCATTGTAGTTTGCCGCCATAAGGTATGGGTCAACTTCAGCATAGTTGTAATTGGTGTGGGCCGGCTGCTCAAATGGGTTATACGCCGCTGAACCGGCGTATGTAGGAATTGGGTTGTTACAACCCACTGGTGGCGGTGCGACCGGCGCAGACTGCACCTCAGAAACAGGGTTCGAAGGCCTACCCATCTGTGGGTCTTCGTAAAGTGGCAGATAATGACTGCCACTAGATGGTTGAGGGGTGCTGATGCGGACTCCCCCTCGCACGGACATCCGTGCGGTTGATCTCCTACGCCTCGGTGGCTCCGGAGGCTGTTGTTGCACTGGTGGTGGTGGCGGTGGAGTAACCGCTACAAAGCGCGAATCCTCCGAGGGATCCTGCTGCTGCTGCGGTGAGTTGTGGTAACTGGGAGTAAACACCCAGTCGATCTGGTTAAACCTCGCCTCGTAGCTTTCGGGGCCATTATAAGGTGATCCAAGAAAGGGGGACCCATCCGAAATCTCGATGGGGTGAGTAGGCGTTCCGGTTGGCGGTTGGGCAGGCTCCGGATCCTCGTCCATATCAATGGAGAAATGGTCATCCGGTCCCAACGGGTTATAACCCATTGGTTCATTAATTAAGCTTGCCGGATTGAACCGGCTTTGGAAGTACGGTGTTGGGTCGTTGAAGGGTGAGTTGTGGCTTTGGAGGGGTATAAAAGAATGGTGTGAGTTGTGCGGCTCATTTTCCGATTGAGGCCCGTAAGAGTTTAGGTATGAAGGTGAGGAGCTCAGGGAGACTGAACGCCTCGCGGGTTCTATATGGGTCCTCCAGTTTTCTTGAGGACTTCTGCGTAGAGAATCAGATGGTGTTCGCCGGTGTGATGGCCCGGCCTCGTGATCGTTGGGGGCGACGAGTGGCCCCTTGCCTCTACCTCTCCATCGCATTCTTGGTGGCATCTTTTTGAACCTGTCAAAACAAACAAAGGATACAACAAGAAAATATAAAGGACAAAGTTAGAAATAAAACAAATTTGGATTAATCCTAAGTTCTTTGTCTAGACTCGGAAGTCGATGAATGTGCAAATTGTGTCATTGAGATTAAACACAAAAGGCTAGTGTTTAATTCACTCAATGTTGGCTCTGATACCAACCAGTCACACCCCGATATTTCCACGTATTACCGGTGGGCCCGGTGGGGAGTATCGTGACGTAGTTGATATCATCATAGTCAAACAACACAATTTAAATGCACAGCGGAAGCAAAAGATGAATCTCATTACAAACCGAATAAAAGTAATATCAAAGTATTACAAACGGACTGTAAAGGATCCACATGCGGATCAAAAGTTAAAAAGATAACATGTTCAACAGATTTTGAGTGACCAAGCTTGCAAGACTTTTATTTATTCACTCTGGAGTAGCCAGCCTATTCCGTCTAGTACCTGCACTTTAACCTTTTGGAAAATACATCAGTTTACACTGGTAAATACAATTAACCGACTCATTTTGAAAAGAGTTTAAGAAAATGGATTTGAATGCACAAGGCACAAAATATCTTTTATAACTTGGGACAATTATTTAAAAGAAATCTTGTATACAGTTTTACTTATTTGTCGTCCGTCAGGGCCGGTTAGAAGAGCCGGACAAGATTAACTGACACGCCACAGGTATAGTGCCCACAAGGTTGATTCCTTTAAGTGGATTACCAGTTTTTACATAATGCAACTGTCAGGTGTATGCCTACACCCCGTGCTTAGGTCGTGGCCATTTCTTTGAATGATGCCAAGGATATCCGGGACATGGTCATTTAACCCCCAAAGGCCATACACCAAATAATACAAATTAAAACGAGTTATGTAAATACATTAATCACAATCCGATTTAAATGACTACACACCCGACCAAGCGGTATTATTATAATACCGTATCCCAAGTCCGTATAGGGAAAATAAGTTAAAAGTATTTACCTGAGCAAATATTCAAATTTATCTCAACCGTGTTCAATTAGCAGGTGCAAGTAGCTTTTACCGGGCTCCTAATCTGCAACGAAGGTTTTAACAACCTATTAGATTCCTAACGGGTCTTAATTAAGCCTAAACTTACACCGGTTAGTTTTAAAGGAAGATACGGTTCAAACGCATGATTAAGCGAAGACCGGATTAGAATGTGGTTTAGACCCGATAAGTTTGTATACTTGTATAATATGGGTAAACTAAACACATTCTGGATTTTGAGACAAAAATGATAAGGTTTGACCCGTTTCTGCTAATTTGTGCAAACTAGTTACATAAACCGCACCGAACGCGAATAATGCGTAACGGGTAACCAAATGATTCATGAACAGGTTTCCTAAGTTAATATGCCTTAAATATGTTGTGATATCAGTAAGATACATTCCATAATGCCCAAAATGGATTTAAACTCAAATTATGCCACGTAGGGGTATTTTGGTCATTTTAAAGGTTATAAAAGAGTTTAAATACTAATCTGAGTTTCAGGTCTGATATAATCAGTAAAAATATTTATTTTTATAAGTCATAACAGTAGGGTATGGCATATATGTGAAATTTACCTTTTATAACCAAACTATGCATCGTAGGGGCATTTTGGTAATTTCACATAAGCTTTAAAGGTCAAAATTTGAAATCTGAGTTTAAAACTTTTGCTTACTGTTAAAATATAAGAATTTTCTTAAAACATCAGTAGGTATTAAGTCTTATATGGGGAAAATGGTTTTAATACATACTATGCGTTTTAAACGCGTAAAAAGACGGTTTTAAGCGATTTCCGGGTTTTATAAGAAAATTTGATATTTTTATCATTCCAGAAAGCTTAAAATGTTTTATTTATTATATAAAATTAGTAGCAAAAGGTTTGGTATCAAAATGTTTTGTAAAACTCATTTTATAGGCCAAAAGGGCAAAACCGACAATTACCGAATCAAAGCTAGAACCCTATGTTATGCTCAGCCTAAAAATAAATAAAAATCTTCAAAAATCCCAAAATATTATTTTACATCAGTAGGTAAAAGTTTGGTATCAAAATTTGGGTTTAGATAGGCTTCATGCTAATTACGCCGTTTAAGTAATAAAAAACTTTCTAATTACCCTATTGAGCATAACTCTTAATCTAGACCTCTAACTGATGTGAAAATTTAGGGATATGTTTATAAATCAGTAATAAAGATTATTGTCCTCTCACATTTTCAAAATTCTTGTTTTAAGGTCAAATGGGCATTATAGTCAACATTTAGGCATATAACGGAAACATGCATATGAATCGAATGACTAATGAACCAAGTTGTATAATCACAGAAGGCTATACTAACATGTAACCTGGTCCTAATAAAGCTCTAAGGCAATTCTAAAACATGCTACATTGGGTCAGAACTGAAAGTCAAAGCAAAAGTCTACTTTTGCGACTTTCAGTTCCGAACCGAGCTTAAACAGAAAATTGTCGGGTTGAACATGTTTAGACATGTTCTTACATTAATTACCAAGTTATATGAGTGATAAAACAGGTTCCATAGCTTCTACATTGTTAATTATGTGTTTATGCGAAAATTTGCTTTCTGTTGACTTTTTATAATTAACTTTGACCCGACAATTGACCTAGTTAGAGTGGAAATCAGAGAGTTCCCTTTCAAGGGTTTATTATCCATATAATTACCAACTCAAAACTACTTTTAATTTAACTAATGACTGGACCATTAGTGGTTAATCACGAAGTCAAACCTTAATTACGATAAGTTTGACTTATGGTCATTAAGCTAATTAAAACTGAAATTAGGAGGTTAAGGACACTTACAAAGGTCCTAAGCAAGATTATGGATCCTAAGGAAACTTGTTGAAGACCAGAGAAGCTCCAGAGAAGTCCTTGAAGTGAGTTGAAGTGAACAAATGAAATGGTTGCAACTTGAATTCTTTATATAGGGGTTTTAATCACATAGGATCATGCCAAACAAGTCTACAAGTGTTGTATGATGTTCCCAGGTGTCCCTAGGCATGCAAAACTGTTGGCCATGCTTCAGGAATTCGAATACCATGCAACTAAGGAGGTGTAACCGGCTATAACAGGCAACTGCCAATTTTTAACTGCCAGCGACAGTCTTACGGACCGTAATCGAAAACCCTTGCGGTCCGTATCCATCTCTTACGGACCGTAAGTCCAACCTGATACGGTCCACAACCAGATCTGATCTGAAATGCCCAGCTACAGTCCTTGCGGACCGTAAGCCTTATACCATACGGTCCGTAATCGATGCTCAGAAGACAAAATTTTGCAAACTTTTAGGCTTTGGCCATGCAACTTTGCTAATACGAATCCAAGGTCTTTAACATCAGAATGGGGCCACCCTGTTAGTTCTGAAAAGCCATGAAAGCCTTGCCATGCACTTATGTTGTCTTGGATACTTTTGAAAAAGTCTTGAATGTAAAATTCGTCGTAACCACTCATAGGATCCATTTCTTGTGCAAATTGAATTATGCATTTATCAGAATTATCCGGATTTAAATATCAGTTGTTTGTAAAACAGATTAAGGTTTGGGATTTATAAATGGGTCGCTCAGAGGTATTAGTTAACATGTCGACGCTTTCAAATCCTACCATACATCTTTCAACTTGATCCGGGTTTATAACACATTTTACCTTCCATGACACGAGTCTTTATTTTATAGGGCATGCTTTTTACGAGGTGTTACATTGGGGTACTTGATGCGTGTGAAGTGTTATATATATTTAGGTGTATATTATAAGCCCTTTAACACTTTTTAGCCAAGTTTTAAATTTATAAAACACTATATTTTACTAACACTAAACACACATATGGGCAAGTGCACCCATCGTGAGCGTAGTATAGTGTTGGCAAGATACCGAGGTCGTCCAAGGACACAAGAGCTTTTAGTACCGGCTTATCCTCAACGTCTAATCAAATCAAAAAGTTTAGAAAAATGTTTTAAACTTAAGAAAAATAAAGACTAACTAAAAATGCTGAAAATAAAAATAAAAAGAAAAACAGATAGACAAGATGAATCACTTGGTTCCGACTCGTGTATAGTGTAACCTTTGATTATTTCCGCACTTTTGCACTTATTTAAGAGATTATCTTAGTTATTGTAGTAGGCCCCTCTTTTGAAGGTGACGTTACCCTCAACCCAGTAGTTTGAGTCAGCAAGGATACAATCCTAAAGGGTCGGATTATTGAAAGATAATTAATTACGTTATTAATGCAAATTATGGTAGGCCCCTCTTTTGGAGGTGACGTTACCCTCGACTAAGTAGTCTGAGTCAGCAGGGATACAGTCCTAAATAGCCGGGTTATAGTATTAATAGTAGTTAACTTATGAGGGGATCAAAGAGTTTGGACCCCCGCCTTCCAATACCGTTAAGTATTGAAGGAGGTCCTACTAAATTTGACCCAGGCCCATTGCAGGACCTCTAAACGCTGAACAATGGCAAGACTCTTACCAAACCGTTCCCTTAACCCCCGACCAGGTAGCCAACATACCTCCATATAGACCGTGGAGATATGAATGGTGAAAATCTTTTATTTTATATAGACAGTAAAATAATGCCAAGACACCACGGACAAACGATAAGGAAGAATCACCTTCAACATAAGAAACTAGTTATTAAAGTCATTAATACAAAACCAAATAAAAAGTGCGAAAAGATTAGAAATAAAAAGTATTACACTAGACACTTGTCTTCACCAAGTGATGTAAGAGACTTAGGCAAACATGGCCTTGATTGTCAAGAACTCTTACGATCAATCTTGGATCCCGAGACGACTCACACACTCTACGATGGACAATGGATGATGGTGGTGGATGATGGTGTTATGGTGGTGGTGGGTGGTGGGTGAAGTGTGAGAGAGGTGGTGTGCCAAGGGATGGTTTGAGCTTGAGCCAAACACTCCTATTTATAGGCTGAACAGAAGCTCGGGCACGGCCCCGTGTCCAGTGGGCACGGCCCCGTGTCCACATCCTTCTCTTTCTTCATTTAATGCAGCTTGTCTTATTAGTTGACCACGCCCCCGTGTCCGCTGAGCACGAACCCGTGTGCAGAAGAATCTTTGTACTATGAAGATTTGCTTAGATTGTGCGAATCTTATAGTTGACCACGGCCCCGTGTCCGCTGAGCACGGCCCCGTGGTGGGCAATAGAAGCTTCTACCACTTTGTCTTTTCTGCTGACACTTGGGCACGCCCCTGTGCTGGCTAAGCACGGGGCGTGTTCAGTCTCCTGTCTTCTTGTTTTACCTTGGGAAGATGCTGTCGTGGGGTCGGGCATGTCACGTCTTGTTCCTTTTCTTGTATTTATGTTAGATTTTGATGTCTTTTTGCTTCTTTTGTTAATTTGAGCTCATTTAATCCTGAAAATACAAAAGGAAGACAAAAGCACACTTTTTCCAACATTAGTACTAAAAAATGGTTAGTTTTATGCCACAATTAATGTAATTTATATGTTGCATTTTGCACACATCAAATACCCCCACACTTGAATCTTTGCTTGTCCTCAAGCTAAACTCTTTAATTTGTGGCTATTACACTCCCAAATGGAATGGGTAGGAAAGAAGGTTTCGGGCTTGTCATAGAGTGTCGGGATTTCCAAGATTCTTTTATTTAGTTTTATTTTTATTTATTTACAATCCTATTCGTCATGATTTATTTAAAACTTTTCATAAGATAAATTACTTATTAGGGCATAACATGCCTTTGTAAAATTTTATTTATATACAAGTTCACATACCTCACGGGGATCACTCAACACTCGGCCGAAAATGTATTTTTGTGGATCACTCGAGAGCGGCATGGAACTTACTCCTACCATAGGCTTTCCAAGCAATCAATCCTCCACCTTTTTAACTTATATACCTTTGTAAATATCAAGAGGACTTTGTGGGTGAAGGGTTAGGCTTGGGTTAAAGGTAGGTGGTTGGGTTAGTGGTTAGTAGAAAAAAAAGGGCGAAAAGCGTAACAAGCTTCGGTTTTCGTAAGACTTTCTATTTTTCCACTTTTATTTTTATGAAGCTACTTTTCAAACAAAGTCATTTTTGATAAACTTGTTTTTTTTATTTGCTTTTGCTTCATAATCAACTTCTTCTTCTTGTTCTTCTTCTTTTTTTTAGGAAAGTCATATGAGAAACCGAGCTAGTTACTAAAACAAAAGGGTAAAAAAAATGAAAAAGGTTTTGGTGGGTAAAAGGGTGTTTGTTTGGGTTATGAAATGAAAAGGCTTAGGCTCAAAGGGGCTAACTAGAGGGATTTTGGGTAGGTGGTAAAAAAAAATAATGGTGTAGAAATAAAAAGGGTTAGTCCTAATGCCTCCATCATTTACTTACTCGGGTATAAGTTGGTAAGGACCGGGAATGCATCGTCGTGGCAAGTTCTAGAGTCGTAAGAACCAAGCGGCTATTCACATAAGAAACGAAAAATGAGCATTTAGTTTAAAGATATATATTTGTATGCTCAATAAAGGCTCAAAACTCACTTTTGTGGGAATGGGTTTTTATGTGATCAAGTATATATAATTGAATTTTTTACTAAGCTTGTCATGCCTTTTCATAATTTTCTTATGTTGGTTCTTTTTAACACGACGCTATCGGTTGTAAATTTGTAAAAATATAACCTTTTTGAGAACTTGAATTTCCCGAGTTAAACCTAGACAAGTAAAAAAAAATGAGTGATTAGCGGTTCCAATAGAGTTTTGTGTAAGGCTTGTATTTAGGACTTGCAAGATTCAAGGTTTTAGCATCCCCCCCACACTTAAATTACACATTGTCCTCAATGTGTCCCAAAAATAAGTTTTTAGGTTGATTGAATATGTAAAAAGGTGTAAAAAGCAAAAATTTTGTGTTACTGGGCGCTGAACACGGCCCCGTGTTGTCCGGGCACGGCCCCGTGTTCAAGTGCCAGTAACAAAATTAAATCAAGAGAAACAGAAGCCTGGACACGGGGGCGTGTTGAGTGAACACGGCCCGTGTCCAGTTACCTGAACTGGGTCTTTTCTGCAGACTGTGCAGCACGGGGCTGTGTTGGGCGGACACGGCCCGTGCCGAACTTACTGTAAACGAAGAATTTTGTCGGGTGGTCCTGTTTTCCTGCATGGGGTGCTGGTTCAAGTTTCCCTTGTATCCTTTGTCATCTCAAGTGTGTTTTATTCATTTCAACACCATCCAAACACCAAATTAACTAAAACCATCATTCATTAAGTCACATAGAGAATTACATAATAGTCCTAAAAATGAAAAATAAAGCAGAAAATAAAAGTTAATAGTCCTAATATTAGATAGGTCAAGTGATCCGTAAAATCTTCCTAAGGAGTTCTACTTCTACAATAAGAACCAAAATTCTGGAAATAGATTTCCGGTCTAAAAGCCTTGTAGAACTCCAAGCCGAACGGTGTCCCCTAGATGTTGCTAGAGCCATTCTTCTATCTCCCTCGGGAGAAGGGATGCGACTTCATGTTCCTCAACATCTTGTGGAGGAGGAGCGACACCGATTGGAACCCCTTGTCGTACGTCTCGAGGGGGTTCCGGATGTAAGGCGTACCATTCAGCTGGAATGATGACTTCCGGTACCACATTCCATGCCCTTTGGGTGATAATTGACACCAAAGGAGGAGAGGCGAGAAGGTTCAACCTTTGGTGCAAAAGGTTAACTTCCCGGAGACATCCTTCTGGTCCCACCTTCAAATGGTTAATACGGTCAACCAATGCCTCTTCCACACTTGTCACTTCATCAAGGGTTTCTCTTAAGGCGTAAACATAGTTTACACGAGAATCTTCAACCGTTGATGATCTTCTCCCCTGCCGGTTGTTCCTGGAATGCGATGAAGAGTTTCCGCTAGTTCTGCTTGCCATTCTGAGAAAACATACCGAAAAGAGTTCAATTTTATGGGAACAGTACTTCGGACACGGCCCCGTGTTCAGCGAACACGACCCCGTGTTCAGATGTCTGCAGGATATAGGAACAAGGAATCTTGGAGTTTCAAATTGTTTTCATGATTTTTAAAACATTCTTGAACATAAACAACTTAAAACATTGTTGTAGAACTTATTTTTAACAAGATTCCATGAACAAAAACCTAACAAACATCTCAATAAGGCTTGAAATTATGGAAGGTTCAAGCTTTAATGGAAGTATGAGAAAAATTGAAGAAGATGATAGTGGATAAAAGAGGAAAGGACAAGAAGATAGTTGAGAAACTTCTTTTAGAAAATACCTAGGATGGTATGTGAGAATATTCCCCAAATCTCTGTCCCTGGATTGGTTCAAATGTGCAGGATTCTTGGCTGCATTTATAGAAAACGACAGTACGTTGCTCACGGCCCCGTGTCGGCTGGACACGGCCCCGTGTGCAGATGGAATCCTGACACATTTTTGTCCGCATTCTGACAAAATCAGAAGAGAATCTTTGGGTGGACACGGGGGCGTGCTGACCTGGACACGGCCCCGTGTCTAGAAGCTGTCTTAAGGAATTCGTCTATTTTCAAGAAACTTTTCCGGATTGGGCGGTTCTTTACTGGATGGAACAACCCCAAAGTGCCTAAGATACCTTAATTGTTCTAGATTAAGACGAGAACGCAAGAGGTTGTCGGTGAGGGTGATTCCTATGCTATATGTAGGTGGACAAGTCCAACCCTTTTCCGGGCTCTCGTTAAAGAAGGTGTATGTCGAATCGCTGAGGTCTATGTACGCATCAAACGAAGTTGATGGGGAGTCCTTCACGGCACAATCGACACAGGGACGACTATCGCTCAAGTCCACACTAGAGTTAGAAGTATCATTGGAAACAACGAAGTTGTTTGAATGCGGTTCCAACCCTTCTTCTTGGCTATTGTCTTGGAAAAGATTATTGAAATCTTTCCTAAGTTCTTTTAACCAATCAATAATTAGATCTTCTAGTTGAAATAATTCATCGAGAAGCATTTCTCCTAGAAAATCCGGTTGGGAGCATTCGAGGGAGAGATAGGGATTATTTTTACTTTCGCCCCTCTTAAGGATACTAGGAAACGATGGGTCTATATAGTGGGTTTATAATTTAGAAAATAACATTCTAATTCCTTATGGTTACCACCACATAATTGACACCACATAGTACCATAAGAGTGCCGAAAGTAAAAAATATCGCTATCACTCATGTTTGTGTCAGAAATTACCAACCGTCGGGATCTTACGGTTCTGTTTTCAGTAACTGAAACTTGGGCACGGGGGCGTGTTGAGTGGGCACGGCCCCGTGTTCAGCTTACTGTCTGACTTAAAACAGGATTGCCAGTTCCAATGATTGGGCACGGGGCGTGTTCAGCGGGCACGGCCCGTGCTGAGTTCTGCAGAAGCTGAAAAATTAAGAGAAATCCTAAAAAAAACGAAAAATAAGAAAAACGATTAGGCTGTTGATTCCTAACTTTCTTAAAATCCTTGTGTCCCCGGCAGCGGCGCCAAAAACTTGATGCGTGTGAAGTGTTATATATATTTAGGTGTATATTTTAAGCTCTTTAACACTTTTTAGCCAAGTTTTAAATTTATAAAACACGATATTTTACTAACACTAAACACACATATGGGCAAGTGCACCCATCGTGAGCGTAGTATAGTGTTGGCAAGATACCGAGGTCGTCCAAGGACACAAGAGCTTTTAGTACCGGCTTATCCTCAACGTCTAATCAAATAAAAAAGTTTAGAAAAATGTTTTAAACTTAAGAAAAATAAAGACTAACTAAAAATGCTGAAAATAAAAATAAAAAGAAAAACAGATAGACAAGATGAATCACTTGGTTCCGACTCGTGTATAGTGTAACCTTTGATTATTTCCGCACTTTTGCACTTATTTAAGAGATTATCTTAGTTATTGTAGTAGGCCCCTCTTTTGAAGGTGACGTTACCCTCAACCCAGTAGTTTGAGTCAGCAAGGATACAATCCTAAAGGGTCGGATTATTGAAAGATAATTAATTAAGTTATTAATGCAAATTATGGTAGGCCCCTCTTTTGGAGGTGACGTTACCCTCGACTAAGTAGTCTGAGTCAGCAGGGATACAGTCCTAAATAGCCGGGTTATAGTATTAATAGTAGTTAACTTATGAGGGGATCAAAGAGTTTGGACCCCCGCCTTCCAATACCGTTAAGTATTGAAGAAGGTCCTACTAAATTTGACCCAGGTCCATTGCAGGACCTCTAAACGCTGAACAATGGCAAGACTCTTACCAAACCGTTCCCTTAACCCCCGACCAGGTAGCCAACATACCTCCATATAGACCGTGGAGATATGAATGGTGAAAATCTTTTATTTTATATAGACAGTAAAATAATGCCAAGACACCACGGACAAACGATAAGGAAGAATCACCTTCAACATAAGAAACTAGTTATTAAAGTCATTAATACAAAACCAAATAAAAAGTGCAAAAAGATTAGAAATAAAAAGTATTACACTAGACACTTGTCTTCACCAAGTGATGTAAGAGACTTAGGCAAACATGGCCTTGATTGTCAAGAACTCTTACGATCAATCTTGGATCCCGAGACGACTCACACACTCTACGATGGACAATGGATGATGGTGGTGGATGATGGTGTTATGGTGGTGGTGGGTGGTGGGTGAAGTGTGAGAGAGGTGGTGTGCCAAGGGATGGTTTGAGCTTAAGCCAAGCACTCCTATTTATAGGCTGAACAGAAGCTCGGGCACGGCCCCGTGTCCAGTGGGCACGGCCCCGTGTCCACATCATTCTCTTTCTTCATTTAATGCAGCTTGTCTTATTAGTCGACCACGCCCCCGTCTCAACTGAGCACGACCCCGTGTGCAGAAGAATCTTTGTACTATGAAGATTTGCTTAGATTGTGCGAATCTTATTGTTGACCACGGCCCCGTGTCCGCTGAGCACGGCCCCGTGGTGGGCAATAGAAGCTTCTACCACTTTGTCTTTTCTGCTGACACTTGGGCACGCCCCCGTGCTGGCTGAGCACGGGGCGTGTTCAGTCTCCTGTCTTCTTGTTTTGCTTGGGAAGATGCTGTCGTGGGGTCGGGCATGTCACATCTTGTTCCTTTTCTGGTATTTATGTTAGATTTTGATGTCTTTTTGCTTCTTTTGTTAATTTGAGCTCATTTAATCCTGAAAATACAAAAGGAAGACAAAATCACACTTTTTCCAACATTAGTACTAAAAAAGGGTTAGTTTTATGCCACAATTGATGTAATTTATATGTTGCATTTTGCACACATCAGTACTCAATGGATGTGATTTTTCCATATAAAACCTTCGAAGTAACTTTTCTATGTAGTTTTGTTGATGTACAAGGATTCCACCCTTGAGGTGTTCGATTTGTAACCCAAGACAAAATTTTGTCTTTCCAAGGTCTTCATTTCAAATTCTCTTTTCAAGCATTCAACTGCCTTTTGGAGTTCACTTGGCGTTCCAATTATATTCAAGTCATCAACGTATACAACAATTATAACATATTCAGATTCTGACCTTTTTATGAAGATACACGAGCATATTGAATCATTTTTGTAACCTTCTTTCAACAAATATTCACTAAGGCGATTATACCACGTACGCCCAGATTGTTTTAGCCCATATAATGATTTGTTTAATTTAATTGAAAGATGTTCTGGAGAACTAGATGTACATGAGTTCGGTAATTTGAATCCTTCAGGGAGTTTCATGTAAATATCAGTATCAAGTGAGCCATAAAGGTAGGCTGTCACAACATCCATTAGGCGCAGATCAATCCCTTCCTGTATTACCAGACTAACAAGATAACGAAAAGTTGTCGCATCCATCACCGGAGAATATGTCTCCTCATAATCAATCCTAGGTCTTTGCGAAAATCCTTGTGCTACTAATCGTGCCTTGTATCGTACGATTTCATTTTTCTCATTGCCTTTTCGCACAAAGACCCACTTATATCCGACAGGCTTTACACCTTTAGGTATAGGAAGTACTTGTCCAAAAACTTCTCGTTTATTGCGGGAATCTAATTCTGCCTTAATTGCGTCTTTCAAATTTGGCCAATCATTTCTTTATTTATATTCCTCAATAGATTTTGGTTCTTGATCCTCATTATTTTCCATTACTTCTAGCGCTATGTTATATGAAAAACTGTCATCGACGTCGATTTCATTTCGGTTCAATACCTTTCTGTAACACCCCGAAAATATAAAATTTTTTATTAGAATTAAAAAGAATAAAAGAAATGATAAAAACTAACTAGGAATAAATAACCCAGTTAGTCGAGAGTCTTGTAATAACTTGCTAGTGGGTTAAAACACTCAAAATATGAACTAAGGAAAGTGGAGGGACTAAACGCGTTAATTCTGAAACTTGATTTTATAAAAACAAAATAAAATAAACCAAACACACACAAAAGTGTGTGTGTCTGGTCGATAGAAACACAGGGCGACCAAGAGAAACCCCCACAACCCTAGTTCTTGCTAAATCTCTTAAATTGAAGGTCCAAATCGATCCTAAATCAAAATCCGAGCACGAATTAGTGATCTCCACTGAAAAAGGAGTCGCAAGGTATGTAAATTTCATGAGAAATCTCTAGTTGAATTTCTGAGTGAACTTAGAGAATTAAAAAAATGTTGATGCATGATTGTTATTTGGATGAAATAGGAACAATGTAGTGTTTAGGAGTAAACCCTAGACAAATACATGCTGAAATCATGCTTAATTATAGTAGAATCCATAAACACCATTGAAGGTGATTGGTGGGTTATTGTGAACTTGATAAACACTAGGATTTTGGTGGTTGTTCTAGTGTAATCTGTTAATTGTAAAGTGAATTCAAAATTATTGAGGTTAATATTTATGTAAGATAGTTTGATTGGTGTAAATTTGGGCTATATGACAAGTTATGAACTTGATAATGAACTATGTAAAATTCTGCCCTTACAGTGTTTGTAAAAATGCCTCAAAGAAGGCTTAAAACTGAAAATTTCAAGTTAAAACGCATATTTGTAATGTTTCGGCAAACTATGCGATATATGATTAAAAAGGGGTTCTAAACATGCTATGAATGAACTCTATAGGGAAAGAAGCTGGAGCGTCTAGTGGACAAGCCGGTGGTGATACGGCTTGAAGGGTTTGCTTTGAAGGTATGTAACTTGATTCGTTACATTAAGTAATTTGATATTAGAATATGTATTGTTGTGTTGATTGAAGTGACAATGTTCGTTACTTGAATTAATAGATGAAGAATCGACTAGAAATCATTTGGTAGTCATTATATTGGAGGACTCCATAGATGAGCCAAACGGGTCGAATAATGGTGTAATTAGTAATGTTAGTGTTTTAATAGTTAGCATTGGCGATAACAATCACAAGAGCATGAAGCCATAAGATTGGTAATAAAATGCCGGTGATAATAAGCCCCGGAAGTTGGGTAAAAGGCGCCTTATGTTTACTACTAAAATGGTAGCAAAGTGGTTGTAAATAGAATGGGTCGAACAATTGTTTAGTGATTTTTAGACGGTCGGTCCGTAAATCAAATTTTCGGTATGGTAGTTGTAATAGGCACGCCAGTAATGAAATTACAGACGTATAGGAAAAAGAATCACCTAAAACGGACCTTCGGATAAAAAGTTATGACCATTTGAAGTTAATTTTGGTGAAATCTGGAGCTGGCAGGAAATGAAGGTCAATAACCTGCACCTGCTGGAAAATGGCCTCCCCCGCGCCACGCGACAGGTTGAGTGGGTTCTGGCGCGACACGCGGCAGGACCAAAACTGAATTTTATTTATTTTTTTATGATTTGATGCTGGAACTTGTTTATACCCGCTATTTCAATGTCAAAACTAACATTTTAAGTGGTTTTGACTTTAGGTAATGATGGGGACTTTCCGGATGGCGATCAAGCAAATTTTGAAGAACCGAACACAAACCTATCAAGCTTCCGTGTTAATTTAACTTTGTTTTAACAATGTTTATGATGTAAACAATTTCACTAATCATGTTTTGAAGGTTTAAACTAGTTGGTAGATGACTAGTATGTGATCATTTTAAACTTGATTTTAGGTACTTGTGATGAACTAAAGTACTTTTATATAAAATTTTGCATATTTTATTAAATTCGAATAGAAATTAGTCGGTTGTTACACTTTCTAGACATTATATAATTTATTGAGATCTCTTCGTTTTCAGGTACCTGAGGTTCTTCTGGAACCATCATGTCTAGTGTCTCTTCAGGAGACTCTTTTCTTGGCATTATCATTACATCGACTGGACCATCTCCATTATTTGCTCATTTTTTCTTTCGAGGATTTTTATATTTAGAACCGATTGGTCTACCACGTTTGAGGCGTGCATTAAACTCATTTCCAACACGTTGTTGTCCTTCTGGGACACTTATTTTTACTGGAGCATTAGCAGCTGGTATGTGTGACTTAGTCACTCTCTTTGGGTCAGTGAATGCATCTGGTACTTGATTTGCTAATGTTTGTAAATGAATTATTCTTTGAACTTCTTGTTCACACTCTTTAGTTCGAGGATCAAGATGAGATAGTGATAATTCATTCCAAATTATATTATTATTTTTTAGCTGCTTTTCGTCTCCCCCTAATGTTGGGAATGTTGTTTCAACAAAATGACAATCACTAAATCGAGCTGTAAATAAATCAGCTGTTGATGCCTCTAAATACTTAATTATCGATGGTGATTCATACCCAACATATATTCCTAACCTCCTTTAAGGTCCCATCTTTGTGCGTTGTGTGGAGCGATAGAAACATATACATCACAACCAAAAATCCTTAGATGGAAATATTTGGTTCCTGACCAAAAACCAACTTTAATGGGGAGGAAGTGTGATAACTCGTTGGCCTGATGCGAATTAGTGTTGCTGCATGTAAAATTGCATGCCCCCAGGCAGATGCTGGTAGTTTTGATTTCATAATCATTGGTCTTGCAACCATTTGAAGTCGCTTGATAAGCGATTCAGCAAGTACATTTTGCGTATGTACATGAGGTACTAGATGCTCTACACTTATGCCAATAGACATGCAGTAATCATTGAAGGTTTGGGATGTAAATTCCCCAGCATTGTCCAACCGAATTTTCTTTATGGGATAATCTGGAAAATGTGCTCTTAACCTTATTAATTGAGCAAGTAGTCGTGCAAATGCCATATTACGACTTGATAGTAAACTCACATGTGACCACCTAGTTGATGCATCAATTAAGACCATAAAGTATCTAAATGGTCCACTGGGAGGGTGTATAGGTCCACATATATCCCCATGTATTCTTTCTAAAAAACTCAAGGATTCTGTCCCTACCTTAATTGGTGATGGGCGAGTGATTAACTTCCCTTGTGAGCATGCAACACATGTAATATCCTTAGATTGAAGAATCTTATGGTTCTTCAAAGAGTGACCACATGAATTTTCTATAATTTTTCGCATCATTATTGATCCGGGATTGCCTAACCGGTCATGCCAAATGATAAAATTTTCTCGGTCCATAAACTTTTGGTTTATGATTGCATTTGATTCAACTGCACCTATTTTGGTACAATACAAACCAGAGGCAAATGCGTGTAACTTCTCTAATATGTGTTTTTTTCCCGAATTAATATTTGTGATTTGAAGGTACTCATCATGTCATTCACATGTAGTCTCTAGATGATATCCATTTAGACGAATATCTTTAAAGCTTATCAGATTTCTTTGAGATAGTGGGGAAAATTAGGCATTTTTAATTTTGAGCAAAGTTCCACTTTGTAGAACTACATATGCTTCTCCAAAGCCTTCAATTAATTTTGTTTTACCAGATATAGTACCAACGCTTGCCTCTTTCATTGTTAATCTAGAGAAATAATCATTTTTCCTTAGGATTGTATGTGTAGTAGCACTGTCTATTAGACATACATCTTCACCATTAATATGAAGTTTAGTTGAATACTCCATATGCTTCAAAACAAAACAAAGCTTCATAAATAAATGTATAATGTGGTTCAAACATAAGAATTCCATAAAGTGCCCCAAAACACTTCAAAACAAAACATAACAAAATCCCAAACAAAATGTCTTAATAAAAGATCAAGGAAATAACATAATTTTAAGTATAATCATTCACGCGTAAGGAAAATTGCAAGCATCCAACTGGTTTGTATCAGCCACGATATCACCAGAATCCAAATTAGCTTGCTCGATAAGGAAATCATCATAATCCAGATTAGTTGCACTAGTATGGTCCTTTTCACCACTTGGGACATCAACATTTCCATCTTCATATGTGAAATTTGTCTCTATTCCTTTTTGTTTGTCTTTTATAGATTGTTGGTAAAGCTCTACCAAGTGTCTGGCTGTACGACATGTACCAGCCCAGTGGTTGTTACCACCACATCGATAGCATGCATTCGATGAGGTTCCACTTTTCTTTTTACCTCTTTCATCATTGGATTTCTTTTCATTATCATGCAACTTCTGGCGGGTTCTTTGTTTTTGAATTGAACACCATGATAATTCCCCCGACCATATGTATGTCCACGACCACGACAACGACCACGACAACGACCATGACCACGCCCACGTTGATAGCCACGACCACGTCCGTGACTTCCACTTTGGTCATTATATGTTGCCACATTCACTTCTGGGAATGGAGTTGTACCAACCGGATGAGTTTCATGGTTTTTCATTAGTAGTTCATTATTTTGTTCAGCCACAAGCAAACATGATATTAAGTCACTGTATTTGGTGAAGCCCCTTTCACGATATCGTTGTTGCAAGACAATGTTTGAGGCGTGAAAGGTGGAGAATGTTTTTTCCAACATCTCCTTATCAGTAATATTTTCACCACATAGAATTAATTGTGACGTGATTCTAAACATTGCTGAGTTATACTCACTTATAGACTTAAAGTCTTATAACCTTAAATTAATCCATTCATAACGAGCTCTTGGTAATATTACTGTTTTCTGATGGTCATACCTTTCTTTTAAATTGGTCCATAGGACGAGTGGATCTTTGATAGTGAGATATTCATTTTTCAATGACTCATGAATATGGTGGCGTAAGAAAATCATTGCCTTTGCTTTATCTTGGGTACTCGTTAATTTTTTTCTTTAATTGTATCCCCAAGGTTATTGGCATTTATATGGATTTCAGCAACCAAAGCCCATGATAAATAATTTTTTCCAGTGATGTTTAAAGCCATAAACTCAAGCTTTGCAAGATTCGACATGATTAACTATATTAAAGAAATACACGTAGATTAATGTATGTTATTCAAATTATAAACCAATAACAATATAATTTGTAATAACAATTACTCACTATAAATAAAACAAGATTAATAAGATAATTATGTATTTTAGGCTATTTGTATAGTTTATTGATATTGTATTACAATAAAAGAAAAAAAAACTTTTATTTATATAAAAATGACAAAACAAAGTTTTACCAACTTATTATAAGTCTAGACAACTAAATATATAAAACACATGACTTAACATAATTAGTGCTAAAAGCCTAACAAATATCTTCAGATTATAAACTAGATTATAAACTGTTATTTATCATATCCTAATTTTATCTCATCATGATTGGTATAAAAGTAATGTTTAATGGAGATAAGAAAACCAAAGGGGTTAAAGCCCATATTTGTCAAATTCATTGTCATTTAATAAAACATATTAAAAGAAACCGAAAAAATGGAATTATATTCTTTAATAATAGATACAACAGTGAGCAATATTGCATTACTTTTTCATATTTAACATTAGTGTATTTAACATGTGAACTATCAAACATTGTTTTGTTTCTTGATTTAATCCATCCACAAGGTACGTACTATATCGAAATTATTAATTATTTTAAATGACAACATGAAATAAGTTTTACTAATTGGGAAACCATAAGACGATATAACCATAAGAAACAAATTATCCAATGAACGAGATCATAACTCTAACATTATCATATCACCTTAAGATTGGTTGAATAGATGATAAACCGTCAATCTATATCAGTTACTATCCAACAAAAGCATATTGTTCGAATAAATTAATATATAACTCAACTTTAATTAACAACAATGTTAATAGATCAATCAATTATGGAAAAATATCAATAAATTTTGTAGTTTTGTAGAACCTTTGGTGAGCTTAGTTTATAACAAACATGAATCAACATCCTTTTATTGTGAATTTGTATAAACATATTAGTAAACAATAAATATAAATAAGTAAACTATGGATTATTATGTAAGATTTAAGGGAGAAGAAAACAAATTTACGAGAACAATATTGTATGAATTAAAATATATGTTTAAAAGCATGAAGAACAATGAAAAAAAAATTAATTTACCTTGTGATAATTTGATCCAACTCCAAAAACAAGTCGTGCTTATAACGTGTTTTAAACAACTAGCCTACTAACATTATAGAGATAAGAAAGAGAGATTGGGGAATGGATATTTTATTGATGTTTAAAATGAATCACATATGTCTCTATTTATAGCCTTACAAAATAGGGGTTAAGTATATGGAGGGATGCGAGTTAAGTATATGGATAGTCATATAATAAATAAGTAATAATTAATAACATATCGATATTTTTTACACATATTTTATTTACTTCTTGTTCTTGTTGGTACAATTGAATCGTTGTTGACGTCTAAACAAATTTTATAGATCTTAAAATCAAAGAAAATATAAAGATAAAAAAGTATATATACACATATTTTAACGGCAAATATTAGAAGGGTTTAGGTGTAACAGAATGTATCTTTTTTAAGAATTTTCTTTTTGTTAAAACAACGGTGGTGCATGATCGCAAGCATTACTAATTTCCATCGTGTATGGTATGAAATTACTTTTCACAATTACCACTTATGGTATAGTCTAGCATTGCTTAGAACTTGATGAGAAAAGGTTCTTTTCATTTTAATGAAACAAAAAGCTAAAGCGTATTTGTGGTGATAAAGTTGATGAAAATTATGATAAGTTAAAAAAAAGACAACTTGTTAGGGTGTAAGGAGTGGTTAAACACTTTGGAGTGGTAAACTAAAAAACTGACCAATCAGAGCGCGTCATGTCAATCAGTCAAAAGTGTTTAAACTTTGCTGAAAATTGTTGGCAATAATTTAGACACTTGGTGAAGTGGTAAACTATTTAAAAAAAAAAGAAAAAGTTGTGATTGGTTGAGATAGGAATAGACCCCACCCCACCACACACACCCTCTACTTCACCGCATCGGCTTCACACCACCGATTTGGTAAACTTGGAAGCGGCAAACTTTGTTGGTGGTGGTGTTTACCGAGTGGTAAACTAGTTTGCCACTCCTCCCCGCACCCCACTCCGGACACCCTTATGAATAAGAAAGTACTAAAATAAACATAGTGTTATGTAATAGTTAAGAGTATCTCCAACATTCATGTGTGTTTTTAAGTTAGTTGAGTGTGTGAGAGAGAAGATAAATGCCGCTGTGGAGGATATGACGATCGATAAACATGTTTTTAGTTTAACTACTAAATTTATTTGTTTATTTTTTGAACGATAAACTTGGATCACTAACGGACCATTGGAGTATCATCGTGTTATCAGCGGAACCACCCAATGATATCCATCTCCACTAGGTTATAATGCCTATATACCAACTCAGGAGAAAACTTAATAAATCTGAAAAAAAAAAAAACTCTCTTATGGGAATCGAACCCATAACCGAAGTAATCTTAGACTAAACCAAATTTGGAGTAACCTGTAGGCCAAATTAACCGGATGGACTTTTCCTATAGCTATAATCTAAAAAACTAAAACACGTGAAAATTTCTATTGAACACCTCATTTCTACTCCTGTTACATATTCGAATTGCTTTAACAATATCATATATTAATCAAGTTATAAGGGGAGTGGGGGTGGTCACTAGTGATAGAATTCTATCACTCACAAGCATCCAATCAATTCATGCCATGTCATCAGCCACTATTCTATCACTCACATCCTTTTTAGTGGCAATGGTCATCACTCACAACACCTAACAATAAACCCCCACACCCCCTTGTAGGATTAAATATATTATGTATTAATATTTAATCTATAGCCATTATAATCATTTACATAATAAAGATCAAAATATATAATAACCTATTAAATAATTAGTTGGTAATTGTTGATGGACCATATTACCCTTATTAACTAATTAGGTTTCCTCCTGGGTGCTTATATAAGGAGAACTATGTGGAGGTTAAAGGGTTACTCAGTTACACAATTAGACACACCCTATTAGTCATAACATCACATTCGACCTCCTCTCCATAGCCGATTCCCTTTTCGGTTTCTTAGCCACCATCATTAGATTGCACCCTTAGGAGGAACCAAACCAAGATGACAATCATGTCAAACCTTATTGCTGCGTCTCCATCTGGATTCTCTGCTAGCCTGTGCTGATGCAATCAAAGGTATGCTTTAATGTTTTCCTATATGTTTAAAACAGAACTGATTCAACATGTGGTATCAGAGCATATGTTGATTAGTCGGTTCTGTTTTTGTATCCGAAATCTGGAATAAATCTGGAAAACAGAATTATAAAAACCATAATTTTTCGTCATTATCATCCGAAATATCACCTCGGATCTGAATTATATCATCTCGGATCTGCATCATGAATCATGGATCTCGGATGAATATGTTCATGAAGTTTTACTGTTCCGAAATCAATATGTTTAAATGTGTAATAATATTTCAGAGATTTCGGATGAATGTTTGAAGTTTTATTTTTTTTTTTAGGGTTCATCATGTTCTTAGGAAAATTCGAAAATTCTATTATGTTTTGAAATGTTTTTAGGATTAATGAGTGTTTTTCCATGTTTTGATCTGTTTTAACTATTAAAAATTTTTGAAAAAACTGTTATTAGATCAACAGATAAATTTTTTGAAATATTTGATAAAATTAGATCATCTTAAAATAGGAAATCATATCTCATGATCCCTTAGATTTCGAATTTTCAGTTATGTTTCCACATTCACAGCTGTTAACAGGAAGTTTCGAGACCATCAGATTACGACTCGAGACCATCAGTCTCGACTCGAGACAACAAGGTCTCGACTCGAAATCATCAGGCCATTAAACCTTCACAACTCGAGACAGAGGTCTCGACTCGAGACCATTAGATCATGAATCGAGACCATTAGATCATGACTCGAGACAAAGGTCTCGACTCGAGACCATAAGGTCTCGACTCGAGACCATAAGGTCTCGACTCGAGACAAAGGTCTCGACTCGAGACAACAAGGTTGTGACTCGAAACCTCATTATTTTAAGCTGTTTAACTCGAGACAAAGGTTTCGATCCGCGCTAACGGGTGGTTTGCTATTAAATACTTGGTTTTGTAAATATTTAGTTAATTAATAAGGATCAAATAATTTTTTACAAAATCAAAATGGCTTAACTTGAATGAGCTTCTGATGTATCACTTCTGGCCAAAGCTGACTTGATACATCTACTTATCGTTCAAGTATTATGAAAGCTATGTTGTGTGTGCATCATAAGCATGAATGTCTTAATTTCTGGCCAGAGCTGATTTAATTCATTCATAGATGGCATACTCAACAAGTGCATAACTAAAGTGATTGTCTCAATTTCTGGCCAAAGCTGATTTGTTACAACCACTTTGCACATATGCTTAAATGATTACACTTCTGGCCAAAGCTGTTTTGTCTTCGTTTAAGTAGAATTTTAAATAGTCTATTATTTTGATGTTAGTAATAGACATATCACAACCTCTTCTCACAATGATCCTTATATTAATGATCCTTAATTAATTTTTATGATCATTTCGTCTGCCTTATTCTTAGTACCCATAATTTTACTCACTATAATTTTCTTCTATAAGTCTATATCTCATCCACTCTAATTCCTAAATCTAATATGTTTTGCTTAAAGTTTCTATAAGAATTAGCTCTTAAATTAAATCCTTAATTATCTCTTAAGGCACGATAATCCTATTGCTCTCTTCGGATAAAGCACTACAGAAGAAAAGTAGAGCATGATGATTAGGATAAATCGAACATGATGTCTCTTATGATAATCAAGAATAAGTGTTGTCACTAAAAGGTTATTCCAGATTAAGTATTTCCTAAGACTAATCTATAATTGTGGAATAATCACTAGAACTCCTAAGATGCATGTTTTCATTTAAAATTATAAACTATAAAGCTAAGTGGTATATGTGAATACATAATAATGTACAATACCATGACCCATTAAGTTAAGGGCTTACGCATGGAAATAAGTACATTTTTCCAGTACATTACATACTAAGATTTTCACTTGTACAATTTGATACATTATAAATCAACTCTAACACTCAAAAGTACCAAAGTATAACGAGTGTGTTGATAAGCAACATATGTACAAAGAAATAAATGTTTGAAACTGGAAAATAAGATGTTATTCACCTTACAACCACTAATAGTTTAAAAGAGGATTGTTCTAAGGTCCATAGACAAATTACAAGTGCTAATTCCAACTTTAAGGTTCTTTAAGGGAAAATCTCACTGCATAATTATGTCATTAGACTAGGCATAAGCAACGAGACTATCCATTATTCTAAAGAACAGTTGGATAAGTTAATTAGGTAGTCATTTCCTAATGATATTTAAGTCTGATAATTTTAATATTCCAATTAACACGTGATTAGTTGACTCTAGTTCCATACGTTTCCTTACCAGAACTCGACAAATAACTAACATGAGAGTTAGTGACAAAATTAATTGTTAAGGCTATAAGAACCATAATAAGCAGTCTTCTAACAAAGCCTTTCGATACCTTACATATTCTGAAGAATAATCAGAATACAGTATCATTACTTAGGCTATGTCATGAAGGTTGTGAGGTTTGCATAGTCAACATAAAGTCACACTTACCTTAAACTCTCATCTTATTTGTTCTAAATATCTGGATTGAAACATTACTAAGATGGAACTAGATGATACCTTACGCTTTCACAACTTTTGTCATCATGCAAATGAGAATTCGACAAAAGGAAAATGAGACTTATACATTTCATCCATTATAACTGAAATTCATGAGAAATCATGGCATGGTCAATGAGGATGATTTTTTATCCAATCTCATTCTAAGTGATGTTAAATCATGACGTTATAGCCCTAAATATTATTCGGCTTAAGGAATAAGTATGGGTCCATCATAAGTCATTCATTGACATTAGTGGAACTTATTCAAAATGGAATATTCAGACATAATTCATTTATCATTTAAAAGACTATCAACTTGTATCTAAATTTTGTCGCATATGGCTGACGGTCTTAGAAGAAATCTATTCATATATATATACTTAATAAGATTTCTATTAGATATGTCCCTAAAGTTTCTTTTGATATCTGGACATTAAAGAAATCAAATAAAGTCTAACGTATATGTGATAGGTTCCCACGTCACATAGCTCATTGAAACTTTTCTTGTAGCATTCTAGAGATATTAAAGATCAGTGGGAGCATTAAGTGTCTTAATAACAACTTGCAATAGTTGCAAGAGGTGGGGGAGTGAAAATTTTACATTACCTAAAATTGCACCTCTTGTACAAGACACCGCTCCATCACGACACTGTTCTATCAAAACTTATCTCCTTAAATCTAATGCTACTCTTACAAAAGTTTCATTGTTGCTTAATTGTGGGCACACTTAGATTTCTTTCCTGAACTAACATAATCCTCAACAAGAGAAACTACAACGACTGACGTCATTAACTTGTTTCTCTATTAGAATTTGTTGGTCGTTACATATTGACCCTAAGCATGCTGAGTTCCTAAAGATTTCTAAGGTTAGTGGGAGCAGTCAAAGTCCATATCATGATTTGCAAGGAATACAAGAGGCGGGGGGAAGAATGTCATTAAATTTCACTCCGAATTTAACTCCGATTACACCTCTTGTACACCATACTGCACCAACTCTTACAAACTTAGAATCATTAAAATGATAGCAACCTAACCAAGAGCTAATCTATAAAACTGAAACTTCTAATGAACCCAATAATCAACTCAGGAGGTCATCTAGGTTTAAAAGCCTACTAACTTTGATGATTACATAACCTCCCTAATTAAAGTTGAAATGGATTTTAGAAATGTTTACTGATCCAATCTCTTATAATTAAGCCATTAGCGTCAATTAATCTTCTGAATGGAATAAAACTGTTTTCTAGTAAAACTGATTTTATGTGTTCGTATAACGTTTGGGATTTGATTGAATTACCTAAGAGTGTTCATAACTAAACCAAATCCTAATATAAGCGTTAAGACACGAAGAAGCTTGATTGATTGACAAAGGTTACACTCAGAAAGAGATGAATTATCAAAGAGTCTTTCTTACCTATCTTACAAAAGATTTCTTTAAGGATCATCACTGTTCTAGTAGCTTATAAGTTATAATAGTTTAAAGCTACATTAGATGACCATTATAAACAATTTTCCCTAACAAATGGCTGACACATTTACATGTTCATTAGATAACAACCTAAAGTTTCAAACTAAAGGTTAAAGAACACTTTATTTGTAAGCCAATAATATCCATATATGGGTTAATGCAAACATCATAATGTGATGAAAAGCTAACGTAATTATTTTCATCAAGAATCAAGTGGATAAATGTACCTACCTCAAAATGAGTGGGAGCAACTAAGATAAACTTGTCTATATAGATGATATTCTTTTGACAAGTATATGTTACATAAGTCAATGCATTGTTAACACAAACTTTGATATAATATATCGCAGAGATATCTCTTACGTGATTGATATCATAACATACTGAGATAGACCCAATGGGATATTAGTTCAGTTCCATAAGTTTAAAATTAAATGGGTCCTTACATATGTAACAATCAATACTGCTCTTCTTCAGAGGATAATATGGTAAATGAGATTGTTTATTTACGCTTCATTAATTAGAAGCCTTATGTAAGTTCAAGTCTATACTCGTTTAGATATTACTCACATTGCCACACACTAGATATGTCTAGATTAATGTGAAGCATTTAACAGAGTATTACAATATCTTTAAAAGAAACGAGAGACTATAATTTGAAGAAGAAGTGAGAATTAAAACCGGTTTATTACTCTAACTTTGAGATATTCAAAGATGACAAAATGTAATTTCGGGTATATCTTTATGTCAGCAGACAAAACCTATTTCATGGAGGAGTCATAATGCACTGATATTAACAACCTAAGTTATAATGACATAATATAGTCACTAAATGTTGTTGGAAATTTATCAGTGGACTCATAAGTATATTAACTCCATATAATTAATGTTTTGAAGACTTAGTGTGATAAAGTCAGTTACCATAACTCCTTGAACAGTAACAGTTCAAGAGGTGCTGCATTAAGTTTCGATACACAATTAATTATTCGTTTATGAACGAATTGAGGAAACTAAGTTTTGTATCGAATACATTCATGATATGCTTAAGGATCCTATAACTGAAGGGCTATTACCCATAAGTCTTATTAAGAGAGCTCAGAGACGGGTATTAATTGATGGCCATGCGCAACTGCATATCGTACTATGAATGACTAAGTATTAGTTAATTTTCCTCATCAGTTTGATTTTGTATGTCTCTAAGAATATGTCAAGCTAGCATAATGGTATATAGACAAATATAGTTACAAATCAAACAAAGGGCTTATGCGTATTTTGATCATGACGATTAGGTTTTAAATTAAGGCTATAGTATGATTAATGGGGGTCCTGAGTAGCATAATGATTCAACGACTGTATTTTTCTGCTATAGTACTTGTTTAAGGCTAAAATGAGTGTTAACTCCTGATCAGGCTTATCTAATACTCATAGTAAATGATTACTCGGCTAAGTGGGAGAATGTAGGATTAAATATATTATGTATTAATATTTAATCTATAGCCATTATAATCATTTACATAATAAAGATCAAAATATATAATAACCTATTAAATAATTAGTTGGTAATTGTTGATGGACCATATTACCCTTATTAACTAATTAGGTTTCCTCCTGGGTGCTTATATAAGGAGAACTATGTGGAGGTTAAAGGGTTACTCAGTTACACAATTAGACACACCCTATTAGTCATAACATCACATTCGACCTCCTCTCCATAGCCGATTCCCTTTTCGGTTTCTTAGCCACCATCATTAGATTGCACCCTAAGGAGGAACCAGACCAAGATGACAATCATGTCAAACCTTATTGCTGCGTCTCCATCTGGATTCTCTGCTAGCCTGTGTTGATGCAATCAAAGGTATGCTTTAATGTTTTCCTATATGTTTAAAACATAACTGATTCAACACCCCTCACATCCACCATTTTACACGCGTGATAAAAATAACGACCGTGGACATTTAACCATTCATCACGCGTTGAACTAATCAGTGGTGGCGGTCATCACGGAAGTTTAACGCGTTAATGTTTGTTATCACGCAAAAACAACGCACCGCCCCCTGTGGCCTAATATATTGTTATTATCTTTACACCTTTTTAAATATTAAAAAAATCACATAAATACTTTATTAACCCTTAGGTCATGCATAATGGCGTTATTGGGGCGTGAAGGAGTTTGATAACACTCTAACACCGCCCCTATGGGCGTTATGTGGACATGAAGAAAGAGGGGCGTTTTTAGCCTAACGCCAGATGTGGAGAAAAAACTTGGAAAGTATGATTGAAAATGTATTAGGAGACGTTAACCATTACACATTTTTTGAAAAACCATTATGATGTTGATGTGGCGGAAAACACCCCTTTAGAACCACTAACCATTACGGATGGTGTTATATTATATTGTTATTATATCCTTGCTAATGGCATGATGCCACTATTTCAATGCTTTTCTGATGTAGTGGGAGTCGGACGCTATAAAACCACTTGTACTTGCATTTAATTCGAATGAGACGAGTATGAAGATGGGGAACTCGGAATTGCCTACAAATAAAACAAGAAAAAAAAATAGTGACGCAAGTCGGCAACTTGCATGCCATTTAAGGTTTGTGCTCATTAATATATTTATAATCAAGAACAAATATCTTATTTCAAGCTTAACACGATGTTCTACAAACAATAAAATCATATAACGACGAGAATGATATTATAGAAATTGAGATTATATGAAAACTGTTGAACCCTGAAAAGAACAGATAACTAGATAAGGCAAAACTAAATGATGAGAAGAATTTTTTATTAAGGAATAAATATTGGCTATAGACAACAATTGTTTTGTAGGATTCAGTCTTTTATGTAAACATTGTTAGGGAATTTTAGAAAACCGGATGATCAGAGAGGCGTGTAATCACTCTCAGATTAAATTATTTCGGTGGTTCACCCGAATAATTTAATCGGATACAACTCTGATTTTCGAGAAAATTGAACCAGGGTATGTGTGTCTGTGAATTTTTTTGTCTGAACCAGGAAGAAGATCATCAAAAAACTGTATGAGAATTTAAGGGTGTTTTTGCAGATAACTGCCTCTGGCAGTTATATTCGAATTTAATCAAATTGCATTAAAAACTGCCTTAATTTTTGTCTGAAAAATTATGACGAATTTTAACAAATTTTATTTTCTAAGGCATTTTCCATAAAACAATTTAATTAAAATAAAATTTTATTTCCTCTGACAGCTCGACCCCAGCTAGGGATCTGCCCCTTGGACCCCGCCAGGGGCATTTTCCATAAAGCAATTTAATTAAAATAACAACATACTTGATGTTTTATACTTTTCATTGAACTTTAAATTTATAAGAAGTTAATTCATTAAGTAAAAACATATTATTTTCATGTTTATTATTGTAAAAATACAATGATGTAACTTTCTATATGTTTATGACTAATTATTCAACGTATACAAAAAGGTCAATAGTATTTACATTGGATTGGTTGAGTTGGGTGGCACATGCCACCCACAATTTTTCTTGCTTATTTTTTTTTCAAATTACGATTTTGGCCCGTTTATATTTATAGTCATGCATGACACTTCTCTATTGGCCCAACAAATTTACGATTTTATCCCGTTCAAAATTATGCGTCTACCCTCACTTAAAAATAAATTTACGCTTTTGCTCCCAGATAAAAATTTTCAATTTTGCCCTCGGTTTAACATTGCGATTTTGCCCGTTTAAATTTACAGTTTTGCCATTAGGTTTTTTTCCTTATAATAACGATTTTGCCATCTGTTCAAAATTATGTTTTTACCCTCATTTAAAAATAAATTTACGTTTTTGCTCCCAACTAAAAATTTCAATTTTGCCCTCGGTTCAAAATTACGATTTTGCCCCGTTTAAATTTACAGTTTTGACATTAGTTTTTTTCTCACACAGCCAAGTTACGATTTTGCCCTCAACGCCATTGGTCCATTTAATTTGCGATTTTATCCCTGCAACAAAATTATGATTTCCCCCTCAATTCAAAGTTACGTTTTCCCCATCGTTTTAATTTTTCTAGCAAAACTATAAAAGTTTTTTTGTTTTAATTAGTTGACTCGATTTAATTTTTTTTCGTCTAAAGGAGCTTCCTAACACTCGCTCATTAGTCCTGAAAAATTGCAGTTTTGCCTTAAGCCCAAAATTACGGTCTTATCATCGTTTTAGTTTTTTTCCTAGCAAAATTATAATAGTGTTTTTTTAATTGATTGAGAACTATTCGGCTATCGCCCCGCAACGCGGGCGGGACTTTAACCAGTTATTATATAATTCCCCAGAGTTGACTAAAATATTGACTTTTTCCCGTTCCATAACTGAACTGCTAGAAATTAAGTATAAAATATGCTGCTGATAACATGTAACACCCCGTGTTTTCGAGAAGTCAAAGTCAACGACCGATTTCGCGCAACTTGACTTGTAGTGAATTTCTTTTATGTGTTTAATTTAGCTGTATTATGTGGAGTAAGTGTCAATAATCACAATAAACGACGTATGAACTTCGCTATTCAATCGACCTACGACTGTGAACTATAGGAAGTAACAATGCGATAAAGTTAACGAAACGATAATCAAACTATGCTAATCAATTCGACATCGAATCGAACCGCAACTCGAACCACGCATTTTAGTTATTGTTATACGTGTATGTGTGTGCCTTATGTGTTACTTGTGCATGTTCATTTATGTTATGTGTGTTAATCAATCGAAACGCAATCGAAACTCGAAATGCAATCGAACTCAATCGAAATCGAACTATGATAGATATAGTAGTTGGGATTAAAAGTAATTTGACTAGGAAAATCTACCGCATCGAATCGCTCGCAATCGAAACCGAATCAACAAAAATCGGCGCGTCAAACACTCGAACCAAGTGCCATCCGGCCGGATAGCCACTTGACCAAGAGTCAGGTGCCATCCGACCGAGATGTCATCCGGGCGGTGTGCCATCCAACCGGATAACACTTTCCCCTTTTGGAACCCTATAAATACCCATGTCACTCTCAAACCTTTCTACTTTTGGAAATCCTCTGTCCGACCAGCATGCTCAACTCACCTTTTCTTCGATTTCTCTCAATCCCGATAAGATCTCGTCCTAAATCTTGTACTTTCTTAATCTACACGCACTCCTACACCTTTCTATCTTTTGAATCTTAACTTTTAACCGTGAAATCACCAGATTTCGGGTGTTCTAGGATGACGTCATCATGTGTTCTTGAAGAACTTCATGTTTGACATCAATCCACCAAGAACAACCTAGATCTAACCGATTTCCATACAAATACACAAAGATCTCGTAGAGATCTCAACCTAAACATAGTGGAAAAGGATTGAAATATGGTTTCTAACTTTCTTTCAACTCTTTTACACTAAAAAACACTCAAAACCGATAGGTTCAGACTCTGTTCTAGTCTCCTACTCACTCTTAGTGTTGTATTAGTCCAAGATCTGGATTCTACTCACGAGACCACCGATTTCGGGTTAAACAAGAACAACCGTCTTGAGCCGGTAACCGGCCGAACAAGGGTGATTCCTGGTCGGTTTGGTCACGCGGGTCAAAACGGAGTTCTATTGGCTAACACGATGTCAAAGCGCCTCGATAAAACGACAAACAACCAAAACAACCAAGTGTGGAACGAAAGGAACAATCAGAACGGAATGCTGTCCGACCGGATTACCGTCCGACCGGATGACCATCCAAATGGATTGCTGTCCGAACGAATAACACCTTGGGTCCCACACTTAGTCAACTTTATCTAAAAGTTGAGTATTGAACGAATTGCCATCCGATCGGACTGCCATCCGACCGGATTACTCTTCGGATCATGAGATACTAGGACTTTAAAGACTTAAACAATTTTCAACATGTTCATTAACAAGGTTGCCACCCGGTCGAATGGCCATCCGACCGAGTGACTCTTCTGCTATGAACTGTTTCGACAAAGTAACCTCATCACTAAGGTCGCCGTCTGACCGGATGACCATCCGAACGGATTGTTATCCGCACGATTGACCATCCGATCGACCGACTTGAAGGATAGAGATACTTCAATGTTTTCAAAATGCTACAACGTAAACTTCAAAAGTCAAGCCATCATACACAAACACATTCATCTCATAGGAAGAAACAATCCACTCGAATAGTCATCCTACCGGACTACCGTCCGACCGGATGACCATCCGAACGAATTGTTATCCGCACGGATTGCTGTCCGATCGGATTACCATCCGACCGAACTGCTATCCGACCCATTCACACTTCGTATCATTTTACGCGTCACTTATCGTTATGCTATCAATCCATTCAGGCTAATCTTACTCGCTAAGCGCTCCCTTCAATCCATCAACCGCTGTGAGTATACTCGATCCCTTTTTGCCTTGTGCACTTTTGGGTGTTACATACGTTACAACTATTCAAATCACATCAAACACACTACTCAATACTCTATTTGAACGCTAACCGTTAATGCATGTTATGCGTGGCTTATGAATGCTTGTTTGTTATGTTTACACATGGAATGCTGTCTACCTGCCTTAGCAACGATAGTACAATAGTTTGGACTCAGCACCCGTTCACACGGGGGTTGTTAAGGACAATTACTTGCATGGATTACGGTGCTAATCATGTATTGCGAACTGCCTCGGGCAGTCAACCCGCAGTCATTGGTATCGATGGATCTATGTCGATAACTAACGTGCTTCATTTCACTATGTGTACGTGCTGGTTATGCGTAAACGAATTCGAACTTTATATGCTATTATCAAACTTGTATGCTCACCTTTACATTTTATGTATTGACTTTATTTTAACGTATGTGACAGGTGCTTAGGATGCACATCTGGTAGGAAATCGAAGCTAGAATAAAGCTTTAGAGCCCAACAAATAGTTGTCTGTAGTAATTGAATCAAGGGTCTCTAGAAGCAGATAAACAATTGCTCTATTTTAAATCTGAGTTGTCATAACAGAATTAATTGCCTAGATTTTATCTGTAATAATTTGTTTACTGTTTGAGACATGGTATGGGACATGTTATTTTAAATTGAATAATAATGATAATTGTTGTGGAAACTTCTGGACAATCTGTTTCGCTCAGTGCCATTCCCCGATGATTCCGCCATCGGTTGGGGTGTGACAGATTGGTATCAGAGCCATAACTATAGGGAATTAGGCAAGACACGACCTAGTCCGGGTCGATGTCTCAGAGACCTAGTCTATAGTTAGGAACCAACAGACCGACTTGTGCATATCCAGTAGGGATTATGTACGAGCTTATTTCTCACTATTCTCACTTATGCTACACTATCACTGCACTCGAATTTTCAACTATGAATGAGCAATTAAGTCGAGATTAGGTGTGAAAACCGCAAACTCTCGACTAAAGTTTCTTAATCAACCCGCATTTTATCTACAAACAAGGAGAAGTATGCCAAATCAGGAGTGAAATCCGTATTTTGATGAATAATCTCCTCTATCTTATTAAAAACAGGAACGAAGTTGTTAAGCTAGGGGTGAAACCCTAACCTTGACGACTTGTTCCGCCCATTTTACAAAACTCTCACCAAAGTCTCGACGGACTCCAACGACCTGAAGTCACAAAATGACTAACGGGATGTGTGCCAAGCGCCCAAGAATCGAGGCAAAACGCAGACTTTGAATGATAGGTTTCTGTATTCTGACTACCTCTTCAATGATAAAGGAACACGTACAATTATGTGTTTGAGTGAGTTATGTGCTTATGTGCTTATGTGCCTATGTGATCCTTTGCTTTACTATGTGTTTCCGTGTTTACGCAAATCTATGGTTATGTATATGCGTAGTTACATGACTGTGTTCCTGAGCTTTAGTAAGTAGTAGACGTGAGGGGTGAGATTTGAATACAATGTGTTGAGTCCTGTGATGATGTCTGTTGCAGACAATGTCATCTGGATCCCGTCATCCCTCACTTTCTCGTCAAGAGAAGAGAGACAAACGCCTTGCTACTATCATCGCCAAGCAGGTAGCGAAGGCCGTAAGTGATGTCTATGAGAACGTCAGCAAATCATCTGAGGAGTCAAGGACCGAAGCTCCTAAAGCTACCAACAAGTCCTTCAATTTCAAGCAATTCAAGTCGTGTGGGCCAAAAGAATTCACTGGCGAGGGAGGTCCTACTGCACTATTCCAATGGTTTAATTCCATTGAGGTCACTCTACGACAAAGTGGTTGCCCCGATGACCTCCGAACTCTGAATGCTACCGGCGTTTTCCAGTCCCGTGCACTAGACTGGTGGACGGCTGAGAGGAACAAGCGAGGGAACGATGCAGCCTACGGTCTGTCGTGGGACGAGCTCAAAGAAGTCATGCTGGAAGAATTCTGCCCTCCTCATGAACGCCAAAAGTTAGAAGATGAATTCTGGCACATACATCAACATGAAGGTGACAATGCTGCCCTCACTGCTCGCTTCAAACAGCTCAGCATCATCTGTCCCGACCAAGTCAAGACTCCGGAGATCACAATCAAGAAGTACATCCGAGCTCTGCCCGACTGCGTCGCAGATTTCGTGCGAGCAGCTAAGACGATCGAAGAGACTTACCTACTGGCCGCCGAAATCAACGACAAGAGGGTCAACGCTGGTGTCTGAGATAAAACTTCAAAGCACCTACATCAAGATACCACCGCACCAACTGCTGAAACCACCACCTCATCGAGCAACAAGAGGAAGAACAAGAGAAAGAACAACTCTAGCAACAAGAACTGTGCGATCACTGCTGCACCGATTCAAGCTGTACCAGCCCAACAGCGTCAAGTAGCGGCGTCTGTGGCTAATGCACCGCCTGCAAAGCGTGCATACACTGGGCCACATCCGCTCTGCCCTACTTGTACCTACCACCACCCGACTTCCATCGCTTGCCGTTTTTGTGCTCATTCAATATGTACGGCCATTTTACTACCAACTGCCGTGCTCGACAAGCTCCTGTTCATCAAGCTCTACTCACCGCCCCTCAGGGTCAACAAGCTCCTCCGGCACCCGCGGTCAACGCCAGAGCCTGCTTCGCATGTGGCGATCCTAACCACTTCGCCAACATGTGCCCAAACAGGGTTGTGAAACAAAAGCCCCAGCAGCAGCAACAACAGCAGCAGCAGCAACAACAGGCCGCACGCGCCAGAACTTTCAACATCAACGTGCGTCAAGCCCAAGCCGACAACAACGTGGTCAATGATACGTTCCTTGTGAATGGTATTTATGCTTCCTGTTTTTTTGATACTGGAGCCAATAATTGCTTTGTGTCGTTCGAATTCGAGAAACTCCTTAGTCGTAGGCGCTCTCATCTCTCTTCGACATTCGATGTTGAAGTCGCTACCGGAAGAACTGTCGCCGTTAATTCTGTACTTCGTGATTGTACTCTCGAGCTCAACAATAACATCTTCCCAATCGACCTTATTCTGATGCAACTCGGAAGTTTTGACGTCATAGTAGGCATGGACTTTCTTCGCGAAAACCATGCTGAAGTTGTGTGCTTCGACAAGATGATTCGATTCTCGCTCGCGAATGGTGATTTATTGTGTGTTTACGGTGATACTACTTCGAAAGGTCTCAAGCTCATGTCATGTGTTCAAGCTAGCAAGTATCTCCGCAAGGAATACAGGGCTTTCTTGGCTAACATTGTAGTAGCGGAGAAGGAGAAGAAAGAGAAGAAGGAAGTGAAAGACGTTCCTGTGGTTCGAGAATTTCCTAATGTTTTTCCAGAGGATCTTCCCGGACTACCGCCAAGTCGTGATATCGACTTTCGTATCGACCTCATTCCTGGAGCCAACCCTATTGCCAAAGCTCCCTACCGACTCGCGCCGTCCGAAATGCGTGAACTTTCAAACCAACTCCAGGAATTACTTGAGAAAGGCTTCATTCGCCCGAGCACCTCTCCTTGGGGCGCGCCAGTCCTTTTTGTCAAAAAGAAGGATGGGACGTTCTGGATGTGCATCGACTATCAGGAATTGAATAAGTTAACTATCAAGAACCGCTATCCCCTACCCCGCATCGATGATTTGTTTGACCAACTACAAGGTGCACGTGTTTCTCGAAGATTGATCTACGTTCAGGCTATCACCAGCTACGTATTCAAGAGGAGGATATACTCAAAACCGTGTTTAGCACTCGATACGGCCACTACGAATTCGTTGTTATGCCTTTTGGTTTAACCAACGCACCCGCGGTTTTCATGGATCTGATGAATCGCATGTGTAAACCATATCTCGACCGTTTCGTCATCGTGTTCATCGATGATGTCTTGATCTATTCCAAATCGAAAACCAAACACGCGCAACATCTACGTTTGGTTCTCGAGCTACTCCAGGGGAACCAACTCTATGCCAAGTTCTCCAAGTGTGAATTCTGGTTGGAGGAGGTTCAGCTTCTGGGTAAGGTATTCACGTCGATCCTGCGAAGATTGAAGCTGTCAAGAGTTGGATTACGCCTAAGAACCCATCTGAAGTCCGTTCTTTCCTCAGACTAGCGGGCTATTATCGACGATTTATCGAAGGATTCTCAAAGATCGTTGTGCCGCTTACCGCTCTCACGCACAAGGACAAGCCTTTTGTTTGGAGAACCGAACAAGAGTCTGCCTTCCAAACCCTCAAGCACATGCTTTGCAATGCTCCCGTTCTCACATTGCCCGACGGAAACAACGATTTCATTGTCTATTGTGATGCTTCCAACCTTGGTCTTGGTTGTGTCCTCATGCAACGGGACAAGTTTATAGCTTACGCATCTCGTCAGGTCAAAATCCACGAGAAGAACTATACAACCCATGACCTCGAGCTAGGCGCAGTTATTTTTGCGTTAAAGATATGGCGACACTACCTGTATGGTACCAGGTGTACGGTCTTCACCGATCATAGGAGCCTACAACATATCTTTAATCAGAAGGAATTTAATATGCGTCAACGCCGATGGGTAGAACTTCTCAGCGATTACGACTGTGAGATTCGTTATCACCCAGGCAAGGCAAATGTTGTTACCGACGCACACTCAGCAGACGGAGCTATCTGCTTAGCACTCGTAATGTTCAAACCCAATACGATCTCGAAACCCTCATCCGCGAAGCTCAGCACGCGTGTTTTAACGAACGCACTCTGAAGAAAGAAAGAATCTACCACGATGGAGCCCAGCTTGTGAGCAAGTCGAATGGGATATACCACTTTCTGGACCGAATTTGGATTCCCAAACGGACCAAATTGCGACAGATCTTGATGGACGAAGCCCACAAATCCCGGTATTCTATTCATCCCGGTGCCGACAAAATGTACCAGGATCTTCGCTACAAGTACTGGTGGCCTGACATGAAAAGGGATATTGCTCTCTATGTTGGAAAATGCCTGACCTGTGCGTGAGTCAAGGCTGAACATCAACGACCCTCTGGCGTACTCGAACAACCACCGATCCCCATGTGGAAGTGGGAGAGTATAGCTATGGACTTTATAACAAAGCTACCGCACACGTCATCAGGTCACGGCAACATTTGGGTTGTGGTCGACCGTTTGACCAAATCAGCTCACTTTTTGCCAATACGGGAAGACTACAAGGTAGAACGATTAGCCCGAATCTACACCGACGAGATCATTTGTAATAATGGGATGCCTCGTGATATCATCTCTGATCGTGACGCTCGGTTTACCTCGCGACTGTGGGAAACATTTCAAATGGCACTCGGTACATCGCTAAATCTAAGTACCGCATTCCACCCCCAAACCGACGGTCAGACTGAAAGAACGATTCGTACTCTTGAAGACATGCTCCGTTCGTGTGTCATAGACTTCGGTGGTAATTGGGATAAACACCTGCCGTTAGTCGAATTCTCGTATAACAACAGCTATCATGCAAGCATTCAAATGGCACCATTCGAGGCTTTATACGGAAGAAGATGTCGATCGCCTATTGTGTGGCACGAGATCGGTCATTCGCAATTAACCGGTCCTGAGCTATTACAAGAAATGACAGACAGAATTTTCCAAATTCGAGACAACCTGGGAAAAGCTCGGAATCGACAGAAAAGTTATGCCGATAGACGACGCAAGCCCCTTGAATTTGACGTTGGTGACTACGTACTCCTAAAGGTATCACCTTGGAAGGGTGTGGTCCGCTTCGGCAAGAAAGGAAAGCTCGCGCCTCAATATGTTGGACCATTTAAGATTCTGGAAAGGATCGGAAAAGTCGCCTACAGACTCGAACTACCGGAGGAACTTAGTAACGTCCACCCGACCTTCCACGTGTCAAACCTCCGAAGGTGCCTAGCCGACCACAACTTACATGTTCCACTCGATGACCTGCAAGTGAACGAAACATTACACTTCGTGGAAAAGCCTGTCGAAATCATGGACCGCCAAACCAAGCAACTCAGACGCTCTCGCATTCCCATTGTGAAAGTCCGATGGGAAGGTAAACGAGGCGCAGAGTTCACTTGGGAACTCGAAAGCGACATGAAGGCGAAGTACCCGCAGTTGTTTAAAGAGAAAGTCTAGAAAGAGAAAGTTCTCAAACGTGATTCACGGTGTTGTACAACTTCCAGCTTAATTTCGGGACGAAATTCCCTAAACAAGGGGAGGCTGTAACACCCCGTGTTTTCGAGAAGTCAAATTCAAAGTCAAGGTCAAAGTCAATGACCGATTTCGCGCAACTTGACTTGTAGTTAATTTCTTTTATGTGTTTAATTTAGCTGTATTATGTGGAGTAAGTGTCAATAATCACAATAAACGACGTATGAACTTCGCTATTCAATCGACCTACAACTGTGAACTATAGGAAGTAACAATGCGATAAAGTTAACGAAACGATAATCAAACTATGCTAATCAAATCGACATCGAATCGAACCGCAACTCGAACCACGCATTTTAGTTATTGTTATACGTGTATGTGTGTGCCTTATGTGTTACTTGTGCATGTTCATTTATGTTATGTGTGTTAATCAATCGAAATGCAATCGAAACTCGAAACGCAATCGAACTCAATTGAAATAGAACTATGATAGATATAGTAGTTGGGATTAAAAGTAATTTGACTAGGAAAATCTACCGCATCGAATCGCTCGCAATCGAAACCGAATCAGCAAAAATCGTCGCGTCAAACACTCGAACCAAGTGCCATCCGGTCGGATAGCCACTTGACCAAGAGTCAGGTGCCATCCGACCGAGATGTCATCCGACCGGACAGTCATCCGGGCGGTGTGCCATCCGACCGGATAAAACTTTCCCCTTTTGGAATCCTATAAATACCCATGTCACTCTCAAACCTTTCTACTTTTGGAAATCATCTGTCCGACCAGCACGCTCAACTCACCTTGTCTTCGATTTCTCTCAATCCCGGTAAGATCTCGTCCTAAATCTTGTACTTTCTTAATCTACACGCACTCCTATACCTTTCTATCTTTTGAATCTTAACTTTTAACCGTGAAATCACCAGATTTCGGGTGTTCTAGGATGACGTCATCGTGTGTTCTTGAAGAACTTCATGTTTGACTTCAATCCACCAAGAACAACCTAGATCTAACCGATTTCCATACAAATACACAAAGATCTCGTAGAGATCTCAACCTAAACATAGTGGAAAAGGATTGAAAGATGGTTTCTAACGTTCTTTCAACTCTTTTACACTAAAAAACACTCAAAACCGATAGGATCGGACTCTGTTCTAGTCTCCTACTCACTCTTAGTGTTGTATTAGTCCAAGATCTGGATTCTACTCACGAGACCACCGATTTCGGGTTAAACAAGAACAACCGTCTTGAGCCGGTAACCGGCCGAACAAGGGTGATTCCTGGTCGGTTTGGTCACGCGGGTCAAAACGGAGTTCTATTGGCTAACACGATGTCAAAGCGCCTCGATAAAACGACAAACAACCAAAACAACCAAGTGTGGAACGAAAGGAACAATCAGAACGGAATGCTGTCCGACCGGATTACCATCCGACCGGATGACCATCCGAACGGATTGCTGTCCGAACAAATAACACCTTGGGTCTCACACTTAGTCAACTTTATCTAAAAGTCGAGTATTGAACGAATTGCCATCCGATCGGACTACCATCTGAACGGATTACTCTTCGGATCATGAGATACTAGGACTTTAAAGACTTAAACAATTTTCAACATGTTCATTAACAAGGTTGCCACCCGGTCGAATGGCCATCCGACCGAGTGACTCTTCTGCTATGAACTGTTTCCACAAAGTAACCCATCACTAAGGTCGCCGTCCGACCGGATGACCATCCGAACAGATTGTTATCCGCACGATTGACCATCCGATCGACCGACTTGAAGGATAGAGATACTTCAATGTTTTCAAAATGCTACAACGAAAACTTCAAAAGTCAAGCCATCATACACAAACACATTCATTTCTTAGGAAGAAACAATCCACTCGTATAGTCATCCTACCGGACTACCGTCCGACCGGATGACCATCCGAACGAATTGTTATCCGCACGGATTACCGTCCGATCGGATTACCATCCGACCGAACTGCTATCCGACCCATTCACACTTCGTATCGTTTTACGCGTCACTTATCGTTATGCTATCAATCCATTCAGGCTAATCTTACTCGCTAAGCGCTCCCTTCAATCCATCAACCGCTGTGAGTATACTCGATCCCTTTTTACCTTGTGCACTTTTGAGTGTTACATACGTTACAACTATTCAAATCACATCAAACACACTACTCAATACTCTATTTGAACGCTAACCGTTAATGCATGTTATGCGTGGCTTATGAATGCTTGTTTGTTATGTTTACACGTGGAATGCTGTCTACCTGCCTTAGCAACGATAGTACTATAGTTTGGACTCAGCACCCGTTCACACGGGGGTTGTTAAGGACAATTACTTGCATGGATTACGGTGGTAATCATGTATTGCGAACTGCCTCGGGCAGTCAACCCGCAGTCATTGGTATCGATGGATCTGTGTCTATAACTAACGTGCTTCATTTCACTATGTGTACGTGCTGGTTATGCATAAACGAATTCGAACTTTATATGCTATTATCAAACTTGTATGCTCACCTTTACATTTTATGTATTGACTTTATTTTAACGTATGTGACAGGTGCTTAGGATGCACATCTGGTAGGAAATCAAAGCTAGAATAAAGCTTTAGAGCCCAACAAATAGTTGTCTGTAGTAATTGAATCAAGGGTCTCTAGAAGCAGATAAACAATTGCTCTATTTTAAATCTGAGTTGTCTGAACAGAATTAATTGCCTAGATTTTATCTGTAATAATTTCTTTACTGTTTGAGACATGGTATGAGACATGTTATTTTAAATTGAATAGTAATGATAATTGTTGTGGAAACTTCTGGACAATCTGTTTCGCTCAGTGTCATGCCCCGATGATTCCGCCATCGGTTGGGGTGTGACATAACAAATAGCCAAACTGCGTGAAGGACCAACATCAAAAAGCATATAACCACAAACATTTTGCTAGTGTTTTAAATCGCCTTCCACTTAGGATATAAACAGTCACATTTCACTAACAGCCAGTTACTTGATACTTTATATGTTGTTTATATTTAACTATTTACATATAATAATAATAATAATAATAATAATAATAATAATAATAATAATAATAATAATAATAATAATAATAGTGTGTGAGGTTCATTGGGGAACACTAAAAAAGTGGGGAACAGTGGGGAACCGACTCAAACGAACTCCGATCGGACTTATTCCAGTGGCGTTAGAACCGGCTCGTCGAACCCTAACTATCATCTCTTAACCCTAAACCCTAAATCATAACCCCTAAACCCTAAATATATTAGGGTTTGACTTTTAGGGTTTAGCCTTAGGGTTTAGGGTTTAGCTTTATGGTTTAGGGTTTAGCTTTAGGGTTTAGCTTCAGGGTTTAGCTTTAGGTTTAGCCTTTAGGGTTTAGCTTTTAGGGTTTATTGTTTAGATTTTACGATTTAGCTTAGATTTTAGCCTTATTTTTTAGCTTTAGGGTTTAGAGTTTAGGAGTTAGGATTTAGGGTTAAGAGATCATAGTTAGGGTTCGACGAGCCGGTTCCAACGCCGCTGGAATGAGTCCAATCGGAGTTCGTTTGAGTCGGTTCCCCGCTGTTCCCCACTTTTTTAGTGTTCCCCAATGAACCTTCCCCTAGTAACTAAATCTCAAGTGTTGTTACAACAAATATGAGACTAAGGGTAGTGGACATATTGATTAGGTGAAAGGCTTTAAGGGTTGAAGTTTGCCTAACGTAGGTCGTGGGGTCCCCCTACGTTTGCTAGACGTAGGAGGAGGCTCACTAGTTTTGTTTTTATTCACCTAAAATCCTCGACAGAAAGGGATTCAGCCTCGGATGTTTGTGTTAGTGAAGGTATGATATTTGAAGTGAAGAAGAGAAGCAAGTTCTCGAGGGAGAAGAAGAAAGATCAAGGAAGATCTGTGCTGATCGGAATGTCCTGTATGAATGACAAGGGTTGTCATTTATAAAGGAAAGTTCTTCCCAAAGGGGAAACCTTTGACTAATGAACCTCAGCTGCAGTAGAGGGCTTACCCATTTAGGGGTTGAAGGCTTCGGACATGCGGGTAAAAAGATGTTTCCTTTTGCACATGCCACTTTTGCGGCTGAGAGGAGAGTTGGTGGGTTACCAGTGATGTGACTGGTTACTGTGCTTGTTCTTTTTGTTGTTTATCATAACTCGCGGGTTTTGAACCTTTGAACCCTTTAACCTTTTAAGCTATTATGTGTTTCAGTCATATTATTGAGGCTTGGGCTACCCTGTCATCATCAAGAATTCAATCGTGTTTACGCAATGCTATGGGATACATTTATTATTTATACATGTAAATTATATTCTTCTACTTTCACTTGATTCCTAGAATCTTATTAGATTATTAGTAGTAGTTTTTTTAACGGCGTAGTAGACTAGTAGTTTTAACACGGAGCCCTCCCTTCTCCATTACTTGAACCCTCACCATTAACCAGTCCTATTGTGACACCTCATCTCCATCACTTAAATCCCCACGTGATCAAATTGGTTGCGGTGGTGTTCTAGCTCATCTCTTGAACCTACTGCTCGCTTCCCAAATAATTCCCCACACTTCTGTCCACCAACAACCAATCACACCGCAATACATGTCTTCTTCCCCACCTTTTTAACCATCATGCCCGAGTCCATGAACCCATAAATTCCCATCACGCCAAAGATCAAATGGCTGCGACGGTGTTTCCCTTGAAACCGCTGAACCCAAGCCTCGATCGCGAGAATGTTCCGGCTGTCTAATAACAAAATTTATAAAAACCTGATTGGCCAAGTGATATATGTATGAAAGATAGGGAACTCTATACTTTTCCAACATTTGGTTGATGCTTCAATTTTTAGTGGTTCAGTGTTGTTGTTGGTAGAGATGTTTTGGGAATTGTTTTGACCATATATACAAATTACACTTAACTTTGGTTTTTTTTTAGCCAAAAACTAACCGGGCAAAAAGGTCTACAAATACATAAGCGGGGTTTCTCAACCATTCGACTCACTTCAAAGGGCAATTTTGTTAACTACTAGAGAGCCACAAAAAAGACAAATTAATAAGGCTTAAACTATCTACACATTTGGTGTGTAGATAGCCACCCCAAAAAGTGTTTTTTTTTTTGTCATATATGCACACCCTTCGGTGTCGAGGTGCGGCCAAAGCACGGCGTTTTGGTCTGTTCAACCAGACAAAGACTGACGGGTGTCTAACGGGTCTGTTGACCGGACCAAAACGCCGAGCTTTGGCCGCGTTTTGGTCCTGTCAACCAGACCGGGTGTCAGTCTTTTGTCTGGTTGACAGGACCAAAACGCGGCCAAAGCTCGGAGTTTTGGTTCGGTCAACAGACCCGTCAGACACCCGTCTGGTTGACCGGACCAAAACGCCGAGCTTTGGACACAGCTCGACACTTCAGGGTGTGCATATAGGCACATTGGTGTGCCAATAGGTACACCCATTAATAATAGGCTCGAATATCAATTGATCTGGTTTGCTTTGATCTTTGAAAACAACTAGGTTTTAATGCTGCAATGCGGCGCGACAAAACTAAGTCGTTGTAAAACTATTTATTGCGACTAAATACTTGGTTGTTATTAAAGCTCTGCTATTTAGTGTCTTATTTTTAAGTTGACAAGTGGAGTTTTCATACAACAGAGCTGTTGGTAGCAAGCGAGTTAGTAACTCCTTGCGATGGCGACTATTGCGATATCTAAGCATCCACTAACCCAACAAATAAGGAATAAGAATTGTATAAATACAATCAGGAAAACGTGTGAAAGAGGAGAAAAAGGAAGATGACGTGAAGTTATGTAAGCATAAAATAGAAAAAAAAAAAAAAGACCCCATGATTTGAACTTGAGTCTATTTAAAACACATACAACCACAAAATCACTCCACCATTATGAATAATCTACCTAACTTTGAAGAAAATGGATATATATACACACTTAAAATGGGTATAGGGGGAAAAAGTCAACAAAAGATGACTTGAAGTTATATATATTTACTATTAATGACAACCAATAAGGAAAGTTTACTATTCATTATGATTTGACAACTACTATTGATTAGCTTTGTTTTTTAATATATATATATGATAATACTATTTCTGAATTACTACACTACTTTTTTAACGGCAAGGAACGACGTGACAATCACAGTAACATCGGGTGCTGTGGCCAAGGTCGACTACTCAATCACCGCTAGTCCCTCGGTTCTCCCTAGATACGCGGACACCCGGCCGAAGGCACGACAGTGGAATAATCGATAAAACCTCGCATTCCATCCAAGTCGAACCGGTGCCACTCGTATTCGCTCTTCACCTGGATGCCGCAGAAAATAGTGTGGAGAGTGGGAATCGAACCTAGGTCACAAGGAACACCAATTATTTCTCCAACCACTCCACCACTACCTCATTGGCAATAGTTATCTTAAATAAAACTCGCTATACTTCTCACAATTTCCCAAACAACCCTTTACACTTTCCGTGCATAATCTTTACTTTACAATCAAACATGTATGATTGTTAACAAATTAACACGTAATCGGTTAGATTTTGTTGTCATAGCTTTGAGTTATGTTGAAAAAGGCAACTTAAATTGATTATACATGACAATATAAAATTTATATTTAAATTATATCATTTAAAATAATCAATCATCACTAACCACTCGGCACTCTACACCTTATCAATTAATCGATTATGAGCATCTATTGTCTTTCGTTCATCGCTGCATTGCCAAAATAGCCGTTTGACAAAATTTGAAAACCCTAAACATCCAAGGACATGACATTGAGAGGGGTCTGACGACCCTACTTACAGGTTAAATAAGTGTACTTATCCTATAAAATTTCAAGATGACCCCACTAATGTTTGTAAGTTGACATATGTGGTATTAGATTATATGCGACTAAGGGGTTTGAATTGTATAAATAGTGTTCTAGTTAATTATCTGTTGAATTTTAAACTCCAATCTTAAATAAACACACATGCTAGATATGGATCAGGAGTCCAGTGAGGCAAAACTTTCTTCACATATAGTTGGATTTAGGTAATTAGTCAATATTGTTTGGTTAAAGAACAATATATAGATAGTGCCATAAAATATACAAGTGCAAGTTTGACACAACAACAAGATTACATACTTAGCATTTTAAGTCAAAATGTAACAAAAAAGGGTAAAAATGTAAAATATACATGTTTAGGTTAAACAAATTTAAAGATCCTTTAAGAAAAGAAAAAGAAGAGGAGCAGCTTATTTAATGAAAACTAAGAATTACATTAAAGAGTGTGAGGTTCACGGACTTTTTTTCTAAAGAAAATCAAGTCTATAAAAGAACTGAAATTTAAAGCAAATGAACGTCATAGTGACAAGGTGGCCGATGGGATGCAACAATGTAATGATTGCAGAGACGTCTATAGAAATTGAACTGCATTATAGGTGGAGAGAACAATAACGATGATGAATCAGTGATTGATTATATCATGTTTAGCTCACCAAATGAAAATTACATCGAGATAGAAGGTAAACTGAAAACAAGTTGAGCCGCTACCCCTTTTTGAATAGCAAAACCAAATCTTTTAAAAATAAAAGAGATTTTAATTCATTTGATTGTTTTTTCTCTCTGTTTAAAAGGAACTTAAGCGAGAGTTAAAACAAAGGATATTGAATTTAAATAACCCCAACTTTCACCAATTGGCCGATAGCACTCCCAACTTTTGATTTGTATCACACCACTCCCAACTTTCAACTCAATTGGCTAATGGCACTCCCAAATTAACCCAACACCAACCCAATTTGCTGACATTAGCTGTCACGTCACCAAACTAGTGCCACATCAGCTACGACGTCACCAAAAAAGCCAAGCCATGTGCCACGTCAGCAAAAGCAAGGTCAAATGCCACTTCAGCAAAAAAAAAATCCACGTCAACATACAATTGCCATATCTGCAAAAAACTAACTGGGTTACGGTTCGGTTAGTTTGGTAGTGCTATCGGTCAATAAGTTGAAAGTTGGGAGTGGTGTAATACAAATCGAAAGTTATGAGTGCTATCGGTCAATTGATAAAAATTTATTTAAGTCAAATATTCCTTAAAACGAACCTTTTGAAAGTTAAAACCAAAATTCAAACATTGTTTAAAGGAGGGACCAAAACCGCACATGATAACATCTGGAAGTAAGAAATATATAAATAAGAAAAGAGTATTGTAGCTTTGAGTTATGTTAAAAAAGGCAACTTAAATTGATTATATATGCCAATATAAAATTTATATTTATATTTAAATTATATAAAATTATATTTATATTTATAAAATTATATTTATGTTAAAAGAGGGGATGGTTAATCATGCATCATGTGGTGGCGTTAATAGCCAAAAGACAAGGGGTACATGCACTAATCGGCGTTTGTCTCAATTGCTGAGTGTTATGTGCCTTATGTCCAAAGCTTGATGCAAAACTACAATCGAGCCAGAGGTCTCATTGGAAGCAGTCTCTCTATTCCTATGGGGTTTACGGCTGTCTACATCTCATCCTCCTCAGACCCTACCTTAGCTTTGCTATTGGTGGAATATACTGAGTAATTAAGTATGATGATGATGATATTTAAATTATATCATTTAAAATAATTAATCATCACTAAGACCAAAGGGTATGGGGCTCGGCTCCCCCACGTCCCCCACGTCGCGGATCGTCCCACACCGCCCCCTAAGGCCCGTCGCGGCGCCTGCGTCGCCTTGGAGACGTTGGAGACGGGGTGAACTTTTCAAAATGTGGGGCCCCCTCAACGGTAACATGTCTATTTTTTTTTAAATCACCCCACCACTATATATTCAACCTTTTCACCCCTTTTTTTTTTTTTACCAAAAACCTCTACTTTTCACCCCATTTTTGTAAAAAATTATCTCCCAACCTTAAAAAAAATATGGATCCCTACAACCTAAATAATCCCAACTCAAGTTCACTCCCGTTTTCGTCACCCGGCTACACACCCGTCATGGAAAACTCTTTTGCGGGTTACCAACAAACTTTTTTTAAATGTAACTTTAGGTTTTTTTAAGTGTGTTGTTTTTTTTAGTTTTTATTTAAATGTAACTTTAGGTTTTTTTTAAGTGTGTTGTTTTTTTAAGTTTTTATTTAAATGTAATTTTAGGTTTTTATTTAAATGTAAGTTTTTTTTTTGTTTTTATTTACTTTGTTTTAATTAATTAATTAAAAAAAATAATAATAAAAAGGTGTGTGTGGGGGGGGGGGGGGGGGGGGGGGAGGGGAGGACTATCCACCACACCCTTTGGTAGTTCTCAAGGGAATGGACCTCCACCCTTGCTTAGGTGGCACCTACGTGGCGGATGATACCTTTGGTGACTATCCAAACCATACCCTATGGTCTAACCACTCTACACCTTATCAATTAATTGATTATGAGCATCTATTGTCTTTCGTTTATCGCTACATTGCCAAAATAGCCGTTTGACAAAATTTGAAAACGGGTGTGACAACCCTACCTACTTATAGATTAAATATCAGTGTACTTATCCTATAAAATTTCAAGATGACCCCACTAATGTTTGTAAGTTGATATATGTGGTATTAGATTATATGTGGAGTAAGGGGTTTGAATTGTATAAATAGTGTTCTAATTAATTATCTATTGAATTTTAAAGTCCAATATTAAATAAACACACATGCTAGATATGTGTGAGGAGTCCAGTGAGGCAAAACTTTCTTCACATATAGTTGGATTGAGGTAATTAGTCAATATTGTTTGGTTAAAGAATAATATATAACGCCATAAAATATACAAGAGCAAGTTTGACACAACAACAAGATCACATACTTAGCATTTTAACTCAAAATGTAACAAACAAAGGGTAAAAATGTAAAATATACATGTTTAGGTTAAACATGTAACGCCCCAAAATCCAAATGTTAATATTTGTCGTCTGTTCTTATATGACACGTCATGAAATAAATAACTAGGCTATTTAACCTAGTTAAGGGTATGGTCAAAAGTATTAAATGATGAAGGTAGTGTCAGTTATGTTTTAAAGGCAAACCCGGGGGGCTAAAGTGGAACAAATGAAAGTTGATTACTAAATAAAAGATCAACACACACACATAAACACACATACGTGTGTGTTCGTGAAGCTTCAGGAGCTCTCAAGAGCTCCAAACCCTAGTTCTTCAAAAGCTTCAAATTGAAGAATGAATCAAGGCCCAAATTCACAACCGAACATGAATTAGTGATCACCTTCACAAGGGGATCGTAAGGTATGTCTTAAATCAAAGATTGGTGATCATGTGTGAAGTGGGTTATGTTCTAATCCGTAAGTTAATGTGAAATTGATCATGTATAAGGGTTAGAATCATCATATAGAACATAGGTTATGTATGGTTTGTGTTAATTTGATGTTTAGAGGTGAAACCCACTTGTTTTGGTAAGGATGATGACTTGAATGATCATCTGTGTTCAATTCTTATTGATTGTTGATGAATTATGATGGAAATGATGAAGTCTTGTGAGATGAATTGAAAGAAATGTGGTGGTGATATGTTTGATGTTTATGTGTGAATGATATATGTTGACTAGGAGTAGGATTTGATGAATTATGTATGAACTTAGAAGATTATGCATGAATTAGTGGTACACTGTGCTTAGGAAGTTGTATGCACGTCAAATGTATGACGAAAGGTATATAGTGTCGTCCGTATAGTCGATTATGATGTTACGAGTATATGATGATAAGTCGATAGTTAAATATGGTTAATAGTTGACTCTTGAAAGTCAACTAAGTATAAGAAATATGATTTGACTCGTTGTCGTAAAGGTAGGATTATAGGAAGTCGTATGATACATGTTATAGCAATCCGCGTTAAATGTAATGACATGATGAGTTACATGAGTTTAAACGTATATGGATATGATTATATGAGTTATGTTTGTTAGAAATGACTAATGAAAGTTAAGTGTGAAATATGCGATTGATATGATTGTTAACATGTACAAATGAGTATGCTAATAAGAGCGTGTGTAACGCCCCAAAATCTGAATGTTAATATTTGTCGTGTGTTCTTATGTGACACGTCATGAAAAAATAACTAGACTATTTAACCTAGTTAAAGGTATGGTCAAAAGTATTAAATTATGAAGGTAGTGTTAGTTATGTTTTAAAGGCAAACCCGAGGGGCTAAAGTGGAACAAATGAAAGTTCATTTGTCTAATTAAAAGGTCAACACACACACACAAACACACATACGCGTGTGTTCGTGAAGCTTCAGGAGCTCTCAAGAGCTCCAAACCCTAATTCACTTAAATCACCAAATTGAAGGGTGAACCGAGGCTCAAATTCAAGAAGAAACACGGATTAATGATCACCCTCGCGAGGGGATCATAAGGTATGTTGAATTTTTATGTTTAATGAAGTTGAGAAATCTTGGTAATCATCACTAGTGGTGATTTATGTATGAATCATGAAGGTTATGGCCAAATTAGTGATGTATGCACGTTTAGGAACAAACCCTAAGCGATAACTCTGAGTAAATTGTTAGAATTTAGGTGTTTGGATGAATTACCACAATTAGTTAAGTGGGTTTATGTTTAATCCATGAAATGGTATGAACTCGATTAGAAATATGTGTAGTATGTGATGTGTATTTGTATATAGAGTGATTATGGTATGGAATTTGTATGATGTTTACTTGTGATGATAAATGAAAGTGATAATTAGGATAAACACATGAAATACTTGTACATCATGCTTAGAAAGTAGTACGCACATCAAGTGTTTGATGAAATGTCTAAATGACAATAATATGTGAAATTGTATGCAATTAATGGGTAAACATGTATAGAATGTGGTAATAATGAAATTGATAGTAAACTAACATGAGGAATGCATTTTAGATATAGTTCATGAGAAGATTATGTTAGGTTGATGTTGAGTATGCTTTATGCTTGTTTGAATTGACTAATGAAAGTCATACATGAGATATGAATTTGATATGATCGTTCATACGTACAATCATATATGCTAACAAGAATGTGAATGTAATGACATGTACGGATAGGAGTCATGTCAGCACGGACATAAGCATGGAAGGACAACGGGCCAAGGATAAACACGGAAGCTATGCTTGAACTCGGATGCACGAGGTAAGTGATTTCCGTAATCACTTCTTAGTTTGTTTAAGTAATATAGTGTTTTAATTAAATTAAACGTGATGTTTGAAGTTAAATATATGCTGAAGTCTTTCGTCGTAAATGATGGGATTAGAGTTGACCAAAACGCCCTTGATGGGTGTTTTGGGGCAAATGATCTTAAAAGTAGTTTTAGGAACAAGTTATTCGATTAGCGTAATGTTTTGGTCGAGTATGAAAGTGGAGAGTATGGTTTGTTAGTCATAAACCATTTAATGTGCAATTACCCTTAACGGGTCAAAAATAAGCTTTTGAGCGTAAAACGGGTGGAATGAGATGTAAGATATCCGGGAAAGAATTTTTTATGGTACAAATTTCCGCTGCGTCTTTTGTCATTTACGAATTAGGGTCTTTGTAACACCTCGAAAATTCACGTCCTATAATGTATTGACACGTGTCATAAGCTTGAACGTGTGAAATTATATTTAGAGGGACTAAAGTTGACAAACATGGAAAGTATGTGAATATAAGGGTTCAAAATGTCAACAAGGGATAAATATACTTTACAGTAACCCTACATGATGTTCATAACCTCAACCGAATAAATCTTGGATCGTACGAAGCCAATTGTGAAAGAAAGTGAGGAATTACAAACTACAGGGGTTAAATGTGTCAACATGTTTAAAGGTATACCTCTGAGTGACCTTTTAGCGAACCCGGAGCTATGTAATGCTTAATTATACTCACAAGAATGTGTGATAAAAATTTCACAAGGTTTCGTTAAGATATGAGAAAGTTATGGCAATATTCGGATACGAGGGGTTAAAAACGTCAACGATTTAATTTCTCGCGATTTTTACGCAACCGATGAACGAACACGCAAACATCGACTACCGATCCTAATTTGCGTATTTTAGTATTAATATTATGCTCTACGATGCTTCCATGATGTTCGGGTGCGAAGACGGGCTTGTGGGCCTTGGGCCCAAGCCCACAAAACCTCCACTATATAAATAAAAAAAAAATCATTTCACCATCTCTTTCTCTCTCTAAAACTCTCTCTACTCTCTCTCTCTCTCTCTAGAAACTTTCCGGCGACTTTTCCGGCGACCGGCGATTTTTCCGGCGGCCGTTTTCCGGCCAAGAGTACACTTTTTCGACTATATCCGACGTTCCGGATCGCGTGGTGTGGTTAGTTTTAGCTAATTCTTAGCGGTTTGAGCTCTATGGCAACTCCGGCGACATTCCGGTCAAATTCCGGCGAGTCCGTTTTGAACTTTTGACTTTGCAGATGCTTCGATCGGGACTTTAGGAGCATTCCTGCACAGTTTCAAGAAATTCTATTCTCCGGCGAAATCTCGACTTCTGACATGATTCTGGCGAGTTCCAGCCATCAGTTTTCGATGAAAAATATATTTTTGGACTCCTAGTGACCTGTAGAGTCCATCGAACCACTTTCGACTCGGGTGAAAAATTTAAGTTCGGGACGCTCTCGGGCTCGGTTCAACTTGGTCAACAGGTCAAACGTGGTCAAAACTGGTCAAGGGGAAGTTTTGAGTCATGTTAGTGCCTCGGTTCAGTTTTGGGTTCGGTCAAACCTGGTCAACATCGGTCAAACGTTGTCAACTGCTGGTCAACGCAGTCAACACGAGGCTCGATAAAATTTTTAACGATTCGAATTTTGTTATATCATGTGGGCATTAAACCCTTAAAAGGGTACCCTCTGATTCCCACTCTAACTAGGTCAAATGTCGGGTCAAACTTGTTTTTAAAAAAATCAACAGAATGTGTAAATTACAATTTATGCATAATTAGCAATGTAGAACACATACAACCTCTTTGATCATTAATATAACTTGGTAATTAGTGTAAGAACATGTCTAAACATGTTCAACCCGACAATTTCCTGTTTAGACCCGGTTCGGAACCGAAAGTCGCATAGTTTGACTTATACTTCGACTCTCAGTTCTGACCCGTTATGGTATGTTTTAGAAATACCTTAGAGCTTCATTTGGACCAGGTTACATGCTAGTATAATCCTCTGTGATTATACACCTCGGATCATTAGTTATCCAATTAATATGCATGATTCCGTTAATTGCTCATATGTTGACCATTATGCCTTTTTACCTTAAAACGTGATTTATGAAAATGTAAAAGAGTATAAACCTTAACTACTGATATATAAACTTGTATGCAAAGTTTGACATCAGTTTGAGGTGTAGAATAAGAGTTATGCTCGTTAGCGTAAAAATTAAAGCTTTATGTTAATAAAACGACGTAATTAGCGTATAGCCTAGTTAAGCCTACTTTTTGTAACACCCCGAAAATTTACGTCTTATAATGTCTTGACACGTGTCATAACCTTTGAACGTGTGAAAGAATGTTCTTGGAGGACTAAAGTTGACAAACAATGAAACTATGTAAATACAAGTGTTTAAAGTGTCAACAATGAATAATTATACTTCACAATAACCTTACGTGATGTTTATAACCTTAAACGAATGGATCATGGATCATACAAAGCGAATTGTGAAAGAAAGTGAGAGATTACAAACTACAGGGGTTAAATGTGTCAACATGTTAAAGATATACCTCTGAGTGACCTGTTAGCAAACCTGAAGCCTTGTAACGATTAATTATACTCACTAGAATGCACTATAAAAATTTCACCAAGTTTCGTTATCGTATGAGAAAGTTGTGATAAAATTCGTGTGCGAGGGTTAGAATCATCAACGTTGAAAATTAGGGCTTTTCGGGTGATCACAAAGTTACCCGAGGACTTGACGAAGAGGGTATAAATATTAAAGCCCCATATGTCAATTATAAAGTCCTAGAATGCAAGAAAACCAAGTGAAAACGACCTTTCGGGGGACCAGGGACTGAAATGCAAATAACAAAAACTTGCTGAGCTGATCTTCATCACCCTCGCGTAGTGCGAGCTTGAAAGGCTTGGCAGTCGCGCTACGCGACTGCCTTGTCTGACCAGAATTGTTTGCACAGCTGTGGGTTGATGTTGTAACCGACTTTAAATACCAGAATTCGATTCTATGGGCTTCCTATGTTGGTTTTTAGGCCTAGGGACACATGTTTGACATCCCATAACAGCCCTAGACCCATTTGGCATTCATCAAGCAAGATCAAAAGTTCATAAATATCACAAAGTTGCAACATACATGCACATTTTCATTTCTGAGCATTTCCAGATCATTCAAGCAGGCCACAAGAATTCCATATCATCCATTAGTTGTGTGTAAGTATGTTTAACCCTTCCTAATTCATTTATACTTAGTTAAAAGCCTAGAAATCAAACCATCGTAACTACGGTTTGACTTTGTGATAAATCACAATTGGTCCAGAGATTAGTCGAATCGAAAGTTTTTATAAGTTGGTATTTATATGGATAATAAACCCCTAAAAGGGCACTCACTGATTCAAATCCTAACTAGGTCGTTTATCGAGTCAAAGGTTGTCCGAAAAAGTCAACAGAAACCTTAATCGCATATTTAACAACACGGAAGGCGTGTAACCTGTTTTATCAGCCATACAACTTGAAAATAAGTATAATAACTTGTCTAAGCTTATTTGATTCGACAACTTTATGTTTAAAACCGATTCGGAACCGAGAGACGCAAAAGTTTGACTTTTGCTTTGACCTCAGTTCTGACCCGATTTATATAGATTTAGACATGCCTTAAAGTTCCATTAGGACCTAGTTGCATGTGTGTATAAGCCTCTGCGTTTATACCACTCGAATCCCAAATCGTCCGATGTTTCCGTTAAACGCCTAAATATTGACCGTAATGCCCTTATGAGCATAAAACGAGATTTTTGGAAATATGAAAGTAAAATAATCTTAGTTACTGATTATTAGACATGTCTGTAAATTTTCACATCAAGCGGAGGTCCAGATTAGGAGTTATGCTTAATGACGTAATTATAGCGATTCTTAGTAATTAAATGACGTCATTAGCGTAACGCCTATCTAAAACCCATTTTTGACACCAAACCTTTTACCCACTGATGTGATATAATATTTTGGGATTTTTAAAGATTTTTAATTATTTTTAAACTGATCATAAGCTAGGTTTACCGCCTCGATTCGGTTAATACCAAAAATACCCTTTTCGGCCATAAAATGAGTTTTACAAATCCTTTTAACGCCAATCCAATTGCTACTGATTTTAAATGATAAATGGAGTATTTTGAGCCTGATTATTTGATCAGAAAACTCAGAATCGTATTTTAACCCGTACGTCGCTTAAAACGACTTTATACGCGTATTATACGCATAGTTAGGGTTTAAAACTATTTTGACATATAAGACTTATAACCAAATGTTATAACCTGTTAAAATAAACTATTTTACTGATGTATTCAGACCCGGTTCACAGAAACTTAATTAACTTCTTTTATAATCTTTAAAATGACCAAAATACCCTTACGGGGCTTTTTATGAGATTAAACTTGTTGTGGGCATAACGGAAGGTATCCCACTGATATCACAACATATTTAAGGCATGTTAACTTAGGAAACCTGTTTAGGACTCTTACGGTTACCCGTAACGCTTATCACGCGTTCGGTTCGGTTTATGTAACTAGTTTACATAAATTAGCCGAAACGGGTCAAACCTTATCGGTTTTATCTCAAAATCCAGAATGTGTATGAAATACCCATATTATACAAGTCTTCAAACTTTTCGGGTCTAAATCACATTCTATTCCGGTCTTCGCTTTATCATGCGGTTGAACCGTACCTACCTCTTGAAAACTAATCGGTCTAAGTCAAGGCTTAATTAAAGACCCGTTAGGATTCTAATAGGTTATTGAAAACCTTCGTTCCAGATTTAGGAGCCCAGTAAAAACTATCTGTACTTGCTGATTTGATACGACTGGGATTGAATTTATATTTAGCTCAGGTAAATACTTTTAACTTATTTCCCTATACGGGCTTGGGTACGGTATATAAAATACCGCTTGGTCGGGCGTTGAATATTTAATCTTATTATGGTTAAATGATTGAGATGTCTCCGTTTAATTTGTTTTGTTGCTTAAAGCCTTTGGGGGGTTAATGACCGTGTCCCGGATATCCCTGGCATCATTTTTCGAAATGGCCACGACCTTAGCGCTCAGGTGTAGGCGTACACCTGTCAGTGTCTCATAATTAAAGTGGTGTGTTAATTGATCTTTAACCCGGCTCGATCCGGGCTACTGAACGCATAAGAAACATGTAAATCCTGTACAAGTTTATATATTTAAATAAGTATCCCAAGTTATAAAATATTATTTGTGCCATGTGCATTCAAATCAATCATTTTTAAAACCTTTTCAAAATGAGTAGGTTGATTGTATTTACCAGTGTAAACTGACGTATTTTCCCAAAAAGGCTAAGTGCAGGTACTAATTGGAATTGGCTGGCTACTGTGACAACCCGCACTAAACCAGGTATCCGTACAACTTAATTAATGATTAATTACTACTTGATTACTGTGCTTGCTTGAAACTAGCTGATGAACTGCTACCTGCATACTGATACATGCACTTACTTGCATCATACTTTATTTGCTGTCACTACATTATTACATGCTGAACCCTAGTGACAAACATGATGCACAAAAAGCACAGTAGCACTAAACGGATACACAGTGAACATGCTGATATAACCAGCATCAGGCAGATACTGCCTCTAAGGCCTGTTAAGAGCCTCAAATATTTTGGCTACACTGGTAGTGAGTGTAGGGATATAAGGGTTGTGGTACTGCGTCTCTAGGGATAAGATACACTGTTTCGGATGTGCCAAAAACGTACTTTAAGTACCAAACACCGCACTCTAATAAATAAACCAGCTTCTAGCTGACTAGTAAAGTGCCAGAACATGAGAAAAATAACACTAGACACTTTCTAAAGTGTCGGGAAAACAAATTGTGTCACTAAAAATGCTAATAACGACACTTTAAAGCTTTTGTAACGCTTTAACGGATTACTATCCAACCGGACACCCGGACTTTACCCGAAACATGAAAATATTATTATTTTCACTATTTATAATTTTCTGAGCCAGTTAGGGTCCCTGATTACCCTAACACCCGTTATAACACGCTATACTTAACTAACTAAGTTAAACACTTAGTTAACTTATTTAACCAAACTAAACACCAACTAAACTAGTTAAAAATCGGTTAGGAACCCCCCCCCCATAACCGAGTTCGGTCCCCTAGGGGACATATCTTGTACTAGAGATTGCATAATCTAATCCTTGTTAAATATCTAAGCTACACATTACCCATTGGGTAATAACATCTTAATTTCCCTATAAATAACACTTGATTACATGAGCTTATTATCACTAATCAACACCACAAAAAGATCACTCTCTCTTGCTCTCCCTACTCTCGGCCGAACCCCCTCCACTACACCACCACATTTTTGGCTCTTGATCTCTCCATTCCATCATCATACAAACATCCAAGGTCGCGTATTAGGAGCTTTGGTGCACTCGGAACGCGAAGGACCACTCCCGTTAGCTTTTATCCACCTCTTTTTCGTCAAAGATCTTCCCTAGCCTTGAGCTAGAGGTATATCACTTAAAACTTGTTTTTAAGCTTATCTAAAGTGGTTAAAAGAAATTATGTCGGTTGAATCTCGTTAAAATGAAAGATGATGATCAAAAGTCTAGTAAAAACTATAAAGATGGTGGTTAATAACACATGTGTTGTGTAAAAGTTGTAGTACTTGGAATATGAGACTTTTGAGACCCGATCTATGATGTGGTAGCTCGGATCTCCGTTTAACCCGACTTTGTAAGATCATGGATCTTCACATAAGCTCGTTTTTGGTTACTACAAGGGTTAAAAGGCGAAACTCTACCACACTAGAGACATGAACTTGTGTAAAAATATTTTACTTGTGTAAAAGTGATTTAACTTGTACAATGATGTTTAAAACTAGCAGATCTACGTATCTGCAAGTGGTATTTTTGAAGAACCACACATTTAAGAAACCATGTATTTTAAAGAAAGGATCTTACACTAACAAACATGATTTTATAAACCACAAGTGTGTAGACACTTGTGAAATGAAAAGATCCGACAAATAACTATTTTTGGGAAAAATGACTAGAAGTTGTAAAGACGGATTTCTCTAGTCACGAGGTTTTTACGAGATAAAAGTTACTTTATATAGAGATCTACATATATAAAGGGGATTTACACTATGGATTCGGAAAAACTGCAAGTTCATGCGATTATGCGATTTACATACTTATCGACTAGTTTGATGTGTCGGAAATTGTTTGATTGAATAAAGAAGATTGTTGAATTGATTTGTTAAAAGAAAATGATACGCTTGAAAGCGTGGCCACCTCCAGTTACAGAGGAAACTCTGGCGAAATTTTCTAAAAACCTAACACTTAGGCTTATTTACACAACAAGTGTTAGAGCTATTTTTGAACATATTTTCGAAACATAAATTTCGCCAGCACTATATTTTACTAAATATTCGGAGGTGGGATTTTCACAAAGATTAACGTGATAAATATATTTGTCACAACACTGTTTAGGATTATTTTGTGAAAATACATAAATATTATTTTAGAGCAAAAATAATATTTACAAGCGTTAATGATTCCAAAACTTTGCGAACGCTTCCACATTAACATATAAGTTACACCGGTAATTACATTACCACACGATTGATAAAACGTAACTTACGCACATGTATTGTATCCCCCATCCTTGGGAAGAAGTATAACTACCAAGTGTATACAGAACATAAACACGAAATAGTTGTCTAACTATTTCCCAAAGACTTAAACTATAAAGCTAAAGCACGGCCGTCCGTCTAATAGAATTAGCACTTGTAGGTCGTTGCACAGCTTACTGTATTGGAGACACTTGGTAGAGACGCGCATTCACTGTGAGTTCATGTCCCCCTTTTCTCTAACTGTTTTCAGTTTTCTTAACTGCGGGGGTGAAATACATGTTACTTTGTTTACAAGTACTATTATACACGGTATGATTAACGTAAGGAGGTTTTAGATCATGTGAATGGGTAGTTAGAACACCGAGGGACTCGAGCGGTAGATCTATCTGGGTGTAGCGAGCCCAGCTCTAGGCCCAACAGAACGGACCTCTCGGAGGACCAACAGAACGGACCTGGAGTGACTTGGTACCCAACGCAAAAATCGGCTAGGGTTGTGTCTACCTACTTGCATTTCACAACATGCTAATGGCTTTGCAAACCATTGGTGATCACAAGTCCTCTTACACTGCTACATACCAGGAAACTTTTATACTTACAAGTGTTTTACTTACTCACTTGCACATGAACTCGCTCAACATTATTGTTGATTTTTCAACTCACATGTATTTCAGGAAATTAAACGGATCTGGCACGGTATGGAACGTTTTCCGCTGCACTTGTCATGGAGTCATCAGGGTTTAGGGGATGTGTCTCTTTCCTGGACAAGACACAGTCCTTAAACCACGTTTATGTTATGTTATAAGTTGTAATGTTGTTGAACAAGGTTATGGTTGTTGGTTAAAAACAATGGTATTGTGTTTGATTTTCAAAACTTAATGGATGACTTGCATGGTTTTTAATTCATATAGCTTGTTATGGTTAAGCTATGGTATTAAGAAGTCACACCAAAATTAACCACGCTTCCGCAAAGCCAGGGTGTGACAGCTTGGTATCAGAGCTCTGATCATAGCGAACTAGGATTCTTTCTCGAGTCTAGACTATGATCACTAGGGCTCTCACGAAAACATTTTTCTGCATACCACTTAAGTCCAGATCCAAAACTTTTTACAAACAAATGTTGAGCACATTTTATTAATTATAGGCTCAGCTTGGAGGGCTGAGGATCGGTCTGGAGGATCGAGGTGATTAAGATAGTTGAGCACGTTGGTTTGTTATAGGATCGATCTGGAGGATCGAGGCTCGGTCTAGGTGACCGAGGTAGTGGGCTAGCAAGGCTAGGAAGAAAGGGCTCAGCTTGGAGGGCTGTGGATCGATTTGGAGGATCGAGGTTTGGTAAAGGATAGAGCAGTCTTGTAGACTGGATGAAATTGGCTAGTAAGACTAGGAGAATTATGTGATGCCTTACTTGATGACTTATGTGATTACTTGATTTATGATTGACTATTTGTGCATGTTTGTGTATATGTTACAGACACATGGATTCTGCAGACACTGGTGGTTAAGGCACCACAGGCCCGAGGCCTATAGTTTCAGACGACATTGAGTCATCGGAGCATGAGGTTTATACGTCCGACTACACTAGCACAGACGAGGACGATTTCCAGCCATTTGCACTACCTGACGGTGCTGGCGAGCTCGCAGATGGTCCTATCGCAGGGGATCTACCATTGGCACTGATCCCTGCTCCTATACCGCTTGCTGCGTACCCAGCTTATGATTTACCCATTGACGATGAGGAGGATGACATCGATATGTTTGAGGAGGAGCCTTTCGAGGATGACGCTCAGGGCGAGGCCCTTCCTGCTGCCGATCCCTTGTTGATCGCGGACGCACCCGTCGCGGAGTCACCTATTCACTCCCCAGTCGCGGACTCCTTTGAGTCTGTGGCTTCTGTACCCTCACATGTCCAGAGTGCACAGCACTTCTCTCATGAGTCTGAGCCTGATCATGCATTATCTGTTGCCCCTATCCCCAGTTTCGCTTTTGACCATGATGATGAGGGGGATTCCGACCCTATGTTTCCCCCGGGATTTGACCCTGATCATGACATAGAGTATGTTCCGATGGATCAGTTTATGGAGGATCCAGTAGACGCTGTTGACCTATTTGAGCCTATTGACCCAGATTTTGAGTTTGACATGGCTTTTGATGACTTCGAGCCTGCCGTTGCTCCTGAGCAGGCAGCCGCTCTAGACCCTATACCAGAGCATGACTTAGTACATGCTGATATCCCTTTTGAGCCTGTTGTTGCTGATCTCCCTGTAGATGTTCCTGTGATTGAGGGCGATCATGTTGCTGTTGATCCCGTTGTTCCTTTACCCGTTGGTGACGTACCTGTTGACCACCCTATAGAGCACTTTGCACCCGTTCACCCTGTTGTTGCTCCCTTATTTGATCCCGTTCCCCTAGAGCCCGGACATGCACTGTTCGCGGCACATATGGATCCGCCGGATGAGTCCGCACAGCACGGTTGGATACCGGCTGATGAGGATGTTCCACCTTTTCCTCCACAGATTCCTGTTGCACCACATGTTGACTTTTCATTTCAGGTTCCTATGTTTGTACCTCCAGCAGGGCCTGGAGAGGGTTCTTCAGCACACCCTGACGGGCATGTACCGATGCCTATCCCTTTCATGCCTCAGACGTCATTTGCTCCACCCGCTGTTGCACCGTTTCACGTGGCACCTTTCGACCCCACTAGCGAGCCATTTCTTTGGGCACCTGGCTCTGGTATGCCACCCACTGACCCCTATCATGCTTTTCACAGGGGACACACTATTGAGGACGTCTTGATGTCCTTTGTTGCACAGCACGAGTCCCACACACAGCGTATCCAGGAGCTCGAGAGAGCTCGGTTGTCACCTTGTCAGTGCCATGGACAGGCACCCTCCCCTCTACAGCCGTTTCGACCATTACCTCCCGATATTGCTGCTCGTCTCTTTGCTTTAGAGCAGCAGATTGCTTCCATTATCCGTACTCAGCGAGCCCAGGAGGAGGACTGGCTCCAGTTACGCCGGTTGTTCTATACTCACTTTCCCCCTCCTCCACCACCATCTGCATAGAGCTCACCAGTTACTGATTAGATAGACGAGGATGAGGAGACGGCGATTGTTGGATTGCACAGCATTTTGGAGACCACTTATTGACTTTGACTTTTGTTGACATGTACTTGATGTTGTATTTGACACTGATTTGTTATGATTTTTGGTCAGGGGTGATGTAGCCCCTAGTTGATGGATGATTGTATGACACTATGATGTACTGATACACTTACTCTGTGGTCTTGATGTATGGCAATCGCAGTATTCTCATCATATCTGTTTCGCTTGATTACTTATTTGCATTGTTATGGTATGAGATATGGATGATTGGTATTTGTGATGTATTGATGACATGAGATATTACGTGCTATTACTATTACTATATACGTACTTTTCGCTATGGCCTGACCAACGTAAACCATCTTTTAGAAGATGCCGCCAAAACGCCCTACGCCAATGCCAATGCCTACTAATGAGGCAGAGCTACAGCAAGTCATTGCAGCTGCCATAGCACAATACGCAGCATCTCAGCCAGGAGCGAGCGGAAGTGTTAACCAAGGCAATAACAATCCACCTCACGGTAATACCACGCCATTCGGACCTACCATGAACTAGTTGGAGATTTTAGCGACGATGCTAATGCCAAACACATGTTTTAACATACGTGCAGGATGCACCTACAAGCAGTTCTTAGACTGCAAACCAGTTAACTTCGATGGCACAGGAGGTGCAGTTGCCTTTACCCGCTGGGCTGAGAAAACCGATTCTGTTTTACGCATGAGCAAGTGTGCAGAGGATCAGCAAGTCACATACATTTCAGGGCTGTTTCTAGATGGAGCCCTATCCTGGTGGAACCTACAAGTACAAACACTAGGCGAAGCTGCCGCCTACGCCCTGACTTGGGCCGAATTGAAAGAACTGATGCGCAAAAAGTACTGTTCACGCGCAGAAATTCAAAGGTTGGAGACTGAATTTTGGCACTTAAAGATGGACGGTCCAAAGGTTGCGGAATACGTCCAGAGGTTTCACGACTTATCTCAAGTGGTTCCTTACATGGTTACGCCAGAATACAAGCGAATCGAGCGCTTCATTTGGGGTTTGGCTCCCCAAATAATAAGCATGGTAACCTCCTCCAAACCAGCGACTATCACTGAAGCCATCGATTTGAGCGTGGCTCTCACCGAGGAGGCGATTCGTCTAAACAGGTTTGGTGATGTTAAGGCAAAGGAGAAAGAGACTCATGTTGAGTCGTCAGGAAGTAACAAAAGAAAGTTTTCGAACTTCAAACAAGGTGTTAGCGGTGATGTTAAGAGAGGAGCCCCAAGCACGCCAGCTCAGGGTACAGCTGGCAGTGGAAGGAAAGGAAGGGGATATATGGGCACCCAGCCCAAGTGTAATGCCTGCCAGCGTCACCATTCCGGTCAATGTGGGCTAAAAACATGTGAAGCATGTGGGAAACGTGGTCACTCGAAGGATACTTGTTGGGTCCCTGCCGGCCGCGGAGGCCAGGGAGGATAAAGAAATAGGAATGATAACCGTGGTGGAAATGGAAACCGCCCACAAGGAAATTTTGGAGGTAACAGAAATCATGGCAACAACGCTAACCAAGCGGGCGCAGTGAATCGTAATCAGGGGAATGATCAAGCTGGTGGTAATGGGCAGAGACTCGGATGTTATAACTGCGGGGAAATCGGGCACTTTAAGAAGAATTGCCCAACATTGAATCAAGCCCGTGGTAGAGTGTTCCAACTCGAAGCTAGGGAAGCACGCCAGGATCCAAATGTTGTTACTGGTACGTTCCCTATCAATCAACGCTATGCATCCGTTTTATTTGATACTGGTGCCGATTATAGCTTCGTATCATTAGAATTTAAGAATATGCTTGGGTTAGCCGCTAATAAGTTAGACATTCCCTACTCGATCGAATTAGCTAATGGGAAGTTAGTTGAAGCCGACGAAGTAATCAGAGGCTGCGTGATAGAATTGGGAGAACGCGAGTTTACTTTGGATCTACTACCAGTCCAATTGGGAAGCTTCGACGTGGTGGTAGGAATGGATTGGTTATCCGGAAACAAGGCTGAGATAGTATGTCACGAGAAAGTTGTTCGTATCCCAACTGATGATGGTGAGACAATTGTGGTTCACGGAGAGAAGCGTGACACACCGCTAAGATTTATCAGCTGCTTGAAAGCAAGGAAGTGTTTACAGAAAGGATGTGTTGCTTTTCTGGCACACATCGTGGATAAGAAGGCTGCCGAGCCAAGGATCGAAGACATCCCTGTCGTAAGGGAGTATCCAGAAGTCTTCCCAGAAGACTTGCCCGGACTGCCACCTCAGAGGCAAGTGGAGTTTCACATTGACTTAGTTCCAGGCGCCGCGCCTGTAGCTAAGGCACCCTACAGACTTGCGCCGTCTGAGATGCAGGAATTGTCAGCACAACTTCAAGAGTTGTTAGACAAGGGTTTTATCCGACCAAGCTTCTCGCCTTGGGGAGCTCCGGTCCTATTTGTCAAGAAGAAGGACGGAAGTTTCCGCATGTGTATTGACTACAGAGAATTGAACAAGCTGACGATCAAGAACAGGTATCCTCTGCCAAGAATCGATGATCTGTTCGACCAACTTCAAGGTTCAAGCTGTTACTCTAAGATCGATCTTCGATCTGGATACCATCAATTAAGGATACAGGAGGAAAGTATCCCGAAAACAGCCTTCCGAACTCGTTATGGACACTACGAGTTCCTCGTTATGCCGTTTGGTTTGACAAACGCACCTGCAGTGTTTATGGATCTAATGAATAGGGTTTGCAAGCCATACTTAGACAAGTTCGTGATTGTATTCATCGACGACATCCTGATTTACTCAAAGACGAAGGCTGAACACGAACAACATCTTAGAACCATATTGGAGCTGCTAAAGAAGGAACAGCTGTACGCCAAATTCTCCAAGTGCGAATTTTGGCTACGTGAAGTCCAGTTTCTTGGACATGTGGTTAATGGGGATGGAATTCATGTTGATCCCACAAAGATCGAGGCGATCAAGGATTGGGAAACGCCAAGGACGCCAACCGAGATTCGGCAATTCTTGGGTTTGGCTGGCTACTATCGAAGGTTCATCGAGGATTTCTCGAAAATCGCTCAACCTTTGACGCTCCTCATGCAGAAGGATAAGACGTTTGATTGGGGAATCAAACAGGATGAAGCGTTTCAGATATTGAAGGATAAGCTTTGTAACGCGCCAATCTTAGCTCTACCAGAAGGTACCGACGATTTTGTGGTATACTGCGACGCATCGCGTCAAGGATTGGGTTGTGTGTTGATGCAACGCCAAAAGGTCATTGCTTACGCATCACGCCAACTGAAAGTGCACGAAAAGAACTATACCACACACGATTTAGAGCTTGGCGCAGTGGTTTTCGCTTTAAAGATCTGGAGACACTACCTGTATGGTACGAAGTGCACAATCTTCACAGATCACAAAAGCCTACAACATATATTCAACCAGAAGGAGTTGAATATGAGGCAAAGACGATGGGTTGAGCTGTTAAACGATTATGACTGCGAGATAAAGTATCACCCAGGGAAGGCGAATGTAGTCGCCGATGCCCTAAGTCGTAAAGAAAGAATCAAGCCCATAAGGGTTAGGGCTTTGGAAATGATCATACGAACCGATCTTTCCTTGCGCATTCGTGCTGCACAAAAGGAAGCTCTCAAGGAGGGAAACCTTGAGGAAGAATATCTCCGTGGAATGGAGAAGCTTTTGGTACCAAACGAGGAAGGAACATTATGTTTTGAGAAAAGGATTTGGATTCCTCTGTTTGGTGGATTAAGGGAAGTTATTTTCGACGAAGCGCACAAGTCACGGTACTCTATCCACCCTGGATCGGATAAGATGTATCAAGATCTCAAAAATTATTATTGGTGGCCTAGGATGAAAGGCGACGTTGCTGTTTACGTGAGCAAATGTTTAACGTGCGCTAAGGTTAAGGCGGAATACCAGAAGCCTTCGGGACTTCTGCAACAACCAGAGATTCCCAAGTGGAAATGGGAACAAATCTCAATGGATTTTGTTACGAAACTGCCAAGAACGCCAAGAGGCCATGATATGATTTGGGTGATTGTTGACCGCCTAACAAAGTCCGCACACTTTCTGCCAATCAAGGAGAAAGACAGCACTAGTAAACTTGCGGAAATTTACTTGAGAGAGATCGTAGCACGTCATGGAGTACCTCTCTCGATCATCTCTGATAGAGACGGAAGATTTGTGTCAAGAATATGGCAATCCTTCCAAGAATCTTTTGGCTCACAATTGAATCTGAGCACTGCGTTCCATCCGCAAACTGACGGCCAGAGCGAGCGAACGATACAAACTTTGGAAGACATGCTGAGGGCATGTGTTATGGATTTAGGAGGTAGCTGGGATAAACATTTACCTTTGGTCGAATTTTCATACAACAACAGCTACCACACCAGTATTGGTGTCGCGCCATTTGAGGCCCTATACGGACGCAAGTGCCGATCACCACTATGTTGGTCTGACGCCGGTGATAGGCAGCTTGCTGGTCCCGAGATCGTCCAAGAGACGACAGACAAGATTGCGCAAGTTCTTAAACGCATCGAAGCCGCTCGCCACAGGCAAAAGGCCTACGCGGATCCAAACCGGAAGCATGTGGACTTCCAAGTCAGAGAGATGGTGTTATTGAAAGTTTCACCCTGGAAGGGGGTGGCACGCTTTGGTAAGCGTGGGAAGTTAAATCCGCGCTACATTGGTCCCTTCAGAATTCTGGAAAGAATTGGAACAGTAGCATACAAGTTGGACCTACCTGCTGAACTAAATGGTGTGCACGATACATTTCATGTATCTAATCTAAAGAAAAGTCCAACTCAAATTGACGTTGCCATTCCTATCGACGAGATTCATATTGACGACACGCTCCACTTTGTTGAAGAACCTGTTGAGGTCGCGGATTGGAAAGTTAACAAGACCCGCCGGAGCAGTGTCAAACTCGTCAAAGTACGTTGGAATGCCAGACATGGTCCTGAATTTACCTGGGAACGTGAGGACCGGATGAAAGAGAGATACCCCCACTTATTTCCTAAGAACTCTGCATCTACAAGCAGAACTTAAATTTCGGGACGAAATTTATTTAACGGGGGGAGAATGTGACAACCCGCACTAAACCAGGTATCCGTACAACTTAATTAATGATTAATTACTACTTGATTACTGTGCTTGCTTGAAACTAGCTGATGAACTGCTACCTGCATACTGATACATGCACTTACTTGCATCATACTTTATTTGCTGTCACTACATTATTACATGCTGAACCCTAGTGACAAACATGATGCACAAAAAGCACAGTAGCACTAAACGGATACACAGTGAACATGCTGATATAACCAGCATCAGGCAGATACTGCCTCTAAGGCCTGTTAAGAGCCTCAAATATTTTGGCTACACTGGTAGTGAGTGTAGGGATATAAGGGTTGTGGTACTGCGTCTCTAGGGATAAGATACACTGTTTCGGATGTGCCAAAAACGTACTTTAAGTACCAAACACCGCACTCTAATAAATAAACCAGCTTCTAGCTGACTAGTAAAGTGCCAGAACATGAGAAAAATAACACTAGACACTTTCTAAAGTGTCGGGAAAACAAATTGTGTCACTAAAAATGCTAATAACGACACTTTAAAGCTTTTGTAACGCTTTAACGGATTACTATCCAACCGGACACCCGGACTTTACCCGAAACATGAAAATATTATTATTTTCACTATTTATAATTTTCTGAGCCAGTTAGGGTCCCTGATTACCCTAACACCCGTTATAACACGCTATACTTAACTAACTAAGTTAAACACTTAGTTAACTTATTTAACCAAACTAAACACCAACTAAACTAGTTAAAAATCGGTTAGGAACCCCCCCCCCCCCCCATAACCGAGTTCGGTCCCCTAGGGGACATATCTTGTACTAGAGATTGCATAATCTAATCCTTGTTAAATATCTAAGCTACACATTACCCATTGGGTAATAACATCTTAATTTCCCTATAAATAACACTTGATTACATGAGCTTATTATCACTAATCAACACCACAAAAAGATCACTCTCTCTTGCTCTCCCTACTCTCGGCCGAACCCCCTCCACTACACCACCACATTTTTGGCTCTTGATCTCTCCATTCCATCATCATACAAACATCCAAGGTCGCGTATTAGGAGCTTTGGTGCACTCGGAACGCGAAGGACCACTCCCGTTAGCTTTTATCCACCTCTTTTTCGTCAAAGATCTTCCCTAGCCTTGAGCTAGAGGTATATCACTTAAAACTTGTTTTTAAGCTTATCTAAAGTGGTTAAAAGAAATTATGTCGGTTGAATCTCGTTAAAATGAAAGATGATGATCAAAAGTCTAGTAAAAACTATAAAGATGGTGGTTAATAACACATGTGTTGTGTAAAAGTTGTAGTACTTGGAATATGAGACTTTTGAGACCCGATCTATGATGTGGTAGCTCGGATCTCCGTTTAACCCGACTTTGTAAGATCATGGATCTTCACATAAGCTCGTTTTTGGTTACTACAAGGGTTAAAAGGCGAAACTCTACCACACTAGAGACATGAACTTGTGTAAAAATATTTTACTTGTGTAAAAGTGATTTAACTTGTACAATGATGTTTAAAACTAGCAGATCTACGTATCTGCAAGTGGTATTTTTGAAGAACCACACATTTAAGAAACCATGTATTTTAAAGAAAGGATCTTACACTAACAAACATGATTTTATAAACCACAAGTGTGTAGACACTTGTGAAATGAAAAGATCCGACAAATAACTATTTTTGGGAAAAATGACTAGAAGTTGTAAAGACGGATTTCTCTAGTCACGAGGTTTTTACGAGATAAAAGTTACTTTATATAGAGATCTACATATATAAAGGGGATTTACACTATGGATTCGGAAAAACTGCAAGTTCATGCGATTATGCGATTTACATACTTATCGACTAGTTTGATGTGTCGGAAATTGTTTGATTGAATAAAGAAGATTGTTGAATTGATTTGTTAAAAGAAAATGATACGCTTGAAAGCGTGGCCACCTCCAGTTACAGAGGAAACTCTGGCGAAATTTTCTAAAAACCTAACACTTAGGCTTATTTACACAACAAGTGTTAGAGCTATTTTTGAACATATTTTCGAAACATAAATTTCGCCAGCACTATATTTTACTAAATATTCGGAGGTGGGATTTTCACAAAGATTAACGTGATAAATATATTTGTCACAACACTGTTTAGGATTATTTTGTGAAAATACATAAATATTATTTTAGAGCAAAAATAATATTTACAAGCGTTAATGATTCCAAAACTTTGCGAACGCTTCCACATTAACATATAAGTTACACCGGTAATTACATTACCACACGATTGATAAAACGTAACTTACGCACATGTATTGTATCCCCCATCCTTGGGAAGAAGTATAACTACCAAGTGTATACAGAACATAAACACGAAATAGTTGTCTAACTATTTCCCAAAGACTTAAACTATAAAGCTAAAGCACGGCCGTCCGTCTAATAGAATTAGCACTTGTAGGTCGTTGCACAGCTTACTGTATTGGAGACACTTGGTAGAGACGCGCATTCACTGTGAGTTCATGTCCCCCTTTTCTCTAACTGTTTTCAGTTTTCTTAACTGCGGGGGTGAAATACATGTTACTTTGTTTACAAGTACTATTATACACGGTATGATTAACGTAAGGAGGTTTTAGATCATGTGAATGGGTAGTTAGAACACCGAGGGACTCGAGCGGTAGATCTATCTGGGTGTAGCGAGCCCAGCTCTAGGCCCAACAGAACGGACCTCTCGGAGGACCAACAGAACGGACCTGGAGTGACTTGGTACCCAACGCAAAAATCGGCTAGGGTTGTGTCTACCTACTTGCATTTCACAACATGCTAATGGCTTTGCAAACCATTGGTGATCACAAGTCCTCTTACACTGCTACATACCAGGAAACTTTTATACTTACAAGTGTTTTACTTACTCACTTGCACATGAACTCGCTCAACATTATTGTTGATTTTTCAACTCACATGTATTTCAGGAAATTAAACGGATCTGGCACGGTATGGAACGTTTTCCGCTGCACTTGTCATGGAGTCATCAGGGTTTAGGGGATGTGTCTCTTTCCTGGACAAGACACAGTCCTTAAACCACGTTTATGTTATGTTATAAGTTGTAATGTTGTTGAACAAGGTTATGGTTGTTGGTTAAAAACAATGGTATTGTGTTTGATTTTCAAAACTTAATGGATGACTTGCATGGTTTTTAATTCATATAGCTTGTTATGGTTAAGCTATGGTATTAAGAAGTCACACCAAAATTAACCACGCTTCCGCAAAGCCAGGGTGTGACAGCTACTCCTAGCATCAATAAAGAGTCTCGCAAGCTTAGATGCCTAAAGTCTGTTGAACAGTGTTATTTTATTTTCGATCCGCCTGTGGATCCTTTACTTCCGTTGTAATACTTTGATGTTACAATATTACGGATTGTAATATTTTTATCTTTTTGCTTCCGCTGTGCATTTATATATTGTGTTGTTTGACTATGATGTTGCCAACCACGTCACGTTACTCCCCTACCGGGCCCACCGGTAACACGTGGAAATTTGGGGTGTGACACTTTTTGATACCAAATCTAGAAAGGACAAGACCTAGCCACATGTCATTTTAAGACCGGGCCAAGATGGTAGTTCCATAATTAGATTCAGATCCATATTTAACACCTCAATTTAGGATTGTTCTGCGTTAAATACTAATAAGAATCTTAGGAGTGAAACCTAGCCTTCGGGTCATTTTAAGGCCGGGCCATGATGGTAAGACCTGTTTAAAAGATTCGAATCCCTGTTAACATCTGTAAATATGTTAACACTCCTGACAGACGTGATTCATTAAAATCACACACGTCATTATTATTAATGGATTCTTCAAAAGATTCCTAACCCAATGTAATGATCTCTGAATCATGGGTTTAGATCATCACTTGAGATGATCACATTTTGACCATACGTGGTAATATAACGCCTACAGGCCCTGTTCATTTCCATATGAACCAAAAGACAGTGGTAGTGATGACTCCCTGTCAGATAAAGGTAATGAACTAGGTTCATACCTTCATGCTTTGATTCTCTGAAATCATAGCTTATAATTTATAAATGTCCTTGTGACTAGGCCTGTTGTGCCAGCAATACCTTCATGCTTTGATTCTCTGAAATCATGGTTTATAAATTAAACTTGTCTACGCGACTAGGCCATTTGTGCTATTACTAACTTATAAATTAAGATTCATGATAAAAATCCTGAATAAAATAAATATCATTCCTTTCCTGCCAATATAGATATTAAAAGAGAATCTTAAAAAGGTTTGACCTAGCTTGAATGTCAATTGAAGACCTAGCTAAGATGGTAAAATCTGTTTAAAAAGAGATTCAGATCCTTGTTAACACTTGAAAATGTGTTAACACTCTCGACAACCGTGATGCGATAAAATCACACTTGTCATCCTTATTATAGGAAGTTTCTAAATCCCTTATTTAGCGTAAATGATCAATAGGAATCATGGCTGGTAAACGTCGAAAATGATGTACGCATCAAAACATCCATTTGGGATGTATACATACGAGTAAAGATGAATACATGAAAAAGATAGTTTTATTTCATAACTTCTTGTCAAGACAATGAACTATGAAATTTTCCGACCCAAAGGAATCATCGATTATGTTTTAAAATTTCCCTAGTGACAAGGTCTCTGAGCCATCATAAGTCCTTTGGAACAAGCCCTTGTGCTATATATAAAAGATGTCAGTATGACATTGGCAGTCGTGACTTATGTCCCCTGTCTAATAAATATGAAGGATTATATTCCGCTTAAATGCCAAAGATGGTCTATTTAAAAACTTAGGCAAAACATAATCAAATAAATTAAATACTATCTATTGGCCTATAGGGTTTAATTACACCATGGCTATTTATTCATCAAAATTCGACAATTCGCCATATAATTAAATCAATTATTACTACTTGGTTTTTAGCCTTCAAAGCTTCACCATGGATGACTCCTCTGAAGCTCACAATCATCCAGTTGATCAGAATGATAATGCAAGACTGAACTTAACGGGCGCCGAGTTACAGGCTATGTTAGATACAGCTGTAAACAAGGCCGTGAATCGAGCGTTAAGGGATTATAAGCGAAAGTGCATTAATGCCCCAAATAAAGGTTACAAAAAGAGTAAGACCGGTTCAAGCTATAACCAGTCTAAACCAAAGGAGGCAAAACCCGAATGTAAAACCTACAAAAGAAGACACTGGGGTCAGTGTCGGTCAAATCAAAAGATAAAGCAATGTGGCATCTGTAAAAGAGCTGGTCACCAGTCCCACGAATGTAGGGATATGAAGAATGCAAACTGTCATGGCTGCGGCGAAAAGGGCCACATCAGTACTAATTGCCCTAAGGCTGCCAAGGGAAAAGCAGCTAAGTCTGGCAAGGATTTAAAGGACAACCAGCAGTCAGGTGAAAAACCCAGATGCAAAATCTGTAAGAAACAGCACTTCGGGAAGTGCAGGTATGGATCGAACCCGCATACACCGACGAGAACTTTTGCATGTGGGATATGCAAGTCCAAGGGGCATAAGACCTTGGACTGTAAGAAGATGGAGGACGCAACCTGCTATGGTTGCAATGAAAGAGGGCATATTAAGACCAACTGCCCTAAATACGCGAAAAAGCTTGAGGAAGTTAAAAAGATCAAAGCTGGGAACTCTCAAATGGATGCTCAAGAGACTGTTCAGGATAACAATGTCACAACAGGTACTTTCTTTACAAATAACGCTCATGCTAGAGTATTAATTGATCAGGTTCAGATAAGTCTCTCGTAGACAATAGATATTGTAAATCATTAATCTGCCTGTTAAAACTCTAAGCGTTAAGTGTGAAGTAAAAACTGGCCGATAGTACCTCAGAAACTACTTTAGCAATATTAGATGGATGTTTTATATTCATTAAGAATTATCCTTCTCCGCTGTCCTTGTTCCGTTAATAGGAGGACTCGATATAGTAATAAGAAAGGATTGGTCGTCTTGTGACCAAGCCCATATTGTGGGTGATAAGAAGCGGTTAATTATCAAGACTGTCATTTCTGAAAGTTGCTTCTGATCAGAAGACCCAGGCGGCCCGCGTAAGCCCTGAGTGATACCTTACGCGGCCCGCGTTAGACTCCCAGAGAAAAAAAATGGTGGAACCGGCCGTCCCCGGAATCGAACCTGGGTCTAGGCCGCACCCTTTCGCGCGCCTAACCAACCGAGCTAGGTGCCTAGTTTGTGAAAATTTCCAATCTGATTAATTATAAGCACATGTACAATAACCTCCTTACTTCTTACTATAAGTCAACTACTTATCCTCCTAATGTTGACTAAGTATTAGAATCCAAGATTTTACCACTATGTTTTAGTTACTCTTGGCTTGCTTATGGGGACTAAACGCTGGAAAGGATAAAGTAGAAACCATTAGGTATATCAGCGGTTATGCTGGAAAAGGACATGGTAAAGCATACATCAAAATTATTCGATGGCAATACTTTTAATTAGTGAGGACACTAATAAAATCCTCAAGAAGGATCTTCTTATACATTGTGGAATGGTCCAAGTTTTAAGGACCTTATTAGAAAAACCTATTATCCCCATCACAAAATAGAAGAATATGAAATAGGAATTTTCTGACTCTTGCCATAAAAGTTATAGACTGTCGACAATATGTCGCAAATTTTAAATCCATTGGCTGAGTTAGTGCTCTATGCAATTTACCCAAAATCTAAGCTTAATGCAAATGATTATCAGCGGTTAGCATTGGCAATAAGAGGGGGCACTAAGGTTTCAAAACCTACTCATTATAAATCCATTATGGATCTACCTCAGCTACTCACGTTATATAGATTAAGAAACGACCAGTCATAGATGAGACTGCCTAAATTGTCATAGACTTTGCAGCTAAGTTTGAAAGGATTAAAAATGGAGGCGCTTAACCCTCCTGATGAATGTTTAGAGGCAAGTCACGGTAATAATGACTCTAGATAAATCCTTTACTGTGATTTATTTGCTAAGAGTTACGTTAGGATTCAGGTGCTGCTAAGTCTCTCATAAGACCATAAGCTTAACAAACTTTTGATTTCATAAGAACTTCAGATATTAAAGATAAGATATGATTTACCAATGGAATCTTTAATAACCCTCTCTCCCATCCTCGGAGATAATCCTTTCATATGAATATGGAGTACTCTTCCTCAAAAAGAGTACGACAATGTATATTATTTTATTTTATTATTTTCTCATTGTTTTCTATCGCCTGCGAATGCCAAACTATGTTTGATAAAAGTGCCATATGAGGAGTGGCGTATCCTAGTGTGTCCCATAGATTGCTTTCATGCCTGATCAGTATGGAGGTTTAATGCATGGAACCTCTGAGATATCCCAATAGTCATATCGTACTAAAGTCGACTAGTAGTATTCAAAGGAGATGTCCAGAATGGAATTGTCCAAGTAAATGTTCCCGATTAAGGAAATTGTGGACTAGTAACATGAATGTGTCACTTATTTGACACAAGCAATTATGGGTGAACTGGAGCCCGAGATATGGAAATCTCTCTGTAACCTCCTAATATCTTGATCATCTTCTTCTAAGATTACCCTGTTTACCCCAGAGAGGCAGGTAGAGTTAAGGGTTATATTCCAGTTAGGGCTGCATTATTATGAGATCTCCAAGACAGCTAGTACCATTTTTGATAGAATTGAAAACCTTGGTCAAATAAATTTTAAGATATAGGTTCATATAGCCTAACTCAATATCCTAGGAATCCGGTATAGTTAAGTATGAAAGACGGTTCATTTTGCTTATGCATTATCACCGCCACCCTAATTAGTCAACGATCAAGAATTTTGCCATCAACTGCCCAGGATTGTCGATCTGTTCGACTAACGGCAAGGATTAGCTATTCCCTAAACATTAGCTAAGCAGTGGTTGGAATAACCATCTCACCTTAAAAATAAAGCTTTTCTATAATAATGGATATGTAAGTATTAAGGCTACTCCTTTGGAGACCTTGTATAGATGGAATGTTAAATGTCTAGTGTTAGATAAAGAATTGGTAAGTCCAATTATCAAAATCTGAAAGTTGCCTGGGGGACAACAAATAAGATTATACAAATCCAAAATCGATTGTAGGTTGCCAGTATATGGCAAGAAATCGAGGAGTTACGAAAATAGCAAACATCCTTTGTTCTTGTTAAAGAATAAAATGCAACAAAAGAGATCACCCTAGAAGGGTGTGCCAATTTGTGAAATTATCAGGCTAGTTAAGCTCTGAATATATATAGAATCATTGAAGGAAATCGAATGTATCAAGATCAAGTAGCTTGTAAGCTAAAAACCTACTTAAGGAGTTTGACGGAGCTCGCAATACATTGCACAATAGTGACTGGAGGATGTGTTCCGCCAATAAGTCAAGAAGCACTATCACATAATGATATGCATAATTATGATGTGATGAGCATCCTGTATCGATTGAGGATCGACAGGTCAAGAAGCTCCAAAAAGATACATACGCCTAATATAAGAGCCACTATGGGAGCTTGGAAAGACTCCAGATATGCTATAAAAGTTAAGTCCCTTATGCGACAAAGAGTACTTCCAGCATTTTAACAAATCTCGAGGTCGAGATTTCTTTTAAGGGGGTGAGGATGTAACACCCCGAAAATTTACGTCCTATAATGTCTTGACACGTGTCATAACCTTTGAACGTGTGAAAGAATGTTCTTGGAGGACTAAAGTTGACAAACAATGAAACTATGTAAATACAAGGGTTCAAAGTGTCAACAATGAATAATTATACTTCACAATAACCTTACGTGATGTTTATAACCTTAAACGAATGGATCATGGATCATACAAAGCGAATTGTGAAAGAAAGTGAGAGATTACAAACTACAGGGGTTAAATGTGTCAACATGTTAAAGATATACCTATGAGTGACCTGTTAGCAAACCCGAAGCCTTGTAACGATTAATTATACTCACTAGAATGCACTATAAAAATTTCACCAAGTTTCGTTATCGTATGAGAAAGTTGTGATAAAATTCGTGTGCGAGGGTTAGAATCGTCAACGTTGAAAATTAGGGCTTTTCGGGTGATCACAAAGTTACCCGAGGACTTGACGAAGAGGGTATAAATATTAAAGCCCCATATGTCAATTATAAAGTCCTAGAATGCAAGAAAACCAAGTGAAAACGACCTTTCGGGGGACCAAGGACTGAAATGCAAATAACAAAAACTTGCTGAGCTGATCTTCATCACCCTCGCGTAGCGCGAGCTTGAAAGGCTTGGCAGTCGCGCTACGCGACTGCCTTGTCTGACCAGAATTGTTTGCACAGCTGTGGGTTGATGTTGTAACCGACTTTAAATACTAGAATTCGATTCTATGGGCTTCCTATGTTGGTTTTTAGGTCTAGGGACATATGTTTGACATCCCATAACAGCCCTAGACCCATTTGGCATTCATCAAGCAAGATCAAAAGTTCATAAATATCACAAAGTTGCAACATACATGCACATTTTCATTTCTGAGCATTTCCAGATCATTCAAGCAGGCCACAAGCATTCCATATCATCCATTAGTTGTGTGTAAGTATGTTTAACCCTTCCTAATTCATTTATACTTAGTTAAAAGCCTAGAAATCAAACCGTCGTAACTACGGTTTGACTTTGTGATAAATCACAATCGGTCCAGAGATTAGTCGAATCGAAAGTTGTTATAAGTTGGTATTTATATGGATAATAAACCCCTAAAAGGGCACTCACTGATTCAAATCCTAACTAGGTCGTTTATCGAGTCAAAGGTTGTCCGAAAAAGTCAACAGAAACCTTAATCGCATATTTAACAACACGGAAGGCGTGTAACCTGTTTTATCAGCCATACAACTTGAAAATAAGTATAATAACTTGTCTAAGCTTATTTGATTCGACAACTTTATGTTTAAAACCGATTCGGAACCGAGAGACGCAAAAGTTTGACTTTTGCTTTGACCTCAGTTCTGACCCGATTTATATAGATTTAGACATGCCTTAAAGTTCCATTAGGACCTAGTTGCATGTGTGTATAAGCCTCTGCGTTTATACCACTCGAATCCCAAATCGTCCGATGTTTCCGTTAAACGCCTAAATATTGACCGTAATGCCCTTATGAGCATAAAACGAGATTTTTGGAAATATGAAAGTAAAATAATCTTAGTTACTGATTATTAGACATGTCTGTAAATTTTCACATCAAGCGGAGGTCCAGATTAGGAGTTATGCTTAATGACGTAATTATAGCGATTCTTAGTAATTAAATGACGTCATTAGCGTAACGCCTATCTAAAACCCATTTTTGACACCAAACCTTTTACCCACTGATGTGATATAATATTTTGGGATTTTTAAAGATTTTTAATTATTTTTAAACTGATCATAAGCTAGGTTTACCGCCTCGATTCGGTTAATACCAAAAATACCCTTTTCGGCCATAAAATGAGTTTTACAAATCCTTTTAACGCCAATCCAATTGCTACTGATTTTAAATGATAAATGGAGTATTTTGAGCCTGATTATTTGATCAGAAAACTCAGAATCGTATTTTAACCCGTACGTCGCTTAAAACGACTTTATACGCGTATTATACGCATAGTTAGGGTTTAAAACTATTTTGACATATAAGACTTATAACCAAATGTTATAACCTGTTAAAATAAACTATTTTACTGATGTATTCAGACCCGGTTCACAGAAACTTAATTAACTTCTTTTATAATCTTTAAAATGACCAAAATACCCTTACGGGGCTTTTTATGAGATTAAACTCGTTGTGGGCATAACGGAAGGTATCCCACTGATATCACAACATATTTAAGGCATGTTAACTTAGGAAACCTGTTTAGGACTCTTACGGTTACCCGTAACGCTTATCACGCGTTCGGTTCGGTTTATGTAACTAGTTTACATAAATTAGCCGAAACGGGTCAAACCTTATCGGTTTTATCTCAAAATCCAGAATGTGTATGAAATACCCATATTATACAAGTCTTCAAACTTGTCGGGTCTAAATCACATTCTATTCCGGTCTTCGCTTTATCATGCGGTTGAACCGTACCTACCTCTTGAAAACTAATCGGTCTAAGTCAAGGCTTAATTAAAGACCCGTTAGGATTCTAATAGGTTATTGAAAACCTTCGTTCCAGATTTAGGAGCCCAGTAAAAGCTATCTGTACTTGCTGATTTGATACGACTGGGATTGAATTTATATTTAGCTCAGGTAAATACTTTTAACTTATTTCCCTATACGGGCTTGGGTACGGTATATAAAATACCGCTTGGTCGGGCGTTGAATATTTAATCTTATTATGGTTAAATGATTGAGATGTCTCCATTTAATTTGTTTTGTTGCTTAAAGCCTTTGGGGGGTTAATGACCGTGTCCCGGATATCCCTGGCATCATTTTTCGAAATGGCCACGACCTTAGCGCTCAGGTGTAGGCGTACACCTGTCAGTGTCTCATAATTAAAGTGGTGTGTTAATTGATCTTTAACCCGGCTCGATCCGGGCTACTGAACGCATAAGAAACATGTAAATCCTGTACAAGTTTATATATTTAAATAAGTATCCCAAGTTATAAAATATTATTTGTGCCATGTGCATTCAAATCAATCATTTTTAAAACCTTTTCAAAATGAGTAGGTTGATTGTATTTACCAGTGTAAACTGACGTATTTTCCCAAAAAAGGCTAAGTGCAGGTACTAATTGGAATTGGCTGGCTACTCCTAGCATCAATAAAGAGTCTCGCAAGCTTAGATGCCTAAAGTCTGTTGAACAGTGTTATTTTATTTTCGATCCGCCTGTGGATCCTTTACTTCCGTTGTAATACTTTGATGTTACAATATTACGGATTGTAATATTTTTATCTTTTTGCTTCCGCTGTGCATTTATATATTGTGTTGTTTGACTATGATGTTGCCAACCACGTCACGTTACTCCCCTACCGGGCCCACCGGTAACACGTGGAAATTTGGGGTGTGACACTTTTTGATACCAAATCTTTTACCCACTGATGTAATATATTATTTTGGGATTTTTAAAGATTTTTAATAAATTTTAGGCTGAGCATAACTTATAGTCGTAGGCTTAATCCGGTAATTGTCGGTTTTGCCCTTACGGGCTATAAAATGAGTTTTACATATCTAAACGACTCCAAACCTTTTGCTACTGATCTTAAATGATAAATAATTTATTTTAAGCCTTCTGGAATGGTAAAATATCAGCTTTATGTATCGAACCCGTAAACGGCTTTTAATCGCCTAATTAAGCGTTTTTAACGCATAGTATGTACTAAGAGTATTTTAAACATACCATGGGTGATACCTACTGATATTTGAGGCAAATTATAATATTTTAACAGTAAGCAAAGGTTGATAAACTCAGACTTCAGTTTTGAGCTTTTCGGCTTATGTGAAATTACCAAACTACCCCTACGGGGCACAGTTTGCGATTAAATTCATTTCGGGCATAATAAAAGACATCTTACTGATGTCACAACATATATGAAGCATATTAACTTAGGAAACCTGTAAATGACTCTCATTACTACCCGTTACGCTTATTACGCGTTCGGTTCGGTTTATGTAACTAGTTTACAAAAACTAGCCTAAACGGGTCAAACCTTATCGGTTTTATCTCAAAATCCAGAGTGTGCATGAAATACCCATATTAAACAAGTCTCTGAACTTGTAGGGTCTAAATCACATTCTATCCGGTCATCGCTTAATCGTGCGTACGAACCGTATCTTTGAAACTAGCCGGTCTAAGCTTAAGCTTAAATAAAAGACCCGTTAGGATTCTAATAGGTTATTTAAAAACCTTCGTTCTAGATTTAGGAGCCCAGTAAAAGCTATCTGTACTTGCTGATTTGATACGGCTGGGATTGAATTTATATTTAGCTCAGGTAAATACTTTTAACTTATTTTCCCTATACGGGCTTGGGGTACGGTATATAAAATACCGCTTGGTCGGGGCGTTGAATCTTTAATTGAATGAATGATAATTAAAGTATTGAGATGTCTCGTTTAATATTGTTTTGTTTGCTTAAAGCCTTTGGGGGGTTAATGACCGTGTCCCGGATATCCCTGGCATCATTTTACGAAATGGCCACGACCTTAGCACACAGGTGTAGGCGTACACCTGTCAGTGTCTCATAATTAAAGTGGTGTGTCTATTGATCTTTAACCCGGCTCGATCCGGGCTACTGAACGCATAAGGAACATGTAAATCCCTACAAGTATTATATTTAAATAATTATCCCAAGTTATAAAAGGTTAATTTTGCCTCTGTGCATTTTAATCAAATTATAAAACATTTATGCCATGTGCATCCAAACAAATTTTAAATCATTTTCAAAATGAGTCGGTTGATTGTATTTACTAGTGTAAACTGACGTATTTTCCAAAAAGGCTAAGTGCAGGTACTAATCGGAATTGGCTGGCTACTCCTAGCATCATTAAAGAGTCTCGCAAGCTTAGATGCCTAAAGTCTGTTGAACTATTGTTTCCATTTTATTTTCGATCCGTCTGTGGATAAACAATCGACAGTTGTGATATATGATATTACAATATTATATTCGGTTGAATTATATCTTTTAAATTGCTTCCGCTGTGCATATTAAATATTGTGTTGTTTGACTATGATGTTGCCAACCACGTCACGATACTCCCCCACCGGGCCCACCGGTGACACGTGGAAATTTGGGGTGTGACAGGTTGGTAACAGAGCCAACACTGAGTGAATTAAACACTAGCCTTTTGTGTTTAATCTCAGTTACACAATTGCACATATCTAAACTTCTGAGTCTAGACTTAACTTAGGAATATTCTAAATCCTAATCTAAGAACTTTTTACTTCCAAATTTTTATTGGATACGTCGCTAAGCGAAGAAGCCGTAATAGGAGTTCTCCACACCCGGAGCCTTGAAATGCTGAGCTTCGTACCGCGGCTAGAATGAAACGAGCATACAAGGAGAAAGCATTCAGAAATAAAATGAAGAAGAAACTCCTTTTACTGAAGATCGTTTCCTTAATAGTCCTCATATGGACATAATTATCTTTCAGTCCCTACGAGGACAACATTATTCCTTTCAAGTCCCGCTTAGGGCAACTTTATACTTTTATTTTTATATAGTGAAATGATTAAGTTTAAACTTTCATTCTAAACAAGAAATATTAAATAAAAGGAGAATAACATTTCTTTTTTTGCAAGATCTACCATTATAATAAAATGGCAAAATCTAAAAGGGCAAGACCTAGCCTCGTGTCATATTAAGACCCGGCCAAGATGGTAGTTCCATAATTAGATTCAGATCCATATTAACACCTCAATTTAAAATTGTTCCGCGTTAATTAAATTAAGAATCTTAAGTGTGAAACCTAGCCTTCGGGTCAATTATAAGACCAGGCCAAGATGGTAAGACCTGTTAAAAAGATTCAAACCATTAATTAAGAATCTTAAGTGTGAAACCTAGCCTTCGGGTCAATTATAAGACCGGACCAAGATGGTAAGACCTGTTTAAAAGATTCAAATCCCTGTTAACATCTTAAAACATGTTAACACTCCTGACAGATGTGATTCATTTAAAAATCACACACGTTATTATTATATAAGGATCTTTCTAAAGATTCCTAACCCAGTTTAATGATCTCTGAATCCTGGGTTTACATCATCAATTAAGATGATCATATTTTAACCATACGTGGTAATATAGTGCCTACGGGCCTTGCTCATTTCTACATGAGCCAAAATACAGTGGTAGCTATGACTCCCTGTCAGATAAAGGTAATGAACTAGGTTCAAACCTCAAATGCTTTGATTCTCTGAAATCCTAGCATATAATTTATAATTGTCCTTGTGACTAGGCCTATTGTGCCAATATACTTTCATGCTTTGATTCTCTGAAATCATAAGCTTATAATTTATAAATGTTCATGTGACCTGGCCATTTGGTGCCACTAATAAAACTGTTAATGTTTTATAATTAGGATAAATTATAATAGAAATCCTAAACCTATATGATTAATAAATTAACCAAATATGATCTCTGGTTACCATGGTTAATGAATTTTCCCTAATGGGCAATTCCGTAATAAACATCCCTTAGAAGGGAAGTGCCTACGGGCTAAACTTGTTGTCCGATAAGACAACGACAGTGGTGGTCTTTGACCTCCTGTCTAAAATATTGGACTATGTCCAAACATAATAGTCTATATGATCAATGCGATCATGACTAATATCATCTAATACGATGATTATATTATTTAATATCCTTTAGTGATGTTATGCCTACGGGCTATAATAAATGGTCCATTTGAGACATTGACATTTTGATCTTTATGATTCCTTGTTTAAGGTGGTGAGCTATGCTCAAGCCAAATAGTCAATATGATTAATAAAATAATGACTTATATCATCTAATACGATGAACCTATTATAAACATCCATTAGTGATGTTTCGCCTACGGGCCATGTTATATTGTCCATTGTGACACAAACATTGTGATCTCTACGATCCCCTATTTAAGGTAGCGAGCTGTGCTCAAGCCTAATAGTTTATATGATCAATGCGATCATGACTAAAATCATCAGTACGATGATTAAAATTTAAACATCCCCAAAGATGTTTTGCCTAAGGGCTATATTATATTGTTAAATTAAGTCAAGGCAATTGTAATCTTTTGTGATTCTTTGCCCAAGGGGTGAGCTACGCTCAAATCCCATAGTCCATGTGATCATTGCGATCCTGACTAGTATCATCAGTATGATGATCATAAATTCATAATATTGGCATCCCTAGTGATGAAATGCCTACGGGCTATACTATACTAAAACAGGGGTGATCTTTATGATCCCCTATTCAAAATGGTGGGATTATACCCAAACCTAATAGTCAATACGATCGAGGTGATCATGACTAATATCATTAGATACTATAATTATATATAGACATCCATTAGTGATGTTAATTGGTTTACCTTTCTGTTAAGTGAATCGCCTTTCAAGACGATGACAGTTGTAGTCTATGACTCCCTGTCCAAAGGTGAAGAACTATGTTCAAGCCTTAAGACTCCTGATCTAATAAGATTGCAGCCTATGAATTGACGTCCTTGTGACAAATCCACAAGTTATATTCAAGTCACCCATAACAAGCCTCCGGGCTATAATTCGTCGTTCGTAACAAGTTAACATACTAAATGTTAACATCGCTGGTGACAGGCCTTAGTGCCATATCCTATAACGTCCTAGAGACAAGGCCATTTGTGCCGCATCTGAATGTCATTACGACAAGGCCTTCGCGCCATATGATTACTTATGACCTTCATGACTAGACTTTATGCCATATCTTTCTACGTCCCTCGCGACAGGCTTCTACGCCATATATGTATATATATAACCAAAGTCATGTAAGGCTAGCCTTTGAGCTATTTATAATCCTCCTTGTGACAAAGACAATTGTGACATTATGGTCCCTTGTCAAGCAGGTATTGGACTTACTCCAAACCTTGAATGCCATTGATGGTCCTTTTGTGACCTAGGCTAAATATAATGGATATACACATTCAAATAACATTCACTAGGAATGTTCAGAACAGAATAGCCCATACGGTTTATGAATGCCGTGGCTAATCTAAGTCGGGTCATCAGGATGATGACTAATAATTGTTAAATTTTGGTGATTGGTACCAAGTTTCAAGTATGGAAAACTTGAATGAGGTAGACGACAGTCGCAATACTATTAAGGCGACGAAAGTTAATAAAGCTACAAACGTAAATCTCAATATTAATGGAGTTAATCTCCAAGCTGTGGTTGACGCAGCAGTTGGAAGGACCAAAGCAGTGTGACATCTGCAAAGGAACGGGTCATCATTTTCCCATGAATGTAGGGACATACAGAATGCAGTCTGTCACGACTGTGGTGAGTAAGGCCGCATCAGAACTAGATACCATAAAGCTGCCAAACAAGGTGCAGCTAAGCCTGGAAAGGCTAAGAAAGGAAACGCCTGAACTCACCTGATGAATGCCAAGAGGCAGTTCACGATGTCATCAAGTACATTCCTTATCATTTACCAATGATAATTTCTGCTAAGTGTCCTGATTTAATACAGGCAATAATAAATCTTCATAAACCATAAGCTTAGCAAACTTTTATATTATCCACAAGGTATAACTTACCAAGGAAATCATAGTAACCGATTCTTCTAAGTATTGGCAAGGGATCCTTCTGAAAAATCTAAGAGTACTCTTTCTTCGAATAGAGTACGACAATATATATTACTTTATTTTATTTTATTATTTCTCATTGTTTTCTATCGACTACAAATGCCAAACTATGTTTGATAAAAGTGCCATATGAGGATTGGCGTATCCTAGTGTGTCCCATAGATTGCTTCCATGCCTGATCAGTATGGAGGTTTAATGCATGGAACCCCTGAGATATCCCAATGGTCATATTGTACCAAAGTCGACTAGTAGTATTCAAATAAGATATCCAGAATGGAACTATCCAAGTAAATGTTCCCGATTAAGGAATTCATGGACTAGTAACATAAGTGTGTCACTTAATTGACACAAGCAATGATTGATAAATTGGAGCCTGAGATTTGTAAAATCTCTGTAACCTCCTTGTACCTTAATTATCTTCTCCAAAGATTTCCCTGTTTACCCCTGAGGGGCAGGTAGAGTTAAGGTTTATATCCCATTTAAGGCTGTATTATTATGAAATCTCCAAGACGGCTAGCACCATCATTGGAAGAATCGAAACCCTGATTAACTAAGTTTTAAAATAGAGGGTTCATATAGCCTAACTCAATATCCTGAGGATTCGGTATAGTTAATTATGAAAGACGGTTCTTTTTGCTTATGCATTTTTACCGCAACCCTAGTTAGGCAACAATTAAGAATTTGCCATCAACTGCCCAGGATCGTCGATTTGTTCGACTAGCTGTAAGGATTGACTATTCCTTAAAAAAAAATTGATTAAGAAGTGGTTGGAATAACCATCTCACCTTAAGATAAGCTTTCCTATAATAGTTGATGTATAAGTATCAAGGCTACTCCTTTGGAGACCTTGTATAAATGGATTGTTAAACATCTATTGTTAGGACAATAGATTGGTAAGTCCAATTATCGGGATCTGAAAGTTGCATTGGAAACAACAAATAAGATCACGCAAATTCATAATCATCTGTAAGATGCCAGAATTCGGCAGAAAATCAAGGATGAATGAAAATAGCAAACCTCCTAAATTCTTGATTTAGGAATAAGGTTCAACAATAGATATCACCCAGAAAGGGTGTGCCAAATCTGTTAAATTATCAGGCTAGTTAAGCTCTGAATATATATAGAATCATTCGAAGGAAATCGAATGTATCAAGATCAGGTAGCTTATAAGCTAAAACCTATTTAAGGAGCTTGGCGGAGCTCGCAATACATTACACACTAGTGACTGAAAGGCGTGTTTCGCCAATAAGTCAAGAAGCACTATCACATAATGTTATGCAAATTTATGATGTGATGAGCATCCTGTATCGATTGAGGATCGACAGGTTAAGAAGCTCCAAAAAGGATACATGTACCTAATATAGGAGTCACTTTAGGAGCTTGGAAAGACTCTAGATATGTTATGAAAGTTAAGTCCATTATGCGACAAAAAGTACTTCCATCATTTTAGCAAATCTCGAGGTCGAGATTTCTTTTAAGGGGGTGAGGATGTAACACCTCGAAAATTCACGTCCTATAATGTATTGACACGTGTCATAAGCTTGAACGTGTGAAATTATATTTAGAGGGACTAAAGTTGACAAACATGGAAAGTATGTGAATATAAGGGTTCAAAATGTCAACAAGGGATAAATATACTTTACAGTAACCCTACATGATGTTCATAACCTCAACCGAATAAATCTTGGATCGTACGAAGCCAATTGTGAAAGAAAGTGAGGAATTACAAACTACAGGGGTTAAATGTGTCAACATGTTTAAAGGTATACCTCTGAGTGACCTTTTAGCGAACCCGGAGCTTTGTAATGCTTAATTATACTCACAAGAATGTGTGATAAAAATTTCACAAGGTTTCGTTAAGGTATGAGAAAGTTATGGCAATATTCGGATACGAGGGGTTAAAAACGTCAACGATTTAATTTCTCGCGATTTTTACGCAACCGACGAACGAACACGCAAACATCAACTACCGATCCTAATTTGCGTATTTTAGTATTAATATTATGCTCTACGATGCTTCCATGATGTTCGGGTGCGAAGACGGGCTTGTGGGCCTTGGGCCCAAGCCCACAAAACCTCCACTATATAAATTAAAAAAAAAAAAATCATTTCACCATCTCTTTCTCTCTCTAAAACTCTCTCTACTTTCTCTCTCTCTAGAAACTTTCCGGCGACTTTTCCGGCGACCGGCGATTTTTCCGGCGGCCGTTTTCCGGCCAAGAGTACACTTTTTTGACTATATCCGACGTTCCGGATCGCGTGGTGTGGTTAGTTTTAGCTAATTCTTAGCGGTTTGAGCTCTATGGCAACTCCGGCGACATTCCGGTCAAATTCCGGCGAGTCCGTTTTGAACTTTTGACTTTGCAGATGCTTCGATCGGGACTTTAGGAGCATTCCTGCACAGTTTCAAGAAATTCTATTCTCCGGCGAAATCTCGACTTCTGACATGATTCTGGCGAGTTCCAGCCATCAGTTTTCGATGAAAAATATATTTTTGGACTCCTAGTGACCTGTAGAGTCCATCGAACCACTTTCGACTCGGGTGAAAAATTTAAGTTCGGGACGCTCTCGGGCTCGGTTCAACTTGGTCAACAGGTCAAACGTGGTCAAAACTGGTCAAGGGGAAGTTTTGAGTCATGTTAGTGCCTCGGTTCAGTTTTGGGTTCGGTCAAACCTGGTCAACATCGGTCAAACGTTGTCAACTGCTGGTCAACGCAGTCAACACGAGGCTCGGTAAAATTTTTAACGATTCGAATTTTGTTATATCATGTGGGCATTAAACCCTTAAAAGGGTACCCTCTGATTCCCACTCTAACTAGGTCAAATGTCGGGTCAAACTTGTTTTTAAAAAAATCAACAGAATGTGTAAATTACAATTTATGCATAATTAGCAATGTAGAACACATACAACCTGTTTGATCATTAATATAACTTGGTAATTAGTGTAAGAACATGTCTAAACATGTTCAACCCGACAATTTCCTGTTTAGACCCGGTTCGGAACCGAAAGTCGCATAGTTTGACTTATACTTCGACTCTCAGTTCTGACCCGTTATGGTATGTTTTAGAAATACCTTAGAGCTTCATTTGGACCAGGTTACATTTTAAAACCTTTATTTGTGCCATGTGCATTCAAATCAATCATTTTTAAAACCTTTTCAAAATGAGTAGGTTGATTGTATTTACCAGTGTAAACTGACGTATTTTCCCAAAAAAGGCTAAGTGCAGGTACTAATTGGAATTGGCTGGCTACTCCTAGCATCAATAAAGAGTCTCGCAAGCTTAGATGCCTAAAGTCTGTTGAACAGTGTTATTTTATTTTCGATCCGCCTGTGGATCCTTTACTTCCGTTGTAATACTTTGATGTTACAATATTACGGATTGTAATATTTTTATCTTTTTGCTTCCGCTGTGCATTTATATATTGTGTTGTTTGACTATGATGTTGCCAACCACGTCACGTTACTCCCCTACCGGGCCCACCGGTAACACGTGGAAATTTGGGGTGTGACACTTTTTGATACCAAATCTTTTACCCACTGATGTAATATATTATTTTGGGATTTTTAAAGATTTTTAATAAATTTTAGGCTGAGCATAACTTATAGTCGTAGGCTTAATCCGGTAATTGTCGGTTTTGCCCTTACGGGCTATAAAATGAGTTTTACATATCTAAACGACTCCAAACCTTTTGCTACTGATCTTAAATGATAAATAATTTATTTTAAGCCTTCTGGAATGGTAAAATATCAGCTTTATGTATCGAACCCGTAAACGGCTTTTAATCGCCTAATTAAGCGTTTTTAACGCATAGTATGTACTAAGAGTATTTTAAACATACCATGGGTGATACCTACTGATATTTGAGGCAAATTATAATATTTTAACAGTAAGCAAAGGTTGATAAACTCAGACTTCAGTTTTGAGCTTTTCGGCTTATGTGAAATTACCAAACTACCCCTACGGGGCACAGTTTGCGATTAAATTCATTTCGGGCATAATAAAAGACATCTTACTGATGTCACAACATATATGAAGCATATTAACTTAGGAAACCTGTAAATGACTCTCATTACTACCCGTTACGCTTATTACGCGTTCGGTTCGGTTTATGTAACTAGTTTACAAAAACTAGCCTAAACGGGTCAAACCTTATCGGTTTTATCTCAAAATCCAGAGTGTGCATGAAATACCCATATTAAACAAGTCTCTGAACTTGTAGGGTCTAAATCACATTCTATCCGGTCATCGCTTAATCGTGCGTACGAACCGTATCTTTGAAACTAGCCGGTCTAAGCTTAAGCTTAAATAAAAGACCCGTTAGGATTCTAATAGGTTATTTAAAAACCTTCGTTCCAGATTTAGGAGCCCAGTAAAAGCTATCTGTACTTGCTGATTTGATACGGCTGGGATTGAATTTATATTTAGCTCAGGTAAATACTTTTAACTTATTTTCCCTATACGGGCTTGGGGTACGGTATATAAAATACCGCTTGGTCGGGGCGTTGAATCTTTAATTGAATGAATGATAATTAAAGTATTGAGATGTCTCGTTTAATATTGTTTTGTTTGCTTAAAGCCTTTGGGGGGTTAATGACCGTGTCCCGGATATCCCTGGCATCATTTTACGAAATGGCCACGACCTTAGCACACAGGTGTAGGCGTACACCTGTCAGTGTCTCATAATTAAAGTGGTGTGTCTATTGATCTTTAACCCGGCTCGATCCGGGCTACTGAACGCATAAGGAACATGTAAATCCCTACAAGTATTATATTTAAATAATTATCCCAAGTTATAAAAGGTTAATTTTGCCTCTGTGCATTTTAATCAAATTATAAAACATTTATGCCATGTGCATCCAAACAAATTTTAAATCATTTTCAAAATGAGTCGGTTGATTGTATTTACCAGTGTAAACTGACGTATTTTCCAAAAAGGCTAAGTGCAGGTACTAATCGGAATTGGCTGGCTACTCCTAGCATCATTAAAGAGTCTCGCAAGCTTAGATGCCTAAAGTCTGTTGAACTATTGTTTCCATTTTATTTTCGATCCATCTGTGGATAAACAATCGACAGTTGTGATATATGATATTACAATATTATATTCGGTTGAATTATATCTTTTAAATTGCTTCCGCTGTGCATATTAAATATTGTGTTGTTTGACTATGATGTTGCCAACCACGTCACGATACTCCCCCACCGGGCCCACCGGTGACACGTGGAAATTTGGGGTGTGACAGTCTTATAAGTTGGTATCAGAGCCCTGGTTTGAGGGAATCAAGTACGAGAAGGTAAGTACTTGAACTCAAACTTGTGTGCTCTTGAGATAAGAAACCCGTACAATCTAAGACTCGGTCAAGATCCAAAGGTAAAAACTAATGTAAGTATATACTTATGTATACATATAAAGAAACTGACGGTTTTGTATGTGCAAGGTAAGCATAAGTGTTTGAAGAGGATGATCTTTGAATGCAGTCTAGGATGAATACTAATGCAGGCAAAGAGGTAATAAGCCAAATTTGGAATCCAGGTACGTAAATTCGATATGTGGGTATATGTAATAGTAAACCTCACCAAGGGAAGGAAAATTTTAAATTTAGGATAAGGATAGTATAGTAATGAAGTACTGAAAGTGATACACGCGCCGAAACCTAAGTCTACGGACATAAGGTGATAATTACATGAAGGCACGAAACTATTATGTGGATTGTGTACCTGGCCAGTACACGAGAAACGTATGATGTTCGTGAGATCATGATAATTGTTACAGGTATGTCCGGTAGAGTTGGGTAGCAGGCGGGCGTGTGGGTGAAATGGGTAGCAAGACTCTCGGGAAATTGAGAGTACTATGTAGGAATGAAAAGTGTAAGTGATAAAAAAAATAATAAAGAATGTTGAATCCGTAAGAAAGTACGGATCAACAAGATATGAATGAAATGTTTGAATCCGCGAGACGGATTCAAGGAATGAAATGTCTGAATGAAAGGATTGAATCCGCGAGACGGATTCGAGGGAGGAAAGGTATGAAGGAAATGTTTGAAACCGAGAGACGGGTTCAAGGAATGAAAAGTGTGAATGAAATGTTTGAATCCGTGAGACGGATTCAAGGGATGAAAGGCATGAATGGAATGTTTGAATCCGTAAAACGGATTCAAGGAAATGAAATGTAGAAAATGATATGTCTGAATCTGCGAAACAGATTCAACACACGTAAGGAATGAAAGATATGAATGGTATGATTGAAATCCGTTAGATGGATTCGAATCATAGAAGGAAGAAAAGGTATAAATGGTATGGTTGGAACCGCTAGACGGATTCGAAACATAGAAGTAATGAAAGGTATGAACGTTAAGTTTGAATCCGCAGGACGGATTTAAAATAATAAAAAGGATGGAATTAGTCCACATCAGAACGGGTCGATAGTTTGACCGTGGTTGTGTCAAACGAGTCATATGGGTAAATGTAAAGTAAATAAACAAAAGAATGATCGTAATAGGCATGCAAAACCTAAGTTGTGAAATGAAAGAAAGAAGTTTTGAACCAGTTAGGTGTTAAATGTGTTAGTAATAGACACTTAGGAGCCATATTAAATGACAGGCTACGACCCGGACAATAAATTAAGTATGAGCAAAAATGATAAGTGTTGCTAACAATACCGAAATGAGGTAATGAATGTTTTTGCACGAAAGCATGAATGGAAAGAAGTACGGACGTGTGCCTCAGTACTTATACAATAATTAAGAAAAGTTAGTTAAGCTTTGAAGAGTCAAATGTAGGTGGACGAAATAAGTAACTCGAATGAAAGAATTACATGTAAGAAATGGAATGTGTGATATGTTATAGCCTGGACGTAGGAAATTGTAGAAGGATTTTAAGTGGGTAATTCCCTAGTGTAATGAATGTTTAAATGAAATATGCTAACCGCCAATTTTGTTGATGAAAATGTTAGGATTATTGATGTGATGAAACCAATTGTATTGGTGAAAGAATGTGCACGAGCGGAAGCTCATTATAAGGATGTATGAAACCTGACCTGTACGGCTAGTACTCGAGAAGAAGATGTTCGATCGGGGTTACGGATCGTCGCTTGTGAAATGAAAGAGGTTAGTAAGATGTTTAACTTATGCTGGATAGATATAAACTAGTATGACATACATGTATATATGTAAATTAAGAAATGCATGAAGTGAAAGCAATAGTGATGTGAAATGGACAAAATGATTTAAAGGTAACGTAAAGGTATGTAGGGTACAAGTAGCTGTAGAAAACGTAGATGGATGTTCACAATAAAGTTAAAGTACGTATATATGACTATGAAATGGTAGTTTTGTGTGGTAACAAAACAAGAACTAAATGTTAAATAATATATGTATAGAATGAAATCTTAAGAGATAAGATGAATCTGGTAGATCCGTTATGAACAGATCATATGAATGGATGTATGATTACAGATTGAGGAAGTATGTGTATTGACCCGTTGTTGACATGTTAAGGAAATGAAAATGATATGCGAAAGTATGATAAGGAAGGTATGGAATAGTTATGAAGAAGTCAATTATATGAATAGTTTATGAATTGAGAATGAATAGCTACGCATTACTACGATGTATTAGTTAAAGATAAACATATCTGAGTATATACAATTTCGATGCAAGATCGTATAGTTGATAAAGACATTATGAATGAGAAATAAACAGATGAGAATGTTAGTAATGGAATGTTGGAACGGGTGCAAGTAAGTAAGAAAGTATATGATGTATATGATATACGAATGTTAGAATGATGAATGAACAATTAGCTATGAAGGCGGTTAGAAATTAGCGTATTAGTGAAAGCGACACTAATAAGAACTCCGGAGCGGGTTCTTTAAGAAAGAAGATAGTCGTTGTGATGGGCTAGCCATAGAGAAGAATTAATTAGTGTTAAATAAGAGGTAAGAAAGGTTTTGGGGACGAAACCTCATTTAAGGGTGGTAGACTTGTAACGCCCCAAAATCTGAATGTTAATATTTGTCGTGTGTTCTTATGTGACACGTCATGAAATAAATAACTAGACTATTTAACCTAGTTAAAGGTATGGTCAAAAGTATTAAATTATGAAGGTAGTGTTAGTTATGTTTTAAAGGCAAACCCGAGGGGCTAAAGTGGAACAAATGAAAGTTCATTTGTCTAATTAAAAGGTCAACACACACACACAAACACACATACGTGTGTGTTCGTGAAGCTTCAGGAGCTCTCAAGAGCTCCAAACCCTAATTCACTTAAATCACCAAATTGAAGGGTGAACCGAGGCTCAAATTCAAGAAGAAACACGGATTAATGATCACCTTCGCGAGGGGATCATAAGGTATGTTGAATTTTTATGTTTAATGAAGTTGAGAAATCTTGGTAATCATCACTAGTGGTGATTTATGTATGAATCATGAAGGTTATGGCCAAATTAGTGATGTATGCACGTTTAGGAACAAACCCTAAGCGATAACTCTGAGTAAATTGTTAGAATTTAGGTGTTTGGATGAATTACCACAATTAGCTAAGTGGGTTTATGTTTAATCCATGAAATGGTATGAACTCGATTAGAAATATGTGTAGTATGTGATGTGTATTTGTATATAGAGTGATTATGGTATGGAATTTGTATGATGTTTACTTGTGATGATAAATGAAAGTGATAATTAGGATAAACACATGAAATACTTGTACATCATGCTTAGAAAGTAGTACGCACATCAAGTGTTTGATGAAATGTCTAAATGACAATAATATGTGAAATTGTATGCAATTAATGGGTAAACATGTATAGAATGTGGTAATAATGAAATTGATAGTAAACTAACATGAGGAATGCATTTTAGATATAGTTCATGAGAAGATTATGTTAGGTTGATGTTGAGTATGCTTTATGCTTGTTTGAATTGACTAATGAAAGTCATACATGAGATATGAATTTGATATGATCGTTCATACGTACAATCATATATGCTAACAAGAATGTGAATGTAATGACATGTACGGATAGGAGTCATGTCAACACGGACATAAGCATGGAAGGACAACGGGCCAAGGATAAACACGGAAGCTATGCTTGAACTCGGATGCACGAGGTAAGTGATTTCCGTAATCACTTCTTAGTTTGTTTAAGTAATATAGTGTTTTAATTAAATTAAACGTGATGTTTGAAGTTAAATATATGCTGAAGTCTTTCGTCGTAAATGATGGGATTAGAGTTGACCAAAACGCCCTTGATGGGTGTTTTGGGGCAAATGATCTTAAAAGTAGTTTTAGGAACAAGTTATTCGATTAGCGTAATGTTTTGGTCGAGTATGAAAGTGGAGAGTATGGTTTGTTAGTCATAAACCATTTAATGCGCAATTACCCTTAACGGGTCAAAAATAAGCTTTTGAGCGTAAAACGGGTGGAATGAGATTTAAGATATCCGGGAATGAATTTTTATGATAAATGACCTTGAAATTTTCTAGTTATATGAAGTTAAGGTCAAACAAATAAGTTATGTGGGTAAATGCATGAACGGGTCAAAATTATGGAAAAGGGTAATAAGTCGAGGGCTTAAAAGTTATAAATTTCGGTAGTCCAAATACTGGATTTTTACTCCATGTGATGGAGAATTAAATTACGATCACGTAGGAAAAAGAATCGGGTAAAACGGATCAAAAATGAGGAAGTTATGCTCGTTTCCGTAAAATCCGGACGTGCAGGGAATATGCAGCAACAGCTGCAATCTTTTTGTCTTTTTAGGGGGGTCGCGTAGCGCGACGGCCCGTCGCGTCGCGCAACGGGTGCAGTTTCTCCAAAAATTGTTTTTGAGCCTCGTTTTGGTTTGGGAACTCGTTTAAACGCGTTTTAAGTTGCGTATGACTAATTTAACTTATGTTTTATGACCATTAGGGTAAGCGCACATGTAGATAGGTACATATGTATGTTTGTATATCTCTATACACGTATGTAGAAATGTATGAAAGCATGTATGCACTTACGTGGGTATGTTGATAGGTATGTGAGCAAGAATACGCGGATATATGAAGGTTTGTATGTGAGTAGGCGTGTATGAGTTTGGTATGTCGCAAGTAGGAATGTATGTATATATAGATGTATAATGTCATGAGCGTACAAAATGGTGTAGGTATGTGTATAGGGAGATACGTATGTAACTATGTAGATGTATTTATAGGTAGGTATGCATGTAGGTTGGCATGTATGTGTGTGAGTATGTATGCAAATAGGTACGTATGCATGTGTGTACATATGTATGTATGGAGATATTATGAATGAAGTTTAGGTATGTATGTAAGTCATTCAATACGATTAAGTGTTTATGTGTTATTCGTGTGCCTGGAGGTTTAAGTTAATGCAGGTACAGTATCGAAGATTCACCGGAAGTGAGGTACTCAGAAGGAACGTTTAAAGTAAAGAAATAATGGAACGTAAATATTCCAAGGCTAAGTATCGTTTATATTGATAACATATTAATGTTGTGTATGTGTTTGGTGAGTGCAGGTTGTTCGAGCCGGATTATCGTATGAAAAAGGAGCGATCAAAGATCGAGTCACAAGATAGATTGTACGGGAGTGTCGAGTACGTAACTGGGTGAAGCTAGGTTATGTTTCCTTATTGTAAACGAGTATAATAAATGTATTTATTGTAAAAGAATTAACCTTAAGAATGAATTTTAGGTGCGTCGAGGTATAGGTAACGAAAGAAATTTTTATGGTACGAATTTCCGCTGCGTCTTTTGTCATTTACGAATTAGGGTCTTATAGTGATTTCGATGAAATGAAAGTATAGGAATCACGTCGAGACGGGCTCAAGCATGAGGTGTTAACGGGTCAAGAAGAGGCAAGGAATCGGATACGAGCACGGATGCATAAGGTAAGTAATTTCTGTAATCACTTCTTAGTTTGGTTAAGTAATATGGTGTTTTAATTAACTAAACATGATGTTTAAGGTCAAATATGTGTTGTAGTATTTCGTCGTAAATGATGGGATTAAAGTTGACCAAAATGCCCTTGATGGGTATTTTGGGCAAACGATCTTAATAGTAGTTTAGAAACAAGTTATTCGATTAGGGTAATGTTTTGGTCAAGTATGAAAGTGGGGAGTATGGTTTTGTTAGTCATAGACCATTTAATGTGCGAATACCCTTAACGGGTCAAAATAAGCATATGAACGATAATGGGTTAAGAGGATGCAAGACATCCAAGAATTTAATCTTTTGTGATAGACGTCATTGATATTATTAGGTTCATAAGAAGTTATGGTCAAACAAACGAGTTATGTTGATAAATGCATGAACGGGTCAAGTTTTTGGTAAAAGGGTAGTAAGCCGAATGCTTGAAGGTCCTAAATTTCGGTAGCCCAAATATTGGATTTTCACTCCATGTGATGGAGAATTAAATTACGGTCGCGTAGGAAAAAGAATCGGGTAAAACGGATCAAAAACGAGAAAGTTATGCTCGTTTCCGTGAAATCGAGTCGTGCTGAGAATCATACAGCACCAGCTGCAACATTCTGTCAAAACTAGGCAGTGGCGTAGCGCGACTGGGAAGGCCCCAGGCAGTAGCGCTACGCGACGGTGGTCAGTTTCGCGAAAATCGTTTATTTTAACTGTTGATGCATTGCGAACCCGTCTGGATCGTTTTTAAACGCGTATAAGCTAAGAATGATTAGTTTATTCCTTGTTTTAGGGAAATTAGATACGTATGAAGGTATGTATGTATGAATATAAGTGGTATGAATGAATGGATGTATGTATGTGTGTATGTATGCAAGTAGGTATATATGAGCGTATACACGTATGTAGGCATGCGTGAAGATAAGGAATGTATGTATGCATGTAGGTAGTATGTGTATGTATATATGTATATCCAAGTGAGTATGTACGAATGTGTGCACATATGTAGGGTTGTGTGATAGCATGTGATAGGTATGTATGTAGACATGTATGCATGTATGTAGGTAGGTATGCACGTATGTAGGCACGTACGTATGAATGTAGGTACGTAGGTTTGTAAGTAGTTATGTGTGAACGGATGCATATATGTAAGTGTGTATGAAAGTATATACGCATGTATTCAACGAAATTGAGTATTGACGATAATAATAGCGTGCCTTGTGAACGAAGTGTAGCGCAGGTACAACGAGAAAGTCTCACCACGGATTGTATGATCAGATGGAAAGCTGGGATGTAAAGAGTTAACGGAATGAAAAGTAAACGTGAACAAATCTTGTATGTTTATAATGCGTACTAATGTTATGAATTTTATGTGGTGAGCGCAGGTAGTACGAGTCATGAGGACCATCAAGGCATAGAGATCGAGGATCGAGTCACTGGTGAGATTGTACGGGAACGTTGATGTACATAATGTAGTAAACATATGCTATGTTTTTACTTAGTAAATAAGTCGATTGATGGATTTATGTGAAAGAGTTATGTTAAGGTTAAATTTTAAGTAAGTTAAGGTATTTATAAGGAAAGAATTTTTATAACACGAATTTCCGCTGCGACTTTTGGTCAAACATGAATTAGGGTCTAACAAAACAAATTAAAGATCCTTTAGGAAAAGAAAAGAAGTAGCAGCTTATTTAATGAAAACTCAGAATTACATTAAAGGGTGTTAGTTTCACGGACTTTTTTTTAAAGAAAATTGACTCTATCAAAGAACTGAAATTTAAATCAAATGGATATCATAGTGACAAGGTGACCGATGGGATGCAACGGTGGTAGTGATTGCAGAGACGTCTACGGAAATTGAATCACACTACAAGTGGAGAGAACAGTAATGGTGATGAATCAACGATTGATTATATCATATTTAGCTCTCTAAATGAAATTTACATCGAAATAGAAGGTAAACTGACAAGAAGCTGCGTCGCTACCCATTTATAAATAGCAAAACCAAGCCTTTTAAAAACAAAAGAGATTTTTAATTCATTTGATTTTCTTTCCTCTCCGTTTAAAATGAACTTAAGCAAGAGTTAAAACAAGGGATATTTGATTTAAATAACCACAACTTTCACAAATTGACAGATAGCACTCCCAACTTTCGATTTGTATCGCATCACTCCCAACTTTCAACTTAATTGGTCGATAACACTCCCAAACTAACCCAACACTAACCCAATTTGCTGACATCAGCTGCCATGTCATCAAACCAGTGCTACATCAGCTGCCACGTCACCAAAATAGCCAAGCCATATGCCAAGTCAGCTGCCACGTCCTCAAAAGCTTGGTCAAATGCCACTTCAGCTGCCATATCAACAAAAAACTTACTGGGTTAAGGTTTAGTTAGTTTGGTAGTGCTATCTATCGGCCAATAAATTGAATGTTGAGAGAGGTGTGATACAAATCGAAAGTTATAAGTGCTATCGGTCAATTGATAAAAATTGGAGTTATTTAAATCAAATATTCCTTAAAACGAACCTTTTGAAAGTTGATACCAAATTCAAACATTCTTTAAAGGAGGGACCAAAACCGCACATGATAACATCTGGAAGTATGAAACACATAAATAAGAAAAGAGTACTGTAGCTAGGCCACTAGTATATAGAACCGATAGGCGAATTGAAAGTCATAAAATCCGTAAATCTCGAAGACGATCAGCAGTCAGAAGCTTCTCAACTCGTGATTAACACATGCAGTAACCGTCACTCGATCGCATCATCGAACCTTCTTCATCCTGCAAATAAGGTCTATTACTTCCAAAACTACACATCGTTCCATATTTGCATCTGTTTCTTCGGTATCTGATTTCGATTGGTTTATATGCTGTTAGAAACTGTTGAGTTTCGTATTTGTTGATTATTTGGTTTTAGATCTGAACTGCTGAATGAGTGAATTCGTGTTGTACACGTAATCTGTTGGAATCTACATTGCATGTGTTGCTTTTGTGTTTGAATTGTGACGATTGCTTTGTGAATTTGTACGGTTTCAGTTATCGGAACGGTCGTTTGACGGCGTTATCGGAACAGAGTGAAAACAGGGGAAGATGACGGCAAAAACGTCTTCTCAGCAACCGCAGTTCATGACTAATACGCCGTTAATTGAGAGTTCTGATACTAATCAGATTGTTGTTCCTGATGTAAGTATTATATTATTTTAATATTACTGTTATTATTATAATTATGCAATAGGTTTTCAATTTATTTTTATTTTGTGATTTTGTGCTCGAGTCTGTTCTAGCATCTTCTCAATTGTTAGGGTGAACGGGGCACTCTCGGTAACCCCATTCGGTGACCCAAGTCACCTAGCGGGAACACCGCCGCCATCAACGAGGGGAGTCACCTCTTAGGGGGGAATCGGTGAGAGGTTACCGATTGAATATGGGAGAGAGATGGTGGGCCAGCCTTTTTTCAACCAATCAAAATATTTCTTTTTTTTTCTTTTTTTTTTTGAATAAAAAAACAAGGGGAGTTAAGAGGGGAGTGGCGCCATCAAATTGAGGGTGTGAGGAGAGTTAAGAGGGGAGTTGACGTGGCGCGTCCTGATTGGCCGTGCGTAAGAGAGGGACTCCCCTAAGAGGGGAGTGCCCCGTTCACCCTTAATTAAAATTTTAGTTGTGAAGTTATGTGAGTATCAGAATATGTGAGAATGGTCGGTTGAGATGATTTTCTAAACTTTGGTAATTGGTGTGAAAGTATACGTATACTCTAAACAAGTACTGATAGATCTGGTGGCAGATAATAATACTCAAGTTGCTGTCAGTTTCAAAATCCAAAGCATTTTTTAAGCTGGAGAGTTGATTAAAAGTCAAATATGTAATCTAGCTTCCTGCTAGTCACTGATTTGATTTTAATATGATTAATTAATAATATTATCTTTATTTTTTAAATGTTACGCATAGCATCTAATGACAAATTTGAGCTGATAATTTTTTTTATAAGCGGAACTTTAATTTAATTTGAGAAAGTGGGATTCTGAAAGTTCATATTTGATGGTCCTAATTGTTTATATATGCAGAAAACAAGCTGGAAAAACTTCTTTGCATATTTGGGTCCTGGTTTTCTTGTTTCGATAGCATACATAGATCCTGGAAATTGTAAGACTCTTCTTTCTCATTTTAATTTTATTTACTAAGTCATTTATGACTATGTAGCTCATAACTGATTTTATAGTTGCAAATTCTTGCAGTTGAAACTGATTTACAGTCAGGAGCGCAATACAAGTATGAGGTGCTTATATAATGTCCTTTCTGAAGTAGTTCAAGATCATTTTGAGTCGACCCGTATTAAAGTAACAATTTAGCATTGTTTTATAATTTAAAATATAAATTTGTCTTTGTTTGTAGTTACTATGGATTATACTTGTGGCCTCAGTTGCTGCACTTGTGATCCAATCTTTGGCAGCAAACCTAGGAGTTGTTACAGGTATTGAATATATTTTTTTTAACCTATCGCCCCTCTGGAAGATATACATATATCTCGACTTGATTTCCCTGTATAATACTCTAGGAAAACATTTAGCTGAGCACTGCAAAAACGAGTATGAGAAGGTGACCAATTTCATTTTATGGATTCTAGCTGAGATATCCATAGTTGCATGTGACATTCCTGAAGGTGTTATTATAGCCTTTTCTATTATTTCATCATTCTAGTAACTCAGAATTCATTGAATGTTTCATGTGATATGCCTTTTGAGCCTTTTATGTAGAAACATCACATGTTATGCCAAATAATGTTTCCAAAAACGCAGTTAATTTTATTCTTTTAAGCATATGATTTAGTAATTATTTTAATACTAAATTTGTTATTTCTAATATACAGTAATTGGGACAGCATTTGCTCTGAATATGCTATTCAATATTCCAGTATGGATTGGTGTGTTGCTCACTGGTTTTAGCACTTTGGTTCTACTAGCACTGCAACAATACGGGGTACTCTTTATTTGCGTTAGCTCATATAATTTATATTTGCTTGAACTGGAAACTAAACGAGATGATTTTGTTTGTTATGCAGGTGAGAAAACTTGAGTTCTTGATTGCTTTTTTGGTACTCACTATAGCGGTATGCTTCCTTATTGAGCTTGGTATCTCCAAGCCGGTCGCTTCAGAAGTGCTATACGGGCTGTTTGTCCCTCAGCTCAAAGGCAGCGGGTCAACAGGCCTTGCGATTTCACTTCTCGGTGCTATGGTCATGCCGTAAGTTTTTTACATCTAAGATTGGTGGTAAAATGGGTGGGTTAAACATGTTGGGCAACGTGCCAACACGGGTAATTGTTTATATGGGCCACATTAGGTCAGGTTGACTAGACCTGAAAACGTGAAATACATTTCGTCTGTTTTTTAGTTTATTTAATCAATAATTAACACATTAAATATAATTATAGAAAGTCGGAAACTATACTTAACAGTAGTAATCCTTTTTGTCTCTAAGTAAAGTGATTTAAGAGGTCGTATGCATTAGAAGTACACTTTTTGCAACTTTTGACCCGTTAATACCTTTAATTGCTAAGACTAGACGGTATGGGGGCCGGCTGAGGCCCGGCGCCGGTCCCCCACACCGCCCCCGCCCCCCCCCCCCCCGGCCGGTTCCGGCATCTTCGTCGCCCAGCGGACGTTCTCGACGGGCCTATCTCCACACACACCAACCTATACATACATGCATATATATATATTTAGCCCCATCCTCCACCCCCTAGGTCCATCCCCTCCAAGCCACTCCTACGTGGCGGTGACTTGGCGGCCCATCCTTGGAGGACTTGCCTCCTCCATACCTTCCAGTCTAATATTTACAGTTTTACCCATTTGACCAATTAGGGATAAAATACAACCCAAATCTATCAATTTATGTATATTTCTTCTTTAATGCAGGCACAACCTTTTCCTGCACTCAGCTCTTGTGCTTTCTAGGAAAATACCTCGATCAGTTGGTGGCATCAAAGTAATTATCATATCTTTTAGAAGCATTCTTCAGTCTTTTAAACATGTATAAGAACCCATTATTAATGAAAACCTTTATATATAGGAAGCTTGCAGATTCTATATGATAGAAAGTGGCATAGCTCTTGCAGTGGCCTTCCTTATTAACATATCGGTTATATCAGTAAGCGGTTCAGTTTGTAGTTCATCGAATTTGAACCCAGATGATCAAAAGAGTTGTCAAGATCTGGACTTGAATAAAGCATCCTTTTTGCTTAGAGTAAGTGTCCTTTATTAGTGCTAAATGATGATAATCCCGCTTATGGAGTTATGGTGGAGCTTGAAAGTGATCATGATCTCATTGCTTTTTTCGTCTTTCTAGAATGTTCTAGGCAAGTGGAGCTCTAAGGTCTTTGCAATTGCTTTGCTGGCATCAGGTCAGAGTTCCACCATAACTGGAACATATGCCGGCCAATATGTTATGCAGGTATTTATATATGACCCATTTTTTTATGAATGGGTACATTGGGGTTATGTCATCTAACAGATTCAAATGGGAAAGTTGCTAAAAGTATATGTCTGATACATAAAACCTCCTAAATCATTTTGTTCAAAAATGAATTATTATTATTATTATTGTTGTTGTTGTTGTTGTTGTCGAACTAATATAATTCTGTAATCATATTTTTCCACACTAATTGTTATTTGTGGCAGGGGTTTCTTGACCTAAGAATGAAGCCGTGGCTTAGAAACCTCTTAACCCGGTGTTTAGCCATAGTCCCTAGCCTAATCGTTGCTCTCATAGGCGGCTCGGCTGGAGCTGGAAGGTTGATTATTATAGCATCGGTTAGTGATTATTCATAGTATTTGTAAAGTGATTATTCATACTATAAATATAACAATTACGAAATGGTTTTTCACTGTAGCGAAGGTCACTTCAAGCTACGGCGATTTGCACTTGGTTTTGTCTTTTATGTTTTTTTCTTTTTAATTTTGTTTTTTTTTCTTTTCTACCCTTAACTTTCAGCATTGTCACTTACACCCCTTAGTTTTATAAAAACTTTGTAAATTGTCATTTTTACCCCCTTTAGTTTTACGTGCTTATTTTCATGTACACGGGTCAAATATAAAACGTTTTTGTGCTTATTTTTATCTATGTTTCGGTTGGTCTACGTTTTGGCAATACGTTTTCGTGTGTATTTTTGTGTATGTTTTCAGTTGGTCTAGGTGTCAATATATAATACGTTTTCACTAGACGGTATAAATTCGAGTTACGTTTCAACGCTGCTGCAACGCGCGGTACCATTTTTTAACTTAAAAATTACTAATTTCTTACGTGCTTTATTTAAGTGCATTTCAGTATAAATCCAAGTTGGGTTATGATTTGACGTAAATTTTTCTCGGTAATGAGTGAGATGAAATATAATACGTTTTCGTGCTTATTTTATGCATGTTTTCAGTTGGTCTATGTTTTGACGTAAGTTTTGTACGGAAACGAGTTGGGTCAGATATTTGACGGTAGAATTTCGAGTTACTTTAACTTTCGCCGCCGCCGCAACGTGCGGCGGGTTAGAATACTAGTTATTTAAACAACTCCAAAAGCATCTGTTGTTAACAACTATTTGTTATTGTGGCACAGATGATATTGTCATTCGAACTTCCATTTGCTCTCATTCCACTTCTCAAGTTCACAAGTAGCGAGACCAAGATGGGATCACACGCCAACTCAAAAACCGTAAGCAAATTTATAAGTGTGCGTGTGTTTTCATGATAAACGTTATTAATTTTTATTGATCGTAATATTACTTATTTTCAGATCTCAGCAATCACTTGGATCATTGGGTCATTAATAATGGGCATAAACATATACTTTCTAGTTGATCATCTCATTTCAGTGCTTGTTCATGGGGATTTAGCACTTGTGGCCAAGATCTTCTGTGGTGTGTTAGGATTTTCCGGTATGTTGATTTATTTGGCGGGAATCGGGTATTTGGTTGTGCGTAAAAATAAAGAATCGTCGCATCTTTTGGCGCTTACAACTCCGGAATCCCGGGAAATGGAAAGGACAGTTTCGGCATATGATGGTCAACCAAGACAGGATATTGTTAACATGCAACTTCCTCAAAGGAGGGCTAGTAATGATGCCAATTAAGTTGCTTAGAGGGGTTTAGAATTATAATAGAGTTAATTTAAATTTTAACATGCTACAACTATTAGGAAAAAACATATAAATAATGACAACATATTGTGATCACAGATGATGCCATGCATATATCTAATGACATGTGTAATCTGTCAGCATCTAAGTTTGGTGTGTGAATCTATGGGAAAGGACCATTCTTTTGGCATGGTGGATTTTCTAGTGATTATGACTAATGCAACGGCTGCGACAACTGGGTTCATGTGGCCATGTGAGTTGGTGGTGTGATCAATGGTATGTTCTCATGATTTCAGCATCGCAGTTCGGTTATATTGAGTATGAATTAGGTGCATTGTCAATTTGTCGTATTACTATATCAAGTGAACGAGAGATAGCCGGTATTGGTATTGTCGTATTTAGTTTTGAAACCAAAGTTTTAAGACTTGTATATTTGTCAGCCATTTAAAAAAAATGGGCTTTTATTTACCGCCTTAATTGTTTGGTAATCAAGCTGAATCTAGCCTGCCGAAGCCGCTAAGCTTGAGCAGTTCCTTAACCAACCAAACACGATTTTGAATTCCAAGAACCAAGCAGAACCTTAGTTCTTTTACACTTTCGCTTAATAGTGTGGAAACAAGTAGATGACACTATGAAAGTACTGGACACATCAAGTTTTCTTTTAATGGCGAAACTTCTATATACAAATATAGAAACCGGGCCAGCAAGAAACTAGAACCTGAGACACATCAAGTGTTGGGTTGTAAAATTGACTGACCAACTCACACCTAACTAACCACTGCAATTCTCAAAATTTAACTGTAGAACATACACAATTAAGTTACATCTTAGATTGTAGGTAAAACATCAACTCATGTCACATAACGTACACCATTATGTACTAAATGCATTAATAACAACAGTACATAGAATATATGTGTTACACTTAACGAGATGCTGAAAACACAAACATGCTTAATATTGTTTGTTCATGTAACGTAAATTCACTAGGAGTGAATACGGATATGATCATCGGTCTTGGCCTGGGTTGGTTGCACCGGGAGGTGACCCTTCTCTTGCAAGCTCTTAACCGTCTCGTATAAACTCTGTTTAACCGGGGTAAATTCAAGACCCAAATCCTTGAGTTTTTGGTTTGAGAATTTATACGGCTTCGCTCTTGGCTTTGTTTCATCTTTACACCTGTATGTAATTAACCATCACCCAATTAGCATCCTTTTCATCTAACTTTAATTTTGCTAGTAGCAAATCTGGGCTACTAATCTATTGTTTGATACGAGCCCATTAAAAAAGAAGCCCATGACATCTTTGGGGTGAGATAAGGCTAAGGATCATTAGGACCTGGTTCGATTCTCACAAGGAAGGTTTTCTCAGATTTATTGGGTTTTCTCATGAATTTGTGTATAAGCATTATTGCTTAGTGGAGATGGATATAATCGAGTGATTCTGCTGGTGGCATAAAGGTACTCAAGTGTTACGTCAATGATCCAAATTTGCCGTTAAAAAATGTTGTTTTGGATTCTAATGTATTGTGCAATGATGAGGTGTAGTAGGTAAGGCGTTGGGATTATTTTGGTATAGGAATAGGTTTAAGGCGGGTTCTGTTGATTGGGCGGGTTGGTGCAAATTCGATCTGATGTAATTTTGTTTGTATGGTGGTCTTGCTAATTCCGTCTTGGAGATAGTTTTGGCGCTTTTGTGTTCTAATGAAATTAGCCTTTCAAAAAAAGGTGTAGTAGGTAAGTGGGCCCAAGTGGAGCATACACGACGTGGGACCACGGTGGTAGTGGTGTTGATGGGGATGTTGCCATGTTGGGGTTGGTGAGGAGTTATCTCGTCCATAAATTATTATTATATTTTCTTTTATATACGAAATGTTGGTGTAATCTTTTTGGACTTTTGATTCTTGATATGGTCAAATATTCATCTAATCATGTATATGGTTCAACCAAATTTGCTATGTAAAATAATATGATATATTGATATTATAATTAGAAATTTATAAATTAACTAAAGCAAATCAAGGTTTTTTTGGCGTGGAAAGATATTTTCTATTTCCTAAAACATGATTAGATTTCATAAAACAAAATAAATGTTTAACTTTTAGCTAGTTTATCAATTCTATAAGATACTATGTTGAGGTGTCAATTGGATAAGTGTAACAAGTCCATTACTAACATGTTAACTATATGATTATTAAAAACTATATTATTATGAAAGTTATTTAACTTTTCTTTAGTAAGTTAATTAGAAACTTTTATGTCATTTAATATATGTGGTATGCATTTCAACCATTTTGGCCTTTTTTTTAAATTTAAAATATTAGTTTAACTCATTCAGAGATGGAGATTTGTCTAAAAAAGGAAAGGAAAAGTGTGCTTACTTGGTGGGAATCGGGTACTCCGGGAAATATTTGGCTAGAATTTCAACCACTTCTCCGCGATGAAGCACACTCTCAGCACACAGATACCGACCAGAAGCCGATGGAGTCTCAAATAGTAAAATGTGTGCCAACGCCACATCACGTACATGAACGTACGCTTGGACCGAATTAGCATAGGTCGTTGTCGACCCAGTTAGATACTTTAAGATATGAACAATGCTGGCGTTGACCGTAGATTGCAATAGTGGGCCCAACACCAACACCGGGTTCAATGCAACCAAATCAACCCCTCTCGCCTTAGCCTCGTCCCACGCAGCCTTTTCTGCCACTGCCTTTCCATAGCAATACCAATTCTGTGAAATATATACCAAAAAGTGAACAAATAGCTATGTAAATTTGTGTATCTAAGCATTTATATATACAATTATAACTTTTGTCTAACTTGTGTTCTGAAAAAAAGAATATAATCAATATACATCAAGATTATGCTATAGAGTAGTTTATAAGTATTAGTTGGTGTGTGGACCTCACCCACCACTCTCTTGAGATAAAGATGTTTACTTACTATATTGCAAATTTGCAACCCTTGTGTCATATTAATGAGTAAATTTACAATTCACAATTATATAATAAACATTTAATCACAATGTGAAGTTAGGCATCTAATCTAATTAAAAATAAATATTAAAATCATGCTGACATTCTTGAATGATGAAGAAGTCATACCAAATAGTGGGAAAATGTAAATAACATGTGAAATTAGGTCTCCAATTAAAAAAAAAAAAACAATATCGTTACATCTATAATAAAAGAGTTAATTACTTTTTTTGTCACTGTGGTTTGTCAAAAATTACTATTTCAGTCTATTAGTTTAAAAATTACGATTTCAGTCCCTGTGGTTCACTTTCGTAATGAAATGGTTACAAAAGTGAAACCACAGGGACTGAAATCGCAATTTTTAAACTAATGGACTGATATTGTGATTTTTGACAAACCACAAGTACGAAAACAGTAATTCACTCATAATAAAATTTACTTGTGAAATAAAAGAAAAACAAACCTTAGTGTTCTTGCAGAATTCTAAATCACTCCAACAACTCTCATCAACAACATCATCAGGACCCCGATTCGGATCCATGTAAACCGCTCCAATCGACGACGTAAACACCACTCGCCGCACTTTACCTTCAGCCGCCGCAACTATCACATTCCTTGTTCCGATCACCGCAGGCTCTACCATTTGTTCCTGCACATTAAATTCAAACACAAAACTAATTAGCCGCGATTATAGACGTTTATACGGTAATTTTCAATATGTAATTGCTTATTAGTAAATTAACTGAATAAATACAGGATCATCTGTGACAGGAGAAGCAGTGTGGAAAACACCATCACATCCATTAATGGCTTCGCGTAAGCTCTCGAAATCCAGAAGATCAGCTTTGTATAGAGTTAACCTTTCCTTAGCTCCTTCCAGCTCTCTCAGATGATTATTCTTTGGATCATCTAATTTCAATTCACATGAAAAAATAATTAACAAATTTCAAATCAAAATGTCTTCATGTCGTCGTCCACAACCAAAAGGTCGAGAGTTTAAATGCTGCGGTATGCAGGTATTGATGTATTTATTCTTAAAAATTTACGGAGAATATATTGAAAACCAGTTTTTAAATCATACCGGTTCAACCCGATAATTCTATTAAATACAACTTGAACTCAAAAAATAATCCACAAGTACGTTATTCTCCATAAGAAAAAAAAATCCGAAAGTTAATTCACAATTAAAAAAATCATCCAAAAGTACTCATTTTTCCAATAAAGATTTTAAATAAACGTGTACAATAGGTTTATGTCGGTGAAGTGTAACAAAATATCAGATTTTTTAAAATTTTAGAATCAATTGAAGATTTTGTAAACCGGTATAACCGGCGGTTTAGAACTTATGTCGTTTCCTCGTTTTACCGGCCTTAAATGTACCAGAGTCGTGTCCAGTATCCGGTATTACCAGCCGGTTCATAGCGGTATTTAAAACATTGAATGAAATTGTAAGTACCTGGATTTCTAACGGTTCCTCTGACAATATAGCCTTTGTCCAAGAGCAATTTGACCATCCATGAGGCGATGAAACCGCCTGCACCGGTAACGCAGATGACTTGTTGACTGGATACCGGAGACATAACTAGAAATAATTGTAATAAGATATTGAACAAGTTAAAGAGGGATGCAAATATATATACACGGAGATTTCACCAACTCACCATTTCGCCTACCTTTTAGTGCTAAGTCAACAAACCCCCACTCTCCTCAACAACACCCTTTTTTTTTTTAACATCTGTGCTACCAAACTTGTGGTTAATGTATGGTCTTTTTTTCCAACAAATTTACATTGAATTTTCATTAGAACCACGAATTTCAATTTATGCAACCAAGGTCGTAACTCCCGCAATGGGAGACCCACCACCCTACTCTGGCCAGTTATGTTGTCTTAACCGGGCCCATACTGGCATCAGAGTTTGGCTAGGCGTTCAAGGAAAAACCACACAGTTACTCGTACAAGTGATTAATAGGGAGTGACCCCCACCTATGTGTAAAACCTTGATGGCTCCAAGACTCGAACCTCAGAACAAAGCCGGTTCCCAAGCCTTATCATTACCTTTGGTGTCCACTGGGCCAAGGGCCAGGGACAACAAATTTACATTGATGATGAATTATTTTAGATGTTTTTTTTTTCTTTTTTTTAAACATCTGTGCTACCTAACTTGTGGTTAAGGTGTGTGTTTTTTTTCAACAAATTTACAGTGAATGAAATATTTTAGAGTTTGCGTATGTAGTGATGCAAGTGTTTCTTATAATCTTAATGTTTAATGTTGTCATTATCTTTGATAGACATTGTTTAAATTAAAAGTGGACTTAGGTTATATTGAATATGATAATAAGTTTAAAAAATGTGGGAGAAAGAGGTTATTTAACTTTGTTCTATTGCTAAAGGTATTTTAATTTTTGAACGTAGTATACAATAAGTTTGTTTTTTTTAATGGCATGTAATAAGTCTGTGTAATTTATGAATAGGGGTTTGTTTATAATATTTTTACTTTTACGTTAATGTAATTGTTTTGTTCTACTCGATGTCTATGAGACTAACCCAAGACCTTCCCCTTTCCAACCTACGTGTTTTAAAGGCTTTATTTTTAATAAAATAAATAAAAATGGGTAAATTTGTAATTTTATTAGTTAATAAAGGGGATATATGCAATTTTAATTTTAAGTTGGGTAAATTTGCAATTAAGAAGTTTTTCAAGGGGAAATACGTAATTATCCCTAAGAGATAGTGGTTAATTTTGAAAAGGTACGTCAATTAATTTTATGGTTGTGTCTCAAGTTAGTATTTTGTTTGGAATAGACACGCCTTTTCGTTTCTTGACAAACATTTTCGTTGCTTTTTATATATAAGAGATAGTTGTTAATTTTGAAAAGATGTGTCTATTGATTTTATGGTCGTGTCTAAAGTTAGTAATAGACACACCTTTTCATTTTGTATAAGAGATAGTGGTTAATTTTGAGAATGTGTCTATTAATTTTATGGTTGTGTCTCAAGTTAGTATTTTGTTTGGAATAGACACGACTTTTCGTTTTTTTGACAAACCTTTTCGTTGTTTTTTGTATAAAAGATAGTTGTTATTTTTGAAAAGGTGTGTCTATTAATTTTATGGTCGTGTATCAAGTTAGTAATAGACACGCCTTTTCGTTTTGTATAAGAGATAGTGGTTAATTTTGAAAAGGTGTGTCTATTAATTTTATGGTTTTGTCTCAAGTTAGTATATTGTTTGGAATAGACATGCCTTTTCATTTCTTGGCAAAACTTTTCGTTGCTTTTTGTATAAGAGATATAATTTGTATAAGAGATAGTGGTGTGTGTCTATTAATTTTATGGTTGTGTCTCAAGTTAGTATTTTGTTTGGAATAGACACGACTTTTCGTTTCTTGGCAAACCTTTTCGTTGTTTTTTGTATAAAAGATAGTTGTTTTTTTTAAAGGTGTGTCTATTAATTTTATGGTCGTGTCTCAAGTTAGTAATAGACACGCATTTTCGTTTTGTATAAGAGATAGTAGTTAATTTTGAAAAGGTGTGTTTATTATTTTTATGGTTGTGTCTCAAGTTAGTATATTGTTTGGAATATACACGCCTTTTCGTTTTTTGGCAAACCTTTTTGTTGCTTTTAGTATAAGAGATATAATTTTTGTATAAAAGATAGTTGTTCTTTTTGAAAAGGTGTGTCTATTAATTTTATGGTCGTGTCTCAAGTTAGTAATAGACACGCCTTTTCGTTTTGTATAAGAGACAGTGGTTAATTTTAAAAAGGTGTGTTTATTATTTTTATGGTTGCGTCTCAAGTTAGTATATTGTTTGGAATAGACACGCCTTTTCGTTTCTTGGCAAACCTTTTCGTTGTTTTTTATATAAGAGATATAATATGGTTTGTTTAATATATAATTTGACTTCATATTGAGACGTATGTGTTAATGTGTTATTTTTGAAAACTTTTTGACCGATCTAAGGCTATGGGGTATGGGGCTTGGGTTGGGGCGTGGGTTGGGGGAAAACGCCCAAGCCACCAACCCGGGTAGGCTTGGGTTGGGGCGTGACTCTTGGGGCTTGGGTTTTGTCACGGCCCAGCCCCGGTTTGACCCGGTCAGGAGCCGCGGGACAGGAACCCGTGGTATTTATTAATTGATGCGACAGCGGAAGATTTTAACAGGATCTTTGAAACTTGAAATGCCCGATTATTTTATTTCATAGAGGAATTTCACAAGTAAATTTCCTGATTTATAAAACATGTTTATTCATTTTAACTGAGCCACCTCTTCAAGCTGGTTAGTGCTCCGTAGCACGTTTTCCTTAGTTTACAGCAGGTCGCCTGAAACATGTTTTAAAATATTTTGTCAGCGGGGAAATACTGGTGAATCATTCATTTTGATAAAACGACACAAAGTTATAAATTACAGCATAAGAGCGATTGCAATGGCTTCTATCTTATTTTTATCTGGCGCCGTGTCACCTGGTGACGATGGTCATACCACTATTGGGTCCTTCCCCAAGTAGTGATGATTATCACGATTAGGATTTATTAGCCTAACTGTGAGAAATTAGTAATGTGCACAATACCCCACTAGCCAGTGATTCAAGATAACCACGACTTAATCCCTATAATTATAACTTTTAAAAATGGAGTATTGTAAAATGCTTTTAATAAAAGAGAATGACTCACATCGTAGATTTAAACGGACAGAGCTTAGCCTACTGATTAGCCGTGTAACCTAATTTAAATAACAATGCACACGAACTAGGTCAGTAACTAATACAGCATTTACGATAACTCACGAGATTAAAACCCTCACAATGAATGACAAAGTGCAATACTTAAACATCCATCGAATTCACGACGAATGACAAAGTATAACCCTAATTTGACCAACACTTAAACATTCATTGGATAGTTTAAATCGATCGGACATTGAATCGTAGCAGCGATCGAGTTAATACCCTGTATCGTAGCAGCGCCTCGTTATTATAAAAGTAAATTTCGAATTTGAGCAGCCAAACTTCGTTTTTGTGAAAAGATTTCGACACCAGTGGACTGCTCGTAGCTCAACCTATTTATAGCTGAAAATTGTGTCTCACGCGGCCCGCGTGAACCTTAGCTCAAACCTTACGCGGCCCGCGTAGCCACCTAGTCTACGTGTAGGTTTGCTGGGTCACGCGTAGGGTTGCCAGGTGGATGCCATGTGGATCTAGAACGCTTATCCGGTCAAATACATGTTGACGCGGCCCGCGTAAGGTTATGCTTAACCCTTACGCGGCCCGCCTGAAGACCCTATTTCTTGTTTTCTTGGTTTTTAATATGGATTAGGGTTTCAGGGGTCCGGGTTTCTATTTATGAGTCGTTTTGGGACATTTTTGAAAGTCCTTACAAGTTTCAAGACGGGCGTGGGGCGGGTCTAGCAAGCTGACATGGCGGGCTCTCAATGGCCAATTCAAACTAGCAGTTGGCCTAGCCGTTGGGGGCATTTAAAAAAAAAATTCATTTATAAATACCTTACCATATTTAACATTTTTCTCACACAATATCAAACACATAAAACACAATCTTGCCATGAGTTCTTCAAGTTCAAGTGTATCGTCATCATCATCTGACGATGGTGCGGAAATATTTCTACAAACGATCGCGGCGGTGGTGAAAGCTATCGTGGAAGACGAAGACAATGAGGAAGAGACTCCGCAACCTAAACGGAGGAGAAGGTACATCGCTCGTGAACGGCACATCGCTAACAATTTGTTGGTAAGCGATTACTTCTTAGCGGAACCTAAGTATGATGAAAAAATGTTTAGGCGTCGTTTTCGTATGAGTAGAAACTTATTTTTAAGGATATCTAGAGATCTTGAGGAGAAGTATGTTTATTTCCAACAAAAACCGGATGTAACCAGGCAATTAGGATTTAGTACGTGGCAAAAGGTCACGGCCGCACTGTAACAACCCTCATTAAAAGTCCTATTTATTTTATTAATTTATCCAATAGGAAACCCTAATTGAGACACCCAAATGATTCTGCACAAACCCTACAAATTTCAGAACAATCAGAATCAGGATCAGGATCAGGACCCCTAAAACTCAGGGGGGGTATTCCCTACTCGACAATTATCTTTATAAATTGCTGTCAAAATTGAATTTAAACGTTTCGTCGACTCAGCAGGCCTACACACACACGTGGCAAAGCTATAGTGAAAAGGTGTCCCTTACGGACCGTAAGGGAGAAGTCTTACGGTCCGTAAGCATGTCAATTTTTGTATATAAATAGCAGGCATTGGCACTTGATTCCTGGCGTTCGTTCGACGATCAAATTCAAATTGTACGCAGAGATATTGTCGAAATAGTCTCAAAATCACTAATTAGTATAGCGGGGTGCTGCTACAATACAGGGTATTAACTCAATCGCTGCTACGATTCAATGTCCGATTGATTGAAACTATCCGACCGGATGTTTAAGCGCTATCCTTTGTCATTAGTCGTGATTCCGACAGGATGTTTGAGTACCACCCGAATTTGGGGAATACTCTGTCATTCGTTGTGAATCCGATGGATGTTTAAGTGATTGCACTTTGTCATTCGTTGTGAGGGTTTTAATCTCGTGAGTTATCGTAATTGCTGTATTAAGTTATTTACCTAGTTCGTGTGCACTAGATTACAAAGCTAAATCAATAGGCTAAGCTCTGCCTGTATAAATCTGCAATATATCAAGGCTTATCTGTAGACTAAACTTTGGCCGTATGAATCTGCATACTTATAATGTGAGTCATTCTCTTTTTATCAACTATTTTACAATACCTCAAATTATTTTCAAAAGTTATAATTACAGGGACTAAGTCGTGGATATCTTGAATCACTGGCTAGTGGGGTATTGTGCACATTACTAATTTTCTCCCAGTTAGGTTCATTGACCTACTCGGGATAATCACTGTTAGGTTCATTGACCTACAGGGATAATCATCACTATTTAGGTTCATTGACCTAATAGTGGTATGACCATCGTCACCATTGTGACATGTCACCATTGTGACAGGACGCCAGATAAAAATAAGATAGAAGCCATTGTAATCGCTCTTATGCTGTAATTAATAACTATGCATCATTTTATGTAAACAGAATGATTCACTCAGTATTTCCTGCTGACAAAACCTTTTTCAAACATGTTTCAGGTAATTACAGTAGATTGGAGTAAGAGTTGGATACGGCACTGAAAGACTTCAAGAAGTGGCTTATTTTATCAATTAAATCAAATTAAGAAATATTGTTTTATGTAATTGGGTTTATCCCTTAATAAAGCTACCAATGTAAAACATGGGTTTATCCCATCTATTTAATAAAATCCGGTGTTTTCTAAACTCTGATATTTTTCCTAACTCACGATCCTGATAAAATTTCCGCTGCAACGTTTTCAAAATAATCACCGGTACCACTGGGCTGTTCGCGACTCCCGATTCCGTCCAGGGTGGGTCGGGGGGCGTGACAGAAGGTGGTATCAGAGCCACTGATTTAAGCCTATAGGTGTTGTGATAATAATACCTAAGTTTATATAAAAGAGTTAGGAGATTGCTGTTAACTGGTAGCACACATGATAGCATTTAGACTTGAACTTAAGAAAAGATGCCTTAGTATCAGCTTCGAGATAAGCTAAGTACTTGTGTAAATAAAGTATGATGGGTTTTGATATACCATAAGAATGGTAATTAGAATATTGCAAGATATGATAAATAAGCAATAATTAATAGTAATTATTGCTTATTGATATTATTTGGACTAGAATAAAATGTGTTATGGGAATACAAGTTTCCTTAATACTGGATAAAAGCCCTAATAAAAGAGGCACTTTTAAAAAATCTTGAAAAGATACTATTTATGGGAAATATAAAATTTTCTCCGGCAAGATTGGGTATGGTGTAGCAGACTCTCCAGTTTGTTCGGATATACTAAGGTTACCTCTCCGGCGCGAACCGGATAAGACAGGGTATGTAATATGTCAAACGAGTGACAAGATTTCCCTAAATAGTATCATGACCAGATATCTGACTGGTTTTTGGAAATATGAATCTGTTAAATACATTGACCTTATAGAGGGTATGTATATTACAGCATGTGAATTATATGATTATATAGATATGTATATCTATAAGAAATTCCAAAAGTCAATTAGGAATAAAGCACAAGCATATGTGTCTAGATTTCTTTATTAGGAATCTCTTTTCCGATATCAAATATTATTTCGTTTAATCATCTGTCTCGTAGCTCGTGTGATAAAATAAACAATGGAAACCTTTCAGTTAAAACGCCATCAAAAGAATTTCTAACGCGTTACCATAAACTATTAACGCAAGTAAGAAGCATGTAAAGTTGTAATAATGTACAAGAAAACACATGAAAATTTAATTATAAGTCCACAGAAGTTGAAGTATATCACACACAACTTTCGAGGCAAGACCTTTGGAAAATATAAATTGGGCACGATGACACCAATGTTAATTCCTTCCGTAGAAGAACTACTAATAAAAAAGAAGCATTTTTGCCACGTAATCCTACAAACAACATGAATCTCGCTAAGGTACGCTAGAACAAGATTTCACAAACATCCGTGCACAGTCTAATCGGAGTCATAATTATTATCACTGCAAAAGGAGTCACATACCTTTGCAAATTCCTTATTTCATTTTATTCACATTCCCTGGTAATGTCATTTAACAACGATTATCACACGAAATTCCAGATAAAAGTTCTTATATTTCTTTCATTGAAATTCTGACTTTTTGCATATAATAAATTAACTTTCGTGTTTCTACTTCCCTAATAGTCATCATACCTTGAGGATTTCTTTCATAATAGCAAATATTGATCTATTTCATTTCTTGGTAAATCCACACGTTACACATGCACTGTTTGTTGTGCATGTGATTCGCTTGCTTTATGAAGACCACTGGAGGGCTTCATTTCGATTTGTTATTTTATCAGAACTCAAATATCATTTCGCTATACTTGATTTTTGGCACTATAAACCGCATTATTGCAAAACAATAACTCTTTAATATCAAGTCAATTTACCTAATTTACAATATAGTATTAATATTCTTGTTAAAACCAATGAGGTGAAAAATTTATATTCTATAATAAAATTATGTTTGAGGTATACTCTCATTTAAGTTAATGTTTAGTTATTTATTATTGGTAATTAATATTAATTTTATTATTAATAATATATTAATAGTAGTAGTGTTAGTATTATTTTTAAAGTACTAGGGTTATTGTCAGGGGCAGGTATTGAATAGTCTAGCCTTAGTTAGGCATGGACTGACCACCTATGCTTAAACAAGGCAGCACTAACCAATATCCACCCATGATAATGACTAATTAATATATATAAATTAAGTCATCATATTTATTTAGCAAATTTTAATGATATATAAAAATATTTTACTTTGTACTGTAAAGAGAAGACATATTTTCATAAAACAATACAAGAATTAGAGAGACGAATAAAAAAATTATATAAATAAATTGTCTATCACATATTTTGTAAAGAAAATGACCATATAAGAATAATATGGTAGTAATCAATTACGTTGGGTTAGAGGAACATTATGATATATAAGAATAGTCTTCATTTTCACTTATTTACAACATTTGTAAATAAATTCACAACGTTATATGGTTTCAAAATGAAAATAAGTAATCACATAGAATCGACTCATTAAGTGTTATATATTTACAAAATATTTTACAAATACTTGTGTACAATAAATATTTTTACATCTTTGTTTACAACTTTCATTTAACGTTATAAATAATAGTGATTTCTTTTACAAAATAATAATACTAAAATATTTTGTAATGAAATAACTTCATTGCAGTGTTTTGTAATATATATTACATAATAAATATAAGTTATTTTACATAGTATAGTAAAATACTAAAATAATATTTATTTAAAAGTGGTGACCATTTACATATAGTAAAAATACGTAACAAATAATATATATTACATTTTGCTTTACAAAATATAATATAATAGTTGGTCATGCCAAAACAACATGTTCTTATTTTATTTCGATCTCTAGGACATAGTATGAAAAATATGGTCACTAATAGTGTACTATCACATTGTTTCACAATTAAAACAACTTGGAACTTTAAATAATGATACACTAACTCTATTGTCTTTTGGTGTATCTTTGCAATTCATTCATCTCAACACTTTGATTTTCTCATATCATAAATATTTGACAAATCATTTTTCATGCTTTTATTTCATTTTGAACCTATCGATTCTAAGTCTTCCTCAGTTGCCAATCAAAGTAAGCTTTCTTTTGACAAAGAATTTTATTGATTCTAAAAATCCTTTACATTCATTTTAAATATCTATTGATCATATATCTTTTGGCTTGAACCGAGTCACTTTGGAAAATTATATCATTTCATCTCATTCGTTTATCATCAATTTCTTGAACTAATTCAGTTGAACCATTGAGTCCTACTTATTGTACAACTCGTATTCACAAAATTTGATATTTTAATTCTGTGTCATCTACCTTAATATTGTTTTTATCGACTAAAATGACATAAGTCTAAAAGAAAATCATAACCCAAATCTCGAGGACGAGATTTTATTAAGGTGGGGAGAATGTAACAACCCTCATTAAAAGTCCTATTTATTTTATTAATTTATCCAATAGGAAACCCTAATTGAGACACCCAAATGATTCTGCACAAACCCTACAAATTTCAGAACAATCAGAATCAGGATCAGGACCCCTAAAACTCAGGGGGGGTATTCCCTACTCGACAATTATCTTTATAAATTGCTGTCAAAATTGAATTTAAACGTTTCGTCGACTCAGCAGGCCTACACACACACGTGGCAAAGCTATAGTGAAAAGGTGTCCCTTACGGACCGTAAGGGAGAAGTCTTACGGTCCGTAAGCATGTCAATTTTCGTATATAAATAGCAGGCATTGGCACTTGATTCCTGGCGTTCGTTCGACGATCAAATTCAAATTGTACGCAGAGATATTGTCGAAATAGTCTCAAAATCACTAATTAGTATAGCGGGGTGCTGCTACAATACAGGGTATTAACTCGATCGCTGCTACGATTCAATGTCCGATTGATTGAAACTATCCGACCGGATGTTTAAGCGCTATCCTTTGTCATTAGTCGTGATTCCGACAGGATGTTTGAGTACCACCCGAATTTGGGGAATACTCTGTCATTCGTTGTGAATCCGATGGATGTTTAAGTGATTGCACTTTGTCATTCGTTGTGAGGGTTTTAATCTCGTGAGTTATCGTAATTGCTGTATTAAGTTATTTACCTAGTTCGTGTGCACTAGATTACAAAGCTAAATCAATAGGCTAAGCTCTGCCTGTATAAATCTGCAATATATCAAGGCTTATCTGTAGACTAAACTTTGGCCGTATGAATCTGCATACTTATAATGTGAGTCATTCTCTTTTTATCAACTATTTTACAATACCTCAAATTATTTTCAAAAGTTATAATTACAGGGACTAAGTCGTGGATATCTTGAATCACTGGCTAGTGGGGTATTGTGCACATTACTAATTTTCTCCCAGTTAGGTTCATTGACCTAATAGTGGTATGACCATCGTCACCATTGTGACATGTCACCATTGTGACAGGACGCCAGATAAAAATAAGATAGAAGCCATTGTAATCGCTCTTATGCTGTAATTAATAACTATGCATCATTTTATGTAAACAGAATGATTCACTCAATATTTCCCGCTGACAAAGCCTTTTTCAAACATGTTTCAGGTAATTACAGTAGATTGGAGTAAGAGTTGGATACGACACTGAAAGACTTCAAGAAGTGGCTTATTTTATCAATTAAATCAAATTAAGAAATATTGTTTTATGTAATTGGGTTTATCCCTTAATAAAGCTACCAATGTAAAACATGGGTTTATCCCATCTATTTAATAAAATCCGGTGTTTTCTAAACTCTGATATTTTTCCTAACTCACGATCCTGATAAAATTTCCGCTGCAACGTTTTCAAAATAATCACTGGTACCACTGGGCTGTTCGCGACTCCCGATTCCGTCCAGGGTGGGTCGGGGGGCGTGACACGCACTTAGGCAGTTAGCGTACGACAATAGTTCGGACATTATGGATGACTATTTAAAAATGTCTGCACATGTAGCTAGAGAAAGTCTTCACAACTTTTGTTCGTGTTTTCTAGAACTTTATAGGAAAATATATTTGAGAAAGCCCTCGTTTAGTGACATGTAACAAATATTGGAACATCACGCAGATTATCATGGGCTACCCGGGATGCTAGGTAGTTTAGATTGTATGAAATGGCCTTAGGAACTTTATCCTACCGCATGGCAAGGCGCTCACACGAGTGGATTTCACGGGATGCCAGCCATCATGCTTGAAGCGGTTGCGTCCCAAGATCTTTGGATATGGCATGCGTTCTTCGGTATGCCAGGTTCACATAATGATATTACCATCATAAACCACTCGTCCCTTTTAAATGATCGGGTAAATGGTATAGGACCCAAAGGAACTTTATTTGTAAACGGGGTTGAGTACGTGTATGGGTACTACCTAGTTGATGGGATTTACCCAGAGTGGGGGGTTTTCGTAAAATCGTTCGCAAAACACGGTACCATAGATCCAAAGAGATTAAAGTTTAACAGGGTCCAAATGGCTGCACGTAAAGACGTCGAGCGAGTATTCGGTGTTTTGAAGAAAAGGTGGCGAATATTGGCAATGCCTTGTCGACTATGGGACAAGGATCAGATTGAAAACTTGATGTACGCATGTATCATTCTTCACAACATGATTTTGGAGGATGAAGGTAGAGCGGTCGTTACCTACTATGATGACGATGACCCCAAACCAGGTTACGTAACAGACGAAGCTAAAGCGGCAAATGAATTTTTGATCAAGTCAAGGGATATACATCACAACCTTCGATCTGATTTGGTGGATCATGTTTCAACGATTCCTGGGTTCGAAACCGACGAAGACAACGAAGATGACGAAGAATGATAGTTTTTTATTTTGATAATTATTTTGTATGTTTATGTAGTTTTTAATGGTTGTTTTTTATTTTGATAATTATTTTGTATGTTTATAAATATATATATATATATATATATATATTAAAAAAAACCCTGATGTGGCTTGGCCACGCCAACCAAGCCACGCCAGCCAAGCCACGCCCACCATACCCCATATAAAATGGGTTTGTGAATTGAGTTTTCAAATTACACGTGTTAACTAGGGGTGTTCAAAAAAATCCGAATCCGAATCCGAAATATCCGAAAACCCGTATCCGAAATATCCGAATTTTTGGATATCCGAAAATCGGATAATCCGAAAATTCGGATTCGGATTCGGATAGTGATTTTGAGAATTTTCGGATAATCGGATTATCCGAAAATTTAATTTTTATTTTTTTCGGATATCCGAATATCCGAAAATATCCGAAGTATCCGAAAAATATCCGAAGTATCCGAAAAATATCCGAAATATCCGAAAAAATATCCGAAATATCCGAAATTTATATTCGGATATCCGAAACTATCCGAAAAATCTGGTTCCAAATATTAAAAAATAATAAAAAAATAAAAATTAAATAAAAAATTGGATATTCAGATATCCGAACCCGAATCCGAAATTTCGGATATCCGAAAATCGGATATCCGAAATTTCGGATTCGGGTTCGGATGTCAATATTTCACTATCCGAAATTTCGGATATCCGAAAACCGGATTATCCGATCTTGAACACCCCTAGTGTCAACCCATGCCCCAAACCCCCGCCCCACCATACCCCACGGTCTAATACATTTTTTACATCACTTTGATGACAATTGATTTGTCCCCTGCCAATGGCTTCCGAACCAACTTTATTGTTCCCTAGCCCCTACGTGGGTCACAAAATCAAGTTCATAGAGTCGGGCTAAATATTTTTTTCTTTTGAAGATCAACCCTAAGGTTTAATCTACATTGGAAGAGATTTGAACCTATATCACTTTTGTGAGGAGAGATTTGATTCTATATCACAACCTTGGCGTAATGCATGGGCGAAGCTTTGAAGGGACGGGAGGGAGCGGCCGACCCTTCGAACTTTTCACTCAGTAATGGAGAGCATATAGTTTTCGTTTAGAAATTTTTGGGTATATACGTTTTCGACCCCCGGGTTTTATAGAAATTTTTAGGCCCGGTGACTTCTCCCCCCCCCCCCCCCCTTCCCGGTCGGAAATCTCAAGCTTCGCCATTGGCGTAATGAGGTAGAGAGGTGGAGTGGGTAACATCACGACACCCGCTTGTTTCTAGGGTTCTCATGGCCACATTCCCGAGCTCCCCTAGCCATTTTTTTACTGTTAAGATTTTTAGAGTAAACTGCTAAAATCGTCCCTGGGGTTTGACTCAAATTGCTAGATCAGTCCAAAATCAACTTTTGTTGCTAAAACAGTCACTGAGCCCAAGTTCTGTTGCTAGATCAGTCCAATTATTTAACTCTGTTCAAATTCTGGGTTTGAGAGGAGGGCAAATTAGTCATTTTCCCTTTGCTCTCTCTCTGCATATATAATTCAGTCCATACAGAACTCTCTCACTCTCTCATCTTTCACTCTGCTCTATCTCTCTCTCTCTCTACACCACACCACACCACCACACCACCACCACCGTACCTACCACCCCCACCACCGTACCTACCACCACCGTACCTACCACCACCACTAGCAAAGACTTAACTTACTGATGAAAAATGACATATTTTCTGAAGTTGGGGCATCTTAGAAGGGTAGCAAGGGTTCAATTCCAGCTATAACACTTGATGGGAACACTGCTGATGATGTTCTTTTGGGTGCATTTGGTACTTTTGGTGATGATGATGCACTGTTTAAGCTTGTGGTTCTTTGAATTCAACATTGTAAGAAGCTTAAAATGATCAAGTTAAACAAATTTGGATTCAACTATTCAAGAACCCTAAAAAGATGAACTTAAACAAGCCCAGAATTCAAGAAACATAATATTCCACATGCAATTGTGAATTCTTGAAATTGAGGGTAAAAATCAAGAAAAGGTGTATGAAATCACAAGATCTAGAAACAAAAGGCATAAGATCCACACCATCAATCTACCCAACAGAATTAAATACATAAAAATCAGATCTTGAACAAACCCAACCTTCAAACAATTCAAACAATTAAATACATAAAAACAAGATCCACACCATCAAACAATTCAGCCTTCAAACAATTCAAACAATTACTCAAAAACCTGATGTCTTCTCTCCTCCGGCAGCCTCCGCCGCCTCCTCCGCCGCCGCCGTTGGCGACGATGATGATACGATGTTGATAATGATGATACGGTGGTGGTGGTGATGATGATACGGTGGTTTGAAGTCGGATAATGATGCTGATTTGAAGTCGGATTTCAAGAAAGAGAAGAGAGACAGGTGGCGGTGGTGAGATTGAGAGAAGAGAGAGAGAGAGACGATGGTGCTGACGGCGGTGATGTTGATGATGATGATGATCTTGATGGTGGCGGCAGATGGATGGTGCTGATGATGATACGGTGGTGGTGGGGGTGATGATACGGTGGTGGTGGTGGTGATGATACGGTGGTGGTGGTAGGTACGGTGGTGGTGGTGGTGATGATGATACGGTGGTGGTGGGGGTGATGATACGGTGGTGGTATACAATGGTGGGGGTGGTGGTGGTGGTAGCAGAGAGAGAGAGAGAGAAAGAGAGCAGAGTGAGAGATGAGAGAGAGAGTTTTGTATATGTGGTTTGAGTGGGTGTGAGGGCTTAAATAAATTGGAAAAATAATTAAAAGGGATAATGACAACTTTGCCCTCCTGTCAAACCTAGAATTTAAACAGAGTTAAATAATTAGACTGATCTAGCAACAGAACTTGGGCTCAGTGACTGTTTTAGCAACAAAAGTTGATTTTTGACTGATCTAGCAATTTGAGTCAAACCTCAGAGACGATTTTAGCAGTTTACTCAGATTTTTAACCATTCCAATTGTATCGTTGAGGGGTAAAAGAAATTAGTTTAGTTATTTTTCTTTTTCACTATATAGATAACCCCTTATGCATTTCACACCAACTTAAAGATGGCCGGAAAATAACCCAAATAACCAATGTAATATTTTCTTGATTCTAAAACCAAAACAACGTTCCTGTTGTAGAGCCAGGCAACACTTCATATGATGGCCAAGTCTGCCAAGTCGCACGATATCATAATGAAGCCGATCTAGACAGGTTTTACGAGTGACACCAATATTTTTTTGACGATAGTTAAAAAATATCACGAGAATCATGAAAATTAATATTTTAAAAGCCCACTCTCATTAAATGAGCTCAATTTCCACTAAATACCCAATTAAAAGTTAAATAAGCCCATGTCTATGTTATGGATTATTAGTCTGGGCCATAAAACTTTTACAAAAAGTACTTGAGGCACGTCAATTCAAGCTCCATGAAGGCTGATTGACTAATTGTGGGAATTTGATTGAGGGATTGATTGATAATCGAAGACTCGAAGAGGTTAGTTTTATACTTTTTTTATTGTTTATTTGATGGTTGTTTCATAGTTTGATACATTTATTTTTACAGTTTTATTATTTGTTTGTTTAATTGTTAGGTGAAACTTGATTTTATATTATTATTGTGTCGTACTTTTATTATGTGACTAACCTAACCAGACCTGTATTTCCATGCAAAACCGTAAATTTTTATGTTCGGTTCTATGAAATTGAAACAGTGGCTCCATTGGAAATAAAACCTATAGATCCACCAAAGGGATGGCGGATGAGTATAACATATATTAAAGAATAGAGGTGAGGGATGAATGATGATGTAATGCTGATGTAACAATCTAAGAAAAATATAACGGATAGCCTAACAATATTCCCTTCGACAGCTAAAAACTGCTTATAGGAATGTGACGCATGTATCACGACATACATATCTCATTTAAAATTACTTAATTATCCACATTTTAAAAAATGACGTGAACCCTATTGTTTACTTCAATGGTTTTATACAATGACCCGCCTCTTAGGATTTGTATCCTTTGATATGCATGTTACACCTAAAAACCTGCCAAATGTGTACATAAATATATAGTGCTTTTAACACGTAACAAGTTTGCTATTAAATTATTCATTTTCTTCTGACATTCGATCCATTTGTATGTAAGTTAAGAGTTCTAATTGTTATTATCATATTTTTCGACGAAGTTGGGTTACCAATTAATTTAAATATTTAGTTTTCTTAGTTCTACAAGAAAGTAAAACCGCACGTTATAGCGTAACATGATTGCATAAGTATGCAATCAACTTCTTTGTAATTTCTTTAAAATGTTAACATTAACCTTCCGATTTATTTATAGACCACTGCCAATACAACCCGTCCAACACAGCCTGTAATGGACGCATTTGGCTTTAGATGGATTTGGCACTTTCCATCTTTTGTAATGGAGGAGGTGCGCATGCGGAAATGCGCACATCCAGACGTGCGTATTTTTTGCTAGGTGGTGGGGCTCTGGTTGGTTATAAGGTTTCGTTTTTATTTTATTCCAAATGGAATAATAAGTTGTACATCATATGCCTTAACAACTTGTACATCATGTTTACATAAGTCATTTTAAAATTTTTAATATATATAATTTATTTAGTAACAATGTATTTTCTATTATGATAAGTTAATTAAATTAAGTGGCGTAGAAGCCATTGATTCACAATGTGCGAGTACTAATGCTACTTTTAAAAGTAGTTTAATTTTTAAAATTTATATATGTAACGGGTAGAATAAATTTTTTTTTTTTATATATTCGAATAGTTGGTTGTAGTCTTTGAGTGAATGAGATCTCCCTATATGAATTATATATGGCCATATGGGTTGTAGAAGCAAAACTTTAATAAGTTTTAGAGTTAAATGAGTTAATCATAACAAGAATTTGATTATTAGAAATAAATGTTAAAGTGGTGATGATGTAGAAATGTAAGTATTGATAAAAATATTTGTAGGGTTGGAGAGAAAAGTAGTGTTTTTGAAAAATTTGTGGAAATCTAATATGCTAGCGCGTTTATAACTAGTTAACTACATTTAGCTTCTTGTATCGATACGTAATTAACTGTAAACTTACTAAACTTTTGCTTCTACAACCCATATATAATTCATATTTCGTTTGGGAGAATTCATTCACTCAAAGACTACAAAAATAAACACCTAATTAAGGTAACGTTCGTTTCGTGAAATGTAATATCTGATTTGGAACTTAGATGTTTTTGTTTCACAGAATTGAATGAAATCTTGATGGAATTGTAATTTAGATTATCTTCCTTATGTTGTTCAATTCAAACTTAATTTTTTTTATTGAAACCAACAAAATAAGAAATGAAATCAATATTCCAATTACATTATAATTGTATTTCATTTTTCGTGAAATGAACACCTAAGTTTTTAGTTTGAAAGTTTTATCTTTTTTATTTCTAAGTTTTACTTGGCTAATAAGTTTCACAGTCCTTAATTTTTGAACGTTTACTACACAAGCTCCAAAGAAAGGTTATAAATTCAAATTTGGATTATCATATTAAAACCGAAAACAAACCAAATTCAGTATTATTTACCGTTTTTGCTTAAAAATCTCAACCCTAGACCTCGACATGTCTTAATTAACATGCATCATAAAAGAGCTAACATGAGGTTCATCTAGTATGAGGTTTCGAGTTTTATCAACAAATAGATATATAATGGGCAAGGCTACATAGGAAACCCTATCTATGTGAAAAACCCTAGAAAACCCAACCTCCCGACATTTTTTTTTTTTGAAAAAATTAACACATGTAATATACATGTTTTTAAGAGTTTTGGGCAAAAAAAATCAAAAAAGCGCCGAAGGGATCTTTTTAAAAAAAAAAAAAAAAATTTCAGCAACTTTCAGCATTTTTGACTAACACATGTTAGGCACAGAATTTTGTTTATTTTTTTTAAAAATATCCCTTCGGCGCTTTTTTGTTTTTTTTGGCCCAAAACACTCTAAAACATGTATATAACATGTGTAATTTTTTTCAAAAAAAAAAAATGTCGGGAGGTTGGGTAAAAATGGCTTCCCATTTGGGTTTCCAGAGTTTTCTAAGAATTTTAGGGTTTTTTATCTAGTATTACCCTATAATAGTATATACTATTTATGTCATTCTATCTTTTTGATCAGATTATAAAAGAACAGAGCATTAAAACTATTTTAATGTTAGGTTCCTTTTAAAGTATGAAATATTTAGTTTGTATTAATAAAAAAGTTAAATTTTTTTAGAGAGAAGAAATATATAGGGAAGCTCAAATTTAAGTATAAATATAAAGTGAATTTTTCCTAACAAGACCATAGAAAATGTTGTTAACTACGATATCGAAATACAACTCTGTTTTCAATAAACTTTTATCAAAACATCCAGCTAAAAGGTGAACATAATTGTGTTTTAAGATTTTCTAAAAAAAGTTAACGAACAAAAATTATTAGATAATAATAAAAGTAAATGATAAATAAGATACGATCAAAATAAAAGAACTAAGTGACAAAAGTTAATTGATATGGTTACATTCACGCTTTTCAAATTGATAACGTTTTTTAATACTTTATATGATTATGAGGAAGTTCGTTTGGTGTGTTGATCATAATTGTAGCTTTGTATATCAGTTACCTTCTCAAATATGATATAATATGTATGTATGGTCTCTTTTTTATCATAAAATTTCAGTATAGATGTATGTTTCTCAAGTTTGGACTTTGGATTTCCAAAAAGATGTGATTAGAGAGTGATTAAAAATAATTTTATTACAATGTAGAATAACATAATTGTATTAGTTCCAAGTTTTTACATTAAAAGCAAAATAGACTAAAAAACTATATTATAACGTAAACCACTCTAAACTTGTGAACTCTATAACACACATGTAGAAACCAGAACAAATAACAAGACCTCACGAAAGTGAAAAACCAAAAGGTGCAACCCGCTAGTTACTTTTACACGAGGTTGTAAGGCTATGAGGTGTGGATGGAGCCCCATGGGGCTTTATCAAGTCCACCTAGAATCCAACTCATCTATGGAGCCCCCCTTTAATTTAGAGGGTGTGGATGGAGCCCCTATTTGGGATTAATCAGATTGAGATTTTATATGTAATTTTAAATTCTATATGTATATTTACATGTTTTTATGTGTATTTTTTTAAGTAGCCGTGTTTTAACACCTTCTTTGACCCATATTTTGAAGTAGATAAGATTATTTGCGGAATTTACAGGTTTGTACACCGAAATTTAGAGTTGTCCGGAATATGGCCGGAATCACTAAACTGCCACCGATATTTGGCCAGTTAGGACCTATTTGACCACTTTTGACCGCCTAGTGATTAATTGGCTGATTAGATGAAAAATAATCGGTAAACCGAGGACTAATCGGCGACTAATCAGAGGCTGGGTGGAATTTTTACAACCATACTTTTACATTTGTTATTGCGTAGAACTAGGAGTACAATGAATGTCGGGGTTATGGAACTCTAAAGAAAGGATCAATGTTGCTTATCATAAGAAGATGTCATTCAGTACCTCATCATCGACTAAATAATCTATTAGGTGTTGGGAACCATGCCTCAAACAGCATTTACAAAATGTTTATGGAGCAAGGAAGACAATGAACGAATCTGGTTAGAATTAAATAAGCAACCCCTACCCTACCCATCTTTGGCTTTTGTTTCCCATAGCCACACTTAGGAGCTACACATTCTCCTATATATTCTCCTATGTATTAAAAACAGAACTAAATGAACAGTAATAAAAATAGAATTCAATTTAATGAATAGTAACATCGGTAAGGAATGAGTAAACGGTATCGGGTACCGGTACTGGTATCAAATTTATTAAACCGGGTGTATTTTCAGTACCGGTTCGGCAACGGTATTCATCGGTTTTTACCCTCAAATACCGGTGTCGTACCAGTATCGAGCCTTACCGTACCAGGTATATTCGGTACCGGTACCCACTTTTGGGGATTTCGGTAACGGTATTTTCGGTACCAGTTGGTATCGAGCTCATCAAATGCTGTAGCAACGTAGCAATGCAAGTAATTGCACCGTTTATATTACTTTTCATACACACAGTAAGTAAGCTGTATTTCGTTTGAATGAGGTTTTATATACACAACAACTTATTTTGCTTTATTTTGTCTTTTTCTATAATTAATGAATTGTAGCATGTAAAATTAACTTGGATATTTAGATTATTGATGAGCAAATCGTATCAAATCCTGTAATCAAACTGGTATCGTATCGCTACCAAATTTAATATACCGAATCATTTTGGTACCAATTTGATACCCCACCTTTTGGCGTTTTCAGAATCGTTACTTTCGGTTCGACACCGGTGTAGCATCATACCTGTATTTATTGATTTTTACCTTCAAATACCATACCGTATTGTACCGAGCATTTTCGGTGCCGGTACCTAATTTCGATGATTTTTCGGATCGGTACTTTCGGTGCCGTTACCGGTACCAAGCTCAACCATATTTTAACGTGTTAGCACCTTAATAACTGAACTGAAAACAACTGAATTTCCAACGAGTAGGACGTGTGAGTCCTATTATTATATATTAGGTTATTTAAAATCGTTTTTTTAGGACGGAGGGCCTATCCTTTTCACGATATTTTTATTTATGTTTTGATATTCGGTATATACTTGTCGTTACTAACACGCGTTTTGCAGTCATTGGTTCCCCGCCGCAACACGCGGACGGAAAATCAACTAGTTTATCTAAAATATATATACGTGACCTTAATTGTTGATGCTTGGTCCATGTCGTTAATCTTTGTGAATGTATTAACGTTTGAAATCAACCGTGAGACATTAAGATTAAAAACAAATATTATATTTATATCTTTCCTAACTTATCAAATAATTATATTTTTTTATCAAATTGTATATAATAGGAAATCATTTTCGAGTTTAATTTAAATTTAAATCCAGTAACTAAAAATAAGTTTAAACCAAATTTGATTTAACTAAATAAGTTTAAACCAATTTTGATTTAATAAGCATAATCATCTCATTAACATTAAAATCAAAATTAGTAATGGAACACTTCTTTCATTTAAGATTTTATGTAAACGTTTCTTTTATCAATTATATAATTTATTGTGAGAACATGCGTGTAATACACATAGGAATGGCAATGGGCCGGGCTTAGGCCGGGTATTGGTAATTCCAAGCCCGTACCTGGTTGTAATTATTTGTCTCATACCTGGCCCGTTACCCATCGAGTATTTTTCGGGTATCAGGCATACCCGTTAATTTCATAAAAATACCACTTGGGACAAATGTGCACTTTTTTGCTTTGATGTTTATATAATTTACTATTTTAATGACTATAACAAATGAAAATATGATTAATAACTTACATGTCATATTCAGATCACATATACCAAACTAAATCAAAACGATTACTTAATTAAGTAATTGTATAAGGACCACCTAGTTGCATAAACATCCACATAATAAAAGGGTGATAACTTCCATATCCAATATACATGGTCAAAAATAAGTTATTTGTACAATAAGTGTATGCCAAATACATATCCTCATACGACTATATAGAAGGTAATAAGTACATGTACTAAGTTTATATATATGGAAATCCGTAATATGATACTTTCGGGTATTATTCGGGTATATGGGACGGGTATTGGGTGGGTATCACTAAATCCCATACCCGTACCCGATTTTTTTTCTTTTTTTAAGCCCGTACCCGGCCCATACCCTATGAAGTTAAGGACTGATATTTGAGATATCGTTTATCGCGGTGAGATATCGGTAATTTATAATATCATGCATATATATATATATATACATATATATATATATACTAGAAGTCTAGAACCTATATAATATTAATAGCAAAATAAAGAAGTGTTCATCAAGAGATGGTAGAAGTCTAGAACCTATATAATATTAGTAGCAAAAGTTTAGAACTTATATGTTGAAAGTTTTGGGTGTGTGAATAAAAGTCTCAAAAGGTGGTAAATACTTTATTCCACATTGGTGTGGGAACAAAGTGAGTGGTTGTTTATAAGGTAAAGTCTTTACTACTTCATTGTAGCTTTACAACATGTTTTACCATGAATCCTAACCGCGCATAGGGGGGTGCAAAAAAATGAGTTTCTGAAAAAGAGAACTAAATGAAAAGTAATAAAAATAGAATTCAATTTAATGAATAGTAACATCGGTAAGGAATGAGTAAACGGTATCGGGTACCGGTACCGGTACCGGTATCAAATTTACCAAACCGGGTGTATTTTTCGTACCGGTTCGGCAACGGTATTCATCGGGTTTTACCCTCAAATACCGGTGTCGTACCAGTATCGAGCTGTTTTGTACCAGATATATTCGGTTTCGGTACCCACTTTTGGGGATTTCGGTAACGGTATTTTCGGTACCGGTTGGTACCGAGCTCATCAAATCCTGTAGCAACGTAGCAATGCAAGTAATTGCACCGTTTAGATTACTTTTCATACACACAGTAAGTAAGCTGTATTTCATTTGAATGAGGTTTTATATACACAACAACTTATTTTGCTTTATTTTGTCTTTTTCTGTAATGAATGAATTGTAGCATGTAAAATTAACTTGGATATTTAGATTATTGATGAGCAAATCGTATCAAATCCTGTAATCAAACTGGTATCGTATCGCTACCAAATTTAATATACCGAATCATTTTGGTACCAATTTGATACCCCACCTTTTGGCGTTTTCAGAATCGTTACTTTCGGTTCGACACCGGTGTAGCATCATACCTGTATTTATTGATTTTTACCTTCAAATACCATACCGTATTGTACCGAGCATTTTCGGTGCCGGTACCTAATTTCGATGATTTTTCGGATCGGTACTTTCGGTGCCGTTACCGGTACCAAGCTCAACCATATTTTAACGTGTTAGCACCTTAATAACTGAACTGAAAACAACTGAATTTCCAACGAGTAGGACGTGTGAGTCCTATTATTATATATTAGGTTATTTAAAATCGTTTTTTTAGGACGGAGGGCCTATCCTTTTCACGATATTTTTATTTATGTTTTGATATTCGGTATATACTTGTCGTTACTAACACGCGTTTTGCAGTCATTGGTTCCCCGCCGCAACACGCGGACGGAAAATCAACTAGTTTATCTAAAATATATATACGTGACCTTAATTGTTGATGCTTGGTCCATGTCGTTAATCTTTGTGAATGTATTAACGTTTGAAATCAACCGTGAGACATTAAGATTAAAAACAAATATTATATTTATATCTTTCCTAACTTATCAAATAATTATATTTTTTTATCAAATTGTATATAATAGGAAATCATTTTCGAGTTTAATTTAAATTTAAATCCAGTAACTAAAAATAAGTTTAAACCAAATTTGATTTAACTAAATAAGTTTAAACCAATTTTGATTTAATAAGCATAATCATCTCATTAACATTAAAATCAAAATTAGTAATGGAACACTTCTTTCATTTAAGATTTTATGTAAACGTTTCTTTTATCAATTATATAATTTATTGTGAGAACATGCGTGTAATACACATAGGAATGGCAATGGGCCGGGCTTAGGCCGGGTATTGGTAATTCCAAGCCCGTACCTGGTTGTAATTCTTTGTCTCATACCTGGCCCGTTACCCATCGAGTATTTTTCGGGTATCAGGCATACCCGTTAATTTCATAAAAATACCACTTGGGACAAATGTGCACTTTTTTGCTTTGATGTTTATATAATTTACTATTTTAATGACTATAACAAATGAAAATATGATTAATAACTTACATGTCATATTCAGATCACATATACCAAACTAAATCAAAACGATTACTTAATTAAGTAATTGTATAAGGACCACCTAGTTGCATAAACATCCACATAATAAAAGGGTGATAACTTCCATATCCAATATACATGGTCAAAAATAAGTTATTTGTACAATAAGTGTATGCCAAATACATATCCTCATACGACTATATAGAAGGTAATAAGTACATGTACTAAGTTTATATATATGGAAATCCGTAATATGATACTTTCGGGTATTATTCGGGTATATGGGACGGGTATTGGGTGGGTATCACTAAATCCCATACCCGTACCCGATTTTTTTTCTTTTTTTAAGCCCGTACCCGGCCCATACCCTATGAAGTTAAGGACTGATATTTGAGATATCGTTTATCGCGGTGAGATATCGGTAATTTATAATATCATGCATATATATATATATATACATATATATATATATACTAGAAGTCTAGAACCTATATAATATTAATAGCAAAATAAAGAAGTGTTCATCAAGAGATGGTAGAAGTCTAGAACCTATATAATATTAGTAGCAAAAGTTTAGAACTTATATGTTGAAAGTTTTGGGTGTGTGAATAAAAGTCTCAAAAGGTGGTAAATACTTTATTCCACATTGGTGTGGGAACAAAGTGAGTGGTTGTTTATAAGGTAAAGTCTTTACTACTTCATTGTAGCTTTACAACATGTTTTACCATGAATCCTAACCGCGCATAGGGGGGTGCAAAAAAATGAGTTTCTGAAAAAGAGAACTAAATGAAAAGTAATAAAAATAGAATTCAATTTAATGAATAGTAACATCGGTAAGGAATGAGTAAACGGTATCGGGTACCGGTACCGGTACCGGTATCAAATTTACCAAACCGGGTGTATTTTCCGTACCGGTTCGGCAACGGTATTCATCGGGTTTTACCCTCAAATACCGGTGTCGTACCAGTATCGAGCTGTTTTGTACCAGATATATTCGGTTTCGGTACCCACTTTTGGGGATTTCGGTAACGGTATTTTCGGTACCGGTTGGTACCGAGCTCATCAAATCCTGTAGCAACGTAGCAATGCAAGTAATTGCACCGTTTAGATTACTTTTCATACACACAGTAAGTAAGCTGTATTTCATTTGAATGAGGTTTTATATACACAACAACTTATTTTGCTTTATTTTGTCTTTTTCTGTAATGAATGAATTGTAGCATGTAAAATTAACTTGGATATTTAGATTATTGATGAGCAAATCGTATCAAATCGTGTAATCAAACTGGTATCGTATCGGTACCAAATTTACTATACCGAATCATTTTCGGTACCAATTTGGTACCCCACCTTTTGGCGTTTTCAGAATCGTTACTTTCGGTTTGACACCGGTGTTGCACCATACATGTATTTATTGATTTTTACCTTCAAATACCATACCGTATTGTACCGAGCATTTTCGGTGCCGGTACCTAATTTCGATGATTTTCCGGATCGGTACTTCCGGTGCCGTTACCGGTACCAAGCTCAACCATATTTTAACGTATTAGCACCTTAACAACTAAACTGAAAACAACTGAATTTCCAACGAGTAGGACGTGTGAGTCCTATTATTATATATTAGGTTATTTAAAATCGTTTTTTTAGACCTATCATTTTCAAGTCATTTTTATTTATGTTTTGATATTCGGTATCTGCTTGCCGTTACTAACACGCGTTTTGCAATCATTGGTTCCCCGCCGCAACGCGCGAACAGAAAATCAACTAGTTTATCTAAAATATATATGCGTGACCTTAATTGTTGATGCTTGGTCCATGTCGTTAATCTTTGTGAATGTATTAACGTTCGAAATCAATCGTGAGACATTAAGATTAAAAATAATAAGACTCTTGAAATGAATAGTGATTATTACGGTGTCCTTATCTAATTGGATGATGGGGGCGGTGTTGTTACACGGCGTCCTCAAAAACCACGTGTCCTCAAAAACCACGTTGATGTCTATGCATCTTCATTAGGGTTTCTCAAGGAGCCATACACAACAGAGAAGGAGAAAGAAAGATGGAGAACGAGAAGCAGGAAAGCATCATCACCGTCGTCATCATAGACCTTTCACCGCCGTCTAGACGCGTCATCATTGTTGTTAAGATTAAAAACAAATATTATATTTATATCTTTCCTAGCTTATCAAATAATTATATATTTTTTTTTATCAAATTGTATATAATAGGAAATCATTTTCGAGTTTAATTTAAATTTAAATCCACTAACTAAAACTAAGTTTAAACCAAATTTGATTTAACGAAATAAGTTTAAACCAATTTTGATTTAATAAGCATAATCATCTCATTAACATTAAAATCAAAATTAGTAATGGAACACTTCTTTCATTTAAGATTTTATGTAAACGTTTTTTTCATCAGTTATATAATTTATTGTGAGAACATGCGTGTAATACACATAGGAATGGCAATGGGCCGGGCTTAAGTCGGGTATTGGTAATTCCAGGTCCGTACCTGGTTATAATTCTTTGTCCCATACCCGGTCCGTTACCCATCGAGTATTTGTCGGGTATCAGGCATACCCGTTAATTTAATAAAAATACCTCTTGGGACAAATGTGCACTTTTTTGCTTTGATGTTTATATAATTTACTATTTTAATGACTATAACAAATGAAAATATGATTAATAACTTACATGTCATATTCAGACCACATATACCAAACTAAGTCAAAACGATTACTTAATTAAGTAATTGTATCAGGACCACCTAATTGCATAAACATCCACATAATAAAAGGGTGATAGCTTCCATATCCAATATAGATGCTCAAAAATAAGTTATTTGTTCACTAAGGTGTTGTTTGTTTTTTCTGCAGGAAAAGGTCTGCAGTCTGCGGACCACATCTGCAGGCATCTGCAGGAGAAGAGGTAGACCAAATGTTTGCAGTCTGCAAGGAGAAGAGGGTTTGTTTTTTTTATATATAAAAACCTCTTCTCACACTCAACACACACACAACATCTCTCTGAAATCTCTCTCTCTCCGCCTCCCTCTACCACCACAACCACCGTTCACATCCACCACCACAACCAACCACCACCACTTCAGCCACCACCCACCCCGTCGCAGCCACCACCACCCCGTCGCAACCACCACCACCTAACACTCACCACCACCATCTCCTCCTTCCTCCCACACCAACCCCGTCGCAACCACCAAGCACCACCGCCACCACGAAGCCAAGCACCACCACTTCAACCGCCGTCAACCACCTCCACCGAAACCCTAATTTCACCATCTTCAAGGGTTTCGATTTGGGGGTTTCTGAAGAGAGAGAGAGAGAGAGATTGAGGAAGGAGAGAACTGTGGTGGTTGTCAGTGCCGGTGGGTTTTGACAGCGTCGAGAGAGATCGAGGGAGGAGAGAACGGCGTGGTTGTCAGTGCCGGTGAGGATTGACGGTGATAAGAGGTGAGAAGTGGTTAGGTCTGTGCCAAGAAGACATGGGTCAAGGTCTGTGCCAAGAAGAGGTCTCGCAGACCTTTTTTAATGAAAGGTCTGCGAGAAAACAAACAAGCTGCTGCACTCAAATGTCTGCGCGACGCAGACATAAGTGGCCAAAAGTGCTTTTGGCCAAAAAACAAACACCACCTAAGTGTATGCCAAATACATATCCACATATGACTATATAGAAGGTAATAAGTACATGTACTAAGTTTATATATATGGAAATCCATAATATGATACTTTCGGGTATTATTCGGGTATATGGGACGGGTATTGGGTGGGTATCACTAAATCCCATACCCGTACCCGCACCCGATTTTTTTCTTTTTTTAAGCCTGTACCCGGCCCATACCCTATGCAGTTAAGGACTGATATTTGAGATATCGTTTATCGCGGTGAGATATCGGTAATTTATAATATCATGCATATATTTATTTATATATATATAGAGAGGAAGGTTAACGTACATTACGGCTTAACGTACATCACGTACGACAAGTAATTACGCACGTTCATTTTAAAATCACGCACGTTATAACTTAAAAATCCAAAATCACGCATGTTGAAACACAATAATCACGCATATTGAAAACATTAATCACGCATGTTATAGAACAAATCACGCACGTTGTTGTACGTGAAGTACGTTAAGCCGTAATGCACGATATACTTTTTCTATATATATATATATAGGGGAATGCTAAAATGAGAACCACCTCGAGTTGTAAGAACCGTGAGAACTACACCGTAGGGGGCACGGTGGACCAATTTTTTTTTTCATAGACGTAGATGCATGTATAAAAACACCATTTGTAAAAAAAAATTCAAAAAAAAAATGTCGTGTGTGTAGTTTTGAGCGCCACAAGTTTGTGTTTACGGGACCCGTAAATCTGGTCGGAAAATTTACGGGTCCCGTAAACACAAACTTGTGTTGCTCAAAACTACACCCACGACATTTTTTTTTTGAATTTTTTTTTTACAAATGTTGTTTTTATACATGCATCTACGTTTCTGAAAAAAAAAAATTGGTCCACCAAGGCCCGGATCAAAAAGTTCTCGCGGTTCTTACAACTCGAGGTGGTTCTCATTTTAGCGTGATCCTATATATATATATATATAGGGTAAGGATAGTGTAAAAAGGGCCTAAAGTGTGAGAAGTGTATTATAACACTATATATAATACTATATAACACCGTATAACAATATGTAACACCATATAATACCATATAACACTATGTAACACTATATAACATTATATAACAAATATAACACTATACATCTATCATAGACATGCTATCAGACAACCTATAGTGTTATATTTGTTATATAATGATATATAGTGTTACATAGTGTTATATGGTATTATATGGTCTTACATATTGTTATACGGTGTTTATATGGTGTTATATAGTATTATATATAGTGTTATAATACACTTCTCACACTTCTTACACTTTGAGCACTTTTTACAGGATCCTCTACCTTATATATATATATATATATATATATATATATATATATATATATATATATATATAGGGGAAGGTTCTATGCAGAACACTAAATATTGCGAGAACACGCAGAACAAAATGAATCACTCATTTTTTCAATCCAAAAAACCTAAAAAGTAAATGAAAATGTTATAAATGTAAGATTTATTGTTTCTCACACTAGAATTTAAAACATAATATGAAAAATCTTCAGTTTTTTAATAACCTACACACATGTAGGTTATGTGTAGGCTAAATTACCTACATGTATGTAGACTATGTGTACGAAAAAATATATTATTTTTTATGTATATATAATACACATATGAATATAAGAAACATAAAATTTAAGAAATATGAAACTTAAATCCCAAAAATTTAGTGATTTAGAGTTGTTCTTTTTGTTCTCGCAATAATTAGTGTTCTGTAATGATCCTTATCCTATATATATATATATATATATATATATATATATTCATATCTAGAGCCTATATATATATAGTAGAAGTCTAGAACCTATGTAATATTAATAGCAAAATAAAGAAGTGTTCATCAAGAGATGGTAGAAGTCTAGAACCTATATAATATTAGTAGCAAAAGTTTAGAACTTATATGTTGAAAGTTTTGGGTATGTGAATGAAAGTCTCAAAAGGTGGTAAATACTTTATTCTACATTGGTGTGGGAACAAAGTGAGTGGTTGTTTATAAGGTAAAGTCTTTACTACTTAATTGTAGCTTTATGACATGTTTTACCATGAGTCCTACCCGCGCACGGGGGGGGGGGGGGGGGGGGGGTGCAAAAAAATGAGTTTTTGAGCTGGAATTTGGTTGAACTCGTGCTGTGGACACGAATGCAGCTCTGAAAACCCCTGGGCCCGCGTGATGTAGTTTTTGCACCATTTAAACTTCGCTTTTTTTTAGCTGTGAAATGTAGTTTTGTATAAAAAAATGTAAAAAAATAGCCCAGACGAGATATCTCCGAGACAACCGATATAAATTATACAAAATATCGGTGTTTATCGCCGATATTATCGCTGGCCGAGATAAGACCGCTATTACAAACCGATATTTTGAGCTAGGGCTGATAATCGATATATCGACGCTATAGCACCGATATAGTGCCGTGATTAACTGCATAGCCCATATCCATTGGGCTTCGGGTATACCCGGCCCATATGTTTCGGGTTTCAGGTATAGCCGTCGGGATTGAGCTTTTTGCTATCCCTAAATACACGGGACTTAAACTAGTAATGTTCGTATAAGCAACATTTGGTTCGTGTACAACGAAAATAATCACGAGAAATACTTTAAATACAACAGCAAATCGGCAATCTTTGTTAAGTTTAATCCGTTATTTTCATCACTCGATTCCGTGATACTTCATAATCATGGCTCGCACACACCGTCCGCAAACTACGCTCCTGTAACACCTTTGACCCTCAGTATTAGAACTGGGCCTTACTTTGACTATTTCAAACCTTGTAAATTAAAAGTTTGACTTTTTTTAAACGATGAAAAGTTTATTTAACCATAACAATTGTAACTTGTTTTTTTTTAATGGCAAAGGTTACATTACTCCTACTTCTACACCAATAAATACTAAACTACACCCCATACCAAGATTTGAACCTTGGTCTTTTCTCGAAGAGGCAAGAGCCTCTACCACCCAGCTATAGCTGGAATGGCAAATTGTAACTTGGTTATAAACTAGTACTTGTATTTGTTAATTTCTATTTCACTAACATTAATCTATTTCTCTTTTACATTGTAGTTGTCTAGTAATCAGCAGCGTCGTTGTTGCTTTAACACAAACATAAATAAATATCTAGCATCGCCGTTTTTCTATAGCTTGATCACTTGGATGATCATTGACGGGGTATGTCGTCTAGTCGAGTAGAATGTGTAAAAATATAAAATTGATGAATTGTATAATTTTAGTCCCTCTGTTGAGTAGCTACAATTGAGTATTGACCCCAAAATTTTGGTCAACAACACCCATCTTTGGTCAAAAGGAAATCACATGGAGAAATCCAAAAGAATAAATGAAACTTCATATGCTGATGGTTAAATATCTTAAAAATTCAGTGTCTTAAACATCTATCATCAAAATAAAAATCAAAACTACATATGTGACAGCTAAAGATCGAATTATGGGTCTCCAAACAAGAACGAGTCAAACTCTAGATAATTGTTAAAAAATCTTTCATCTATATCTTTTAGCAGGTTTTTAGTTTTTAACCTCAAGTTTCGCAAACTATATTGTCGGTTTTTCCAGTCTCTGTGTTGTCTCACTCATTTCAAGCAAACTCTTTTCTGGCAGTTCTCCACTCGGGTCAGACTCGCCATTTTTCTCCACATTATCAATTGTCTGTTCGGTTGATGTAAGCCCGTCTGAAACGGCAAGTGCTAGAACAAGATTATCCTTCTGATTAGCGTCATAAGGTGGTGGGCTGTTATTTAGACAGTAGCTGACCACTTTAGATGATGATTTAACAGGCCATTGACCAAACACATAAGAATCAAGTATACTATTAACCAACCTTTTTGGTGAATTGGAGTTATCTTCTTGTGTTGACGAGGATTCTGGGTTTCTCGTAACCTTTCCGTGTTGCTAATATAATATATTAGTAATGAAAGAATATAAGTAAAAGTTAAAGTACAAGAATAACAGAAAAATTGGAGCTAAGAAAGAATGGTAACTTGATCAGGTGAAATCTCATCAAGCATCTTCCACTTTTCATTACGTAGATCCAGCACTTCTTCGTCACCATCAGCATACAATACCTGCAACGAATAACAAATAAAAAACTCAAATTTTATAAAAAAAAAAAGGAGTAAAATGCCATTTCGTCCTTGAGGTTTGGCTAGTTTTGCGACTTTCGTCCAAAGGTTTGTTTTTCTGCATCTAGATCCAAAGAGTTTGAAATCTTCTCATTTCTCGGTTGGATGTTGGTCCAGCCTACTAACTCCATCCATAATAGAAAAATGGATGGAGTTAACGAGCAAGAGGAAAATGGCAAGATTTCAAACCTTTTGGATCCAGATGCGGATAAACAAACCTTTGGACGAAAGTCGCAAAACTAGCCAAACTTCAGGGACGAAAATGGCATTTTACTTAAAAACTATGCAACTAACTTATTTCCACAAATCACATTATTCTCACCCTGTGCTTGTCATCTCTAGGATCATAAGAAAAAACAACACCTTTGTAATACCTGCCCGTAGAGAAACTTATCAATACTCAACATCTAATTTTAAAAAAATAATCAACAATTATCCACTTAGCTAATGTATATAACGATACTTACATTTCATCTAACGGCCACCAAACTTTTATCCTATGGCCCACCAAAGCTTCACCCCATTTCTTTGGAATATCCTGTATAGAAATCAAATCACTAAAAGTTAACCAACAATGAATTTATACGCACAAGATATTACTATATTAAAAAAAACATATAATTCTAATGTTACCTTGCCACCAGAACCCTTATCAGAAGAACCGGAATTCTTGATATTGCCCTTGGTGTTACCCGATTGCCTTTTGTCCTGAAATCGAGTTCTTCTTGTATCTTCACGTGAGATATCCAGATTTATATTGTTCTTATTTTTCTTTGGTCGGCCCCGTTTGGGAGTGTCTAGTTCTTTTCCCTTAAACTGATTTTTATCGATATACTTTTGCTTCTTCATGGATCTACCATTGTCTAAAGTAATAGTATCCCTCTTGTGAGTACTGTTGGTTCTTAGGGTTGATCTGGTTACCTGCAATAATGTTTTGAATTTTGGAATAAATATAAGGAAAACACTATAACAATAAAACTTAAGAATAAAGAATTGAACATAAACGCACCACGTGCTCACTTTCATAGGCAAATTGGCATAGGAGAGCGACCACTTCAGCATAAGCATCAAATTTTGATTTTACGAGTTTCCTTATTGTTTCATGATAGGGTTTAAGCGTATCCTTACAGTTTCTCAAGACCTTTTCAGCTAATTTCCAAGAAGCAGGGGAAACAAACTAAAAGCAAAATAATAACTAAATCTTTCAGGAATATTATAATGATAAACGAACGTTTAATAATGAAAAACTTTTGAGGGAAATATAAGTACCTGATTTTCTTGTTTAACATGAGAAATTAGAAGGGATAAAAGCTCGGTGGCAACTTCGTCACTTTCTTCAATGATCAACGTCATGATAGTTTCAACGTCTGAGAATACTGTGTGAGGGTGAGATATCCTAGATTTCATCAAAAGAAACAACAATTTTGAAATGTTCACAACTTATTAACGGATTCAAATTAAACCATATCAAGAGCCCTCACCTAATTTTAGTTAAAAACTGCTCAAACATTTCAAGTACCAATGCATCACACTCCAAATCCAGCATCAACAAGCATGACTTAACTTTAGCAACAGACTGAAGAATATGAATAACTTTATAATAACTTCGACCGGTCACGTCTCCCAACTGCTCAAACGCCAACACATTTAACCGGAAGATTTCCTGCGTCGAAAAGAAACAATAAACCATTAAACGATAAGCACAGCCTCTGTTAAAAACACCTTAGTTCTAGAAATACCTTCATAACTTCATCCTTATAAGACTGTTCCGGTGCAGTTATTCTAGCAACTTCACAAAGACACGCCGCCACTGATATTCTAACATCTATATCTGAATGCTTTATCAGTTCATCAGCAATTAGGGCTCCCATTGGAGGCACAAGTGCTCTTTGCATCGATACGGACGGTGCTTGACCCACACGCGTCAACAATTGCTTGGTTTTCTTGAACAACAAGTTAGATTATAGCAAGTATGGTAAGTATAATGTAAATGAACCAAACAGAGCCTTGTTCATGTTCGTTCGTTTAGTATTGAACTTGTTCACAAACAGTAGACGAACACAAAGGAACATATACCGTTTTCAAAAAGAGAAAAAAAGCGTCCTTAATCCCAAACATTAGACATGATCAACTTGTTAAGCACTTGATATAATAACTATAAACATAATTATCCCAAAATAGTGGACGTATACAAACATAAACGAGCATATTACCGAACGTTCACGAACTCGGCCTCTGTTCGTGTTCGTTCGAACGAACATAGTCAAACGGTTCGCTGAACATTCAGTTCGTTTACAAACCTAGTGTAGCATAACAAGATGTAAAACTAAGCTAAATATGATGCTGAAAAACCCTAATTAGAAACCATTAACTGTCTAGTTCTTCTATGTACACATACATAGTGATGAATAATGAAACTAGGGTTTACACAAACAATAACCTAGTGCATTGAATTCATCACACCTAATAACATAAAGTTGAATTAACAATTTAACATAATAATGATATGAATAAAGGAAGACATATAGAAGGTTAACAAAAGCTTACATCAAGGAGGTCTAGAAGGTGATTGAAGGAAGAAGGGGGGAGTGCAAGGTGTTCTCCGGCTTCTTTAAGCTGCTGCTCCAGCTCGTTAACGGAATCCATTTGGGAAACGAATCGGACTCAAACGGAAACCGTCAGGGACTCAAATGATGGAAGAATGTGTGTGTACATGATTATTATTATTATTATTATTGGTGGAATAAGGGTTTCTGCATCGCTATCTATCAATTTGATAGAATCAAGTGGTAAAACCCAGGGTTTGTTCAGTTATAGCAAAACGGGCACTTTATGAGAATCTGTTTTGAAAACCTGAAAACGACGTTTTTGAAATGTATTTTTTTTGGTCTTAATAGATAGAGGGTGCCTTTACACGTCTAATTTCATTTGTTAATAGTGATGTATTTAGGCCCTGTCTGGTGAATAAGAGTCTCTGACCGAATAAAGTCTCCACTCCTTTGAATGGTTCAGCGACTCCTCAAATCTGAATGGTTAAGAGCTTGAAATCCTCATTCAGATGCCATTTGGATGTCGAATCAAACACCAAAACCTCTGATTGATTACATTCAGATGCAAACAAACAGCGCCTTAGCCTTACTACATCCATGACCAAGTTCTGGTGTGAGTACGTATTGATGTGGGTGATTAGTGTTGTGAAACTTGGTTACTCACTAAATGTTGGGCTGTCAATGCGATTTCAACTAATTGTCACCTAAACTCGGTAATTAGTAAAAAACGATCAAATTCGGTCAAAACTGGTCAAAACCTTTGAGTATATGAAAAATCAAACTTATTAATCCAACTCAGTTAATAACTTTCAAAAAATTCTACATCAAATTTAAAAAAAAAATGTATATATATAAGTTTAAAAAGTCGCAATATAAAATTTCAATTTTATTAATCCCTGCTAATCCTGACTAGCGTCAACGAATTTTACAACTATAAGTGTTGTAACAGTTATGAAGTTATGACATCCCTTTATGACATCCCCTACTACAATATTGTTATTTGGTTGTTCATAAATGGTTTGTTTGTTATTGGTGGTCTCGGTTTGTTAAGATGCATCATGATCCTACCCATGACTTAGGTTCTTTTGTCGTTTACCTGATCTTAACCACCACCGTCGTCCTCTTGGAATTGTTTTGGTCGTTCCGCATGACCAATCGACCATTATATTTTCTGGACTGTATTCGTCTTGCTGAACCGACCTCATACTCTGCTAGCCATATTAATTATACCAAACCATTTGGTGTGATACATAAGCACTTGTACTCATTTCATATCAACAATTAGTAAATGATAACATGTTGAAATTTTTTGTTTCTACAGTAATGACATTCACTTCACACCAATCACCAGATGTTCTAGGCACAACACCGAGTATACATGGAGCATAACCTAATGTAACAGGTCCCTGGCAGACGGCCTATATCATGGCACATAGTGAGACTTGACACATAGCTCGACGCTTGGTCTAATGCATATGGCACAATTTGTTCAATATATATGGTCAAAAAAAAATGACAGAACACTTGACAAATTAAAATATAAAGAGAGAACTCGTTTTAATGATCCAAAATTTGCTACAAGAAATGTTAATCCAAGTAAAAAAGAGTTGATAAACAATCACACATGAAATACTTTGATCACTTGTTACATATCTAGTGAGACTTGACATACTCCTGGACAATGTGTAGACCTTCACTTTCCTCACCATAATCCTGCAAAATGTTCAACAAAAGTCAGATGTAAGAAAACACAAACTAAACTAAACCATCGTTTTTACAAATTTTTCATTCAAAAATACCTTCACAACAAGGCACGAGCAGCCAACAACCTTTCTTGCCTTGCCTTCCGAATCTATCTTGCACAACTGCAAAGGAACAGTCCAATCAAATGACTAGGAAATATAAAAAAAATTGTGAAGATGTGACAAATTTGATCCGTAACAGGTCAAATTCAACATATTTTATGTATAACGGGTCAAACGAGTAATATAAAGAAAGATTACCTAATATATGCAACAGACTGAAATGGCCCAAAAAGTGTTTTTTTTTTGGTGCATTAACCTCCTAAATCATTATCATTTTATTCAAAATATTTTATAATGTTTTGTGATCATATTTGAAACCTAACTAGCAATACAAAATTCACGTAAATTTTCGTGTCCTAGTTAACCCAGCCGGTTTCAAGCTGTACTAGAAATTACGCAATTCAAAAGTCCGTTTTGACCCATTACACAACCCGTTTATACGACACCATAATAATGTAAGAAAAATAAGTAGAAAAGAAACTTACACCAGCCCACTCGCCAAGGGTCTTAGCACTGGGAACGGTAATCAAGCTCACGTTGTGGTCAGCACAAAGAGCTTTGACTAACTTTTGATAATCTGGTTGGTTACAGTCCTCGGCCAAGACACAAAGTAGAGCAGCATGTTTCTCAATCCCTTTTGCAGCCTCATGAAGCCCCCTGACAAGACCACCATGAGCCAGTGATTTTCTAAGCACAAGCTGCAAGGCAGTCATAGTGTCCATTGGCTCACCGAGTGCAGGTGCGGGTGCAGCTGCCTCAACTGGAACAACACCATCTTCACTGCATGCAGCAAACAGTGTTAGAGGCAATTAGGCAAATTGAAACTAATCAGACAATATAATTCAATCTTATGAGACAATGTTAGGTTAGAATATTGTATTGTACTGAATAAGAGATGTTTACTTACCCAGCCATGATTTTTGTTGATTAAATCTTCAGTTCAAACTGCACCAAAGAGTCATAGAACAACAAATCATAAAAATGTGTATTAAAATGACAACAACAAAAACTAAAAAACATAAAATGAACTATGGAATGGAATTGGCAAAGAATTACATCATAGACAACAGGCTCCCATTAAATTATGCCAAATAATTAAAGATATTCTGAACTTAATAACTATAGGAAGTCATCTGTCAATGTCTGAATAGAATATTTGGTTGATTTAGACAATAGATTTTTATCATACAGATGATCACAGAATCAATCAAGAAAATAAACCAGTATGATATCAGATTGAGTCAACTAAAGTAAACTTATGAACACAATAGAGGCTGCCTGAGACAAGAAGATGCATACCTGTTACGGAGAGTTGAATAAGTGCAGTCTGGTCAGTATCTCTGCTGTCTGGTTGAGTTTGCGATGTTATAAAGGGTACAGATTTCAAAACCCTAATTCCACAAAACAAACATCTGGTTTATTTTAACATTGAACCCTCTACTTTTGTTTCTTCATGAATTAGCCCTTTAGATTTATTTTAACGTTACTTTATAAGTCCACTAGGTTATAACCCTGTGTATTACACGGGTTGAGTAAATAAATTTATATACTAAATAATAAAACATTATATCTTTAAAAACTTCCTTTATTGCACGGGTTGAATAAATATAATTTTATATATTAAATAATAAAAAGTTATATATATAAGAACCATATTGTACGGGTTGACTTAATGTAATTTTATATACCAAATAAAAAAAATTATATCGTTAAAACCACATATATTACACGGGTTGAATAAATGAAATATTGTTTACAAAATAATAAAATAATACATCTTTAAAAAACATCATTTATTACACGAGTTAAATAAATGTAATTTTATATACCAAATAATAAAAAAGTTAGTAAATGTAATTTTGTATAGTGAAAATAAAAATAATTAATATATTAATACAAAGTTTGGTTTTCGTGATAAATAATTTGTTTTATTTAAAATGTTTTAAATTAATAATTTACAATTTCGGTTATTAGAAAAATAGAAGAATGGTATTCGAAATTTAAAGTAGGATAAAATTTAATATTAGCTCATCATTCATTTATTTATTTAATTAATATAAGATAAGTTTGGAAGTGAGGAGAGAAAATCATAAAATAAATACATACAATGAACGACATGTGTCACACATTAATATTTTATTATATAGTATAGTATAGATAAAAATTTATATTGATATAAATAGATTATTTTGTTGTAGCAAAATTTGTTAACGAAGTCTCAATAAATTTAATCCATTATTTAAAACTCCGTAAATGTATAAATGATAAATAATATTAATTAGAGTAAATTATGATTTTGGCCCCTGTGGTTATATCACTTTTACCATTTTAGCCCAAAAAAGAATTTTTTAGCATCTGAGCCCCTAACGTCTTTTTTTCTAACTCTTTTAGCCCCTAACACTAACCCCATCCATAAAATGTTAGGGGCCAAAAAGATTAGAAAAAAAAACGTTGGAGGTTCAAATGTTAAAAAAAAAATTTGGGCTAAAAGAGTAAAAGTGATATAACCACATGGCCAAAATCGTAATTTACTCTATTAGTTAAATAAATAATATTATAAATGAGAAGGAGATTAAACTAAATAATAATTATCCATAAGAAATTAAACTAAATAATATTTAGTAGGAGGATTATATATAATTAATTTGAAAAGATTAAACTAAATTAATACTTATCTATAAAACATGGCCTAATATGATGACAAGTGTCCCAAAAATGGTTTCTTTTATTATATAGTATAGATGTGTTTCTTCTTTTTAGCCAAAATTTTATCAAGTAATTCAATTTTGGGCTCGATTATGTCAAATGATAAGTTTGAAAATGGTCTTCACTTATGAAAATGTAGAATCATTTTTGATATATTAACAAGTACTAATTTATTTATTATATCTTTATATCTAAGATAAAAATTGATAAATAATATAACAAGAATAAATAATGACAGCTAAGATGAAAATTGATAAATAATATGACAAGAATAAATAATGCCGGTAAAGAATCGTGGGTTGATGATCTCCTCTCATTTTTTTATCACTAATCGATAAAACGTTTTTCTAGTTAATCATTCACGTTCTGGAAGCATAAACTATTTAGTTGTCAATCAGAGCAAAGACGGAGACAGTTGATACGAACTCCATGGATGTAAATCACAATTGACACGGTATTGACTAACTGACAGCCGCTAGTCCACCGTTGTTGCCGCCACAACCAAACTCTCTTTTACTTTATTTTATTATTGTTCGATTGGTATTTGTTTGTTCGATATCTTTACTTAACATCTCTAAACTCGTTGTATCTTCTTGCACATCTCTAAAATTACTTTAGATGTCCAATTTGATATTTTCTTCTAGTGATTGTTCGGTGGAATGTCCTATCATCATCATCATCATCATCATTTATTCATTGCACACCAACTAGTAGTCTCATTGAATTTGTATATATGTAGTTACTCGATCGATTTTCTGTTAATATGTTGTTATTCAATGTCATCATCATCATACTTATTAAATCTCACCAATAGCAAAGGTATGGTAGGGTCTGAGAAGGGTAAGATATAGACAACCTTACCTCTACCCCGTAGAAATAAAGAAATTGCTTCTAGTGAGACCCGTGGCTTGCTGCTATTCAATGTCAAAACATGAAAACATAATGTTGTTAAAACCACTAAAATTGTGTTATTCTTGGATCCATTGCATGTATAATATACATGGAGCTCATAACCTAGCATCTACAAGTAACAATGATATGACCAGTAGAATGTTCCTTTAGCTTCACCACCACACCTTTATCAAAGCATCCACCAAAACACATAGTAAACCGGTCAAAAAAAATTCTTTATATCAAGATGTTATGTAAAACTAGTGTTTTACTCGTTTTACCATTTTAATTAGTGTGGACTAACACATGAATTTATACGTTCGGTTCACGTGCTAACTAACATTAGTTCACACTATAAATTAAACTAAGTATTTTTGTTATTTAATTTCACTTGAAACTCAATGTAAATTCACTTATTTCATGTTGATTCACATACGTTTTTTATATTTCAGTTAACAATGATTTATATATGAACTAGCATTTGTTCACATGGTAACTAACATTGGTTTATATGTAAATTTTAGAACTTAGAACAATTGCCTAAATTAAAAAGAATAAACATCCAAATTGTTTCTGATATAGACCATCAATGGAAGAACTACAGTTAATGTATAAAACCAAGAAAACAAAGTGGCATTACCAAAACAAATACATGAACAAAATTAACCACCAAAACTGCTATTCGAATTTGCAAGACAGACCACATTAATATATACTAATCCACATAGAAGGTTTGTTATGATTGTGTGATGGAGAAGTTTGTAGAAAGAGCAAAGGTGTTAAACGAAGTGGATAAAGACAAATGAAACATTAGAATCTCATATAAGCAAACATTGTTATAACTATAAGTGAAGATTGAAAAAAATTATTCCATTCTTTCAACTAACAATTGAGAAGCAAAGAAGCATGTGAAAAGTAGTATGAAATACTCCAAAAGTCTTGATCGTTTTCTTCCAAAAAATATGAAACTTAACTAAGATCCCTGGTATTTCACCGACAACCATCCTCACACAAAATAAGTGAGTTGTATTTTTACCTATAGAAATGGTAGCTCAGTCCACCATTTCCTCATGGGAAAAACAATGCATCTGGTAATCTGGTATTAGTAATACAATACTGGTTGAACAAATCTTGAACTCCCAAAATGAATTGAATGGCACAAAAATGTCATCGGTCCTTGAAATACATTGATTTATAAATAATATTTCAAAATTTAGCAGTATTAAATCATTTTTTGTTACCCACCTACCTATCGATTTTTGTTAATTTTATTTAGTTTCATAGAAATGCTCAATCCTTTCGGTTATCTATCAAATATATATATTTTGCGATAACTATTTTTTTTAGAACTGCATCGAATTACCAGCCTAATAGGGGCTGGGCCAAAGCTCAACAAGTCCGTTCGAGCCCATATACGGTAAACCTCTCCAAAAGTGGTAAATACGCGTCCAACCGGAGTCGAACCCCCAACCTCCATATATTTTGCGATAACTAATACATCTAAAAAAGTCATCATATGAGTTACAAATAATATAATCAGAAAAAAAAATTGTTTTTCTACTTTTCTTTGAATTTCCAAGCCTGAGGTACATCCATAGGTGAAAGGCCACTCATGCTCATGATCGCAGACAATGCTAGTAACTCACCGCCCCGAAAATTGACTGTGATAAAAACCCCTGACTCATGCATGACATTTCGTCAAGAACAAATCTCTAACCGCTAACCTTCGCTAGAAAAAATTACCGAAGTATCGCTAGAACACTACTCTTTGGTTGTAAAGACAAAAATCTGACCATTTTGCCATTCATTAAAAGAGAGGTAAAGACAAAAAACTGGATGTTAACTGAAAAATTTGACCAGATTTTACTTTTGGACGAAAACAGCAACAAAATTGAAATCACAGAGGCCTAGATTCAAAAAGTTTGAGTTTTGAAAAAAAAATGACAAAAGTAAAAAAAAACAGAAACCATTTTTATTCTTGGTTGTATTATAAGATCACACAAGGTGACATACATCACACGAATACAATAAGATCCAAATTACAAAAGTTCCAAAATTAGCCCCTATAAAATCTGCAATTAAAAAAACACAAATGAAAGACAAAAGCCTGTGTGCAATGTTTATTTATAGTCATCTGCCCCAAAAGCATATCAATTTACAGCTGGTACTCACTCTTCTTTTCTTTCTCCCCCTTTCTTCCCCCTTAATAATTTCTCCATTTCACTCTTTTATGGTGCTGTCTTTTCTCTTTCTCTCTTTCTGCATTTCCCACTGAAGGAGGTAGACAGGGAAAAGGCTAAACCACCGCCCATCTCTCCTTCCTATTATTTTCATCATTCATTTTCCGGTAACCATCTGTTATCCTCTTTTTTTTCGTTCTTTTTTTTTTTTGTTAAGGTTTACAATTGATTCATCTTGCAAAAATCCAAAATTCCCAGATCTGTATGTTGGATAATTGTGTTTGAGAAATGTCAAAAGCGGATTCGATTCAAATCCGAGAGGTGTGGAACGACAATCTGGAGGAAGAATTCGAATTCATTCGACTTATCGTTGATGATTTTCCATACGTAGCCATGGACACCGAGTTTCCAGGAATCGTTATTCGCCCCGTTGGTAATTTCAAAAACACCAATGATTATCATTACCAGACGTTGAAAGATAATGTGGATATGTTGAAATTGATTCAATTAGGATTAACCTTTTCTGATGAACAAGGGAATTTACCCACATTTGAATCAGATACAGATACAGATAATAGACATTGTATATGGCAATTCAATTTCCGGGAATTTAACATGAAAGATGATGTTTACGCCAACGATTCGGTCGAGCTTTTGAGAGAGAGCGGTATAGATTTTAAGAAGAACAACGAAAAGGGTATAGATGTTGGGAGATTCGGGGAGTTGTTAATGTCTTCCGGCATTGTGTTGAACGACAGTGTGTATTGGGTGACGTTTCACAGTGGGTATGATTTTGGTTATTTGTTGAAGGTTTTGACTTGCAGGAGTCTGCCCGATACACAAACCGGATTCTTTAATTTGATCAATATGTTTTTCCCAACCGTTTATGACATTAAGCATTTGATGAAGTTTTGTAACAGTCTTCATGGAGGATTGAACAAGCTTGCGCAGCTGTTGGAGGTGGAGAGAATTGGGATCTGTCATCAGGCGGGTTCGGATAGTTTGCTTACTTCGTGTACCTTCAGGAAGTTGATAGAGAATTTCTTTAGTGGTTCATTGGAGAAATATGCTGGTGTCTTGTATGGTTTGGGTGTTGAGAATTGAAAAAAGTTGAAAAAAAAAATAAAAAAAAGTTTGAAAATTTGTGAAAAAAATGGTAGATGTATGTTTAAGTTACAATCTGTGTTGTAATGGCAATTGGCATTTGGCATTTGGCATTTGGCACCACAGGTTGTATACTTAAGGATAATTAATTAAAGGTTAATATTTGATTTTAGAATTTCTGCTTGATTGCTTGGTGTTGTGTTAATATTTTCTGTAATAATTTGTGCAGTTGGCTCAATTGATGCATTGTCTTGTCTGATTTCATGATGTTTATAACCCTTTAAGTTTCCTGTCTCTTAATTGTTCTTTTCCGGAGCCGACCCATTTTCAGGCTGATGAAATATTTTGTTAACTGTCACCGTCTACAATGTTTTCGTTTCTAGATGTGGTGGCATACCGGCATGTGATTGTTTCTTATGAAGTAAATACAGAATAGCAGCTACAAATTGCATCAATAAAGCAGCTGTAAGATTGAAGAAGCAATTACAGGCATACAAACCTATGAAAAGTTGCATATATGATAACAAAATGTTCTGTTGAATGATGTATGATTTACTCACCACTCGTGGCTGGGGTTTATCAAAACCATTTAAGGACCATGTGACACCAGCTGTTGCAACCAACCAGCACCCCGTGTATGTGATAAAACTCCAATGGCCAAGTCAACGAACAGGGTAGATGCACACGCACCTGAACAACCTAAGAAGTGCTGATTTGGTCGATGGTTAGTGCTTTTGCTCACTTGTCTTGAATTCTCCTCTTTGTGAATGATCTTTCTGTATCTGCATTGTTTGCAAACAAAAGACATCATGAGATCAATTCTCTTAGACAGGGCGACAAAGAAGACTAAAAATGCAGTATCGCATTACAATGGAGTTGAATGCAATGCCTAACATTACTCTTCTATGGTTCGATATAATTTTAATAATTCCTAAAGATCTTCTACATAGCAACATCGTGATAAAGACAACTAAATGCTGTTATGTTACTTCAGTAAAATTGGTAGTCCTTTCTTCAATTGATCATGGAGGAGTTCTGCTACACAACAAAACCGAAACTAGAGTGCAGCAGTAGTCATGAACCTATGTGACGGTTAAAGCTTTTCACGCGTTCGTTTAGTCTCTATACTTGTTTCAACTTTCAATGCGCATACATTTGCAACTAGAGTAATGTTTCTCAAATCAAAAGGTGAAAATGTTAAATATCTTAGCAACATATTCTACATCTAACTAACTATATGAGTTATTCTGGTTAGAATCTATACACAGATCTATAACAAAATCAGCCTGAAAACCTAACAACATATTCAAAATTAAACAACAAATACAAAATTCAAAGGCTGTGAAAACCTGAATTGTGAGCGATTCAACAATGATCAACCGATCTGGAACTGTAATTATAACGGTCAAACTCGAATCAAACCATCTCATATCCTGGAGTTTGCTCCAACTGCACAGATCTATCACGAGAACAAAATGAATTCCATAGATTGAGAGCAATCACGGCAACTAAAACGCCGATGATGTCAGCAACGGCGTCTTTGACGGAACCACCGGCGGATTTGAAGAAACCGAGCTCGTCGGCGAACTCTTTTGCGGCACCGGCGGTGAGTGAGAGAACGCAACCTATGGAGATGCTGCGGCGACGTAGGAGAGAGTATTTGGTGCGGGATGCGAGGAAGGAGACGAGAATGGTGATGGTGAAGCAGAGAATGAAGTGTTGGAGCTTGTCGTGAGCTAGCCAATCGTCACCGTTCTCCATCTCCGGCGAAATTCAGGGCGGGGGTGACTTCACAACCGTTGTTTGACTTCGGTTACAGTTTATCGTGTTTGGGTTAATAATATATTTATAGTGTTTGGTAAGGCTGAGATGTTGGTGTACTAGTTAAAAGGCATGTCTTCCTAGCGGCAATGCAGGTTGGATTTTCGCTTGAGTCATTTGCGAGGGACATTTGGGAGAATGGACGAATTGGGGATTTCATCCCGGGTTCAAACCTGACGGGGGGCGAGGATTTCTGGATTTCATCCGCTCCCCACGCATCAAGGGGCACGGTTTCATGGCAGTCGAGGAGTCGATCTTGGACATAGCCCTGAGTAGGATGAGTTTACATGTGAGATTCTTTGCCGTTCAAAGAAAGAATTTCGTTTAATACACCAATGAATACGAACAAGAAGTTTCGTTCGGTTATGTTAAATGAACTATGTTCGTGAACGCTCGGTTATGTTCGTTCGTGTTCAATAGTTTTACATTTTATTCAAATACTTCAAAATTCTCACTAATAAAATATTTAGTAAATATTAATATATTGTATATTACACATCTTTTAACAATTTAGGGTTCATGAACGCTTGTCTGTGTTCATGAAAGTTTGTGTTCGTCACCTAAAATTAACGAACGAACACGTACATTTCCTTAATGAATGAACACGAGCAAAAAATTTTGTTCGGTAAGTGTTCAAGAACAGTTCATGAACACATTTATTTCCTTAACGAACTAACACGAACAACACCTTGTTCGTGTTTGTTTGGTTCGTTTCCAATGGTAGTTTTTGGAAAAGATTATCTTACGACATGCTACGTCAAGTTCCCCTTTTTTGGTTAATCAAACTGGTTGATAATCGTTAAAACATATGTTTTAACACGTAACCTCCTTGAAGATTTTATTTAAATAACTATATTGTTTCTAATACACTAGTTATTCATAAAAAAACATAACCTCTTAAGTCTTTAACATAAAAATGTCATTGAGTGACAACAAATCAAATGAATATCAGGATTGAGACAAATAACTTTTACTGTTGGATTCAATTTGGTTCACACAAGATTCAAACTGACTACAAACTATTCTTCTCTCTTATATCTGAACCATATAATCAGTTCATCTTACTAATCAGCTCATTTATTTGATCTTCACGGTTCCCAGAGTCACCCCCATCCCTGAACGGTTTTTTCTTACCCTGCAGCGCCTTCTCAGGCTTGTTCAGAGTAAAAAGACACAAAACGTTGCTAACTTCCTTGAAATGTGGGCCTACATTTGCAATCTCGTTTACGATATCTTCAACGCATATAATTTTGTGCTCACCAAGTGCCTGGAAAAACCATCAACCAAGGTGAATATTAATTAAAAAACTTTTATGTAAGTAGAAACAGTGTGACTTATAAAAGCTAGAAGTACCGATTATAACCCATTAAGTCATGAATGGGTTGATCCGCTTTATTGTTAATGTTTAGCCAAAAAAATGGTTTAAAAAACAAACCTAATGGCTTGAAATTTGAAAGTTGCATAAGTTTTATTTTAAACGATAAAACATATAGAAACAAAACATATACCTGTTCAATGATGTTATTATCTGTCAAAGGGTATATCTGCTTGTTAATTTTTGCCAACCCCTTTTTGTATATCAGCTCATTTACACTCTTGAGATTCGGATACCTTTAAATTGTAGAAAAAAAGAACACGTTTTTTATAAGACAGTAAGACAACACAAAAAATAATAATATTGAACATTCTCTTTTAACAGAATTTGATAAAGTAATAAGATTATAGATGGTCTTACCCGTAAGTCACATACGGTTCAACTTTTTGTAAGATATCTAATATTCTGTCGTTTGCTTTAACAAAAACACCGGTGAACATTCGCCTCAGTCTCAGAGCGTACAAAAGTTTCCTTGTCTGAGGATGCATGTCGCTTTTACTATTAACAAAAAAAGCAACGTAAGAAACAGAAAAAAAAAACGAAACAAAACAAAAATATTCACCAATGGCATACCCTTGTATACGCATGATGAAAAGGAGCTTCGATTGGGACAAATCAGATGTTTTTATCGGTCGTTTTGCCCGATATTTCATTTTGATAAGATCAGACTCCTGAATAAATACAAAAGCTTTTGTTATTTCCATAAAATGGGAATTTGGTGCAAACAGGCATCTTATAAGTGTTAGTTAACTTAATTTAGCAAGGGTTAGTTCATTAATCAGAAAAAAAAAATACAAGACAAAAAGCTAAGTTACCCTATCGCGGTATTCTCTGATAAACTGTTCAGGCTTCTTTATAACAAAATGATCACTTTTTGACCTCTTGACCCGTTGTTCCAACTGCTCTTTTCTTCTAATTGCCCAGTCCTCATTGTTTTTCCTTTTCTTCAGAACTATCTCTGATACGTAATCAAGAGGCTTTGATTCCGCTTCAGCCATACCTACAAAAAGCATACAGAAAAAAAATATATATATATAAGAAATTTGCATAGTTGCATGTGTCCATAGATATACAATTTACCAATTCACTATACAATCCTATGTAAATGATACTTCCTAATCACAGATACATATAAAAAATCATAAACAAAAAGGTTGTATGCCTCGAAACATCATTACCATCATTAATCACAAGGACCATAAATCTTTTGATCACCTCAATTAGTGATCGTTGAACAATATATACATATCGTTGTCGGATAACGCCCATGATAACAACATAAATATCCATATAAAACCCGAAAGAGAACGGTTTTCAACATAAACTTTCAAGAATATATTTTCACAAGAGGAATAAAAAGGTGACTGGACTAAAATTTTCATTCTGTACACCAAACAGAAAGTAAGTAAAAACTAGAACTAAAATAGCTAAGGGCTGCTTCATTATTGACTATCCTACCCAAATATGCTGCATGCTACAAATTGTCTGGCAAATCGCAATTAGGGGTTGATTAATTTTCAAAGAATATGAAAGAGAGAAGACATGTTGAAGGTTGGAAAGAAAGAGAACTTACCGTACGGATTCGAGAAGCTGAGGCTGAAGTCGAATGAAAGCTGAAGAAGAAGAAGAAGAAGAAGAAGAAAGAGGGAAAAGTTTTTAGGTTTCAGCCAGATTTTAAAGCTCAGCTACACCTGTTGGCCCATTATTGGTTGAATTTGGCCCAACCTATTTATAAAAACCAGACTTTTTTACACAAACCGAACCGGTTTTGCATTAAGGACTCAACCAATTTGGCCCAAACAGGTTCTGGTTAGAAATCGTTTTAGGATGAAAAACGTTGGAACCTATCTTACCGGTTGGGGTCAGGGTTCAAAACCAATTTGGGGAAAAAAACCGGTCGTTTACATGTTTTTTTTTTCAAACCGGGTCTTAAAGATGAAACCACGAAGTGGTCCCAAACCGGCGGGTAGGTCGGGCCCAAACCAGTTTTTTCACCAGGTCAGTCCGGGTCGGTTTCTGGTCATCGGGTCCTAACCAATTTTTTTACACATCGGATTTCTCAATTTTTTTTAAAATAAATTTGAACTAGAAAAACTTGTTCAAATTCGTCTGACTTGACTAAATGAAACTACAAAGAAAATAAAAAATATATATTTGTGTATATATTTCATGTCGGTTGGATTTGGAAATCACATATTAGATTTGAAAATAATTCTTAAAATTAAGTTAGAGTTTTGGTTTTCGAATCCGATTCAAATACTATTCACCTCTAGATAAGAATTCGTAACTTTTAATTACAATCTCATGGAAAACGGGACTTTTCAATTTTCATAACAAACACATCACATATTGTATGATTTTGTATAGAATAGAGGTAATGTTTGTTTACATCTCATTCTCTCCATACGCTACCAATAGTTTTATTGTTTGTGGAGCTTTAGCGGGTATGGTTGTCGTGTCGATTAATTCTTGACACATTTTTACCAAATCTTAAAGTATACTCAACCAATTACTCATTTTGAATGCATCAACAATCAACCATATCAACTCAGATTGATTTAAAACTATTAAATTCTTAAAGGGTATAATGGTCCGCAATTTGAAACCATGACCCATGGTTATAAACAGATAATTTTTCAAAAATATAAAAACTACAAATTTTATAATAATAAAAAAGTGCTTGTTAGTCAACATACTAAAAACTTACTCATAATGTTAACTCTCTAGAAGTGAAAGCAAAACAGAAATCCTTCTATAAATTACCTGAACATAAAAACTAGACATCACAAATCGCTAGTTCATTGCTCATTGTTACATTCTCTATCAGTTTAATCGAAAAATTTCTTCAAAATGTCTGGCCAGTACCCAAACCCATTTGCGGTTTACTTCTCAGCACTGGTTGATCCGCGTTGTGTAGCCGTCTGACTCTCGTCCCGTTGTCTTTCTTGTTTGCCGGAAGCTTGTTTGTTCGGGCTGTGTTCAACAGCAGTGCTGCTTACATGCTGTTTTATGTCTTCTTCTTTTTGCTCTGAAACTTTCATATTTCTTTGGTTTTTGGATTCCGTTACAATCTCCTTGACGGTTTTTTCCAAGCTGTCTAATCTCTCTTTTACCTCCAATAATTGTGGATTAGATTTTAGTACTTCTTCTTCGGTTGCCTTTATCTTCTTGGACTCTTCAATTCGTCTCTTTTCTAGTTCCTGCAAAAAAAAAAAAGTTTATTTGACAAAAAAAAAATAACTGACGAATATGTAAAGATTAAAGTACGACGAGGGGAGTTCAATTACTGCATCCATTTTCTTCATTTCGTGACGAGCATATTGAGCAACTAAATAGACAGCTGTCACAAAGAAAAACTAGACATAAAACAAAACTTGAAAGCTTATATATGTATGTGTGCTTATGTATATGTTGTGTGTGTATACAGAGAGAGAGAGAGAGAGAGAGAGAGAGGGAGATACCGAGTGAAGGCAAGCAAACAAAGAAGAGCTGCACCAGATGAAAATCAAGCCTGAGAATTAGACACTAAAAAGTATTAATAAATCACTACCTCAAGTGTGCAACAGATTCATAAGACCATAGCTTGCAATCACCTAATAGCATATGCTTTTGGAATATAATTGTCATTCTATTTTGTGTAACGAGAACTTATATAACACATCCATAATTTTGTCAGCAGTAGTTTTTCAATTTTTTTATTGACACAAGTGTTTGGTTCATCATCAATTTTGTAGATGTTAAATTTTTCCATAAGGTTTGACCTTTCATATCAATTATTTCAGCCTTTTATCAGTAGTCTAGATTCTTGTTATCTTCAGTCTTCAAATTGAGTGATCTAAATAAACGATAAGAAATTAAAAGAGAAAGCATCATCAGTTGTCACTAGTCAGTTGCGTAACAGAAGCAGTTCAGTGATTCGCTTATTTTATCAACTGAAATCTAGTGTGAGAAAAATATAGGAAAAGAGAATTTCTCCAAAAAATTGAGTGTAAAGATCGATTTATTTTCTGGTTTATATATTTATTTGACTATTTTGGGATTTAAAGGGTACGGTTGTTGTTTTAATCGACTATTTTGGGCTTTTCTATGTTCAGTTGCTATGTTACCACCTTAACAGTCACTTGGTAATAAGAATGGATTATGAAGCTTCCAATTTTCAAGATTTTGGTGTATTGAAGATGTAATGCTTGGAAACTCAAATAAATATGTACACACACAGTCACACACATATATGTTTGGCCTGATTATTCATAACATCCTTTTTCATTGATAAGTTTGGCTGATTTTATGTTCGGTTGCTGTGTTCACCTGTAACAGTCTCTAGAATGTACAGATGTAATGCTTGGAAACTGAAATAATACACACACAAACACACACACATATATGAAATCGATGGCTCTTATGATCTTATAACCTTTTACTAAATCCATAAATGAAGTCGTATGCTTTATCTTACACAATTACATACACATAGAGGATGCAAAAAGAATGATTAGACTTTAAGTTCTTCCAGCACTATCAAATATCAATGTGAGTAATTTTGTTTCGGTTTGCTCCTAAAGGGGCAAAAAGGGGGTGAATCAAGATTGACTGTTGTGTGAGAGATATAAAAAATGATTTTGCAATGTTTATATGATAACCTAATAGGTTTATTCGATCTATATATTACATGTGTTTCATGTAACCTTTTTTTGTTTTAGATTATAAACTAATGTAATATCAGAACACTTAACAGACACTTTTCATTTAAGCTTCAGCACTAAATCGTATAGGAGTTCTATAAGTAAAACAACTAAATCATATAGAAGATTAGAATGGTAATTTATGGCATTCAGAACATTTACCAAGCCATCAATTTTCATCTTGAAAAAACTCATGACACAAACATTGAATCCTTACAGCTTTTGCAGGTCTAAACATATAGTTTTGATCATTGTAATTGCTAAACATATAGTTTGATCTTTGAAATTGCTAATATACATAGACATGATCAATGCTTGCTGGCTGTATTAAAGCAGCAAACATGCTTATGAGTAGAAGAAAAGCCCGGATTAGTTCTCAAGTTGCTGTCTCAATAACACAACACAACTCATATAACAATCTACAAACCAGTGTTGCAGTAATCGCTAGTCGGGCGGTGGGGTGGGGACTAGCAATTAATCGGCACCTAGTCGAGAATTTTTACAACCATGCTACAAACACGAACAAGTCTAGCAAACAATCGATAAAACTGAGTGCCATAAAGTGCAGAAAAAGACAACATGCATAGTAAATTTTCACATATCCAATTGCATGCCAAGTGCTCGACGAAATGCTTAAACCAAATTCATATCACTAACCTAGCCAAAAAGCACATAAAAGTAAAAAAAACAAACAAGAACAATACCCGAATTTCTTCTTTTTCGGAGGAGTGGTAAAGAGAATCTTGGCAGCAGTCATGAAATCAAGCTTATCGAGGTCTCGATACGAGTCATGATGAGTTAAACTATTACTACTTTCTCCATTCTTGTTTGGTTCAATAATATGTTTACTGTTGTTTGTGGATAAACATTTGCTTCTAAATCTTGCAGATGTTACTATCCCTATTCTCCTACCAACCCTTCCCAGCAGCATCATACATTAACTAACTAAATGATGATGTCACCAGCAGCAACATATGCAATTTGTATGTTTGTTGCTTACTCTCTGCTGCAAATATGGAATCAACTCAAAAGTCATATTTATGAAACAAACGCAATTGATTTAACAGAATAAGATTAACAATAACGTAAGCTACATAGAATATGAATGAAAATATCGAGAACTTGAAACCCTAATTGACAGATACCGATTAGAAACCCGCTAAAATCGGATAAATAGTAAGTACCCACCTGATGATTTGGAAGAAATCAATGGAGATTGATCCTGTCTGGTAGAAATTGAAAATGTTTTTTTGTTTTTTAACCGAGAAATTGGAAGTGATGAACAAGAAGACGATTTTGTGAAACTTTTTTTTTTTTTTGTGATTTAATCATCAAATCATAGTTGTAGACTTGTAGCATGTAATTTTTTTGTTTGCTCACTATTGTGACATTTTATTTTACTAGATCAAGTAACGAAATGTCTTAAGTTAGTGGGATTATCAACAAGCCTAATGAATAAGGTGGGTACAATGGGCTAGCACGATGAACTTAAGAACGAGCCTGGGCCCTGAACAATCCCATATCAAGCAAGTGTATTAAGGTTAAAAGGTTAACTCGTCTATATATACGAGTTTATCCCTTCAGGACAATCAATCTTATTTGACATGTCGAAAATATATGCTTAGCATCTCATCTTTCTTTGAACTAGCTTCTTCTAGCTTTATCGCTGCTCCCCATGTGGAACAAGCTTTTTCATCACCTTGAGTCATCTCTTCATAGTTTTCATCTCTCTCTTGCCATTCATACATAGTTGTATACACCATAAGTATGTCATACATTTGTTTACTATGTATAAATTAGTTACTTGAGTGTCGGAGGATACTCCTGAAGCTTTGACTCGGGTAATTTTCCAATGAGTTAGTTCTTTTAATGCTGTGGTTAGGATCTACGCATAAACGGAGCTTACTTAGGGCTAGTAGGGCCCATACCCCCCTTTTTTTTAGTCTTAGAAGTTTAAGTTTAGCATATTACCTTTGAATAATATTATCTTTAACTGGTTGGACCCTCCTAATCCAAAAGCCCCCAATTAAAATATTAAATGCCCCCCCCCCCCCCCCCACCCCCCGAAAAAAAAAATCTAATGTTTAAGTTCCGTCACTGGATCTACTCTTGGGACTATCTTGGTTAGGCTCATGACAACTCTACGTGACATTGGTTTTCCAAAGTCCAAACACATAAATATAAGGAGACATTACGGTGTGATCACAATATCATAAATATAAGGAAACCTATGGTGTGATCACAATATCATAGATGGTGTCACGTCATCGGTGTCAAGACTCAAGACATTGTGTCTTTGGAGCCCTCACTACGAATGATGGCTCATATATCATAATCAAAACAAATGATTACTGTAATCAAGTCATGCAAAAAAACCTAGATAACTTTGATAACAAGTTAGGTAAATAAGGTATCATATTTTCAATGAGCATGTTGTGAGTATTACACGTATTATTTTAATATAAAACTAAACGTAAAACGTTTGATTGAATTTCGAATCAAAATAAAGTTAAACTACCTTTCAATAATATTGCGAAGCAAGAACACACACAAACACAAGAGGGTTGAGACCAGTTAGATATGAAGATTAAGAAGCTACCATTTCCAGTTTTGGGTTTGGTTACCTAGTTGCAATACTTAACTTATGACGATAGCATTTGATGAGTTACATAGACATAACTTATATTAATCATATAACTAAACTAGAATATGATTCATGTGCTTACACACCAATCGTATAACCCTTCGTGCCAACATGACATACTTTTTTTTTCACATTTCACATAAACCTCACCACATTTAGTCTAGTACAAGGACCAAAAAGACATTAACATAATTTATTTTATATTTTGCATTTTGTTATAATTCCATTTTCTAGAAACCGTATCAAACAAACTATACAAGAAAATAGATTCGGGGTGTTCACAATCTTACATATGGCGTCATATATAATTTTATTATAGGCCTAGGATGCGAACCGTGCCTTGTGACATGTGTCACAGGTGTCGACTTTCAAGGCATCCTCGGTTGCCCAAGGACAAGCCGTTTTGTCCCGCTTACTGAGACAAGTTATTGGTCTCATCATGTTATGGATTCTTAAGAGAAGTGAGTAGTGACGTCAACTCTCAACCAATAGCACGACGAGAAGTGCTTGCACTTGAAATACATACACTTTCCATCCGTTAAGATCACATAAGAATTGCAGAAGTAGCCAACAAACCTAAATGATTTAGCATAATATAAGTAGATACGGTCTTCTCATATATTTGATACATCACACTTATCTTGTAAAAGTTTTTTTAATAAATTTTATTATTTAAGAAATAAAAAGAAACTGAATTAATCACAGCTCATCATAACACACTCTATTATTATCCAAGCTCCACCCTGCATTGATTAACAACACACTTCCACTACACATAATCATCAGCCTCTTACTTTGTGATTAATAAAAAATAAATTGTTTAAATATTCTATAACATAAACATTTATCACTTTTTAAAATAGAACACGAATTTTATTGTTTGTGCATTAATATATCAACAATTTATCTTCTGATTCAAATTTTTATATAGAGTAAATTTCCATTTTGCTCCCTGCGGGGAGCAAAATGGAAAAACAGACAATTTGGATGGAGTTAGAGGCGGAGAGCAAAATGGAAAAACCATAGCAAACTATTGGAGGAAAATGACTATTTTTAAAGGTTTGGGGCAAAACCGTTAAAGTGACCAAACCACAGGGAGCAAAACGGAAGTTTACTCTTTTATATATAAATATAATTTTCCATCTTTTTTAAATACGTATCATTAGAAATTTTTTTAATGGTAAATTTCTTTCAGTCATTATCGTTTGTAGAACTCGAATCCAAGATATATCATGATGATGAGAGTAATAATAATCTTGGCCTCCCTGTTATCCTGTAAGGACCGAAAAATCGCATTAGTGGCCCCTTTCAAGTACGCGAAGACGAATCCAAATCACAAGATAATGATCTACAAACATGAAGTGAAACGACTATACTATATGTCCATTACACAATAACAAATAACCCGTGAACACAAAATGCTCTAGTTACCATTTACAATTTTCAGCCAAATTTTCTGTAAAACACTTTTGTACCATTGTTCCCAAACACATTTTAAGAAATGTTTAAACAAAAACACTTTCAAAGTACAAATTGTAGGCCAAAATATCATATACAGTAATTGTTAATGAAAGGCTCCAACTGTTTCCGCACCCCTATATCTTAGGGTGAGCGGGGCACTCCCCTCTTAGGGGAGTCCCCTCTCTTACACACACCCAATCAGGTTATGCCACGTCAACTCCCCTCTTAAACTCCCCTCACACCCTCAATTTGATGGCGGCACTCCCCTCTTAACTCCCCTTGTTTTTTTATTCAAAAAAAAAAAATAAATAAATAAACAAAAATAATTGATTGGTTGTTACAAGCTATGGGCCCACCATCTCCTCTCTTCTTGTGCGGTGACTACTCCCCCAACCCCCTCCCCGATTTGGGTCACCGCAGGGATGGCGGCGGTGTTCCCGCTCGGGGAATGGGGTCACCGAACCGCCTCCCCGCTGGTGCCCCGCTCACCCTTATACCAACACCCCTTTTTCACTCTATCTCTCTATATATATCTGTATATATGGAGAGAGATAGAGGGGAAGAGTCTGTGTAGGGGTGCAAACGAGCCGAGCAGCTGGCGAGCTACTCAAGATCGGCTCGGGAAAAAGCTTGACATGTGAAGCTCGTCAAGCCTTATCGAGCTTTGGTATAATATTAGTTTTTATTAATATTTAATAGCATTCACCCCTTATTTAATTTCTCTAGTAAACGAGCCGAGCTTATTTATACTTGTTTACGAGCCAAGTTCGGACCCAAAATAAGCTTGTTCTAGTAAAGGAGCCCGAGCTTTACTTATCAAGCCCGCGGGCCTAAACGAGTATATTTTTATTTAATATATTAAGAGTTAATTGCTCGGATGGTCCCTGTGGTTTCACGTTTTTTTACGTTTAGTCCCCACCTTTTGAAAATAGCATTTATGCTCCCTATGGTTTGTCATTTTGTTACTCGGATAGTCCCCCAACATTTACTCTGGGGACTATCCGAGTAACAAAATGACAAACCATAGAGAGCATACCTGTTATTTTCAAAGTAGCTCACATCTACTCAGGGACTATCCGAGTAACAAAATGACAAACCATATGGAGCATACCTGCTATTTTCAAAAGGTGGGGACTAAACGTGAAAAAACTTGAAACCACAGGGACCATCCGAGCAATTAACTCATATATTAATTAATAGATAATAAACGAGCCGAGCTCGAGCTTTGAAAACAAAGCTCGAACAGAGCCGAGCTCGAGCTCTCATAAGTTAATCGAGCTCGAATCTGGTCAAGCTCGGGCTCGGCTCGGCTCGACTCGTTTGCACCCTTAGGTGTGTGAATATTAACTCTGGCCCATATTTATGCATTTTAACAAACCATCTTGTAATTTACAAAGGGCATTGGTGATGGTCCCGCCATAAAGCAGAGGTTGGTGTACTTAAATCCCGCCAGTGACACCAATCTCAGCCTCCTCTTCATATAATTTCAACATTTGCATCCAATGCTTATCAGATTTTGATTTTTTTTTTTTTTTTTACTTTTATAAAACTGCTAACTGTTAGTTGACTCATAGAATACACAAACCATTAATCAGTTACAAATCAGTTGCAACAGAAAGATGTTGTGCAGAGGAAACTCGATAAAATGCCAAAAGGAAGGATCAGTTCCAGTATACCTCAATGTATATGATCTCACTTCCATGAACGGTTACGCTTATTGGCTCGGCCTCGGTGTCTATCACTCTGGCGTGCAAGGTTTGAACCTAGAACCTCTCCACTTTTTTCCTCTTATTCATATCGAATTATATAATAAATTCGATCTACTTTTTTTAAAACATTTTTTATGAATTTAGTTCATGGAGTTGAGTACGCGTTCGGATGTCACGAACAAGAGACGACTGGAATATTCGAAGGAGAACCGAAACAATGCGAAGGATTTACGTTCAGGAAGCAGATTCTAATCGGATGGACGGAGAAGAATTTAAATGAGGTGAGAGGAATTATGGAGGAGCTAGCTGAAGATTACAAAGGAGTTTCATATAATCTCATTACAAAAAACTGCAATCACTTTTGCAATGATGTATGTATTAGACTCACCGGCAAATCAATCCCTAGTTGGATCAATCGGCTCGCTAGAATCGGTATGTCAACTTCTTAAACACAATCGTCCGATTGTAAATTTTGTAATAAGATCGTATCATCAACGAATTCAGATCTAAATGGTTTTCTGTTGATATTGGACTATATTATTAGAGTTTATTAGTATGAGCGCACAGGCTCATTTAGGTTACAAAAATTATTATACTAATAAAAGAATATATAGATCACAAGGAACTATGGTAACCTAAATGAACCTGTGGGCTCATATTAATAATCCTTAATAATAATATAGTATAATGTTGATATTGTAGGTTTTTTTGTTGTACTAATAAAAGAATATATATAGATCACAAGGAACTCTAGTAACCTAGCTGAACCTGCGGGCTCATATTAATAAACCTTAATAATAATATAGTCTAACAGAATGTTGATGTGACAGGTTTTTTGTGCAATTGCATAATTCCGGCGAGTATAAGTTCAACTAAAGTCGGGATTGAAGATAACAAAGTGCATAACGAAGGCGAGACGAGGAAGTTGAGGAGCATGTCGACGTCGACTTGTAGTTATTCACCGGAATCTGAGAAATCGTCTTCGGTGACATCGACTGGTGAAACTAGAAGTCATAGAATGACAACTTCTCTTCCTCCACCTTCACCTTTGAGTCTAGATTCTTCTAAATCATAACATGCTACGATGTTTATGTAATCCAACTTTGATTTTTTTTTTTTTTTGATTGATTTATGTAATCATGATGTTGTGTTTTTGTGAAATCTGGCGATGGTGGGATATGGATGTGTCTCCTTTTGCTTATCAAAGAAGGGTTATGTAATTATAATCCTCTGCTGCAACTGTTTCACCTAACAAGAGTTGAACCTTCAATACATTTACCATTTGTTGATTCCTAAAATAAAACTTATGTATTGTGTTACATTTGATGCAACAATTTCAGCTACTTGAAATGTTATATTAAAATAATTCAACTATTAATACATCGACTTACTACAATGCACTACGTTAACTCATGAACATGAAAACTATGTGGCAATTCGTGAAAATGAAATCAAAATCAAAACTCTTTAAGGAAATGTGTATACGCATAACATGTTATATATAGATGTAGCATATAAGCAATTAAATCACATTTTCTTATTATATAAGTTTGTTTACGATTCTTATTATACAATTTTAACTATGTAAATATGTAATAACAATTTCGAGAGTTGTTTAGATGTCAATTTTAAACTATGTAATAACAGTTTCGAGAGTTGTTTAGATGTAAAAAAAAAAAAAAAAAAAAAAAAAAAAAAAAAAAAAAAACCAAGGAAATTGGGTTTAGAAAGGTTGAAAGAAAATTTCAAATATAACAAAATAGTGTTAGTGATTTAACTAAATAAATGGGTGATTTGGCTTGATGCAATTGACTTTTATAAACACTCTATTTCCACATATCCCCCGCGCTTGTTAAGGCGCCGCCTAGTTTTTCCCCTTGCGTGAATTCATGAGTGTTAAAAAGGTGATGTGGCTGGGCTTTCGCGCCCCCGATACTCAGTCTAAGGTGTATTCCTTAGACTATGTGTAATCGTTTAACTAAACTTGTAAAAGTGATCGTCACAGATTATGCAGGATTATACACGAAAGATATTTTTTTGGCTCTCTTTCGCCCTATGTCTCTTATCGCTAGGTGGATTTGCCTCGATTGTTTGTCTCTTTCCTTCAGCTTTTCTCAAAGCAGTTTCTTCTATTTCAAGAGTTTGCTGAGCTTCTTGTGGATCAATGTCACTATTTTTCTCTGCATCATTTACTAAAACAGTGATTTCATTATTACCTATTCTAGCAACCGCCCATCAGAGCCATCGTTAGCCATTGGTCGTTAAGGCGTATTCTCAAAATACCTATATCCACTGCTGTGGCAATAGAAGCGTGATTTGGTAATACGCCAATTTGTCTACTAGTCAAATCCTATTTTGGTAAAGCAAGCACCTTAGGGATAATCAGGCTCGAACTGATCCTATATTCAAAGGAAAGAAATGAATTTGGAGCGCAGTACAACGGAGAGTTGTATGTTGCGTTCGAACCGGATATGGACAGTTCCAACAAGATTTCATTCTTGAACAAAAATCCATTTTTTGAATACTATTTCTACAAAGAATACCATTTCTGGGGACATGAAGGCAGTGTGACTCTGACTATCTAAACTTTCAAAAGTGTTTAATGATTTAACTAAAACAAATTAAATAAAAAAAAAATAGTTTGATCTGTCATGGTGTGATTGACCAAAAACAGTGAATTACACAATAAGCTGGTCACACCCGTTAAGCTGGTCACACCCCCTCCCCTCCAACCACGCCTCATGGCACCGACCATGTGGTGGTGTTTAACGCCTAATACGGCTTATGTGGACTTGGCACCCATCTCCTTGGCGTCCACTATGTTTAGTCTTATATAGTTCTATAGAGAAAAGCCGGTTGTAGCGTTGCACCACGCAGGTGTATCGGTACGAATGCTTTGCGCCAAAAGGGTTTTCTCTGATTTATTTTATTGTATGGCAGGTGAAGACAAATTTAATGTCATGTGAGCGCACATGTACGAGAGTCTTGCGCCACATTTACATGTACATGATAACATGAACTTTCCCATAAAATAACTATTTGAAGTTGTACTACAAACACTAGTGTAGGCAAATTCATTTGTCTCCCTCGGGCTACTCATTTGCATATGGTGTATGGTCAAGCGTTATTATTGTGATGTATTGCTTAGGTACTCTTTAATTATGTGAAAAGAAATGTAGGCCCCGATTATATGAAAAGAGATTGATGACATAAAAACTCGAACCTACCGGCGTAAATTTTAAACCGATATATTATGGTTAATGATTGGATTGAGTTTTCAAGACCATTTAAGATTAAATATATAGTAGTAACTCGACTCGTGCGTGTTGCGGCATGGATACATTGCAAACATATAATGAATTAGTCGAAACGTTATATGATGCGTTAACGGTATGAAAACACGTGTTTTGATGTATCTGATTTAACTTAAAAGTATTGTGGTTGGATCAAAACCTAAAGTAAAAAAAAACATAAAACATGTATAAAGGGAAAACCGGCACAGGTTGAAATTTTACCTATAGTGCGTTGTGACATGGTCGAAACGTAGAGTAACTATAATTTATACCGTCGGAAGAAAACGTATTATATTTAACCCAACTCGACACGTAAACCAACTCGAAACTATACATGAACGTACATAAAAACACGGACCTTAAAAATTAGTTTTAGGGGTAAATACGCAAATGGAAAGTTTGAAACTTGAGGGGTGTAAAGTGAATTAATGGTGAAAGGGCCAAAAATGTAAATTATGAAACTGGAGGTGCCGACGGGTGTAAAGTGAATTAATAGTGCAAGGGCAAAACATGTAAACTATGAAAGTAAAAGTGTCGGTAGAGTAAAGATGTGTAAGGGGCAAAAGCATCAACTATTTAAAGTTGAAGTGCCGGCGATGTAAAAGCCAATGACACTTCAAATTAAGTTATATATAATTTTTTGGGCTTGGTACGCGAATGCTATTTGGTGTTCTTTGCCACGACTAAAACCAATACCAAACACTCTTAGCCGTGTTAGTATAAATATACAGGGCCGAACCTTGAAGCAACGGTAAGATTGATGCCATGTGACTTGCAGGTCAAAAGTTTTAAGTCGTGGAAAGTGGAAACATCTTTAATCTTCTATAAATGTAAGGTAAGGATACGTACAACAAGCCCAAGTTGGCCCGACACTCCAGATCCCACTTGTGCAGAGCCTATGCACCAGAATCTTTGCCTAAATAAAAATATATTATAGAATATTAAAAAAATTAGAAGAAATATTATTTCACATTAAAAGATATGTGTATTGGGGTAAGGGTTTGTCTACAAATGACATTTTTCTTACAAAATGTGAGAAATCTATGTAGAAATTGTGTTTTAAATTTTAGGCATGATATTTTAGATTTTTTTTTGGCATGGTAAAATATAGAAAAATTACCGAACACAACAATTTAAAATACAATGAAATGTATTCTACTAGGCATGAAATCTAAAACACCATGCGAAGAAAGTTAATCAATGTGTTTTAAATTTAATGCCTAGAATACATATGATTGTGTATTAAATCGTTGCGTTTGGTATTCTTCTATATTATATCGCGTCAAAAGAATCTAAAACATCATGCCTAAAACTTAAAACACAATACCTAAATAAACTTCTCATACTTTGTAGGAAAAATGTCATTTGTAGACTAACATTACCCTGTGTATTGGTTATGAGACTTCAACCCTCCTATAATGTACTTTCAACTTTGAATCGTACTACTACAAAAATGAACTTTTAATCGAGTGGTGGCAACGGATTGTATGTTATGTCCATCCTATTTTAATTTCTTGATGTCACAAGTCAGTATTTAGATGTGTTTGAGATCCGGTTTAAAAAATTTGGATGGATAAATTTCGATTCCTAAAATCATAAACTTCGACCAACCCCACAAGTTAACCCACAAATCCGGTGGTCAATGAGTAACCCAATACCCAATTAGACAAGACCGAGTTTGAGATGAAATTTTACAACCGGGTACGATATAGAATACTATAACATGCCCAAAACTCATCCCATTGTGATCCTAAATGGATGCGAGGCTCTATATATGCGGTATGCGTGGCTCAAAATACATATACAGATATGAAATACTAAGGGGCTGTTTGGCAACATCTGAATGGTTAAGTGCTAAACCAGTAAAAGGTCTGAACCATTAAGAGCCTGTATGATTCTTAACCGTTCAGAGACAAATGTCTGACCAATTCAGATTAGAGGTCTTAACCATTCAGACTCTGTATAAATCTTAACCATTCAGAGGCAAATGTCTGAACCATTCAGACATCTGCTCGTGAAACAAACAGTCTGAAGTACTGAACCAGTAAGAGGTCTGAACCATTAAAAGACTCATTAAGAGGTAAACAAACAGCCCCTAAGTTGGACCTCAAATAGAGGTTCACAAATCACACATCAATCTATAATCTTTCACCATATCTTTGCTTTTACTTCTGGCTTGGATCACATCCAAGTTTCAACTACTAGCCATAAATCCCACGCACTGTTGGTTAAAAAAGATCATCAAGAATGAATGATATTTCCTTGTTCAGGACCAACGACACAATAATAGCATAGAATAAGAGCATTTAAGAAAGAAAAAATTATTTGATCCTCCCCTACCCACCATCTGACTCATTTGTCTCCTTTATTTCTCACTTTCTTTCTTTTTTTACCTTTGCAGTTCAAAGAACACCTGTAACTGGACCCACTCCCAGTCCCCTCATAGGATTCCATTGCTACAAATTACCCATGATTATTGGCAAGTCATTAAAAGCTATTTAAAAACACTCATTTCCTCTACAATAGAATATAAAATGTTGACAAACAGATGGAGGATGTTTTTCATGCAACATATGTTGTTTAGCAGAATCCTGGACATTGATTTAAGACTATAAAATTAATGAAGCCAGATCACGAATTTGGCTTTGCTCTTTATCATATTTCATCAGCTCTGCTTTGACTTCACCCAGTCAACAAAGTTGTCGAGAATCAGAGGCCAAGCGAGTTCCTCGTCATAATCGTTGAAATCTGGAAAACTTATCTGTAAAACAAGAACATATTATTGCCTCTTATTAAATCATTTTATACAAATACTAGATTATGTATATAATTTTGGTATGCATATCATTATCAGATACACTACTTGGGTGGTCAAAGTCAAACCGGCCTGATTTGACATATACCAGAAATTACTTGTTTTGCCACCAGCTATGCTTGTTATCGTACGGGTGCTAAGTAAAAATGATCAAACGAAATGTATGGTTACCTCATTGCAGAATCTATAGAACCCCATCCATTGATCCATGTTTATGACCTTGTAATCAATCTGTGTCTGTGAATTGTACCAAAATAAGTTAAATAATACACCGTGTGACAATTCATAAATTTATATTTGCTCCTTTTATTTTTGTATTGGGTTTACTGTAAGGATGATAATAACATTTTGTAATAAAATGAAACATAAGATATTATATCGTTTATGTTCGTTTATCTAATTAACGAACGAACATGAACAAATTTATTAGTTCGTTTAATTAAATGAACGAACATGAACACACATGTTATTTGTTCATTTATGTTCGTTATGTTTGTTCATTATGTTCGTTTATATTTTAACAAATACATATGGAGTTGTATTTATATAAATATAAACATAAAAGAGGTTTTCTAACTACTTATATACATAAATCTAATTGATAATTGGGCTTTCCAGTAATAAAAATGTGCTTTCCAATTGAACTTATCGTAATTAATTAAAAATTTATATAAAAAGGCTACTTTATGTTCGTTTATGTTTGGTCATTTATGTTCATTTGTAATGTTTTATATTTGTTAAATTATGTTCGTTTGAGTTTGTTTGTTTATGTTCGTGAACTGTTCGTTTAGATTTTAAACGAACACACATACACGGACACAAACATCCCCATTTTCTTAATTAGTGAACACGAACACGAACACAAACACAAACACAAAAATTTGTTCGATTATATGTTTGTGTTCGATTAAAGTTAAACGAACGAACGAACATGAACATGCCTCTGTTCGCGTTCGTTCGGTTCATTGACATATAGCTACTCACCTTTAGATACTGAATGAATAAATCAACCTGCTGAGGAAACTGAGACCCCAAAACAAGCTCCAATAATTCACATATGCTCTCAATATCTATGCTCTTTTGCTTTTCCTCTATACAACAATAACAGTAATTAAAATGAGAGAACCATAAAAGTTCAAAGTTATGTCATAGGTTTGTTGTACCTGTTAGGCAATATCGAAATGCATAAGAATAGAATTCCACGTAATTCGATGGCCTGCGGACCTTTTAAAGGACACAAAAGAACAAACAGATTAGCAACACAGACATCTTTATCGTTATGTTATTAAATATTAATAAAGTTTGTAGAAAACGGTATTGTATGATAAAATACCTCGTTCTCCAGCTCCGGGAGTGCCTTTTTTAATTTAACTATAGTATCAGCATGTAATGCTTTCAGGCCTTTTCGCCATTCTTCCTATGAAAAATGAATGTAAGAACAGGAATTTCAAAGATTATTTCAACACTATTCGATACAATTAAGAACCTGGGCTATAATATATGCATAACAATCATCATAAGTTGTATGCATATTTTACATTAAATTAGTTAAACCTAAACCTAAACCTAAACATACAATTACGATGGCAGTGAGCTTATACTGTGCCATGTAACAAGGCTCGTTTTATTACCAGGGTGAAGTATCCCTGCTTTTCAGCCTGCATTTTCCTGGAAAATATAGACCGATTAGTAAGAAGTGACACGAAAAAATGATTTTTTTTAAATGTGATGTAGTTTAATGATAACGACTAAAATGGAACATACCAAGCAAGCATCAATATCCGTACATCTGTGTGTTCAACTTCCAGGTCAGAACACAGATACTCTATTCCTTCTGGGCTGTTTGCAGAAACGATAATGCATTAAGAAGCAGAATAAAACAAAAAATAAATAAAGAATAAGGAAAGAAGAAAATAATCTACTGCGAAAGCAAAAGGATTGCACTTACTCAATCATACCAGAAGACTCATTCGAATATGAATAGAATAACTGATCAATTCGTTCCAGTTCCTTGGTTGCAGCCTTTCCTGAAGCTAAAGAAAAAAAACGTTAACTCTTGAAATGAGACTTCATAAGTTCTGTATATCATCATCATCATCATCATCATACTCAGTATATCCCACCAATAGCAAAGCTAAGGTAGGGTCTGAGGAGGGTGAGATGTAGACAGCCTTACCTCTACCCCGTAGGAATAGAGAGGCTGCTTCCAATGAGACCCCCGGCTCGATTGTGGTTTTGCATCAAGCCTTGGACATAAGGCACATAACACTCAGCAATTGAGACAAACGCTGATTAGTGCATGTACCCCCTTGTCTTTTGGCTATCAACGCCACCACATGATGCATGATTAACCATCCCCCTCTTTTAACGTTATTTTCACGAAATTAGTAAAATAACGTTAAAATTAGTGCACTTTCACTTTTGCCCCCCGAGCGCCCACGCATATATACATTATATGAGCATACCGCAAGCGGGGCGTATTCATAAGTTCTGTATATCTCTAACAAAAATCATATACTAATCTCCACATGTAAGCCATAATTCGTCAACTCTTATCAAAACATAATAATCATGAAACACAAGCATTACTTGACTGCATCTTTTGGCTAAGAGATAAGTCTTAAAACACTCAAACTTGTCGAACAACTAGACATACAACATATTTCAACTTAGCCCTGCTTAATAAAACTCATAGTTTACATTCTTCAAATCAATCCAATTATCACCAAACAGATTACAAAATTGCATCTTTAAACCAGTTTGAAGTGCATTCTATAGCTATTTCGTCGATCAGTCAGCCTATTAAACTGAACTGAGACGATATCCTCGGAAACCTTAATTCGATAACATAAACAGCTACAAGCTCTAACAAACAAAGTTCCATCCTTTGTAGTAGCATGTCTTACAGCAATCAACTAAGATTAAAATCTCAACAGAAACCTAGATTTACATGCTAAAAATCATACTCCTTCTAACTAATTTGATCCTACCTATCAATTCATCAAAAACCTCAGCTTTTAATAATAATAATTAATAATAAATCAATGAAGCAACGTGATTAACACGCTATTCGTAGATTACCCTAAATTAAAGTTAAAATCGGAGGAAATCAAGGAATTAAAGTAAAAAATTAAGTTAATTAGAAATTGAAATGAAGAAATACCAGAGCGGAATAGATCCATGGCGGAAGAATTAGTGGAGGTGGTTGAATTAGAAGAAGTTTTCTTGGAGGAAGCACGACGCATCTTGGAGGAATAAATTAGGGCAAAATTGATGAGATCCGATGATTAATGAAGAAGAAGAAGAAGATGATCGGAACGACGTCGGATAACAGGCATCGGTGGATAAGTGGTTGACTGCGTAGATACGATGATGGTCGGTTGGTTATGATTTATCAACGTCAAGTTCTGGGATCCCTTTAGAATGAATGTTTCACCAAAAAAAAATTTTATTTTTTTATTTTTTTTTATTTTAGGGTTGATATGATTTATGATAACGTAGCGTCGAAAAAAACGTAACCAGGTTAGTTTTTTTTTTTGCTGATGTGTCACTTTTGTATTGACATGGAATTTTTTTCATGGTGTGACAGCTGAGGTGGCCGTTGACTTGACATTTGATTTGGCATTTATGATGATGTGACAACTGACGTGGCTTTTTTGATGACGTGACAACTGATGTCAGCAAACTAGGTTAGATTTGGAGCGCTATCGGCCAATAAGTTGAAAGTTGGGTGTGGTGAGGTACAAATCGAAAGTTGAGAGTGCTATCGGTTAATTAGTGAAAGTTGTGATTATTTAATCCAATATCCCATAATAATTAAATATATATTTTAAATTTTTTAGACCATTAAAGTTTATATATTTATACTTTGAACACAAAACAAGTTTAGTTTATTGAGATTTTTGGGAGTCTGATATAAGGGAGGGATCTCGTGATGGTGGTGAAGCTTGATTTCCACAAATAAAGCCATGATTGCTTTGAGAATAATTTTAAGCTTCAAGTTTAAACTTGTTGCTACAAAAATATCTAAACGATATTGTGAGCTTTGTAGTGGTAAAGTGGAGATCTTCTTCTTTGATGTCTACACAAGGTCGGAGTTGTTAACCCGAGATCTGTGAGAGGAAGATTCCCCTTGTGACTTGATCCCTACGTAAAAGTAATTAGATGTGTATTAAGAGAGTGAGAATGTAAAAGTAAATACATGTGTATTAAGAGAGTTAGAATATAAAAATTGTCTAACCATTAGTAGAAAAAATATTTGTAGTAAACTGTTTTTGGACTCTTATGTTGGGGTGACAAGTAGTTTGAAGATTATTATTACGTATTTTTTGATATTTTGGATCATACCTCTTGCTACTACGTCGAGGCTTGCTATTAGTTCATAGTGTTAGCTGAGTTTGAATTATCTTTGTCGACCATTGTTAATTTTCAAGTCATGTCACACCTTTTTGTCAGGTTGTGGATACACGGATATCTGAAGCTCACGACTCTAGAATTATGATCAACAAGGTCTAGTATTAGTATTTGTGGAGGTGTTTCAAGCAATTCGGAACTCATGATCCCGACGTGTTAATATGTAGCTTAAAGTTCATGATTTATTGATTGTGACAAGGACTCATGGTATCAAATGAGTTGATCTGAAGTTCACTGCTCTGGCTGTGCAAATTTAGGGTGTATTCTTCAAAATTTGCTAAAGAATTTAATCCATTTTGGTGAGTGTGCTAAAAGTTTAGTTTATTTGCTATTTATATTAACTTATACCGAATATCAAAACATAAATAAAATGACGTGGTAAGGATAGTCACTCCGTCATAAAAAAACGATTTTAAATAACTTAATATATAATAATAGGACCCACACGTCCTACACGTTGGAAATTCGGTTGTTTTCAGTTCAGTTATTACGGTGCTAACACGTTAAAATATAGATGAGCTCGGTACCGGTAACGGCAGCGAAAGTACCGATCCGGAAAATCATCGAAATTAGGTACCGGCACCGAAAATGCTCAGTACAATACGGTATGGTATTTGAAGGTAAAAATCAATAAATACAGGTATGGTGCTAGACCGGTGTCGAACCGAAAGTAACGATTCTGAAAACGCAAAAAGGTGGGTACCAAATTGGCACCGAAAATGATTTGGTATAGTAAATTTGGTACCGATACGATACCGGTTCGTTTACAGGATTTGATACGATTTGCTCATCAATATTCTAAATATCCAAGTTAATTTTACATGCTACAATTCATTCATTAAAGAAAAAGACGAAAAAGAAAGCAAAATAAGTTGTGTATATAAAACCTCATTCAAACGAAATACAGTTTACTTACTGTTTGGTACCGAAAATACCGTTACCGAAATCCCCAAAAGTGGGTACCGGTACCGAATATACCTAGTATGGTACAGTTTGGTACTGGTCGGTACTGGTACGGCACCAGTATTTAAGGGTAAAAACCGGTGAATACCTGTGCAGAACCGTTACCGAAAATACACCGGTTTGGCAAATTTGAGACCGGTACCTATACCAGATACCATTTAATCATCTCTTAATGATGTTACTATTTATTCTATTATAATTTTAAATCTAAATTCTAATTACTGTTCATTCACTTTGAAATTGATCATATATGAATTTGCATACTATAAATTAACAATATCTTGGTGCTTCATGAAGTTGTACATTACATATTGGGAGTTTTTCAAAGAATTTTTTTTTACTTTTCACATCTAACCCAAAGGTTTTATTTTTTTTTATTCTAACCCCTTTGATTTTTTACTTTTAACCCAAAGATTTTCATCTTTGCAACTTAATCCCAACACTTTTTTATTTTCAACTTTGATCCCCCATGCTTTTCATCTTTTGCAATTTTTTCGTTTTATATTTCGTTCTAAATTTTGCAAATGAACACGCCGCAGCATGCGTGTGTGGTTCAACGTTTTTTCGTCTACTTTTTCTCGTTTGACGGGCCCATCGCAAGTCGCAACGCGTCTATTTTCCCTGTTTAACAGGTTCGTCACAACGCGCGGGGTCCTATATCGACTTAGTTATTCTTTTATATGTTTTACGTTTCAGTCTAATTTCTTCTCATTAACACACCGCAACGGGCATCCGTGGTTCAACAATTTTACATCTACTTTTTGTTCGGTGTTATTTTTTCCTTTTTCTTTGTTTTGGTTTTACGGGTTTTTCCGTGTAGCATTGGTGCTACTTGGCACGGTTAACGCCCCCGCCGCAACACAGGGGGCCTTAATACTAGTTTGACTCAATTCTCATTGTATATAAAGTGTACTAAAGGTGTACGCACTTTTATGACAAAAAAATGTACATTAACTAGTTATAGCTCTGCTCGAGTTGCAGGACACTAAACCGAATATTTTTCTCTCATAACATGTACGTCTATGTTTCGGTTACTTGTACCAACTATTAATAACACGTTCTAAAAAAATACATCGAGTCAATCAATTAAAACAAAACATTGTCATACTTTTGCAAAAGAAAAAAAAAAGAGAAAACTAAAACGACGAAAAGAATATAATTTTAAATTGAGGCAAATTGTAATTTATCAGGACAAACGAGCGTGTGCCAGGCAGCCGCCTAGTACGAATAAAAATTGCACCGAGTCAACCAATTAAAACAAATCACTACCACAGTTTTGTAAAAAAAAACTAAAACGAAGGGGTGACTGTAATTTACACTAGGTGCAAATTCGTAACTTGACAGGAAAAAAAACAAAAATAATGGCAAAACTGTAAATTTGAACTAAGGGCAAAATCGTAATTTAGCTGGGAGGGGAAAAACAAAACCAATGGCAACCCTGTAAATTTAAACGGGGCAAAATCGTAATTTAGCTGGACCAATGGGGAAGTGTCAGGCAGTTGTCTGACACTATTCCCCTCTATGGGACTAAAAAACAAAAACAATGGCAAAATTGTAAATTTGAACTGAGGGCAAAATCGTAATTTGGTTGGGAGGGGAAAAAACAAAATCAATTGCAAACCTGTAAATTTAAACGGGGAAAAATGGTAATTTAGCTGGACCAATGAAGAATTGTCAGGCAGCTGACTGACACTATCCCCCTCCATGGGAATTGTATGATGGGAAAAGTTCCCGTACAAACAACCTTATCATGTAAAACGTACGAAAGGTATGGAAAAGTAAAAAAAAAAACGTTGTGTCATTTTTGTAATTATTTACTCGTAGAGTAATTATCAAAATTACCCTACAAATGATCTTGTAGGGTAATTTTGATCTTGTAGGGTAATTTTGTAAAATGTACTTGTAGGGTAGTTATCAAAATTACTCTATAAGTGTATCAAAATTATTCTACTAATTTATCAAATAACGTACAATTCAAAATTACCCTACAAAATCATTTGTAGAGTAATTATGATACTCTACAAAATTACCCTACAAGATTATTTTACAAAATTACCTTACAAGATCATTTGTGGTATAATTTTGATAATTACTTCAGCAAAACCTTCACTTCGTACGTTTTGTACGTTAACGGTATTGGTATTTGATCTTTTGCCATTGATATAAAAATTGTATGATATATAAATAATAAGATCTGAAATAAACTTAAACTATATGGAAATATTCATAAATAAAATATCAGAGTTTTTTTTCCGAAATATTCTTATTTAAATAAAAAATTAGTTTGCATATTTTTTTATTTAATTAGTTAATTTTTATGTAAGGGTGTATTAACTTTTATTTGAATTAATATGCATGTACAATGATAAGAGGAAATCGTATTTTCGTTTAGATTGGCATGAGGGTCTATGTTGAATTTTAGAAGCAAAAAACGATTAGTATTATAAACTAGCCCAGAACATTATATGTTGAATTTTAGAAGCAAAAAACGATTAGTATTATAAACTAGCCCAGAACATTATAGCTTAGTGGTATTTTGGGGTTAAGATAAGGCTTAGGGACCATAAGCCCTGAGTTCGATTCCACAAGTGGTTTTTTTTCAGATTTATTCGATTTCCTCCTGAATTGGTGTATTGACACTATTGTCTAGTGGAGATGAATATGATCGGATGATTCCGCTGGTGACACGATGATACTTTGATAATCCATTAGTGATCCAAATTTGTCGTTAAAAAAATAGTATTATAAACTATGAGTGGTTGTTGGTCACTATGTTACCTTGATAAAATGATTTATAAGAAAAATAATTAGTATAAAACAAGATATCTTTTGTTATCTTAATAAAATATGCTCTTTATTAGATTCATTGTATCCATATTACAACAATAGTTATGTTACTTATTTATAAATAAAACTTAATAAACATTTAAACAAGCATCATCATTACTGTGTTTTATTTTTCATACCGATTATCTGATTATACAACAATAGTTATGTTACTTATCTGTAAATAAAACTTAGTAAACATTTAAACAAACATGTCAGAACCCAAGAATCAAACACTTTTATTATGAAGTATCAAATACAAAGACAAAGTAAATCTGTCATCACAGATTAATAATCAAACAAAGAACAAAAGATCTCCAGCCGGATGATCTTATACAAGAGAAGGTAAACAACCCTAGACTCACGAATGAACTTGTGAGGATAGGGTAACTCAGCAGAGAACAATGGAATAATGAACAAGAGAAATGAAATGCTCAAGTAAATAAGCCAAGAGACCAAGTCTCTTTTTATCTTGGCAAACCCTAAGCAACAACACAGGAGCCCAAGGTCAGCGACCCATCTGGACACAACGGCTATAAGCCCAAGCAGCAAACCATCTTGATAAAAGACACAATGCCAGCAACCCAAACTCCATAGCCCAAACCTCACAATCAAAGATAAATAAAAAAGGTTAAAATAAATAAACGGAAATACAAAGAAGGCACATTTATAATGGATAAATCCTATATTTTTAACACCCCCCTCAGTTTAAATGTGCAAAAAAATTGGACAGACCTAGCGACTTACACATTTCAGCATGGGTTTTTGGGAGTAAGCCTTTGGTAAATATGTCAGCTAGCTGATGCTCGGTCTTGACACCTTGAGTTTTGATCAACCCTGATGCAATTTTCTCCCTTAGAAAGAATAAATCAACTTCGAAATGCTTTGTTCTGTCGTGAAAGACAAGATTGGCAGCAATAGACAATGTTGCAATGTTATCGCACTTCAACACAACCGGAATATTCAAATCAACATGAAGTTCTCTTAAGATATTCAGCAGCCACAAAACTTCACAAGTGGCACTGCACATGGACCTGTATTCGGCCTCGGCAGAGGACCGAGAAAACTACATTTTGTTTTTTGCTTTTCCATGAAACTAAGGATCCACCAAGAAATATGCAGAAACCAGTGACTGACCTACGGCTGTCCACACATTTAGCCCAGTCCGAATCTGCAAATGCAGTTAACTGAAAAATGTTGCTTTTTGTAAACAGGATCCCAGTCCCAGGTGCACCTTTTAGGTACCTTAAAACTTTGAAAGCAATTTGAGTATGAGCCTCAGTAGGCTTATGCATAAACTGAGATAAATAGTGAACAGAGTAGGCAATATCAGGTCTAGTGTGTGATAGGTAAATAAGTTTACCTATCAGTTTTTGATACTATGTGACATCAACAGGTTTTGAGTTATTTAGGGTCAGATTGGTCAAAACATGATTTTGATCAATGGGACAGCTATTGGGCTTACTACCACTCATCCCATACTCGTTTAACAAATCCATACAATACTTTCTTTGAGAAAGGCAAACTCTGTTATTTGATTTGATTACTTCTATTCCAAGAAAATACTTTAGTAAACCAAGATCTTTGATTAAAAATTCATTTTTCAAAAGATTTTTTATTTTAGTCATCTCATGTTCACAGTTCCCTGTCAACACAATATCATCAAAATACACTAAGAGAACAATAAAGACAGATTTTTCGGACTTAATAAACATGGAATGATCACATTTAGATTGCACAAACCCAATTTTGACTAATGTTTGAACAAGCCGCTCATTCCACATGCGTGGGGCTTGTTTTAACCCATTTAAAGATTTGTTTAACTTACAAACTTTATTCTGTTGATCAATATTTAACCCATCAGGAAGAGTCATATAGACATCTTCCTTAAGATTACCATAAAGAAAGGCATTATTAACGTCCAGTTGGTATAGGGGCCAGTTGTTTTGAACAGATAGACTAACAACGCATCGAACTGTAACCATTTTGACAACAGGGGAGAATGTTTCCTCAAAGTCAATCCCTTCACGTTGGTTAAACCCCTTAGCAACAAGCCTAGCTTTAAATCTATCTATTTCACCTGTTGACTTATATTTAACTTTAAACACCCATTTACATCCAATAGGTTTAATACCACTAGGGATATCTACAATGTCCCAGGTATTGTTTTTATATAGTGCAGACAATTCTTCATTCATAGCATCAATCCACCTTTTATCTTTAAGGGCTTCTTTATAAGTGTGTGGTTCACTAATTTTATTTATATTGTCAGCAAAACATATATTTTCACTAGGTAGGTTGGAATAATTAACTACTTTATCATAACTATATTTAGCATTGTCAACAATAAAGTCATCAAATCTTTTTGGGGCGGTCGAGGATCTAGAAGATCTTCTAGTGGGAATGATACCCTCAGGAAGGTTTGACTCATCATTTACACTACTAGACTCAGCCCTCACAGGACCAAGTTCATTTCCTAAGGACTCATTCCCCTCAGATATGTCATCAGTCCCTGATGACTGCTGAGTATTACTATCCACAGGTGATTCAACCTCATCACTGTGTTGCTGTGTCAGGGTAGTTTAGTCAGTGGTGACCTTCTCTTCATCATTGAGATTTAGGTCACTTGAAAAATCAAAGGTATCAAAAAAATTTAATTGATTTAAGTTATTTGTACCTTCTAGAACAGAATGTGATTCATTTTTAAAAGGAAACGTGGTTTCATGGAAACTAACATCCCTGGAGAAGATGAATTTTTTCTGTTCTAGACTCCACACCTTATATCCCTTTTTAAAATTAGACTACCCCATAAAAACAAATTTTTCAGCTCTTTCTTCAAGTTTATCAGGGTTATTTAAGATAGTGAATTAGCAAAGACAACCAAAGATTTTCAAGTGATCAAGAGAAGGTTTGAAACCAAACAGTTTTTCATAAGGAGAACACCCATGTAACACAGAGGAAGGAAGCCTGTTAATTAAGTAAGATGCTGTAAGAACACATTCAGACCAGAACCTAAGAGGGACATTGGATTGAAATAGCAGAGCTCTAGCAATATTCAATAAGTGTCTATGTTTCCTTTCCACAATACCATTTTGTTGTGGAGTATAGGTGCAGGAGGTTTGATGGATGATACCTTTTAGTTTAATAAAAGCAGTCATTTGAGAGTTGGTGAACTCAGATCCATTATCACTCCTAAACACTTTGATGTTGACTTCAAATTGAGTTTTAACAAGATTGTAAAAACTTTCTATATTTTCAAAAACTTCTGACTTAGATTTCATCAGATAAACCCAAATGGATCTGGTGAAATCATCTACAATAGTAAGTATTTGTATCCTTCCACACTAGTGACCTTGTAGGGACCCCAAATATCTAAGTGAATGAGGTCCCCAATCTTAGATGATTGATGGTCACTGAGAGGGAAGGGGGACCTATGTTGTTTAGCCTTGTGACATATATCACAAGGGTTAGAAATAGACTCAGATTTAAGTTGAAGAACCTTTGACACTTGTTCAGCTGGATGACCCAGCCTGGAATGCCAGAGCTTTGCTTTTTCAGCCATGCTTAGACAAGAAAAACTAGAACTTAGAGAGTTACCACAGAAATATAAACCCTCAGTTTGTCTACCAGTCACCAAGGTTTTCTTTAAGCATGAATCCTGAATATAGCAAGAGTTTTCATCAAACACAGCTTTAAGCTTATTGTCTTTGGCTAGCTTATACACAGAGATAAGGTTCACACAATATTCAGGAACAACAAACACATATTTTAGAATAATAGAGTCAGAAAGTTTAAAGCATCCAATTTGAGTGACTTTAGCATCAGTACCATTGGGATGCTTAACAGTTATATTATATTCAGAAACATCAACAAGATTGAACATATTCTCACTAGACATAACCATATGCTGGTTTGAACCAAAATCAATAATCCAGTTTTGTTTTTGTGAAGAGAATAGTTTTGAGTTGAAACAGAAAATATTTTTATATTCAGAGAAGGAATTGAAGCATTTACCTCCTACATTGGACTTATTTGTGTCCTCTGTTTTATTCTCATTAAGCAAACCTAGCAACTTAGAAAATTGATCAGCAGTCAAGGAGTTCAAAGAGCTAGAATTTTATCATTGACAGCATTATTCATAGAAGAACCAGTACCACTACTAGCAGCATTGTTTGACCTAGCCCACTGTGAACTGCTTTGAGTAGGTTTTGGTCTATAGTTTGGAGGATAACCATGTAGTTCAAAACATTTATCAACTGTATGTCCAATCTTGTTGTAATGAGAGCATTTTAGATTTGAGTTTGGGACCTTTATTGAATTTTTTCTTGTTATCATTGAAATTGTTAGATTTAGTAGCAAATCCTACATTGGGAACTTTAGAAGAACTGTTAGAACCTCTATGAGATTCTTTTCTAGAGATGTTAGAAAAAGCAGTTTTGATAGTTGGTAAAGGGTCCCTTGTCAACAGATTGGTTCTAACAGGTTGATAAATATCATCTAACCCTATTAAAAATTGTATAAGTTTGATTAATTGACTGAACTCATTGAATTTAGTAGAAGCATTGCAGGTGCAACAAGGCAGTTGAAGCATAGCATCAAATTGTTTCCACATAGTGTTGATTTTATGATAATACTCAAACACACTAGATCCATTTTGACTAACAGAGTTGATTTTTTGATATAAGCTAAACACAACTGACCCATCAACTTTATCATAAGTATCCTTCAAATCATCCCACACTTCTGAGGCAAGTTTAGAATAGACTTGACCAACATATAATTCATCAGAAATAGAGTTCAGAATCCAGGTGAGCACAATAGAATTACATCGATCCCACTGACTAGCAAGAACATCATTGTCTTTAGATTTTCTACAAGTTCCATCAATGAAGCCTAGTTTATTTTTAGCCATTAGAGCAAGTTTCATAGCATTAGACCAGACCACATAATTCTCAGTCCCTTTTAGTTTTATGCGAACAATTGTGAGCCCACTAGAGTCACTAGCATGAAGATATAATGGGTCACTAGCATCTAACTTACTAACCAAAGTCACAACAGATTCAGTTTTATCAGTCATAATAGCAAGACAAGTAAACACATAATAGAGCAGTCAAAATAAACACAAAACAGACAAGCAAACAGATAAAACCAACCAGAAAGAGCAGAGAACCAAACAGACACCGGCGAAGCCTGGACAGAGGTCCGATCAGAGGTTCGTCACTCAAGGTGCCTCCGCAGACAATGACCAGTGAGCCACAACACAACAGACCAAACCAGACACAACTGTAACAGAGTGAACCCTCTCTGTGTCCCAATAATCAAACCGGTCTTGCCTAAAACCCGGTACCAAAAATGCCTAGACACAAGACACCGTGATGCAAAATAAGAAAATAAAGGGAGAAGGGAGGAACGATCTCACAGTGGGTGCCAGCAGAGGTGGACCAGGTCTGTAACCTTCACTTAGGGTTACAAGACACAGGTCAGAAAACCGGAAAAAAATTCCTGTTGGTTTACCCTAACGGGACCAACGAGGATCTTCTCTTCCAATAAAAGCAACCACTCCAAGTTAGGGTTTCCACAACAGCGCCGTCACCGGAAACCAGAAGTCAACCAAAACCCCAAACCCTAGAAATTAGGGTTTCACACTTCCAGATCTACACCGTCTCCACTGAGCAGGAATACTCCGGAAATAGGGACCAGAGCACAGGATGCCGTAACGGAAGAAACCCTAGGTCGGACAAGAGAAGGTCAGCCAGAGCTTTGTACCGCAGCGGAAGAAGAACCAGAGCCCAATTCAACCTTGGGGCTCTGATACCATGTCAGAACCCAAGAATCAAACACTTTTATTATGAAGTATCAAATACAAAGACAAAGTAAATCTGTCATCACAGATTAATAATCAAACAAAGAACAAAAGATCTCCAGCGGGATGATCTTATACAAGAGAAGGTAAACAACCCTAGACTCACGAATGAACTTGTGAGGATAGGGTAACTCAGCAGAGAACAATGGAATAATGAACAAGAGAAATGAAATGCTCGAGTGAATAAGCCAAGAGACCAAGTCTCTTTTTATCTTGGCAAACCCTAAGCGACAACACAGGAGCCCAAGGTCAGCGGCCCATCTAGACACAACGGCTATAAGCCCAAGCAGCAAACCATCTTGATAAAAGACACAATGCCAGCAACCCAAACTCCATAGCCCAAACCTCACAATCAAAGATAAATAAAAAAGGTTAAAATAAATAAACAGAAATACAAAGAAGGCACATTTATACTGGATAAATACTATATTTTTAACAAAACATCATCATTACTATGTTTTATTTTTCATACTGATTATCTGATTAGTAAAATCATGAAATGTTGAATCACACCCTACAATTGTCAATTGTCTTACATTTTCTTGAACATAATTGTATTGATATATTGTATGAAAAGAATCAATCTTTTGAGCCAAACATGCAAATGAGCTATTATAACTTGTAAATCAAAACAATAAAAATGACTAAAGAAAATGTTTGGAGCCATCGGATCACTAACACATATATGTCTCTTTTCTTTTTATTAAAATCAAATTACTAGGCACATAAACCCCTATTTATGCCCCATATTATTTAATTACTTGCTTTTATTAGACGCCTTTTTAAGTATTTTTAGTAGTGTCGGACCCAAAAAAGAATTTCTTAGGGCGATCGGGGGAGTTAACTGAATTTTCAAGGGAAGCAATCGGGATTTTTGCCTAAAAGCTACACAAACTTTTATATAGGGAACAACTAGCCCCAATTGGATTAGCGTTGGTCCGCGATCATTCCTTTCAAAATTAATGTTAACAAAATCTTGAAATTCACCTATATAACTTTAAAGCAAGAAAGGATTTTGTTAATTTTGTGAATTTTGTGAATTTGGTGTCTGATGCAAGAAAGGAATTGATTAAGTTTGTGAAATTGGTGTCTGATGTTGGTCTTCATGTTCATCTTCGAATCGGTCTTTATGTTTGCGCCAATTTGAATTATTGGCTGGTAACACTTCCACTTTTTTTTTAACTTTATTATTCACATTGTCACACCCCCAAATTACCACATGCGGGTTTCACCGCGAGGCGTGTGACGTACCAGGATCTAGCCACTAATCATGTCGAACTAATAGTAAATAATAATAATAACACAAGCATCATGTCCAACATGAATAGTGTATTCCAAAATAAATGTTTCAAACAAGTATGTGTTCAGCGGAAGCAAAAGTAATTGTTTCGAAACAACCAAAACCATATTGTTTTAAAATGCATAACATCAAATGTTCTCATCAAACAGCACGCCCCATGACACTTCCAGCTCCCCAGACTGCAACTTCTGATGCACTGATGTACCTAACGACCTGCAAGCATGCAGAAGAGTGTCAACATAAAGTTGCGAGTTCACAGTTTTGTTCAACGTAAATCATGTAAATGTTTAGCTTTAAAGACATGTCATGGAATATTAAACTCGGTACCGATATGACTGTGTAACAACCCTCGGTAAAACCAACACCCTCATAATATTTCCGACCCTCTATTATATCTTAAATTTTCCCAATATGTCTTATATTATGCCCCGTATGTGAAAACCGAGCCCTAGTTATGTTATAATTATAAAATAAACAAAAATCTGAAATATAGGGTTGAGGCGGGCCGCGACATACTCTACCCTTAGTTTACGCGGGCAGTATCAAGGCTGGATTTGACTTCGCTGACTTCTTTAGTTGAAGCGGGCCGCGTAAGAGTATAGGTGTAGTTGACGCGGGCCGCGACAGAGCATCACACGCCATTACACCAGAGGCCGACACGTGTTGACATCGTGGCGGACCTACTAGCTGACCCAGCTAAGCTACTGCGTTGACTGGTATTGACGCGGGCCGCGTAAGGGTCCCTTGTCTTTTACGCGGGCCGCGACAGGACTCAATATCACAACTATAAATAGCAGGCATCAGTTTTCGAATTCCGTCGCTCATTTCTTTCTTTCAATCTCGAAATTCTGTAAAGAAGTTATAATATTTCGGGTATTATACCCCTAATTAGCAAGGTTCTACTCCGTTGTAAGTATTATAACCCTGGTTTCATAATAGTTACGCTGCCCGATTGATTTAGGGTTCCGTAACAACTGTCGTGGTTCTGCCCGACGTAGTTGTTGGAATGCCGTCTCGGGGAGGGTATCATTAATAATTTCAAAGGGTTATGGTACTAACCAATGTACATTTGTATAAATTATAGATTATAGCCAGGAAACCCTTACGAAAAGCCTAAGACAGCAATGTGAGTTTATCCTCTTTTTGTTAATGTTTTTGGTAATGTTTTACCAAACCTTAAATGTTTTACTATGAAATTAAGCGGTGATTGAGTCTTTGTAATTCTTCAATTACTGCCGGTATTATGGGGTTTTGTATACAAAATTTACTACGAGTAGTAGTAAGTCTGAGTGACAGTGCATTACCATTGGACGACGAGTTAGCCAATGGGTAATTTGACCATAGCCATAGATCCGGTCGAGTGGCAAATACTGAATGAGTAATTGTGTAGAAATAAACAATGTGATCGCTCTCAATACTGTTTTAATTGATAAAATGTTTCTTGATTAAACTGGGATTCACTCACAAGTATTTCCGACTGACAAATGTTTTTAAAACACGTTACAGGTAACACAATGTGAAAGCAAACTGGGAAAAAGCCAGCTGGAGAGCACTGAAGGCTTGGGAAAATGTGGCTATAAAAGTTACCTAATAAACGATGTTTTAAATTCAATAAAATAGGGTTTGTCCCTATAAATGTATTGTAATAAGAAACTTGGGTTTTGCCCATGTATTTATTAATATCAAGTATGGTGGTTTTACTCTGATAAACATTTCCTAACTACGGTCCTGATGAAATTTCCGCTGCGAGACTAAACAAACTGATACCACCAAACTCTGTGATCACGTCCGCCCGTTCCCGGGGATCAGGGATCGGGGGTTGTGACAGAAGGTGGTATCAGAGCGTAGCCACTGGTCTGAGCCAAAGAAGTGTTCTGCTGACACTTAAATTTTGTGTTAGGAAATAAGTTACGGAAATACGTGCATAACTGTATTTATTTGTTATGTGTTATTTGACTATTTGTTAGTTTTCAGTATGAGTGATCAAGGACCATCAGACGTGAATCGTCAGTTAGCTGATTCACCTAGGAGTGAAGGTACATCATCACAGCCTGCCCTCTCTGGGTATACTGCTGATCAGGAAGACGGGATATTTGCCTTTAGAGCTCAATCTGAAGAACCATTTCCTACTAAGAAACGAGGATGGTTCAGTAAAGAAGCTTTTGCTCGTAGGAAGAGAATGAGAAAACTGCAACAGCAAAGGGCTTTAGCAGCCATTAAGAGAGAAACAGATGCTCATACTCAAGATATGCTAAATAGAAGCCTAGCTAATTTTCATATCTTAGCTACGACTGCTGCTGACCCAGGTCTGGAACAACTAGTAGCCCCACAACCACAAAACCCAGAACAACCCATGGAAATAGAAAATCAGGAAAACCAAGAGGAGATTCACAACTTTAATCCAGAAGAAATTCCAAGGATACCTGCACCAAACCCTCTAGACCCGAATTATGACCCCTGGTGGGACAACAATAGGGATTTTGTGCAACGTTACCCTGTCCAGGATTATCCACCCATACAGAACCTAGAAGATTACCCAGGTATGGACCCTTTAGATCCCTATTATCAAAATGATTATATTAGGGAGATATTAGAGGATCCTTACCAATTTCAGGAATTGTCACCCCCATATCAGGAAAATGCACCCCAGATTCCAAACCCAGTCCGAGAACCTGCACCCCCAATGAGTGCAGAAAACGTTCAAGAACTTAGGACTTTCGGGGAGGAAATTTTAGAGAGCAGTGAGAGAATGCGTCAGGTGGGAGAACGTCTCGTATGGAAATACGATGAACGTAATATGGATTTTTTGATAAATCCATATCCGTGAATGTTAAAGAAGTGGTAGTAATACTAATATAATAAAAATAAAAATAAAATAAAAATATGTGTGTACGGATGCATATTACTATTTTATTTCTGTTGGTATTGTAATCTTTATTTCTGTACTAGTGTGTAATAGACGCATAAGTATATGAAAAGAGTAAAGTAGCAATGATCTACGTTTTTGGCTAAATTGTGTGTCATGTGATCAACTATATTACTTATTATCTTGTGATATTAATATGGGATAAATGTTTAAAATTCAGATGGCCGACGAAGGAAATCAAGGAAATCTGAATAACGATAACCAGAGTAACATTAACGTGGTTAATGATAATCCGAGTGTCAATAACAATGGAAATCAAGTGGATAATAGTGTTATCCAACACATAGTAGCACAGGGAATTATAGATGCAATGCCATTTATTCTTCAAACTGTTAAGGATGCTGATAATAAAAGTAAACATAGCAGTAAGCGACCACTTGAACCAGAAAACAGCGTGAACAATGGGCCTATACTTCAAATGCCTATTCCCAAAAGAAGAAGAACCGTGCCTAACGGTTGTTCTTATAAAGAATTCTGGTCTTGTAAACCAATGGAATTCTCGGGCAATGAAGGGGCCATTGCAACCTTACGCTGGATAGAAAAGACTGAGGCAGTCTTAAGGATAAGCAAGTGTGCTGAAGAAGACAAGATACTGTTTGCTTCTAATCTGTTTAAGAATGCAACACTAGAATGGTGGAACACTATCCTCCAGACAAGAGGAAGTGATCAAACCTATAATATGGAATGGGAAGAATTTAAAAACAAGGTAGAAAGGAAGTTCTGCCCACCCAATGAGAAAGAACAGATAGCAAACAAATTCCTAAACCTTAGGATGACTGGTGTGGATAGCAAGGGGTACACAAAGTTATTCTTTGAATATGCTAGAATAGTGCAAACTCTTGCTTCACCAGAACCAATGTTAATCTCCCGTTATATTTGGGGATTAATTGGGGAGATTAGACACGTAGTCAAGGCAGCTAGACCTCAAACCATAGAAGAAGCTGTAGAATTAGCAAATACCTTGACTGATGAATTAGTCCGTACCCGAGAAGAGGATCAAAGGAGAAACCTAACCCAGAAATTGACTCAAGAATTTCGTTCTGGAAATTCTAACCGTGGGAAAAATGTAAGTTCTACCTCTGCACCTTACTGTAGGAATTGCAAAAGAAAGCATTCAGGAAAATGCTCTGTGTACTGTAACTTTTGCAAAATGTCGGGACACAAGGAAGAAGACTGCAGGAAGAAAAACAGCAGAATATGCTACAACTGCGGAGAACAAGGTCACATCAAGCCAAACTGCCCAAAATTAGCTCCAGCTACAGATAACAAGAATACTAAAAATGCTAGAGCATTTGTTCTGACTGCAGATGAGGCCAAATTGATTCCAGATGTCATAGCTGGTACGTTTTTAGTTAATGATGTCTTTGCTAAAGTATTATTTGACTCTGGTGCAAACCAAAGTTTTATTAATACATCGTTTTGCAAATTTCTAAATCAGTCATTAACTAAACTACCACTAGAATGCGTAGTAGAGACAGCTAATGGAGAAACTATTAGAATTTCTGAAATCTTGCAGGGAGCAAGCATAGAAATTTTAAATCAGAAATTTATTGCAAACCTATATCCCATGAATCTGGCAGGATTTGATGTTGTTTTAGGAATGGATTGGTTAATAGCCAATAAAGCTAGTATTTTATGTGATCAAAAGTTAATTCAAATAAATTCACCAAAAGGTAAAATGATCACAATTAAAGGAGATAAACCTTCTAGGTCTGCTAAATTCATTTCTGTGATGAAAACTGCAAGTTGTATGAGAAAAGGTTCTATAGTGTATTTGATTTCTATAATCACTAACACTAAAGGAAAGGATTTAAAAGACATTCCAGTAGTATCTCAGTTTTCAGATGTCTTTCCAGAAGAATTACCAGGACTACCTCCAGATAGAGAAGTTGAATTCAGGATTCATCTAATACCAGGAACGTCACCAATTGCCAAAGCACCTTACCGTTTGGCACCTGCAGAAATGCAAGAATTGAAGAAACAATTAGATGAATTGTTGGAAAAAGGATTTATACAGCCAAGTTCGTCGCCATGGGGAGCGCCGATACTATTCGTTAAAAAGAAGGACGGATCAATGCGTATGTGCATTGATTATCGTGAATTAAACAAGGTCACAATTAAGAATCGGTACCCATTACCGAGAATTGATGATTTGTTTGATCAATTGCAAGGAGCGCGATTTTTCTCTAAGATTGATTTAAGGTCAGGATATCATCAATTAAAGGTAGAGGAAGAGGACATTCCTAAAACCGCATTTAGAACAAGGTATGGTCATTATGAATTTACTGTCATGCCATTTGGTTTAACCAATGCCCCAGCTGCATTTATGGACATGATGAACCGAATATGTAAGCCATATTTGGATAAATTCATAATTGTATTCATAGATGATATTCTAATTTATTCTAAGAATAAAGAGGATCATGCAAGGCATTTGCACGCACTTCTAAGTCTGTTAAGAAAGGAAAAGCTTTATGCTAAGTTTTCAAAGTGTGAATTTTGGTTAGAACAGGTACAATTTCTTGGACACCTAGTCAATCATGAAGGAATTCATGTAGATCCAACAAAAATCGAGGCAATTACTAAATGGAAAACCCCTGAATCACCAACTGAGGTTAGAAGTTTCTTAGGATTGGCCGGTTATTATAGAAGATTTATTCAAGATTTTTCTAGAATAGCCATTCCCTTAACTAAGCTAACATGTAAATCTGTTAAGTTTGAATGGGGATTAAAACAAGAAGAACCCTTTAGAATTCTTAAGCAAAGATTAACCCATACACCCATATTAGCATTACCAGAAGGAACTGAAGACTTTGTAGTCTATTGTGATGCTTCTAAATTAGGTTATGGATGTGTGTTGATGCAACGACAGAAGGTTATAGCTTACGCATCTAGACAACTTAAGAATCATGAAGAGAATTATTCAACCCATGATTTAGAATTAGGAGCTATAATTTTTGCTCTTAAAATTTGGAGACATTACCTTTATGGTAGTAAGTTTACCATATTCACTGATCATAAGAGTTTAAGGTATGTTTTCGGACAGAAAGAGTTGAATATGAGACAAAGACGTTGGATGGAATTTCTTAGTGACTATAACTGTTATATCCAGTATCATGAAGGAAAAGCAAATATAGTGGCAGATGCTTTAAGTAGAAAGTATCATGAAAAGCCAAGAAGGGTACGTTCTCTTAAATTAAATCTAGAAGTAGATTTAAATGAACAAATAAGAGAAGCACAAGAAGCAGTAATTAAGGATGATTCTGAAAAATTAAAAGGTATGTTAAAAGAATTAAAACAAGGAACAGATGGAATTTGGAGATTCCATGAAAAGAGAATGTGGATACCTAAATTAGGAAATTTACGCCACTACATATTAGAAGAATCCCATAAGTCTAAATATACAATGCATCCATGAAGTGATAAAATGTACCAGGATTTAAGGAAAAATTTCTGGTGGATAGGAATGAAAAAGGACATAGCAACCTATGTTTCTAAATGTTTAACTTGCTCACAAGTTAAAGCTGAACATCAGAAGCCCTCAGGTTTGTTATAGCAATTAGAAATGCCAGTGTGGAAATGGGAATTAATAACAATGGATTTTGTTACTAAGTCAGCTCATTTTCTACCAATGAAAGAAACAATTAGTATGGAACAATTATCTAAATTGTATGTAAATGAAATTGTTTCTTTACATGGTATTCCTTTATCAATTCTTTCTGACAGAGATAGTCGATTTACATCTCATTTTTGGTCAAGTTTCCAAAAGGCAATGGGAACTAAGATAAAGCTAAGTACGGCTTATCACCCACAAACAGATGGACAAAGTGAAAGAAAAATCCAGACAATGGAAGATATGCTTAGAGCTTGTGTAATCGATTTCGGAGGTAATTTGGACGATCACTTACCCTTAATAGAATTTTCTTATAATAATAGTTATCACACAAGTATCAAGGCTGCACCATTTGAAGCACTTTATGGACGAAAGTGTCGAACCCCAGTCTGTTGGGCAGAAATTGGGGAAAAACAATTATCTGGACCTGAAATAGTGCAGAAAACAACTGACAAAATTATTCAAGTCAAAGAACGACTGAAAGCAGCACGTGATCGACAAAAGAGTTATGCCAATAACCGATGCAAGCCATTGGAATTTCAGGTAGGAGATAAAGTATTGCTGAAAGTCTCTCCTTGGAAAGGAGTGGTAAGATTCATCAAAAGGGGAAAGCTAAGTCCCAGGTATGTTGGACCTTTTAAGATTATTAGAAGAATAGGACCTGTAGCCTATCAGCTACAACTGTCAGAGGAAATGGCAGGAATACACGATGTGTTTCATGTATCTAATCTTAAAAAGTGTTTAGCTGATGAATCATTGATAGTACCTCTTAAGGATATAGAGGTAAATGAACAACTCAAGTTTGTAGAAAAACCTCTACAAATTGAAGACAGGAAAGTCAAGAATCTCAAACATAAAAGACTAGTTCTAGTCAAAGTGAAGTGGGATTCCAAAAGAGGACCTGAATATACATGGGAACTAGAGTCAGAAATGCAAAAGAAATATCCGCATTTATTCCAACAGATCTCGAGGACGAGCTCTAAACAAGGTGGGGAGAATGTAACAACCCTCGGTAAAACCAACACCCTCATAATATTTCCGACCCTCTATTATATCTTAAATTTTCCCAATATGTCTTATATTATGCCCCGTATGTGAAAACCGAGCCCTAGTTATGTTATAATTATAAAATAAACAAAAATCTGAAATATAGGGTTGAGGCGGGCCGCGACATACTCTACCCTTAGTTTACGCGGGCAGTATCAAGGCTGGATTTGACTTCGCTGACTTCTTTAGTTGAAGCGGGCCGCGTAAGAGTATAGGTGTAGTTGACGCGGGCCGCGACAGAGCATCACACGCGATTACACCAGAGGCCGACACGTGTCGACATCGTGGCGGACCTACTAGCTGACCCAGCTAAGCTACTGCGTTGACTGGTATTGACGCGGGCCGCGTAAGGGTCCCTTGTCTTTTACGCGGGCCGCGACAGGACTCAATATCACAACTATAAATAGCAGGCATCAGTTTTCGAATTCCGTCGCTCATTTCTTTCTTTCAATCTCGAAATTCTGTAAAGAAGTTATAATATTTCGGGTATTATACCCCTAATTAGCAAGGTTCTGCTCCGTTGTAAGTATTATAACCCTGGTTTCATAATAGTTACGCTGCCCGATTGATTTAGGGTTCCGTAACAACTGTCGTGGTTCTGCCCGACGTAGTTGTTGGAATGCCGTCTCGGGGAGGGTATCATTAATAATTTCAAAGGGTTATGGTACTAACCAATGTACATTTGTATAAATTATAGATTATAGCCAGGAAACCCTTACGAAAAGCCTAAGACAGCAATGTGAGTTTATCCTCTTTTTGTTAATGTTTTTGGTAATGTTTTACCAAACCTTAAATGTTTTACTATGAAATTAAGCGGTGATTGAGTATTTGTAATTCTTCAATTACTGCCGGTATTATGGGGTTTTGTATACAAAATTTACTACGAGTAGTAGTAAGTCTGAATGACAGTGCATTACCATTGGACGACGAGTTAGCCAATGGGTAATTTGACCATAGCCATAGATCCGGTCGAGTGGCAAATACTGAATGAGTAATTGTGTAGAAATAAACAATGTGATCGCTCTCAATACTGTTTTAATTGATAAAATGTTTCTTGATTAAACTGGGATTCACTCACCAGTATTTCCGACTGACAAATGTTTTTAAAACACGTTACAGGTAACACAATGTGAAAGCCAACTGGGAAAAAGCCAGCTGGAGAGCACTGAAGGCTTGGGAAAATGTGGCTATAAAAGGTACCTAATAAACGATGTTTTAAATTCAATAAAATAGGGTTTGTCCCTATAAATGTATTGTAATAAGAAACTTGGGTTTTGCCCATGTATTTATTAATATCAAGTATGGTGGTTTTACTCTGATAAACATTTCCTAACTACGGTCCTGATGAAATTTCTGCTGTGAGACTAAACAAACTGATACCACCAAACTCTGTGATCACGTCCGCCCGTTCCCGGGGATCAGGGATCGGGGGTTGTGACAGATTGGCTATGGTTGTTGTGACCTCATCAACGTCTATCAACATTGATCCAAAATGATTAAATTCCTTAGTTCACGACCGACTCCCCGAGTATGGTGTGAGGATTGTCAAACCTAGTAGTGCTACTAACTAATACCTCGTTGCCTCACACGACAACTAGCTCGGTAATAAGTAGGGACTTACATGATAGAGATTAAGTTTATCCACTGACATCAAAATTAAACTACAACATTTATTAAAAAGTATTCCTCCCAGGAATAACGGTTTGTCCCCCCGGGACGCATGCTTGTGGAAGAGTAGTGAACTCACCTTAGTTTGCTCGGTATGTGTAAATGTGCTTCTACGCGTTAATAAAATGTTAGTTCCGTTACACCCGACTTAATGTACAACAAGTGTAAGTATGTATACATGTAAGGTTTCGCAATACCCTAAGTGTCCAAACAACCAAGTGTTTACTGTGATCAGATTAACAAATTTCACATACAGTGGATGTAACACCACGTAAAAACGTGTCCAATTATATAAGGACACGTGTCCTAAACTCTAAATATGTAAAATATTGAGTTTGAAGGACTAAAGTTGACAAACGGTGAAAATATGTATGCGAAGGGAGTAAAAGTGTCAACATGCCAAACTTGTGCCTCTGATTGACCATACGTGAAGAATATATTCTTAAACGAGTAATTAATTTGATACAAGAACCGTTCATGAAAATAATCGGAAGATTTTAAAATACAGGGGTTAAATGTGTCAACATGTTAATTCTTACCTCTGAGTGACCTTTTAACGAACCCGAGGCTTTGAAATATTCAAATATACTCTCAAGAATAAGGGATATAAATTTCACGAGGTTTCGATATCGTTATGCGTTGTTTACGCAAATTCCCAAGAATTAGGGTTTAAAGCGTCAATGAGGCAAAACTTATGTTTTCGGAAACCATTTAACGAAACCGGACCTAATGGTGTTTGGTTATATCTCTTGGATCATGAAAATGAAAGTTAAAATGAGCTTAAAATGAAAGATATTGCGTTTTAAAAGGTTCAGGGGGTGAAAATGCCAACTTTGAAACTTGCTGATCAGGTTGCCCTTATGATGGTGCCACGCCACCACCAATACCCTCTGCCATCGCGCGACGCGACGGCCAGATCTGTACAGAATGTTGTTGGCAGCTGCAGGTTATTGTCATTTCTTGAGTTCCAAACAAAAATTGTCGAATCCATGGACTTGTAGATGGTTTTTAGAAACCACCAAGACACTTGTACAGCCTAGATAACACTTCAAAACACCTGGGAACATCTGAATCAATTGAACTTCCCTATATAAGGAGCCTTTTGTCCATTCTTTCAAGTGCTCATGCACTCATACTTCACACTCAACATTTCAAACTTGAGTTCTGGACATCTTTGGAGTTAGCAAGCATTAGGAGAAGAATTTCAAGTGTAGAAAAGATAGTAAGGACCACAAGTAAGAGTTTTAATCCATGCTTCGTCCTTTTAATTAGCTTAAAAACCGAAAAGTCAAACATATCGTAATTAAGCCTTGACTTTCGGTTTAATCATAAATGGTCCAGCCACTGACCGAAACGAAAGTGGTTATGGAACCATATTAAGGTAGGTGATTAACCCTTAAAAGGGCACCTCCTAATTATTTCGTTTGACTAGTTAATTGTCGGGTCAAACTAGTTTGACAAAAAGTCAAACTGGACAGAAAGTTTAAAAATGATTTAAATTAATAAAACAGAGGTTCTAAATTATATTTTAACATGTTTAATCAGGCCAAACCCAACAATTATCAGTCTAAGGTCAGTTTATAACCGAAAGTTGCAAAAGCTTGACTTTTGCTTTGACTTTCAGTTCTGACCCGTTTAAGCTTAATTCTTCCATGCTTTAAGCTTCCTATAGGACCATATTATTCAGTAGTATAACCCTCTGGAGTTATATTGTTTGGTCCTTAGTAATTTGAATTATATGCTCTTGTTTGTTAATATGCTTATAAATGCCGTAAATGCCCTTTTGACATATAAATGAGACTTTTAGAAATGCGAGAGGACAAAAACCTTTGCTACTGATATATAAGCTTGTCCCAAAAATTTGACATCAGTTCTTGGCCTCAAATAGAAGTTATGCTCGATATCGTAATTAGAAGCTTTTTATTAATTAAATTGCGATATCATGCATAATACATGTTTAAACTTGGATTTTGAACCAAAACTCATTACCTACTGTTAAGATATTATTTTTAAGGAATTTTAAGATTTTTGGTCAGATTATAATCTGTTTAAAACATAGAGTTCTTGTGTAATTCGATTAATGACGATAATACCCTTTTCATGCATAAAATGAGATTAACAAATGATTTGAATGCCAAACCTTTTCCTACTGATTTCATACATTAAATAAATTATTTTGAGCATTCTAAACTGATCAAAATCTCATATTTACATAAACATCTTGATTATCGTCAATTAAGCGAGTTTTACACTAATTAGGTGCATAGTATGGTTTAAAACTATATTTAACATCTAAGACTTGTTACCTACTGAATTTTTAAACAAATTTTAATATTATTACAGTAGGTATAAGTCATGAACTCAGATGTCCAAAAATGTCCTGAAAAGCCTATGTGAAATGACCAAAATGCCCTTTCGGGACATAGTTTGGCCATAAATGGTAAACCCCACATATATGTAATATCTTACTGATGTAATGAGATAAATTAAATATTTTTACTGATTACAAAAGACCAGAACTTCAGTTTGTTATAAAATCTCTTTTATAATCATTAAAATTACCAAAATTCCCTTACGGGACTTAAATTGGTTTTAAATACTTTTTGGGCATATATGTTAACATCCTATTGATGTATTAACATATTTTAACCATAATAACATTTAAGACCTGTATATAATTCATTTGGTTACCCGTTACGCGTTTATACTTCTAGTATAATGCTTCTAGTATAATTTTGGTGTTTCGGGTAGTGTCCGGTTGTTCGGTTAGATACCGGATCGTTAACGTGTCAAACTATTCCGTTTAGTGTTCTTTATGTACCCTTTTGTGACCCTTTCAATTCCCGACACTTAGGAAAGCATTCAGGACCATTTAGTCATATTTTTGCATGTTACTAACTTGTTAAAATGTTGATTTTTGCTGAAAAATGCTGAATTCAGCACTTTGGGTGAGTTTTAGGCACTTTCCGGTACTTAAACTGTCACCTAGTGAAGCAGTTTTGTAGTCCTTACTTCCCTACATACTATACTAGTGTAGTACTTTGTCTCTGGCTCCTACTGGGTCTCAAAACACAGTTTGTCTATGTACTGAACCTCGTCAGCGTTTTTCCGAGTTATCCGCTAACTGTGCTAGCTGTGCTTTGTGCATCATGTATGTCAATATGGTTTGTATGTAAAAATGATGTGACATTGTGAAATGTGATGCACATGTAAGTATGATGCAGTACTCAGAAAGCAATAATTTGTAACTCAGCACAGTCATTAAGCACTAATCATGGTTAATTAAATTGTACGGATACCTGGATTTTTTACGGTTGTCACATTCTCCCCCTGTTAAGTAAATTTCGTCCTGAAATTTTAGTCTCTGCTACTAGCTGCAGGGGAGTTGGGGAACAAATGTGGGTATTTCGCTTTCATGCGATCCTCACGCTCCCAAGTGAATCTGGGCCGTGACGCGCGTTCCATCGAACCTTGACGAGTTTAACACTGCTCCTACGCGTCTTGTTAATCTTCCAGTCAGTAACCTCAACGGGTTCTTCGGTAAAGTAGAGCGTGTCGTCAATGTGAATTTCATCGGCAGGAACGACCACTGTTTCTTGAGTTGGACTCTTTTTAATATTAGATATATGGAATGTATCATGAACGCCATTCAGTTCTGTGGGTAGATCCAACTTGTAAGCTACAAGACCAATCCTCTCCAGGATTTTGAACGGTCCAATGTATCGCGGGTTCAACTTTCCATGCTTCCCAAAGCGTGCTACACCCTTCCAGGGTGAGACTTTTAGTAAAACCATGTCTCCTACTTCAAACTCCAAAGGTTTCCTCCTTTGGTCCGCGTAACTCTTTTGTCGATCACGAGCCGCCTTGATGCGCTCTCGGATTTGTATAATCTTGTCTGTCGTCTCTTGAACCAATTCAGGACCAACACGCTGTCTATCACCCGCGTCTGCCCAGCATAACGGTGATCGACACTTGCGTCCATAAAGAGCTTCAAACGGTGCAGCTAGTATGCTCGCATGGTAACTGTTGTTGTACGAGAACTCTACCAAAGGTAGGTGAGTGTCCCAACTGCCACCCAAATCCATTACGCAGCTCGCAACATATCTTCTAGCGTTTGAATCGTTCGTTCGCTCTGGCCGTCTGTCTGTGGGTGAAAAGCAGTACTCAGATTTAACTGAGAACCAAAGGCTTCTTGGAAGGATTGCCAAATCCTTGATACAAATCTTCCGTCTCTATCAGAAATAATCGAGATAGGCACTCCATGTCGCGCAACTATCTCTCTGAGGTACAGCTCAGCAAGCTTGCTAGTGTTATCCTTTTCCTTGATCGCCAAAAAGTGTGCGGACTTTTTCAAACGGTTTACGATTACCCAAATCGTATCATGACCTCTGGGTGTCTTTGGTAACTTCGTTATAAAATCCATTGAAATCTGCTCCCATTTCCACATGAATATTTCAGGTTGTTGCAGAAGGCCTGAAGGCTTTTGATATTCGGCCTTTACCTTGGCACACGTCAGACATTTGCCAAGATACGTTGCAACATCACCTTTAAATCTCGGCCACCAGTAGAAATCCTTTAAATCTTGGTACATCTTATCCGATCCTGGATGGATCGAGTATCGTGACCTGTGAGCTTCATCAAAAATTACTTCTCTAAGACCACCAAAGAGGGGAACCCAAATTTGTTTCATGAAGCACAACGTTCCTTCCTCATTGGGTACTAACTGTTTCTCTATCCGACAGAGGTATTCGTTCACCAGATTCTCCTTCTTAAGAGCTTCTCTCTGTGCAGCACGAATGTGCAATGAGAGGTCCGTTTGTACAATCATTTCCAAAGCCCTAACCCTTATGAGCTTAATCCTCTCTTTTCGACTCAAGGCGTCTGCGACCACATTCGCCTTCCCTGGGTGATACTTGATTTCACAATCATAATCGTTTAACAGCTCCACCCATCGGCGCTGTCTCATATTAAGCTCTTTCTGATCGAATATATGTTGTAGGCTCTTGTGATCAGTAAAGATCGTGCATCGGGTGCCATACAAGTAATGTCGCCATATCTTTAATGCAAACACCACTGCGCCTAATTCCAAATCATGCGTGGTGTAGTTTTTCTCGTGAACCTTCAGCTGGCGCGAAGCATAAGCTATAACCTTCTGTCGCTGCATCAGCACGCAGCCTAAACCAATATACCACGAAGTCATCAGTGCCTTCGGGTAGGGATAAGATCGGTGCATCGCAAAGCTTGTTCTTCAGCAACTGAAAAGCTTCATCTTGTTTGTCTCACCATTCGTACTTCTTATCCTTCTGAGTAAGGGAGGTCAAAGGTTGAGCGATTTTTGAAAAATCCTCAATGAATCTGTGATAATACCCTGCCAAACCTAGGAACTGACGGATCTCGGTTGGCGTCTTCGGAGTCTCCCAATTCTTGATCGCCTCGATCTTTATGGGATCCACATGAATTCCATTTCCGTTTACCACGTGACCAAGGAACTGAACCTCACGCAACCAGAACTCGCACTTCGAGAACTTTGCGTATAATTTCTCTTCCTTGAGCAGCTCTAAGATAGCTCTTAGATGTTGCTCATGTTCTTCCTTCGTCTTGGAATAAATCAAAATATCGTCGATAAACACAATCACAAATTTATCGAGATATGGCTTGCAGACTCTATTCATCAAATCCATAAACACTGCTGGCGCGTTTGTCAAACCAAACGGCATAACCAGGAACTCGTAGTGTCCATATCGAGTTCTGAAGGCAGTCTTTGGAATACTCTCCTCTTGAATTCTCAACTGGTGATACCCTGATCGAAGATCGATCTTGGAGTAAAAACTCGAACCTTGTAGTTGATCGAACAGGTCATCAATCCTTGGAAAAGGATACCGATTCTTAATGGTCAACTTGTTTAGCTCTCGGTAGTCGATACACATGCGGAAACTACCGTCTTTCTTCTTAACGAACAGAACTGGAGCTCCCCAAGGCGAGAAGCATGGTCTGATAAATCCCTTGTCCAGAAGTTCCTAAAGTTGTGTTGACAGCTCTTGCATCTCGGAAGGCGCAAGTCGATAGGGTGCCTTAGCTACAGGCGCAGCGCCTGGAACTAGGTCAATATGAAACTCGACTTGTCTTTGTGGCGACAATCCTGGCAAGTCTTTGGGAAAGACTTCAGGATATTCCTTTACAACTGGGATGTCTTCCAACTTTGGCTCAGCGGCTTCTTTGTCCACAATGTGTGCCAAGAAGGCGACACATCCTTTCTGTAAACATCTTTGGGCTTTCAAACAGCTGATGATCCTTAGAGGTGTATCGTGTTCTCTCCATGCACTACAATCGTCTCTCCCTTCTCTATCAGAATGTGAATGATCTTTTCGTGACATACGACCTCTGCTCGGTTGCTTGACAACCAATTCATTCCGACTACCACGTCGAAGCTTCCCAACTCGACTGGCAGAAGATCAAGCGTAAACTCGTGCTCTCCCAGTTCTATGACGCAACCTCTAATGACTTCATTGACTTCTACTAGCTTTCCATTTGCTAGTTCTATCGAGTACGGAATATCTAGCTTACTAGCTACCAACCCAAGTATATTCTTAAATTCTAGGGATATAAAACTATAATCGGCACCAGTATCAAACAGTACAGATGCAAAGCCTTGGTTGATAAGGAACGTACCAGTGACTACATTCGGATCTTGGCGAGCTTCCCTAGCTCCGATGTTGAAAACCCTTCTCTGAGCTTGGTTGATCTTTAGGCATTCTCTTTTGAAATGCCCCACATCTCCACAGTTAAAACAACCTGGTCCCCGACCATTTCCATTTCCATTACCACCTTGGTTGTTGTTTGCTCCACGGTTTCCACTACCAGCTTGATTTCCAAAATTACCACGATTACCATTACCGCCATTTCCTCCTTGATTGCGGTTTCCATACCCATTACCACCACGGTTATTGTTTCCATTACCATAACCATAACCTCTCTGACCACCGTTACCACGACCAGTACCAGCCCAGCATGTCTCATTCGAATGGCCAACCTTTCCACAAGACTCACATCTCCTAACTCTGCACTGGCCGGCTTGATGGTACTGGCACACATCACATTTGGGCAGAGTGCCCATATACCCTTTTCCTTTGTTTTCAGCACCAGTCTTGACCTCAGCTGGTGGGTTCACATCCTTCTTCTTGTTAGCGCTGCTGGTACCCTTCTTAAAGTTTGAGAACTTCCTTTTGTTCTCACCGGATGACTCAACGTGAGTCTCCTTCTTCTTCTGGTCAGAGATTGAGAACTTGTTCAACCTGATTGCCTCTTCAGTCAAGGCCACACTTAGATCAATAGCCTCAGTGATCGTGGCAGGCTTTGACGTCGGCACCATGCTCATGATTTGGGGTGCCAATCCCCAAATGAAACGCTCGATGCGCTTGAATTCCGGATCAACCATGTAAGGAACGACGCGAGATAGGTCGTGAAATCTCTGTACGTATTCAGCAATCTTTGGACCATCCATCTTGAGGTTCCAAAACTCAGTTTCCAATTTCTGTATCTCAGCCCTTGAACAGTATTTCTTGCGCGTGAGTTCCTTCATTTCATCTCATGTCATGGCATATGCAGCCTCTTCTCCCAAGGCCTGGACTTGGAGATTCCACCATGATAACGCTCCATCTAAGAACAATCCAGATACGTAGGTGACCTGGTGCTCCGGCGCACACTTGCTCATTCTTATCACAGAATCAGTTTTCTCCGTCCATCTGATAAAAGCTACAGCACCCCCGGTGCCATCGAAATTCAGAGGCTTATAGTCTAAGAATTGCTTATAGGTACAGCCAAGAGGTGGGTTGCTTCCCGAGGTACCTCCGCTATGCTCAGATCGTAAGGCCTTGTGTTGTGCTATCGCTCGTGAAATCCGTTCTTGTAACTCAGCCTCTGTTGTAGGCAGCTGGTTATCTCTTCAAGGAGGCATCTTCTAAAGAATATTGTATAGGTCAGGTCTTATGCATATAAGTATGTAGTATGTGCATGTAATAACATTTTTTTAACGCAAGTAAACACATTACATCTCAATCATAACACAAACAAGTAATTCAACAATGCATATAATGAGAATGTTGCGATTGAGCTTTCATATATCATCGACCACAAATACAGTTTTACATGTTCTACAAATGTATCATATCACATCCAAAAGGGACCACAGGGTCACATCACCCTTGTCCAAATCTTCTATCAAACTACAAAAGTCAAAAGTCAAAAAGTGGTTTTCAAAAGGCTGTGCAAGCTGGGCTCAATAGCGACACTCTCACCAAAAGTATGCTACCTGCATAAAACCAAAAACCTGCTATGCTGATGGTGGAGGAGGTGGAGGAACGAATAGCAAACTGCGCACATGCGCTAACTCCTCCTCAAGAGCATGAACGCGACGCAACAGATAACTAATCTGCAGCTCCATAGTAAGAAAACGGACGTCAAAATCTGGGTATGGCAGAAGAGGAGCAGGTGGAGTCGCGAAAGGTGACTGACATGTACAAGGTGGAGGACGTGGAATCCTCTCTAGCTCCATGACTCTACGACACAAAATCTCCTGCTGAAGCTGCAAGGACAGGAGTAGCTCATCCCTCGTGTAACCAGTGTAGTGGAAGGGATGGTATGGATCAGAGACTGACATAGTGTTGGGTGGAAACCATATCAGTGGCTCGCCTGATGGTGCAGAAGCAGAATGTGTAGCAGGTGTAAACTGTGGCATGAAAGGAAAGGCTACTGACACAGGTGGAACATGGCCAGACGGTCCTTCCCCTGGACGGGGTGGAGGGATATCCTGTAAGAATGTGATCGGCAGATCAGTGCGGTGTATATCAGACACATGTGGGTGAAACGGGGCAACGTCAATAGGTGCATGTGTCGGTGCAGGTGGGGAAGTAACATGCTCTACGAAAGGAGGTAAGTCATCATCGTCCTCTATCCACCCATTGCGGGTGAATGCGTAACGGGGATCTATCTGGTTAGCAAAAGGAGCATGGTCAGCCGGTACAGGTATAGGGTCCGGTAAAAGTGGTGCAGCAACAGGTATGCCAACAGGTACCAGGTCATGCTCAGGCAGAGGATCATGAGCAGGCATAGGCTCGGGTGCAAGCACAGGCTCAGGGTCAGCTGGTGCCAGCTTAAGATTAGCGGGTACGTCAAAAAGCTGATCATCGGGAATAAAGTCAATCTCATGCTCAGGATCAATGTCAGGATCAAACTCATCATCAAACTCAAAGTCCTGTGGAGGAACAGGTGTGGCAGACATAGATGTGTCAGAATCGGAATCAGTGGGATAACGCTGCAATCCCAGTGCATGCAAAGTAGTAGATGACACAGACTCGAATGAATCAGGACCAGAATGATCAGATAAAATCTCAATGATAGGAATCTTAATAAGCGGAATAGCAATGACATCATCGACTGGAGCTCCATCACCCTGGGCATCCTCAGGGGGGCCCTCAATAAAAAGATCGATATCATCGTCAGACATGGCATCAAAAGGCAGATCCTCGAGAGGAAAAGCCGCAAGAGGAAGAGGGGCGAGGATCGGGACCACGGCCTACTCATCATCGGGATATCCGAGGATGATAAGATCCTTGTCAGGAATAGGAATGAAAAATGGATCCTCGTCAAGTAGATCATCAGCATGCGGTATGTCATCGCCAAAATTAGGTAAAGCAAACGGCTGGAAATCATCGTCATCGCTACTCTCAGTGTCAGAGGTGAAAATCTCAGGGTCCGGGACAATCTCATTGTCTGAGACTATGGCCATAGGGTCTACAGTATCTGACAGCTCATTCTCAGATGAGGACATGGTGTCTGTAACAAAACAATCACAACATATGCACATATATCAACAATCATCAAATAAGCATATAAGTAGTAACAATGTAAGCATGTATGCATCCTAGTCTTCCCAGACTATCCCACCCAGCCTCTCAGACTGAACCACCTAGTCTCTCAGACTAAACCTCCCAGTTTCTCAAACTGTCCCAACTAGTCTCTCAGACTACCCAGCCTCTCAGACTGAACTACCCAGTCTCTCAGACTGCCCCAGCTAGTCTCTCAGACTAACTCCCCAGTCTCTCAGACTGTACTATAAACGAATTCCTTGAAATGTATTTTGTGTCTTTTATTTGTAAAAATGTTTGTTTCCTGGATCTGGACATTTCGTGTATGCAATGAAAATATGTTATGAAAACATTTTCGTGAGAGCCCTAATGATCGTAGTCTAGACTCGAGAAAAAATCCTAGTTCGCTATGATCGAAGCTCTGATACCAAGCTGTCACACCCTGACTTTTGCGGAAGTGTGATTATTGGTGTGACTTTCTTAATACCATAGCATTCAATCATAACAACGCTATATGATAAAACCGTAAGATGTTCATCCGTAAATTAAGTTTGAAAATCAACACAACATAATTGTCTGAGACATTGACACCAAATTCAAATTACAAACCATGCAACATGTTTTAATGAGTTCACGAAGACTCGACAAAAGATCTTAAATAAACCAGAGTTTAGAACCATGTATCTCGTCCAGGATTAAGATACATCTCCTAAACCCTAATGACTTGGATGACATCTTTTATTTGTGACGCAGCTTGAAAATACATGCAAACACCTGCCAGATCCACTTAGTTCCCTGAAATACATGTAATTTGAAACATCAACAAAAGTTGAGCGAGTTCATGTGTTTGTGTATGTATAAACCTTTAAAGTATGTCTGTATGTATGTAAGCCCTGGTATGAAGCAATAAGGAAAAACAGATCACCAATGGTTTGCAAGGCCAATGGTATGTGTGAAATGGTGCAGGAAAACTCAAACCTAGCGGATTTTGCCACGGAATTTGTATGTGGACATAGTCACCACATGGGCCACCCTGGTCCTCATGGGTGTGGGCTCGCTACACCCAAATAGATCTATCACTCATGTCCCTTGGTCCTACGACGAGGATTAATGGCCTTAAGTGTTGTACCCACCTTGCACATGATCAAGCAGTAACCCTCCTTAGCTAACCATACCATGTATAAAACGTTTGTAAACAATTGTAACATATATTTCACCCCCGAAGTTATAAAACTGAAAACATTTAAAAGAAAAGGGGGACATGAACTCACTGTTTTGCGTCTTCGGTACTAGTAACTCAAATCTCTTCAGCAAACACGACTACCTACAATGTACTAGGGTCTATTAGACGAACGGGCCGTGCCTTGCCTTAGAATTAACGTTTCTGAGTTACGTTTCTTTCATGTCTTCAATATTATTCCAAGTTATAATTACTTGTTAAAATAATAATTATTTTAACTTTAAATTATATTTAATTTTGGAATAATTGTTAAACAATATTTTTGTAATAATACTTTTCAAGTATTTCCTTCCCAAGGATGGGGTATCTCATACATGTATATTCGTATTCTTGTATTTGTTAAGTATACTTATACTTAATTTTTAATTGATTATTCCGGAATAAATATCCAAATTAATGTATTTTCAAGTCTAAATTTAGAAAATACATGTAAACTTATTTTTATCCCAAAAGTAATGTATTTCAAGAAAATATATATTTTTTCCAAAAATCATATATCTTCTAAATGTTCTAGGAAAATATATTTCTACTTCTCAAAAATAATATATTTTCTCCTTTTCGAAAATATGATATACTTGACAATATTTACAAAAATCATATTTTCATTTCTTGTATCCAAAATATTATTTACCAAAAATATATTTGTAACGGTATTTTCCGGAATATTTTGTAAGTTACATTCTTTCGTTCGGTTTCACAATATTATGTGTGTAACTTATATATTTATTCCTTGTGATTTTTTGTAATATTTTGGATTGTAACTTCTTGGTATTTTGTTAAGTCATATTATTTTAAACCCTAAAATAATATAACTATTACACAAAGTATACAAATATTCACACACATGTCTTCTAAATATATACCTTTCAAATATATATTTAGTTATTTTTATGTACAAAAACCAACCTCCAATATTTGTATTTTTGTAACAAAAATTATGGCAAAGTTTATATTGAAAACCATAGTTAAAATACACTTGTAAATATTTGTTAGAAAATATTTTTCTAAGTGTTTATATTTTTAGAAAATTTTGCCATAGTTTCCCCTAAAAATGGAGGTGTCCATGCTATCAAAGCATATCATTTTCTTTTTAAAATCATCACAAACAATTAACAATCAACCCTAAACAACTTACACTTACCAAGTGCCAAAACAATGCTATTTACATAACAAACATGAACTTGAACTTTCATAAAAACTTGTAGTAACTTGGTAGTGTGTTTAGTAGGTTTAGTTACCCTCTAAAATGTATTTACTTCTTTATAAACTTCATTCTTGAAAGATTTAGGTGTTTACAACTTGTTAACATGTTTTACAAAAACATTTCTTTATGAAATCTTCTTGCTTCACAAGTGTTTCTACACTTGTTTTATCACCAAAAATAGTGTATGTTTAAGTAAGAAGCAAGTCAATGTAAATCTTGTTATTTAACTTGGTTTCTTTGGAAAACTATTTTTGAAATCATCCAAGTTTATGACTAGTAACATATTATATACTTCACCATTCACAAAATCATTTTCATTTTTCAAGTTCATGAAAACATAAAGCATGATGATCTTGGTCTTTCACAAGATCACCACCTTAACTTATTAGATCATGTGTTAAATCACAATCTAGTAGGTTTCATAGGATGTCTAACATCACTAACACAAATCATCAATCATCAAGAAGCAAATCAACTCTAATCATCATGTATTCATATGGTTTTAAGCTTATGTTAAAGTTTCATGATTATGTTCTTTAGTGTTCATCAAGATTAACAACATATAACATCTTTTGTCCAACTAAATATGAAGTAAAATCAAGTTACAAGGAGCTTACTACTAGCACAAGGGCTAAGGAAGAACACTAGAAGTTGAAGATGATAAATGTGTTGGACAAAAGCAAAGGGAAGAGGTCCTTCAAGATCCACAAGCTCCAAACTTCTTTAGACACCTCTAGCACCTTGTGATGACTTGGGACTGTATTAGAATAAGCTGATGATGGTGGTGATGTTGTTGCTTGTTCTCGGCCGAAAATAGGAAGAGAGGGAGAGAGTATTTTGTGTGTGTGTTAATGTGTGAGAGATGAGAGAATGATGAACTTCAAGGTTATACTTATAACCATACTTAGGCTTTAACCAATGTGTAATATGTCTTCATACTACAATACAAATCTCTAATCTAATCTTAGGAGATCAAGTAAGATCATGAGGTGGGGCCACATTGGTGACCGTCCACCATGGGGGGGGGGGGGGAGTCTTGGTTGGTGTTGAATGGTAAGTTATGTTAGATGGTTAGATTCTAAGTGTGATGATTAGTGTTTAAGTGTATTAGGTATTATATAGTGTGTTAGGGTGTTCGGGGATCATAACTAGCTCAGAAATAGTAAAACAATGCTTCTAGTATAATTTTGGTGTTTCAGGTAGTGTCCGGTTGTTCGGTTAGATACCGGTTCGTTAAAGTGTCAAACTATTCCGTTTAGTGTTCTTTATGTACCCTTTTGTGACCCTTTCAATTCCTGACACTTAGGAAAGCATTCAGGACCATTTAGTCATATTTTTGCATGTTACCAACTTGTTAAAATGCTGATTTTTGCTGAAAAATGCTGAATTCAGCACTTTGGGTGAGTTTTAGGCACTTTCCTGTACTTAAACTATCACCTAGTGAAGCAGTTTTGTAGTCCTTACTTCCCTACACACTATACTAGTGTAGTACTTTGTCTCTGGCTCCTACTGGGTCTCAAAACACTGTTTGTCTATGTACTGAACCTCGTCAGCATTTTTCCGAGTTATCCGCTAACTGTGCTAGCTGTGCTTTGTGCATCATGTATGTCAATATGGTTTGTATGTAAAAATGATATGACATTATGAAATGTGATGCACATGTAAGTATGATGCAGTACTCAAAAAGCAATTATTTGTAACTCAGCACAGTCATTAAGCACTAATCATGGTTAATTAAATTGTACGGATACCTGGATTTTTGACGGTTGTCACAAAGGTGCATGAAAAAAATTACACCACCCATGACTTAGAGTTGAGTGCCGTTGTATTCACACTAAAGTTATGGAGATACTATTTGTATGGAACAAAATGTGTGATCTATTCGGATCACAAAAGTCTTCAACACTTATTTAATAAAAAAGAGCTCAATATGAGACAGCGCCGCTGGATGGAGACTTTAAATGATTACGATTGTGAAATTCGCTACCATCCTGGCAAAGCGAATGTAGTCGCTGATGCTCTAAGCCGAAAGGAGAAAGTAAAACCTATCAGGATTAATGCTAAGAGCATTAAACTGAAGAATAGCCAGAATGAAAGGCTATTAGCTGCACAGAAAGATGCTGTTTTGGAAGCCAACCTTCCAGATGAAAAGTTAGGTGTAACTGCTGAACAGTTAACACCTGGCAAGGATTGAATTCTCAGACTGAATGGAAGAATCTGGGTTCCCATTCATGGAGGACTTCGAGATATAATCCTCCAGGAAGCTCACAACTCCAAATATTCAGTTCACCCTGGAGGTGACAAGATGTATCAGGATTTGAAAGCTAATTATTGGTGGATAGGGTTGAAGAAATCTATTGCCACCCATGTAGCTAAGTGCTTGACCTGTGCTCAGATTAAAGCAGAGCATCAAAAACCATCGGGTCTGCTTCAACAGCCAGAACTTCCCACATGGAAGTGGGAGATGGTAACTATGGACTTTATAACCAAGTTACCTAAAACAAGGCACGAAAATGATACCATATGGGTTATAGTTGATAGACTGACTAAGTCAGCACATTTCTTACCCATCAAGGAGACTCATAGCTCCGACAAGTTAGCCCAGTTGTACGTGGATAAGATTGTGTCTCTTCACGGAGTGCCGGTGTCTATTATCTCTGATAGAGATACTAGATACACCTCTCACTTTTAGAAAAGTTTCCAACAATCTTTGGGCACTCGTTTGAATTTTAGTACTGCCTACCATCCTTAAACAGATGGACAGAGTGAGCGTACAATTCAAACTTTGGAAGACATGCTTCGTGCGTGTGTTATTGATTTGGGAGGTAGTTGGGATGATCACCTACCCTTGATCGAGTTCTCCTATAACAATAGCTACCATACTAGTATTCAGGCTGCGCCTTTTGAGGTATTATATGGTAGGAAATGCAGAACGCCGGTTTGTTGGGCAGAAGTAGGAGAAGCTCAGTTATCAGGACCCGATATAGTCCTTGAAACGACGGACAAGATTGTCCAGATTCGTGATCGCCTGAAAGTTGCCAGGGATAGGCAGAAAAGTTATGCTGACAAAAGGCGAAAACCTCTAAAGTTTGAGGTTGGCGATAAAGTCTTACTGAAAGTACCACCCTGGAAAGGTGTGATGCGTTTTGGTAAGAAGGGCAAGTTAAGCCTAAAGTATATTGGACCATTCGAGATTATCGAATTTGTCGGCAGTGTAGCCTATAAGCTAAACTTGCCTGAGGAGCTCAGTGGAATTCATAATGTGTTCCACACCTGTAATCTCAAGAAATTTCTAGCCGATGAATCGCTAGCTATGTCTCATAAAGACGTACAGATTGATGAAAGCCTGAGATTTGTTGAAAGACCTATATCGATCGAGGATCGTCAGGTTAAAAAGCTCCAAAGGAAGCATGTGCCTATTAAAAAGGTCAAATGGGATGCTCGTAGAGGTCCCGAATATACATGGGAAGTCGAGTCCACTATGCGATAAAAGTACCCTCAATTATACCAGGGGTTAAATGGGATGCTCGTAGAGGTCCCGAATATACGAGGTCGAGATTTCTTTTGAGGGGGTGAGGATGTAACACCATGTAAAAACGTGTCCAGTTATATAAGTACACGTGTCCTAAACTCTAAATATGTAAAAGATTGAGTTTGAAGGACTAAAGTTGACAAACGGTGAAAATATCTATGTGAAGGGACTAAAAGTGTCAGCATGCCAAACTTGTGCTTCTGATTGACCATACGTGAATAATATATTCTTAAATGAGTAATTAATTTGATACAAGAAGCCGTTCATGAAAATAATCGAAAGATTTTAAAATACAGGGTTAAATGTGTCAACATGTTAATTCTTACCTCTGAGTGACCTTTTAACGAACCCAAGGCTTCGAAATATTCAAATATACTCTCAAGAATAAGGGATATAAATTTCATGAGGTTTCGAGATCGTTATGAGTTGTTTATGAAAATTCCCAAGAATTAGGGTTTAAAGCGTCAATGAGGCGAAACTTATGTTTTCAAAAACCATTTAACGAAACCGGACCTAACGGTGTTTGGTTATATCTCTTGGATCATGAAAATGAAAGTTAAATGGGTTAAATGAGCTTAAAATGAAAGATATTGCGTTTTAAAAGGTTTAGGGGGTGAAAATGCCAACTTTGAAACTTGCTGATCAGGTTGCCCTTATGGTGGCGCCATGCCACCACCAATACCCTCTGCCGTCACGCGATGCGACGGCCTGATCTGTACAGAATGTTGTTGGCAGCTGCAGGTTATTGTCATTTCTTGAGTTCCAAACAAAAATTGTCGAATCCATGGACTTGTAGATGGTTTTTAGAAACCACCAAGACACTTGTACTTCCTAGATAACACTTCAAAACACCTGGGAACATCTGAATCAATTGAACTTCCCTATATAAGGAGCCTTTTGTCCATTATTTCAAGTGCTCATGCACTCATACTTCACACTCAACATTTCAAACTTGAGTTCTGGACATCTTTGGAGTTAGCAAGCATTAGGAGAAGAATTTCAAGTGTAGAAAAGATAGCAAGGACCATAAGTAAGAGTTTTAATCCCTGCTTAGTCCTTTTAATTAGCTTAAAAACCGAAAAGTCAAACATATCGTAATTAAGCTTTGACTTTCGGTTTAATCATAAATGGTCCAGCCACTGACTGAAACGAAAGTGGTTATGGAACCATATTAAGGTTGGTGATTAACCCTTAAAAGGGCACCTCCTAGTTATTTCGTTTGACGAGTTAATTGTCGGGTCAAACTAGTTTGACAAAAAGTCAAACTGGACATAAAGTTTAAAAATGATTTAAATTAATAAAATAGAGGTTCTAAATTATATTTTAACGTTTTAATGACTTGGTAATTAATATTAGAACATGTTTAATCAGGCCTAACCCGACAATTATCAGTCTAAGGTCAGTTTATAACCGAAAGTCGCAAAAGCTTGACTTTAGTTCTGACCCGTTGAAGCTTAATTCTTCCATGCTTTAAGCTTCCTATAGGACCACATTATTCAGTAGTATAACCCTCTGGAGTTATATTGCTTGGTCCTTAGTAGTTTGAATTATATGCTCTTGTTTGTTAATATGTTTATAAATGTCGTAAATGCCCTTTTGACATATAAATGAGATTTTTAGAAATGTGAGAGGACAAAAACCTTTGCTACTGATATATAAGCTTGTCCCGAAAATTTGACATCAGTTCTTGGTCTCAAATAGAAGTTATGCTCGATATCGTAATTAGAAGTTTTTTATTAATTAAATTGCGATATCATGCATAATACATGTTTAAACTTGGATTTTGAACCAAAACTCATTACCTACTGTTAAGATATTATTTTTAAGGAATTCTAAGATTTTTGGTCAGATTATAATCTGTTTAAAACATAGAGTTCTTGTGTAATTCGATTAATGACGAGAATACCCTTTTCATGCATAAAATGAGATTAACAAATGATTTGAATGCCAAACATTTTCCTACTGATTTCATACATTAAATAAATTATTTTGAGCATTCTAAACTGATCAAAATCTCATATTTACATAAAAATCTTGATTATCATCAATTAAGCGAGTTTTACACTAATTAGGTGCATAGTATGGTTTAAAACCATATTTAACATCTAAGACTTGTTACCTACTGAATTTTTAAACAAATTTTAATATTATTACAGTAGGTATAAGTCATGAACTCAGATGTCCAAAAATGTCCTTAAAAGCCTATGTGAAATGACCAAAATGCCCTTTCGGGACATAGTTTGGCCATAAATGGTAAACCCCACATATATGTAATATCTTACTGATGTAATGAGATAAATTAAATATTTTTACTGATTACAAAAGACCAGAACTTCAGTTTGTTATAAAATCTCTTTTATAATCATTAAAATTACCAAAATTCCCTTACGGGACTTAAATTGGTTTTAAATACTTTTTGGGCATATATGTTAACATCCTACTGATGTATTAACATATTTTAAGCATAATAACATTTAAGACCTGTATATAATTCATTTGGTTACCCATTACGCGTTTATGCGTTCGGATCAGTTTATGTGACTAGTTTACGTAAAATAGCCGAAACGGGTTTAACCTTATCATTAAATCCTCAAATTCCAGAATTTTTTTAGTTTACCCATATTATACAAGTATCCAAGCTTGTCGGGTCTAAACCACATTCCATTCCGGTCTCTGCTTAATCTAGCGTTTAGAACCGTAAAGTTTCTTCCTAGCTAGCTGGTCTAAGTCTTTGACTTAATTAAAGACCCGTTAGCATCCTAATAGGTTATTAAACCTTCTATGCAGATTAAGTAGCATCCAGTAGAAGGTATCATCATAAAGCTTTAGGATTTTACGGCTGAATTACTTTTCACATTTAGCTCAGGTAAATACTTTTAACTTATTTTCCCTTATACGGGCTTGGGATATGGTATTATAATAATACCACTTGGTCGGGTATGAAATCATTTAATCGGATTGTGATTAATAAATTTACATAACCCGTTTTAATCTGTCTTGTTTGATAACATAAACATTGGGGGTTAATTCGACCGTGTCCTGGATATCCTCGGCTCATTTCATTTGAAAATGGCCACGACCTATGCACGGGGTGTAGGCATACACCTGACATATGCAAATACTAAAAATATATGAACTTACATGTTGGGGATAACTCCTTTGTGGGTTCTATAAGTGGTGAGTCAGTTAATCATGACCGGCCCCAATTGTAAGACAAACATGTAAATATGTATACAAGATTATCTTTAAATAATTGTCCCAAGTTATAAAAGATTTGTGCTTTGTGCACCTAAATCAATTTTCATAAATACTTTTCAAATGAGTCAGTTAATTGTATTTACCAGTGTAAACTGACATATCTTCTAAAGATTGATTGACAGGTACTTCTCGTAAATAGGCTGGAGCTACTAGGTGTCATATAAGAGGATCTTGCAAATCCCTAGATACCTGAAGTCTGTTATTTTCTGTTTTCTTGTATTTTATATATGATCCGCCTGTGGATCTTATTACAATCCAGTTTGTATATTCTTTCAATCGGACACTCAGACATTATGGTTTGTAATAGTTTATTCACCAAGCCTTCCGCTGTGCTATGATATTGTGTATATTGACTATAATGATATCAACTATGTCACGATACTCCCCGCCGGGCCCACCGGTAATATGTGGAAATATCGGGGTGTGACAGTGGAATTCTCTAGTTGGTGACATTAGTTGATGACATGTAGTGTGCTACTGAGAAACTCGGATTATTGTTTTATTAATAAACTCGGATAAATATCAAAAACTCGGAACACATATCATCACATATATTCTCGGACTCGCAAAAGCCCAGAACAAGTATCATATATACTCAAATTCGGAAAACACGGAACACATATATACTCAAGCTTGGATATCCTCTTTTTATCTAAACAAACTCGGATCACCCCTTTAAACCCTCATAACTCGGAACCACTTAACATATCATATATACTCGGACCTTCTGATAAACTCGGAAACAATCTTACAAAACTCGGAACACATGTGTTTATTTGGAACACCTTATAAACTCGGACTCATATCCAAACTTGGACCATATAAGACTCAGAACCTTATAAACTCGAAACATTATATCAATACACATATATTAACTCGGATCATAAAGAAACTCGGACTCACCATACATGAACACATAAACTTGGAACAACATATAAGAAACTCGGACTCACCATGCATGAACAAATAACCTCGGAAAACATATACTAAACTCAGAATATTATTTATAACTCGGAAGTATCATGCATATGTAAACTCGTACATCAATATACATAACTTAGACTTTGTGACTTCACAAATTCGGACCAAAGTTATTCGCGGACGCACAGTAACACAGAATAAACACAAATCGCAACTTTTCAATGTAACAGTTACAGTTCTACGATCAAATCATAATCTCAACAATGTTATGAACCAAATCAACGATTTAGCAGTTCTAATATGTCAATAACATCTCTATTCTCTAACAACAATTGCACATTCCTTCGATCTAACAACAATTACACATTCATTCATGCATGATCAATTAACCACAGATCGGTTGTTTGGATATCTAGGGTTTTGCATGGAATCAAAAGAACAAAGATATCAACATGTAACACGAAACACTTACCTTAGATTCAATCTAGTGTTTGTTCTTGATGAATTGAAAGATCAATATGTTTGATGATTGTGTGTGTGAGATTTGTGTGCCAAGAGTGATCAGAGAAAACACAACTGCCGTATAGTGAGAGTATGGGGAGTTTAGGGTTTGCAGTAGTTCTTTAGAGTTTCTAAATTAACCATAAAACACCCTTAACCGTATAACTTTTATACAAAAGCACATAACATCTTGTAGTTTGCAGTTAAAGCATATAATTCACGTATTTGTCATGCAACGTATAAGTTTCGTATAAACCGTCCGTTTATTTTAGTTATCATGTTAGTCACCAACGTTCGAGAATTAACTTGTGTGTGTGTTCCGGTAATTCCCTGAATTACCAATGTAGACTCATTTAACTAACCCTAGTTAAATGCAGTGCTATGAATGTATGTCTAAACTAATTGTGGTTAAATTAAAGTATTAACCAGAAATTGCGGGTTGTCACACACATTGCCTTAACCTTTGGTGTTTATGCTCATTATTTCCTTTTCAAAACCATGATGTTTACAAGTCAGGTCGCTATTTTTTATTTAACATTGCAGTCTGTATTTTGTTAGTCATATTTAACGGGTCGGATTACTACTTATACTTTTTTTTGTCAGCATTTGCATTTTTTAATTGTAAAATTGAGGCTCGCATTTTTCATTATGTAAGAGGTTAAATTTCATATTGCATTTTTTTATTATTCAAGTTGAATTGCTACTCTTCTTTTATTTGGATTGCACGTCACATTAACATATCAAATTATTGAAGAATTCGTTTTACCCGATGTAGGTTACATTTTACTCAATGCAGATTGTATTTCATCATCACAACTTTGTGGGTATGAGACAAACAAAAATACTCACAATCAAAGAGTTATTATATAAGAAGGCGAAAACGATATTTATCAAAAGTGATATAATCTTTTTTTTTAGTAAAACGATTAAGGGTATTGTTAACATTTGAATACTTTTTACCCATTTGGTTATTTCACTTTTTTGCTTCTTTAAAAATAAACATGTTACCCAGTTAACCCGTCTCAATAATATATGACTCTAATTGATCATTTTTCATTATTATATGTAATATGTAATTTAAATTATGAGAATTTTTTTACATATTCATGAATTGTACTACGTTTTCATTATCACCCGTGTAATACACGAGTTTGTAACTTAGATTTATTTATAGGTTTGTGAATTGTAATTTGTTTTCTGAGTAATTTTGTTTTTTTTTTTTTGTCCATTTTAACCAGTCCAATTCAAAAATCTAATTTATAACAAATCCAGTCATGAGGTTTGCATTTCTTACCGCTTTTCATCCAAATTGCTAACTTGGTTTGTTTTTCTGTTAAGTTTTAGTGAATTGACCTGAATACCCTCAGGGCCTTAAATGGAAGTTAATTCTTATATATAAAAATATTATATATATTTAAAATTATTTAATGTTATAATATATATATATATATATATTATTTATACGTGTATATATATATGTATATTATATATATTTTGAAAAATTTATTCAAATTTAAAATTGTTTAAAATTTAATGTTTAAAATTCTTATATTTAAAACAAACCAAATTAGCCATTTGGATTATAAGCGTTAAAAATTGCACACCTCATGGCTGAATTTGTAATAAATTAGATTTGTGTATTGGAATAGTTAAAATGGACAAACCTCAGGGACGAAAATGGAAAGTTACTCCTCTTTTATTTTTCCTATTTAATGTAATATGTAATTTCATTTGTATTTCGTTTATTTATAGAGTTATAACTTATATAATTTAAATTGTTCAACTTGTGTAATACACGGGTACATAACCTAGTTAGATAAATATACCAACTAAATTTATCTAGACCTTAACTGATAAACATAACACTAAATAAAAGTAGTAAATAATAGGTTCAAACTAACTTTATCAAAGATTTAACCTATCAATTTCCCCCTTAATCTTGATATGTGTCTCCAAGATCCTTGATTCTAAGTAATACTTGTCTTTGGTCCACCAACTTGTTTACGATCCCCGACTTTTTTCCACTTGACAAGCGGAACTTTTACTTGCTTTTTCGTGACATCTTGAAAACCCCACTTCTTGTTTCATCTTGAGCTCAATTGTTCTGATTATCGTCATTGTAATCATTATCACAATATCACAATAATCTCCTTATACCGATATATATCACACAGGTTCCCTGCATCTCTCACAAACAGTCTTACACACAACTTTCATAGTTTCGAACGCACTCGTCACAAGTGTTTAGTCAAACCTCGTTATATCGATTCCGCTTCAAACAATTATTTCTTGATTAACTTCCGGTAGCTTGTTTCACACAAGTTTTAAACGATCTCTCACCGGTTAGCTTTTCGCCTTGATTGCTTTTCTGGTGATTTTTTCATTGCTCACCAAAACAGTAGCACGCCAAAAATCCTTTGCTTATTAATTTCCCTTCCAAGTTCCTAATAAATTCGCCATAGAAACAAGGTATAGTGGCGGCTTAGAGGAGGTGAGCACCTTGTGTGCTTCTATGCAATTTCCCCTCTCAACCAATATAACAATAGCCACCAAAAGAAAAAAACTTTTGGCACCCTTGTTCCTTCCATCTTTCATGATAATAAATAAAATCACATGCTAGTAATCTATAGTTGACTACACTTTGTATTAATTTGTTTCTATCAATCTATCATGGATTGACAACGTTCTTCGCTAGTATCACACCCCACTACCTTGAATCGTAGAGGTAAAACACCACACCTCTAGCATGTGATTGCATTTTCACTCGATCTGACTCTCTTGGATCGATATCTCTCGTGGTTGAATCGCACAACCCAGCGATTTCGCAGTATTCTCGAACAAACTCGTCGCAAGTTTGTAAGATTTTCAAACTTTTTCGCATGTTTGTTTAAGGGGCGATCTTTCTCAACAGTCTTGCAACAAAAAACTGTCCAGCCTACTGTTGGCAAAATTCACAACTATGTATCATGGTTGTACCTGAATAATCACCCCCACGCAATTTTGTCTTATCTGGTGATAATTCAACATGCCTTCGATCGTATGTGCTCTGATACTAATTATTAGAACAACGTGATCACAAATGCACTGAATAATCAGATGTTATATGAAATGCACTCACGACTATTTTCTTTTTAGGGTTATTGGATTTTATCACCCCCAACTATGGGCTATTGGCCGCTGCCACCCTCAACTATCACTTTGACGCCTGTCACCCCTAACTTAACACTTAGTATGTTCTGTCACCACGGCGTTAACTGATCACTAATGGGGTGCTTGTTTTTTGTGAAAAGCACTTCATAACCTTTTATGTCTGCCCCACGCAAACCACGCGCAGACGTTTGAGTCTGCAGCGTGTTTATTTTTTGGAAGTGATTTCATTAAAAAACCTCTTCTACACATCTTCCTCACACAGACTGTAACACCTCGAAAATTCATGTCCTATAATGTGTTGACACGTGTCATAAAGTTTGAACGTGTGAAAGAATGTTGTAAAAGGACTAAAGTTGACAAACATGGAAAGTATGTGATTATACGGATTCTAAGTGTCAACAGTGAATAAATATACTTCATAATAACCCTACATGATGTTCATAACATCAAACGAATAAATCATGGATCATACGAAGCTAAAAGTGAGAGATTACAAACTACAGGGGTTAAATGTGTCAACATGTTAAAGATGTACCTCTGAGTGACCTTTTGACAAACCCGAAGCTTTGTAAATATAAATTATGCTCACTAGAATGCACAATTAAAATTTCATAAAGTTTCGTTATCGTATGAGAAAGTTATGATCAAATTCGTGTGCGAGGGGTTAAAGTGTTAACGTTGAAAGTTAAGGCTTTTCGGGCTAACCGGAAGTGTCCAGGGACTTGGCAAAGTGGGTATAAGTCCTAAAGCCCTTAATGGTAAATAGAAGGGGTCAAAATGCAAATTAAAAGCTTGATTACCCTTTCATAATGCCCAAAGGTCAAGTTACAAATCAAAAGAAAATCAAAAATCTGATTTTAGGTCTCATGCGGCCCGCATGAGATTTGGTTAAATGGGACGCGGGCCGCGTCCGGCCCCCAGAACCAGAAAAGGCAAACAGCAGCCTGGTTTCGCGGAAACTCGACCTTTAATCGACATTAATGATATGTGGGCGACCCCTAAACTGTATTAGAGCACTAGGGACACTTGTGGGCAGCTTGTGGTGGGTTGTAGACCCCAAGTGTCAAAGTATTGTGGTGATTAAGGTGCTATATAAGGCCATTTTGTGCAACAATGTTCCTCACACCTTCATCTGCATAATTTGATCATTCCTGGAGCTCTCAAGCAGGTCCAACTGATCTTAAGTTGTGCATAGGACTCTTGTAAGTCTACTAGTCCTTCTTTAGTTGAGTTTAGCTTAGTATATTAGCTAAAAGTCAAACCGTCGTAATTACGGTTTGACTTCGAGATTAGTCATTAATGGCTCAGTCATATCTCGAATTAAAAGTAGTTATGAGTTGGTATTTATGTGGGTAATAAAACCTCAAAAGGGTTTCCCCTGATCACCACTCTAACCAGGTCAAAAGTCGGGTCAAACTTTTATTTAAAAAGTCAACAGGATGCTTAAAATGTCATTTATGCATAATTAGCTATCTAGAACATATATAACCTGTTTGATCATTGTTATAACATAGTAATAAGTATAAGAACATGTCCAAACATGTTCAACCCGACTATTTCCTGTTTAGACCCGGTTCGGGACCGAAAGTCACATAGTTTGACTTTCACTTTGACTTTCAGTTCTGACCCGTTTAGGCATGGTTTAGAAATGTCTCAGAGCTTTAATTGGATTAGGATACATGTTAGAACAACCCTCTGTGATTATGCACCTTGGTTCACTAGTTATCCAATTAATATGCATATTTCTGTTAATTGCTCATATGTTGACCGTTATGCCCTTATTATCTTAAAACGTGATTTATGAAAATGTAAAAGTGTAGAAACCTTAGTTACTGATATATAAACTTGTATGCAAAGTTTGATATCAGTTTGACTTGTAGATTAAGAGTTATGCTCAATATCGCTAAATTAATGCTTTATGTTAATAAAATGGCGTAATTAGCGTATATCCTAGTTAAGCCTACTTTTTGGTATCAAAATTAATACCCACTGATGTAATATATTATTTTGGGATTTTAATGATTTTTAATTAATTTTAGGCTGAGCATAACTAGTAGTCGTAAGCTTAATCCGGTAATTGTCGGTTTTGCCCTTACGGGCCATAAAATGAGTTTTACTTATCGAAACGACTCCAAACCTTTTGCTACTGATCACATATGATAAATAATTTATTTTAAGCCTTCTGGAAATATAAAAATATCAGATTTAAGTATCAAACCCGGAAATGGCCTTTAATCGCCTTATTTAGCGTTTTTAACGCATAGTATGTATTAAAATTATATTAGACATACCCGGGTTGATACCTACTGATATATGAGGAAAATTATGATATTTTAACAGTAAGCAAAGGTTGATAAACTCAGACCTCAGTTTTGAGCTTTTCGGCTTATGTGAAATTTCCAAAATACCCCTACGGGGCATAGTTTGGTTAAAAATGATAAATTTCACATATATGCTTTAGCCTACTGATATAACATATCAAATTGAGTATGTTTGTTGTTTACATCAGACCGGTAACTCAGTTAAACATCTAAACTCTTTTACAACCTTTAAAATGACCAAACTACCCCTACGGGGCATAGTTTGTGTTTAAATTCATTCCGGGCATAATGAAAGACATCTTACTGATGTCACAACATATTTGAGGCATAATTAACTTAGGAAACCTGTATATGGCTCTCATGAATACCCGTCACACTTATTACGCGTACGGTGCGGTTTATGTAACAAGTTTACATAAATTAGTCGAAACGGGTCAAACCTTATTGGTTTTATCTCAAAATCCAGAATGTGTATGAAATACCCATATGAGACAAGTCTCTGAACATGTCGGGTTTAAAATCACATTCTATTCCGGTCTTCGCTTAATCATGCGTCCGAACCATATATTCCCTTAAGACTGACCGGTCTAAGCTTAGGCTAAATTAAAGACCCGTTAGCATTCTAATTGGTTATTTATACCATCATTCCAGACTAGAGCATTTCGGTAAATGGTACCTACGCTTACTTAAGTGAATACGACTGAGTTATTAGATTCTTGCTATTTAAGACAGGAGCTAGCTCAAGTAAATACTCTTAACTTATTTTTTCCTATACGGGCTTGGAATACGGTATAATGATACCGCTTGGTCGGGTATTGAATGTTTAATCAGATTGTGATTAAATTATTGAGGTAACCCGGTTTAATCTGTATTGTTTGAAATAAAAGCCTTTAGGGGTTAATGACCATGTCCCGGATATCCTTGACATCATTGTATTATAAAATGGCCACGCCTTAAGCACGGGGTGTAGGCATACACTGAAAGTTGCTTAAAGGGAAACGGTATCTCACTCTCTTGTGGGCTTATACTTGTGGCGTGTCTGTTAATCTTGACTCGGTTTCTACATCGGGCCCTGAACGTACAACGAACATGTAAATCTGTATACAAGGTTATAACTATAATTGTTCCAGGTTAAAAAGGTTAATTTTGCCTCTGTGCATTTTAATCAAATTATGAAAGATATTTTGTGCCACGTGCATCCAAACCAATTTTCTTAAACTCTTTTCAAATGAGTCGGTTGAGTGTATTTACCAGTGAAAACTGACGTATTTTCCAAAAGGGTTAAGTGACAGGTACTGAACGTAATTGGCTGGAAGCTCAGGGCGCTAATAAGGAATCTTGCAAGTTCTAGGCGTCTAAAGTCTGTTGAACAAATGATATGTTTTAAGATCCACCTGTGAATCCTTTACTTTCCGTTGTAATACTGAATATTACTTTATAATCGGATTGTAATAATATTTATCTTTTGCTTCCGCTGTGCATTTATATAATTGTGTTGTTTGATTATTGTGTTGCCAACCACGTCACGATACTCCCCCACCGGGCCCACCGGTGACACGTGGAATTCGGGGTGTGACACAGACCTGGCCTCACATATTCAAGGCCCTTCTATACCTCTCCTCTTTCAAAACACATCTCAAAAACCCTAGCATCCAGCCGACACCTCCAACAATCTCCATCTTCGTCAACCTCCACCTCATCCCAGCCGACACCACACAAGTATGTTCTTAACTTTTAATTTTTGTCAAAAAATTGTTCTTTTTATTGTTTGTTGTTTGTTTGCAAGAATAATTAGGGTTTAAACCCAAATGTACATGAGTTAATGGTATTAGTTTGTAGTGATTTGATGCAGTAAAATACATGATCGTGTCTTTGATGATTTTGAGTAATGTTTGCTGTCATGTGACATCTCAGACTTGGATTTTGGTCTAATGGTGTTGATATTAGGGCTATTTTTTACCTATAATTTAGGTTCATAAGTTTGTTAAACTGTGAGAATTGTTTGGAAATTGATCATCTTAAACTGTGAGAATTGTTCGGAATTTTCAGCAGATCTTTGCTTTGTTAAGTTAAAAAACAATCAGTCTTTTTCTTGCAGACTGCAGAGGTTTGGTCCACCTCTTCAACTGCAGATGTTTGCAGATGTGATCCGCAGACTACAGACGTTTTACCTCTGAAAAAACAAACAACACCAAACCTTTGATCCTGTTTTTATACTTTTGGGGGTGTTATAGGGATCTTAGGAAGGTTTTAGTGATCTTTGGACACCCTGAAAAGTATAGTAACAAGCTCAAAAGTTAGTGATCAGTTAACGACGTGGTGACAGAACAAACTAAGTGTTAAGTTGGGGGTGGCAGGCGTCAAAGTGATAATTGGAGGTGGCCACGGCTAATAGCCAATAGTTAGAGGTGATAAAATCCAATAACCTTTCTTTTTATTAAAATCAAACCACCACAAATTACAAGACTCACAAACCCGTATCTATACTAAACATACTTGATCACCAATCCATCCCAATAAAAAATTACACCTAATTAGATAAATATACCAACAAAATTTATCTAATATTTAACCCATAAACATCACATTAAATAAATTGTTAAATGTTGCACTTGAAATTGCACAATAGGCGATTTATGGTCATGTATTGTTTGTACGTTTTCTTTTTTGCTGAATGAAGCCAAGTATTAAAAACAATGTTGATAAAAACAATACACTTTCATTGATATTTCATAAAATTTGATGCATTTTAAAAACAAGATAGATTAAAAATAAATTTTAAGAGTAAATATATATATAAATGGTCAATGAGTTTTGAGTGAAGTTGAAGCAAGGTACTTTTGCTCATTTTATATTTATCGCTTATTTCTTTTAAAGTACAAAAGATGAAAAATAGGATTCTCATAGCACGCGTAATCTTACCTTTTTCTTCTTTACATCTCATAAAAATAAAATTCTCATCTAGCCTTCCTAACCATTTAATTTAAAATTTAAAAGTAAAAACAAAATGTTGTATCCATACATTTATTTACCGGTTTCATCATGTTTCGGTTATTGAAATTTCGTGAAACTTTTTTACCAACATAGGGTCACCAATGTCCCGATTCAACTAATGTCAAAAACATTCTAATTATCATAATATTTTTCAAATTTAAGGGAATCAGGTTAAATGGCTGTTTGTTGCAGCTTTTAATAGTTCAGACCTCTTACTGGTTCAACATTTAATAGTTTAGATTGTTTGTTTCGCGAGCAAATATCTGAATAATTTATACATTTACCTCTGAATGGTTAAACATTATACTGAGTCTAAACTGTTAAGACCTCTTATCTAAATTGGTCAGACATTTGTCTCTGAACGGTTACGTATTATACTGTCTTCTACTGGTTCAACACATAATGATTCAGACCTATTACTGATTCAGCACTTATTCATTCAGAAGTTGTCAACCAAAAAAAAACTGTAAATTCACTTGTGAACATGATAAATTAGGAGGTGTGGTCAAACATTTCAGCAGCATCACGTCCGCCTACAACCCGATCCGACTGTGTGAAAACTGAAAAGAGAAAGGATATCCTAAACATTCAAGTTCGGATTGGATGTTTTGTTTCTAACATATTAATATATTCTTGTGATCTAAGATAAGGAAAGTAGTTTATATAAAATTAAAAGTAATCGATCGGTACACTAATAATAAGGTATATTTATTTGATGATATTCCTACTTCTAACTTTCATCATTTACTAATCACTTTTTTGAAAATTAAAATATTAATAACTAGTTTAAAAATTAAAATATTAATAACTAGTTTTCACCACTTATTTCATAGATGGTCTTGGTATTCACCTTCAAAATCTTGAATCCATCCGTTATGGCTTTATGTTTTAGCCTTTCAAAAAAACTTTGTTTATTTTTTCAGATGAACCTTTATTTTGAAAAAAAATATCATTTTAAAAAATTGTCCTTTTTGTTTCAGTTTTTGAATAAAAAAGTTTCTTTATGAAATGACATTTTTAAAGAAACATCTATATTTTGTAATAGTTAATATTAAGCATTTTATTTTTATTTTATGCTTTATCTAATTTAGTTTAAATCAGTATTTTTTAAATACTTTTTGTTTTACAAACACTTTTTAAGAACTTTTTTTTTAATTATAGTTTTTTAGTATTATTAAATAATTCTTTAAAAGAAACGTGATTAGGAGTCGGAGTACATATATACGTCTAGTGGTCGATGAATCGACGCAGTGGGCAGTATTGTAACACCTTAGACAAATCGCAAATCAGTGACCTCTAAGAAAGCTCCATCAGGGCAATAAAAAACAAATCCGCGAGTTCTTAGATGAAAAACGCATCAGAGATAAAGCGACAATATTGATGGTACGAGATGCTGGATGTTGCATAAATAGTTGCCTATCTTTTGAAACCACGGTCACACAACATCAATTTACATTTTTTTGTAGTTATTAGAAATATTCCCTCATTCCGACCGGGGACACTACGATCATTGAACATTATAAACTAAAATAGTATGTTTGGTCACACTCCATCTATAATACGTCTCTAGTTTTTTCACTAGCATCTTAATCTTGTATAGGTTTGGGGGAGATTTATCAGGGAACACAATAAGAGGAAGATAACCACTTTAAAAGCTTGATTCACCATAGTTTGTAATTGTAGTAAATTATTGAGCTTGATGAATCTTTGCCTCTTTGTTTCGTCACTTTAAAGGCTGGATTCATGATAGTTTGTACTAAATTATTGAGCTTGATGAACATTGCCGTTGCCTCTCTTTCTTCGTTTTGTATTAGATACTATGCATAGTGACTAGTGATATTGTTGTTTACTTAAACTAGATTATCCATGTCGAGAATAATTAACAATAGATCTATATATTGTTTGTGTTTATGTAATGATTTGGATCATGTTTCTTCATGTATGGCATTTATTTGCTTTATGTTTAGATGATGTTTGATATATAATTGATAATGAACATGATGATAATTGATTGATGATCATTAAGATTTTAGTTTTTAGTTTTTTAGTAAAATGAGTGTGCTGAAATTATTGATACTAATAGGTTGTTGTTTTATAAATATATTGTTAAGTGACAAAAAGTCAAAAAGTAGAGCTTTCTGGGTAGAGGTGTACAAATCGGTTTTTTTTTTTTGGAAAACCGGTTCGGTTTTTAACTGAACCAGTTTTTTTCTTTCAAAACAAAAAACCGGTTTTTTTAATAACCGGTTTCGGTTACTAACCGGTTTTTCAAGTCCAAAACAGTAATCGGTGTAACCGGCTAGGATCGGTTTTAACCGGTTTTTTAAAACCGGTTTCGGTTATTAACCGGTTTTTCAGATCAAGAATCGTAACCGGTCACAAACCGCTAGTTCGGTTCAGTTCTAAAACCGGTTAAAAAAAATGGTTTCAGTTTTTTTTTTCCGGTTACGGTTCTAAAACCCGGTTTTTTGTACACCTCTATTCCCAGGTTAATAAAACAAAACTAAATTTTTTGGTGGTGAAAATGAAAAAATTCAAAAATTATATCTAGCTAACAAGATGTATTTTAATATATACTAGGTTGTTCTCACCCGTGCGTTGCGACAGGGAACAACATTTTTTTGAAAGCAAAAATAATAATAGTAATTAAAAGTATAGTTATTGATAACGATTTATGTTTCGGCTACAAATTTCCAGTACAATAACATAAATTAATATTTATTTGCAACTATATATAAAAAGATGAAACATGTAAGAAAATCATGACATCACAACGAAAATTCGTTAAAAATTTAAAGCGGTAACTTTTTTAAAATTCCGGGGTTGTAGTATACTACGTGTTTAAAAGAGTAAAAATAACTTTATTAAAGTTCATGGGACGTGTGATAAATTTATTAAACTCATGGGGTAAGAATGTAAAGTGGCTTAAAAAACTTAACAAAATTTGAAAGGGTCAAAGTGTAAGAACCAAAACCTTTGTGGTCAAAACATAAAAAAATATATTGTCTTGTAGGATGGTTACGAATGCCATAAAAATTGAGTAAATTACATAAATGTCAGAAAAAAAGTTAAATATATGAGAGTAGATGACGTTATTGTAATTAAAAGCAAAATTGAGACCAAAGCAAACATGTTAGTTTAGTGGTAAAACAAGTGAAGGAAAAAAAAAAAGTCGTTAAACTTTAGAATATAATTTTTTTTTGATCATTTAAAAAATTTAAAACATTACTATAAACAAAACATGATACTAAAGTGAAAACCATTAATAAAATATGTGCGCAAGATAATGTTTAAGATTTAGTAGTATTAGAAGATTTTTCATGTATAGCTTTCTATTTCAAATTATTTATAATTATATAATTCATGTTTTGTAAATCGTTAATTTTTATGTATGTATCTAATTAAAATTAGCAATAATTATCATATATTGGCCTCTTATATTGTGTAAATTTATTTTTATAATTATCCTATTTTTCTTTAAATTTCAAAAAAAATAAATTAACATTTTACTTATATGGGTGGTTTTAAAAAAATTTATATGGTATTTATCATCTTTTACTTACTTGATATATATATATATATATATATATATATATTATTTTACTCGTGTAATATACGGGTCTATATACTAGTAAAATATATATAGTGTTAAAGAACCGATTATCTTCCATAGCTTGATTCATTAAAAAGATAAACTGTTCATATAGTAATTTCCAAAGAGACAAACACCCTTAGATAGTTAGATATACATGTCTTAATATTAGTTAGATGACATGTTAAAAATTCATACAAAAACACTCTATTTTAAAGATAAACATATCCTTTAAAATTTTGTGTTTCTAACAATGGCCCCAGCATCAGTACCAACTATATCTCCTTTGTTTTGTTTTTGAACAATATTAGTTTTTAAAGGAAACCCTTAGTTAACAACCCCCCTTTTCGATCTACTCTTCTCACACAGTTACTTTTTGCCTTTTTAGTGGTTTGTGAGAGAAAATAAAGAATTATTCATGATGATTGATAGTTAATAAGTTACGGATCTTGACCAAAAGTTTCGTGGGGACGGAAAGTTATGGGACCTAATTTATATATTTTTATAAATATTTAGGCAAAATAATTGGGTGAACAATCTTATATAATTTTAAAATTTTCGAACGCAAAAATAGAAAATTTTACATTTTTAACCGAAACAATAGAGGGACAGGTGTACCCCACTTCACACTAAGCTACGCCCCTGGTCTTAATTACAACAACGAAAAGAGAAAATAGCTAACAACTTAACATCAACTTTAAATATTGTTAGCAACATATAAATCTTTAAATTATCTGGACCCACCATTATGTTTATTATTCCAATTGTCACTATCTCATATACAAAGAAGACAAGTAAGAATATTTAGTATTATTAAAAGATTTCTTGTCTATACTTTCTTATTATTCAACAGTCATGGCATATATTTCTACAACATTAGTATTCCAAACCGCTTGCAAGACAATAAAATCATGCAGAATAATGTGTTGTACGACATCCATGTTATATGTTTGATATCATATTATAAGGACACTGATTAGTAATATTACTAATCAAACAATTTAACCGTGTAAAACAATGTGTTTATACAACATTTTTAATCTGAACTTGAACGACGATTATATGACATTTTAAATACCATCCATGTAAAGCGTTATGTTACATAACATCATTGAGAATAACGTAATTCACACTAATGTCACGTCGGTATTGTAGTCCAATATGGTATAGGACATCAATGTCATTGTTTCATACATTTTTTAACCGCAATAAAAAAATGTATGCCATGTATGTGACAGGTTTTTTAAACCCTTTTATCAACTTTATTATTAAACTCTATTTATGTATTCATTCTTTCATTGTGTATTCTTATTAACCTCTACTTAGTTGTGTATTTTATTTTATTTTATTTCAAACGAGTTCATCAAAACTTAAATTAAATGATTGTTTTAGAATTTGATAAACTAATCAGAATAATCTCAACTTAAATATTGTTTAATGATGATAATATTTGTAACAAAATATTATTAAAAAAATCCAATGTGCATCGAACATGGTATCAAATTTGCATCTTGACCTTATCAATTAAAGCACATGGGTTGTTTCCTATAATCAGGAAGTTTAACGTGAGGCATGTAGCATGTTCTTAAACTGTGTATAAATCATAGATGTCAGATGGTTGGTTTGAACAACATTCCTTTGATTTTATTCTAAGAACATAATTTATGCTTTATTAGACCATATGAGACATTTTAGTTGGTGGCTTGTTGATTTTCATCCTCTTAACATTTGGGACATAATGATTGTTGGGGGATTCTGGTCCATTGTTCCTCCATTTACGAGTGATTGTAAAATGATGTTGAGAAGTTGAAACATGTTAAATAGGCTATAGTAATAATAAAAACAATGAATAAGAATTTAAATTATAAGAAGATGAAAATGCTCGTAAAAAGGTAAAACAAAATTATATTATGACCATTCGGTTAAATTTTTTTAGTTTCGTCACTTGATATAACGGTTGGTTTCAAAAACCAAAAAGCATAGAGAGTAACTGTAAAGATAGTGTATTTCTATTATGCATTTCTTATAACAATTGACGTATTTTTATTATATATTTGGTAATTAATTTGGCTTTAGTTTGTATTATGTGATCAAGTCCAACCCGACCCGACTCGACTGGGATCTGAAAAAATGGATATTTAGCGATAGAAAACCGCCCCTGAATGATTTTCGGAACCCATGAAAAAGTTTCAGCGTCCGTCGTTGACAGAAAGTACAATTTTAATAAAATTAGTTAACATTATATATATATATATCCCAAACTTTATATAGCCTATAATTGAATTCACACAAATTTTGAAATAAAGATTCTTAATGAACATAAAAAAAGGGTGCTACTTTCTACACCCCCTAATTACTTTTTACACCCCCTGTCTCACATATTTACAGGTGGGGCCTGCGTGGGACCGGCAGTTTTCCACTCACAAGGGGGTATAAACAGGAGGGGGGTGCGTTTAGAATCAGCCTAAAAAAACCTTACACAACACAATAATATCATATTTTTGGATGATAATCAATTTGTCCATTTGTAGTAAAGAAGGAAATAAAATTCTTGCATCATTATGAAAGTAATTATGTAAAAGTAACCTAGAAGAAGCTAGGGGCCCATCCACGTTAATCGACGGCTAAAAGACGTGACCAAAGTGGCAAACTCCCTATAAACAAGTCATATATAACATCCCACTATCAGCCCCCAAAGCCTCATCACTTACACAACAAGTCTTGTTCTAGTGTTCTCACTGAGACATTTCCACAAACACCTTCACGACAACCCCATCAAGATTCAAAACCTCTTGCAATCAATCAAACCACCATGGCTAGATCTCAACAGCGATACAAAGGAGTTCGTCAAAGACATTGGGGATCTTGGGTCTCCGAAATTCGCCACCCTCTCCTGTAAACTTCTAATCTTTGCTGTCATTTGTTTCAAACACACCAAGTGTTCGTTAAAATGCCACAAAGAACAAAATTTACAAAAAAAAACTTGGTTTCTGGCATAATTCTGACCTCAAGTTTTCTGGGGTTCTAGCATTGTAGTTAATAGTTTCGTTTTCTGATGGTTTATTATTAGTTAACTTAATTTTGTTTGAACTAACAGGAAAACAAGAATATGGTTAGGCACATTTGAGACAGCAGAGGATGCAGCACGAGCGTACGATGAAGCGGCTAGGCTCATGTGCGGTACGAGAGCGCGAACTAACTTCTGTTACGACGCCGAAGGGGGATCACAGTCATCCTCTTCGAAGTTACTGTCTGCAGCTTTGAAAGCTAAACTACATAAATGCCATATGACATCTCTTGGACTAATGAACAAAACAGTCGCGGCTAACAAAGAAGTTAAACAAACTCAACGTCAATCACCTTGTTCTTCTGATACAGGGGATTTCACGGTGCATAGTGGCAATTGTGGAAATATGGTGAAATGGGAGGATAAAATAGATAATATACAACATTACAAGTCTATTGAAGATGAGCAAATAGAACAGATGATAGAGGAGCTGCTACATTATGGGACAATTGAGTTTTGTTCTGTTTTGCAAAACTAGACCCGAAATATCGAAATGTCATACGAGGAGTGAAACTTTTGTCGCCCAATGGTGATGCACACTAGCTTGGTAAATATGATCAACATCCGAGAACAAGATCTTCGGATAATACTGAAAACGTCACAACCACTAGACAAATCGAATACAACTATGACGGATGGAGAGTGTCTTGTTATTGTCATCATGGTTATTTACGTCGTTTCACTTTGTACCAAAGATTAATAATTGAGTACTAAAGTATAGTTAGATATATCGTAGGATGCCATATTATGTGATCGTCTTTCCATGAATTGTAATATGCTCTATCGGGCTATTTATCATTGAAAAGAAAAGCGATTGTTATATATAGAGCCTCGTACGGTTAAAAAGTACAATAATACCTCCTAGAGGTACATATATACCATTCATTGGTCATGAATGATATGGTCGTGCGTCAAGAACGTATGGTTGTGTCATTCATCTAAAGTTAGAGATACGACAATTTGTATTGAGGTACGATTATGAGTTATGACATCTTTCGCAGCTTATAACTTTATTTTTGCTACATATGCCTATTAATCATGCAATTGATGTCCATACAACATGTTAATACGTATGATATCTAGCCAATATGTAGAGTCCATAAATCAGTCTGATGTGGCAAGCCTAGTGGGAGCTCAAAGAAAATCTCCAATGCACAACTATATATGTTTTGTCGTTTAACTTGACTAGTTTAATTAGTGTTGGATCATGAATACCAACTAAGAATGACTTGGCTACACACTTATGATTATTTGTATTTTTTATGATTAGTTATCAGGAAGTTACTGGAATATACAAGTTGACCATTGACTTTAACAAAATAGACATGCATATTCAGCTTTAACAACATAAACAAAGACAAAAAGAGCTAATCATGAGTGGCCAAATAAGATCCAACAGTTAAGACGGCTAGGGCTTAGCCTCACATAATATCTAGTCAGATTGAGACACATGTAAAGCGGAGATTAAATAGACGACTAAGATTTAGCCTTTAGTTTTTAGTCCAAGGCTATTTAGCCCACACTTTTCTTTTTCATTTGAAGGTTATTTACCGAACGCTTTTTCATCTGACATCCATTTAGCCTTCGTTTTACACGTGTCTTTTTATTGGTTTTTATGTGGATCACATTGTACTTCACCATGAGTTATAGTGTATGCTATTAAAACCCACGAACCCTGTCTGGTATCTCGTGATTGGCTTATATTTCTTTGTCTATTTTGTTAAGTGCTAGATAGTCATGTCTATTTCGTTAAGATCAATAGTTAACTAGTCTATTCTAGTAGTTTTCCTTTATTTATTTTATATGAGGTTCGACTACAAAGTCCATTTTTCCTACAAAGTGTACGAAGTCATAAAACACCATAATTTCGGCCATAAAACACACTCAAAACCCATAAATAACAGAGTGAAGATCACTAAAACACAATATCCAAACCCTGACAGTCTATAAAAACTTCAAACACACCATCGTAGAACTATGAATATAAAACACAATACGATAATCAACATAAAACACACTAATGTTAGTCATTCGATAATCAAAGTCTTATCATCAAAAACACAATACAAAACCCACAAATATGACATTTTAGTAATTTTCACTTTGTTATTTATGGGTTTTGAATGCGTTTTATGGTTGACATTTTAGTGTTTTATAACTTTTTACACTTTGTAGGAAAAATGGACTTTGTAGCCAACTCCCACCCTATGATTAAATATTAAATATTTTGCATGATAGATAATGTTTTAAGCAAACAAAATTGGCTAGTTTGGTAAAAAGGATTGAGAAACCCGGCTTCAATAAAATGAGTTTGTTTAAAAATCTAAAAAAAAAATCAATTGATAAAGATCAAATATGAGTTTTAGTAAAACTATCACTTTAAGAACTCAAACTCAATCTTTAAAAATTTAGTTTTACTAAGAGCTAAAACTAGTCTCAATAAAAAGTGTTTCTTTAAACCAATCATAAATATAAAATAGAGATTTTAGTTTAAAATCTCAAGCAAGAGTGTTACTAAAACGAGTTTTTTTTAGTAAACTCAATACCAACAAGTAGAATTAAATTTTACTACAAGTAAAGGTGTCATGAAATATTGAAGGCGTGGAATTTTCAAGACATAAACATTAAGTAGAATATGATTATACGAAACACACAATGTTTTTATTCGAAATGTAAGTCAATTTCACTCGTATCAAAGCACTTGCCAAATCATCAAAGATTTGATGTAAGAATGCACTCCGTCAATCACCTAGATGATCTTGGAATACAAGGTAGTTTCATGATTCCTCGTAATTTTGGGTCAAAATTGTCCATTGTTGAATCAACAGACATAGAATTCAACCTTGTAATTTAGCACATATCGCTTAGAAAAAAGGTTATAATAAATTCTTAAATTTTAAAGTGGAAAAGACATTATATGAACTATGTTAGGAATCGGTTCATGATTGTCTTGTTTGAAAATCTAGTGTTGTGAGACAATCTGTAACATGACACTTAACTAGACTAACAAAGGTGAATTTTGAGGAATATTCATTCATAGAAGTTTCTGTCAAAGCAAACAACTTGAGACGATATAGAGCTCAAAGCAAATTGAGTCACCAAGATGTAAAATTTGTAGTTAGCCTCAAGCCATCAAACAATGAACAAGAATTGTTAACCCTAGAAAAATTACATATTAGAGTGGTACCTATTAAGGATTAATTCATACAATACTACTCAATTTTAATACATTATAATATTTGATTAGGTGCTTTATACAACAAATTTGATGGTCTAGAATCACCACTTTTAATGATAGTGTTGTAAATATATAGTAAACGAGTTTTTTAATCAAATACTTGATTACTATAGAGAAGTGCTAAACTAATATAATTCATTAAGATTCTATCACTTGTCCTAATCATATCATTAGAAAAAAATAACTAACATTTAACTTATTTATAAGAAATTTTGTATAACGAAAGCTACTCGTCTATTTGTATTAAATAAATAAATATTTTTTACATAGCATATATAATTACCAAACCACACTAATAATGCAACACACATGTACTTACTATAACTTGTTCGTTATGTAAATATCATTTTTAACATTACTAAGGTTTGAAAATATCTATAAAAAGTTGTATAAGGGGAGGCGGGGCGGTCCGTGATGGATCCCCCGTCACGCGTTATACCACCACGAACACCGCCGCCCCTATATGTATCACGCGTTAATTTTGAAACGCGTTGAATTGTTAACGCGTTGAAAACTTGAAAAAATTCGAACGTTGTTGTTTTTGACCGTTGAATAACGGTAATATTCAATAAAAAAAAAACCTTTAAACCCTTTATCTATTTATATCTCCATTTTAAACCATTTTACACACACCAATCTACATCTTTAAACCATTTTAAACCCATTTCACACAATCTACATCTTTTCTCAAATGGATTTCCCTACGGATTCGACGTTTCCGATGTCTAGCGATAGCGATACCGAGTCGTCTTCCGACAATGAGACGCTAAAATATTTTATGTCGGTGTATAACGAACTTGATGCCGAGTCGTCCCGCCCAAAGAAGAAGATGGTAGACCGTGATCGTATACGTGCCAACGAAGTGTTGATGAACGATTATTTTGTGAAAAATCCGCTCTACAATGCCGAAACGTTTAGAGATAGGTTTCGTTTACCCAAAGAATTATTTTTAAAGATTCTTGGAGACATCGAAGCAAGCGAGGAATGGTTTCAAGAAGGTTACGATGCGAGAGGCAAACCAAGTTTCACGCCGATACAAAAATGCACGTCCGCCATTCGCCAACTAGCGACAGGTAACCCTCCCGATCAATATGATGAATACCTAGCTATGTCGGCCAGAACTTCACGTGAATGTTTGCAATTTTTTTGCAACGCGGTCATTAAGTTGTATGCTAAAGAGTTTTTACGTAAACCGACGAGCCACGACATCTCACGTATTTACGCCGCACATGAGGCTAGATGGCATTTTCCCGGGATGCTCGGTAGCATCGATTGTACACATATCGAGTGAAAAATTTGTCCAAGAGAGTTGCGAGGGGCGTATGTTAGGGGAGACATCAAAAGACCAACCATCATACTAGAAACGGTGGCGTCGAATGATTTATGGATTTGGCATTCGTATTTCGGTGTTCCAGGTTCAAACAACGACATCAATGTGTTGCACACGTCGCCGTTGTTTCAAACCGTAACAGATGGTACCGCACCTTCCTCTCCTTTCTATGTTAACGGGCGACATTACAAACGAGGCTTTTTTCTTATGGATGGTATCTACCCGTCATGGTCTGTTTTTGTGAAAGCTTCCTCATTTCCTGTCGAGCCTAAAGAAATCATGTTCAAAAAATTGCAAGAATCGGCAAGAAAAGATGTTGAGAGGGCATTTGGTGTTTTAAAGGGTAGATGGGGTATACTACACCGACCGGTTCGTGCGACGAACAAGAAATCAATACATAGCATAGTGTATGCATGTATCATATTGCACAATATGATAATCAAACAAGACGGACGTGCAATATCCCCGGATTGGGTGCCGGATTCTCCTACACAAGTTCAAGTTTCACAAAATATCCATCTAGAATTGCGTAATGAAGAAACTCACTTTCGGTTGAGATACGATTTAATCGAACTAGTTGGTTCTCTAGGTTTGGAGTTTCATGAGTCGGACGAGGAGTATGTTTTTTTTTTAATTTGTAGCCTAAAATATTTCTAGTATGTTAAATTGAAGTAGTATGTTTTAATTTAATGGAAATTTATAATTTTAGTGTTTTATTGTTAATTTCTAATTTAAAATAAAAAAATTAAAAAAATTGTGAGTGATGAAATTATATCACTAGTGACCACCCCCACTACATTTCTATCACTAGTGATAGAATATTGGGTGATGACATGGCATGAGTTGATTGGATATTAGGAGTGTTAAAATTCTATCACTAGTGACCACCCCTTCTCCTAATACTAGGACAAACTTTATAGATGAAAATTGATAATATGTAATGATTTTGTTTATTTGGGGATTCGTACCGAGCATGAAATTGAAAAGGAGACGTTACCAAAATGGAAAAGAATATATATGGCCCATTTTTATCATCTCGTTTGAGTGCTTATGTCGTTGATTTGTGATCTAAGATGAGGACATTATAATTTCCACACGGTTTTTAGCTGTTATAATATTTTTTCAAACTAATCATTTCATGTTACACATCATTAAAATCACTGGAAATTGACTATATCATCAAACGTACCTTATTTTTCTTATATTTTACTCCCCCTTTTAACTTATCACTTTAACAATTTGATGTATTTAAAGAAAGTGGTACGCTTAACAAATCCCTATCATGATAATCACTTACGTTTCTTTCCCTAGTACAACTGGGCTATATAGAGACCTCAAAACATGAATCACATGCCTCAAAGCTAAAGAGAAAGCAAAGCCGACGAGGAGGTGTGGAGAGAGGACATTCACATTATTTGTGTTCAAATCATAATTCGATAGTGGCTTCAAACATTCAATGGTGTTGGCGATTGAGGGTGAGACTTTATTCGAATTAAGTACACAAATATGTAGTTGTCTCAAACTGATACACTCAACAACTAAAACAAATATGTCTTGAAAAGTAATCTCCAAAACCATAAAATCACCAAAAAAAAAAAAGTTCGGCATCATGAAACTATTTGAAGATTGCAATAAAATTAAATTCTATCAAATGGAAGTTAGTCAAATGGTTGTTATAATATAAACACTTAATCATATTTATTTAATCTTTAGAAGTTGCAATTTACTTTTGACCAAAAAAGGCAATTTCTTTTGACCCTTGTATCATACAACATGGTCACATGTTACATCCCCTTCTATTGATTCGACAAAAGCCAAAAGGAACAACTTCTATTGCTGGCCTCTTTTTTACGATAAGAGACAAACTTTAAAACCCTTAATCTTGTTTTATTTTTTTTTTCTAATAAAAAATGCTATAACTTATCAAAAAGTAATATTGAAAAAATATCATACAAATTTATACATACATACATATAGTTTATCGTATCAATTTTCCTTTTTGATGGATTTTTAACGGGGAAATGTCACAGAATAATAACAAAGTTTTAAAACTTTTCTAATTAGGTCACTCATATCATTTTTTTCTCAATTAGATAACTTAACATTCAAATCGAGTCATATCCTTTTTTCCACGTGTCAAGAAAAAAATGGAGCATAAGATACCGTGGTCGAATTATTTTAATATATGAAATTAAATCTAAAAAACACTTTAATTACATTAAAAATTAAAAAAAACAACTTACAATCCACATCATCACTCGACGTTAGCATCAAATAAAAGAGAAAAAAATCTACATCACCATAGTTACCTATGAAATTGATGAAAAACCTTTAATTTTAGTGAAAAATGAATGTTAAGTGACCTGATTGGAACACTTTGAAACTTAAGTGACTTAATTGGAACACTTTAAAAATTTGGTTACTATTCTACAAAGTTACCCTATTTTTAATTGAAACCCATTATAGAAATTAATTTAAAGTAATGCGTCTGACATATGTCGCTATTGGCGACATATTTGTGACAAAAAAGTGCATCGAAATAGCGGATTTTAGTACAACATTTAATGTTGAGCATGTATGTGCAGTGAGTTATAGTGAGTTTAATATTGAAAGCGTCAATGGTCATATAAACATACAAACCCATATATATTTTATCATTAGTTAGAAGTTGAAACATCGAAAATCGGATATCAAAATATCAAGATACAAAACACAACAAAGACCACTAATAACGGTTATCAAGTTAGTATAGCTTGAACAAATATGTAAAACGAGTAATGCGGTGTTTGGGGTTGAGTTTTGAAGGAGATTTTTAGATTATTGAGTTTTGAAACCGTAAATAATCAGTTTTGATTGTTTGGGTAAAAAAAATTAAAAAATTGATTATTTGCGTTTATAAAGTTACAAAACGCAGTTTTCCAAAATTAGTTCCCTCCCCCTGCAACAAAACGCAGTTTTCCAAAAATTGATCATTTGCGTTTAGAAAATGATTTTCACTTGTTTATTTTTTATAAATATATATTTGTCAAACACTCAAATAGTTGATTATCTGATTATTGTGATATCAAGCAACATAAATCAAACCCAAACACTATCTTTCAACATCACATTTTGTTACAGTTAATTATCAGATTCTTATTATTCAAAACACATAATTTATTTTTAAAACTCAACCCCAAACACCCTCTAAAATGGTAGTATCTAATACTGACAAAAGAATCTCTATAATGCCGGCATTCTCTTATAATAAAGGATTTTACCAAAATATCATGTGACAATTTATCAAGCTACCTCAACCATAATAAATAATAAATAAATTAATATAAAGAATATTAAATGATTGAAACTAATATATATATATATATATATATTCATGATTATATCCCTTTAATATTCTTAATTCTTAATAATTAATATAAGTTATCTATTTACCTATACTTTAATAGAATATCCCTACTTTAATAAATAAAAACATACTTATCAAAAGAAGATGAGATAACAAAAAATTTATACACCCATCACTATTTAACGTAACCAAAAATCTAAAACTTAATCATGTTTATATTTTGTCATTATCGTTTTCACAAATGTTAAACATATATATAAACTATATATATATATATATATATATATATATAATCTTAGATTATGAACTAACTCTATTCCATCTTCTACTTTGATAACACTTTTTAAAATAAGAAAATATTAATTTGAAATAAAATATAATAATTCTTTTGTATTCAAAAACAAAATTCTCACTTCGTAAACGCATCATTTAAAATGAGTAATGTTATATTTTCTTTAATTTCGTATGCATAGTTCATATTAGGGTTATAGCATTCATATCAAAATTTATATTTTTTTATATATGATGCAAGAAAATAATATGAAATATAAAAAAATAATTCAAAATTTATAATCGTTATGTTCTTCAAACGCAACCAACCTCAACAATAACATATTCATTTTAAAAAACTCATTCAAGTTTATATAAATGGAAAACATATTTTTTCCCAAAGAACTCGATCAACTCCATGATTATCTTAAAGTCTTTCATTTTCTATCCTCAAACCCATGTAATACATGAGCCTATAAGTATAACCTAGTGTAATAATAAACACACCTTATAATGGGGAAGTTAACCAAAGGCAAAAAATGCAAAATATATATGGTAGAGGATCATATACATTAATTCAGAAGTGTGAGAAGTGTATTATAACACTATATATAACACTATATAACACTATATAAACGCAGTATAACACTATGTAACACTATATAACACTATGTAACACTATATAACAAATATAACACTATATTTTGTCTGATAGCATGTCTATGATAGATGTATAGTGTTATATATTGTTATATAGTGTTATATAGTGTTACATAGTGTTAGATGGTGTTATATGGTGTTACATAGTGTTATACTGTGTTTATATGGTGTTATATATAGTGTTATAATACACTTCTCATACTTCTGAATTAATGTACAGGATCCTTACCCATATAGCATATAAAGAGTAAATATGTAACTAGTTTGTCTAGCAAATAGTGGTTTAAACGTGCCGAGCCATTTGTGAGTTACTCGAGACTGGCTCACTAGAATTTTAAATAGATCCTAGCTTAAATGAGTTTCATCCTTAATTATAGTTTATTTACTAAACGAGCTGAAGCCTTTATTGGAACTTATTTCTATAAACAAGCTTGAAGGGGTATGGTCCCAAATCTCGCGTCAACACGACCGCGAGTGACCATTACGCTTATCAAAAACCCCCACCAGCAAGAACTTATCTGTGTCCGTGCGGGCACGCGCGAACACAGCGGTCGAAACCAATCTGTCAAGGGATAAGAAGACTTACCTTAAGTACGAAAACGGATGCTACGCATAGCGATGCGGCCTGGCACCGCATCCTATGAACATTTTCGTCACGACAAGGGATCTGGACAACACTAACAGTCACCAAGCGGCGATGCGACACGGCACCGCATCCCGCATGCATCTTGGCCAGAAAAAGAACGCGGGAACAACATCACTTACCGCAAGCAGTGATGCGGCCCGGCACCGCATCCTGCCTACAAGGCAAGTGGGTCTGACACCACAGTGCAAGTGGCACTGAGGACAGTCACCTGTCAGCCCACATGTAAGCAACAGACTGACACCACAGCAGGACGTGGCATCACCTCCGCAACCGACAGGCCTGACACACCTGTAGGAGGTTGTGCGATGTCAGACTAGCCACTCAACTACCCTCCTTCACTCCTCGGCTATAAATACCCATCCCAAACCAGGTTTGAGGTATATCTTCACAACTCTCTCACTACTACTACTATCACACTTTGCTTCCCAAGCAAATTACTGATTCTCACGCCGGAGAGTGGTAACAAGGAGCACCCCCCACCCCATCTTCCTTGTTACGAGTCACGGTTTGTTTCCTTGTGCAGGAGATCAACCAGCGGATGATCCAGCCAGCGATCCTCGGAAAGAAGGGATTAACCCTACTTGACGAGACCAATGTGTTAACCACCTTGGTTAACCATTGTTTCATCATTGGCGCCCACCGCTACTCTTAACACTTTTTTCCACATTCCTTTTTCTCTCACAAGATCATGTCTGATCGTCTAAACAACACTACTGGGGATAGCCTAAACCCCGCAAACCCAGGGCCCGCGGGGACCACCCCCCAGCCCCAAATGCTGGCCACATTGGCACATCAACGCAAGGGGGCGCATCCCTTACGTTCGCATAAGATCTTTCACAGTATGCTTCTGTGATACCTCCAGGCATGAACCTCCATGTCTGGTATGACCAACAACAAGCTATGCTGGCCGCAGCATACAACAGAGCTTGCGCAGAAGCGCAAGTACCTGTCGGGCCTACCCCGGCACCGCATACACCTGCAGGTCGTATTTTACAATACGACGGCAGGGCCCCCACACACCCAGCCTCCCGAAGTAGGCATGAAGACCGCGGCTCCTCTTACTGTGAGGTCCGCACAGTTAATGAGGACGATTCCTCATACGGGTCCTGCAGCAGGGGCCCAATACATAACCGCTTGGGCCCTCATGGCGAAAACAGGCGTCAATCCATAGCCCACCGCGGCTCCGGCATCCATAGCCGGCTGGGACCTTAGTCCCACCATGAAGGATATGGTTGTACTAATCCGGACAACCATACATACTGCGGGGAGTCCCATGCTACTTGTAGTAGACCAGGAGGACGCAATTACGTTCCTCCCACCCAACCCCGCACCACATACCTCCACGCTGCAAAGCGCCACCAGAGCCAACCCTACAGGCCAAAATCTGCGGCCGAAAATTCCAAGTTCGCCCAGGAGATTGCCCACGCCGATGTCACCACCACTAAATTCCCATTAAACATTAGGAAATACAATGGTTCGTCCGACCCGGACGATCACATGAACATCTTCACCGGCGTAGGGTGCAACGGCAGGTGGGACGAGCCCACCTGGTGTCATTTTTCCCCCCAGACCCGGGTCTGGCGAGGGCTTGGTTCGATTCTTTGCCAGTGGGATTACTGGCCTCATTTAAGGACTTGCAAGCAAAGTTGCTCGCACATTTTAGCCAGCAGCGACGTCACGAACGTGATTCTATGGACGTCATGAACATCTGGTGCGGAGACAACGAATCTCTCGAGTCGTTTGTCGTCCGTTAGAAAAAAGAGTGCCTGGAGATAGGCGGCGTTGCAGACCAGATGGCATGCAACCATTTCATTCGAGCCGTCAAGGACGAAGAAATGGTTATGACCATCTCCGGGAAGGAAGGCTTGCCAAAGAAATGGGAAGACGTTATGGCCGCGGTCAAGACGTACGCCCAGACTCAGCGGTCCCTCAAGCCGCACGTCACAAAGGCACAACCCCAAGTGGAAGGCCAGTCCTCCCGCCAAGGGCCCAAGCGCATCAACAAGCGCAACCGGGAAACATGTAATCGCGGCAGCGATCCCAAACCATATGTCCCGCGTAATAACCAGCCCGACACAAGGGCAACAATCAACGCTCAACGTGAAAACCGGGCGTCGAAGAAGGAATCTCGGGACCAAAACTAGACCGAGATCAACCAGTCGCTAAGCGACGTCCTCCTTACGGACGCCCAATTCCTGCGACCGGCCCAACCGATTAAGTCCAAAAAGAACCAGGATCTCACACTCTACTGTGAGTATCACAAAGACTCGGGCCACACAACAAACAACTGGATCAGTCTCCGACTAGAGATTGAGCGAGCCCTAAAAGAGGGGAAGCTGCAACATCTGTTGCCAGTCGCGCAAAAGCAAACCAAGCGCATCACCCCCCACAACGACGGCACCTCCACGGGTAAGAGGACCATGTACGTGGCCTCAACCCACATGATCAATGGAGGACGAGTAAAGCCGCGAAAGGCGGCAAGAAGACCGGACAATGACTGGAAAGACGAGCAAGTTGTCTTTCTGAAAGTCCGAGGCGGACCGCGCGACAGGCGCGCCGTCGTTATCACATGCTACCTAGCTCACTACTGCACCGAGCGACTATTCATCGACTCGGGCAGTACATCTGACATCATATACGAGTAGTGCTTCAACCAGTTCGATTAAGAGGACACGGATCGGTTGCAGCCGGCAGACTACCCTTTGGCCGGATTTGCAGGGGAAACCGTATTCCCCCTGTGCCAAATCACTTTTCCTGTGCGCCTCACCAACGGAAGGCACACACGAACAGAGGAGGTAAACTTCATGGTTTTACCTCACACCTCTAAATACGACGTGCTTGTCAGGAGGGAGTCCCAAGGCGACTTCAATATGATTACGTTCGTACCCCACTCTGCTATCGGTTTCCCAACCGAAACGGGGGTCACGATAATCTACGCACGCAGAAAGGTCATGTCGTCGGACGAACTGTGTCCGACCAAGATAGAAAGGCCTACCCCCAACACCCAACCAGAAAAATGGGTTCTTAACGCAAGACACCCAGAGCAAACGGTCACGTTGGGCCACGCCTTATCCCACAGCATCAGAGCGCGCCTGAAGCAGCTCCTCTTCAGGAACCAGGATATTTTTGCGTGGACACCCGCAGACATGACAGGGGTGCCACGCGAAATTGCGCAGCATTTCTTGAATACCTTGCCAGGTATCAGCCGGTGATCCAAGGCCAACGCCACCTTGGATCCGCAAAGAACGAAGCAATGCATGAGCAGGTCCAAGAACTGCTCTCCGCAGGCATCCTACGGGAAATCAAGTACCAGACTTGGTTATCCAACCCAGTCATGGTAGAAAAACCAACCGGGGGCTGGCGAATGTGCGTCGATTATAAAGATCTCAACAAAGCTTGCCCCAAGGATTGTTACGCACTTCCGGATATCGACGAGAAAGTCGATAACCTCACACCATTTCGATGGAAGTGTTTCCTCGATTGCTACAAAGGTTATCACCAGGTACAGATGGCAATCGAGGACAAAGATAAAACGACATTCCGCACGCCTACCGGGAATTACTAAAAATGTCGTTCGGGTTACTCAACGCGGGTGCAACCTATCAAAAGTTGATGAACGACACTTTTCGCGGTCAAATAAGCAAAAGTGTCGAAATCTATATGGACGACCTGGTCGTCATGAGCATGGAAGTGGATACCATGCTCACCGATATTGAAAGAACATTCCAAACTTTGCGAAGCGTCAATATGAAGCTCAACCCTGGGAAGTGCTCGTTTGGAATGGAAGAAGGCAAGTTCCTTGGATTCATCGTGACCAAAGATGGATTCAAGGTGAACCCGGAAAAAGTTCAGGCGATCGAGCACATGCCATCGCCTTCCACGATGAAAGAAATGCAACGATTAGCCGACAGCCTAGCCGCACTAAATAGATATTTAGCCAACCATGCAGCTAAGTCTTATCCTTTCATCAAGACCCTGCGGAACTGCTTAAAAAAGTAGCAATTCCAATGGACCGCAGAGGCCGAAAACGCTTTCCGGGAGATGAAAGAGTGTTTGATTCAACTACCAACTCTAACCGCACCATGCAAAAAAGAGCCATTTATCTTGTACCTATCCGCCGCAGATAACGCGGTAGGCGCGGTACTCATAGTGGAGCGAGAGGGAGTTCAAACACCTATCTATTATATCAGCAAAATGCTCAATGACCCAGAGACAAGATACTCCATCATGGAGAAGTTGGTACTGGCACTAGTACACGCATCAAGACGATTACGACGTTATTTTGCAAATCACGTCATCACGGTGGTAACCACCTACAGGATGGGGCCAATCCTATCGAAACCCGAAATTTCTGGGAGATTAGCAAAATGGGCCATTGAACTAGGCGCGCACACGCTGATCTATAAGCCGCACCCCGTAATCAAAGGCCAACTTCTAGCTGATTTCGTTGCCGAAGTACCGGCAAATCGCATTCAGGAACGCGAAGAAGAACAAAACCCTACACCACCACCATCCTCCTCAGAAACTTGGGCACTATATACCGATGGTGCATCCAACGAGGATGGTGCAGGTGCGGGTCTGCGACTCGTGAGCCCCGATGGCCAAGAGCTTACCTATGCAATCCAGCCTCGATTTCAAAAGCACAAATAACGAGGCAGAGTATGAGGCTCTACTGGCAGGGCTACGACTGTAAGTCAAACTCGGCGTCCAACATTTGGAAGCACACGTCGACTCATTATTGGTTGCAGGTCAGGTGCGCGACGACTATGCCGCAAAAGGGGACATCATGATACTCTACCTCGATCAAGCCTTGCAACTGAAATCAAAGTTCACTTCCTTCAATATTCGCCATATTAACAGAAGTGAAAACAAACCCGCGTATGCACTGTCAAAACTCGTATCCACTAGCTTCCAACATCTGACAAAGGAGATACGCATCGAGGTTCTGCAAAATCCCTCAGTACCCATGCGCCAAGTCAATGTCATCCAGTACGGTACAACATCCTGGATGACACCAATCATTGCACACTTACAATCAGGTGTTACTCCCGAAAGCAAGGCAGAGGCACGTAAGTTGCAATACAAAGCGTGTCATTATCAGATGGGAGACGGTATCTTATACCGTAAATCATACCTGGGGCCACTCCTACGATGCGTCGACCCCCAAGATGCCACATACCTTATCAGAGAAATACACGAGGGAATATGTGGCATACACGCGGGCCCACGCATGGTGGTGGCCAAAATTATGAACGCCGGGTACTACTGGCCCAGTATGCACCTGGATGCGGTCAAAGTCATGCGCAAGTGTTTTAATTGTCAGCGGCATGCTCCCAAAACCTTGCGCCCCAAGAACAACTTGATCCCCGTCACCACCGCATGGCCATTCCAAAAATGGGCAATCGACGTGGTAGGACCATTTCCGGACGCACCAGGTGCGGTGAAATTTATCATAGTGGCTGTTGATTACTTCACAAAATGGGTAGAGGCAAAACCGCTCGCCTTAACCACCGCTATGATAACAAGGAAATTCGTCTGGGAACATATCATCTGCCGTTTCGGTCTACCGATGTGCATCGTTACCGACAACGGCACCAACTTCGCTGCTGATGACTTCCAAAAATGGCTAAAGAAACTAAACATTGAATACATATTCTCCTCAGTAGCGCATCCGCAAGGGAATGGCCAAGTCGAGAGTATCAATAAAAGTTTACTCGAAGGCATCAAAGCACGGTTGGGAACAACCAGACGTGGCTGGGTCGATGAACTCCCGAGTATCTTATGGGCCACATGACAAGCCCAAAGACAAGTCACGATGAGACACCCTTCAGCCTGGTCTATGGCTCAGAAGCGGTGATCCCTGCAGAAGTAGGTCTCCCCTCACCTCGAATGTTGGCTATCGACAGGATAGACAACAGCGACGAACGCAGGTTTGACTTGGACCTCCTAGAAAAAAGGCGTGAAAACGCTGCCATCAATGAGGCCAAGTACAAAACCAAGCTTGAAAAGTACTACAATTCACGCGTCCGTGTTTGTACTTTCAACCCGTGAGACTACGTCCTTCGCGATAACGAAGCATCTAACGCTGAACGCCCAGGGAAACTCGCCCCCAAGTGGGAAGGACCCTACCTCATCCAAGAGGTCCTGGGCAAAGGCGCGTATAAACTACAAACGTTAGAAGGCGAACCTATCGCACGCACATTGAATGCATGATGCGTGAGTAGTGTGTATGGCTTTTAATGTATATTTTATGCCCTTTTACACTTTTTAGCCAAGTTTTAAATTTATAAAACACGATATTTACTAACACTAAACACACATATGGGCAAGTGCACCCATCGTGAGCGTAGTATAGTGTTGGTAAGATACCGAGGTCGTCCAAGGACATAAGAGCTTTTAGTACCGGTTTATCCTCAACGTCTAATCAAATCAAAAGTTTAGAAAAAGGTTTTAAACTAGAAAAATAAAAACTAATTAAAATGCTGAAAAATAAAATAAAAATAAAAACAGATAGACAAGATGAATCACTTGGCTCCGACTCGTGTTTAATGTAACCTTTGATTATTTCCGCACTTTTGCACTATTTAAGAGATTATCTTAGTTATTGTAGTAGGCCCCTCTTTTGAAGGTGACGTTACCCTCAACCCAGTAGTTTGAGTCAGCAAGGATACAATCCTAAAGGGTCGGATTATTGAAAGATAATTAATTAAGTTATTAATGCGTATTGTGGTAGGCCCCTCTTTTGAAGGTGACGTTACCCTCGGCTAAGTAGTCTGAGTCAGCAGGGATACAGTCCTAAGTAGCCGGGTAAAAGTATTAATAGTAGCTTACATATGAGGGGATCAAAGAGTTTGGACCCCCGCCATCCAATACCGGTGGGTATTGAAGGAGGTCCTACTAAATTTGACCCAGGTCCTTACAGGATCTATACACTGAACAAGGCAAGACTCTTACCAAACCGTTCCCTTAACCCCCGACCAGGTAGCCAACATACCTCCATATAGACCGTGGAGATATAAATGGTGAAAATCTTTTATTTTATATAGACAGTAAAATAATGCCAAGACACCACGGACAAACGATAAGGAAGAATCACCTTCAACATAAGAAACTAGTTATTAAAGTCATTAATACATAACCAAGTAAAAAGTGCGAAAAGATTAAAAATAAAAAGTATTACACTAGACACTTGTCTTCACCAAGTGATGTAAGAGACTTAGGCAAACATGGCCTTTGATTGTCAAGAACTCTTACGATCAATCTTGGATCCCGAGACGACTCACACACTCTATGATGGACAATGGATGATGGTGGTGGATGATGGTGTTGTGATGCTGGTGGGTGGTGGGTGAAGTGTGAAGTGTGAGAGAGGTGGTGTGCCAAGGGATGGTTTGCAAATGAGCCAAGCACCCCCATTTATAGCCCGAACAGTAGCTCGGGCATGGCCCCATGTCCAGTGGGCACGACCCCGTGTCCATCCTCTTATCTGTCTTCATTAATTGCAGTTTGTCTGCATTAGTTGACCACGCCCCCGTGTCCGCTGGGCACGCCCCCGTGTGCAGAAGCATATCTGTACTATCAAGATTTGCCTGGATTCTGCGAATCCTATAGTTGACCACGGCCTCGTGTCCGCTGAGCACGGCCCCGTGGTGGGCGATAGAAGCTTCTATAGCTTTGTCTTTTTATGCTGGCACTTGGGCACGCCCCCGTGTTCACTGAGCACGGGGCGTGTTCAGCCTTCTGTTCTCTTGTTTTGCTTTGCTTGGGAAGATGCTTTCGGGGAGGTCGGGCATGCCATGTTAGTTCCTTTTTTTTGTATTTATGTTAGATTTAGCTGCCTTTTTGCTTCTTTTGTTAATTTGAGCTCATTTAATCCAAAAATACAAAAGGAAGACAAAAGCACACTTTTTCCAACATTAGTACTAAAAAAAGGTTAGTTTTATGCCACAATTGATGTAATTTATATGTTGCATTTTGCACACATCAATGCACAACAACTTCGACGCTGTTACATGTAAGCCCTGTTTTTACATTTACCATGTAACCTATCGGGCCGCAGGCCATTTGCAAATAAATAAATGAACGATTCAATGCAATATTGTTTATTTCTTTCTATTACAAATGCGTGTTCCACTTTGCGGTATCTGTAAAAACAGATTGGCAAAATCTTCATTCGCGATACCCACACAAAGTGGTAACCACACACAAATATTGTAATAGGCCAGCAAAGGCAGAACGTTAAATGTCTATCCGGCTGGATACGCACATACGGTTTTCACAAAGCCTACACAATTCCCAAACCCTAACGGGATAAAAACAGGAATCGACCAATGCTCATACGACAAAGGTATAGAGCATACTCAACCGCGCTTTACAGCCAGTAGAGTTCTTCATACTTGCATATCACCTAGATATGCAAAAGGAAAATTCAGACTTAGTGCTATTCACAATAACATTAACTCATACAAGTTCAAACATGCAAGTAGTAAAAGCACTTTTATAAACTTGAACAACACAGTTAAAACTTTATATTCAAAAAATTTCTACACCTACACGGTGCACAAGAGATTTACATAAAAGTTTCTAACATTTACATCGAAGAAACAAAAAAGGGCACACAGGCCAACCTAGTCCTTCTTTGTACCACTGGCCTCCGCACCACCCTTGCCACTACCAGCGGTCTCTTCCTCTTCCTCATCAACATACAACAACCGCAAGCGGTCAACATAGTTTTCCGCATCCAAGTATTTATCAACTTCCTCAAGGGCGGAAATGGACATGTCGTTGTACGCTGCAAGAGCGGCAGCAAGACGCGCTTTAATATCCACGCCGTGGAACCAGACCTTTCATCGGTAAATTTTCCTTGGGATAAAAGGTTCACATGACTGATGCATCGGTTGTAGCCAGCTTTAAAACCAGCCTCCCGCGCGCGCAGCCTAATCTCCTCTACAGCAGATGCGTTCTCAGGTGCGTTGAGGATAGCACTAACAATCTGCAAAATACAAGGAATAAGGTTAGAAAAGGCAAACCTAAAAAGATAGCAAAGGCAATGGGTACTTACATGCCCGATACCGTGATAACGCATCCAATCACGATCAGCCTTCAACTGCTCAAAGGAAGAAGTCAGGCTGTCTCTAGCCTCAACAGCCTCCCTTGCCCGCACTTCAGCTTCAGCAGCGCGGGCAGTGACCTCCTCAATAATGGTCACCCGGCTCTACACTTCAGCCTTTCAACAAGGAAAACACAAGTACACAAAGATAATCAATCATACTTGTGGAACAAATATACAAATTCAAGAACAAAAGAAACTCATACTTGGAGGCCCTTAACAGTCTTGTTTAAGTTGGTGCGATCAGCATTTGCCTCTTCAAGGGCCTTGGCAGCGCGGGCCCCCGCCTCCTTAGCCTCTTTGGCAACCGCCTCAACTGCGGCTTTCTCCTTGACCAAAGCAGCATTCGCTGCCTTGACATTAGTCAGTTCCTGACGAACACGAAACAACATTTCATTCTATTTGGCCCAAGATTCTTTCCAAGTCTTGCGCTCATTAGAAAGTGTTTCTTTCCAACTCTTGCGCTCATCAGAAAGCAATTTGGCGAGAGTACGAACCTGTTTAAGCCCAACAGTTGCAGCCCACTCCTCAGTCTTTTTATACTGCTCAAAGGCAGCCTTCTCCCTTTTGAGCTGCTCCGCACCCTCATGAGCAGCTTTCACCAACGCTTCAACCTCAGCCAGCAAGCGAGCACTTTCCTCCTCCTTGTGACCCAACACCTTGTAGTCTTCCATAATGTCGTTCGCCATTATGGAACTCCCAACAAGCATGGAGGAGAGTTGGTTGATCCGGAGCTCGCAGGGCAAAGCGCGGGCCCGATTAACTTCAAACGGGGTGCCCAACACACCCAAAATCTCCTTACAAGCAGAAGGATCACTTGAAATTTCATCCCCTTGCATAATGCTCCAAGGGGGACGATGATAGTTCACAGCCCGGTCTTCCGTATAGGTACGGTAGTAGAAGTCCAATTCAGTCTCTTTAGGCTGGATAGGAGGTCCTTTAAAACCCGCACCCCCAGAAGCGGAACAAGAAGCCTTCTCAGCAGCAGGAGTTTTTTCTTTTCAGCATCAGCAAACTTCAGGTTCAGATCATCAGTATCCTGCGGGGAGATCAAATTATCATGGGAATCCACCGTATCAAAGATCTGGGCCGCGGTTTTCTTCCCAGTATCCTCTGCCTGCGCAGAGGGCTCAGTCACCACTTCGATGGAAGGGCTTTTGGTAAATTCTTTATTAACCCCCGCATCCGCAGCCGTGTCATGTGTGGGGGAAAGAGGAGCATCAAATAAAGAGAAACCTTCATCTTGCGGTTCTGCAAATAAAGCAAAAATAACAATCAATTACAAGTACAATGACAAACAATTGTAAGGTGATGATTCACTAATCAGACACAACTGCAGGCTTCGCTTGAGAAATAACAGTTGTCCGTTTTGTCTGCAACCTCGGACGCTTTTTCTCGCCGGCACCAGCAGCCTTGTCCTCTATTTTTCTTTTCCTCTTCACATCAGCAGGCTTGGAACCCGAAGGGGATCCACCTGCAGCCGCACCACCGCCTGGAACACCCAAACCCTCAAGGGTGTCAGACACTACCACGTAATCGGTGTATCTGCGGAAACGAGAACAAGATATACCTGCCGCGTGCGGCACCAAAGGAGGAACAACTGCGGGTTCAGGTTTTTTCTTCTGGCGACCACGCACAGTTTTCTCCATATGCTTCTTGGGAACGGCCTTCGCGTCAAACTCTCCCAAAGCCACAAGATTACCTGCGTTTAAATCATCAAACAAGCAAGTCAGAACGTGAACCTCTTTACAAAGCAAGTAAGAAGATTATAGACTATACCTTTGCCTTGCGGCAGGGGTGCCTTTAGCCCCTCGCGATCAGGAACGCGGAAGTTGTCGAGAATGGTCAAGTTAAAACCTTTTTCACCTTCCGTACACCGAAGTATCTCAACCTTGCCCTTGAAGTTCGGATCAAATATCCTCCACAGGGCAGTGTCCTCTGATAGTACTTACAAATCAGTAACACACAAGGAAGTAAGGAAACCGCACAAGAGAAAATACTTACCACCACTTTTCTCCCGCACAACGGGCCTTGCTTTCCTATCAGGCCTGGTCAACATCATCCGCATCACCCACAACTGCGAGTTGTCCAATTTCTTGAACTCAATGGTCCGCAACCTGGGGAACCACTCCACCGTCTTCGCACTAGGAACCTCAATACTTTCCACTAAGATCGTCTCGTTCACATTTCAAAAAGTCAATTTGGCGATAACTGCGGCGGCTTTAATGTAGAAGAACTTTGTCTTCCACTTCGTGATACCCTTGGGTGGGATCATCAGCTTAGGGCTCCCATACCGTTGGCCAAAAGAAAAAAACCCAGTGTTCACTGTCAACTGGTAAAAACGTCGGAAGTCTTCAACCTTGGGTTCCATACCAAGAGCACGAAAGGTGTACTCAAAATTACGAACCCGAATCATCCCAAATGGGCTCATTTGGGAAATATGGAGTTTATACCACTCCAAGACTTCGGCAACAAACACCGTCAGCGGCAGTCGGAGGTTACCATCAAGAAAGAAGTCAGCCCACATGGTGACGTATCCCGCCGGAGCATCAGCACCGGTGTTACCCTTTTGGGGATAAACAGCCCCATACTCCTGGGGCATCTGAATACTGGTCATCAGGGTGTCAAACTGACCCTTCGACCACTTCAGCACTGGTAGGTCCCCACCGGGGGCACCACCACCTTCTTCTTCCTCATCCGCCGCCGCCGGCGATGAAGGATCCGGGTTTTCACCCTCAGCATTATGTGGATTCTATGGTTCAGCCATCATAGAATGTAACGAAGAAGACAGAAGATGAGTTCACAAGAAACTCAGAAACCTCACCGGAATATCAACAAAGTTTATTGGAGAAGACAAAGAACGCTTTCTTTCTCTTACCGAAAATTTTTTGAAATTTTGAACAAGTGGGGGGAAATCAAACGGTTTCCCCTTATATACTCATCGCAATTACTGCGAGGCGGAAACCGAATCATCACGTTTGAAAAGAGCGAGTTGGGCGATGACACGTGTCTAAACGACGATTCTGCTGACGGTTACCACACGCGAGTGGCCGCCCACGCGCCTGACAACAGGAGACTTTTTACACTCCTGCTACAGTGCATTTATGACCTTGGGCAGTGCATGGGTCCTTTCATTTCAGCACATGCCAGGAAATCCTACCAACTTTCACCAACTCACACGTGCGTATGCAGCATAAAAGCGACAACATTATCCAAACATAAGCGGCATGCGGTTTCTCTGGTATACCGCACCATAACCCATACCGCATGTCGTTTTTTACATACCCCTAAAAAAAAGGCAAAAATATATATCTCTACATTATGGAAAGGGGTATAACCGATATCCGCGTATACCCACGAGCACACGTGGAATATGCAGAGAGGACACACACGAGCCCGTACAGGTGTGTCAGACTGTCAGATACCCAGAACCAGCGTTGTTCTTTGGAATGCAAAAACCGCTTCTCAGGAAAAGCAAAGGCCGCATTACCTTGAAGCTCTTCAAGCTTCAAATCCCTCGTGTCCGGTTCACAACCACGGAGGGGACGCAAACAGCTTCTCCTTAAGCAAAAGGATAAGTATGATGCACAACCGCACATCAGCAACCCTGACTCCTGATCCTTCAAGAGCCACATCAAAGAGAATCCCTCTCTTAAAGCGAGTCTTCTGTGACAAACCGCAGACACTCACGAGTAGCTGCGGCGGAACGCAACTCCGCGAACGATAGCTACGGAAGAGCCACAACTAAGCCACCACGTGGTTGATCAAAGCTACTTCCAGGAAAACTGCCTTCCAACTAAGCGTGAAGGAAAGTGGTTACAGAATGAATGCGGACGAATTTCACAGATTCCTAAGTAACTAGGGTAATCCCCTTGAGCAACAAGCCAAGGAACAGTGGTAACAAGTCTGCTTATGACTCTGTTTACCCACCTATGGACCGCATAGAATAAACAATGGTGGGCACTACCATGCCTATGACCATGTTTATTTGCCCATAGTACAGATTCACATTGTTCGACCAAACACGGCCAACAATGACGCAAGTACCCCACATTGTTCGACCACACATGGCCAACGAAGTGCGGCAACGAAGTAACCGCAAAGGACGTGCGGTTACTTGTGAGCTAAACTGGAGAACAAGAACATCCCACAAAGCAGGGATCATCGTTGCATCTCCAGTTGATAAACATAGAGCTTGAGCAAAGCACTTACAGCATTGCACCAGCTGACGCAGAGGTTACAACTAGAGTTGCGATCACGGACACCTTCCGTCACCGTCTCAAAGGTTGGTTCAAACTCTGCTGACATCCTCAGTCACCATCGCAAAGGTTGGTTCGAAACACCAACAGATGGCTGATGACATCAGAAAAATGTAGACCATATTACCAGATCAAATCAAGCTGAGAATTTCGCATCAGACGGAACTTGCTCATCGGTACGGAAGAGACGTCACCGAACCCCAGCTTGATTTACTTGAAGCAGGAGCCATCCGCATGGCCCATATTCTACCTTCTAGACACCATAGTCCAGTATTCCTCCCACATGCAACTTGCATAAGGAAGCAACACTAAACTGGGGGGACTTGAAGGGGTATGGTCCCAAATCTCGCGTCAACACGACCGCGAGTGACCATTACCCTTATCAAAAACCCCTACCAGCAAGAACTTATCTGTGTCCGTGCGAGCACGCGCGAACACAACGGTCGAAACCAATCTGTCAAGGGATAAGAAGACTTACCTTAAGTACGAAAACGGATGCTACGCATAGCGATGCAGCCTGGCACCGCATCCTATGAACATTTTCGTCACGACAAGGGATGTGGACAACAGTAACAGTCACCAAGCGGCTATGCGACACGGCACCGCATCCCGCATGCATCTTGGCCAGAACAAGAACGCGGGAACAACATCAGTTACCGCAAGCAGCGATGCGGCCCGGCACCGCACCCTGCCTACAAGGCAAGTGGGTCTAACACCACAGTGCAAGTGGCACTGAGGACAGTCACCTGTCAGCCCACATGTAAGCAACAGACTGACACCACAGCAGGACGTGGTATCACCACCGTAACCGACAGGCCTGACACACCTGTAAGAGGCTGTGCGATGTCAGACTAGCCACTCAACTACCCTCCTTCACTCCTCGGCTATAAATACCCATCAAAAAACCAGGCTTGAGGTATCTCTTCACAACTCTCTCACTACTACTATTATCACACTTTGCTTTCCAAGCAAATTACTGATTCTCACGCCGGAGAGTGGTAACAAGGAGCACCCCCCACCCCATCCTCCTTGTTACGAGTCACGGTTTGTTTTCTTGTGCAGGAGATCAACCAGCGGACGATCCAGCCAGCGATCCTTGGAAAGAAGGGATTAACCCTACTTGACGAGACCAGTGTGTTAACCACCTCGGTTAACCATTGTTTCATTAAAGCTCAAGCCTGAGTTTCATTATCAACCGATTAAGTTTGCAAGGCTAAATGAGTTTATTAATATTCTTTATTGGAACTTATTTCTATAAACAAGCTCAAACTCAAGCCTTTATAACTACCATTCTTTATTTATTTACTATTGCTTCGTTATCAATCTAACAGACTTCAAAAACATGTTCGTACGTGTTTTATTGTTCAGAATTTTTTAACTACCATTCTTATTTATTTACTATTGTTTCGTTATTTTTATGGTTATTAATGTTTCTTTGTGTGTGTGTTATTTTCCAAGATCTACCCTATTGTTTGGCACGTCATTATGACTCGGAGCCTCTAGAATCTAGGTTTGTCCATACATGGGTTGTGCAATGTGCATTGCCCATCAAGTAATCTAACTAATTTGTTTGTTCATACATAGGTTTTGTAATTCATTATATCTTAGATAACGTGAAAATGATGTGAACAATTTCAAATTGAATTATTTAGTTAGTACTCAACGATGTTCAGTCGAATAAATATCAGAGAGAGATCAAGAATAAGTATGAAATTTGGTATAAAAATTACGTGCCAAATCTGACTAAAGAGATTCTATTTATACCTGGGAAATTAGTTCACCATTTCAACGAACTGTCCCAACTCTTCACAAAAGAGTCAGTTAATTGGGGTTATAATTGTCATTTTACGGTGGGTTGAAATAGGTATTGGGTCACTAGATGTGCGCACCTCCATTTAGGGTTGCCTTGTGTTGTGTTGGAGTGAGTTAAAATGGGGTGGCATCTTTCTACAAGCTAAGGGGTATGAGGTTATAGTTGGGTCATGATTTGCCATATAGGACCAGTATTTATGCGCTACACCACCCCCTCATTTAATTATAGTGGTTCACGTGGATTAAACCATGGCAACCACGGCCCTCCCATTTGATGATTTTAAGACAAAAAAAAATTAAAAAAAATAAAGGGGATAGTGGTATTGGTCATTACCACATGCAGGTAGTGGTTTCGGATGGTGGATTATAGGTGGATGACATGACGCCTATGTAGGGGGTCGTTGTGGTCATGATCACATCCTATAGCCTTAGTTGAGTTTATGGGTTCAAATGGGTTACCAAAAAGGTGACTCTTCCACCTTTAGAACCATAAGGTTCCTAAGACCAATGTTTTGAAAACCGGACCGGGCCGGCCGGTCGGACCGGTCCGGCCGGGAACCGGGACTTCATCCGGGCCGGTTCATGCCATCAAACAGGACCAACATCAGGCCGGAGGTCAGGCCGGCGGGCCGGCGGTCGGACCGGCGGGTCGCATAGGGTCGGGCCGGTCATGGTTTTTTTTTTTAATTAAATATAGAATAAATCACTTCAAAACCTAATCTAAAAAACTCAAAACAAGATTTGACACTATGTTTGATAGTTAGTTGCAAGATTTGGTACTTTTGAATGTTTTTGGATGACTAATGGTTGTGTTTTTAGTGCCTTAACTATTTGGAATTTTATCTATTTTTTCTATGTTTTATATATATTTTTATATAATTTATGACGTAATCCGGTTCTTAAATCCGGTCGGACCGGTCCGACCTTTGACCCCGTAAGGTGACCGGGTCGACCTCCGGTCCGGTTCTGAAAACATTGCCTAAGACTATCTCCAATGCAAATGGCGCCCTTATGCACCCTTAGCTGCCTGCCTAATCAGCTGCCACATCATATCCTTAAAAATCCTTACAAATCCTTAAAAACCACCAATTTCATCTCTAACCATACAAACATCCTTACATTTTCCACATCATCACCCATTTTTTATTTAAGTTTACCCATTTTTTTAAGTTCACTTACTTAAATTATTAAAATATATTCAAATAAATTAAATGATTAGATAAATAATTTAAGTAAAATAAAAAAAAAAACATAAAAACATAGAAATTGCATTACCTAAAAACAAAAGTAAACAAGATTTAAAAACAAACATTTTAAAAATAAACATAAACTACTCTCGATCAATCCATGTTCTTCCAAGGTCCATTTGATGCGTCTCACTTCAGAAGTTGATTCCACAATTTTTGTGTTTTATCATTATGCTTTGAAGGGGCCTGGAGGGACGCCCGACCCCCCCGAACTTTTCGGCCAGTAGTGTTATATATGTAGTTTTCGTATAGAAATTTTTGGGTATATACGTTTTCGACCTCCCCGTAAAAAATTTCAAGCTTCGCCACTGATAAAAAGTAAACTATATTTAAGAAAACATAGATATATCTTTACATAAGAATCGTAATTGAACTAGATTTAAAGTTTGGCTTGTATCATGTTGGTAAATCAATTAATAGCTATAAATAAATTGCATGTAAATCAATTAATATCTATTAAATAAATTGCATAATAATGGGTAACAAAATAAAGCTGGTAAATAAATCAATTGATTCCTTTGAAAACAAATTGAAAAATAGAAAATGTGTGAAAAGTTGGCACAAGAACCAAAATAATGATGCCCTTGCAGTCGGATTTCTCATTTGAATTCCTTCCATTTGGTTAGTCTTCAATGGGCCTGAAAGTTTGGATATATTCCACATCATCAAGGGCATGCTTATGGATTTTGCATTGGAGTTAGTCTAAATACTTAAACAGTTGGGTTTATGGGTTCAAATGGGTTACCAAAAAGGTGACTCTTCCGCCCTCTTAAAGTTCCCAAAGTGTTTAAAATCATAAAATACTTAAACAAATGTATACTCCAAACCTCTTAACTTGTGTTGATGTTTAGTATAATTTCTCTTTGGTCCAAAAGTAAATCCAATTATATTAAAAAGATATTGATGATACTAAAATCACCAACGGATAGCCACTTTTTCCCAATTTGTTAGGTCTTTATTTGTTTAAATATAAATAAACATAAATTTATAACCGTTATTTCTTTTGATACTTAAAATTATGTTTACCCCATGAGTCACATGTGTAAACATGTTACCCATACGTATACAGTCGGCATAATGTTTCAACTTTGTGATGCACATGGGTATGGGTATGGGTACCTATGTGGTATTTTCATGTTCAATTAATCAGCAACAATACATACACTTGACTAGAATACGTGTCCATCACTCTCACATGTTTCTTTAAGGATCCCCACGCATGGGTTGCTCACATCTTCTAGATCTGTCCGATAGATAGATATATATATGATGTATAAACAATCTCCTACGATCATAAGTTACCGGGAAAACTAAGAAAAAGACAAATGTTAAGTTTTCACAAACAATAGTGAGGGCACCACCTGGATGATATCATGAAAGAGACTAGATCTTGTAAGATCTTTCTATACTTTTATAATATTATCATCATAAATAAAATTGACACATGGTTGGTAAATTTGTTTGATTGCAGGAACATAAATAATAGCAACTAGGGAGGTTCTCCCGCACTTCGCAGCGGGTGCCGCTATCGTACTGAACTAAATTGAAACCGCTTGAACAATATATCAGTATGATACTAACACTCGTTATAACAATCGAAAGGCAAAACCCAAAAATAAAGTCGTTATATGTTCAAAAGGATATCGACGCATATTTTACATAAATCGAAAACCATAAAAAGGAATATGAGCAATGTCTTCCGAAATGAATATCAATATTCATTTTGATGGTACCGATACCGGTACTGATGTTCGATTGGAATTGACGTGGTACCAATACTCGCTATACTTTATGATAATTAAAAAAAACTCTATACTACCATGGAAGTTGTTCGCATGGTATCAATTCAATTCGTCATGGTAAAGAACAAATGGTATAAGTTCGATTCGTCAAGGTACCATTATGGTATTCATACTCAGTATAGTTTATAATATAAAAAGATACTATGTACCACTATCCAAGTTTCACATGGTATATGTTCGGTTGAGCACGGTAAAGAACAAATAAAAATCAGTTATGTTGATCCGTTTGATTTTGAGCAAAACCTTTAGCGGAACGAAGACAAAAATAAACATGTCGCATATGTTCAGAACTTTATAAAGTATTACATTGTATTATTAGAATAATGAAAAAATAATGTCAATTTATATATAAAAAACTAAATGTGAGTTAGGTTTAATAACATGTATGTTTGTACTTCAATTACTTAAGCTTTACCACTCACAACTCGGTTTCAGGGAAAAAATGTATCAATACATAGAAAAATTTAGACACGTCGCAACAGCATACTCAAAATTATATAAAATATCGTATCTTAATAGTTATAAATGAAAAAAAAACATACAGAATCAATTAAAAATATATTAATAAAATAATTAATTATTAAAAGCAAACAATATTAAAATAATTTTAAAACACTATTTGTAATGATTTTTTATTAATATATATATATATATATATATATATATATATATATATATATATACACAAGGTTCACTAAAAAAGTTTCTAATGTTTTAATACATCTTTAATTGATGAAAATTTAGAACATTCTAATATTTTAATTTTAATGTGTGAATTTAATGTATGATTACTATTCATGAGGAGTTTCCTTTAATATGTATATATAATAATGGTTGAGTTATTTGTAAGTGTTATAAACCAAACATTTTAGGCCAAACACATTACTTATGGGTTTTAGGGTTTATAGCTATGTTCATCTATATATTGTAATGTTGAATAATGAAGAATTCAGTTTTATCCCTAATTCTCTTTGGTTTTTATCACGTTATCAGCACGATGACTCTCCACTGGAATTTCTAGCAATCTTCAACCAGAGATTTAACAAAAATTTATTGTTCATCACCACCCGGGTTTCACATCATCCAAATCTCCACACTGTGTTGAATATATTTCCATTTTTTTTATTGAAGTACAGTATACATACATATTTCCAAAGGATGAATCATAAGTTTCGAATTTTTGAAGTGCTAATTATAAAATGGTTCACAAATTGCAAATTAGAAAACATTTTTTTTTCATTCATCTGATCTACCATCACACTCTTCCCACATACAGAAAAGATGCAAACAATTTTAGGGTGTAACAACCCTCGGTAAAACCGACACCCTTATAATATCTCTAACACTCTAATATATATTTAAGAATGTATCAATATGTCTTATGTTACACCCCGTATGTGAAAACCGAGCCCGAGATACAATATATTATTTAAATAAAATATAAAAGTTTAAAATTAGGGCTGAGGCGGGCCGCGTGAACCCACCCCAAACCCTTACGCGGGCGGTATGAAGGCCAGAACCGGATTCCTTTGATTTCTTTAGTTAAAGCGGGCCGCGTAAGTGTTCTCGATAGTGTACGCGGGCCGCGAGAGACCTACAACGCGGAGACACCAGATGCCGACACGCGTCGACATCGTGGCGGGTCTACTTGGTGAGCCGGACAAGCTATATGTTGACCACATGTTGACGCGGGCCGCGTAAGAGCCCCTTATCGTTTACGCGGGCCGCGACAGGACTAGAATCAGCAACTATAAATAGCAGGCATCAGTTTTCGTTTTCCGTCGCTCATTCTCAATTCCCAATCTCGAATTCTCTGATATTAGGCATAATTTTCAAGTATAATACCCCCTAATTAGCGAGGTTCTGCTCCGTTGTAAGTATTATAACCCCGGTTTCATAACAGTTACGCTGCCCGATTGATTTAGGGTTCCGTAACAACTGTCGTGGTTCTGCCCGACGTAGTTGTTGGAATGCCGTCTCGGGGAGGGTATCATTAATATTTTCAAAGGGTTATGGTACTAACCAATGTACATTTGTATAAATTATAGATTATATCCAGGAAACCCTTACGAAAAGCCTAAGACAGCAATGTGAGTTTATCCTCTTTTTGTTAACCTTTTTGGAATGTTTTACAAAACCTTAATTGTTTACAATGTGATTAAGCGGTGATTGAGTCTTTGTAGTTCTTCAATTACTGCCGGTATTATGGGGTTTTGTATACAAAATTTATTACTACTTGCGAGTAGCAAGTCAGGAATGACAGTACATTACCATTGGACAACGAGTTAGCCAATGGGTAATTTGACCATAGCCATAGATCCGGTCGAGTGGCAAATACTGAATGAGTAATTGTGTAGAAATAAACAATGTGATCGCTCTCAATACTGTTTTAATTGATAAAATATTTCTTTATTAAACTGGGATTCACTCACCAGTATTTCCGACTGACAAATGTTTTTAAAACGCGTTAAAGGTAACACAATGTGAACAACCAATTAATGAAAGCCAGCTGGAAAGCACTGAAGGCTTGGGGAAAATGTGGCTATAAAAGTTACCTAATAAACGATGTTTTAAATTCAATAAAATGGGATTTGTCCCTATAAATGTATTGTAATAAGAAACTTGGGTTTTGCCCATGTGATTACTAATATCAAATATGGTGGTTTTACTCTGATAAACATTTCCTAACTACGGTCCTGATGTAAATTCCGCTGCAAGATTAAATAACTTGATACCACCAAAACTCTGAGATCTCGTCCGCCCGTTCCCGGGAATCAGGGATCGGGGGTTGCGACAGAAGGTGGTATCAGAGCCTAGCCACTGGTCTGAGCCAAAGAAGTGTTCTGCTGACACTTAAATTTTAAATTTTGTGTTAGGAAATAAATTATGGAAATACATGCATAACTGTATTTATTTGTTATGTGTTTGTTTTGGTCAAAAATTACCGAAGCAATTAAGTGATCAAATTAGTTAAGTGAGGTAGTGTGCTAGAAAGTGTGTTGAAAATATGCTGGTTAAGTTGTTTGGAAAAACAGTATTCAGGATACGGCTCAGGATATTGAGCTGTATCTACGATCAAACAATGAGCAAAAAGTAAAGGGGGTGACACGAGATATACGAGGAAAGCCCTTGATCAATCTAGATCGCCGGCATAAAACCTCGGGAGCTGACAATCGCAGCTGCCTTGTTCTTCTTATTGCTTTAAACTTCAGGATACAGTGCAGGATATTGACCAGATCGCTAAGTGTTACAATGCTTTTGTGCGAAAATGGAAATTGCTAGAGAACAAGTGTTAGAGTGTAGTGAGTGTTCATGTGATGTCCTATTCGATCTGGTATACCCACCTATTTATAGTAACAAATTACAAATGATAATTCCTATAAATATGGGATGCCCCGAATATTCCATTGTAAACGTTGTAGACCGAGTAATGCGGCTTCAACGTCTTCATTTGAACGACTTGGACCGAGTCTTCCGCGAAATGATTCCTTGTGAACGTTGCTAGCTTCTAACCCACGTACCTGCACATAATCCGTTAGTGATCCTGAGGATACCATTCAGGATGTTACCAATATCCTGAATCAGCATCCCGGATGTAAACAGATATCATATAACCAAGATATAATCCAAGATATCTATCAGGATATGGGCTCATAATTTCACCCATAACAATTGTCCCCAAAAATGTTACCGTTTAGTATCCTCACCACTAACGGTTACATTTTTCACACAGATCGAGACAATTAAGAGATAAGACCCATGATGTGACCGTTTACAACTACTCAGCCTATATTTACTCATTGCACCCTATATCTTCTCATCTCCATCTCTTTTTTAATCACTATCAATAAGGAAAAAGGTAACATTCTCTCTCTAATCTCCATCCTTATCTTCATTCTTCTTCTCCGGTCAAAAATTCAAGCGATCAAATGCCGAGACAGACGAGATCTAGTTCCGGTGATTCAACCCCTACATTTATTCAGCAGAATCTTCTCCAAGAACCGGAGAAAGAGATATGCTCTTTTGATAGTGCCCACTTGGCAGCTCTCAAATCCTCCGGTATCTTTCCGGAAGGAACGGTATTCCGGCCGTTCGACCGTGAAATCCGGTCGGATATGGTCTCCAACGAGTGGTTGTGCTTTAGTACCTTTCCCTTCACCTTAGGGTTACGGTTCCCCTTTCCGGACTTCATCACGGAATTCTTCAATATTACCAAAATCTCCTTTAGTCAAACAATGCCAATGCTTTGGCGTGTTCTGTCCGTCCTTGACCAGATCAAGAAAAACCATATCCCTGATCTTTCTGTTCATGATCTCCCCCTAGCTTACCGGCTTAGATGCCACGGATCATGTAGATTTTTGTTTTACTCCACTTTCGGCGACCCACTGATACTTCGTGCCACCAGGAACGAGGATAATTGGCAATCCAAGTTCTTCTTTGTAAAAAGAGACTCAATCCCTAGTGGAACGGAATATCCGGTGAAATGGTTGAAAAAGGGTAGGATTTAGGGTTTAAGGATGATCCTGCTTCATATCCTGAACTGACCAACTTTATTTTTTCTGTTGTACATGCAGCTGATTTTAGGAAGATTGCTCCTCCCCTTGCTGATTCAAAGAAAAGGATCGACGCTATCAGACTCCTTCCGGAGGCTGAAAGAAGTTTCAATCCGTCTCCGCCATCTCCAAGTCCTCTTTCTAGTGCAAACATGTCAGGTAAGGATCCTGCAAAATATCCTGGACATACATGTCTTTTATTTGAAATACTTAGGAGAAATTTTTACTCCCTGTATGCAGACTCCAGCAAGGTTCCAGTCTATCTAGACCTCGACGAACTTGACAGCTATCCTACTCCAGTGATGGTCAAGAAAGAGACCCCTGCTGCCACTAGCTCCAAGCCACTCCCGGCTCCTAAGGCCAATCCGAGGACTCGTGCTTCCACAGCAAAAAAGAGGAAAGGTCCTGAAGTCAGTGCTCCAAGCCTAGAGGGGTTCTCTTACGATGAACTCAGCTTTGCTGATTCCTTAGAGCCAATGACATCCTTCCTCAACAAGGTAATATCCTGCTACATATCCTGCACATATATCCTGATAGAATATCCTGACAGGATATCCTGGTTAACATATTCTGACTCATACCTGAATTTGATGTGCAGGGCCTCCAGCTACTGCTCCACCTGTACAATGATGCCTGCGGTACTGTTGTACTCCATGAAGCCAGGATCAAACAACTTGAAAGCACCGTTGCCGACTAAGGTGCCATTGCTGAAGCAAAGACCCGGTACTACGAGGGCATGCTGAAGAAAGTCACCCAAGATGCTGAGCTCAAACTTGCCACCGTCCAAATGGATCACGAGCAGGCCATGGTTTCGTTTCGGGAAGGAATCAAAGCCTCTGCTATCGTCTCCCTGCTGCAAGCTCGCATCAAAATGGCCTATGAGGCCAAGGAAACTGGCCTTGTATGCCCATCCTGGCCGGTTGAATCCTGGGTGGCCAAGCTGAAGGAGCTTGGAGGCAAAGCTGTGCCACTTCCTGCTGAAGCTGGTGAATCCTCAAAGTCGGCAGAAGTAGTGGACAAGGCTGGAGACAAGAAGGATGCTGGAGAGGATGCTGGGACAGATGCTGGTGAGGATGCTGCTCAGGATGCTGAAGCGGAGAAGGCAGAGAAGGTTGGAGAAGATGCCGCTGTGTGAGGGCATTCAGGTGGGCAATGATGGATATACGTGCCAAGGCCGGAGCCCACCTTTTTAAATTTGAATGTTGGTCTCTAATCCCCTAAACAATTTACTTTTCCTGCACCTGAACAATTTACATTTCCTGCATGCTTTTTGAACAATACAACAGTCGAAGGTGGATGGGTCTCGGTTTGAGATGAAACCTTCAACTGTTGGATAAATATGTTTAAAGACTAATTGTGCTTTTGGTGGATGGATCTCGGTTTGAGATGAAACCAAGAGCACAAACTTTTGCTATGTTAATATAACTTTTCTTTTGACCCTACCATTGTTGTTATTAGTGTACAAATTTTAATTATGAAAACTGTTTTGTTTGAACATTCTTAGGAATATTATGGGAACATATTCTGAGAATATCCTGACAAGTATCCTAAGAAATATCCTGGTCAGGATATCGTCATATATACAACTTAGAAAACTTAAGTCTTTTGAAAAAAGGAGAGATCATACCAAAGACTCTTAGAGAGTCAATCTTCCACCTTAGGAGTATCCCCAGTGCACACTTACAAACTTGGATCCAACCTTGGAATAGTATAATGTATGTCCCCTGTGTACGACACAGAAATGCAAATGTATTCATACTTTGGCTTGAATAAATTCCAAACACCTCGAGGCAAAACCCTTTATATTCTGAAATGAATCCTTAGCATACTGGGGATAAACCCTTAATATCCTGGGGATAAACCCTGAGTTTCATGCACTACAGGCGAGAGTGTATAAACTCCAAATCTTAGAAAGGTGAAAACCTTTAAACCTTAGAGAGTATGAAAATACCCTTTCGTGAGAGAGGGTGATCAATCCTCATATACCTTCAGGATCCAGGATATAGCCAACAGTAACGAAATTGTCAGCCACTTTTACATGAACTGGTCCCGCTACCTTGAACTATACCTGGATAACTTGCGCTCCAAGCGATGTGTTTAAACCCAATTCGAAAGAAAGGTGAATACCTTTAAACCTTTGAAGGGATGAAAATCCCTTAAACGTGAGAGAGGGGGCCAATCCTCTAATCTTTCGATTTTTCCTGAGTGTATATCCTGGAGCTATATCCTGAAACATATGCTGCAAAACAACTCTCCGATGCTTAAGTCAGTACTGGGTTCAAGATAATACACAAATATATTTAAAAGAGATAGAATACATACCATTTTGAGATAGAAATTAAATTCTATTCTTACTTGAAATAGAGCTTTAAGTGTATTGCATTCCAGGATCTCGGTAGCATATCCCCTTCCATATTCTTGAGTCTATATGCTCCTTTCCCTGCTTCTGACTCAACTTCATATGGTCCTTCCCATTTTGGAGCTAGCTTGCCATCGGCAGGATTAGTGGTATTTTGAAAAGCCTTTCTTAGCACCCAATCACCAACTCGAAATCTCCTAGTCCTTATATTCTAGTTATATGCTCTGGATATTCTTTGTTGATATGCTGCTATCCTTAGCCTTGCTGCATCCTTTTTTTCATCTATAGTATCCAAATCTTGACATAAGGCTTCAGGATTCTGTTCAGGATCCCGCATGATAGATCTTGCAGTAGGTATCGCCATTTCCGTTGGAATCATTGCTTCTGCTCCAAATACCAAGGAAAATGGGGTTTAGCCTATTGCATTCTTTACCGTTGTCCTATCAGCCCACAAAACAAAGGGTAATTCTTCTGCCCATCTTCCTTTTTTGGCTCCAAGTCTCTTCTTTAAGTTATTGACAATTATCTTATTTGAGGATTCTGCTTGTCCATTCGCTTGAGGATGTACCGGAATAGACGTGATCATTTTGATTCCCCAATTCTTGCGAAAGTCAGTAGTCCTTTTGCTTATAAACTGGGACCCATTATCACAAATGATTTCAGCTGGTACCCCAAACCTGGTCAGGATATTCCTCTTTATGAAGGATACTACTTCTCGGTCTCTAACTTGGACAAATGCTTCAGCTTCAACCCACTTAGAGAAATAATCTGTCATTGCTAGCATAAAGACTTTTCCTCCCGGAGCTTTTGGCAACTTCCCTACTATATCCATCCCCCATTTCATGAAGCCAAGGGGACGCTACAGGATATAGTGGTTCAGCTGGTTGATGTAGTATGTTACTATGCCTTTGACATGCATCACACCTTCGAGCATATTCTGCAGCATCTTTCCTCATCGTTGGCCAATAATAACCTATCCTTAATACTTTGGAGAACAATGACCTGCCCCTAGTGTGATTACCACAATCCCCTTCATGAATATCCTGAAGTACTTCTTTGGCTTCAGGACCCTCCAAGCACCTCAAATACGGTCCTGCAAGAGATTTCTTGTATAAACATTATTTATAATAGTGAATCGTGATACCTTCATCCTAAATGCCTTAGGATTTTCATCTCCAGGGATATATCCTTCTTTGAGATATCTCATGATTGGAGTCATCCAGGATTTAGGATCCTTTTCAGGATACTCTACTCCAGGATCCTGAATACCCGCTACTTCTTTATCCTGAGGATTCGTTGCAGGATACAAGATATGTAATATTGGTATTTGAGTCCCTTCTGGTATCCTGATTGATGATCCCAGGTTTGCTAAGGCATCTGCTTCAGCATTATCCTCCCTTGGTACCTGTTCAAGTGTAAAAACATCGAAATATCCTGCTAATTTTTTGAGAATATCGAGGTATTCGATTAATTTCTCACCCTTGACTGCATAGGATCCATTAAAATGATTAGTAATTAACAAGGAGTCAACATATACTTGCAAATTTTTGATACTCATATTCTTAGCCAACTCTAATCCTGCAATTAAGGCCTCATACTCTGCTTCATTATTAGTAGCAGGGAACTCACACCTAATAGCCTGGGGTAATATGTCCCCCTGTGGCGATTTTAGTAGTATTCCCAATCCTACTCCTCTTACATTAGATGCGCCATCAGTATATAACGTCTAGGATCCTGAGGATTCTCCTAACTGTTGAACTTCTAGGTCTACCTCATCCTGAATGTCACTACTGAAATCAGCCACAAAGTCAGCTAAAGCCTGAGACTTTATTGCATTTCTAGGTTCATATACTAAATCATAAGCACTTAACTTTACTGACCACTTGGCCATCCTGCCTGACATCTCTGGTTTCCTAAGCACATTTTTGACAGGATAATTTGTTTTAACATGAATCCTATGTGTCTCAAAGTAATGTCTAAGCTTCGTTGATACCATAACTAATGCTAGTATTAATTTTTCTAAATGAGAATACCTAGTTTCAGCATTTAACAAACTTTTACTAACATAATAAATAGGATATTGCTGACCTTCATGGTCCTTTACAAGAACGACACTTACAGCATTCCCCGATACAACGAGGTATAGGGATAGTGGTTCACCATTCTCAGGCTTCATCAGTAGAGGTGCAGTTGAAAGATATTGCTTCAAATCCTGCAGGGCTGCTTCATGCTTCTCACCCCATTCAAATTTCTTGTTTTTCTTCAGGATATCATAAAACTCTTTGCATTTCTCTGAGGATCTTGAAATAAATCTATTTAATGCTGCCACTCTCCCTGTTAATCGTTGAACATCTTTCATATTTGATGGTGATTTAATATCCAAGATGGCTTTAATCTGCTCTGGGCTCACCTCTATTCCTCTTTTGGTCACCATATATCCTAGAAATTTTCCTGCCCCCACTCCGAAATGACACTTAGCGGGATTTAGCTTCATGTTATATTGGTCCAGGATATCAAATGCTCCTTTAATATCCTGGAGGTGATCCTGGGCTTTCTTTGATTTTACCACCATATCGTCAATGTATACCTCCATGGTGTCCCCCAGCTTGTCTTTGAACATCATATTTACCAATCTCTGGTATGTTGCACCTGCATTTTTCAAACCAAAAGGCATAGCCGTATAACAATAAATACATGTTGGTGTCATGAAGGCAGTATCCTCCTGGTCAGAAGGTTCCATTTGAATCTGCTGAAATCCTGAGGATGCATCCATGAAGGTTAACATTTCATGCCCGGCAGTAGCATCCACCATTGCATCAATGTGTGGAAGAGGAAATGGGTCTTTAGGACAAGCCTTGTTTAAGTCTGTGTAGTCTACACAAACTCTCCATTTCCCATTTTTCTTCTGTACCACGACTACGTTTGCTAGCCATCTTGGAAATTTAACTTCTCTGATCATCCTGGACTTTAACAGTCTTTCCACTTCCTCTTGGATAATCGTATTCCGCTCAGGAGCAAATTTCCATCTTTTTTGCTGAACAGGCTTGAATGATCTGTCAATTCCAAGCTTGTGAGTGATAATGTCTTTGGATATACCCGTCATATCCTCATGCTTCCATGCAAACGTTGACATCCTGCATTTCAAAAGGTTAATTAACTGCTCTTCAATATCCTGAGGGATATTGGTTCCTACGAGCACCGAGATATCAGGATTATCCTGATCCAGGATAATTTTCTTCACATCCTGCTCCGGATCCTCCACGATATCCTGGGCCCGCATCTTTAATTGCTATGCTACACTAGGCTTGGTCGAGGATTTCATCGAGGATGAGTAACATTCTTTCGCCTCCTGCTGATCACTATCGACTTTGACAACTCCCCAAGGGGTAGGGATCTTGATGCATTGGTGATATGTTGATGGCACAGCCTTCATATCGTGAATCCATGGTCTTCCCAGTATGATGTTATAGCAGGATAGAGAATCCATCACACAGAAACGTTGTATCGAGTTGACTCCTTCAACATATACTGGCAACTTTATCTCTCCTACTGTGTTCCTAGCCTCTCCACTGAACCCAACAAGCACGGTGGACTTTGAAGTGATATCCATCGGAGATACATTCATTCTCTTCAGAGTCTCTAGTTGGATTATATTGACGGAGCTACCATTATCAACCAATATCCTGCGTACAAAATGGTTAGCCACATATAACGTTATTACCAGAGCATCATGATGAGGATCCTGGACAATATCCCTGTCATCAGCATCAAATGTGATCACTTTGTCAGTTGTGAGGGTAGTCATCCTGACAGGTTTATCTCCCCTTTCAGCCTTAGCTTCTTTTGCATGTCTCTTCGCCGCCGAATACGAAGTCCCACAAATGTCGGATCCTCCCGAAATGAAGTTAATTATCTTGGCATCCGCGGGAGGTGAGGCTGCTCGCTCAGGATCCTTCTCAATATCCTGACCCTTATTCTTCTTTCTCCCTAAGAGATCTTTCAGATACCCCTTGCTTAGAAGATAGCTTATTTCTTTCCTTAGAGCAATGCAATCCTCAGTTACATGTCCGAGGTCTTCGTGGAAGGCACACCATTTTGACTTATCTTTCCAATCGGCTTTTTGTTGATTCTTTCGAGGCCACCTAGCCTTGTCTCCTAAACCCTGCATGGCATACATTAATTCAGGAATGTTAACAGAAAAGCAATATTCAGATAATTCAGGATATTCTTCAGGATCCTCGTCTTCGATAGCGTTCACTTTCTTATTTTCATTTCTACCATATGGCTTAGGGCGATATGGCTTAAATGAGGATTCTGACTTCCTGTTAGTTGTCTCATGGGTGTTGGATGAGTTCATCCTCTCTTGCATCTTTCTGTCGTCCTCCAATCGAATATATCTTAGGGCCCTGTTTCGAGCTTCGTCCAAGTTCCTGCTGGGTTCATTACAAGGTCTTGGTAAAATTGAGAATCTTTTTGCAGCCCCATCTTGAAAGCTTGCACAGCTGTTGCAACATCAAGATGCGGAATGTCTAAAGATTCCCGGCTGAACTTGTTCACATAGTCCCTTAGGGATTCTTGAGGCCCCTGTGTTATCCTGTAAAGGTCACTTGTTAGTTTTTCAAAGCTTCTACTACAAGAAAACTGACTATTAAATAAATTCACTAGGTGAGCAAATGATGTAATCGAATGAGGAGGAACATTTAGGAGCCATTTCAAGGCTGATCCTGTTAAGGTAGAACCAAAACCCTTGCACAAGCATGCTTCCTTGAGCTCCGGAGGGATAGGGTTAATCTCCATCCTTTCCCTATACTGGGCAATATGCTCTTCAGGATCCGTAGTTCCATCATAAAGCTTCATGTTGGGGGTTTGAAATCTCTTTGGAATCTCAGCATCACCGATAGGATATGCAAAACGAGATATCCTGTGGCTATCTTGGGACATTTCCGGGATTGGCTGGACCACTCCAGGCACGCTGGATATCATGTCCTTCAACTTCTGAAGCTCCCTAGTAAATGCTGATGTTACACCTGTATCCTGCAAAGATCCACTATTGTTAGCAGCATGAGTATTATTATTATTTGACACATTACCCATATGAGGATTCTGCCCATATCCTGAAGCATATCCTGAGCTTCTCACGGTTGACATCCTGACCGAGGAGGGTATTTTAGGAGTATGATTCTGGGGAAGGCTGGGCACAATATTCCCCCTATTATCCTCAGTGTACACAGCCGAACTGAAGTTCAAAGTTCTGGGTTGTAGTGGAGTGACGATATCCTCGGCAGATCTGCTCGAGCCGGACTTCAGGAGTTGTATTTCCCTCAACAGCATTTGGTTTGTTTCCTGTGGCTGCCTCATTTGTTCCTGCACACTTCCAAATAAGGTTAGAATTTCATCATTAGAAGCTAAAATGGGAGCAGACCCCTGAAGACTCCGAGTAGGGATAATATCCTGAGGTTGTGAAGAAGATGGCATCCTTGGAGGAGGTGGTAGAAACACCGGACCAGTAGTAGCAGAGGTTATAGCAGACACAGTGGAGGAGCTCATGTTTGATCTTGAGGCCATTGTAAACAATGTGGCAAAAAGTTTTGAAAATAGAAAACCGATTAACGATTTCACAAAGATTTTTAGTAAAGAGAGCACCACTTGCCCCACGGTGGGAGCCAAATTGTTTTGGTCAAAAATTACCGTAGCAATTAAGTGATCAAATTAGTTAAGTGAGGTAGTGTGCTAGAAAGTGTGTTGAAAATATGCTGGTTAAGTTGTTTGGAAAAACAGTATTCAGGATACGGCTCAGGATATTGAGCTGTATCTACGATCAAACAATGAGCAAAAAGTAAAGGGGGTGACACGAGATATACGAGGAAAGCCCTTGATCAATCTAGATCGCCGGCATAAAACCTCGGGAGCTGACAATCGCAGCTGCCTTGTTCTTCTTATTGCTTTAAACTTCAGGATACAGTGCAGGATATTGACCAGATCGCTAAGTGTTACAATGCTTTTGTGCGAAAATGGAAATTGCTAGAGAACAAGTGTTAGAGTGTAGTGAGTGTTCATGTGATGTCCTATTCGATCTGGTATACCCACCTATTTATAGTAACAAATTACAAACGATAATTCCTATAAATATGGGATGCCCCGAATATTCCATTGTAAACGTTGTAGACCGAGTAATGCGGCTTCAACGACTTCATTTGAACGACTTGGACCGAGTCTTCCGCGAAATGATTCCTTGTGAACGTTGCTAGCTTCTAACCAACGTACCTGCACATAATCCGTTAGTAATCCTGAGGATACCATTCAGGATGTTACCAATATCCTGAATCAGCATCCCGGATGTAAACAGATATCATATAACCAAGATATAATCCAAGATATCTATCAGGATATGGGCTCAGAATTTCACCCATAACAGTGTTATTTGACTATTTGTTAGTTTACAGTATGAGTGATCAAGGACCCTCAGACATGAATCGTCTGTTGTCTGAATCACCTAAGAGTGAAGGTACCTCGTCACAGCCTGCCCTTTCTGGGTATTCTGCTGATCAGGAAGAAGGAGTGTTTGCCTTTAGAGCTCAGTCAGAAGAGCCATTCCCTAATAAGAAACGAGGATGGTTCAGTAAGGAAGCTTTTGCTCGTAGGAAGAGAATGCGAAAGTTGCAACAGCAAAGAGTTCTAGCAGCTGCTAAGCGTAGAACCGATGACCATACACAGGATATGCTTAATAGAAGCCTAGCTAATTTCCATATCCTAGCTACAACTGCTGCTGACCCAAGTCTGGAACAACTAGTAGCCCCACAACCACAAAACCCAGATCAACCCATGGAGATAGAAAACCAGGAAAATCAGGTGGAAATGCATGGTTTTAACCCAGAAGAAATTCCTAGGGTACCTGTACCAAACCCCCTAGACCCAAATTATGACCCCTGGTGGGACGACAATAGGGACTTTGTGCAACGTTACCCTATCCAGGAATACCCACTGATGGGTGTCAAGTGTTATATATATTAGGTGTATATTTTAAGCCTCTTTAACACTTTTTAGTCAAGTTTTAAATTTATAAAACACGATATTCACTAACACTAGACACTCATATGGGCAAGTGCACCCATCGTGAGCGTAGTATAGTGTTGGTAAGATACCGAGGTCGTCCAAGGACACAAGAGCTTTTAGTACCGGTTTATCCTCAACGTCTAATCAAATCAAAAAGTTTAGAAAAATGTTTTAAACTAAGAAAAATAAAAACTAACTAAAAATGCTGAAAATAAAAATAAAAATAAAAAAAAACAGATAGACAAGATGAATCACTTGGTTCCGACTCGTATCTAGTGTAACCTTTGATTATTTCCGCACTTTTGCACTTATTAAGAGATTATCTTAGTTATTGTAGTAGGTCCCTCTTTTGAAGGTGACGTTACCCTCACCCCAGTAGTTTGAGTCAGCAAGGATACAATCCTAAAAGGGTGGATTATTGGAAGATAATTAATTAAGTTATTAATGCAAATTATGGTAGGCCCCTCTTTTGGAGGTGACGTTACCCTCGACTAAGTAGTCTGAGTCAGCAGGGATACAGTCCTAAATAGCCGGGTTATAGTATTAATAGTTGTTAACTTATGAGGAGATCAAAGAGTTTGGACCCCCGCCATCCAATACCGTTAAGTATTGAAGGAGGTCCTACTAAATTTGACCCAGGTCCATTGCAGGACCTCTAAACGCTGAACAATGGCAAGACCTTTACCAAACTGTTCCCTTAACCCCCCGACCAGGTAGCCAACATACCTCCATATAGACCGTGGAGATATGAATGGTGAAAATCTTTTATTTTATATAGACAGTAAAATAATGCCAAGACACCACGAACAAACGATAAGGAAAGATCACCTTCAACATAAGCAACTAGTTATTAAAGTCATTAATACAAAACCAAGTAAAAAGTGCGAAAAGATTAAAAATAAAAAGTATTACACTAGACACTTTGTCTTCACCAAGTGATGTAAGAGACTTAGGCAAACATGGCCTTGATTGTCAAGAACTCTTACGATCAATCTTGGATCCCGAGACGACTCACACACTCTATGATGGACAATGGATGATGGTGGTGGATGATGGTGTTATGGTGGTGGTGGGTGGTGGGTGAAGTGTGAGAGAGGTGGTGTGCCAAGGGATGATTTGAGCTTTAGCCAAGCACTCCTATTTATAGGCTGAACAGAAGCTCGGGCACGGCCCCGTGTCCAGTGGGCACGGCCCCGTGTCCACATCCTTCTCTTTCTTCATTTATTGCAGCTTGTCTTATTAGTTGATCACGCCCCCGTGTCCGCTGAGCACGACCCCGTGTGCAGAAGCATATCTGTACTATGAAGATTTGTCTGGATTCTGCGAATCTTATAGTTGACCACGGCTCCGTGCCCGCTGAGCACGACCCCGTGGTGGGCAATAGAAGCTTCTACCACTTTGTCTTTTCTGCAGACACTTGAGCACGCCCCGTGTTCGCTGGACACGCCCCGTGTTTAGCTGGGCACCCCCCATGTTCAGCTTAGCACGCCCCGTGTCCAGCTGGGCACAGCCCCATGCTCAGCTTTCTTCTTGTTTTTGCTTTGGGAGATGCTGTCGAGGAGTCGGGCATGCCACGTTTCTTCCTTTTATTTGTATTTATGTTGGTTTTGGCTGTATATTTGTTCCTTTTGTTCGTTTAAGCTCATTTGATCCTGAAAATACAAAAGGAAGACAAAAGCACACTTTTTCCAACATTAGTAATAAAAAAGGGTTAGTTTTATGCCTCATTTGATGTAATTTATATGTTGCATTTTACACACATCAAATACCCCCACACTTGAATCTTTGCTTGTCCTCAAGCAAAACTCTTTATAATGTGGCTTACACTCCCAAATGGAATGGGTAGAAGAGAAGGTTTTAGGGCTTGTCATAGAGTGTCGGGATTTCCAAGATTCTTTATTAGGTTTTATTTTTATTTATTTACAATCCTATTTGTCATGATTTATTTAAAACTTTTCATAAGATAAATTACTTATTAGGGCATAACATGTCTTTTTAAAATTCCATTTATATACAAGTTCACATACCTCACGGGGATCACTCAACACTCGGCCGAAAATGTATTTTAGTGGATCACTCGAGAGCGGCATGGAACTTACTCCTACCATAAGTTTGCCAAGCAATCAATCCTTCTCCTTTTTAACTATATACCTTTGTAAATATCAAGAGGACTTTTGGGTGAAGGGTTAGGCTTGGGTTAAAGGTAGGTGGTTAGGTTAGTGGTTAGCGAAAGGGCGAAAAGCGTAACAAGCGTCGGTTTTCGTAAGACTTTTTTTTTGCAATCTTTATTTTGATGAAGCTTTCATTCAAACAAAGTTATTTTTGATAAACTTGTTTGTTTATTTCTCTTTTGCTTCATCATCAACACAAATTTTTTTTTTTTTTTTGAAAAGTCATACGTAAAACCGAGCTAGCTGCTAAAACAAAGGGTTAAAAATAAAAAATAAAAATTGGTGGGTAAAAGGGTGTTTGGTTTGGGTTATGAAATGAAAAGGTTTAGGCTCAAAGGGGCTAACTAGGGGGATTTTGGGTAGGTGATAAAAAAAAGAAAAATAATGGTGTAGAAATAAAAAGGGTTAGTCCTAATGCCTCCATCATTTACTTACTCGGGTTTAAGTTGGTAAGGACTGAGAATGTATCGTCATGGCAAGTTCTAGAGTCGTAAGAACCAAGCGGCTATTCACACAAGAAACGAAAAATGAGCATTTAGTTTAATGATATGTAATTGTATGCTCAATAAAGGCTCAAAACTCACTTTTGTGGGAATGGGTTTTTATGTGATCAAGTATATACTCAAATTTTAACTAAGTTTGCCATGCCTTTTCATAATTTTCTTATGTTGGTTCTTTTTATCACGACGCTATCGGTTGTAAATTTGTAAAAATATAACCTTTTTAGAACTTGAAATTCCCAAGTTAAACTTAGACAAGTAAAAAAAATGAAATTTTTTGAAAAAATTTGGGGTGATTAGCGGTTCCAATAGAGTTTTGTGTAAGGCTTGTATTTAGGACTTGCAAGATTCAAGGTTTTAGCATCCCCCCCCCCCACATTTAAATTACACATTGTCCTCAATTTGTCCCAAAAATAAGTTTTTCGGTTGATTAAAATGTGTAAAAGTGGGTTAAAAACAAGATTTTATGGTACTGGGTAGCTGAACACGGGGTGGTGTTGGCTGAGCATGGCCCAGTGTCCAGACTGCCAGTACCAAAAGTAAATAGAAGGCTGGGCACGGGGGTGTGTCCAGTGAGCACGGCCCCGTGTCCAGGTACCTGAACTGGGCAATTTCTACAGAACCTCGGTGTTGGGGTGAGCACGGCCCCGTGTTGAACTTGCTGTAATGAAGAAAAATTGTCGGGAGGCTCTGTTTTTGTGCATGGGTTGTTGGTTAAAGCTTCCCTTAGTATCCTTCACCATTCCGAGTGTGTTTTATTCCTGAAAATTAAAACTAAACTAGAAAATATAAAAGTTAATCTAAATTAAACTAAGGATAGTTCCGCGGAATGCCTCCGTGGTGCGCCACGTTTATAAGGGTCCTTGGCTAGACCCTCCTTATCGGGTGGTTCTGGCTCATCTTCAATTAGGGAGTCGTCATTGCCGAATGGATATTTCATTGACCGCTCAAGATCGACGCTTCTTTTAAATGCCCCTAATTGGAGAGGTAGATTGTTGTACTTCCGGTTTTTCAAAGCTTCGTGCGTTTTTACAAATGGTCGTCCCAACACTAGAGGAGCGTCATCGAGGATGACAAAGTCGGTCGGGATTACCATCTGATTTGTTTAAACCAAGACATCCTCAACTATACCGATTGATTTTATTACTTTCCGATTGGATAGAAAAATGGGTATTTGAAGTGGAGAAAAATCACTAATACTTAATTTTTCGAAAATGTAGTTAGGCATTATGTTAACACAAAGATCTTTATCAATTGTGACATTACTAATAAACGAATTTTGAAAGAAACATGGAACCGGTGTAATGTTAATTTCAAATGGGTCTTCTTTTATTAGCGAGGTTTGATCATTAGTTAACTTAACACTTACCGTTTCGTCAATTTTAGTGTTAGTGTTTAACTCTTTTAAAAACTTAGCATGAGTGGGTACTAAACAATGATTTTCGAAAGAAGGTGACAAGAGATTAATTTCTTCAAAATTAGACTCTTCTTGTATTTTAACGTTGTCGGACTCACATTCTTCATTGTTTAACTCATGTGTCGGTTTTTCACTTATTTGTTCTTCCATTTTTACACTTTCGGTTATCTCTTCCCTTTTTAATTCTTCTCTTGCGCGGGACTCCTCTTCCCTTGCGCGAGATTCTTTTATACAGCGATCGATAACTCTAATGTGTTCTAATATCCTATCGGTCACTTCGGTTATAGAAAAAGTATCGGGATTTTCAAAGCTTGAATCCGGTTGTTCGATCCTTTGTTCCTCATAATACCCATATGAAGTAGATGGTTCACACCATTGTTCTTCACTGTAAGCATATGATGGATAAGGGTCGTAATTTTGTTCTTCATAATACTCATATGAGGTGGGTTGTTCACGCCATGGTTCCTCATAATAAGCATACGAAGGTGGTGGCTCATATCTTGGTTCCTCAAAGTATGAGTATGAAGGCTCATACCTTGGTTCATCAAAATATGAGTATGAGGGAGGGGGTTCATACCTTTGGTCTTCATAGGATGTGTATGAAGTCGATGGCTCATACCTGGGCTCCTCATAGTAGGTGTATGAATTGGATGGTTGATATGAGTGACTATTTTGAACCGAGTGTGTGTTACGACAATTAGTGCAATAATTACTCCTATAATCATCCTCCTCATAGGTGTAGTTGTAACCTCCAGAGTATTGATCCATGAGAATCACTCAGCAGACCACAACCAAGTCTCGAGATCAGAAAACAAAAATAAAAATGGAAACAGAGGTCTGGACACGGCCCCGTGTTCAGTGAGCACGGCCCCGTGTTCAGGATCTGTATCTGGGCGTTTTAATTAAATTTACTGATTTCGATGAGCACGGGGCGTGTTCAGTGAGCACGGCCCGTGTTCAAGCTTCTGTTACTGGGTGTTTTTATGAAAATGTGCAGCACGGCCCCGTGTTCAGTGAACACGGCCCCGTGTACAGGTTACTGTAAATGCAAACTAAACTAAAATGCAGAAAAATGTGCGCGCGTTTTAAAAAGGTTTTGAAAAACTGATTAGGCCGTTGATTTTAAGCTTTCTTAAAATCCTTGTGTCCCCGGCAACGGCGCCAAAAGCTTGATGGGTGTCAAGTGTTATATATATTAGGTGTATATTTTAAGCCACTTTAACACTTTTTAGTCAAGTTTTAAATTTATAAAACACGATATTCACTAACACTAGACACTCATATGGGCAAGTGCACCCATCGTGAGCGTAGTATAGTGTTGGTAAGATATCGAGGTCGTCCAAGGACACAAGAGCTTTTAGTACCGGTTTATCCTCAACGTCTAATCAAATCAAAAAGTTTAGAAAAATGTTTTAAACTAAGAAAAATAAAAACTAACTAAAAATGCTGAAAATAAAAATAAAAATAAAAAAAACAGATAGACAAGATGAATCACTTGGTTCCGACTCGTATCTAGTGTAACCTTTGATTATTTCCGCACTTTTGCACTTATTAAGAGATTATCTTAGTTATTATAGTAGGCCCCTCTTTTGAAGGTGACGTTACCCTCACCCCAGTAGTTTGAGTCAGCAAGGATACAATCCTAAAAGGGTGGATTATTGGAAGATAATTAATTAAGTTATTAATGCAAATTATGGTAGGCCCCTCTTTTGGAGGTGACGTTACCCTCGACTAAGTAGTCTGAGTCAGCAGGGATACAGTCCTAAATAGCCGGGTTATAGTATTAATAATAGTTAACTTATGAGGGGATCAAAGAGTTTGGACCCCCGCCATCCAATACCGTTAAGTATTGAAGGAGGTCCTACTAAATTTGACCCAAGTCCATTGCAGGACCTCTAAACGTTGAACAATGGCAAAACCTTTACCAAACCGTTCCCTTAACCCCCGACCAGGTAGCCAACATACCTCCATATAGACCGTGGAGATGTGAATGGTGAAAATCTTTTATTTTATATAGACAGTAAAATAATGCCAAGACACCACGGACAAACGATAAGGAAAGATCACCTTCAACATAAGCAACTAGTTATTAAAGTCATTAATACAAAACCAAGTAAAAAGTGCGAAAAGATTAAAAATAAAAAGTATTACACTAGACACTTTGTCTTCACCAAGTGATGTAAGAGACTTAGGAAAACATGGCCTTGATTGTCAAGAACTCTTACGATCAATCTTGGATCCCGAGATGACTCACACACTCTACGATGGACAATGGATGATGGTGGTGGATGATGGTGTTATGGTGGTGGTGGGTGGTGGGTGAAGTGTGAGAGAGGTGGTGTGCCTAGGGATGGTTTGAGCTTTAGCCAAGCACTCCTATTTATAGGCTGAACAGAAGCTCGGGCACGGCCCCGTGTCCAGTGGGCACGGCCCCGTGTCCACATCCTTCTCTTTCTTCATTTATTGCAGCTCATCTTATTAGTTGACCACGCCCCCGTGTCCGCTGAGCACGACCCCGTGTGCAGAAGCATATCTGTACTATGAAGATTTGCCTGGATTCTGCGAATCTTATAGTTGACCACGGCCCCGTGCCCGCTGAGCACGGCCCCGTGGTGGGCAATAGAAGCTTCTACCACTTTGTCTTTTCTGCAGACACTTGAGCACGCCCCGTGTTCGCTGGACACGCCCCGTGTTGAGCTGGGCACGCCCCGTGTTCAGCTGGGCACGCCCCGTGCTCAGCTAGGCACAGCCCCATGCTCAGCTTTCTTCTTGTTTTTGCTTTGGGAGATGCTGTCGAGGAGTCGGGCATTCCACGTTTCTTCCTTTTCTTTGTATTTATGTTGGTTTTGGCTGTATATTTGTTCCTTTTGTTCGTTTAAGCTCATTTGATCCTGAAAATACAAAAGGAAGACAAAAGCACACTTTTTCCAACATTAGTACTAAAAAAGGGTTAGTTTTATGCCTCATTTGATGTAATTTATATGTTGCATTTTACACACATCACCCACCCATACAGAATATAGAAGCCTACCCAGGTATGGACCCTTTAGATCCCTATTACCATGATGAATATATTAGGGAAATTTTAGAGGATCCTTACTGATTTCAGGAACTTTCACCCCCATATCAGGAAACCGCACCCCAGATTCCAAACCCAGTCCTAGAACCTGCACCCCCAATGAGTGCAGAAAACGTTCAAGAACTTAGGACTTTCGGGGAGGAAATTTTAGAAAGAAGTGAGACAATGCGTCAGGTGGGAGAGCGTCTCGTATGGAAATACGATGAGTGTAATATGGATTTTTGGATAAATCCATATCCGTGAATGAGATGGTGAAATGATGGTAGTAATAATATTATAATAATATAATAAAATAAAAATATGTGTGTATGGATGCATATTACTATTAGTGTAATTTTCTTTCTGTTGGTATTGTAATCTTTATTTCTATACTAGTGTGTAATAGACGCATAGTATATGAAAATAGAGTACAAGTCGCAATGGTCGACGGTTTTAGATAAATTTCGTGTCTTGTGATTAACTATATTACCTATTATTTGTGATATTAATATGGGATAAATGTTCAAAATTCAGATGGCCGACGAAGGAAATCAAGGAAATCTGAATAATGATAACCAGAGTAACATTAACGTGGTTAATGAGAATCCAAGCATCAATAACAATAACAATCAAGTGGATAATAGTGCTATCCAACACATAGTAGCACAGGGAATTATAGATGCAATGCCATTTATTCTTCAAACTGTTAAAGATGCTGATAATAAAAGTAAGCATAGCAGTAAGCGACCAAGTGAACCAGAACACAGCGTGAACAATGGACCTATACTTCAAATGCCCATTCCCAAAAGAAGAAGAACCATGCCTTCTGGTTGTTCTTATAAGGAATTCTGGTCATGTAAACCAATGGAATTCTCGGGCAACGAAGGGGCCATTGCAACCCTACGCTGGATAGAAAAGACTGAGTTAGTCTTAAGGATAAGTAAGTGTGCTGAAGAAGATAAAATACGGTTTGCTTCTAATCTGTTTAAGAATGCAGCACTAGAATGATGGAACACTATCCTTCAATCAAGAGGAAGTGATAGAACCTACAATATGGAATGGGAAGAATTTAAGAACAAGGTAGAAAGGAAATTATGTCCACCTAATGAAAAAGAACAGATAGCAAACAAATTCCTAAACCTTAGGATGACTGGTGTGGATAGCAAGGGGTACACTAAGTTATTCTTCGAATATGCTAGGATAGTGCCAACTCTTGCTTCACCAGAACCAGTGTTAATCTCCCGTTATATTTTGGGATTAATTGGGGAGATAAGACACGTAGTCAAGGCAGCTAGACCTCAAACCATAGAAGAAGCTGTAGAATTAGCCAATACCATGACTGATGAGTTAGTCCGTACCCGAGAAGAGGATCAAAGGAGGAACCTAACCCAGAAGTTGACCCAAGAATTTCGTTCTGGAAATTCTAACCGTGGGAAAAATATAGGTTCTACCTCTGCACCCTACTGTAGGTATTGCAAAAGAAAGCATTGTGGAAGATGCTCCATATATTGTAACTTCTGCAAAATATCGGGACACAAGGAAGAAAACTGCAGGAAGAAAGCTAATAGCAAGGTATGTTACAATTGCGGAGAACAAGGTCATATCAAGCTAAATTGTCCAAAATTAGCTCCAGCTCCAGACAACAAGAATATTAAAATGCTAGAGCATTTGTTCTGACTGCAGAAGAAGCTAAAATGATTCAAGATGTCATAGCTGGTACGTTTTTAGTTAATGATGTTTTTGCTAAAGTATTATTTGACTCTGGTGCAAACCAAAGTTTTATTAATACATCGTTTTGCAAAATTTTAAATCAGTCATTAACTAAACTACCACTAGAATGCTTAGTAGAGACAACCAATGGAGAAACCGTTAGAATTTCTGAAATCTTGCAGGGAGCAAGCATAGAAATTTTAAATCAAAATTTTATTGCAAATCTTTATCCCATGAATTTAGCAGGATTCGATGTTGTTTTAGGAATGGATTGGTTAATAGCCAATAAAGCTAGTATTTTATGTGATCAAAAGTCAATTCAAGTAAATTTACCAAAAGGTAAAACGATCACAATTAAAGGAGATAAAATCTCTAGGTCCACTAAATTCATTTCTGTGATGAAAACTGCAAGTTCTATAAGAAAAGGTTCTATAGTGTATTTGATTTCCATAATCACTAACACTAAAGGAAAGGATTTAAAAGATATACCAGTAGTATTGCAGTTTCCAGATGTATTTCCAGAAGAATTGCTAGGGCAACCTCCAGATAGAGAAGTGGAATTCAGAATCCATTTAATACCAGGAACATCACCGATTGCCAAAGCACCTTATCAGTTGGCACCTGCAGAAATGCAAGAATTGAAGAAACAAATGAAGACTTAGACTACGGTCAAGGTCAATTGAAGTTCAAGAGCGAAAATAAACGATTTTAAACATAATAAGTGATGCTTTGAAGCTATATATGTATATATACATTTGAATATAGACATGAATAAAAGATGATCTACATGATCATCATAACCTATGGGATTAAACACAGTGTTAAGGTCTACGGGACCAAAAAGACCCTCGGGTCATAAATAGAAGGAAACGAGTTGTTAATGTCTCACCTTAAAAAGGTGAAAAATCTAAGGAAATAGTCTACGAGGTTAAGCGAAGGAACCTACGGGTCAATAGTGTAAGGTGAGGGAACTTGTTACGATTCCCCGCGTAAAACGAGAACGGAAAACAATAAATTATGGGTTGTCAATTTCCTTGATATGAGTAATTGACATAGTTAAAGAGAAAAATGTTAGACTAAAATTCAGTTTTTGTAAGAAATGTCGTTTTTGCAAATATAAATTCTAATAGGAATTTAAATAGTAAGCATAAAAGATACAAATCTTGACACTGATAGGCGCAAGACGATATATTCGAAAAGAGATATTTTCAAAAAAAAAATGAAAGGTTGATATAAATTAAACATGATGTGACACGATCACGGTTAAGAATTGTAATGTGAAGTAGAATCGTATTATAACCAAGCGAGCGGTAAAAAGTAATTGGACTAATAAGTCTAGTTCGTGAGGCCGGTGAAGGTCAGCAATTCAAGTCAAGAAATTTGGTTTGCTCGAAAACGGTGGATTCGGTATAACTGAACCGAATAAATAAATTTGAAAACAAAAGAAATTGTTGCTAAAAGTGAAAGATTTCACTAAAGACCTTTAAACGGGTCAAAGTAACGGATTCATAAAGAGTTCGATAATATATAAAAGCGATGGACATCGCTAAGTTAACTAAACTAGTAGAAATAACGAAATTACGTTATTTCAAGTTGCATAGGCCGTATGAGATACGTAGATGAATAGTAACAAAAAAAAGGATATTATCATACTTTTCGGGTAATGCCAACAATTGGTTAAAAAAATATGAGCAATGCTCAATTGATTATCAAGATCAAATGCATGGAGTTAAACTCGATAAATCATGTAAGAAAAAGGTTTCGAGGACGAAACCTCTTTAAGGGGGTAGACTTGTAACATCCCGAAAACGGGTTTGGTAATCAAACCACGTTAATACTAAAGGATGGGTAAAATACCGTTAGTGGTAAAATTTAACCCGGTAAATATTAGGACATAAATAAATAAACCTAATATTAATTAAATAGGAAAATAAATACTTTGAGAAAACAAAGTATATAAAAAGCCCAAAATTAATGGGACATAAAACATAACGGGTTATAATTTCCCGAACCCGTTAAAGTAACTAGGAATAATTAACCTAGTTAGTAGCATAAAATTAAGTGACTAACGGTGAGTTGTAGCTTCATGTGATCAAAATAAAACATGAGGGACTATTATTGACAAGGGAGAACTTGTTTTTATTAAAACAAGAGTTAAACACCAAAACACACACTTAGAGTGTGTGTTCTGGTCGAAATATTCACAGGAGCCAGGGAGCTCAAACCCTAACATTCACTAATCTCACAAATTGAAGGATCAAATCAAGTCCAAACCGAAAATCGAGCATAGATTAATGATCCCCATTGCAAGGAGATCATAAGGTATGTAAAATTTGACAAAAATTCTCTACTTGAAATTCTCATGAATTTGGAGAACTTGAAATCTGATGATGCATGTATGAATTGTAGATGAATTAGGAACATTAAAATGTCTAGGAGTAAACCCTAGACAAGTACATGTTGAAATTATGCTAAATTCTAGTGAAATCCATGGTCACCATTGTAGGAGACTAGTGGGTTATGTAGAACTTGATAAACACTAGGAAATTTGGGGTTGTTCTAGTGTAATTTAACATATGAAAAGTTATTTCAGAACTTTAAGGGCAAATATTTCTGTTAAATAATTTGAATGATGAAAATTCGGGTTATATGACAAGTCATGAGCTTGTCAATGAATTATTTATAGGAGACGCCCATAAGGTGTTCGATGTAATGCCTAAGTGAAATTGGGTATCTACTAGTTCGTAAATAGAACTTGGTTTGGATAAGTAATTGGATAAAATTCCTAAACTAGCTAATGAACATGAATGTGCATTTTATATATTAAGGGATGATTGACTTTCAAAAAAGTCAAACTGACCTATAATACGATAAATGGTAATTTTTGATATGAAATGCGTAAGGTGGAATAATCGTATTAAATAATGATTAAACTAACCACCTTGAAAACGATGATGATAGTTTGACGCGTAACAAGCTAGGTGAAAGCTTGGAGGAGGGAGCGGGTCAAACGGAGCAAGTACGGAAAGAAGAGCGTGGCGTGGATGCGAGGTAAGTGTAATTTACACACTTATGTTGAATACTCGTTTATTCGATACGTTGTAGACGTGATAACGATAATATTGGAAATATGAAATTTGTCAAGTGTCGACTAATGTAAATCAAGGTTAAAAGGATACCCATGGCGTAAGCCGAAATGGGCTGAATTTGTAAGAAAAGAGTGTAAAAGAAAAAGGGTATGTAATAAAATCCGGGATGGGATGGATGTATGAATTGGAAATCAAAACGATGTTTTTAATTATATAGATAACGTTGGGCATATAGTCCAAACGGGTCGAATGGTGGTGATAACACCATTTGACAATATCGACTAATGCGGTTGTCAAGTCTTATGTTAACAGGACCGACTAGCAAATCGGGTAATTGCGTCACCATTAATGGTGTGATAATGAAAACGAGGTATAAATCAGGTCTACTTGTTGACCCGAGCCAGGTACATATCAATAAGATTATAGTTTAAATGCGCGATGTTGATCATTTTTGTAGTGAAAGTCCTTCGTCGTAAATGAGGGACTAATGTTGATAAATATGCCCTTGCTGGGTAAATCAGGAAAACGACCTTTATGGATGGTTTAGGAATCACGTATTATAATCAGGTAATCCTTAGATAAGCATCAAGGTTATAGGCATTAACCTTTGTGGGTCAAATGCCTAAGAATGGGTCTTTTCGTATAATGACAAACCGAGATGTATAATGTGACATAAATAGTTTACTACATCAAATCCACCACAAATATAATTGTGGTGGAAGACCATTTGAAAAACTAATGTGAAAATTTTGGTGCTAAAAGTAAATGAGCGAGATTTATGCCTAAAAGGACATAAATACCCTTAACGGGTCAAAATAAGATTTTAAGTAAAAGCGAGTCAATAATGTGTAGAAATCCGTAATTGGAACCTAATATGATAGGTAATATTGGAATTAAAGGGTTCATGAGAAATGGGGGTCAAACAAATATGTTTGTTTGATAAAATGCATAAACGGGTTAAAATTCGGTAAAAGGGGAACGAGTCGAAGGCCTAGAAGTCTCAAAATTTATTATGTTGGATGTTGGATTTTCACCCCATATGATGGAGAATTAAATTACGGACGCGTAGGAAAAAGAATCGGGTAAAACGGATTAAAAACGAGAGAGTTATGCTCGTTTCCGTGAAATCGGGTCATGCTGGGAATGTACAGCAACAGCTGAAGGCAACAGTCTGTGAAAACAAGGGCTAGGCGTGACGCCTAGGCCCTTGGCGTCACGCGACGCCCCCTAACACCGGAAAATTTTTAAATTTTGTCCTTTTAACCCCTGTACTTGTTTGAACTTAATATTTGACTATCAAAACTAACTTTTAAGTTGGTTTTGATCATAGGTGATCGCCAAGAGTGCCCGGATGAAGATCAAGCTCGATGAGGAACCGAACACGATAAAATACAAGCTTCCACGCGGCGTTTTGTCGTATCTTTAAAACGACGAATCCAATTACATTAAGTTGCATTTTTGAAATGTTGTTAACATGTGGAAATGTTAGTATGAAAAGTTTTTGTAAAGTCACATTTTAGTATTTAAATGTGTATTTTATTAATAAAATCTTGATTTATTAAGCCGGGTGTTACACATTTAGAACGAGGTATGGCCATTATGAATTTACTATCATGCCATTTGGTTTAACCAATGCCCCAGCTGCATTTATGGACATGATGAACCGAATATGTAAGCCATATTTGGATAAATTCATAATTGTTTTCATAGATGATATTCTAATTTATTCTAAGAATAAAGAAGATCATGCAAAGCATTTGCACGCACTTTTAAGTTTATTAAGAAAGTAAAAGCTTTATGCTAAATTCTCTAAGTGCGAATTTTGGTTAGAACAGGTACAATTCCTTGGACATTTAGTTAATCATGAAGGAATTCATGTAGATCCAACAAAGATCGAGGCGATTACTAAATGGAAAACCCCTGAGTCACCAACCGAGGTTAGAAGTTTCTTAGGATTGGCCGGTTATTATAGAAGATTTATTAAGGATTTCTCTAGAATAGTCATTCCCTTAACTAAGTTAACCTGTAAATATGTTAAGTTTGAATGGGGATTAAAACAAGAAGAAGCCTTTAGAATTCTTAAACGAAAATTAACCCATACACCCATACTAGCGTTACCAGAAGGAACTAAAGACTTTGTAGTCTATTCTGATGCTTCTAAATTAGGTTATGGATGTGTGTTGATGCAACGCCAAAAAGTTATAGCTTACGCATCTAGACAACTTAAGAATCATGAAGAGAATTATTCAACTCATGATTTAGAATTAGGAGCTATAATTTTTGCTCTTAAGATTTAGAGACATTACCTTTATGGTAGTAAGTTTACCATATTTACTGATCATAAAAGTTTAAGGTATGTTTTCGGGCAGAAAGAGTTGAATATGAGACAAAGGCGTTGGATGGAATTTCTTAATGACTATGATTGTGATATTCAGTATCATGAAGGAAAAGCAAATATAGTGGCAGATGCTTTAAGCCGAAAGTATCATGAAAAGCCAAAAAGAGTATGTTCTCTTAAATTAAATCTGCAAGTAGATTTAAATGATCAGATAAGAGAAGCACAAGAATCAGTAATCAAGGAGGATTCTGAAAAATTAAAAGTTATGCTAAAAGAATTGGAATAAGGAACAGATGGAATTTGGAGATTCCATGAAAAGAGAATGTGGATACCTAAATTAGGAAACCTATGTCATCGTATACTAGAAGAGGCCCATAAGTCTAAGTATACAATGCATCCAGGAAGTGATAAAATGTACCAGGATTTAAGGAAAAATTTCTGGTGGATAGGAATGAAAAAGGACATAGCAACCTATGTTTCTAAATGTTTCACTTGTTTACAAGTCAAAGCTGAACACCAGAAACCCTCAGGTTTGTTACAGCAATTAGAAATTCCAGTTTGGAAATGGGAATTTATAACAATGGATTTTGTTACTAAATTACCCAAAACAAAGAAAGGAAATGATACAATCTGGGTGATTGTAGATAGGCTAACCAAGTCAGCTCATTTTCTACCAATGAAGGAAACAATTAGTATGGAACAATTATCTAAGTTGTATGTAAATGAAATTGTTTCTTTGCATGGAATTCCTTTATCAATTGTTTCTGATAGGGATAGTCGATTTACAACTCATTTTTGGTCAAGTTTCCAAAAGGCAATGGGAACCAAGTTAAAACTAAGTACGGCTTATCATCCACAAACGGATGGACAAAGTGAAAGGACATTTCAGACAATGGAAGACATGCTTAGAGCTTGTGTAATTGATTTTGGAGGTAATTGGGACGATCACTTACCTTTAATAGAATTTTCATATAATAATAGTTATCATACAAGTATCAATGCTGCACCATTCGAAGCACTTTATGGACGAAAGTGCCGAACCCCAGTCTGTTGGGCAGAAATTGGGGAAAAGCAACTATCTGGACCTGAGATAGTACAAGACACAACTGACAAGATTATTCAAGTCAAGGAATGACTGAAAGCAGCACGTGATCGACAAAAGAGTTATGCTAATAACCGACGCAAACCGTTGGAATTTCAAGTAGGAGATAAAGTATTATTGAAAGTCTCTCCTTGGAAAGGAGTAGTAAGATTCATCAAACGGGGAAAGCTAAGTCCAGGTATGTTGGACCTTTTGAGATTATTAAAAGAATAGGACTTGTAGCTTATCAGCTACAACTGCCAGAGGAAATGGCAGGAATACATGATGTGTTTCATGTATCTAATCTCAAAAAGTGTTTAGCTGATGAATCACTGTTAGTACCTCTTAAGGATATAGAGGTAGATGAACAACTCAAGTTTGTAGAAAGACCTCTACAAATTGAAGACAGGAAAGTCAAAAATCTCAAACATAAAAGATTAGTTCTGGTCAAAGTGAAGTGGGACTCCAAAAGAGGAACTGAGTACACATGGGAGCTTGAAGCAGAAATGAAAAAGAAATATCCGTATTTATTACAGTAGATCTCGAGGACGAGCTCTAAAACAAGGTGGGGAGAATGTAACAACCCTCGATAAAACCGACACCCTTATAATATCTCTAACACTCTAATATATATTTAAGAATGTATCAATATGTCTTATGTTACACCCCGTATGTGAAAACCGAGCCCGAGATACAATATATTATTTAAATAAAATATAAAAGTTTAAATTTAGGGCTGAGGCGGGCCGCTGGAACCCACCCCAAACCCTTACGCGGGCGGTATGAAGGCCAGAACCGGATTCCTTTGATTTCTTTAATTAAAGCGGGCCGCGTAAGTGTTCTCGATAGTGTACGCGGGCCGCGAGAGACCTACAACGCGGAGACACCAGATGCCGACACGTGTCGACATCGTGGCGGGTCTACTTGGTGAGCCGGACAAGCTATATGTTGACCACATGTTGACGCGGGCCACGTAAGAGCCCCTTATTGTTTACGCGGGCCGTGACAGGACTAGAATCAGCAACTATAAATAGCAGGCATCAATTTTCGTTTTCCGTCGCTCATTCTCTATTCTCAATCTCGAATTCTCTGATATTAGGAATAATTTTCAAGTATAATACCCCCTAATTAGCGAGGTTCTGCTCCGTTGTAAGTATTATAACCCCGGTTTCATAACAGTTACGCTGCCCGATTGATTTAGGGTTCCGTAACAACTGTCGTGGTTCTGCCCGACGTAGTTGTTGGAATGCCGTCTCGGGGAGGGTATCATTAATATTTTCAAAGGGTTATGGTACTAACCAATGTACATTTGTATAAATTATAGATTATATCCAAGAAACCCTTACGAAAAGCCTAAGACAGCAATGTGAGTTTATCCTCTTTTTCTTAACCTTTTTGGAATGTTTTACAAAACCTTAATTGTTTACAATGTGATTAAGCGGTGATTGAGTCTTTATAGTTCTTCAATTACTGCCGGTATTATGGAGTTTTGTATACAAAATTTATTACTACTTGCGAGTAGTAAGTCAGGAATGACAGTACATTACCATTGGACAACGAGTTAGCCAATGGGTAATTTGACCATAGCCATAGATCCGGTCGAGTGGCAAATACTGAATGAGTAATTGTGTAGAAATAAACAATGTGATCGCTCTCAATACTGTTTTAATTGATAAAATATTTCTTGATTAAACTGGGATTCACTCACCAGTATTTCCGACTGACAAATGTTTTTAAAACGCGTTACAGGTAACACAATGTGAACAGCCAATTAATGAAAGCCAGCTGGAAAGCACTGAAGGCTTGGGAAAAATGTGGCTATAAAAGTTACCTAATAAACGATGTTTTAACTTCAATAAAATGGGGTTTGTCTCTATAAATGTATTGTAATAAGAAACTTGGGTTTTGCCCATGTGATTACTAATATCAAATATGGTGGTTTTACTCCGATAAACATTTCCTAACTACGGTCCTGATGTAAATTCCGCTGCAAGATTAAATAACCTGATACCACCAAAACTCTGAGATCGCGTCTGCCCGTTCCCGGGAATCAGGGATCGGGGGTTACGACATAGGGCAACTCATTCCTCATCACATATTTTAGAATGGGCTAATAATAATTATATAATGGCTATTGGCCTTTTAATATGGATTCAGTCGATTAACATATCAACCTTTATACATATTTTAATTTAATATATTTAAATTTGGAATTCAAATATGTTATACTTCATATTTGAAGATATTACAGATATAATATATTATTAATGGTACAATTTTTTAACCCACAATTATAATGTTACCAGACAACCACATTACAAAATACAAAATTAATAAATGAGTTTGTTTATCTTCTCTATTTTATAAACATGCTTAAAGTTTAGAACCTGCATTTCTAGCAAAAGAGAACCCGAAGTTCTCATACAATATACATTTCATTGGAAGACTTGTTTTTTCTTTCCTTTGTAGATAATATGTCGTACTTATCAAAACTTGAATTTACCGCACTTGACATCTCGGGTAACAACTACCTCCCGTGGACTCTTGATGCTAAAATCAATTTGACGGCAAATAATTTGGGGGAGACAATTATTGATTGTAATCAAACTTCACCTCAAGATAAAGCAAAAGCTATGATATTCCTCCGCCATCATCTTCACGAAGATCTGAAGCAGGAATGTCTAACTGTTGAGCATCCCCTTGAATTATGGACAAACATCAAAGAACGTTTTCACCACCAGAAGTTGGTCTTACTCCCCAAAGCCCGCTATGAATGGCTTCATTTACGACTACATGATTTTAAGACTGTCAGTGAATATAATTTTGCCTTGTTCCGCATTACCTCCGAATTAAAATTATGTGGTGAAAAAAAAAATAACCGATGAAGACATGCTTGAAAAAACTTTCTCAATGTTCCATGCCTCAAACTTGCTCCTGTAGCAGCAATACCAGGAACGTAAATTTACTAAATATTCTGAATTGATATCATGTCTTCTGGTCACGGAGCAAAACAACAAGCTCCTACTACAAAACCATCAATCGCGACCCGCCGGTGCAAGCCCATTCCCTAAACCTAATGTGGCAAATTATCAAAGCGGACGAGGTAGAGGTAGAGGTCGCGACCCCAGCAGAGGTCGTGGTTGTGGTTGAGGACGGGGATATACATGGCATCGAGAGTCCCAGAACACTAAAAAAAATAGCGGTGGTGAATCGAGTCGACATAATACGGGGCGACCTTCAAAAGGGAAAAGTAGCGGGAACCAAAACAACATTTGTTATAAATGTGGGATGTCAAAACATTGGTCCCGCACATGTCGCACCCCTAAACACCTCATTGAGGCATATCAACGCATTTGTTATAAACTCTTGCAATGTTTCATTTTACTTCTTTGAATTAACTTTTATTTATTTTTATTTTCCTGAAGAAATATGTATACCAGCTCCAGCAGAGCTATTATTGGTGATGAATGTCTGGTAGACAGCGGTAGTACTAACACTATTCTCAAAGATATGAAATTTTTCTCTGAGTTGTCTCCGGCAGAGACACCGATTAGTACTATATCTGGTGTCAGTAACCTTATCAAAGGCTCCGACAGAGCACACATAATATTATCTTCGGGTACCCAACTAACTATTGATAATGCATTATATTCAAGTAAATACAGAAGAAATTTACTTAGCTTTAAAGATATTCAAAAAAACGGTTACCACCTAAAAACAATATCTGAACATAATATCGAATATCTTCAAATTACTTCAAACAAAAATGGCAAAGAATCAATTGTTGAACAATTAGAAGCCTTATCCTCTGGATTATATTGTACTAATATCAATCCTGTCGAATCATACATGGTGAGTAACCAAAAGCTGTTAGATAAAGACACATTCAATATATGGCATGACCGTCTAGGTCACCCTGGTAGCATAATGATGAGACGAATAATTAAAAGTGCAACCGGGCACCCTCTCAAAAAAAAACTTAAAAGTTTTGCTACCACAAGACTTATCATGTGCAGCATGCTCTCTGGGGCAAACTTATAACTCGGCCCTCACAAACTAAATTGGTACATGAAATCCCATCATTTTTAGAAAGAATCCAAGGGGATATTTGTGGGCCTATTCATCCTCCGTGTGGACCATTCCGCTATTTCTTGGTCTTAATAGACGCATCCTCAAGGTGGTCACATGTGAGCCTTTTAGCTACTAGAAATGTAGCATTTTCCCGACTTTTAGCTCAAATCATACAATTGAGAGCCAATTTCCCTGATAATCAAATTAAAAACATCCGGATGGATAATGCGGGAGAGTTCACATCTCAAGCTTTTAATGACTATTGTATGTCAATTGGGATCACATTCAGTACCTCATGTTCACACACAAAACGGTTTAGCTGAATCTCTGATTAAACGATTACAAATAATCGCTAGACCACTCTTAATGAGATGTAAATTACCATCTTCTGTATGGGGTCATGCTATTTTTCATGCCGCTGCATTGATTAGATTGAGACCAACTGCTGATCACGAATACTCCCCATTGCAACTAGTCTCCGGACAAGAACCAAGTTTGTCCCACCTTAGAATTTTTGGTTGTGCGGTATATGTACCAATACCGCCACCACAACGTACTACAATGGGACCCCAAAGAAGACTGGGTATCTATATTGGTTTTAACTCCCCATCCATTATTAAATATTTAGAACCAATGACGGGAGACATGTTTACAGCACGGTATGCTGACTGTCATTTTGATGAAACGATGTTCCTAGTCTTAGGGGGAGATAAGGACAAAGAAAGACTGGTAACACAAGAAATAACGTGGAATGCATCATCGCTATCAAATCTCAACCCCTGAAGTGGTCAATGTGAATATGAAGTCCAAAAGATCATACATTTGCAAAGAATAGCGAATGAATTACAAGATGCATTCACAGACACGAATAGAGTGACAAAGTCACATGTACCAGCATCAAATGCACCTGCTCGAATTGAAGTAATCCCAGAAGCGATTACTATACAACGAAAGCGTGGGAGGCCAATCGGTTCCAAAGACAAAAACCCACGAAAATGAAAAGAGCAAAGTAACGCAGTTGGTGAAAACTCACAAAAGATTATAAATGAAACCCCAGTTGTAACAACCTTCGGTAAAACCGACACCCTTATAATATTTCCGACACTCTAATATATTATAAAATGTCTCAGTATGTTTTATATTACACCCGTATGTGAAAACCGAGCCCTAAATAGATTATAACATAGTAAATAAATTAAAAATAAGAAGTATAGCACTGAGGCGGGCCGCATAAACCCATCCTAACATCTTACGCGGGTGGTATCAATGCTGGAATTGACTTCGCTGACTTCTTTAGTTGAAACGGGCCGCGTAAGAGTGTATGTGTAGTTGACGCGGGCCGCGACAGATCATGAAACGCGGAAGCATCCGGTGCTGACACGTGTCAACATTGTGGCGAGTCTAGTAGCTGACCCAGCTAAGCTACAGCGTTGACCAATGTTGACGCGGGCCGCGTAAGTGACCCTTGTCTTTCACGCGGGCCGCGACAGGACTCAATATCACAACTATAAATAGATGGCATCAGTTTTCGTTTTCCGTCGCTCATTCACACTTCTCAATCTCGAATTCTGAAAGTATTAAGCATCATAGTCGGGTACTATACCCCTTATTAGCGAGGTTCTGCTCCGTTGTAAGTATTATAACCCCAGTTTCATAATAGTTACGCTGTCCGATTGATTTAGGGTTCCGTAACAACTGTCGTGGTTCTGCCCGACGTAGTTGTTGGAATGTCGTCTCGGGGAGGGTATTATTAATATTTTCAAAGGGTTATGGTACTAATCAATATACATTTGTATAAATTATAGATTATACCCAGGAAACCCTTACGAAAAGCCTAAGACAGCAATGTGAGTTTATTCTCTTTTTGTTAACCTTTTTGGAATGTTTTACAAAACCTTAATTGTTTACAATGTGATTAAGCGGTGATCGAGTCTTTGTAGTTCTTCAATTACTGCCGGTATTATGGGGTTTTGTATACAAAATTTATTACTACGAGTAGTAGTAAGTCGGAATGACAGTCCATTACCATTGGACGACGAGTTAGCCAATGGGTAATTTGACCATAGCCATAGATCCGGTCGAGTGGCAAATACTGAATGAGTAATTGTGTAGAAATAAACAATGTGATCGCTCTCAATACTGTTTTAATTGATAAAATGTTTCTTGATTAAACTGGGATTCACTCACCAGTATTTTCGACTGACAAATGTTTTTAAAACGCGTTACAGGTAACATAATGTGAACAGCCAATTAATGAAAGCCAGCTGGAGAGCACTGAAGGCTTGGGGATAATGTGGCTATAAAAGTTACCTAATAAACGATGTTTTAAATTCAATAAAATAGGGTTTGTCCCTATAAATGTACTGTAATAAGAAACTTGGGTTTTGCCCATGTTATTATTAATATCAAATATGGTGGTTTTACTCTGATAAACATTTCCTAACTACGGTCCTGATGTAAATTCCGCTGCGAGATTAAACAACTGATACCACCCAACTCTGAGCTCGCGTCCGCCCGTTCCCGGGGATCAGGGATCGGGGGTTGCGACACCAGTAGAGGTAAATGTCCCAGAAGAGACAACTATAATTCCAGAGGAAAATGAAGTTTCATAAGAAACACCGGTACCGAACGAAAATGAGATCTCTATTAATTATGTACAAGATTGTACAATGTGGAACCGGAATAAAACACGTGTTGATGATATATTCGCATATGCTATAGCAACGGATGTAATCAATGAAAATGATTACGTACCAAAAACTTTAGAAGAGTGCATGCACAGAAATGATTGGCCAAGATGGCAAGAAGCTATAAATGTCGAATTAAATTCGCTCGAAAAGCGACATGTTTTCGGACCTGTAGTCCGAACGCCCATAGACGTCAAACCAATAGGTTGGTTATAAATGGGTGTTTGCAATAAAGAGAAATGAAAAGAATGAGATTGTACGATATAAGGCTCGACTTGTAGCACAAGGGTTTTCCTAAATCCCAATAGTTGATTATGAGGAAACGTATTCCCCTGTAGTGGATGCGATAACCCTTAGGTTCCTAATCGGCCTCACAATCTCTGAAGGACTTCATATGAGACTAATGGATGTCGTCACCGCATACTTATACGGGACACTTGAAAATGACATCTACATGAAAATCCCTAAAGGATTAAAATTGCCTGAAGCATTAAAATCAACACCTCGAGATATGTGTTCTATAAAGCTCTAGAGATCTTTATATGGTCTCAAACAATCTGGTCGTATGTGGTACAATCGACTTAGTGAATATCTCGAAAAAGAAGGATACAAGTCTGATGTAATCAGTCCATGTGTTTTTATAAAAAGAACACTTTCAAATTGCGCTATAATAGCTGTCTATGTTGATGATATCAACATCATCGGATCTCCTGAAGAAATAGAGAAAGCTGCTCAGTCGTTAAAGAAGGAATTTGAAATGAAAGATCTTGGTATGACAAAATTATACATCGGGCTACAATTTGAGTGTCTGTGCAATGGCACATTTGTCCATCAATCAAACTACATCCAGAAGATGTTAGTATGTTCCAATATGGATAAAGCACATCCGTTTAGCGTACCTATGGTTGTCCGACCGCTAGATCCACACAAGGATCCTTATCGCCCTCAAGAAGAAGGCGAAGAAGTACTTGGTCCAGAAGTACCATACTTAAGCGCGATCGGTGCCCTTATGTATCTCGCAAATAACACAAGACCTAACATTGCATTTGAAGTACATGTACTAGCGAGATACAGTTCGAATCCAACACGTAGACACTGGAATGGCATAAAACATATATTCTGGTATATTTGCGGGACACAAGACTTAGGTCTTTTCTATCAGAGATATCAAAAGTCCCAGCTTGTTGGGTATTCTGATGCCGGATATCTATCAGATCCTCACAAAGCAAAGTCTCAGACAGGTTACGTATTCACATACGGTGGCACAACAATTGCTTGGAAGTCAACTAAGCAAACACTTACAACAACATCATCAAACCATGCCGAATTGATAGCACTATATGATGCTGGTCGAGAATGCGTGTGGTTGAGATCAATGATTAATCACATACAAGAAGCATGCAGATTAGAACAGATCAAGAAGGAGCCGACAATTATTTATGAAGACAATGCTGCTTGCATAGCTCAGATCAGAGAAGGTTACATCAAGGGTGATCGAACAAAGCACATCTCACCAAAGTTCTTCTCAACAAATGACTTACAAAAGGAAGGGGAAATTGATGTTCGACATATTAAGTCAAGTGAAAATCTAGCTGACCTGTTCACGAAATCTTTACCTAGAAGCAGTTTCGAGCAACTATCACACAAGATCGGTCTTCGTATATTGAAAGATGTTTGTTGAATTCAGGGGGAGAATTATACACGATGTACTCTTTTTCCCTTAACTAAGTTTTGTCCCACTGGGTTTTCTTAGTAAGGTTTTTAATGAGGCAGCATAGCTGATCCAGTAGTATCAGTTTATTTATTCAGGTCCTGAAGTACCTATTTAACATCATCCTGAAGTACGTTGTTAAACTGTGTATAATTCTAAATGTCTGAGGGGGAGTGTTATAAACCAGACATTTTAGGCCCAACGCATTACTTATGGGTTTTAGGGTTTATAGCTATGTTCATCTATATATTGTAATGTTGAATAATGAAGAATTCAGTTTTATCCCTAATTCTCTTTGGTTTTTATCAGTAAGGCATTTTTTGAGGCTAAAGTAAAGTAAAGTAAATTCTATAATCAGGGTTTTTTTTTTTAAAAAAAATAAGTAAATATTTTTTTGTCGAAAATCCTAACACAAAGTAAATACTTTTTTTGTCGGAAATCCTAACACATAGAAATATGATAATACAGATGATTTGTGAGAATGCATAGATAACACATATTAGAGTTGGAATGAGTTTCATATATTGAAGAAAAAAACTTTTCCAAGTATGTTGATTTGCTTTACTTGTTAAAACTAAAAATTAAACCCTAATTCACATATTCAAATCCGATTTATAAAACATAAAAAATTAATCACAAAGATACATAGCAGAAATTTTTATCTCAATACCTTCTACTATATTGACAAGACCAAAACTTACGAAACCATAATAGAAAAATAATGTATGATTTTAGTATATAATCAAGAAAATTGGGTGCCCCACAAATGTGGGGCCTTGAGTGAGAACTTATTATTTATAGGGTTAATGGATTTAAACACCCCCAACTATGGACATTTGGCCGATGGCACGCTCAACTTTCACTTTGGCTCAGAACACTCCCAACTTAACACTTCGATTGTCATGGCACCCCTTCGTTAAATATGCACTAACCAGGTTACTAAAATTTGCCTATGTGGCAATTAAGTCTGATGTGGCATGTCCTACGTGTCATACATTAACTGATGTGGATAATCCCTCATTCGTGAAGTTTATAATCCCCAAAACACACCATCACTTCACTCAAACCAAGATAAGAACATATCAGAAGCTCTCAAGTTCATCAATGGCGATCAAACCCTAATCGATCAGAGGTACGTTTTCTCTCAATATATTGGTATTGTTCACTGATTGCACTGATGGAGATTATCGATGTGATGCTATGGTATGGTGGAACATTGGATTTTAGTTTTGATCAACCTCAATATATTGGAGGTGAATCAAAGTTGATACGTATGGATGTTGATCACATTGCATACTTTGAGTTGTTAGAGTATGCAATGGATTCTGGGTGTTATGAAAGTAGGGATTTTTACATGTATGGATTAAATGCTGATACTGGTGAATTCAAGTGGTTTGGGGATGATAATGATGTTTTGGAGATTGCATTAAAGGCTCTAACATGGTCTGAACCATTCATGGAGGTCTTTATTCAAGTCGCTCCAATTAGCCATGAACAAGAAGTCCAATTCATGTCCCAGCCCAGTAAACCCAAAGCCCAATCTTATTCACCACCCAGTAAACCACAAGCCCAATCCAGTTCCCAACCCATTAAACGAAGAGGCCGGCCCAAAAAACTTGTAACCCAGTCAAAAAAGAAAGTAGTCTATGTCAGTAGAGTGAGTAGGGCATCTGACAAAAGTGGTAACCCTCCTGTACTTGAAGTCCCTAGATCTGAATCCACTGCCTCAGGAAAGGAGGCTGTTGCTGATAAACCAGTTGGTTTGAATAATCAGCCTAGTGTACAAGAGGCTACATGGGCATTTGATTTTGATGAGGAGTCTATTGTTCAAGAGGGTGTATCGAAAGAAACAGATGGAGAAGAGGTTTTAGTGGAAGAAAGGAGTGGTTTTGATAAGCAGTGTGCAGATGAAGATGACAGTGAAGACAGTGACTATAAAGCTGAATTAAATGGGACAGAAGAGTCAAGTTCAGATGAAGATGAAGGTTTTCTTGATGATAGTAATGAAGATGAGGTTCATGATGAAATAGCCTTCTCAGATTCAGACAGAGAAGATGCTGAATGGAGACAGTCACAAGATGCCATTAAACGAGCTAATAAGGATGAACTTGAAGCTAAAAAGAAGTTAGTTGAACAGTGTACTAAACCTTGTGAAAAAGAAGGTAAGTTGAGTGAGTCTAATGATGCAGGGTGTGCACATGTAGAGGGTTACAGTAGTTACGAGGAATCTGATGGTGACGTTGCTACTCCTGGTGAGAGTGAGGATGATGATATAAGAGGTAAGAAGTACAAAGAAACTGCTCCAAGTGTAAATGAACACACCAACTGGAAAAAGTTTACATGGAAAGTTGGAATAAGGTTTGCATCAAGGGATCGTTTTAAGGAGGCAGTGAGAAGGTATGCTGTGACTAACGGAAGGAATCTGATCATTGCAAAGAGTGATACTAAGGAAGAAGGTCGTTTAGCTGTGAAGTGTGTACCAGGGTGTCCCTTCTATCTATATTGTTCACTAAACAAAGCCAAAGAGTGTTACATGATTAAAAGTGTGAAGAACAAACACAACTGTCAGAGAAACATGATCAAGAATAGACAGCTAACTACCAAGTTCTTAGGGGATGAGTTCCTTCCTTTGTTTAAGGCCAAGCCAAATTGGTCTGCTAAGGAGATTCAAGCAGCAGTTAAACAGAAGTTTAAGGTAATTATAACTAAGTGGTTAGCTTACAAGGCTAAATCAAGTGCACACAAGAAGCTTCATGGTTCAATGAGAGATCATTACAGTAAAATTGGTTGTTACCTGGAAGTTCTAAAGAAAGCAAATCCATCATCAACCTTTAGGTTAGAAACTGCTCCACCAGGTTTCATTAACCTAGATCCACAGGCCACATGTGAAACATTCTTTAGACTGTTTGTTTGTTTTGATGGAGTCAAAAAAGGATTTTTAGCAGGCTGCAGGAAGGTATTGTGCTTAGATGGGTGTTTTCTTAAAACATTCCTTGGAGGGATGTTATTAACAGCTGTGGGAAGGGATGGTAATGACCAAATGTTTCCTTTGGCATGGGCAGTAGTTGAAGGGGAAAATAATGAGAGTTGGGAATGGTTTATGGATGAGCTTAGGCAGTGTTTGGGAGTAACTGATGATGGTGAATCATGGACTTTTATATCTGACCAGCAAAAGGTAGAACTCCCTAACCAATAATTAGCTTATTCATCACTTATCTGTGACACTGTTGTATTGGTTTTGCAGGGTCTGTTGAATGTTGTTGCAATGGTATGGCCAAAGGCAGAGCATAGAAACTGTGCAAGACACGTCTATGCTAACTGGCACAAGACATACAAAGATGAAGAGTTAAAGGAGCTATATTGGAAATCAACTAGGGCCTATTGTGAAGCTGATTACTTGCAAGCCATTGAAGAGATGAGGAGCATAAACCCTGATGCAGTAGAGGCCTTACTCAAGCAAAATTCCAATTGGTTCAACAGGTGCTATTTGAACACTCACACAAAATGTGATGTTATAGTAAACAACATGGCTGAAACTTTTAATGGATTTATCATCAATGCAAGGTCAAAACACATTATACACATGTTAGAGGACATAAGGATTCAGGTCATGAGTAGGCTGGTTACTAAAAGAACAGAAATGAGTGCCAGGGATGTTGTTATATGCCCTAAAATCCAAGAAAAGCTTGATTTTTCAAAACAGGCTGCATATAGATGTGAGGTGTATCCCTCATCATACCATGTGTTTCAAGTCAGGGATTTTGATGATGTTTCAGTTGATCTAGATAATAGAACATGCACATGTAGGAAATGGGATTTGAGGGGGTATCCATGTAAACATGTTTGTGCAGTAGCTGGGTTTTTGCATAAAAATGCAGAAGAGTATGTTGATGTGTGTTACCACAAAGACACATACATGAAGGCTTATGAATTCTCTATCCCTCCAATACCTAGTGAAAGGTATTGGCCCAAGATCCACCACCCTATGGATCCACCACCAATAAGATCTCAACCTGGGAGGCCTAAGAAGAATAGAAAGAGGGATCCTCATGAGGATCCAAAGAGACCAGGGAAACTTACCAAGCATGGGGTGATAATGACTTGTGGTAATTGTGGGGGTAGAGGTCACAACAAGAGAAAATGTACTGAACAGGGAAATCAGCCATCTACTGCAGGTGAATTACTTGTTTTACTGATAGTTGTCTGTGTGTATTGTAGGCTTTAACTACTTTTGTTTTGTATGTTGTAGGGTCTGCTAAAAAGAGACAGAAGGGAACAAAAAAGTCAAGCCAGAAGTCAACTCAGCAATCTGCTCCACTACCTTCACAAGGCACAACTCAGCAATCTACTCCAGTACCTTCACAATGAACAACTCAGCAATCTACCCAGGAGGGAAGCAAAATTTCCAGCCAGAAGTCAGCTAAAAAGTCAACTGTCAAGTCAACTGTCAAGTCAAATGTCAAATGGAAAGGGAACATACAAGGCAGCAGTTAAAAAGTCATAGTTTGACTTTTTTGTGATAAATGGACATGTTTGACTTTTTTGTGGTCTTTATGACCTTTTTGTGTTGTTGGCTGTTTGGACAACTTTAAGTTATGTAATAACTCTCTAGGATAACTTGTGGTGATGTTATAACTCTTTAGGGTAACTTTTGGTAATGTTATAACTGTTGTAATGTTATAACTGTTGGTTATGTAATGGTATAAGTCTTGCTTATGGTCTTTATGCATTTTGGTTGATTGGTCATTATAATATGCAGTTTTGGTCATTATATAGTGCAGCTTTGGTCATTATATAGTGCATATTTGGTCATTACAGGTTGGACAACGTACACAGATTTGGACACTTGCAGTTTTGACCCATATGCATTGTGCGGTTTTGACCCATATGCATCTGTAGCTTTTGACCCATATGCATTGTGCAGTTTGACCCATATGCATTGTCAGGTTTTAACCCATATGCATTGTGCAGTTTTGACCCATATGCATGTGTAGCTTTTGACCCATATGCATTGTGCAGTTTTGACCCATATACATTGTGCAGCTTGGACAACATAAACAGATTTGGACACATGTGCAGACCCATTAGAGGTATGTTTCTTGTTATATCATGACCTTTGACATTTGTTGGTCAAAATACAGTTTGGATATGATGACTAATCTGGTAATATCAATACATGTGCAGATATATACAATCAAGGAGTAGGATTTTGCATTAAATTTCATCAAAAGTGTACAATTACAACAACAAGACAGTTCATACTACCTAAACATATACAACACTATGCTAATGCCAATAAACAAGGTTAACACATATTGCTTGTTCCATTTCGACTCTGTTCCAGATATCTTTGCTTTCAACCACCTATTCTCTTCTACTAAGACCATGTTTTCATATTTCAGGTCTTCTGAACTGAACCTGCACTGGGATGCATGTTGGTTGAACATTTTGTCGACATCTTCTTTCCATAAGAAGAACTTGCAGTCTGATCTCTGCAAAAGCCAACAACACCTTAGTTAATCAATCAATTCAATTCAAGAAAAATACTTGGAGTTAAGGTGGAACATACCGGCCAATGAGAGCATCCATAGAATTGTTGACCTTGCCGCACACTTTTACGTCCAACAACTCGAACAACTGCTACAACATCATGATGGCAGTACACATTACCCTCCAAATCAACCTTAAACAATTTAGGGTTTCTGGATACTGTGGATGAAGACGTAGAAGATGAGCTCATTTTGATTCAAGATTAGGGCTTGTTCTTCACGAAATCGACCGGATCATATGTTGATGATGGATTTGCTCCAAGGTGCGTCTGATTTGCTCTATGAGTGAGGATTAGGGTTTACAGAATGAGGTTATTAGGGATTGGGGGTTTTAAAGAAGGTGAATGACTCATGTATGACACGTAGGACATGCCACATCAGACTTAATTGCCACATAGGCAAATTTTAGTAACCTGGTTAGTGCATATTTAACGAAGGGGTGCCATGACAATCGAAGTGTTAAGTTGGGAGTGTTATGAGCCAAAGTGAAAGTTGAGCGTGCCATCGGCCAAATGGCCATAGTTGGGGGTGTTTAAATCCATTAACCCTTATTTATACAGTCGAGCTATCCTGGTTTTTGATCAATTGACAGGAACCAAAGGACCGACTTCTAGAAGCAGACTTACCTAGTATTGACCTAGCTGCATCGACTGATGAGTCACTACTAGTGACTAAGAAATCTGACAATGGTGTGTTTTCGGGCTCAACATGTAAATGAAAGTGAGATTGAAGTTGTTGTGCATTCTAGAATTCGTATATGGGGTCCTTACACTTTTTGGCAAGGTGGGCTCACTTTGTCGACACCACAAATCAAGTGGGCGACTTCCAAAAGATAATTCGTATAAGGTGGCAAAGTGTGCAGGATCGACAAGTTGGGTAATGAGTTCTAACGGACCGAGTCGGGTTGGGTGTGGTCTTCATGATTTGAAACAGATTGTGATCAAAAGTTATCTAGTATTCAATATGATTTTCGATAATAATAATAATAATATGACTTTCTGAAAAATGATTTATGATATTTAGTAAATTAAAAATGCATTTATAGCAATCTAAAACCTGAAACATTCTTTGGTAAAAATAAAGTGTTTTAAATAGAAAATTAGCATCCCAATATGATTATAAAGCATATCACTTCAATTAGGATTTAACTTTTTAACATGTATTCCAGTAGTTGACCCATGTATTATTTTCTAGGAATGGAAACGAGGGGTTCAACTAGGGATGAGCAAAAGGAAAAACCCGACCATTACCCGACCCGAGAACCGATCAAACATAAAATACAGAACCGATTCACTACCCTAAATATAGGGTCGGTTCCGGTCCATAGGTCCAAGTCAAGTTTCACCATAAAAAGAACCGAGAACCGACCTGACCCGGCCCTATTTTATATGAAAAATTAGAACCGATCTAAATACCTAGGTACTTGGGTTCGGGTCGGGTTGGGTATATTTTCGGTTCGGTTCTCGGTTATTTTCGGTCCGGACCTAAACTTGCTCACCCCTAGGTTCAACCAAACTTTCAAGGGGTGTGATTGTATTTTTTGCCTATAAAATACAAAAATAAATAAAGGGAACGCTCGCTCAGCAAGGCTACACTTGGGTACGCCCTTGATTTATTCAATGCACTAAAAGTACACTCAAATGACATTATACAACATTTAAAATATGTTTTCAACACTTAAGCAAGGTTTTCAAGCCCATACCAACATCTTATTGGGCTCGATTAGCCTATGTTCGAAATGCAAAACCAACCGCGCAACCTGAAGTCCGAGCTTTTTTTGGAAGGCAACCCCGAAAGTCCTCCGGAATTGCTTCTTTGTTTCGGTTGTCTTTAAATTCTTTCAAGGGTTACAAATATAATTGTATTTGATATTTGCTAGCTAGAAAGTTGATTATATTAATCTTCACTTTCGTATACGGTTATAAAATCATGTATTTGTTAGTTGTTACTCGCTACTTAACGGGTTCATGGTATACCCACAATTATTTTACGGTTTTATGTGGTTTTAAAATAATTACCCATGGATGCATATTATCGCAAATTTTATTATTAGTCAGAACATGTTACTTTCTTGAAATACAAGTATATACAACACTGAGTTGACTTTTGTTTCTACTACAATAGCTAGTCAGCTACTAACCTCAAAAATGTGAAGTACTAAACTACTCATTTTTGGATTCAAGTCACCTGACTAAACATGATCTGGTTATTGTATAACGTGACCGGATATATATAAGGCAACAAAGTTTTCTGCACGCTCTCCCTAAGATTTTCGGGTTCGGGTCGTGTTTGGGTTTGAGTCGAGTTGGGCCCGTCAACCACACGAGCATTTAACACTCCTACTGTTTATGACTACAACCTTAGTATGATTTAAGATGATTATATGTTAACATGATCAGATTGCAAATGATCTTTAAGCTCACTGATTTGAAATTACAGACTTGGTTTTATTGTATTCTTATTCTAGGAAGGTCGATCATGTTATTGCCGAACTGGCTATTGAGGAGTCTTGTGGACTGCTGATTTAGGAGGAATCTGCGATTGTTAGGCTACTCGGTATGGTGATGGACCATCCTTGGAGGATGATCCGCCACGTAGGCGCCACGTCATATTCCTCTCAAGGATGGTCCATCCTCCAAAACTAGAGGGCATGGTAAGATGATCCTAGTCATAGTCCTCCACCACTTTTATGTTTTTTTATTTTTTTTTAATCTTCAACTTTTTTTTAACATTTAACAAATATACTAACAAAATATTTTCATTAATATTAAAACCACATTACATAAACATAAAAAAAAAACATAAACTTTAAAAAAAAAAACATCATCATCATACTCAATAAATCCCACCAATAGCAAAGCAAAGGTAGGGTCTGAGGAGGGTAAGATGTAGACAACCTTACCTCTACCCCGTAGGAATAGAGAGGCTGCTTCCAGTGAGACCCCCGGCTCGATAGTAGTTTTGCATCAAGCCTTGGACATAAGGCACATAACACTATACAATCGGGACAAAGACCGATTAGTGCATGTACCATTTTGTCTTTCAGCTATCAACGCCACCACATGATGCATGATTAACCGTCCTCCACTTTTAACGTTATTTTCACGAAATTAGTAAAATAACGTTAAAATTAGTGCACTTTTACTTTTGCCCCCCGATGGCCCACACATATATACATTATATGCGCATACCGCAAGCGGGGCGTTAAAAAAAAAAAAACATACACTTAATAAAAAAACCAAAGACTTAATAAAAAAAAACATAGAGTTAAATAATTTGATGTTTTTTCATGATGTCGTGTTGTAGTTTTTTCAACATTGAACGTTTCGGCTCGGGTTCGTCCTCGACATTCATCATCATTATTTCCCATTCCTTGAGCCGAATTTTTTCATCGGAAATTCGGATTTTCTCATTCGACAACCGCACCTTCTCGCGTAACTTTTCTTCCTCTACACGACTTTTTTCTTCGACGGCCCGCTCCTTCGCCTTCGTCTTTTGGGCCGAGACGTCGTTGTACATTTTTAAGTGTTCCATAAACTCAACCATGTTCGGGTCCACCTTTTCCTTTTCTTTCCCCTTGGCCCGCTCCTTCTTTGATTTGTCTCGGCCCGGTGGACGCTCCGGTTCATGTACGGCGTACTCCTCTTCGTCAAAGTCGGCGTCATCATTTAAGTTTATTTACACCTCGCGTCCGATCCACCGGCGCTAAAACTACTCGTTTCCGATGTTTTTTGGCGTTTCGCCATCGCCACCTCGTTGGGAATCGGCTTCCACTTTGGTTCGTCTTTTACAACCATCCACGCGCGAACGTGAGCAAAATTGGTATTACCATTGTTCGCCTTATACTTGTCCAACGCCATTCTAAACACATCGTCGTCGCTCATGCCGCTACGACGGTCACTTGTATATAATTTATTATATTCCTCGCAAAACCTATTGATGAGCGCGTTCATTTTCCGCCACTTTGATGAGACCGAATCGACATCTCGATACGCGCCTTGGCCCATATAGTCGAGAAACTTCGCCAAAACCTTTGCCCAAAACCCGTCACCCGGTTGGTTATTACCTATAAAAAACAAACAAAATATATAAAGTGTTAACAAAAAAACAAACTTTAAAACAATTAAAAAAACCAACTGTTAAGTAAATAAAAAAACAAATTAAACTTAAAAAAAACAAACTGTTAAACCTTAAAAAAAATTAAAAATAAACAAAAAAAACAAATTAAACCTTAAAAAAATACGAACCTTTTATCGGGTGGTCAGACGTGCCAATGTAAGCCTTGGCTAAGGCTTCTTCTTCGATTGGCGTCCACTTAGTCCCCTTTGGTTTGGACGGTTGATCACCCACCACTTTCTTGCCTTTGTTTCGTTTTCCTTTTCCTTTAGGCGGTTGGGTTTCGGGAACAACCTCCACATCGTCGTCGGGTTCGGATTGTTGAAAGGGTTGCGTCGGGATCGGTTGGGGTTGAACGGGTGGTGTCGGGTTCGGTGGGAAATTATAAGCACCCCGCATCATCATTTGTTGAAGGGCTTGATTTTGAGAGAATTGAGCGAATTGGTTTGGCGAGTGTTGGAATGATGCAAACGCATTTGATGAATATTGCGAGAATTGGTTCGTTTCTAGCGTCGGATAATATCCCGGACCCGAGAAAACATTAGGTTGGGTCGGGTTGATGGGAGTCGTCGGGTTATACGGATTGTTCGGGTCGCTCGGGTTGTTGAAGGGATCCATGATAGAGTATAAGGTTTATAAAAGTGGAAGAAGATTTATAAAAATTAGAGAAAATTACAAAATTAGCCAAGAAAAAAGTCAAATTACCAATCTAGCCACCTCATGCGTCCTTGGAAGGCCACTCACAGATCCCAAGTCTTCTGATGCGTCTGCATGGCCAAGTATTGCGTCCGCCAATCCCCAACTGACACGTGGAAAGACCCATCCCATCCCACACATGAAAGACTCATTCCATGCGTCCGCGGACTCATCCCATGCTTGAAAGACTCATCACATGTTTGAAAGACTCATCCCATGCGTCTGTGGCCACGTGTCTATTTTTTATTGGGTTTCTCCCCAAGGACTCGTCCCATGCTTGAAAGACTCATCCCATACATGTGAGTGGCCTTCCAAGGAGGCATGAGGTGGCTAGATTGGTAATTTGATTAAAGTCTTGGCTAGATTGGTAATTTTCTCTAAAAATTATGTGAGAGAGGGATGAGATTTTGGGGTTAATTTTGTGAATGAAAGTGAAAATGGAATGGAAATTTATATATTTTGTAAATATTACCGTTGGTTTGTTGAAAAAAATGGGATTTTTTTTTTAACGGTAACTTTCTGGATTTGGGCCCCACCACTTTTGGACCGTCACAAACGGCGAGAACTCGACGAGGACGACGCGACGGGGGGGGGGGGGGGGGGGCAGGGTGTTCACCCCGTCGCCGAACCAAGACGCACCGGGGACGAACCCCATACCGGGTAGCCTTACTGCATCAATCGATGCTATTGATACGATGAATTCATTAAACGAGAGTGTGATTTTACTGTCAAAAAGGCTTGTTTTTATGTGCATTTCATACCTTGATTGTGATGTAGTGTTTGTGTGAATCTCCTACTAATGCAAGGTTAGTTATTTATATTGTAAAGATTTTTTTTTAATATTTTGTATTTATTTTGTTATATTCGCAAACACAAAGTTCAGTTTCCCTTCACCTTTAGTAGATTATTCTCCATTTTTAATGCCCCGTTTCGACCCCCGTACCCATGGTTTGTTCCTATGGATGGATAGGAAAACAAAACTCGCGTTAAAGGTAGCAAATTCTCAACGGAATGGTGCCACGTGGCACAACATAAGTATCAGACTATCATCAAGTCATCAACTCTTCCCAATACTTTGGGTATCCTGCCATGATTTGTTCCCTAGGTAGACTATATGCACACCACCGACATTACTTATCAACACCCTATTGATTTGATGTTATACGACATTACAGGGGTGTACGATTTGTAGATATATGCTCGTATAGGGCAGCCAACGTCATGGTATGCACCGGTATAGAGGCATATGGTTGTATTATTGATGACTTGCAAACATTAACGCTTTCAACATAATGTTGACGAAGATAGAGCCCATTCGAAAGATGGGAAATGTTAGTTATATTGAAGTGTTCATCTCCACAACGACAAAGTGCAATATTAGGATAAAGGTTGTCCACCAGTACCTTCGTCTTTGCTCTTTTCGCATGATTTAATTGGTATCTACATTAGAACCAACCACGAACATCCGTCTATCTTGTTATTCTAATGAAATAAAATATATTTGGATCATCGTTGTCACTATGAAATCCAGAGTAAATTAGTGTCTATCTATGTGCATAAATGAGCATGTTTAGAGATGCTCATTGTCAAAAAAAATTGCCCTTAAATACCAATAGAAGTATTGTATTGTCATTTCCTTCTCAATCTCTTAGACGGTGTTGTAAAATATAACATATGTTTTAGCCTATATTGATGGGATTAAATATCCATACACACCAAAATTATCAAGGACGAAAATATAAACTTTATGTCCCTACCAATTGATTCAAATTTATATCATCATGTATATCTTATTTTTGCACCTTATTACTTTTCTCGGTTACTAAATTTACTCTACTGCATTTATTAGATCTTCACACATCCTTAGTTTAAATTATATGGTGGAGAAAGTATGATTTTATTGATGACTTGCAATATATACCTAGTGAAGCCCCAAATAATCGTCTAAAGTGAAAAGGATATATCCTAGTGGTCAAGAAGAATTATCTCTTGTGGAGAAACCAAGGTTTAATCTTTCGGATGTGTAAGTATTTAAGGGGAAAAAATTAGTCATTCAAAAAAAATATATAATCATCTAAAGCAATACATTTAAAGTAAGATAAAAGTTAGAGTTAAATGTTTGGTTGGTCCCTGTGGTTTTCAAAAATTGCAGACTTGGTCCTAGTGGTTTACTAATTACACGCTTGGTCCCAAAACTTGTCAAAAATGCACTCGGTTGGTCCCCGGCCCTAACATCAGTTAAATTTCTCAATTAACTATGTGTGAAATGACTATATTACACCTGAATAATTAAAAGAAATAAAAAAATATATAAAGAACTCATCTTCTTCAACCTCTTTCTCATCTCTTCCTTTCCCTATCAACCACCACTCCACCTGCCACCATCTAGTGACACCACCTAACCACCGCCACCACTGGTTCACCACCATCAGCCGACTAGCACAACACAGCCCACAACCTCTCCCTAGTTTCAAAACCCATATCAAAAACCCCTAATTTCAATCCTAATTAAAACCCACCTCAATTATCATTTGTACGGAATCGAAATCCGATGCTCCAGACTTCAACTTGATTTAGGGGAGTTTGACTTCAAACGTAACCCAAAATTGGATGTGGCGGCTCACAATCTCAGCCCTCGAAACACCGCTGCACCTTCGGTCACTACATCCAACACCGATTTTGGGCTTGAGTAGTCAGCTCAGCTGGTTCAAAATGGAACCACGACATCCCTCAATCACGACGTCTCCTATAAAACATTTGATTCGGCCATGGATGAAGTGGCAACACAAGCTAAGGGGAGTAGTAAAAAGTCGCTCAAGATCTGATCCTGGTTCGGTCCAACAGACCACCACAATCTCACCGCTACAATCAAACCCTGCATCATGTTCAACAATCCATTCTTCAGTAGTTATACATCCCCCAAAACTGTCATCATTATCCAACAATTCAACAGCGTTGAAGATTCTGTAAGTGTTTTGAGGATTTTTAGTGAGAAAAAGCTTAAACAAGATCTCGTCAATCAGAAATCAGGTATGTGAAGCTAAAACAAGTGTCAATAATAAAGAAATCGATGTGGATGATGTGAGAGAGATCTTGAAGGAATAACAATGGAGTTGGTGATGATGAGGGATGGCAGCTTGTAATTAGTAATGAGGGATTATAAAGAGAGTTAATAAGCAAGGGTATTTTGGTCATTTAACATGGACTTAACTGAGAAATTTAACTGATGTTAGGGCTAGGGACCAACCGAGTGCATTTTTGACAACTTTTGGGACCAAGCGTGTAATTAGTAAACCACTAGGACCAAGTCTGCAATTTTTGAAAACCACAGGGACCAACCAAGCATTTAACTCTAAAAGTTATGCACTAAAATAAAACCGTGTCCATATAAGTGTGAGTCTGAGGTATAGAGATTAAGATGTCAGATATATTGTATTAAGAGTAAATTATAAGTTTTATCCTTTATGTTTATTCCAAATTTCAGGCGTTGTCCTTTACCTTTAAAATTGATGAGTTTTGTCCTTAACGTTTCAAAATCCTACACGTTATGTCCTTTAGGGCAAACCCAGTTAGAATTTTCTGTTAAATTATGTCATGTACATTGCACACGAGGGTAGAACAGTCATTTCCCCTCCCCCACTTATGTTTCCCCCCTTTTAAACCCTAATAACACCCTCTGTTCATCTTCAACCCCAATTCATCTTCATCAACTCATCATCATCATCTTCTTCACCACTGGAGAACAATTTCTCTCTCACACCTCAACTGAATGGATCATGCCTCGTCCGTACAGATTCCTCTCAACCGTCACAACAAACTCATCATAAAAAACCCTTACAGAATCGCCTGAAGAAGTCACTGCCGAGTCCGATTCCGTCGTCATCTTTGCGCTCTCGTCTGCATCGTCGGATTAATTGTCGTTGCTCGATGCCCGTGGCTTCGACGCAGATCAATCGCCAGTTCTGCTAACAATGGAATTAAGAAGAAGTTTGTTGAAGCGATTCCGAAATTCTCATACGATTCGGCTAAGGAAGATAAGCGCGATTGTGCGATTTGTTTGGCGGAGTATGCAGATGGAGATGAGATGTACAACAAACATTGAATTTAGCATCAAGTTTGACCTAATCTAGAGTTGAAATGGTGAAGATGGTGAAGAAGATGATGATGATGAGTTGATGAAGATAAATGATATGAAGATGAATTGGGGTTGAAGATGAACAGAGGGTGTTATTAGGGTTTTAAAAGGGGGGAAACACAAGTGGAAATGACTGTTCTACCCTCGTGTGCAATACACGTGACATAACTTAACAAAAAATTCTAACTGAGTTTGCCCTAAGGACATAACGTGCAGGATTTTGAAACGTTAAGGACAATACTCATCAATTTTAAAGGTAAAGGAAAGCGCCTGAAATTTGGGACAAACATAAAGGACAAAACTTGTAATTTACTCTTGTATTAAATACAAATAGGTCTTAATATATTAAACATGAGAAGTGAAAGAAGATTTTTTATTTTTTTACTTTTTGAATTTTTTCCATCTACATAACCATGATGTTTAGTTGAAAATGTAAAAAAAAAAAGATTTTTTCGTATTCGATCTACTTAATCATGATGTTTAGTTGAAAATGTAAAAAAAAAGATTTTTTTGTGTATTTACTTTAGATGATGTTTAGTTGAAAATGTAAAAAAAAAAAAAAGAGTTTTTTTGTGTATTTACTCTTGTAGAGTAATTATGTGCAATTACACTAGAGTGATTACATAATTACTCTCCTATTGTAAATACACAAAAAAATAGATTCAAGGACTAAAATACATGCTTAACAAGATGAGAAAAAAATTAAAAAAAAAATCTCTCATTCACTTCTCACGTTTAATATGTTAATCTCATTTGTACAATCACCTTACCCATAACATATTAATTAGAATAATAGATAGAAATATAAAATATACTAGTTATGAATTATCATACATAAAAAAAAATTAAGTTAGTTTGTGGTTATTTGTTTTTTCAAGATTAGTTCATATTCTCATGTCAACGCCTTCGTTGTTCCACTCTTGTCCAAGGGTCCAGTCTCCTTTTGCTCTAATTAGTGTCACATCAAATACGTTACTTTAACAATCATTTCATCCTGTAAATTGTTGAGCTGGGCTCCTAGCCCTTTTAACAATTATCAACCACTGAGTCTGGTTCTCTAACTCAGTGGGTTTATAGCTTATACCAAATTCTTGTAGTTGCTTTCAAGTTTCAACCTCAACACATTTGTCTCAATGTCCGAAAGCAACCCGAACACAAGATCTAACCACAGATGCACGATGTACAATTTCGCACACTAAATTTAGCGACAAAATTTTCGAATCAAATCATGTGATAGCAAATCTAACATGATAACATGTAGCTTTCAACCCATCAATCCAACAATCAAACTAATGCAAATTCACAGAATGAGGATGTTTTGCTGGCCCATTCATAATAGAAAGAACACAAAGAACCCATGTACTCTCTTCTTTATACATTAAATGTTGAACTCATGTACATCGTACGTCCTGTTCCAAAATAATTATGAACCCTCATAAACAGTCTCCTCCCACCCTAGATTCAGATTATGTACGCGGTTCCAAAAGTACAACCATACAAGCACACGTTACAGCCACAAAAGACGAATCGAGAAGACCTTGTGTTGAAGATTCTTAAGCTCTTAATGACCCTCCAAGATCAACGGGTACGAGTGGAATGAATGAGTGTAGTACGTCTGTAATCAACGGTCTGTAACTTGGTTCGGGTTGCACGCAAAGTACGGCTACAGCAGCAACCTACAGTAAAAGTGTATGATTTAATCGACGATTTATTAGATGGAAAAACAGATTATATATTTATATATATAATAGCAAAGTTTTATAAGGGTATCGTACTAACTTGATATAGGTGCTTCAAATCCATTGTATCTCTAATCACCGGGTCAACAATGTTTGGAAGCTTTGACCGGTCTGTTAGCTGAGGCATTGCCTGTTTATAAAAAAGAGCATTTTTAATAACTTGTTTATGTGCCCATGGCTTTATAGCCTAGTGGCATCTTGGTGATGGGATAAGGCTTTGGGACCAATAGGTCCTGGGTTCGATTCCCACAAGGGGGGTTTTCCCATATTTGATTGGGTTTCCTCCTGAATTGGTGTGGCTTTATGCCTAGTGGAGATGGATATGATCGGGTGGTTCCTCTGGTGGCACGATGATACTCCAGTGGTCCGTCAGTGATCCAAATTTGCCGTTCAAAAAAAAAAAAAAAAATAACTTGTTTATGTAAATTTTTTAAACTAAGTTATGATCGAATAAAACGCGTACCCATGTGACAATAGATTGAAATAAAGATGGTGACATTTTCTCCACTGGTTTTCTACCGATTAAAAGCTCAAGAAGTACTACTCCGAATGCATATACATCACTTTTATCGGTAAGTTTACCTGCGAAATCTGACTGCATTAAATCTCAATAACGAAAACTTCGAAAAAAAATGCAATTATTCAATAATTTGAAATGAATTATTGCATACCTTCGGATAGGTATTCCGGAGCCAAATAACCAGAAGTACCCGAAAGCTTAACTTTGTTCTTCGCATGGAGCTCAGTGGTAGCAAGTGCAAAATTCGAAATCTGAAATAAGTTTAATACAATTATGTAAATCAAAAGCAAAAATATATTCTTGTTAAACTATAAAGGATCTTACTTTAGCATTGAAATTGGAATCTAGAAAAATGTTCGATGACTTGAGATCTCTATGAATCACAGGCGGGTTGCAACGTTCATGAAGATACTCTAATCCTCTGCTAAATAAAAGTCATAATCTTTTTTAAACCGGAAAAAACGATAATCAGACAAGATCAAGAAATGGAAATAACAGTATACCGAGCAATATCAAGTGCGACTTTCATTCTTCGATGCCAGGTAAATGCGGTTCCATGAGTTGGTCCTAATGTTATGAAATAACACAAATGAAAATAAAAGTATTTAAATTAACTTTAAAAATTATGTAGAATGCAAAAGGAGAAAAAGAAAAAAGCAACCATCTTTACAAATTACCAAAAGCTTCTTTTACAAAGTGTGGCTTTTAACTTTAAGAAAATTTAGTAATTACCATGCAATTGTGAGTCCAAAGAGCCTTGATGCATCATTTCATAGACCAAAAACCTTGTGTCATCATGAACACAATAACCCAAAAGATTTACAATATTTTGATGCTTGAGTTTACCTAACCAATCTACTTCATTCTGCAAACAAAACCCATGAAGCAAATTAGAAGTTTATATAATCTATTGAGAAATTATTATTTTTCAAATTAAAATGTGACCTCAAATCCTTTTTGGGCATCTGGTTCTGGACCATGGAGTTTTTTTACAGCCGCAACGAAATGGTCGTTAAACCGAGCTTTGTAAACATTCCCAGATGTTTCCACACGGAGGATATTATCTTCATGAAAATAGTTAGTTGCAGAAATTAACCACTCATAGTCAATATCAGTTACAGAGCCTTTTCTACCGGTAATTCTTGGAGTAAATTTATCCAAAATTGGGCCTAATGACAACCCTTTTGAAGCATCTATATGAACATCAACACAATAAGTTAATTATAGCAAATCTTTATGTCACAATGTTATGTAATGCAACCAAATACCTTGGGTTTTTGGGTTTTTGTTTGTGTTGAGAGGCTGTGAATGTTTTTGCTTGAATATCCAAAAACAGAACAAGAACAGCAAGATTCCAGCAAGGAGAGTAGAGGCAATAATGAGGGCAACAAGAATCTTTTTGTTCAAATCCTCATGCTGAATTACTTTAATTTCTGACACTCCTGCTTTACCAAAAAAAAAAATTAAAGAAGTTAATCTTTTTAGCAAAAGTGGTATCACAAACCTGAAACCAAAACCCCTTTGAGTCAAAACTTATACAAACATTCATGTCAAAAGCCAACACAGCCTCAAAAGGTCAAAAACATAAGGCTATTTTGGTTGAGACATTTCACCGAACACATAGACTGCATTTAACTCGATATTAAAAAAACTACACATTTTACGGAATTTCGCTAGATTAATGGCGGTTACAGCTCACATTGACGAATTATATGTACAGAAGATTCACATTACCTGGAGAATGAGCTTGATGGTCAGTGGGTATTTGAGAAAATGGAGGTTTTTTCTCAGTTGGAAGAACAGGATCAGCAATGGAGGAAAGAGGAGGATATGCTCTGCTAGCGTCGATTGGAACTAAAATCAGTGCTAAACAGGAAAACACCAAAATGGGAATCATCATTATCATCCAGTTGTTGTTTGAAAGAAGATTTATAGCCATAAGTTGCTAGCAAGAATGTTAAGTGCAGGCAGGAAGGAAGGAAGGAAGGAAGGAAGGAAGGAAGAAGCAGTTGTGTTGTGGGGGGAGAAAGGGAGGAGGATATCTTGTGTTTGGTGTTGATTTTATGTGTTTGAATAAAAGAAAATCCACTGTTCCTTGTTAAATCTCCATCTTCTCTTTCCTGTTTTTTTTTTTTTTTTTTGTCTCTTTCTAATTCTATCTTTTTTTTTTGAAAATAGACTTTCATAAACAAACCGCCGAACCCGAAAACCGAGCCGGACCAACAAGAAACCGAAAAAAAAAAACTACTACATAATTACAAAATTACACCAATCGTTCCATGTAATGGACCGAAAAGACGACCTATACTTAAACCAAAAGAAACCCGTCGATCTGAGATTGCTAAAAATATCCTCCACTTTCTCCCGATAACCTGAAAAGATCGCTTTATTCCTGGCCAGCCACATAACCCAACACCCTATAATAATAATGCCTTGAAGAATCTTCTTTTCCGACGACCCCAGCCTACTAAACTTATGAACCTCCAACAGATCTTTAATAGAAAAAGCAAAAATATTCGGAATGCGGCACCATCTACTAACCTTCTGCCAAATAATGGATGCATAATGGCATGAGAGGAAAAGATGACTAACTGATTCATCTTCATCGCCACAAAGAGGGCAGGTACCAACTTGTTGAACAATACCCCTCGAACATAATGCGTCCAACGTGGGAATACGATTTAGCTCCATCCTCCAAACGAAAATGTTGCACTTCGAAGGCACCCATCTGCACCAATCTAGAACAAAATAGTCCAGGTTTCGGCTGTTCCGGGTCAGCACTTCTTTGACCGATTTGACCGAATATTGACCCTCCGTATCGGCCAGCCACTTCCACCTATCTGAACCGGCATCAAGCGAAACCGAATCAATCAAAGCCGAAAGGCTATCTAGCTCCTGAACTTCCTCGGCCTGGTCCGGGTCATGACGCCAGAGCCATGAGCCGCCACCATCCAGCCTATCTCTCACTGCGCAGTTTTTAAGAATTTCGAGCCGAAAAAGACACGGATAGAGCTCTTTCAATGGCGACTCAGTAATCCAAGGATCCAACCAAAACAAGATGTCGCTACCCGAGCCGACAATACCTCTAAAAAAACTCCGAATCGGTTTACTATCAATTAACGGTTTGTTCAAAATATTGCAAATGTTTACCCACACTCCCCTGACAGATTTGTTGCAAGGTAAGAAATCCCACCCTGCCCTACCCGAATGGATGCCTTTGACTACTTTGACCCAAAGATTGCCCGAATCATTCTTAAACCTCCATCCCCATTTACTGAGCAAAGCCAAATTAGCATTCATCAATTTGCACAGACCTAAACCTCCATCTTTCTTCGGAAGAGACACCCTATCCCACGACACCCATCTTTCTAATTCTATCTATTTGTCCCCATAACCGAGTGTTTGGATCTAGGATAGGAATGGATATCACACTTATTGTGATTACGCTGTCATTGGCCCTTCGGTTATTTTAATCGGGTAAGAGAATCGGTGATGGGTACTCGTTGAAAGATAACGAGAGAGACAGAGATGTGTGTTGAGGTTGGAAGACGGTATAGAGAACAGGTTCACAAGAACACCAATGTTAGTGGATGAGAGTTTCGACGGGTTTAAATAGGGTTTGTGAGTTGTCGACCTGTGATTCGACGGTTACACCCTGCTTACCGTTAGTTTTAATTTAGGAATCAAACCTATGAACTAAACGCTACCTATAATTTTTTTCTAATATCCTATTAGGCCATCACCTCTTTTTTTTTATATAATCGTTTCAAATATCTGTCTATCCAATACATGAATCGTTCAAACTCTGCAAGATACGTATATAATATACTTAAGGTCATATTAGTTTGTTGTTAAAAAAGTTGATTAGTTTAATTTTATACTTATTCTGAGAAAGAAAACACGGTAATTTATAAAGCGATGCCAGGTAAATTTGTAATTTTAAACTGGAGTAAAATCGTAATATACCCAGACCACTGGGGAATTCCAGATACCAGGTAGTAGCGTGACACTATTTCCCATATTGGTTTTGTAGTGTATATAAATATAAATATAAATAAATATCTAATATGATTGTAGTGTTGAGTAGCACCAATTGTTCGTTATCATTTGTTTTTTATTGGTATCATTCAATATGTTTTTTTTATTATTATTAAATTAACACGAACTAAACCATTTATCTGTTTTTAGAGTTAATATATATAGGTTTATTTGGTGTAAGAAGTTGATCATCTACCTAGCTTCAATAAACTTTATATTTAATTGTTTTGTTTATTTAGAACTGAATATATCGTTAATGTATATTCGTATAACATTATAACATATAAGTGATATGATAATGTTAAAATACACAAATGCGACATATATAACAAATAAAGCATATGTTTTCAGTTGTTTCTATATGAGAAATCAATTTTTTAATAACTAAACCTTGAAGGCTTCAAAAGACTCGGTTTATATACATATCCAAAAAACTTTTAACTAAAAAATTGAGACTTTAGACCGAAAAATATTAATCATTTCTCCTTTTTCATATAATACTATGTAGGTTGAATACGAAAAGGGGCAGGAGGTTGCCCAAAAGTAGGGTGGGTGGAGGGGCAATATTTTTGGGCAACGGAGGAATCATGTGGCGGTTATTAAAAGATGCATAGGAAAGGTGGGAAAGAAATGTTTGATGAAAAACTATTACCGAGTCCGGTTTTATTAGAAGCAGTCTCTCTATTTTTACAGAGTAGATGTAAAGGTGTCTAATCTTACCTTCCTTAAACTGTATAATTGTTTTGTTAGGCCGGAGGGTGTGGGGGCGCCAACCTCGGCACATCATCGTCTATAGCGTCCCAAGGCGCTATACATCCACACCATGCAATTCAAGAGGAGGCGCCATTGATGGGGCTCCATCATGGTAACGAGAAGGAAGAAGGGTTCAGGTGGGGCCCACATCTATTTCAACCAATACCATTTTTTTTTTATTTTTTTTAATAGGGGACACCATCCACACTATGCAAATTAAAGGGCTCCATCCACACCATGGATCCTACGTGTCGCTTACGTGGTTTGATAAAGCCCCTAGGGGGCTCTAACCACACCCTCCAACCTTATTGGTGTGATTTACTGAGTACGATGACGATCGGAAAGGAGGGAAAGGCATGTAAATGACAGATTTAACCTTCTGACTTTTCAATGTATGTGGGGTACAAGGCTATTATAGAGCTGTTCCAGATTTGACGGTATCTTAATTGCACCAATTATTACTTTATTAGTCTCATCCTAATAATAACAACATTCAAGTAACCTTTAGCTTTTTAAATAAATAAATGATTTTACTTTTGAATTATAATATACTTTTGAGTAACTAAAATAAAGGTCAATACTTAATAGACATGCCAGTTTTTGTTATCACATTATGGTTTCAGTTGAGGATTATTGAATTATAATGTACTTTTGGGTAACTAAAATAAAGGTTAGTACTTAATACACATGCCAGTTTTTGTTATCACATTATGGTTTCAGTTGAGGATTAGTAAAAGATCAAACATAAATTACAAACGTACCAATATCAAAGTACTGTCCATTAAGTTAGAACTGAATTTACAACATCAATAGCGGTTATTCTGAAAGTATATTTAGTGACACCCTTAGTTTATTGGACGGTTCGATCCAATCTAATCTTCAAAACAATGATCATGTTATATATAGTGACTTAAATATTAAGAATATTGTCTCGTTAGATTTTCAAAGACTTGTCATATGAGAAATAGTATATGTGATTATTCTATTCTATGTTTATGATCAAGTTGTATGTTTTTATATTGTTTTAAACTACTTGATGCTCATTAAATCTTATTCTTTTTCAATTTACCCACAAAATAACATATTCACTTTGTAAAAAACACACACTACTTTGAAAAAATAGTTTTGAGGATCATCAAATTTGAAAGAAAAACACTTATAGTTTTCAAACTATAAATAACACTTTCTTGCATCATGTTGTTGTAATATACAGGGCCGACCCTGAGAATTCTTGTACCTTATTCGAGCTCCAAAAATTGTGCCCTTAGGTCTTAACGAAATAAATAATTTAAACTAATTTTTCATACAACTGTGAACCATTGACAAAAAATATAGCATTCGATAAACAATACAATTAACAAAATACAAAATATAGTATTCGAATGGGTGACATACCGTAAAACTAATAATCTAATAGCTAACCAATGATTCGTGAAGCCCTCCTTGCATTCTTGATCGACAAAAAAAGATCCTAAATCATAAATCAACTAATCACATAATCGTAAATCATACCTGAATTCGACCAAAAAAAACATAATACGGGCCTGATTTTGTGAAGTATTCGACCAAAAAAAACATAATGAAGCAATCCCAATTGAGTAAATTGTATGTGTTAGATGGTTGAATTCAAGTTTAAATGCATTAATCTAGTGTCAAAAATGTTCTAATCATCTCGATTTAGGGATTTGGGTTTATGGTTCATGTTCAAGAAAAATATGAAATTTGATTTGAATATGATTTAATTGCAAATTGATGTATCACTGGCGATGTAAGAAGGTTGGCCTCACACCTTTGCTTTGCGGGTGACCTCTGTAACAACTCTTATCAAAAGTCATAATTATTAAATTAATTAGTCCAAAAGGAAACCCTAATTGAGACACCCAAGTGATTCTGAACAAACCCTAAAATTTTCAGAATTTTCAGAATCAGGATTAGGGCCCCTAAAACTCAGGGGGGGGGGGGGGGGGGGGTAATACCCTAAGTAACGATTATCCACTTAAAACGTTGGCAACAAGGAATTTACGATATTTGTCAACTCAGCAAAGCTAGTGCCAACCGTGGCAACCCTAGGCCTAAAAGTAGGTCTTACGCGGGCCGCGTAAGGATAAGCTTAAAACTCACGCGGGCCGCGTAAGGGTCAAAAGTTACCTATAAATAGAGGACAGTGGGACTGGAACTTCTGCGTTGATTTGACGTTTAAATTCCTTTCGTACACGAAGTTATAGTGAAAATAGTCTGATAACACACACGGGTCTCGAAATTCCGCCGCAAAACAGGGTATTAGCACAATCGCTGCTACGATTTATTTTCCGACGATCAATATATCCAATGGATGTTTAAGTGCCGCCCACATTAGGGTTATACTTTGTCGTTCGTCGTTAATTCGACGGATCGTCGTTAATTCGATGGATGAAGTATTGCACTTTGTCGTTCGTTGTGAGAATTTGATCTCGTGAGTTATCGTAATTGCTGGATTGATTACTAACCTAGTTTTGTGTGCATTGTTATTTAAATTAGGTTAACAAGGCTAATTCATAGACTAGACTCTGTCCGTATTAAATCAGCAATGTGAGTCATTCTCTCTTTTTATCAAATCTATTTACAAAACCCTATTTATTTCAAAGTTATAATTACAGGGATTAAGTTTATGTAATCACCATATTACAGCCGGTATGTGGGGTTTTGTATACATTACTTGATAATCTTCACTATTAGGGCATCCAAGGGGTGATATGACCATAGTCACAGACACCATTGGACGGAAGGGCCAATGGGTCGAGTGACAAAGTACTGTGGGTAATTGGTTTGATATCAGAAACATTGTAATCTTCCTTAATACTGTAAATTATAACAAATGTGTCATTTTAGTAAATAGAATGATTCACTCAGTATTTCCCGCTGACAAAACCTTTTTCAAACATGTTTCAGGTGATCTGTTGTAATTCAGGAAAAGTGCTGGGGAGCATTTCAAGCTTAAGATAGTGGCTCATTATAAAATAAAGAAATAAATTTTGTAATATCACGATTTCATAGTAAAAACATAATATTGTAAATTATCGGGGTTTTATTCCGAATTGTGAAATAAAATAAATCGGAAAAATTTAGCTTTAAACGATCCTGATGTTAAACTTCCGCTGTTAAACTCAATTAAATAAATACCACGGGATTTCTGTCCCGCGGCTCCTGAAACTGGGCAAACCGGGTCGGGGGCCGTGACAGAAAAAGGTGGTATCAGAGCCACTGAGTTAAGCTAATTAAGTATTTAGAAATACTTAATTTTTCCTGATTACTATTATGTGATTATGTGTGATATTAACTGATTATTTGTTAGTTACAGTATGGGTAAGCAAAAGCTGTCAAGCATCTATCTTAAATTAGATAGATCATCTAATGAGAAGGGAAGTTCATCCCGAACCAAATCCTCGAATCAGGCTGAAATTCCTGAAGAAGGAATATTTGTGCGAAAGGCACAATACGAGGAATCACTTTCTCCTAGAAGGAGGGAGATGATTATTAAGAAAAGTAAAGAGAAAATCCGAGAAAAGAAGATTAAACGAGAAACTCAAGAATTAATTGATAAATCACCTTGGGAAGATAAGCTAGATGAGAAATGGGCAAATTTATATATGCTAGCCACAGTAGCAGAAAATATAAATCTTTAATATTTAAAGTTTTAGTACCTTACCCTTACAATCTAGAAACCCTGTGCAATAAATAAAAATTTCAAAACCTAAGTGTGTTTTCCAAGTTACCTTTGTAATAAATTAGTACACAGTATGTAATAAATTAAACGGTTATTTGTAAATTTTAACTTAGTATTTTATGCATTTTGCATATATGCTACATCAGCATGAGTGGGATATCTGAAGCCTTTCAGAACCTTAATCTTTACCCAGTGAATATCGAAGTTTCCAAAGAATATACTAGTTACTTTCCCGATGTAGAACAACCGGTAGAATTCAAGGTTCCACATGTGAACAAGCCAAAACGAAAGAAAAGAAAGAATTACGTGTGGGGAAGTCGTATACGTAAGAAAAAGTCAGCTCCAAAACTTCCCAAAATAATCAATCCTTTGAAAAAGGGAAAAGAAATTATAACTGGAGAGAGTTCTAAACAGCAGGAAATGGAAACTGAAAACAAGGAAGAGGTTGAGGAGATAGGAATACAGGTGGAGGAGGTTACTAAAGAAATAGTAATGGAAGTTGGGCAAGGCTCTAGACCAACTTAGATAGAAATCGGAGAGAGCTCCAATCAAAACCAGGGAAGGACCTTTCAAGATGAGATAGATTTCCTATTGGCAAGCTGTGAAACTATCCAGCCTGTCAATACTAATAATAATAATATTTTTAATTATCCTCTTGAAAACCAACTCCCTATGAATTGGGAACCAGCAATTCCAGACCCAATAGTCCACTCCCAACCCATAGGAATGGACGAATGGTGGACGAACGACTGGCAATTTCAAAATATTGTCAACGATCCTTATTCTTTTCTTCCACAATTCGATCCAGAACCCCTACCTAATCCACCCATGAGTAATGAAAACATGGCTGAACTTCGCCACTTTGGTGAAGAGTTGTTTGATGCTGGAACTAGAATCAGGGAAATAGGGGGACAAATTGCCTGGAAGTACGATGAGAGGGAACTGCGTTTTTAGAACGGCAAATGACGAGAGATAGTAGGATGATTAAAAGGTGTTTGTATAATAGTAATAGTAAAGTTAGTCTGTAAATAACGAATAAAACTCTGTAAGATATTTGCGAGTAATGATGCATACTATACTAGATATAAAATGAAATCGAGAAATCGATTGTTTTGACTATACCTGTATTGTAAAATTTCTGATTGTTTGTATATAATTGTTATTTAGCAGATACTAATAAAATTTATATATATATTATCAGATGGCAAACAGTGGTAATGAACCTATAAATGAAGTTAATCAGTCTGAACAACATTCAAGAGATCAATATATGACTCGACAAGATATCGAAAACATTGTTGCTCAAGGGATAGCCAATGCTATTCCAGCATTCGTCGCTGCTATAAAGAATCCAATTGAACCGCAACAAATTGTCCCTAGTAAACAGATTACTGAAGATAACTTCAGTAATAGTGTAAATGGAGGCAATAATCATGTTAATCATAATAAGGAACCACATCAAGCTCCATTACCCAAGAAAATGAAAACTGCAACGCCTGATTGCACTTTCAAAGAATTCCTTGCTTGTAAACCCACTGAATTTGCAGGCAATGAAGGAGCAACTGCATCACTGCGTTGGTTAGAGAAAACCGAAGCAGTCATTGCAATAAGTAAATGTGGTAAAGATGATCAGGTCATGTATGCATCCAATCTATTCAAAGAAGGAGCACTCGAATGGTGGAACACTGTGTTACAATCAAAAGGAAGAGTAATAGCTTATGCTATGACTTGGGAAGAATTTAAGGGTTTGGTGGAAAGAAAATTCTGTCCCGAGTATGAAAATGAACAGATGGCGAATAAGTTTCTAAATCATCGGATGATGGGTGTGGATTGTCGTGGTTATACCTCGACATTCTTTGAATATGCAAGAGTGGTACCAACACTGGCTTCGCCAGAACCGGTACTCATTTCTCGCTAAATTTGGGGGCTAATTAGCGAAATCCGCAATATTGTTAAAGCTGCGAGACCTCGCACTATTGATGATGCGGTAGAATTAGCCAATACTCTAACCGATGAACTGGTGCACACAAGAGATGAAGACATGAAAAAGGAATTAGCTCAGAAGATTACCCAAGGATTTCGGGCGGGTAATAGTAATAATTTCAAGAAAAGAGGAACAGGGCAATATTCAAATCCACCTTTCTGTAGAAATTGCAAAAGGAAGCATTACGGAAAATGTAATTTAACCTGCAACCTTTGCAAGGGTATAGGACACCGTGAAGAAAACTGCAGAAAGAAAACCGTAATCTGTTTTAACTGTGGAGAAGCGGGGCATTATAAAACAGAATGTCCTAAATTGGTCAAACCAGTAGATAACAAGCCCAAGGCGATCGAAGGAACTACTAAGAAGAATGCCAGGGCATTTCAGCTGACCACTCAAGAAGCAGAACTCATTCCGGATGTGATAGCGGGTACGTTCTTAGTTCACAACGTGTATGCAAAAGTATTATTTGACTCTGGTGCAAACCAAAGTTTTATAAATACTTCATTCTGCCAAGCTCTTAGTTTACCTTTAACCAATATTAGGCAGATTTTTACAGTTGAAACAGCAGACGGAAATTCAGTTAAAATAGATAAAGTTTTGCAAGAAGGAAATATAGAACTTTTAGGACATAAATTCTCTGCAAAACTATTGCCGATGAATTTAGCTGAATTTGATGTTGTATTAGGAATGGATTGGTTAGTAGCCAACCATGCTAGAATCCTTTGTGATCAGAATTCCATAGAAATTCAATCACCCACCGGAGAAGTGATTAGGATTACAGGAAATAAACCACGTAAGCCCATGAAGTTCATATCAGTAATGAAAGTTGCTAATTATGAACGAAAACAAGGAATAGTGTATATGATTTCGGTAATCATTAGCACTAAGGGTAAAGATCTTAAGGAAATACCAGTAGTTTCAGAATATTCTGATGTATTTCCAGAAGATTTACCGGGATTACCTCCAGACAGGGAAGTAGAATTTAGGATTCATCTAATTCCAGGAACTACACCGATAGCCAAGGCACCTTATCGGTTAGCACCCACAGAAATGTTAGAACTGAAAAAGCAATTAGATGAATTATTAAGTAAAGGATTAATACAACCTAGCTCATCCCCTTGGGGAGCGCCAGTGTTGTTTGTGAAGAAAAAAGATGGTTCAATGAGAATGTGTATCGATTATAGGGAATTGAATAAGGTTACAATTAAGAATCGATACCCATTACCTAGAATTGATGATCTATTTGATCAACTTCAAGGAGCTAGATATTTTTCTAAAATAGATTTACGCTCCGGATATCATCAATTGAAGGTACAAGAAGAAGACATACCTAAAACTGCTTTCAGAACTAGGTATGGTCATTACGAGTTTACAGTCATGCCCTTCGGATTAACAAATGCACCTGCAGCATTTATGGACATGATGAATAGAATCTGTAAACCGTATTTGGATAAATTTGTAATTGTCTTCATAGACGATATACTTATTTATTCCAAAAGTCAGACAGAGCATTGTGAACATCTTCATGCACTCTTAACTTTGTTAAGAAGAGAAAAGCTTTATGCCAAATTTTCGAAGTGTGAATTTTGGCTAAAAGAAGTGCAATTTTTAGGACACATGGTGAATCATGAAGGTATTCATGTAGATCCTGTTAAGATAGAAGCAATTACCAAATGGAAGGTTCCACAAATAGCAATGGAAATAAGAAGTTTTATAGGATTAGCTGGGTATTATAGACGGTTTATTAAGGATTTTTCCAAGATAGTTGTACCATTAACTAAGCTAACCTGTAAAGCTACTAAGTTTGAATGGGGACCTAAACAAGAAGAAGCTTTTAGAATTCTGAAACAGAAACTAACCCATGCACCAATCTTAGCCTTACCAGAAGGAACTGAAGATTTTGAAGTATATTGTGATGCTTCAAAAATAGGATTTGGATGTGTGCTTATAGGGCTGTAAACGAACCGAACGAACACGAACAGGCCCTTGTTCATGTTCGTTCGTTAAGGAAATAAATGTGTTCACGAACGGTTCATGAACACTTACCGAACGAGATTTTATGTTCGTGTTCGTTCATTAAGGAAATGAGCGTGTTCGCGAACGGTTTACGAACACAAACGAACACAAATAAATTTGGTGAACGCGGCGAAGGATAAAGATAGATGACCCATAGAGTAGCACTCGAACTTGAATCCCTTATTGTGGAACGGAGGTCGATCATATTCGCCGATGTAAATAATGAGAAATGAAAGGGAAATGATGCATAAACAAGGTGAAAGTGGGTTTCCTAATTTCATTGTTAGGGTAATAAAATAAATATAAGTTTAATAATATAAAAAGTATAAATAAAATATAAGAAAGTACAAAGATCTTCAATTAAAACACAAACATACGAACATAAACGAACGCAAATCAACGAATGTTCACGAACACGTTCACGAACACCTTACCGAACGTTCACGAACACAATCGAACGAACGAGACCTCTGTTCATGTTCGTTCATTTAACTAATCGAACAAAATTTCTTGTTCATGTTCGTTCGTTTATTAAACGAACGAACATAAACGAACTTCCCGCCGAACGGTTCACGAACTGTTCGCTGAACGTTCGGTTCGTTTACAGCCCTATGTGCTTATGCAACGCAAGAAGGTAATTGCGTATGCATCAAGGCAATTGAAAAAGCACGAAGAAAACTATACGGCTCATGATTTAGAATTAGGAGCCGTAATTTTTGCCCTTAAGATTTGGAGACATTATCTTTACGGAAGTAAATTTACTGTCTACACAGACCACAAAAGTTTAAGATACATATTTGGGCAAAAAGAGTTAAACATGAGGCAAAGGAGATGGATGGAAATCCTAAGTGACTACGACTGTGATATTCAGTATCATGAGGGAAAGGCAAATGTAGTTGCAGATGCCTTAAGTCGTAAGTATTATGAGAAACAACGACGGGTTCGTGCTCTCAGATTAAATCTACAAATAGATTTAATGGAACAATTGAAGAATGTTCAAACTACAGCAATCAAGGATGATGCTGAAGGAATGAAAGGACGAATGAAGGAATTAGAACAAGGAGCAGATGGAATTTGGAGATTCCATAAAAGTAGAATTTGGGTACCTAAGCAGGGAGACTTAAGACCTAAGATTTTAGAAGAAGCTCATAAATCAAGGTACACTATGCATCCAGGAAACAATAAGATGTACCAAGATTTAAGAAAGAATTTTTGGTGGATAGGAATGAAAAAGGACATAGCCAGTTATGTTTCTAAATGTCTTACTTGTTCACAAGTTAAGGCAGAACATCAGAAACCTTCAGGTTCACTACAACAGTTAGAAATGCCGGTATGGAAATGGGAACATATAACAATGGATTTTGTTACTAAGTTACCCAAAACCAGAAAAGGTAATGATGCGATTTGGGTAATTGTGGATCGATTAACCAAATCAGCTCACTTTTTACCAATGAAAGAAACCTTTAGCATGGAAAGACTGGCTAAGTTGTATGTAGATGAAGTTGTATCTCTACATGGAGTTCCACTCTCCATTGTTTCGGATAGGGATAGTCGTTTTACATCCCATTTCTGGAAAAGTTTCCAGCAAGCTATGGGAACTCGACTAAACCTAAGCACTGCATATCATCCCCAAACAGACGGACAAAGTGAAAGGACAATCCAAACTCTTGAAGACATGCTCCGAGCATGTGTAATAGACTTTGGTGGAAGTTGGGATGATCATTTACCATTAATTGAATTCTCCTATAACAATAGTTATCACTCAAGCATTGATACTGCTCCATTTAAAGCATTATATGGAAGAAAGTGCAGAACTCCAGTTTGTTGGGCAGAAATAGGAGAAAGTCAATTATCAGGTCCTGAAATAGTACAAGAGACGACTGATAAGATTACGCAAATCAAGGAAAGGCTGAAGACGGCTAGAGATCGCCAGAAGAGTTATGCAGACAATAGAAGCAAGCCGCTAGAATTCCAAGTTGGAGATAGAGTATTGTTGAAAGTTTCTCCTTGGAAAGGAGTTGTTAGATTCGGTAAGAAAGGAAAGCTAAGTCCAAGATACGTAGGACCATTTCCAGTGATCCAACGTATAGGACCAGTAGCTTATCGTTTACAATTACCAGAAGAATTATCTGGAGTACATAATGTATTTCATGTATCCAATCTCAAGAAATGCTTATCAGATGAATCACTGGTAGTACCTCTTCAAGATATAGAGGTAAACGAAAAGTTGAAATTCGTTGAGAGACCTCTTCAAATTGAGGATCGAAAGATCAAGTTTCTCAAGCACAAACGACTAGTTCTAGTCAAAGTCAGATGGGATTCAAAGAGAGGAGCTGAATACACTTGGGAGCTGGAATCAGAAATGAAGAGAAAGTATCCTCAATTATTCCAATAAATCTCGAGGACGAGATTTTTATTAAGGTGGGGAGAATGTAACAACTCTCATCAAAATTCATAATTATTAAATTAATTATTCCAAAAGGAAACCCTAATTGAGACACCCAAGTGATTCTGAACAAACCCTAAAATTTTCAGAATTTTCAGAATCAGGATCAGGGCCCCTAAAACTCAGGGGGGGGTAATACCCTAAGTAACGATTATCCACTTAAAACGTTGGCAACAAGGAATTTACGAAATTTGTCAACTCAGCAAAGCTAGTGCCAACCGTGGCAACCCTAGGCCTAAAAGTAGGTCTTACGCGGGCCGCGTAAGGATAAGCTTAAAACTCACGCGGGCCGCGTAAGGGTCAAAAGTTACCTATAAATAGAGGACAGTGGGACTGGAACTTCTGCGTTGATTTGATGTTTAAATTCCTTTCGTACACGAAGTTATAGTGAAAATAGTCTGATAACACACACGGGTCTCGAAATTCTGCCGCAAAACAGGGTATTAGCACAATCGCTGCTACGATTTATTTTCCGACGATCAATATATCCAATGGATGTTTAAGTGCCGCCCACATTAGGGTTATACTTTGTCGTTCGTCGTTAATTCGACGGATCGTCGTTAATTCGACGGATCGTCGTTAATTCGATGGATGAAGTATTGCACTTTGTCGTTCGTTGTGAGAATTTGATCTCGTGAGTTATCGTAATTGCTGGATTGATTACTAACCTAGTTTTGTGTGCATTGTTATTTAAATTAGGTTAACAAGGCTAATTCATAGACTAGACTCTGTCCGTATTAAATCAGCAATGTGAGTCATTCTCTCTTTTTATCAAATCTATTTACAAAACCCAATTTATTTCAAAGTTATAATTACAGGGATTAAGTTTATGTAATCACCATATTACAGCCGGTATGTGGGGTTTTGTATACATTACTTGATAATCTTCACCATTGGGGCAGCCAAGGGGTGATATGACCATAGTCACAGACACCATTGGACGGAAGGGCCAATGGGTCGAGTGACAAAGTACTGTGGGTAATTGGTTTGATATCAGAAACATTATAATCTTCCTTAATACTGTAAATTATAACAAATGTGTCATTTTAGTAAATAGAATGATTCACTCAGTATTTCCCGCTGACAAAACCTTTTTCAAACATGTTTCAGGTGATCTGTTGTAATTCAGGAAAAGTGCTGGGGAGCATTTCAAGCTTAAGATAGTGGCTCATTATAAAATAAAGAAATAAATTTTGTAATATCACGATTTCATAGTAAAAACATAATATTGTAAATTATCGGGGTTTTATTCCGAATTGTGAAATAAAATAAATCGGAAAAATTTAGCTTTAAACGATCCTGATGTTAAACTTCCGCTGTTAAACTCAATTAAATAAATACCACGGGATTTCTGTCCCGCGGCTCCTGAAACGGGGCAAACCGGGTCGGGGGCCGTGACAACCTCCTCCTCTTTTGTCATGGGGATGCCAATTATGTGTTCACCCTTATGGATGCTATTGAAGAATTTAAGGTTGTTTCTGGACAGGTCCCAAGTATCCCGAAAAGCACAGTTTATTTTGGGAATGTTGACCCTGAAGTCCAAGATTTGATTAAGAACCAGATTCAGTTTAGAGTTGGTGAGCTCCCTGTGCGATATTTAGGGGTGCCTCTCCTGTCTACCAGACTTCGACATAAAGATTGTACTCCGCTTATTGATAAAGTTAAAAAGAAGATTATGGACTGGAAGAACAAAGCCTTGTCGTTTGCTGGGAGACTTCAGCTGATTACCTCAGTTCTCAATTCGCTGCAGGTGTATTTGTCTTCAGTGTTCCTTTTGCATGTCTCTGTTTCCAAGGAAATTGAGAAGTTGATGCGGGGGTTCCTGTGGTGTCATGGGGATATGCAACGAGGCAAGGCTAAGGTGAAGTGGACGGAGGTTTGCCTCCCTATGCGTCATGGTGTCCTGGGGCTCAAGGTGCTTCGTACTTGGAATCGTGCTCTTATTGCCAAACATATCTGGAATATTATTACTAACAAGGACTCCCTTTGGGTGAAATGGATTCATACCTATAGGTTGGCTAAGAGTAATTTCTGGGAGTTTAATAGTAAAGTAGACACCTGTTGGGGCTGGAGGAGAATTCAGGAATGTCGGTCTATCCTCATGGACTATATAGTGCACGTTATCGGCGACGGCAACAACACCTCTGTGTGGTTTGATAACTGGCACCAATCTGGTCCTCTGAGCGACATTATTTCTTATAGAGTTATGTGTGAAGGAGGATTATCGAGGCATAGCAAAGTGGCTGATGTTATTTCGAATGGTGAGTGGAAATGGCCGGAAGATTGGCTCAACCGTTTTCCTAGTCTGTACCAAATGCCATGTGTTGCCATTCAGCCATATACCCCGGACAAAGTGATGTGGAAGACCTCGAATGGTGACCTGATCCAATTTTCTGTTAGTAACGTTTGGATGGACCTTCGAGAGGAGGGAGATGAATTTCGTGGTTTAAGTTGGTCTAGTTTAGCAAGAATATTCCTCGACACGCTTTTATTTTATGGCTAGAGTTAAAAAACATATTAAAAACCCACGACGTTATTAGCAACTGAGCTAGCTCAACTAACATGAGATGCAGTTTGTGTAAAGAAGTGCCAGATTCACATGCCCATTTTTTTTAATGCATTTTCTCTAGGTCAATTTGGCATCAGCTTAAGCTGCTTACAGAATGGGGAAACATTTCCATTAGCTGGCTTCAATTTGTTGAGCATATGTGTTCTCTTCCTGGTACAAGTGTCATCTTGAGTATCATTAATCGGCTCGCGGTTGGTGCTGCAGTGTATTATATCTTGCAAGAGAGAAATATCATATTTTTGGTGCTGGTTTTTAGATTGGGTTACCTGGTTTGGAGCTAGTGAGAGACACACGAGAGAACTGCTCAACCGAGTTGAGAATTTAAACACACATCCTATGAATTCCTTTTTGACCATTCTCCTCACGAGACACAAATTTGCTTTGTTACCTTTCTACTTGCTTGGGTGGTATGGGTAGGGCTGGGTTTGTATTTTGGCAGGTACTTTCTATGGGTGAGTTGTAAACAGGGTTGGGCAGTGCTGGTCGGCTGGCTTCCTGCGGGTTTTGGGCATCATGGGTTGGGTTGGTGATATAAGGGGGTGGAGGATAGAACTGTCTTTTAGATATTTTTGGTGTTACATGGTGGCTTGCTTCCCTTCTCTGGTCGTTTGGACTGTAGGTTTTTGTTTTCTAAACCAACCCCGTGTTTGTTGTATCTATGTTAATAGGAGGCCTGTTGGGTGGTTAGGTCTTGTCTGTGTGCGGGTTATGCACACAAACCCGAGAGTCACAAGGATGGTGAGACTTGGGGAGATGTCCTTTCAGTGGCACCCTCTCTTGATCTCTATCCCCAAGTCCGAACCCCTGTACCAATTTTACTGCCCTACTGTTACGCCCTTATTTCGACCATGTTCAAAACACACTTATAACTTGCGTATTTGAGGGAATAAAAATAGTAATTTCATTCTTTACCAAAATACCCTTGTGGCTAGTTCGAAATCAATACCTCCCCTAGACTAGATAACGGTGTTAATCCGAACTACCCTGTCAAGATGTAGGTTTAACGTTACTAATTACAACAACTAAGTCTTAAAAACCATAATTTACATCACTAAGTTAACTTCCCAAAAATATAATTTTTAACAAAAGTATTGTTATTAAAAGGGCGACATTTTCGGAAGCGCAATGTCAAGTGTGTACTTTGGTGTTCGCTTCCAAGCTCGCCACGCCATCTACAAAGCCATTTTACCTACATCACAAATAAGTCTAGTTAGTCAAATTACTAGCACTTTAACAAAAAAAACTAACATCCATTCGCATCATCACATAACCGTATCACAGTCTAACTTTCCTTCACCCGTTGAACGGGTCATTGCTTACTATCCCCAAACGAGATAATACTTAGCATCCGATAATCCGTTGATATCGGAATGAACATAACGCATCATAACTTCATTCTAAACCCGTTCACGACGGATTTAACGGTTAGGCTTCATTCACACATAACTTCTCAAACACGGTTAGATCATAACCAACCGACTATAACATAACCTTCTTCATTCTTATATTCTCTTACGACCCGTTCGACACGGGTTAGGCTATTCACTAATCGTCATACGCGACTATCATAGTTGCGATTTTAATATAGCTATGACAACTAAGAAGTAAAGCTTGTATGCATTAAACAACATACCTCGATCCTGTGAGCTGTCCGACCTCCTAGCACTCGAACCTTCTTCTTTTACACCTACATCAACATATTCATTCATTTAGCCCGACTAAATATCATTTCATTCTTTCACACACCCTTAACCTACAACATCTTGATCATAATTTACCAAAAATTCCCCATTTGTTCGTTTAGGCATTTCATCGAACACTTGGCGGGTTTCGCATTTGTGAGAGATTTAATTACAAGTATCTTTACATACTAATCTACAAACATATAGCAAAGCAAGCAAGTTCATAAGATTCTCTCATCCTACTTCATGCATCTATGTCCAATCTAACACCACAAGTTAAATCACCAAATAATCGAACACTAACAAGTCCTAGTTCATAATCTTAACTTCTATATGCATATATCACAACATTACTCATGATTGGGTAGAAACCCATTTCCTAAAGTTCATGATTTCAAGAAATTCGACTTACCAGGTTGTTGATCACACCTTGGTGATCAATAATTCGAGTTCCTACAATCTTTCGACTTGAAATCACCTTCCAATTGATGGGATTAGTGAAACTAGGGTTTTGGTGTTCTTGTCTCCCCTCCTGGACTCTTCACGCACACACTAGAAGTGTCTAGTGTGTGTGTGTTGTTTAACTTATCTTGTCTTTCTTTTAAATTTTTCAAGTTTAGTCCCTCATGTCCTATCGTTTATTTATTTTAACCCCATAATTCATTTCATGAATTATTTTAAAGACAATAATTAGATTACATATTTTTGGGGCGTTACACCTACTAACCAGGTTGTGTCTTTGTATTGCATCAGGGGTATTTTGGGAATTTTGGGTTGGGACAGGTTTCACAAGAAGTCCTCTGGAGTGCAGTTTGGGCTGCAGATTGCTGCAACGTTCAGCAGGTGCTGGCTGTTGTCTGTTGATGTGTTGGGCTCTTATGAGGTGGCCTTTGTTCATTGCTGGATCCTTTGAGAGTCGAAAACATCAACGGTGTAAAGTTTGTCAAGTTATGGGGCTTGGAGTCATGCTGATAACGAAGGTCGTTCAACAGCTGGGCTATGGTTACTCGACGTTTTTGAAGTCCCAGCCTAGACAAGTGTTAAAAAGCGGCTGCAACATGTCTGGTAAAAAGAAAGCCCACTGTTAGGCTGTTTCGAGGATAAAAATTATGAGGTTCGTGGCTTATCATTACCGTACGGGTTCTAGTTGCTGGAAGTATGTGATGCAGACCCTACGTAATAATTATTTTACTGATTTGGGCTGGGTTAATATGCTGTGGTCGAAGGGAAAAAAAATCGAATCAGAAGGGCAGTGTCTATACTCAGCAATTTGAGATCAGTTATGGGCCTTGTTGGAGCTGTTATACTTATGAGAGACCAGATGAAGGCTGTAGCCCAGTCCTACGGTTTGGGCCTTAGTACATTGCTGCTGTTGAAGGCCCAGCTTCTCAGCTTGGGCTTGGGAATTCTTTTTCAGATGTCATCCTACTATGTCGTTACAAAACTGCTGACCAGATTGAAGGCCCGGGTTTGGGTTCACATGTTTTTTTGGCACTAGTATTCAGAGCATTCAGATGTGGAGAAAGCTTGGGCTCATTAAATGGATTTTAGGCCCAGACAATGAAAATGTTAAGCTGATGGGCCAGGATGTTAAATGCAGAAGGCCGGGTTTCATTTTTGGGCTTGCCGGGTTCTATAATAAGGGGATTAAAGTCTCGCGCAATCTCTTATACTGGGCTCGGAAAATGCACTATGTTCGTTCGGGTGGTGAGCTTTGGAAGGCCAAGCATCAGTTGGGCTATTGGTATCTTATTTTGTAAAGTCCGCACAGTTTGGATGGTCTGACTTGTTACATATGCATATCTAGCTTAATTTGTAACGGGAAAGTGATCCCTTGTAGATCTAGGTTTTTGTTTCTACCTAGTCTTGGTAGTACGGTTTCTTATTTTTGGTCCTCAAAGCTTGTTTTGGGTGACATGACGGGGGGTATGCCCCCTTTGAAAGTGTAATCTCTTTTTTTTCTTCTATGATGGTTTGCCGGGCGTATTCTCATTTACCAAAAAAAAAAAAAAAGGATAATTTAGCCTCTTACAGTTACGTTAATCAATCAATGGAGTGTATATTGTATCATCGAAAAATTGGATGATTATAGAAAAAGGAGAAAAGCAAGATTATATTATACAAAAGATTTAAACAAAAGAGGAAAAAAGAAGTGCCAAAAACAAAAAGCAGATCCTTCTTTTTCTGAAAATGTGAGCCATTATTCCTCTTCTCCATTATTACACAATATATTACTGTTACCACCATTTAACAACAAAATAATAATAAAATTTTATATCATACACTAAATAGAACATTTAAGACTAAATCTTCTCTATAAAGAACATATATAATATTTACTATACATTCAATAATAGGACCGTATTCAAAAATCTTTAAAAATTTATAGGACTTGTACGAAGATAAAATACGAGCTCCTAAAATATATATTTTTTTTAAAAGAATATACAAAAAAGTTTTAAATATATAAAAATGAATTAAAATTTTGTGGAATCATCCGCATGTTACGGCGGGCTGCTTTTTTACGTGGAAATGTAGATAAAAAGCACATCACATGCACATTTGGACAACGAAACGTAGAAAGAAAACACGCTTTAAGGGTACATTAAGAAAATCCAGAATAGTTATGTCGTAACTTTAAAAATCGTTATTTACGATCATGTAAAACCATCGTAACCTATCCAAATTTATTTAGAAAATACATAGAGTTGAAATAGAGAAAAACACAAAATAAGACCTTTTTCCAATGTTTTAAAAACCGGTTCAAACCGGCCTGTTATACCGGTTGAACCGTCTGGTAGAACCGGTTAAACTGCTCGGTACACCCGGTTGAACTGCCCGGTATACCCGGTTGAACCGTCCGATACACCCGGTTAAACTGTTTCTGAGTCAAATCCGGTATGGTATAAAAACCATATTTTAAAACATTGTTTTTTTCATAAAAAAATGAAACACACAAAACTAATTGTAAATTGAATAATATTTTAAGAAAAGAACATGAATAATTATTTTCAAACTAGATTTGAGAAGCAACTATGATTCCTATTTTGATTTAATGTAACACAAAATTAGCTATTTAATGTTATTTGAATTTAATGCATAGGTAACAAATATAAAGAAAAAACTCAACTAAAAATGAACCTATCACGATTAGATCCAAGGTCTATTTGCTAATAAAGTGACATGGAAACCACCAGACCGTGCGTCTCATCATGTTATTTTCAAATTCAGTACTTATATATTCTTAGTTCTACAACGTAACTTTATTTGAAAAAATAAACTTTTGGGCCCCTGAGGGTTTGGGCCCTGAGCTGTCGCCCACCCTTCACCCCTCCAGGCCGGCCCTCTCCAATAAACAATAATCAAACTCAGTAAAAAAATATCGGTTATCAGATCAGATTGGCTATTCTAGTAAACCAAACTTGCTAAACCGACCGCCAAATAATACAACAACCAAAACCTATCAAATTGAACCGATGACGTGTCTTTTTTTATTGAAGAATCTGAATCACTGACAGACCATTAAAGTATTATTATGCCAATAACAAAACCACCCAATAACAAAACCACCCAATCATATCTGGTCTGAAAAGCAGCGGATACACCTAAAAATGTTGTAATGTGAGAAAATAAAACAAGAACATAGTTATAATAGAATAAATTTTCTAACTACAGGATTTATGTGCCCAAAGCACTTAAAGTATTATTATGCCAATAACAAAACCACCCAATAACAAGGCCAGTTTCAAAGCATGCGTACAGAGTTGCAGGAAGCTGTTCAGCTTTGTTTATATTAATATTATAAAATATTATATTAAGGGGAGGGAAATGCGCAGCTTTCATTTTCTCTGGTTGACAATAGTTTCCATTTTCACGTGCGTTTTGTGTATTGTCTATTTTGTTTGCTAACAAACATTTGACATTTTGTCTCTATATATTTATCCACTCGTTTACTTCTTTCTAGGCTTTATTATTTTATTCTATGTTTATCATCATCTCTCTTAAAAATAAACTTAACTAATTACACGTTATTTTCCTTTTGAAACTACAAATTTGATTCTCATTGTTGATTGATTATCATCTAAACCGCAATGTGATTGATTGTTATAATTAAGAGATATTAAAAATATATGAAATCGATCTGAAATACCCATTTTACTTTTATACTTAAAAATTTAAAGAAACATCGTTTCTAATCTGGGCGGGGTTAGTACCAAAGAGGTAGTCTCGACAAGGTGGTTAATCCTTAATCTCTTCACAGTCAATGATTGACGTTATTCCGATATGCAAAACAAGAACATTGTGAAGCTTGTTACGAGGAGGAGAGATGGGGGTTCTCCTCGTAACCACCATATGGTGTGAGAATAAGTAATCGTTTAGAGAGAGTAAACGAGTGTGTGTTAATTGTGAGAGAGTGAAATAGCAGATCCTTAAACTTGTGGTTGAAGGCTGGTATTTATAGTCGAAGAGCGTGGAGAAAGAGATGGGCCTTGGGCCGGATATCGCCAACAAAGAATATCCGGTTGGTCCCCTCTAACACGACAGATTGTGTTTGCAGAGGTGGAGGGACGTTTGCGCATGGTGATTGGTGTCACGTGGCTTGCCAAGTGTACTTGTTGTCATGGTTGTAAAATAAGGTTTACAAGGCCGAGTAGTCGCTACAAGGTAGGCTACCGATGCGACTTTCTCTAACTCCGCCTAATTACTCGGAATCGATCAAACGCGGTCAACCTCGGCGAGAATCGGATCTAGTAGGTCAATTCGGGCCGAGTTTGACTTAAAAAATAATAAAACATAATTTATATGACTATCATATTAAATAATGAATATCATTTTTACTTATTTTGTTATAAATATTAGTAAATTTATGTTATTAGACATATATTTAATTTCCGACAACTAATTTCTTTATAATTTAACATGTCCGAGTACTCCCCGAGTACTCTCCGCCTATGCCGAGTACTCTTAGCTACCCGGTCGACCGACTAGGGAGTGCCTAACGACTTTTGCAACCATGCTTGTTGTCAAGTTTGTCATCAGCTGTGAGTGGATATCATGAAGCAGTGAAGGCGCACACTAACTGGCTACACTTCACTGCCTTTTTGTACTGTTTCCCCCCTGCATGATTGATCATCATGAGGATCATAGAGCATAGCCTATCGCATACTGATTAGCTACAAGCCTCTGCCACTTGTACTACTTGTACTATTCTTAGCTATCGTAGATGTGCGTACACCAGTGGAAACCGCACATGATTCTTGGGAATAGCTGAGTGTTGCTTTGTTTAAGTTTAGATATGGTCCTTAGCGCGCATAGCTTTTGCATGTTTGCGCTGGGCTTGTACCGGATTCAGGACAATACCCTTGATAATCTAAAGTCACATCCAAATTATTTATTTGTTTAGAGCTAAGTAAATATATCTAAGACTCAGAAGCAATTCCAATGTTGCATTGCTATTTTATTTTAGTTTTTATCATGCTAGTACATTGAATCGTAACAAAAACTTAAAAAAAGAAACGATACCCAACATTTTCTTTCAATCGTTTTTGTTGTTTGGATTTTTTCACAACTAAACGTTAGAACTTTTGAGTCAGTGCAAGAACATAATAAAATCCAATATCATAATGAAAATATATGTTCATCACTCATTAGGAAACACAATAATAAAAATACGATTCAGTATCTAAAGAGCACAAAATTCAAGTTCGAACAAAACTAAACTACAAATCTTGAATTCATGATGAAAGAAAACTTCTCTATGTGACCAACCTCTGACATGAGAGTAGGGTGCGTTTGGTTCGCAAAATGTTTTGGAACTGGAATTTGTATAGGAATTGGAATTTGAAAAAAAATGGTTATGGAATCTAAACATTCTAATAGGAATTGGAAATTGTTGGAATCGGAATCTCAATTTCCATTTCGAATTTCTTCACATGTAGGAAATATTTTGAATTCCTTTAGTTAAAGAAATTTGAAGGAATTTATGCTCAATTCCAATTTCTTTGTTAACCAAACATGAGTTGGAATTTAGATTCCAATTTCATTGAATTTCACTCAACCAAACACACCTAAGTATTTATTTGAGAGGGAATGGGTGATTAAGTAAACATGGGTAATAAGTTCTAACACTTTTTTCCCTCATGATCACCAACTATTTATACTCCAATATGGGGCTCATCAACTATTTATACTCCAATATGGGGCACGACGTGGGGTAAATACCCACAATGTCAATATGTCATCCCGGATAATGCAAAGTAACCAACCGTCAGAACATGGGAGTAAATAGAGGTGTACAAATTGGTTTTTTTTCAAAAACCGGTTTCCGTTATTAACCGGTTTCGGTTTTTTCACTCAAAATAAAAACCGGTTTTTTTTATAACCGGTTCTGGTTACTAACCGGTTTTTGAGGTCCAAAACAATAACCGGTATAACCGGTTGGGACCGGTTTTTTACCGGTTTTAACCGGTTTTTAAAGTCAAGAATAGTAACCGGTATAAAAACTGGCGGTTAAAAAAAACCGGTTAAAAAAACCCGGTTTCGGTTCTAAAACCAGTTTTTTTGTACACCTCTAGGAGTAAATGGGTATTCATCTTACCTTTCTCCCATGGCCCAATGTATGGTGGGTCGGATCCTTGGTTGGCTCGGGGCAAATGCAGGGCGCACAACTGTACGTAGCCCACTCTCCACGGGGCCTGAAATTCTTAAAATGTTTTAATTTTTATATGTAATTTGTTTTTTAACAAATGACCATGTTTAAATCTAAAAACTAACAACAAAAGTAGATTTAGTTTTGGCCGATATAAAGAATAAGACCGATTCTTTTCGCCTAACTACCATTTTTTCACTTAATAAGTTTATATTTAAGGACCAATTTTTTCGTCCTATTGCCGATTGACGAGGTGCGACCCGGACCAGCTAACCCGACCCGGTCATCATCTATTATTTTATTATAAATAATCAGTTATATTCACGTTTATTCTAGAATGTTCCATTCTGGATGGATAAACCAAGTAACCGAATCTCCAATATTTTGGGAAGATCATGCAAATCCCTAACTCACCGGATTATCTCCTAACTTATGAGAAACCCTAATCGTAAACCATAAATAGAGGTAAACATCAAGGGTATGAACATTATGCTCTTACCAACTCTCTCTCTCTCTCTACATACTTTCTTACTCCCAAATACCGAGACTTATTCTCACGCCGGAGGGTGGTTACAGGAATAACCTCATTCCTGTAACGAGTCCTAACGGTGTTCTGTTTTGCAGCCAGCTGTTCGGATCACCAAGAGTTGAAGTATTCGTCGGAGCCTTACCGTTCAGGTCAGTGTTTCTTCACCGATTAAGTTTATATTTAGAGGGCAATTATTTTACTCGCTTATGGCCTTCAAATTCTCTTGGACGACCCTAGTCAAATCCATACGTGATACCGTAGATTTGGTTGGGGCTATATTTGGGACAATATCCCATTAGACATCATTACCAGTTTAGCACCTTTTCACATTCGAAAGGGATCATGTCAATTGAGTAATCAACTAACTCCCAAAAACCAAAATCAGGTCTTATAAAAGTTCAGTATGTGAGTGTAGTTAAGATAGAATCGAACTTTCGATTGATTTTGGTACTTGGGAGCCTATGGATCACATGGTCTCTCTAGATCCTATTAAATTTCACATCGTATCAATTTTTATCAAAGAAATATAAGATTAAACGAGATTGTTCAAAAAGGCATGAGGCAACTAGACGTATTAGCGTAGCAATTGTGGTTATGGATTTTCAGTTCATGGGTGGTAGTTTGGGATCCGTAGTTAGAGAGAAAATTATCCGTTTGATTGAATACGCTATTAACGAATTTCTACCTTTTATTAGGGTGTTTGCTTCGGGAGGGACACGCATCCAAGAAGGATTAAAAAATCTCTTGGTGATGAATAAGATAAATGCCATGAAATAAAACAGAAAAAAAAGCTCGGTTGGTTTGAATGTTTGATGAGAACACCTTTTCTTTTTAGGAAAAAAAAATGTGATATTTTTAAGTGAATCATACATATGGTTAAATATGAGAACTAGAAAATCAAAATCCATTATAAAGTGAAAATGCATACGATTGATACATGTAATAAGTGAATCATAAATATAGTTAAACATGAGAACTAGAAAAACAAAATCCATTAATATTATAAAGTGAAAAGGTATAAGAGTTTCATGATGCATGCAATTGATACATGTAATACAGATCATAATAGATGTGTCGGCACATGTGCTACTTTTTGAAACAATAGAATCACTTCACTAAGGAGAGCAATAGCAACAACAATATGCCAACAAGAAAAGCTTATTTATGCAGGGAATAAATTATAAAATTTCTATTACTTATATTTGTATATTTATTAAAAGTCCAAGAAGGGCTTATTTATGCAGGGAATAAAATTATAAAATCTCTATTACTTATATTTATATATTTATTAAAAAATTGCTTGTGTAGTTAATTTGTGAATAATAAAAAATGACTTCAAATTTTTAAGCATCGCGGCTTTGCTTTGTTTTTTTTTTCCGAGGTTGCATGCATAATTTTAAGTTTTATACATATATATATACACATATTTTTATACTTAACTTTATTAAGTATACAAGTTTTGACAAGAATCTGAGATTTTTTTCCGTTTTTTTCTGATTTTTTTCGATTTTTGCCGATTTTTGGCTGATCGATTATGGCCGACTCGATAGATTAGAGCCGACTAGCGATTAATGGACTGATTCACAGAAAAATATTCAGTAGAGGGCCAACTAGCGATTAACCGGCGATTAGTCGCTGATTAATCTGGATTTTTACAACATTGCTTCTTACCAACAAGCTATTCAACTTCATTTTAAGAATTATATACTTGGGTGTGAATGTATTATAATAAAGTAAAATTAGAACTGTACCATATGATTATATACACTCGAAATAACTCGCCTGTTATTAATATATAAAAGATTGTTTAATTATATAAAGGAAAAATAAACGACATTTGTTGTACGCAATAGGTGCACTTGAAAAGATAAAGGTTAAATCACATATAAATTTGATTGTACCCAAACAAGTTCCAACATTACATTAAGGTTAAGTTATTCTACAAAGTCTTCTAATCGTAAGAAGTTTGGCCTACCAACGGGACCCTTTTTTTTCCTTTCTTAAATCCAAATTGAAAGATTGTGTGCTACAGGCTTGCTTTATATAACCCAACTAAAAAACTATTTTGGGCTGAACCTTTTTTGGATTCTTAAATGAAAGGATGAATTCCCCAGGCCCAGAGGTTGCAAATTTGGAACTTTGGTGGTGTAGGATTATATTAATAGTATTTTTTTGGTGTGCTAAACTTTCTTTTAATGAAAAAGTGCATCAGTTTTATATTTTGCTTTAGTCCATGAAATATGTTGGGCCGTCCACCCTAGTTGAACTCATAACTACCTTGTCGGCTTGTCTACTCTACCATCCAATCATTAGCGGATCTAGACCAAAATTTCAGAACTACCTTGTCTACAATGTAAACGAAACAAAAATAAAAACACGATAATAAATAAAGTTAAAAATCAAACCCAAATCATTTGGGCTTTTAACCAATCACGTGGGCCTTTGTGCTTTAATTATATGGGCTATTCAGTTTTAATTATAGTGGTCTTTTAACCATTTATTTGTGGACTTTTATTCATAAATATGCAGTTGGTCTATCAATAAAAGCCCATATTTTTTTTTGTTAAGGATTAGCCTAAAATAATCTCATAGCTAACATAACTTTTTTTCTTCAGGGGTAACTAAATACAAAAAACGTAAAAATAAAATAAAATTTGCACTGCGTCGTAAAGTGGAGGGGTAGCAGGCGCTACCTCTACTGATGAACTACGTCCGCCCCCGCAACCAATAATAGCGTGTTACATCATTTAAACAAATTCAACTCATTGCAACCCTCCTAGATAGGGCACTCCAGGTTAAACCTACAATATCATCCGGTTTCAAAACCCTTTCAAGCATACATGCAAAGTCCAAGTTCAACCACACGTTCACAACCACTGACTTCAACCCGCCATGGGATGCGGTGTCCAACCCTAACCAACCCGCTCGAATTTTCTCAACCCGGGCCTTGATTATACATGCACCCCTTCAAACCTAAGAGTATAATTAGGATAATATTCGGGTTTTTGAGTGGGTTAACATAACCCGTTTAATAAATAAGGCATGTTTTGCGTTCATCTATCTATCCCATTTATTGACAATGTTGTGCCTGGATTGTATTGAACTTAAGCAAATTAACCAAGTTAAGTTAATTACAATCACTCGCTTATAACTTTTATCGCAATGCGTTTTGACACGTCAGCTCGTTTGACTTGTTTAACTAAACGCGTTAAATGAGCCATACTTAAGGTTAACGCTTCTAATTGTGTCTGAATTAAGATGTATTAATTTAACAGGAATAAATATACAAGTATTATACGGATTTACGAATTTTAACCAGAAAACCCGTTTGAAAATATTAATAAAATATACATATAGGAATTGAAACTTGGCATGCTGTTTGAAAACGTATAGAGATGAAAGCATTAAAACTTGGCACGTAAAACTAGAGACGAACCTCATTGAATTCAATTAAATTCAATCCATGCATGACTCAGCTCATCTTTTTAGTTTATCCATTTCTTATAATATATAAACAGCTTCATAAGCAAGATCTTATTTTCACAACCTATACTCAAAAGTACATGGTTCATCTCATCTTTTTTTTTTTTTTTTTCTGAAATTATTACATCGATCTAGTTTAGTTTATGGTCACATATGAGCAAGAATATTTAAATATACAAAACTTATGTACGACACTGTTGAAATGCCCGTATAGTCTATGTGGTTTGCTCAAATTTTACATTTAATCATTTCACACCCACTTAACATAAAAAACTAAACTTCATCCACGTTAGGGACTATCTGAGAAACGAGAGAGCAAAAGTTGGGAACTATAGGTGTAATTTTAGGAAGTTAGGGACTAAAAGTGAAATTTGAACAAAACACATAGACTATCTGGACATTTTTCTCTTACATTTTATAAAAGTAGGTTAAGTTTATGAACACAACAAACTGATGATGAATGAATACACGGACCAAACCCGAATTAACCTCAAAGTTAAGAATAAAAACTATACCAAAATGTTTAATCGATCAGGTCTTGGATCCGGTATCCAGATTACTCGGCCCGACTGGAATTTTGCATAGTGTTGTATCTAAATGTTATTACTTTTCTAACTTTTTCATACGCTGGTAACAAAATATAAAAGCTATTGATATGAGAAAATTATTTTATGATATAAAAGTATAATTTGCCTAAAGTGATATTATTTGTATAATAAAATATAATGAAGCAATTTGTATCATCAACAATATATGAGAAAAATGTAAATTATAAGTGGCGTTGGTTGTAGCAATTCCTTGAACAAGTCACCATGCATTTATGCCCATGATTTCAACTACGTCTCTTTTTCTTTCAACTATTGGTTTTCCAACGCAATATTAGTGTTCACCAAAAATATTACAATTCAATATTTTATGCTATTTTATCAGAAAAAAAATGGATTTTACAATTTCTTTGTTAACTTTGTTTGTCAGGAAAAGTTAATTTAATTAGTATTTTAAATGTTGTGCTATAAATACTATGGTTTGATCTTTTTTAGATCTTGCATGCTCTTGGAGAAGCTAAAATGTACACCCGGTGATCAACAATGCCGGTTCAACACCACATCCTAGTGTCAATATGCATTGCATTGCTCTTCATTGCTTCCTCTATTTCCGAACCGATTTCCATCCAACAACCCGATGTCGATAAGAGAACCCTAACCCCAACTCCACGTAGGAACCGCGGGAGAACCCGTAACCAAGGTGGTCGAAGGACTGGAGGCCGTGGTTCTCGCGGATCTTCAAATTGTGATTCTTTATTTGAGTATCTATTTGGAAGATGCGGCCAATGGCCTTTCTCGCGTTTTTCTCCTAACAACCCTTTTTTAACTCGGCCGCCCCCTCGACGGCCACCCATACCCCCACCACCCGTGGCACCCCCACTAGTCCCGGCATGTCCTCCACCATCACCATCACCATCACCACCGCCACCATCACCCCCTCCACCATGTCCACCGCCGGCATGTCCACCGCCGGCATGTACACCGCCGCCATGTCCACAGCCGCCATGTACACCGACGCCATGTCCACCGCCGCCATGTCCACAGCCGCCATCACCTCCGCCGCCATCTCCTCCGCCTCCATCACCACCTCCGCCTCTGCCACCACTCGTTGCTTCACCTCCACCAGTTGTTGCGTTATCTCCACCACCAGACTACATCCTTCCTCCTATAGTGCCTGATGATCCTTTTAACGCCCCACCCGCACCAATATGGTTTTCGCCACCCGCTAATATAAACCCTCCACCATTAGTTCCAATATCATTCTCACCGCCCGGTTTCCAAGACAACCCGCCGGACTCCTCCACGTTACCACCACTTGTCCCTATATTTTCTCCACCACAGGTTGACCCCGGTCAAACCCCACAACTTCCACCAATAACGAATCCCGGTCAACAGTTTCCACCAGACTTCGATCCCGGTCAACAATTCCCGCCGGAAGTTGACCCCGGTCAACAAAACCCGCCGGAAGTTGACCCTGGTCAACAATTTCAGTTCCCGCCGGAAGTCGAATTCCCGCCTGAATTTGACCCTGGTCAACAGTTTCCGCCGGAGTTTGACCCTGGTCAACAAAATCCGCCGGAATTCAACCCTGGAGAACAATTTCCGCCGGAGTTTGACCCTGGAGAAGAGTTTCCACCGCCGGTGGAAACCTCAATGCCGATTCCGGGGACAGGGGAGTCGCCGGAAATAATAATGCCACCTTCAGTAGATGAAAATCCAATAACAGAAGAGTATGCTTCATCTTCAACGCCATAAAGACTGGAATTCCTATTGATCTACCGTCTAATCGAATTGGCTGTGTTAATTTTAGCGTTTTTTTTTTTTTTTTTTTTTTTTTCATTGTGTTTTTTTAGTTTCTAATAAAAAATTTCCTAGTTTAGCTACATAGACGACATAACCTAGTTTACCAAATTTGCATATTGACACTTGAAGCAAAAGCAAGCAACGGATCTCTTAACGATTCTAGACCGAACAATTTATGTTGTATGATGGAGTAATCGATCATTAATTTACTATCCGAAGTTGTCGATCAAAACACATTGTTCTCTAATCATCAACGAGGTTTGACACACCAATCGGAATGAGATAATAGTTACTATGGTATATCTTGTAACGCCTTGAATCGAAAGTGAGTTTCGCCTTATAACTTAATTATCAACACGATCAATTCAAACAATGGTGGATGTTACTAGATTATGTGTTTGATCTTGTAAGTTTGACACGAAACCTAGAAACAACTTTTACCTCTTGTACATTCATGCTTCAATAGTTTGTACATTGTAAAAAAAACTCGTTATATCGCTCGCAATTTACACCGAATTATAGATAAAAAAATACAAGTTGCAATGTTACATTCGAAAAATTTATTAAGTGCCACAGTTATAACTTATAAGAGAAAAAAAATGAGAGTGGGCCGTGTGTCACAACTTGGTTGGGAAAAAAAGGAAGGAGAAGTTTAAGGTATAAAGTGTAATTTTAAATTGCCGTTCAAAAAAAGGTGTAATTTTAAAGAGAGTCATATTGTAACTTGATAATCACTAGCTTAGGGTGTCCGGAGTGGGCGGCAAACTCACTCGGCAAAGTGAGTTTACCACTCGGTAACACCACCACCAACACTAGTTTGCCACTCAAAGTTTACCAAATCGTTGGTGGGTTGACGATGCGGTGAGGGGAGGAAGGAGAGAGAGAGAGGGTATTGTAGGGTGGGGTCCATGCCATCTTTCAACCAATCACACTTTTTTCCTTTTTTTTTTAAAAAAGTTTACCACTTCACCAAGTGTCTAAACTATTGCCAACACTTTTCACCAAAGTTTAAACACTTTTGCCTGATTGACATAGCGCGCTCTGATTGGTCGATTTTTTAGTTTACCACTCCAAAGTGTTTAACCACTCCTTACACCCTTAAAGCATTTTACCAAGTGCTCCAAGTATTTGGAGCTAATGAACCGTAAATTTTAAGCAGGTAAGGTAAATGTGTATTTATAAAACAGAGACATAATGTAATATTTTCAAAGAGTTATTCTTTCAAAGTAGACTTCAAATAACAAATAATTATATAATAATAATAATAATATTTCGAAAAAAAACAAATGTTATCTTCATAAACACCTGTAAAATGAAATATAAAAAAGATCTGATACATATATACATTAAGTAATCATATAACGGCAAGGTAATTTAAACTCTTCTTTCTGTAAAATCATCCGACAAATACAAGAAAATGACGACATCAACTTTGTCGAGATGAAATAATGATCACAAATCAATAACGTTCTTGGTTTGACAAGGGCTGTGAACTTGATATCAAACTCAAAAACAATGCTAATTTTAGGATTATTTAGGGATACATATAGGCTGTCATGTGGATAATTTTAGCATAGTGTAAACATTGTCAAAAGTACCTTGTTCGGGTTCAAGTAGAGTGGGCTTCGCCCCCCACTAGTCAAGCCCATTGGTGATTTTAACTTTAACTTCATCTTTATCTTTATAAAGTGACTTGACTACAAAACTATGTGGTTTCTTCCTATCCCCCACTTATAGCCTAGTGGTAGGAGGCTTGGGTTTTCCAATGAAGACTCAAGTTCAATTTCCACTTTTGTCATATTGGGGTGGAATAGGCAATGAAGGGTTTGGACAAGGCCTTGTGTGAGGTTGTCAATTCGATTCCCGAGCCCAATCGGATTTTCGTCCAACCGTGTGTTATGCCAGAGAGTTCTGCTCTTGTGGTGGCACAACGACTGTCAAGTGGCAGTCGACGGTATGGTTTCCCAGGGATACGCCGAAAAAAGCCAAACTTTGAAGTCAGCATGGGTCCGGTTAAGACAACATATTCTGGCCAAAGTGAGACAATATGGAGCACTCCGATTTAGAGAGTATGGTAACCTTATACATGAAGTTCACCGTTCAAAAAAATGTGGTTTCTTCCTTTCTCTCCAACAACTCTCCCTTGGCTCTCACCTTGTCACAAAAACATGATGATCAAGAACCAGATCTAACAACAAAACAACTTCAAATTTATTCACCTAGCAAGAAATTCAAAGACATATCTAGATCCATACAACAACCTCTCAAAACATCACACCGATTATCAACTAGATAATCTGAATCAACAACCTAACGAAAGTGACGAGTCTAACAAAGAATCAAAACACTAGATTACAAGACCACACGAAGACCTGAGTATAAATAAGAAAAATATAGTAACTGCATCATTTCCGTCATGGGCCATCTTCAAGTCAAGTCTTCAACGAGTGTGTGGGGCCCAATAGCCCAGACGTGAACCCAAAAGGATGTGTGGGGCTGCCTCTTGACTCAGATGTGAACACGTTACACGTGTTCGTTTTTGGCCCAGCCCATCAAAGCAATATCAGGACAACCCAATCATACAAAAGTATAAAACAAACAATTAGACAAACTTTATAAAATCTCATAAATAAATTTGGAAATTGAATTGATCTTTAAAACTTATTAACAAGTATTTAACCCCCACCTCCCCTCCCCCCCGAAAAAAAAAAGCGTCAAACATGCTAAGAGCATTCACAATGAAAACCTTAAAAACGAGGAGAATGGGCTGTGGAGAAAAATAGTTAGTGGCATTCATTGCGGTCGTAATAGGTGGTGTTTCCTTCCTGTTAAGCGTGGTATTTCGGGGTGCTGGAAAAACCTGGTGCGATTTTTAGAAAACTTGATTCTTAACGGGAAATATACGCAATCTTGGATTAAAGGTATCGTGGGGAACGGTGAGAAGATTAAATTCTGGAAGGACATATGGTTTGGTGAGGGCCCCCTTATGCTCAGGTGGCCGTGTATGTATAATAAGGAGGTGGATAAAAATTGTGTAGTTAAGGATAGGATCATAGAGGCTGGTACTCGAATGGAGAGGAATGTTAACTGGAGGGTTGTTGCTGATACTGTGGCGTTAATCTCCGAGAATCAAGATGTGGATGATATGCTTTCTCAGGTTACTTTTAAAGGGGGCAAAGATGATTGGTATTGGATGGGAGATAGCGGTGGTCGGTTCTCCGTTTCGAGCGTTAAAAGGCTGCTGTATGCGGGCAAGAATCAGCCTCGAAACCAGCAGATGAAATGGATACACTGGGTGCCTCTTAAAGTTAATATACTTGTTTGGCGTATCGAGATGGATAGGGTGCCAACTCGGATGGCGTTGATTCAAAGAGGTTTGAATCTGCAGGATCAGTCCTGCCCGTTTTGTAATATGGCTTCGGAATCGTCTGCTCATTTGTTTGCTGGTTGTGGGTTTTCGGATTGCGTTTGGAAGTCAGTTTGGAGCTGGTGCAAGCTTATCTCGCCCCCGGTTTATACTTTTGAAGATTTGTTGCAGCTTCCGAGCATAAGTGGAAATCAGACCAAATGGGATAAAAGGATCTTGCAAGGAATCTTGATGGTGGTTTGTTGGGCTCTGTGGATTGCTAGAAATAAAAAAGTTTTCGATGGGTCCTCGCCTAAGGTCATAGAGATAGTCGCTATGGTGAAGTCTATGTCGTGTTTTTGGCTTAAAAACCGCTCTAAGTTTAGTAATTTGGAGTGGAAGGATTGGTCTAAATTCCCTTTGTATACGTTGTAGTTGTTTTTGGCGGGCTTCGGTTTGAGGTCCGGCCTTTGTTTTATTGAAAGTTTTGTTTAAAAAAAAAATGAAAACCTTAAAAAGTATGTGAGGGAGTTTAGTTATATTATAAGGAATGATTATTAGATCACACCAACCTTATACATCAAATAGATCACACCAAGAAAAGAATGTAACACCTTAAAACAACATGTAAAAATACAACAACAACACAACACAACACAGTCAATGCAACACACATAACAGGGTATGGCTCTTCCTGTTTAACAACGTTGGTCTTTTTAACTCGGTCGAGATTCCTAAACAAGAAATTGTGAAACTAAAATCAAAAGATAAAGTGGAAAGATCTCACCATAGGAGTGCCCAAGTTAGGGTATTCCTTCAAAAGTTCAAGACGTGTAACCTTTACTTAGGGTTACAAATACAATGAACGTAGATATAGAGAACTTATCGTAGTAACGGAACCCTAGATCTTCGATAGATACTGATTATCACGAATTCAGGAGCTAGCTCACATCTCTGGTACCATGTCACAAAAACATGATGTTCAAGAATCAAGAACCAAATCTAACAACAATACAAGTTCAAATTTATTCACCTAACAAGAATTCAAAGACAAATCTAGAGCTATACAACAAACCCTCACCTCACACACAAATTATCAACTAGATAATGTGAATCAACAACCTAATGGGAGTGACGATTCTAACAAAGAATCAAAACCCTAGAATACAAGATCACACGAAGACATAAGAGTATAACGAAAAAAACATATGATCTGAATAGATTGAACGCCTTCTCACTCCAATTTATAGCAGTTTTCCATATCAGACCATCTTCAAGTCAAGTCTTGAACGAGTGTGTGGGGGCCCAATAGCCTAGACATGAACCAAAAGGATGCGTGGGGCTGCCTCTTGGGCTAGACGTGAACTCGTTTAGTTCATGGACTAGCCCATCAAAGCAACAACAGCACAACCCAATCATACAAAAATTTAAAACAAACAAGTTAGACAAACTTTATAAAATCTCATAAACAAATGTGGATATTGAATTGAGCTTCAAAACTTATTAACAAGTATTTTTTTACACATCTATCCTTTCTTTTGGATCGCAATCTCTTACATATATCATATATATGATATTTATACACATGTTATAACAACCCTCCTAAATATATCCTAAAATACTTATAACATCCCTATACGCCCTAAAATACACCCCGTATATGAGAAAGCGGCCCAAAATACCATTATTTTATAAAAATTAAATAAAAATAAGTTTCTATACTCGCTCGCGGGGCGCAGCCGCTGGGACACCAGGCCGCACCAGATCGTGCCACGTGTCCCCACTCGTGTTGAAGCTACTTGTGACTGGTACCCTGCCTAGCTCGCGGGCCGCGAGAAAACAAGCAGAGGTAGTCGCGAGCCGCGACCTGCTGTCGGATCAGCACTATAAATAGAGGCCGTTGGCCTTCAGTTGCAAATCGTTCAGAATCTCAAACTCTCTCTCAATTTCTTATATAGTAGAAGTAATATCGGGTATTATACCCACTAAAACAGCGAAGCTCTGCCTCGATGTAAGTTTCATAACCCCCGGTTACGTATTAGATACGCTGCCCGATTGATCTAGTGCTACGTAACCCCTGTCGAGGCTCTGCCTGACGTAGTCGTTGGAGTACTGTCTCGGGGAGGGTATAACTAATGTAAATTGGGTTATTATACTGACGCGTGTGCATTGTTTAATTAATAGATTATAATCAGGAAATCACAAGGGAAATACCTAAATTAGCAATGTGAGTTTATCCTCTTTTTGTAAACTGTTTTTACAAAACCTCAATGTTTTAAATTATATTTCACAGTGATTGAGTATTTGTAATTCTACAATTATCGTCGGTATGTTGGGGTTTTGTATACAAAATTTGTTACTACACTGTGAGTAGTAACATTACCACAAGTCAGGATTGACAGTGCCGTTGGTGGTAATTAAAGTAGATGTAAACAAATGTAATTGCTGGATTGCCCTCAATACTGTAAAATGATAAAACTTGTCTTGATTAAATTGGGTTTCACTCGCCAGTATTTCTTGCTGATAAAATGTTTTTAAACGCGTTTCAGGTAACAAAATGTGAAAGCCAATTAGAAGCCAGCTGGACAGCACTGAAGGCTTGGAAAAGTGGCTATAAAAGTTACCTAAATAAAGAAGATGTTTATTTCAATAAATTAGGGTTTATCCCTATAAACATGTTTGTAATGAAAACTTGAGTTTTTCCCATACGTTTATTATTATAAAAATGTGGTATTTTACTCTGATAAAATATTTCCTAACTACGGTCCTGATGTAAATTTCGCTGCCAAATTGATAAACAACGATACCACTGATACTGGTTCGCGGCCGCCCGTTCCCAAGAGTTAGGGGTCGGGGGTTGCGACAGAGAGTGGTATCAGAGCTACAACCACTGATTTCAGCCACAGAAGTGTTCTACTGACACCAAAATTTTATCCATTTTGTTAGGAAATAATCTACTTGATTACATGCGTATCTGTATATTATTGTTTTGTGTTATTTGACAATTTGTTAGTTTACAGTATGAGTGATCAAGGACCATCGGACGCCTATCGTCAACTGTCTAGTTCTCCTAGAGATGAAGGAACTTCTTCCCAGCCTACCCCCTCGGGGTATTCAGCTGACACAGAAGAGGGGATCTTTATATTCAAAGCGCAATTCGAAGAACCACTCCCTACCAAAAAGAGAGGATGGTTCAGTCGGGGAGCTCACGAGCGTAGAAAAAGAATGAGGAAATCACAGCAACAGAGAGGTTTAGCAGCTGCAAATAGGGAGATGAATGCCCAGACTCGGGACATAATCAATAGACGATTAGCCAATTTTCACATATTAGCTACCACAGCCGCAGAACCAAACTTAAAACAAATCATTGCACCACAGGCACTGCCCTTGTTTCCAACTCAACCCATGGAAATCGAACCTAACCCAGGAGACCAACTTCCAGTACCTGCCTTCGACCCAACCGAAATCCCTAGAGTCCCAGCACCCCATCCTCCAGATTATGACCTATGGTTTGACGACCATTGGGATTATCGAGAAATCTACCCACAAGAGGAGCCCATACAAAACCCAGTAGCACCTTACCCTAACCTTGACCCTCTAGATCCATATTGGGATAATGACCAATATATTCGGGAGATCTTAGAGAACCCATACCTATACGAAGAATCGATGCCCCAGTACCTGACCCGATACCAGCACCCGCACCACCCATGAGTACCGAAAACGTGCAGGAACTCCGCACTTTTGGTGAGAAGTTATTAGATGAAGGTGAAAGGATAACGCAAATAGGGGAGAGGCTCGTTTGAAAATACGACGAGCGTAACATGCAATACTGGATGAACCCCCACTAGTAATAATAATAACAATAATATATATATATATATATATGCGTGTAATTTGAAAAAAAAAATTCAATCAACTAAAATAGATAGTCTAATACCTACTGAAGCATAACTAGTAGTATATTTTAAATTCCCGTTTCAGTTTGTAATAGATGCATATCTATAAAATAGAGTAAATGTCGCAATGCACGACGATTTTGATTAATGTGTTTATCTGTGTGATTATTCGCATTAAACATTGCTCTGTGATATTAATACTTGGTAAATGTTTATAATCCAGATGGACAACGAAGTGAATCAAGAAAACCAGAATAACGATAATAACGGCAACCTGGTAGATAATAGTGCCATCCAACACATAGTAGCACAAGGGATTATAGATGCTATGCCATATATTATCAAAACAGTTAAGGAAACAGAAAATAATAAAAGTAATAATGGAAGTAAGCGACCACCAACTGAACCCAGTCACAGCGTAAACAATGGACCGTTACTTCAATTGCCTATTCCAAAAAGAAGAAGAACCATGTCTTATGGTTGTTCTTATAAAGAATTTTGGTCTTGTAAACCAATAGAATTCTCGGGCAATGAAGGAGCCATTGCAGCTCTACACTGGATAGAAAAGACTGAGGCAGTCTTAAAAATAAGCAAGTGTGCAGAGGAAGACAAAATTATGTTTGCTTCCAATCTTTTTAAGAATACTTCTTTAGAATGGTGGAACACTATTCTCCAGTCTAGGGGAAGTGACAGAGTCTATAATATGGAATGGACTGAGTTTAAGACCATGGTTGAAAGGAAATTCTGTCCACCCAATGAAAAAGAACAGATTGCTAATAAGTTCTTAAACCTTAGAATGACTGGAATTGATTGTAAGGGTTACACTACTGTATTCTTCGAATATGCTAGAATAGTGTCAACCCTAGCTTCACCAGAACTAGTATTAATCTCCCGTTACATATGGGGATTAATCAGTGAGATTAGACATGTAGTCAAGGCAGCTAGATCACAAACTATAGAAGAAGCTGTAGAACTAGCAAATACCTTGACTGATGAACTAGTACGTACACAAGAAGAAAACCAAAGGAAGAACCTAGTCCAGAAACTTACCCAGGAATTTCGCTACGGAAATTTCAACCGTGGGAAAAATATAGGTTCTACTTTTGCACCTTATTATAAGGCCTGCAAGAAGAAGCATTCGGGAAGATGCTCCACATACTGCAATTTCTGCAAGATACCAGGACACAAGGAGGAAGACTGTAGGAAGAAACCCAGTAATGGAGTATGCTTCAATTGTGGAGAAAAGGGACATATCAAGCCAAACTGTCCGAAACTAGCTCTAGCCATGAACAACAAGACTACTAAGAATGCTAGGGCATTTGTTCTGACAGCCGAAGAAGCAAAGATGATTCCGGACGTGATTGCCGGTACGTTTTTAGTTAATGATGTTTTTACTAAAGTATTATTTGACTATGATGCGAACCAAAGTTTTATTAATACTTTATTTTGCAAACTTCTCAATCAACCATTAACTAAACTTCAACAAGAATGTCTAGTAGAGACGACAAATGGAGAATCCATTAAGATCACTGAAATCTTGCAGGGAGCAAGAATAGAAATTTCAAACCAAGATTTTATTGCTAATCTTTACCCAATGAATCTGGCTGGATTTGATACTGTATTAGGAATGGATTGGTTAGTAGCCAATAAAGCCAGTATTCTATGTGATCAAAAGTCAATCTAAGTAAATTCACCAAAGGGTGAAAAGATCACAATCAAATGAGATAAGTAATCTCGATCCACGAACTTCATCTCTGTGATGAAAACAGCCAGTTGATGTTTGTAAAATGCCACATATAAATTACATCAAATAAGGCATAAAATTAACCCTTTTTTAGTACTAATGTTGGAAAAAGTGTGCTTTTGTCTTCCTTTTGTATTTTCAGGATTAAATGAGCGTAAATGAACAAAAGGAACAAATATGCAGCAAAATCTAACATAAATACAAGAAAAGGAACAAACGTGGCATGCCCGACCCCTCGACAGCATCTTCCCAAGCAAAAACAAGAAAACAGAAGGTTGACCACGGCCCCGTGCCCAACGGACATGGGGGCGTGGCCAGATGTCTGCAGAAAGGACAAAGCTATAGAAGCTTTTATTCCCGACACGGGGGCGTGCCCAGCTCGACACGGGGCGTGGTCAACGCTAAGATTCGCAGAATCCAAGCAAATCTTGATAGTACAGATACGCTTCTGCACACGGGGCTGTGCCCAGCGGACACGGGGGCGTGTGGAGCTAATGCAGACAAATTGCAATTAATGAAGAAACAGAAAGTGGATGGACACGGGGCCGTGCCCAATGGACACGGGGTCGTGTCCGGGCTTCTGTGCAGGCTATAAATAGAGGTGCTTGGTTCACTTCAAAGGCATCCCTTGACAAACCACCTCTCTCCTTCTTCACCCACACTCCACTACCACTACAACCCCACATCCACCACCACCATCCATCATAGAGTGTGTGTAGTAGTCTCGGGATCCAAGATTGATAGTAAGAGTTCTTGACAATCAAAGGCCATGTTTGCCTAAGTCTCTTACATCACTTGGTGAAGACAAACATTTAGTGTATTACTTTTGATTTGTAATCTTTTCGCACTTTTTATTTGGTTTTGTATTAATGACTTTAATAACTAGTTTCTTATTTTGAAGGTGAAACTTCCTTATCATTTGTCCGTGGTGTATTGGCGTTATTTTACTGTCTATATAAAATAAAAGATTTACACCATTCATATCTCTACGGTCTATATAGAGATATGTTGGCTACCTGGTCAGGGGTTAAGGGAATGGTTTGGTAAGGTTCTTGCCTTGTTCAGTGTATAGATCCTGCAAGGACCTGGGTCAAGCTTACTAGGACCTCCTTCAATACCCACTGGTATTGGATGACGGGGGTGCGAATGGCTTGATCCCCTCATATGTAAACTACTATTAATACATTAACCCGGCTACTTGGGATTGTATCCCCTGACTCAAACCACTTAGCCGAGGGTAACGTCACCTTCAAAAAAGGGGCCTACTGTAAGGACCAGCAAAAATGTCCCACAACACTCCGTAAGTAGAAATCCGGACCATTAAAACCCAAATCCTTGTGAAAAATCAAGAAATTCAATTTTTATTGTTCTGTCGCGGGCCGCGTAAGACTTAAGGAAAGCTTACGCGGGGCGCGACAGTTGGGAAATGTTTCGGATAAGCTTTAGGCCACGTGTCTGACACGTGGCAAGCCTACACGTGACACGGTAGCCCTAGCCGTAGCTAGGGTGGCCCTCGCGGGCCGCGTAGGTTATTCTTAGAGTTTACGCGGGCCGCGTAAAACTCAAATTTTTGCTATAAATTTGACGTTGCATGGCTTGGCTTCTGTGTTCGCAAAATCCTTTAAAAACAACAAATTTCTGCTTAAATTCGAGTGTTTAAGGGTCGAGACGCTGCTGCGATACAGGGTAATACCTCGATCACTATTACGATACAATGTCCGATCGATTGAAACCGATCCGATGGATGTTTAGGTGTTGCCCGAATTCAGGCTATACTTTGTCATTCGTCGTGAGGGTTTTGATTTTGTGAGCTTATCGTAAATGTTGTATTAAGTTACTAACCTAGTTCGTGTGCATTGTTATTTAACTAGGTTATCAGGCATAATCAGTAGACAAAACTCCGCCCAACTAAACTTGCAATATGAGTCATTCTATTTTTATCAAAGTGCTTTACAAAACCCTAAATGTTTTCCAGTTATATTTTACAGGGATTAAGTGTTTGTTATCTTAAATTACTGGCAGTAAGTGGGGTATTGTGCACATTACTGTTGTTTCTCACTTTTAGGTAGACGAACCTAAACAATAATAATCATCACTATTGGGTGAAAGGACCCAATGGTGGTATGACCATAGTCACAAAGGATGTGACACTTGACTAGATAATTGTAAGATAGTGGCAATTGTGATCGCTCTTAATACTGTAAATTATAACAGTGTGTCGTTTTGTACAATTGAATGACTCGCCAGTATTTCCCCGCTGATAAAATCTTTTTAAAACATGTTTCAGGTGATTTACTGTGAAGAAGGAAAAGTGCCGTGGAGCACTACCAGCTTGGATAAAGTGGCTAGTAAATAAATAAACATGTTTTTCTTGTAAACAGGGAATTTCCCCCGTGAAATTCCTTTATTGTAAATTATGGGGTTTGTCCCAAAATGTGAAATAAAATAATTGGGCATTTTCAGTTAAACGATCATGTTAAAAATTTCCGCTGCCAAATTAAACACCAATACCACGGGTTTTTTGTCTCGCGGCAATCGAACCAGGAAACTGGGTCGGGGGCCGTGACAGAAAAAGGTGGTATCAGAGCCACTGATCTAAGCCAATTAAGTATTTAGAAATACTTAATTTTCCAATTTGCCATTCTGTGATTTTGTGAAAATTTAATGTAATAAGTAAAAATTTAACATAAATTTGTGTGTGTTACTTCATGTGTGCTAACAACATGAATGAACTGTCAGAGGCACTCCGAAACTTTACTATCCATACCACTGACATGGATACAACGGGAAACCAATCCGGGTATCAAGCAGATACTGAAGAACCACCAGTATTCCAGGCCTAGCCCCAGGAAAAACCCAAGCCTAAAAAGAGGAGAAGAATCCTGGACTGGAAACGTGGAGTAAGGAAGAAACCTCCTGCCCAAAAGGTGAAAAAGACAGAGGATCCAAAAGACAAGGGAAAAGGAAAGGAGATTGGGGATAGCTCTGGCCATGCCCAAGAATTGCCACCTTGGGAAGAACTTGACCGCAAACTTGCAAACTGTGACCTCATCGGACCAGCCGACGAGACCCTTTTCAATTTCCCAGCCCAATCTGAACTTCAAATTAATTTGGAACCTGCTATTCCAGACCCCCATTGTCAACCCCCAACTTGTTACAGGGCAGCTGGAAGAATGGTGGACGAGCGACTGTCAATTTCAGAACTTCATGAATAACCCTAATTTTTATTTTCCCCAGTTTGATCCTGAACCTGCACCATACCCACCAATGAGCGCCGAGAATGTTGCTGAATTACGCCGCTATGGCGAGGAACTGGTGGACGCGGGAAACCGGATTTGTGAAGCAGGGGAAAACATTTCATAGAAATACGACGAGAGGGAGCGTCGTTTCTGAAAGGCCAGCTAACTGTGGTTGTGTGGTTGCATAATAATAATATGTATAATAATAATAATATAATAAATAATAACTAAAAATAAAACTTTTTGTAAAATAGATGGTTTGTAGTGATGCATACTAATATATAAATATGGATGTCGCAAGGTCGACAAATTTTGGCTATACGTGTTGACTTAACTATGTTATGATTGCCTTGTTGTGCTTAATTGTTATCAATTTGGTGCCAATAATTTATATATATATATTGTTAATTATCAGATGGAAAACGCAGTAAATGAACCAGTCAATGAAGTTAACCAATCTGAACAAAATAATGAAGACCACTTTCTCAACAGACAAGATATCAAAAATATAGTTGCCCAGGGTATAGCCAACGCTATCCCCGCAATTGTCCCCGCTGTTAAGAACCCCGCTAAACCTTCCCAAGCCAACCATAGTAAACACACTCGCGACGATAATTTCAATTACAGTGTAAATGGAGGCGGCAATAATGATAATAATGTGGTTCAAGCCCCAATACTTAATAAAATGAAAGTTGCAACACCTGGTTGCACCTACAAGGAATTTCTTGCCTGTAAACCGATCGAATTCGTAGGCAATGAAGGGGCGACTGCCGCACTGCGTTGGTTAGATAAGAACGAAGCAGTAATTAAGATCAGTAAGTGCACGGAGGAAGACCAGGTTATGTATGCATCCCACCTTTTCAAAGAAGAGGCGTTAGAATGGTGAAACACGGTGCTGCAAGCCAAAGGAAGTGACGTGGCTTATGCAATAAGTTGGGAAGAATTTAAGAGATTGGTGGAAAGAAAATTTTGTCCCGACTATGAAAAGGAACAAATGACGAATAAGTTCCTGAGCCACCGGATGGTGGATGTCGATTCTCGAGGGTATACTTTGAAAATTTTCGAGTATGCTCGAATTGTACCAACTCTGGCCTCGCAAGAATCGGTACTTATTTCTCGCTATATTTGGGGTTTAATTAGTGAGATTCATGATATCGTCAAAGCTGCGAGACCCCGCACAATTGACGATGCTGTTGAACTGGCCAACACTTTGACCGACGGACTGGTGCGCAAAAGAGAAGAAAACAGAAAAAAGGAATTGGCCCAAAAGATTACCCAAGCATTTCGTGTGGGTAATAATAGTAGTAATTTCAAGAAAAAGGGAACCGGGCAATCCTCCACTGCTCCAGCCTGCAGTACCTATAAAAGAAAGCATTTTGGGAAATGTAAAGGGTATTGCAATTTCTGCAATAGACCAGGGCACCCAGAAGAAGAATGCAGGAGGAAGAAATCAACGATTTGCTTCAACTGCGGAGAAGCTGGACATTTTAGACCAGAATGCCCAAAGTTGATCAAGCCAGCTGACAACAAGGCCAAACCTGCAGAGGGAACAAATAAAAAGAATGCAATAGCCTTCCAGCTGACCACCCAGGAAGCAGATATGATCCCCAATGTGCTAGCTGGTACGTTTCTGGTACACGATGTTTATGCAAAAGTATTATTTGACTCTGGTGCCAACCAAAGTTTCATAAATACTTCATTCTGCCAAGCTCTTAAGCAACCCTTAACCAAACTTAGGCAAGTTTTTACGGTAGAAACATCGGATGGTAATTCTGTTAAAATAGATAAGGTTCTTCAACAAGGAAAAATAGAACTTTCAGGACATAAATTTTCTGCAAACCAGTTGCCTATGAATTTAGCCGGATTTGATGTCGTATTAGGAATGGATTGGTTAGTAGCCAACCATGCTCGAATCCTCTGTGATAAGAATTCCAAAGAAATTCATACACCCGCAGGAGAAGTAATTGTGGTTACAGGAGATAAGCCACGTAAACCAATGAAGTTCATTTCGGTAATGAAAGTTGCTAGTTATGAACGAAAACAGGGAATAGTGTATATGATTTCAGTAATCATTAACACTAAAGGTAAGGAACTTAAGGAAATCCCAGTAGTGTCAGAATACCCAGATGTATTCCCCGAAGAACTACCTGGATTACCGCCCAATAGGGAAGTAGAGTTTAGAATTCATCTAATCCCTGGAACTACACCAATAGCTAAGGCACCTTATCGGTTAGCACCCACCGAAATGTTAGAATTGAAAAAGCAGTTAGATGAATTATTAAGCAAATGATTCATACAACCTAGTTCATCCCCTTGGGGAGCACCTGTGTTGTTCATGAAAAAGAAAGATGGTTCGATGCGAATGTGTGTCGATTATAGGGAATTGAATAAGGTTACAATTAAGAATCGATACCCATTACCTAGGATTGATGATCTCTTTGATCAACTTTAGGGAGCTAGATATTTCTCTAAGATAGATTTGCGCTCCGGATATCATCAATTGAAGGTACAAGAAGAAGACATACCTAAAACTGCTTTCAGGACTAGGTATGGTCACTACGAGTTTACAGTCATGCCATTTGGGTTAACAAATGCTCCTGCAGCATTCATGGACATGATGAATAGGATCTGTAAACCGTATTTGGATAAATTCGTAATTGTCTTCATAGACGATATACTTATTTATTCCATACGCCAAGATGAGCATTGTGAGCACCTGCATGCACTTTTAACTTTGCTTAGAAAGGAAAAGCTTTACGCCAAATTCTCAAAGTGTGAATTTTGGCTACAGGAGATGCAATTTTTAGGACACATGGTGAATCACGAAGGTATTCACGTAGATCCCTCCAAAATAGAAGCCATCACCAATTGGAAGGTCCCGCAATCAGCAACCGAAGTTAGAAGCTTTCTAGGATTAGCTGGATATTATAGGCGTTTCATTAAAGATTTTTCTAAAATAACCGTTCCATTAACTAAGCTAACCTGTAAGACTGTTAAGTTTGAATGGGGACCCAAGCAAGAAGAGGCCTTTAGGATTTTAAAGCAAAGGTTAACAAATGCCCCAATTTAGGCCTTACCAGACGGAACAGAAGAAGCACGAGGAAAATTATACGACTCATGACTTAGAGTTGGGAGCAATAATTTTTGCCCTTAAAATGTGGAGACATTATCTGTACGGAAGTAAATTTACAGTCTATACAGATCATAAAAGTTTAAGGTACATATTTGGGCAAAAAGAATTAAACATGAGGCAACGAAGATGGATGGAAATTCTAGGTGACTACGACTGTGATATTCAATATCACGAAGGAAAGGCAAATGTAGTAGCAGATGCCCTAAGTCGTAAGTACCATGAGAAACAAATACGAGTTCGTGCTCTTAGATTAAATCTTCAATTAGATTTAATAGAAAAACTGAAGAGCGTTCAGGAAACAGCAATCAAGGATGATGCTGAAGGAATGAAAGGACGGATAAAGGAATTAGAGCAAGGGACTGATGGAATTTGGAGATTCCATAAGAAAAGAATTTGGGTACCTAGGCATGGAAATTTAAGAGATAAGATTTTAGAGGAAGCCCATAAATCTAGGTACACGATGCACCCTGGTAATAATAAAATGTACCAAGACTTAAGAAATAACTTCTGGTGGATAGGAATGAAAAAGGACATAGCTAGATACGTTTCTAAGTGTCTAACTTGTTCACAAGTTAAGGCAGAGCATCAGAAACCTTCAGGATTACTCCAACAGTTAGAAATGCCTGTATGGAAATGGGAACTAATAACAATGGACTTTGTTACTAAGTTGCCCAAAACCAGGAAAGGTAACGATGCAATCTGGGTGATTGTAGATCGATTAACCAAATCAGCTCATTTCCTACCCATGAAGGAAACCTTTAGCATGGAAAGATTAGCAAGGTTATACGTAGACGAGACAGTATCCTTACATGGAGTTCCACTCTCCATTGTGTCAGATAGGGATAGTCGTTTCACTTCCCATTTCTGGACAAGTTTCCAACAAGCAATGGGGACGAGATTGAATCTAAGTACGGCATACCATCCCCAAACAGATGGACAAAGCGAAAGGATGATCCAAACCCTCTGTCACACCCCGGATTTCCACGTGTCACCGGTGGGCCCGGTAGGGGAGTATCGTGACGTGGTTGGCAACATAATAGTCAAACAACACAATATTTAAATGCACAGCGGAAGCAAAGTATAGATTCATTTCAACCAAACGATATTGTAATATTAAGTATCACAAGTAGTTGAATATAAATCCACAGGTAGAACAAAATAAAAGGAAACAGTGTTCAACAGTCTATGACATCCAAGCTTGCGAGACTTATTGTGGATGCAAGGAGACAAGCCAGCCTATTACGCGTAGTACCTGCACTTAACCTTTTTAAGAAAAATACGTCAGTTTACACTGGTAAATACAATCAACCGAGTCATTTTGAAAAGAGTTTAAGAAAATGCATTTAAGGCACAAGGCACAAATAATATTTTATAACTTGGGATAATTATTTGAATATAATACTCGTAAAAGATTTACATGTTACTTATGCGTTCGGTAGCCGGATCGAGCCGGGTTAAAGATCAATAGACACACCACATTGCGTATATGAGACACCTACAGGTGTACGCCTACACCTGGGTGCTAAGGTCGTGGCCATTTCGTAAAATGATGCCAGGGATATCCGGGACATGGTCATTAACCTCCCAAAGGCTTTAAGCAAACAAAACAATTTAAACGGTCATCTCGATAATACTTAACCCCCAAAACGATTAAGGTCGAAATGCCCGACCAAGCGGTATTTTATATACCTTACCCCAAGCCCGTATAGGGAAAATAAGTTAAGAGTATTTACCTGAGCAAGTATAAATCAAAATCAGCGAGTGCAAGTATCTTTTACTGGTTCTCCTAATCTGGAACGAAGGTTTATAATAACCTATTAGAATCCTAACGGGTCTTTAGTTAAGCTTAAGCTTAGACCGGTTAGTTTTAAAGATACGGTTCGTACGCACGATTAAGCGAAGACCGGATAGAATGTGATTTAGACCCGACAAGTTTGAAGACTTTCTTAATATGGGTATATTATACACATTCTGGATTTTGAGATAAAACCGATAAGGTTTGACCCGTTTCGGCTAATTTATGTAAACTAGTTACATAAACCGAACCGAACGCGTATGAAGCGTAACGGGTAACCATAAGAGTCCTAGACAGGTTTCCTAAGTTAACATGCCTTAAATATGTTGTGATATCAGTAAGATACCTTCCGTTATGCCCAAAACGAGTTTAATCTCATATTAAGCCCCGTAGGGGTATTTTGGTCATTTTAAAGATTATAAAAGGGATCAATTAATCTTCTGTGATCCGGGTCTGAATAAATCAGTAAAATAGTTTATTTTAACTTGTTATAACATTTGGTTATAAGTCTTATATGCCAAAATAGTTTTAAACCCTAACTATGCGTGTAATACGCGTATAAAGCCGTTTTAAGCGACGTACGGTTTAAAATAGGATTCTGAGTTTCCTGATCAGTTAAACAGGTTCAAAACACTCCATTTAATATTTAAAATCAGTAGCAATTGGATTGGCATCAAAAGGATTTGTAAAACTCATTTTATGGCCGAAAAGGGTATATTCGGTATTTACCGAATCAAGGCACTAATCCCAGCTTATGATCAGTTTAAAAATAATTAAAAATCTTCAAAAATCCCAAAATATTATATTACATCAGTGGGTAAAAGGTTTGGTGTCAAAAATTGGGTTTAGATAGGCTTTATGCTAATGACGCCATTTAATCACTAAGGATCGTTCTAATTACGTCATTGAGCATAACTCCCAATCTATATGTCCAACTGATGTAAAAATTTACAGACATGTTTAATAATCAGTAACTAAGATTATTTTACTTTCATATTTCCAAAATTCTTGTTTTATGGTCATAAGGGCATTACGGTCAATATTTAGGCGATTAACGGAATCGTCGGACAATTAAGGATTTATGTGGTATAAACGCAGAGGGTTATACACACATGTAACTAGGTCCTAATGGAACTTTAAGGCATGTCTAAACCTATCTAAACCGGGTCAGAACTGAGGTCAAAGCAAAAGTCAAACTTTTGCTTCTTTCGGTTCCGAATCGGTTCAAAACAGAAAGTTGTCGAATCAAACAAGCGTAGACAAGTTATTATACTTATTTTCTAGTTATATGAACGATAAAACAGATTACACGCCTTCTGTATCGTTAAATACACGATTAATGATTCTGTTGACTTTTTCGGACAAGTTTGACTCGACAATCGATCTAGTTAGGATTGGAATCAGTGAGTGCCCTTTTAGGGGTTTAAAGCCCACATGATTACCAACTTATAACAACTTTTGATTCGAAAAAACCCTGGACCGTTTGTGTTTTATTACCAAGTCAAACCGTGGTTACGACGGTTTGATTTCTAGGCTATAAACTAAGCATAACTGAAATAGAGACGATTAAGCATACTTACACAAGTCTAATGATCGATTTGGAAGTCTTGTATCAGTTCTTGTGCTCCTCAAAATGACCAGAAGTGAATGCAAGATGAATGATCAAAGTTACAAAGAATGTGGGTCTTTTTATGGTGTTCAAACACACTTGGATCATCAACACATAAGTCTAGGAATGTTACCATATCATCAACAAGTGTCCTACCAGCTAAAAGCCACCTTAGGGAAGCCCAAGGTATCAAGGAATGGCATTTGAGTCGGTTAAGGGACATGCAGGACACCTGCACATGTATTCTGATCAGACAAGGCAGTCGCGTAGCGCGACTGCCGGGTTGTTTCATGCTCGCGCTACGCGAGCGTGTAGATGACCAGCTCAACAAGTTTCAATCATTTGCATTTCAGTCCCTGATCCTTATAAACATCGCTTTCACTTGGTTTCTTGCATTAAGGGGCTTTAATATTGACATATAGGGGCTTTATGACTTATACCCACTTTGTGAAGCCCTCGGTCACTTTGTGTTTACCCGAAAAGTCATGAATTTCAATGTTGACGATTCTAACCCTCACACACGAATTTTATCATAACTTTCTCATACGGTAACGAAACTTGGTGAAATTTTTATGGTACATTCTAGTGAGCATATTTAATCGTTACAAGGCTTTGGGTTTGCTAAAAGGTCACTCAGAGGTATATCTTAAACATGTTGACACATTTAACCCCTGTAGTTTGTAATCTCTCACTTTCTTTCACAATTCGCTTCGTATGATCCATGATCCATTCGTTTAAGGTTATAAACATCATGTAGGGTTATTGTAAAGTATATTTATTCATTGTTGACACTTTGAACCCTTATATTTACACAGTTTCATTGTTTGTCAACTTTAGTCCTTCAAGAACATTCTTTCACATGTTCAAAGGTTATGACACGTGTCAAGACATTATAGGACGTAAATTTTTCGAGGTGTTAAATCCTCACCCCCTTAAAATAAATCTCGACCTCGAGATTTACTGAAATAGATAAGGGTACTTTTCTTTCATCGTGGACTCAACCTCCCACGTATACTCGGGACCTCTACGTACGGGCATCCCATTTGACCTTTACAATCGGTACATGCTTCCTTCGAAGCTTCTTAACCTGTCGGTCCTCGATCGACAATGGTTTTTCCACAAATTTCAAGCTCTCATCTATATGCACATCTGTATGTGGTATGACCAGTGATTCGTCAGCGAAACACTTCTTCAGATTGCAGATGTGGAACACATTGTGTATACTACTGAGCTCTTGAGGTAAGTTTAACTTATTGGCAACTGACCCGACACGTTCGATAACCTCGAAAGGTCCTATGTATCTCGGGCTTAGCTTGCCTTTCTTACCAAACCGCATCACTCCTTTCCAGGGTGACACTTTAAGCAAAACTTTATCACCTACCTCGAAGTTAAAAGCTTTACGCTTAGGATCTGCGTAGCTCTTCTGCCTATCCCGGGCAGCTTTAAGACGGTCACCTATCTGGACAATCTTGTCCGTCGTTTCGAACACTATCTCTGGTCCCGATAATTGGACATCTCCAACTTCCGCCCAACAAACGGGCGTTCTACACTTTCTACCGTATAAGGCCTCGAAAGGCGCAGCCTTTATGCTGGTGTGGTAGCTATTGTTGTAGGAGAACTCAATTAGTGGTAGGTGGTTATCCCAACTACCACCCAAGTCAATCACACATGCACGAAGCATGTCTTCCAACGTTTGAATGGTACGCTCACTCTGACCGTCTGTCTGAGGATGGTAAGCCGTACTAAAATTCAAACGCGTGCCCAAAGATTGTTGGAAGCTTTTCCAAAAATGTGACGTATATCTAGTATCTCGGTCAGAGATAATAGACACAGGTATGCCATGTAAGGCTACAATCTTATCAACGTATAACTGGGCTAGCATGTCTGAGCTATAAGTCTCCTTGATGGGTAAGAAATGGGCTGACTTAGTCAGTCTGTCTACGATCACCCATATAGTATCATTGCCTTTCCTTGTCTTTGGCAGCTTGGTGATGAAATCCATCGTCACCATCTCCCACTTCCATGTGGGAAGTTCAGGCTGTTGCAGCAAGCCTGACGGTTTTTTATGTTCTGCCTTGACTTGCGCACACGTCAAGCATTTAGCTACATAGGCGGCTACAGACTTTTTCAAGCCTATCCACCAATAATTTGCCCTTAAATCCTGGTACATCTTATCTGCTCTAGGATGAACAGAATATTTGGAACTATGGGCTTCCTGAAGGATAACATCTCGGAGTCCTCCATAAATTGGAACCCATATCCGCCCATTCAATCTTAGTATTCCGTCCTTGCTAAGTGTTAACTGCTCCTCAGTTACCCCTAGCTTTTCGTTAGGATAGTTAGCTTCCAACACAGCTTCCTTCTGTGCAGCTAACAACCTTTCAATCAAATTGTTCTTTATTTCCATGCGCTTGGCATTGATTCGGATGGGTTTCACCTTTTCCTTTCGGCTCAAGGCATCGGCGACTACATTCGCCTTGCCGGGATGGTATCTTATTTCACAATCGTAATCATTCAGAGTTTCCATCCAACGGCGTTGCCTCATGTTCAAGTCCTTCTGATTGAACAGATGTTGAAGGCTCTTGTGATCAGAATAAATCACACATTTTATTCCATATAAGTAATGCCTCCAAAGTTTTAGTGCGAATACAACGGCACCCAACTCCAAGTCATGGGTGGTGTAGTTCTTTTCGTGCACCTTTAACTGGCGTGAAGCATAGGCAATGACTTTGCCTTTCTGCATAAGCACACATCCCATCCCGGTGTGTGATGCATCACAATAAACTACAAACTCCTCGATTCCATCAGGCAATATCAGTACTGGAGCATTGCTTAACTTCTGTTTCAGAATATCGAAGGATTCCTGCTGCTTAGGACCCCAGTCAAACTTAATCTTCTTACGTGTCAGCGAAGTCAGGGGTGCAGCAATCCTTGAGAAGTTTTCAATGAATCGCCTATAGTATCCTGCCAAACTTAGGAAACTATGAATTTCTGTAGGCGTCCTTGGCTCATGCCAATTCATGACAGCTTCAACTTTAGCAGGATCTACTTGGATACCATGCTCACTAACAACATGCCCAAGAAATTGGACTGCTCGAAGCCAGAATTCACACTTCGAGAACTTGGCATAGAGCTTTTCTTTATGAAGTAGTTCCAAAATGCAGTGAAGATGCTTCTCATGGTCAGCTTGGTTCTTCGAGTAGATGAGGATATCATCAATGAAAACGATGACGAATTTATCTAAGTGCGGCTTGCAAACGCGATTCATGAGATCCATGAACGCGGCCGGTGCATTAGTGAGCCCAAAAGGCATCACTAGGAACTCGTAATGACCATAACGAGTTCTAAATGCTGTTTTGTGCACGTCTTCATCTCTAACCTTCAATTGATGGTAGCCTGACCTCAAGTCTATCTTCGAGAAGAAACTTGCCCCTTGAAGTTGATCGAACAGATCGTCGATTCTGGGCAAAGGATACCTATTCTTGATAGTGACCTTATTAAGCTCGCGGTAGTCGATGCACAGACGCATCGATCCATCCTTCTTCTTGACAAATAAAACTGGTGCTCCCCAAGGAGAGGAACTAGGTTTGATAAAACCTTTGGCTAGCAAATCATCTAGCTGCGCTCTCAATTCCTTCATCTCTGTTGGTGCCAATCTATAAGGCGCCCTAGCAACTGGTGCTGATCCAGGGATAATGTCAATTCTGAATTCTACTTGCCTATCTGGTGGCAAACCAGGTAGTTCTTCAGGAAAAACTTCGGGGTATTCAGAAATGACGGGGATATCTCCAATCTTGGGCTTCGGCTCATCAATAATCACTTGTGCCATGTAGATGACACAACCCTTCTCCAAACACTTAGAGTCTTTGAGTATTGACATTTTCTCAGGTAGCCCATACTAGGTATCTCCTTGGATAGTAAGTGATTCACCAGACGGAGTCTTGATCATCACTTGCTTCTTATTGCAAACAATCTGGGCCTGGTTATGTGATAACCAGTCCATACCCAAAACTATGTCAAAACCGGCTAGTTTTAAAGGAAGTAGGGACAAAGGAAAAGAGTGGTTCTTAATGGATATGAAACATCCATCTAATAAGGTTGAAGCGGTTTCTAAAGTGCCATCTGCTAGTTCCACCTCATACTTCACACTTAAAGTCTTAACAGGTAATTTCAATAATTCACAAAACTTATTATTTACGAACGACTTATCAGCGCCTGAATCAAATAACACTCTCGCATAAACATCATTTACGAGAAAGGTACCTGTTATCACATTGTCGTCCTTGACGGCTTCCTTAGCATCCATCCTGAAGACCCTAGCATTGGTCTTCTTAGCCTCTTCAGGCTTCTTGGCATATTTTGGGCAATTGCTCTTGATGTGACCCTTTTCATTGCAACCGTAGCAGGTCGCATCCTTTATCTTTTTGCAATCCAAGGTTTTGTGTTCCTTGGACTTGCACAAGCCACATGCAAAAGCTTTCGATTGTGAATTCGAATTCGATTCAAACCTGCACTTCCCAAAGTGTTGTCTCTTGCAGATTTTACATCTGGGTTTTTCACCCGTCTGCTGACCATCCTTCTTAAATCCTGACCCCTTCCTGTGGTCATTGTTTCCCTTCTGCTTCTTGTCTGAACGTCGTGAGTTGTCATCCTCACGCTTCCTCTTTTCTGTATCAGTGTTCCTCTGCGATTTCAGCCTAACCGCATCCAAGGTAAGAGACAATGATATGTCTGCTACAGACCGAAAAGTAGCTGGTCTGGAGGCCTTCACACTTGCCTTGATCTCCGGGGCTAAACCCCCGATAAAACGAGCTATACGTTTGGGTTCCGGGGTTACTAAATATGGAACCAATCTTGACAAAGTGTTAAAACTGGTAAGGTAGGCCTGACAGTCTAGGTTTCTCATGACCAGCGACAAGAAGTCAGATTCAATTTTCTCAACCTCGTGTTGAGGGCAGTAGTTTTCCTTTATCAGTGCCATGAACTGTTCCCAGGTCATATTATACAACAGGACTTTCCCCGTAGCTTGGATCAAAGATCTCCACCAAGCTAATGCTTCTCCCTTGAAAGACTGTGAGACAAACTTCACAATATCTCTATTATGGCAACCACTGATATCCACCACAGTATCCATCTCGTCCAACCAAGTCATGCAATCAACAGCTCCTTTTTCCCCAGTGAAGTCCCTGGGTTTGCACGAAACGAAGTACTTATAGGTGCAACCCTTATTACGGGGTTCTTGATTCCGTATGACTCTTTGGGATGGAGCACTCCTCTGGTTTGATGAGTGGTGAGAATTACTGTTGTGGGCAGTGTGAGTCCTGGAGGGTGTTCTAGAGTGTGGTGCAGATTGGGTCCTTGCACGGGTACCACTGGATTCATGGAGCTGTCTATCCATAGCTCGATTAACGGCATTATCTATCATTGCCTGTAATTCTGCACCCGCTATATTTACTCGGGCATTATCAGGCTCTCTCCCTGGGTGACTATTGACCTCGTTTGAGTCTGCCATGTAGCTTGAACTGTTACATATCGATAATAATTTATTGGTGAGTTTACTATAGAATTGTCTTTTAGGGCAATTTTATTAACCATGGTAAACATAGACCATATATGGTTAATTTATTACTCACATTTATTTAGGATTTCTGATATAATTTATCCTAATTATAAAACAATAACAGTTTTATTAGCACATAAGGCCTAGTCACAGGGACAATTTAGATTATAAACTATGATTTCAGAGAATCAAAGCATGAAGGTTTGAACAAAGTTCATTACCTTTATCAGACAGGGTCACAGACTATTACTGTCTTTTGTCTCATATAAAAATGAGAAGGGCCCGTAGGCATTCTATTACCAATGAATGGTAACAAGAACCAATCATATTTATTGATGATTTAACCCATGATTCAGAGATCATTTAGTTGGGTTTGGAATCTTTGAAAAGATCCTTATATAATAATAACACGTGTGTTTTTAATGAATCACGTCTGCCAGGAGTGTTAACATATTTTCAGATGTTAACAGGGATTTGAATCTTTTTAACGGGTTTTACCATCTTGGCCAGGTCTTAAAATGACATGCAGGCTAGGTTATACATTTAAGATCCTTAATTAATAATTAGAATAGGCAGATAGATTTTTAAAAGGAATGATTCCGATTTATTTATTTCATATATAATTTAATTATGCATATCATAGCAAAGATGAAATTTATAAACTTACATTCCATTTAAAACTTAAAAGTAGTACACTTTGCCCTAAACGGGACTTTTCACAGAAACACTTGCCCACGCAGGAGCTATACAGATAATACATGTCCTCACAGGGACAGTTTACAAAAGTAAATACAATAAACAAGAATAGATGTCCACGTAGGGACTAAGTACAAAGATAGATATCCACGTAGGGACTTGATTAAACAAGGAAATACAATAATACATATCGGGATTTAGCGATCCCGTTTCTTCTTTCCCTTCAGCAAACTTGCCAAACCACTCATGAATCCCTCATTCTTCTTACGCTCTCTCTGGAGGTCTCGCTCAACCTTGCCCAGCCTTTGACGGAGATCCTCCTGCTCTGGTGGAGAAAACCGTGGTGGCTGGTACTGTAGTGGTGGCTGAACAGGTACTTGATACCCACGAGCTGGGTATCCCACTCCCCAGGGTGTTCCATAAGGTCCTTCTGGGTGAAGGGCATTGTAGTCTGCTGCCACTCGGTATGGGTCGGCCTCGGCATAGTTATCGTTAGTGTATGCCGGCGGTCCGTATGGGTTGTAGGCTGCCGGAGCAGTATAAGCAGGGATAGGGTTGCCAAAACCCGGTGATGGCGGTGCAATAGGTGCCGAATTCACCTCTGAAACTGGAACTGAAGGTCCACCCATTTGTAGGTCTTCATATATTGGCGGGTAGTGGCTGTCGCTAGAGTGTTGAGGGGTACTGAAATGAAACTCCCCTCCTCGTGCTGACATCCTTGCGCCAGTCCTCCTACGTCTTGGTGGTTCTGGAGGCTCTAGATGAACTGGCGGCGGTGGAGGCGGTGGCGTGACTGCCACGAAAGGTGGATCCCCAAAGGGATCTTGCTGCTGATGAGGCGAAGAATGGTGAGATGGTGTAAAGTACCACTCACACCGTTCGAACCGTGCCTGATGACTATCTGGACCTTGGTAAGGTGTTCCGTGAAAAGACGAACCATCAGAGATCACATAGGGATGGTTCGGGGTTCCGGTTGAAGCCTCGACGGGATCTGTGTCCTCGTCCATGTCCATCGCTTGATCACCTGAAAAATGATCCTCCGGTCCTAGTGGGTTAAAACCCCCTTGTTCTGGTAGATAGTCTGCCGGGTTAAACTGGCCCCGAAAGACAGGAGTAGGGTCGTCGAAGGAACGCTGCGATATTGATCGTTGTAGAGGTATGTATGAAGGTGGCGGATTGTTGGGCTCATTCTCAGACTGAGGCCCATAGGAGTGATTATATGGAGGCGTTGAGCTATACGATGTAGATCGTCAGGAAGGCTCCTCGTAAATCCTCCAAGGTTCTCTTGGATCTGCACTCCTTGCAGAAGAAGGAGTTCGCCGGCCCGAAGGCCCGGCCTCATGGTCGTTAGGGGCGCTCATTGGCTCCTTTCCTCGACTTCCTCGCCTGAATCTTGGCGGCATTGTTAAACCTGTCAATATAAACAAAGGTAATAACAAGGAAAATAAAGGACAAAGCTAAAAGTAAAATAAAAACATTTTGGATTATTCCTAAGTTCTTTGTCTAGACTCGAAGATTTAGGAATGTGCAATTGTGTCATTGAGATTAAACACAAAAGCCTAGTGTTTAATTCACTCAATGTTGGCTCTGATACCAACCTGTCACACCCCGGATTTCCACGTGTCACCGGTGGGCCCGGTAGGGGAGTATCGTGACGTGGTTGGCAACATGATAGTCAAACAACACAATATTTAAATGCACAGCGGAAGCAAAGTATAGATTCATTTCAACCAAACGATATTGTAATATTAAGTATCACAAGTAGTTGAATATAAATCCACAGGTAGAACAAAATAAAAGGAAACAGTGTTCAACAGTCTATGACATCCAAGCTTGCGAGACTTATTGTGGATGCTAGGAGACAAGCCAGCTTATTACGCGTAGTACCTGCACTTAACCTTTTTAAGAAAAATACGTCAGTTTACACTGGTAAATACAATCAACCGACTCATTTTGAAAAGAGTTTAAGAAAATGCATTTAAGGCACAAGGCACAAATAATATTTTATAACTTGGGATAATTATTTGAATATAATACTCGTAAAAGATTTACATGTTACTTATGCGTTCGGTAGCCGGATCGAGCCGGGTTAAAGATCAATAGACACACCACATTGCGTATATGAGACACCTACAGGTGTACGCCTACACCTGGGTGCTAAGGTCGTGGCCATTTCGTAAAATGATGCCAGGGATATCCGGGACATGGTCATTAACCTCCCAAAGGCTTTAAGCAAACAAAACAATTTAAACGGTCATCTCGATAATACTTAACCCCCAAAACGATTAAGGTCGAAATGCCCGACCAAGCGGTATTTTATATACCTTACCCCAAGCCCGTATAGGGAAAATAAGTTAAGAGTATTTACCTGAGCAAGTATAAATCAAAATCAGCGAGTGCAAGTATCTTTTACTGGTTCTCCTAATCTGGAACGAAGGTTTATAATAACCTATTAGAATCCTAACGGGTCTTTAGTTAAGCTTAAGCTTAGACCGGTTAGTTTTAAAGATACGGTTCGTACGCACGATTAAGCGAAGACCGGATAGAATGTGATTTAGACCCGACAAGTTTGAAGACTTTCTTAATATGGGTATATTATACACATTCTGGATTTTGAGATAAAACCGATAAGGTTTGACCCGTTTCGGCTAATTTATGTAAACTAGTTACATAAACCGAACCGAACGCGTATGAAGCGTAACGGGTAACCATAAGAGTCCTAGACAGGTTTCCTAAGTTAACATGCCTTAAATATGTTGTGATATCAGTAAGATACCTTCCGTTATGCCCAAAACGAGTTTAATCTCATATTAAGCCCCGTAGGGGTATTTTGGTCATTTTAAAGATTATAAAAGGGATCAATTAATCTTCTGTGATCCGGGTCTGAATAAATCAGTAAAATAGTTTATTTTAACTTGTTATAACATTTGGTTATAAGTCTTATATGCCAAAATAGTTTTAAACCCTAACTATGCGTATAATACGCGTATAAAGCCGTTTTAAGCGACGTACGGTTTAAAATAGGATTCTGAGTTTCCTGATCAGTTAAACAGGTTCAAAACACTCCATTTAATATTTAAAATCAGTAGCAATTGGATTGGCATCAAAAGGATTTGTAAAACTCATTTTATGGCCGAAAAGGGTATATTCGGTATTTACCGAATCAAGGCACTAATCCCAGCTTATGATCAGTTTAAAAATAATTAAAAATCTTCAAAAATCCCAAAATATTATATTACATCAGTGGGTAAAAGGTTTGGTGTCAAAAATTGGGTTTAGATAGGCTTTATGCTAATGACGCCATTTAATCACTAAGGATCGTTCTAATTACGTCATTGAGCATAACTCCCAATCTATATGTCCAACTGATGTAAAAATTTACAGACATGTTTAATAATCAGTAACTAAGATTATTTTACTTTCATATTTCCAAAATTCTTGTTTTATGGTCATAAGGGCATTACGGTCAATATTTAGGCGATTAACGGAATCGTCGGACAATTAAGGATTTATGTGGTATAAACGCAGAGGGTTATACACACATGTAACTAGGTCCTAATGGAACTTTAAGGCATGTCTAAACCTATCTAAACCGGGTCAGAACTGAGGTCAAAGCAAAAGTCAAACTTTTGCTTCTTTCGGTTCCGAATCGGTTCAAAACAGAAAGTTGTCGAATCAAACAAGCGTAGACAAGTTATTATACTTATTTTCTAGTTATATGAACGATAAAACAGATTACACGCCTTCTGTATCGTTAAATACACGATTAATGATTCTGTTGACTTTTTCGGACAAGTTTGACTCGACAATCGATCTAGTTAGGATTGGAATCAGTGAGTGCCCTTTTAGGGGTTTAAAGCCCACATGATTACCAACTTATAACAACTTTTGATTCGACAAAACCCTGGACCGTTTGTGTTTTATTACCAAGTCAAACCGTGGTTACGACGGTTTGATTTCTAGGCTATAAACTAAGCATAACTGAAATAGAGACGATTAAGCATACTTACACAAGTCTAATGATCGATTTGGAAGTCTTGTATCAGTTCTTGTGCTCCTCAAAATGACCAGAAGTGAATGCAAGATGAATGATCAAAGTTACAAAGAATGTGGGTCTTTTTATGGTGTTCAAACACACTTGGATCATCAACACATAAGTCTAGGAATGTTACCATATCATCAACAAGTGTCCTACCAGCTAAAAACCACCTTAGGGAAGCCCAAGGTATCAAGGAATGGCATTTGAGTCGGTTAAGGGACATGCAGGACACCTGCACATGTATTCTGATCAGACAAGGCAGTCGCGTAGCGCGACTGCCGGGTTGTTTCATGCTCGCGCTACGCGAGCGTGTAGATGACCAGCTCAACAAGTTTCAATCATTTGCATTTCAGTCCCTGATCCTTATAAACATCGCTTTCACTTAGTTTCTTGCATTAAGGGGCTTTAATATTGATATATAGGGGCTTTATGACTTATACCCACTTTGTGAAGCCCTCGGTCACTTTGTGTTTACCCGAAAAGTCATGAATTTCAATGTTGACGATTCTAACCCTCACACACGAATTTTCTCATAACTTTCTCATACAGTAACGAAACTTGGTGAAATTTTTATGGTACATTCTAGTGAGCATATTTAATCGTTACAAGGCTTCGGGTTTGCTAAAAGGTCACTCAGAGGTATATCTTAAACATGTTGACACATTTAACCCCTGTAGTTTGTAATCTCTCACTTTCTTTCACAATTCGCTTCGTATGATCCATGATCCATTCGTTTAAGGTTATAAACATCATGTAGGGTTATTGTAAAGTATATTTATTCATTGTTGACACTTTGAACCCTTATATTTACACAGTTTCATTGTTTGTCAACTTTAGTCCTTCAAGAACATTCTTTCACATGTTCAAAGGTTATGACACGTGTCAAGACATTATAGGACGTAAATTTTTCGAGGTGTTACAACCTCGAAGACATGCTCAGGGCATAGGACCAGTTGCCTATCGCTTACAACTACCAGAAGAATTAGCCGGGGTACATGATGTATTTCATGTATCTAATCTCAAGAAATGTTTATCTGACGAATCCCTGGTAGTACCTCTTCAAGATATAGAGGTAAATGAAAAGCTAAAATTTGTTGAGAAACCACTCCAAATAGAAGACAGAAAGATTAAGTTCCTCAAGCACAAAAGATTGGTGCTGGTCAAAGTAAAGTGGGATTCGAAAAGAAGACCTGAGTATACATGGGAGCTGGAATCGGAAATGAAGCGAAAGTATTCTCACTTGTTCCAGTAAATCTCGAGGACGAGATTTTAAATAAGGTGGGGAGGATGTAAGGACCAGCAAAAATGTCCCACAACACTCCGTAAGTAGAAATCCGGACCCCTAAAACCCTAATCCTTGTGAAAAATCAAGAAATTCAATTTTTATTGTTCTGTCGCGGGCCGCGTAAGACTTAAGGAAAGCTTACGCGGGGTGCGACAGCTGGGAAATGTTCCGGATAAGCTTTAGGCCACGTGTCTGACACGTGGCAAGCCTACACGTGACACGGTAGCCCTAGCCGTAGCTAGGGTGGCCCTCGAGGGCCGCGTAGGTTATTCTTAGAGTTTACGCGGGCCGAGTAAAACTCAAATTTTTGCTATAAATTGGACGTTGCATGGCTTGGCTTCTATGTTCGCAAAATCCTTTCAAAACAGCAAATTTCTGCTTAAATTCGAGTGTTTAAAGGTCGAGACGCTGCTGCGATACATGGTAATAACTCGATCACTGCTACGATACAATGTCCGATCGATTCAAACCGATCTGATGGATGTTTAGGTGCTGCCCGAATTCGGGCTATACTTTGTCATTCGTCATGAGGGTTTTGATTTCGTGAGCTTATCGTAAATGTTGTATTAAGTTACTAACTTAGTTCGTGTGCATTGTTATTTAACTAGGTTATCAGGCATAATCAGTAGACAAAACTCCGCCCAACTAAACTTGCAATGTGAGTAATTCTATTTTTATCAAAGTGCTTTACAAAACCCTAAATGTTTTCCAGTTATATTTTACAGGGATTAAGTCTTTGTTATCTTAAATTACTGGCAGTAAGTGGGGTATTGTGCACATTACTGCTGTTTCTCACTTTTAGGTGGACGAACCTAAACAATGATAATCATCACTATTGGGTGAAAGAACCCAATGGTGGTATGACCATAGTCACAAGGATGTGACACTTGACCAGATAATTGTAAGATAGTGGCAATTGTAATCGCTCTTAATACTGTAAATTATAACAGTTTGTCGTTTTGTACAAATTGAATGACTCGCCAGTATTTTTCCGCTGATAAAATCTTTTTAAAACATGTTTCAGGTGATTTACTGTGAAAAAGGAAAAGTGCCGTGGAGCACTACCAGCTTGGATAAAGTGGCTAGTAAATAAATAAACATGTTTTTCTTGTAAACAGGGAATTTCCCCCGTGAAATTCATTTATTGTAAATTATGGGGTTTGTCCCAAAATGTGAAATTAAATAATTGGGCATTTTTCAGTTAAACGATCCTGTTAAAAATTTCCGCTGCCAAATTAAACACCAATACCACAGGTTTTCTGTCTCGCGACAATCGAACCAGGAAACTGGGTCGGGGGTCGTGACAGAAAAAAGGTGGTATCAGAGCCACTGATCTAAGCCAATTAAGTATTTAGAAATACTTAATTTTCCAATTTGCCATTCTGTGATTTTGAGAAAATTTAATGTAATAAGTAAAAATTTAACATAAATTTATGTGTGTTACTTTATGTGTGCTAACAGCATGAATGAACTGTCAGAGGCACTCCGAAACTTTACTATCCATACCACTGACATGGATACAACGGGAAACCAATCCGGGTATCAAGCAGATACTGAAGAACCACCAGTATTCCAGGCCCAGCCCCAGGAAAAACCCAAGCCTAAAAAGAGGAGAAGAATCCTGGACTGGAAACGTGGACGAAGGAAGAAGCCACCTGCCCAAAAGGTGAAAAAGACAGATGATCTGAAAGACAAGGGAAAAGGAAAGGAGATTGGGGATAGCTCTGGCCAGGCCCAAGAAATTGCCACCTTGGGAAGAATTGCCACCTTGGGAAGAACTTGACCACAAAGATTGAGTCAATTACTAAATGGAAAGTCCCTGAATCACCAACGGAGGTGAGAAGTTTTCTAGGACTAGCCGGTTACTAAAGAAGGTTTATCCGAGATTTTTCTAGAATAGCCATTCCCTTAACAAAACTAACCTGTAAATTTGTTAAGTTTGAATGGGGACCAAAACAAGAAGAAACCTTTAGAATTCTTAAGCAAAGATTAATCAACGCACCCATACTAGCTTTACCAGAAGGAACTGAAGACTTTGTAGTCTATTGTGACGCTTCTAAATTAGGTTATGGATATGTGTTAATGCAACGTTAAAAGGTTATAGCCTATGCCTCTAGACAACTTAAGAATCATGAAGAGAATTATTCAACCCATGATTTAGAATTAGGAGCCATAATTCTTGCCCTTAAGATTTGGAGACACTATTTATATGGAAATAAATTTGTAGTCTTCACAGACCATAAGAGTTTAAGGTACATTTTTTGGCAAAAAGAGTTAAATATGAGACAAAGACGCTGGATGGAAATCCTTAGTGATTATGATTGTAGTATCTAGTATCATGCAGGAAAGGCTAATATAGTAGCTGATGATTTAAGTCGAAAGTATCACGAAAGGCCAAAAAGAGTACGTTCTTTTAAATTAAATCTGCAGATAGATTTAAATGAGCAAATTAGAGAAGTACAGGAATCAGTAATCAAGGACGATACTGAAAAATTAAAAGGAATGATTAAGGAATTAGAACAAGGAACCGATGGAATATGGAGACCCAAACAAGGAAACCTACGCCACCGAATATTAGAAGAAGCTCATAAGTCTAAGTATACGATACATCCTGGAAGTGATAAAATGTATCAGGACTTAAGAAAGAATTTATGGTGGATAGGAATGAAAAAGGATATAGCAGCTTATGTTGCCAAGTGTTTAACCTGTTCACAGGTCAAAGCTGAACATCAGAAACCCTCAGGTTTATTACAGCAATTAGAGATGCCAATATGGAAATGAGAATTGATAACAATGGACTTTGTTACCAAATTACCCAAGACACGAAAATGTAATGATACAATCTGGGTGATTGTAGATAGATTAACCAAGTCTGCTCATTTCTTACCGATGAAGGAAACTTTCAACATGGAACAGTTAGCTAAGTTATATGTAAATGAAATAGTTTCATTACATGGAATTCCTTTATCTATTGTATCTGATAGAGATAGCCGTTTTACTTCTCATTTTTGGACTAGTTTCCAAAAAGCAATGGGAACCAAGTTAAATCTAAGTACCGCTTATCATCCTCAAACGGATGGACAAAGCGAAAGGACAATTCAGACAATGGAAGATATGCTTAGAGCTTGTGTAATTGATTTCGGGGGTAATTGGGATGACCATTTACCATTAATAGAATTTTCCTATAATAACAGCTATCATACCAGCATCAATGCTGTCACGGTCCCCGACCCGGTTTGACCCGTTTCAGGAGCCGCGGGACAGAAATCCCGTGGTATTTAATTAACAGCGGAAGTTTCTTCAGAATCTTTTTAAAACTGAAATATTTCCCGATTATTTTATTTCACAATTCGGGATAAAACCCGATAATTTACAATATTGAGATTTCACGAAGAAATCTTTTATTTTACAAAACATGTTTCTTTATTTTATACTGAGCCACTTCCTTAAGATGATAGTGCTTCACGGCACTTTTTTCTGGATCACAACAGATCACCTGAAACATGTTTGAAAAAGGTTTTGTCAGCAGGAAATACTGAGTGAATCATCCTTTTTGCTAAAACGATACGTTTGTTATAATTTACAGTATTAAGAGAGATTACAATGTTTATTTCAACCAACTACCCACAGTATTTGTCATCGACTTGTTTCGGTGACTGTGGTCATATTACTATTGAGTCCGTTCACCCAATAGTAACGAGTATCATTATTTAGGTACGCCCACCTAAAGTGATAAAAACAGTAATGTGCACAATACCCCACATACCGGCTGTAATTTGGTGACTACATATACTTAATCACTGTAATTATAATCTTGAAAATAAACATACTTTTTGTAAACAGATTTGATAAAAAGAGAATGACTCACATTGCAGATTTAACAGAGCTTAGTTTACTGATTAGCCTTGATAACCTAGTTTAAATAATCAGGCACACAAACTAGGTTAGTAACTTAATACAGCATTTACGATAACTCACGAGATTACAACCTTCACAACGAATGACAAAGTGCGATACTTAAACATCCATCGATTTAACGACGAATGACAAAGCATAAACCCTAATGTGGGCAGCACTTAAACATCCATTGGATAGTTTAATCGATCGGACATTGAATCTTAGCAGCGATCGATTTATTACCCTGAATTGTGGCAGCACTTCGTGATCAGTGTGTGTTTTAGGACTGTTTTGATTATAACTCAGCGTACAATTTGAAATTGAACGTCGAACGAACACTCAATTGCATGAAACAGACTGTCCTATTTATACGTGAAATTGACATCTCCCGCGTGTACCCCCCTTAAGTTTTAGGGGCCCTAATCCTGATTTCAAATGTTCTGAAAATTTTAGGGATTATACAGAATCACTTGGGTTTCTCAATTAGGGTTTTCTAATTGGATAATTAAAATAATAAATAGTACTTTTAGATGAGAGTTGTTACAAATGCTGCACCATTTGAAGCACTTTATGGACGAAAGTGCCGAACTCCAGTCTGTTGGGCAGAAATTGGAGAAAAGCAATTGTCTGGACCCGAAATAGTACAGGAAACTGGAGAAAAGCAATTGTCTGGACCCGAAATAGTACAGGAAACAACAGACAAGATTATTCAAGTCAAGGAAAGACTAAAAGCAGCACGTGATCGACAAAAGAGTTATGCTGATAACAGGCGAAAATCATTGGAATTTCAAGTAGGAGACAAGGTATTATTAAAAGTTTCTCCATGGAAAGGAGTGGTAAGATTCATCAAAAGGGGAAAGCTAAGCCCTAGGTATGTTGGACCTTTTAAGATTATCAAAAAAATAGGACCTGTAGCTTATCAGCTACAACTGCCAGAGGAAATGACAGGAATGCATGATGTATTTCATGTATGTAATCTCAAAAAGTGCTTAGAGGATGAATCATTAGTAGTACCTCTTAAGGACATAGAGGTAAATGAGAAGCTTAAGTTTGTAGAGAGACCGCTACAAATTGAAGACAGGAAAGTCAAGAATCTCAGACATAAGAGATTAGTTCTAGTCAAAGTGAAATGGGATTCCAAGAGAGGACCAGAGTACACTTGGGAGCTTGAATCTGAGATGCAGAAGAAATACTCACACCTGTTCCAGTAGACCTCGAGGACGAGTTCTAAAACAAGGTGGGGAGGATATAACAACCCTCCTAAATATATCCTAAAATACTTATAACATCCCTATACGCCCTAAAATACACCCCGTATACGAGAAAGCGGCCCAAAATACCTTTATTTTATAAAAATTAAATAAAAATAAGTTTCTATACTCGTTCGCGGGGGGCGACACACCCTTGGGTGTCTGTCGCGGGGCGCGACCGCTGGGACACCAGGCCGCACCAGATCGTGCCACGTGTCCCCACTCGTGTCGAAGCTACTTGTGACTGGTCAAGGCTAGGGCCTACCCTGCCTAGCTCGCGGGCCGAGAGAAAACAAGCAGAGGTAGTCGCGGGCCGGGACCCGCTGTCGGATCAGCACTATAAATAGAGGCCGTTGGCCTTCAGTTGCAAATCATTCAGAATCTCAAACTCTCTCTCAATTTCTTATATAGTAGAAGTAATATCGGGTATTATACTCACTAAAATAGCGAAGCTCTGCCTTGATGTAAGTATCATAACCCCCGGTTACGTATTAGATACGCTGCCCGATTGATCTAGTGCTCCGTAACGCCTGTCGAGGCTCTGCCTGACGTAGTCGTTGGAGTACTGTCTCGGTGAGGGTATAACTAATGTAAATTGGTTTATTATACTAACGTGCGTGCATTGTTTAATTAATAGATTATAATCAGGAAATCACAAGGGAAATACCTAAATTAGCAATGTGAGTTTATCCTCTTTTTGTAAACTGTTTTTACAAAATCTCAATGTTTTAAATTATATTTCACAGTGATTGAGTATTTGTAATTCTACATTTATCGTCGATATGTTGAGGTAGTTGTAAACGATAAGCAACTGGTCCTATACGTTGGATCACTGAAAATGGTCCTACGTACCTTGGACTTAACTTTCCTTTCTTTCCGAATCTAACTACTCCTTTCCAAGGAGAAACTTTCAATAGTACTTTGTCTCTAACTTGGAATTCTAACGGCTTGCATCTATTGTCTGCATAACTCTTTTGACGATCACGAGCCATCTTCAGTCTTTCCTTGATTTGAGTAATCTTATCCGTCGTCACTTGCACTATTTCAGGACCTGACAATTGACTTTCTCCTATTTCTGCCCAACACACTGGAGTTCTGCACTTTCTTCCGTACAATGCTTCAAATGGAGCGGTTTCAATACTTGAATGATTGCTATTGTTATAGGAGAATTCAATTAATGGTAAATGATCATCCCAATTTCCACCAAAATCTATTACACATGCTCGGAGCATGTCTTCTAGAGTTTGGATTGTCCTTTTACTTTGTCCGTGTGTTTGTGGATGATATGCAGTGCTCAGATTTAATCGAGTTCCCATAGCTTGCTGGAAACTTTTCCAGAAATGAGAAGTAAAACGACTATCCCTATCCGAAACAATGGAGAGTGGAACTCCATGTAAGGATACAACTTCATCTACATACAATTTTGCCAACCTTTCCATACTAAAGGTTTCTTTCATTGGTAGAAAGTGAGCTGATTTGGTTAATCGATCCACAATTACCCAAATCGCATCATTACCTTTTCTGGTTTTGGGTAACTTAGTAACAAAATCCATTGTTATAAGTTCCCATTTCCATACTGGCATTTCTAATTGTTGTAGTAAACCTGAGGGTTTCTGATGTTCTGCCTTAACTTGTGAACAAGTGAGACATTTAGAAACATATCGTGCTATATCCTTTTTCATTCCTATCCACCAAAAGTTCTTTCTTAAATCTTGGTACATCTTATTGTTTCCTGGGTGCATAGTATACCTAGATTTATGAGCTTCTTCTAAAATCTTAGGTCTTAAGTCTCCCTGCTTAGGTACCCAAATTCTACTTTTGTGGAATCTCCAAATTTCATCTGCTCCTTGATCGTCCTTTCATTCCTTCAGCATCATCCTTGATTGCTGTAGGTTGAACATTCTTCAATTGTTCCATTAAATCTATTTGTAGATTTAATCTAAGAGCACGAACTCGTCGTTGTTTCTCATAATACTTACGACTTAAGGCATCTGCAACTACATTTGCCTTTCCTTCATGATACTGAATATCACAATCGTAGTCACTTAGGATTTCCATCCATCTCCTTTGCCTCATGTTTAACTCTTTTTGCCCAAATATATATCTTAAACTTTTGTGGTCTGTGTAGACAGTAAATTTACTTCCGTAAAGATAATGTCTCCAAATCTTAAGGGCAAAAATTACAGCTCTCAATTCTAAATTATGAGTCGTATAATTTTCTTCGTGCTTTTTCAATTGTCTTGAAGCATATGCAATCACCTTTTTGCGTTGCATAAGCACACATCCATATCCTAGTTTTGAAGCATCACAATATACTTCAAAATCTTCAGTTCCTTCTGGTAAGGCTAAGATTGGTGCATTTGTTAATTTATGCTTCAATATTCTAAAGGCTTCTTCTTGCTTAGGTCCCCATTCAAACTTAATGGCTTTACAGGTTAACTTAGTTAATGGTACGGCTATCTTGGAAAAATCCTTAATAAACCGTCTATAATATCCAGCTAAACCTATAAAACTTCTAATTTCCATTGCTGTTTGTGGAACCTTCCAATTGGTAATTGCCTCTATCTTAGCAGGATCTACGTGAATACCTTCGTGATTCACCATGTGTCCTAAGAATTGCACTTCTTGCAACCAAAATTCACACTTTGAGAATTTGGCATAAAGTTTTTCTTTTCTTAACAAAGTTAAGAGTGCATGCAGGTGTTCACAATGCTCTGTCTGACTTTTGGAATAAATAAGTATATCGTCTATGAAAACAATTACAAATTTATCCAAATATGGTTTACAGATCCTATTCATCATGTCCATGAATGCAGCAGGTGCATTCGTTAACCCAAAGGGCATGACTGTAAACTCATTATGACCATACCTAGTTCTGAAAGCAGTTTTAGGTATGTCTTCTTCTTGTACCTTCAATCGATGATATCCGGAGCGTAAGTCTATCTTAGAAAAATATCTAGCTCCTTGAAGTTGATCAAATAGATCATCAATCCTAGGTAATGGGTATCGATTCTTAATTGTAACCTTATTCAGTTCTCTATAATCGATACACATTCTCATTGAACCATCCTTTTTCTTAACAAATAATACTGGCGCTCCCCAAGGAGATGAGCTAGGTTGTATGAATCCTTTACTTAGTAATTCATCTAATTGCTTTTTCAGTTCTAACATTTCGGTAGGAGCTAACCGATAAGGTGCCTTGGCTATCGGTGTAGTTCCTGGAATTAGATGAATCCTAAATTCTACCTCCCTATTTGGTGGTAACCCTGATAATTCTTCTGGAAATATATCTGGGTATTCTGAGACTACTGGTATTTCCTTAAGATCTTTTCCCTTAGTACTAATGATTACCGAAATCATATACACTATTCCTTGTTTTCGTTCATAATTAGCAACTTTCATTACTGATATGAACTTCATGGGTTTACGTGGTTTATCTCCTGTAATCCTAATCACTTCTCCGGTGGGTGATTGAATTTCTATGGAATTTTGATCACAAAGGATTCTAGCATGGTTGGCTACTAACCAATCCATTCCTAATACAACATCAAATTCAGCTAAATTCATCGGTAATAGTTTTGCAGAGAATTTATGTCCTAAAAGTTCTATGTTTTCTTCTTGCAAAACTTTATCTATTTTAACTGAATTTCCGTCTGCCGTTTCAACTGTAAAAATCTGCCTAATATTGGTTAAAGGTAAATGAAGAGCTTGGCAGAATGAAGTATTTATAAAACTTTGGTTTGCACCAGAGTCAAATAATACTTTGGCGTAAATGTTGTGAACTAAGAACGTACCCGCTATCACATCTGGGATGAGTTCTGCTTCTTGTGTGGTCAGTTGAAATGCCCTGGCATTCTTCTTAAGAGTTCCGTCGGTCGCCTTGGTTTTGTTGTCTGCTGGTTTACCCAATTTAGGACATTCTGTTTTGAAATGTCCTACTTCTCCACAATTGTAACAGATTGTGGATTTCTTCCTGCAGTTTTCTTCACGATGTCCTACAACTTTGCAAAAATTGCAGATTACATTACATCTTCCATAATGTTTCTTTTTGCAATTCTTGCAGAATGGCATATTTGAAGATTGCCCTGTTCCCCTTCTCTTGAAACTATTATTATTACCCGTACGGAATCCTTGAGAAATTTTCTGAGCCAATTCTTTCTTTCTGTCTTCATCTCTCGTGCGCACCAGTTCATCGGTTAGGGTATTAGCTAATTCCACAGCATCATCAATACTGCGAGGTCTCGCAGCTTTAACGATATTGCGGATTTCACTAATCAGTCCCCAAATGTAGTGAGAAATGAGTACCGGTTCTGGCGAAGCCAGCGTTGGTACCACTCTAGCATATTCAAAGAATGTCGAAGTATAACCGCGACAATCTATACCCATCATCCGATGATTTAGGAACTTATTTGTCATCTGTTCCTTCTCATACTCGGGACAGAATTTTCTTTCTACAAAACCCTTAAATTCTTCCCAAGTCATAGCATAAGCTATTATTCTTCCTTTTGATTGTAACACAGTGTTCCACCATTCGAGTGCTCCTTCTTTGAAGAGATTTGATGCGTACATGACCTGATCATCTTTAGCACATTTACTTATTGCAATGACTGCTTTGGTTTTCTCTAACCAACGCAGTGATGCAGTTGCTCCTTCATTGCCTGCAAATTCAGTGGGTTTACAAGCAAGAAATTCTTTGAAAGTGCAACCAGGCATTGCAGCTTTCATTTTCTTAGGAAATGGAGCTTGATATGGTTCTGCATTATGATTGACATTATCATTGCCTCCGTTTACACTATTACTGAAGTTATCTTCCGAAATACGTTTACTAGGAACAATTTGTTGCGGTTCGATTGGATTCTTTATAGCAGCCACGAATGCTGGAATAGCATTAGCTATTCCTTGGGCAACAATATTTTCGATATCTTGCCGAGTCATATATTGATCTCCTGGATGTTGCTCTGACTGATTAACCTCATTTACTGGTTCATTACCAATGTTTGACATCTGATAATAAATTTTATATAAATAATTAGTATAAATACAAATATAATAAAACAGTTTGCACATAATCACATTAACATGTATAACCAAAAATTATCAATTTCACAGGTTTCATTTCTATATATTATATTATGCCTCGTACACACTATTATCATACAACGTTTTATTGTTAAGTTATTACACATACTGGTTATTATGATTATTTATTAACACATATTCCTGCAAACTCCCATTATCTGGTCAGCTAATTTCTTAAAAACGACGCTCCCTTTCGTCATACTTCCAAGTAACTCTTTCTCCCATATCCCTAATCCTATTTCCTGTATCAATTAACTCTTCGCCCCAGAGACGAAGTTCAGCCAGATTCTCCGGGCTCATAGTTGGATATAGTGGAGGTTCTGGGTCAACTTGTGGGAAAAATGTATCAGGGTTGTTTAAAAGATTTTGGTATTGCCAATCAGTTGTCCACCATTCATCTAATTCTACTGGTAGTGGTTGAGGTTAGACAATAGGATCTGGAATAGCAGGTTCCAGATTGATTGGGATTGGAGCTTCTAGTGGGTAGCTGAAAAGATCTTCTTCAGTAAATATAAGGTTTGGATTGGCTGCTTCAAGGTTTCCATCGGCAGGTCCGATGAGGTCACTCATTACTAGTTTATGATCTAAAACTTCCCAGGGAGTCATTTTCTGTTTTTGTCTAGAACTTTCTCCGACCTCTATTTCTGTTTGCTTAAAACTCTTCTCAGCTTCTATCTCTACTTGATTAACATTTTCCTTAATTTCTACCCCTTTTCCTTTGTCTTTTGGTTCTTCAGTTTTGGTAACCTTTCTTGTTGCTGGCTTTTTCCTTCGTACACACCTCCAGCCCACAAATCTGCTTCTTTTCTTGGGTTTAGGTTTTGCCAGTGGTTTGGATTGAAATTCCATGGGTTCTTCTTTATCAGCGAAGTAACCGGTGAATTCCTTGGAAACTTCTATCTTAACGGGATAGAGGTTAAGATTTTCTAAACCTTCTGATATCTCATTCATGCTGTTTAGCATATATGCAAAATACATACCAAATGTTAAAATAAAATAACAAAATTTTATAGATAATCCGTAAATATTATTGCATACATAAAACAACTGACAAGTAAATTATACTACGATTTACTGTAACTTATTTATTTACTAAATAAGGTTTCTGGAAAATAAAAGTGCTAAAACTTTTGAGTATTTAGAGATTTGCATTTTCTGCTACTGTGGCTAGCATATAAAGATTTGCCCATTTCTCATCTAATTTGTCCTCCCAAGGTGATTTATTGATTAAATCCTGGGTTTCTTGTTTAACTTTCTTCTCTCGGTTTTTCCTTATTTCCTCCTGACTTTTCCTAATAATCAAACTTCTTTTATTAGGAGAAAGTGGTTCCTCGTAATGTGCCTTACGGACAAATATTCCTTCTTCAGGAATTACATAAGGTTTTGTTTGGGATGAACTTCCCTTCTCGTGGGTTGACCTATCTAGTTTAAGATAGATGTTTGACAGCTTTTGTTTACCCATACTGTAATTAACAAATAATCAGTTAAAACACATAATCACCTAATTGGCAATCAGTAAAATTAAGTATTTCTAAATACTTAATAGGCTTAAATCAGTGGCTCTGATACCACCTTATTTCTGTCACGGTCCCCGACCCGGTTTGACCCGTTTCAGGAGCCACGGGACAGAAATCCCGTGGTATTTAATTAACAGCGGAAGTTTCTTCAGAATCTTTTTAAAACTGAAATATTTCCCGATTATTTTATTTCACAATTCGGGATAAAACCCGATAATTTACAATATTGAGATTTCACGAAGAAATCTTTTATTTTACAAAACATGTTTCTTTATTTTATACTGAGCCACTTCCTTAAGATGATAGTGCTTCACGGCACTTTTTTCTGGATCACAACAGATCACCTGAAACATGTTTGAAAAAGGTTTTGTCAGCAGGAAATACTGAGTGAATCATCCTTTTTGCTAAAACGATACGTTTGTTATAATTTACAGTATTAAGAGAGATTACAATGTTTATTTCAACCAACTACCCACAGTATTTGTCATCGACTTGTTTCGGTGACTGTGGTCATATTACTATTGAGTCCGTTCACCCAATAGTAACGAGTATCATTATTTAGGTACGCCCACCTAAAGTGATAAAAACAGTAATGTGCACAATACCCCACATACCGGTTGTAATTTGGTGACTACATATACTTAATCACTGTAATTATAATCTTGAAAATAAACATACTTTTTGTAAACAGATTTGATAAAAAGAGAATGACTTACATTGCAGATTTAACAGAGCTTAGTTTACTGATTAGCCTTGATAACCTAGTTTAAATAATCAGGCACACAAACTAGGTTAGTAACTTAATACAGCATTTACGATAACTCACGAGATTACAACCTTCACAACGAATGACAAAGTGCGATACTTAAACATCCATCGATTTAACGACGAATGACAAAGCATAAACCCTAATGTGGGCAGCACTTAAACATCCATTGGATAGTTTAATCGATCGGACATTGAATCGTAGCAGCGATCGAGTTATTACCCTGAATTGTGGCAGCACTTCGTGATCAGTGTGTGTTTTAGGACTGTTTTGATTATAACTCAGCGTACAATTTGAAATTGAACGTCGAACGAACACTCAATTGCATGAAACAGACTGTCCTATTTATACGTGAAATTGACATCTCCCGCGTGTCGCGGAAGATGTCATGGATGCTGTCGCGACTCGCCTGGGGTAACAACCTACCCTAGGGTAGCCTTGTCACTAGTATAGGCCTGCTGAGTTGATAGTTCGTGAATTCTCAATTTAGACAACGCATTTTAGAGATAATCGTTAGTTAGGGTTTACCCCCCTTAAGTTTTAGGGGCCCTAATCCTGATTTCAAATGTTCTGAAAATTTTAGGGATTATACAGAATCACTTGGGTTTCTCAATTAGGGTTTCCTAATTGGATAATTAAAATAATAAATAGTACTTTTAGATGAGAGTTGTTACAAATGCTGCACCATTTGAAGCACTTTATGGACGAAAGTGCCGAACTCCAGTCTGTTGGGCAGAAATTGGAGAAAAGCAATTGTCTGGACCCGAAATAGTACAGGAAACTGGAGAAAAGCAATTGTCTGGACCCGAAATAGTACAGGAAACAACAGACAAGATTATTCAAGTCAAGGAAAGACTAAAAGCAGCACGTGATCGACAAAAGAGTTATGCTGATAACAGGCGAAAATCATTGGAATTTCAAGTAGGAGACAATGTATTATTAAAAGTTTCTCCATGGAAAGGAGTGGTAAGATTCATCAAAAGGGGAAAGCTAAGCCCTAGGTATGTTGGACCTTTTAAGATTATCAAAAAAATAGGACCTGTAGCTTACCAGCTACAACTGCCAGAGGAAATGACAGGAATACATGATGTATTTCATGTATGTAATCTCATGTAACACCTCGAAAATTCACGTCCTATAATGTGTTGACACGTGTCATAAAGTCTGAACGTGTGAAAGAATGTTTTAAAAGGACTAAAGTTGACAAACATGGAAAGTATGTGATTTTACGGGTTCTGAATGTCAACAGTGAATAAATATAATGTACATTAACCCTACACGATGCTCATACCTTCAAACGAATAAATCATGGATCATACGAAGCTAAAAGTGAGAGATTACAAACTACAGGGGTTAAATGTGTCAACATGTTTAAAGATATACCTCTGGGTGACCTTTTGACAAACCCGAAGCTTTGTAAATGCTAATTATGCTCACTGGAATGCACGATTTAAATTTCGTAAAGTTTCGTTAACGTATGAGAAAGTTATGATCGAATTCGTGTGCGAGGGGTTAAAAGCATCAACGTTGAAAGTTAGGCCTTTTCGGGTAACAATAAAGTTACCCGGGGACTTAACAAGGTGGGTATATGTTTTAAAGCCCTTATATATAAATTGTGAGGGTTCATAATGCAAAGGACAAGTGTCTATTCGAAATTTGAAGAGCCAAGGACCAAACTGCAATTTTTAGAAAGTTGTTTGGCTGAACTACATGGGCTCGCGTAGCGCGAGCCTGAAGGGACTTGCCGTCGCGCTACGCGACGGCCATATCTGGGCAGAATCCATATTTCATGCATAGGGGCTTGCTAGGTGCACTTGTAATCGATTTTAAACCGAATTTCCTCATCCCTTGGCCCCTAAAACACCCCCTAGAACACTAGGGCATGTGTCAATCAGTTGTGGATGGGCACTAGACCTTGTTGTCAAGCAATTGTGGTGCACAAACCCACTATATAAAGCCTCAAACTTGCAACTTTGATCATACCTTCACAACCTCATCTCTGATCATTTGAGGAGCTTCCAATCTGATTCAAGGCCTTCCTAATCACCCATTTAACACTTGTAAGTATACTAGACCTTTCTTAATTAAGTCTTGCATTATAATTAGCTTAAAAGTCAACATATCGTAATAAACGGTTGACTTCGTGACTAAGTAACGATAACTCAGTCGTATCACGAATTAAAAGTACCGTTAGATAGGTAATTATATGAGTATTAAACCCTTATAAGGGCACGTACCGATTCCAGACCTAACTAGGTCGTTTGTCGAGTCAAAGGTAGACCGAAAAAGTCAACAGAAGTGTAAATTATGATTTAATGCACAATTAGCAATCCGAGAGGCGTGTAACCTGTTTTAACATTAATGTAACTTGGTAATAAGTATAAAAACTTGTTTATGCTTGTCCGACTCGACAAATTTCTGTTTAAACCCGGTTCGGAACCGAAAGTCGCAAAACTTTGACTTTTGCTTTGACTTCAGTTCTGACCCGTCTTAACTTGATTCGGTATTGCCTTAGTGCTTCATTAGGGTTGGGTTGCATGATAGTATAAGTCTATGTACTTGTTTCGTTGATTATCCGATGCATGCACACGTTTCCGTTAATCGCTTAAATTGGACCATAATGCCCTTATGACCATACAACGAGAATTTTGAAAATGTGGAAGTACAATAATCTTAGTTACTGATTATTAAACATGTACGTAAATTTTCACGTCAATCGGAAGTCTAGATTAGGAGATATGCGCATTAGCGTAAATAATAAACTATTATTAATTAATCGGCGCGATTAGCGCATAGCCTATCTAAACCCGATTTTCGGTACCAAAACTTTTACCCACTAATGTTAAATAATATTTTGGGATTTTTGAAGATTTTTAATTATTTTTAAACTGGTCTTAAGCTAGGCTTATCGCCTTAATTCGGTTAATACCGAATTTACCCTTTTCGTTCATAAAATGATTTCTACAAGGAATTTTGACGCGAATCCAATTGCTACTGATTTTAAATAATAAATGTAATGTTTTGAGCCTGTTTAACTAATCAGAAAACCCAGAATCGTATTTTTAATCGTACGTCGCTTAAAACGGGTTTATACGCGTAGTTTAGGCTTAAAACCATTTTGACACATAAGGATTATTACCAACTAATATAATCTGTTAAAAATAAGTTGTTTACTGATTTCTTCAGTCCCGAACATCGGGGTTACGTTAAATCCCTTTTTATAATCTCTAAAATGACCAAAATACCCCTACGGGGCATAATTAATGATTAAACTCGTTTTGGGCATTATGGAAGATATCATAATGATATCACAACATATTTAAAGCATATTAACTTAGGAAACCTGTTCGCGACCCTTATGGTTACCCGTTACGCCTCTGGCGCGTTCGGTTCGGTTTATGTAACTAATTTGCATAAATTAGCCGAAACGGGTCAAACCTTATCCTTTTTATCTGAAAATCCAGAATGTGTTTAGTTTACCCATATTATACAAGTCTTCGAACTTGTCGGGTCTAAATCACATTCTATTCCGGTCTTCGCTTAATCATGCGTTTGAACCGTAAAACTTCCTTAAAACTAACCGGTCTAAGTTACGACTTAAATAAGACCCGTTAGGAATCTAATAGGTTAATAAAACCTTCGTTCCAGATTGAGAGCCCCAGTAGAAGTACTTGTGCTTGCCGATTAGAATATACGGCTGAGTATAAATTGCATTGCTAGCTCAGGTAAATACTTTTAACTTATTTTCCCTTATACGGGCTTGGGATACGGTATTATAAAAAATACCGCTTGGTCGGGTGTAGAAACCTTTTAATCGGAGATGATTAAATTGCATAATCCCGTTTTAATCTGTATTGATTGATAACAAATAACATTGGGGGTTAATGACCGTGTCCTGGATATCCTTGGCTCATTTTAAAAAGTGAATGGCCACGACGTAAGCACAAGGTGTAGGCAAAACACCTCCTGTTGCATATGTATAACGTATACTCACTCGTAAGGGTATCTTCTTGTGAGATTATATTTGTGGTGTGTCGATTAATCTTGTCCGGCTTGTATTGTATAATCACCGGCCCTAAATGTTGGACAACCATGTAAATCGGATACAAGATTTTTATTAATAGAATTGTCCCAAGTATAAATGATTAATTTTGCCTCTGTGCATTTTAATCAATGTGTCAAGATATTTTGTGCCGTTTGCACTCGAATCACTTTTCAAACTCTTTTTCCAAAATGAGTCAGTTAATTGTATTTACCAGTGTAAACTGACGTATTTTCCAAAAGGTTAAGTGACAGGTACTATGCGTAATTGGCTGGGAACTCAGGGCGTCACTAGGGAATCTTGCAAGTTCTAGATGCCTAAAGTCTGTTGAACAGTTTTCTTTTATTGATCCGCCTGTGGATCCCTTACCTTCCGTTGTAATACTTTGACATTACTTATATTCGGAATGTAATATATTTATCTTTTGCTTCCGCTGTGCATTATTATATTGTGTTGTTTGACCATGATGTTGCCAACCACGTCACGATACTCCCCCACCGGGCCCACCGGTGACACGTGGAAAATCGGGGTGTGACAAGTTGGTATCAGAGCCAACATTGAGTGAATTAAACACTAGCTTTTTGTGTTTAATCTCAATGACACAATTGCACTTTCCTAAATCTTCTGAGTCTAGACTTAACATAGGAATATTCTCAATCCTAATCTGGAAAAATTTTACTTCCAAATTTTTATTGGATACGTCGCCAAGCGAAGGAGCCGTAATAGGAGTTCTCCACACCCGGAGCCCTGAGATGCTGAGCTTCGTACCGCGGCTAGAATGAAACGAGCATCCAAGGAGAATGCATTCAGAAGTAAAATGAAGAAGAAACTCCTTTTACTGGAGATCGTTTCCTTATTAGTCCTTATAAGGACATATTTATCTTTCAGTCCCTTTAAGGACACATTATTCCTTTCAAAGACCCGCTTAGGGCAACTCTGTACTTCTATCTCCATATAATGGATTGATTAAATTAAGTTTTCATTCTAAACATGAAATATGAAATGAATGGAAAATAACATCCCTTAGAAGGGAAGTGCCTACGGGCTATAATTAACGTCCTCTGAGACTAAAGACGGTGGTAGCCTACAGCTCCCTGTCAAGAAAAGGTAATGAACTTTGATTCACACCTAAATGCCTCGATCCCAGACGATCATGGCTTATAAATTAAACTTGTCCACGTGACTAAGCCTTTTGTGCTATTACTAAATGCCTCGATCCCAGACGATCATGGCTTATAAATTAAACTTGTCCACGTGACTAAGCCTTTTGTGCTATTACTAAATGCCTCGATCCCAGACGATCATGGCTTATAAATTAAACTTGTCCACGTGACTAGGCCTTTTGTGCCATTACAAATTCATAAATTGCCCTGATTCTCTGAAATCTTGGCTTATAAATTAAACTTGTCTACGCGACTAGGCCATTTGTGCTATTATTAAATTATAAATTAGGATTTATGATAAAAATCCTGAATGAAATAAATATCCTTCCTTCCCTGCCAGTAGGCATTTTAAGAGAATCTTAAAGGTGAAACCTAGCCTACGCGGCCAAGATGGTGAAACCTACTCAAGAGATTCAAATCCTTGTTAACACCTAAGAACGTGTTAGCACTCCTGACAAATGTGATTCGATAAAATCACAACAGTCATCCTTATATTAGATTCTTCCAATTTTCTTATCTAGCCAAGTGATTTAGAAATCATGGCTGGTGTCATCCTATAAGATGATCACATTATAAACATCCAGTAGTGATGAAGTGCCTACGGGCTAAACTTGTTGTCCGATAAGACAACGACAGTGGTGGTCTGTGACCTCCTGTCTAAAAATATTGGACCAGGTCCAAGCATAATAGTCGGTAGGATCCATACGATCTCGACTAATAGCATCTGAGAAGATGAACATATTATAACCATCCCTCATAAGGGAAATGCCCACGGGCTATATCTATTGTCCTAAAAGACAAAAGACAGTTGAAGTCTACAACTCCCTGCCAAGGTAATGAACGTGATTCAAACCTTAATGCCTCGATTCTCTGAAATCATGGCTTATAAAATTTAGAACTGTCCTTGTGACTAGGCCTTTTTGCGCCACTTTAATATCCTTAATGTTTCATAACTAGGATAAATTATAATGGAAAATACTAATTAAATATAACTAACAAGTTAACCAATATGGTTTATATTACCATGGTTGATAAATCGTCAAAGATGATGATTCCATATTAATCTCTGAATAAATCATTGTTAATATTTATGTAGCAATCAAGCTACATGGCTGGATTAAATGAAGTTAACAGTCACTTGAAGGAGAGCAATGATACTACCAGAATTAATGTAACTGGAGCAGAACTACAGGCAATAATAGATTATGCTGTTGCTCGAGCACTTGACCGGCAGTATGATGAGTCAAATGATACCCACTCTAAGACTCTATCTGCGGCTAGTTGTGAGCCCCCTCTTAAAACACATGAGTTAAAGGAGGATGATGTTCATGACTTGTCAAATCAAAGGAGTATTCCGTCTAGACAAGTTGTGTTTCATCAAGAGGCACCAGTTAAGACCTGTTCATATAAATATTTTGTCTCCTGCAAGCCCAGAGGCTTCACAGGAGAAGAAGGAGCCATCGATTGCATGACATGGCTCGATGAGATAGACGCTATTGTCGACATCAGCGGTTGTGCGGAGCAAGATGTTGTGAAATTTGTTTCACAATCATTCAAAGGGGAAGCGTTGGCATGGTGGAGATCATTGCTCCAAGCCACGGGAAAGGTTCTACTCTACAACTTATCTTGGGAGCAATTCGTTGCATTAGTCAAGGAAAACTATTGCCCCCAGCACGAGGTAGAAAAGATAGAATCAGACTTCTTGACTCTGGTCATGGAGAATTTGGATTGTCAGGCATATGTGACAAGTTTCAACACTATGTCCCGCCTGGTTCCTTATCTAGTCACCCCTGAACCTAAACGCATAGCGCGTTTCATTGGAGGCCTAGCACCAGAGATAAAAGGGAATGTTAAAGCATCTAGGCCAACCACATATAGGTCCGCGGTGGACTTATCCTTATCTCTCACCTTAGACGCAATCAGAATTAAGTCTGTTAAGGCTTCTGACGAGGGAAGAAGAGAAAGAGAGGAGGAAAACTCTCAATGATATAACAAGAAGAAGAAGGGAAACTCTGAGCGCGGGAAGAATTCCGAGTTTAGGAAGAACTCGAGTCAGCCTGATAACAGACCCAAATGCAGTAACTGCAAAAAGCAACATTATGGAAAATGTACAATAGACCCACGTGCTAAATTGTGTGGAATTTGCAAGACCAAGGGTCACAAAACCTTAGATTGCAAGGGGATGAAGAACGCCACATGTTACAATTGTAACGGGGAAGGGCACATCAAAACCAACTGTCCAAAGCTTATAAAGAAGCCTGGAGAGGCCAGGAAAACAAATGCATGAGTCTTCCGGATGAACGCCAGGAGATGGTGCAGAAGGATAACTATATAGCAGGTACTTTTCCTTATCAAGCAGTCTATACAGAAATTTATTTGATGCTGACACATGTGATTCAATAATGAACGATCACTGTTGAGAACTGTCGTCTCCGTCTTAGTAGGACTTCGGTCATTTTATACGAAGTAGAAATTGGCCGATGATACTTTAGAAAATGCTCCAACAAACCTTAGATGGATATTTTATATATAAATAGGAATCACTCCTTTCTGATATTCCTATGGCAAGCTTTCAAGCTACCGAAATTCTTTAATATAATAAAGACAGATGTGACGTTTTGATCCTCTGTCAGAAAAGTGATGGACTAGGTCCAAATCTTTAATGCCATTGATGGTCTTTTGCGACCTAGGCTAAGTAATATTAATATATTTTAAATAACGTTCATTAAGAATGTTAGTGTTATAATAGCCTGTATAGGTTATTGACACCATGGTTAGTATATATTAAGGCCATCAGAATAAAAATAGTAGTTGTTGGATTTCAACTAAGAAATTGTTTTATTGGTATTAGGAACCAATATCGAGTATGGCAAACTCGGATAAGACAACAGTCAATCGCGCCATTGATGACGCGACGCAGACTAATGATGCTGAAATTGTAAACCTTAGAATTTCCAAAGATGTTCTTCAAACTATGATAGACACAGCCGTTGGAAAAGCTGTGAAGAGAGCTGTGAAAAAGTTAAAAGAGCCCCATGCTGCTCGGTCCAAATTTTATCTAGGACCACATTCCTCACTCGTAAGAATGATCTCGTTCATGCCTCTGATGAAAAGGATGAACTGAAAAGGAAAAGGGAGGTAGATAACTCCCAGAGTTCTAAGAAAAAGAACAAACGAAAGTCCGACCAGAAACCAGTATGTGAGACCTGCAAGAAGCGCCATTATGGGAAATGCAGGTTCGAACCAAAATCCAAATCGCAGCCCAGGGCTTGTGGGATCTGCAAGTCTATGGGACATAAAACGTTGGACTGTAAGGACATGAAGAATGCAGTTTGTTTCGGCTGTAAGGAGAAAGGCCACATCAAGACTACGTGCCCTAAGTATGTCAAAGGAAATGTGGCGGAGGAAGTAAAGCCTAAAATTGAAAGCGCCTAAAATGCCTAAGCTAGCCCATAAATAATGACATCAGGTACATCCCTTGGCATTTTATCAATAATTTAGATGCTAAGAGTTTTTATTTGGTTCGGATACCAGTAAATCCTTCATAAACTATAAGTATATCAAGGTTTTAAAACTTTTCATAAGGACTATATATATACATAGTGTAAGGAAAAAAAAATTACAAGTAGAAAAGTTACCAGAACTAGTTTCTGTTCCCTTAAGAAATCGATAAGTCGCAAAAATGGTGATATTGGCCGTCCCCGGAATCGAACCTGGGTCTAGGCCGCACCCTTTCGCGCGCCTAGCCGACTGAGCTAGGTGCCTAGTTTGTGAAACTTCCTTTAATGATTAAAAATAAGCACTTGTACAATAAACTTCCTTATCATTTATCAATGATAATTTCTGCTAAGTGTCCTGTTTTTAATACGGGCAATAATAAATCTTCATGAACCATAAACTTAGCAAAATTGTTATTATACCCACAAAGTATAATTAACAAGGAAACCTTAGTAACCGATTCTTCTCGTATCGGCAAGGAATCCTTCCGAAAATCTGAGAGCACTCTTTCTTTGCATAGAGTACGACAACATATGTTATTTTAAATATTTTTCTTTTCTCATTGTTTTCTATCGCCTGCGAATGCCAAACTATGTTTGATAAAAGTGTCATATGAGGATTGGCGTATCCTAGTGTGTCCCATAGATTATTTCCATGTCTGATCAGCATGGAGGTTTAATACATGGAACCCTAAGATATCCCAATGATCATATCGTACTAAAGTCGACTAGTAGTATTCAAAGAAGATATCCGAAAATGGAATTTTTTTTTCAAGTAAATGTTCCCGATTAAGGAATTCGAGGACTTATAACATAAAGGTGTCACTCATTTGAGACGAACAATGATGGATGAACTGGAGCCTGAGATATGGAAAATCTCTGTAGCCTCCTTGTATCTTAATTATCTTCTCAAAAGATATCCCCGCTTACCTCCAGGAAGGCAGGTAGAATTAAGATTGTCGCCGCCGTGGGCTGGAGTATTGTGAAAACTCCATATTAATTATGGAATAAACGAAACCTTGAGTAAGTAAGTTTTAAGACATAGGCTCATATAGCCAGACTCGATATTCTGAGGGTGTTATATTATTAAATAAGAAAGACGGTTCATATTGCTTATGCATGCATGCCGCAACCCTAAATAGGCAACGATTAAGAATTTGCCATCAGCTGCCCAGAATAGTCGAATTGTTCGACTAACGGCAAGGATTAGCTATTTCCCTAAGATTTGTTAAGCAGTGGTTGAAATAACCATCTCACCTTAAGATAAGCTTTTCTATAAAAGTTGATAAATAAGTATCAAGGCTGCCCCTTTAGGAGACCTTGTATAAATGGAATATTAGACAATCTATTGATTAGGACAATAGATGGGTAAGTCCAATTAACTGGATCTGAAAGTTGCATTGGAAGCAACGAACAAGATCATGCAAATTCCTAACCATCTGTAAGTTGCCATTATTAGGCAGAAGAGTTACGCTGATCTTAAGCGTAAGGATTTTCACTTCGAAGTAGTTGACAAAGTCCTACTTAAGGTGTCACCCTGGAAAGGGGTGAGGCGGTTGGTAAGAAAGGCAAGCTAAGTCCGAGATACATAGGACCTTTCGAGGTTATCGAACGTGTCGGTTCAGTTGCCTATAAGCTAAACTTACCTAAAGAGCTCAGTGGAATTCACAATGTGTTCCACATCTGCAATCTAAAGAAGTGTTTCGCTGATGAATCACTGGTTATACCACATACGGATGTGCATAAAGATGAGAGCTTAAAATTTGAGGAAGAACCTTTTGTCGATTGAAGATCGATAGGTAAAGAAGCTTCGGAAGAAGCATATACCTATTGTAAAGGTCAAATGGGATGCCCATAGAGGTCCCGAATTCACGTGGGAGGTTAAATCCACGATGAAAGAAAAGTACCCTTACTTATTTAAGTAAATCTCGGGTCGAGATTTATTTTAAGGGGGTGAGGATGTAACACCTCGAAAATTCACGTCCTATAATGTGTTGACACGTGTCATAAAGTCTGAACGTGTGAAAGAATGTTTTAAAAGGACTAAAGTTGACAAACATGGAAAGTATGTGATTGTACGGGTTCTGAATGTCAACAGTGAATAAATATAATGTACATTAACCCTACACGATGCTCATACCTTCAAACGAATAAATCATGGATCACACGAAGCTAAAAGTGAGAGATTACAAACTACAGGGGTTAAATGTGTCAACATGTTTAAAGATATACCTCTGGGTGACCTTTTGACAAACCCGAAGCTTTGTAAATGCTAATTATGCTCACTGGAATGCACGATTTAAATTTCGTAAAGTTTCGTTAACGTATGAGAAAGTTATGATCGAATTCGTGTGCGAGGGGTTAAAAGCGTCAACGTTGAAAGTTAGGCCTTTTCGGGTAACAATAAAGTTACCCGGGGACTTAACAAGGTGGGTATATGTTTTAAAGCCCTTATATATAAATTGTGAGGGTTCATAATGCAAAGGACAAGTGTCTATTCGAAATTTGAAGAGCCAAGGACCAAACTGCAATTTTTAGAAAGTTGTTTGGCTGAACTACATGGGCTCGCGTAGCGCGAGCCTGAAGGGACTTGCCGTCGCGCTACGCGACGGCCATATCTGGGCAGAATCCATATTTCATGCATAGGGGCTTGCTAGGTGCACTTGTAATCGATTTTAAACCGAATTTCCTCATCCCTTGGCCCCTAAAACACCCCCTAGAACACTAGGGCATGTGTCAATCAGTTGTGGATGGGCACTAGACCTTGTTGTCAAGCAATTGTGGTGCACAAACCCACTATATAAAGCCTCAAACTTGCAACTTTGATCATACCTTCACAACCTCATCTCTGATCATTTGAGGAGCTTCCAATCTGATTCAAGGCCTTCCTAATCACCCATTTAACACTTGTAAGTATACTAGACCTTTCTTAATTAAGTCTTGCATTATAATTAGCTTAAAAGTCAACATATCGTAATAAACGGTTGACTTCGTGACTAAGTAACGATAACTCAGTCGTATCACGAATTAAAAGTACCGTTAGATAGGTAATTATATGAGTATTAAACCCTTATAAGGGCACGTACCGATTCCAGACCTAACTAGGTCGTTTGTCGAGTCAAAGGTAGACCGAAAAAGTCAACAGAAGTGTAAATTATGATTTAATGCACAATTAGCAATCCGAGAGGCGTGTAACCTGTTTTAACATTAATGTAACTTGGTAATAAGTATAAAAACTTGTCTATGCTTGTCCGACTCGACAAATTTCTGTTTAAACCCGGTTCGGAACCGAAAGTCGCAAAACTTTGACTTTTGCTTTGACTTCAGTTCTGACCCGTCTTAACTTGATTCGGTATTGCCTTAGTGCTTCATTAGGGTTGGGTTGCATGATAGTATAAGTCTCTGTACTTGTTTCGTTGATTATCCGATGCATGCACACGTTTCCGTTAATCGCTTAAATTGGACCATAATGCCCTTATGACCATACAACGAGAATTTTGAAAATGTGGAAGTACAATAATCTTAGTTACTGATTATTAAACATGTACGTAAATTTTCACGTCAATCGGAAGTCTAGATTAGGAGATATGCGCATTAGCGTAAATAATAAACTATTATTAATTAATCGGCGCGATTAGCGCATAGCCTATCTAAACCCGATTTTCGGTACCAAAACTTTTACCCACTAATGTTAAATAATATTTTGGGATTTTTGAAGATTTTTAATTATTTTTAAACTGGTCTTAAGCTAGGCTTATCGCCTTAATTCGGTTAATACCGAATTTACCCTTTTCGTTCATAAAATGATTTCTACAAGGAATTTTGACGCGAATCCAATTGCTACTGATTTTAAATAATAAATGTAATGTTTTGAGCCTGTTTAACTAATCAGAAAACCCAGAATCGTATTTTTAATCGTACGTCGCTTAAAACGGGTTTATACGCGTAGTTTAGGCTTAAAACCATTTTGACACATAAGGATTATTACCAACTAATATAATCTGTTAAAAATAAGTTGTTTACTGATTTCTTCAGTCCCGAACATCGGGGTTACGTTAAATCCCTTTTTATAATCTCTAAAATGACCAAAATACCCCTACGGGGCATAATTAATGATTAAACTCGTTTTGGGCATTATGGAAGATATCATAATGATATCACAACATATTTAAAGCATATTAACTTAGGAAACCTGTTCGCGACCCTTATGGTTACCCGTTACGCCTCTGGCGCGTTCGGTTCGGTTTATGTAACTAATTTGCATAAATTAGCCGAAACGGGTCAAACCTTATCCTTTTTATCTGAAAATCCAGAATGTGTTTAGTTTACCCATATTATACAAGTCTTCGAACTTGTCGGGTCTAAATCACATTCTATTCCGGTCTTCGCTTAATCATGCGTTTGAACCGTAAAACTTCCTTAAAACTAACCGGTCTAAGTTACGACTTAAATAAGACCCGTTAGGAATCTAATAGGTTAATAAAACCTTCGTTCCAGATTGAGAGCCCCAGTAGAAGTACTTGTGCTTGCCGATTAGAATATACGGCTGAGTATAAATTGCATTGCTAGCTCAGGTAAATACTTTTAACTTATTTTCCCTTATACGGGCTTGGGATACGGTATTATAAAAAATACCGCTTGGTCGGGTGTAGAAACCTTTTAATCGGAGATGATTAAATTGCATAATCCCGTTTTAATCTGTATTGATTGATAACAAATAACATTGGGGGTTAATGACCGTGTCCTGGATATCCTTGGCTCATTTTAAAAAGTGAATAGCCACGACGTAAGCACAAGGTGTAGGCAAAACACCTCCTGTTGCATATGTATAACGTATACTCACTCGTAAGGGTATCTTCTTGTGAGATTTTATTTGTGGTGTGTCGATTAATCTTGTCCGGCTTGTATTGTATAATCACCGGCCCTAAATGTTGGACAACCATGTAAATCGGATACAAGATTTTTATTAATAGAATTGTCCCAAGTATAAATGATTAATTTTGCCTCTGTGCATTTTAATCAATGTGTCAAGATATTTTGTGCCGTTTGCACTCGAATCACTTTTCAAACTCTTTTTCCAAAATGAGTCAGTTAATTGTATTTACCAGTGTAAACTGACGTATTTTCCAAAAGGTTAAGTGACAGGTATTATGCGTAATTGGCTGGGAACTCAGGGCGTCACTAGGGAATCTTGCAAGTTCTAGATGCCTAAAGTCTGTTGAACAGTTTTCTTTTATTGATCCGCCTGTGGATCCCTTACCTTCCGTTGTAATACTTTGACATTACTTATATTCGGAATGTAATATATTTATCTTTTACTTCCGCTGTGCATTATTATATTGTGTTGTTTGACCATGATGTTGCCAACCACGTCACGATACTCCCCCACCGGGCCCACCGGTGACACGTGGAAAATCGGGGTGTGACATCTCAAAAAGGTGCTTAGAGGATGAATCATTAGTAGTACCTCTTAAGGACATAGAGGTAAATGAGAAGCTTAAGTTTGTAGAGAGACCGCTACAAATTGAAGACAGGAAAGTCAAGAATCTCAGACATAAGAGATTAGTTCTAGTCAAAGTGAAATGGGATTCCAAGAGAGGACCAGAGTACACTTGGGAGCTTGAATCTGAGATGCAGAAGAAATACTCACACCTGTTCCAGTAGACCTCGAGGACGAGTTCTAAAACAAGGTGGGGAGGATATAACAACCCTCCTAAATATATCCTAAAATACTTATAACATCCCTATACGCCCTAAAATACACCCCGTATACGAGAAAACGGCCCAAAATACCTTTATTTTATAAAAATTAAATAAAAATAAGTTTCTATACTCGTTCGCGGGGGGCGACACACCCTTGGGTGTCTGTCGCGGGGCGCGACCGCTGGGACACCAGGCCGCACCAGATCGTGCCACGTGTCCCCACTCGTGTCGAAGCTACTTGTGACTGGTCAAGGCTAGGGCCTACCCTGCCTAGCTCGCGGGCCGCGAGAAAACAAGCAGAGGTACTCGCGGGCCGGGACCCGCTGTCGGATCAGCACTATAAATAGAGGCAGTTGGCTTTCAGTTGCAAATCATTCAGAATCTCAAACTCTCTCTCAATTTCTTATATAGTAGAAGTAATATCGGGTATTATACTCACTAAAATAGCGAAGCTCTGCCTTGATGTAAGTATCATAACCCCCGGTTACGTATTAGATACGCTGCCCGATTGATCTAGTGCTCCGTAACGCCTGTCGAGGCTCTGCCTGACGTAGTCGTTGGAGTACTGTCTCGGTGAGGGTATAACTAATGTAAATTGGTTTATTATACTAACGCGAGTGCATTGTTTAATTAATAGATTATAATCAGGAAATCACAAGGGAAATACCTAAATTAGCAATGTGAGTTTATCCTCTTTTTGTAAACTGTTTTTACAAAATCTCAATGTTTTAAATTATATTTCACAGTGATTGAGTATTTGTAATTCTACAATTACCGTCGATATGTTGAGGTTTTGTATACAAAATTTGTTACTACACTGTGAGTAGTAACATTACTACAAGTCAGGATTGACAGTGCCGTGGGTGGTAATTAAAGTAAATGTAAACAAATGTAATTGCTAGATTGCTCTCAATACTGTAAAATGATAAAACCTGTCTTGATTAAATTGGGATTCAATCGCCAGTATTTCTTGCTGATAAAATGTTTTTAAACGCGTTTCAGGTAACAAAATGTGAAAGCCAATTTGAAGCCAGCTGGACAGCACTGAAGGCTTGGAAAAGTGGCTATAAAAGTTACCTAAATAAAGAAGATGTTTTATTTCAATAAATTAGGGTTTATCCCATACGTTTATTATTATAAAAATGTGGTATTTTACTCTGATAAAATATTTTCTAACTACGGTCCTGATGTAAATTCCGCTGCCAAATTGATAAACACCGATACTGGTTCGCGGCCGCTCGTTCCCAAGAGTTAGGGGCCGGGGGTTGCGACACATGTTGTGCTTGTTTATTCTCCTGATCGTTAGACGGATTCATGAGGCTTTGGTCGCGTTGACCTTCTAAAGGATTTCTTGAGTTTGCAACCTATATTTTGGTTCTGGGAGTTTGATGAAGATTGACGGTAAACACCACCGAGATGAGCCCGAACCAGAAGAGTCTCTTTCTGACAATGTTGCTCAGATCTGATACTGTCCTCGAAGATTATTGTAGCAACATATGGTGTATGGAATGTCAAGATAAGTTGATGTAGTGAGACCTTTTTGGATCACCTGATAGGATATTATTATAAATGATCTTCATTAATAAGTATTTGCATACCCATATTAAAGCCGGTGGACATGTGTGCAACAAGTTGTACATAGAGAGGGAATAAATTTAAAATAAAAAAAATACATTTTTATTCCTTAAGCGTTTTTATATGTCAATAAGCACCCCTAAATTACTCTGTTGCACATAAGTCTCGGATGTTTCCCATAAATAATCTTTTTTATCTATCCTATCTAATAAATAAAGAACTTGGGTTGTCATGTGGCACCCTTGACAATCCAAAGTTTTAGAGGGAAAATTTTCTACAATTTAGAATTTTATATTAATAATTAATATAACTAACTAATTATATAAGTAACTAACTAATATGGTTGTTCCGAAATATATGTTGCATATTAGATATCTTATCTTATATTGATTTTATATCAAAAAATAAATATAACTAACTAATTAACAAAACTAACTATTATGGTTGTTCTACAATATATGATGCACTATATTATATATTCTATATTAATTTATGTTTAAGACGTTAATTTTGAAGAAACGGGGTGTTCGATGAATAGTAATTTTTGTGGTAAGAAAAATGACTAAATCAAAAAACGTTAATTAATTACAAATTTTGTAGCTGCATTATTATGAGTTAAGTTAACGTACAAACAGCCTTATCGTATAAAACGTACGAAAGACATGCAAAGGCAAAAAAATGCGGTGACATTTTTGTAATTATTTGTCCATAGGGTAATTATCAAAATTACTCCATAAAACGTTTGATAATTTTCAATTTGTGTTTGTTATTTGTTATTTGTATGACTTTTGGTAATTATGAATTTATATTTGTTATTGATACAAATGGCTTTGAATTGTATTAGTTATTGGTATGATCATTAGGTTTTATTACATGTTTTCCAAACTTGTAACCCACTCTTCTATTTCTACTACATTTTTATTTTATGATCCTTGCCACATATTTAAAAAATAATAATAATACCGAGTATTAAACATTTATGTTACAATTTTATGAATTTTATCATTTTTATAGATCAACCCGTGTAATACACGGGTTACTAACCTAGTTACTTAAAAAGTAAAATCATTTAATATTTATAATGAAGGTGTGATTTCGAATATCACATTCACCAACGTGAGTATGTAACACACTATTATTATTCCATATATAAATAAGCAACTTATATATGCATCATGACTTGTACCTTATGCTTAGGGAGTGTTTCAAAAAAAAAAAAAAAAACTATGTTTTTTACATTTAAACCAAACATTTCATATTTTACATTTTAACCCCTTTTCATTTTTTTTTTACTTTTAACCCAAAGTTTTCCATCTTTTATAATTTAACACAACACTTTATTATTTACAACTTTCGTACCCCATACTTTTTATCTTTCGCAAGTTTTTCGTTTTACGTTTCGTTCTAAATTTGTGAGTTAGCATGTCGTAGCGTGCATGTGAGGTTCAACGTTTTTGCTATATTTTTTCATATTTGACAGACCCGTCGCAACGCGTCCATTTTCCCCTTTTGAAAAGTTCGCCGCAACGGGCGGGTCGTAGATCGACTAAGTTATTATTTATACGTTGTACGTTTCTGGTTAATGTCTTCGCATTAAGACACTGTAACGGGTGTGCGTGGTTCAACGATTTTAGTCTGCTTTTCGTTCAGTGTAATTTTTACCATTTAATTTATTTTATTTTTACGATGTTGAGAGTCGATGTAGTTGTGGCATTGGTGCTACTTGGCACGGTTTTACGAACGTTTTTAACGTATTAAATTTTTTACTAATTTTTTGTTTCAGTTTACCTCTATACTTTCTTTACTTAAAAACTATTTTTTACGTGCATATCTTATGTACAGGTATGTGTAAATATGATTTCTTTTACATTCCGACGTAAACTTTTTTAATAGACGAGTCAGGTCAAATATAATATGTTTTCGTTTAAAGAAACCATTTTTACGTGCATATTTCTATGTATGTTTTCGTATAAATTCAAGTTGTTCTACGTTTCAACGTAAACTTTTTTGGGAAATGATTCAGGTCAAATATAATACGTTTTCGTGTTTATTTTATGTATGTTTCGTAAAGTTTGTTTAGAACCGAGTGGAGTCAAATTATGGTTTCTTTTTCTCCCATTTTTTCGAAAGCTCTAATTAATCTCTTTCGATTACATGTGCATATTTTCCTTCATACCCGTTACATTTTCTTTGTATAAGTTGGGTCACATATAATATGTTATGATTATTCGATATGAATTCCATTTACTTTACGTTTGACCAAATCACAATGCTTATATAGGTTACACCGAGTTCAACTAGATACGTCGAAATGTGTGTTTTTATATGGTTAATGTACCATATAACGTTTGAACTAATCCATTCAATGTTTACGATGTATCCGCGCCGCAACGCGGGCGGGTCTTAACCCTAGTTCAGTATGAATAATAAAGATTTTGTTATCCTATTCTATTATATACTACTACATTTTACAATGTCGGCAGCCTGCTTCCATTGGCCAAAATGGGCGGCTGCCTTAATAGTTTTTTTTTTTTTTTTTCCGTTTTGCCCTTAGCTCAAACTAAAATTACGCTTTTGCCTCCATCTCAAAATTACGATTTTGCCCTCAAGTCAAAATTACGATTTCGTCTGCCACTCTCCCATTGGACCAACCAGTTTATTATTTTATATCCATTTTAAAATGACGGTGTTGCCCCCCATCTCAAAATAATATTACGCTTTTGTCACAAATAAAATTATGTTTTTCCCCCAGCTAAAAAATACGATTTTGCCCTCTGTTAAAAAATGTTATTTTTCCCCGTTAAAAAAATTACGATTTCGCCCTCAGTTGAAAATTACGTTTGTCCCCCCTTCAAAATAAAATGATGTTTTTGCCCCAAACTCAAAATTACGATTTTGCCCTCGGTTCAAAATAAAATTGTGCTTTTGCCTCCAGCTTAAAATTACGATTGTGCCCGTAGTTCAAATTTATATTACGCTGTTACCCTAGGTGCAAAATAACGAATTTGTCCCTATTAAAATTTCAAATTCCCCCCCCCCCCCCTTCAAATTTACAGTACTGCCATGACTTTGGCTTTTGGCAATTTACGATTTTACTCCAGTCAAAAAATACAACTTTCCCTCAGTTAAAAATTACAATGTTGCCATTGTTTTAGTTTTTTTTTTTCAAAAATATAAAAGTGTTTTTTTTATTGGTTGACTCGATTTAGTTGTTTTTCGTGTCAATGAGCTGCTACCTAACACTCGCTCATTATTCGTCCACCGCCCCGCAACGCGGGCGGGGCATCTAACTAGTTCATATACAATTCTATTGATAAATGTTACGTCTAAATGATGGTGTAAGAGATGAGCCAAGTCATAGGACGTGAGTCATCCATCACATAGTTTGAGTTCTCGAATGATAATCAAAAAAAGTTTTGCTAGGTCATATTGATTTGAGTTCTTGAGTGATAATAAAAAAAAAAAGTTTTGATATCTACGTATGGGCTTATTTTCAAAATGAATAAATAAATGTTTTTTTTTATTGAAAATAATATATGATAAACACTTTTTTAACATGAAGATATTCGATAAACAGAGGCGGAGCCACACTTTGAACAACGGTGTCGTCCGACACCATTGAATTTTGTGTAACAAATACAACGTATAATAGGAAAAATTCGAGCAACACCATTATTTTTTTACGAGCGACACCATTGTCTTTTTACAAACGACAACATTGTTTTGTTTTCTTCTAAAAGAATTACATATATATTTCAAAAATTAAGCCCAGTTACTTGAATTTAATTAGTATACTTTAAATCATTAAACGTCCATGGTTAATTATTATTTTTTCTAATCCAGTAAGCATTATAGCCCCATGTCTAATCAGTTTTGTTTCAATTGTTTAACCTAACAGTATGTTTGATGATCATTTGAATGATGCGTGCACTTGTTTGTTATAATAAAAAGAGTAAATTACAAGTTTTGTCCTTTATGTTTGTACCAAATTGCAGGCGGTGTCCTTTGCCTTTAAATTTGACGAGTTTTATCCTTAACGTTTCAAAATCCTGCACGTTATGTCCTTTAGCCCTAACTCAGTTAAATTTTTTTGTTAAATATGGTCCCCTAAGGGCATGTTAGTCTTTTTACCCATTTATTTAATATATTTCAATAAACAAAACAAAGCCAAATTTTAAAAAAAAATTATAATGATATATAACAAAAAACCCGGTTATATATCTCTCTCTCCTCTCTCTCTAAGCCTTCACCAACCACCACAATATACCGCCACCATCACCACCCCTCACCGGCTCACCCCACCAAAACCATCAAGACCCTAATCACCTCCCCTCTTTCTTTACCACTTTCCTCCTTTAACCACCAACTCCACCACCGTCTACCCCTCCTCCTGAGCAAGGACAACATCGTCTACCCACCTGCCACCACTGTGAAAACCACCACCCCACCACCAATTCGCCCTTCTCTGGAACCCCACAAAAATTCAGACCCATTTAAATTAAACCAAAACAACTCAACCCTACAACAATTCGCCCCCCTCTGAATCTGATAGTAGTGATTCGAATCAACACTAAAAGAAACCTCTTCAATGGCATTCACACAACCCCCAATTTAATTAACCATAGCCTTTTGAACTACACAGTGCTGCCAAATTAAAGGAGCTATTTGATATCATCAAATTAAATCCCCCAACTTCATATATAAAACATCTGTTCGCCACCATGTACAGTAAACATTGTTCTTTAATTGACCTACCTGATTCACACATTCTGTTTCTAGAGTTTCATTTATGCTACTTCTAATCGATACTTGCAATGAAAGGTGGAATCGTGGTGCGATGATGGTGGAGCTGGGGTGACAAACCCCTGTTGCGATGATGATGCAATCGTGGTGCGATGATGATGTAATCATAATATTGATAGAAGGGTGGTGGTCGGCAGCAGGTGGGGGTGGAAAGTGGCAGCAGTAGTGGTGGTGGTGGCCGGAGGATCTAGAAGTTGTTGCAGGGTTTTTAGAGAGAGAGTGGAGATGCCTGTGATATATAGAGAGAGAGAATTTTGTTAATTAGGTTTTTTTATTTATATCTTATTTTTTAATCATTTTACACATTTAGTCCCTTGATATAAGTTATTTACTCAATAATCCCTGAAGAAGTAAAATGACAAGTATACCCTCATGTGCAAGGCACATGACCATATTTAACAAAAAAATCTGACTGAGTTAGGGCTAAAGGACATAACGTGCAGGATTTTGAAACGTTAAGGACAAAACTCGTCAAATTTAAAAGCAAAGGATACCGCCTGCAATTTGATACAAACATAAAGGACAAAACTTGTAATTTACTCTAATAAAAAAGAGGTTTTTTTACAAGTTGCCATTGAAAACATTATGAATTATTTTCAAAACATGAAAATGCGTACAGAGCAACTATTAAATGCATTTTTTATATATTTCAAATGACTTTGTAATTTATTTTGTGTTTTTATTCAATGACATTGTAATTTTACTGTGATATTTGCTTTTATTATGTGATTTTACCCGACTAGATCCGAACCGATAAAAAAAAATCAAGTTCGGGTTACTATAAACCAGGGTATCCATAACAAATGACACCATAAGAAAAAGTTTCTGGCTACTACGCCACTATCGATAGATATGTTTTTTTTGGAGTTTTATTGTTAGGAGTCACAAGGGCTTGAAAATTTTGTTTATAGATTTTGAGAGAGATAAAACAAATTATACTTTTTAGAAATAATTACACAAATAGTCCATATAATTGACACTAATCATATATTTAGAGTCCGAGTTTAAAAAGGTACATGTTTAAGTATGTGGTTTTTATTTGGGTAAATAAATTTTTGAGTCTCTATGTTTTAGTGGTTTTAACCACTTGAGTTCAAAATCAAAATGTTTAACGCCCTGAGTCCCTACAGTAACTTTTCTCGACCATTTGAGTCCAAATTTTTAACACTGTTAGAATTTTTTGGTTAAGTATTGTTAAATGACCAAAATACCATTACAGTTAAAAAAATAAAAAATAAATAAATTATTATTAGATTTTTCTTTCTATCTCTTTTATATATCTATCTCCCCCTTATCTCTTTCTCTCTCTAAACATTCTGCACCTTCATCTCTCTCTCATCTTTCTTTCTCTCTCTAGACCACCTGCATCCCCCCACCGCCACAGCACCACCGTCACCACCCCCCACCGTCTAACCGCCGCTATTGAAAACCCTCCACCACTGTCTCACCTCCACCATCAACACCACACCACCCACCACCAGTGCACTTCCACCGTCACCACCTGCATTACAGCAGTGATCTGGCACACCACCAGAAGACCTAATCAACCATCTAGATCTCGCATGGAGCCACAATCCTCTAAAAACACTCAAACTCATCTGCAACCTCAGACCCGTTCGCGGCACTAAGTAATTCCATTATATGAAGGGATGAAGGGATTTGATCTGTTGAAATACTCAATTCTGGTAAAAACTGTTGGATTTGTGTTTGTAGTTTTAGGTTTCTTTTATATAGGTAAACGTTGGTCCGGTTATAATTATGAACAAGTTGTTTGTTGAGAGATGAATGGATTCGATCTGTTGAAATATTATTCCTCTAATTAACAATACAAATGAAGAACAAACCCTAGATGATCATTCATTAGCTCCAGTTCCAGTTCCGCAACCGCATTTGCTTACGATGTCGCCTCCACCACCACCGCCACCGCCTCTGGCGGTGCAGTGGATGGGGTTGGTGGATGAGAATGGGGTGATGAGGAATGATTTTGAGGTAGGAGAGTTTAATCAAATTATATATTAAAAGTTTATGCATTAAAGACTTGTTTCTTGTACTCATGTGCATATAAGACTTGTACTTTGTGTGTAAATGACCAAATTACCCTCATAGTTAACAGACTTGGTGGATGGTGTTAGAAATTTGTACTCAAATGGTTAAGAAAAGTGGCTGTAGAGACTCAGGGCGTTAAACATTTTGATTTTGGACTCAAGTGGTTAAAACCCTAAAACACACACAGAGACTTAAAAAGGTAATTTACCCTTTTTATTTTGTAACAAGTTAGGGTTCTAACATTAAGTTACGCTAAAAACATTACTAAGTTTGTATAAAGTGACACTTTTAGTATTTTGATAAAGCACAAGGACTATAATTTTTCATGACATTTTTTTAAATCACTAGCATAACGATATCATTTTGTTGGAATTCCAACAGGTCTAAGTCCTGTGGCTGTGACGGGATGGGGTGGGCCGGTAGTCCATGGAACTTCTTGTAATGACTTTGTAGAGTTGATGTTTTTGGGTCTTGCCTAGTCATGCTGTCTTTTTTTTTTCTTGTATGCTTTTATCTTGTTTCCAGCTCTTCGCTGGTTGCAGGTTTTCTGAATTATATTTTGCCGTTCAAAAAAAAAAAACTAGCATCATAATCAATGCGAGAATCTTTATGATCAAGATCATCGGCATCGTCTTCATCAGAAGTATCACTATAAAAAACGCATCCAAAACCATGCTCTCCCGGTTGACAAAGTCAGTTGCATACTCTCACAAGTTTCTTCATCATGACCTCAATAGTTCCATAATGGTTAAGTTGTTGATTATTTTAGCCTAATTAGATTGACTTGTTGACTATAGTGTACCATAATATACATTAAACAAGTTAGAAGAGTACAAGGTGCAGACTTGCTTGAGTTTATTATAATTTTACGTATTTAGAAACCTCATTAGTTATTAGGGGCGAAGACTTTAAGAAATGAGGGTTCCAAAGTGCAACACAAAGCTATAAAACACACACGTTCACCACGCTTATCTCATTTTCAACTTGCTCTTTCATAGCTTGTGTATCTAACCAAGTTATAACTGAAACTAACTTTGCTATTGATAGAAGAGTTGCTACCCATGCAACAATCAACTTATGAAGACTCAAGTCTTCATGCCAATATGGTTTCTAGATAAAAGATCAAATACAAATAATTTTAACGTACAAAACGTACGAACTGAAGGTTTTGTTGAAAAAACGCGGTGGCATTTTCGTAATTATTTACTCATATAGTAATTATCAAAATTACTCTACAAATGATCTTGTAGGGTAATTTTGATCTTGTAGAGTAATTTTGTAAAATGTTCTTGTAGAGTAATTTTGATCTTGTAGGGTAATTATCAAAATTACTCTACAAGTGTATCTTGTATAGTAATTTTGATCTTGTAGGATAATTATCAAAGTTACTCTACAAGTGTTTCAAAATTACTCTACAAGTGTATCAAAATTACTCCGCAAGTTTATCAAATAACATACAATTCAAAATTACTCTGCAAAATTATTTGTAGAGTAATTATGATACTCTACAAAATTACCTTACAAGATCAAAATTATCTTACAAGATCATTTGTAGAGTAATTATGAAACTCTACAAAATTACTCTACAAGATCAAATTTACCCTACAAGAACATTTTACAAAATTACTCTACAAGATCAAAATTACCCTACAAGATCATTTGTAGAGTAATTTTGATAATTACTCTACGAGTAAATAGTTACGAAAATGTCACTGCGTATTTTTGGCTTTTTCATGCATTTCGTACGTTTTGTACGATAAGACACTTTGTACGTGAAGTTAACTCATGGTTTCTAATTATATGTAAGTTATAGGTCGCTATCAGAGGGTATTATTGTAATTGTAAGTAGAAGTATATGATTTTGATAGAAGATAAACAATGATTGATGCATACTTTATTCCAACAATCAAATTAGATCAATTACTTAAGCTAGTTTTAGCCAACGTGAGGTAGCACATTTGGTAGAGGCTCTTGCCTCTTAGAGAAAAGATCAGGGTTTAAATCCTGACATAGGATATAATGTAATATTTATTGGTGTAGTTTGGGAAAAATGTAACATTTGTTATTCAAAAAAAAAGTTAAGCTAGTTTTAAATGAATCTATCCTCATAATATTGATTGAAAACCTACAATTAAGTTTTAATAAAATAAAAATCACACATCTAAATATTTTTATACTTCATGTATTGAATATATTATCGACGTTACTATTCAATAAAATGAAATTAAGTGTACATCATATGTAATATTTGCTACCTTTTAGTATATAATTTATTGTCCCATATTTTTATGTTCCCTCATAAGACAACAAGTTTAATAAAGTATTTATCAGATAACATATGTTTTGCTTATACACAAAAGTAAATTTATTTATTTTTGCTAACTTAGGGCTGTTCAATGGTTCAAAACCGGACCGAATCAGAACCGCTCCATGTTGAATATAAGAACCGGAACCGGACCATTTAAAAACAATTTCGGCTTAGTTTAGAACCGGGTTAAACGGTTCTCGTCAGAACTGGTTGTCATTTCTTTATAGCGCAACAATCACTTTTTTGGCAGTTTCTTGTAGAAGAAAAATCTAAAAATAAGCACATATCGGTGAAAGTGAGTATAATGAAACATTTGAATATGTTACACAAATGACCTTTTTTTCAAGAATTTGATTAAACGTAGTAAGAATTGGTTTTGATTATGTGTATGTTGTGACACCACCAGATTCATGTTTGAGGGAATGAAAACTAGCATGTTTATTGTGTGCATTAAAATTAGCAAGTTTAAATTTAAACCGGTTCTAGCGGTTTTTTGATCGGACCCATCGGTTTTAACTGAGAACCGTTTTCACTCAAATTTAAGAACCGGAACCGGACTCTATACCTATATACAAAAATACGGTTCGGATCTAGCGGTTCTGGTTCAGTTCCTCGGTTCTAACAGTTCGAAACTGTAAACCACTCAACCCTAACCCTAAACCTATGTTAGATGTAAATTGCTTACAAATATTCATTTTTAGAATAAAAACTATGATAAAAATAACTAAAGTATATTTGAGAACAAGAATGAGAAAAAACATGAATATGAAACTTGGTAACTTGGTGGTGTGACTGGTGTCACTCACTCATACCTTAGATATATATGTTTGGTCCACGACACTCGACTAATTTAATACAAAAATATTTAAAAAAAATCATTATATTGGCAAGTACATATTTATGGAAACATACAAAAAAGGCCCCTCAAGATCCAATATGGTAAATGACATGTTACACCCTTAGCTTTCCCCGCAAGCATTGAACCAGCAGTTATAAAAAGGGTAAAACAGTAAAATCACTGATTAAAAAAAAAGAAGAAGAAAAAGAAGGTATTATGAAAACCATTAAAAATAAAAATAAGGGAGTGGGTTCTAACTGAGTGTGGGACCCACCTAACTCCAATCCATTCCTTCCTATAACTTCACCCATTACACCATTTTCCTTCACTTTTCTCCTTTCCACTATTTCTTCTTCACATTTCTCACACACCAACATGAATCAACAACAAGATAACTGGCTCACAGTGGCTATGGCGGACAACGACGTCGTTGCGGAGCTTCTTCTCCGTCTCCGACTACCAGTCCCACCGTCGTCTAACCGTCGACCTGCCCCACCTCAAAGCTGGACCATTCATCAACGCCGCTCCAGAACACAACCACCTTCTAACAAATCGGAAACACCGAGTGCCAGCCCCACCACTCCGTTATCCTGGAGCGGCGGCGCCACCTCCTTCAGCGGCGGCGCTGACAAAAGTGATAAAGTTCTAGAAGCTCTGGCAGATGTTTCAAGATCTAAGGTTTGTAAGTTGTACACAACTTCTGGTGTTTGTTTTATTTTATTTTATTTTATTTTTAGCAGTCAGCTAATTGGTAGTTGTAGATGCAGTGACTAATAATAAACTTGCTTTACGGTTTTTTTTTTCCTGTATGGCAATTGACCGTTTTACCCTTCCCCCACCCGAAATTTACCAACACAGATCTCGTTCTGTTTGTCTAGTTTTATAATTTACTTTAGATTAGGATACTATATTAATTTATATAAATTTTAGGTAGAAGAAACAGAGGTGACTTCTGTTGAACGCATAGAGTCAGAAGATTAATAGACTTTCTACGTTTCTTTGCGAGGCCCACCCGTTATAAAAGTCACCAAAATAGGCTTCATAATAAAGGGTATTTATGTCATTTTGGTGGCATATGATAATAAACTGCTGACACATATATAAATAAAACAATCTGTCGAAATCATATCCGTCTACCTGTGGCAAAGAAAAGGGATGCCACTCATTAGTAAATGGTGTGGGCAGTTGAGGGCAGTTTCGTCATTTGGGTATGTGCCAGTTTTTATCGGTGGCGTGTTTTCGTGGCAAGTAAGGGGTCTGCTGCGTTTGAGTTTGGTGCGAGTGTTGGGTAGTGTTTCTGATTGTCCTTTTAGTCATGCCACTTTTGTGATATTTTTAACTCTTTTTTGTCATCCAGTTTGTAAATTAAATGTAGTAATTTAAAGTTCAAAGTTCAAACCATCAAATGTTACATTTTTGGTAATAAATAATAAGAATGACTTTACAGGTTTTTGATTAAATTTTGGATTAAAAAATGATAGTTTTAAATCTTTTTCAAGATTCAAGAAAGTCATGTTTGACAAAGTCAAAAGCTAAACCACTCTACAATGTTTTTAGTGTTTAGAATGGATCTTTCATCATCTTGTTTAGTTAAGTTAAATACCTCTCTAGGTAACATTAGCCTTTTTTTTCTTTAGGGTGTTAATAAAGCCACACCCTAAGTCTTATTTTCACATCCTTTATACGAGTCGTATAGAATAATCTGACAAGACAAATATTGGGTCATATAATGCTATACCGCTCGTATAATGAATATTAGCTCGTATAACATTCTATACGAGCTGTATAGCATTATACGGGTCGTACTATATTATACGAGGTTTGGGTCGTATACTCGTATAACATTATATGTGTCGTATACATGGAGACAAAAAGCATTCTCTGACAATTTTTTTTGTACAAGATTCTCTTATACGGCCCGTATAACTCTATACGGGTCGTATAGTTGTAAGGGTATGAAAATAAGATTTTAGGCGTGTGAGAATAGCGATAGACTTAAATAAATCTCTAGGTAATTAGGGCTGGTCCCATCTACTGCACTTCTGGTCAAAAAATGGAAGCAGTACTAATTTTTTTATTTATATTTGTTTATAACTAAAAATACCCTTTTGGGTGGACAGAGTGAAGGATTGGTCACTATTATGTTGTGAAGTGGAGGTGAATAATTTCCCAAAATTTTGGGTTAAAATTAATTTGTTCAAGAATTTTATTTTGACTTTTGAGATAAAGCAGAAAATAAGACAATAGTTGTGTTGCAGGGAATCTTTTTCCTTTTTTGTTTTTTTGAATGCAAAGATAACCATTGATTTTTCTTTAGTAGTGTCTTAACATGTGAGATTGTTAGGTATATATTTATTCCTAAAATGTATAACCAAGTTTATGCAATTTTAATGCCATTAGTATGAGCTTCAGTGGGTACAGAATATGAAAAAACAGTAGTCAGTTGCATACTGCATTGTTGGGAATCTTAAGGTTTAGGGTAACTTTGGATACAAGTAACTCATAGATCAGGAAAGGTTTACTGTGTCACATGCCTGATATATTAATGGTTTTATATAAGTTAAAGTTTAAACTATGTGAAAAGCATCCGTCTTTATGCATATATGTTGGGTTCTTTTACACCTTTAGTGCTTTACACAAAATTTAATCAAATCAGCATATGTATGTATATTCAAATCTGAGCTTCAACTTTTTTGTTTGTTGTCATTACTAATGCACAAGATGTATATTTCATGATTTGAGGGGGTGTTTGACTGTTCCGGATTGCAGGTCAGGCCACCTGGCGAAGCGACCCCAACCAAGAGGCCAAGAAAGAAGAAAGTGAGTTATTTATTTGTGCTATTTCTAGCAAAAGAATTTCATAATCAAGTTTTAACATAGCTTATTAACACGATGTTATTGATTGTTTCTAGACTTTGGCTGCGCTTAAAGAGGAGGGGATTGTATTATTGGAGGAACAAAATGATTTGAAAAAGGTATGTCGTGGTGATTCTTAGCGGTCAAACACACTTACCATTACTTTTATGCTGATCTTTGTTACCTTTTAACGCAGAAAATTGCCGCCCTACAGGCTAACTGTGAAAAACAGAGAGAGGAGAATGAGAGGCTGAAGAAGATTAAGGTAAAACATATTTTATAACATCTCCATAAATTATATGATTATTTATTGGAACGCCTAACTCACACAACTTGATACTGCTAGGCTACAAGCCCTTTGGTATTTATACAAAGTAAGATTCAAATAACTAACATATTCTACTTTTATACTCCAGCTGGATATGCAAGTAGAGTCACAACTAAAGGCGACGAGAAGCGCGCATTTTGAAATGGTGAATGAGCGAAACGACAAAACTGTCCTTCCTGATCTTAATGTTCCTTTTGGGGAGGATGTGATTGTGAGTTACTAAGAACATAGAATAAACATGGTATATTGAACAATAGAAATAGAAAAAATAAGTTCTAACATGGGATTGGATTTGAGACGGAAAGGCTTCCATATTTGTTTGGAAAGTTAATTTAATATAATTCTATGAAGGTAACTGAGGGTTATAGTTTATAAAACTTTTTAGATGTAGTTGGGTATTGTTGTTTTTGTACATTTACTACCCGGTTTTTTTTTCTTGGGTTTTTATAGATACTATGTAACTTTTGCAATTTTTGAACATTAATGTTGCTTTGGACAGAACAATATGACACTTAATGGAGTTTATATGATCTCAAACTCTCATGGCCCTCATGGAAGCTCAAATAGATGGATAGATTCAATCCAATCCAAAGGAACCTACTGAATCAGATTAAACAAAGTATAACTTGGTTGCATCGTCTTTTATGATTCGGATTTTACTGATTTTTTAAACATTTTCCAAAAAAAGTTTAAATTAGTTCTCATCAAAATAAATCATTTTTAGAACACTACCAACATAACTTGGAAAAAATGGGTTTTGATCAAAATGGACCAGCAAGTTGAAATGAGTTATTATAGGAAGAAAATAAATATTATTCAAATAAGTTCAATAGCTTCATATTTTATTATGGCCAGTGGTGACGGATGGTGACGTCGGTTGAACCAACCGCAGTGGCAAGATGGTGGTGGTGTCGCAGTGGTGTCAATGGAGATCACATTGGTGGGAATGGGGTGGCATTTGTGGCACCGGGGATGGTGGTTGTGACGAAGGTGGGTGGTAGCAGTGACATATGGTTCAGTTGTGGGTGGTGGCGATGGAGATGGTTGTGGGTGGTGGTGATGGAGATGGTTGAGGTGGCAGTCATAATGTTGGTTGCGGTAACAAGTAGGTGATAGAGACAAACAATGGTCGTGAGTGGTGGAGAAGTGCTATCTTATTTTGACCCGTTTTAAGCTAACAACATATTTAAGATTGACCTAATCTATAATTTAAGCTGACCTAGTTAGACTAGAATATAATACTTTTTTGACTTATATGCTAAATAACCGAAACCAAAATCCTTAAAAATATTTTTTTTGTTGAACGGTGAATATTACAATAATTTTACTTCTAAATTATACCAAATAATAAACAATCTATCATATGCTATGAATTGAACCTTAATATTCTCCTCAAAGGGCAAGAACCTCTACCACCTGTTAATGTTAAAGCTGGAATGACCCATAAAAATTAATACTAAAAAATGCTCATCGCTACGTAATCATCAAAGCTAAACATACCTCTGTTCAAATTCAAATAAGAGTTAAATGCTTGGTTGGTCCCTGTGGTTTGCAAAGATTGCAGACTTGTTCCTAGTGGTTTACTAATTACACGCGTGGTCCCAAAACTTGTCAAAAATGAACTCGGTTGGTCCCCAGCACTAACATTTGTTAAGTTTTCCAGTTAAGTCCATATTAAATGACCAAAATACCCTTGGGTTTTCAATTGACTGTCAAGTGCATTTATTATTCCTATTCTTCCATATTTGCAGACTCTCTTCTCAAACAAGAAGCACAGCCACCTCTGCATCATCTTCCTCACCATCATCATCTTCATCACAAACCCACACCCCATCTGTCTCTCGTTCTTTTCCGGCAACGGAGATCAGAAGCGAAGAGAGAGGAGAGAGACGACAAGAGAAAGAAGAGATCGGAGAAGATGGTGGAACGGCGGCGGCGGTGGAGGCACAGGCGGTGGTGCTTTTGGTGACAAGGATGATGACGATTTCTTTTGATTAAGGAAGATGCTCATGTCGGCCGATGATGATGATGGATCGGAGACGCCGGCGACGACCAAGAAGCGATGGCCGGCGGCCGTTCACGACAACCGCATAACAGAAAACTCTATTCCTCTCTCTCCGGTAAGTGGCTATTAGCCTAAAATTTGGGTTTTGAACTAGATCGACTATGTTTCAAGCTTGATTCAGGTCACTGTTTGTTTCTTTTTCGGCAGCCGACTGCGGCAGTGCGCCGACACAGACGTGGTGGTGGTTAAAACTTGGTTCATTCTTTTTTTTTTGGTGTTTGGGTCAGCTCCGGGTATGCTTGGTTCAGTCTCGCGACCCAGTCAACTCAGTCGGCCAGGTAATGAAGATCATGCAGATGATGATGGTGATGAAGATGATGGTGGTGATGAAGATGATGCAGTGGGTTTTGTTAATAAGCAAGGGTATTTTGGTCATTTAACATGGACTTAACTGAGAAATTTAACCGATGTTAGGGTTGGGTACCAACCGAGTTCATTTTTGACAAGTTTTGGGACCACGTGTGTAATTAGTAAACCACTAGGACCAAATCTGTAATTTTTGAAAACCACAGGGACCAACCAAGCATTTAACTCTTCAAATAATTAAGTTAGATGGAGATAGTTAAACATACATGATACATTTTGAGGCTTTATCCATGCCATGCCACACTCGATTACACTTTCTCCTTTGATGGTACAATTTTTTAATCAGTTTCTAGCACAACCCACACCAGTAAACATGTGCTTTGCTTTCATCATCTTCAAATCTCTACAGTTTTTTTTATTTGCCAAATTAGTTTCACCATTATATATCAATTACCATTAAATGAAGTACTTAATTGATATCCTCACACCATCAATGATCGTACATTCTTTAAGTCGAATTCACATTTGATCTGTATTTTTTTAGTGACTCTTAATTCACATTTGATCCATTTGACCTGTTTTTTTCCTACGGAAAAGAATGCAATTATGCTCACAAAATTGTAACACGTGACACAATCAATTCCATATTTATTAGATATAGATGTTATAATCTTTTTATTTTTCATGTTATACATAACTATTATATAGATGAATTAACGAGACTAAATTAATGAAATGTTTTTTTTTCCCCATTCATTTAGTCTCTTTAATTCATCTATATAATAGTAATATACTAGTAAAAATACCCGTGCACGTTGCGGCGCGGGTACGTCGCAAACTAGGGATGAGCAAAATGGACCCGGTACCGGTACCGGTACCGAATTTACCGAACCGGGTACCTTTTCGGTACCGATTCGGTACCCACTTTTGACATTTTCGGTACCGGTTCGGTACCGGTATTTTGCTCGTTTTTACCCTCAAATACCGGTACCGGTACCGAACCGTACCGAACCGGATATATTCGGTACCGGTACCGGACCGAGCTCATCCCTATCGCAAACGTCGAATTAATTAGTCCAAGCATTATGTGTTGCGATGAAAACCGCGTGTTTCGATGTATCTGATTGAAGTCAATGAAACTACACAGGCATTGCGATTGGATCAAAACGCAAAGTAAATTGAAATTATACCGTACAATCGTAACGTATTATTTACAACTCGACTCATACATAGAAAACGTAACATGTGTAAAAGAAAAACTAACATGTGTAATCAAAAGGGATTAGAGCTTTTTTAAAAAGGAAAAAGAAACCGCAGTTGGAGTCCACCGGTTCGTAACAAAATTTTCGAAACATACATAAAGTAAGAATAAAAACGTATTATACATAACCTGACTCGTTTTCTAAAAAGAGTTTAAGTCAAAACGTAGACCAATTCAAATTTATACCGACATGTATATAAAAATATACAAGTAAAATGTTTTTTTTAAACGAAAGTGTATTATATTTGACCTACTCGTTTTCAGAAAAAAAAAAACATTTACGTCAAAACGTAGAGTAGCTCGAATTTATATCAACACGTACATAGAAATATGCACGTAAATAATTTGTCTTGTTAAGGTAAATGAACGATAGGGGTAAATAAATAAAATTAGCAAACAAAAGTTATTAATGAATCATTAAATTATTAAATTAGTAAAAAATTTATTAAGTTAACAACAAATATTATTTATTCAATAAAATGCCCTTATTAATTTGGTTAGATAGTTTTTAAATCACAATAAAGGTTATTTATTCAATAAAATGCCCTTATTAATTTGGTTAGATAGTTTTTAAATCACAATAAAGGTTATTTATTCAATAAAATGCCCTTATTAATTTGGTTATTTATTCAATAAAATGCCCTTATTAATTACATAGTTAGTCCATGTGGTTTGCACAAAGTAACATAATTAGGTACTAATAGTTTAAAATAACATTCTAGGGTATTAACTTTTCATTTTGTAACGTTTGGGGGTATTAAGCTTATTTGTAGGCTTAGAATCACATTTTGTTAGTACCTAAGTATGTTATTTTGTGCAAACCACAGGGACTACCTATGTTACTACCTTAGAAGTTAATACCTCCAAACGTTACAAAATGAAAAGTTAATACCCTAGAAGGTGATTTTAAACTATTAGTACCTAAATATGTTATTTTGTGCAAACCACAGGGACTAACTATGTAATTAACTCGTATTTTAAATTAGAGTTAAGTGTCATTTATGTCTACGTGGTTTGTTCATTTTTGTCATTTCAGACCAAATTTTAAAATTGTATCATCTTCCTTCCTAACATTCTCGAAGCTTGTCATTTAAGTCCAAAAAACTAACCCCGGATAAAAAAAATCAGTTAGCTCAGGAACAAAAATGGCACTTTATTCTGGATTTTTTAGATTGAAATGACACGTTTCAAGAATGTTAGAGAGAAAAATAGTATATTTTTGAAATTTGGCCGGAAATGGCAAAAGTGTACAAAGCACAGAGACGTAAATGGCACTTAACTCTTTCAATTATTATCCCAGAACCTATGTCCTAGAACTTGAACTAAGTTCATTTGGTATTAGAGTTGTATCATTTTGTCATTTAGTAAATGGCACTTAACTCTTTCAATTATTATCCCAGAACCTATGTCCTAGAACTTGAACCAAGTTCATTTGGTATTAGAGTTGTATCATTTTGTCATTTAGTAATTGTTTTGTGAGATACAAACTACAAAGTATATATCACTTAGACCATGTGTAGTGGTAGTGGGTTATAATGCCCCCACCATGGGGCATTATCCGACACGTGGCGTCCTAGTCAGCGATGGGGCATTATAGCAAAAGTGGTGTAGTGGGTATAATGCCCCATAATGCCCCATTCAATTATTAAAAAAAAAAAAAGCACTTTCCTCTTATATCCTCAAAAGTCAATGCATTGTCAGATATCCTCAAAAGGGATTGGTGCTCCATTCAAAAGTGGCCCACATGCATGTTCCTCTTCGGCGTTTTAATTCAAACGCCCAAAACCATTTTTTTCCAAAAATAACGCCTCAAAACGCCGGGTGTAATGGGGTGGGGGCGTTTTGGGGCGTTTTTTTTCAATTTTTTTTAAATAAAACGCCTCACTACGGGTGGTCTTAGCTTTACACAAAATTTACCACTACATGACCAGTCAAAGAAGCAATAAAAAGGACAATAGTAAAGTATAAAAAGCAAACAAAAAGAGGGGCTCAAATGTAAATGTCACCGACATTTGCATTTAAGATAGATAATAATAACATGATATATAAAAAAGTAATAATATCTATATCAAATAAATATGGCACGTCACGTGTTATAATTCTGTGAGTATAAAGTTCTTTTTCCTGGCTCTCTTATTTCACATCTTCATATAATATCTTTTATTTTTAAAAATATATCTTATCATAAAATACCGTTCTATAATTATTAATATTTAATTAATTACTAATTATTTAATATTTTCTTTATGTTATTTAGACAAGTGAGGCTTATGATTGGGCGTTGCCTTGTGGGTCATTTGAGGACCCCAACTCTAATTCTGAACGTGCATCCAGATTTTGTTGACATGCCGAACCACTTGGTCCTTTTTCCTTTGAATAAGCGTTTAAGGAATGGGAGTGTGTGGTAGAAGCTAGGAGAGTAGCTTTAGTTGATAACTGTTGAAGGTATGTTGTGTTTATATGTACTCTCTTGGAATTTACTATTCTTTCCACTGTGGCATACCATTTTTCTTCTCCTAGTCTCATGATCATTGTGTAACTTTTTTTTAACGCTAAAACTGGATCAATAACGGACTATTGGAATATCATCGTGTCACCGGCGGAACCCTTCGATCATATCCATCTCCACTAGGCAATAATGCTTATACACCAATTCAGAAGAAACTCCAATAAATATCCGAAAAAACCCCTTGTGGGAATCAAACTAATGATTGCATGACACGCGGCAAGTGCAAAAATTTCGTAGGATTGTCTTGTCTGGGTGAACCTTTCGCAATAATTTTGATGTTTGGTTGATTTTTCTTGCCAGCGGCCCTCTCACAAGCTGCAACGTACGAGTTTATTTAAAAAAAAAAGAGTTAATTGCCCGGATGGTCCCTGTGGTTTCATGTTTTTTCCTGTTTAGTTCCCACCTTTTGAAAATATCAGGTATGCTCCCTATGGTTTGTCATTTTGTTATTCGGATAGTCCCCTGACATTTTACTTCGGGGACTATCCGAGTAACAAAATGACAAACCATAGGGAGCATACCTGCTATTTCCAAACTAACTGACATCTACTCAGGGGACTATACGAGTAACAAAATAACAAACCATATGGATCATACCTGCTATTTTCAAAAGGTGGGGACTAAACGTGAAACCACAGGGACCATCCGGGCAATTAACTCTTAAAAAAATTAATAATCTTATAAAAAGGTTAAATTTGCTATTTACCCTATGTGATAATCTTATAAAAAGGTGTATATTATATTTATTATAATATAATTTGACATGATATAATGATAACCATTGAATGTAATTTAAAAAAAAAAGATGAAGACGTGTTATGTTGGATTGTATAAGACTGAAAGATATGAAATAATAGAGTATGATGATGTGAATACAGCGATACTATGTTTGTCACCTCGTTGCTACCCCTGCAACCTTTTTTGGACTCACTATTTGAATCATAATGCAAGAGTGAGTAAGGAGTTGGTGATTGATACAGTTGATGGCAATGTACTTATTCATAAGCTTCAATCCATATCTTTCGGATATCCACTTACCCTTAATGACTGTTTACTTGTATTCTTAAAAAAAATAAGGAATAATGGATTTTAATAATCTCAATTATTGGCAGTTGGGTGGCAACGGTTCTAACTTAAAAAATTCCAACCGGCAGTCTCATCTTTTCACATATTTACCTGCTCCTCCTAAAAAGTTAAAACTGAAATTTTTACACATGTAATGTAGAGTTCATATTTTCATCTTGAAAGAAAAACAAATTTCTGGTCCCAACCGGAGACAATTCGAATGGTCTCAATACTCATCAAAAATCATGGTTTTGCTTTCCAATTGCCAATGATAAAAGTCATATATAATGGTCAAGTCATATATATGGATTAAAAATTAATTTTAATGGTTGATCACTATCATTTGACCATTAGATATGTTTAGTGAGTGTAATTGGTGTGGAAAATGGTAAATAATTTTACGTATTATAAATGTTTTATATTAATTTTTTTTTTTTATAAAATTAGTCATTGTTCAACGACTATTTACCTCAATCCGTGCAACATCTCTACCCTTAGGGTGTAAGGGGTGCTCACCTAAGAGGTGAGTCCCCTCTCTTACGCCCAACCAATCCTCGTGTGCCACGTCAACTCCCCTCTTAAACTCCCCTAACACCCTAAATTGATGGCGGCACTCCCCTCTTAGGTGAATTGGTTTTTTTTTTTAAAAAAAAAAAAAAAAAAAAAAAGCATTGATTGGACCGCCCCTCTCTCTCTCCTCCCTCTCTCTTCGGTGAGCCGCCACCGATTTCACCCCCTCTCTCTTGGTCACCGCAGTGATGGCGGTGCATCCCCGCTCGGGATTTTGGGTCACCGATGGGGGTTGCCGAAGGCGCCCCGTCCACCCTTATGAGTGTGAGACTAGAGGGTATGGTGAGGCTCATCCCCATGAGGATGGGTTGCCACGTAGGCTCCACATCACCGGCTTATGGGGGATGGGCCTCCTTCACTTTTGAATGGGGTGGAGGATGGGGCTACCCCACCTTAATATTTTATAATTTCCTAAGTTTTTTTTATTAACTTAATAAAAACTTTATAAAAATTAAAAAAAACAACATAAATAAATTCATTTCATAACATAAAAAAAAATTACATTTCCTAAAAATAAAAAAAAACAATTTCCAAAAAAAAAATTACATTTCCTAAAAATAAAAAATTACACTACTTGTCTTCGTCTCCGTCACCGTCCCCGACGTTTACGTTGTTCCATATATGTTCTACCAAATCCTGTTGAAGGTTTGCATGCGTGAAGTCGTTGGTTAGCGCGAACGAGTTTAAATCCTGTTGCGTCGGATCTACCGGGACAGTATTCCCGTAAGATGCATTCTCATCATACTCACAAATCACCCGACCTTCGTCTTCAATAATCTTTTCTTGCAGCTTCTTGACGCTTGGCGAATTTTTTCCTTTTTTCGTCCTCTGGAAATGAAATAGTCTTGACAATTGTAGACCAAGACGGATATATTCCGTCAGCAAGATAATACCCGCGTCTATACTCAACCCCTGAAACTGTAAAACGGGTGTCCGGACCGATTCCATTAACGACATCGCTAAAGATCGTCGATTGGTATAGCACGTTGAGGTCGTTGAGTGAACCAGGGAGCCCAAAGAAAGAATGCCAGATCCACAAATCTTGTGACGCCACGGCCTCAAGTATTAAGGTTGGATGACCGTGATCACCTCGCGTGTATTGGCCTCGCCACGCAGTCGAGCAGTTATGCCACGCCCAATGCATACAATCAATGCTATCAAGCATTCCCGGAAACCCGTGCCTTGCTTCATGAGCTTGGTACAACTGTTGAACATCATACGCGTTTGGTTTCCGCAAATATTGTTTGCTATACAGTTTCACCACATTATGGCAAAACCGATACAAACATTCCCGTGAAGTTCTTGCCGACATCTGTAAGTACTCGTCCAAAGCGTCGGCCACTGTCCCGTACGCCAGTTGGCGAATGGCCGCAGTACACTTTTGTAACGTGGTGAACCCTTCATAATTCCGTGCATCGGGTCGTTGCGTGAAAAACGGGTCTAGCCCCGCCAAATCATCAGCAATACGTATGAATAACCGGCGACTCATTCGGAACCTTCGTTTGAAAATGTCGGCATTGTAAAGGGGTGCATCCGAAAAATAATCGTTCACCAATTTCTCGTGCGCTCCTGTCGTAAAAAATATATAAATACGAGGAAATATATAAATATATAAATATATAAAATTTATTAATGACAAACCTTCGCGGTCTCTGTTAATCCGTATTCGTCTGGTAATAACGTTTTCAGACGAGCCATCTTCCTCTTCCTCCTCCAAAAGAATATGCGCCGCCTTTACCATAGTGTTTGCGAAAAACATCTCCTCTTCGTCCGAAGAAGACGAGGACCACCAAGAATTAGATGCCATTGTGGATGAAAAGATATCTTTTTATAAAAGATTGAAAAAATGGGAGTGTTTTTTATAAAAATGGATGAGAATGGGAGAAGAATGGGGAGAAATGGATGAGAATGGTATAAAAAATGGATGAAGTTGATATATATTTAAAGTGAAAAAGGTAATTTTTTTTTATTAAATCTATCCGTTATCAACGGATATATTTTTGAAATGGGGCACGTCGACTTCGGCTGTGGGCTGCTGGTGAGGCCGGGACGGGACCAGGGGGAGGTGTGGGGGACCGGCGCCGGACCTAAGCCGGCCCCCATACCGTCCAGTGTGAGGGCAACCGCAACCACATCACGGACATCGGCAGGTTCAAAATTAAGCAAGAGAGATAATTTAGAATAATTGGTACTGTTAAATATATATATATACACACACTTACCTAGTTCTCCTAAAAAGTTAAAACTGGAATTTTTACGCATGTAATGTAGACTTCATATTTTCATCTCGAAAGAAAAACAAATATCTGTTCCAAATTGGAGACAATTCTATTGGTCGTAATACTCATCTTTTCTTTAACAAAAATCATGGTTTTTCTTAATATGACCCGCTGGGATGCGCTGCGGGCCTGTTGCAAATATCGCATGGATTAGCCAGCCCAAGCATTAGGTGATGCCTTTGCCATATGAAAGTGTGCGTTTCAAACGTATTCGATTTAACTCAATGTAACATTACGATTGGATCAAAGTTATGGCGATACCGCGTGTTGTGGCGGGTTTCCAAACTTTGTTACACTCGTTGTGATTGTGACACTAACGTGTTGAACAGTTTAAGAAAACATATGAGTAAAATGCATGGATAGTCCATGTGGTTTGCCAAAGTAACAGGTTTAGTCCCCAACTTTTGGAAATTACATTGGTGCTCCCTGTGGTTTGCTCGGTTGTTACTCGGATAGTCCCTAAAGTGGATGTCCGTTAGTTTGAGCTGTTAAATTGATGTAAAATAACTATAATGTCCCTTAGTGTTAAAAAATAACAACAAAAACATTAAATTTAAAAGTAATATGATTAATATTTGAGAATATGAGTGGGACCCACTATTTTTGTCTAAAAAAATAAACCTCCACCCAACCAACACCCATTGTCCCCCTCTTATCCGGTGATGTTTTCTCCATCGCCGGTATCATCTCCGACGCCATCCTCACCTATTTCATTCCATAACGCCACCCATCTCCACCATTAACGCCACCCATCTGCAACCATTAAGAGCACTCTGATGTGTGTAAAATGCAACATATAAATTACATCAAATAAGGCATAAAACTAACCCTTTTTTAGTACTAATGTTGGAAAAAATATGTTTTTGTCTTCCTTTTGAATTTACAGGGTCAAATGAGCTTAAACGAACAAAAGGAACAAAAATACAGCCAAAACCAACATAAATACAAAGAAAAGGAAGAAACGTGGCATGCCCGACCCCTCGACAACAACTCCCAAAGCAAAAACAAGAAGAAAAGCTGAGCATGGGGCTGTGCCCAGCCCGACACGGGGCGTGCCCAGCCCGACACGGGGCGTGTCCAGCTCAACACGGGGTCGTGCTCAGCGAACACGGGGCCGTGTCCAGAATGGTCAGCCCTGGCACAAAAGACAAACCTGTAGAAGCTTCTATTGCCCACCACGGGGCCGTGCCCAGCGGACACGGGGGCGTGGCGAAAGTACAGCAGGCGCATTAATTGTAATTGCGAATTACAATTAATGAAGAGAGAGAGTGTCAGACGGACACGGGGCCGTGCCCAGCGGACACGGGGGCGTGTGGAGCTAATAAAGACAAACTGTATTAATGAAGAAAGAGAAAAGGGTGGACACGGGGCCGTGTCCAGGCTTCTGTACAGGCTATAAATAGGAGTGCTTGGCTCAAGCTCAAACTATCCCTTGGCACACCACCTCTCTCACACTTCATCCACCACCCACCACCATCACAACACCATCATCCACCACCATCATCCATTGTCCATCATAGAGTGTGTGAGTCGTCTCGGGATCCAAGATTGATCGTAAGAGTTCTTGACAATCAAGGCCATGTTTGCCTAAGTCTCTTACATCACTTGGTGAAGACAAAGTGTCTAGTATAATACTTTTTATTTCTAATCTTTTGCACTTTTTATTTGGTTTTGTATTAATGACTTTAATAACTAGTTACTTATGTTGAAGGTGATCTTTCCTTATCGTTTGTCCGTGGTGTCTTGGCATTATTTTACTGTCTATATAAAATAAAGGATTTTCACCATTCATATCTCCACGGTCTATATGGAGGTATGTTGGCTACCTGGTAGGGGGTTAAGGGAACGGTTTGGTAAAGGTCTTGCCATTGTTCAGCGTTTAGAGGTCCTGCAATGGACCTGGGTCAAATTTAGTAGGACCTCCTTCAATACTTCACGGTATTGGATGGCGGGGGTCCAAACTCTTTGATCCCCTCATAAGCTAACTACTATTAATACTATAACCCGGCTACTTAGGACTGTATCCCTGCTGACTCAGACTACTTAGCCGAGGGTAACGTCACCGCCAAAAGCGGGGCCTACCACAATACTGCATTAATAACTTAATTCATTATCTTCCAATAATCCACCCCTTTAGGATTGTATCCCTGCTGACTCAAACTACTGGGGTGAGGGTAACGTCACCTTCAAAAGAGGGGCCTACTACAATAACTAAGATAATCTCTTAATTATGTGCAAAAGTGCGGAAATAATCAAAGGTTATACTAGATACGAGTCGGAACCAAGTGATTCATCTTGTCTATCTGTTTTTATTTTATTTTTATTTTCAGCATTTTAGTTAGTTTTATTTTTCTTAGTTTAAAACATTTTTCTAAACTTTTGTTTTGGTTAGACGTTGAGGATAAACCGGTACTAAAAGCTCTTGTGTCCTTGGACGACCTCGGTATCTTACCAACGCTATACTACACTCAACGATGGGTGCACTTGCCCATATGTGTGTTTAGTGTTAGTAAAATATCGTGTTTTATAAATTTAAAACTTGGCTAAAATAAGTGTTAAAAAGGGCTTAAAATATACACCTAAAATATACGACACTTAAACGCGCATCACACTCCCCTGTAGAGAGAGAAAGAGATGTATCTAGAGAGAGAAGGAGAACTACAAAGAGAAACCACCGAGACCTATCGTCGTCGTTTCTGTAGCCACTGATAACACCGCCTTTGTCATCGTTCCTTTACCCATAGCTTTTTGGCATCCTGAAGAGCAACCGTTAACTCAGACAAGCAAGAAAAATTCAACAACTTCATATCAACCTTAAAATCCATAATCTCCTCGAACAAATGTGACAATAACACCACCCCGCTCGAAAAATCTGTACAATCTTTCTTAAACTCTCCAGAGAATCCAGCACTAGTTGTCTGACCAATGTCCCTGACAACCTGGAGGAGTAATTGAATAAACCGATACTGTCCATCGTATAACATTCCTGTTAGTAATCGACCTTCAACCATAACCACCGCCTGTCACACCTCGACCACGTAAAACAACAAAACGTGGCGGAAACGTCGGGTTGTAACAGAATCATTGTTTCACAACCATGGATTAAACAATTTCGTTTTATGTCACACCCCGATATTTCCACGTATAACCGGTGGGCCCGGTGGGGAGTATCGTGACGTAGTTGATATCGTCATAGTCAAACAACACAATATATAAATGCACAGCGGAAGCAAAAGATAAATGTATTACAATCAGAATATAAAGTAATATCCAAGTATTACAACGGAAAGTAAAGGATCCACAGGCGGATCTTAAAACATAAACATTGTTCAACAGACTTTAGGCGCCTAGAACTTGCAAGATTCCTTATTAACGCCCTGAGCTTCCAGCCAATTACGTACTTGTACCTGTCACTTAGACTTAGGAAAATACGTCAGTTTTCACTGGTAAATACACTCAACCGACTCATTTGAAAATGTTTATGAAAATTGGTTTAGGTGCACAAGGCACGAAAATATTTCGACACTTTGATTAAAATGCACAAGGCAAAATTAATCTTTTATACTTGAGACAAACTATATCTCATGTTATCAGTTTTACATAACTTGCTCTACATACGGGGCCCGGTTCTATGCCGGTTCAAGATTAACCGACACACCACTATAACCTTATTGGGAATCCCATATTGGGTATAATTAATTAATAAACATATGGCATCTGTCAGGTGTATGCCTACACCCCGTGCTTAGGTCGTGGCCATTGCATTTAATGAGTCAAGGATATCCAGGACACGGTCGCATTAATCCCCAATGTTTCAGTCAAGCAATACGAATTAAAACAGGTTATTTGGATTTCCTGACTTATTGGTCTTTGAATCCCATACCTGACCATGCGGTATTTATATTACCGTATCCCAAGCCCGTAATAGGGAAAATAAGTTAAGAGTATTTACCTGAGCTAGCTCCTGTCTTAAATAGCAAGAATTATAATAACTCAGCCGTATTCACTTAAGTAAGCGTAGGTACAATTTACCGGAAGTCTCTAGTCTGGAATGATGGTATGAATAACCAATTAGAATACTAACGGGTCTTTAATTAAGTCTAAACTTAGACCGATTAGTTTTAAAGGAAGATACGGTTCAAACGCACGATAAGGCGAAGACCGGTTTAGAATGTGGTTTCGACCCGGAAAGCTTGTATGCTTGTTTAATATGGGTAACTTAAACACATTCTGGATTTCGAGATGAAAACTATATGGTTTGACCCGTTTCGGCTAAATTATGCAAACTAGTTACATAAGCCGATCCGAACGCGAAAAGTGCGTAACGGCTAACCATATGAGTCATATACAGGTTTCCTAAGTTAATATGCCTTAAATATGTTGTGATATCAGTAGGATATCTTCCATTATGCCCAAAACGAGTTTAATCTCAATTTAAGCCCCGTAGGGGTATTTTGGTCATTTTAAAGATTATAAAATAGATTTAATGAACTTCTGAGGTTCGGGTCTGAATGCATCAGTAAAATGACTTATTTTAACAGGGTATATCAATTGGTAATAAGTCTTATGTGACAAAAAGGTTTTAAACCCAAACTATGCGTTTAATACGCGTAAAAAGCTATTTTAAGCGATTTCCGGGTTATACAGGAAGTCTGAGTTTTCTGATCAGGTTATAAAGTTCAAAATACTTTATTTATTATATAAAATCAGTAGCAATTGGATTGGTATCAAAAGGGCTTGTAAAACTCATTTTATGACCAAAAGGGTATAGTCGGTATTTACCGAATCAACGCCATAACCTTAGGTTATGAGCAGGTTAAAAATAATTAAAAATCTTTAAAAATCCCAAAATAATATAATACATTAGTGGGTAAAAGGTTTGGTGTCAAAAATTGGTTTTAGATAGGCTTTATGCTAATTGCGCCGTTTAATTACTAAAAGGCGTTATAATTACGCTAATGAGCATAACTCCTAATCTAGACCTCCGACTGATGTGAAATTTTAGGGACATGTTTATAAATCAGTAGTAAAGATTATTGTCCTTTCATATTTCCAAAATTTTCGTTTTATGGTCAAAAGGGCATTATGGTCAACATTAAGCATTTAACGGAAACGTGTAAACGAATCGGACAATCAACGATCCAACCACAGAGGTTTATACTATAATGTAACCTGGTCCTAAGTAAGCTCTAAGGCATTTCCAAACCATACAAAATCGGGTAAGAACTGAAGTCAAAGCAAAAGTCACAGTTTTGCGACTTTCGGTTCCGAACCGGGTCAAAACAGAAAATTTGTCGGGTTGAACATGTTTAGACATGTTCTTACACTAATTACCAAGTTATATTAATGATCAAACAGGTTGTATGGGTTCTATATTGCTAATTATGCATAAATTGGAAAATAAGCATTCTGTTGACTTTTTACTAACAAGTTTGACCCGACATTTGACCTAGTTAGAGTGGGAATCAGAGGGTGCCCTTTTAATGGTTTATTCCCCACATAATTACCAACTTATAACTACTTTCAATTTGACTAATCACTGGACCATTAGTGATTAATCGTGAAGTCAACCGTTAATTACGACGGTTTGACTTTTAAGCTAAAACTAAGCAAAAACTCAACTAAGAAAGGTTAAGCATACTTACTGAAGTCCTATGCACGATTAGGAAGGACTTGGGTCTGCTCTTAAGCTCCAGAAAGCTCCAGAATTGCAGAAGGAAAGGTGTGATCAATGGTTGCAACATTGTGGCCTTTTATAGTGTTTACAATCTCATAGATTGTTGACAACTAAGTCTAAGGGATGATCCAGATCATTAACAAGTGCCCCTAAGTCCTAGGAACTATTAGGGGTCGTCCATGTATGTGAAAAATCGTTTTTAAGTCGGTTGCAACGTTTAAAACAGCCAACAGCCAACTTTCTGTCGCTGGGCAACCCTTGCGCACCGTAAGGGTATGGCTTACGGTGCGCAAGCCTTCTGCAGCAGCCAACAATTCTTGCAACTTTTGTATCTTGGCTCTTGGTCTTTCCAAAGGTCAACCAAACTTATTCTCTTGCATTTTGAGCCCCTCAATTTTACTTATAAGGGCTTCAAGACTTGTTTAAACATTGGCAAGTCCTTGGTTAACTTTGTGCTTACCCGAAAAGTCATAATTTCCAACGTTGATGCTTTAACCCCTCGTATACGAATTTGATCATAACTTTCTCATACGTTAACGAAACTTTATGAAATTTTTATCACACATTCTAGTGAGCATAATTAATCGTTACAAAGCTTCGGGTTTGCTAAAAGGTTACTCAGAGGTATACTTTAAACATGTTGACACATTTAACCCCTGTGGTTTGTAATCTCTCACTTTCTTTCATATTTAGCCTCGTATGATCCATGATTTATTCGTTTGAAGGTATAAACATTATGTAGGGTTATTGTAAAGTATATTTATCCATTGTTGAGAATTTGAACCCTTATATTCACATACTTTTCATGTTTGTCAACTTTAGTCCCTCTAGAGTATTCTTTCACACGTTCAAGCTTATGACACGTGTCAATACATTATAGGACGTGAATTTTCGAGGTGTTACATTTTATTTAATTAAATGTATTACATTACATTGGAATTAGAAACAAAACATGAACAAATAGACTTTTATTGTTATTAAGTCGTTAAGGCCTCGTCCGTTCCTATGTGAGCATGCATCAATATCATCATCAAATATCATCAACTATGGTACCTGAAACACATGTGAAAATACGTCAGCATAAAAATGCCGGCGAGTACATATCTTTTATGTGAGTGTCAGATTCATGGCTCGTTTTACATGTTGCAATACTTATTTAAAAACCTTATTTTGAAAAGTATAGTATTGCGACATAATTAACCAACTCAAATCAAGTTGGATATGATTTATAAAATCTCGTAGCCATGATTCTTAACTCCAAAACATTTTGTTTTATTAAATCAAATCGTAAAGCATCTCGTAGAAACTCGTTAATAAGTCTCGTATGGTTTATATTATTCAGAAAACATAATTGTGTGACATTGTTTCAAAATCGTTTACCCAAGTGATCTAGATAACGCAACGATATATAATGTGTTAAAAGCACTTATATATAGGAAGTACCAGCGGCGTATCCACCATGCTTTTAACACATTACACCCGCCCTGTTACCTAATCACTTCCCTAACCCAATGGCTCAAACAGTTACAAATGGTTCACATAAATCAAATGGTTACAAACGGTTCACATAAATCCAACGATTTCAAATGGTTCACATACATCAAATGGTTACAAATGGTTCACATACATCCAATGATTTCAAATGGTTCACATACATCCAATGATTTCAAATGGTTCAAAACGTAAAACAATTGTGCTAGCGTATTAAGTGAACATACATAGCAAGACATAATGAAATCATGTGCTAATAGTGTACTAATGAACATAGCAAGTATATGATATGAAAACATGGAAAACATGAAAATAACAAGTAGGCACATGTGTTTCACCCCAAAACGTTTTGAAAATAGTAAAAGAGGGGTCTATGTACTCACTTGAGGATGCTTAGAAGTCTTGAATAACAACCAAGCAAAGCTAGAGGGATCACGGAATCAAATGGCACCTAATATAGGTAACTATGTAAATACACGGACCTAAATCGGAGGATCGGATAAAATGAGGTTTCGTAAACCAAATGAGTGTAGGGACTCATGTAATATGGTTTAACAAAGCCTACATTCTAAAACGAAACCTAACCTAAATTCTTACAACCCATTACGACTCGTTAAGGTAGCTTACGCCACTTTAACGCGTCGTTCGCGTAAAACGCGTTCGGACCGCCTAACTAGTCTTATGATAAGTAAAATATGCCTTAACATGTCTAATATTGTTGCCAAATCAGTTTAGATATAAAAAATTATGTTACATATGCTTAAAATGAATTTTGGCGTAAAAAGGGCATTTTGGTCATTTAACTAAGGCATATAAACTACCTATCATACAACTACTTAAATGACGTGACCATAAGGTATAACCTCAGAAGGTTATTCCCTATGCAAATATGGTCACCTAATGTGTTTGGTCGGATCCTAAAGATTGACCAAACGGGTCGGGTTCGAAAGTATAAGCGGTTGTTTAGACCGCTTACTTTACGACCCTACATAAGCATTAAACCTAAAGTGACGAGCTAAACATGTTAAAACATGCTTAACGAGGTTTGAAAACAGGTTTAGTATCAAAACAAACGGTTTTGATACCTGAAAGTAGTTTGGTTACAAAATACGCAAGAATACGCATTTTGGCCGAAACTACGACTCGCCACTATGCCTAGATAACGTGGTAATAAGTAGGTATAGTCACAAGAGACTAAAACCATCGTGATTACGCTCACGTTATGAAGTTCAAACGAACTTTATGTTGACCATAAACTGGTCAAAGCAGAAAGTCAAACACAGTTTGACTTTCACGCGAAAAAGAACGAAAGAGGACTTACAAAAGGTCCAAGAACGGAAGTTTGACCCGATTATTCTCAGGTATGAAGTGAAAGCACCTCAACTTATAGAAATATCAGATCAAATGTGAGTTGCAACAATGATATGGATGGGGTATTTATAGTTTTTGCACAACCGTTAAGATCGTTCATCGTAAAACGAGCTTCGATCTCATCCGTACACATGTGCCCATGTTTTTGTGAAACATGGGAGCCCCTAGTTTCATTAAAACCATGTGCAAATGAGAGGAACAGCTGGAACAAGCTGGAATTTAGATTTTTCATTTTGGTCCCTTCCTAAGATAACTATGGCAGATTGTCAATTTTGGTCCCTGAATGAGCAAAACATGGTTTTAGATGCATTTTTGACACATTTAAGCCCCGTTAATCCCATTTCAAGGCTCTAAAATGAAGTTAAAGTATAGGAAACATGAAAAATGCTCAAAAATATCTCGTATATCGGTTCGTTTGGTCGTACGGTTGCGTTGTTCGGTTAATTACGACGAAACACGAACGAATGCGAAAAACGATCCAAATTACGCGACGAATGGAATTTTATCATGCCAATCACTAAAATAAAATATTTTAATGATTACATAAAGTTTTGGATGTCCGGATGTATTCAGAACGTAAGATATGCGCGGAAATGCAAACTTATGCACTTTTTGACGCTTTTAGTCCCTGAATGACCAAAAAGTTTATTTTAGCACACCGAACCCCTCAAAGCCTATTTCTAAGCTTTGTAAAGGATATTTAGGGTATGTTTAACTTATGGTCATGTTCCGGAATGTTCGTTACAGTACAAATCGGTATACTTTCGCAGTTTGTCGAAATTAGTCCCTGTAAGCGAATAAACTTGATTTCGCCACACCGAACCCCTCAAAGCTTATTTCTAAGTTATGTAAAGGTTATTTAAGGTATTTTAAGCCTATTTCACTATTCCGGAGTGTTTGTTGCATTAAACTGGTTATATTTACGCATCAGTGCGCGTATAACCTTCCAGAAAGCGATTTAAAGCTTGAAATCGAACAAGAATTGATATGTGCAAAAGATACACATATTTATACAAATCCCAAGTATGAAATAAAATATTTTATTGGTTTGGTATTTGTTTGATGGTCGCAGAGGCACAGGTGTCACACCGCCATCTACTTATCTCTTGAAACCGTAATTTTTAGTAAATCCTCCAAGTTTTTTTTCGAGAAACCCATCAAAACCACTTATCAAAACAGATCAACAAGCTGAAATTAGGGCTTTGGTTGGTAGATGTGTGTGAAATTGCTCGTAAATGGTGGTGAACAGTGGTTGTCGACGGTGTGAAATGGTGAGGAAGAAGACCGGTGATGGTGGGTGGGTTTGTTTGAGATCTGGTGGGGGGGGGGGGGGGAGAGAAAAGGAAGGCAGGGTTGGGTCCCACATATTTCTTTTTTTTAATTTCTTTTAATGTTTTATATTTTTTATTTTTTAATATAAAGGGTAGTTTAGCCATTTCATAGCAACTTAACTAGAAAACTTAACGGACATCCACTATAGGGACTATCCGAGTAACAACCGAGCAAATCACAGGGAGCACCAATATAATTTTCAAAAGTTGGGGACTAAGCCTATTACTTTGGCAAACCACATGGATTATATGTGCATTTTACTCTATAAATTATAAAAAAACACTCTACTTACCTCTCGCGCGTTGCGGCGAAACTTTGCAATGACATTAACGTGTTAATGGGGCACATTTGCAAACTTCAAAACCAACGAAACATTGTTGCGAACCCGGCTACGGCTATGAACTCGATGTGGCTGGGAAATTAAAGAGAAGTGCATAAAGTTGAGTAGGTTATGTTATGTTATGGGAACGTGTCACGGCCCCCGACCCGGTTTGACCCGTTTCAGGAGCCGCGGGACAGAAATCCCGTGGTATTTAATTAATTGAGTTTAACAGCGGAAGTTTAACATCAGGATCTTTTTAAGACTGAAATATTTCCCGATTATTTTATTTCACAATGCGGGATAAAACCCGGTAATTTACAATCTTGAGATTTCACGAAGAAATCTTTTATAAAACATGTTTCTTTATTTTATACTGAGCCACTTCTTTGAGCTTGTAGTGCTATATGGCACTTTTCCTGGATCATAATAGATTGCCTGAAACATGTTTGAAAAAGGTTTCGTCAGCGGGAAATACTGAGTGAATCATTCTATTTTGCATAATGATGCATAGTTATTAATTACAGCATAAGAGCGATTACAATGGCTTCTATCTTATTTTTATCTGGCGCTCTGTCACAATGGTGACAAGTCACAATGGTGACGATGGTCATACCACTATTAGATCAATGAACGTAAATAGTGATGATTATCCCTGTAGGTCAACGAACCTAACAGTGATTATCCCGAGTAGGTCAATGAACCTAACTGGGAGAAATTAGTAATGTGCACAATACCCCACAAGCCAGTAATTCAAGATATCCACGACCTAGTCCCTGTAATTATAACTTTTGAAAATAATTTGAGGTATTGTAAAATAGTTGATAAAAAGAGAATGACTCACATTGCAGATTTAATTTGAGCAGAGTCTAGCCTACTGATTAGCCTTTAACCTAAATTGATAACAGGCACACAATTTGGTCAGTAACTTAATACAGCATTTACGATAACTCACGAGATCAAACCCTCACAACGAATGATAAAGTGCGATACTTAAACATCCATCGAATTAACGACGAATGACAAAGCATAAACCCTAATGTGGGCAGCACTTAAACATCCATTGGATATTTTGATCAATCGGACATTGAATCGTATCAGCGATCGAGTTAATACCCAGATTGCGGCGTCGATTAGTGATCCGTGTGTGTTAATTGTGATAAACAGAACGTATCTCGGAACGTATTACGAATTGGTTCGTCGCTCAAATTCCAGAAATCAAGTCCCACGACCTTCTATTTATACCCAAAATTTGTCAACCCTTGCGCACCGTAACACTCTGAACCTTACGGTGCGTAACCACCCTTGCGCACCGTAACACTAATTTCCTTACGGTGCGTAAGGAACACCTAAGCACTATAGTTTTGCCACGTTTGGGACTAGGCCTGCTGAGTCGACATATTTCATTAATTCGATTTTTACAACGAGATTTGAAGATAATCGTTAACTAGGAAATACCCCCCCCCCCCTGAGTTTTAGGGGCCCTGATCCTGATTCTGATTGTTCTGAAAATTTTAGGGTTTGCGCAGAATCACTTGGGTGTCTCAATTAGGGTTTCCTATTGGTCAAATTAATTTAATAAATATGATTTTAAATGAGAGTTGTTACATTCTCCCCACCTTAATAAAAATCTCGTCCTCGAGATTTACTGGAATAATTGAGGATACTTTTGCTTAATTCCAGTTCCGGAGTGTATTAGGGTCCTATCTTTGAATTCTACTTTACTTGAATTAACACTAATTGTTTGTGTTTTGAGAAACTTCACTTTTCTGTCTTCTATCTGAAGAGATTTCTCTACAAATTCTAATTTTTCGTTTACCTTTATATCTCGGAGAGGTACTACCAATGATTCGTCTGATAAACATTTCTTGAGATTGGATACATGAAATACATCCTGTACTCCAGCTAACTCTCCTGGTAGTTGTAAATGATAAGCAACTGGTCCTATACGTTGAATCACTGGAAATGGTCCTACATATCTTGGATTTAACTTTCCTTTCTTACCAAATCTAACTACTCCTTTCCAAGGAGATACTTTCAATAGCATTTTGTCTTCAAATCTGGAAATTCTAACGGCTTTCGTCTATTATTTGTATAACTCTTCTGGCGATCTCTAGTCGTCTTCAGCTTTTCCTTCGTGATACTGAATATCACAGTCGTAGTCACTTAGGATTTTCATCCATCTCCTTTGCCTCATGTTTAATTCTTTTTGTTTAAATCCTTTAACTGTTTTACTGATTAGCTTAGTTAACGGTATAGATATCTTGGAAAAATCTTTAATAGACCGTCTATAGTAGCCAGCTAAACCTACAAACTCCTAATTTTCATTGCGAATTGTGGAATCTTCCATTTGGTAATTGCTTCAATCTTAGCAGGATCTACGTGAATACCTTCATGATTCACCATATGACCTAAAACTTTCACTTTTGGCAACCACAATTCGAGAATTTGGCGTAAAGCTTCTCTTTTCTTAAAAATGCTAAGAGTGCATGCAAGTACTGACAATGTCCTTCCTGACTTTTTGGAATAAATAAGTATATCGTCTATGAAGACAATTACAAATTTATCCAAATATAGTTTACAGATCCTATTCATCATGTCCATGAATGCTGGAGGTGCATTCGTTAATCCGAAGAGCAATGATTGTAAACTTGTAATGACCATACCTAGTTCTGAAAGCAGTTTTAGGTATGTCTTCCTCTTGTACTTTCAATTGATGATATCCGGAACGTAAGTCGATCTTAGAAAAATATCTATCTCCCTGGAATTGATCGAATAGATCATCAATTCTAGGTAATGGGTATCGATTCTTAATTGTAACCTTATTCAATTCCCTATAATCAATACACATTCTCATCGAACCATCTTTTTCTTAATAAACAACACTAGTGCCCCCCACACGGGGATAAATTAGGTTGTATGAAACCTTTACTTAATAATTAATCTAATTGCTTTTTCAGTTTTTATATTTCTGTAGGTGCTAACCGATAAGGTTCCTTGGCTTATCGGTAAAATTCCTGGAATTAGATGAATCCTAAATTCTATCTCCCTACCTGGTGGTAATCCAGGCAAATCTTCTGGGAATACATCTGGGTATTCTGAAACTACAGAAATTTCCTTAAATTCTTTATCTTTTGTATTGATGATTACTGAAATCATGTATACTATTCCTTGCTTTCGTTCATAATTAGCAACTTTCATTACTGATACGAACTTTAGGGTTTTACATAGCTTATCTCCTGTAATCATTATTACTTCTCCAGTGGTGCACAAATTTCTATGGAATTTTTATCATAGATAATTCGAGCATAATTGTTTTACTAATCAATCCATTCTTAACACACCCTTGATTTCAACTAATTTCATAGATAATAGGGTTGCAGAAAATTTATAACTTAAAAGTTCTATTTCTACGTTTTGTAGAACCTTATTTATTTTAACTGAATTCCCATCTGCCGTTTCTATTGTAGAAATTTACGTAATGCTGGTTAAAGGTAAGTTAAAAGTTTGGCAGAATGAAGTATTTATAAAACTTTGGTTTGCACCAGAGTCAAATAATACTTTTATGTAAACGTTGTGAACTAAGAACGTACCGGCTATCACATCTGGAATGAGTTCTGCTTCCTTAGCATTTAGTTGGAAGGCTCTTACATTCCTTTTTGCTCCTTCTGCAGGTTTAGCTTTATTGTCAGATGGTTTGTTTAATTTTAGACAATCTGGCCTAAGATGTCCAGCTTCTCCACAGTTGTAGCAGACTGAAAATTTCTTCCTCCTGCGGTCTTCTTCTTGATGCCCCGGAATTTTACAAAAATTGCAATATCCTTTGCATCTTCCAAAATGCTTCCTTTTGCAAAAATTGCAAAAATTGCAAAATTTCTTCCTCAAGTAACGAACCTACCAATTTTTCTAGGAATTGTCTTGAACTAGTAATGGAACTCGCGCTACGCTGCGGTTTGGCTAGTTAGGAGTCAAGTGGCTATTATTGCGAAATACGATATACCAAAAACAATAATTAGTTCGTGTATACCCTTAACTCTAAGAAAAAAATTATGACGAAATCTTGAATCAAATATGAGTATGACCTTTATATGTTCTTGCGCACCAAATGAAAATAGCAACAAAGATAAAATAGAATGTAAAAAGTAAAACTGAAGCGGAAAAAACGATGAATTTCATAGAAACACGTAGCGTTGGTAAAAAGATAATACTCTAGTCTTTAAGAGGTTTTATAATCTTATAACTTAAAAAGGCAAACAAAATTAACAATAAGAAAACTTCAACTAACTCGTTGTGACGCATTAAACTTTATAAATAAATATATTGTATTCAAAACTAAAAGATAAATCATAAAAAAATATTTAGAGAAATAATGCATTGTATTTATCTCTTAAAATAATTATATAGCTTTTCTCTTATTTTAATCAAATCATATAAATGACTGGTATATCGAGAGAAAATGAAAAGAAAAATGGAATAAGATAATACCATAATATTAATTGTTTTATATACTCGCATGATGATTAGTTTATTTTAGATTGCTACCTTGAATAACCAAACGAAAAAATAAGTAAAGTTAAAAATACTAAAAAGAAAAGCAAATAGGAGATTGCCACCTTGTAGTTACTTGCATCTTCCTTCAAAATGTAAGATATAGAATTGGTATGGATGATATAAATAAGGGTATAAGGAGTGGTTAGACACTTGAGAGTGGAAAACTAAAAAATCAACCAATCAGAGTGCGCCACGTCAATAAGTGAAAAGTGTTTAAACTATGCGGAAAAGTGTTGGTAATGGTTTAACACTTGGTGAAGTGGTAAACTTTAAAAAAAAAGGAAAAATATGTGATTGGTTGAGAGATGGCATGGACTCCACCCACACCCCCCTCTCTCTCCTTCCTCCACTCACCGCAGCGGCATCCCTTCACCGATCAAGATTGAAACCTAGCGGCAAAGGGGGGTCGTCGGCGGTGTTCTTGCGCGGCAAATCCCCTTGTCGCTCACCCTTACCGCACCACACCGGACACCCTAAGTGGTGGTCGGTGAATTTTGCCACCGACATTTGTGTTTCATATATCATATAATATAATTTCCAACGATAAAATTCATATATAACGGTCAAGTGATAATAATAATAGTGAGCCACGTAGTCAACAGGCTTTCACCACTCAGACTCAGACTACCCGGTATGGTTTGGTTAGTCCCCAAAGAGACCACCCGCCACGTAGGTGCCACATCACCATGGGAGAAGGACCATCCTCTTTGGGACTACCCAAGGGTGTGGAGGACTACACACTTTAATAAAAAAATCAATATATAATTGAAGGGGAGAGAGAGAGAAACCTGAAGGAGAAAGAGAGGGGGAGTCGCTGCCGTCTTCCACGCGACGCTGGGGACGTGACAAAGGGGAGGGGGCGGTGTGGGACGAGGGGGACGAGCCGGAGACGAGGGGGGACGATCCCCATACCCACTGGCCTCACTAAATATATCTAATGGTCAAATGATACTGATCAACCATTAAAATTAAGTTTTAATCCATATTATTATTTATTATAAAAAATTTATTTCAATTAAATTTTTAAACACATGTTTAACTATATATATATATATATATATATATATATATATATATATATATATATATATATATAGGGCGATGTTCCTGTAAAAAGGACTTTTTTTGTGAGACGTGTGAGAAGGCATAGAATTTGACATGTAGGCATCATGTTTTGAACTTAGGCATGATGTTTTGGGTTGTTTTACTAAAAAACACACCAAATATAACAATTTAAAACACAATGCAACGTATTATGGGCGTGAAATTTAAAACACACTACTTAACACTTAAAACACACCACTTAACGTTCTTGGCATGGTGTTTTAAGTTTTAACCCTAGAATTCATTGCATTGTGTTTTAAAATGTTATGTTTGGTGTTTTTCTTGCCAAAACAACCCAAAACATTATGCCTAAGTCCAAAACAAGATGTCTACATATGAATCTTTATGCCTTCTCACACTTCTCACGAAAAGTGTCATTTTTACAGGATCCTAAGATTATATATATAGAAAAAGTATGTCGTACATTACGGCTTAACGTACTTCACGTACAACAACGTGCGTGATTTGTTATATAACATGCGTGATTAATGTTTTCAATATGCGTGATTATTGTGTTTCAACATGCGTGATTTTGGATTTTTGAGTTATAACGTGCGTGATTTTAAAATGAACGTGCGTAATTACCTGTCGTACGTGATGTACGTTAAGCCGTAATGTACGTTAACCTTCCTCTCTCTCTCTCTCTATATATATATATATTTATATAGGGTCAGGATTTAGAGAAAACGGTGAAAAGTGTGAGAACGGTTATGGATCGTCAGATTAAAACAATCTATGGACTAGATGATGAAGTAGCGTTTTCGTAAATAACATCACTTTTATTACTCAGGCGCGCTTTATTAAGGGTAAAAAAGTCTTTTGACTTCTCTACACAAAACGCCATCTAATGAAATAAAACGCCATTAAAATTACCGCCTTAACCCTACAATAGCACACACCATCCTAAATTTAAAAACGCCATTAGATATAAAACGGCAAACTTAATTATAATAAAATCCCGCGTAAAAAACCGCCAAAAACATCCTATATATACAACATCTCAGACATTCCATTAAAACACACAAAAACCCAAACGTCATATTTAATATATACCATTCGTCTTAGAAACGCCAAAAAACCCAAACATCAAATATCCTCTAAACCAAAAAAGTTTAGCTGTATGGGATGGACAACATTGTCAGACATCTTTCTTAACTGAGGATTAACAATATTTTCCATCACCATACAACAAAACATTATTGATTTAGCATGATCAAATTTAGAGTTTTAAGGTACTTTTATTTAGTGGCGTTCTTTTCTCTCGGTAAAACACCAAAAAGTTAAAAAATCAAACATCGTTCATTGGAAATTCAAAAATTGTTGGCTGAAGGGTGTAAACTCAATAACATTTTGCTGCATGAGATGGACAAATATTCAAAAAAAAAAGGCTGATTTCAGACTTTGTGCTTCCACACGACGACAAAAAAACTATTTCAAAAAACAAAAATCAAAGTAAATCATACGAAAGTCGAAACAGCCAGTGAAGATGCTTCAAAAGAAGAAAGAGACTGGTGACAGTGAAGATTTGGAAGATCAACTATATATATATATATATATATATATATATATATATATATAATTTTCTTTTTCAGTTGATTGTTATATATAACAACGTCATATGTAATAAAAACGCCACATAGCCAAATGCTTGTCAAAACGCCATCATGCAATAAAACGCCCCAAAAACTACCAAACTATATAAAATTACTTTGGACAAGTATTATAAAAAACCCAAAAATTAAAAATAAAATAAAATAAAAACTTGAAAATGTAACTAGAAACAGTAACTACAAAACAGTAAAACTGAAGAGACGGAAAATTTATTATATTAGAATCTAAAACGCCAAACTTGAAAGATGGGACGTGTTATAGACTTCAGAGATAAAAGCTTATCAAAAACAATAATTACAAACAGTAACTTAAACGACGAATACTTTATTATAATAATGCACCGCCTAACCTGCGCGCCAAAAAGACATCATATAAAATGATACCTCTCAGCAACTTCCATTTAATCAAACCAAAAAAACAAACGCCAATACTACTAAATACCACTCACTGTAAAAACGCCAAAAAATTAAAAAAATCAAAGATAGCTAATATGCTTTCTTGGATATTCAGTATTGTTATTCGTGAAATTTCACTGAATAGATTGTTAGGTGAGGGGAGTAACTCAGTAAGATGTTGCTGCATGAGATGGATAAATCTTCAAGAAAAAAGATACTGATGACAATCGTATGTCATTTTGTGTTCTTTGTTCTTGAAGAAGACTTGGATGAGGAGAAGAGACCAATGACACTGAAGAGTGGGATGATTATAAAGATGAAGATCAGGATGAAGAAAAAGCGAAAAACCTACCCATACGTCATAATCTATGTCCCCAAACATCCACAAAAGCCACTTCAACAGATGAGCAGGCAAAATAATCAAACCGATGGGTTTATTATGTTTTACATAAAACGCCATATATTTGGTGACAGTTCTTGTAGTATTAAAGAAGTGAGAGACTGATGTCAGTGAAGATTATGAAGAGAGATCCGATTAGGATTTTTAATTTATTTTCTTCGTTTCTATTTTTCCCTGTGGTTGTAATATAATTTTACAATTGTAAAACGCCAAGATACCACAAACGCCAAAATGTATATAAAAATATAGAACAATGGGCCATCTTGTCTAAAACGCCTTGAAAAACGCCATTCAGAGAGATATTCTGACCCCTTGGGGTTCCAATGTCATACAATTTGAAAAACGCCATAAACGCCAAAATGTTAATATAATGAAACCATAACACCATTAATTATTGAATTTGGTTAACGCCAAAAATCTTAAACCCCAAAAATAAAACAATATTTTGAAAAGCGGAACTGGAAAAACGGAAGATAAAATGACAAAAAGGCCCATACGCCCTAATTATATCGCGCGCCACGTGTTGGTCGATGATGCGTTCTCACCGTTCTCATACTTTTGGGCGTTTTCTCCTGATTCCGTTTATATATATATATATATATATATATATATATATATATATATATATATATATATATATATATATATATATATATATATATAGGGGTAGGTTATCATACAAAAGGGCTTATCATACAAAACATACGCTACGCTTCCAACCGTCAGATCAAGGGAATAATCACGCTTTGGACATGTAATCACGCATGGACATGTAATCACGCATTGGAGTTGTTTTTTTTTTGGAAAATCACGCATGAAACCAAAAATAACGCACGTTATATTGATCAAAAAATGTAATTACGCACGTTATACCCTTTGTCGCGTACGATAATGTAGGATAAGCCTTTTTGTACATTATACTTTCTCTATATATATATATATATATATATATATATTAGTATTAATAGTAAAGTTCTAATTTGCTCCCTGTGGGTTGATCTAAACATCCATTTTGCTCCAATAGTTTTAATTTGACTTTTTTGCTCCCTGTGGTTACCTAATCGGTTTAATCTTTTCCCTTACACCCACATCCTTCAAATTGATTATTTTTATTAAGGGCAAGTAAGACTTTTTATGTAGGGGCAGTTTTGTCTTTTGCCTTTCAAGTTCAAAAACCCTAAAAACCCTTCAAATTCCATATCGATCAAACCATCAGGTGACTTTTACGCTATGGAGATTTTTAGGGTTCTTGAGAATTGAAGTATATATTTTTAGCTTTCGTGAGATTCCTGCAAATTGAAGTATATATATAATTGAAGCGTGGTCGAAGAATTATTTCTGATTTTCTACAACAGACTCGGATTCTTTCTGTGTTCTTCTTGTTTGATTTTTTATGTGTTCTTTATCGATTCATATTGTACTTAGTTTGATCGTGTTTCGACTTATATACATTCAGAGTTGTTAAAACCATATATATGATTTGATTTTGTATACGGTATGGAGATTCCAAACTTAATGGCAAATTGATTTTGTATACGGTATGGAGATTCCAAACTTCATGGCAAAATCTGACTGTTTTAACCAAAACTTCATATATGAATAAATAAAATCATATACACCAAAAAATACATTAGTTATTGTATGTTAATGTATAGGGTGGGAGTTGGCTACAAAGTCCATTTTTCCTACAAAGTGTACAAAGTCATAAAACACCACAATTTCAGCTATAAAACACACTCAAAACGCACGAATAACAAAGTGGAGATTACTAAAAGCCATATTTGTGGGTTTCGTGTTGTGTTTTGGATGATAAGACTTTGATTATCGAATGAGTAACATTAGTGTGTTTTATATTGATTATCATGTTGTGTTTTATATTCATAGTTCTACGATGGTGTGTTTGAAGTTTTTATGGACTGATAGGGTTTGGATATTGTGTTTTAGTGATCTTCACTTTGTTATCCATGGGTTTTGAGTGTGTTTTATGGCTGAAATTGTGGTGTTTTATGACTTTGTACACTTTGTAGGAAAAATAGACTTTGTAGCCGAACCCCACCCTTAATGTATAATAATAACTGTTATTTATTATTAAATTTTTGAGTAAATTACAAAAATCATCCTTTATGTTGATATTATATTGCAAAGTATGTCATTTGTCTTAAAAAAACTACAAAAAAACGTACTCGATGTTTGCAAACCTTTGCAAGTTATGTCCTTTAGTCCTAACAAAGTTAGTTTTCATGGTTAAATTTGACTAAGTCAACCCCACATAAGGATTATTTGGTCATTTTATTCTAAATGCTAAAATAAATAATCATAAAAAACAATTTTAAAATTATGTATGCATGTATATTATAAATATATACAGACACCACATACAATCCCCTCTTCTCCTTCTCTTTCTCTAAGGGCATGTTTGGCTAAGCTTATTAGAGTTAAAAAGGACTTTTGGGAAAAGGACTTTTGGGAAAAGGACTTTTTGAAAAGGAGTTTTTAAAAAAAGTGTTTGGATTAGCTTATTGGTGTAAAATGACTAAAATGGGCATTCTTTTAGATATAAGGGGGTAAAGAAGGGGTAATTTAGTAATTTCATTTTTGAAAAGTCACTTTTGGATCCAAAAGTCATGAAATCTTGGCTTTTCAAAATCTCATTTTCCTTCTTTGCAAAAAGCTATTTCCAAAAGTCCTTTTAGTCTATCCAAACACAAAAACAACTTATTGGCTTCTTGATAAGTCAATAAGCCAATAAGTTGTTTTGAGAAGCCCATCCAAACATGCCCTAACTATCCTACCCCCACCCCCACCACCACAACCCACCTGCCACCACCACCGCCACCGATTTGTCTCCTCTCTCTTCTCTCTTCACACACACTTTCTCCCTCTAGAACCACCACCAGCGCCACCACCCACCCCACTACCATCCACCTCTGATCTAACCAATACCATTGGTAAAACGAAATTTAAAAACTAAACCTGCTCGGATTCAAACTCATCTCCTGAACTGCCATCAAATCTGCCATAATTTATTCCTGGTCTGGACCTAACAGACCTCTTAGTATTTTCATCGTCATTGGGCTCAACCCTTGGTTCCTTTTTGACTGGTTGCGGTTCAGAAGTACTACTGTAAACAAAGCAACTAGACCCAACTTTGTTATCATCGGCCCTTTTCAGAGAAAAGGCGGTGATTGACTCGAACCCAGGTAGAATTAAGGGAACAGATCTAGGAATCTGAGATCTGAAAGTGAAGATGGTTAGGGTTGTAGACGACGAATGAACGGGGTTCTGTTGCGACGGGGGTGTTCGGAGGTTGGGGTTGCGACGACTCCGAATGGAATCAAATAGAGCGTATCCGGATTTGTGCCGGTGGAAGTAGATTAGAGGTTGGGGTCGCCGAATGGATCTGAGTTGAAAAAAAAAGAGGTGTGAAGTTAGAGTGAGTGGTGGGAGGTGGTGGTGGCGGCGGCGGCAGGGGGTAGTGGTCGGGTGGTTGTGGTGGTGGGTAGTTAGAGTGAGAAAGAGTGTATAGATAGAGAGAGAATGTTTGTTTGTATATATGTAACTATATATAAACAAAATTCTTTTATTTATTATTTTTATAATTGTTATTTTAGTAATTAGAGTAAAATGACCAAAATACCATTATATGAGATCCACTAGGTTAGTGGCATAGTGGTTTTAACAAACAAATGATTGTTAGAACCTCTTAACTTTCCTTTGCTTCCACCCTTGCGCGTTCTCTCTTTCTCTAAACCCTCGATGATACATTTGACGACCATACTATTTTATTTTCAGACAAGACATCGCGTGGCATAATGGCTTTGCTCAGAGGCGTCTCTAAGAATTCACGTACCCTGTTCGAGCTCGAAAAAATGTGCCCTTCCATAATGTTTTCTTAGTATTTTTTTTTTAAATCTTGGGCTCAATAAACCTAATGCCAAGTGAGCTAAACTTTAAACCATAAAAAATGATTTGTAAATGGTCCTATATTGGAATTGGTATGTGTTTGTTTACTATTTAAAATATATATATATATATATATATATATATATATATATATAGGGAAAGGTTAACATACAAAAGTCCTTATCCTACTTCACGTACGCGACGCGCTCAACCATCAGATCTGGGCAATAATCACGCATGGGAGCCCTAATAACGCATGAGAGCAGTTTTTGGGTGATAATCACGCATGGGAGGTGATAATCACGCATGGAGGTGATAATCACGCACGTTATAATGGTGAAAAAAATAATTACGCACGTTATAAAATCTGTCGCGTATGTTAATGTAGGTTAAGCCATTTTGTACATTATACTTTCTCTCTCTCTCTCTCTCTCTCTCTCTATATATATATATATATATATATATATCAGATTTTTTTTAAAATCGCGTGCCCCTCGAAATCACGGAACTTGTGCGAAGGTCCTCCTCACACACCATCATAGCCGCCCATGGCTTTGCTGGTCCTAGGCGGGACGTTAGTTGAACTTAATATTGGAATGTGGATGGATCTGGCTAATAAAATGATATCTAAACATGTATTATATAAATTATTTTTAATACTAACCCTTGTATACATATTATTTCATTTAAAAATAAAATGTCGTTAAAAAAAACTAAAATCAAATTAACAACCAAGTATTTCTAACAAACAAATCCCTGTCCTTAAACAACAGAAGTGTACTTGTGGAATATCACTAAAGAATCTCTAAACGCACTGTTTATTTTTGTTTTCTTTGGATTTTCAAAACAGTGGAATTGTACTCATTTAATCTAGTTTTTAGCCAACCTGAGCCAATTTTTAACGTATAAAGTTATCCTATTTCGTCTTCCCATTATCAGAATATTAACTGTTCATGCAATACTTTCAATAGTTTTTATAAGGCAAAATCAGGGCCGACCCTTAGAATTCGTGTCAAAATCAGGCCAAACCCAGTTAGATTTTTTGGTTAAATCTGGTCATGTGCTTTGCACATGAAGGTATTCTTGTCATTTCATCTCTTCAGGGGCAATTGTGTAAATCAACTTTTGTTTAGGGACTAGTTTGTAAAAAAAATAAAAAGGTCTATAAATAAAAAAGAATCCGCCCTCTCTCTATCTCATGTTCTCTCTCTCTTCTCTTTATATATCTCCGACAGTGACGGCGAATCCAACGGTGATGGTAGAGGTGTTTGAGAACGACGGCGACGGTGGAGGTGTTTGAGAACGACGGTGATGTTGGAGGTGTTTGAGAACGATGACGATGGTGGAGGTTGACGACGGGCCTATGGGTTGCCCCATTTATCCGTCTTGGGCTACTATCGCGCGGGCCCAACAGGATATACGCCCAGCAGCGACTTACCTTGCCCATTAAGGTTGTCCTTACACAAAATGAGCGGGAAAAAGGATCAGAAGGCACAGGCAACATTTAATACTTGATTAGAAAAGGATCTCTGGCTAAAAAGTGTACTTCCTAGCCGGAAACCATTAAATGAGGCGGCCATCTTACCGTTGGGGGTCAGACACGTGTCTGAGCCCCCCGAAGACTCTCGGAATCCGTCGGATCATCTCACTAAAATATATCCAATGGGAGATAAGGCTTGACGGCTATATATAAGAGCAAGGAACGGTGATCACCATAGGTTGAAGTTATCACATTTAAAGCTCTCTCATTTACTCCTCTCTCATTTATCCGACCAATATTCTCATACATTAATCACACACACATTTATTGGATTCACACTTTAGAGGAAACATTCCGGTGATCACACTCATCGGAATAAGCTCCTCCAACTCTCCGGCAAGTTTACTTATTCTCAGGCCGGAGCTTGGTCACGGATCCCCCAACCGGGGCCCTCCGTGGGACAACAGTCTGGCTGGTGTTTCCACACTGAAAATCCGACGTTGAAGATAACCCGTTTTACAAGAAGCAACATGACTACTCCACCCAGTTCACATACCATCCAGACGGTACAGAACGATCATGATAAGGTTACAATGGAAGACATAACTCATGAAGAAGAAAACGAAAATCAAGTGGAAATTCTGGAAATTACTCCAGATTTTGTTGCCTTGCACAATGACAAGCTGAAAAAGTGTCTTGAGGATTTAGAAAGACAAGAGAAGCTTGACAGCCTCAGGGCTAGACTGTCCTTCGACACACCTTCCAACCAGGAAGGGATGGACCCGCAAAACAAAAGCAGTGGAAATGACTCACTTGAAACTTTCATGACGGCCCTTAGACAGATGTCCTCGGAGGAGAGGGAGGATTTCATTACAGGGAAGAAGCAAAAAGGAAAAGAAAAGGAAAACCAAAGCTATGATGGTCTGGATCAACCCTATCTCCCACGAGACTTAGCCGAAATCTCAAAGTTCACTAGGAGGATAGCGGAGGCACCCATGCCCCCTAAGACAAAACTACCTCCAAACTTCGACCGGTACGATGGAACAAGAGATCCTGAGGACCACCTCCATGCCTTCAGGGGTGCAGGACAGTTGGGACGGTGGCCCATGCCAGTTTGGTGCCATATGTTTGTGCAGACCCTAACATAGGGAACTAGGCTTTGGTTTGACAGCCTTCCCCCCGGAGGGATTGACAGCTACGAAGAGTTAAGTGAAAAGTTTCTCAGAAACTTTGGTCAACCAAGGAAAGTGGTCAAGAACCCAAACGAGATCTTGCACATAAGGCAGAGGGACAATGAGCGAATAGATCAATACATGGAGAGGTTCGTCAAAGAAAGCATGAACATCAAGGACGTCCCGGAGGTCATGGAGATCAACAGTTTCATTAACGGGTTAAAACATGCACAACTATACGAGAAGCTGGGGGAGGAGTTCCCACACTCGTTTGATAACCTCATGGATAGAGTCAGAGCCTTTGTCAGGGGCAAAGACACGGTTAGCAAAGCTAAAGAGATGGACACCCCACCCCGAAGGCTCACCCCGGCTGCAAAACCTCCCGAGAAAGGTACACCTTACTCAAGAAAACCCGCTTTTGATAGAATGTTGCATGATAGAACAAGGCCCTCGTACTCTACATATAGGCCTCGGGGGAGAGGCCCATCCCCCTACTCTGATAGCTTCACCCCTCTCACCAAAACCCCAAGTGAAATACTAGCCAACGAGAGGGTGAAGAGCTCATTCCCAAGACCACCACCCATAAAACCCGGGCCAAAAGCACAACCAAACGAGTATTGTGATTTTCACAAAGGATTTGGTCATAAAACTGATGATTGCATGTATCTAAAGAGGGAAATAGAGGCCGCGGTGAAAACGGGTAAGCTGGCCCATTTGGTTAAGGAAATTAAGGAAGGGGTAGGGGTCCGCAAAGGGAAAGATGCGAGGGAGCCTGGAAGGGCAGATGTAGACATGATTCGAAGAAGGGATGAATTTAATACCACCAGAAGTGTAAAGGCCAGAATTCTGGGCTCCCCAGACCGCATGAAAGCTCCCATCTTGATGCCACACCTGGAAGAAAAAGAGGTGCAGCGACTCCCTCTTAACATTTCAGCCATAATCCACAAGGTGGCCAGAATACATGTGGACGGGGGATCCGGGGTAGAAGTAATATATGAACATTGCTTCCTCAGATTTGACAGGGATGTAAGAGATAGGCTCGAGGAGGACTCTATCCCCCTAGTAGGCTTCAACAACAGTGTATCACACCCTTTGGGAAAGATCAGGCTCCCATTTACAGTCGGGGTAGGGGATCAGGTCCGAACTATAAACCTAACTTTCACGGTGGTCCGGGCACCCTCAAAGTACAATGCAATCCTGGGAAGACCTGGGATTGGGGATCTACAAGCACAAGCATCAACCCCACACGGAGCTCTAGTGTTCCAAACGCCAAAAGGCTTGGCTTGGGTGAAATCTGCATACGAAGTAATTTCTTCCGTATCTGAGGGGGAAGCATCCGAGAAACCCCAAAAGGATGGGGTCGAAGAGTGGGTCCTTTGTGACAGATTCCCGGAGCAGACGGTTAAAGTAGGAAGTCACCTAAGTGACAAGTGCAAGAGTGCTCTCAAGGAGCTGCTCCTTCTCAACATAGATGTATTTGCATTTCAACATGGAGACATGACAGGAATCCCAAGAAGCTTGACCGAACACAGGCTCAATAGATACACCTGGGCAAATCCAGTCAAACAGAAGAAACGGAGCATGGGCCCCGGCAAGAGGAGGGCCGCCTGTGAAGAAACCAGGAAGCTGCTCAAAGCCGGAATAGTCAGAGAAGTGAAGTACCCGTCTTGGATTGCCAACCCGGTTATGGTCCAGAAGAAAGACGGAGGGTGGAGGATGTGCATCGACTTTCAAGATCTAAACAAAGCATGCCCCAAGGACTGCTACCCCCTCCCAGAGATAGACGTCCAAGTGGACTCCTTATCTCAGTATCCCCTAAAGTGCTTCTTGGATGCCTACAAAGGGTATCATCAAATACAAATGTCAATAGAAGATGAGGAAAAAACCGCCTTCATCACAGACGAGGGGACATTCTGCTATACCAAAATGCCCTTTGGACTAAAAAATGCTGGGGCCACCTATCAGAGGTTCATGAATTCCCTCTTCAGAGAACAACGGGGACGAAACCTGGAGGTGTACGTCGATGACATCGTTATCAAAAGCCTGAATGAGATGGCCATGATAGATGATATAGCTGAGACTATTCGCACCATGCAAGATGTTAACATGAAGCTGAACCCCGGGAAGTGCTGCTTCGGGGTAGAAGAAGGGAAATTCCTGGGGGTAGTGGTTACTAAGGGTGGAATCAAAGCTAACCCGGAGAAAACTCAAGCCGTGGCCGAAATGCGATCCCCCAGGTCCCTGAAAGACATCCAACAGCTGAATGGAAGGTTAATTGCCTTGAATCGCTTCTTGTCAAAGGTAGCTGACAGGACCCTTCCCTTCATGAAGGTACTGAAAGACTGCCTCCAAACGGACAGGTTTAAATGGACCCCTGAAGCAGAAACTGCTTTTTAAGACATGAAGGCCTACATCTGCAAACTCCCAACCCTAGCCACCCCAGTACTTGGGGAGCATCTCGTTTTATATCTATCCGCCTAAAAAACAACCATAAGTGCGGTTATGATGGTGGAACGAGAGGGGAAGCAGATACCAATATATTTCATCAGCAGGACCCTCAAGGGTCCCGAAGAACGCTATATGCCCCTAGAGAAGCTGGCTCTAGCTCTTGTCTTTGCATCCCAAAGACTTAGAAGGTACTTCCAAGGACATAAGATCACCCTAATGACAGATCAACCCCTCCAGAAAGTGCTAAGGAGGCCGTGGCTGTCGGGACGTCTGGCTAAGTGGGCAATAGAGCTGGGGGAACACTCCTTGGAGTTCAAACCCAGAACAGCCACGAAGGGACAAATACTGGCCGATTTCTTAGTAGAAGTCCCTGAGGATGAAGAAAAGGAGCTTTTAAAATGGGAGGCCTTGGAAAGAGAAGAAAAAGAGAAGGAGGACGAGGCTGTGTGGAAACTACTCACAGATGGAGCCTCCAGCGAAGAAGGGAGTGGAGCGGGCATTACGTTGATAAGCCCTGAAGGAGTTGAGCTAACCTACACCATCAGGCTAGATTTTGGAAAACACCAACAACACTGCGGAGTACGAAGCCCTCTTAGCAGGGATGAGGCTAGCTAAAAAGATGAAAGCAAAACATGTGGAGGCCAGTACAGACTCGCAGTTAGTGGTCAAGCAATACGAAGGAGAATATGAGGCCAAAGACAGCACAATGGCTCAATATGTGGCAAAGGTAAAAGAGACAGCCAAGGCATTCCGGACCTTCAAGTTAGAGTATATCCCCCGCGGGAGAAACAGGAAGTCCGATCCCTTCAGCAAACTGGCCTCCGTGGCATTCGATTATTTGGCAAGAGAGGTCAAAGTGGAAGTCCTGACGTCCCCCTCTCTCGACTCAGCTGAAGTGGCTACAATCGGGAACGAACAAGAGATATGGATGACACCGATTGTAAGATTCCTTAGAAGCGGGGAATTACCCGAGGGGGACTGGGCAGCCAGAAAAGTAAGAGTCAAAGCCCTGCAATACGAATTGATTGACGGAGAACTCTACCGAAGATCATACCTGGGTCCATCACTGAAATGTGTCGATAATGAGGAAGCCAAATATGTGATTAGAGAAATACATGAGGGGATTTGTGGAATGCATTCGGGGCCAAGGACGGTAGTGGCAAAGGCAATGAATGCGGGATTCTATTGGCCTAGAATGTTTGAAAAGGCATCAGAGGAGATCAGGAGATGTGACAATTTCCAGATCCATGCACCCATGACACACCGCCACAAACACCCAATGATACCTGTTTCAACATCTTGGCCCTTCCAAAAGTGGGCCATCGACATAATCGGACCATTCCCAGAGGGTCCAGGAGGGGTTAAATACGTGGTGGTTGCCATTGATTATTTTACCAAGTGGATAGAGGCAAGGCCCTTGGCAAAAATAACCGGGGAGCAGATGAGACGGTTTGTGCTAGACAACATTATCTGCAGATATGGCGTACCGAAGGAGCTCGTGAGTGACAATGGAGTACAATTTGCTGGAAAGCCCTTCAGACCATGGTGTGAGCAAATGCACATACATCAAGTGTTCACTTCCATCACCCATGCCCAGGGCAACGGGCTAGTAGAAAGAGCAAATCAAAACGTTATCAAAGGGATGAAGGGGAGACTTGGAAGGAAACAAAAAGGATGGCTGGAGAAATTACCATTTGTGCTATGGGCATACAGGACCACCCCTAAGGACTGCAACGGGGAAACTCCCTTCAGCTTAACTAACGGGACGGAAGCAGTCATCCCGGCTGAAATAGGGTCCCCAACTGCCAGGATGAAGCTCAAGGAGGCCGAAAACGAGCAAGATCTCCGGATGAACCTGAATTTGCTTGAAGAGAGAAGGGAAGTTGCGGCAGTCAGGGAGGCTAAGTACAAGAAACGGCTTGAAAGCTATTACAATGCAAAAATGAAAAAGCTTAACCTCATCCCAGGGGATTTGGTCCTAAGATCAAACGAAGCCAGCCTACAAGAGAACACCGGAAAGCTAGGGCCCAATTGGGAAGGACCTTACCGGGTCACATGAGCAAACGGCAAAGGAAGTTGCAAGCTGGAAACACTTCAAGGCAAGGAGGTCACCAGGACATGGAACCTCATGCAACTCAGGAAGTATCACATATAAGGGGTTTATCCCCCCCCCCCCAAGGAAAACGGCCAGGGAGCCACTTTTGTAATATTTAACTACTAGCCAGGGGCCTACCCCAAGAAAAAATCTTTTGTAAAAACTTGTACTGGGAAACTTAGTCCCCAAGAAATGAATGACAAACGGACAATCCACTTGTCCTCTTTTGGCAAAATAACAGGTATTATACTAAGGCAGACGTGCCCAGAAAGACTATAAGCCTAACAAACAAACCGACACACGTGTACAAGGTATACCAAACATACCAAACGCTTGGTCGTGGGGAAAAATAGGGTCTAGCTAACCCAAAGAAAATGGACAAACAAGCAAAAAACATAATCTCACATTATAAGATTTGTCCAGTGATTGTCCTCGAACATACAATCCTGGTTTATAAAGCAAACCAAAGATACAACACACTTTTGTTAACAAACTACAAAGAAAAGTTGTTATCACAAAACAAATATACAATAGGAAGCCCTATTGGCTTTGACAAGAACAACTAACATACAAGCCAACAAGCATAACAAACAGACTAAAGTACGGTTTCTTGCAAACAACCCAAAAGTCTTCAGGAAAGTGCCGACCTGATCCCCTGGCAAAAGCTCCTGCAAAATGAAAAAGCACAACAGAAAACAAGCAAAGGACAAGATAGCAACATACAGTCATAGGTTATATGATTAAGTACTTGAAGAACCCCTACACAAAGGTTCTCCTTCCAAAAACCAAAAAGGTTAAAGTATCCTAGGGTAAGTAATTATTCGGATTACAACCATATCGAAAGAGGTTAATGTTCAGAAATCACTGGGATCCACCCTCAGATAAAGACTTCGGAGACGAGGGACCAGCGGAGGAAAACAAGGCTTTCAACTCATCTATAGATATCATGGGATGCTCCAGGATCTTCTCGAGAATGGCCGGGGTCTTACCCCCAAACTCCTTGTCCAACTTAGATAACTGCTTTTTAGCTTTGGAATTGTAAAGCGGAGTTTCTTTCCTGCCCAGACCCTGAGCAGAGTAAGTATACCCATCCTTCAGCCCTGCCTGGTACCCAACGTCCCGGTACGCCCTGTACACCTGCTCAAGACCACTCTTAAACTCCTCCGACTGAGAGACGGCAGTAAGAAAGGCCCCAAAGCCTTCAGTAATCAACCAATGCTTCTCCTTAGCCAGCCGTTGGTTATCGTCAGAAGTTATCCCATAATCAGCATACATAGTGTTTAGCTGCTCCTGAGAAACGGAACCGGCCTCCTTCAGATGTTTTAGCTCCGCGGCTAACTCCTCTTTCTCATCTACCAACACCGCCATCTCCCTCTCCCAAGCTCGCTCCCTGCGCTCCAGCATAGCTCCAGCCCCCTGAGCAAAAGTCATCATAGGGAATGCAAAAGCAGTTGAAAAATATATAAAAGGGGGGGGGGGGGAGAAAGGCTATGTACCTTCTCTTCTTGCAGTTTTCGCTCATCCTGAACCACTTGACATCGAAGTTCGGCAACAATAGGCTGGGAGGTCTTGAGTTCACCCTTGAGTCCTTCATTTTCCTTCCTCAAATCATCAACCCGCTGCAGCATGCCGGCGCCCCTGAAAAAGCTCTCACAGAGTGACATGCTATACTGATCCTCAAAAAGGTCATCCCTAAAAGCAGAATTCATGAACCTATGGGAGGGAGGAACAACATGACTAAAAAAATCCCTGGCAGTTTCAGGGGTCCCTACCACCGAAGAATGAGTTATTTTCCACTTAAGAACAGGGGAGCCAAAGGGGATCGATGAGCAAGACCCTCAAATTGAGAAGGTTTACTGGTCCCAGTAGCATGATGAGGAGAAACCTCAAAAGCTAAGGCAATGCTGGCAATGCTTGCTTCTGGAGTCTTGTCCTGAACACGGGAAGAGGAAGGGCCAGTTGGAATCTCTATTGGATCATGAGAACTTCCCTACTCAGACAAGGAAAGAGGAAAGAACATCAAAAACCTCCCCAAGGCAAAACGAATGTAAGGCAACAGGTAAAAGAGAAAATAAACTCACCAACAAGGGTGCACTTACAAGGCTGGAGGACCACAGGTGCTTAGACAAAGAACCCTTGACCCCAATGGGGGGAAGTTCGGAAGCAACCTTTGTTGAAGGAGGGGGTTTCTGACCGCTAGCACTCCGGAGCCTCTGCCGGATGTCACGAGGAGCAGGGGCTGGTTTAGGACTTACAGCTTTCCTCTTACGAACCAAACGGATCTCCAGATCTTCATCATCGTCATGACCAGAATGCTTAGCGGGAAGGGGATCAGGGGAACCCTCCTCCCCATCAGAAGAAGTCCCCTCGTCTCCTTCCACAGCAACGAAGCCCCCAGCTTGAACAGACCCTCCAGTAACCTGCATCCCAACACTCCGGTTCAAACCAGGATTAACCTCATTACCAACCACAAACTTGACGTCCTTAGAATCCCCTTGGAGCAGTCTCCACAAAGTCAACTCTGCATAAGAAGAAACACTAAAGATGACTGCACTGATCCCAAGGAGCAAAAAGCAGACAATAGCAAATCCAGGGCAAAAAATACCCTTTTTACCGAAAAAAGCTTTGGGATGAATTGAGTAGGAAGGGCTCAACCCCCCCCATAGCCAGGATTCCCTCAGAAAAAGTAAAAGCCCTCATCGGATTTTCATACATACGCTTCCATTGGACGATCTCGTCAGCAGATAAAACATGAATGCTGTCTTCAATAGCAGCCTCGACATCTTTTAGTGGTGGAGACTCCGGTATCATGGCATCAGAAACGAAGATAAACCTACTCTTCCATTCTTTAGGGTAAGTAGAGGTCGGCATGAAGGTATAACAGGGTTTCGACACACTATTCTGTCGTTTGGCAAAGGTGAACCAATCCCCATTAGAGATCAGTTTATAAAACATACAGAACAAGGGGACAGATGGCTCGCCGGAAACGGCCGCACAAGACAACTCAAAATGCACTACTCTCATAAACCCTAGGGGGTGCAATTGAGAGAAATGAACTCCGAAGTGACGCAATAAGGCAATCTTGAAAGATGAAAGGGGATACCGGACTCCACAGGAAGAAAACGCCAAGGTATAAAGGACAATCCGATCTGATGTACATTCAGCCGATTCATCAGGACCTGGCAATGTCGGAGAGAAACGCCTGGGTATCTTGTAAGTATCGACGAAGGACTCCAAGTCCTTCGCTGTCAAAACGGAACGGATCATTGATTGGCCTTTACGACTCATGATCAGAGAAAATGGTGATCGGAGAAGTGTAAAGAAAATAGAGAAAAGGGGGTTATGATGGAAGTTGAAGGAAGATTCAAGAAATCAGGGGGGTATTTAAAGGAAATAACTGACTGGTATGGAGCAAACCGTCACATCACCATTCATTTCAAATTTAAACCGCTCAGCACGTGCCCCAGTAAGATTAAACCCCAGCCGTCGATTACTAACAATCAATGGCACCCTAGAAAGAGAAAAGGGGACAGATAATGATTACCTAGGGAGGGGCCCACCTCCTTAGCCCAATGTAATTGATCTCACGAGTAATTATAACTCAGCCCTGGGTTATGAGATTTAAATCTCACAATCAGGGACTAAAGTTGACTTGACGACGGGCCTATGGGTTGCCCCATTTACCGTCTTAGGCTACTGTCGCGCGGGCCCAACAATATATAAGCCCAACAGCGACTTACCTTGCCCATTAAGGTTGTCCTTACACAAAATGAGCGGGAAAAAGGATCAGAAGGCACAGGCAACATTTAATACTTGATTAGAAAAGGATCTCTTGCTAAAAAGTGTACTTCCTAGCCGGAAACCATTAAATGAGGCGGCCATCTTACCGTTGGGAGTTAGACACGTGTCTGAGCCCCCCCCGAAGACACTCGGAATCCGTCGGATCATCTCACTAAAATATCTCCCATGGGAGATAAGGCTTGACGGTTATATATAAGAGCAAGGAATGGTGATCACCAGAGGTTGAAGGTATCACATTTAAAGCTCTCTCATTTACTCCTCTCTCATTTATTCCGACCAATATTCTCATACATTAATCACACACACATTTATTGGATTCACACCTTAGAGGAAACATTCCGGTGATCACACTCATCGGAATAAGCTCCTCCAACTCTCCGGCAAGTTTACTTATTCTCACGTCGGAGCTTGGTCACGGATCCCCCTCCCGGGGCCCTCCGTGACGAGGCTAACGGTTTGCTTTTTTGTAGTAACGAAGGTCGGGATATCTTGACGTCAGCGAAGATCCATTGAACGTCAGCCGGGATTTGGGTATTCGACAGAGGTGTTTGAGAACGACGGTGATGGTGGAGGTGTTTGAGAAGGACTGAATCCGACGGCGATGATGGAGATGTTTGAGAATGACGGTGATGGTGGAGGTGTTTGAGAAGGACTGAATCCGATGGCGATGGTGGAGGTGTTTGAGAAGGACTGGATTTATTTACGTAGATCTGGAATTTTGTTAGTTGGGAGGCTGAAAAGGTGGGTGGGTGGTTGATGGTGGTTGTTAGCGGCGATGGAAGTGGGTGGTGGTGTATTAAATTGAAGGTGGGTGTATGGGTGGGTGGTTGATGGTTGTTGTTAGCGACGGTGGAAGTGGGTGGTGGCAGTGCACAGGCCCACCGTCCAGCCTGCCCGATAACCAGACTGTAAGTGTATTGCAGCCCATTACAGAAAGTTCAGGCTCATGCGTTAAATGCCCACAACCGAATTAATCAGATTTGAAATTTAATTGCCCTATCCCTTTCGATTCATTGAATCTTGTTGTTATTATAAAAAATATTCAAGTTCAACCCATCATTTATTAACTGAATGTTCAAGTAATTGTATCTTAAAACTCAAAAATGTTTTGCCTAAAAAAAAAAAACTATTTTAGGATAGATGGCATATAACCCGATAATCATACCCCTGTGGGTCGTTGATGGTGGTTGTCGGGTGGTGGTGGTGCGATGGCATGTGGTGGTTGTCGGGTAGTGGTGGTGCGATTGCAGGTGGTGGTGGGTTGATGGTGGTGGGAGGTGGTAGTTGTAGAGAGAGAGAGAGTTATAATTATAATAATAATTTTAAAAATATTTTGTTTTATTTTTTAAATAATATTAAATAAATGGGTAAAAAAACTAAAATACCCTTTTTGTAATTTTATTGAACCAAAAAACTAACTAGGTTTGGCCTAAAGGACATAACGTGCAAGATTTTGGAACATTAGGTATAGAACTTGTCAACTTTTGCACTAAAGGACACCGCCTGCTATTTGGTGTAAACATAAAGGACAAAACTTGTAATTTACTCTAAATTTTATAATGTGAAAAATCAATTTTCTTGAGTATATAGCACCTTTCAACTAGTACCAAGTACCAACTACACACTTTCACAGTTTTGTGTGCCATATAAAAAGATTTGCCCATTTAAATTTGCATATGTTAAAAGGAAATTAGATAAAGATAAAGAGTTAATTACACAGATGGACCATGTGGTTTATAGCTAGTTTCGTCTTTGTACTAACTTTTTTTAATAGGTTCAGGTTTTTTGTTTTCAATTTGAGTTAATTGCCAAAATCGTCCCTGAGGTTTGGGCACATTTGCCATTTTCGTCCAAAATGACAGTTTGCTATTATTTAGCCCCCCACGTTTGTCACTTTTTGCCATTTTCATCCAAATGCCTAACCTAGTTACCCAAATGCCCAACCAGGTTACTTTTTACCCACTTTAGGGTATTTTTAAAATTTGAAAATGATAAGGGGGTAAATTGTAAAGTGGCTAATGCATACATCTTCAAACATCATCATCATCTTCATCATCTGCATGAACATAACATCATCATCATCTTCATCATCTGTAACTCTCTCTCTCTCTCTCTTTCTCTCTCTCTACATTATCTCTGTCTTCTCCATCACCAACAACCACCTCACCACCACCGTGTGCACCGCCCCCACCCGACCACAACCTTGAACCTGCTCCATCGGACCACCTACCTTCCACCTGCCACCACCCCCACCGTCACCACCATGAAAACCCCTCAAACCCACCACCGTAACCACCATGAAAACCCCTCAATCAAAGTTACCCTCTCACTAAAACAGTTGAATCCTCAAAATCCCAAATGTTTTCACCTGCAAAACCTCAACAACAACAACCCATCAACTTCTACCACCACCAACAACAACAACCACCCCCCAAATCATCGACACCACCACCACCACCAGCGAAGAAAACACCACCACCAACATCTCAACACCATCATCACCAACATATTTCTTACTCTCACTCTGCTTCAATCTCTACTCTTCATTCACGCCGATGCAACCGATTCTCAACAGCTTCTTCTCTTCAAATCAACTCTGCAAAACCCTAGCCTGTTACTAAACTGGTTAGCCGGAAACAACGCCTGCAATTTCACCGGTGTCACCTGCACAAACTCAACGGCAACCGGATCTCTGGAAACACTAATATCACTGGTAATGTTCTTGTGATTTCTCAGTGTAGTAGACTTCTTAGCTCTTTAGATCTTAGCGGCAACCGGATCTCTGGTTCTGTTAAGGATTTGAGATCATTATCTAGTTGTGTGAATCTGAAAACCCTAATTTTGTCAAGAAATTTGTTAGAGGCGAGTGAATTAGCATTAGGAAAATCGTTAGGGCTTGCACTAGCGGTTGTTGATTTGTCGTTTAATCGGATCTCCGGGCCGGAGGTGGTGGCGGTGATAGTAGATGAGACAGAAGCAGAAAGATATGAGAGAGAGAAGCAGAAAGAGATGAGATAGAGTAGATGAGGTGCTGGGGATCTGTGTGTATTTATATATATATATATATATAAATTAAAAAAACATAATTACAAGTTACCCCTTTTAATTGAGAAATTTCAAAAATACCCCCTCTGATGCTATAAAGTAACTGGGTTAAGCAATTTGGACGAAAATGGCAAAAAATGACCAAACGTTGGGGGCTAAATGGTCGAAAAGTGTGATTTTGGACGAAAATGGCAAACGTGACCAAACCTCAGGGACTAAAATGGCAATTAACTCTTTCAATTTTGTAACACCTTTGGTTACTAACACCAAACTTAGTTAATTTTTATATTTAATTTCAGTAAAATGACTAAAATACTCTTCCATTTTAAAATCGTTACTCTATTTTTAATTCCAGGACCATTTGTGTCTATTTAAAACAATTAAGGGCATGTTTGGCTAAGTTTTTCAAAACAACTTATTGGCTTATTGACTTATCAAAAAGCCAATAAGTTGTTTTTGTGTTTGGCTAAGCCAAAAGTCATTTTAGAAATGACTTTTTGCCAAGAAGAAAAAGGAGGTTTCAAGAAGTCACAATATTGTGACTTCTTGGCCAGCTTTTAACTTTTCAAACTACAAATTACCAATATACCCCTTCTTTACCCCCTTATATCTAAAAGAATGCTCATTTTAGTCATTTTACACCAATAAGCTAATCCAAACACTTTTTTTAAAAACTCCTTTTCAAAAAGTACTTTTCCCAAAAGTCATTTTTAACTATAACTAGTAGAATTTCTCCGCACGTTGCAGCGGAAATCCGATACAATTTATTACGGTATCGCTACGTATCTACACTCGATATAGCAATCCAAAGACAAAACTCAAAAATAAAGTCATGATATGCCCAAAACGACAACGATTCATATTTTATGTTGACGAAAACCATAAAAACAAATATTAGTAATGATTTTAAACGAATACCAATAATGTTATGTTGGTACCGTTACAAGTGTTGTTCGCCTAAAATTGAAGCAACACCAATATTGTTGGGACGATATACGTTTGGTTCATCACGGTATTAGTATGATACCAATACCCACTATAGTTTACGATATAAAATAGATACTATATATTGCTGCCGAAGTTGTTCACACAATATTGATTCAGTCCATTCTAAGGGAAAAAAAACGGTATAAGTTATTGTCAGGGTACCAGTTCGGTTGATCACACTAAAGAACAAAAAAATATCAATTATATTTGATTCGTTTGATTTTGAACAAAACGTTTAGTGAAACGAAGATAAAATAAGCACGTCCTATTAATTCTGAATTCGATTACACTATATTATTGGAATGACGAAAAGGGTAACAACATCAATATATAAAAAAAATTAATATGTACGATTGCGCTAACGATTACTTATACATTAGAACTCTAAAAAACCCCGGTTTTAGAAAGAAAAAAAAACTTTATATAAAAACGTAAATAAAATCAGGCACGTCAAAACAACATACTAAAAATTATATAAACTATGATATGTATTATAATAATATAATTAAGTAATAAAATAATTAAAACTGAAAAATAATATTAAAAAATCTATTAGATAATAAAATAATTAAAAAACAATATTATTAAAGTATTTAAACACTATTCATCGAAACTTTCTTTTAATGTGTATAATAATAAGTAGGGCCGTTCAAATCGCTCGCCGCTCGTCGCTCGCTCGACGCTCGTTCGAAAATTGCTCGAAAAATGCTCGTTCAATTTGACGCTCGGTTGTAAACGAGCCGCTCTGCTCGGTTCGGTTTGTAAACGAGCCAAGCATGAGCAAAGGTCCGCTCGGCTCGGTTCGGCTCGAATTATTATTTTAATTATATATATATATATATATACATATACATATACACATACATCTACAAACATGTATATACACACATATATACACAAATATAAATTATACATATATATACACACATACACCTATATATATACACACACACTTACACATACATCTATACTTAAACATAAATTAAATTTATAGTTTTATATGTACCAATCTATTAGATGTTGGTAAACTATATACAAATTTACAACTATATCTATACGTACTAGCTCAACCACGCCAATAAAAAATTAAAATCAAAACTAAAAGTTAAACCCTAAACCAATAAACGACAGTCTGTTCATCGCCTCAATGTGTGATGTCGTTACCCTAAGTTGATCGTCTCCTGCTCTCAACGTAATTGTTCGTGCAATACGATCATCGCCTCATCAGCCACAACATTGTTATTCATAAGAAAAATATTATGCCATGAAATGTGCATGTTTTTAAAGAAATAAAAACTTGAGACCCAACATTGTCACTATCTCTCTCAGCAAATTTAAATTAGGTGACACGGTTGTCAAAATCGCTCGAACTTCGCTCGACGCTCGCTCGGAATTTTTGCTGCTCGAAAAATGCTCGCTTGATTTGATGCTCGTTTTTAAATGAGCCGCTCCGCTCCGCTCGGTTCGGTTTGTAAACGAGCCAAACACGAGCAAAGGTCCGCTCGATTCGGCTCGGCTCGTGAACAACCCTAATAATAAGCTTAGCCAAACATGCCCTAAGAGGGGAAAAGATTTTGCCTGCTCCAATCTCCATCACTACCGGAGAAGCAATACCGTTCGGAGGTTCCCGTAGGCGACCACCACCTTAAAATGTCGTACCGGAGAACCCCACAAGACCCTAATAACAAGTATATATATCTTATCTCTTAACTAGGGTTCCATTGAATTTGCATATTGTTCTAGTTGAATCTGGTTTGAATTTCAAGTGTGTGTTGAGTTTAGTTAATATCATGAATAACTTGCTGTTGATCATGTCAGTCTGTTTAAAAAAAAAAAAAAAAACAGTTTCACCCACTACCTAATGTATAGTTTATAAAGATTAGTTCTTTGGGGGTAGAAGAATTCATATTCATATTGTGCACACAGAGTGTTCGATCAAATGCCTCACTGTGATTTGTTTAAATTTACAGGAAATCTTGATATATTGTTCCATTTTATGATCCTATTGACACTCATTTGGCTTTGAGATACACCTTTTAACCGAAAGACAGTGATTTTAACAAACAAATGATTGTTAGATCCTCTTGACTTTCCTTTGCTTCCACCCTTGCGCGTTCTCTCTTTCTCTGAACCCTCGATGATACATTTGACGATCATACTACTTTATTTTCAGACAAGACATCGCGTGGCATAATCGCTTTGCTGGTCCTAGGAGGGACGTTAATGGATCTGGCTAATAAAATGATATCTAAACATGTATTATATAAATTATGTTTAATACTAACCCTTGTATAATTAATTACTAAGTCCAAACTGTTTTATCAATATACATATTATTTCATTTAAAAATAAAATGTCGTTAAAAAAACTAAAATCAAATTAACAACCAAGTTTTTCTAACAAACAAATTCCTGTCCTTAAACAACAGAAGTGTACTTGTGGAATATCACTAAAGAATCTCTAAACGCACTGTTTATTTTTGTTTTCTTTGTATTTTCAAAACAGTGGAATTGTACTCATTTAATCTAGTTTTTAGCCAACCTGAGCCAATTTTTAACGTATAAAGTTATCCTATTTCGTCTTCCCATTATCAGAATATTAACTGTTCATGCAATACTTTCAATAGTTTTTGGGTTGGGTGTACCTATTGGCACACCCATTTGCCTATCTACACACCTTAAAAGATTTTTTTGTCCTTATATACACACTCTGCAGTGTCGAACTTTGGCCAAAACGCGGCGTTTTGGTCCGGTTAACCAGACAAAGACTGACGGGTCTGTTGACCGTACCAAAACGCCGAGCTTTGGCCACGTTTTGGTCCGGTCAACAGACCCGTCAGACACCCGTCAGTCTTTGTCTGGTTAACCGGACCTAAACGCCGCGTTTTGACCACAGTTCGACACTGCAGGGTGTGCACATAAGGATAAAAAACACCTTTTTGGGGTGACTATCTACATGGTGTGTAGATAGTTTGGCCTTGGTTTTTTTAAGGCACAATAATTTTTTTTAGTTAACAAACGCATGCCTGTAAGGAAGGACATCGTTTACATATCTGGATACCGCTATACTAACAACCATTTGGTGTTTATACAAATTTTAAATCACAAGCATATTAACTAAACGCAACAAAGATCTTACAATATACATGTAGTACAATTTATTAACGTCAACATTAACATACCTAATTAAGTAGTAATTACATAATTAGAAGTTCTAATAAAGTGCTCGTGTTTTCAAAGGACCACCAAGATTCAAATCGAGTTCTACATGGTTATGGTCAATTGCTTGATTGGTGGAAATGCTAGGGTTCATCTTCTTCCCTATCGCCATCGGACCAGTAGTACTAAAAAGTTGACTCACTGAAGTCACCACGCGACACTTGTTGCTAGTGTTACTACTACTGCTACTACAACTTCCAGACTTCCTCTTTTTTGCTTTAACTAATGTCGGTGGTGTAGCGTTGGTAGACAATGGGAACACCGATGGTATCTCAAAGTTGGTCCTGGCTTTTGACCCTCTTAGTCTCCTTGCCGCAGCGTCATAAGCACGAGCGGCCTCCTCCGCAGTATCAAACGTTCCTAGCCAGTGCCTGCACCGTCCTATCCTGTCACGTATCTCCGCTGACCATCTCCCCCAAGGCCTCTTTCTCACCCCTCTATATCTTTTTTCACTGTTACTCACCGACCGAGATTTCGTTTCTTTCCTGACATCAACAACAGAATCTGCTTGCTTGTTACCAAACAACACACGTTCTCCGACAACTGCAGCAATGCCTTCAAGAACAGCAGGATGGTCGTATTCTGAAAAAACCTCAAAAGGGTTTTCTACAAGATATTGAGGTGGAAGTGATGAGTTGTTACAGTAGAGGGTGTTCATGGTTTTGAAGTGGTGTGCATGGGATGTATTTGAGACCTACTATTTATATCCTCTTTCAACCAGACCCCTTCTGTAAGACTAATGAATATAATAATAATAATAATAATAATAATAATAATAATAATAATAATAAGGTAGAGGATCCTGTAAAAAGTGCTCAAAGTGTGAGAAGTGTATTATAACACTATATATAATACTATATAACACCATATAAACACCGTATAACAATATGTAACACCATATAATACCATATAACACTATGTAACACTATATATCATTATATAACAAATATAACACTATAGGTTGTCTGATAGCATGTCTATGATAGATGTATAGTGTTATATTTGTTATATAATGATATATAGTGTTACATAGTGTTATATGGTATTATATGGTGTTACATATTGTTATACGGTGTTTATATGGTGTTATATAGTATTATATATAGTGTTATAATACACTTCTCACACTTCTCACACTTTAGGCCCTTTTTACACTATCCTTACCCATAATAATAATACATGTAATTAATTATATATAATTATATAAATTGTTTCTGTTGTTCTGTCAAAATTATGGAATTGATTAAAATGTTAAATAGCATATGTTTGCAACTACAGTTCCTTGTCCAGGTACAATTATGGCCTTTATTGTTTTTACTCTTTGGTATCATAAATATTAATTTAATTTTATAAAATCAGTTAAGTTAAATTAAATGGAAGGAATAAAGCTTTATAATTAGTTTAGTCAATTTACTAAACAAGGGTTAAAAATCTATAAAATACAAATTAAGATAAACGGCATATAGTTTCGAAGAATCCGGTCGAGCATCACCTAGTCTCATGCACTTTTTTAGAATCTCATAGCCGGTTGCATATCCGAATACCTGACCCGGATTTTCGGCCTTGGGTGCTCCAATCTCCCTCGGGATTTTTTCCATCCCTACATTCTATCAGTGTCTATGTCCTTTATTAAAAATAATACTACATAGAACAAAAAAGAAATTGCACCATGTAGCAAGCATAAAATAAATTAAGATTATCTAACAAATAGTACACGGACATAAAGTTATAAGTTCAAGTGTTGTGATCATTTTTAGTATACTTACTACATGAGCATAAACTTATTTTAGTTTTGAATATACTTTTATTTAAAATACTCGAACATGTCGTGCATGAACTTGTGACTGCCCAACACCTCACTTATTTACTTTTTTACGAAAATATATATGATTATATGTAGATCCATTTTGGGTGTTTTCTAAATTTTGCATATAAATAAACATGTAAGATGGAGGTGATGCAATTACTTGGGTAGGTGAAGATGGAGCATGGTGGTTTGAACCGGTGGTTAATAATGGGGAATTGAAATGAAGGAAGGGGTTGTTTGATTTACGAGGTTCAGGAGGGTCACAGTTACTGCCAGGGCCATGGTACGAAGTATGGGCAGGGCATGGGAAGGTCTTGTAAAATTAAGGTCCTCTTGTTTAACAGTGCTTAAAATTGTTTGATTTGATATTTATCATCTGTTTTATTTTCACTTTGTCAAATGACGTCACATCCCATTTTCTATCTTTTGATCCTTTCATTTTTATTCAGTTAACAATCTCATAATTCTTGTGTATATCAAGTTTAGATTTCTTGTATTTCGATAATAAGCTTTTAAGGGTAGTGTTGTTCACGAGCGAGCCGAGCGGATCTTTGCTCATTCTTAGCTCCTTTACAAACCGAACCAAACGGCTCATTTAAAACCGAGCTTCAAATCAAATGAGCATGTTCCAAGCAGTAAATATTCTGAGCGAGCGTCGAGCGATTTGAACAACATTGTCGCCTGATTTAAATTTGCTGAGAGAGATAGTGACAATGTTAGGTCTCAAGTTGTTATGTCTTTTAAAAACATGCACATACAATTGCATAATATTTTTTTTATGAATAACAATGTTGTGGCCGACGAGGCCATTATCATATTGCACGAACAATGACGTTGAGAGCAAGAGACGATCGACTTAGGGCAACGATATGAAAAATTGAGGCGATAAGTAGACATTCATCATTCCTAGGCTTATATACAAAGGTTTAATCATTTATTTATTTTAAATAACTACATCATTCCTAAATATATATGTTTGGCATGAAGCTTTTAAGATCTTCTAGCTTTAAGCTTTTAAGAAAAAAAAAACTCTTACTCAATAAAAAGCCTTGTTTGGTTGTAGGAGCTTGAAGCTTTTAGGTTAGGAGTTTGAAGCTTCTGGTTGAACGCTCCTAGTAGTAGCGTTTAGAATGAGCTACAAGCTTTTAGGGAAAAAATGACTATTTTAACCTCTAAAGATAATGAACTTTTTAAATTTTTAGTTATGTCCATTTTGGTCATTTTATACATTTTATTAAAAGGTCCAGCTATTCTGCCAAACACCAAATATATCTAAAAAGCTACAACTACTGGCTAACAGCTACAACTATCAGCTACCAGCTTCCAGCCACCAGCTACCAGCTACTTTTACCTAACATACCCATACATAAACATACACTTTCTTACCCTTCTCATATTATTTTTATAAAAGAGTTGTAAGCGGTGATGGTTGAGTTGTTCTAGTTTCTGTATTGTAGATACTGGTACAAAATTTCAAAGAACAATATTTGTGTGTGTAATTAATTTGATCTCTTGTTGCTATGAACAGGTTCACTTGTTGGTAGGGTTAACCCCCAAACCCAAACCCAGACCCAATTAGGGGAAAAGGCTGCAGGTGAAAACAAACCAAAAAAAGGCCATAAAACCGTGGGGTATGGTGGGGCGGGGGTTGGGGGTAGTGGTGCACAAATCGGGTTTTTTTTTTAAAAACCGGTTCCGGGTATGGAACCGGGTTCGGGTAGGATCGGGTTTTACAAAATCGGGTTTTTTTTAAAACCGTGTCGGGTCCGGGTCCAGGTTTTCTACCAAAAATGTATACCCTATATACCCGGGTTCGGGTCGGGTTTTATAAAACCCGGGTATTATAATACCCTATTTCCGGGTTCGGGTCCGGTTCGGGTATTCATCGGGTAGGGTTCGGGTATGCATCGGGTTGGGAAAAAACCCGCACCGGGTATTAAAAAACCAGACCGGGTATTAAAAAAACCCGACCGGGTATTAATGCTTCTTTATATCTTTTAGTGGATGGTGCCTATTGAAATTTTAATGACATTTCTAAATTTAAATTCGATAGTGCTAGTTCGAATGAATAGTCCTGATTTGAATCCTTTTGGATTACATAAACAACAATATATTTTATTTGCTATGTTATGTTTTAACCAAGTTCCATCAATTTTTCATTTTTTGTATTAGACAAACACCAATGGATCTTTCCAGCAAATAGAGGGGAATAATGACCAAATACTTCAAATATTATTAGAAACTTAATAATTAAACAAGATTACATCAAAGTGCATACATAATTTTGTTAAATCATAAGAACTTTGTGAGTGATATTCCACCCAAAGCTTAAAAGCCCTCACGAAGCCCATATGCTTAAACTAGGGGTGTTCATCGAATCGAATATCGAATTTTTGAATTATTCGAATCGAATTGTTCGAATAATTTTTATTTTTTCTTGAATTCGTATTCGATTCGAATTCGATTAAAACCTACCGAATTCGATTCGAATTCGTATTCGAATAAAAACCCAATTCGTATTCGATTAAAAATTCGAATTCGAATCGAATTCGAATAAATTCGATTTAATTCAGATTCTTTAAAAACATGTAAAAAACTTTCAAAATGAAACATAAATTTTAAAGCTGCCATAAAGTACGATATCACATTAAAAAGTTCCAAATAAAGTACCAAAAGTCTAAAATTCAAAACGAGAAGTCGGGAATAACCACTCCACATTACAAGTTAATATTTTTACGCTTAGAAATCTATTGATAGATTTGTTACTTAGGTTTTAGTTATGGGCCATGTAGTGGGTTTGGTAACGGGTAATGTTAATACTTAGAAAAAAATTTGAAAATAATTTAAGGGAATCTGAATTATAGCCTAATAAAAGTTATATATGTAGTATATATAAAAATAATAAATAAATATATATAATTTTTATTCGAATTTCGAATCGAATCGAATTTGAAATTATAAATTCGTATTCGATTCGTATTCGATTTACTTCACTCGAATTGAATCGAATTCGAATTCGAATTTTTATAATCGAAACGAATTCATGATAATCGAATCGAATTTAAACGAATTTCGAATTTTTCGAATTCGAAACGAATTCTGCACACCCCTAGCTTAAACAGAAGTAGAATGTCCATAATTAGGTGTGTGTAATCATATTTTCAAAGATACATCTACTTAAAACTAGAGGTAGCTATATAACCGGGTATAAAAAAACCCAGTTCCGGGTATTTATAAAACCCGGTTCCGGGTATTTATAAAAACCGGTTCTGGGTATTTATAAAAACCGGGTTTCGGGTATAAACCAGGTATAAAATAACCCGGTTCCGGGTTCGGGTTTTAGATCAAATATGAATACCCGGTCCCTACCCTATGGGTAGGGTCGCGTTCGGGTTCGGGTATAGAAAACCCAGTTTTTATAATACCCGGTTCCGGGTTTTTTTTCCGGGTCCGGGTCCGAGTTCGGGTTTTTTGTGCACCACTAGTTAGGGGCATGGGTTGACACGTGGAGTTCCAGCCCCCCCCCCCCCCCCCCCCCCCGGTGAGTGACGTGTCCGTGGGGTATGGCGGGGCGTGGCTAGTCCGCGTGGCTTGGCAGTTTATTAATATAAAAATTAAAAAAAAAACAAAAATTAAAAAATACACACAACTTAAAAAAAAAGCCTAAAATTTATTAAATTCCTAAAAATTACAAAATTCATAAAAATTACAAGGAAAAATTACAAGTTTTGTCCTTTATCTTTAGGGTATTTTACAGGCGGTGTCCTTTTTTTCAAAAGTTGACAGGCGGTGTCCTTTATAGGGAATTTTGTTGCAAGTTTTGTCCTTTGAGCCTAACCCAGTTAGATTTTTTTGTTAAATCTGATTACCCAAGGGTATTTTAGTCTTTTTACTTATTTAAAGGACAAAACTTGTAATTTATTCTTTAATTTATAAATATTAGAATCTCTCTCTCTAAAAAAACACACATTCTCATTCTCTCTCTCTCTCTCCCTCTCCCTCTCCCAACACCATCATTATAAACCACCATCATCATTTCCCAAGTGACGATTTATACCTAAAGCAATATTTTCCCAACACTTGTTAACGACTTATGCCAGAGGTGTGCAATGCATACGTCTTGTTTTGTTGATTGTATATTCCATTAGGTACACAAATTACAACGTTTTACCAAACAAACAAACAAACAATTTGATACAATAGTCTATACAGAACCTGTTGGTACACTTTATGTGGACACGACTCGGCTCGGTTCGACTCGGCTCAGTTCGACTTGGTTTCGACACGGTTAGGTCCGGCTCCTGCCCGACGTCACGACATTCCTCAGTCGTGCGCCCCAGAGTTCGACACGCGAGGCACGGAGCGCCGTAAGCCATTCCCGCAAAACACATCACCATGACATCACCTTAGTGATGTCATGATGATGTCATAAGTTTGTCTTATATTGCATTTGAGAAAAGAGTTGAACTGAATCATGTTCTGGGCCGTAACCTTTGCACATTGGGCCGAAGATTACATTTGGACTTTGATTTATCTTGGGCCTTTTCTACAAATGACGAAACAAGAATGATTAATATGTTTGTCGACGAAACAGGTGTGTTTCGTCGACTGTTGTGTTTCGTCGAGTACCTTAATGTGTTTCGTCAGTCAGAGTCTGTGTCTAGTATATAAAGAACTCTCTGTTTCTAGATGAGTAAGAGATGAGAAAATACATGTAAAGAAACTCTGCCAAAATTCCGTCTAAACTGTGTTTGTATCAGTTTGTATTCGGTTCTCATCCCGTTAATCAATAGAGTGTGTTTCATTGGTTAATCCGTGTTATTTACTATCTTTGTTTGGTTTGCACCGTCTCGGGGATTCCGCACCCGTTACCGTGTTTGTGATAAACAGGGAATAGGTTTCTCGTTATCGATCCTCACCGGAAAAACGGGACCTACAAGTGGTATCAGAGCCTTGGCTCTTTTCCTTGTTTAAAACCAAACATTGTCGTGTTTGAAACAAGTTTGTGTGTGATTTTTCAGATTTCGTTCTTGAAAAGTTTATATTTTTTTTCTGAAAAAGTCATTAAAATCAGTGTTTATGTTGTTGGTGTGCTAAAAGTTTTATCGAAAACCTTGTGTGTTTGAGTGTTTACATCTTAACCTTTGGTTTTTATTGAAAGTTTAAGCAAAACCGGGTTTCGGAAATTTATCGGTCACCGGAATCATCATATTTTTCACCGGAATCTTCAAATATTCATCGTGTTCTTCAGCTATCTTTAACTGTTCTTGATAATATTTGCTTGTTTGATCTAAATTGTGGTTTGATTAATTTGTTTGAACTTAAAATATATTTATTTGACTTTAGTGTATTGTTGATGATGGTTTGTTGAATATAGGATTACAACAGGTTTGACTATTGAGGCTTAGTTGTTTACAAAATATCTCATAAATATCTCACCTAAAAAAAAACTTATCAATTCACACAATTTCACTAACGAAATACAATCAGTTTCGCCATTTCATTCACACAATCAGTTTCGTGGGCTTCAAGTTGATTGGGCTTTATGTGGGCTTAAGTGTTTCGCCAGTCACAAGAACATTCCAGTTTCGTCGACCAGAAGACTTAACCAGTTTCGTCGACCAGAAGACTTAACCAGTTTCGTCGACCAGAAGACTTAATCAGTTTCGTCGACATTACATCATTTCGGTTTCGTCGGCCACATTACAGTTCTGTTTCGTCAACAAGCAAACAAGTGTTTCGTCAAGTATCTTATCAATTTTTAACAGAGGACTTCCAAAAGTGGGTTAACACTGTGTTTTCAAGAGAGTGATTATTTTTTCACATACATACATCAAATATGAGTTGCACGAGCCCATGGGATTGGAGTACGGATCCACTACCAGATCTAAAACAGATGTCGATGGCCGAATATATGAATCGTACCATACCTCAACAACAACAACAGTCAATAAGTGCAAGTCAATGGGCAAAGGTGTCGAATCAAAATCAGAGCATTCAAAATCTTTTGGTAGCGAGAGGAGAAGAATATGCAGCTACTAGAAAGATACGTCATGATCTGTTGAAGAAGAAATTCGAATCATTTCATTTCTTAGAGAATGAAACCCTAAATGATATAATTACTCGTTATTATCATTTGATGCATGAAATGTATTATGTTGGTGTTCTTGCATCTCAACAGGAAATTGTAGCACGGTTTGCTGATGCTCTACCTCCAAAGTGGAGCCCATTCATTGAGCTTTTAAAGCATACGGGTGTTCTAGATGCTGTCAATGTTAATATCTGTGAATTCATCCAGAAGTTGGAGCACAAGAACGAAGAAGAAATTCGGAAAGCTAAACGAATTCCTGCTCCTCAAAATACCGAAATGTATCTTGGAGGAGGTTTTAACCCGTTAGCTAGTTCCAGTTCAGCTCAGCAACCAAAGTTACAAACGGCGTTTGTATCAAATACAAACTCTTTTCCGTTTCCACAATCAGCTCCTCCTCCGGTCTTCGATCCAAGTGCCTATTTTCCTAAACCTACTGTCGATTGTGGTTCGGCCAAACAGTTGGGAAACAGTGATCAAACAAGAACTGCGTTTTATGCCGAAGTCATCAAGAATGTCAGCGATGGTGAATCTTCAGGAAAAGATGACAGTTCAGGATGTAGTGGCACTGATGAAGATAGCTCAGGTGTGAGTGATTACAGTTCAGAATCGGACATAAAGGAGGGAGTGGATTCTGAAGCTGATAATTTGCCGAATGATGCTAACAAGAAATCTGACTTGATCAAGAAAGCTGATGCTACTTCAAAAGAAATGGAGAAGATTCTCACTGAAGATGGATCTTTCTCTTCACAGACTGCCTTCATGGCTAATGTCACAGCCTCTTCAGTTCAGGTAAGTTCTGAAACTCCTAGCATATGTAGTGACTGTGCTAATATGATACATGAATGTGATAGAGTGAAACTTGAATGTGATACGATTCATAGTCACAATCAGAGTTTAGTTGTTGAACTGTCAAAGTGCAAGGAGGCAAACATGGCCTTAGCTCGCAATGAAAAAGAGTTTAAAACAGTTATTGAAACCCAAAAGAAAAGTGTTTCCGAATTAACAAAAACTGTTTGTAACAAACAAATTGGTATTAATAACTACATTAATATCATTGAGGAAACAAAGAAAGAGCTAGCCGTGGCTAAATGTGAACATGAAGCGATCAAGCTCAAATTGGAGAGTTACTCAAACTCCCGATATGTGCTTGATCACATCATTGACGTTCAACAGCTTAAAGGGAATGTGAAAGGCGTTGGTTATAGGAAGTGTCCACCCCCTTTGAGACACGACTATACCAAGTCGCCCGATGAAGAGGATATGCCTCGGTATGAACCCAGTGTGCCTCTTGATTATGAGGAAGTTACTACTGGCCTAGGGTTCAAACCGGGCAATTCATCGGAGGGCTCATCTGATAACAAAGAAAAGTCATCATGTGCCTCAAATCAAAGTCCTCCAACCATTGAGGACTATGATTCGTTGGATGATGAATCAGATGTGAATGACCAGGATGAATCACTTGATGAGACGAAAGGAGTAGAAATTCCAATTGAGAATCATATTCTTTGTGATCCTCCTACTCCTGTTGTGCAATCAATTGTTGCCAAGCAAGTGATAGATCCTGTCAAGGATGTCAAAGATGACAATGAATGTGTGTCTGCTGTTAAGAGCAATAACTTGTTGTATACTTTAGTCGGTGATAGTAAAATTTATTCAGACATAGATTTTCCAATCAAAAACGTCAATCAATCTTTGATTGACAAAGTGTTTGAAGACAATACAAGAAATTTTTTGGGAAAGACAATCCCTGGAAAACAGAAATCACCGACAAAGCAACAACCTGTTGCTTCTAAGGGTAAACAACAGCAACAACGAGCTCCAAAGCCAAAGGCTAAGGTTGAATCAAAAGGAGTTCGTTACAAGAAAAAAGCAAAAGATGTCAAGGATGTCAAAGATGACAATGAATGTGTGTCTGCTGTTAAGAGCAATAACTTGTTGTATACTTTAGTCGGTGATAGTAAAATTTATTCAGACATAGATTTTCCAATCAAAAACGTCAATCAATCTTTGATTGACAAAGTGTTTGAAGACAATACAAGAAATTTTTTGGGAAAGACAATCCCTGGAAAACAGAAATCACCGACAAAGCAACAGAGTCTGTGTTTGTCGACGAAACAGGTGTGTTTCGTCGAGTACCTTAATGTGTTTCGTCAGTCAGAGTCTGTGTCTAGTATATAAACAACTCTCTGTTTCTAGATGAGTAAGAGATGAGAAAATACATGTAAAGAAACTCTGCCAAAATTCCGTCTAAACTGTGTTTGTATCAGTTTGTATTCGGTTCTCATCCCGTTAATCAATAGAGTGTGTTTCATTGGTTAATCCGTGTTATTTACTATCTTTGTTTGGTTTGCACCGTCTCGGGGATTCCGCACCCGTTACCGTGTTTGTGATAAACAGGGAATAGGTTTCTCGTTATCGATCCTCACCGGAAAAACGGGACCTACAGAACCTACCTCCAATTATACTGAACTAATAACAAATCAAATTTGTGCATCATCAAGCACTAAATGTGTAGTTATAAAACCTGCCAAATTAAAAGCAGATCTTTAATCACACACATAATAGATCCACAACACTCAAATTACATCCAAATCTAGAACAATCATCAGATCTGAAACTCAAATTGCTATTTCAAGCTACTACTAAAAAAATCACATAATTTATATGTTAGTACCGGTGCCAGTTGAGGCCGAGAACGGCGGTAACGGAACGAACGGAGATCATTTCATAGAGTAAGGCGCAGAGCATGAAGACCAAAGCAGCCACGAATACTAGAGCTGAACGAAGTTCGGCTGACCAGTGTTTGTAGAAAGGAACACGTGTGATTGCGATTAGTGCGAGTATGATCCATAGTAAAGGCTGGAGTAGCTCGTGCCATGACGGTGACAGGTGCCGGAGATAGTCGACGGCGATGTAGGCCACGGCGGCGAGACCTAAACCTGTTAGCTCGATCTGTGTGGGGTTGGGGTGGGTGCGGCGGCGACGGATTGTGTGGTTGTGGTGGTGTTCGGAGGTGGGAGATGATGATGGTGGTTGATGTGTGGGCGGCGGCGGATGGTTGTTGTGGTGGTGGTGGTGGTGGGAGGTGGGAGATGATGTTGGTGGGAGAAGTGTTTGACCAGACTTAACAAGATTTATAAATAAATAGGTATAAATAAATATCTAGTTTAATTTTTTAAATAGATATTAGTTTTTAAATTCTTTTTGTTTTATTTTATTAAAAAGATTTATAAATAAATAGGTAGAAAGACTAAACTACCCCTGTTTGACCAGACTTAACAAAAAAATCTAACTGGGTTAGGCTCAAAGGACAAAACTTGCAACAAAATTCCCTATAAAGGACACCGCCTGTCAACTTTTGAAAAAAAGGACACCGCCTGTAAAATACCCTAAAGATAAAGGACAAAACTTGTAATTTTTCCAAATTACAAAAAAGCCTAAAAAGGATTACAAAAAAAAAAAAAAAACGTAGAGCGTTAGGTATATTTCAAAAAGGGCGAGATTGTCGAACGGCTTCCGCTCCTTGCCCCGGAACTCGATGTTCGCCACCGCCACCCGGTCTTCGTGGCTTATCTCCCCTCCCGGGACGCTGTCGTAGTAGGCTTTGAACCGATCGAGCTTCTGTCTTAGCTCGCGCCATTTGTGTTGGCACGCGTTTAAATTGTGTCGGTCGTTTCCGACGTTATGCCGGTAGCTAGCAAAAGCTTCCGGCCAGTAACGGGTCTCACCTGGTTGGCGGCCTTTCATTGCGTCAACGACGCTCGTGACAAGAGCTAGCTCTTACTCGTGTGTCCAAGAGGCCATCGATCACGTGTGTGTGGGTAGCGGGTTCGATCAAGTGTGTTTGGGTTGGGGTAGCGGTGGACAGCCGGTGGGGTTGGGGTTATATATATAGGGATGTTGACTGTTGGGCGGGTGAACCGCTTGGCATGGCCAAGCGGTTAGATTTTGAATTTTAAATGCCCCCCGCTATGACCTAGCCAACAAGCGAATAGGAGCCGGCCACATAGGATCGCTAGACCCGCCCCACGCCCGGCTTTAAACTCCCGACCCTTGGGCCACGCCCAAACGCAAGCCCACCCGGGATGGTGGCTTAGGCGTTTTCAGCCAACCCATGCCCCAACCCAGCCCCATACCCCACAGTAAACAAGAGAAACAAAGTATGCCGTTATCACACCTTTTTATATCATTCTCACACCCATATACCTTTTCATTTTTAACAAAAGATTATGTCTTTGACTTGTATAAGTTTAAGTAAACCGCTAAAATCATTCATGGATTTGGCCAATTTTGTTAGATTCATCCAATTTTTTTTTCCTAGGATGAACTACTTAGTTTCTAAATCGTTGCCAAAGCGATCCAAATATTTAACACCATTAAAATTCAATGTTAAATGAGGGGTATTCTTGTCATCCTCTTTATTTATTTAATATTTCTATTTTATGATTATTTACTATTATTATTTTATTTGAGCATTATTTATAAAAAAAATAATAATATTAAACATATATAACTTTAAAAAAATTAATATATTGATAAACAATCCTAAACTATTATAATGATAATGGGAAAAATAAAATTAAAAATCAGTATGATTATATTTACATTCATTGTATATTATTAACAGTAGTACTAACAAAAACAATAGTAAATTATTAAGAGGTTTTTAACTTCTATTTTTAATATATAATTACTGTTTTTGTCATTTGTATTATTATTTACAGATAGCTATATAAGTTTATATGTTTTCTGCTATTAAATATATAAGTTTATATGTTTTTTTGTAATTACTATTACTCATACAAAAACAAGTAACAAATTATAAAGAGTTTTTTAACTTTTATTTTTCCGACCTTTATTATATATATTAATTTTTTTATGTTAAACAGGTCATGTACATATCAATTTGCGAATACATTTTCAGGTTCGTGTCATCTGGTGACCGGTCAAGTCTCAAACATGGCCCCTGGCTTTATCTGTAAACCATGACGCCTTAAATATATGTTTCGGATCAGTGGATCACGTCTTTGTTTTGTTTCCTACTTGGGCCATAGCCCACTCAAAGTTATTGGCACTCAAAGAGTATATGATTTATTAATTTAGCTATCCAGAAGAAATTTGATATTTGAACAACGTGGCCCATTTTAAACGAATAAATTTCTATCCTATTTGATGTTACATTATATAACTTTAGATACATTTGGAGTTGCCAATACTTCACATGTTTATTTAACCGTCAAATTTGTTATGATGTCGGTTTTCAAGTCGTGTATAGAACCACTTTCTCTCTCTATATATAGAGAACGTGTATTGTACAATATCCCTTAATGTACGATGCGTACGCGATTAGTGTATGACATACGGATTTTGTACAGGTTGATTGTCCGAGTTTGTGAGTCTGAGTTTATGACCATGCGATTTTGAGATATAACATGGGAACAACCATTTTGTGATTCCCATGCGAGTTATGAACATGTCTGGGTTTGTGAAGCCATGCGATTTTGAGATATAACATGCGAAAAACCAATTTGTGAGTCAGAGTTTGTGAGTCCCATGCGAGTTTATGAATTGTGAAGTCTTTTGAGGTTTATAACGTGCGGATTTCTAATCACATACGCTTTGTACGTTAAGTCCAATTGTACGTTAACCCCCTATATATATATATATTATGTTTATGCTTCCCTTCGTCAATAGCCTTTTGGTCCGATTGCTAAGTCATGGCATTATGGCATAGTGGTCCTTTTTATGGTTTTGGACTTTGATTATTTCACTTGAAATGTCATGAATATCATTTTCCGTGTTATTCAAACAAATGTTTGTGATAAATTAATATAATCATTGATCAAATTAGCCCTGTGATCGGTTGAATAGAGATCGAATTTTGAAATATTGTATAAACCCTGCTGACAGGTAAGATACACAATTCCATTAAAACTTAAGACCATTCAAACGAAAATAATAAAAAGAAATCAACTTCAACATGTAAACTTTGTCTTTTTTTCTTTAAATGAAAGTGTCGTGATCATTTATTCTCATATATATATATTTTTTTTTGGCCAGCCAAAGAAGCAATTTATTCAACAACAAAAACTCCTCACTTAGCAAAGCTGCTAAAGAGCAGGGGCGGACCTTAAGGTTTGTCGGGCGTAGCCCGGGCTACGGCTCAACTTTTTTACTAGAAGTGTAATTTTTTTTTCCGATTTTTATACATAGGACACCCCTGAACAAGTACGAGGACACCCCTCAAAATTTTTTTTACAAAATAATAAGCCTAGTTCAAGAGCCCAATTAAGTAAATAATAGCAACCTAACGAGCCCAATTAACTAAGGGTATACCGGGCACTTCTCGGGGAGGCATGCGGTGACCCAAGTCCCCGATCGGGAACACCGCCGCCATCACCGCGGGGATGCAATTCGGTGAATGGGATCGGTGTGTATTCACCGATGAGGAATCAAAGTTTAAACGGCTATATAGCCGTTATACATTTAAAAAAAAATTCCTAACCCCTATAAATACTACCTCTTTAATCTTTTTATTTTTCAAACCCAAAACAACTCTCACCCATTCAACTCATCTAATTTTTTTAACCAATCTTTTTATTTTTCAAACCCAAAACAACTCTCACCCATTCAACTCATCTAATTTTTTTAACCAATCTTTAAAAAAAATGGATTCCAAGTTCCCGTTTATTGTCGTTTTTTTTAATATTGTATGATTGCACTGTAAATTTTTTTTTTTGGATACCCCTGAATTTATGTTCTAGTTCCGCCACTGCTAAAGAGGACACATACACCACAGACTAAAGTGACCCAAACAAAACAGAAACAAACTAGATAACTTCCAGGTCTGCATCTCTACTCCAATTTTTAGGTTACTAATTCTCTCCCATAGTCAAACTAACCAGCCGCACTGAGAAATCCGCGTTGCCCTTCCAGTTTTCCATATCCATTTATCCGTCTCGTCCTTCATCGCCTGCTGCCCCAACACGAGCAGAAGGTTTCCCCAATCCAAATACTTCTTGCGCCGACTGCAGCGGGTTCTTTGATGCGGGTCCAAGTGTGGAGGAGCGGACCATCTTGTATTTGGAGGCCCAAGATCGTGTGACAAAAGGGGCTTCACTAAACTGGCTCTAACTTGGGCTATGGGGGTCCGTTTTCGACTTGCGACCAGGCGAAATGATCGCGAGAACGAGCTCCATCTTGCTCGTAATTAAATAAATGGACATATAATAAAAAGTTAATTTGTGTTAGGTGTTCAAACGTAATAATCAATAATGTGATTGGACTTGAGTCAACTTTAGTGTCACCCTCTCATGTCTCACCCAATAAAGTAAAATAATCAATAATTGTTTTTTTTTTTATCAACATGGTGCGTGACTTTGTTACTAAAAACACATTAATATATAAAATTCTGTGGTAATGTTACTCAACATGTTTAAGACATAAAGCGAAACAAAACTTCAAGGCACTTGGCACTCCATGAAACAAAATTTGGTTACGCCGTAAAATAGTTTCTAATCAACAGAAAATTAATTAAAAAGTGAATAGTTAATTTTCTTGTACGTCTTAAAATTGGTATTAGTTATTCAACGTCGAGTTACAATTTACAAAAGTTTTGTTTTCAGTAGGATGGGATTTGAAGGGTTGCGACGGAACTTGTTGCTGTAAGATTAAATATATTGTGTTTAATATTTAATCTAGTAGTCATTATAATCATTTACATAATATAGATCAAAATATATAATAACCTATTAAATAATTAGTTGGTAATTGTTGATGGACCATATTACCCTTATTAACTAATTAGGTTTCCTCCTGGGTGCTTATATAAGGAGACTTATGTAGAGTTTAAAGGGTTACACAGTTACACACTTAGACATAACCTAATAATCATAACATCATTGACCTCTTCTCCATACCGAATCCCCTATTCGGTTTAATCATCACCATCATCAGTCAGCACACTAAGGAGGAACCAGATCACTTTGACAAACATGTCGAACTCCATGGCTTCAACCATCACTGGATTCTCTACTGCACTGTCTGTTGTGACAGGTATGTTTTCATGTTTTCCCTTACGTTTAAACAGAACCGATCAACATGTGGTATCAGAGCATATGTTGATTAGTCGGCTCTGTTTTGTATCCATAAATCTGGAATAAAACTGGAAAACAGATTCTGAAAACCCTAATGAAATTCGTATTTACCATTCGAGATTCCATCTCGGATCTGATTTTTTCACCATCTCGGATGCATCTCGGATGAAAGTTCATAAAATTCTACTGTTCCGAAATCATAATGTTCAAGAAATTGATTAAATGAGTAATAAATTTCCAGATTTCGGATGAATGTTTGAATATTTTTATTTTAGGGTTCATCGCATATTCATGAGAAAATTCGAAAATTCCCTTAGTTTTGGAATGAATTCGGATTATAGGGTGTTTGTTTCTGTTTTGATCTTTTTTACCTACTTAACAATTTTCGAAAATCTGTTTTTCTATAAATGGATATAATTTTCGAAATAAACAGATAAACATAATTAATATTCAAACAGGAAACTTAATCCCACAATCCCTAAGATTTCGGATTTCAATCTTATCAATTATTAACTGCCTAAATTAAGGATTTTGTAGTTTGTGGAACACATTTCGGATGATCATTACGGACCATCACGGATCATTTCGGACTAAGCGTCCATTACGGATCAACATCTGCCTGATCATTACGGACCATCACGGATCATTTCGGACTAATCATTTCGGACTAAGCGTCCATTACGGATCAACATCTGCCTGATCATTTCGGACCATCACGATCATTTCGGACTAAGCATCACCGTCATGGAATCATCCGCAATCGTTCGTCTCGGACACATCCGAAATCATCCGACTTACGCATCTTGAACACATCTGAAACCATTCGAAATCACTCATCTCGGACAGTCCGAGATGATTCGAAATCATTCATCTCGGATGAATCCAAGACATGATCCATCCGAAATCATGAGTGTTCATAAAGTGCCAAGACTTGTCCGAAATCCCATTACTTTATGAAGCAATTAATATGAACTAAAATTTGGCTCGGGGCTCCGCGCTAACAGGTGGTTTGCTATTAAATAATTGGTTTTGTAAATACTTAGTTAGTTAATCAGAATCAGATAATGTTTTTCAAAACCAAAATAGCTTAGCTTGAATGAACTTCTGATGTATCATTTCTGGCCAAAGCTGATTTGATACATCTACTTATCGTTCAAGTATTACGAAAGCTATGTTAAGTGTGCATTACAAACGTGAATGTCATAATATATGGCCAAAGTTGATTTAATTCATTCATGTATAGCATACTCAACAAGTGCATAACTAAAGTGATTGTTTCATTTCTGGCCAAAGTTGATTTGCCACAACCACTTTGCACACATGCTTAAAAGATTACACTTCTGGCCAAAGCTGATTTGTCTTCGTTTAAGTAGAATTTTAACTAAGTCTATTATTTTGATGTTAGTAATAGACAATATCACAGCTTCATAATTAAAATGGTCATTATTTATGCCTGCCTTAGTTTATCATGCCCTTAGATCACATTAGAACTTCTTTCTTAGTATCATAACTTGCTCATCTTATTTCCACTATCAGCACCAAATTGCGGTATTCCACCTTTGACCGGTGATAACTTTGCTGGATGGAAGGATGCTCTCATGCTTACTCTTGGGCTGCTGGATTTCGATTATTCCTTAAGAGAGAATAAGCCAGCGGACCTTACTACTCAAAGTACTGCTGCTGAGCAGTTGACTCATGAAAAGTGGACTAGTTGTAACCGCATGTCTCTCATGTTTATGAAGCAGTCCATCAGCAATGCAATCAGAGGAGCTATTCCTGATTCTGAAGATGCTAAAACCTACTTGGCTTCTGTGGAGGCGCAATTCAAGGGGACGTCTAAAGCACACACAAGTACCCTTATTCTCAAGCTGGTGACGACTAAGTATGATGGGAGGAGCGGCATTCGCGAGCACATCATGATGATGAATGACATGGCCAATAAGCTGAAGGGGCTGGAAATGGAAATCAGTGATGGTTTCCTCGTTCATTTCATCATTACTTCGATTCCTTCGTCTTTTGAAGCATTCAAGATCAATTACAACACTCAGAAGGACAAATGGACGATGCGTGAGCTGGTCGCTATGTGCGTACAGGAGGAAGATCGTATGATGTTGCTAACTTCACCACCTCCAACTCTAAGAAAAGGAAGAACAATCATCAGAGGAAGGATGCTTCAAAAGTCCAAAGGCCCAATCCTAATACAAGTGCACCTTCCAGCTCTAAGAACTCTTTAGGCAGAATCCATTGCAAGTTCTGTAAAAAGGCAGGACATATGCAGAAGGAATGCCCTGATTTTAAGGAGTGGCTGGCTAAGAAAGGTAACGATTATTTTATGATACTTGAGTCCTATAATTTAAGTGTTTCTGCTAATTCTTGGTGGTTTGATTCTGGTTCTATGGTTCATGTTACCAATTCAACTCAGGGATTCCTTACAATCCGGAAGCTGGAAAGAAACCAAAGAACGCTTAAGGTTGGGGATGATCGAGAATTAGAAGTAAAGGCCATTGGAACATTACAATTATTTATAAAAACTGGTTTATGTATTAAACTTTATGATACCTTATATGTTCCTGAGGTAACTCGGAACCTTGTATTAGGACCAAAGTTAGACATGGACGGTTTTATTGTTTCCCATGGTCATCGCAAACTCTCTATCCTCTATGATTCTGTTCTTTATGGTACTGGTATTCTGGATGGTGGTCTCTATAGATTAGAACTAAATGATAATTTTTCCAAATCTTTGTTGTCATATAACATTAATGAATCACTCACAAAGATGAAAGAGAAACGAGACTTAGAGACTTCGTCCATGTTGCGACATCAACGTTTAGGCCACATCTCAAGAGAACGATTAGATCGTCTCATAAAGGATGAAGTCTTATCTCCTCTTGATTTCTCTGATTTTGGAACATGTGTCAAATGTCTTAAAGGTAAAATGACATTAGCGAATAAGAAAGGTGCCACTAGGAGCTCTAATTTATTAGAACTCATTCACACTGATATTAGTGATCCCTACCAAATCGCTGGCATAACAGGACATACTTCATTTATCACTTTCATTGACGATTATTCTTGTTACATGTACTTGTATCTTATTAAGGAAAAGTCTGGATCTCTTACAACTTTTAAAGATTATAAGGATGAAGTTGAAAAGCAATTAGATCGTCAGATTAAAGTTGTGAGATCAGATAGAGGCGGTGAATATTATGGAAGACATACTGATGTGGGTCAAGCTCCTGGTCCATTTTATGAGTTTTGTAAGGGCCAGGGGATTGTGAACCAATACACCATGCCTGGTACACCTCAGCAGAACGGTGTCGCTGAAAGAAAAAACCGTACCCTTATGAACATGGTGCGCAGTATGTTAGCCAACACTAATTTACCATTATTCCTCTGGACTGAAGCGTTAAAAGCACCTGTTTATATACTCAATAGAGTTCCTTCTAAGCCTGTCCCTAAAACTCCTTATGAACTTTGGACAGGAAGGAAACAGAGTCTTAAATATATGAAAGTAAGGGGCTGCATTGCTGAAGCAAAACTATACAATCCTTTCCTAAGGAAACTTGACCCTAAAACAGTTACCTGTTTCTTTATCGGGTATCCTGATAACTCAAAGGGTTATCGTTTCTGTTGTCCTTCTCATGTCACCCGTATTGTTGAAACCAAGCGTGCTGCGTTCCTGGAGGATTTCAAGGTCAGTGGGAGCAGTACCAACCCTTACGAAGAATTGCAAGAAATACAAGACGCGGGGGGGAGAGACTCGTCGCTTACCATTACTCCGATTACTCCTCTTGTACCCAATGCAACTACTGTACCTGAAGCTACTGCACCAACTCAAAATTCACCTCTACAATCAGAACCCATTATACCTCATGGCGAAGGCACATCAAACGCTCAAAACCAAGACAACGCTGAACCCATAATCCACTCAGGAGGTCATCTAGGACCAGAAGGCCTACTAATTGGGATGATTATGTTACCTACCTGACTGAAATGGATCCCGGAAAGCTAAATGATCCTATCTCTTATAATGAAGCCATTAGCAGTGATCAGTCTTCTGAATGGAATAAAGCAATGATTGATGAGCTTGAATCCATGAAGAAAAATGACGTTTGGGATTTGGTAGAATTACCCAACGGTGTCAAACCAGTAGGATGTAAATGGGTGTTCAAAACAAAACTGGATCCGAATGGTAACGTTGAACACTACAAAGCGAGATTGGTTGCAAAGGGCTACACTCAGAAAGAGGGAATTGATTATCAAGAGACGTTTTCACCTGTCTCTCGTAAAGATTCATTAAGGATCGTCATGGCCCTAGTAGCTCATTTTGATTTAGAGTTGCATCAGATGGACGTTAAAACCGCTTTTCTTAACGGAGACTTAGACGAAGATGTTTACATGAAACAACCTGAAGGCTTTAAACCTGAAGGTCAGGAGCATCTAGTCTGTAAGTTGAAGAAATCCATTTATGGGTTAAAACAAGCATCACGTCAGTGGTACCTCAAGTTTGATGAAGTCATGACGAAACAAGGTTTTATGAAGAATCAAGTGGATCAATGCACCTACCTCTAGATAAGTAGGAGCAACTTTACTATACTTGTCCTTTACGTAGATGATATTCTATTAGCAAGTAATAGTTTAGACATGTTGCATGAGTCGAAGCGGTTACTCTCGCATAACTGATGTGCGAGTGCAAACACGTCATATTACGTATAGTTTTGTGTCGGTTTTAAGTGTTCGAGTGTGTTTATTCATATTGATATTTGTACTTATTGGTTGTCGGGTTTTTCAGGCTTAACGGTGCTTAAATGCAGTATAATGATCATACAAGCTGGAAAACGGGTGTTACAAGGTAATACGGAGCAAGAAAACAGTTTTGCTGAAAACCATGCTCCCTCGCGCCACGCGAGGGAGGCTATGTATGCTGGCGTGTGGCGTGAAAGACACAGGTCAACAAAACGGTCAAAACATGCTCCCTCGCGCCACGCGAGGGAGTGAGGAGATGATGGCGCGTGGCGCGAAAGGGGTTAAGCGCAGAAACTTTGTTTTTAACCTATTTTCACACGGAAACAGGAACTATTCATTCAGCAGCCGCCAGGAACGATTGGGAGCACTTTTGGGCGATTTTTCTCACCATCTTTCATCTTCCAAGCAAGTCCTTCATGCTCGATCAATTTCTAACAAACCTTGAAGCTGTGATGACTTCGATGTGCGGCTAAACTTCTTATAACTTCTACCCGGATGAACTTTTACATAGTTTTGCATTAAACCTTGTTTGCGGATTCATATAACTGGTACAACTTGACCACTTGTGTTGGATTCTTGTTAACGTTTCTTGTGTTTGAATTACTTGTCGTTTATTAAGCGTATTGGCAATTTACTTGCGTTGTTAGCGGGTTAGTAAATTGGTGGGTAGTTGATACAATTAAACGGGTTATTAGGTTGCATAGTGAATCTTAAAAACTATCCTTGATAACTAATCAAATTCATTAATTCCGAGGTCATGTCTATGTGGTGTTTTGAATCGGTAAAAAGGTTTTGATGTTAAACGGGTAATTGGGATTCCGGGTAGAGGTTATTCTTTCTCGTATTGATTACAACTTTATTAATTAGCTTTCTAGTTTTTATAATCAAACTCACAAAACCCCCCAATTTAGTTAATTTTGTTCTTAGATATAAACGCAACATTAACCACAAATTCCCCGTGGATACGATACCCTACTTACGCTATCTACGTAGTTTAATTAGGTTTTTGACTGACTCTGACTCTGACAACATTAACCACAAATTCCCCGTGGATACATATATACACCGTGCCCCGACTAAACCACCCAGCCTAACTCCTCGCTCAACTTAACCACTTCGGCATTAATTGCCGCTTTATCCGCTTAATAAACTTGCACCAGGCCATACATCAACCTATTGTGCCTTTTTCACAACTTACGCACTTGACCTTCACAACCTAGTACACAACTAGCTGCTCCTGTTTTCTTGTGTCAAAAATTTTGTCGCATATTCACTAACTGCATATCACTTGCTCTCTCAACTCTCTTCATCATACATTGCACAACCCTCGTCGCAATTTATGTTTAACACAATATACTAACTAGCAACATCTGAATGACTATCAATCATTTTGACTTAAAAATTTCTATCGCCTAACTCCAATCAAGTCAACACTACTTGCAAAATACTTTCAATGTCTCATTTTATCGCCACCTCAGCTTAATATCAACTTAATTTCCTGTTTTCAACCACTCTCAACTCAAAATTACCCCTCTCACCATTCAATCCTTTACTACCTACTGACATATCTCGACTAAAATTCTACAGCATCCTAAATACTCCTTTGAAACGTCTCTCGACTCAGAATTATAACACCCTTGTTATTATTTTAAGGTTTTCGTATAGTTTACGAAAATAAGCATGTAATTAAATTTTCATATACATTGTAAATACAGGTTAATTAAAACTTTTACAATTTAAAAGTTTATACAAGTTAATGTAATTGAATTCGTCGTTTAAGAGATAGGACGAAACGCCGTGCGGAAGCTTGTATTTTATCGTGTTTGGTTCTTCTTCGAGCTTGATCTTCATCCGAGCACTCTTGACGATCACCTATGATCAAAAACCAACTTAAAAGTTAGTTTTGATAGTTAAATAACAAGTTTAAACAAGTTATATGGGTCAAACAAACAAGATTAAACATTTTTGGGATTCAGGGGGGGGGGGGCTAGGCGTCACGCCTAGGGGTTAGACGCCCCACCTAGCCCCCTTTTTGGCAGAATGTCTTTAAACTGTTGCTGCATATTCCCAGCATGATCCGATTTCACGGAAACGAGCATAACTCTCTCGTTTTTAATCCGTTTTACCCGATTCTTTTTCCTACGCGTCCGTAATTTAATTCTCCATCATAAGGAGTTAAAATCCAACATCTAACATAATAAATTTTGAGACTTCTAAGCCTTCGACTCGTTACCTTTTTACCAAATGTTAACCCGTCTATGCATTTTATCAAACAAACATATTTGTTTGATCCTTATATCACATACGCTTCTTCAAATTAATTTTATCTACCACTTTAGGTTTTAATCACAGGTTTATTACATAATTTAAACCCGGTTTTGCTCGTATGATTATTTTGACCCGTTAAGGGTATTTTAAGCACTTTAAAGCTTGAGATCGCTTTCATTCATTTCTAGCATCTTATTCCTACATTTCTTATCAAGTAATCTTCAAATACAACTCTTGTGTGTTGGATTTAAATGTGGATATCTATATGTTCCGAGTTTTACCCTTCGGATTGTTATTTTATGGCAAGACTCAAATAGAGCTATTTGACTAACGTATTACATCTTTCAACTTCTACACTTATTCTAAGTATTTATTTAATCATGAAACTCGTTTCCAAACAACCTCTAAGGGTTGTTTGTTCAATTTAGCCTACAAGGGCATTTTAGTCAATTTTAGTCTTTATCTACGACGAGGGACTTTAAATACTTGTTTGACTTAAAATCCGACCCTTTTAACTATGATTTTGTTTAGAAACCATTATGTTTCTAAAACACCATGTTTATGACTCAAATTATTCGGTTTACCTAAAAGATAACCGAATATTCATTTTGCATTGTCTAACACTTATAGAATCTCGAGTTCTAAACAATGAGCAGAATCATTATACATACCTGACTCGGATCATTATATTGACCATTTTTTTATACCTTGCTTTAATACTCGCTACTTAATAGCGATACAAGTTATCCTTCAGTATTTACTCCTGTGAACACACAACTCGACAATATTCATTAGTCGATATTTTCAAATGGTGATATTTTCACCATTCGACCCGTTTGGTCTAAGTGACCGTTTATCTACGCGAGATGTTATTTAGTTCCATCTCGTCTATAAGACTCGCTTCGGTTTATACCGTATAGCCTTTTTACTTATCAATTATTTCTTAACACTTTTTGGCCTACTATGGCTTACATCATAATTGTCTTTTTCGTAATTAACCCGACAAAAGGATATTCTAAAATACATGACTAGTGTAAGATATACTTACCTTGCATCAAAATTACGCTTTTCCTTTCCTTCTTGATTCGTTTGACCCGTTCACTCATCAAGCTTCCACCTAGCTCGTTAGGCGTCAAACTATCATCATAATTCATAAGATGGTTAGATTAGTCATTATCAATTATGACTACTCCATCTAACGGGTCTTATGTCGACTTTATCACTCGATTAAATCATTGGTTAGTTTGACTTCCTAAAAGTCAATTGATCTATCAACATATTCAAATGCACACTTCACATGGAATTTCAACATTTTAGCTTCGTTTAGGCATTTTAACAAACACCTAGTGGGCATAATTTCACTAAATCAAAAATCAAGTTTCATGACTAACTATTTAGCCAAGATTAAACAATTCTTGCAAGTTTAATATATCTAGTATGCATAATAACAACTAGATTCTCCTGATGTAAATAAATAACACTCAATTTATAATTAAATTTTTAGTGTTCTTCATCATTCTACAACACCCATTTAACACACATATAGGTAATCACCAAATCATTCAAGTCATAGCATCATATGTATGATTTTCACTTAGGGTTTAGCTCCTAAGCATGTGTACATCACTAACTTAGCCATAGCTCCTCTAATCCTTACATAATTCGCGAATTATGATGCTAACTCAAATTTTGCAACTTCACGAATCATCAAATTTTTACATACCTTATGATCCCCACGACTAGGTGATCACGAATTTGTAATCATGCAGACGATTCGGGCTTGATTTGAGCTTCAATTTGGAGGATTTGTTGAACTAGGGTTTTTAACCCCTTTCTTTCTTCTCCTGGCGATTACACGCACGCACACACCAAGTGTGTTGTTTTTTTTTTATAAAACAAGTGTCCCACTTGTCCATATTAGTCCCTCATCTTTTATTTTGATCAAATGAAGCTATATCTCACCATTAGTTACTTAATCACATGCTACTAACTAGGTTAATTACTCCTAGTTACTTTAACGGGTTCGGAAAGTTATAACCCGTTATGTTTTAAGTCCCGTTAATTTGGCCTTTTTATATACTTTGTTTTCTCAAAGTATTTATTCCCCTTTTTTAATTAATATTAGGTTTATTTATTTGAGTCCTAATATTTACCGGATTAATTTTTACCACTAAGGGTATTTTACCCGTCTTTACTATTAACGTGGTTTGATTACCAAACCCGTTTTTGGGATGTTACAAGTCTACCCCCCTTAAAGAGGTTTCGTCCCCGAAACCTTATTTACGTAGTTCATTGGTTTAATTAAACGAATCTAGTTTCGTTTTCAAGGCTCCCGTTTCCTTTGGTCAAAAGTTTTCATGTATAGTGACGCGTACGTCTTTCATGTGTAAGGCCTCGCGGGCCGTTACTTACAGCTCATAACCCTTTATCTTTATTGACTGAGTTGTCACTTGACCACTTAGTCTCGTTAGTCTTTTAACAGGTCTATCCCGCGCTTGTGTTATATTAACAAGTGCTTGTATTTGTTATGACGCTTTCTTAACTTTGAATAATTTTACCGGCTAGACTAATTAGTCGCCGTCACTTCATACTCCGTAACTCACGTTACAACGTGATCATTTTCTATATTTCTTTTCTTGTCCGTGAGCGTGTCACGTCACGTTCAAGTTTAATTCAACGTTTCTTTATCATACTTCTTCTTTTCGAATGTATCGTCTCACACCTATCGATGTTAAAACCCATACTCCTTGATATTTGTTATTTCTGAATTCACCTTATAGTATTCATATTTGTTAAAACGTTATTTCTTACTAAAACTGAATTTTTAGTTTAACGTTTTTCTCTTTAACTATGTCAATTACTCATATCAAGGAAATTGACAACCCATAATTTATTGTTTTCCGTTCTCGTTTTACGCGGGGATTCGTAACAAGTTCCCTCACCTTACACTATTGACCCGCAGGTTCCTTCACTTAACCTCGTAGGCTATTTCCTTAAGCTTTCACCTCTTTAAGGCGAAGCCCTTATGATCCTTTTGCTTCAATTCAAGACCCGTGGGTCATTTTGGCCCCGTAGACCTTTACACTAATTAACATCCCGTAGGTTATGATGATCCCGTAGATCATCTTTTATTCGAGTTTTTATTCAAATGTATATACGTTTATATACGCATATGGCGTTAAGGCACCCTTTTTTATGTTTAGAATTATTCACCTTTACTTTTTAGATTTCGTTTGACCTTGACCGTAGTCTAAGGCTACATTGTTTTCTTTCGAATTATCTTTCCGACTTCTTGACTTCTAATGTCAATTATACGTCGGTTTGCCCTACACTTACCGTTACCCGGTTCTTACCTATACTTCTTTACGTCCCATTACCCGGGTTCTTTTATGTTAATGTTTTTAACGCCTATAACTCCTTTACATAGGTTTATTAATATTTCACACTTTTATTTATTCGATTCGCGCTTACTTACTTTAGCAAGTGTCATTCTTTATTAAATTTGTTTGACTTTTTCGTGTGAAAATTCATCACTTATGAATGTCAAACTTCAGTCTTTGTTCGAACCGTTCAGCTTTGAAATAGTTGAACGTAATTTATCAAAATTTCTATTTGCAGTATCTTATCGTCCTTTAGTCATGACCCAAAACCCGAGTCTTTTTGACTTTCCATATGCGTTCCTGTTTCTCAGTCTACGCATGCGTTTAATTCCTTACCCATCAACCGGGTGTTTTACCGAAATCGTTATCATTGCACCCCTTCCGGTATGCACTAAGACTTCATTTCGATTAACTTGGTCATCTTAGCGAAATCCGTCGCTTTTATTCGACCATGTCTTTTATTCTTTACGTGACCACCATTGGTGGCCTTATTAATTATGAGTGACGATTATCATCGTTATCCTTGCTTTACTACGACTAAAGTTAACAACCTTGATTATCTTTTTCGTGTGGGCACCACCTTTGTTTTTATGACCCGGCGGATCATCTATACTTTGGTTTTACTTGCCCATATTGTTCACCATGGCCCTTTCGTCCAAGATTACTTATTTTCGTGAATTTTCTTTTGATCATTCATTTATATCATCATTTACATTAATCCTTGTCCCTTCTCTCGGGCTCATTATCCTAATGTAATACGCTTCCGTCACCCGGCTGTGCGTTTACATTATTATCAACTATTTTGTTCATTTGTTTCATTTGGGTACTTTTTAATTTGTCCCATTCACCCCGTCCTTACTACATCGGATGTAAATGTGTCCGCTATAAGAAGTTCATGGTATCATATGCCACTACTTACTTGGCCAGAGTAAGCGATTAACACATGACACACATGACCTTTTTATAGTTTTCACATCATGCCCTATGTAAGTAATGCCTCTATTTGTTTCTCTTGGAAACAATATCCCGAATACATTTTCTATTCATTTTTCCAAGTTTCAAATTTACATATGCAACAATCATTCTCTACATGTTTGTTGCATATTACTATTTGTGCGTTTACATTTAAAAGTGTGCACCTGGTAATGTTTGCCCCGACGGGCGTTCCTTGCCATTAACCTTGTTCGCGGTCGTTACGCGATTTAGTCCTTGGTGAGCATGCTCCTCTCGTCATACTTCGGACCGTTCCTCTATCATATCCGTAATTTGTTCAAACCTCGTCATCTTCAAATGCAAGTTTCCTCCAATTAAAACATTCATAAAAGTTAGTAATGTCAACTTTACTAAATGCCCGTATCATAATACAAGGCTTTTCTACTATACGTGTTAACGCACGTAATTTTGTTAACTATATCTATTATTTAATTGAGGTATCGTATATTACACGATAACCCTATGTATTGTTTACAACACTTTAACATGCTAAACCATTAAAATACACGTACTTACCGGATTTGCGATCAAGCCTCGAACCGAACACACTTTACTTTTTAACCATGAGCTCTGATTACCAACTTATAACACCCTTGTTATTATTTTAAGGTTTTCGTATAGTTTACGAAAATAAGCATGTAATTAAAATTTCATATACATTATAAATACAGGTTAATTAAAACTTTTACAATTTAAAAGTTTATACAAGTTAATGTAATTGAATTCGTCGTTTAAGAGATAGGACGAAACACCGTGCGGAAGCTTGTATTTTATCGTGTTCGGTTCTTCTTCGAGCTTGATCTTCATCTGAGCACTCTTGACGATCACCTATGATCAAAACCAACTTAAAAGTTAGTTTTGATAGTTAAATAACAAGTTTAAACAAGTTATATGGGTCAAACAAACAAGATTAAACATTTTTGGGATTCGGGGGGGGGGGGGGGGGGGCTAGGCGTCACGCCTAGGGGCTAGACGCCCCACCTAGCCCCCTTTTTGGCAGAATGTCTTTAAACTGTTGCTGCATATTCCCAGCATGACCCGATTTCACGGAAACGAGCATAACTCTCTCGTTTTTAATCCGTTTTACCCGATTCTTTTTTCCTACGCGTCCGTAATTTAATTCTCCATCATATGGAGTTAAAATCCAACATCCAACATAATAAATTTTGAGACTTCTAAGCCTTCGACTCGTTACCTTTTTACCAAATTTTAACCCGTCTATGCATTTTATCAAACAAGCATATTTGTTTGATCCTTATATCACATACACTTCTTCAAATTAATGTTATCTACCACTTTAGGTTCTAATCACAGGTTTATTACATAATTTAAACCTGTTTTTGCTCGTATGCTTATTTTGACCCATTAAGGGTATTTTAAGCACTTTAAAGCTTGAGATCGCTTTCATTCATTTCTAGCATCTTATTCCTACATTTCTTATCAAGTAATCTTCAACTACAACTCTTGTGTGTTGGATTTAAATGTGGATATCTATATGTTCCGAGTTTTACCCTTCGGATTGTTATTTTACGGCAAGACTCAAATAGAGCTATTTGACTAACGTATTACATCTTTCAACTTCTACACTTATTCTAAGTATTTATTTAATCATGAAACTCGTTTCCAAACAACCTCTAAGGGTTGTTTGTTCAATTTAGTCTACAAGGGCATTTTAGTCAATTTTAGTCTTTCTCTACGACGAGGGACTTTTAAATACTTGTTTGACTTAAAATCCGACCCTTTTAACTATGATTTTGTTTAGAAACCATTATGTTTCTAAAACACCATGTTTATGACTCAAATTATTCGGTTTACCTAAAAGATAACCGAATATTCATTTTGACCTTGTCTAACACTTATAGAATCTCGAGTTCTAAACAATGAGCAGAATCATTATACATACCTGACTCGGATCATTATATTGATCATTTTTTTATACCTTGCTTTAATACTCGTTACTTAATAGCGATACAAGTTATCCTTCCGTATTTACTCCTGTGAACACACAACTCGACAATATTCATTAGTCGATATTTTCAAATGGTGATATTCTCACCATTCGACCCGTTTGGTCTAAGTGACCGTTTATCTATGCGAGATGTTATTTAGTACCATCGCGTCTACAAGACTCGCTTCGGTTTATACCGTATAGCCTTTTTACTTATCAATTATTTCTTAACACTTTTTGCCCTACTATGGCTTACATCATAATTGTCTTTTTCGTAATTAACCCGACAAAAGGATATTCTAAAATACATGACTAGTGTAAGATATACTTACCTTGCATCAAAATTACGCTTTTCCTTTCCTTCTTGATTCGTTTGACCCGTTCACTAATCAAGCTTCCACCTAGCTCGTTAGGCGTCAAACTATCATCATAATTCATAAGATGGTTAGATTAGTCATTATCAATTATGACTACTCCATCTAACGGGTCTTATGTCGACTTTATCACTCGATTAAATCATTGGTTAGTTTGACTTCCTAAAAGTCAATTGATCTATCAACATATTCAAATGCACACTTCACATGGAATTTCAACATTTTAGCTTCGTTTAGGCATTTTAACAAACACCTAGTGGGCATAATTTCACTAAATCAAAAATCAAGTTTCATGACTAACTATTTAGCCAAGATTAAACAATGCTTGCAAGTTTAATATATCTAGTATGCATAATAACATCTAGATTCTCCTGATGTAAATAAATAACACTCAATTTATAATCAAATTTTTAGTGTTCTTCATCATTCTACAACACCCATTTAACACACATATAGGTAATCACCAAATCATTCAAGTCATAGCATCATATGTATGATTTTCACTTAGGGTTTAGTTCCTAAGCATGTGTACATCACTAACTTAGCCATAGCTCCTCTAATCCTTACATAATTCGCGAATTATGATGCTAACTCAAATTTTGCAACTTCACGAATCATCAATTTTTTACATACCTTATGATCCCCACGACTAGGTGATCACGAATTTGTAATCATGCAGACGATTCGGGCTTGATTTGAGCTTCAATTTGGAGGATTTGTTGAACTAGGGTTTTTAACCCCTTTCTTTCTTCTCCTGGCGATTACACGCACACACCAAGTGTGTTGTGTTTTTTTTTTAAATAAAACAAGTTTCCCACTTGTCCATATTAGTCCCTCATCTTTTATTTTGATCAAATGAAGCTATTTACTTAATCACATGCTACTAACTAGGTTAATTACTCCTAGTTACTTTAACGGGTTCGGAAAGTTATAACCCGTTATGTTTTAAGTCCCGTTAATTTGGCCTTTTTATATACTTTGTTTTCTCAAAGTATTTATTCCCCTTTTTAATTAATATTAGGTTTATTTATTTGAGTCCTAATATTTACCGGATTAATTTTTACCACTAACGGTATTTTACCCGTCTTTACTATTAACGTGGTTTGATTACCAAACCCGTTTTTGGGATGTTACAAGAATCAAATCTTCTACCACATCTGCACTACCCTTTTTTTTCACAAAATCAAATCAAATCAACCCCAAAATTCTCATACAAGTCCCTACTGAACTCAACCTAAGTTGAGATTCCTGAACCATCTCTATACTCAACTATAATAATTTTTCCTTAATAATCAATCTCAACACCCAGATAACAATCTTTAGAATTTCAATCAAACAGCGAACATTGATAATATTCTTCATCAAACAATTAAAAATTCACTGGCATACCTGAATTCACTTGAACTGAAAAAGATAAAGAAATTATGAAGCTTTTCTTATCCACTGGAGGTAACTAACGATCGGCCGGAGGTGGTTACTGAACGACGGATGGTCGACAGCGTGATGGGGAATGATTGATACGATGAATCAGCGGGCGAGATTGGAAGGGTTGTTAGGACGTAGATGGTTTGAGGCAATATGGTGCGAAGAGCCACAGTATGCAGAACCCACTGTTGAGTTTCATTCTACTTTTAAGTATTCGCCTGAGTGGTTCGTGCAGCCATATACAGTTCGGTTTGTGTTGGGGCGTCAAGCGTTCAGAATGAGTGTCCCACAGTTCGCAGAGGCGATTGGGTTATACACCAAGGCGGAGTCGGGTTCAGCAGGTTTTAGGAGGTCGTTACGGGGAATTACAGTTAAGCAAGCGGATTATTATGTGAGGGAAGAAGAGTTATCTGAGTTTTGGCTGACGATGGCAGATTCAGCATGGTCGACACGCGCGGTGGCATCTTCGATTCGGGATCCGTTTGTCAGATATATTCATAGGATCATCGCGTGTACAGTCATGGGTAGGAAGGGTGGAGAAGATAAGGTTAGTCAGAATGATTTGTTCTATTTGTATTGCATTATGAAGAAGATAGAGGTAAACTTGGCGACGGTTATGTTGATGTCCTTTGCACGAGGACGTAGGAAGGGTGATCAAGCCAGGTTACCATTGGGTACTTATGTGACTAGATTGGCTAGGCATTTGGGTGTTACTGATATATATGAGGAGCGTCTGTTGACTCCTGGTCCGGTTACAACTGAGTTTGGGATTGAAGAGCTGCGTCGAGCACATATGATTTGTTTGGACGAGCCGCTTCGTTGGGAGGCGGTAAAGCAGGGTCCTCCTCGCAGACAGAGAGTGCGTCTGCGGTCCGAGCATCCTCAGTCCGAGCGTCCTCGTGCGCAGCGTCGGGTACGTGCTCCTGCATCAGCACCAGTGACATTGGAGTCACTGAGGGATATGTTGTTGGTTCAAAATGACGTGTTGAGATATATTATGGAGCGTCAGCACATAGAGGTGCCGGATTGGTTTCCACCGCCACAGCAGGCTGCTGGGGGTGATGAGGTGGCTGGTGAGGAAGAGCATGTGAAAGATGTTAGTGAGGAGTCTGGAGAGGATGACGAGTAGATGGTTCTAGCAGTATCAGCGCCGGTGATTTTGGTTATCTTTTGTATTTTTCCCCTTTTATTTTGTTTTTAGCTGATGATGGTATGTACTTAACTTGATATTTGACATATTTGGGGAAAATTGTAAGGGTTAACTGGTTGGGCTGATATATATATATATATATATATATATATATATATATATATATAGGGGAGGGTTATCTTGAGAACGCTAAATATTGCGAGAACCGTAAGAACGAATGAAAAAACCAATCAAAACCAATTTTTTTAATACAAACCTCATTGTAATTAAAATACAAGATCAAAAAAAGAATTTACAACATCAAATAATTCATTTCTCCTTTCAAAATCACTCTTTTTAGATTTTTTACACATGTGTAAATATAACAGATTTACACATGTGTAAATGGCAAATTTACACATGTGTAAATTTTCTTTATTTACGAATTCACGAAAATTTAAACGTGTAAATTAAATTTCTAACATTGTATTCGAATAATAATGATAAGTGTAGAAAAAAATTTTGAATTTGATTCGTTTTTGACCAAGTTCTCGCGGTTTTTTCATTTGTTCTCACGGTTCTCACAATATTTAGCGTTCTCATTTAAACCCTCCCCTATATATATATATATATATTATGCTATGATTATGTTTGGTGATGTTGCTAGAATTATTAATGGGTCGTATTTGGCTGGGAACTGTGGTTGGAGTACTAGTGCGTTTTGGAAGGCATGGAACTAGACAGATGCAGAGCGGCAAGGAAATCAGGGGAGTCTGTTCCATTTGTTGTTGTATTTTTATTTCTATTTTTATTTTCAGTTTGTTTGAGTCATAATTTCCTTCTTCATTGAGGACAATGAAAGAAATAAGTGTGGGGAAGGGGAAACTAGTGTCTAGTTTAGGTTGTCGTGTCAGTTCAGTCGTAGTTTAAATAAGCGTAAAACAAGTAAATTTTTTTTTGAAAAATTCAAAAATCCATAAACATAAAAATAAAATTAGAAAATGTCCTGTAAAGATTTTCGCACAAAAATGGAAAATGATAGGTGTAATTAAATCAGTGGCTTTTCGATTACTATATATATGAGATAATAAATAAACGGTCACGCATCTAACTTAGGATATGTGGGTAGGCCCAGCCGGTTGAAAGGTTCCTTAGGTTTGATATAAAATAACTTAAATTAGGAGTCTTGTGGGTTCTCACCTTAGGAGCTATAGCAAAACTGAAACTGTGGAGAGTATAAGAGGTACGTCATAAGTAAAAAACTTATAAGTTTTTCCGATTAAATTGGCACACATGTTTCTTTTTGTGAAAACAAATCCGAAACAGTGTGGCGCCCAAAAAAAAATATTCCATCAATTCATCTGAGCACATGTAAAAAAAAAAAACAAAGCCTATGGTATTGCCTCGGGGATAGCGACTCATGCGGTACATACCCTCTAGGTAGAATTATATAAAAAAAGACGTGAAGTTTATGGCATTAACCATGGGGATGGTGACTCGTATGTCGTATGTCGTATGTCCGTTGAACTGATCGTATACAAAAGCATGTAAGCTCACAATATCATCCATCTATCCATCATAAAGTTTAATCGGAATAATATAAGAGTTTTTTTTTATATAAGGCTGTAGATTATAAATCTTTTAATCTCATAAGCTTGAAACCGGAATAGGTGGAGTCGTAGTCCTTTGAGTGTGGGATCCATAGACAACTATAAATTACTTGAACTTAATAGATCGAAAATAAGGGCTTCGAAACCGGCGGTTGGGTTTAAGGGGACAGTATATTCACAATCTTGGTTAACGTGTGGTTAGATTTATTTTAATAAAATAATGAATATATTGAAAGCCATTTGTTTTAATTGTGATTCCATTGCGAATAATTTTTTCGGGGACGAAAAAAGATAAGTGTGGGGATGTGATATGCGGGTGCAAACACGTCATATTATGTATAGTTTTGTGTCGGTTTTAAGTGTTCGAGTGTGTTTATTCATATTGATATTTGTACTTATTGGTTGTCGGGTTTTTCAGGCTTAACGGTGCTTAAATGCAGTATAATGATCATATAAGCTGGAAAACGGGTGTTACGAGGTAATACGGAGCAAGAAAACAGTTTTGCTAAAAACCATGCTCCCTCGCGCCACGCGAGGGAGGCTATGTATGCTGGCGCGTGGCGTGAAAGACACAGGTCAACAAAACGGTCAAAACATGCTCCCTCGCGCCACGCGAGGGAGTGAGGAGATGATGGCGCGTGGCGCGAAAGGGGTTAAGCGCAGAAACTTTGTTTTTAACCTATTTTCACACGGAAACAGGAACTATTCATTCAGCAGCCGCCAGGAACGATTGGGAGCACTTTTGGGCGATTTTTCTCACCATCTTTCATCTTCCAAGCAAGTCCTTCATGCTCGATCAATTTCTAACAAACCTTGAAGCTGTGATGACTTCGATGTGCGGCTAAACTTCTTATAACTTCTACCCGGATGAACTTTTACATAGTTTTGCATTAAATCTTGTTTGCGGATTCATATAACTGGTACAACTTGACCACTTGTGTTGGATTCTTGGTAAACGTTTCTTGTGTTTGAATTACTTGTCGTTTGTTAAGCGTATTGGCAATTTACTTGCTTTGTTAGCGGGTTAGTAAATTGGTGGGTAGTTGATACAATTAAATGGGTTATTAGGTTGCATAGTGAATCTTAAAAACTATCCTTGATAACTAATCAGATTCATTAATTCCGAGGCCATGTCTATGTGGTGTTTTGAATCGGTAAACAGGTTTTGATGTTAAACGGGTAATTGGGATTCCGGGTAGAGGTTATTCTTTCTCGTATTGATTACAACTTTATTAATTAGCTTTCTAGTTTTTATAATCAAACTCACAAAACCCCCAATTTAGTTAATTTAGTTCTTAGATATAAACGCAACATTAACCACAAATTCCCCGTGGATACGATACCCTACTTACGCTATCTACGTAGTTTAATTAGGTTTTTGACTGACTCTGACGACAGTCATCAATAACTTCGACTCGAAGGATCTTGGAGATGCTTCTTACGTCATTGGCATCGAAATTCACCGAGAAAGACACAAAGGGATCTTAGGATTGTCTCAAAAGGCTTACATAGACCGTGTCCTTACACGTTACAACATGCAACAGTGCAAACCCTCCGTCGCTCCAGTAGTTAAGGGAGATGTTTTCGGTTCATTCCAATGTCCAACAACAAAGGTTGAGAAGGAGCAACTGAGCCAGATACCTTACGCGTCAGTAGTCGGGAGCTTGATGTATGCTCAAGTCTGTACTCGCCCAGATATCGCTTATATTGCTGGAATGCTAAGCCGTTATCAGACTAATCCTGACTTAGATCACTGGAAAGCTGCTAAAAAGGTACTTCGATATCTGCAAGGGACAAAAGACTATAAACTGACTTATAGAAGAAGTGATCATTTAGAAGTGGTAGCCTATTCTGATTCTGACTTTGCAAAATGCAAAGATGACAATAAATCCACTTCGGGCTATATCTTTATGTTAGTAGGCGAACCTATCTCATGGAAGAGTCATAAAAAACAGTTGACCACAACTTCCACAATGATGGCAGAGTACATTGCTATTTATAATGCAACCTGTCATGGAATGTTGCTTAGAAATCTGATCACTGGACTCAAAATCGTTAATTCCATTTCTAGACCATTGAAGCTTTACTGTGATAATTCAGCTGCCGTTAGTTTCTCGAACAGTAACAGTTCGACTGGAGCTGGTTTATATCTCGATACAAAATATATGTTCGTATGTGAACGAGTTGAGGAAAATAATCTTTGTATCGAGTATATTAGTACTAAAGATATGCTTGCTGATCCGATGACTAAAGATCTCACTCCTAAGGTTTACGAAGAACATGTTCGGAATATGGGATTTAGTAAAGACCTTGTTTAGCATATTGTACTAGCTTATATTTTATGATTAATGAAATTTCCTCAGTTTGATTTTGTATGTCTCTTAGAATATGTTCAACCGGTATAATGACATATAGACAAATAAAGTTACAAATCAAACAAAGGGCTTATGCGTATTTTGATCATGACGATTAGGTTTTAAATTAAGGCTATAGTATGACTAATGGGGGTCCTGAGTCGCATAATGATTCAACGGCTGTATTTCTCTGCTATAGTACTTGTTTAAGGCTAAAATGAGTGTTAACTCCTGATCAGGCTTATCTAATACTCATAGTAATTGATTACTCGGCTAAGTGGGAGAATGTAAGATTAAATATATTATGACTTAATATTTAATCTAGTAGCCATTATAATCATTTACATAATATAGATCAAAATATATAATAACCTATTAAATAATTAGTTGGTAATTGTTGATGGACCATATTACCCTTATTAACTAATTAGGTTTCCTCCTGAGTGCTTATATAAGGAGACTTATGTAGAGGTTAAAAGGTTACACAGTTACACACTTAGACATAACCTAATAATCATAACATCATTGACCTCTTCTCCATACCGAATCCCCTATTCGGTTTAATCATCACCATCATCAATCAGCACCCTAAGGAGGAACCAGATCACTTTGACAAACATGTCGAACTCCATGGCTTCATCCATCACTGGATTCTCTACCGCACTGTTTGCTGTGACAGATATGTTTTCATGTTTTCCCTTACGTTTAAACAGAACCGATCAACAGTTGCTCGTTTATCTGCCATTTTATTGTAAATTTTCTGATTCTTTTATGAAAAACAAAGGCAGGATTAATGGCTTATCATTATAAAAAAAATCTTTGATATTTTCCTACAACTCCATAAGCATACGTTCAGAAGTCTAAAATATGGGCCACTCTTTCAGACTTTAATTAGAGTTCCGTGAGTTTTCGTTTTCGTTTTCGATGGTAGGTGTTGGTCATTTTCAATAGCCATAACTGTCTGATATGATATATTCAAATTATTTGTATCACAAAAAAAGTTGTATGAAATTAAGATTTAAGAGTATACTTGTAACTTGTTTCATTTATCATATAATATGCTTGCTGTTAAAAAAAAAAATATTGCATATCTTGAAGAGCATAAAGGAGTTTTCGACATGAAATTGAAGTTCAAAATGGGACCAATATAATGGATAAGCACTACACTATAAACCAAACATACAAAAGTAAAACCCTCATAAAGTTGTATACTTTCTGGATACACACATCACACATAAAAGTACATTTATAAATAAATAAATAAACCAGTATCACCGACGGTCAATTACCAGCTAGTAGTATACCCGTCCGGTGGAATATATTCTATGGAATATCACTGACGAATTATTGCCGGTAACCACTTTCGCCAACGGAATGGGCCGTTGATGATACTAATTTGTTTAGTAGTACTGTAAACTCACTCGGCGCCCCCGGTAGATCCAGGAATCTCCGGGAGCTGATGGAACACCCGAGCGCAGCTATACACGGAGCATAAAGCTTGTACCGTAGTCAAGAACAACATAAACATAGCAGCCAACAACGTTAAAATCTTCCATGATGCGAACACATATGTCTTCATGAACTTGGAGAGTTTCACCCTCCATGTTTTATTATACCTCTTGTTCACATCTTCAATCACTTTATCCATGTGTACCACTTTTGTCAGTTTCACACATTTACTCATCCCATTCCATAAGTCCGCAACCTCTTTATCACTCTTCAACTGATTCAAAACTATGCCTCTTTCGCGCAAATACTTTGCGTCTTCTTCGGTATCAATAATCCCGTTCATCAACTCAGTGTAACGCGCCATCACCAATGGTCCTGCCGCAACGCACGCTTCATACGCCACCAAGTTTCTCAAATAAACCTCCGTGTTCACATCCAACTTGACCACTGGGAGGTAGAGCGTAGACTTTTCGACAACAAACTTAATGTCGGATATTCCACCATTAACCGGTGAGAAAAGAATCCCCGCATTCGCCATTTCCATAACCGATGGGATCGTGATTTCTTCTATCGTCGGGGTCTTCTCCTCCCCGTTTTCGTCCTTCGTTTCCTCCGCTCCTTCACCGCGTAAGTTTTCAAGCATCTCCTCTATTGGCCCTTTCAAGAGTTTGATTATAGGAATTTTAGATATGATCTTCCACGGAATTTTCACCATGACCCTGACCGGTTTCCCGAATATTACTTTCCTGATGATCCATACTATACCCGCGATTGTTTTCGATAACATTGTCCCGACTGAGTTCATACACCGTTGAAGTTTGCTGGGATGATCAGACTCCTTTTCGTGACCACCTTCACGCTCGATCTCAATTCTAGAGTCATGATTATGGTTTTCTTTAAGGTTTGGCACGGTCATGTGGTAGAAAAAGTCGAGAATGTGATCGCAGTCGTTGATATTAACATCCGCGAGCTCTTGTTCTTGAAACGGTGAGAGCTCGCGGTACAACCCCGTGAGCATTGTCTTCAGCGTCTCTCCGGCCGAGTGATTCTCGACCTCTTTGTTCTGATGCTCCAGCATCGTTTTGAGTAAGAACAGAGGAATCTGATTTTCAAGCATCACCAAGTCACGAAGAATCACCATGTGGGATAGTTTCTTCCCAGTAACATCCACTAGATGAGACATAGCAGATGTTACTAATTCATTAGCTGTTGTTGTACCTTGTTCTTTCATGGAATACACCACAAGAAACTCGAGTAAAAACGCCATGTCAACCGCCATCATCCAGATCAGCGCGTCACCAGACATGTCAATAAACTTATGGTAACATGCGCGAATCCGAGCCTCGTCCTTTTTCTTCATAACCTCAACGATACGTTCGAAGCTTATGTTCATATATTTTTGAGTTCTTCTTGCAGCCGCGAGTTTGTACCTTTGCATGTCGTATACTTCGGGTCGCCAGTGGTGGAAGGGGCCTAACGCGACTTGTTGTGGGATGTATGATTCGGGATTAGTAGCGAGGAGTACGGTAGGGACGGTGAATATTGAAACGGGGACTTTGTTGATCTCTTCATCGTCGTGTTCGACGATGGATTTACGCATGTTTTGGATCCATTGATCCTCGGTGATGTTTGGTTTGGTGAATGAGGAGGAATTGGAGAAGGCCGATGAGGAGGTATTCATGGTGATTGTTGATGATAAGAATGGTGTATGCCTATGACCACATATATACACTAGTAGAGTGATTGGTACCAACACTTTAACACAACGTGATGTGCGTGTTGGAAATTTTTGGAAATAAATAAATAGTAAACTACTTTTCCTTCCTTTGAATATGTTTCTTTAATAGTTTAAACTAGCTTACAACCCCGTGTATTACACGGGTTGAATGACGAAAAATGTAAATTATAAACTTGTATATAATCCTTATTAATGAAATGACTTATTTAGATAAATTAGTAAAACAAAAGAACAATTATATTTTCGTTACTTGTACATGTGATTTGATACTTTATTAGCAATTATTGTTTATATTCAAATAATATATTTTATCTTAACAAATATATACGGTTAGGATAAAATGAAAACCTTTACGAGTTGTAAGAACTTAGAGAACTCAACCTTACAAAAGGTTTTTTGAATTTTTTTACAGAGGGTGTGAATGAGCAGTTAGAGACTCAAGGTGTTAAACTTTTTGATTTTGGATTCAAGTGGTTAAAACCACTAAAACATAGGGACTCAAAAAGTAATTTACTATTAATTAAATTTGAAATTATACGTTTGATCTCTAACTATATTAAATAATATTATACTTATTATATTATTTGATACATTTATATTTGGAGTTAATTACAAAAATCGTCCCTGAGGTTTGGGCAGGTTTGTCATTTTCGTCTAAAATGACACTTTTGTACCAAATTGCCCCCAACGTTTGTAAGTTTTGTCACATAATTTTTATAAATTTTCATCCAAATCACTAACTTAGTTTATTTTTTCTGTTAAGGTGAAGGATGTTTTAAAATTTATAAATTAAGACAGAAATTAATTTACAGCTTCTTTATATAAATCAGTTTTATAAAGAGAAAACGTCATTGGTGTGCAACACATAACAATCGATTACAACTTTTAATATATATCAGTTGTAGAGATAGAAAAAAATTGTAAAACGTTACATATGCACCTAGGAAATATGTTGGTAGAAATAAAATATTTATTTAATTAAGATTATGAGGGTAACTAACTAATACTTATTCTGAGTGGCTTGAGTAAATAAATTTTTGGTTCATAGCATTATAATTACAATTTGGTGGGTAATTTTAAGGTTTGGTAACGATACGTTGTTTGATAGAGGGGGTGGGGCACTGGCTTCTGTTTTTCGTTAGGAGCGGATTTAAAAAAGTAGAAGATGAATTATAAACTTGGTACATATGATATGATTTTTTTATTTGACCTTTTTTCAATAAGGTCACCAGCATTTTAGTTTTATAAAATTTAGAGATTTAAATAAATTTTATTTTTATAAAACTTATCTATATAAAAATTTAGAAATTAATTTCTGTCTTAGTTTATAAACATCCTTCGCCTTAATAGAAAAATTAACTTAGTTAGTGGTTGGATGAAAATTTATAAAAATTATGTGACAAATCTATTATTTTTTTCATATAAAAATTGCATGTATATTATTTTTATTATATATGTAAAACAATTAATTAAATAAAAGAAATTTAAAAGAGTTTGAGTAAATTGCCAAAATCGTCCCTGTGGTTTTATATTTGCCAGTTTCATCCAAATATCCTTAACTTAACAGAAAAAATAAACTAAGTTAGTGGTTTTGATGAAAATGGCAAAAAGTTACAAACGTTGGGGGCAATTTGGTGCAAAAGTGTCATTTTGGACGAAAATGCAAACCTGCCCAAACCTCAGGGACGATTTTGGCAATCAACTCTTTATATTTGTTATAGATAATTATTAATTAAATTTGAATTTAGACGTTTATCTCTAACTATATTAATTAATATTATATTATATTTTGTATATAAAATTAATATGTAATACTATTTTTAAAGGAGGAGGCACCAGAGAATGACACATAGAATGACACATGTACAAAAAGATTTTCATTTATTAGTATAGGAAGATTATTATGTTACCACTTACCAAGTTACCATTATGAAACTAGGATAAAACAAAATAAAATACAAGTATTTTGGAATAAGAAAACCTTAAAAGCATAAATATAAACTCTTGCTCTCATATTTATTGAGTTTGCAATCAATTGTAGAATGTCTCAACAAAAAAGCAAATGTTTTTCGGTTCTATACTTTAGACCGTGGGGTATGGGGTGGGGGTTTGGGCGTGGGTTGGGGAAAAACGCCAAAGCCACCACCCGGGTGGGCTTGGGTTTGGGCGTGGCCCTTGGGGCTTGGCTTTCAAGCCGGGCGTGGGGCGGTCTGGCCAAGCAGACATGGCTGAATCTCATTGGCTCACCCGCCACGTCAAGCGGTTTTTAAAATTTTGAATTTTAAAATTCAAACGGCCCCCCATCTTCTCGAACCGCCACGCGGGTCTCCCAAATGCCTATATATTGTAACCCCAACCCACCGGTCCCCCCATCCCACGAACCCAACCCCGCTATGGCATCTTGGACTCATGAAGAGGAAATTGCTCTCGTCACAAGCGTCGTTGACGCTATGAAGGGTCGGCCACCGGGCCAAACAAAATATTGGGTGGAAGCATTCCAAGCCTACCGACATATCGTCGGTAACGACCGCCACAACCTCAACGCGTGCCAACATAAATGACGCGAGCTACGGCCCAAGCTCGAGCGTTTCAAGGCTTACTACGAAGCCGTTCCCGGTGGCGAGTTAAGCCACGAGGACCGGGTGGCGGTGGCTAACATAGAGTTTCGAGGCAAGGAAAAAAAGGCGTTCGACAAGATCGACCTTTTTGAAATTTTTTTAACGCTTTAGGTTTGTTATTTTGTAATTTTTAGGATTATGTAATGTTTTAAATTTTAATGAAGTTGTAGGTTTTTTTTATAATTGTTGTGTGATTTTTTATAAAACATTTTTGTATTTTTATTTTTTTTAATTACTCTGCCACGCGGTGCACCCAACCCAAGCCCAACCCACGCCCCGCCATACCACGCGGACACGTAACCAGGAGGTGGGGGGGCTCCCATTCCACGTGTCACCAAATGCCCCAACCCACGCCCAACCCCCGCCCCACCATACCCCACGGTCTTAGTTGTTAAATAACTAACATTGCATGAGAGCTAAGATTACATGTTTAAAAATCGGTTTAAAGAATCTTCGTGTTCTTCTATATAGTTTACATTATCATTGACTCAATCTAATCAAGCTGGCTATGTAGTTTATTTGATATCTTCTGTAAGGCCACTGGGGGCGGAACAAAATCAACGCGTGATAGACATTTTCCACGCGTGGAAAATCACAAATTCTCACCGCCACCTCCAAGTATAACGCGTGATAGTTCAACGGTTTCCCGATTTCGTTATTTTCTTCACGACGTGATGGTTTTTTTGTGAGGGTAATTGTTGGTTGAGGGGAAATTGTTGGGTGTGGTGGTGAGTGATGACCATTGCCACCAAAAAAGGTTGTGAGTGATGGAAAAATGGTTGCTGACATGACAGAACATGATTGGATATTGTGAGTGATGAAATTCTATCACTAGTGACCACCCCCTCTCCCCTAAGGGTATAAGAGCATTCACAATAAACAGTATTTAGAAGATGTTTTTAAGGTGCCACATGACACCTGCCCATAAATTTCTCTCTCTTCCCCTCTCACAAACAAAATACCCATCAAATGTTTAACTTCTCTCTCCTACATCACACTCACATACCTTTCTTTCCTTCATTTTTTCTCACATACACCACTACACTATCTATCCTCCACCTCACACCATCTCTCCTCCACATCACACTCTCTCTCCTTAAAAACACCAAAAAATGTCTCTATTGTGGATGCTCTAAGGAGTGGTTAAACATTTAAGTAAACTTTGAAATCGATCAATCGAACAGTGACACGTCAGTTTACCTATTTGGTTTACCTATTCCTCAAAAACATTGGCGGTGGTTAAACACTTTGGAATAGGTAAACTATTTTTTTATTTTTTTTTATTTAAGATAAAATGAATAAAACATCAAACTTTTATAAATAAAAAAACATTACATTAAAATCTAAGTTTAAAAAAAATTAATAATAAAACAACGCAACAACAAAAAAACTAAAAATTACAAGGCCAACCATATTTTTTTTGCGAGGGATCCACGTTTATGTCGGGAAGACCGCTCGAGACTTCGGCATTCGGTGTATCCGCTTTATAATTTCCCGAATCCGACGACTTTCTTTTTTGACTCGAGCCGGAGCTTTCTTTACCCAACAACGGTACCGGCGACCACTTTTGATTTGTTCTAACGACCTCTCATGCCGCAACATGAGGAAAGTCATGTTTTTCTTTGTTTTTGTAATCCTTTAGCGCTTGCTTCATTACAAAAGCATCGTCGCACCCGCTAGGACGTAAACGATCATAAAATAATAAATTAACAACAAATTAATCCACATACTTCATTAAAAAATAAACCGTGTATAAATAATAAAGTTTACAGCTTGATGAAATAAACCGTTGAATGTATTCAATTTTGTTTGCATCGCGATCCATTTTGTTCGAACTTGGTGGTAGTTTCGGTTACTTCCTCCAACTGTTTGATTGAAGTGCTTTAGAACTTGGTGCCAAAAACCATCCGACTTTTGTTGATTGCCTTTTCTTTTGTTCAAAGTGCAATGAACATAAGCCTTTGCCAATGCCTCTTATTGATTAGACGTCCAATTTTCCCGTTTCGCTTTTCCTCTTCTTTCCTTTGCGGCTTCATTTTGGTTCACGGGAATTTCTTGTATGGCAACATCTTCATCCTCATCATTATGTTGCTCTTGAGTATTGGGCACGAACTCTTCTTCGGAGTCATCTTGTATGTCTCTCGATGATTGTGAGCGTGGGGTTTGAAAAGCAAACGGGTCAAAAGAATTTTGGGCGTCTAGGGGGTAATCATAAACACCGGGTCTAACCATCGTCGGACCGTGTAGCATCCAATTTTGGCGGGGTTGGCTATCGTAACCGAAATTCGGTTGCACGGGTTGGTTAAAAAAAATGGAGGTTGGGTTTGATGAGCAAAGCCAAGTTCGGGATGAAACGGCACACTAGAACCACCCGAACCACCGCATTTATCTTGAGCCCTCGCCTTCGAACCGGACCCTACATTTTTTTCCCTTCACCTTTGTTTGAGTCTTCCATTTGTTTGAAAATTTTTGAAAAGATGAGTAGTAAAAAATGACAGTGAATATAAAAGAGAATATGGTTTGTTTGGTGAAGATGGAAGTGAATTTGGTTTGATTTATGAAGTTGAAAATTATTATTTTTTTAATTGTAAGCGGCTATTGGTGTACGTTAGGTGCGATATGATTTTATTGATATTTTAAGCCCATTTTACACATTAGTCAAGTTTTAAATTTATAAAACATGATATTCTACTAACACTAAACACACACTTAGGCAAGTGCACCCATCGTGAGCGTAGCATAGCGTTGGTAAGATACCGATGTCGTCCAAGGACACAAGAGCTTTTAGTACCGGTTTATCCTCAACGTCTAATCAATCTAAATTTTTTGAAAAAAGCTTTGAAACATGAAAACTAAAAAATGAAAAGATAAATAAAAAAAGATAGACAACATAGAATCACTTGGATCCGACTCATCTTTAATGTATCCTTTGATGATTTTCGCACTTTTAGATTTTTTAAGAGATTATCTTAGTTATAGTAGTAGGCCCCTCTTTTGAAGGTGACGTTACCCTCAACCCAGTAGTTTGAGTCAGCATGGATACAATCCCAAAGGGTCGGAATATTGAAAGATAATTAAACTAGTTATTAATGCGAAAAGTGGTAGCCCCCTCTTTTGAAGGTGACGTTACCCTCGGCTAAGTGGTTTGGGTCAGCAAGGATACAATCCCAAGAAGCCGGTTTAAAGTATTAATAGTAGTTTACATATGAAGGGTTCAAGCTATTCGCACCCCCACCATCCAATACCAGTGGGTATTGAAGGAGGTCCTAGTAAGCTTGAACCAGGTCCTTTCAGGATCTTTACACTGAACAAGGCAAGAACCTTACCAAACCATTCACCTAACCCCCGACCAGGTAGTCAACATGCCTTTATATAGACCGTAAAGACATGAATGATGCAATCTTTTACTTTATATACACAGTAAAGTAACTTCAAGACACCACGAAAAAATGATAAGAAAAATTCACCTTCAACATAAGAAACTAGTTATTAAAGTCATTAACACAAACCCAAATAAAAAGTGCCAAAGATTAAAAATCAAAAGTAATATAATAAAAACTTGTCTTCACCAAGTGATGTAAGGGGCTTAACCAAACATGTCCTTTGATTGGCAATAACCCTTACAATCAATCTTGGATCCCGAGACTACTACACACTCTAAAGATGGATGATGGATGATGGTGGTGGGTGTTAGTGTTGTAGTGGTGGTGGAGTGGTGGCAAAGTGGGAGAGTAGTGGTTTGCCAAGGGATGCCTTTCAAGTGAACCAAGCACCCCTATTTATAGCCTGCACAGAACTCTGGCCACGGCCCCGTGCCCGCTGGGCAAGCCCCAATGGCCAGCCTTTTCTCTTCCTTCGTTAATTGCAAGTGTCAGCAGAGGGTCCCACATGGCTCCGTGTCTCCTGGGCACGGCCCCGTGGTCAACTTCGTATCTTTACTATCAAGATTTGGCAAGATTCTGCGTATCTTTGCGTTGACCACGCCACGTGCTGAGCTGCGGTGGTGGGTGTGGAAGCTTCTACTGGTTTGTCTTTTGTGTAGGGTCCTGATGGGGTGTTCAGCTGGGCACGGCCCCGTGGTCAGTATTCTGATTCCTTGTTTTTGCTTTGGGGATGCTGCCGAGGGATCCATGGCGATGTTCTCCCACTTCCATACCAGAACTTCTGGTTGCTCAAGCAAACCAGAGTGACGTTGGAGTTCTGCCTTAACTTTAAGGCAAGTAAGGCATTAGGACACATACAAGGCTATGTCCTTTTTCATACCCGGTCACCAATACTGGGTACAAAGTGTCACACCCTGACTTTTACGGAAGCGTGTGCGTGTGACTTGATCAGTTTTATTGCATTCAATTATAATAAACAACGGGCATGTCACGTTTACTCATTTTCTTTGTATTTATGTTGGTTTTGGCTGCTTATTTGCTCCTTTTGTTCGTTTAAGCTCATTTGGTCCTGTAAATTCAAAAAGAAGAAAGAAACACGGTTTTTCCAACATTAGTACTAAAAAAGAGTTAGTTTTATGATTCATTTGATGTAATTAATATGTTACATTTTGCACACATCAGCTATATAGCCGTTGAGATTGCACATTCCTCGAGCGGTAAAGGTTCACCGGGCATTAAATTTCACCGAGCGGTAAAGGGGTCGGCGGCGGTGTTTCCGCTCGGCAAACCTACTTTGCCGCACCCCTTTGCCGCCCACACCGTACACCCTAAACTAATAATAATGACATGTATGGAGTGTAATTCTTTGGATGTCATTATTTAGGGATGAGCATATCGGTATCCGATACCGAACCGATACCGATACCGTCTAATACCGATCCCGAATTTCACCCAAACTAGGTACCGATACCGATACCGAAACATGTCGGTTAGGTATCGGTACGGTACGGTATCGGTATTATACCGTATTTTGAGGGTCGGTATCGGTATAATACCGATACCGTACCGTACCGATACCGAAAACACCAAAAAGTGGATACCGATCGGGATCGGGATCGGTACGGGAACGGTACGGGATCGGTACGGGATCGGTACGGGATCGGTACGGGATCGGTATGGGATCGGTATTCGGTGGCATATGCTCATCCCTATCATTATTTACTAATATATGAATCTTTTATTACAAGCCAAACATGTTCATTATGAAAGTGATACTACAACTTTTGTTTTTTACTTCTTGTTTTCAATACAATCTATATAATTATTTCAAGCATCTAGCAGACATATTGCTATGTAATTCACAACGTTATAACATACCATTATAGAGGAGAGGGGTGGGTGGTGTCTAAGGTTGTCAATTGATTCATGTTGTTACGAACAAATTGTAAACCAAAGCTTTTAGTTATAACTCCACTTAATTCTATCTATTTGAATGTATGTATCTTTAGCTCGTTACATGTACATTAATTAATTATATAAATAAAGAACAAAATTTTTATTTTCCTAACAGTAACTAGATTTTTCTCACAGATGGAGCCAAAATATATCGGGCCCATACCCAAGTAGCCCATCACATCACATTTAGTTCGAAGTATTATTTTAACTAGAGTAAATTACAAGTTTTGTCCTTTATGTTTGTCTAAAATTGCAGGCGCTGTCCTTTGTCTTTAAAATTAATGAGTTTTGTCCTTAATGTTTGCAAATCTTGCACGTTATGTCCTTTAGGCCAAACCCAGTTAGATTTTTTAGTTAAATATGGTCATGTGCAAGGCACATGAGGGCAGTCTTGTCATTTGAGCTTTCCAGGGGCTAGTTTGTTAATAACTTTTATTAAAGGGTCATTTTGTACAATTTAAACCCCAATTCATCTTCAACCCCAAACCCTAATAACACCCCTGATTCATCTTCAACCCCAATCTATGGGTCGGTAATCTGGCCGCCTGTGTTACGGATTCAGTCCCCCCTAATAACACCCCTGATTCATCTTCAACCCCAAGATATAAAGAACTTACATCTTTGTCGCCGACATCATCATCACCGTCATGAATTCCAACATCGTAAAGAAGTCTTCTGTTTGCATCGGAAAGTACTAGGAAACAAACCAAAAAAAAAGGTTGATTTATCAACTAATCTTGAAATAAACACCAATATTTCAAGATTCACTCACTTCCACAGGCCCTTTATGGCATAAAAATCTAATCTTGATAATACCATCATCAACAATTAATCTGTAACCAACTTACAAATTTAAAACAGGACATCAAACATGTGGTAACCAAATTGAATCCAAAAAATCCCATGAATATTTCAAGATTCACTCACTTCCACAGGCCTTTTTATGGATAAAAATCTAATCGTGAAAACACCATCAACAATTGAATCTTTAATAAGGTATCCCAAATCAAGATCAGATTTTTATCACACCCAAGTGCCAACCCAGTTCCCAAACACCCCCATGATAAAAATCTGGCCGCCTGTGTTACGGATTCTCCACCGCCATCCATCGCCCCTCCACCGCACCATCACCAACCACCGCCAATAACCGGCATCAACCACCACTACTTTCAACATCACCAACACCACCACTATTCTCCACCGCCATCCATCGCTCTCCACCGCACCACTCTCAACCACCAGCATCGCACCACTCCTAACCACCGCCCCAGATCTGCGACCTGCAACGGCATTATATGGTTAATCGACAGATCTGGCATCCAAGGCTCGAGACAGGTGTTCAGCGACCTTGGTTTAAAAGTTGCAGGTTTCGATTTTGACGAATTGTGTTCGATCTTCTTCAGCAACTTCTGATCTGAACAATCTACAACTATCGATTAGAGAGGAGAGGTGAAGATGGGTCGGTTTTTAGGTTTTGAGAGAGAGGGAGAATGGAGAATGGAGAATGGAGAGGCGTATGACAGGTTTTAAAGATGAATTGTTCGATCTTCTTCAGCAACTTTTAAAGATGAATTGTTGCAGGTTTTTAGGTTTTGAGAGAGAGGGAGAATGGAGAGGCGTGGACAGGGAGAGAGAGAGTTTTTTAATTAGGTTTTTTTAATTTATATCTTATTCTATAATATTTTTACATATATAGTCCCTTATATATAAGTTATTTACTTGATAGCCCCTAAAGAGGTAAAATGACATTTCTACCCTCATGTGCCCTGCACATGCCTTCATTTAACCAAAAAATCTAACTGGGTTTGGCCTAAAGGACATAACGTGCAAGATTTGCAAACATTAAGGACAAAACTCATCAATTTTAAAGACAAAGGACAGCGCCTGCAATTTTGGACAAACATAAAGGACAAAACTTGTAATTTACTCTTTTAACTATCTTCTAATCAAAAAGTGACAACTAGAAATTAACGGGTGGTAGTTATTACAAAGAGTAAACTGCCATTTTGGTCCCTGTGGTTTGCGCACTTTTGCCATTTTAGTCCAAATCTCAAACTTTTTACATCTGGGTCCCTGTGGTTTCACTTTTATTGTCATTTTAGTCCAAAATCCAAAAACCCTCTATTTTGACTGTTGAAAGCTGATTATTTTGTCCTTTAGTGCAGGTCTGCAGGAGCATTTTGGTCATTCTGATTTACTCTTTTAATAAATTAAAACAAAATTAATTATATATTATATATATAACTCTCTCTCTCTCACTAAAACACAGATAAACTCCAATCTTCTTCTCTGCAAACCACATACACCATACCCTCTGCCACTCTCCTTCTCTGATAACCACACACCCACACCCAAATCAGACCAGTAGCGGCGGCACGGTAACGAAATCAGGGGAGGAGAGAGAGAGAACCGGCGGAGCAGTTGAAGGAGGTGGTGGTTCTCCGATAACCACACACCCACACCCAAATCAGACCTAGCACCAAGGAGGAACTACGACGGCGACATAGATCTCTGACAGTGGTGGAATGTTGTTTGAAGAGACAGATGAGCCTTCAACAAGGGTGAAAGGGTTGAAAGGACTACAAAGGGAACATAATTACAAAGGAATGATAACGGCGGTGGTTCATGAACCTGCCGATTAGGGGTTTTAAGGTGGGATAAGGCGACGGTGGTGGAGAATAGTGGAAGATTAGGGCGAATTTATGAGGATAGCGGTAGGGTCTATAGTGTTTGCCCAGTCGTTTTTTGGGTGGAGGTGCTCACCGGATTGAGTTGCAGGTTCATCGGAAACCATTTTGGTCACCGGATTGGTGTGGCAGTTGTGGAGGTGGAGGAGATGGTGTTGTGATGTAAGAGAGAGAGAGAGAGAGGGGCGGTGGTTGCAGGGGGTGCGAGAGGGTGGTGGCAGGTGGTGGTGCTTGGCGGCGAGTGGGGTGTGGTGGTGGTGGCAGGTGGTGGTGCTTAGCGAGATAGTGATGACGTGTCGTTTGTTGATTTTGTTCAGAAATCGAATCGGATTCAAGTTACATTAGGTAATTTATCTTGTGTTTTTTGTCTATTTGTTTTTGTTTTTGCTGCATCTGCTATGATTTATGCAAGGTTACTTGAATCTGTGTTGGATTGGTTTTTGTTACTGAACTAGGGTTTTCAAAGTTTAAACTGTGCATTATCTGATTTGTGTCTTTTTGATGCCTTAAAATCTTTGTGAATTTTGATTAAGATCTTGAGGTTTTTCTATCTAGTGAAGATCTTGAGGTGTGAAATCTGGGTCGAGGATGAAAGAGAGAGAGAGAGAGAGAGACAAATCACATTATTTATGTTTAATCATAAATAGAAAAAGATTTAATTAATATTTAGTTATAATAATTCTAAAATGACCAAAATACCCCTGAGGGTAAGGACAAAACAGGGGGTTTTAATTTGGGGATTCTGGACAAATTTCACTTTCGGACCAAAATGGCAACAAAATGCAAACCACAGGGACCCAGATGTAAAAAGTTTGAGATTTGGACTAAAATGGCAAAAGTGCCCAAACCACAGGGACCAAAATGGCAGTTTACTCTATTACAAATAAAAAGTTATAATTAGATTGACAACAACGAATTATAATTTTTTTGAATGGCTAATGTTACTCTTCCAAACTCCTATATTTACAAATAAATCACCCTTGCTTTGGATTAAACCTAAGACCTCCCACTAAGAGGCAAAAACCTCTACCAACTAATTATAATTAGATTGACAACTGTCGCATGACAATAAAATTTTAATGTGCTTTTGATTACAAATAAGTAGAAATTAACGGGTGGTAGTTAGGGCTGTAGAACAAGACCTTTTCGTGTTCGTTCATTAAGGAATTAGCATGTTCATGAACTGTTCACAAACGCTTACCGAACGAGATTTCTTGTTCATGTCCGTTCATTAAGGAAATGAACGCACACTACGTTAAGAACACAAACGAATACACATGAACAATGTATACATTTGAGAATAAAATCTGCATTTTCAACGTAAAGATTACGAAGAATCTACCAAAAAGTATATAAGCACTTAACATAATTATCAGAACACGGTTTACATAATTATCGGAAACATGATTAACACTAAATTAAAAAGTTTGTCAAACTTTAAAACAAAATTAAATTGAAATGGTTAAAATAGTATAATCAGGATTTCAAATTTATAAAAACTAAATACAACAAAACAAAAATGCAACATATAAAAACCTGTAAAGCAATGTACACAAAGGAATATAAATGATTGAACATAAATAAACACATTATCGAACGTTCACTAACATAAACGAACGAACACAACCCCTGTTCATGTTTGTTCGTTTAACTTAACAAAGAAAATTTCTTGTTTGTGTTCTTTCATTTACTAAATGAACAAACATAAATGAACTACCCGCCGAACGGTTCATGAATTGTTCGTTGAAAGTTCATTTCATTTACAACCCTGGTGGTAGTACTTTTTTGTTTGTTTGTTTTTTTGTTTGGGTGATGTAAACCTCATCTTCCGTGTGATCCTTATATTTATCGCCATGACATTTACCCCAAAATCAAGTTTTAAGAAACCAATCTAACGCTTGAATAGAGTTTAAAAGTTGAGATGACAATGATACAAGTTTTAAATAATAATCTGTGTCTCATACCTGATGGTAAAACTATATCTCATATATGGGCCAATATATGTCATATATATATCGGGTAATTGCCCATAAGGTGGGCATACCGGACCCAATACCTAACATATTTGCTTTCATTTGTATAGGTTTCGTCTTGGTTTTTGTAGCAGTTATAGGCTAAATACTTTGATTCACTTAGATTAGATGAAGCATAGCCAACACTAACAACGTACTGTTATGTGATATTATGTGTTTACGTTTAATGTTTACATCAATGCTATGAAAGTTCTTTAATGACTATGTGTGTTTGTTTAACTTGATAAATAGTATACTATAGTTTTACCCCACGAGGTTTGGGGCGGAATCACGTTTATCCCCTAATTTCAAAATCTTGCGGCATTTATGTCACACCTGAACCGATGGCGGAAACATCGGAGTGAGACGAAAACATGATTGCTCGAGACATCATCCCTTGCTAATTGTGACAATAATTAAGTAATTCGAATTTCATTCATACTAGAGAGAAATACATTGTTTTGGAAAGGAAAGTACAACGTTTGCAAATAACATAACAACATGAATCAAGACATAAATTAAAGTTTAGGTGTATTTGTCACACCCCCAAAAATACCACAAGCGGAAGCCCTCGCGAGGCGTGTGACGTACCAGGATCCAGCCACCAATCACATTGAACCATTACATAGTATTAAATAAAAGTTTCCATTTATTTCATAAAGTAAATCCAAACACAATCAAAAACCATTTTGTTCAGCGGAAGCATAATGTAAATAGTGTTTCAAGTGTTTCAGAACAAGAGTACGATAATCTTTAAACTAGTATCCAAGAGCTACGACCCATGACAACTCTAGCACTCCCAGATAGCAAGTTCCAATCCATGAACCTAAGGACCTGCAAGCATGCAGAAAACGTGTATCAGACAACGCTGGTGAGTTCACAGTTTGTGTTAACCGTTTAATACCAAGTAGTGACTTATGATTTGTTATGCTGTGTTATGTTGATAATAACTCGATACCGCAGACGGCCCTTTTTGCCCTTCCCCAATGCTCTATCAAACATTGGTCATGATTTAAAGTTATTAGTTCACGCCCGTCCTATCCAAGAGCGTCGTGAGGATGCCAAACCTAATAGCGCTATCAACTAATAACCCCGTTGCCCTACAAGCAACAACCCGGTAGTATGATGGGACTTAAGTGATAGAAGTGAGTGTATTATCCAACCATAATGTTACTGAAAACTGTTGCATATCCCCTGCAAGGATATGCGTATGTGAAATCCGCCTCACATCCCCTGCAAGGATGTGGGTATTTGAAAACCGCCTCATATCCCCTACAAGGATATGGGTTTACGAAAATCCGTTTACAAGTTTGTCAGTTTGATTTGTCCCCACCGGACGCATTCTTGTTTAGAGAGAAGTGAACTTACCTTGGTTTGCTCGGAATGACTAGCTACTTGTGCACACTTAAACAGTCACAGCCTATGGTATTCATGTATATATGATGAGTTTACATTCACTTGATTCACATATACAGTATATTGATAGTATGCATTTCAAGCAGTGATTTTCGAATAGTACTTAACAGTTACATGCACCCCTACAATCCTCAGTTCACAGGTATGTTTCAAAACAACATATAACAGTTAAGCGTATTGCTCATGACAATCTATTCATGTTTCCTCAGTCAATATTAATCATCAATGACATGCAGTTAATAGGGTTTCATCAACAAAAACCATTCATAGTCACCTACTGTTCATGTTCAGATCATAAGCTTTCACGACGAAACACCCATGTTTCGTCGCTGTGATGGGTCACGAAACACCCAGAGTTTCGTCAAGACTATGGGTGACGAAATACCACAATGTTTCGTCGAGTCAGGATTGGACGAAACATCACATGTTTCGTCGAGGGTTACTCTACGTCATCCCGCATCGGATAATAGAACAGTTACCATTCCTATGATTCTTAACAGTTATCGAGTTATCGGTTTTATAGTTTCAACAACATCAATAAAACCACGTTTTAACACTCTAGCTATGAGTAATCATCGAGCATTTTGATTCATACAAACCATAGTCGTTTCATCGAACTGTTAAACATATCATCAATTGATAATCATCAAGTATCCAACTAAATACTCGAAATCAATGATTCATAACAAGAGCATCCTAATCGTATTTGTGTTAACAGTCAGCGGCATCATTCTTATGAATTAAACCTTGATAACCAATGACATCATTTACATAGTTCAAACCCTAACAGACACAACATGTATGATTTCTAATAAAACCCTATATCCAGCAGTGGATTACAATCATCATTAAACAATCATTAATCAACAAATGAAACCAAATCATGATAACAGTCATCTACACAAACAGCCTAACAATTAGATCGAGCCGGGTTATCACAAACTAACCGGATGTGAGATGAGTTAAGCAAGAACTTCTAGAGAGTGGTGATTGTCGTCGAATGCAAGGGAAAAGAAAGAGTGTCTAGGGTTTTGCTGATTGTGATTTTTCGTGATGTAATGCGAATAGGGTGAATATAACTGACTCGTATATGGGCCTCACCTGGGCCACAAGCCCATACGGCGAAAAACCCGTGTTTCGTCGTGTGCAAGGTGATGACGAAAGCCCATGTTTCGTCATGCATGGTTTTTCGTCGGGTGAGATTGCATGAACTAATTCTTTTTATTTTCAAATGGTTCAAAACTTTATATTAACTAACCAAACCCAATAATGTAACTCATACGTAAACAAATTGCAAAAACAGAGTTTGTAAACAAGTAATATGTCGAGGAAAGACCTTGAAAGTTCGGGTTGTCACATCATCCCCAACTTAAAAGAAATTTCATCCCGAAATTTGATAAGTACTCCGAAAGCGGTGAGGTGTCAGATCAGGATGACTGTGGCTTTTCCCCGGATGCCACATCATCCCCAACTTGAAGGGGAATTTCGTCCCGAAATTCATTAGTTGCACTAGGTTTAGATTGCTTCTTTGGGAAAAGGTGAGGATACTTGAGCTTCATCTGATCCTCGCGTTCCCATGTGAATTCCGGTACACGTCTTGAGTTCCAACGAACTCTCACGATCGGAATACGGCTGTGCTTACGAACCTTAACTTCCTGGTCCATAATTTCAATTGGTTCTTCGACAAACTGCAACCTGTCGTCGATTTTGAGCTCTTGAAATGGTACTATAAGTGTTTCATCGGACAAACACTTCTTCAATTGTGAAACATGAAAAACATCATGAACGTTACCCAACTCAGCAGGTAACTCGAGCTTGTATGCCACCTTACCGATTCGTTCCAGAATTTTGAATGGCCCGACATAACGCGGATTGAGCTTGCCGCGTTTCCCAAAGCGTACCACACCCTTCCAGGGTGAGACTTTTAACATCACGCGATCGCCCACAACAAACTCCAAAGGTTTCCTACGCTTGTCAGCGTAGCTTTTCTGACGGTCACGTGCCGCCGCCATACGATTTCTGATTTGTACTATCTTCTCAGAAGTTTCGAGCACAAGTTCCGGGCCTGTGACTTGGCTGTCACCCACTTCAGCCCAGCAGAGAGGAGATCGACATTTCCGTCCGTATAAAGCTTCGAACGGAGCAGCCTGAATACTGGTATGGTAACTATTATTGTAAGAAAACTCCACCAAGGGTAAATGTCTCTCCCAACCTTTACCAAAATCGATAACACATGCTCGCAGCATGTCTTCCAAGGTCTGGATGGTTCGCTCACTCTGACCATCCGTTTGAGGGTGATAGGCAGTACTCATATCGAGACGTGAGCCAGATGATTTGTGCATCGCTTGCCACAAATTGGATATGAAACGTGGATCACGATCAGAGATAATGGAGGTTGGCACCCCATGCCTGGAAACCACTTCCTTTAAATAGATACCGGCCAGCTGCGAGAACTTGTCAGTTTCTTTGATTGCGAGGAAGTGTGAAGATTTCGTGAGGCGGTCAACGATCACCCAGATGGTATCGTTTCCGTTTTGCGTTCTAGGTAGCCCAGTGACAAAATCCATGGCGATTTGTTCCCATTTCCACATGGGTATTTCTGGTTGCTGAAGTAGGCCTGAGGGTTTCTGATACTCCACCTTGACCTTTGAACAAGTCCAGCATTTACTTACATAAGTTGCGATGTGAGCTTTCATCTTCGGCCACCAATACATGACCTTGAGATCCTGATACATCTTATCTGAACCTGGGTGGATAGAGTACCGAGACTTGTGCGCTTCACCCATCACAAGCTCTCTAAGATTACCAAACAAAGGAATCCATATCCATTCCATACAGTAAAGAATACCATCAGATCTCTTTATAAGTCGTTTTTCCATGCCCCGCAAATATTCAGCTTCATAGTTTTCTTCCTTCAATGCTTCTGTCTGGGCCGAACGGATCTGATCAGGAAGATTTGAGTGAATAGTGAGCTGCAAAGCGCGAACACGCTTTGGTTTCGTTTACTTTCGACTAAGGGCATCAGCTACAACGTTAGCCTTACCCGGATGATACTTGATGGCGCAATCGTAGTCGTTCAATAGTTCTACCCAGCGACGCTATCGCATATTCAATTCCTTCTGGTCGAAAATATGCTGAAGGCTCCTGTGATTGGTGTAGATAGTGCAATTGGTACCGTACAGGTAGTGCCTCCAGATTTTCAACGCAAACACCACCGCCCCCAACTCTAAGTCGTGAGTCGTGTAATTCTTCTCATGAACCTTCAGTTGCCGAGAAGCATAAGCTATCACATTGTTGCGCTGCATCAGCACGCAACCGAGACCCTGAATGGTGGCCATACCGCGTGCGGAAAGCTGTTTTTGGAACATCCTCCTCTCGGACTCTCATCTGGTGATAGCCCGATCTTAGATCAATCTTTGAGTAGAAGCTCGACCCTTGCAACTGGTCGAATAGATCGTCGATGCGAGGTAAAGGATAACGATTCTTGATCGTCACCTTGTTGAGTTCGCGGTAATCAATACACAAGCGAAAGGATCCGTCCTTCTTCTTTATGAATAAAACCGGGGCTCCCCAAGGTGAAGAACTGGGTCGGATAAAGCCTCTATCCAACAGCTCTTGAAGTTGATTTGACAATTCTTGCAACTCCCCAGGTGCAAGACGATATGGTGCACGAGCAATCGGAGCTGCTCCTGGTGTAAGATCAATTTGGAATTCCACCTGACGATGTGGAGGTAAACCTGGAAGTTCTGTGACAACTGTCAAAAATCCAGGTATCCGTACAATTAATTAATCTTGATTAGTGCTTAATGACTGTGCTGAATTATAATTAATTGCATTCTGATTACTGCCATATACATACATGTGCATCATACATTGTTAAATGTCATACCAATATTGCATGAAAGCTATATTGCCTCAAATGATGCATTAAGTACAGTTAGCACAGTTATCTGATAAATCAGGAAAATGCTGATAGAACTCAGCACCCAGACAGACAGTGCTTTGAGACCCAGTATGGGCCAGAAATTAAGTACTACACTAGTATAGAGTGTAGGAAAGTAAGGATCGCAAAACTGCCTTGTTAAGTGATAGTTTAAGTGCCGGAAAGTGCCTAAAACTCACCCAAAGTGCTGAATTCAACAAAATTCAGCATAAATCAGCATTTTAACATACTTTTATCATGCAGAAATATGGTAAAATGGTCCTGAATGCTTTCCTAAGTGTCGGGAATTAAAAGTGTCACAAAATGTAACATAAAGCACACTAAACTGCAAAGTTTAGCACTTTAACGAACCAGTATCCAACCGAACAACCGGACACTACCCGAAATATCAAATTTACACTAGAAGCACTGTTTTAACATTTCCAAGCTAGTTATGATCCCCGAACATCATAACACCTCCTGAAAATATCTAATAACTGAAACACGTAACCGATACTTGGAATTGAACTATTAAGTAACTAAATGGTTAGCACCTAAGCTAGACCCCCCCCCCCCTAGTGGACGACCCATACATGACCCCTACACTTTGATTTTATTTCAAATTTTTAATAGATCTTGTTTGAACCTTTAGAGACATAAAACACAATGGATAAGCACTTGTTGGAAGGATTATGATATAAACCACAATACCCTAGCATAACATTCTCATTCATCACAACACCTTCATCTTTCTCCTCTTCTTCTTCTTGGTCTCGACCGAGAACCACCACCACCATATCATCACCATCACCTCACTTTCATACAATCTACATACTCTCAAGGGTGCTAGAGATCATACAAGGAAGTTTGGTGGCTTTGGATCTTGAAGAACCTCTCTTGTTTGCTTTTATCCTCTTCATTTCTTCACTTGAATCATCCCTAGCCTTGAGCTAGTGGTAAGATCCTTGTACACTCCATATTACTTCTATTTTAGTAGGTTAAAAGATGTTACAAGTAACTAATCTTGAAGAACACTAAAGATCATGAGAAGTAAAGATGAACATAAGCTTAAAATGTGAAGTAATCTTGATGAATATGAGTAGTTATGCTTGTTGATCTTTGATTGTTTATAAAAATGATGATGCTCATCATAATATCTTGCTAGATCATGCTTAAAAAATAGTTTAGCAAAATGTGAAAGTAGAGATTATTGTAGGATGATGGATCATCCACACTTAAAGCATGAACTTGAAGGAAAATAATGTTTTCTTGAAAAACCATGATTAAAGTAAGCTGTTGATCATATGCATCTAAATATTTATGAAGGATTTCAAAGAAACCAAGTCAAAAACATAAGTTTCATATAAACTTGGTTCTTACATGAACAAACACTATTTTTGGTGGTTAAACAAGTGTAGAAACACTTGTGTAACAAGAAAATTTCATAAAGAAACATTTTTATAAAACATGATTACAAGTTGTAAACATCTAAATCATTCAAGAATGAAGTTTTTAAATAAACAACCACACTTTAAAGGGGTAACTAAACTTACTAAACACACTACCAAGTTACTACAAATTTTCATAAACTTTCAAGTTCATGAAGTGGTAGATTAAGCATGATTTTGGCAAAATTGGTAAGAGTAAGTTGTTTATTAGTATTGGTGAATTGATTGTGATGATTTTTACAAAAGAAAATGATATGCTTGAAAGCATGGAAACCTCCATTTTTAGGGGAAACTATGGCAAAATTTTCTAAAAATATTAACACTTAGAAAAATATTTTAAACAAATATTTACAAGTGTATTTTAACCATGAGTTTTCCATATAAACTTTGCCATAATTTTTTGTTTCAAAAATACAAATATTGGAGGTTGGTTTTTATAAATAAAAGTGGCTAAATATATATTTAGAATATATATATATATATATACAATGAAGACACACATGTGTGATTACTTGTATACTTTGTGTAATAGTTATATTATTTTAGGGCTTGAAATAATATAACTCACAAAAACACCAAGGATTACAATCCAAAATATTACCAAAATCCCAAGGAATAAGTATATAAGTTACACATAAAATATTGGCGAAACCGAACTAGAAATGTAACTTACAAAATATTCCGAAAAATATATTCACAAAGTATATTTTGGTAAATAATATTTTGGAGACAAAGAAATGAAAATATGATTTTTACAACTACTACAAGAGTATATCGTATTTTGACAAGGGAAAAATATGGTATTTTTGACAAGTATAAATATATATATATTCCTTGGAATTATTAGAAAATATATTATTTTTGGAAAAAAAATATATATTTTCTTGAGTAAACTTGAAATACATTATTTTTTAATAAAAATAAGTTTATATATATTTTCTAAGTTAGACTTGAAAATATATTATTTTGGAACTACAAATATTTTTGCCAAAAGAAAAATTATAAATAATTTTTCTAAGTAATATTTCTTAAATATATATATATATATATATTGGAAATATATATATTGGTGGACTTTTATTATAAATAATATTCCGAAAAGTTGATATAAATTTAAATATATGAATACTTAATGAATACAATAAAATACGTATTCTCACAAGTATAAATACACACCGGAATACGACACCAAAACATGGCAAAAATATACAAATACAAGAATACGAATACACATGTATAAGATACCCCCATCCTTGGGAAGGAAATACAAGTACAAATACTTGGGAAGTATTAAGTTAATATATATGGTTTAACAATTATTCCAAAATTTAATAAATATAATTTAAGTTAAAATATTGATTATTTTGACAATAATTATATAACTTGGAATAATATCGAAGGCATAAAAGAAACGTAACTCAGAAACGCTAATGCTAAAACAAGGCTGTTAGTGCATACATCTATCGACTTTGTCTTATATCGAGTCTTGTAATAGATATGTTAAATCAGGGCACGTTGTACGAGAAAATAGGATATTTTAGGTTGATTTTTTATGTAAGTTCCCTTGAAATGGTCCAGTCCGCTTGAAATGACACTTGTCAGTTTCAAGCGAAACCAACACATGGTAGTTCGCTTGAACTGATTCTGGTCATCTTCAAGCGAAACCACATGGCCTATAAATAGGTCTCAAGCGATCTCATTTGTAACAATTCTTGAATTCCATACCGAGGTGCTGCCGGTGTGAGGTTTGATTGTAATCAGTGCTAGATCAATCTACAAGGTGTTTAAAGTGAAGAACAAGCTGTTTCTACCTTTGTTTCTTAGTTTCCGCCTCTGAAACAAAGTAAAACTTCTCTAAACGACTCGTTTGGGTCACAACTTCGATCCTACAATTGGTATCATAGCTCAGGAGGAGGAGTTCTGCAGAATACAACTGTTTTTTATTGCATTTTCTATCTTCTACACCTTCTTTCATCAGTTCAGGAAGATTTCACGGTCAAAATCTGCTCAATTTTTCACAAAATGTGTAATAGTGCATATTAACAAACCCTGGAAAGTTTCAGCTTAAAATTCGGACTAAAAATGGATAAAATGGACCTTCGAAGTGTGTTCGCTTGAACGAACCATCACATTTCGCTTGAAAAATTGTGTTCATTTCAAGCGAACTAAGTCATTTCGCTTGAAATAGAAGGTTTTGCTTGAAAGTACTGGTATTTCGCTTCAGCAGGTCTTCATTTAAACATTGTTGGTTAGTTCGCTTGAAACTGGTCTGAGGTCGCTTGAAAGTGATAAGTTCGCTTGAAAGGGGTTTTCGCTTGAAAAAGTTTAATTGATTAGTTCGCTTGAAAGTTGCAAGTTGGTGTTTTCGCTTGAAGATCCTATCTCGCTTGAGAGTGTTGTTTTGTGGAAAAATTTCCGAATCATGAGTGAAGGCTTTTACAACGCGTTTGCAACATCCCCTACTACTCCGGCTTCCATTGCTCAAAACATGAATTTAGAAAATGAGACCGGAACTACTCAAAAACCCCCGAAACTAATGAGCATAGAAGAATATTACGGATGGAAAGATCGCTTCGAAAACTGGGTTCAAGCCAATCATCTTAGATCATGGGAGTGTATTTTGAAGAGATATGTGCTACCTCGTACTGAATTGCAAACTGAAAAACAAATCTCAGAATTTAGTGATCAAGAACGGGAAATGTACCGAGCTGAAAAGATGATGATAAGTCTGCTTCAACAAGCTATTAAAGAAGATATCTTTATCTTGCTTCAACATGATAAGACTTCAAAGTCAATATGGGATGCTCTTAAAGTCAAGTTTGAGGGTAGTGAAAATATGATTAAAAGCACGAAGGCGTTGCTAAAGAAAGAGTTTGATCTATTCAGCAGTCTACCAGGTGAAGATACAAAGAAGCTAATTGAACGTTATTGCCACTTAGTGCGATCCGTGTCGATGTTGAACATTACCAAAGATCGTGAAGAATGGGTCGACAAGTTAGCTGATGCGTTACCTCAGAAAGAGTGGGGTACTTACTTGATGATTTTGAAGAACACTGGGGTTTATGATGGGTTGACGATTTCTCAGTTTATTGAGAAGATTGAGAGTCAAGATTTGGAACAGCAAAAGATCGCAAGGATGAACAGTCCAAGTGGTCAACAAGATGTAAAAATGTACTACAAAGGCAGTGTTCCGGAAGTTGAAAGAAGCCCGAAGATACAAACTGCATTTAGTGCTGGAGATTCATCTGAAAAAGTTGATCAAAATTCCAAAAGCAGCAGTGGTTTCTCTTCATACCCTAGCGTCAATCCAAAAGAGACAACATCAAGCTTTCAGCATCAAAGTTCTAAAAGTGGAAATGGTTGTGTGATACAATGCAACATTGCTTTGAATCTTCCAGATGGTCAAAGTTTTTCTGAAGAAATTGCGAAAGATCACATGGCATTACTTGGTTCCGTGCTACTATCATATGAAGGTTTGGCCAGGGCGGATCGGGAATCCTATGCTCACAAAGGAGGATTACGATCAGATAGACGCTGAAGAGATGGAGCTTATGGACATCAAATGGTGTCTAGCTAGTGTTCTTAGACGAGCTGAAAAATTCAAGCTGATTACTGGAAGAAATGACTTTCTTGATGCACATGTTTCTACTTTGGGTTTTGACAAATCTAAAGTTACTTGTTTTCGATGCAGGGAGAAAGGTCATTTCAAGAGAGAATGGAAGAACAAAGAAGCTAATGAAGCAAAGAATCCATTCGGAAAAGATGATTACTATCGGAAAGCCATATATCAACAAGTTGGTCAACAACAAGAACCGCAGGTGGCTCATGGTAGAAAAGTGATTGAGGATTCAAAGAGAGCATGTTTGGGAAATCAAGGAAATTTTAACTGGGAAAATTACATTTCATCCGACAACAAAGCATGCCTAATCAATCAAGATGATGAAAGGCTACCTGAAGGTTTCAGCTGGGATATGTTTGCGGATGCGAATGGAAATTTTAAAGCTTTCATTGCTAAGATTGTGAAAGAACCAGATATGTTTACCACACGGATGAAGTCTATTGGTGAAACTGTGAAGAATGAAGATGAAAAATCTGTTTCATCAGAAGAAAGCTCACAAAGTATAGATGAAAGTTCACAAAGTGATGGAATTTCAGAAAAAGAAGTTGTTTTTGATCAAACACCATCTGATACTGGTTCATCGGATACTAGTTCTGACAAATATGTAGAGTTTGATCAGTCACCAACTGATGACAGCAGCGATGATGAGGAAGAAAAACATATTAATATTGCAAAATCTCATCTTTCTCCTGAAAGTTTTCATTTTTATTTTGCAGATCGCTTGGAGAAACTGAAAGAGAAACGAGCTGCAAAAGAACAAAAAGAAATGAAGTCTGAAAGTGTTGTTCAGAATGATGAAGTTAAAAGTGTTGCTGAGGAGATTGTAGAGACTGAGTCAGTGGGTGAAGCAGAAAAAGTGACTGAAGCTGAGAAAGTTGTTGAAGTTGAAAAGATCATAGAAGTAGAAAAGATTGTGGAGGTTGTTAAGCCTTGCTTGAAGTGTTTGGAATCTTGCAAGGAATGTGCAGCTAAAGATGAGAAGCTGGCAGAGTTTGAGAAGATGAAGGAACAATTATTGTTCAATCTTAACTACGTGAAAGAATCATATGATGTTTTGAACAGAACAGTAACTGGTCTTTAAAAGACTAACTCTGAGAGAGAAGATGCTTTAACAATGATGAATGCTACGATGATGTCGAAGCAAAAAGCTATAAATCATTACATTGAAGAATGTGCTACATTGAAGCAAGAGTTGGAGAAGGAGAAAATTGAGAATGAGAGGATTAGAAGATTATTGCAGAGTTATTCTAGTTCTGATTATCTTATTGATCGAATTTACCCGACTGTTGCAGGTTTCGAAGCATTCAAGGATGAAAAGACAAAGATGAAGGATACTGGTAAGAAACCGATTGTTAGCTATAACAAGTGTCCGCCTCCAATCTGGGAAGGGTATTCTCCCAGAAAACCAAATGAGGAGCAAGTTGAAAAAGCAGTTAATATAAAGCTAAAAACCGATACAACTGATGATTTACCAGAAAACATTGAAGTTACTTTTACATCGTCTGACACTGATCATGAGTCTGAGTTAATAAAAAAGGTGGTCGATCAGGTGTTGGATACTGATGTGGAGTCTGAGTCAAAGTCTGAGTCTGGAGGTTCAAGTTCATCAGTCAACAGTCAAAAACCGATGGTTAAAAGGGCATACAGTAAAGAATTTTTATTATCAAAATCAAATTTGAATGATGAAACATTTGAAGTTGCATACACTTTAAATGATTCTGACAAATTATATTCTGACAAAGAATTTCCAATAAGAAGTGTTAGATTTGAAATGATCAAAAAGGTTTTCAAAATGACAGAAATTAATTTTTCTGAAATAAAAGATTTAAATCTTACTGGAAAACCTAAAAAATACACTTCAAGAGTTCAACAGCGTTTAAACAAGAAAAAGGGTTACAATTTTGGTTCTGGTTTTCAAAAGAAACCAAACCACAATGGTAGCTACAAAAAGAAAGGTTTAGGTTTTATTCCACCTAAAAATTACAAAAATGACAAAATTTCTAAAACAAACACAAAATTTGTTTCAGGTGGAAGTGCAGAAGAAGAACAGAAGAAACCGTTCTGGAGACAATCAAACTAGGAGTTTCTTGCCGAGAAGAAAAGGAATGGAACTGGAGTGTTTCATCTAAAGGAAACTCGAACTTGTTATCAATGCCAAGTTGTTGGTCATATTGCTCATAATTGTCCAAAGGCTATCAACAAAAAACAGGGAGTTTCTAAAAAACTCAAAGAAAAGGTTGTTGATGTTGAACCACCAACTGAAAAATTCAGAATTTTTGAAAATTCAACTTATGAAGTTGGTGAATGTTCAAAGAAAATTTTTTACAAAAGGAGAGCAAAAGACAACCAAATGTGGGTTGTTAAAAAGTCTGATGAAAAAGTCGACGACGAGCCTGATTCCACAAAATCAGTGGAGCCACAAGTTGAAGATGATGTTAAAATTCCATCTTTGATGTTTGAAAAAATTAAGCAAAAAGTTGGTAAGGTTGAGATCTCAAATCAATTCTTTTCTGATGAGAAGGAATTTGATGTTGAGAAAGCTTTCAATGGAAATGTTAAGAAGATTTTTGGAAAAATGGTCGAGGGAAAGGCCAAAGGGGTTAAAGATTTTTATGCAACAAAGAAAGCAACTTTTAACCCAACTGAACAAGAGCTAAAAGAGTTAAAAATACCCAAGGTTGGTAAGACTTGGGTGGAAATTCTTTTCCCTTGAACATCTGACTTGCCGGAGATCCCAAGTTTGTAATTGTGGATCAGGTTGTAACGCCCCAAAACCCGAATGTTTATATATTCACCACATGTTCCTGTATGTTATAATATGAAACAAATAACTAGGCTAATTAACCTAGTTAAGTGTAGGGTAAAAACTATTAAAGGTTTAAAAGTTTGTGCCAGTTATATTTAAAGGATGAACACGAGGGGCTAAATTGTAACATGGAAACTTATGTTTTATAAAACAACAATTTAACACACAACACACATTTAGTGTGTGTGTGTGTGTCGAATGTTCAGGAGAAGAACAAGGGGTTCAAACCCTAGTTCTTCAAGAAGCTTCAAGTTGGATGATGAATTAAAGCTCAAACTCAGAACCGAACACGAATTTGTGATCACCTACACTAGGGGATCATAAGGTATGTCTTAGATTCTAGATTGGTGATTACCCACGAAGTGGGTTATGTTGTAAATCATGAATTGGTATGAAATTAAGCATGTAGAGGTGTTAGAAACACCAAATAGAACTCTTGTTATGAATAATTTCAAGTAATTGGATGATTTAGAATGAAACCCATTGCATGAGTGTGAAGATGATGATCATGATGAACTTGTAGATGTAATAGTGTGATCTTTTGATGTATAAGGTGTTGTATGATAGACTAAGATAGATAAACTTGATGTGGAATTTATGATTATGAGATTTTGCTTGAATGTAATGGTTCATAAGATGAAATAAGGAAGAACATGCTTTAAGCACTTGTACATTATGCTTAGAAAGTGTTATGCACACCAAGTGTTTGATGAAATGCTTAGGAGAAAATGACAAGTGAAATTGTATGCTAATAATGAATGTGATGACATGTATGGATAGGAGTCATGTCAACATGGACACAAGCATGGAAGGGCAACGGGCTAAGGATAGACACGGAAGCTATGCTTGAACTCGGACGCACGAGGTAAGTGCACTCCGAACTTACCCTTTTGTTTGGTACAATAGTTATGATATAGGGTACTTGTTGAAAGTAGTGTGAGAAGATATGAATCGATGTTATTACCAAGTTAAGTTTTAGTACAAATGAGATGGGAGTGGTTAAGTAGGAGATTCAATTAAGTTTGGGTAAGAAAAGGGGACTTACATAATGAATTAGGCATAAAGATGAGTTATGGGTATTCGAGAATATGTTCGTATGAAGGGAAGTTAATGATACTAACCGTTTCTATTGAGAGTTAATGTGAAGTATAGGCATGTTAACAATGAAAGTGAAGGTTAGCTGCGCAATCCGATGCTAGTGAAGGAATGGATCCATGAAGGGGCTGGTATAAGAGAAAGCAGGATATGTTGACGCTTTACTATGCATGTGTTAAGATTTATAATTTTTTTTATTATGTCACCTGTTGCTAATGATTTGATTGAATGTGGTGACTGCAGGCCGTACAGGGTTTTGGATGTTTCATCAAGAAGTGTACGCGGTTGAAGATCGAGTCAATATATGGATTGTACGTGGGTGTGTTGTTGTCACTTAAATTGATATAAGTATGTTAGTTTTTGATTAATTTACAGAAAGGGATTAATGTATTTAATTGAAAGAAAAGATTACCATGAAAGAAATTTTGGATATGTACTTTCCGCTGCGATAAATTGGGTTAAAACGTTTTAGGGTGTAACACAGGTATCGGCATCTTTCTTGATAAATTTGTTTGTATGAAAGAGTTTAAAAATTGTGTTTAAAATTTTTACAGGTTAAGTGTGACTTGCCGGAGCTTCCAGGTTGGTTGGTAAATGTGAAGCAGGAATCGGCATCCTTATTGGTAAAATGATTTTGTGTAGATGTGATATTCCTACAAGAGATAAATCAGGGACATTAAGTTGTACTTGATTTTCTTACAATTGGTACAGAGGTTGATTCTGACAAAGTGATTACTCAAGGTCATTAGTTTGAACTTGATGTAATTCTTATACAAGAGATTGAATGAACAATATGATGAACCAAACCCTAAATCTACATGTGGTAAAATTAACAAACTTATTTTCCAGAAAAATCATTTTGATTAAAACAAACTTAAGTGTTTTGAAATCTTAATGAGAAAATGGTTTGTTGAAAGGGGGAGTTCTGATTGTTTATGCCTAGTGGATGGCGAATTGAGGCGATTTGATATCGGTTGTCAATTTTCTTGTATAGTTTGTTTTCAAATTTCTTTAATGTGTTTGCATTTTAGGGGGAGTACAAATTTTTCAGAAAATCCAAAAACTTTAGAAAATTTGAAAAAGTAAAAAACATGATAAAATTCAAAATGAGTTTTGTTGTATAAAAGAGGAAATGATAGTACATCAGTGGACTATCACAACATGTTAAAGAATTGGAAAGTAAAAATGTGATAAACAATCTTACTACGGATATGCCAGTAGTTTTTGCACATTTAGTAGATTGTGATGAGATATAAATCTAAATTCAAACTTGCTTATATCGTGGGGAACAACTTCGTGGATATATGGGTAACCCCCGAAATCTTGTTTGAAAGATCCCTCTTTCTGAGATACTAGGTCTTTATACTCAGTGATATCTGGGGTATTATTCCGGGACTTCTGCTGAATGATAATTATGACCTAGTCCCCGCATAATACTTTTCGCATATTCTTGAAATACAGCGTCGCCCTCAGCAAGTTGATGATACAATAAAATTGATAGTCACTGCTGTTGTAACAAAAGATCCTCTAAAGGGGACACACCAAAAGTCGAAGTCGTCATCTCTCTGCGTATACGGAAGTATCGACATGAGCTCTCACGGCCCTCGCATTTTAATCCCTTACATATATCATCTGTGGTATACTCACCTGTAAGACTGAATATTGGGATCTGGATACGGGAGTATATTCAAGTAGTGGGACACGCGATTAAGTTTAAGTGCTTAAAATATTAATATCGTATCTCGAAGCAGTTGAACTTTGTGTGAAAATTTAAGTGGACCAATATACTGACAATCTAGGTGAATTGTTTAGAACTTAAAATGAAATATAGCTTAACGGTGTTGATGATTTGTCTCAGAAACTGATATGATCCTCTTGCACAAACTCACAAAAATATTGTCTGTAAATATTTCTTTACTGCATTTCGTTTCGTTTAAAAAAATTCAAAAAGATTTTCGGTGTGTTTTAGCATAAATTTTGAAAAATATAAAAAGATTTTCGACAACTGGTGTTAGAAAGCTGATTTTCAAAATTCTAAGTGCTAAACATGACGAACAAGTTTGAAAAAAATGTTTGAAAAGATTAAACATTTTGAGAAAAATTGTTATGAAAACATTCATTCAAGTGGTTCATCAAAATCTAAATGTTAAATCATTCTAAGATTTGCTCTACAAGTGAACATTAGAAAATTTACTTTTGAGTAGAGAATGTGCAGGGTTAGTCAGGTTTCGATACTTAAAGACTCTGAGTGTTAAGAGAGCTAGGGTTCGATCCTGAACCTGTGGAAAGTGAGAGCCAGATCATGATCTTGGATTTACTGATGCTGATGAACTTAAGGAATCAAGATATCTGATCAAGAGAATTAGATGTTTTCAATTCCAGTACAAGTTGAGGGAGAGTCTGCTAGAGAAAAAGATAGCTCAAGTGCCAGATTGAGATCCAGGAAGAAAGAGCTAGAGATAGATTCTGAATGCCCAGAGACTGATCAAGAGTGAAGATGCGAAGACTCGACACGATAGACTCGTCAACATCTGAGGGGGAGTCTGTTAGTGCATACATCTGTCGACTTTGTCTTGTATCGAGTCTTGTAATAGATATGTTAAATCAGGGCACGTTGTACGAGAAAATAGGATATTTTAGGTTGATTTTTTATGTAAGTTCGCTTGAAATGGTCCAGTCTGCTTGAAATGACACTTGTCAGTTTCAAGCGAAACCAACACATGGTAGTTCGCTTGAACTGATTCTGGTCATCTTCAAGCGAAACCACATGGACTATAAATAGGTCTCAAGCGATCTCATTTGTAACAGTTCTTGAATTCCATACCGAGGTGTTGCCGGTGTGAGGTTTGATTGTAATCAGTGCTAGATCAATCTACAAGGTGTTTAAAGTGAAGAACAAGCTGTTTCTACCTTTGTTTCTTAGTTTCCGCCTCTGAAACAAAGTAAAACTTCTCTGAACGACTCGTTTGGGTCACAACTTCGATCCTACAAAGGCACGACCCGTTCGTCTAATAGACATTAGTACGTTGTAGGTAGTCGTGTTCACCGGAGAAGTTCGAGTTACGATTGTTGAAGACGCAAGACTGTGAGTTTTGTTTTCCCCCTTTTCTTTAATTGTTTTCAGTTTTATAACTTCGGGGGTGAAGTACATGTTACAACTGTTTACAAACATTGCTATTTGGTATGGTTAGCTAAGGAAGGGTACACTTAGATCATGTGAGTGGTGGGCATAACGCTTAAGGCCATCAATCCTCGTTGTAGGACCGAGGGACATGAGTGATAGATCTATTTGGGTGTAGCGAGCCCCGCCCATGTTGGACCAGGGTTGGCCCATGGGTATAATATGTCTTACAGCCAGAAGCCCGGTGCAAAATTTGCTAGGTTTGAGCTTCCTGCATCACGTCACACATATCAATGGCCTTGCAAACCATTGGTGATCTTTTTTTCCTTGTTGCTTTCATACCGGGATTTATAAACTTACATACATACTTACAATGATTTCAAAGGTTTATTCATACACACAAACAAACACACGAACTCGCTCAACTTTTGTTGATGTTTTCAAAATACATGTATTTCAGGGAATTAGTAAGTGATCTGGCGGGCGTTGGAAGTTTTATGCTGCGTTATGAATATAGATGTCATCCATGGTCTTTGGGTTTGGTCAGTGTGTCTTATTCCTGGACGTGACACATTTTCCAAACCTTGGTTTTATTTATTATCTTTTGATGAGTCGTTAGTGAACTCATAAACAATTCGTATGGTTTGTAATTTGAATTTGAAGTCTACGTTTCAAAATAATGATGTTATGTTTTAAACTTATTTAATGGATGACAAATCTATGGTTTTATCATATAGTTGTTGTTATGATTGAATGCAATGGTATTAAGAAAGTCACACCATAATCACGCTTCCGCAAAAGTCAGGGTATGACAGCTTGGTATCAGAGCTTCGATTGTAGCGAACTAGGATTCCTTCTCGAGTCTAGACTACAATCATTATGGCTCTCACGAAAACATGTTGTAAAAACAATTTCATTGCATACACGAAACGCCTAGATCCAGGAAACAAACACTTTTACAACCAAAAGACACGAAACACATTCAAAGTTTATGTTTATGATTCAGTCTGAGAGGCTGGGTAGTTCAGTCTGGAAGATTGGGAAGTTTAGTCTGAGAGACTAGGGAGTTCAGTCTGGGAGACTGGGAAGTTTAGTCTGAGAGACTAGGGAGTTCAGTCTGGGAGACTGGGGAGTTTAGTCTGAGAGACTAGGTAGTTCAGTCTGGGAGACTAGGAGATTTAGTCTGGGAGACTAAATGGGTAGTCTGGGAAGACTAGGACGGATACGTGATTACATTGTTATTAGTTACATGCTTAATGATGATTGTTGATATATGTGCATATGTTGTGATTGTTTTGTTACAGACACTATGTCTTCATCTGAGAGTGGACTGTCTGATACTGTCGACCCCATGGCTATCGTTTCGGATGATGAGATCGCCCCAGAGCCAGAGCTTTTTACCTCCGACACTGAGAGTGACTCGGAGATGATGTCGGATGACGACGATGATTTCCAGCCTTTTGCGCTACCCGACTTTGGTGATGATTTACCGCATGTTGATGGTATCCCCGACGAGGATCCCTTTCTTATTCTTATTCCTGTCCAGGGCCATCTCATCCTCGGACATCCCGACGGTGAGCATGTCGTGGCACCAATGCTCGCCCCTTTGCCTCTTGCGGCCTTTCCTTTTGAGGATTTGCCTTTTGATGACTTGTCTGATGATGATGTCGATCTTTTTATTGATGGTCCCCCTGATGATGCCCAGGGTGATGGAGTTTTAGCTGAGGATGTCATTGTTGTTCCACTCGTTGAGGTTCCTATTATTGAGGTTTCCTCTGATCATTCTGTTCCAGATTCCTTTGATTCTGTGTCATCATCCACCTTGCATGCAGTGGGACTGCAGCGTTACCCCACTGATTCTGATACAGATACGGCTCTGTCTGCCGCACCTACTCCTCCACACGACTTTGAGCTAGACTTTGCCTCTGACGGTCAGCCTGTTGATGCACCCGCTGATCCTGAGCTGATACCTGCTGATCCTGAGCCGATGCCTGTTGATCCTGAGCTGGCACCAGCACCTGAGCCTTTGCCTGATTTTGACACTATCCAATTTGGCGTACCTGACATTGCACCACTCATACCAGATCTGGTTCCTGCACCCGCTGACCCTCCTGTTATCGAGCCGTTTGTCCCTCCACCTGTACATGCTGACCCTCCTGTTGTTGAGCCCGTTACTCCCCCACATGCACCTGCACCTGTTGATGTTGCCCCTTTTCATCCAGTTGAGTCAGATGTACACCGTGCCGACTTACCTATCATCTTCTTGCAGGATATACCCGCACCCCGTCCAGGGGAAGGCCCTTCTAGCCAACAGCCTGGCTGTGACCCACATGTGACAGCAGCATTTCCTCATATGCCTCAGTATACACCTACTACTCATTTTACTTCTTCACCACTAGGCGAGCCACTCATATGGTTCCCACCGCACACCATGCCAGTTTTTTATCCCTACCATCCTTCGCACTTTGCTGGTTACACGAGGGATGAGTTACTTTTGTCATTGCAGCTTCAGCAAGAGATCCTGTGTCGTAGAGTTATGGAGCTTGAGAGGATTCCACGTCCTCCACCTTGTTCATGCCCGTCACCTTTTGCGACTCCACCTGCTCCTCTTTTTCCTTACCCAGATTTCGATGTTCGATTTCTCACCATGGAGCAGCAAATCAGGTATCTGTTGCGTCACGTTTATGATCTTGAGGAGGAGCTAGCTGATGCGTGTGAAGTGTGTATATAAGTTTAAGTATATTTTAAGCCCTTTTACACTTTCTTTAGCCAAGTTTTAAATTTATAAAACACGATATTTACTAACACTAAACACACATATGGGCAAGTGCACCCATCGTGAGCGTAGTATAGTGTTGGTAAGATACCGAGGTCGTCCAAGGACACAAGAGCTTTTAGTACCGGTTTATCCTCAACGTCTAATCAAATCAAAAGTTTAGAAAAAGATTTTAAACTAAGAAAATAAAAACTAACTAAAATGCTGAAAATAAAAGAAAAACAGATAGACAAGATGAATCACTTGGCTCCGACTCGTGTTTAGTGTAACCTTTGATTATTTCCGCACTTTTGCACTATTTAAGAGATTATCTTAGTTATTGTAGTAGGCCCCTCTTTTGAAGGTGACGTTACCCTCAACCCAGTAGTTTGAGTCAGCAAGGATACAATCCTAAAGGGTCGGATTATTGAAAGATAATTAATTAAGTTATTAATGCATATTGTGGTAGGCCCCTCTTTTGAAGGTGACGTTACCCTCGGCTAAGTAGTCTGAGTCAGCAGGGATACAGTCCTAAGTAGCCGGGTTAAAGTATTAATAGTAGTTTAACTTATGAGGGGATCAAAGAGTTTGGACCCCCGCCATCCAATACCGTTAAGTATTGAAGGAGGTCCTACTAAATTTGACCCAGGTCCTTTGCAGGATCTATACACTGAACAATGGAAAGACTCTTACCAAACCGTTCCCTTAACCCCCGACCAGGTAGCCAACATACCTCCATATAGACCGTGGAGATATGAATGTTGAAAATCTTTTATTTTATATAGACAGTAAAATAATGCCAAGACACCACGGAGAAACGATAAGGAAGAATCACCTTCAACATAAGAAACTAGTTATTAAAGTCATTAATACATAACCAATTAAAAATAGCGAAATGATTAAAAATAAAAAGTATTACACTAGACACTTTGTCTTCACCAAGTGATGTAAGAGACTTAGGCAAACATGGCCTTGATTGTCAAGAACTCTTACGATCAATCTTGGATCCCGAGACGACTCACACACTCTATGATGGACAATGGATGATGGTGGTGGATGATGGTGTTATGGTGGTGGTGGGTGGTGGGTGAAGTGTGAGAGAGGTGGTGTGCCAAGGGGTGGTTTGAGCTTGAGCCAAGCACTCCTATTTATAGGCTGAACAGAAGCTCGGGCACGGCCCCGTGTCCACATCCTTCTCTGACTTCATTAATTGCTCTTGTCTTTATTAGTTGACCACGGCCCCGTGTCCGCTGGGCACGACCCCGTGTGCAGAAGCATATCTGTACTATCAAGATTTGCCTAGATTCTGCGAATCTTATAGTTGACCACGACACCGTGTCCGCTGAGCACGGCCCCGTGGTAGGCGATGGAATCTTCTACAACTTTGTCTTTTATGCTGACACTTGGGCACGCCCCCGTGCTCATTGAGCACGGGTCGTGTTCAGCCTCCTGTTTTCTTGTTTTGCTTGGGAAGATGCTTTCGGGGAGGTCGGGCATGCCACGTTTATTCCTTTTCTTTTATTTATGTTAGATTTAGCTGCCTTTTTGCTTCTTTTATTAATTTGAGCTCATTTAATCCTGAAAATACAAAAGGAAGACAAAAACACACTTTTTCCAACATTAGTACTAAAAAGGGTTAGTTTTATGCCACAATTAATATAATTTATATGTTGCATTTTGCACACATCAAATACCCCCACACTGGAATCTTTGCTTGTCCTCAAGCAAAACTCTTTATAATGTGGCTTTACACTCCCAAATGGAATTGGTAGAAAAGATGGTTTTTGGGCTTGTCATAGAGTGTCGGGATTTCCAAGATTCTATATTTAGTTTTATTTTTATTTATTTACAATCCTATTCATCATGATTTATTTAAAACTTTTCATAAGATAAATTACTTATTAGGGCATAACATGCCTCTTTAAAATTCTATTTATATACAAGTTCACATACCTCACGGGGGATCACTCAACACTCGGCCGAAGATGTATTTTAGTGAATCACTCGAGAGCGGCATGGAACTTACTCCTACCATAGGCTTGCCAGACAATCAATCCTCCTCCTTTTTAACTATATACCTTTGTAAATATCAAGAGGACTTTTGGGTGAAGGGTTAGGCTTGGGTTAAAGGTAGGTGGTTGGGTTAGTGGTTAGTAGAAAAGGGCGAAAAAGCGTAAAAAGCGTCGGTTTTCGAAAGACTTTTTATTTTTGCAATTTTTATTTTGATGAGGCTATTATTCAAACAAAGTTATTTTTGATGAACTTGTTTGTTTATTTCTTTTGCTTCATCAAAAAATTATTATTATTATTATTTTTTTAGTCAAACGAAAAACCGAGCTTGTTACTAAAACAAATGGTTAAAAATAAAAAGGTTTTGGTGGGTGAAAGGGTGTTTGGTTTGAGTTAAGAAATGAAAAGGTTTAGGCTCAAAGGGGTTAACTAGGGGGATTTTGGGTTGGTGGTAAAAAAAATGGTGTAGAAATAAAAAGGGTTAGTCCTAATGCCTCTATCATTTACTTACTCGGGTTTAAGTTGGTAAGGACCGGGAATGTATCGTCGTGGCAAGTTCCAGAGTTGTAAGAACCAAGCGGCTATTCACACAATAAATGAAAAATGAGCATTTAATTTAAAGATATGTATTTGTATGCTCAATAAAGGCTCAAAACTCACTTTTGTGGGAATGGGTTTTTATGTGATCAAGAATATATAATTAAATTTTAACTAAGCTTGTCATGCCTTTTCATAATTTTCTTATGTTGGTTCTTTTTATCACGAAGCTATCGGTTGTAAATTTGTAAAAATATAACCTTTTTAGAATTTGAATTTCCCGAGTTAAACCTAGACAAGTAAAAGTGGTTCCAATAGAGTTTTGTGTAAGGCTTGTAGTTAGGACTTGCAAGATTCAAGGTTTTAGCATCCCCCCCACACACTTAAATTACACATTGTCCTCAATGTGTCCCAAAAATAAGTTTTTAGGTTGATTGAATGTGTAAAAAGGTGTGAAAAAGCAAAAATTTTGTGTTACTGGGCGCTGGACACGGCCCCGTGTTCAAGTGCCAGTAACAAAATTTAAACAAAAGAAACAGAAGCCTGGACACGGGGGCGTGTTGGGTGAACACGGCCCGTGTCCAGTTTACCTGAACTGGGTCATTTCTGCAGACTGTGCAGCACGGGGCCGTGTTGGGCGGACACGGCCCGTGCTGAACTTACTGTTAATGAAGAAAATTGTCGGATGGCCCTGTTTTCCTGCATGGGGTGCTGGTTCAAGTTTCCCTTGTTATCCTTTGCCATCCTGAGTGTATTTTATTCCTGAAAATTAAAACTAACTAGAAAACATAAAAATTAATCTAAACTAAACTAAGGATAGTTTCGCGGAATGCCTCCGTGGTGCGCCACGTTTATAAGGGTCCTTGGCTAGACCCAAAGCCTGGTCATATGTTACTCAAGTGGGATGTTTTGCATCCCATGCTGCATCGTCAGAGAGCGTCATCCAAGCTTGAGTCTATGACCTTCATGTAGTTGACAGGGTCTTCGTCTTCGTCTTCTACTCTCTTTCCAACTCCAAACTTCACTTCCTCGTCCCCAAACTTCAATGTTAGTGTTCCGTCATTCATATCCACCACTGCTTGGGCGGTGGCTAGAAATGGCCTCCCGAGGATGAGAGGGACATCGGCGTCTTCCTCCATGTCTAAGATGACAAAGTCGGTCGGGAAAACGAAATTATCAACTCTGGCCAGTAGATTTTCAGCGACACCTTGTGGAAATTTGACGGATCTGTCAGCGAGTTGTATGCTCATCTTTGTAGGGCTCGTTGTTCCTAGGCCGAGTCGTTTGAACATTGATGTGGGCATGAGGTTAATTCTAGCCCCAAGATCGGCTAGTGCATTACGAATGGGGGATTCCCCAATCGAGCAAGGAATCGTGAAGCTTCCGGGATCAATTTTCTTTTGTGGGAGTTTGTTGAGTACTAAGGCGGAGCATTCTTCGCCTAAGTTAACTAATTGCAATGATTAAATTTTCATTTTGTGAGTGAGGAAGTCCCTCATAAATTTTGCATATTTAGGCATTTGGGTTAGGACCTCGATAAAAGGAATATTAACATGCAATTGTTTTAGTAAATTTTCAAACTTTGCGAATTGCTCATCGGTCTTTTGACGATTTAACCGACCGGGGTATGGAACCGGAGGAGTCTTGATGGGCTCTTGATTTGGTGGAGAAGCCTTTTCTGGTTGTGGTGCGAGTGGAGTCGTGGTTCGGCTGGATTGGCTTTTTTCAGCCGGCGGTAATGGATCCTCCTCTGGACCCACGGTTCGGTTTCTCAATGTGATGAGATGTACTTGCGCTTTTGGGTTGGTTTCGGTATTGCTTGGTAACGCGCCTTGTGGTCTCTCGGAGAAATTTTGAGCTACTTGATTTAATTGTTTTTCAATGTTTTGAATGCTAGCTTGTTGATTTCTAAAATCCGATTCCAATTGCTGAAATCGATCCGAGTTTTTCTTTTCGGTGTCGGAGATGAGGCGAGATACAGTATCTTCAAGCCTTTCTCGTCCACCTTGTTGTTGAGAAAAGTCTTGTGGTTGTTGAAAGTTAGTTCGTTGGTTTTGTTGGTTACTACTATTGCCGGGATCTCTCCAACCAAGGTTAGGGTGGTTACGCCATCCTTGGTTGTAGGTACCCGTTGGTGGACCCGACGGCCTAGGTCTATTATCAATGTAGTTTACCGTTTCTGTTTGATCATCTACTTCTTTCATACAACTCCAATTTTCATGTGGTCCACCACACCCATCACAAGCCATAACCGAGGCCGTTTTTGCCATTTCTTACTTTTTGATTTTTGAAGAAAGGGCCTCGATTTGGGCTTGTAAAGAAGTGCTTTCATCAACCTTATGGGCGCCCGGGGCAATAGATTTATTACCTCGGGGAGTGTGCCACTGAAAATTGGTTTGAGCAATTTCCTCAATTTGATTGTATATTTCATTTGGGCGACGATTACCTAGAAGTCCCCCGGAGCTAGAGTCAAGTGTTTGTCTTGTGTGTGGCAACAACCCATTGTAGAAAGTGGATACTTGTTGCCATACCGCAAGACCGTGATGAGGACACTTTCTTAGTAGCTCCTTGAACCTTTCCCAAGTTTCATATAAGGATTCACCATCCTCTTGTGAATATGTGTTAATTTCAGTCATTAATTTAGCCGTTTTAGCAGGAGGGAAATACTTATATAGAAACTTTTGGGCTAGTTCATCCCAGGTGTTTACCAAGCCAACTGGGAGGGTGTTGAGCCAAGCCTTAGCTCGGTCTTTTAGTGAAAATGGAAACATTCGAAGGCGGATGGCGTCGTTTGATGCTCCATTGATCCGAAAGGTATCACATATGTAACAACCCTCATTAAAAGTCCTATTTATATTATTATTTTATTCAATAGGAAACCCTAATTAAGAGACCCAAGTGATTCTGCACAAAACCTACAAATTTCAGAACAATCAGAATCAGGATCAGGGCCCCTAAAACTCAGGGGGGGCATTCCCTACTCAACGATTATCTTTATAAATTATTATAAAAATCGAATTTAATTAAATCGTCGACTCAGCAAACCTACACCCACACGTGGCGACCCTATGGAGAAAAGGTAACCCTTACGGACCGTAAGGGTTATTTGTTACGGTCCGTAAGGGGTGACAAAAGTTGGGTATAAATAGAGGGTCGTGGGACTGGCTTCTGTGCATTTGTTCGACGAAGGAATTCAACTCAGGCGCGGAGATATCGTCCAAATACTCACAATTAACACACACAAATCACTAATTGATGCTGCAATCAGGGTATTAACTCGATCGCTGCTACGATTCAATGTCCGGTCGATTAAACTATCCAACGATTGTTTAAGTGCCGCTCAAATTGAGTTTATACTTTGTTATTCATCGTGATTTCGACTTGAATGTTTGAGTGCTGTTCGAAATCGGACTATACTCTGTCATTCGTTGTGAATCCGCTGAATTGTTAAGTATTGCACTTTATCATTCGTTGTGAGGGTTTTATCTCGTGAGTTATCGTAAATCCTGTATTAGTTACTTACCTAGTTTGTATACACTAGGTTACCAGGCTAAGAAATAGGCTAGGCTCTGCCCAAATTAAATCTGCAATATATCAAGGCTTATCTGTAGACTAAGCTTTGCCCGTAGAAATCTGCAATGTGAGTTCATTTCTCTTTTCTCACAGTTTGTGAGTCCACTCTATTTTCTCACAGTTTTATCACCTTTTTGTGATACAATTATAATTACAAAGGCTTTACAGAATCCTAAATGTTTACCAGTTATACTTACAGTGATTAAGTTTTTATATTAACTGCCGATATTAAAGGTTTTATACATTATTTGATTCTCATTATTATTTGCCAGAAAGTTAGTCAATATTAGCATGACTACAATAACAGTGGAAATTGTGCATTCTACTAAGATTATATTTTAGTCTTAGTCACGTTAATATATTAAATAATGATATTACAATTATTTAATTGACATATTATATTTTGATAAAGTTATTATAGTTTGATATAAAATGCTATATGTTATTTTCTGGGTTAAATGGTTTTATGCCATAAGTAAAATATTTGACAAAGAAATGTCACGGGACACAATTAAGTCCGGAGTCATTAGTTGAGAGAATGATCAACAGTGACATGACCAAAATCACTAGTTGAGAGAATGATCAACAGTGTTATAGAATCACTAGTTGAAAGAATGATCAACAGTGATATGACCAGAATTATAGAATCACTAGTTGAAAGAATGATCAACAGTGATATGACCAGAATCATTAGTTGAAAGAATGATCAACAATGATATGATTAAAGTCACAGGAATCGCCTAGTGACAGATAAATTGGATAATAGTAAAATATAATTACTTGATAAATGCACTATTGGATAGAAGTAATCCAATGAGTGATATGATTACTGTCACATCGGAACTGCAACCATGTGGTAAATACTGATTGAGTTGGGTAAATATAAATAGATATAAAAACCTTAATACTGTAAGGTATAACAATATATTTTATAAAAATGGAATGAATTCACTCAGTATTTCGCTGACAAAACCTTTTTCAAACATTTTTCAGGTAATTACAGTAGATTGGAATAAGAGCTGGATACGACACTGAAAGGCTTCAAGAAGTGGCTTATTTTATTAATTAAATCAAATTAAGAAATATTGTTTTATGTAAACAAAATTATCTTATTAAAGCTACCTTTATAAAACATGGGTTTATCCCATGTATTTAATAAATAAAATCCGGTGTTTCTAAACTCTGATATTTTTCCTAACTTACGGTCCTGATGAAATTTCCGCTGCAATGTTTTATAAAATTTATCACCGGTACCACTGGACTGTTCGCGGCTTCCGATTCCATCCAGGGTGGGTCGGGGGTCGTGACAGAAGGTGGTATCAGAGCCACTTGTTTAAGCTATTTAGGTGTTCTTTTAATACCTAAACTTAAACTTAAAAGTTAGGAAACTGATACAAATTTACATATGTATTATATATATGAATATATATATGTCGATATGCACATATAATATCCTGGAAGTATTGTTTTGTTCTAATTATTCTGTGATATTAATAAGTAAAAATGTTTGCAATTCAGATGTCGAATGAAGTATCACATAATCCAGAAGTTCATGCTAATAATGAAAATCCTTTGGATAAAAATGCTATAGAAAATCTAATAGCACAAGGAATAGCTAATGCTTTACCTTTAATAATTGAAGCTGTTAAAAATCCCGTAGAACCTACCAAAGTTGTGAGTAGCAAGCATACTCGTGACGATGGTTTTAGCCATAGTGTCAATGGAGGTAATGATGATATTATCAAAACCCCATTTCCCAAGAAAAAGAAGGCGATGACTTCCGGGTGTACCTACAAAGAATTTCTAGCCTGTAAACCAACTGAGTTCGCCGGCAGTGAAGGAGCCACGGCTGCTCTGCGATGGTTGGAAAAGACGGAAGCTGTTCTTACAATCAGCAAATGTGCCGAAGAAGATAAGGTGATGTATGCATCTAATCTCTTTAAGGAAGAAGCCTTAGAATGGTGGAATACAATTCTTCAGGCAAAAGGAAGTGGCATGGCTTATGCCATGAACGGGGAAAAATTCAAAGAAATGGTAGAAAGGAAATTTTGTCCTCCTTATGAAAAGGAACGAATGGCTAACAAGTTCCTAAATCATAAAATGATAGATGTGAATTGTCGTGAATATACGACCACGTTCTTCGAATATGCAAGAATGGTACCAACTCTGGCTTCGCCAGAACCCGTACTAATTTCTCGTTATATTTGGGGATTAGTTAGCGAAATCCGAGACATAGTTAAGGCCACTAGACCACAAACTATTGAAGAAGCAGTCGAACTAGCTAACATGCTGACAGATGGACTAATCCGCACAAGAGAAGAAAATAAGAAGAAAGAGTTAGCCCAGAAAATTTCCCAAGAATTCTACAAGAAGACAGGAACTGAATCGTCACTGGAGCAACCTATCTGCAGAAGCTGTAACAAAAAGCATTCAGGAAGATGTCGTTTTAGGAAAACATCCTACTGTGACTTCTGCAAGATGACCAGACATATAGAGGAAGAGTGTAGAAGAAAAACTAATGTTTGTTTCAATTGCGGAGAAACATGACACATCAAACCATATTGCCCGAAACTAACCAAAACACTCGACAACAAGGCCAGAACGACAGACGGAGTTAAGAAGAACGCGCAAGCATTCGTACTTACTACGCAAGAAGCAGAAATGATTCCAGACGTAATCGCTGATATATAATATCTAAGTTAAGTTATTATTTGACCTTAGTACAAATAAAAGTTTATAAATAAATACATTCTCTTCAGTACTTCATCTATTCAAAACCATAACAGAATTGTTTGGTTTTCACTTTCACTGAATCATTTATTTGGTCACGATCACCTTGTGGTGACGTTTTCACAAATTTGAAGCTTGTGCTAATCTCGTTGCACACGGGTTTAATTACTTATTTCTATTGAATCCGCTTTGTTGGTATATTCTATAAAATCAATCTTAACACAATTATGTGCTAAGATAATGATACACAAATTCATTTCATATATTCAGTGTATCTCTTAAGGATTTTTATATCAGCAATCGAGCGTTTCGTAATCCTTATTGTTTTATCATCTTTGATCGAAAAACATTATTCAAGTATTTTGATTTCAATCCTACTAGATTTATTTGAAACATTTGGACTTACTTCATTTGATTTAAAGCATGGTGAAACTCGTTTCATTCACCGCTACTATTTCCAATTACTATGACACCTTGTGGCGTCATAATAAATTTGAAGCTTGAGCTATTCTCATTTTCACTTCTAATGAACGAATTTTAATTTTGTCGGTTCATTATCTTAAACAGTCTTAATACAATTATGTGTTAAGATAAGAGTACACAAATTCATATCATATTCCGGTGTACCTCTTAACGTTTCTTTCATCATTTATCGAAAATTCTATAATATTCATTTGGTCTTTTCATTTGAAAATCCTATTCGAAATGAATATCCAAATTTACTTCATTAAAGCTTTCAGTTGATTATACGGTGAAATTGTTCGGTCGCCGTAATTATTAAATTATTTCAATCATTAAAGACACCTTGCGGCGTCGTTATAAACTTGTAGCTTGGGCTAATCATAAGCATACGAATCATTCAAAACCACGTATGTATTTCGTTTGACTCATCATTTGAAAGTAGTCTTGATACAATTATGTATTAAGACAATGATACACTAAACTCTATTGTATTTCGGTGTATCCTTGCAGTACATGTCAACACATTGATTTTCTTTTGTTATGATTCGATAGTTGACAATCATTTTCGTGCTTCTATTTCATTTTGAACTTGTTGATTCTGAGTCTTCTTCAGTTGCCAATCAAAGTAAGCTTTCTTTTGACAAAAGAATTTTTATTGATTCTAAAAGTTCTTCACATTCATTCTAAATATCTATTGATCATATATCTTTTGGCTTGAAAATAGTCACATTGGAAATTATATCCTTTCATCTCATTCGTTTGACATTGATTTCTTGAAATAATTCAGTTGAGCCATTGATTCCTATTTATGGTATCACTCGTATTTACAAAATTTGATATTTCAATTCTGTGTCATCTACCTTAATATTGTTTTTATTGACTAGAATATAACATAAGTCTAAAAGAAATATCATAAATACACTTAGGAGCTGGAATCTGAGATGAAGAAAAAGTATTCCTACTTATTCCAGTAAATCTCGAGGACGAGATTTTATTAAGGTGGGGAGAATGTAACAACCCTCATTAAAAGTCCTATTTATATTATTATTTTATTCAATAGGAAACCCTAATTAAGAGACCCAAGTGATTCTGCACAAAACCTACAAATTTCAGAACAATCAGAATCAGGATCAGGGCCCCTAAAACTCAGGGGGGCATTCCCTACTCAACGATTATCTTTATAAATTATTATAAAAATCGAATTTAATTAAATCGTCGACTCAGCAAACCTACACCCACACGTGGCGACCCTATGGAGAAAAGGTAACCCTTACGGACCGTAAGGGTTATTTGTTACGGTCCGTAAGGGGTGACAAAAGTTGGGTATAAATAGAGGGTCGTGGGACTGGCTTCTGTGCATTTGTTCGACGAAGGAATTCAACTCAGGCGCGGAGATATCGTCCAAATACTCACAATTAACACACACAAATCACTAATTGATGCTGCAATCAGGGTATTAACTCGATCGCTGCTACGATTCAATGTCCGATCGATTAAACTATCCAACGATTGTTTAAGTGCCGCTCAAATTGAGTTTATACTTTGTTATTCATCGTGATTTCGACTTGAATGTTTGAGTGCTGTTCGAAATCGGACTATACTCTGTCATTCGTTGTGAATCCGCTGAATTGTTAAGTATTGCACTTTGTCATTCGTTGTGAGGGTTTTATCTCGTGAGTTATCGTAAATGCTGTATTAGTTACTTACCTAGTTTGTATGCACTAGGTTACCAGGCTAAGAAATAGGCTAGGCTCTGCCCAAATTAAATCTGCAATATATCAAGGCTTATCTGTAGACTAAGCTTTGCCCGTAGAAATCTGCAATTTGAGTTCATTTCTCTTTTCTCACAGTTTGTGAGTCCACTCTATTTTCTCACAGTTTTATCACCTTTTTGTGATACAATTATAATTACAAAGGCTTTACAGAATCCTAAATGTTTACCAGTTATACTTACAGTGATTAAGTTTTTATATTAACTGCCGATATTAAAGGTTTTATACATTATTTGATTCTCATTATTATTTGCCAGAAAGTTAGTCAATATTAGCATGACTACAATAACAGTGGAAATTGTGCATTCTACTAAGATTATATTTTAGTCTTAGTCACGTTAATATATTAAATAATGATATTACAATTATTTAATTGACATATTATATTTTGATAAAGTTATTATAGTTTGATATAAAATGCTATATGTTATTTTCTGGATTAAATGGTTTTATGCCATAAGTAAAATATTTGACAAAGAAATGTCACGGGACACAATTAAGTCCGGAGTCATTAGTTGAGAGAATGATCAACAGTGACATGACCAAAAGCACTAGTTGAGAGAATGATCAACAGTGTTATAGAATCACTAGTTGAAAGAATGATCAACAGTGATATGACCAGAATTATAGAATCACAGGTTGAAAGAATGATCAACAGTGATATGACCAGAATCATTAGTTGAAAGAATGATCAACAATGATATGATTAAAGTCACAGGAATCGCCTAGTGATAGATAAATTGGATAATAGTAAAATATAATTACTTGATAAATGCACTATTAGATGGAAGTAATCCAATGAGTGATATGATTACTGTCACATCGGAACTGCAACCATGTGGTAAATACTGATTGAGTTGGGTAAATATAAATAGATATAAAAACCTTAATACTGTAAGGTATAACAATATATTTTATAAAAATGGAATGAATTCACTCAGTATTTCGCTGACAAAACCTTTTTCAAACATTTTTCAGGTAATTACAGTAGATTGGAATAAGAGCTGGATACGACACTGAAAGGCTTCAAGAAGTGGCTTATTTTATTAATTAAATCAAATTAAGAAATATTGTTTTATGTAAAAAAAATTATCTTATTAAAGCTACCTTTATAAAACATGGGTTTATCCCATCTATTTAATAAATAAAATCCGGTGTTTCTAAACTCTGATATTTTTCCTAACTTACGGTCCTGATGAAATTTCCGCTGCAATGTTTTATAAAATTTATCACCGGTACCACTGGACTGTTCGCGGCTTCCGATTCCATCCAGGGTGGGTCGGGGGTCGTGACAACATATTTCTAAGAAATTAGTAATATGTAGATGGGGATCCTCGTCCGCAAGCCCATGAAAGGTTGCGGAGTTTTGAAGCATTTGTATCAAATGCGGTCGAAGTTCGAAGTTATTGGCTTCGACATTCGGTGCATTGATAGCGGCGCCGAGATTACCTACAGTTGGTCGTAGGTAATCCATGAGGGTACGTTGGTCCGCCATTAGAAGTGGTTCCCCCGAAACTTTCTCTTGGTTTTTAGCTTTAAGTCTTTTTCTGAGAAAGCGTTCGGGTTCTTCTAGGGGTTTTTTTTATGTCTCTACTAGAACTGGAGCTCATACACAACGTAGGAAGTTCAAATGTGGCGCCTGGGTTCCAAGTCCTGCAATAAAAACAGAAAAGAAAGTTGGTCAGAAGGTTCACCACGGCCCCGTGTTCAGTGAACACGGCCCGTGGTCGGAGATACAGTGATTGTTTTCCGGATCCCAGTTACTGGGGAGTTGGACACGGCCTCGTGTTGCACCGACACGGCCCCGTGCACAGCTCTCTATAACTCGGAAAATAAAAACTGCCAGTAACAATGCTGGGCACGGCCCGTGTCCGACCAGGCACGGCCCGTGTCCGACCAGGCACGGCCCGTGTCTGACCAGGAACGGCCCGTGCTGAGCTCTGCAGAAGCTGAAAAACTAAGAAAAATCCTAAAAAATTAGAAAAAAAAAACGATTAGGCCTTTGATTCCTAACTTTCTTAAAATCCTTGTGTCCCCGGCAGCGGCGCCAAAAACTTAATGCGTGTGAAGTGTGTATATAAGTTTAAGTATATTTTAAGCCCTTTTACACTTTCTTTAGCCAAGTTTTAAATTTATAAAACACGATATTTACTAACACTAAACACACATATGGGCAAGTGCACCCATCGTGAGCGTAGTATAATGTTGGTAAGATACCGAGGTCGTCCAAGGACATAAGAGCTTTTAGTACCGGTTTATCCTCAACGTCTAATCAAATTAAAATTTTAGAAAAAGATTTTAAACTAAGAAAATAAAAACTAACTAAAATGTTGAAAATACAAATAAAAGAAAAACAGATAGACAAAATGAATCACTTGGCTCCGACTCGTGTTTAGTGTAACCTTTGATTATTTCCGCACTTTTGCACTATTTAAGAGATTATCTTAGTTATTGTAGTAGGCCCCTCTTTTGAAGGTGACGTTACCCTCAACCCAGTAGTTTGAGTCAGCAAGGATACAATCCTAAAGGGTCGGATTATTGAAAGATAATTAATTAAGTTATTAATGCATATTGTGGTAGGCCCCTCTTTTAAAGGTGACGTTACCTTCGGCTAAGTAGTCTGAGTCAGCAGGGATACAGTCCTAAGTAGCCGGGTTAAAGTATTAATAGTAGTTTAACTTATGAGGGGATCAAAGAGTTTGGACCCCCGCCATCCAATACCGTTAAGTATTGAAGGAGGTCCTACTAAATTTGACCCAGGTCCTTTGCAGGATCTATACACTGAACAATGGCAAGACTCTTACCAAACCGTTCCCTTAACCCCCGACCAGGTAGCCAACATACCTCCATATAGAGCGTGGAGATATGAATGGTGAAAATCTTTTATTTTATATAGACAGTAAAATAATGCCAAGACACCACGGACAAACGATAAGGAAGAATCACCTTCAACATAAGAAACTAGTTATTAAAGTCATTAATACATAACCAATTAAAAAGTGCGAAAAGATTAAAAATAAAAAGTATTACACTAGACACTTTGTCTTCACCAAGTGATGTAAGAGACTTAGGCAAATATTGCCTTGATTGTCAAGAACTCTTACGATCAATCTTGGATCCCGAGACGACTCACACACTCTATGATGGACAATGGATGATGGTGGTGGATGATGGTGTTATGGTGGTGGTGGGTGGTGGGTGAAGTGTGAGAGAGGTGGTGTGCCAAGGGATGGTTTGAGCTTGAGCCAAGTACTCCTATTTATAGGCTGAACAGAAGCTCGGGCACGGCCCCGTGTCCAGTGGGCACGGCCTCGTGTCCACATCCTTCTCTGTCTTCATTAATTGCTCTTGTCTTTATTAGTTGACCACGGCCCTGTGCCCGCTGGGCACGACCCCGTGTGCAGAAGCATATCTGTACTATCAAGATTTGCCTGGATTATGCGAATCTTATAGTTGACCATGACCCCGTGTCCGCTGAGCACGGCCCCGTGGTAGGCGATGTAAGCTTCTACAACTTTGTCTTTTATGCTGACACTTGGGCACGCCCCCGTGCTCATTGAGCACGGGGCGTGTTCAGCCTCCTGTTTTCTTGTTTTGCTTGGGAAGATGCTTTCGGGGAGGTCGGGCATGACATGTTTATTCCTTTTCTTGTATTTATGTTAGATTTAGCTGCCTTTTTGCTTCTTTTGTTAATTTGAGCTCATTTAATCCTGAAAATACAAAAGGAAGACAAAAACACACTTTTTCCAACATTAGTACTAAAAATGGTTAGTTTTATGCCACAATTGATGTAATTTATATGTTGCATTTTGCACACATCACTAGCGCATGTGCGCATCTTGCTTTTTGTTCCTCCACCTCCTCCTCCACCCCCATCAGCATAGCCGGTTTTTGGTTTTATGTAGGTAGCTTGCTTTTGATGAGAGCACCGCTATTGAGCTGAGCTAGTACAGACTTTTGGAGACCACTTTTGACTGTATGACTTATGATAGATTGGTAGACATTTTGGACAAGGGTAGTGTGACCCTGTGTTCCCCATTTGATACTATACATTTGTAAAACATGTAACTGTAATTGTGGTCGATGATTAATAGAAAGCTCAATCGTAATGTTCTCATTAAATACAATGTTAATTTACTTGCTTATGATTATGACTGTGATGATTACCTGCTTACTTGTTATGACAAACACTATTATACACATACTACTTACTATATACATAAGACCTGACCTATACAATCTTCTTTATAGAAGATGCCTCCTCGAAGGAGCAATCAGTTGCCCACAACAGAGGCAGAACTGCAAGAACGGATTTCACAGGCAATCGCATAACATGAGGCCTTGCGCTCTGAGCACAGCGGGGGTACCTCAGGAAATAACCCACCTCACGGTAATGTTTAAGTCATTTAAGACACATTACGTTACGTTTGGACATTCCATGTGCGTTGCTAATGCTTTCTGTGAATGATGTTGTGACAACTGGCACAAAACCGGTAATTTCCGTACAGTCTAATTATTATTAAATATCTGCAAACATGTGCTTAAATGTCAACATTGTCTGATTTCATGCTATACATGTGAATTTATGCACGTTTTATACTTCAAATATTGCTTTATGCATTACTTTAGCGTTGCATCAGAAAGACTAGTAAACTCACCGGTAAGACACGCTGTGTCAGCAATTCTGCAGAAAGCAGTCAGATAATAGAATTAGGGCCTAGGAATAGGTCCAACATCTAAAATACATTAAAACCCAAGTGTGGATACAAGGGTTAACATATATACTTTCCGAAAGCTAAACTATGCACTAAAAAGCACCCGAAACTCACTTTAAATGCAGAATTCTGCATAAATCAGCACTAATTCAGCTATAACCAGCTATTTAACACAATATATCATGCAAAATTTATGTCTTATTGCCCAAAATAACTTACAAAGTGTCGAGAATTAAAACTGCCACAAAAGGTGCTTCATACCTAGTGAAACTGCGCAATTCAGCACTTTAACGAATCGTAACGAACCGAATAACCGGACAATAACCGGAACATCAAAATTTGACTAGAAGTAATGTTTTTATGATATTAAACTAGTTTTGATGCTAGGACACCTTAAAAATCATAAAAACCCCTAAACACACTTAAACTAACTTAAACCTTCAAGTTTACACTTTAAACCTCCATCTTCCAAAAATTTACATTTTACCCCCCCCACCAAATCCGGCCCCTATGGGTCCCACCTAAAGATTTTAGTTGATTATATTGGATTTTATGTTTGGGAATATTCTAACAAATATGCCATGAAAGATTTAGAAAATCTTATAAATCCTAAACTAATAGCACACTTTCATTCACTTCATCTTCTCCCCCCTTTCTTCTTCCTTAGCTCACGGCTCACGCACACACCACACATCCATCTGTTTCAATCCAATTCCTATCAATCCAAGGTGATCTAGAGGTGTATGGAGGCCATTTAGGAAGGTGTATGGTGCTAGAACTTGAAGGACCACCTTGTGGAGCTTTTAACCTCTTGATTTCTTCCTTGATCATCATCTCCATTTTTGTGCCACTTCCCTAGCCATTAGAGCTAGTAGTAAGCTTCTTTATCACTAATTTAAGTCATGTTTATGTTATGTATAAGTTTCACCATCTAAACAACTTAACTTCCAATGTTAAAAATGAGAAGATCTAACATATTCATGAAGAAAATAAGTGATTACATGAAATTTTAGTGTATGTAATGAAGTTATTGATGTTGTATCTTGTATTTATGGTTAAATCAAGTATGTTAAAGCTTGGATCTACCAAGTTTAAGCATGGATCTTAAAGGATCCATGGTTAAACTTGAAGGTGAACATATGAAGCATGATGTGAACTAGAAATATGAATTTTTATGCATAAACTTGTAATAAAGTGTGTGTAGAACTAAATTTTGAAACTAAAATTCATGGAAAGTTTGTTTAAAATGTAACATAAAGCTTGTTTTTGAAGGATCTAAAGATATTAAGCATGGATCTTGAAAGATCCATGGTTAAACATGATGTTAAAAATAATGATCTTTCTAATAAACATAAAAGTGGTTTTAGAAACATGATTTACAAACTTTGAAACCATTAAACTGATGGATAAGTTGGTTAATAAAATAAAGTCTTACAAAAGTTTGTTTAAAAACCACAAGAACACTTATTTTGGAAAGATCATAATATGTTAAATGTAGATCTAGAAGACTACACATTTTTTTAACAAGAAACAAGTTCACCATGATGTTTCATATGAAGAGATTTGTATATGTTGTTGGTGATTATTGTTGGAAAAATTTTTTTGATGATTGAAAAGAAAATAAACACATGTTTTGAAAACATGGGAAACCTCCATTTTTAGGGGAAACTATGTCAAAATTTTTATAAAATTTTGACACTTAGAAGAATATAAGTTTTGGTGAAACTTATTCCCTAAAAAATTACCTAAAAAAATATTTACCAAGGTTTCCCTAATTTTTGTGTAAATTTCAAGTTAAGAAATGATGATTTCTTCAAGATAAAAATTGATATTAAGTATGTATATTTTTGAGGAAAATATATATATTTATTGATCACCAAATTTTGTGCAAAAGTGTATATTATGTGTATTATATGTAGTAGTGTATTAGGAACTTGAAAATACACTAAATACTCCCAAGGAGTATGAGTACAAAATACACATACAAATACAAATACAAATACAAATACAAATACAAATACATGAGAATACATAAGTATACAAGTGTACAAAAGTTCCTCACAAAGAAGCACATGGAAAAATACAAGAAAGTATATTTATGAAAATATATTTCTTAACATATTATTTAACTTGGACAAGTTATGAACTTAAAAATATATTTTTGGACAAAAATATATAACCAATACCAAGTATTGGAATTTATACAAAATCGGGTGAATATCAAGAATAACCATATATATTTTATAGCATGACCAAAATATATATGTTTCATACAAGTCTAAAAATATATTATTTTTAAGAAATATAATTCCGGAAAGTAATAAAAATCAAAGTATTGATTTTAGGTGAAAAATACAAAATACACAAGTATTTACATAGAATACAAAGTATACTTGTACAAAAATAATATTGGAAATATTATTTCACAAAATACTTATATTTATTTTTGGGAAAATAATATAAGTAACATACATAGTTAAAAATATAAATTATTTTTAACAACTTATTACCTCGAAAAGTCTACATAAACAAATATATATTTGAGGAGTAAAATATATATTTACAAGACACATTACAAACTCAAAGTACAAGACACGACAAACGGGCAAGACCCGATAAACAAGGGCACGACCCTCACAAAGATTGAACATACAAAGAACATATACATAAACAAAAGATGGTGACTTGTACTTGTGTGATACAAGTCTATTGACTAACATTAATAGAACACATATAGGTCACGACGCTACAAAACCAACCGGTGAATTTACGGCGCAGGATACGCAAAGTTGTGAGTTCATGTCCCCACTTTTAAACTTTTACTTGTTTTATAAACTTGGGGAAAATACATGTGCTATGGTATGTTGAATACAAAAACTAAGGAATGATACTTTAGATCATGTCACGAATAGGGTGCCATAAGTACCATTAATCAGTTACATACCAAGACCGCAGAACAAAAGATTAGATCTAATGGGTTTCAGGCAGCCACACTCTTGGCCACTCTTTTACCAAGCAGTGCTTTTGTGTCTCTAGTCATAAATCGACAGTCGTGGATCGACAAGTAAAAATGCCTATGGTTTGGATGCTTCCTATGTCGTGTCACATGTTAATGGCCTTGCAAACCATTAGCGATCTCGAGTTCCTTACATTTACAAAAATACTTATTTCATACAATTACATACCATGTTTTCTGTTAGGGATGGATTTTCCAAACCTAAGGATCACGGATCCACAAGTGCAACCAGGATCACGGATCCTCAATTCTGTTTGAATTAAGGATCCTCAGAAGACGTTGCAGGGTTAAGGATCCAGGATCCTCATTGTTATCCTAACACTAACGGTTGTTTCCATTATATTTAAACTTGTTTTGCAGGAATGAACGAGTGGGACTTAATCTTGCCGATATTCCTGGGGAATATGCTCTAATATTCTGCACGTGCAAGGCTGGAATGACCGTTTTAGAAGTCGTGGGTAGCTTGCACAATTTGCGGATTGTTTGTTACTTAGTTTATTTCTATTTTTAAAGGGGATAACGAGCTTGATAGTTAGAACAATTAGAAAACACACACACTCAAAAAAGCTCTCTGCAACTCTTTGGCGATTACATACATTTTGCACATTAGTGATCCTTGTAACAAGCTTGTTATCAACCCGATTTGTAATCTTTACTTGTTCAATATAGTTGGTGATCGGTAGTTTCCATCACCCGAGGTTTTTTGTGCCGGAGATCATATCTTGATCAAGGGCTTTTTCCTCGTATAAATCCTTGTGTCACTTGTTCATTTCATTTACAAGTTTTTCATACATTTGTTCATTCATTCAAGCATCACACCTCACAAAATAAGATTTGGTTGCATTATCCTAGTCTGATTTTTGACCAAAACAGTTCGGCGCCCACCGTGGGGCAATTGGTGCTTCATCTTTAAGAAATTTTGTTCATTTCGGTCATTTCGGTTCATCACCTTTAAGCACATGGCTTTTTCAGCGAAGAACACTTGAAGTTCCATGTCGGCAGTCACTTCTTCACATGGCATCCCACCTTTTCCTCCAGCACTTTTTGGATCCCAGAAGAATGCTGAGAATGCTGCGAAGAAATAAAGCCCCGTTTTCTCAAAACCACCAACTTCTGCTGTATCTTCTAGCCCTTCTAACAGTGATCTTTATTCTTTGATTTTGCAGATGAAGGATTACATGCAACAGCAGGACAAAACCAATGACAGGATCCTTCGAGAGATCGATGATATCAAGAAATTGAAAAGACCAGCGGAGGATCACTCTCCTTTGATGCCGAGATCACTGAATTTCGACACTCCAGTTATAACTACCCAACACTCCGCAACATCTGATGTCCAGTTTCAAGGTGGATCATTGGGAATGCGTTTTGGATCATCAGTAGTAACGCAAGCTCAGGGATCTTACTTTCAGCCTTCAGGATCTTCGTTTCAGCATCAAGGATCCTTCTTCAGTTCCGGAGGATATATGGGAGCACAGACAGTTCAAGGATCCTCATTCCAGGGTCAAGGATCCTCTCAGGTTCAAGAATCCTCTCAGGTTCAAGGATCCTCTCAGGTTCAAGGATCCTCCCAGGGTCTGGGACCCTTCCAGGTTCAAGGATCCTCCTCTCAAGTTCAGAGATCTTCATCTCAGGTTTACGGATCCACGGAGTATCCTCCAAGACCCCCAGTCTTGGTGCATCAGGGATCCAACATCTTCCAGGATCAGGGACCCTTAAGGAATATTCAGCCCGGAAGTTCAGATATCCATCTGGGAGACTTCATCCCAATGCAGACCATTGCATCATCTGCTCCCTCAATTATAGCAGAATCCCGTCAATATGGATTCACATCCGGAGTCCCAAACTTGAATCCTTCAGGAGGTAACACTTTGAATAATTCTTATAACACTAACCATGGCTTTATGCAGGATACAGGTATCAATCAAGCTATGGCTAGAGAATTACAGAAACTGAAGGATATGATATCCAGCATTCCAGGAGTGGTTAAGCCCATTCCTGAAATTGCAGATGGAAGCCACAGGATATCTCGTTTTGCACCACCCTTTTGTGATGCAGAGATTCCAAAGAGATTCTAAATACCAACCATGAAGCTATATGATGGTTCAATGGATCCAGAAGAACATGTAGCTCAGTATAGAGAAAGGATGGAGATCAATCCCATCCCGGAGAGGTTAAAAGAAGCATGTCTATGCAAGGGTTTTGGATCCACACTAACAGGATCAACTCTTAAATGGCTGCTAAGTCTTCCCCCTTACTCTATTACTTCATTTGCTAATCTAGTTAACCTGTTTAATAGTCAGTTCTCATGCAGTAGGAAATTTGAACGTTTAACTAGTGATCTATATAGGGTAACACAAGGTCAAAATGAATCACTTAGAGATTATATCACTAAGTTCAGTAAAGAATCCTTAGATATTCCTAATTTGGATATTACTACGGCTGTAGAAGCCTTTAAAATGGGTTTACTTAGGGATTCATTATTCTATGATGATCTTGTCATGACCCCATGCAGGAATCTTGGTGAAGTGAGAACCAGGGCCCTTAGATTCATCCGAATAGAGGATGATAAAAGGATCCAAGAAAGACTGGCAGGATCCTCCAAGCAGGAAAAACAAGGATCCTACTTCAGGAACAACAAGTCCAAATCTTATAACAAGTCCGACAATCAGAATGTTCATGCAGTAGAACAGGAAGAGGATGACGAGGATTATCCTCCTATTTCTGAATATTGTTTTTCTGTTGATAACAATGAACTGATCCTTGCAATGCAGAATTTAGGTGAAAAAGCAAGATGGCCCAGAAAAAGTGATAAGCCAGCTGCAACAAAAGACAAGTCCAAATGGTGTGCATATCATGAGGATTTCGGACATCTCACTGAAGAATGTATCGCACTTAGAAAAGAAATTGGTTATTTGTTAAGCAAGGGGCATTAAAAGGAGCTATTGGGGAGAAAAAAGTCAAGGATCCAGGATCCTGAAAAAATTCCAGAAAGAACTCCTGCTCCTCTTGCCAATGCACAAATTATCAACTTCATATCTGGTGGATCAGACATATGTGGCACTTCCTTTTCAGCAGCCAAAAGGCATGCCAAGGAGACCAAAATGTATAATGGGGACAGACCCATCCGAACCTCCACTGTTACACAGGAAAAAGTTATTACATTTGATGAGGATGATCGAAGTGGATGTTCAGGATCCTCATCATGATGGTCTGGTTATTACTTTGTTTATATCTAATCATTTTCTTCGCAGGATCTTAATAGATGGAGGAAGCTCGGTCAACATCATTCAACTTGATGTCCTCAAGAAGATGAACATCCCTGAATCAGAGATTATCCCAAGATCATCAGTTCTGGTGGGATTCAGTGGGGAAACCAAAAACACATTGGGGGACATTAAGCTTCCCATTTACATTGATAGACTTAATTCTTTTCAAAAATTTTGTGTTATAGATTTCTTATCCTGTTGCAATGTTATCCTTGGCAGGCCATGGATACATGACATGAAAGCAGTTGCATCTACATATCATCAGTGTGTAAAGCTTCCTAGTCCATGGGGGGTGATAAAGATTGAGACTGACCAATAAGAAGCAAAGAATTGCTATACCTCATCAATGAAGCCAGCCTCAAGACCAAGGGAGCAATAGCAATTAAAGCATCCTCCAAGAGATGTCCTGGAGGCAAGAGAACAAGATGTGAAAGATATCCTTATGGATCCTCATGATCCTGAGTCCAAAGTCTTCATAGGATCAGGGATCCTCAGCAACATCGAACAGGATTTGGTATCCTTCCTCAAGAGGAGAAAAACTACCTTTGCCTGGAAGCATGAAGACATGACAGGAATCTCTAAAGATATAATTACTCACAAGCTCGACATTGACAGGTCATTTAAACCCATACATCAGAAGAGGAGGAAGTTTGCACCTGAGAGGAATGCCATTATCCAGGAGGAGGTAGATAAGCTGCTCCGAGCAGGTATGATTAGAGAGGTTAAGTGTAACACCCCGTGTTTTCACAAGTCAAAGTCAAGGTCTAAGTCAACGACCGATTTCGCGCAACTTGACTTGTAGAAATTTCTTTGTTTTATTCGTATTATGTGGAGTAAGTGTTGTTAATTGCAATAATCGACGTATGTTAATCGCTATTCAATCGACCTACGACTGTGAACTATAGGAAGTAACAATGCGATAAAGTTACTAAACAATAATCAAGCTATGTTAATCGAATCAACATCAAATTCGCAACTCGAGCTACGAACGTTTGCTTGTTATTCTATGTGTGTTTGTGCCTTACGTGTTACCTGTGCATGTTTATTTATGCTGTGTCGTGATAATCAAGCGAACTCAATCGGAACTCGAAATCTAACTCGAAATGCAATCGAACTCGAATCGTGAACGAACTATGATAATTGGTGGAAAATAGATTATGCGAGATATGAGTGTTTGGGACTGAAAGTAATTTGACTAGGAAACCCTATCGAATCAAACCCCTCGCAATCGAAATCGAAATATCAAGAATCGTCGCGCGAAACATTCGAAAAGTGCGACTGATCGATCAGGCTCCCAGCCGATCGAACAGCCAGCCGAACGGACTGCTGTCCGATCGGACGGGCTGTCCGATCGAGCTGCCTGGCCGATCGGCCAACACTTTCCTCTTTTGTCATCCTATAAATACCCCTGTCATTGTCATCCTTTTCCACTTTTGGAAACCCCTGTTCGACCAGCACGCTCAACTCACCTTTTCGCATATTTCTCTCGATTCCGGTAAGTTTTCGTCCTAAATCTTGTACTTTCTTGAGCTATACACACTCCTACACCTTTCTATCTTTCAAATCTTAACTTTTAACCGTGAAATCATCAAGATTCAAGTGTTCTAGGATGATGTCATCATGGGTTCTTGAAGAACTTCATGTTTTGGCCTCAATCCACCAAGAATGACTTGGATCTAGCAGATTTCCACATAAACAAACGAAGATCTTTCATAGATCTGAACATATATACGGTGACAAGGATTGGAAGACGGATTTTCCAACTTTCCTTCAACTCTTTGTCACTCAATAACTTCGAACCGGTAGAAACGGAGCCGAGTCGGTTTACAAATCACTTCGGTGGTTGTATGGCTCAAAATCCGGATTCTATCCACAAGGTTAACCGACTTCGGGTTAAATGTTAAACTTCGTTCCGAACAGACCACCGACCGGATTTGGGTGATTCCTGTCCGACACGGGAAACCAAGTAAGGACGAGGCCTCTATGGTTTTACTCGCTGTCGAAATACCTCGATAAAACGAAAAACAAACAGAACAACCAGGTGTTAGACGAAAGGGCTGATCAGGTCAGGATGCTGACCGATCGGGCTGCTGTCCGAACGGACAGCCAGACGATCGGATAGTCAGCCGATCGGCTAGCACATGGTCCCACACAATCAACTTACCTTGAAGACTAGTATTGAACGAACGGTTGTTCGATCGAACATCTGTCCGATCGGATTACTCTTCGGATCATTAGATACTATGCTTTAATACTTAACCAATTTTCAACACGTTTAATGCACCAGGAGTGCCACCCGATCGAACAGCCGTCCGATCAGATGACACCCTGTTGTCCGATCGAACAGCAGTTGTGCTATTCGATCGATCAACTATCCGATTCATTGCACCATACTTTACATTCATTAAAGTCTTTGACTAGTTGACCTGCTGTCCGATCGAACACCTGTCCGATCGAACACCGGTCCGATCCAAAGACTAAACTTTGTAATTCATTTGAATGCCTAACCGATCGGGTTGCCGGCCGATCGAACAGCCGTCCGATCGACCGACCTAAAAGGCAAGGGTACTTCAATGTTTTTCAAATGCTAAAACAAAAACTTCAAAAGTCAAACCATCATACACAAACACATCCTTTTAAAGGAAGAAACAATCCACTCGAACAGCCATCCGATCGGCCTACCGACCGACCGGACAGCGAACCGAACGGTCAGCCGTCCGATCGAACAAATGTCCGATCGACCAGCTGTCCGACTCTCCAACGCTTGTTTCCCGTTTTACATATCACTTATCGTTATGCTATCGAATCTATTCAGGCTAACCGTACTCGCTAAGCGCTCCCTTCAATCCATTAATCGCTGTGAGTATACTCGATCCCTTTTTGCTTCAAGCACTTTTGGGTGTTACATACGTTACGAATATTCAAACTACAACTATCACACTACTCAACTATTTGAACGCTAACCGTTAATGCATGTTATACGTGGCTTATGAATGCTTGTTTGTTATGATTACACATGGAATGCTGTCTACCTGCCTTAGCAACGATAGTACTATAGTTTGGACTCAGCACCCGTTCACACGGGGGTTGTTAAGGATCTTTTACTTGCATGGATTACGGTGGTAATCATGTATTGCGAACTGCCTCGGGCAGTCAATCCGCAGTCATTGGTATAGATGGATCTATGTCGATAACTAACGTGCTTCATTTCACTATGTGTACGTGCTGGTTATGCGTAAACGAATTCGAACTCTATATGCTATTATCAAACTTGTATGCTCACCTTTACATTTTATGTATTGACTTTATTTTAACGTATGTGACAGGTGCTTAGGATGCATATGTGGTAGGAAATTGAAGCTAGAATAAAGCTTTAGAGCCCAACAAGTAGTTGTCTGTAGATAACGAATCAAGGGTCTCTAGAAGCAGATAAACAATTGCTGTTTATTTAAATCTGAGTTGTCGGAACAGAATATTTGCCTGGATTTATGTCTGTAATAATTTGTTTACTGTTTGAGACATGGTATGGGACATGTTAATTTAAATTGAATGGTAATGATAGTTGTTATGGAAACTTCTGGACAATCTGTTTCGCTCAGTGCCACGCCCCGATGATTCCGCCATCGGTTGGGGTGTGACAGATTGGTATCAGAGCCATAACTATAGGGAATTAGGCAAGACTCGACCTAGTCCGGGTCGAAGTCTTAGATACCTAGACTATAGTTAAGAACCAACAGACCAACTCGAGCACGTCCAATAGGAATTTCGTACGTGCTTATTTCTCACTATCCTTGCTTATACTACACTACCACCACACTCGAATTTTCAACTATGAGTGGGCAATGAGGTCGAGAATAGGTGTGAAAACCGCAAACTCTCGACTAAAGTTGCTTACCCAACTCGCCTTTTAACTACAAATGAGGAGAATTATGCCAAATCAGGAGTGAAATCCGTATTTTGATGAATAATCTCCTCAATTTTACTAAAAACAGGGACGAAGTTGTTAAGCCAGGGGTGAAACCCTAACCTTGACGACTTGTCCCGCACTTTTACCAACTCTCACCAAAGTCTCGACGGACTCCAACGACCTGAAGCCACAATATGACCAACGGGATGTGTGCCAAACGCCCAAGAATCGAGGCAAAGGCATAGTCCTGAAGGTTAAATGTGCGCGACGGATCCTTGTGAATAGTTGAATTACTTTGGTTAGTCGAAGTCTACTAGCCGCAGACAATCTATTTCTCGATTTTTACGTGTTTAGATTCAGAGCCCGCAACTGCTGATTCTGATGATTCGTTGATTTTATGTGTTTGTGTGTTTATTTGTTAGCGTTTTGAGATATACTGGTTTCGATCTAACGCCTTTTGCTTCTGCAACTCACACAACACACTACACATCGCTAACAAATCGCGAAACTTTGAACGACTTCATGCTACGATATACGCTTGTACCACGCTACTCTCGAGCAATCGTCGACTTTGAATAATAGGTTTCTGTTTTCTAACTGCCTCTAGTGATTAAGTGCGCATGTGTTTCCCGTTTTCCTTGCTCTACATACTTAGGAATTATGTGATTATGTGCTCTACGTGCTTACGTGATTGTGCTCTAAGTGGTTATGTGGATTAAATGGTTCTATGTCTTGCGTGGTTATATGCCTATGTGTTTACACGGTACGTGTTACTGAGCTTTAGTAGTAGTAGACGTGTGAGGCGAGATTCGAATACATGTGTTGAGTTCCGCGGCGATGTCTATTGCAGACAATGTCGTCTGGATCCCGTCACGCATTTTCTCGTCAAGAAAAGAGAGACAAACGCCTTGCTTCCATCATCGCTAAAAGTGTGGCAAAGGCCGTGAGTGATGTTTACGAGAATGCCAGCAAATCGTCTGAGGAATCGAGAACCAAAGCTCCCAAAGCTACCGCAAGGCCTTTCAGCTTTAAGCAATTCAAGTCATGTGGGCCAAAAGAATTCACTGGCGAAGGAGGTCCCACTGCACTATTTCACTGGTTTGATTCCATTGAGGTTACTCTGCGACAGAGTGGTTGCCCTGATGACCTCCGTACTCTAAATGCTACCGGCGTTTTCCAGTCCCGAGCACTAGACTGGTGGACGGCCGAGAGGAACAAGCGAGGGAACGATGCAGCCTACGGTCTGTCGTGGGACGAGCTCAAGGAAGTGATGCTAGAGGAATTTTGCCCTCCTCACGAACGTCAAAATCTAGAAGATGAATTTTGGCACATACAGCAAAAGGATGGTGACAATGCTGGTCTCACTGCTCGTTTCAAACAGCTCAGCATTATCTGTCCCGATCAAGTCAAGACTCCCGACATGACAATCAAGAAGTATATCCGAGATTTGCCCGACTGCGTTGCTGATTTCGTACAAGCGGCTAAGACTACAACGATCGAGGAAACTTATCTACTGGCCGCTGAAATCAACGATAAGCGGGTTAAGGCTGGTGTCTGGGATAAGACTTCCAAGCATCTGCATCAAGCTACCACTACCGCACCAACTGCTGAACCCACCTCATCGAGCAACAAGAGGAAGAACAAGAGAAAGAACAGCTCCAGCAACAAGAATTGTGCGATCACTGCTGCACCAATTCAAGTTGTACCTGCCCAACAACGTCAAGTAGCGGCGCTTGTGGCCAATGCACCGCCTGCAAAGCGTGCATACACTGGACCACATCCGCTCTGCCCTACTTGCACGTACCACCACCCGACTGCTATTCCTTGCCGTTTTTGTGCTCATTGCAATGTGTACGGCCATTTTACTGCCAACTGCCGTATTCGTCAAGCTCCTGCCAATCAAGCTCTACTCACTACCCCACAGGGTCAACAAGCTCCTTCGGCACCCGCAGTCAAAGCCAGAGCCTGCTTCGCGTGTGGCGACCCGAACCATTTCGCCAACGTGTGCCCAAACAGGCTCGTGAAACAAGAGCCTCAGCAACAGCAGCCGCAGCAGCAACAACAACAACAGCAGCAACAATAGGCTGCACGTGCCAGAACTTTCAACCTCAACGTGCGTCAAGCCCAAGCCGACAACAACGTGGTCAATGGTACGTTCCTTGTGAATGGTATTTATGCTTCATGTTTGTTTGATACCGGAGCCGATAATTGCTTTGTGTCGTTCGAATTTGAGAAACTCCTTAGTCGTAAACGCTCCAAACTTTCCTCGACATTCGATGTTGAAGTCGCTACCGGAATAACCGTTGCTGTCAATTCTGTTCTTCGTGATTGTACTCTTGAGCTCAACAATCACATCTTCCCAATTGACCTTATTCCGATGCAACTCGGTAGCTTCGACGTCATAGTAGGCATGGACTTTCTTCGAGAAAACCATGCTGAAGTTGTGTGCTTCGACAAGATGATTCGATTTTCGCTCGCAAATGGTGACTTATTGTGTGTATATGGCGATACTACTTCAAAGGGGCTCAAGCTTATGTCATGCGTGCAAGCTAGCAAGTATCTCCGCAAGGAATACAGAGCTTTCTTGGCTAACATTGTAGTAGCGGAGAAGGAAAAGAAAGAGAAGAAGGAAGTGAAGGACGTTCCTGTGGTTCGAGAATTTCCTAATGTTTTTCCAGAGGATCTTCCCGGACTACCGCCAAGTCGTGATATCGACTTTCGTATCGACCTCATTCCTGGAGCCAACCCTATCGCCAAAGCTCCCTACCGACTCGCGCCGTCCGAAATGCGTGAACTCTCAACCCAACTCCAGGAATTACTTGAGAAAGGCTTCATTCGCCCGAGCACCTCTCCTTGGGGCGCGCCAGTCCTTTTCGTCAAAAAGAAGGACGGGTCGTTCAGGATATGCATCGACTATCGGGAATTGAATAAGTTAACTATCAAGAACCGCTATCCCCTACCTCGTATCGACGATTTATTTGATCAACTACAAGGCGCTACGTGTTTTTCGAAGATCGATCTACGTTCAGGATATCACCAGCTGCGTATACAAGAGGATGATATACCCAAAACCGTGTTTCGCACCCGTTACGGTCATTACGAATTCGTTGTCATGCCTTTTGGTCTAACCAATGCACCAACGGTTTTCATGGATCTGATGAATTGCGTGTGTAAACCATATCTCGACCGTTTCGTCATCGTGTTCATCGACGACGTCTTGATCTATTCCAAATCGAAAGCCGAACACGCGCAACATCTTCGTTTGGTTCTCGAGTTACTCCAGGGGAACCAACTCTATGCCAAGTTCTCCAAGTGCGAATTTTGGTTGGGGGAAGTTCAATTTCTGGGTCACATTGTTAATAGTCAAGGCATTCACATCGATCCTGCGAAGATTGAAGCTGTCAAGAGCTGGGTTACGCCTAAGAACCCGTCCGAAGTCCGCTCTTTTCTCGGACTAGCGGGCTATTATCCACGATTTATCGAGGGATTCTCAAAGATCGCTGTACCACTTACCTCTCTCACGCATAAAGACAAGCCTTTTGTTTGGGGAACTAAACAAGAGTCTGCCTTTCGAACCCTCAAACACATGCTTTGCAATGCTCCTGTCCTCACATTGCCCGATAGAAAAACTGATTTCATTGTCTACTGTGATGCTTCCAACCTTGGTATTGGTTGTGTTCTCATGCAACGGGACAAGGTCATAGCTTACGCATCTCGTCAGCTCAAAATTCACGAGAAGAACTATACAACCCATGATCTCGAGCTAGGCGCGGTTGTTTTTGCATTAAAGATTTGGCGACACTACCTGTATGGTACCAAGTGTACGATCTTCACTGATCATAGGAGCCTACAACATATCTTTAATCAGAAGGAACTTAATATGCGTCAGCGCCGATGGGTAGAACTTCTCAACGATTACGACTATGAGATTCATTATCACCCAGGCAAGGCAAATGTTGTTGCCGACGCACTTAGCAGACGGAGTTATTTGCTTAGCACCCGTAACGTTCAAGCCCAACATGATCTCGAAACCCTCATCCGCGACGCTCAGCATGCATGTTTTAACGAACGCACCTTGAAGAGAGAAAGAATCTACCACGATGGAGCCCAGCTTGTGAGCAAATCGAACGGGATATTCCACTTTTTAGACCGAATTTGGATTCCCAAACGAACCAATTTGCGGCAAATTCTGATGGACGAAGCCCATAAATCTCGGTATTCTATTCACCCCGGTGCCGACAAAATGTACCAGGATCTTCGCTATAAGTACTGGTGGCCGGGTATGAAAAGGGATATCGCTCTCTACGTCGGAAAATGCCTAACTTGTGCTAGAATCAAGGCCGAACATCAAAGACCTTCTGGCTTACTTGAACAACCACCAATTCCCATGTGGAAGTGGGAAAGTATAGCCATGGACTTTATAACCAAGCTACCGCACACGTCATCAGGTCACGACAGCATTTGGGTTGTGGTCGACCGGTTGACCAAATCAGCTCACTTTCTGCCCATACGAGAAGACTTCAAGGTAGAACGATTAGCCCGAATCTACACCGACGAGATCATTTGTAATCATGGGACGCCTCGTGACATCATCTCTGATCGTGATGCTCGGTTTACTTCGCGATTATGGGAAACGTTTCAAACGACACTCGGTACAACGCTCAATCTAAGTACTGCTTTCCACCAACAAACCGACGGTCAGACTGAAAGAACGATTCGTACTCTTGAAGACATGCTCCGCTCGTGTGTCTTAGACTTCGGTGGTAATTGGGATAAATACCTGCCGTTGGTCGAATTCTCGTATAACAACAGTTACCATTCTAGCATCCAAATGGCACCATTTGAGGCATTATACGGAAGGAGATGTCGATCGCCTATTGTGTGGCACGAGATTGGTCACTCGCAACTAACCGGTCCGGAGTTACTACAAGAAACGACAGACAAAATCTTCCAAATTCGAGACAACCTAGTAAAGGCTCGGGATCGACATAAAAGTTACGCCGATAAAAAGCGCAAGCCCCGTGAATTTGGCGTTGGAGACCACGTACTCCTAAAGGTATCGCCTTGGAAGGGTGTGGTCCGATTCGGCAAGAAAGGGAAACTCGCACCTCGATATGTTGGACCTTTTAAGATTCTGGAAAGGATCGGAAAACTCGCCTACAGACTCGAACTACCGGAGGAACTTAGTAACGTCCACCCGACCTTCCACGTGTCAAACCTCCGAAAGTGCATAGCCGATCATGACTTACATGTTTCTCTCGATGATCTACAAGTGAACGAAACATTACACTTCGTGGAAAAGCCTGTCGAAATCATGGATCGCCAGACCAAGCAACTCAGACGCTCTCGCATTCCTATCGTGAAAGTCCGATGGGAAGGCAAACGAGGCGCAGAGTTCACTTGGGAACTAGAAAGCGACATGAAGGCTAAGTACCCGTAGTTGTTCGAAGAGAAAGTCTAGAAAGAGAAAGTTCTCAAACGTGAATCATGGCGGTTGTAACAGCTTTCAGCTTAATTTCGGGACGAAATTCCCTAAACAAGGGGAGGCTGTAACACCCCGTGTTTTCACAAGTCAAAGTCAAAGTCAAGGTCTAAGTCAACGACCGATTTCGCGCAACTTGACTTGTAGAAATTTCTTTGTTTTATTCGTATTATGTGGAGTAAGTGTTGTTAATTGCAATAATCGATGTATGGTAATCGCTATTCAATCGACCTACGGCTGTGAACTATAGGAAGTAACAATGCGATAAAGTTACTAAACAATAATCAAGCTATGTTAATCGAATCAACATCAAATTCGCAACTCGAGCTACGAACTTTTGCTTGTTATTCTACGTGTGTGTGTGCCTTACATGTTACCTGTGCATGTTTATTTACGCTGTGTCGTGATAATCAAGCGAACTCAATCGGAACTCGAAATCTAACTCGAAATGCAATCGAACTCGAATCGTGAACGAACTATGATAATTGGTGGAAAATAGATTATGCGAGATATGAGTGTTTGGGACTGAAAGTAATTTGACTAGGAAACCCTATCGAATCAAACCGCTCGCAATCGAAATCGAAATATCAAGAATCGTCGCGCGAAACACTCGAAAAGTGCGACTGATCGATCAGGCTCCCAGCCGATCGAACAGCCAGCCGAACGGACTGCTGTCCGATCCGACGGGCTGTCCGATCGAGCTGCCTGGCCGATCGGCCAGCACTTTCCTCTTTTGTCATCCTATAAATACCCCTGTCATTGTCATCCTTTTCCACTTTTGGAAACCCCTGTTCGACCAGCACGCTCAACTCACCTTTTAGCAGATTTCTCTCGATTCCGGTAAGTTTTCGTCCTAAATCTTGTACTTTCTTGAGCTATACACACTCCTACACCTTTCTATCTTTCAAATCTTAACTTTTAACCGTGAAATCATCAAGATTCAAGTGTTCTAGGATGATGTCATCATGGGTTCTTGAAGAACTTCTTGTTTTGGCCTCAATCCACCAAGAATGACTTGGATCTAGCCGATTTCCACATAAACAAACGAAGATCTTTCATAGATCTGAACATATATACGGTGACAAGGATTGGAAGACGGATTTTCCAACTTTCCTTCAACTCTTTGTCACTCAATAACTTCGAACCGGTAGAAACGGAGCCGAGTCGGTTTACAAATCACTTCGGTGGTTGTATGGCTCAAGATCCGGATTCTATCCACAAGGTTAACCGACTTCGGGTTAAATGTTAAACTTCATTCCGAACAGACCACCGACCGGATTTGGGTGATTCCTGTCCGACACGGGAAACCAAGTAAGGACGAGGCCTCTATGGTTTTACTCGCTGTCGAAATACCTCGATAAAACGACAAACAAACAGAACAACCAGGTGTTAGACGAAAGGGCTAATCAGGTCAGGATGCTGACCGATCGGGCTGCTGTCCGAACGGACAGCCAGACGATCGGATAGTCAGCCGATCGGCTAGCACATGGTCCCACACAATCAACTTACCTTGAAGACTAGTATTGAACGAACGGTTGTTCGATCGAACATCTGTCCGATCGGATTACTCTTCGGATCATGAGATACTATGCTTCAATACTTAACCAATTTTCAACACGTTTAATGCACCAGGAGTGCCACCCGATCGAACAGCCGTCCGATCAGATGACACCCTGTTGTCCGATCGAACAACAGTTGTGCTATTCGATCGATCAACTATCCAATTCATTGCACCATACTTTACATTCATTAAAGTCTTTGACTAGTTGACCTGCTGTCCGATCGAACACCTGTCCGATCGAACACCGGTCCGATCCAAAGACTAAACTTTGTAATTCATTTGAATGCCTAACCGATCGGGTTGCCGGCCGATCGAACAGCCGTCCGATCGACCGACCTAAAAGGCAAGGGTACTTCAATGTTTTTCAAATGCTACAACGAAAACTTCAAAAGTCAAACCATCATACACAAACACAACCTTTTAAAGGAAGAAACAATCCACTCGAACAGCCATCCGATCGGCCTACCGACCGACCGGACAGCGAACCGAACGGTCAGCCGTCCGATCGAACAACTGTCCGATCGACCAGCTGTCCGACTCTCCAACGCTTGTTTCCCGTTTTACATATCACTTATCGTTATGCTATCGAATCTATTCAGGCTAACCGTACTCGCTAAGCGCTCCCTTCAATCCATTAATCGCTGTGAGTATACTCGATCCCTTTTTGCTTCAAGCACTTTTGGGTGTTACATACGTTACGAATATTCAAACTACAACTATCACACTACTCAACTATTTGAACGCTAACCGTTAATGCATGTTATACGTGGCTTATGAATGCTTATTTGTTATGATTACACATGGAATGCTGTCTACCTGCCTTAGCAACGATAGTACTATAGTTTGGACTCAGCACCCGTTCACACGGGGGTTGTTAAGGATCTTTTACTTGCATGGATTACGGTGGTAATCATGTATTGCGAACTGCCTCGGGCAGTCAATCCGCAGTCATTGGTATCGATGGATCTATGTCGATAACTAACGTGCTTCATTTCACTATGTGTACGTGCTGGTTATGCGTAAACGAATTCGAACTCTATATGCTATTATCAAACTTGTATGCTCACCTTTACATTTTATGTATTGACTTTATTTTAACGTATGTGACAGGTGCTTAGGATGCATATGTGGTAGGAAATTGAAGCTAGAATAAAGCTTTAGAGCCTACCAAGTAGTTGTCTGTAGATAACGAATCAAGGGTCTCTAGAAGCAGATAAACAATTGCTGTTTATTTAAATCTGAGTTGTCGGAACAGAATATTTGCCTGGATTTATGTCTGTAATAATTTGTTTACTGTTTGAGACATGGTATGGGACATGTTAATTTAAATTGAATGGTAATGATAGTTGTTATGGAAACTTCTGGACAATCTGTTTCGCTCAGTGCCACGCCCCGATGATTCCGCCATCGGTTGGGGTGTGACATTAAGTATCCAAGATGGTTAGCCAATGTGGTTGTTGTTCAAAAGAAAAACGGAAAGTGGAGGGTATGTGTCGACTTCACTGATTTAAACAAGGCATGTCCCAAGGATCCTTTCCCATTACCCCACATTGACTCCATGGTGGATGCTACCGCGGGTCACGAGTTGTTGACTTTTATGGATGCTTCATCTGGATTTCAGCAAATTCAGATGGAACCATCTGATCAAGAGGATACAGCCTTCATGACCCCAACTGGTATATATTGTTATATTGCTATGTCGTTTGGACTAAGGAATGCAGGTGCTACTTATCAAAGGCTGGTCAATATGATGTTTAAGGAACAAATAGGACACACTATGGAAGTCTATATAGATGACATGGTGGCTAAGTCCAAGAGAGCCGAGGATCACCTTAGAGACTTGGAGGAAGCATTTGATATCCTTGACAAATTCAATATGAAATTGAATCCTTCCAAGTGTCACTTTGGTGTTAAAGCAAGGAAGTTCCTAGGTTACATGGTAACAAAAAGAGGCATTGAGGCAAGTCCAGAGTAAATCAAGGAAATTGTGAATATAAAATATCATGCCAATGCCAAGGATGTGCAAAGATTGACAGGGAGGATCGCAGCCTTGAACAGGTTCATATCTAAGTCATCAGAAAAGTGCAAGGAATTCTATGACATTCTGAGAAAGAACAAGAAATTTGAGTGGACTGAAAAGCATGAAAATGCTCTCAAAGCCCTTAAGGATTACCTATCCTCAGCTCCTGCCTTGATGAAACCAGAAAAAGGGGATATATTATCCTTATATCTAGCGGTATCCTCTAAAGCAGTAAGTGCAGTCCTTGTTAAGGGTCACGAAGGTACACAACATCCTGTCTATTATCTAAGTTAGAGTTTGCTTGATGCTGAATCCAAGTATTCACATTTAGAAAAACTTATCCTTGCTTTGATTATGGCATATACTAAACTAAGACATTATTTTGAAACTCATGCCATTATTGTTAAGACTAACTTTCCAATTAAGAATGTTCTCAGGAAACCTGAAATATCAGGAAGGATGGCTAAATGGGCAGTGAAGCTTAGTGCTTATGATATAAGATATGAACCAAGGACTGCCATCAAATCCCAAGCCTTAGCTGACTTTGTGGCAGATTTTAGTAGTGACTTACAAAGAGAAGCTGAGTTAGAAGTTCAGCAGCTTGAAGAGACTAAGGATCCTTGGATACTCTTCATTGATGGAGCCTATAATGTCAAAGGAACAGGACTTGGAATACTACTAAAATCGCCACAGGGGGACATAATACCCCACTCAATAGCTTGTGAGTTTCAAACTACTAATAATGAGGCTGAATATGAGGCCTTGATAGCTGGTTTGCAAATTGCCAAGCATATGAGGATCAGGTATCTTGAGGTACATGTAGATTCATTGTTAATTACTAATCACTTTAATGGATCTTATGCTGTTAAAGGTGAACGACTAATCAAATACCTAGAGATAGTCAAGGAATTGGCACTCTCTTTAGTTTCTTTTAGTTTGACACATGTACCTAGGGAAGAGAATGCAGAAGCTGATGCATTGGCCAATCTTGGATCATCATTGAAGGTTCCAGAGGATATCAAAATTCCTATCATCCATATTTTGGCTCCTGCTATTGAGGATCACATAGCTATGGAGATAGAAGAGGATTCTGCAGTTGTTCCTAGTCATAATGCACAGTCTCATTCAGGATCATGGATCCTTCCAATTATGAGATATATACAACATGGAGAGATTCCTACAGGAGAAAACCCCAGGGCTTTCAAAATCAAGGTATCTCAATTTACAATATTAAATAACATGTTATATAAACGATCTCTTGCAGGACCATATCTAAGGTGCATTGAGGATCCTGAAGTCCAAGAAGTCCTAAAGGATTTTCATGAAGGAGATTGTGGAATCCACACTGGGGGCATGGCATTGTTCTCAAGGATCCTTAGGACAGGATACTATTGGCCTACTATGAAGAAGGATGCTGTGGATTATGCCAAGAAATGTGATGCTTGTCAAAGACATAGCAATATTCTTCATCAGCCAGCAGAGCTCCTGCATCCTATATCCTCTTCTTGGCCATTCATGAGATGGGGAATGGATATAGTTGGTAAACTTCCCAAAGCACCAGGAGGAAAAGTGTTCATGCTTGCCATGGCTGATTACTTCTCCAAGTGGATAGAAGCTGAAGCCTTTGCACAAGTCAGAGAAAAAGAAGTGATATCCTTTATCAAAAGAAATATTATTACCAGATTTGGTATTCCTTCTGAGATTGTTTGTGATAATGGATCCCAATTTATTGGGAGTAGAACTACTAACTTTTGTGACAGCTGGGGGATTAAGATGATAACATCAACACCAGTCCACCCACAAGCTAATGGTCAAGCAGAATCATCCAACAAGATCATCATCAACAATTTGAAGAAGAAGCTTGGATCCAAGAAAGGAAAATGGGCAGAAGAGCTACCTTATGTGCTATGGGCTGATAGGACAACTCCCAAGAATGCTACTGGTCAAACTCCATTTTCTTTAGTGTTTGGAGCAGAATCAGTGATCCCTACAGAAATGGTGGTTCCTACTGCAAGGACAAGCATCTGTGATCCTGAAGGAAATGCTGAAAACTTGGTTCAAGACTTGGATACCATAGAAGAACTCAGGGATTTGGCAAGGATAAGGATGGCTAGTTATCAGCAAAGAATGGCTGGAGCCTACAATAAGAATGTAAGGATCAGAAAGTTCCAAGTTGGTGATATGGTGTTAAGGAAAGCATTCCAAAATACCACAAATCCTGCTGATGGTAAGTTAGCACCAAAATGCGAAGGCCCCTATCTTATTGAAGCTGAGGCAGGAAATGGGGCATATCGATTGTTAACAATGGAAGGTAATTTGCTACCAAGAGCTTGGAATGCTATCCACCTGAAGAGATACTTCATGTAATAAGGATCCAGGATCCTTAGCTATTTTCGTGTCCAATGTTCATGAAGGATCCTTAGAGGATAGATGATCCTCACTCTGGTAATGATCTAACCTCAATTTATCCACTTCTTTAATTAACTTATTTACAAGGAGAAGGATCCTGGATCCTTCTTTCACTTAGTTCTGAGTTTTGCAGAAGGTTGATGTATCCTTAACAAAGGATCAAGTATCCACAGAAGTCTCCTAAGTTTTATGGGCTTGTCCCCAGTATTTGGGCTTGTCCCCAGTCTTTTGGGCTAGTCCCCAGTTTTTTGGGCCTGCCCCCAGTTTCTCCAGTAGCGCACGATGATCTTGGTGCAGTTCAAGGCAATGAGACCAGTACCCGCTTTAGGGGCTGACAATTTCATTGTACTGGCTGTATTCAGGATCCTACGTATAATGGTAGACGTACCATACATCCGTTCCCAAGGTTTCTAACATTTTCACATTAGCTAAGGTTTTAGCATTTTCATGTCACTAAGTTTGGATAGTCGCCAGTGAGGGCCATACTCCAGTTTACACAAGATCCTTTTGGCTTGTCCCCATTTTTTTGGGCTTATCCCCAGTTTTTTGGGCTTGTCCCCAGTTTATTGGGCTTGTCCCCAGTTGCTAACTCTTCTCTTATATTGGCTTAGTCCAAAGTTATGTTCCATTTCAGGTTTCTGAAGCTAAACAACTAAGGATACTTGATCCTAACCTTTTACTAAGGTTTGTCTTTTGATTATCCTGGTTATGAGCGTTAATGGTTTAGGATCCTAACTTGGATTCTCAGGTATGATCCTTAATCACCTTAATTTTATTCTTTATTTATTTAAGTTACCCTTATTCTTTGACAACAGGATACATGATCCTTAAATTACATCACTTTTTTGAATTTTTCGATTATAGGATATTTGATCCTTGATCATATCCTAAACTTTTTGACATAATCTATTAAACTTTTGTTCTTAACTTATGAATTCAAACAAAGTGTATCATAACAATTGAAAGGTAAAGTATTCACAAAAATAAAAACACATGATAAGCTAAAAGATTAAACTTTTATTTATTTAGCAAAAGGTTAACCCTCTAAAGGTTGTCAAAATTGCCTACCCCGAGCATCTACCAGCAAAACGTGGCCCGTCCACTGGGGTAGGCAAAGGGTGTCCTTAGTTAACGGTTCATAGAGTGCAGGAATAGAAGGGCGGCATGATAACAGTGGTTTCTGTGACAACTCGTAATTCGAACCTACTTTGTGTAATGATACGTGCTGATGTGAGCTATATTAATTGATCTAATGTATGATTTGTTATGATTATGTGCTTTGTGTTATGTAACTTATGTATGTATATAATGGCCCAAACGCACAATATGATCCAACCGCACAACACTCACCCGACCGCACAAGTGGAACGGTTGCTTAGTTAGTTGGGCCGTATGCTTTGTACTCGAAACCAATGGACAGCCCAAGTTGGGTTCGGCCATTTCCCCTAGTCGATTATCACATGAGATGGTTGTAACCATCTCAGACTTTTACCAAACATCCTAACACACACACAAACCCTAGAACACACACACACTTTCTCTCAATCCGAACCGAAGGCAGCCTTGTTCCCTCGAAGCATTTTCTCTCGATCAAGCTTGTCGTATCACACTTCTGGTTAGTATTTCATTGTTATCTAGTTGCCATGCTAGGTGATCTTGTCATGTATGAACTAGGGTTTTATGCTAGTAATATGGATTAATAATACTAGGTATTCGGTCCATGTGATTAGATGCTATACAGGATTGTAAGATGCTGAGATTGTATGATTAAATCGGATTTGTATAAATGCTAATCGGCTTCATGTTTGTTAATCGGCTGATGTGTGTGTTCATATACGGATGACAGGCGCAATTGTTAAGTTAGTATGTATACTAGTAATCTGGAACCGAATGCTCGTTAAATCGGTTGATATGTGTATGCTTCGGAATGTTAATCATGCGATGTTATATATGATGGTTGATTGTGTTGTGTTTATTCATGATTATGTGATATGATTCGAATGGATGATACATGTTGCTGAACTGAATCTTGATGCCGTATATATATGACACATGGATGTTAATTCGGATTGTATTAATAATTGAGTTGAATGTGATAGTGGCTTAAAGGTCCAATAGGATTGAGGTTAAATGGTTGTTAAGGATTGATAGCTTTGGGTATAGAAAATTGGCTGCTATGCATGTGATTCATAATCCAACCATGTGCTCACTTTAATATATATCCAACCATGTGCTCACTTTAATATATATTGTCAGTTTGCATGGGACTAAAGTGTAGGTCCAATCAGATTAGCTATATGTGACATTGCTGATGATATTCTTATACAATATTGAATAAGGATTGGGGATGGCATGTGTATCGATGTATGTGAATCAATTAATAAAAACATATGTTTGATCGATATATGTTTTAGTTGGGAACTGTTAATTGATAAACCGTAAATATGGAAAATAGAATAACTGATTGCCATAAATTGTGAATATAACTGATTTGCGTGATTGGTGGAAGATGTAATCGATTGCATGATTTAAGGAAAAACATAACTGATCACACAAGTTACTCAATCGCACAAGACAACTGGTCGCACAAGACTTTCTTAGTCGCACAAGATAGATTAAATGTTTATTAAATTTGACCGTGTTGTTGTTGGGCTTCAATGGGTGGATCGCACAAGGTTGTTGAACTTGTGCGAGCCCAATATTTAATACGTTGAACGTAATAATATATGCTGCCATGATCTATACGTGCTTGAAACATGTTAGTTATGCGTAAACTTATGTGCATTACTTGAGTCAAAACCTGACTTGTATTGGTAACCCTGATAGGACGTGATTGACCACTAGCCTTTAGACTTGACCTTTCTGTGTTATCTACCGAGCAAACCAAGGTGAGTTCACACTCCGTTACAAAGCATGGGATTCCCAGGGGTTGGGAATGGGTTAAGGAATAGGGATTCCTCGTCCTGTTGAGACGTAACCAGGAACATAGATTCCTCGTCCTGTTGTGACGTATCCAGGAACATAGATTCCTCGTCCGGTTGAGACGTATTAAACTATACTAGACTAGAACTCTATCAACGAAGTCCCTCCATTTTATATCGACTTAATCGCCGAGGCCAATGGCGAACGGGTCATTAGTTAAATAGCGCTATTAGGTTTAACAAACCTCACACCGTGCCGCAGAGGACGGGCGTGGACTAATGGACTATGGCACGTCAGTGATGATAGACACAGACGTTAGGGCACTTAAACATGACGAACGTTAGTAGTCGATATGGTAACGAGTCTGGTGAATTAAACATGGGGTAGCCCCCACGGCCATAGAGCCGGGCTGGAATAGCCAACGTAAGAACGGGTAACTAATAAACGTTTTTCGAACTATGGGGTAACCCCCACGGCTGGATAGCTGGTAAAGAACAAACTGTGTTTTCGGAATAACTATAAACTGGACAACCAAACGTGAACTCACTCAACTAGTTGTTGACTCGTTACTACATGCTTTGCAGGTCTATAGGTACTTAGCTGGAGCTTGCACAAGGAAGAGTCGTTGTGGGACATGGACAGCTGTGTGCCATGTTAAACCTTTGAATATCTAAACTTATGATTTGGTTTTAAAACATTATGCTTCCGCTCATAACTTAACTATGTTTGCTTTGGACACTAATCGTGTTGGTTGGACTTTTACACTTAATTATTTACTTGTTCAATATGATTAGTGGTTTGATCCTGGTCAGTCACGCCTCCAAGCGGTGATACTCCGCGTGTGGATTTTGGGGGTGTGACAGATTGGTATCAGAGCCATTGGTTATAGAGAACTTGGTTTTAATAAAGGAAAACGTTTTTGTTAAAACCAGACTATAACCTGTACAGTGCTCTACGATCCACAACGACGCTTCACTCCACGTGCAAGGCTCGACATTCTAGGTGATATGGTTTGTGTTTTATTGCCTACTTGCTAGATTGCATAGAACTTTGCTCATGGTATGCTTAGATGAACGTAGCAACTACAGTTTGAAAACACCTTTGTGCTTGCTCCCTACTGTCACTCCACACTTACACACATTCACGGCACCTTTCCAATTTGTGTTTCCTTCGATGTGAGATCATGAGGGAACGTGTGAACCTAACTCAAGCCAGCTGACGGCTCTTATCAACGAACAAGTTACGGCAACACTCGCGGCCGCTCAGGCAGGAGGTATAACCTGCTATTACGAATCTACCCTAGGATGTTAGATCCTACTCTCATGATCCAGCTCTCGCGCTTAACCCGGTCTTTCTTCCTCGCGTAACAAGGTCAGAACGCTCAGCCGCCTGTAGGCACATTCAGGACGTTCATGGAATGTCGTTTTAGTACTTTCAGTGCAACTAAAGGAGCTGTTGGACTCCTCCATTGGTTTACAAAGCTCGAGACTGTCTTAGAGAACGTGTGAATGCCCTGAGACTCATAGGGTGAAGTACGCCACTGGTACTCTCGAAGGCACTAAGTTAACTTGGTGGAACTCGCAAGTTCAGATGCTGGGGCTGGCGGCTGCTAATGCCACCCCATGGAAGGATTCTTAAGGAACTGATCCAAACGTGATTACCGTAGTCGTGATGACATCCACAAACTGGAAATGGAGTTCTTTAACCTGATGATGACGGGGTCAGAGATAGAAGCGTACACGAAACGATCCAACTATGGTGGATCCTCCCACCAAGCGCATTGGGTTGTACCCCAAAGGCCTAGTACCAGAAATTCAAAGTCATGTGACTTCTGCTAACCTTGCTACTATCCAGGATGTTACTCGTTTTGCTCATCGTCCCACTGACCGGGCAGTGGAACAGAACAAGCTGCCTAAGCATATTGGTACAACTACAACTACTTCTGCTACTCCTAGTGACAACAAACGCAAGTGGGATGGAAATTTAAGCAAGGATTTCACTTCGGTTCAATCTCAGTTGAGTACAGGAGCCCCAGTCAGCAATCTTTAGGTAATCGAAGTCAGGGTGGATACGAGGGAAACCGCCCTAAGTGAAATCGATGTAATTTGCACCACAGCGGGCAATGCAACAGAGATCGTTGTCAGAAATGCAACAAGCTTGGTCATGGAGCCAAGGATTTTAGAATCTCACGTCCTGCAAATCAAAACCGTCAACAGCAGCCACAAGCTCCACAGAATCAGCAGTAATAACAGGGTAACCAGGGATGCTATCAGGGTGATGTTTAAGGTCACTTCAAGAGACACTGCCCACAGTTGAACCAGAACCAGAATCAGAACCATAACCATAACCAAGGAAACGGTAACAACCATGGAGGCAACAACGGGGGTAATAACAACGGCAATGGTGCCAGAGGTCGAGTGTTCGTAATAGGTCAGGGTGATGCTAGGAATGACCCCAATGTATGATGAATTCGGCATCGTTATTGGTATGGATTGACTACCTCAACATCGAACAGAAATTCTTTGCAAAGAAAAGATCGTCCGCATTCCTCGTGCTGGTGAAGAATCTTTGGTGATTCGTGGCGACAAGAGTGGTGCCGTTGTGAGCATCATTTCTTCCCTAAAGGCCCAAAAGTGTTTGTGTAAGGGCCACACTGCTTTTCTGGCTCTTGTTACTGACACCTCGAAGAAAGAAAGATAGAAGATTTTCCGATTGTACGCAACTATCCTGAGGTATTTCCTGAGGAACTACCTGGCCTTCCGCCTCATCGTCAAATCGAGTTTCAAATCGAGCTAGCTCCTGGAGCGGCACCCATAGCTCGTGCACCGTATCGTTTAGCTCCATCAGAGTTGAAAGAGCTATCTACACAACTACAAGAACTCCTAGATAAGGGTTTTATTCATCCTAGCTCTTCACCCTGGGGAGCTCCAGTGCTATTTATGAAGAAGAAAGACGGTGCGTTCAGAATGTGCATCGACTACCGTGAACTGAACAAAGTGACTGTTAAGAATCGTTACCCTCTTCCACGTATTGACGATTTGTTTGACCAGCTGCAAGGGTCGAGTTACTATTCAAAGATCGATTTGAGATCGGGATATCATCAGTTGAGAGTCCGAGAGGAGGACGTCTCCAAAACAGCCTTCAGAACCCGTTATGGACACTGCCTTTTGGGATGACAAACGCACCGGCGGTCTTCATGGACTTAATGAATCGAGTGTGCAAGCCCTACTTAGACAAATTCGTTATTGTCTTCATTGACGACATCCTGATCTATTCGAAGAGTCGGGAGGAACATGAGCAACATTTACGATTTATTTTGGAACTCCTTCGGAAGGAACAGCTGTACGCCAAGTTTTCAAAATGTGACTTCTGGCTTCGTGAAGTCCATTTCTTAGGCCATGTAGTGAACAAGGATGGGATTCACGTTGATCCATCCAAGGTAGAGTCAATCAAGAGCTGGCCTGTACCTCGTACACCTACGGAAATTCGCCAATTCTTGGGATTGGCAGGTTATTACAGGAGATTTATCAGGGATTTTTCTAGTATTGCTCAGCCTCTTACTTCACTAACGCAGAAGGACGTTGTTTATCATTGGGGAAACGCACAGGAGTTAGCGTTTCAGCACCTAAAGGATAGACTTTGCAGTGCACCTATCCTTTCGTTGCCAGAGGGCACAGACGACTTCGTGGTTTACTGCGACGCATCTATTCAGGGTCTTGGTTGTGTTTTGATGCAGCGGGATAAAGTTATAGCATACGCTTCACGCCAACTCAAGGTTCATGATAAGAACTACACTACACACGATCTAGAGCTGGGAGCGGTTGTTTTTGCGCTTAAGATATGGCGACACTACTTGTATGGCACCAAGTGTGCTATCTACACTGATCACAGAAGCCTCGAGCACATCTTCAAACAGAAGGAACTCAACATGCGACAGCGACGATGGGTCGAACTGCTGAATGATTACGAATGCTCGATCAGGTATCACCCGGGCAAAGCCAATGTTGTGGCTGACGCCCTCAGTCGAAAGGACACCGCGCCCAAGCGCGTGCGAGCTTTACAACTTACTATACAGTCTAGTCTTCCTTCTCAGATACGAGATGCTCAGGTAGAAGCATTGAAACCAGAAAACGTCAGGGCTGAAGCCCTACGCGGTTCAAGGCAACGCTTAGAACAGAAGGAAGACGGTGCTTACTACGTAACAGGACGCATTTGGGTCCCACTTTATGGCAACCTACGAGAGCTTGTGATGGATGAGGCACACAAGTCTCGCTACTCGGTACATCCTGGTTCGGACAAAATGTACCACGACATCAAAACCACATATTGGTGGCCTAGCGTGAAGGCCCACATAGCAACATACGTTAGCAAGTGCTTGACTTGTGCGAGAGTCAAGACGGAATACCAGAAACCTTCAGGCCGAATTCAACAACCAGAGATACCACAATGGAAATGGGAGCAAATTTCCATGGATTTTGTTACTGGCCTGCCTAGATCTCAACGTGGTAATGATACTATTTGGGTGATCGTGGATCGACTCACAAAGTCTGCTCACTCCCTGGCTATCAAAGAAACGGATAAGTTCTCCACCCTAGCAGAAGTATATCTCAAGGAAGTTGTTTCAAGGCACGGGGTGCCCATCTCTATCATCTCGGATCGAGATGCACGTTTTACATCAGAACTGTGGCAAGCAATGCACAAGTCATTTGGCTCACGGCTAGATATGAGCACAGCTTAACACCCGCAAACGGATGGGCAGTCGGAACGTACCATCCAGACCCTCGAAGACATGCTTAGGGCATGCGTAATTGATTTTGGCAACGGCTGAGAAGAGCATCTGCCACTTGTGGAATTTTCATACAATAACAGCTACCACACCAGCATTAAAGCTGCTCCGTTTGAGGCATTGTACGGGCGTAAATGCCGGTCACCTCTTTGTGGTGGACACAACAGAGAAAATTGCTCAGATACGACAACGAATGGCGGCGGCTCGTGACCGTCAGAAAGTCTACGCCGATAAGGCAGAAAACTACTAGAGCTCCAGGTTGGGGAGCGTGTACTACTCAAAGTTTCACCCTGTAAGGGTGTGGGTCGTTTTGGTAAACGAGGCAAACTTAACCCACGATACGTTGGACCTTTCGAAGTCATTGAGAAAATAGGCAAGGTGACCTACAGACTGAACTTACCAGCAGAACTCAGTGCAGTTCACGACGTTTTCCATGTGTCAAATCTGAAGAAGTGTCTGTCAGATGAGACCCACGTAGTTCCTTTGAAGGAGCTCACGATCGGCGAGCAGTTACGATTCGTCAAGGAACCTGTTGAAATCACGGACCGGGATGTTAAGGTCCTCAAGCGTACTAGAATACCTCTCGTTCGAGTTCATTGGAACTCACGTCGCGGCCCAGAGTTCACCTGGGAACGCGAAGATCAGATGAAACAAAGGTATCCCCAACTGTTCGCAACCGGTACAACCACTACTGAGGCTGAAGCTACGGAATTTCGGGACGAAATTCCAGATCAACGGGGGGAGGATGTGACACCCCAGGAAAACCAGGAAAACCACGCAACTTAACTAGCTTCCTCAGTGAGTACGTGCTAAATTTCGGGACGAAATTTCTTTCAACTTGGGGATAATGTGACAACTCGTAATTCGAACCTACTTTGTGTAATGATACGTGCTGATGTGAGCTATATTAATTGATCTAATGTATGATTTGTTATGATTATGTGCTTTGTGTTATGTAACTTATGTATGTATATAATGGCCCAAACGCACAATATGATCCAACCGCACAACACTCACCCGACCGCACAAGTGGAACGGTTGCTTAGTTAGTTGGGCCGTATGCTTTGTACTCGAAACCAATGGACAGCCCAAGTTGGGTTCGGCCATTTCCCCTAGTCGATTATCACATGAGATGGTTGTAACCATCTCAGACTTTTACCAAACATCCTAACACACACACAAACCCTAGAACACACACACACTTTCTCTCAATCCGAACCGAAGGCAGCCTTGTTCCCTCGAAGCATTTTCTCTCGATCAAGCTTGTCGTATCACACTTCTGGTTAGTATTTCATTGTTATCTAGTTGCCATGCTAGGTGATCTTGTCATGTATGAACTAGGGTTTTATGCTAGTAATATGGATTAATAATACTAGGTATTCGGTCCATGTGATTAGATGCTATACAGGATTGTAAGATGCTGAGATTGTATGATTAAATCGGATTTGTATAAATGCTAATCGGCTTCATGTTTGTTAATCGGCTGATGTGTGTGTTCATATACGGATGACAGGCGCAATTGTTAAGTTAGTATGTATACTAGTAATCTGGAACCGAATGCTCGTTAAATCGGTTGATATGTGTATGCTTCGGAATGTTAATCATGCGATGTTATATATGATGGTTGATTGTGTTGTGTTTATTCATGATTATGTGATATGATTCGAATGGATGATACATGTTGCTGAACTGAATCTTGATGCCGTATATATATGACACATGGATGTTAATTCGGATTGTATTAATAATTGAGTTGAATGTGATAGTGGCTTAAAGGTCCAATAGGATTGAGGTTAAATGGTTGTTAAGGATTGATAGCTTTGGGTATAGAAAATTGGCTGCTATGCATGTGATTCATAATCCAACCATGTGCTCACTTTAATATATATCCAACCATGTGCTCACTTTAATATATATTGTCAGTTTGCATGGGACTAAAGTGTAGGTCCAATCAGATTAGCTATATGTGACATTGCTGATGATATTCTTATACAATATTGAATAAGGATTGGGGATGGCATGTGTATCGATGTATGTGAATCAATTAATAAAAACATATGTTTGATCGATATATGTTTTAGTTGGGAACTGTTAATTGATAAACCGTAAATATGGAAAATAGAATAACTGATTGCCATAAATTGTGAATATAACTGATTTGCGTGATTGGTGGAAGATGTAATCGATTGCATGATTTAAGGAAAAACATAACTGATCACACAAGTTACTCAATCGCACAAGACAACTGGTCGCACAAGACTTTCTTAGTCGCACAAGATAGATTAAATGTTTATTAAATTTGACCGTGTTGTTGTTGGGCTTCAATGGGTGGATCGCACAAGGTTGTTGAACTTGTGCGAGCCCAATATTTAATACGTTGAACGTAATAATATATGCTGCCATGATCTATACGTGCTTGAAACCTGTTAGTTATGCGTAAACTTATGTGCATTACTTGAGTCAAAACCTGACTTGTATTGGTAACCCTGATAGGACGTGATTGACCACTAGCCTTTAGACTTGACCTTTCTGTGTTATCTACCGAGCAAACCAAGGTGAGTTCACACTCCGTTACAAAGCATGGGATTCCCAGGGGTTGGGAATGGGTTAAGGAATAGGGATTCCTCGTCCTGTTGAGACGTAACCAGGAACATAGATTCCTCGTCCTGTTGTGACGTATCCAGGAACATAGATTCCTCGTCCGGTTGAGACGTATTAAGCTATACTAGACTAGAACTCTATCAACGAAGTCCCTCCATTTTATATCGACTTAATCGCCGAGGCCAATGGCGAACGGGTCATTAGTTAAATAGCGCTATTAGGTTTAACAAACCTCACACCGTGCCGCAGAGGACGGGCGTGGACTAATGGACTATGGCACGTCAGTGATGATAGACACAGACGTTAGGGCACTTAAACATGACGAACGTTAGTAGTCGATATGGTAACGAGTCTGGTGAATTAAACATGGGGTAGCCCCCACGGCCATAGAGCCGGGCTGGAATAGCCAACGTAAGAACGGGTAACTAATAAACGTTTTTCAAACTATGGGGTAACCCCCACGGCTGGATAGCTGGTAAAGAACAAACTGTGTTTTCGGAATAACTATAAACTGGACAACCAAACGTGAACTCACTCAACTAGTTGTTGACTCGTTACTACATGCTTTGCAGGTCTATAGGTACTTAGCTGGAGCTTGCACAAGGAAGAGTCGTTGTGGGACATGGACAGCTGTGTGCCATGTTAAACCTTTGAATATCTAAACTTATGATTTGGTTTTAAAACATTATGCTTCCGCTCATAACTTAACTATGTTTGCTTTGGACACTAATCGTGTTGGTTGGACTTTTACACTTAATTATTTACTTGTTCAATATGATTAGTGGTTTGATCCTGGTCAGTCACGCCTCCAAGCGGTGATACTCCGCGTGTGGATTTTGGGGGTGTGACAGTTTCATCCCCCAAACAGAGGATCCCTCCACCACCTATTATCCTACCTATTGTCTGAAGGATCAGTGATCCTTAAACCTAACAACTATTGTTTAGAGTTATTACAGACCAACATTGTTTATCATCAAAACATCAACAACCAAAAAAACCATAAACCATAAAAAATGGGCTCCGGCCACGTCTAGAAATTTCCATCATCGCCCATTTATGCAGCTTACTCCTTCGCTGCATCACCACCAGCTGCTGCATCCTCAGCTTGATCCTTCAACCCGCTGCCACTAGCCTCGATTGCCAGAAACCGAGTTCTGGAATCTTAAGATGGATGGTCGAAGATTGCTGAATACGTGCAGAGATTTCATGACTTATCTCGCGTTGTTCCCTACATGGTTGAACCGGAGTTCAAGCGAATCGATCGTTTTATTTGGGGAGTGGCACCCCAAATCATGAGCATGGTGACGACATCAAAGCCTCCAACGATCACCGAGGCCATTGATTTGAGCGTAGCTTTGACTGAAGAAGCGATTTGATTGAACAAGTTTTCAATCTCTGATGGAAAGAAAAAGGAGACTCATGTTGAGTCGTCAGGTGAGACCAAAAGGAAGTTCTCCAACTTCAAGAAGAGTACCCAAGGAAACAACGGTGGTAACAAAAAGAGAGATGCGAGCCCACCAGCCGAGGTCAAGACTGGTGTTGCGAGTTCTGAAAACAAGGGGAAAGGTTACATGGACACTTTGCCTAAGTGTGATGTGTGCCAGTTACATCATGCCGGCCCATGTAGGTATAGGGAGTGTGAATCTTGTGGGAAGAATGGTCATTCGAAGGAGACATGTTGGGCCAGTACTGGTCGTGGAAATGGTGGCCAGAGAGGTAATGGTAGTGGCAGCGGAAACCGTGGTGGAAACGGTTACGGAAACCGCAATCAAGGAGGAAATGGCGGTAATGGTAATCGTGGTGGTATTGGAAACCAAGCCGGTAATGGAAACCGCAACCAAAACAACTCTCAGGGTGGTACTGGAAACAAGCAAGGACGCTTTAGTTGCGGAGATGTGGGGCATTTCAAGAGAGATTGCCCAAAGAACAATCAAGCCCAAGGAAGAGTTTTTAACATTGGAGCTAGGGAAGCTCGCCAAGATCCGAACATAGTGGCGGGTACATTCCCTATCAACTAACACTTTGCATCTGTACTGTTTGATACTGGTGCCGATTATAGCTTTGTATCCCTAGAATTTAAGAGTTTACTTGGGTTAGTAGCTAGTAAGCTAGATATTCCGTACTCAATAGAGCTAGCTAATGGAAAGCTAGTAGAGGCAAACGAAGTAATTAGAGGTTGTGTGATAGAGCTTGGAGAGCGTGAGTTTACGTGATGTGTGCAAAATGCAACATATAAATTACATCAATTGTGGCATAAAACTAACCCTTTTTTAGTACTAATGTTGGAAAAAGTGTGCTTTTGTCTTCCTTTTGTATTTTCAGGATTAAATGAGCTCAAATTAACAAAAGAAGCAAAAAGACATCAAAATCTAACATAAATACAAGAAAAGGAACTAGACGTGACATGCCCGACCCCACGACAGCATCTTCCCAAGCAAAACAAGAGGTCAGAAGACTGAACACGCCCCGTGCTCAGCCAGCACGGGGGCGTGCCCAAGTGTCAGCAGAAAAGACAAAGTGGTAGAAGCTTCTATTGCCCACCACGGGGCCGTGCTCAGCGGACACGGGGCCGTGGTCAACTATAAGATTCGCACAATCCAGGCAAATCTTCATAGTACAAAGATTCTTCTGCACACGGGGTCGTGCTCAGCGGACACGGGGGCGTGGTCAACTAATAAGACAAGCTGCAATAAATGAAGAAAGAGAAGGATGTGGACACGGGGCCGTGCCCACTGGACACGGGGCCGTGCCCGAGCTTCTGTTCAGCCTATAAATAGGAGTGCTTGGCTCAAGCTCAAACCATCCCTTGGCACACCACCTCTCTCACACGTCACCCACCACCCACCACCACCATAACACCATCATCCACCACCATCATCCATTGTCCATCATAGAGTGTGTGAGTCGTCTCGGGATCCAAGATTGATCGTAAGAGTTCTTGACAATCAAGGCCATGTTTGCCTAAGTCTCTTACATCACTTGGTGAAGACAAGTGTCTAGTGTAATACTTTTTATTTCTAATCTTTTCGCACTTTTTACTTGGTTTTGTATTAATGACTTTAATAACTAGTTTCTTATGTTGAAGGTGATTCTTCCTTATCGTTTGTCCGTGGTGTCTTGGCATTATTTTACTGTCTATATAAAATAAAAGATTTTCACCATTCATATCTCCACGGTCTATATGGAGGTATGTTGGCTACCTGGTCGGGGGTTAAGGGAACGGTTTGGTAAGAGTCTTGCCATTGTTCAGCGTTTAGAGGTCCTGCAATGGACCTGGGTCAAATTTAGTAGGACATCCTTCAATACTTAACGGTATTGGATGGCGGGGGTCCAAACTCTTTGATCCCCTCATAAGTTAACTACTATTAATACTATAACCCGGCTATTTAGGACTGTATCCCTGCTGACTCAGACTACTTAGTCGAGGGTAACGTCACCTCCAAAAGAGGGGCCTACCATAATTTGCATTAATAACTTAATTCATTATCTTTCAATAATCCGACCCTTTAGGATTGTATCCTTGCTGACTCAAACTACTGGGTTGAGGGTAACGTCACCTTCAAAAGAGGGGCCTACTACAATAACTAAGATAATCTCTTAAATAAGTGCAAAAGTGCGGAAATAATCAAAGGTTACACTATACACGAGTCGGAACCAAGTGATTCATCTTATCTATCTGTTTTTTCTTTTATTTTTATTTTCAGCATTTTAGTTAGTTTTTATTTTTCTTAGCTTAAAACATTTTTCTAAAATTTTTATTTTGATTAGACGTTGAGGATAAACCGGTACTAAAAGCTCTTGTGTCCTTGGACGACCTCGGTATCTTGCCAACACTATACTACGCTCACGATGGGTGCACTTGCCCATATGTGTGTTTAGTGTTAGTAAAATATCGAGTTTTCTAAATTTAAAACTTGACTAAAAAAGTGTTAAAGGGGCTTAAAATATACACCTAATATATATAACACTCGACACGCATCATTACGCTTGACCTTCTGCCAGACGAGTTGGGAAGTTTTGACGTGGTAGTTGGAATGGATTGGTTATCAAGTAATCGAGCTGAGATCGTATGTCATGAGAAGATCATTCGCGTCCCGATGGCGAATGGAGAAACGATTGTAGTGCATGGAGAGAAGCATGATACGCCCCTAAGGATTATCAGTTGTTTGAAGGCCCAAAAGTGTTTGCAGAAAGGATGTGTTGCCTTCTTGGCACACATTGTGGATAAAGAATTCGAAGAGCCGAAGCTGGAAGATATCCCAGTTGTGAGGGAATATCCTGAAGTCTTTCCCAAAGACTTGCCAGGGTTGCCGCCGCAACGATAAGTTGAATTCCACATTGACTTAGTTCCAGGCGTCGCGCCTGTAGCTAAGGCACCTTATCGACTTGCACCCTCAGAAATGCAAGAGTTGTCGACGCAACTTCAGGAACTTTTGGACAAGGGATTTATAAGACTAAGCTTCTCGCCGTGGGGAGCTCCAGTTTTGTTTGTCAAGAAGAAGGACGGTAGCTTTCGCATGTGCATTGACTACCGCGAGCTAAACAAGTTAACCATCAAGAATCGGTATCCCTTGCCGAGGATTGATGATCTCTTCGATCAACTACAAGGTTCGAGTTACTACTCCAAGATCGATCTTCGATCAGGATATCACCAGTTGAGAATTCAAGAGGAAAGTATTCCTAAGACTGCCTTTAGAACTCGATATGAACATTACGAGTTTCTAGTAATGCCGTTTGGTTTGACAAACGCGCCAGCAGTGTTTATGGATTTGATGAATAGACTCTGCAAGCCATATCTCGATAAGTTCGTGATTGTGTTTATCGACGATATTTTGATTTATTCAAGAATGAAGGAAGAGCATGAACAACACCTTAGAGCCATTTTAGAGCTGCTCAAGAAGGAGAAACTGTACGCTAAGTTCTCGAAGAATGAGTTCTAGTTGCTTGAGGTACAATTCCTCGGTCATGTAGTAAACGAAGATGGAATCCACGTGGATCCCACCAAGATCGAGGAGATTAAGAATTGGGAAACTCCGAAGACGCCAACAGAGATCCGTTAGTTTCTAGGTTTAACTGGGTACTATCGCCGATTCATTGAGGATTTTTCTAAAATCGCTCAACCACTGACCTCCCTTACTAAAAAAGATAAGAGGTACGAATGGGGAGAAAAACAAGAGGAAGCTTTTCAGTTGCTGAAGAACAAGCTTTGCGATGCACCTATTTTATCCCTACCCGAAGGCACCGACGACTTCATGGTATATTGTGACACCTCGTGTCAGGGATTAGGATGTGTACTGATGCAGCGACAGAAGGTTATCGCTTATGCTTCACGCCAGTTGAAAGTTCATGAGAAGAATTACACCACGCGTGATTTGGAATTAGGCACAGTGGTGTTTGCATTGAAGATTTGGCGACATTACTTGTATGGCACCCGATGCACAATTTTTACTGATCATAAGAGCTTACAACACATATTTGAGCAGAAGGAGCTTAATATGAGACAGCGACGATGGGTTGAGTTGCTAAACGATTATGATTGTGAAATCAAATATCACCCAGGAAAGGCGAATGTGGGGGCAGACGCCTTAAGTCGAAAAGAGAGGATTAAGCCCATAAGGGTTTGGGCTTTGGAGATGATTATACAAACGGACCTCTCATTGCGCATTCGTGCTGCGCAGAGAGAAGCTCTTAAGAAATAGAATCTTAAGGACGAATATCTCCGTGGGATGGAGAATCAGTTGGTACCCAATGAGGAAGGAACATTGTGTTTTATGAAACGAATTTGGGTTCCCCTCTTTGGTGGTCTTAGAGACGTGATTTTTTATGAAGCCCATAAATCGAGGTACTCGATCCATCCCGGATCGGACAAGATGTACCAAGATTTGAAGGATTTCTACTGGTGGCCGAGATTGAAAGGTGATGTTGCAACTTATGTTGGAAAGTGCTTGACATGTGCCAAGGTAAAGGCCGAGTATCAGAAACCTTCAGGAATTTTACAGCAACCTGAGATACCCATGTGGAAATGGGAGCAGATCTCAATGGATTTTATAACTAAGTTGCCAAAGACACCCAGAGGTCATGATACGATTTGGGTAATAGTAGACCGTTTGACAAAATCTGCACACTTTCTGCCGACCAGGGAAAAGGATAACACGGGTAAGCTAGCTGAGCTGTACCTGAGGGAGATAGTTGCACGTCATGGAGTGCCTATCTAGATTATATCTGATAGAGACGGAAGATTTGTGTCAAGGATTTGGCAATCTTTCCAAGAAGCGTTTGGTTCACACTTGAATCTGAGTACAACATATCACCCACAGACAGACGGTCAAAGTGAGAGAATGATTCAGACGCTTGAAGATATGCTTCGTGCTTGCGTAATGGACTTGGGTGGCAGTTGGGACACTCACCTACCTTTGGTCGAGTTCTCCTATAATAACAGCTACCATACAAGCATTCAAGCTGCACCGTTTGAAGCTCTTTACGGACGCAAGTGTCGATCACCGTTATGCTGGGCAGATGAGGGCGATAGACAGCTAGTTGGTCCCGAGTTGGTTCAAGAAAAGACAGATAAGATCATACAGATCCGAGAGCGCATCAAGGCGGCTCGTGATCGACAAAAGAGCTATGCGGACCAAAGAAGGAAACCTTTGGAATTTGAAGTGGGAGATATGGTTTTGCTGAAAGTCTCACCTTGGAAAGGTGTGGCACGCTTTGGGAAGCGTGGAAAGTTAAACCCACGATTTATTGGACCGTTCAGAATTTTGGAAAGGATTGGGCTCGTAGCTTATAAGTTGGATCTACCTGCGGAACTGAATGGTGTTCATGATACATTTCATGTATCCAACCTGAAGAAAAGTCCAACACAGGAAACAGTGGTTATACCTGCTGACGAAGTTCACATTGACGACACGCTCCATTTTACAGAAGAACCCGTTGAGGTTACGGATTGGAATGCACGTCACGGCCCAGAGTTCACTTGGGAGCGTGAGGACCGCATGAAAGAAAATACCCGCACTTGTTCCCTAACACCCCTGCAGCTAGTAGTAAAGTTTAAAATTTCGGGACGAAATTTTCTTAACAGGGGGAGAATGTGACAACTGTCAAAAATCCAGGTATCCGTACAATTAATTAATCTTGATTAGTGCTTAATGACTGTGCTGAATTATAATTAATTGCATTCTGATTACAGCCATATACATACATGTGCATCATACATTGTTAAATGTCATACCAATATTGCATGAAAGCTATATTGCCTCAAATGATGCATTAAGTACAGTTAGCACAGTTATCTGATAAATCAAGAAAATGCTGATAGAACTCAGCACCCAGACAAACAGTGTTTTGAGACCCAGTATGGGCCAGAAATTAAGTACTACACTAGTATAGAGTGTAGGAAAGTAAGGATCGCAAAACTGCCTTGTTAAGTGATAGTTTAAGTGCCGGAAAGTGCCTAAAACTCACCCAAAGTGCTGAATTCAGCAAAATTCAGCATAAATTAGCATTTTAACATACTTTTATCATGCAGAAATATGGTAAAATGGTCTTGAATGCTTTCCTAAGTGTCGGGAATTAAAAGTGTCACAAAAGGTAACATAAAGCACACTAAACTGCAAAGTTTAGCACTTTAACGAACCAGTATCCAACCGAACAACCGGACACTACCCGAAACATCAAATTTACACTAGAAGCACTGTTTTAACATTTCCAAGCTAGTTATGATCCCTGAACATCATAACACCTCCTGAAAATATCTAATAACTGAAACACGTAACCGATACTTGGAATTGAACTATTAAGTAACTAAATGGTTAGCACCTAAGCTAGAAACCCCCCCCCCCCCCCACCTAGTGGACGGCCCATACATGACCCCCATACTTTGATTTTATTTCAATTGTTTAATAGATCTTGTTTGAACCTTTAGAGACATAAAACACAATGGATAAGCACTTGTTGGAAGGATTATGATATAAACCACAAGACCCTAGCATAACATTCTCATTCATCACAACACCTTCATCTTTCTCCTCTTCTTCTTCTTGGTCTCGGCCGAGAACAACCACCACCATATCATCACCATCACCTCACTTTCATGCATTCTACATACTCTCAAGGGTGCTAGAGATCATACAAGGAAGCTTGGTGGCTTTGGATCTTGAAGAACCTCTCTTGTTTGCTTTTATCCTCTTCATTTCTTCACTTGAATCATCCCTAGCCTTGAGCTAGTGGTAAGATCCTTGTACACTCCATATTACTTCTATTTTAGTAGGTTAAAAGATGTTACAAGTAACTAATCTTGAAGAACACTAAAGATCATGAGAAGTAAAGATGAATATAAGCTTAAAATGTGAAGTAATCTTGATGAATATGAGTAGTTATGGTTGTTGATCTTTGATTGTTTATAAAAATGATGATGATCATCATAATATCTTGCTAGATCATGATTAAAAACATAGTTTAGCAAGATGTGAAAGTAGAGATTATTGTAGGATGATGGATCATCCACACTTAAAGCATGAACTTGAAGGAAAATAATGTTTTCTTGAAAAACTATGATTAAAGTAAGTTGTTGATCATATGAATCTAAATATTTATGAAGGATTTCAAAGAAACCAAGTAAAAAACATAAGTTTCATATAAACTTGGTTCTTACATGAACAAACACTATTTTTGGTGGTTAAACAAGTGTAGAAACACTTGTGTAACAAGAAAATTTCATAAAGAAACATTTTTATAAAACATGATTACAAGTTGTAAACATCTAAATCATTCAAGAATGAAGTTTTTAAATAAACAACCACACTTTAAAGGGGTAACTAAACTTACTAAACACACTACGAAGTTACTACAAATTTTCATAAACTTTCAAGCTCATGAAATAGTAGATTAAGCATGATTTTGGCAAAATTGGTAAGAGTAAGTTGTTTATTAGTATTGGTGAATTGATTGTGATGATTTTTACAAAAGAAAATGATATTCTTGAAAGCATGGAAACCTCCATTTTTAGGGGAAACTATGGCAAAAATTTTCTAAAAATATTAACACTTAGAAAAATATTTTAAACAAATATTTACAAGTGTATTTTAACCATGAGTTTTCCATATAAACTTTGCCATAATTTTTGGTTACAAAAATACAAATATTGGAGGTTGGTTTTTATAAATAAAAGTGGCTAAATATATATTTAGAATATATATATACAATGAAGACACACATGTGTGATTACTTGTATACTTTTGTGTAATAGTTATATTATTTTAGGGCTTGAAATAATATAACTCACAAAAACACCAAGGATTACAATCCAAATATTACCAAAATCCCAAGGAATAAGTATATAAGTTACACACAAAATATTGGCGAAACCAAACTAGAAATGTAACTTACAAAATATTCCGGAAAATATATTCACAAAGTATATTTTGGTAAATAATATTTTGGACACAAAGAAATGAAAATATGATTTTTACAACTACTACAAGAGTATATCGTATTTTGACAAGGGAAAAATATGGTATTTTTGACAAGTATAAATATATATATTTTCCTTGAAATTATTAGAAAATATATTATTTTTGGGAAAATATATATTTTCTTGAGTAAACTTGAAATACATTATTTTTGGATAAAAATAAGTTTATATATTTTTTATAAGTTGGACTTGAAAATATATTATTTTGGAACTACAAATATTTTTGCCAAAAGAATTTATAGTTTTTTCTAAGTAATATTTCTTAAATATATATATATATATATATATTTTGGAAATATATATATTGGTGGACTTTTATTAGAAATAATATTCCACAAAGTTGATATAAATTTAAGTATATGAATACTTAATGAATACAATAAAATACGTATTCTCACACGTATAAATACACACCGGAATACGACACCAAAACATGGCAAAAATATACAAATACAAGAATACGAATACACATGTATAAGATACCCCCATCCTTGGGAAGGAAATACAAGTATAAATACTTGGGAAGTATTAAGTTAATATATATGGTTTAACAATTATTCTAAAATTTAATAAATATAATTTAAGTTAAAATATTGATTATTTTGACAATAATTATATAACTTGGAATAATATCGAAGGCATAAAAGAAACGTAACTCAGAAACGTTAATGCTAAAACAAGGCACGACCCGTTCGTCTAATAGACATTAGTACGTTGTAGGTAGTCGTGTTCACCGGAGAAGTTCGAGTTACGATTGTTGAAGACGCAAGACTGTGAGTTTCGTGTTCCCCCTTTTCTTTAACTGTTTTCAGTTTTATAACTTCGGGGGTGAAGTACATGTTACAATTGTTTACAAACATTACTATTTGGTATGGTTAGCTAAGGAAGGGTACACTTAGATCATGTGAGTGGTGGGCATAACGCTTAAGGCCATCAATCCTCGTTGTAGGACCGAGGGACATGAGTGATAGATCTATTTGGGTGTAGCGAGCCCCGCCCATGTTGGACCAGGGTTGGCCCATGGGTAGACTATGTTTTACAGCCGGAAGCCCGGTGCAAAATTTGCTAGGTTTGAGCTTCCTGCATCACGTCACACATATCAATGGCCTTGCAAACCATTGGTGATCTGTTTTTCCTTGTTGCTTTCATACCAGGATTTATAAACTTACATACATACTTACAATGATTTCAAAGGTTTATTCATACACACAAACAAACACATGAACTCGCTCAACTTTTGTTGATGTTTTCATAATACATGTATTTCAGGGAATTAGTAAGTGGATCTGGCGGGCGTTGGAAGTTTTATGCTACGTTATGAATAAAGATGTCATCCATGGTCTTTGGGTTTGATCAGTGTGTCTTATTCCTGGACGAGACACGTCTTCCAAACCTTGGTTTTATTTATTATCTTTTGATGAGTCCTTAGTGAACTCATAAACAATTCGTATGGTTTGTAATTTGAATTTGAAGTCTACGTTTCAAAACAATGGTGTTATGTTTTAAACTTATTTAATGGATGACAAATCTATGGTTTTATCGTATAGTTGTTGTTATGATTGAATGCAATGGTATTAAGAAAGTCACACCATAATCACGCTTCGGCAAAAGTCAGGGTGTGACAAGTTCTTCGGGAAAAAACGTCAGGAAACTCCCGTACAACTGGTAAATCATCGATTCTCTTCTCCTCGGACCAAGTATCAGTAACAAGCGCGAGAATAGCAGGGTAGCCCTTCCGTAAACATTTCTGGGCTTTCATGGATGAAATGATGTTGACAGTTGCACTGCTTCGATGACCTTGGATAGATAATGATTCCCCGCTAGGGAGAGGTACACCCACGATCTTCTCCTTGCAAAGTATGTCTGCTCCGTGTTTGGACAACCAGTGTATACCAATGACTTTATCAAAACTACCAAGAGTGATGGGAAGAAGGTCAATGTCAAACACTTGACCTAGAAGATCGAGTTTGCACCCTAAGAATACATGCGAGGCTTCAATGGACTTGCCATCAGCCAATTCCACTACATGCTTGTTCACAAGAGACACATGAGTCAATCCTAGCTGACCACTGAACCCCAAAGACACATAACTCCAGTCGGCACCAGAGTCAAATAACACAGAAGCAAAAATGCCATTAACAGAGAACGTACCGGTCACGACGTTGCCATCGTTCCTTGCATCGCCTGCCCCAATAGTAAATGCTCTCCCACGAGTGCCATTCCCACCGTTGTTTCCATTGTTGTTATTCCCTGCATTGTTGTTGTTCTGACGGTTACCCTCATTGTTATTGTTGGCATTCTGATTCAACTGTGGGCAATCCTTCTTAAAATGCCCTTCACTGCCGCACTGATAGCATCCCCTCTGATTACCCCGATTCTGCTGGGGTTGTTGCCTCTGTTGCTGCTGGTGGGGCTGTTGTTGTTGTTGCTTGGGATGTGGAGCTCTACAATCCTTTGCCATATGACCCAGCTTATCACACCTTTGACATGCTCGACTACACTGACCATAGTGATGGAAACCACACTTATTGCACTTCGGTTGTTTCCCTGTGTAACCGGAGGTCTGGCTGTGGTTCTGATTCTGATTAATCGAAGACGACTGGCTGAAACTGCGAGTGTTGTTGTTATCAGGCTTCTTTTGTGACTGATTTGAATTGGTCGCCTTATCTGCGTCGTTCCACTTACGCTTGTTGTCGGTGGTAGGGGTGGCAGTAGTAGCAGAAATACGGGGTGGTAGCGATCCATGCTCCACCTCCTGATCAGTAATCTTGTGAGCCAGTCTGATAATCCAGGGTAGATCATTGAGATTTGCTGCAGTGACTAATCCCTTAACTGGTTGTGCCAATCCCTTAATGTAGAGCTCGATCCTGCGAGGTGGTGGTCGGGATAGATTAGGACACATGTTCGCCAACTCGTGAGACCGTTTCGTGTAGGCCTCGATCTCAGGTCCTTCCATCTTAAGGTTATAGTACTGGTTTTCCAACTTTTAAATTTCATCTCGGGGGCAGTACTCTTCCCGAATCAGCTCTTTGAACTCATCCCAAGTGGTCGCGTTTGCCATTTCTACGCCCAACATCTGCACCTGAGCATTCCACCAGGTCAGAGCACCATCCTCCAAGGTGCCAGAAGCAAACTTCACCCTGTCCCCAGCTGGACAGTTACACATAGCAAAAACGGATTTGACTTTCTCAAACCAACGGAGCAATCCAACGGGACCTTCAGCTCCACTGAAAGTCTGAGGCTTGCAATCCATGAATGTTTTAAACGTACACACAGGTGGATTGTTCTGGTTTTGGTTCGCCTGTATACCTAAGGACGAAAGAAAATACAGTTCACGGTTAAGAGTGGAGTACGCGACACAGGGATAAAGAGTATTTGGCACATTTCGTACCAGCTTGATAGGCCGCCAAGGCCTCAGCCACACGTGTGTTGATCATGTTTGTCAACTCAGCCTGAGTCATCGTAATGTGACCACGTCCATGGCCTCGTCCGCTCATGATTCTATATAAGAAGAGAGAACAACTTTAAGAATCGAGATAAGGTAGGAGTAGGTAGGAGTCAAACCTCACGTTGACATCTACAGACTACAAAGTTTACACCAAACGACAGAGCGGAACCCTCCTCACACTCGTTAAGAATCACTGTGACTCACATGCACCTCACGTTATTATTATGTGTGCACCCATAATAATAAGGCAATTTGCATGCTTATCTCAGTGCCTCTTAACGTGCGCTAAAAGTTTCCCCCACATTCAAATAGCAAAACAAAAGGCATCGCAGGATAAAAGTCGAAGAGTAGTGTCACACTATCAAACTTCACTAAAACATGTAGCACATGTAACCGCATCGTGGTATCTAGTATGTAGTTTCATGAAAATCGTGAGTGTGTGACTACTAAACAAGTAATGCATAAAGTAAACAGAGGACGAACCTTGCAATCTGGAGCTGAGTGTCATGGTCGATTTTCGAAGTTGTTCGGTTATAGTCTGGTTTTATAAAAATGTTTTAAAACCTAGTTCACTATAACCAGTGGCTCTGATACCAAACTGTCACACCCCCAAAAATACCACAAGCGGAAGCCCCCGCGAGGCGTGTGACGTACCAGGATCCAGTCACCAATCACATTGAACCATTACATAGTATTAAATAAAAGTTTCCATTTATTTCATAAAGTAAATCCAAACACAATCAAAAACCATTTTGTTCAGCGGAAGCATAATGTAAATAGTGTTTCAAGTGTTTCAGAACAAGAGTACGATAATCTTTAAACTAGTATCCAAGAGCTACGACCCATGACAACTCCAGCACTCCCAGATAGCAAGTTCCAATCCATGAACCTAAGGACCTGCAAGCATGCAGAAAAACGTGTATCAGACAACGCTGGTGAGTTCACAGTTTGTGTTAACCATTTAATACCAAGTAGTGACTTATGATTAGTTATGCTGTGTTATGTTGATAATAACTCGATACCGCAGACGGCCCTTTTTGCCCTTCCCCAATGCTCTATCAAACATTGGTCATGATTTAAAGTTATTAGTTCACGCCCGTCCTATCCATGAGCGTTGTGAGGGTGCCAAACCTAATAGCGCTATCAACTAATAACTCCGTTGCCCTACAAGCAACAACCCGGTAGTATGATGGGACTTAAGTGATAGAAGTGAGTGTATTATCCAACCATAATGTTACTGAAAACCGTTGCATATCCCCTGCAAGGATATGCATACGTGAAATCCGCCTCACATCCCCTGCAAGGATGTGGGTATTTGAAAACCGCCTCATATCCCCTACAAGGATATGGGTTTACGAAAATCCGTTTACAAGTTTGTTAGTTTGATTTGTCCCCACCGGACGCATGCTTGTTTAGAGAGAAGTGAACTCACCTTGGTTTGCTCGGTATGACTAGCTACTTGTGCACACTTAAACAGTCACAGCCTATGGTATTCATGTATATATGATCAGTTTACATTCACTTGATTCGCATATACAGTATATTGATAGTATGCATTTCAAGCAGTGATTTTCGAATAGTACTTAGCAGTTACATGCACCCCTACAATCCCCAGTTCACAGGTATGTTTCAAAACAACATATAACAGTTAAGCGTATTGCTCATGACAATCTATTCATGTTTCCTCAGTCAATATTAATCATCATTGACATGCAGTTAATAGGGTTTCATCAACAAAAATCATTCATAGTCACCTACTGTTCATGTTCAGATCTTAAGCTTTCACAACGAAACACCCATGTTTCGTCGCTGTGATGGGTCACGAAACACCCAGAGTTTCGTCAAGACTATGGGTGATGAAATACCACAATGTTTCGTCGAGTCAGGATTGGACGAAACATCACATGTTTCGTCGAGGGTTACTCTACGTCATCCCGCATCGGATAATAGAACAGTTGCCATTCCTATGATTCTTAACAGTTATCGAGTTATCAGTTTTATAGTTTCAACAACATCAATAAAACCACGTTTTAACACTCTAGCTATGAGTAATCATCGAGCATTTTGATTCATACAAACCATAGTCGTTTCATCGAACTGTTAAACATATCATCAATTGATAATCATCAAGTATCCATGTCACACCCCGATATTTCCACGTATTACCGGTGGGCCCGGTGGGGAGTATCGTGACGTAGTTGATATCATCATAGTCAAACAACACAAATTATAAATGCACAGCGGAAGCAAAAGGTATGAATCACATTACAAACCGAATAAATAGTAATATCAAAGTATTACAACGGACTGTAAAAGATTCACAAGCGGATCAAAATATAAATAAGATCATTGTTCAACAGACTTTAACATCTAGAGCTTGCAAGACTTGATTACTGATGCCTGGAGTAGCCAGCCTATTTCGTATAGTACCTGCACTTAACCTTTTTGGAAAATACGTCAGTTTACACTGGTAAATACAATTAACTGACTCATTTTGAAAAGAGTTTAAGAAAGTTAGTTTGAATGCACATGGCACAGAATATCTTTTATAACTTGGGATAATTATTCAAAGATAAACTTGTATACAGTTTTACATGTTTGTCGTCCATTTAGGACCCGGTTAGAAGAGCCGGTTTAACAAGATTAATAGACACACCACTTGGTATAATACCCACAAGAAGATACCCTTCTTGTGGACTACCTTTTTACATACGCAACTGTCAGGTGTATGCCTACACCCCGTGCTTAAGTCGTGGCCATTTCTAACGAATGAGCCGAGGATATCCAGGACACGGTCATTAACCCCCCAAAGGCATTGCATCAAACAAGACAGAATAAAACGGGTTATGCATCTTTTTAATCAATATTTGATTGTACGACTTCATACCCGACCAAGCGGTATTATAATACCGTACCCCAAGCCCGTATAGGGAAAATAAGTTAAAAGTATTTACCTGAGCAAAGTATAAATAACAACAGCAAGTGCACGTAGCTGTTACTGGGTTCCTAATCTGGAACGAAGGTTTTAATAACCTATTAGATTCCTAACGGGTCTTAATTAAGCCTAAACTTAGACCGGTTAGTTTTAAAGGAAGATACACGGTTCCAAACGCACGATTAAGCGAAGACCGGATTAGAATGTGGTTTAGTCCCGAAAAGTTTGAAGACTTGTATAATATGGGTAAACTAAACACATTCTGAATTTTGAGGTGAAAATGATAAGGTTTGACCCGTTTCGGTTAATTTATGCAAACTAGTTACATAAACCGAACCGAACGCGAATAACGCATAACGGGTAACCAATGATTCATGAACAGGTTTCCTAAGTTAATATGCTTTAAATATGTTGTGATATCAGTAGCATACCTTCCATTATGCCCAAAACGAGTTCAATCTCACATTAAGCCCTGTATGGGTATTTTGGTCATTTTAAGGATTATAAAAGAGATTAAATATAATTCTGATGTTCGGGTCTAAATAATCAGTAAAACTACATAATTTAGTAGGTTATATCAGTTGGTGATAAGTCTTATATGACAAAAATGGTTTTAACCCATTCTAGGTGATTAATACGCGTAAAAAGTCGTTCTAAGCGATTTCCGGGTTATAACAGGAAATCTAAGTTTTCTGATCAGGTTATAAAGTTCAAAATACTTCATTTATCATCTAAAATCAGTAGCAAAAGATTTGGTATCAAATTGTTATGTAAAACTCATTTTATAAACTAAAAGGGTATAATCGGTAATTACCGAATCAAGGTAATAACCCTATGTTATGATCAGTTTAAAAATAATTAAAAATCTTCAAAAATCCCAAAATATTATATTACATCAGTGGGTAAAAAGTTTAGTGTCAAAAATTTGGTTTAGATAGGCTTTACGCTAATAATGCCGTTTAATTAATAAAAAGCTTTCTAATTACGCTATTGAGCATAACTCCTAATCTAGACCTCAAACTGATGTGAAAATTTAGGGACATGTTTGTAAATCAGTAACAAAGATTATTGTCCTCTCATATTTCCAAAATTCTCGTTTTATGGTCAAAAGGGCATTATGGTCAACATTAAGCAATTAACGGAAACGTGTAAACGAATCGGACAATCAACGAGTCAATCACAGAGGGTTATTCTATCATATAATCCGGACCTAATGAAGCTCTAAGGCACTTCTAAATCATGCTAATATGGGTCAGAACTGAAAGTCAAAGCAGTGGTCAATTTATGCGACTTTCGGTTCCGAACCGGTCCTAAACTGAAAATTGTCGGGCCGGACATGCTTAGACATGTTCTTGCATTGATTACCAAGTTATATGAGTGGTAAAACAGGTTACACGTCTTCTACATTGCTAATTATGTGTTAATTCGAAAATTAAGTTTCTGTTGACTTTTTCGGAGTAAGTTTGACCCGACATTTAACCTAGTTAGAGTGGAATTCAGTGGGTGCCCTTTTAAGGGTTTATTGCCCACATAAATACCAACTTATAACTACTTTTAGTTTGACTAATCACTGGACCATTAGTGATTAATCGTTAAGTCAAACCATAATTACGACGGTTTGACTTTAAGCTAATTAACTAAGTAAAACATGATTAAGGGAAGTTAAGGAAGCTTACCAAGGTCCTAATTACGACTAGAGATGCTTAGGGACTGATCTTGTGCTCCAGGAATGACTTTATGAATGTTTCCAAGTGCAAGTGCTCAAAGTTGCAACAATGGTTCCTTATATAGTGAGTTTAATCTCACTAGATCATACCAAGCAAGTCTACAAGTGATCTTTGATGCATCCCAAGTGTCCCTATACTCTAAAAACCAGTTGGGGCTGCCCATGGTATTGAAAACTAGCAATATAAGTCGGTTAAACGGGTTGGACATGCACCTGTCAAGAGTTTCTGCATCAGAGGACCCCTCGCGTGACGCGTAGGTCTCCTTAAGGACCTACGCGTAGCGCGACGCCCCTTGTGACCGAATTTTCAACTTTCAAAGTTTGTTGTTTTGGTCCCTGGTCCATTTAATCTTTATTTAACATTCATTTATTGCGTTTTGGACCCTCTAACTTGACCTTTAAGGGCTCCAAGGCATATACAAACTTTGTTAAGTCTTTGGTTAACTTGTGATCACCCGAAAAGTCATAAATTTCAACGTTGATGCATTTAACCCCTCGTATACGAATTTTATCATAACTTTCTCATACGATAACGAAACTTGGTGAAATTTTTATCATGCATTCTAGTGAGCATAATTAATCGTTACAAAGCTTCGGGTTTGCTAAAAGGTCACTCAGAGGTATACTTTAAACATGTTGACACATTTAACCCCTGTAGTTTGTAATCTCTCACTTTCTTTCACAATTAGCTTCGTATGATCCATGATTCATTCGTTTAAGGGTATAAACATCATGTAGGGTTATTGTAAAGTATATTTATCCATTGTTGACATTTTGAACCCTTATATTCACATACTTTCCTTGTTTGTCAACTTTGGTCCTTCTAAGGTAATCCTTTACACGTTTAAAGTTCATGACACGTGTCGATATTATATTGGACATGAAATTACGAGGTGTTACATCCTCACCCCCTTAAAAGAAATCTCGACGTCGAGATTTACTGAAATAAATGAGGGTATTTTTCTTTCATTGTGGACTCTACCTCCCACGTGTACCCGGGACCTCTTCGGGCATCCCACTTAACCTTTACAATCGGTACATGCTTCCTTCGAAGCTTCTTAACCTGTCGATCCTCAATCGACACAGGTTTTTCCACAAATTTCAAGTTCTCATCTATATGCACATCCGTATGTGGTATGACTAGCGATTCATCAGCTAGACATTTCTTTAGATTGCAGACGTGGAATACATTGTGAATACCACTGAGCTCTTCAGGTGAGTTTAACTTATAAGCAACTGATCTGACACATTCGATGATCTCGAATGGTCCTATGTATTTGGGGCTTAACTTGCCTTTCTTACCAAATCGCATTACCCCTTTCCAGGGTGATACCTTAAGTAGAACTTTATCACCAACCTCAAACTTTAGAGGTTTACGTCTTAAGTCCGCGTAGCTTTTCTGCCTATCCCTGGCAGCTTTGAGACGATCGCGTATCTGCACAATCTTATCTGTCGTCTCCAGGACTATTTCAGGTCCTGTCAGTTGGACATCTCCAACTTCCGCCCAACATACGGGTGTTCTGCACTTCCTACCGTACAAGGCCTCGAAAGGTGCAGCCTTAATGCTCGTATGATAGCTATTGTTATACGAGAACTCGATTAATGGCAGGTGGTTATCCCAACTACCACCTAAGTCAATCACACATGCACGAAGCATGTCTTCCAAAGTTTGGATTGTACGCTCACTCTGCCCGTCCGTCTGAGGATGGTAAGCCGTACTAAAATTTAAGCGCGTGCCCAAAGATTGTTGGAAACTTTTCCAAAAATGTGACGTGTATCTAGTATCCCTGTCAGAGATAATAGACATTGGTACGCCATGTAGAGACACAATCTTATCTACGTACAATTGGGCTAACATGTCGGAGCTATAGGTCTCCTTAATGGGTAGGAAATGTGCTGACTTAGTCAGTCTATCTACTATCACCCATATAGTATCATTTCCTTTCTTTGTTTTTGGCAACTTGGTGATAAAATCCATCGTCACCATTTCCCACTTCCATGTGGGAAGTTCAGGCTGTTGTAGCAAACCCGATGGCTTCTAGTGTTCAGGTTTGACTTGCGCACATGTCAAACATTTAGGTACATAGGCAGCTATAGACTTCTTCAAGCCTATCCACCAAAAATTTGCTTTCAGATCCTGGTACATCTTGTCAGCTCCAGGATGAACGGAGTATTTAGAACTGTGGGCTTCCTGGAGGATAACATCCCGAAGTCCTCCATAAACTGGAACCCATATTCGTCCATTTAACCTTAGAATTCCGTCCTTGCCATAGGATAGCTGCTCTTCAGTTACTCCTAGCTTTTCATTAGGGTAGTTAGCTTCTAGCACAGCTTCCTTCTGCGCAGCTAACAACCTTTTATTCAAACTATTCTTTATCTCAATGCTCTTGGCATTGATTCTTATAGGCTTTACTCTTTCCTTTCGACTTAAGGCATCGGCGACTACATTCGCCTTGCCAGGATGATATCTTATCTCACAATCATAATCATTCAAAGTTTCCATCCAACGTCGCTGCCTCATGTTCAAGTCCTTCTGATTGAACAGATGTTGAAGGCTCTTGTGATCAGAATAGATCACACACTTAGTTCCATACAAATAATGCCTCCACAGTTTTAGTGCAAATACAACGGCACCCAACTCCAAGTCATGGGTGGTGTAGTTCTTTTCGTGCACCTTTAACTGTCGAGAAGCATAGGCAATAACCTTGCCTTTCTGCATAAGCACACACCCCATACCGGTGTGTGATGCATCACAGTATACTACAAGTTCTTCAATCCCTTCAGGCAATGTCAACACTGGTGCATTGCTTAGCTTCTGTTTAAGGATATCAAAGGATTCTTGTTGCTTCGGTCCCCAGTCGAACTTAGTATTCTTCCTAGTCAAAGAAGTTAGGGGTGCAGCAATCCTTGAAATTTTTTCAATAAAACGCCTGTAATATCCTGCCAATCCCAAGAAGCTGCGAATCTCTGTGGGTATCTTCGGCTCTTGCCAATTCATGACAGCTTCAACCTTAGCGGGATCTACCCGGATTCCGCGTTCACTAACCACATGTCCAAGAAATTGGACTTCGCGAAGCCAAAATTCACACTTAGAGAATTTGGCGTAGAGCTTTTCCCGATGAAGCAGTTTCAGAATGCAATGGAGGTGCTTCTCATGGTCAGCTTGATTCTTCGAGTAAATAAGAATATCATCGATGAAAACGATGACAAATTTATCCAAGTAGGGTTTGCAGACGCGGTTCATGAGATCCATGAATGCGGCTGGTGTATTAGTGAGTCCAAATGGCATCGCTAAGAACTCGTAATGGCCATAACGAGTCCTAATTGCAGTCTTATGTACATCTTCGTCTTTAACCTTCAGTTGGTGGTAGCCTGACCTCAGGTCGATCTTGGAAAAGTAACTCGCTCCTTGAAGATGATCGAACAAGTCGTTGATCCTGGGCAATGGATACCGATTCTTAATAGTAACTTTGTTAAGTTCTAGGTAATCGATGCACAGACGCATCGATCCATCCTTTTTCTTCACAAATAGGATTGGTGCTCCCCAAGGAGATGAGCTAGGTCTAATAAACCCTTTGCTTAACAAATCATCCAGTTGAGTTCTCAACTCTTTCATCTCCGTTGGTGCCAATCTGTAAGGCGCTCTTGCAACAGGTGCTGCTCCAGGAATAATATCAATCCTGAACTCCACTTGCCTATCTGGGGGTAAACCAGGTAGTTCTTCAGGGAATACTTCTGGATATTCAGAAATAACAGGGATGTCTTCAATCTTGGGTTTTGGTTCATCAATAGTCACTTGTGCCATATAAATAACACAACCCTTCATCAAACACCTTGATGCCTTGAGCATGGACACTTGCTCAGGCATTTCGTACTTAGTATCTCCTTGGATTGTCAAAGGCTCGCCATGAGGAGTTCTGACAATCACTTGCTTCTTAGCACAAACGATCTGGGCTTGGTTGCGAGATAACCAATCCATGCCTATTACTATATCGAAACCGGCTAATTTCAAGGGAAGTAAGGACAATGGAAAAGAATGGTTCCTAATGGATATGAAACATCCATCTAACACGGTTGAAGCAGATTCTATGGTTCCATCAGCTAACTCCACTTCGTATTTTATGCTTAGGGTTCTAACAGGTAGATTTAATAACTTACAAAATTTATTATCTACAAAAGACTTATCCGCCCCTGAATCAAACAATACCCTTGCATAAACATCATTTATAAGAAAGGTACCTGTTATCACGTTATCATCCTGTACGGCCTCCTTAGCATCCATTGTGAAGACCCTAGCATTGGTCTTCTTAACTTCTTCCGGTTTCTTTGCATACTTTGGGAAATTCGACTTAATGTGCCCTTTCTCGTTGCAGTTGTAGCAGGTCGCATCCTTCAACTTTTTGCAATCCAAGGTCTTGTGTTCCTTGGACTTGCATATCCCACATGAAAAAGTCCTTGATTGTGTCTGCGAGTTCGATTCCAATCTACACTTCCCAAGGTGATGTTTCCGACGAACTTTGCATCTGGGTTTCTCACCCGACTGTTGGTTACCTTTGTTGAACCCTGAACTCTTCTTGTTCTCATGGTTCCCTTTGTGTTTCTTGTCTGAATGACGTGAGTTATCATCCTCACGCTTTCTCTTACCTTCTTCAGAATTCTTTAGCGATCTCAATCTGACCGCATCTAAGGTAAGAGACAAAGATAGATCAGCTGTTGATCTAAAAGTAGCAGGTCTTGAAGCCTTAACACTGGCTTTGATTTCTGGGGCTAAACCCCCAATGAAGCGAGCAATCCTTTTTGGGTTCTGGTGTCACAAGGTAAGGAACCAATCTTGACATCGTGTTGAAGCTTGTAAGATAAGCTTGGCAATCTAGGTTTTTCATAACCAACGATAAGAAATCTGACTCAATTCTTTCAACCTCATGCTGAGGGCAGTAATTCTCCCTAATAAGGGCAACAAACTGATCCCATGTCAGATTGTAGAGTGGGATCTTTCTAGCTGCTTGAATGAGAGACTTCCACCATGCTAATGCCTCTCCTTTGAATGATTGGGATACATACTTCACTACATCCCTTTCAGCATAACAGCTGATATCGACCACGGTGTCCATTTCATCTAACCAAGTCATACAGTCAATTGCCCCCTTCTCCCCAGTGAAATCCCGGGGTTTGCAGGAAACAAAGTACTTATAAGTACAGGACTTGGTACGTGGTTTATCATCAAATACTATCCCCTTGGATGGAACACTATTTTGGTTTGAGGAATGTCGATCATCATCTTTCTTTGGCTCATCTTTCTTAGAGGGCGGCTTGCTGTGAGCCTCTGAATGAGTCTTAGGCTTGGAATGCGGTGCGGATAGGGTCCTACATCGAGTCCCGCTAGATTCATTATACTGCCGCTCTATAGCTTTTGAAACAGCATTGTCTATTAATGCTTGCAGTTCTGCACCCGTTATGTTAATTCGGGTATTATCATGATCCTCCCTTGGGTGATTGTTGATCTCATCCGAGTCAGCCATGTAGTTTGAACTGTTACATAAGATATTGACAATAATTTATTTGGGAGTTTATTATAGAATTGTCTTTTACGGCAATTCATTAACCATGGTAAATATAGACCATATTTGGTTAATTTGTTAATCATATTTATTTAGGATTTTTATTATAATTTATCCTAATTATAAAACAATAACAGTATTATTAGTGGCACAAAAGGCCTAGTCACAAGGACATTTTTTTTTAAATTATAAGCCATGATTTCAGAGAATCAAGGCATTAAGGTTTGAACATAGTTCTTTACCTTTTTCTGACAGGGAGTCGTAGACTACAATTGTCTTTTGTCTTATTCGACATTTATTATGGCCCGTAGGCACTACACCACTAATGGATGCTTAATATATGATCATCTTAATTGATGATTTAAACCCATGATTTACAGATCATCAAGTTAGGTTAGGAATCCTTTGAAGAATCCTATTACAGGAATGACGTGTGTGATTTTAACGAATCACGTCTGCCAGGAGCGTTAACATGTTTTCATATGTTAACAGGGGTTTGAATCCTTTTTAAACAGGTCTTACCATCTTGGCCCAGTCTTATAATGACATGCAGGCTAGGTTATACCTTTAAGATTCTTATTTAATATTTAATGGGCAGATTATTTTAAGAGGAGCGGGTTTTAATTTATTCATTTCATGTTTAATATATCTATACATATAATGACAAAAATGAAATTTTTAAATTTAACATTCCATTAAACATTAAAAGGAGTACATATTGCCCTAAACGTGACTTTTAACAGAAATAACTTGCCCACGCAGGGGCTAAACTGATAATACAAGTCCTCGCAGGGACTGATTACTAAGACGGATGTCCACGCAAGGACTAAAAAGACAAGTCCTCGCAGGGACTAAAGAAAGACAAGTCCACGCAGGGACTAAAGAAAGACAAATCCACGCAGGGACTAAGTACCTAGATAAATGTCCACGCAGGGACTTGATTGAAATAAGGAAATACAACAATACATATAGGGATTCAATGATCCCTTTTCTTCTTTCCTTTTAACAAGCTTGCTAGGCCCTTGAGAAATCCTCGGTTATTCCTACGTTCTTCTTGAAATTCTCGCTCCACCCTGTTTAGTCTTTGGAGGATTTCCTCTTGTTCCGGTGGGGAAAACCGTGGTGGCTGCGGCTGGTGCTGAACCGGAGGTCGAGCAGGTATTTGATACCTATGAGCTGGATATCCCACTCCCCAGGGGGCTCCATATGGTCCTTCAGGATGAAGGGCGTTGTAGTTTGCCGCTACGAGGTATGGGTCGGCTTCAGCATAGTTGTAGTGAGTGTGGGCCGGCTGCTCAAATGGATTATACGCCGTTGAACCGGCGTATGTAGGAATTGGATTACCAAATCCCAATGGTGGCGGTGGTGGTGCAACTGGCGCAGAATTCACCTCTGAAATTGGGTTTGAAGGCCCTCCCATTTGTGGGTCTTTATGCAGTGGCGGATAGTGACTGCCACTTGAGTGTTGGGGGGTGCTAAAGTGAAAACCCCTTTCTCGCACGGACATTCGTGCGCCTGTTCTTCTACGCCTCGGTGGTTCTGGAGGTGCTTGCTGTACTGGCGGCGGTGGTGGCGGTGGCGGTGGCGTGACCGCCACGAAACGCGAATCCTCGGAGGGATCATGTTGCTGCTGCTGATGAGGCGATGAATGGTGAGAGGGTGTAAAATACCATTCATACTGGTTGAACCTTGCTTGGTAGCTGTTAGGACCGCGGTAGGGTGACCCATGGAAGGATGACCCATCCGAAATCTCGATGGGGTGAGTAGGTGTCCCAGAAGGTGGTTCAACAGAGTCCGTGTCTTCATCTATATCCATTCCCTGAGCTTCGGGGAAATGGTCTTCAGGGCCCAATGGGTTAAAACCCACTGGTTCTTGAATGTAGTTTGCCGGGTTGAACCGGCCCTGGAAAACAGGAGTGGGGTCGCCAAAGGAATGGTGCGACATGGATCGCTGCAACGGCAAGAAGGAGTGGCGTGAGTCTTCGGACTCGTTTTCTGATTGCGGCCCAAATGAATGGCGGTAAGGAGGCGTTGAGCTGAACGAGGCAGATCGCCTAGCGGGCTCCGAATAGATCCTCCAGTCTCCTTGGGGACCGGCACTCATGGTAGTAGAAGGAGTTCGCCGGTGTGAAGGCCCGGCTTCGTGATCGTTGGGGGTGTTGATTGGCCCCTTTCCTCATCCTCCTCTTCGGAACCTCGGTGGCATTTTTCTGTCAAAACAAATGAAAGAAACAACAAAAACAATAAAGGACAAAATAAAACAAATTAGGAGTCGTCCTTAGATCTTTGTCTAGACTCGAGTATGTGCAATTGTGTCATTGAGATTAAACACAAAAAGCTAGTGTTTAATTCACTCAATCTTGGCTTTGATACCAACCTGTCACACCCCGATATTTCCACGTATTACCGGTGGGCCCGGTGGGGAGTATCGTGACGTAGTTGATATCATCATAGTCAAACAACACAAATTATAAATGCACAGCGGAAGCAAAAGGTATGAATCACATTACAAACCGAATAAATAGTAATATCAAAGTATTACAATGGACTGTAAAAGATTCACAGGTGGATCAAAATATAAATAAGATCATTGTTCAACAGACTTTAACATCTAGAGCTTGCAAGACTTGATTACTAATGCCTGGAGTAGCCAACCTATTTCGTATAGTACCTGCACTTAACCTTTTTGGAAAATACGTCAGTTTACACTGGTAAATACAATTAACTGACTCATTTTGAAAAGAGTTTAAGAAAGTTAGTTTGAATGCACATGGCACATAATATCTTTTATAACTTGGGATAATTATTCAAAGATAAACTTGTATACAGTTTTACATGTTTGTCGTCAATTTAGGACCCGGTTAGAAGAGCCGGTTTAACAAGATTAATAGACACACCACTTGGTATAATACCCATAAGAAGATACCCTTCTTGTGGACTACCTTTTTACATACGCAACTGTCAGGTGTATGCCTACACCCCGTGCTTAAGTCGTGGCCATTTCTAACGAATGAGCCGAGGATATCCAGGACACGGTCATTAACCCCCCAAAGGCATTGCATCAAACAAGACAGAATAAAACGGGTTATGCATCTTTTTAATCAATATTTGATTATACGACTTCATACCCGACCAAGCGGTATTATACCGTACCCCAAGCCCGTATAGGGAAAATAAGTTAAAATTTATTTACCTGAGCAAAGTATAAATCACAACAGCAAGTGCACGTAGCTTTTACTGGGCTCCTAATCTGGAACGAAGGTTTTAATAACCTATTAGATTCCTAACGGGTCTTAATTAAGCCTAAACTTAGACCGGTTAGTTTTAAAGGAAGATACACGGTTCCAAATGCACGATTAAGCGAAGACCGGATTAGAATGTGGTTTAGTCCCGAAAAGTTTGAAGACTTGTATAATATGGGTAAACTAAACACATTCTGGATTTTGAGGTGAAAATGATAAGGTTTGACCCGTTTAGGTCAATTTATGCAAACTAGTTACATAAACCGAACCGAACGCGAATAACGCATAACGGGTAACCAATGATTCATGAACAGGTTTCCTAAGTTAATATGCTTTAAATATGTTGTGATATCAGTAGGATACCTTCCATTATGCCCAAAACGAGTTCAATCTCACATTAAGCCCCGTAGGGGTATTTTGGTCATTTTAAGGATTATAAAAGAGATTAAATATAATTATGATGTTCGGGTATGAAATAATCAGTAAAACTACATAATTTAGTAGGTTATATCAGTTGGTGATAAGTCTTATATGACAAAAATGATTTTAACCCATTCTAGGTGATTAATACGCGTAAAAAGTCGTTCTAAGCGATTTCCGGGTTATAACAGGAAATCTAAGTTTTCTGATCAGGTTATAAAGTTCAAAATACTTCATTTATCATATAAAATCAGTAGCAAAAGATTTGGTATCAAATTGTTATGTGAAACTCATTTTATAAACTAAAAGGGTATAATCGGTAATTACCGAATCAAGGTAATAACCCTATGTTATGATCAGTTTAAAAATAATTAAAAATCTTCAAAAATCCCAAAATATTATATTACATCAGTGGGTAAAAATTTTGGTGTCAAAAATTTGGTTTAGATAGGCTTTACGCTAATTATGTCGTTTAATTAATAAAAAACTTTCTAATTACGCTATTGAGCATAACTCCTAATCTAGACCTCAAACTGATGTGAAAATTTAGGGACATGTTTATAAATCAGTAACAAAGATTATTGTCCTCTCATATTTCTAAAATTCTCGTTTTGTGGTCAAAAGGGCATTATGGTCAACATTAAGCAATTAACGGAAACGTGTAAACGAATCGGACAATCAACGAGTCAATCACAGAGGGTTATTCTATCATATAATCTGGACCTAATGAAGCTCTAAGGAACTTCTAAATCATGCTAATATGGGTCAGAACTGAAAGTCAAAGCAGTGGTCAATTTATGCGACTTTCGGTTCCGAACCGGTCCTAAACTGAAAATTGTCGGGCCGGACATGCTTAGACATGTTCTTGCATTGATTACCAAGTGATATGAGTGGTAAAACAGGTTACACGTCTTCTACATTGCTAATTATGTGTTAATTCGAAAATTAAGTTTCTGTTGACTTTTTCGGATTAAGTTTGACCCGACATTTTTAAGGGTTTATTGCCCACATAAATACCAACTTATAACTACTTTTAGTTTGACTAATCACTGGACCATTAGTGATTAATCATTAAGTCAAACCATAATTACGACGGTTTGACTTTAAGCTAATTAACTAAGTAAAACATGATTAAGGGAAGTTAAGGAAGCTTACCAAGGTCCTAATTACGACTAGAGATGCTTAGGGACTGATCTTGTGCTCCAGGAATGAAGTTATGAATGTTTCCAAGTGCAAGTGCTCAAAGTTGCAACAATAGTTCCTTATATAGTGAGTTTAATCTCACTAGATCATGCCAAGCAAGTCTACAAGTGATCTTTGATGCATCCCAAGTGTCCCTATACTCTAAAAACCAGTTGGGGCTGCCCATGGTATTGAAAACTAGCAATATAAGTCGGTTAAACGGGTTGGACATGCACCTGTCAAGAGTTTCTGCATCAGATGACCCCTCGCGTGATGCGTAGGTCTCCTTAAGGACCTATGCGTAGCGCGACGCCCCTTGTGACCGAATTTTCAACTTTCAAAGTTTGCTGTTTTGCTCCCTGGTCCATTTAATCTTTATTTAACTTTCATTTATTGCGTTTTGGACCCTCTAACTTGACCTTTAAGGGCTCCAAGACATATACAAACTTTGTTAAGTCTTTGGTTAACTTGTGATCACCCGAAAAGTCATAAATTTCAACGTTGATGCATTTAACCCCTCGTATACGAATTTTATCATAACTTTCTCATACGATAACGAAACTTGGTGAAATTTTTATCATGCATTCTAGTGAGCATGATTAATCGTTACAAATCTTCGGGTTTGCTAAAAGGTCACTCAGAGGTATACTTTAAACATGTTGACACATTTAACCCCTGTAGTTTGTAATCTCTCACTTTCTTTCACAATTAGCTTCGTATGATCAATGATTCATTCGTTTAAGGGTATAAACATCATGTAGGGTTATTGTAAAGTATATTTATCTATTGTTGACATTTTGAACCCTTAAATACTCGAAATCAACGATTCATAACAAGAGCATCCTAATCGTATTTGTGTTAACAGTCAGCGACATCATTCTTATGAATTAAACCTTGATAACCAATGACATCATTTACATAGTTCAAACCCTAACAGACACAACATGTATGATTTCTAATAAAACCCTATATCCAGCAGTGGATTACAATCATCATTAAACAATCATTAATCAACAAATGAAACCAAATCATGATAACAGTCATCTACACAAACAGCCTAACAATTAGATCGAGTCGGGTTATCACAAACTAACCGGATGTGAGATGAGTTAAGCAAGAACTTCTAGAGAGTGGTGATTGCCGTCGAATGCAAGGGAGAAGAAAGAGTGTCTAGGGTTTCGCTGATTGTGATTTTTCGTGATGTTATGCGAAGAGGATGAATATAACTGACTCGTATATGGGCCTCACCTGGGCCACAAGCACATACGGCGAAAAACTCGTGTTTCGTCGTGTGCAAGGTGATGACGAAAGCCCATGTTTCGTCATGCATGGTTTTTCGTCGGGTGAGATTGCATGAACTAATTCTTTTTATTTTCAAATGGTTCAAAACTTTATATTAACTAACCAAACCCAATAATGTAACTCATACGTAAACAAATTGCAAAAAACAGAGTTTGTAAACAAGTAATATGTCGAGGAAAGACCTTGAAAGTTCGGTTGTCACAGTATTTCTAGTTATCATAATAACATAACAACATTTGGAAAAAAAACTCCTTTGTATCATTGAAATTGAACACAACATCATTCTATGTTATCACAGTATCATTTTAAGTATAACTGAAATTGAAATTGAGCACAATATCATTCTAAGTTATCACATTTCACTAAACACAATATCATCGTCAATAACAACCCTGTACGTTAACTAGTGGCGAAGCTTGAGATTTCCGACGAGGGGTCGAAAACGTATATACTCAAAAATTTCTATAGAACCAGGGGGTCGAAAACATATATACCCAAAAATTTCTATACGATTGCATGTATATTTATGGCATTTGAATAGGAATGGTGAACGGAGATTTGAATGTTTTGTATTGTAAAATAAATGTGCATGCTTAAAGATATGTTTGAAAATACCTAACTAATTGACAATTAACACACAAATAATCAACAATCATACGCCAAATAACACCTAACTAATCATACATGATCAGTGCTTCGGAGCCTTGCGAGTTGCGAGTCGTCGAGTCAGAATTGTGTGGAGAGCGAGAAGATCACAGTGGGACGTGGGTGGATTGCGTATTCCGCGATCAGACAAAACAGGGCCACCCCTGCTGGCTTCGCATGCGTGCACCAATCCTCGACAGCCAAAGAACTACCGAAAATTATATAAGAAGGGTGGTGCGTTGTGGGCTGTTGGCTTGTTGATCAAGGTCGTGCAATGTGCGTCGTTTCAAAATCCCAATTGTTTATTGCCCCCCAAAGAAAGGATATAGGTTGATTTATTTATTTTTTTAAAATCAAATGGGTATTGGGCTAAACTTAATGAGATAACTTATAAAATTTAAGATTGGTTTGTAAATGGGCCTATCAATAACTTGGTATTTTGTATGAGTATACTATTTTTTTTAAATGTGCCCTCGAAATCACGTGTCCTAGCTGGTGATCCTCCCCACCCACCCCAGTGTTGCCTCCGCTTCATTTGTGTAAGCACAAATTGATTAAGTACTTGGAGTAAAAATTAGTGTTTAAAAGAATCTAAATATCTATATGTTGTTTGGGCCTTTGGGGACATGTTCCCACATAGGGTAGTTAGATTTAAATTTCATAAAAAAGAAGGTGACGATTGTAGAACGTTTTCACATGGTAGTGTCCACACGCGTCCCACCTCATATCATGACACTGCTCAGGAATGTGGTTCACATATCAGGTTCAAACCATCAAGGCACCTTTAATAATGAAAAGAAAAAATAGAAATTTTTTAATCACAAAGACCACTAGCAAGATAATAGATAATATCCAGACAGACACCTTACCATACAAATTATTGAATCTTGTTCTATTTTATTACCTACATACATATAGAGTTCGCTTTGATGTTGGAATAACGGGTTTATTTATCATGATGTTGGAAAAGATTTATGTGGATGTAACAAAACACGAGCATCACGACGTGTTTGGTTAAATGTGAAATCAGTTAAAGTACACGAGCATCACGACGTGTTTGGTTAAATGTGAAATCAGTTAGGGTCTGTTTGGTTTGGGGTAATGGAATGGACGAAGGAATGGAATGAACGAGGTAATGGAATGGACGATGGAATGCAATGGATCATTACCATTCCATGTCTTGTTTGGTTACCATGTGTGAATGGAATGAATTATTATTGTGTATTGTTCGGTAGGCAAGAAAACGGAGTAATAAAATCAGCGGTGAGTGGTGGTGGTGGTAGTGATTGTGAGTGGTTGTAGGTGGCGGTGGTGGGTGTCGGCGGCGGTGATGGGTGGTGGTGGTGGCGGCGAGTGGCGGTGTGGCGGTGACGACGAGTGGTGGTGGCGGCAAGGTGGCCGTTGGTGGTGGGTGGCAGTAGAGGTGGTGGTGGGTGTTGGCGGCGGCGGTTGGTGGTGGCGGCGGCATCGACGATGGTGGTGGGCGACAACAGCGAGTGGCGTTGGCGGTTGGTCACGATTGTGGGTGATAACGGTGGCGAGTGGGTGGCGGCGGCGACGGTAGCTGTCGGGGTGAAGTGGTGGCGGGTGGCCGCAATGGCGTCGGTGGTGGGTGGGGGTGGTGGTGGGTTGTGGCGAAGGTGGTGGGTTGTGGTGTTGATGAATGATGCAAGAGGGGATGGAATGGAAAAAAAACATGGGGGGTGGAAGGAATGATTTTGAGGGAATGGAATGCCTTTTGGAATGGGTGATTCAATTCCATTGACCAACCAAACACCTTTTTCTTTATTCCCTCGTAATCATCTATTCCATTCCACCTCTCATTTCTGCATACCAAACACTACCTTAAAGTAATGAATTTATTTGGGACGGACGTATTAATTGATTGCTCATAGAAGAAAAAAAAAAAAAAAAAAAGAATTCAATAGTGTGTGTGGCCACAAAGGCCAAAGCACCTACTGTGGTGTGGGATATAACCCTTTAATTGAGGGCATTTAAGTCCAATGAGATCATTCCACAGATGAACAAACATCTTGTAAAGTCCACAGCCATTTTTCTTTTACATTTATTAGTATTCGTGTAAACATGGCCTCCAACATCAAAACACGAGCGTTTGACTACAAAACACGGCCATCCACCATACAAACATCGTCGGAGGCACCGACCTTACCGAAATATATGGGAGTTTTGGACACATGACAAGATTTCATTGAACCTCACACACAGAAAATCTACCGTAATTAGTGGCGGATCTTGACCTAAAACTCAGCATGGGCCGATGTTTCTTGGAGATAAAATCAGCCTGGGCCGAACCGATACACATTTAAAAATATTCTCGAAAACTGAAATTTAACACTACTGGGCGAAAAAACCGCACGGGCCGAGGCCCGGTCCGGCCTCCTCTAAGTTGCGCCACTGACCGTAATACATGGCTGCCGCCCATGTTTGGAAGGGAATTTTTTTAGTAAACTGTCATTTTTGTCTCTAAAGTTTGGTCACTTTTGCCACTTTAGTCTAAAACTCAAACCTTTTGCATCTGGGTCCCTGTGGTTTCAGTTTTATTACCATTTTGGTCCAAAAGTGAAATCATGTCATATTTTTCTTATAAAATCCTGCTATTTTGTCTTTTTCCTTAAGGACACAATGATTATTATTTTTTATTTTATTTAAAGCTTTTATTAAAAGGACCAGTCACCAAGTCTACAACCATCCATCCATCTCTCTCTCTCTCTCTCTCTCTCTCTCTCTCTCTCTCTCTCTCTAAGTCTGCAACCATCCATCTCTCTCTCCTTAAGTCTGCAACCAGTCACCACCAAGGCACCAACCCACCACTACCAACCTCTCCACTATTGCTGAAACCACCATTGTTGAAACCACCACTATCCAACCCCCACCACATCCCCTTTTCACTCCGTCAAACAACAATGACGGACCAAATCAAGAGGCCTAGTTACACAAATAGTCCATTTCTCTCTAGGGCTTCTGTTAATGGCTACTCTAGGAGCCTTCTTCAAACCCACTCTTTCTCCTCCTCCTTCCTTCAACAAACACAAATTCGTATACAAACGTCGCAATTCCACCATTTCAACCACAACGGTTGCCGAAGATGCGGCTTCATCTTCAACGATTACACAAGCCAAATCTTTTTCAGGTCTCATGGAATTATCTTTATGCATTTCTGTTGCTTTCAGTTTAGGAGTGCCCTGGTTGGTTAAAACAAATTTATACAGATTTCTTGAACTATCTATAACGGTATGAAATTAAAAGTTTAAAACAATTGCATAACTTGTGGTCCCTCTTGGTCCTGGCCTTTTTATTTTGTCATTTGTTTAGTATGTGACAGAATGGCAGATGTAAATAGAAGAAAAACAAAAGTGATGGTGGAAGTGATGGTGGTGGTGAGGCTGTGGTGGTGATGGTGGTAGTGGTGGTGGTGGTGGTGAGGCTATGGTGAAGATAGAGTGTGTTGCAGGTGTGTGTTTAAAAACATATGTATATTTTTTTTATTTTGGTTCAAAACTTGAATCTAGTTACACAAATAGTCTCTTTAATAAAAGCTTTAAATAAAATAAAAAAATAACCATTTTGCCCTTGAGGAAAAAGACAAATAGCAGGATTTTATAAGACAAATAATCAAATATGATCTGATTTCACTTTTGGACGAAAATAGCAATAAAACTGAAACCACAGGGACTAAAATGCAATTTGGACTAAAGTGCCAAAAGTGACCAAAACTCAAGAACCAAATGGTGAAACGCATAAGAGAGGGGCTTTATGGGGTTTTATATCATAAGAGAGTGTAGTGGAGTTATATATGTGTGTGAGTTAGTATATGAAATAATCCCCCCTCACGCCGCTATCCTTATTGCGGGGACTCGATTTCAAGACCTCATAGCGCCGGCCGTAGTGGCGTGCGACGGCGCTATGGGGCGCTATGCCCGGTTTTGCCTTGTGGTGGCCCCACTGCAGGGGCGGACCCTCCCCCATGCCAAGGTGGGCGGGCGCACCCCGGGGAAAAAAAAAATTAGTGTTATTATCCGACCAAAATCCCGTCCGCACTCCTTGGAATTTTTCGTCCGCACATCTTAGGTAAAAAATATTATGGATTATATTAAAAAAAATTAGTAAAGTCTCATTTTTTTTAACTACCTATATTATATAAACTTACACTACCTAAACCCAAACCAAACCCATTATATAAACTTATCAATAGTCCACTAATAATCTAGCCTATTAACCCACCTAACTTAAAACTAAAACAGTTAAAATAAGTTCAATTTGTTTGTAATAGGAACCATGAGTATGGATGTTATGGCGCAATTTTCTCAAGAGGAAAGTGGTTGTACCACTTTTTTTGCCGAATTCTTCTAATTATAGACCAATGTATGTTTTAGATAAGTTTTTTTTGTTCTTTTATATAATGATTAAGAGAAATAGAAGTAGGGAGAGTTTAAACTTTGATGCTTTTTTGTTTGTTAATGTGATAGGAAGGTAGGAACTAGGGTTTGATTGTTTGAAAATTGAAATTGACCCGACCCGATCTGATCCGACCCGCTATGAAACTTTGTTTGTTTATGTTTACTTGTTTTACATGATCCGACCCGATTCGACCAGCTATGAACCGAATTTTTTTATATAGATAAGGGTCTAAAATCTTTAAAAAATTTCCGCACCCCCAGGAAAAAAATCCTGGGTCCGCCACTGCCCCACTGTCGGTGGCCTTATTAAGATCTTTCTATTAAAAAGGAGTTAATTACTAAGATGGTGCCTGTGGTATGTTCATATTGCTTGCTTGATCACAAAGTTTTAAAAATTTACATATGTGGTCCCTCTTGTTCACTCAACAAAACACATATGGTTCATGGAGCGGATGAACGTTAAGTTTTTTAGTTATATTCGAATAAAATAACCAAACACTCTTAATTGCTTGCTTGATAACAACGATAATAGTGGACAAAACAAAAATTAAAACTAAAAGAAAAAAATATATTATTTTGTTGTTATAAAGACAAGAAGAGCAGTTGAATAATTATTGCTCCAGAATCACGTAGGGGCGTAGCTACATAGAAGGGTATGGGTTTGGCCGAACACGTATTAAATTTTTATAATGTTATATATAGGTGTGATTTGACATCGCCCCTGTAGAAATTTCGCCAACAAACCCGTAGAATCCTTTAAATCGAACCCTGGAAAATTCCCGAACCCATAGGAAAAAATTCCTGACTACGCCCCTGGGTACACGTTATCTTGTCACATCATAAAAACAAGCTACGTCATCAAAAATTGGCCACGTCAGTAAAAAAAACTAACTGAGTTGGTGTCTGGTTAGTTTGGAAGTGACACAACACAGAAAGTGTTAAGTTCAGAGTAATGGGAGTCAAAGTGAAAGTTGAGAGTGGTAACGGTCAAACGCGAACAGTTAGAGATGATAAAATCAAATAACCCAATAAAATATATGGTTATGCAGCCAACATTTCAGCTGATACAGTTGACCAAAATCAAAATCAAACACAACAATATCCTATGTAAGACCAAACTCCAACACATACATAACAAACTCCAGCATAGTCATACAAAATTAAATAACAACTTTTTTTATTAAAGTTTACAAAAAAATCATTGTGCGTAATTTTATATTTTTATGTAACTAAATTGTTGATTAAGCACGTATACAAGAAGATCAATTACCAAATAATAAATGTCTAAGTACTAACCCAAAGATTTATGTACAAGTTTTTGTATGTATAAATTTTACATTCAATATGATCGGGATAATACCAAACAATATGTATTAATTTTACATTAATATTGATCAAATTAATGCATATAACTTAATTTGTAATAAAGTGATAATGAAAGAATACCAACCTTTTTTTTTGAAAGGTGAACTTCTAATGGTGACCATTGTCACATTCGCACATCGCGGACCCTCTCCAAGAACGTGGGCCCAGATAGCGGGGCCAGCGCTGGGTTAACCAGTCTTGGGTCGAAGGCTTTCCCCCGGAAACCGTACTGCCTCCACACGATTTTATTCGTTGGAGTAACAGCCGAATGAAAACCGGAGTGACGCTCAGGATCAAACCCTCCTCGGTGGGTTTTTCACCATCATAGCACACATATCACACCCATTTGCCTTTGTCGGGAATCGAACCGGAGTCTCACAAGGAAACAACTGGTCCAACAACCAACTGAGCTAGAGGGGTGGACAAAAAGAATACCAACTTGCGTCGATCAAAATAAATCAATTTGTGTTTCTAAATACTAAAACTTAATTTGTAATAAAGTGATAACTAAAGTGATTTCATTGACATATTACACTCTTAGAAACCAGGAACCCCAAGAGATTATTTTTTTCCAACGAGTTCTTGAGCAAGTTTTTCGGACGAGTTAATGTCTTCTTCTGGCAACCACGGTCCTCTAACTTTGCTCTTCAATTTAGGGCGGTTTTTGGGGGAAAAGGAAGAAGACGAAGAGGGAGTTCTGATGTTTGGCGTTTAGGTCGCTCAATTTAGGGTTAAACGTATAAGAGTTAAAGAGAATGACAAAGATACCCCTTATGTATTGTTTATTTTTAATAGGGTTAGAAAAGTGGATGAATCTGACAACAATTTTAAAACCACAGTGGTCTACTTGAGAAAAAAAAAACTTTTTGGATGGATTTGACAATTATATGTAAACCCTGGGACGGTTTTGGCAATTTACTCATTAGTTGGGCTAAAAAGTTAATATGACTAAACTAAACTATAGAGGTGATATTCTAATTTCATAAAACAAAACTAAAATGTAACACACCCAAATATTTTAAATGAATATATAAACAAAGGTCCGAAACAAACCTAAACTAAAGAATATACATGTACGTAAACGAACGAACATAAACAAGCATAAATGAATGCACGTTCACAACAATAAAGGAATGAACAAGATATATGTTCATGTTCGTTCGGTCAACTATATGAACAGAAATAATTTTTTGTGTTCGTTTATTTTTTTATTTTTTTTTCTAATTTTTTGTGTTCGTTTGTTTATAAATAAATGAACATTCTGTCGAACGCTTTTTGAAAAGTTCATTGATGTTCGGTTTGTTTACAAGCCTAGTAACTAATTGTGAGTTTAGTCATAGACAGTCAAATTATTTTTTGATGACTTGAATGATCGCCTTTATGATTATCATATGTTATTTTTTGTGTAGTATATTTATGGCAAGCAAGTAAGCGAAATTAAATGAACCCGGATCGTTATCAAAGTTTAGTTATGGTTATGGTTAAGGAAATCACATAACCGAAGTAAGCAATTATGATTATCTTAAGGGTAAAAACTAAACCGAACCGCTATTTACACACCCCTACATGCAAAACTTCATCAAATCTGAGTAGTAACTTCCCAAATCTGAATGGAACACATTCAAATTTCATGGGAGGTTTAGTAATCATTACAAGGCCACCATTGTAGCTGATTTCTTAACCAAAGTGGTCCAATTTTAGGACATGCTTTTCACATTGCAGGTCTAATACATCATGTGTATCTTTTATTTAAACGGCTAGCGCAGCTGGTACAGCGACCAAACTGCTACTCACACAAGTCACGTTCGATCCGTGGGCAGGCGCTAGGCATCGAAACACCACGAACCCCACAATTATGTGCCAGTTGATTGTGGGTCGGCCTTGGAGTCGAACTCGTTATGGATACGGAAAAACCCAACTAACTGCCCCCAAGCATAACTAACCTCGAAAGTGACTAGTCCGGTTAGGACCACTTAACTCCTAAGTCACTCATGTATGAGTGACGTAAGAGTTAAGTGGTCCTAACCGGACTAGTTGCTTTCTAGGTTAGTTATGCTTAGGGGGGCTCGTTAGTTGGGTTTTTTCGTATCCATCTGGTACGGTCTTGTCTAGCTCTCCATTATTTTGTTTCCCTACAGCAAGGCCGTTCCAAGGTTTTTGGAGGCCCAAAGCGAATTACAAAACGGGGCCCTTTTGTTACAAGAAAGGAAAAAAATAATAACCAAGTTTCTTATTATGTTTGGTGTCTTGTAGAGACGGTAGGTAACAAGACAAAAACAATGAATCATATGACTAACATTAGAGTTGCAAAAATCGGGTTTTTCTAATACCCAATTTCGGGAACCAAACGGTATTTCGGTAGGACCGGGTATTGGAAAATCGGGTTTTTTAGATACCTAAACATTAATACCCTATTTTCTATTTTTTACCCAATATATTTTTTAATTTGCTTTGTATTTGATAAAAATACTTAAGATAATTACACTATCACAACTTTATTTAATAAATATATCTCACACTTTCGTTTAATGTCACCGGAAGGATGTGCCAAAAGGAAAAAAATTATATTGCTTATGAGATTCGAGCCTGGGTCTTTACAAAACTAGCACGGGACTAATAATATCACTACACTAGCAAAGTTAATAGATCCATAGAATAAAAAAAAACATTATATATTATATTTCATTTTTATATTAGATGGAGGCCCTAGGCCCGAGTCTAGGTTTTGATAAGCATTGGGCCGGCCCTGCCCTACAGATAAATATGTATTCTCACGCATCGGATGATGATCACATAGAGACCTCTCTTTGTGGTAGGGGTGTGCAAAAAACCGAATTAACCAAACCATAACCGAATTAACCGACAAAGCCGAACCAAATAAAAAACCGGTGGGTCGGTTAATGGTTTTTTTTTGAAAACCGAAAGTAGCGGGTCGGTTATGGTTATCATTTTTTCCATACCCACCATAACCGAACCGACATGTAATAAATCTTTGTAGGATTTAGGACTTTTCACCATATTTTTAATATTAAATGGTTTTTACTGAAGATTTTTAGTACTTATGGATTTTTCATGTCATTTTGTGGTTTTGGTTGAATGTTTATTTGAATTTATGGAATGTATCATATCGCTTATTTGAATATTCGATAATAATTGGTATTAATATTATAGATTATATGTATTTTTAATACTATGTAATATACTAATATATACAAATATGCAATAACAATTTATTCTATGTTAAAAAAAATGAAGCTATTTTTAGCTAAACTAAATACACGGTTAACCACCCATAACCGACCCGCTATAACCATCAAAACCGAATAACCATAACCACCATAACCGATCGGTTATGGTTATCCAATAACCGACATCGCGATTATGGTTATGGTTTTTGGTCAAAAACCGACCCATACACAACCTTACTTTGTGGCAAGTCTAACTAGTGTTGTTTTGCAGGGAGTTCCTTGAGGTTCTAATTTCACTCTTCCTCTGTGATTAGCTTCACACACTACATGTTATTTATTAGTTTTTTTTTTGGGTAAAGATGTTATTTATTAGTTTATCATCGTGTGTAAGAGACTAATTCTTTTAGAAGTTTAATGAGTATTAGAATCTATGCTATGTAATTATCAGTTGGGCTAGTAATCTTTTTTGGAAATTGGGCCACAGCTCAGTCCATACTTCATAGTTCTGTTTCTTTCTGCTGGAAGCCCATGCCACACTGTCATATTTTTATGTACCTGGTAAACCGTTATATAGAGCTTTATTAGGACTTGAATCCAAAAATTTAATTGTATGCAAACAAAAAGTAAATGTTTACATATGTAAAAGGAACAAAAACATGTACAAGCTTTATAAATCCTAAGAATTTTACAATGGCAATAATAATAGCAGCAGCAGGAATAGTGGCGGCAGTAGGGCTGGGCTGTTCACGAGCCGATCCGAACCGAGCGGACCTTTGCTCGTGCTTGGCTCGTTTACAACCGAGTGAAATCCGAACGAGCATATTCGAGCGTGTAATTTTCCGAGCCAGCGGCGAGCGAGCGACAAGCGATAAGCGAGCGACTAATAAATTGGACAACCATAAATTTAGCATGTATCCTTCGATGTCTTTGCTATGGGGTCACGACTAAGGTCCAACTGTCCGAGGAGGACACTAAGATTGAGGTTGGATCGTCCGAGGATGAGGCTCTGGTTGAGGTAAGTGAGACGATGAATATACAACAAAAAAAACAATTGTCGCATTGTGGCATATGGTGAGAGCGAGAGACGATTGACAACTGACGATTGATGAGAGAAAGATGTCAAATATTGTCGCTTCACGACTTAGAGTTTTAGTTTTAAATTTGGTGTTAATTTTTTTATTAGTTTGATTAGGCTAGTATGGATAAATATAATTGTATATTTGAGTATAGTGGTCCAAAACTAATAGAGCGGTATGTATAAAATATGAATATACATGTAATTTGTGTGTGCATATATAATTATACATGTAATAAATTAATAAAAATTAATTCGAGCCGAACTGAGCCGAGCGGACCTTTGCTCATGCTTGGCTCGTTTGCAAACCGAACCAAACCGAGTAATCAGTCGCTCGCGACGAGTGACTTGAACAACCCTAGGCGGCAGCGGTGGAGATGATGATGGTGTATTTGCAGTAGAGTATTTGTTTTTGGTACCGTAAGCTATGGCAAATGTCGGTATTGATACTAGTATTTGTTTTTATGGTTTTCGATCAATGCAAACATGTGTGGATATCCTCTTGGGCATATTTTTTCGGTTGCTATACTGAGTGCTACTACTGTAACGAACCGAACCAATACCGACCGATATACGGTACCTTAACAAACCGAACCAATACCAACTAAATTACCGTCGCAGAGCGCGCAAGAGAATCCCACTGGTTTTTATACATAATGGAAGGTACTTGAGAATCAAAATACCCAAAAAGACTTTAAAAAATTGTTATTTAATTTATATTTATTTATTTATATACACAACAAAATCAATGTGGGAGAATAGTGCCAGGCAACTGCCTGACACTCTCCATTTGTCCGTGTATATTATGATTTTACCTATCAGTTCAAAATTACGAATTTACCTCTGTTTAAAGTTACGATTTGCCCTTAGTTAAAAATTACAGTATTGTCATCGTTTTAACTTTTGGCAAATTGTGATTTTACTCTAGCCTAAAATTACAATTTTGCGCCAGTTATAAATTACAGTATTGCCGTTTATTTTTTTTTAAAAGGTGTGTGGGGAATAGGGTCTAGCAACTGGCACTCCCCCAGGGGCCTGGGTATGAAATGATTTTACCATTAGTTAAAAATTATGAATTTGCCCTGTTCAAAGTTACGATTTTGCCCCTGGTTAAAAAATACAGTACTGCCATCGCTTTGCCTTTTGTCAAATTACGATTTTACCCCCAGCCAAAAATTACAATTTTGCCCCCAGTTCAAAATTACAGTATTGCCATCATTTTAGTTTTTTTTAACAAAACTATAAAAGTGTTTTGTTTTAATTGGTTGACTCGATTTAATTTTTTATTCGTGTCAAGCAGTTGCCACACAATCGCTCATTAGTGTTGATAAATTATTACATTTTTCCCCCCAGCTCAAATATGGTCTTACCATCAGTTTAGTTTTTTTTAGCAAAACTATGCTAGTGTTTTTTTTTAATTGGTCTAGAAATATTCAGACTTTGATTTCGATCAAATAAATACTAGTCATAAAGGTGGTCTTGGACTCTTGGAGGACCATTGAGTGTAATTTGGCCTCTGAGGGTTTATTAGCATGTACGTTAGTACGTGTTACCGGTTACTCTACCTTAGAGGTGCACAAAATAACCGGTTAATTAAGCTTAACCAGCTATTAACCGAAACCGTAACCGGTTTATAACCAATTTAGGAATAACCGGTTAGTGGTTATTTTTAATTGTAGGTTAGTAATCGATGATAAGTATTTAGTATAGGAACCAGTTGTTTAAGTGATAGACCGGTTAACCGAAAAATAAAAAAAAAAAAAAAAATAACTGGTTAATAACCGAAAATGACCAGTTAATTAACCAAACCGGTTAAGATAATTAACCGGGCCACTTAAAAAAAAACGGTTAAAGTAATATCCAGGTAAAACATTAACTGATTAAAGTTAAAAGTCAAATTAACCGGTATAACCAGTTAACCGAACCGGTTATTAAAATTAACCGGTTTATGCACCTCTTTTTTTTTTGAAAAGTAAACTTCATTAAACCAAACGCCAAAACCTCAAACCGAGGCGGCACCCAAACAACAAAACCCTACATAATTACAAATTTACACCAATTGTCCCAAGAAACCTTTAATGATTTTGATCTACTATTTAACCACAAAAAACCCACTGACTTAATCTCACTTAAAATACCTCCTATGCTTATCGGCTTGCTATTAAATTTCGCTTCATTTCTGGCTCTCCAAAGGCTCCAACACTGTAAGACCCTAATTCGTATTTGACCAAAAGTCGCAGCGGAAATTCGTACCATAAAATTTCTTTCATTTTAAACGTTTTTAACTTACTAGAAAGTTCATTTCCAAAATAACTCTTTCACATAAGTTCATCAATCGATTCATTTACTAAATAAAAACATAATTTATGTTTACTATATTACATACACCAACGTTCCCATACAATCTAACTTGTGACTCGGTCTTCGATCTCTACTCCTCGATGATCCTTCATGTCTCGTACAACCTGCACTCACCACATACATACATAACATTAGCTCACATTATAAATATAAACAAAGATTCATCCTCGTATACTTTTCATTCCGTTATCCTTTTTACGTTTAAGCATTCCATCCGAGCATCAAACCCCTGGTGAGACTACATTATTGTACCTGCATTACTCTTCATTCTCAAGGTACATTAGTAATAATATCAATATTCAAGCATATTGAAACCTTGCGTACATACATACGAACATCCATAATTACATACCTACATACCTACTTACGTACATACATATATATATATATACATACATACATACATGCATACATCTATGCATACGTGCATAAGTTCATACATATCTACCTACCTACACTTGAACATATATACATACCTGCATACATTCCTACATACGTGCATAAGTTCATACATATTTACCTACATACACATAAACATCTATACATACATACATATCTACATGTACGCATACATTCATACTCATAACACGTGAGTTAGATTGATCAGATGTAGCTTAAAACGCATTTAAACGAGTTCCCAAGACAAAACGAATCAAGAAAACAATTTTTGCTGAATCATACCCCCGTCGCGTCGCGCGACGGCCATAAGGCCCTGCCGTCGCGTGGCGCGACCCCCTAATTTGAACAGAATGTTGCAGCTGGTTGCTGCAGATTCCCAGCATAACCTGATTTTACGGAAACGAGCATAACTCTCTCGTTTTTGATCCGTTTTACACGATTCTTTTTCCTACGCGACCGCAATTTAATTATCCATCACATGGAGTTAACATCCGACATCCGGATTAACAAAATTTTAGACTTTTAAGCTTTCGGCTTATTACCTTTTTACAAAGTTTTGACCCGTTAAGGGTATTTGCACATTTTAATGCATTTTACTCTCAAAATCATACTTTTTGCTTTCATACTTGTCCTAAGTGTTCACTTAGTCAATTAGATTGTTTCTAAACAACTTTTAAGGTTGTTTGGCCCGATATACCCATCAAGGGCGTTTTGGTCAACATTAGTTCCGTCCTTTGCAACGAAGGACTTCCATCCATATTTAACCAAACCCTACGACTTAACCATAACTCTAATCACACATACCTGGCTCGGGTCAAAGCTATGACCCGTTTTAGTGCTTTATCCACTAAATTGCTAGTTAATAGCAATGCCAATCCTTTCGCTATTCATCCTGTGAATTCATAACACTTAACAAAACAACCATTAGTCGATATCGCCAAGTGGTGATATCTTCACCGTTTGACCGATTAGGTCTAAAAGACCATTTCATCCTTATGGGTTTGTAACTATTCATTATACCCTCCTTGAACCTTATTTCTTCGTTAACTCATAATCAAAATTACCGTAATACCCTTTTTACCCCTTCCAACCCTCAAACTTAGTTACTTAACATGGTCACATGTTCCGACCCGTATCAAAACTTGTTGAAACATCATTCTTCATAAATTAACTTATCATGCTCTTAATCTATACAATGAATAGATGTTCTTACAAAAAGGGGGTATGTTTTACTTACCTTGCATCCGAGTACGCTTCCCGTGCGCATAAGTTCCATTTGACCCGCTTCTTTCCCAAGCTTCCACATAGCTTGTCTAGCGTCAAACTATTATATATCATTCGCAAGATAGTTAGCTTATTTACCATTCATCACGACCCTTCCATCACACGGGTCTTATATCAAAATTATCATTCAACTTAAAACATGTTAACCTATCAAATCCCAGTCGAAATCCTTTAAACATTTACACACGTATGTGATTTCAAACATCATTAACAATAACATATCATCATATTATAAAAAACCCACTTCATAACTACATTGTTAATCACTTAATAGTAATCTAAACTCAATTATCTCTAATTTCATCATACCCTTGGTGTGTGTATGTCACGGCCCCCGTCCCAGTTTTTCCCGGTTCAGGAGCCGCGGGACAGAAACCCGTGGTATTTATTTTTAAATTGGCAGCGGAAATTTTAACAGGATCTTGAAAACTTGAAAATGCCCAATTATTTATTTCATAATTTGGGGCAAACCCCGAAATTGACAATAGAGGAATTTCACGAGGAAATTTCCCTGTTTTACAAAACATGTTTATTTATTTTACCGAGCCACATTCTTCAAGCTTTTAGTGTTGCGCGGCACTTTCCCTGGTCACAGTAAATCACCTGAAACATGTTTAAAAAGATTTTATCAGTGGGGAAATACTGGCGAGCCACTCAATTTTTTAATAAAACAACACCTAGTTATAAATTACAACATAAGAGCGATTACAATGGCTACTATCTTATTTTTATCTGGCGCCGTGTCACACCCTGGTGACGATGGTCATACCACTATTGGATCCTTTCACCCAAGTAGTGATGATTATCACTGTTAGGTTGGTGAACCTAACCGTGAGAAATTAGTAATGTGCACAATACCCCACTAGCCAGTGATTCAAGATAACCACGACTTAATCCCTGTAATTATAACTTTTGAAAATAAATTAAGGTTTAGTAAAACAGTTGATAAAAAGATAATGACTCACATTGCAAGTTTACTTTGGACAGAACCGTGCCTACTGATTTAGCCGTGTAACCTAGTTAAAATAACAATGCATACGAAACTAGGTCAGTAACTTAATACAACTCTTTACGATAAGCTCACGAAATCAAAACCCTCACGACGAATGACAAAGTATAGCCCAAATTCGGGCAGCACTTAAACATCCATCGGATCGGTTTCAATCGATCGGACATTGTATCGTAGTAGTGATCGAGTTAATACCCTGTATTCGTAGCAGCGTTTCCCTACTCAGAAATTCGAATTTGAGCAGTTTTCTTCGTTGTTTAGAAACTTTTACGAACACAGGAGCAAGTCCCATGCATAGGCAATTTATAGCGAATTTTTAGGTTTTACGCGGCCCGCGTAAACCTTAACAATACCTTACGCGGCCCGCGAGGGCCACCTAGTCTACAACTAGGGCTACCGTGTCACGTGTAGGCCCGCCACGTGTGAGACACGTGGCCTGTTCGCTTATCCGGTCACCAAGTGTCCTGTCGCGGCCCGCGTAGCCTAACCTTATGGTTTACGCGGCCCGCGAGAAATCCAGTTTCCTTGATTTCTTGGTTTTTCATGAGCATTAGGGTTTCAGGGGTCCGGGTTTACACTTACGGGTCGTTTTTTGGACATTTTTGCAGGTCCTTACATCCTCCCCACCTTATTCAAAATCTCGTCCTCGAGATTTACTGAAATAAGTGAGGATACTTTCGCTTCATTTACGATTCCAGTTCCCAGGTATACTCGGGTCCCCTTTTCGAATCCCACTTGACTTTGACAAGTACCAATCTTTTATGCTTGAGGAATTTAATCTTTCTGTCTTCTATTTGGAGCGGTTTCTCCATGAATTTCAACTTCTCATTCACCTCTATGTCTTGGAGAGGTACTACCAGTGATTCGTCAGATAGACATTTCAGTAATGAAGTTGGCCAGTTATTCAAGAAAACAAGAAATAGTGTATATGATTTCGGTAATCATTAACAGTAAGGGTAAGGAACTCAAAGAAATTCCAGTAGTATCAGAATACCCAGAGGTATTCCCAGAAGAACTACCTGGATTACCACCTGATAGGGAAGTAGAATTTAGAATTCATCTAATTCCTGGAACTACACTGGTAGCTAAGGCACCTTATCGGTTAGCACCCACCGAAATGCTAGAATTGAAAAAGCAGTTAGATGAATTACTAAGCAAATGATTCATACAACCTAGTTCATCCCCGTGGGGAGCTCCAGTATTGTTTGTGAAAAAGAAAGATGGGTCGATGCGAATGTGTATCGATTATAGGGAATTGAATAAGGTTACAATTAAGAATCGATACCCATTACCTAGGATTGATGATCTTTTTGATCAATTGCAAGGAGCTAGATACTTTTCTAAGATAGATTTACGCTCCGGATATCATCAATTGAAGGTACAAGAATAAGACATACCTAAAACTGCTTTCAGAACTAGGTATGGTCATTACGAGTTTACAGTTATGCCCTTTGGACTAACAAATGCTCCTGCAGCATTTATGGACATGATGAATAGGAACCGTACCTGGATAAATTCGTAATTGTCTTCATCGACGATATACTTATTTATTCCAAAAGCCAGGAGGAGCATTGTAAGCATCTGCATGCACTCTTAACTTTGTTAAGAAAGGAAAAAATTTACGCCAAATTCTCGAAGTGTGAATTTTGGCTGCAAGAAGTACAATTTTTAGGTCACATGGTGAATCATGAAGGCATTCACGTAGATCCTGCTAAAATAGAAGCGATCACCAAATGGAAGGCCCCGCAATCAGCCATGGAAATTAGAAGTTTTCTAGGGTTAGCCGGATACTATAGGCGCTTTATTAAGGATTTTTCCAAGATAGTTGTACCCTTAACTAAGCTAACCTGTTAGGCAGTTAAGTTTGAATGGGGACCCAGGCAAGAAGAGGCTTTTAGGATTTTAAAACAAAAGTTAACAAACGCTCCAATTCTAGCTTTACCAGAAGGAACAGAGAATTTTGAAGTTAACTGCGATGCTTCAAAACTAGGATTAGGATGTGTGTTAATGCAACGCAAGAAGGTAATTGCGTATGCATCAAGGCAATTGAAAAAGCACGAAGAAAACTATACGACTCATGACTTAGAGTTAGGAGCCATAATTTTTGCCCTTAAGATTTGGATACACTATTTGTATGGAAGTAAGTTTACTGTTTATACAGACCATAAAAGTTTAAGATACATATTTGGGCAAAAAGAATTAAACATGAGACAAAGGAGATGGATGGAAATCCTAAGTGACTACGACTGTGATATTCAATATCACGAAGGAAAAGCAAATATAGTTGCTGATGCTTTAAGTCGTAAGTATCATGAAAAGCAAAAGCGAGTTCGTGCTCTTAGATTAAGTCTACAATTAGACTTAATGGAACAACTGAAGAACATTCAAGAAACAACAATCAAGGATGAGGCTGAAGGAATGAAGGGAAGAATAAAGGAATTAGAACAAGGAAGTGATGGAATTTGGAGATTCCACAAGAAAAGAATTTGGGTACCTAAGCAAGGAGAGATAAGAAATAAGATTTTAGAGGAAGCTCATAAATCTAGGTATACCATGCATCCTGGTAACAATAAGATGTACCAAGATTTAAGGAATAATTTCTGGTGGATAGGAATGAAAAAGGACATAGCTAGATATGTTTCTAAATGTCTTACTTGTTCACAAGTTAAGGCAGAACACCAGAAACCCTCAGGTCTACTACAACAATTAGAAATGCCAGTATGGAAATGGGAACTTATAACTATGGATTTTGTTACTAAGTTGCCCAAAACCAGAAAAGGTAATGACGCGATTTGGGTAATTGTGGATCGATTAACTAAATCAGCTCATTTTCTACCCATGAAAGAAACCTTTAGCATGGAAAGGTTAGCCAAGTTGTATGTAGATGAGGTAGTATCCTTACATGGAGTTCCACTCTCCATTGTATCGGATAGGGATAGTCGTTTCACTTCTCATTTCTGGACAAGTTTCTAGGAAGCAATGGGAACCCGACTAAATCTAAGTACTGCATACCATCCTCAAACAGATGGACAAAGTGAAAGGACGATCCAAACCCTGGAAGACATGCTTAGAGCATGTGTAATAGATTTTGGTGGAAATTGGGATGACCACCTTCCCTTAATTGAATTCTCCTATAACAATAGTTACCATGCATGTATTGAAGCTGCCCCATTCGAAGCACTGTATGGACGAAAGTGTAGAACTCCAGTCTGTTGGGCAGAAATAGGAGAAAGCCAATTATCAGGTCCTGAAAATGTGCAAGAAACTACCGACAAAATTACTCAAATCAAGGAAAGACTGAAAACGGCTCAAGATCGCCAGAAAAGTTATGCAGACAATCGACGCAAGCCGTTAGAATTCCAGGTTGGAGACAAGGTACTCTTGAAAGTTTCTCCTTGGAAAGGAGTAGTTCGATTCGGTAAGAAAGGAAAGCTGAGTCCAAGGTACGTAGGACCATTCCAAGTAATACAGCGAATAGGACCAGTTGCTTATCGCTTACAACTACCAGAGGAGTTAGCCGGAGTACATGATGTATTTCATATATCCAATCTCAAGAAATGCTTATCTGACGAATCCTTGGTAGTACCTCTTCAAGATGTAGAGGTAAATGAAAAGTTAAAATTTGTTGAAAAGCCACTGCAAATAGAAGACAGAAAGATTAAGTTTCTCAAGCACAAGCGACTAGTGCTAGTCAAAGTTAAGTGGGATTCAAAGAGAGGACCTGAATACACTTGGGAGCTGGAATCGGAGATGAAGCGAAAGTATCCTCACTTATTTCAGTAAATCTCAAGGACGAGATTCTAAATAAGGTGGGGAGGATGTAAGGACCTTCAAAAATGTCCCAACACGACCCGTAAGTGAAAACCCGGACCCCCGAAACCTTAATCCATATCAAAAATCAAGAAAACCATATTTTAGACCCTCTCGCGGGCCGCGTAAAGCAGAAGAGGGCCCTTACGCGGGCCGCGTCAACTCAACATTTGACCGGATAAGCATCCGGGCCACATGGCATCCACCTGGCAACCCTACTTGTGACCCAGCAACCCTACACGTAGACTAGGTGGTCACACGGGCCGCGTAAGGATCAGCTTAAGGTTCACGCGGGCCGCGACAGAACCATTTTTCAGCTATAAATAGAACTGATCATGGCCTGTTCACTGGTGTCGAAAACAACTCTCAAAAAACGAAGTGTTACTGCTCAATTTCGAAAATTAAGGTAGAAGGCGCTGCTACGATACAGGGTATTAACTCGATCGCTGCTACGATTCAATGTCCGATCGATTGAAAACTATCTAATGGATGTTTAAGTGCTGCCCACATTAGGGCCATACTTTGTCATTCGTCATGAATTCGATGGATGTTTAAGTGTTGCACTTTGTCATTCGTTGTGAGGGTTTTAATCTCGTGAGTTATCGTAAATGCTGTATTAGTTACTGACCTACTCCGTGTGCATTGTTATTTAAATTAGGTTACAAGGCTAATCAGTAGGCTAAACTCTGCCCGTTTAAATCTGCAATGTGAGTCATTCTCTTTTATCAAAAGTATTTTACAATACTCCATTTATTTCCAAAAGATATAATTACAGGGATTAAGTCGTGGTTATCTTGAATCACTGGCTAGTGGGGTATTGTGCACATTACTAATTTCTCACGGTTAGGCTAATAAATCCTAACAGTGATAATCATCACTACTTGGGTGAAAGGACCCAATAGTGGTATGACCATCGTCACCAGGAGGTGACACGGCGCCAGATAAAAATAAGATAGAAACCATTGTAATCGCTCTTATGCTGTAATTTATAACTATGTGTCGTTTTATCAACTTTGAATGACTCGCCAGTATATTCCGCTGATAAAATATTTTTAAAACATGTTTCAGGTGACTACTGAGAACCAAGAAAAAGTGCTACGGAGCACTAACAAGCTTGAAGTAGTGGCTCAGTTAAATAAATAAACATGTTTTGTAAATCATGGAATTTACTTGTGAAATTCCTCTATTGTAAATTACGGGGTTTATCCCGAATTATGAAATAAAATAATCGGGCAATTCAAGTTTTAAAAAGATCCTGTAAAAACTTCCGCTGTCAACTCAATTAATAAATACCACGGGTTTCTGTCTCACGGCTCCTGGACCGGGTCAAACCGGGACAGGGGCCGTGACAGAAAAAGGTGGTATCAGAGCCACTGATTTAAGCCAATTAAGTATTTAAAAATACTTAATTTTTCCTGATTACCATTTTGTGACTATGTGTTTTTAACTGACTATTTGTTAGTTACAGTATGGGTAAGCAAAGAATCTCGGACATCTATCGTCAATTAGATAATTCACCAAAAGATAAGGGAACTTCATTGCAATCAAATTCCTCAAGATTCTCAGCAAATACTAAGGAAGGAATATTTGTTCATAAGGCACAGTTTGAGAAACCACTTACCCCTAAGAAAAGAAATTGTATTATTAGAAAAAGTCAAGAGAAATTAAAGAAGTCACAACCAAAAGGAGTAATGATCAATAAGGAAACTCAGGAAATAAGCACTAAACCACCATGGGAGATGAATTAGACGAACAATGGCCAAATCTCTATATGTTAGCTACTACAGCAGTAAATGTTAACCTTTAACTGCCAACACCCTGACCCAGTACTAGCACCCATATCATCCATAAGCTAGAAACTTTAAAGAAACTTGCCATTTGATAAATAACTTAGTAAGAAAAGATAGACTAAAATAAATTATCTCTAGTATATTTCGAATTTCAGTTGTAATTTGTAATATATATATATAAATCGCAACATTTCATATATACTTAATTTTTTCTGATTACCTATTTGTGATTATGTGAAAATTCAAGTTACAAACTTTTAACCTAGAATTTTGTGTATCTGCTAAACAGCATGAATAAGTTGTCTGAAGCTCTTCAGAATCTCAATCTCTATTCTGTTAATGTGGAAGTTTCCAGAAACTTTACCGGTTATTGTGCCGACGTTGAGGAACCTATGGAATTTCAAACCCAACCTCCGGAGAAACCAAAGCCAAAGAAGAGAAGAAGAATTATGGGCTAGAGGCGTGTACGCAGGAGGAAACCAGCGACACGGAAAGTTATAAAGACGGAGGATCCCAAAGGTAAAGGCAAGGAAATAGAGATTGGAGAAAGTTCCAGGCAAGATCAGGAAATACCACCCTGGGAAGAGCTGGATCATAAACTGGCACTTAGTGACCTCATCGGACCTGTCGGTGAAAACCTTTTTAATTACCCAGTGGAAGCACAACTCCCAGTTGACCTAGAGCCTGAAATCCCAATCCTATTATCCACTCCCAACCTCTACCAGCAGAGCTAGAAGAATGGTGGACCACCGACTGGCAGTTTCAAAATCTCCTAAATAACCCTAATACCTTTTTTCCCTCAGTTCGACCCGGAGCCTCCACTACATCCACCTATTAGCACGGAAAACTTGGCAGAACTCCGTCATTATGGAGAGGAGCTGATTGATGCAGGGAATCGAATTAGGGAAGTAGGAGAAAGAATCTCGTGGAAGTACGACGAAAGAGAACGTCGTTTCTGAAAAGCCAGCTGATGGGATAGTGTGTGGTTGTAGGAATGTGTGTTTAATAATAATAATATAATCATAAAAATATATAAGTATGTGTAATAACTTAAAAAAATAAAACTTTTGTAAAATAAACAGTGTGTACGGATGCCTATTATAATATATAATATATCGAACGTCGAAAGATCGACAATTTTGGCTATACTTGTTAACGTGATTATGTGAAATTATTTTATTATGTTTGGTTATTAATTATTTTATGCTAATTACTTATATAAATTAATTACCAGATGGCACACGCTGGTAATGAACCCATTAATGAAGTGAATCAATCTAAGCAAAATCATGAAGATCAATTTCTGAATAAGCAAGATATCGAGAATATCGTTGCTCAGGGAATAGCCAATGCTATTCCAGCAATACTTGCTGCTGTCCGAAATCCAATTGAACCTCAACAAATTATTCCTAGCAAACGTACACACGGTGACAATTTCAGTAATAGTGTAAACGGAGGCGGCAACCATACTAATAACAACAACGATGGAATGCAAGCCCCACTCCTTAAGAAAATGAAAGCTGCAACGCCTGGTTGCACTTATAAGGAGTTTCTTTCCTGTAAACCGCTTGAATTTGCAGGCAACGAAGGGGCGACTGCTGCACTGCGTTGGTTAGAAAAAACCGAGGCAGTGATTAAAATAAGTAAATGTGCTGAGGAAGACAAGGTTATGTACACATCGCATCTTTTTAAAGAAGAGGCGCTAGAATGGTGGATTACGGTACTTCAAGCGAAGGGAAGCGATGTGGCCTATGCCATGAGCTGGGAAGAATTTAAATGGCTGGTGGAAAGAAAATTCTGCCCTGAATATGAGAAAGAACAAATGGCGAATAAATTTTTGAACCACCGGATGGTGGATGTAGATTGTCGAGGGTATACTTCGACATTCTTCGAGTATGCGAGAGTGGTACCTACCCTGGCTTCGCCAGAGCCGGTACTTATTTCCCGCTATATTTGGGGATTGATTGGCGAAATCCGTGATATCGTCAAGGCTGCGAGACCCCGCACTATTGACGATGCTGTGGAATTAGCCAACACTTTGACGGACGGACTGGTACGTACGCGAGAAGAAAATAGAAAGAAGGAAGTGGCCCAAAAGATTACCCAGGGATTCCGTATGGGTAACCGTAGTAATTTCAAGAAAAAGGGAACCAGGCAATCTTTCACTGTTCCATTTTGCAATGCCTGTAAAAGGAAGCATTTTGGAAGATGCAAAGGATATTGGAATTTCTGCAAAATCCAGGGGCACCAAGAAGAAGATTGCAGGAAGAAGAAAGCAACAATCTGCTACAACTGCGGAGAAACTGGACATTTTAGGCCAGACTGGCCTAAATTGGCCAAACCAGCTGATAACAAAGCCAAACCTGCAGAAGGAGCTAACAAGAAGAACGCAAGAGCCTTCCAGTTGACTACTCAGGAAGCAGAACTAACTCCTGACGTGATAGCTGGTACGTTCCTAGTTTACAACGTTTATGCAAAAGTATTATTTGACTCTGGTGCAAACCAAAGTTTTATAAATACTTCATTCTGCCAAGCTCTTAACCTACCCTTAAGCAACCTTAGACAAAATTTTACAGTCGAAACGGCAGATGGAAATTTTGTTAACATAAATAAGGTTTTGCGAGAAGAAAAGATAGAACTCTTAGGCCATAAATTTTCTGCAAACCTGTTACCTATGAAATTAGCCGAATTCGATGTGGTATTAGGAATGGATTGGTTAGTAGCCAACCATGCTCGAATTCTTTGTGATAAGAATTCCATAGAAATTCATACACCCACATGAGAAGTAGTGGTGATTACAGGAGATAAGCCACGAAAGCCACTGAAATTCATTTCAGTAATGAAGTTGGCCAGTTATTCAAGAAAACAAGAAATAGTGTATATGATTTCGGTAATCATTAACACTAAGGGTAAGGAACTCAAAGAAATTCCAGTAGTATCAGAATACCCAGAGGTATTCCCAGAAGAACTACCTGGATTACCACCTGATAGGGAAGTAGAATTTAGAATTCATCTAATTCCCGGAACTACACCGGTAGCTAAGGCACCTTATCGGTTAGCACCCACCGAAATGCTAGAATTGAAAAAGCAGTTAGATGAATTACTAAGCAAAGGATTCATACAACCTAGTTCATCCCCGTGGGGAGCTCTAGTATTGCTTGTGAAAAAGAAAGATGGCTCGATGCGAATGTGTATCGATTATAGGGAATTGAATAAGGTTACAATTAAGAATCGATACCCATTACCTAGGATTGATGATCTTTTTGATCAATTGCAAGGAGCTAGATACTTTTCTAAGATAGATTTACGCTCCGGATATCATCAATTGAAGGTACAAGAATAAGACATACCTAAAACTGCTTTCAGAACTAGGTATGGTCATTACGAGTTTACAGTTATGCCCTTTGGACTAACAAATGCTCCTGCAGCATTTATGGACATGATGAATAGGATCTGTAAACCGTACCTGGATAAATTCGTAATTGTCTTCATCGACGATATACTTATTTATTCCAAAAGCCAGGAGGAGCATTGTAAGCATCTGCATGCACTCTTAACTTTGTTAAGAAAGGAAAAACTTTACGCCAAATTCTCGAAGTGTGAATTTTGGCTGCAAGAAGTACAATTTTTAGGTCACATGGTGAATCATGAAGGCATTCACGTAGATCCTGCTAAAATAGAAGCGATCACCAAATGGAAGGCCCCGCAATCAGCCATGGAAATTAGAAGTTTTCTAGGGTTAGCCGGATACTATAGGCGCTTTATTAAGGATTTTTCCAAGATAGCTGTACCTTTAACTAAGCTAACCTGTAAGACAGTTAAGTTTGAATGGGGACCCAGGCAAGAAGAGGCTTTTAGGATTTTAAAACAAAAGTTAACAAACGCTCCAATTCTAGCTTTACCAGAAGGAACAGAGAATTTTTAAGTTTACTGCGATGCTTCAAAACTAGGATTAGGATGTGTGTTAATGCAACGCAAGAAGGTAATTGCGTATGCATCAAGGCAATTGAAAAAGCACGAAGAAAACTATACGACTCATGACTTAGAGTTAGGAGCCATAATTTTTGCCCTTAAGATTTGGATACACTATTTGTATGGAAGTAAGTTTACTGTTTATACAGACCATAAAAGTTTAAGATACATATTTGGGCAAAAAGAATTAAACATGAGACAAAGGTGATGGATGGAAATCCTAAGTGACTACGACTGTGATATTCAATATCACGAAGGAAAAGCAAACATAGTTGCTGATGCTTTAAGTCGTAAGTATCATGAAAAGCAAAAGTGAGTTCGTGCTCTTAGATTAAGTCTACAATTAGACTTAATGGAACAACTGAAGAACATTCAAGAAACAACAATCAAGGATGAGGCTGAAGGAATGAAGGGAAGAATAAAGGAATTAGAACAAGGAAGTGATGGAATTTGGAGATTCCACAAGAAAAGAATTTGGGTACCTAAGCAAGGAGAGATAAGAAATAAGATTTTAGAGGAAGCTCATAAATCTAGGTATACCATGCATCCTGGTAACAATAAGATGTACCAAGATTTAAGGAATAATTTCTGGTGGATAGGAATGAAAAAGGACATAGCTAGATATGTTTCTAAATGTCTTACTTGTTCACAAGTTAAGGCAGAACACCAGAAACCCTCAGGTCTACTACAACAATTAGAAATGCCAGTATGGAAATGGGAACTTATAACTATGGATTTTGTTACTAAGTTGCCCAAAACCAGAAAAGGTAATGACGCGATTTGGGTAATTGTGGATCGATTAACCAAATCAACTCATTTTCTACCCATGAAAGAAACCTTTAGCATGGAAAGGTTAGCCAAGTTGTATGTAGATGAGGTAGTATCCTTACATGGAGTTCCACTCTCCATTGTATCGGATAGGGATAGTCGTTTCACTTCTCATTTCTGGACAAGTTTCTAGGAAGCAATGGGAACCCGACTAAATCTAAGTACTGCATACCATCCTCAAACAGATGGACAAAGTGAAAGGACGATCCAAACCACGGAAGACATGCTTAGAGCATGTGTAATAGATTTTGGTGGAAATTGGGATGACCACCTACCCTTAATTGAATTCTCCTATAACAATAGTTACCATGCAAGTATTGAAGCTGCCCCATTCGAAGCACTGTATGGACGAAAGTGTAGAACTCCAGTCTGTTGGGCAGAAATAGGAGAAAGCCAATTATCAGGTCCTGAAATTGTGCAAGAAACTACCGAAAAAATTACTCAAATCAAGGAAAGACTGAAAACGGCTCAAGATCGCCAGAAAAGTTATGCAGACAATCGACGCAAGCCGTTAGAATTCCAGGTTGGAGACAAGGTACTCTTGAAAGTTTCTCCTTGGAAAGGAGTAGTTCGATTCGGTAAGAAAGGAAAGCTGAGTCCAAGGTACGTAGGACCATTCCCAGTAATACAGCGAATAGGACCAGTTGCTTATCGCTTACAACTACCAGAGGAGTTAGCCGGAGTACATGATGTATTTCATATATCCAATCTCAAGAAATGCTTATCTGATGAATCCTTGGTAGTACCTCTTCAAGATGTAGAGGTAAATGAAAAGTTAAAATTTGTTGAAAAGCCACTGCAAATAGAAGACAGAAAGATTAAGTTTCTCAAGCATAAGCGAATAGTGCTAGTCAAAGTTAAGTGGGATTCAAAGAGAGGACCTGAATACACTTGGGAGCTGGAATCGGAGATGAAGCGAAAGTATCCTCACTTATTTTAGTAAATCTCAAGGACGAGATTCTAAATAAGGTGGGGAGGATGTAAGGACCTTCAAAAATGTCCCAACACGACCCGTAAGTGAAAACCCGGACCCCCGAAACCCTAATCCATATCAAAAATCAAGAAAATCATATTTTAGACCCTCTCGCGGGCCGCGTAAAGCAGAAGAGGGCCCTTACGCGGGCCGCGTCAACTCAACATTTGACCGGATAAGCATCCGGGCCACATGGCATCCACCTGGCAACCCTACTTGTGACCCAGCAACCCTACACGTAGACTAGGTGGTCACACGGGCCGCGTAAGGATCAGTTTAAGGTTCACGCGGGCCGCGACAGAACCATTTTTCAGCTATAAATAGAACTGATCATGGCCTGTTCACTGGTGTCGAAAACAACTCTCAAAAAACGAAGTGTTACTGCTCAATTTCGAAAATTAAGGTAGAAGGCGCTGCTACGATACAGGGTATTAGCTCGATCGCTGCTACAATTCAATGTCCGATCGATTGAAAACTATCTAATGGATGTTTAAGTGTTGCCCACATTAGGGCCATACTTTGTCATTCGTCGTGAATTCGATGGATGTTTAAGTGTTGCACTTTGTCATTCGTTGTGAGGGTTTTAATCTCGTGAGTTATCGTAAATGCTGTATTAGTTACTGACCTAGTTCGTGTGCATTGTTATTTAAATTAGGTTACAAGGCTAATCAGTAGGCTAAACTCTGCCCGTTTAAATCTGCAATGTGAGTCATTCTCTTTTATCAAAAGTATTTTACAATACTCCATTTATTTCCAAAAGTTATAATTACAGGGATTAAGTCGTGGTTATCTTGAATCACTGGCTAGTGGGGTATTGTGCACATTACTAATTTCTCACGGTTAGGCTAATAAATCCTAATAGTGATAATCATCACTACTTGGGTGAAAGGACCCAATAGTGGTATGACCATCGTCACCAGGAGGTGACACGGCACCAGATAAAAATAAGATAGAAGACATTGTAATCGCTCTTATGCTGTAATTTATAACTATGTGTCGTTTTATCAACTTTGAATGACTCGCCAGTATTTCCCGCTGATAAAATATTTTTAAAACATGTTTCAGGTGACTACTGAGAACCAAGGAAAAGTGCTACGGAGCACTAACAAGCTTGAAGTAGTGGCTCAGTTAAATAAATAAACACGTTTTGTAAATCAGGAAATTTACTTGTGAAATTCGTCTATTGTAAATTACGGGGTTTATCCCGAATTATGAAATAAAATAATCGGGCAATTCAAGTTTTAAAAAGATCCTGTAAAAACTTCCGCTGTCAACTCAATTAATAAATACCACAGGTTTCTGTCTCACGGCTCCTGGACCGGGTCAAACCGGGACAGGGGCTGTGACAGCGTTGACGGCTGAGAAAGATATTGATGGTAGTGGTTCAGATGGTGGCTGTGGTGACTGTGGTGGTTCAGAGATGGTAGCTGTTGGTGGCTGCAGGCTGGTTTGGTCAAATTGATTTATTTGTTTTGTTATTTAAAAATAGTCTTTTAGTGTGTTTTAATTTAATACTGAGGGCATTTTGGTCATTTTACATGGTGTTAACGATGAAAACTAACGGACATCCACTTCAGGGACTATCCGAGTAACAAACTTTCAAACCACAGGGACCACCGGTGTAATTTCCAAAAGTTTGGGACTATAGGTGTTATTTTACCAAACCACAGGGACTATCCATGCATTTTACTCTTTTTAATAAAACGACACCTAGTTATAAATTACAGCATAAGAGCGATTACAATGGCTACTATCTTATTTTTATCTGGCGCCGTGTCACACCCTGGTGACGATGGTCATACCACTATTGGGTCCTTTCATCCAAGTAGTGATGATTATCACTGTTAGGTTGGTGAACCTAACCGTGAGAAATTAGTAATGTGCACAATACCCCATTAGCCAGTGATTCAAGATAACCACGACTTAATCCCTGTAATTATAACTTTTGAAAATAAATTGAGGTTTAGTAAAACAGTTGATAAAAAGAGAATGACTCACATTGCAAGTTTAGTTTGGACAGAACCGTGTCTATTGATTTAGCCGTGTAACCTAGTTAAAATAACAATGCATACGAAACTAGGGCAGTAAATTAATACAACTCTTTACGATAAGCTCACGAAATCAAAACCCTCACGACGAATGACAAAGTATAGCCCAAATTCGGGCAGCACTTAAACATCCATCGGATCGGTTTCAATCGATCGGACATTGTATCATAGCAGTGATCGAGTTAATACCCTGTATTCGTAGCAGCGTTTCCCTACTCAGAAAATCGAATTTGAGCAGTTTTCTTCGTTGTTTAGAAACTTTTACGAACACAGGAGCAAGTCCCATGCACAGGCAATTTATAGCGAATTTTTAGGTTTTACGCGGCCCGCGTAAACCTTAACAATACCTTACGCGGCCCGCGAGGGCCACCTAGTCTACAACTAGGGCAACCGTGTCACGTGTAGGCCCGCCACGTGTGCGACACGTGGCCTGTTCGCTTATCCAGTCACCAGGTGTCCTGTCGCGGCCCGCGTAGCCTAACCTTATGGTTTACGCGGCCCGCGAGAAATCCAGTTTCCTTGATTTCTTGGTTTTTCATGAGCACTGGGGTTTCAGGGGTCCGGGTTTACACTTACGGGTCGTTTTTGGACATTTTTACAGGTCCTTACAGTGTACTACCTTCTAAACATAATGTACAACTAATTCATGCACAATCTCCTAATCTCATACATAATTCATCAAATTCTCCTACTAACCAACATGTATCATTCGCACATAATCATCAAACATATTGTCATCACATTTCTTTCAATTCCTTTAACAATAATCCATCATACCTATCATAATACATCAAATTTTGAACAAGAATTTTGGACATGGATGATGATTCAAGGCATCATCCTTACCATAACTAATGGGTTTCACTTCTAAACATCAAATTAACCCAAACCATGTATAATCCATGTCCTATATGATGATTCTAACCAGGGCCGGCCCTGAGAAATCATGTACCCTGTTCGAGCTCGAAAAACGTGCCCCTAGGTCTTAACTAAATAAAAAATTTTAACTAGTTTTTCATACAACTTTGAACCGTTGACAAAAATATAGCATTTGATAAATAATGAAATTAACAAAATACAAAATATAGTATTCGAATGAATGACATACCGTAAAAACTAATAAGCTAATAGCTAACCAATGATTCGTGAAGCTCTCCTTGCATTCTTGACAGCAAATTGGTTAATCAACTCTTCACAATTTATATCATCTAAGACTTCGTTCTCAATAGCAATCATCGCCAACCCACTAAGTCTTTCTTGGGACATTGAAGATCGTAGGTAAGATTTCAATAACTTCAACTTCGAAAAACTTCTTTCTGCAGATGCCACAGTGACTGAAATAGTCAACAATATTCTATATGCAATGCATGCTTCTGGGGAATAACCGTCTTCTTTTATATACTACAAAACATCTACAGGACTGCTAAATTTATTGGTTAGTGAGTCACGAAATAAATTAAGCTCTGTATAAAGTGCCTCGCCATCAATATCCTATTTTTCTTTAAACTTGAGTGCATTTTCAAGACGATGACAAGACGACTTAAGATCTTCATCTTTCATAATCCTCAACGTACATGGAAACAAAAAACCAAATAAACCCTCGTACCATTTAAAATTTTCAAATCTTTTCTCTAAAGAAGCAATAGCTTGATCCACAATATATAAGAAAAAGTTTACTCTGAAATTCTCTTCTACTGTAAATGCAACTTCTTCGCTACTAGAAGTCTCATCTTTTCTTTTTTTTTTCCTTTTAATCTTACGTTTTTCTTTAAATATGGGATCAATTTCCATTTCACTAGCAATCTCCGTAGCTTCTTCAATCGCTTTAGGAAAACCTGTTTCTCTATAATCCTTAAAGTACTCAATCAAATTGTTTATTTCTTGAATAGCAATTTCAAGATGCATATCCTTTGCTTATAACTTTTTCCTCACAATATTCATCCGGTTTAACACTTCATACCAAATGACAATTGATACCAAAAAATCAAATCCACTAAGTTGATTTTCTGCTAAAGCTAATGCTTCCTCTACAATTGCAGCATCACTATCTGTCTCTCCAACTTCAAGCAAAGCTTCCCGCACATCATCAAGTTGCAATTTGATTGCCTTAACACTCTTAAAACGACTTTCCCAACGAGTTTGAGACAATGACTTTAGACTCCAGTTTTTCACATTATCTTTCAAAATTTGCCAACGATTGATAGAATTTGCAAAAATAGTATAAATCCGTTGGACGTGTCCAAAAAAACTCTTTCCTTTAACACAACTATAAGCCATATCACATAATGTAAGGTTAAGTGAATGGCTACCACAAGGAGTGTAAAATGCTCTTGGATTTTCTTTTAAAAATCTCGTTTGGACTCCTTGATGTGACCTTTCATATTTGCCCCATTGTCATATCCTTGGCCACGTATGTCATCAATTTCAAGACCAAGATTTTGTAACTCCGCATAAGTTACATCAAATAGTCCCTTCCCACTGGTATCATTAGCATTCAAAAACCCCAAAAATGACTCCTCAACAATAACATAATTAGATGAGAATTTTACATACCTCACTATTATAGTCATCTGTTCTTTGTGACTAGAATCGGGGGTACAATCCAGTATGATTGAGTAGTACTTTGCTTCTTTTATGTTCTTAATGAGTTCTTTTTTAATTTCATCAGCAAGCATAACTATTATCTCATTTTGGATCTTGTGTCCAAGATAATGCACATGAATATTGTCACTAGTGATCCGTCGAACATGCTCTTTGATAACTGAATCAAACTCTTCCAACATCTCAACTAGACCCAAGAAATTTCCATTACCTGTTAAATGCAATCAACAAAAAATTAAGTAAGGATAAAACAATTTCAATTACCTTTTTCATACAACTTTTCCTTATTTCCACAAAATGCTAAATTATGCTTAGCAAGAAACTTGATTAGCACAATGATTCTAAAAAGGACTTGTTTCCAATAATCCGCTTCCTTCTTGAATTGCTCATGTTGAAATTTATCAATTGTGTCGTCCGATTTCAATCTTTTACGCAAATCAAACCACTTTTTCATATTTATGAGATGATCTAAAGAAACTTCATGTTCTCTCACTCTACCGGTAGCATGGTGCCAATCATCAAAACCTACACCTCCCAATCTACCTTTTGGCGCCCCATTTCTAAACACTTTGCAACAAAAACAAAACATCTTATCTAGCTATTTCGAATATACTAGCCATTCTCTATCACACTTCTCCAAGTTTGATAATGTTCTTGTATAAATAGTTGCTGAAAATCGTCTATTAAATTTATCATATGGACCAAATTCAATACTAGTATCTCTTTTAGGACCTTTCGCGACCAATAGTTTAATCTCATCCGCATTTAGTCCTTCCCACCTTCTTGGATCAAATATATAATCAACATGCTCTTCTTGTTGTTGCTCTTCAACATGTTCTTGTTCTTGTTGCTTTTCAACATGTTCTTCGTCTTGCTCGTCTTCTACTTCCACACGTTCTTTCTCTTGTTCTACTTCCTCGTGTTCCCGTTCTACTTCAACATGCTCTTGTGGTTTTTCCACATCAACAATAGGCGGATTAGGCGTCAAAAATTTTTGCATAGCACCCTTTGGTGACTTCACCAATTCATCTTGTCGTTTCCTCTTTTGACGTTTTTGCCATCCGGATGCTTGTTTAGGAGCCATTAACGCCTAAATATAATCGACAAAGTTTGTATCAAATTAAGTTAACGCCTAAATAAGGTTCGTTTGTAGCCCTATATACGAGTAAACGAAATTATATATCTTGGAACAACTTAGATATTTTAAGGTTTAATCAATCAAAAGGTGATAATAAATATTGTTTATAATTCTAAATCAAGTGTTGTAATACCACGTAAAAACGTGTCCAATTATGTATAGACACGTGTCCTAAACTCTAAATATATGAAAGATTGAGTTGAAGGGACTAAAAACTGTCAACATGCCAAACTCGAGCCTCTGAATGACAGTACGTGGGGAATATATTCTTAATCAAATGATTAATTGAATACAAGAAGTCGTTTGTGAATATAGTCGGAAAATTTTACAGCTACAGGGATTAAACGTGTCAACATGTTAATTCAACCTCTGAGTAACCTTTTAATGTTCCCGAGGCTTTGCAAAATATAAATACACCCTTGTGAAAATCTGGAATAAGAATTTATAAACACTCGGTTGAATTTGTGATGAATTGTTCAACTTTCAAGAAATAAAGTCTCATGTCCAAAATCGACAAATCTTCATGCAATGGCCATTTTTAATAAATCCAAGGGAACACTAATGCATGGTATGGTAAAATGAGCAAGGCAGACCTGATCATGTGGACTATTCTTGCTGCTAATGTCTAAAGATTCGAGTTCTAAAAGTTGCATGATCAAATATAAAATTTTCAAGAATTTTTGTCTTCTGGTCATCGGTTACGGACCGTATGGTCCTAACCTTACAGTCCGTAAGGCTGCAACTGGGCGATGCAGTTCAGGTTCGGTTACGGACCGCAACCACTTGTACTTACGGTCCGTAAGATATGGATACGGACTGCAAGAGGTTTTGCTTACGGTCCGTAAGCTCGTCGCTGGGCAGAATGTTTGGACATATGTATGTTTCAGCTGTGTAACCGCCTTAAACTCATTCTATTCGAAACCATGGTTTGTTGGATGGTTTTTATAACCTACTAGGACACCTGGGTTGATCCTAGGAGGTCCCATGACAGCTGCTAATGATCCAAGAGATTGGAATGTACTACATAAGGAGCATTAGTGTTGAGTTCTCATGCTCACATTTGCAACATCATTCAAGAACACTCACTTCTGGAGCTTTCAAACAATAGGAGAAGACTTAGAAGTGTAGAAAAGACAGCTAGGACCATTAGTAAGCTTCAAATTACTTGCTTAGTCGTTTTAATTAGCTTAATTACCTAAAAGTCAAACTTATCGTAATTTAGGTTTGACTTTCAGTTTAATCACATATGGTCAAACCACTGATCAAAACGAAAGTGGTTATAGAACCATATTAAGGTAGATGATTAACCCTTAAAAGGGCATCTCCTAATTATTTCATTTGACTAGTCAATTGTCGGGTCAAAGTAGTTTGACAAAAAGTCAAACTAGACAGAATATTTGAAAATGATTAAAATTAATCACACAGAAGTTCTAAATTATATTTTAACATTCTAATGACTTGGTAATTAATGTTAGAACATGTTTTATCAGTCCTAACCCGACAATTTTTAGCCTAAGGTCAGTTTATAACCGAAAGTCGCAAAAGCTTGACTTTTGCTTTGACTTTCAGTTCTGACCCGTTCAAACTTAATTCTCCCATGTTTTAAGCTTCCATTAGGACCACATTACTCAGTAGTATAACCCTCTGAAGTTATATTGCATGATGCCTAATGGTTTGAATTATATGCACGTGATCGTTAATATGCTTAAAAATGCCATAAACGCCCTTTTTACACACAACTGAGATTTTTAGCAATGTGAATGGACAAACACCTTTGCTACTGATATTTAGACTTGTCCCAAAAATTTGACATCAGTTTGAGGTCTAGATTCGGAGTTATGCTCAATAGCGTAATTAGAAAGCTTTTTATCAATTAAGTGGCGTAATTAGCATGTAGCCTATTTAAACCCAAATTTTGATACCAAACTTTTTACCTACTGATATAAAATAATATTTTGGAATTTTTGAAGATTTTTATTTATTTTTAGGCTGAGCATTACATAGAGTTATAGCTTTGATTCGGTAATTGTCGGTTTTACCCTTTTCAAGCATAAAATGAGTTTTACATAACATTTTGATACCAAACTTTTTGCTACTGATTTTATTTGATAAATAAAATATTTTGAAATTTATAAACTGATAAAATACTCGGATTTCCTATTTTAACCCGATAATCGCTTAAAACCGACTTTTACGCGTTTAAAGCGCATAGTATGAGTTAAAACTATTTTTGGCACATAAAACTTATTACTTACTGATGTTTTAAGTTAATTTATGTATTTAAACAGTAAACCAATGTTTTAAACTCAGAACTCAAATTTTGACCTTTAAAACTTATGTGAAATTACCAAAATGCCCCTACGGTGTATAGTTTGGTTATATAAGATAAATTTCACATATATAAAAATACCCTACTGTTATAACTTATGAAAATACATATTTTTACTGATTAGATCAGACCTGAAACTCAGTTTAATATTTAAACTCTTTTATGAGCATTAAAATTACCAAAATGCCCTTATGGAACTTAATTTGGTTTAAATTACTTTTTGGGCATATATGTTAACATCTTACTGATGTATTAACATATTTTGAGCATAATAACGATTAAGACCTGTATATAATTCATTTAGTTACCCGTTACGCGTTTATGCGTTCGGATCGGGTTATGTGACTAGTTTACGTAAAATAGCCGAAACGGGCTTAACCTTATCATTAAAATTCACAATTTCCAGAATGTGTTTAGTTTACCCATATTATACAAGTATCCAAGCTTGTCGGGTCTAAACCACATTCTATTCCGGTCTCCGCTTAATCTAGCGTTTAGAACCATAAGGTTTCCTTCTAGCTAGCCGGTCTAAGTCCTTGACTAAATTAAAGACCCGTTAGCATCCTAATAGGTAATAAACCTTCTATACAGATTAAATAGCTTCCGGTAGAAGGTGCCATCAAAAAGCTTTAGGATTTTACTGCTAGCTCAGGTAAATACTTTTAACTTATTTTCCCTTATACGGGCTTGGGATATGGTATTATAATAATACCACTTGGTCGGGTATGAAATCATTTAATCGGATTGTGATTAATAAATTTGCATAACCCGTTTTAATCTGTATTGTTTGATAACATAAACATTGGGGGTTAATTCGACCGTGTCCTGGATATCCTCGGCTCATTTCATTTGAAAATGGCCACGACCTATGCACGGGGTGTAGGCATACACCTGACAGATGCAAATGCTAAATACCCACACGTTGGGGATAACTCCTCTGTGGGTTTTATAAGTGGTGAGTCGGTTAATCATGATCGGCTTCCAGACCGGCCCCATATGTATGACAAACATGTAAAATGGTATACAAGATTATTTATTTATAATTGTCCCAAGTTATAAATGATTTGTGCCATGTGCACTTAAATCAATTTTTATAAACTCTTCTTTAAAATGAGTCAGTTAATTGTATTTACCAGTGTAAACTGACGTATTTTCTAAAGACTGATTGACAGGTACCTCTCGTAATAGGCTGGAGCTATTAGGTGTCATATAAGAGGATCTTGCAAATCCCTAGGATACCTGAAGTCTGTTATTTTGTTTCTTTGTATTTTTATGATCCGCCTGTGGATCTTATTACATTCCAGTCTGTATATTCATTTACTCGAACACTCAGACATTATGGTTTGTAATAGTTTATTCACCAAGCCTTCCGCTGTGCTATTATATTGTGTATATTGACTATGATGATATCAACTACGTCACGATATTCCCCGTCGGGCCCACCGGTAATATGTGAAAATATCGGTGTGTGACAAGTGTAATAGACATTGACAAGTTCCTGATGGCATATAGAATATTGGAATCGGCCCTATTATTCTATTAATTTAATTTTCATATAAATCAGCAAGTGGAACTAATAATGATAGATGGGATATAATCTTGGTTACCTCCTAATTAAAAAATAGAAGGATGCTATTGCTAACCTTTATCCTACACCGCCCTGCAAGTGATTTTTAGGTGTAGAAGCACTGAAGCAGCAGAATGAATGAATGATGATGAATGAATGAATGATGATCGAACCCAGAGCCTGCAACTGCGACTTTTCTATTCCTCTATTGCCGCCCAGACTTCTTTTTTTAATTAGTTTTTAGAAAATATTTGGGTATTGGGCTCACTAACCTAATGGGCTAAATAGTTTAAACAATATGATTTTTTTTTAAGTGGGCCTATGTTAATATTTTTTTGGTTAAACCCTATTAAAATTTTTTTTACATATATAATATCGGATTTTTTTTTTAAAATTACGTGCCCTACGAAATCACGGGCCCTGTTCGGTTGTCCTCTCCGCCCTCCTTCAGGGCCGGCTCTGATTCTAACACATACGCATGCTCAATTTCATACAATTTCACGGATTAGAGCATAACCTACTTCGTGTAAGATCAACAATCTAGGTTTTAAGACATACCTTATGATCCCCTTGTTAAGGTGATCATTAATTCGTGTTCGGTTGTGAATTTGAGCTTCGATTCACCCTTCAATTTAAAGCTTCTTGAAGAACTAGGGTTTGAACCCCTCATTTTTCTCGAGAACACTCCACGCACACACACATGGTGTGTGTGTTGTGTGTTTAATTTTTGTTTTATAAAACATTAGTTTCCCATGTTACAATTTAGCCCCCTCGTGTTCACCACTTAAACATAATTGGCACAAACTTTCGTTATTTAATAGTTTTGACTACCCATTTAACTAGGTTAATAGCCTAGTTACTTATTTCATGATATGTCCTATAGGAACATACGACAATATTAACATTTGAGTTTTGGGGTGTTACAAACACGCGACTCTAATGACTCCTTTGACCACTTCGTTTTTCCCACCGTTCAGCCCACAAAAATCATGAGCATCCAACAAATCATTGACCGAAAAAACCAGCAAGTTTGGAATGTTACACCATCTGTACACCTGTTGCCATATGACCGCCGCAACACAACATGAAGTGAAAAGATGCTAAGCTGACTCGTCTTCTTCACCGCACATAACACACCGCGGATCGATCCCCGGAATATTTCTTCTTTGCAGAGCGTCCATCGTGGCTAGTTTGTTAAAGCCGAGTGTAAAGTTTGTGAGAGGTTAGCGGCTGGTCCGCTTGGGTCGAGTTTTGCTTGGGATTGGAGAAGGCCGCTGTCGTCGGAATTGGAGGTTAATGAGCTTGTTGATTTGTGCAGTTTACTTCTGGGTAAGGACCTAACTTGTGAAAGGGATAAGTGGGAATGGATTGGTGCTGCGGATAAAGATTTCATGGTGGGTGGTATGAAAAAATTACTTGATGGCGGGAATGGTCAATCTTTCGGTTATGTCCCGGAGTGGTGTAAATGGCTTCCGGTCTATGCACCTCTACCCTACGTAGTGAATGAGGAATAATTAATACTATACCTACTACCACTCCATGCAAAATAAAAAATAAAATAACACATGTGCCTTCATATCCTCCACAAACCATGGTAGGTAGGAGAATGTTTCATGTTTTATATTTCTTTACGTTGCATTCTTTGCTTTTCATTCACGAGGACTAACATTAACATATATTGATTACTCCTATAGTTTATATAATCTAAAGTCGACGGTGTTAAAACTTATAATACGTTATGTCGGTCCTAAAAGCAGGAAGCCGGCCACCATGGGTAGGTCTTGCAGCTGCCGTTTGGGTCCAGATCGCATCGGGCACCACCTACTGTTTCCCTCTGTATTCCGAGAGTCTGAAATCCGTACTGGGTCTTTCTCAACAACAGCTTACGATACTTGGTGTTGCTAATGATCTTGGGGTAAGTGTTGGTATTCATCCGGGCATTGCTTCTAACAAATACCCACCTTGGGTTGTTCTTTTGGTAGGTGTTGTTGCTTCTTTCTTTGGTTTTGGTCTCATTTGGCTTGCTGTTAGTCAGACCCTTCACAACATGCCTTACTGGATTGTAAGTACTTTGACCCCTTTTTTTCCCTACACATTTAGATGTAGGAAATAAACATATAAAAGTTCAAAGGACAGAAAATAAACAATGACTTTTCCACTCCCAACAATTCAACATGTACACTCCTTTGGAGAACTTTGTGCGTAACTAAGTCACACGTAGCGCTCAATGTTTCGTGACCGTCGACAGCCGTACAAAGTACCCACCTACCCACGGAAGGCGAACAAAATTAACTTTTTAGGAATTCAAGCATTCATATCAGCTTCTCTATTTTCATCCACATAATTACATTAAAAATCACTATATCTTCTTTAATAATTTTTTTTTATATCTTTATCGTTACTTTTTCTCTTCTCTCCATTCACAATCACTTTCAAAAAATATTAAAAAATAAATTCGAGAAATATGGAGATGAACATTAATCTTTTATGTCCTCTCCATTCACCATCACATGCTAAAATACGCAGAACCTAAACCTGCTGTGAATGCTCTTAGCTCACTAATTTCCTTACAGTAAAGTTTAAAAATCAACCCCAACAATCTTTTTTCTTTTTTGGGTTTATTTAAAAAATGAGTTAAATGTCATTTTAGTCCCGGTAGTTTGTGCCATTTTGCCAGTTTAGTCCAAAGGTTTGAAACGTTACCATTTTAGTCCAAATAGTTTCAAGCGTTGCGGCCACTTTAGTCCACTGGGTTAACTCCGTCCATTTTTTATGTTAGCTAGAAGGGTAATTCGATCATATAACCCTTCTAGTTAACAGAATTACATATAAAATGACCGAAATGTTCTTTTAGTTAACAAAATAAAGGGATTGAGTTAGCCCAGTGGACTAAAATGGCAACATTTAAAACTATTTGGACCAAAATGGCAACGTTTTAAACCTTTGGACTAAACTGACAAAATGGCCTAAACCACAGGGACTAAAATGGCATTTAACTCTTTAAAAATAAATTTTAAAGGCAAATTTTTATCAGTTACTATTACTTATTGGATCACATGGTGAATATTGGTTATTTTGTTTGTGATTTTACATGGTTAAATTACAATTCTGGGATTTTTATTTTCTAAAACTGGGTCGTAAATTCACCTGACTAGTTTGAAAAATTAAATACTCAACTAAACATCTAGATATACTTTTTCAACTGTTAATCACTTTGAAATACGATTTATAAATATGGGAAAAGATCAAATAGGAAGATTAATTTCCCTATGAAGGATATGAAGCAATAAGAGGATGACATGTGGCAACATTTAAAATAAAGAAAAAGGGTATTTTAGTCAATCCAACCCTTTCTTCTTCCTTTTTCAAAACCCAGTAACTTCAAAACCCACAATTTTCAAAACCCACCATCTTCAACCATTTCTTCACTTTCTATCTCAATAATCACTACATTATAGTGCGATTTTCATCACCAATCAATGATTCAAACCCCCGATCAACGTGTTCTTCAGTTTTTTTTGAAGAAAACCCAGTTTAATTTCATACAAAATCTCGTTTTTTCCGGTGATTTTGAAGATAATCACCCGATTTGTTCGATTCAATCGCTGATAAGTGTTTCTATCATTTCAAATTTCGTCAATTGATGAAGAAACCGGCTTTGATCCATGTAAGAAATTCTTTAATTTCATTTTCACGATCTGGGTTTTTATTTAGTCATTGCGTTTTACGATCTTGGCGGGGGTCCGGGGGCGGCAGCCCCCGGTAGCGGGGTCCCAGGGGCGGCAGCCCCTGGCGGGGTCCAAGGGGCAGAGCCCCTGGCTTTGATCCATGACTTATTGCGTTTTAGAAAAAAAAAAGAGTTTTATGTGTTTTCTGGCTATTGCGTTTTAGAAAAAACACATTTTTAAGTATCTTTAGTCATTGCGTTTTAGGTAAAACACATTTTTGAAGTGTTTTTAGTCATTGCGTTTTAGGTAAAACACATTTTTAGGTGTTTTCAGTCCATTGCGTTTTACAGAGAACACTTTCTTTTGTTTTTTTAGGTCATTGCGTTTTAGAAATGAGACATTTTTAAGTGTTTTCTGGCCATTGCGTTTTACAAATAAAACATTTCTTTGTGTTTTCTGGCCATTGCGTTTTACAAATAAGACATTTCTTTGTGTTTTTTGTGCATTGCGTTTTAGGTAAAACACTTTTTTATGTGTTTTCAGTCTATTGCGTTTTAGAAATAAGACATTTCTTTGTGTTTTCTGGCTATTGCATTTTACAAATAAGTCATTTCTTTGTGTTTTTGGTGCATTGCGTTTTAGAAAAATGTCATTTTTTAGGTTTTTTTTTCATTGCGTTTTACGTAACTGGTGGTTTTTCTATTGCGTTTTACACAACTGGGTTTAAATTTTTTTTTTAAATATAGCAATAGTATACTCGTTTTAAAGATAAAAAAACGCTCGTTTTTTGGTGCAATTTTTATAAAAAAATAATGTCGTATGAAAGAGTTATTAACGTTTAAAAAATGGGGGGGAATTGGAGGAGAGAGAAACTATTGGCTTGGATTGACTAGAATGCCCTTGAACAAACTCACGCGCCTCTTTTCTTCTTTTCAATTTCCCTGATTTAATCTTAGCCCTTGATTAACTAAATGGATGGTCAAGATCACTTCCTAGCCTTCCTAGCCAAATTAACTTCCTATTGTATCTCCACCCTTATAAACATACCCAGTTTACTAGTTTACTAGGGTCCTGACTCTTTTTCTTGACTTTGTTCCGGTTAGAATGTTTATCATGATAACCATTTATAGATTTAGTTTATAACCGACCAGGAATTATGTAGTTGCTTTCCTGTATTTTTGAAACAAAAATATAAAATTTTCATGATTATTCTTCATAGTAGTTACCTTGCTAACTTTTTGTGTATATTTAACTTAATTTTTTTTAACATCAGTTTTTTTTTTTTTTTTTTTTTTTCCAGTTGTGGTTTGCACTCGTCGTTGCTACTAACAGCGGCGCGTGGATGGGGACGGCTGTGCTTGTTACCAACATGAGGAATTTCCCACTCAATAGAGGCACAATTGCTGGCATTCTCAAAGGTTATGTTGCCTTAAGTGCTGCAGTGTTCACTGAGGTTTACACTATGGTCTTAAAAGGATCAGCTTCTTCTTTGCTATTGTTTTTTACACTCGGGATTCCTGTTGTATGCTGTCTTTTAATGTACTATGTTAGACCTTGTACTCCAGCTTATGAAGCCGACCCATCAGAAACCGCCCATTTTCTTTTCACTCAAGGGGCTAGTGTTGTGCTTGCAGTCTTTCTTTTAACCACCACGATACTAAAGGACGTTTTCACCATAAGTAACGCGTTATCATACACGTTTATTGGGATAATGGTGGTTCTTTTGATGGCTCCTCTTGCCATTCCTGTTAAAATGACTCTATTTCCTTCTAACAAGAAGCTTAACCCGCCAGCTGGCTCCTCTTCGGATAATTTGATTGTAACTGATCCATTGCTGACTAAGTCTACTTCAGAACCGAACGTTACAAATATTAATGATGGTGATGATATTTCTGAGGTGGATGTGCTTCTTGCTGTTGGTGCAGGGGCGGTTAAAATAAAAAAGAAAAGAAGGCCTAGAAGAGGTGAAGATTTCACATTTCGTGAAGCGGTTGTGAAAGCCGACTTTTGGCTTTTATGGTTGGTTTATTTTTTTGGCGTTGGCTCGGGTGTTACTGTTCTTAATAATCTCGCCCAAATTGGTGTTTCGCTTGGGTTTAACGATACAACAACTTTGTTGAGTTTATTTAGTTTTTGCAATTTTCTTGGCCGGCTTGGAGGCGGGGCTGTTTCTGAATACTTTGTGAGGTAAAATCTTAATTTTCAAGAATCTTTAATCGTTATCAGGATCTAAAAAACTTGTTCTTTGCAGGTTAAAAATGATTCCTCGTACGTTTTTGACAATGGTGACGCAAATAATAATGGTGATGACGTATCTTTTATACGCATCGGCTCTTAATGGGACGTTATATGTTGCAACGGCATTGCTTGGGATTTGTTATGGTGTTCAGTTTGGTGTTATGATTCCAACTTCGTCCGAGCTTTTTGGATTGAAAAACTTTGGTTTAATATATAATTTCATGGGTTTAGGAAACCCGATAGGTGCTCTTTTATTCTCTGGGATGCTCGCGGGTTATGTATATGATACAGAGCAAGCTAAGCAAGGTGGGTCCACGTGCATGGGCCCGGATTGTTTCAGGGTCACCTTCTTTGTTCTTGCGGGTGTGTGTAGTCTAAGTGCAATCTTGAGCTTAATTTTAACCATTAGGATCAGGCCCGTTTACCAAATGCTTTATGCTAGTGGATCGTTTCGTTTGTCACAAAACTCAGATCATTGAAGACTAGGGATCTGTATGACTTGGTGAAGAAAATTGTTTATGTTTGTCTTTGAACATCTTGAAAGTCACAGATTAATTAGCCTTAGCTTATTTTAGACTATCTACAATAAGCATGTATTTTGATGATGTTTTTAAATGCCACATGGGCACTTACCCAACCAATAAAACCATTTATCTCTCATAACCCTCTCACAAACTATAAAAACACAATTTCTCTCTCCTCTCTCACTCACATAACCCATTTTTTCTTATTTTTCCTTACATACACCATCACACTCTCTTTCCTCCAACTTATCATCTCTCTCATCCACATCACTTTCTCTCTTTTTTAAAATGCCAAAAAAATAAGCTTATTGTGATGCTCTTAGATGTGGATTCTTGAAGATTTGCTTTCTACTATTTGGCCCATTGGATATAATTGGGCCTAGAGAATGTATTAGCAATTTAGCATGTTAGGGGGGGGGGGGGGGGGGGGGGGGGGGGGGGGAAGAGGATTTGATATCGAATGTGTTGTCAAGCTAATTGTCTATTGTCTTACCGGTCCATTGGTCGGGCCGTTTGATAACTTCATAAATATGGATTATTTTTCAGTATGAATTTGCAATGTTAACAAAGTATAGTTTCGAATAAATCAACTGCCTAGACTGAAGTAGTAAATGTAACTTTGAAAAGAAATTTCCAAATCCGCAATTTCAAGTCATGATAAAAACACTCAACCGAGTCGGTCCGGTTATAATAACTATGGGGAATTTCCAGAATCAACGGACCACCTCATAGCCTCTTGCGATTTTACAAAATCCATTTAGCTGCAAATTTTTATCTTATTTCCCCCTCCTGTAGTTCGATACTTGAGCTTGTGGAAATATCCAAACAATTGTTGTTTTCCAAATCACACATGAAAGCGGTGCAAGCAATATTTTGTCCTCATGTTTGTACATATGACAAAGTTCTCAACAACAAAACATTATTTATAGCATAAACTACCGAGCTTAAACGAGCTCGAGCCTAAAAGCTTGTTTAGTAAACGAGTCTAAGCCCGAGTTAACTTAACGAGTTTGAGCCGGTTTGTGAGCCTCAACCAGGAGGCCATTATTATTTATATGATTTTTAATTAATATGTTTAATATATATATATATATATATATATATATGGAGCCGCTAAGATAAGAACCACCTCCAGTTGTAAGAACCGTGAGAACCACTCTCCACCAATCATATCTTGCCAACAAAAAGGTTAGTTTGGTCATTTTACCCCAAATGTCAAATCTCACCATCTCTCCTCGTTTAAATCTCACCCTCTCTCTTCCATTAAAGTTGCAGACCATTCTTCACCTCATCTCTCATATCTCTCTCTTATATCTTCAAAGTTGCAACATTTCCCTCACCCTCTGATGCACAGCCAACCGGCACCCCCCATCCCCTCACTCTCGATGACTCGCCGACGCCGGAGCCGGTAATCCGGCCACACACATCACGACATCACAAACACCCCCATTCGCCGCCCCCTTTCTTATCCCATCTCGTTTCCCGCCCTACGACATCACCAACGCCGCCATCATCACCGCTGTGAAGAGTTGTGGTGTTGTGTCGTTTCTGCTTCTTCTGCTTGAAGCCGTCGCCGACCAGATTCACATGGCGGTGAAGGTGCGTAAGATCTGACAAGGAGATGGGGGAGATGATTTGCGGTGGGTTTGGTGTTTGGTGAGTTTGGTGGTGTGGCAAAAGTGGTGGGTGACGGTGGAGGGTAGGTCCAACGGAGATGAGGGAGATGATTTGCATCTGGTGGTGGTGGGTTTAAACGGGTTCAGGTTTGTTTTCGGTTGTTGATTTGTTGGTTTGGTCTGTTGGTTCAGGTTTGTTTTCGACTGTTGATTTGTGTGTTGATTTGTTGGTTTAATCTGTTGATTTGTATGTTCTACTGTTCTTGAATCTGATGGTGGTATGTTGGGGGTTTGATTTGGGTGTTCTTGAATCTGATGATGGTATTTTTGGTATGTTAAATGTTTTACGTTGATTTTCTGGTGATTTTTTTATCAGTGAAGTACGCGGGTTTTTGATCCGTTGGATTGGGTGGCGATGATGCAAAAAAAAGAAAGAAAAACCTAGATTTTGATGACGATGACGATGGCGCGGCAAGGACGGCGGAGGGTAGGTTTTTTAAACCTGCAACCGCATTTTTGCAGCCTTTTGATTATCAGATAACCTGAGCCAAACCCCGTTTTTTTTTTCGAGATACACTTTGTTTTGATGTTGTTGGTTTTTTATCCCCCCCCCCCTAGTCGATGATGATAACGATAAATCTGAGACATCTCCTGAGTTTGCGATTTCTGGGTGCGTTCGTTTTTGCGTAAATAAGTTTTTGTAAAAAAAAAGTTAAACCGTAAACTTTTTAACGTTAAACATAAACTTTTTAACGTAAAACGTAAACTTTTAACGTTAAACGTAAAACGTAAACTTTTTAACGTTAAACGTAAAACGTAAACTTTTCAAACGTTAAACGTAAAAAGTTAAACCGTAAACTTTTTAACGTTAAACGCAAACTTTTTAACGTTAAACGTAAAACGTAAACTTTTCAAACGTTAAACGTAAAACGTAATGTAACAACCCGCACTTTCGTGCACTGTTACTACTCGATATACTCGTTACGCCTACCGCCAGAGATTCGGATCATAATGTAACTAAATCGCATACATCGCTATTCGAAGGATAATCGCATATTTTCGAAATACGTTATCACTATACTACACCAATCACAAACACTAACACTCACGATGACACTGAGTGAGGACCTATTCTACCCTCCTCGGTGGCCGTGATGTGTCGAAACGCAGACAACTAACGCTAACAAAGACTCTCGGGTGAGTGCTATAGCTCCAGTCGTCGTGACGATGATGACAATACGAGTGAGTGGTCCCTGTCAGTCATTGTGGCACAAAACGCAATAACGTTCACGATGACATCGAGAAAGGACCTATACTACCCTCCTTGATGGACGTAAAACGTCGCTAATAATCGCACACTCGAAACGAAAACCGATTGTTATATCGAAACTTTGAAATATGGATACGTAAATACGACCCCTGGTGATATATATACTATATAATAATAATATAAACTAACTATAGAAAGCGCGTACTCCAAAAAAACTATCGAAACGATCGAAAACGAAAGAGGCTCACCGCGCCGGAGTGGCCATCCGAATGGATGAGCCATCTGAACGGATTGCCATCCGAACGGATGGGCCATCCGAACGGATGGGCCATCCGAACGGATGGGTCATCCGACCCAGTAACCCTCCAGCTCATCTTTTGCCTATAAATAGCATGTCACATCACTGTTCAAGTGATGTGACAGCTCCCACTCGACCAAGCACGCTCTTGGACCCTTTTCTCTCGATTCCTCGCGATTCCGGTAAGATTTCAACCTAAAAACTTGTACTTCTATGATCTACACTCAATTCTACATCATTCTGTCTTTCAAAACTCAATTTCTAACCGTGAAATCTACTGATTTGAGGTGTTTTAAGGTGATGTCACCAAGAGTTCATATAAAATTCAAGTTGTGACCTCATCCCACCATAAACGACTCAGATCTGGGTGATTTCCACATGTTTTGATAACAAATCTCACCTAAATCTATGTATTTAACCAAGGAACTGTGCAATTTCGAGATAAACATGAGAAAACGTCAAGAACGGCCAAATCTGATGGAACGGGGTGATTCCCGGCCGTTAGAACGGGTCGGAACTGATGGAATTTCATTTGTTAACACGAAATCACATCGTCCCAGTAAAACCACACGTATTTCTTCCGAAAACACTCGAAAACAGTTTATTAGAACGTTAAAACAGACGTGTCATCCGAACGGATCACATGTCATCCGAACGGATCACATGTCATCCGATCGGATCACATGTCATACGAACGGATGACAGCAATTTTACCCAGTCAACAGGTTATCCGACCGGATAGCTTGTCATCCGACCGGATGACAGCCACCCGACCCAAATCAAGATGTCATCCGACCGGATGGGCCATCCGAACGGATGAGCACCATCCGACCAGATAACTGACATTTTGACGCTATTCCCGCTTAATCGTGCATCGTTTACAATACCACTCAATGTTCAACGCAGACGAACTCTCAACCGATCCAATCAAGTTGAATTCTCGCTAAAACGCACTGTGAGTATACTTGAACCCCTTTTAATCGCATTTTGGGTGTAATATACGTTTCTAACAAATCGAACTTATCAAACGAAGCATTCAATCAATCGAATTATCACTTGCGAATAACTGTTATGCATAGATATGCGTGAAGCTAGTTGCATATGTGCTAGGGCTTATACTCGCGACGTCCCACCATGACTAGTATAGTACTATTGCGCCCGACGGGGCCTAGTTTGCCATCGCATATTCGAGCATCGAGGACTTAGTTGGTAGTATCAGCTTTGTGAGTATATATGTCGTGTTACATTTATGCATGTGGAAATTCGCTACACTTTTAATCTATTACGCTACATATCAAACCTGTATACTCGCCAATACTTTTGTATTGACAAATATTTTAACGTATGTTGCAGGTTAGATCGCATACTATTTCAAATCAAGCTAGGAAGTCTAGAAACTCAACTAAAATCTAGGTTGTCGGATTTGTATTGTTCGAGAGGACAAGAAATCTGTGAGAACTTATGTGATTGTATTATTTGTTAGTATGGGATAACGAATGTATTAAATATTATCGCAACATAGCTGTTATGGATTCTCTTGAGCAATCTGATTCGCCTAGTGCCGCGCCCCGATGATTCCGCCATCGGTTGGGGTGTGACAGATTGGTATCAGAGCCATAACTATAGGGAATTAGGCAAGACTCGACCTAGTCCGGGTCGACGTCTTAGAAATTGACCTAGTCTATAGTCTAAGTACCAACAGACCGACTCGTACGAACCCAGTAGGGTTGTACCGGGCCTACTTGATACTCTCGATCGAAATTGCTAAAAGCTACAACTTTGTGTGAACACCGCGTACTACAGCTTCACACGAAGGAGCCTTTCCTAAGGCCGGAATACTACTTAGCCTTTCCTAAGGCTGACACAATACACATATTTTTGAAAATACTCGCATAACGAAACCGAGTGATCCAGTCGAGATCAGGGGTGGAAACCAAGAACTCTCGATAGGATTGCTCACTCAGCGCATTTTTCTAGCACGAGGACCTTTCATCGAGTTAGGAGTGACATCCACACCTCGACGAAAGTCTCCATTTCGAAATCTAGTGGAACTCACGAATTTATTCGAAGAGCATAACCACAATTAGGAACGAAGCTGTTAAGTCAGGGGTGAAACCCGTACCTTAATGAGCCGTTCCACTCTCTATAAATTGGTTTTCAAAAAGCTCTCACCAAGGACTCGACTATCACGATAAGTCGATAACTCGAGCCACGCGATGACTAGGAAGACGAATGCCATGAGCTGCATCCCAGTGGAAGCATGAAGTCTTCTAGGTCAACGCGCATGCTCGAACTTGTTGAATATAGTGGGGTTACCTTGGGTAGTCGACGCCTAAACACCCAAGGCTCTATCATACGACCCGTCGATTTTACGAACTGGTTGAAACTAATTTACGTTGGTGTGTTTTGAAACTTTACGCTTTATCGATTTCTCGAATTAACGATTTTCACTCCCTGCTTTATAAACGCACAATTCGCACAGCCATCGCAATCTAAAACGAAACCCGAATGTTTGCAACAAAACTAATGCATAATCTATCACCTTCGCTGTCGCTCACTACTTCTCATCGCGTCCTCGCTTATTCTAAATCGACCTGTATGTGTATGATTACAAATTACATCTATATAAATATATATATATATACGTATAAACAAACAAGTCATGGTGTGAGAACTTAGGAATTTCGTGTTTCCTATGTGGCTCCTATGTGATTCGCATTACTATTATACTATCGCATCAAGTTTTGAACGCGTTCAATCGCACCGCAAAACTCAAAAATCATTATGATCGAATCTCACTCCAAGTCTCTTCCTGTCTAGATGCCTTCCAACGACTCTACCTTGAGACGAACAGCTAGGAGAAGAGCCAAACGAAGCGCCGATAAGAGGATTGCATCACTTGTGACCAAGGAAGTGGTCAAGCTCATTCCTCAAATTGCCGCTCGAGTGCACTTTCTCAGCGACTCTCGAGCCTCGGAAGATCTCAAGACGGAAGCGCCGCAATCTACTTTTCTCTACAAACAGTTCAAAGCCTGTGACCCGATGGAATTCACGGGTGAAGGAGGTGTGACTCAACTACTCCAGTGGTTCGATTCTATTGAAGTTACCCTTCTTCAAAGCGGGTGTCCCGATAGTTTCCGTACTACTTGCGCTACCGGAGTATTTCAATCACGAGCACTCGACTGCTGGACCGCCGAACGTAACAAACGTGGGATCTCTGCAGCTTACGCTCTCTCTTGGGATGAGCTGAAAGAGCTCATGAAGAAAGAGTACTGTCCTCCTCATGAAATTCAGAAGCTGGAAGACGAATTCTGGAAAATCAAGCAAGTCGAAAGTGACAACGTTGGCTACACCGCAAGGTTCAAACAGCTTGGCATAATCTGCCCAAGTCAAGTCAACACTTCAGAAAAAGCCATTTCGAAGTACATTCGCGGCTTGCCTGAGTGTGTGGGTGATTTTGTCGAAGCTGCAAGACCTGCTACCATCGAAGAAACCTACCGCTTAGCCGCAGAAATCAACCACAAACGACTCATGGAAGGGTTCTTCACAAAGAATCCTGTCAAGCAAGCTTATCAAGCAATCGCCATTAATTCTTCAAGCGATCATGTCGACGATTCTCCTGACGAATCTGCTGGCGATTCTCCTGACGAATCTGCTGGCGATTCTCCTGACGAATCTGCTGGCGATTCTCCTGACGAATCTGCCAACGATTCTTCTAACAAATCTGCCGACGGATCTTCCGACAAATCGGCCAAGGATTCGGCAAGTGAGTCCTCAGACGAATCCTCCAACGACGACACCTCTTCGCAAGACACCGACAAACCCAACCGCAAACAAAATATTTCAAGCCCGAGCTCATCAACAACCGAACTGCCGCAGCCAAAGCCTCTTCAAGCAGTTTCGGTATTTCCAAAATGAGCCTACACTGGAGCTCATCCCCAGTGTTACTCATGTACCTATCATCACCCAGTTGGGGCTGACTGTCGCTATTGCAGTAACTGCAACCGTTACGGTCACTTCACCTGCAACTGCCGCATCGAACCGCGAATTTGAGTACAACAACAGCAGCTCCAGCAAAAGTCTTCAACATCAAACATCTAGCAAGCGTAGGATAAAGTTGTAATGATACGATTTTCGACGTTAATTTCTAAGTTTTGAACCTACTCTATTACTCGATGTTGCCACTATGCGTAACATTAACTCTCGTTTTCGTTTTCTCTCTCACACTCTAGTCGTCGCACTTAGACTAGATTCACACGCATACTATATACTATATCACGAAGTAATATGTTTTACCCTCACTACACTCTTAGAACGAGGTACGATAAACGTGCAAGGGACGATTAATCACTGGTGCACACGGGATTATTTGGGTCAGTGCACGGAGATCGTAGTGAATTCTAAGGTGCCATAAGCGTTTCAACAAAGTATGACACCGAAACACGAGATTTAAGTAATAGGGGTAAAGCAAGGTGTGCTTTACCATACTACCGAAGTTTCGTGCAGAAAGTGCCATGTGGAGTTGAACTTTATTAGACCTATTATACTATTGTGATTATTTTCAACACACTACACTCAATCGCAAGGCGTAACAACTGAATCGCATCATCGCAAGACTTGCCGTAAGTCTATAGCAACCAATCTCATCAAATACACTAAAGCTCACGATGTTGTTGAGTGAGGACCTATTCTACCCTCCTCGATAGCCGTGATGCGTCGCAACGTAACGTTAAGCTTATTCGAAACAAAGCTCGGCTAATCGCTTATCATGTGTATCTCGCTATCTCTATCGACTATTTCAAGGATCTCTATCGCTTATTACGTGAATCTATCTATCGCTATACCGTTATCTATGATGTCTGTGTTAAGTTAGCACACATGACCTCGCTTCACGAAATAAAGCTCATATGACTAAAGCAGGGCGTTTTAGTCATATTGGCGGCCTTTCGTGGAAAAAGGCCATGTGGGGTCTGATGTTAGTCAAACTTTGTAGTGTTAATCAATCAAATCGAACCGCATAAATCGCGCATACCTCCATCGCTTGCAACGCAACAACTGTCACTTATCGTAATTCGATTTTCGTCGCCGTCATTACTAGTGTTGCGTTTGTGTTAACCGCCTAATCACCTGATCGCTTATCATGTATCGTGCATAGTCTACCGCTTATTGCGTATCGCGTATCGCGTACCGCTTATCGCTCGCTTGGTGTTCATTGCAGTCTGTGTGGTATTAGTACACATGACACCGCTTCACGAGGCAAAACTAACCTGGTTAAACATGGTGTTTCGCCATGTTAGCAAACTCTCATGGAAATGTGCCATGTGGATTTAAAGTGGAATCTAATCGAACACGCGCTATTCGTTTATCGCTTATCGCTCGACGCCTACCCAGACACGACACATAAATGTTTTGTGTCATCAGGCTACTCGCGCACGCTGTTGTAGCTACGTTCGCAATTCAACTCGCCGGATTAACCTATTCGATTCTATCTTATGCTCGGTCCGACTTTCTATCGATTGGGCCGAGTAAGCGCAATTATATCCGTGTCATATCGGCGCACATGACACCGCCTCACGAAACGGAAGTAATATGGGAGAAACATGGTGGATACACCGCTGGTACTTCCTATATATAAATGTTTTAATCATATTAACGAACTTCCGTGGGAAGGTGCCAAGTGGGGCTCGATGCTAAATTGTCTTTTTCAAACGGTTAAAACTGATTTTTATAAAACTTTTATTAAAACCATGGGACAAGTGAAATTCCTCACAACATGGGAGTTAACATCGACTCAGCTTAACTCCATGCCTAAGGGAAGCTTTCATAAGCCCAAATTTTTCCTTAAAACCTTTTGCTACATCAAAAACAAGACTTTCTTGAGACGTTGGTTCAACATCGAGTTCAGTTGAACCCATGTCGTAGGAGAGTTTTCGTAACCCCAGTTTTCATCTTCGAATTTCTTAAAATGTGTAAAACCTAAGCTTCCTTGCAACATTGGTTAATATCAACTCAGTTGGCCATAAGTTAAAAGGAAATTTTTCGAGATTTCCACCCAAGATTCCTTTTGAATATCTAAAAACGAACGCTTCTTGTAACGTTGGTTAACGATCAACTCAGTTAATTCTACATCATGAGAAACTTTTCCAGTGCTTTAAAATTTCAATCACATCGAACTAACGAATTCTTCACGACACTAGGCACCGTGGAACGCCAACTTGTGGAATATTACTTTTGTCCTTACGTCGCCATCTCGCTATCACAATCGATCTCTCTTATTCGAAACACTCTCGCTTGCCAACTCTCGGTCAAATCACTCGCTGTATTGCTACTTACGTGGGATCAACTCTCAAAGGTCTACCAATTGGATTAATTTCGGGACGAAATTTCCTAAAGTAGGGGAGACTGTAACAACCCGCACTTTCGAGAGCTGTTACTACTCGATATACTCGTTACGCCTATCGCCAGAGATTCGGATCATAATGTAACTAAATCGCATACATCGCTATTCGAAGGATAATCGCATATTTTCGAAATACGTTATCACTATACTACACCAATCACAAACACTAACACTCACGATGACACTGAGTGAGGACCTATTCTACCCTCCTCGGTGGCCGTGATGTGTCGAAACGCAGACAACTAACGCTAACAAAGACTCTCGGGTGAGTGCTATAGCTCCAGTCGTCGTGACGATGATGACAATACGAGTGAGTGGTACCCCGTCAGTCATTGTGGCACAAAACGCAATAACGTTCACGATGACATCGAGAAATGACCTATACTACCCTCCTTGATGGCCGTAAAACGTCGCTAATAATCGCACACTCGAAACGAAAACCGATTGTTATATCGAAACTTTGAAATATGGATACGTAAATACGACCCCTAGTGATATATATACATATATAATAATAATATAAACTAACTATAGAAAGCGCGTACTCCAAAAAAACTATCGAAACGATCGAAAACGAAAGAGACTCGCCGCGCCGGAGTGGCCATCCGAACGGATGAGCCATCTGAACGGATTGCCATCCGAACGGATGGGCCATCCGACCCAGTAACCCTCCAGCTCATCTTTTGCCTATAAATAGCATGTCACATCACTTTTCAAGTGATGTGACAGCTCCCACTCGACCAAGCACGCTCTTGGACCCTTTTCTCTCGATTCCTCGCGATTCCGGTAAGATTTCAACCTAAAAACTTGTACTTCTATGATCTACACTCAATTCTACATCATTATGTCTTTCAAAACTCAATTTCTAACCGTGAAATCTACTGATTTGAGGTGTTTTAAGGTGATGTCACCAAGAGTTCATATGAACTTCAAGTTGTGACCTCATCCCACCATAAACGACTCAGATCTGGGTGATTTCCACATGTTTTGATAACAAATCTCACCTAAATCAATGTATTTAACCAAGGAACTGTGCAATTTCGAGATAAACATGAGAAAACGTCAAGAACGGCCAAATCTGATGGAACGGGGTGATTCCCGGCCGTTAGAACGGGTCGGAACTGATGGAATTTCATTTGTTAACACGAAATCACATCGTCCCAGTAAAACCACACGTATTTCTTCCGAAAACACTCGAAAACAGTTGATTAGAACGTTAAAACAGACGTGTCATCCGAACGGATCACATGTCATCCGATCGGATCACATGTCATCCGAACGGATCACATGTCATCCGAACGGATGACAGCAATTTGACCCAGTCAACAGGTTATCCGCCCGGATAGCTTGTCATCCGACCGGATGACAGCCACCCGACCCAAATCAAGATGTCATCCGACCGGATGGGCCATCCGAACGGATGAACACCATCCGACCAGATAACTGACATTTTGACGCTATTCCCGCTTAATCGTGCATCGTTTACAATACCACTCAATGTTCAACGCAGACGAACTCTCAACCGATCCAATCAAGTTGAATTCTCGCTAAAACGCACTGTGAGTATACTTGAACCCCTTTTAATCGCATTTTGGGTGTAACATACGTTTCTAACAAATCGAACTTATCAAACGAAGCATTCAATCAATCGAATTATCACTTGCGAATAACTGTTATGCATAAATATACGTGAAGCTAGTTGCATATGTGCTAGGGCTTATACTCGCGACGTCCCACCATGACTAGTATAGTACTATTGCGCCCGACAGGGTCTAGTTTGCCATCGCATATTCGAGCATCGAGGACTTAGTTGGTAGTATCAGCTTTGTGAGTATATATGTCGTGTGTTACATTTATGCATGTGGAAATTCGCTACACTTTTAATCTATTACGCTACATATCAAACCTGTATACTCGCCAATACTTTTGTATTGACAAATATTTTAACGTATGTTGCAGGTTAGATCGCATACTATTTCAAATCAAGCTAGGAAGTCTAGAAACTCAACTAAAATCTAGGTTGTCGGATTTGTATTGTTCGAGAGGACAAGAAATCTGTGATAACTTATGTGATTGTATTATTTGTTAGTATGGGATAACGAATGTATTAAATATTATCGCAACATAGCTGTTATGGATTCTCTTGAGCAATCTGATTCGCCTAGTGCCGCGCCCCGATGATTCCGCCATCGGTTGGGGTGTGACACGTAAACTTTTCAAACTTTTAACCTTAAATGTAAAAATTAAATCGCAAAGCGTAAACTTTTTAACGCAGAAATGTAAAACGTACTCTTTTATGTAAAAAAAATTTAACGTAAAACGTAAAAACGGCGCGTAAAAACGGAGCGTAAAAACAGGTCGCAAAACGTTCCGTAAAAAAACGCTCGTAAAAAAACGGGGCGTAAAAAACGGCTCTTAAAAATGTTTTTAATCTCATCCATCCATTTTGAAAATCTCGGAAATTTTTTTTAACGTAAAACGTGAAAAACGGCGCGTAAAAACCGGTCGAAAAAACGACGCGAAAAAACGGAGCGTAAAAACAGGTCGTAAAACGTTCCGTAAAAAAACGCTCGTAAAGAACGGCTCTTAAAAATGTTTTAATCACATCCATCCATTTTGAAAATCTTAAAAAAAAATTATCATAAAAATCTGATTTTAATATTGTTTAACAAAAGATTCTGTTTTTTAATTAAAAGTAATTAATGAATAGGACAAAAAGGCAATTAAATATAATATATATAAAAAGACAAAAAAGTAATTTTACTTAAATACCCTTTTGGATTAAAATATTAAAGATATAATAAGACAAAAAATACTTAATATTATTTTTAAATACTTTTAATCTCATCCATCCATCATCTTGATCTAATGGCTAGAAAGTGGTTCGCGCGGTTCTTACAACTGGAGGTGGTTCTCATTTTAGCGGTCCCCTATATATATATATAGGGTCGGGATTTAGAGAAAACGCTCAAAAGTGTGAGAACGGAGAGAACGCTTATGAATCGTCAAATCAAAACAATCTATGGACTAGATGATGCGGTGGCCTTTTCGTAAATAAAATCACTTTTATTAATTTGGCGCGCTTCATTAAAGGTAAAAGGGTCTTTTGACTTAACATAAAACGCCAAACCCACGCTATTAAAATCCGCCTAAACACACATACACTTTATCATAATATAACGCCATAGATATAAAACGCCAAACTTTGTTTTTAACCGATAAAGCTGAACAAACAGTACTAAAACGACGTAACTTTATTACAAGCATTTACTGCAATAAAAATCGCGCCTAAAAAACGCGCCAAAAACTTTCTATATAAACAAACTCTCAGACTTACTAAAATCCAAACCAAAACCACAAAAACCTATATTTTCCTCTACATCATTCATCTTATAAATGCCAAAAAAAATTAAATATTCAAATCCATGTTTCTTTGATATACAAAATTTACTCAATAAACTTTCACTCTATGCAATGAGCAACATCCTCAATATAAACACCAAAATATACAAAAACCACAAAACTTCAAAAAAAGCCATTCATGGAGATTCTGTTTTTGTTCTCTATAAAGTTTAGCTAAACGGGATGGATAACATTGTTACACATCTTTCTTGACTAAGGATTAACAATGTTATCCATTTCGTTCAGCAAAACATTATTGAGTTTAGCACGACCAAAAAATAGAAGTTTATGAAAGTTTTATTTAGTGGCGTTATTGTTTTTTTTTTTTTTTTGTCGTTTGATTTCCTTGCCCAATCTTATATTGTTTGTTATTTAACTTCGAAGTAGCATGTTATGACCAAAGAGATAGAAAAAAGAAAAATATGCAAAAAAAAGGCCAAACTGAGAAATGTTTGTGTTCTATAGCATTGAAATAAAAAAAAACGCCAAAGTCCTCTAAATTGTCCCAAAGACAACTGTATGTGATCTGTAAGAATGACAAATACAAAACGCCAAACTACTCTTCACTGGCTCTCGAAGACCTTGTCGATCTTCTTTTAATTACGGCATGTTTGCATGTTGATGCGTAGTGTCCATAGGCTTTGCAGTTCTGACACCGTCTTTCTTTGGCCCCGGGTTTTGACTTTGATTTCTTCTTGTCAACTGCTATCTCCTGTTTAGATTTCAGGCGCTTCCGAGAACCAGAACCTTTGGATTTATAACCTACAGGGACTCTTATCGGATTTTTGTCATTTTTATATTGACCAGTTATCTCGGCAAATCTATCCCTTGAACTAGCGGGAGGAGCAACAATCTGCATATCTTGAACCTTCTTCATATAAGATTGAACATGATCCTTGTATAAGGAAAGCTCCTCTTTATTACCAGATAAACGGTTCAAAGTGTATTCGGTTGAATAAATAACATCTCGCATCATACTTTGCACATCAGGATCAAGCTCGGTCATATATTCACGACTAATTGAGAATTCAGGAGAGCAGTTTGGTGAGGCCTCTTTGCGCCATCTATTCAGAATGTATTGTTTTAGAAATTCCCTAATGTCCATAAGTCTCAAAACATAGAATATATGTCTACATAGCAAACCAAACTGTTCAAAAAGTCTGCATGAGCATCTGCATGTGCAATCAGACTTACGGAACAATACCTGAAAAACGCCAAAAACAATATCTCTATAACGCCATGCATAGAATGTTTGTCTAAAAAAACTAAAAAAGAAAAGAACACATTGCATATGATAAAACGCCATTAACAGAAAACGCCATAAAAACCAAAACGCCATTATTTACCTCAAATAAGGATGCACAAAGCTGTTGGAAGTCATTTACATAAAACTTAACAAACCCATCAGACTGATCTTCGTAACGTTGATTTATGCAATCCGCAACTCCAATAAGCTCAGCTTGAACGTCAAAAAAAAATACTTTCTGTATATATATCAACAGCTTGCCCTTCCAACACTTTGTAACTACTCTTCAACTGGGGTCTTTTGTATCGAGATTCATGATCATTTTTACGATGTGTGTGACGCTGTGCTTCTATTGCAGTCTCATAATGCGTCATGAACTCAACAAGAGTAGCTTTCGAATTGCACACTTGACCAAAAAATGATTCTCACTCTCCGACCTGGATGTCGTTCGCATAAGACCAGACATAGGCTCCATTCTATAGTACGCAGGGATCCAAGATTCCCTAAGTGCAAAAATATCAGATAGCCAGTCATTATCTTCTAAATTGAATTCTGCAATAACCATTTCCCATTCTAATTCAAACTTTTCAGGTGTGAGAATATCCGTCCACACAACACCACAGATACGTTCTTTAAAATTGGTGGAATTGCATAGCCTAGCACCAACCTATAAATAACACGAAAACGCCACACATATATAAAAAAAACAAAAGACAAAACTAAATTAAAAAAAAGTAACAAGGTACAAAACGCCATGTATCTTAAAACGCATTGAATACTAAAACGCCAAAGGTAAAAAAAGCATAACAAACTTCAGAGAAAGTTTATGCATCACATGCCACATGCATAACCGATGCCTCGTGTCAACAAATACAGCAGATATAGCCTTCTTCATCGCTGGATCTTGGTCAGTGACAACAACTTTTGGCTGAGAACCAACAGCTTTAAGAAAAACTCTTAACAACCAAATATACGTATCAGCAGTTTTCGACGCCAACAATGTTGCACCAAATGTAACGTTGCAGTGATGATTGTCTATACCAGTGAATGGTACAAACACCATAGAGTATCTGCATATGAAAATGCCATGATAAATGAAACAATAATAAAACGCCATTGAATGTAAACTAGTAAAATGCCATTGCATGTAAGCTAAAAAACGCCATAACATGTAAAAATAAAAAACGCCATGAATGTAAAATTAATAAAACGCCAAAAAACAAAGAAGTTGAATTATAAAAAATTACTTGTTGGAACGATACGTGACGTCAAACGAAATCACATCACCAAACACGTGGTAATTACGTTTGGCTTGATCATCACACCAAAAAAAGACCCTTCAAACGATTGTCTTCGTCTGTGATGTAATCATACGAGAAATTAGGCTGCGAATGTTTTTTTTCATTGAAATGTTTCACAACCATATCAGTGTCATATTCCCCTATGAACAAGTTTATTTGCCTCTTATAGTTCTTAAATTCAACTTTGCTTGCGCCCACATCTTCAAAACCACCAAAACAAGTCTTCATAACATTAAACGCCTTGACATGACCCAAATTCAGCTTAGACATGTTGTGTATAACATGCCTCTGGAGCTGAGTGAGATGTCGTTCAGTTAGAAGAAAATGCTTATCAGGACGTTCAACAAGTTCATGATTGTGCTCCTCGACAAACTTATACACCTTCCAAAATCCATTCTCATATTCTACACATAAAAGTGCACCACAATCAGTCCTCTTGGAAAAGTTAGATCGCACTACTCGCTCTTTTTGATTGGGGTCCAACGTATCAACCTTCTTGTCCTTATATACCCCATCTTTCGTACACAAAAAATACTTAATATGTAACACACCTTTAGAGTTTGTCTTTGTAGTCCCTTTCCTGACTGAAAACCCACACTCCTTAGCATACTTAACAAACATTGAATAACAATCATCAAGGCTTGAGAATAGCATGTCCTTTCTGGGCTTTAATTCTTCACTAACGTCAGGAATGATAAATGGTAATCCAGTTTTGGGGCAATGCCTTTGACTCGAGGAAGAGACTTCGTCTGAGAAAACACAGGGAGGAACAGAAACATCAGAAAAACAGAGTGATTTCTCATAATAACATTATACATTAAAACGCCATTAATTGAAAAATAAACAAGACATAATAAACACATAATGAAAACGCCAAAATTAACAAAACTAATGTTTCCACAAATTAACAAAATAGTAATAACTAATATTCACAAATACTACTAAATAAAATTCAAAACTAATCAAATAGACGAAAAACGCCAATGATCGTAAAAACATAACAAATACACAAAAACGTAAACGACAATTAAAATTAATATCGAAAACTCCAATTGCAGTTATGAATAATAGATTAAATATCAATTAAAACGAGATTAAACTGCATAATTGAATAACGCTATGGAAAATCATACAACACATTATAAATTAAATAATAAAAAAAAACGCCATAGAACAATGATAAAAGAACAAAACGCCATATCTATTGCATGATTTGCTGAAACGAAAATAGAAAACGCCAACGAATATTACTTTGTCGAACAGAATCGACGTTAAACGCCATAGATCTGAGAAAGCTTGCAAAGCAGGTAACAGCTAACAATAAATCTTTGGAGTTTTAATTTGAACGAGATTTATAACGCGAATAAGGAGGGAACGTATAAAAGGACAATCGTACCCCCGCATAACAATTAGGCCCCCCTGCCATGTGTTGGGCCATGATCCGTTCTCACACTTTTCACCGTTCTCACCTAACCCGTTTCTATATATATATAGGGTCGGGATTTAGAGAAAACGATCAAAAGTGTGAGAACGGTGAGAACGCTTAACGATCGTCCGATCAAAACAATCTATGGACTAGATTGGTGCGGTGGCGTTTTCGTAAATAACATCAATTTTATTACGTGGACGCGCTTCATTAAGGGTAAAAGGGTCTTTTGACTACTCCACATAAAACGCCAAATCATGAAATAAAACGCAAAAAACAAAAATCACAGACTATTCTAAGTAAAACGCCATTAAATATAAAACGCCAAACTTAATTATAATAAAATCCCGCCTTAAAAAACCAGCAAAAAACCCTATATATACAACATCTCACACCTTCAGTTAAAACACACACACAAAAACCCAAACGCCATATTTCATATAACCCATTCGCCTTAGAAACGCCAAAAAACCCAAACATCAAATATCTTCAACCCCAAAAACGTTTTTTTTTTTAAATTCAGTTTGGCTGTCAGTAAGATTTCGCTCAATGAAATAGACAAAATCCTAAAGTGAGGATATAGTCCATTTCATTTAGTAAAATCTCATTGACTTATCCTAAACTTCCATCAAATTTATAACGCCAAAACATACAAAAACATTATTGAGGTTTGTTGTCAATAAAGTTTAGCTGTATGGGGTGGACAACATTGTCAGTTATCTTTCTTAACCGAGGATTAACAATGTTGTCCATCTCATACAGCAAAACATTATTGATTTTAGCATGATCAAAATTTGAGGTTTAAGGTGATCTTATTTCATGGCGTTCTTTTTATCGGTAAAACGCCAAAAAAGTTAAAAAAATCAAACATCGTTGATTGAAAAATTCAAGATTGTTGGCTGAAGGATATAAACTCAATAACATTTTGCTGCATGAGATGGACAAATATTCAATAAAAAGATGCTGATGTCAGACAATGTGCTTCCAAACAGCAACACAAAAAACTACTTGAAAAACAAAAAAACAAAATGAATCATACGAAAGTCTAACCAGCCAGTTAACATGATTCAAAAAAAAGAAAAAAAGAGACTAGAGACAGAGAAGATTTGGAAGATCAATTGTTTATGTATTTTTTTCCCTTTTCAGTTAATTGTTATATAATAAAAACGCCATATATAATAAAAATGCCAAAATAGCCAAAATGCTTGTTTAAAACGATATCATCCAGTTAAACGCCACCAAAAAACTGCCAAACTATAATAAAATTACTTTGAAAAATTATTATAAAAAACCCAAATAAAAATAAGAAAAAAAAATAAAAAACAAACTTGAAAATCTAACTAGAAACAGTAAATACAAAATCATTAAATACTGAAGAATCAAAAACGCCAAACTTGAAAGATGGGACGTGTTACAGACTTCAGAGATAAAATGATACATCTCAGCAACTTCCATTTGATCAAACCAAAAAAAAATGCCAAATACAACTAAATACCACCCACTGTAAAACGCCAACAAATAAACTGAATGAATTGTTATCAGAGGGAAGTACCTCAGAAAAGATTTTACTGCATGAGATGGACAAAATTTCAGGAAAAAGATACTGATGCCAGTCATATGGCATTTTGTATTTTTTGTTCTTGAAGAAGTTTTGGATGAGGAGAATAGGTCAATGACACTGAAGAGTGGGTTCACTATAAAGATGAAGATCCAGATAAAGGAAAAGCGAAAAACCCACTCACACGCCATAGATCTATGTCCCGAAACATCCACACAAAAACACAGTTCAACAGACGAGCAGGCAAAAAAAATCGAACCCATGGGTTTGTTAAGTTTTACATAAAACGCCATTTATTTGATGACAATTCTTGTACTATTAAAGAAGAGAGAGACTGATGACACTGAAGATTGGGAAAAGAGATCCAATTAGGATTTTTAATTTATTTCCTTCCCTTGTATTTTTTTTCCTGTGGTTGAAATATAATTTAACAATAGTAAAACGCCAAGATACCACAAACGCCAAAATGTTCATGAAAAATAACAGATCAATAGGCCAACTTGTTTAAACGCCTTGGAAAACGCCATTCAAATAGATTTCCTGCCCCCTGGGTTCCATTGGCATACGATGTGAATAACGCCATAAACATCATGTCACACCCCGATATTTCCACGTATTACCGGTGGGGAGTATCGTGACGTAGTTGATATCATCATAGTCAGACAACACAATATTTAAATGCACAGCGGAAGCAAAAGATAGATATTATTTCAACTGAATAAAAGTGTAATATTTAAGTATCACAACACAGTTGAAACGGATCCACATGCGGATCAAAATAAAGAGGAAACTTGTTCAACAGACTAAATTGCATCCAAGCTTGCGAGACTCTTATTGATGCTAAGGAGAGACCAGCCTATTTCGAGTAGTACCTGCACTTAGTCTTTTTGGGAAAATATGTCAGTTTACATTGGTAAATACAATTAACTGACTCATTTTGAAAAGGTTTAAAAAATTGATTTGAATGCACGTGGCACAAAACATTTTATAACTTGGGATAATTATTTAAATATAAACTTGTAAAAGAATTACATGTTTCTTATGCGTTCAGTAGCCCGGTTTTGACACCGGGTTAAAGATTAATTGACCCACCACATTATTTATTTATGCACTGATGGGTGTACGCCTACACCCCGTGCTTAGGTCGTGGCCATTTCGTAAAATGATGCCAAGGATATCCGGGACATGGTCATTAACCCCCCAAAGGCTTTAAGCAAACAAACATTTTTCAACGGGACATTTCAATGATTTAACTTCATACAATTAAAGATGCAATGCCCGACCAAGCGGTATTTTATATACCGTACCCCAAGCCCGTATAGGGAAAATAAGTTAAAAGTATTTACCTTTGCAAGTATTAATCACAATACCAAGTGCGGGTAGCTTTTACCGGGTCTCCTATTCTGGAACAAAGGTTTTTAATAACCTATTAGATTCCTAACTGGTCTTTTATTAAGCCTAAACTTAGTCCGGTTAGTTTTAAAGGAAGATACGGTTCAACGCACGATTAAGCGAAGACCGGAATAGAATGTGATTTAGACCCGACAAGTTTGAAGACTTGTATAATATGGGTAAACTAAACACATTCTGGATTTTGAGACAAAAATGATAAGGTTTGACCCGTTTCGGTCAATTTATGCAAACTAGTTACATAAACCGAACCGAACGCGCAAGATGCGTAACGGGTAACAATATGAGTCATATGCAAGTTTCCTAAGTTAATATGCCTTAAATATGTTGTGACATCAGTAAGATATCTTCTATTATGCCCAAAACGGATTTAGACTCAAAATACGCCCCGTAGGGGTATTTTGGTCATTTTAAAGGTTATAAAAGAGTTTAAATGTAGATCTGAGTTACAGGTCTGATTTAATCAGTAAAAATTATCTATTTTATAAGTCATAACAGTAAGGTATTATATATATGTGAAATTTATCATTTAAAACCAAACTATGCACCTTAGGGGTATTTTGGTAATTTCACATAGGCTTAATAGGTCAAAACTGGAAACCTGAATTTAAAAACTTTAGCTTACTGTTAGAATATGTAAATTTACTAAAAATATCTGTAGGCATCAAACCTTATATGTTTAAAATAGTTTTAATACATACTATGCGTTAAAAATGCTTAAAAAGACGATTTTGAGCTATTTCCGGGTTTTTAAAAGAAAGCTGATATTTTTATTATTCCAGAAGGCTCAAAATACTTTATTTATTATTTAAAATCAGTAGCAAAAGGTTTGGGGTCAAAAGGTTTTGTAAAACTCATTTTATAGCCCAAAAGGGCAAAACCGGCAATAACCGAATTAAGCTTAGAACTCTATGTTATGCTCAGCCTAAAAATAAATAAAAATCTTCAAAAATCCCAATATATTATTTTATAACAGTAGGTAAAAAGTTTGATATCAAAAATTGGGTTTAGATAGGCTATATGCTAATTATGCCGTTTAATTAATAAAAAGCTTTCTAATTACGCTAATGAGCATAACTCCTAATCTAGACCTCAAACTGATGTCAAATTTTATGGACAACTTTATAAATCAGTAACTAAGGTTTCTACTCTTTTACATTTTCAAAAAATCACGTTTTAAGGTCAAAAGGGCATAGTAGTCAACATTTAAGCATTTAACGGAAACATGCATATGATTCGGATAACTAATGAACCAAGTTGTATAATCACATAGGGCTATACTAACATGAAACTTGGTCCAAATAAGACTCTAAGGCATTTCTAAAACATGCTTAAACGGGTCAGAACTGAAAGTCAAAGCAAAAGTCAAATTATGCGACTTTCGGTTCCGAACCGAGCCTAAACTGAAAATTGTCGGGTTGAACATGTTTAGACATGTTCTTACATTAATTACCAAGTTATATTAATGATAAAACAGGTTGCATGGGTTCTACATTGCTAATTATGCATTAATTTGAAAATAAGCTTTCTGTTGACTTTTTAAGATTAACTTTGACCCGACAATTGACCTAGTTAGAGTGGGAATTAGAGGGTGCCCTTTTAAGGGTTTATTACCCACATAATTACCAACTCATAGGTACTTTCAATTCGTGATTTGACTGGATAATTATTGATTAATTACGAAGTCAAACTCTAATTACGGCGGTTTGACTTTAAGCTAATTAACTAAGCTAAACTGAATTAAGAAGGGTTATGGAAGCTTACAATAGTCCTATGCACGATTAGTGACTGCTAAGAAATGTCCTTGAGCTCCAGGAAACTCCAGAAGTTGAATTGAAAGTGAATGAACAAAGTGTTGCAACAATGCTCCTCTTATATAGTGAATTTAATTGTTTAGGATGGTGCCAAGCAAGTCTATGGTTGCAACCAGATCAAGCCAAGTGCCCCTGGTGCATGTAAAATCAGTGGGGGAGTCCCTGGTATAAGAAAACAAGGCTTTGAGGCGGTGCAATAGGCTGGACAGACACCTGTAGGTGAATTCTGTCGTTGTGCTGCTCTCGCGGGCCGCGTAAGCCCATAGGGCATTCTTACGCGGGCCGCCTGGCCTTCCAGAACCAGCCAAACAAGTTTTAAACTTTGCATTTTTGGTCCCTGGTCCTTGTATGCGTGGTTTTAACTTCCAATTTTGCATTTTCAGCCCTCTAACTTGATTTTTAAGGGCCTTAAGACTTATACAAACTTGGTTAAGTCCTTGGTTAACTTTGTGATCACACGAAAGGTCATAAATTTCAACGTTGATGCTTTTAACCCCTCGTATACGAATATTATCATAACTTTCTCATACGATAACGAAACTTGGTGAAATTTTTATCACATATTCTAGCGAGTATAATTTATCGTTACAAAGCTTCGGGTTTGCTAAAAGGTCACTAAGAGGTATACTTTAAACATGTTGACACATTTAACCCCTGTAGTTTGTAATTTCTCACTTTCTTCCACAATAAGCTTCGTATGATCCATGATTCATTCGTTTAAGGGTATAATCATCGTGTAGGGTTATTGAAAGACATATTTATCCATTGTTGACACTTTGAACCCTTATCTTCACATACTTACTTTGTTTGTCAACTTTAGTCCCTCTAAAGTAATCTTTTACACGTTTAAAGCTTATGACACGTGTCGATACATTATTGGACATAAATTTTCGAGGTGTTACACGTCATAAACGCCAAAATGTTGACACAATGGGACCATTAAAACGCCATTAATTATTGAATTTGATTAACGCCAAAAATCTCAAAAACCAAAAATTAAAACAACATTGGGAAAAGGCGGAACAGGAAAAGCAGAAGATGAAAGGACAAAAAAGCCCCTCCGCCCTTTTCTAAGCGGCGTGACACGGGTTGGGCCAGGAAGCGTTCTCACCGTTCTCACACTTTTGAGCGTTTTCTCCCGATCTCGTTTCTATATATATATATATATATATATATATATGGATTAGGTTCAAGAGTGAACACTAGTGTAGTTTGCGAACTGAGCGAACTAATCCTAGCCATACATGTGTATAGATCAATGGCCAGGATTTGATGATGAAATACACTAGTGTATTTTACAATTTGATGATGAAATCCTAGCCATCCACATGTGTAAATCAATGGCCAAGATTTGTTCATTCAGTTCACAAATACATTAGTGTTCATTCTAGAACCCCACCCGATATATATATATACACATACAGGGTCAGGATTTAGGGAAAACGATGAAAAGTGTGACCATGAGTGTGAGAACGGTGAGAACGATTTTAGTGTTGACATGTGGCATTGATGCTAAATTACACTAAGGGGTAATATTGTTAAAAAAACCCATTCACATGAACTGGGTGTTCAAAATAAAACGTCATAAAAACACCCAATTCAGAAAAACGTCATGAAAATACCTAGTTAAAAACGCCATAAAACACTCAGTTCAGAAAAACGCCATTAAAAACTCAGTTGAAAACGCCATAAAACACTCAGTTAAAAAAAACGCCATGAAAATATCTAGTTAAAACGCCATAAAAACAAATAGTTCAGAAAAACGCCATGAAAATACCTAGTCTAAAACGCCACAAAACACATAGTTCAGAAAAACGTCATAAAACTCGGTTCATTTTTTTCGAAAAGTATATCAATAGTATACTCGTTGGAAAAATAAAAAAAACATTGAGTTTTATGGTGTAACATTTTTAGAAAAATAATCACATATAAAAAAGTTATTGGCGTTTAAATATGATGGGGGAAAATGGCATGTGATTAGCATGTGCACCTTTGTTTGGATCTTCCAATTTTACCCCTTCTGGTGTTTATAAGGTTTCCATTATTTACAAAAATGTCACCGAATCATCTTAGCCACAAATCACAAAGATCCTATGGCTGATAATCGTTCTCACTGTTCTCACACTTCAAATCGTTTTCTCCTGATCTCATTCCTATATATATATATATATGACAAAGATCCGTTAGGAACCATCCTTTATTGCGAGAACCGCGAGAACCAATGTGAACACAACAAAAAATGCCTAAAAATAGCTAAAAAACACACAAATTTTTTTTTTAATATTTTTTATAAAAAAAAATCGCTACTTTTAGTAGCAAAAAAAAAATTGGCTACTAAAAGTAGCGATTTTAACATAAAAAATATTAAAAAAAAATTAGATTTTTTTTAAGATTTTTTAGGTTTTTTTGGGGTTTAGTTTTTAGCATTTTAGCTTGGAGGGGGGGGGGGGGGGGGAGCGTGGTGGTGGTGGGGGGGGGGGGGTTAGGTTTTTGGGGGGTGGGGGAGGGGGGTTTAGGTTTTTTTTTTTTTGGGGGGGGGGGGGGGGGGGTTAGATTTTTTTAGCTATTTTAGGTTGTGTTCACATTGGTTCTCGCGGTTCTCGCAATAAAGGTGGTTCTCGCATGAACCTTACCCTATATATATATTGTTTTATATTTGTTATATAAATATTTACTTAACATAATAAATATATTTCATATAAATTAATTAAAAAGTAATAAACGAGCCTAGCATGAGCTGGACTCGAGCTTGAAAAACTACCTACGTGCCGAGCTTTAGCTTTAGAAACAAAACTCGAACTAGCTCGGACTTTCATATATTAAACGAGTTGGGGCTTGGCTCGACTCGTTCACACCCATAATTACTTATCAGCTATCCCTTATACATTAGAGAAAATCAAGATGAGTTTGTTTTTACGAGTTAAAAAGTAAGGCGAAACTACCATCCTCAAATAATAATTTACCATCCACCTGTAAGAAAAATAAACCTTAATCATGCTTACCTTTACTTAAAAACATGTAACTTACCGTTAAAGGAACCATAATCATGCCCCCAAATAGTCCAGGTTTTGAGGTGCTAGAACAAATAAAAGTAATTAAAAACTGGGGAAAAATAAGCCAAAAAGAGGGCCCCTTTTGCCCAAATCACAAAGTACAAACGTTGTTACATGAATCTTTTGAAAGCAACTCCATATTTTCTTTTTATATTTATTCAGATTATTCCCATTGCAACTAACTCATCAGAATACTACTATTATGTGGGCTCTAAAAGCTGGAAGCAGACCACCGTGGGTGGGTCTGGCAGCTGCAGTTTGGGTCCAGATCGCATCCGGGAACGCCTACTCTTTCCCTCTGTATTCGCACAGTTTGAAATCCGTACTGGGTCTTTCTCAACAGCAGCTTACGATTCTCGGTGTTGCTAATGATTTTGGGGAAAATGTTGGTATTCTTCCGGGCATTGCTTCGAATAAATACCCACCTTGGGTTGTTCTTTTGGTGGGTGTTGTTGCTTCTTTCTTTGGGTATGGTGTTATTTGGCTTGCTGTTAGTCAAACTGTTCACAACATGCCTTACTGGCTTGTAAGTCTCTTTCTCTTCGATTGATCCAATATTTTTATGGCTTATTCTATACTTTTAGGGATGACCATGACTAGGATATGGACCGATTGTATGATATACTATATTTTTTTTAAAAGATTTTATGGTATATTAATATTTTATTATATATTTTTTAAAGATTTAATGGTATATTAATATTATAGATTCGGTTCCAATAAGAATAAACGGGTAGAGATCAGTTTCAAGTAATTGGCCCGGTATCGCCTACTATTATACTTGTCCTAAACGCGTGGATAGTTTTATAGTTAGTCCTATGATAGGGCTGGTCTCATACACGAATACCCGTCCCTCATGTTCCTACTAGGATCCTACTGTTAAGCTTAACAATTTTTTTTATATTTATCATGATAACCATAAATAGATTTACCTAAATTATCAGGAATCAGGTAGTTGCTTGTTCTTGTTTATGAAGCAAAAATATAAAATCTTGATGAGTCTTCTGCAAAGGGTAGTTGCTTTTTCTTGTTTATGGAGCAAAAATGTATAAAATTTTGATGAATTTTGTTCAGATGGTGGTTGCCTTTTCTTGTTTGTGAAGCAAAAATGTATAATGCTCGATTTTTTTTACGTATAGTTTCTTTAACAACCAGGAATCAAGTAAGTTACCTTTCTAACTTTTACCGTATATATAACTCAAAATTTTGAAAATCCTCGAAATTTTCGTTTTCTTTTCAGCTGTGGCTTGCACTCGTTGTTGCCACTAACAGCAGTGCGTGGTTGGGGACGGCTGTGCTTGTTACTAACATGAGGAATTTCCCACTCAGTAGGGGCACAGTTGCCGGCATTCTTAAAGGTTACGTTGGCTTAAGTGCCGCAGTTTTCACCGAGGTTTATACTATGGTCTTAAAAGGATCAGCTTCGGCTTTACTACTATTCTTTACACTCGGGATTCCCATCATATGCTTGGGTTTAATGTACTATATTAGACCTTGCACTCCAGCTTCCGAAGCCGACCCATCAGAAACCGCCTATTTTCTTTTCACTCAAGGGGCTAGTGTTGTGCTTGCAGTCTTTCTTTTAACCACCACGATACTAAAGGACTTTTTGACCTTAAGTAACGCGTTATCGTACACTTTTATTGGGATAATGGTGGTTCTTTTGATGGCTCCTCTTGCCATTCCTGTTAAAATGACTCTATTTCCTTCTAACAAGAAGCTTAACCCGCCAGATGGTGCTGCAGACAATGCGACTGTAACCGACCCATTGCTGACTCAGCCTATTCCTGAACCGAACGTTAAAAATCTTAATGATGATGATGATGAATCGGAGTTGGATGTGCTTCTTGCTGTTGGTGAAGGCGCGGTTAAAATTAAAAAGAAAAGAAGACCTAGGAGAGGTGAAGATTTTACATTTCGTGAAGCGATTGTGAAAGCTGATTTTTGGCTTTTGTGGTTCGTTTATTTTCTTGGCGTCGGTTCGGGTGTTACCGTTCTTAATAATCTGGCCCAAATTGGTGTTTCGCTTGGGTTTAACGATACAACAACTTTGTTGAGTTTGTTCAGTTTCTGCAATTTTCTGGGTCGGCTTGGAGGCGGAGTTGTTTCAGAATACTTTGTAAGGTAAAATCTTAATTTTCAAGAATCTTTATCATGAATATGCCAAAATCATCCCTGAGGTTTAGTCATTTTTGCTTGTTCCATCCGAAATGACTTTTTTGTGCATTTGAGCCCTTCAGGTTTGCGTTTAATTGCCATTTTCATCCTTGCGTTTGGCAATTTAATGCGACTTTCGTCCCTCAAAATTTGGCCCAAGGGATGAAAATGGAAGATTTCAAACTTTTTGGATGAAAAGGACACCTCATGGGCGAAAGTCGCAAAAGTGGTCAAACCTCAGGGACGAAAATGACGTTTTACTATAAAATAAAAGGACAAACACCCTGTTGGAAATTTGGAATAAAGATCCTAAAAGTTTATTCTTTGCAGGTTAAAAACGATTCCTCGCACGTTTTTGACAATGGTGACACAAATAATAATGGTAATGACTTATCTTTTATACGCATCGGCTCTTAACGGAACATTATATGTTGCAACAGCATTGCTTGGGATCTGTTACGGTGTTCAGTTTGGTGTTATGATTCCAACTTCATCAGAGCTTTTCGGGTTAAAAAATTTTGGTTTAATATTTAATTTCATGGGTTTAGGAAACCCGATAGGTGCTCTTTTATTCTCCGGGATGCTTGCGGGTTATGTATATGATACAGAGGAAGCTAAGCAAGGCGGGCCCACGTGTATGGGCCCGAATTGTTTCAGGCTCACCTTCTTTGTTCTTGCTGGTGTGTGCTCTCTAAGTGCGGTCTTGAGCTTAATATTAACCATCAGGATCAGGCCCGTTTACCAAATGCTTTACGCTGGTGGATCGTTTCGCTTGCCACAAAGCGCAGGTCATAATGGTCATTGAAGGAAATTTTTTTTATGTTTGCGCGTGATCATCTTGAAAGTCAGAGGATAACCTAACTTCAGTTTAATATGCAATGATGATGTATAATCAACCAACTATGTTTATTTGATGTATAAGTTTTGCTGTATTGTACCCTGTGCATCAGGGATTGTAATTTGATATGCAGTTGTTGTGCATACAAATTTTGAAAGTTACAATTACTTTGTGTTGAAGACAACAATTCCAATTAGAAATTGATGGCTATCTGCCAAAACATACATTGTTTGATAGTGAAAGGGCCCATGATTAATAAGTATGCATGTCTACCACCTCCCTCAGTCCTTTGATGCAATGGATTTAGAACCAAACATTCAGAAGCATGGGTTGACTTTTACTTAAATGCACCATTTCATTATGCTGTAAAGAAGGTGGGCCATCTCTAGTTCCACTATAGTATAGTTTATTGTGGTTGTAATTGCAAAGTTAGAGATTATTACACAAACTATATTTTTTTTAGATTACATAGCGTGTCAACCCGTAAAAACTCGTGTTGTTTGGGTTTGATCTGCCAACCTATGAACATGACCCATATAACCTAGCCAGGTAAAAGAATCTTGAGTTCTAATCATATAGTTGAATTAGATAACTTATCAAAATACAATTTTTATTGCATAATACAACCTTTATCATTACAAGAATACCCTCAAAAGGGTAAGTCATGCTACACTTAGCTAAAGTAAATTCCAAGACAGTGCTACAACTTCTTTGAAGCAAGGTTCAAAGTGGTGGAAGAACTTCGAAAAATAACATCTCTCTCACCATTAATTCCACTTATAATATATTTGAAGTCAAGAAGATAGATAAGAGGATGATTGTGGAAGAAGAAGATGATTCCTATATGATCATCAAGTAGGTTTCAAATTCTGAAACATGGTGTCCCATTTAATCTCCTTCACACCACCACCAGCCCAATAACCACCACCCTCTTCTTCATCGAAACGCGCATGACCATCATGGTCACCACCATCTTTCTTGTCTTGATCATGTTCAAGATCATAATCCAAGGGGCATGAAAAGGTGTTGACTTTAAAACTATTAGACTTGTGATAATTACCATTAGTAAGCAAAAGAGTAGGGGTAGTAGCTTGTTTAATGGTCACCAATCTCTTGTTTCTCCTTAACATGTTACCTTTCCAATATCCTGAACCATAACTCTTACTAACCAAGACTAGAGATGAGTCATCCGGGTGCATCCATGCCCGGATGCACCGACCCAAACTCCTCTTGCTTCTCTTGATGGCTATCATGAACTTTGAGATAGGGTGTAAACCATTTGACCCTCTTTGTTTCCTAACAAGCTTGAGTATCTCTAACCTGTGTTTGGCTATAGAGATCCCCATGCTTTGAAGGAACTCATGGTTGAAGTAAGCTATATCATCTTCTTCAAGCTCGTTTCGACAAAACGCCATTCCATATTCGTATATAAGTGAAGGTTCAAGACCGGTTTTTGAAAGCCAAGAAAACCAATCAATGGATTGATTCATTTTTTTTCCAATGAACGTGTGTGATGAGTTGAGTGGATGATGGAAGTTATTTATATGAAGATTGAAGTAGAAGTGAGAAAAGAGTTTGTGGGGCATAGTCAAAGGAATGTGAGTATGTTGTATAAAAAGTAAAGGGGGGTAAAGTGTAAATGTGTGTAAAGTTTAGGGGGAAGAAGTGGTAGTGAGGGAATAGACACCAATCACGGCAACATGGGTCACGGGCTCACGGAGACATACCCACCACTCCTACGGCTATTTTTGGATGTTTTAGGGTTGTTTGATAATTCCCTTTCAAATTTCAATACAATAATGATTGTTAATTTGTTTTAAAGGTACTTAAGATTGATGATCTTAACTATTAAACTAAATTCTCTTAAATAAACAATTTAAAAGGTTTATCCATCTTAAACTAATATTTTAAAAGGTCTAAAGGTAATAAACAAATAATCCCAAACACTACTTGGAACGATATATTCTTTTAACTTCAGAACGTGTTACCAGTAAACTCGTGAGAATCCATCAATACAACGCTGGACATGCGCTCTTTAATAGACTTAAAGACGAAAAACTAGTAAAATCTAGAATCGAACATGAAACATATGCTAGAAAGACTCTGAAGGTTGAAACAATTGGATTGCATTTTTATGTTGTTTCAAATCCAATTTGGAATATATAAATATACTTTTACCTCATAATTTATAAACTTTACATTGCAAATTCGAGTTATCTTATAGATATATTTCAATTTACATACTCTTAATTTATAACATTTGTGTGTATGGAGGTGTGTATTCCATCATTTGGGAGGTTTTAAAAAAAATATTTTTCACTTTTAACCCAAAACTATTTATTTATTTACTTATAACCTCAAAACTTTCATCTTTTCCAATTTAACCTCACAACTTTTTTATTTCAACTTTGGTCCCTATACTTTTCATGTTACGCAAATTTTTCGTTTTACGTTTCGTTCTAAATTTTGCGAGTTTACATGACGCAACGTGTGTGTGGTTCAACGTTTTTACATTGTCTATATTTTCCCATTTGACAGGTTCGTCGCAGCGCGCATGTCCTAGATCAACTTAGTTATTCTATTCTTTGTTTTACATTTCGGTCTAAGTTATTCGAATTAACACGTCGTAAGTTCAGAAGTGGTGGGCCCGCCGCAACGTGAGGGGTAGTTAATACTAGTTGATTAGATGTTGTAAACAAGGACATATAGTTTATTTTAATGACTTTTTAAGAACATGGCATGCGTGCCACTTAAATCTATATAGTCGTGGGGCTGAAACATCTTTGCATTAAATACGTGGCACGATATGACTCATAAAAATGTCAGTTTACAAAAAATATTATACGACTGTTCGACAAAATTATCATAGAATACAATATCGGAATCCTTCCTTTAATTGACCTCTTTCTTGTTTCAGGTACACGTGGATCTCGAAGACAAAGGGTATCGTCTTCTGATGCAATGCATGGCATACTTTTTATTAAATATTCTCAATAAAGCTATATTAATATTTAGTATATTTAAATCTACGTACCTCGAGATCCAAGTCCCCACACCCTTTCTATTTGTTTGTTGTGAATCAAATTGGAATAAAGAAAATTAGGGGGCAAAAAATCATGTTTGATATCCATATCACTACTAAAAAGCCTGCTTGTAGTCCACACAAGATTAATTCGGTTACTATAAAAAGTGATTTTTGTGTATGAAAGATTCGGGATGCTCTAGTTTTAGAGTGTATATATATATATATATATGTCGTATCAAATACCACACATCATGGTTTGGACGATACAATGTACCGCTTGTGGTGTGTGCATATAATGTATATATGTGTGGGCCCTCGGGAGCAAAAGTGAAATTACACTAATTTTAATGTTATTTTACTAATTGCGTGAAAATAATGTTAAAAACAGCGGACTTAATCATGCATCATGTGGTGGCATTTATAGCCAAAAGACAAGGGGATATATGCACTAATCGGCATTTGTCCCAATTGCTGGGTGTTATGTGCCTTATGTCCAAGGCTTGATGTAAAACTACTATCGAGTCGGTGGGTCTCTCTATTCCTACAGGGTAGAGGTAAAGCTGTCTACATCTTACTCTCCTCAGACCCTACCTTGACAGCTTGAGCGTACAGTTTACTGAGTATGATGATGATGGTGGTTTGGACGTAACATTACATTTCTTTCATGCACCCTATCTTGACAGCTTGAGCGTACAGTTATACCTTTGACGTACGGTCGTAATTGGTTTAAAGTTTAAACACACTATCGTAACTAGTTTGTTAATTTAGATGCACCAATAGAATCAACAGTTTGCGACGTTTTTTAATTACAAAAATACTATAAATAATGAAGTATATAAATTTTTATGTTTCTTGTAAATAATGAAGTGTATAAATGTTATTTGAGTTCAAAAAAATTGTAAGCATAAAAAAACAAACGTACCTACTAAAATCTTACTCACAGTAGTGTTATTTTTAAGGTGTGGGAATGGTAAGATGAAGACAAACTTTTGCTCTACCGTAACTCTCACTGAGAGCCCCAGCTCTAAAAACCTTTTGACTTAATTTCTACTAATATTACCATTGAATTATTAAGATCATACGTTCAGATCACTTTGTACGCTTCACACGAGAACTTCCCTTCACACGAGAACTTCCCGTTTAATTTATTTGAACTTTGTATATGTGTGTACAAATATGATTACCACATTTTATACTACTCCATCCGTCCCACTAAAAGTGTCCTATTTTGAATTTTCAAAGTCTTTAATTATAAACTTTGACCTTAAATAATTTTGTTTGTGTTAGATAATATTTGATGAAAGTTATATGATTTGAGTGTGTTTTACAAGTGTTTTTATCGGGTTAATTTTCATCAAGTTTTATATAACAAAAATATATATAAATAAAGTCAAAGTTTATAAATAAAGACTTTGAAAATTCAAAATAAGACACATTTAATGGGACAGATGTAGTAAACAGTTTGTAGCTTATCGACATCAAGGTGTGCAGTATAGCTGTTTCTCTCTAAGTGGTTGAGGTATCGAATTGGTGTAGCTAGATTTAAAAATAGGTTTATAGGAAAAATAATAACCACTTGCATGTTATCACTAGATACATGTTTAGGAATTAGGAGAGACGTCATGATCAAAACGGAGCATGAAGAATCCAAAAACCAGCTAATCTAATTATTTCATTATGTTTTGTTTTGATGAGCTGAGGATAGATGATAGATGACAGATGCATGGGGATCTATGTTTTTTACTTTCTTTTTTTTTAAAACAAGTATGCACATCCGATGTCATCATTAATAACTAACTCGAAACCATTAACATTATATTAATAAGAAAATTATTAAAATATGAGTAAACTTGTTGAATTTGAATGCTTGATTATTCATTAAATTAATAAGAAAATGATTAAAATATGGGTAAACATGTTTCAATTTGAATGCTTGATGATTCTTTATAATGGATTCCAAGATCAAAGCCCATGGTTGCTTTCAAGATTGTTAAGAGTAACAATCTAGGGATGTGAATTATACACTATACACACCAAGGGTGATTAAAACCGTAGAAACCGATTGAACCGTTGAAACTAAACTAGGTTGGTCGGTGAAGGGGTAAGGTCCCAAAAACCTCGGTTTGAGTACTTAGGACCATACCACAACCTCATCTTCTAACCATCCTTAGGACCTTGCGCGGCAGCGCACTGGTTTTACAAAAGGAAATTAAGAAGAATAGTAAGTAAACACTTGCGCGCCAAAAGGAAATTAAAAAGTCCCAGCGCCGATTCTCCATAACAAAGGGATAAAAATCCCAGCGAACACTCCCGCTTAAACAAAACCCAGACTTGGGTATTATTTATACTGATACTACACGATAAGGAGTCACACCGGATTATGGCAATAATCTTCTAAAAGACTCAATCGTGCACCACCAGACGGTTATAACCGTCTGGGACACGTGTCATCATCCCAGGCCTCCCTGAAATCACGATGATGACATGAAATTGGAGAGAAACCTCCACTTGCCCACTTTCCACGTGGCAACTCCCCAGCCGTTGATCTAAATGGCGATCCGTGTGCTTTCACGTCCGATCAAGATGTCACGACCCCAGCCCCGGGTTGACCCGGTCAGGATCCGCGGGACAGGAACCCGTGGTATCAATTAATGTGACAGCGGAAGACTTTTAACAGGATCTTTTAAAACATGAAAATGCCCGCTTAATTTAATACATAATTTCGGGATAAACCCCGTACTCTACAATATAGTGATTTCTCTCGGAAATCCTTATTTTTACAAAACATGTTTCTTATTTATTATTGAGCCACTTCCTCAAGCTTGTAGTGTTTCACGGCACTTTTCCTGGATCATAATAGATCACCTGAAACATGTTTGAAAAAGGTTTTGTCAGCGGGAAATACTGGTGAATCATTCTTTTTACTAAAATGACACATTGTTATAATTTACAGTATTAAGAACGATTACAATGTTTCCATATCAACCATATACCCACGGTATTTGTCACTCGACCCATTGGCCCTCACGTTGTCCAATGGTGTCTGTGACTATGGTCATATCACCCCTTGGCTAACCCATTGTCCAATGGTGAAGATTATCAAGTAGTGTATACAAAACCCCACATACCGGCTGTAATTTGGTGATTACATAAACTTAATCACTGTAATTATAACTTTGAAAATATTTAAAAATTTATAAAGTACTTTGATAAAAAGAGAATGACTCACATTGCAGATTTATATAAGCAAAGCTTAGCCTACTGATTAGCCTTTTAACCTATATTTAATAACATGCACACGAACTCGGTTAGTAACTAATACAGCATTTACAATAACTCACGAGATTAAAACCTTCACAACGAATGACAAAGTGCGATACTTAAACATCCATCGATTTAATGACGAATGACAAAGCATAAACCCTAATGTGGGCAGCACTTAAACATCCATTGGATAGTTTAATCGATCGGACATTGAATCGTAGCAGCGATCGAGTTAATACCCGGTATCGGAGCAGCACCTTGCTAATATAATTGATATTTTCGACTTTAGAGTACTATAACTTCGTTTTTGAAAGTTTGTTTCGACACAGAATGAAAGTCCCTGATGCAAGCTATTTATAGGTGAATTTAAGGCCTTACGCGGCCCGCGTAACCCATCACCTATATCTTACGCGGCCCGCGTGGCCGCCCAGTCTACGAGTAGCCTTGACTGGTCACGAGTAGGTTAGCCAAGTGGACACTACGTGTATCCGGAACACTTATCCGGTCAATCATGTTTTGACGCGGCCCGCGTAAGACAAGCTTGTCTCTTACGCGGCCCGCCTGAAACATATAAGGTTTGTTTTTCTTGATTTTTGATGTAGGGTAAGGTTTCAGGGTCCGGGTTTTTACTTACGGGTATTTTTAGGATAATTTTGAGAGTCCTTATATCCTCCCCACCTTATTTAAAATCTCGTCCTCGAGATTTATTGGAATAAGTGAGGATACTTTCGCTTCATCTCTGATTCCAACTCCCAAGTGTATTCAGGTCCTCTCTTTGAATCCCACTTGGCCTTGACAAGTACTAACCGTTTGTGTTTGAGAAACTTCACCTTTTTGTCTTCTATTTGAAGAGGTTTCTCAACAAATTTTAACTTTTTGTTTACCTCTATATCTTGGAGAGGTATTACCAAAGATTCGTCTGATAGGCATTTCTTGAGGTTGGATACATGAAATACATCATGTACTCCAGCTAACTCTTCTGGTAGTTGTAAACGATAAGCAACTGGTCCTATACGTTGGATCACTGAAAATGGTCCTACGTATCGTGGACTTAGCTTTCCTTTCTTACCGAATCGAACTACTCCTTTCCAAGGAGATACTTTTAAAAGTACTTTGTCTCCGACTTGGAATTCTAACGGCTTGCGTCGATTGTCGGCATAACTTTTCTGGCGATCTCGAACCGTCTTCAATCTTTCCTTGATTTGAGTGATCTTGTCAGTAGTTTCTTGTACAATCTCTGGACCTGATAATTGACTTTCTCCTATTTCTGCCCAACAAACCGGAGTTCTGCATTTTCTTCCATATAGTGCTTCGAATGGGGCAATTTTGATACTTGCATAATAACTATTGTTATAGGAGAATTCGATCAAAGGTAAGTGATCGTCCCAGTTTCCACCAAAATCTATTACACATGCTCGGAGCATGTTTTCTAGAGTTTGTATCGTTCTTTCACTTTGCCCATCTGTTTGTGGATGATATGCAGTACTCAGATTTAGTCGAGTTCCCATTGCTTCTTGGAAACTTGTCCAAAAATGGGAAGTGAAACGACTATCCCTATCTGATACAATGGAGAGTGGAACTCCATGTAAGGATACTACTTTATCTACATACAACTTTGCCAATTTTTCCATGCTAAAGGTTTCTTTCATAGGTAAAAAGTGAGCTGATTTGGTTAATCGATCCACAATTACCCAAATCGCATCATTACCTTTTCTGGTTTTGGGTAACTTAGTAACAAAATCCATTGTTATAAGTTCCCATTTCCATACAGGCATTTCTAATTGTTGTGGTAGACCTGAAGGTTTCTGGTGTTCTGCCTTAACTTGTGAACAAGTAAGACACTTAGAAACATATCGAGCTATATCCTTTTTCATTCCTATCCACCAAAAGTTATTTCTTAAATCTTGGTACATCTTATTATTTCCAGGGTGCATAGTGTACCTAGATTTATGGGCTTCTTCTAAAATTTAATTTCTTAATTCTCCCTGCTTAGGTACCCAAATCCTTCTTTTGTGGAATCTCTAAATTCCATCAGCTCCTTGCTCTAATTCTTTTATTCTTCCCTTCATTCCTTCAGCATCATCCTTGATTGCTGTTTCTTGGAAATGTTTTAGTTGTTCCATTAAATCCAACTGTAGATTTAATCTGAGAGCACGAACTCGCTTTTGCTTTTCATGATACTTACGACTTAAGGCATCTGCAACTACATTTTCCTTTCCTTCGTGATACTGAATATCACAGTCGTAATCACTTAGGATTTCCATCCATCTTCTTTGCCTCATGTTTAATTCTTTTTGCCCAAATATATATCTTAAACTCTTATGATCCGTATAGACAGTAAACTTACTTCCATACAGATAATTTCTCCAAATTTTAAGGGCAAAAATTACGGCTCCTAATTCTAAGTCATGAGTCGTATAGTTTTCCTCGTGCTTTTTCAACTATCTTGAAGCATATGCAATTACCTTCTTGCGTTGCATTAGAACACATCCTAATCCTAGTTTTGAAGCATCACAATAAACTTCAAAATCTTCAGTTCCTTCTGGCAAGGCAAGGATTGGTGCATTTGTTAATTTCTGCTTCAAGATCCTAAAAGCTTCTTCTTGTTTAGGTCCCCATTCAAACTTAACTGCTTTACAGGTTAGCTTAGTTAATGGTACAGCTATCTTGGAAAAATCCTTAATAAATCTTCTATAATATCCGGCTAAACCTATAAAACTTCTAATTTCCATTGCGGATTGCAGAACCTTCCATTTGGTAATTGCTTCTATTTTAGCAGGATCTACGTGAATACCTTCGTGATTCACCACGTGTCCTAGGAATTGCACTTCTTGCAACCAAAATTCACACTTCGAGAATTTGGCATATAGCTTTTTTTTTCTTAACAAAGTTAAGAGTGCATGTAAATGTTCACAATGCTCGTCCTGACTTTTTGAATAAATAAGTATATCGTCGATAAAGACAATTACAAATTTATCCAAATACGGTTTACAGATTCTATTCATCATGTCCATAAATGCAGCAGGTGCATTTGTTAGTCCGAAGGGCATGACTGTAAACTCGTAATGACCATACCTAGTTCTGAAAGCAGTTTTAGGTATGTCTTCTTCTTGTACCTTCAATTGATGGTATCCGGAGCGTAAATCGATCTTAGAAAAGTATCTAGCTCCTTGAAGTTGATCAAAAAGATCATCAATCCTAGGTAATGGGTATCGATTCTTAATGGTAACCTTATTCAATTCTCTATAATCGATACACATTCTCATCGAATCATCCTTCTTTTTCACAAACAATACTGGTGCTCCCCACGGGGATGAACTAGGTTGTATGAAGCCTTTACTTAGTAATTCATCTAATTGCTTTTTCAGTTCTAACATTTCTGTGGGTGCTAACCGATAAGGTGCCTTGGCTATCGGTATAGTTCCTGGAATTAGATGAATTCTAAATTCTACCACCCTATCTGGTGGTAATCCTGGTAATTCTTCTGGGAATACATCTGGGTATTCTAAGACTACAGGAATCTCCTTAAGTTCTTTACCCTTAGTACTAATGATTACTGAAATCATTTATACTATTCCTTGCTTTCGTTCATAACTAGCAACTTTCATTACTGATATGAACTTCATGGGTTTACGTGGTTTATCTCCTGTAATCGTGATTATTTCTCTATTAGGTGCCTGAATCTCTATGGAATTTTTATCACAAAGGATTCGAGCATGGTTGGCTACCAACCAATCCATTCCTAATACGACATCGAATCCAGTTAAATTCATTGGCAATATGTTTGCATGAAATTTATGACCTGAAAGTTCTATATTTTCTTTTTGCAAAACCTTATCTATTTTAATAAAATTCCCATCTGCTGTTTCGACTGTAAAAATCTGCCTAAGGTTGGTTAAGGGTAAGTTAAGAGCTTGGCAGAATGAAGTATTGATAAAACTTTGGTTTGCTCCAGAGTCAAATAATACTTTTGCGTAAAAGTTGTGAATTAGGAACAAACCGGCTATCACATCTGGAATGAGTTCTGCCTCCTGAGTAGTTAACTGGAATGCTCTAGCGTTTCTTTTGATAGTCCCATCAGCAGGTTTGGCTTTATTATCTGTTGTTTTAATTAACTTAGGGCATTCTGGTTTGTAGTGTCCAGCTTCTCCACAGTTGTAACAAATTGTGGATTTCTTCCTGCAGTTTTCTTCCCGATGTCCTACAGCTTTGCAAAAATTGCAGGTTATATTACATCTTCCAAAATGTTTCCTTTTGCAATTCCTGCAGAAAGGCGGATTTGAGGATTGCCCTGTTCCTATTTTCTTGAAATTATTATTATTACCCACATGAAATCCTTGGGTAATTTTCTGAGTTAATTCCTTCTTCCTGTCTTCTTCTCTGGTGCGTACCAATTCATCGGTTAAGGTGTTAGTTAATTCCACAGCATCGTCAATAGTGCGAGGTCTCGCAGCTTTAACGATGTTACGGATTTCACTAATCAGTCCCCAAATATAGCGAGAAATGAGTACCGGATCTGGCGAAGCCAGTGTTGGTACTACTCTAGCATATTCAAAGAATGTCGAAGTATACCCTCGACAATCTACACCCATCATTTGATGATTTAGGAACTTGTTTGCCATTTGATCTTTTTCATACTCGTGACAGAATTTTCTTTCTACAAGATTCTTAAATTCTTCCCAGTTCATGGAATATGCCCTACTTCTTCCTTTGGCTTGAAGTACTGTATTCCACCATTCTAACGCTCCTTCTTTGAAAAGATTAGATGCGTACATGACCTTGTCGTCCTTGGCACATTTACTTATTGTAATTACTGCCTCGGTTTTCTTGAACCAACACAGTGCTGCAGTTGCTCCTTCATTGCTTGCAAATTCAGCGGGTTTACAAGCAAGAAATTCTTTGTAAGTGCAACCAGGCGTTGCAGCTTTCATTTTCTTATGGAGCGGAGCTTGCCGTGAATCATTATCGTGATTGGTATGATTAGCGCCTCCGTTTATACTATTACTGAAGTTATCTTCAGAAATACGTTTGCTAGGAATGATTTGTTGAGGTTCAGCAGGTTTTTGGGCAGCAGCTATTATTGCTGGAATAGCATTGGCTATTCCTTGAGCAACAATATTTTCTATATCCTGCCTAGTCATAAATTGATCCTCCGGATGTTGCTCAGATTGATTAACCTCATTAACTGGTTCATTATTAGCGTTTTCCATCTGATAATTAATATATATAATTTATTAGTATCAATTAAATAATAATTATACATCAAAACAATCATACCAATTTCAAATACACACATATAGCCAAAACTATCGATTTCTCGATTCCCATTTTTATATTTTATAGTATGCATCAATACACACCATTATCTTACAAAGTTTTATTTGTAGTTATTTTACAAGATTATATTTTTCTATTTATTATACAACTACAATTTCACAACCCCATTATCCCTTGTCAGTTGATATTTTAATAACGACGTTCCCTCTTGTCATATTTCCAGGAGATCTGTTCTCCTACTTCCCTGATCCTATTTCCTGCATCCACCAGCTCCTCGCCAAAGTGGCGGAGTTCAGCTATATTCTCATTGCTCATGGGTGGGTTTGGTATAGGTTCTGGGTCGAACTGAGGGAGAAAGGAATAAGGACTGTTGAGCAGGTTTTGAAATTGCCAATCATTAGTCCACCATTCATCCATTCCTAGAGGCTGGGTGTGGATTATAGGTTCTGGGATTGCTGGTTCCAAATTCATTGGAAGTTGAGTTTCAATAGGATGAGTAAAAACAATTTCATTGACAGGCTTAATAGTATCACAGCTTGCCAATATAAAATCTAGCTCCTCCTGCAATGTCATCTCCTGGGTTTGCTTAGAGCTTTCTCCAATTTCCATCTTGTTTTGTCTAGAACCTTCCCCATACTCCAATTCCATCTGCCTAGAATATTCCCCAAACTGTATTTCCATCTGCCTATAACCTTCCCCGTCTTCAATCCCCTTCCCTTTGTCTGAGGAATTTTCTATTTTGGGAATCCTTCTAGTTGCAGGTTTCCTCCTGCGCACACGCCTCCATCCCACAAATCTCCTCCTTTTCTTGGGCTTGGGTTTCTCCGGAGGTGGAACATTGAATTCTATAGGTTCTTCTATATCTGGTATATACCTATTGAAATCTCTGGAAACCTCTATTTTTACCGGATAGAGATTTAAATTCTGAAGGGCTTCAGACAAGTCACTCATGCTTTTAGCACATATGCAAAATACAAAAATTACTAAGTTAAAATTTTATAACAAAATTTCATAAATAACCTTTAAATATTATTGCATTCCGTGTGCCTAATTTAATACAAAAACAACTGAAAATTAAAACACACTAGGGTTTACTGTAAACTTATTTATTTACTGGATAAGGTTTCTAGATTGTAGGTGATAAGGGAGCTAAAACTTGAGTCAGAGTATTTAGAGATTTGCATTAATGGCTACAGTGGCCAGCATATAAAGATCTGCCCATTTTTCATCTAACTTGTCCTCCCATGGAGGGTTATTGCTTAGTTCTTGGGTTTTCTGATTAACTTTCCCTCCTTTGGATTTCTTTTGTTTCTCTTGACTTTTCCTAATAATCAAACTTCTTTTATTAGGAGAAAGTGGTTCCTCATATTGTGCCTTACGGACAAATATTCCTTCTTCAGGATTTACATAGGGTTTTGAGGAATTTGTTTGGGATGAACTTCCCTTTTCGTTTGATGACCTGTCTAATTTAAGATAGATGTTTGAAAGCTTTTGCTTACCCATACTGTACACAAATATTCAAATAATAAAACACATAATCACAAAATGGCAATTAGTAAAAATTAAGTATTTTCTAAATACTTAATTGGCTTAAATCAGTGGCTCAAAACAGTGGCTCTGATACCACCTTTTCCTGTCACGACCCCATCCCCGAGTTGACCCGGTCAGGAGCCGCGGGACAGGAACCCGTGGTATCAAATAATGTGACAGCGGAAGACTTTTAACAGGATCTTTTAAAACATGAAAATGCCCGCTTAATTTAATACATAATTTTGGGATAAACCCCGTAGTCTACAATATAGTGATTTCTCTGGGAAATCCTTATTTTTACAAAACATGTTTCTTATTTATTATTGAGCCACTTCCTCAAGCTTGTAGTGCTTCACGGCACTTTTCCTGGATCATAATAGATCACCTGAAACATGTTTGAAAAAGGTTTTGTCAGCGGGAAATACTGGTGAATCATTCTTTTTACTAAAACGACACATTGTTATAATTTACAGTATTAAGAGCGATTACAATGTTTCCATGTCAACCATATACCCACGGTATTTGTCACTCAACCCATTGGCCCTCCCGTTTTCCAATGGTGTCTATGACTATGGTCATATCACCCCTTGGCTAAGCCGTTGTCCAATGGTGAAGATTATCAAGTAATGTATACAAAACCCCACATACCGGCTGTAATTTGGTGATTACATAAACTTAATCACTGTAATTATAACTTTGAAAATATTTAAAAATTTATAAAGTACTTTGATAAAAAGAGAATGACTCACATTGCAGATTTATATAAGCAGAGCTTAGCCTACTGATTAGCCTTTTAACCTATATTTAATAACATGCACACGAACTCGGTTAGTAACTAATACAGCATTTACGATAACTCACGAGATTAAAACCTTCACAACGAATGACAAAGTGCGATACTTAAACATCCATCGATTTAACGACGAATGACAAAGCATAAACCCTAATGTGGGCAGCACTTAAACATCCATTGGATAGTTTAATCGATCGGACATTGAATCTTAGCAACGATCGAGTTAATACCCGGTATCGGAGCAGCACCTTGCTAATATAATTGATATTTTCGACTTTAGAGTACTATAACTTCGTTTTTGAAAGTTTGTTTCGACACAGAATGAAAGTCCCTGATGCAAGCTATTTATAAGTGAATTTAAGGCCTTACGCGGCCCGCGTAACCCATCACCTATATCTTACGCGGCCCATGTGGCCGCCCAGTCTACGAGTAGCCTTGACTGGTCACGAGTAGGTTAGCCAAGTGGACACTACGTGTATCCGGAACACTTATCCGGTCAATCATGGTTTGACGCGGCCCGCGTAAGACAAGCTTGTCTCTTACGCGGCCCGCCTGAAACATATGAGGTTTGTTTTTCTAGATTTTTGATGTAGGGTAAGGTTTCAGGGTCCGGGTTTTTACTTACGGGTATTTTTAGGATAATTTTGAGAGTCCTTATACAAGAAGATTAACGGGGAAGGAAATAACCGCTTACGGAGTTAGCATCTTCCGTTAACATTTCAATAACAGGTTTTCCCGCCCAAACGCCCGGCTATAAATAGAAGTGTAATTCAGGTACAAACTTCAAGTTATATTCACTTCACTAATACTTCTTCTTCTTCATAAACACATTTATTCTCACGCCGGAGGGTGGTCACGGAGAGAACCCCCATTCTCCCCGTGACGAGGCTGGCGGTGTTTTGTTTTGCAGCTATCAAGAAGAAGAGTAGATCCGATCCTTTGAATCAAACGAGATAAAACCAACCCTTTCTATGCAGAACCTAACCCCCTGGATAATTTGATTCCGATCATTTATCTAGTGTTTCTTCATTGGCGCCCAGCAATTTCTCCGTTTCATCCATTTCCTCTCGTTTTTGAATTCACTCTGTTGATTCCATTTGTAAATGGAAGAAACCTCAACTCATCGGCAAAATGGCCCTTGGACAAATTTCATTAACAATACCCAGGTTGAGGGTATTGTAGAAGAAGCCTCGGATGACAATGAAGTGCAGTTCTGTAACACCCTAAATTTTACCCTTGATATTTATAATAGTTTGTACCATTTCTAGTAAAATATTGTTTACAAAACCTGACTTTCATAATAAAGTTCATATGAAACAAACTTAATCACTAATAACTATGCTGTAACATTTAAAAAGATGTTCAAAACACGTGTTTAAAACCCATACACAAGAACTACAAAAGATTCAAAACATAGCGGAAGCTTCATGAGTCGTGTTCGGTTCTTTGACGTTGCTTGACCTCCGTCCGTAAAGTCCATCTAGTCTCCTAGGGTCAAAACCAATGAAATATTAGTTTTTGACTTAAACATATAAGACTTAATTATATGATTCAACATCAAATATAAAAAAAAGGAAAAAGAAGATTTCAGGTCCCACCGTAAATTACGGTGTTACCGTAATTTACGGTAAGTGCTGGAAGTCTCTGGTCCACCGTAAATCAGTGGGAAATCACCGTAAAACACATGACCTCTACCGTAAATTACGGTATAACCGTAATTTACGGTAGTTCCTGGAAAATTATGTTTTTGTTTGGTTTGTTTATCTTACTCAAACCAATTTTCTGGACTCCGCTTTTCTAAGAAACCCTTGCATCAAATTCTCATATTTCCAACATATTATACCTAAACCAATATCAAAGAGCAAATCATCATACTCCAAAACATTAACCACGCTTTACATGCTTATTCGACCCGTTGGCTCGTCTAGAGAATCCTCCCATATGACGACTACCATCGAGTTCCAACCGAGTTTGGCAAATATTTTAATATAGTACCTCTCTACTTAATTCCAACCATTTTTGTTCTAAAATTCAAATACGTATATACAATCATCAAAATCTACTAAATGTAACGGACCAAGTTACATACCTTAGTGTACGCCTTTCAACCGCAAATCACTACCGGCTTGTCCACTCGATGTCCCGGTATCCTTTCCTATAGAGTTCAATTCAAGACTTGTTTAGAACTCTATTTAAACCTTACTTCGCATAATACACCGAAACATCGTAATTATGCGTTAAATCATTAGATTTCTATTTCAAGCCTTCTTTGAGGCATTTTCACAAACACCTTAAAGGCAGATTTTTCATATGATTATGTGACAAGTTTATAACTTATCATTTAGCCCTAATCTCACCTCTATCAACAATTTTACATGATTGTTAGCCTTTAAATTTCTGAAATCACTTTCAAGTTGTCAAATTACACAAGATTAGCATGCACAACTCTAGTATTCATTAATTAACACGTAACCCATTAATCACCTACAATGGTGATCATGGTTTCCACTAAAATTTTACATGATCTCAGCTTGTGTTTGTTTAGGGTTTATCCTTAGATACTATAATTGTTCCACAATCATCATAACATACACATGCAACCCTAATTCCAGATTTTTCCCAAATTATCAAAATTTCAAGTTGAGAGAAATCCTTAAATTTTACATACCTTGTAATCCTCTTGTGATGAGGATCACGATTCTATGCTCGGATTTTCGTTTGGACCAGATTTGCTCCTTCAATTTGTGAATTTTAGTAGAATTCTAGGTTTGATAGAAGGTGGGTGTCGCCCCTGATAGTTCTGGTCGACCAGGGATTTCAAGTGGGGGTTAAGTTTGTGTTTTATTTGTTTATTAGAATTAAAGTTTCAATTTTTAACAACTTAAACCCCTCTACTTTGATCAACATTGTTTTTAGTGGATTTTAACTCTACTTTATGGTTATTTCTAGACTTTTAACTAATTAGGTTAAAATTCCTAGTTAGTAACTTCTCGTTTATTTAAACCTTACTAATTCCAGTTTAAGGTTTTTACATTTTTCGGGGTGTTACAAGTCCACCCCCCTTAAAAGGGTTTCGTCCTCAAAACCGTAATACGTACCAAATAAAGTAGGGTGAAGACGTCGCATCTCCTCTTCGGACTCCCATGTAGTGTCCGAACCCTTCCTATGCTCCCATTTGACTTTGACTTGGTCAATTTGTTTATTTCGTAAACGTTTGACCTTTCTGTCTAAAATTTCAACCGGTCTCACCGCATAATTTAGACTATTATCCACTTCGATATCATCGTAATGGATATATGTCGTTTCGTCTGCTAGGCACTTTCTTAATTGCGATACGTGAAACGTGCCATGGATCCCACTCAGCTCCTCCGGTAATTCAAGACGGTAAGCTACTTTGCCAACACTCCTGATAATTTTAAATGGCCCGATAAACCTTGGGCTTAACTTCCCCCTTTTTCTAAATCTAATAATGCCTTTCCATGGGGACACTTTTAGCATGACCATGTCACCGACTTGAAATTCGATTGGCCTTTTCCTTTTATCAACATACGCCTTTTGCCTGTCTTGAGCCGCTTTCAAGTGTGCCCGAACTTTATCGATCTTTTCGTTCGTGGCTCGTACTATATCTTGGTGGGCGAGTTCACGTGGACCCACTTCACCCCAACAAACCGGGGTTCGACACTTCCTACCGTAAAGCATTTCGTATGGTGCCATTTTAATACTAGATTGGTAACTGTTGTTATACGAAAATTCGACTAACGGTAGGTGAACATCCCAACTGCCTCCAAAGTCGATTATACACGCCCGTAGCATATCTCCCAATATTTGTATAGTTCTTTCACTTTGTCCATCCGTTTGAGGATGGTACGCAGTGCTAATGAACAATTTGGTCCCCATTTGTTCTTGAAAATCACGCCAGAAATTCGAAGTAAACCGGGTATCCCTATCGGACACGATGGACACCGGCACTCCATGACGTGCTATGATTTCATTGGTATAGACTTCTAACATCTTTTCTGACGTATAAGTCTCACGAATCGGAATGAAGTGAGCACTTTTCGTCAATCTATCCACCACTACCCATATGGCATCAAAACCACGATTCGTCTTAGGCAACTTGGTTAACAGGTCCATTGTAATATGTTCCCATTTCCAAACCGGAATTTCTAACGGTTGAAGTTTGCCGTATGGTTTCTGGTGCTCCGCCTTGACTTGTAAACATGTCAAGCATTTTTCCACATATTTCGCCACGTCCCTCTTCATTCCGGGCCACCAATAATTTTGTTTCAAATCATTATACATCTTGGTTGCACCCGGATGAATCGAATAACGGGATTTATGAGCTTCGTTAAGTAGAAGCGTCTTTACTCCACAAGTATGTGGGACCCATATCCTTCCGGATCGAGTCTTCAACCCGTGGTTCCCATCCGACAAATCTTTCAATTGGCCGATTATTCTTTCTTTCTTCCAATTCTCTTCTTTTACTGCTTCTAATTGCGCCTCTCTAATACGTTCAAGTATACCCGAGGTCACCACGAGTTGCATCGACCTCACTCGTATTGGAACATAGTCCGCTTTTCTGCTTAGAGCGTCCGCTACCACGTTTGCTTTTCCGGGGTGATAATGTATCTCACAGTCGTAGTCCTTCACCGTTTCCAGCCATCGCCTTTGTCGCATATTTAACTCCTTCTGATCAAAGAAGTATTTCAAGCTCTTGTGATCGGTGAATATGGTGCACTTTACCCCATACAAGTAATGCCTCCATATTTTTAATGCAAACACTACCGCTGCCAATTCGAGATCGTGCGTGGGGTATTTCTTCTCGTGTATCTTCAATTGTCTCGAGGCATAGGCTATTACCTTGCCCCGTTGCATCAACACGCAACCGAGCCCCGATAATGAAGCATCCGAATAGACCACCATGTCTTCGACTCCGTCCGGCAATGTCAGTACCGGAGCTTGAGTTAGCTTTTCTTTTAGCGTTTGAAACGCTTTTTCTTGATCGATTCCCCAAATAAACTTTGCTTTCTTTTGGGTTAGTTTCGTTAGCGACGACGCAATCTTGGAGAAATCTTGAATGAATCTCCTATAGTACCCTGCAAGCCCCAAAAAGCTTCTAATTTCCGAAGGGTTCTTCGGGGGTTTCCATTTTGACACAGCCTCTATCTTTGACGGATCCACCAGTACTCCGTCGGCATTTATGACATGGCCTAAAAATTGAACCTCTCGTAACCAAAAGGCACATTTAGAGAATTTTGCATATAACTTCTCTCGCCTAAGTGTCTCTAACACTTCTTGTAAATGGTGTGCGTGTTCAGCTTCATTTTTCGAGTACACCAAGATATCATCGATAAACACGATGACCGACTTATCCAACATTGGCTTGCAAACCCGGTTCATGAGGTCCATGAAAGCAGCGGGTGCATTTGTTAGCCCGAACGACATCACGAGGAATTCGTAATGTCCGTACCTCGTGCGGAAAGCCGTCTTCGGCACATCTTCTTCTTTGACCTTTAGTTGGTGATACCCCGATCTAAGGTCAATTTTGGAAAACCAATTCGCACCTTGTAGTTGGTCGAATAAATCATCTATCCTCGGAAGCGGGTATCGGTTCTTTACCGTGAGTTTGTTTAACTCCCGGTAATCAATACACATACGCATGCTCCCGTCTTTCTTTCTCACGAACAATACCGGCGCGCCCCAAGGAGATACACTCGGCCTTATGAATCCCTTGTCAAGCAGGTCTTGGATTTGGGACATCAACTCTTGTAGTTCCGACGGTGCAAGTCGGTACGGGGCTTTTGCTACGGGTTTCGCGCCCGGAATCAATTCGATCCCGAACTCTACTTCCCGTTCAGGCGGTATCCCCGGTAAATCTTCCAGAAAAACATCTTCATAATCTCGTACTACCGGTACATCTCCAATCCTTCGTGATTCTTTTTCTGGCTCATTAGCGTATATCATAAATGCCTTGCATCCTCGCTTCATGAGCTTGTGAGCTTTCAACATTGAACATACTATGGGGTTGCCTCCTTTTTCGCCATAAATGGTGACGTGTTTTCCGCTCGGAGATGTTAGTTTTATCTCTTTGCGAAAACACACGACCTTTGCATGGTATTGAGATAGCCAATCCATCCCCACGACTACTTGGAATTCTCCCATCGACATCGGGATTAGATTTATCAAATATTCTTCATCATCGATGCTCAGTTTACAATTTTCACATACATCACAACAATAAAGCTTTTGTTATTACCTATCTCTACTTCTAAAGGCACAGGTAATTTGGTTAGAACAAATGAAGGATGTCGAATAAACCCATATGAAACAAAGGATTTATTCGCACCCGTATCAAATAACACGTGTGCAGGAATTGAATTTACAGCAAATATACCTGAGACCACATCAGGTCCAACCTTTGCTTCTGCGGCAGTTAGTTGGAAAGATCTTGCCTTTGCTTTCGGGGCTTCACCTTTCGATTCTTGCCCATCTTTCTTTCCAACCAGTTCCGGACATTCCGACTTTTTGTGACCCGTTCGATAACAATTGTAACAAACCGTCACCTTCTCCGGGCACGACATAGCCATATGTCCCGTTTTCTTGCATATGGGACAAGGCTTATCCTTGTAACGACATTCGCCTTTATGATTCTTCCCACAAATTTTGCAACCTGATGTACTACCTTTAGCATCTGATTTCTTTGCTGATTCATTCGTTCTTGCTTTCTTGGCAGGGCTTGGATTCACATCTTGTGCCCTTCGTTCACCCCGTTCTATACTCTTCTTCAATTCAATCTCCATTTCCCGAGCAGCATTGACAATCTCGGTAAGGGTCTCGTACTTTGAAGGGGTTATGAACTCTCTATATTCCGCGCTTAGCATGTTATGATAATAATAGACCTTTTGCTCTTCATTCGTTATCAAATCATCACAGAACTTCATCTTGTCCATAAACATCCCCGTGATCTTGTCTATGGATTCACCTTTGTGTCTGAGTTGCATGAACTCTTCCTTGATTTTCTTTATGACCGCCTTGGGACTATGGTGTTTAAGAAATGGCGTCTTAAACTCCTCCCATGTCATGGCCTTAGTTACTTCACTTCCAATCTCCTTCTTTTTGTTATCCCACCAGTCTTTCGCTTGGCCTCTTAATTGACCCGTACCATAAGCTACGTAGTCATTTTCATCACAATGAGTTCTCTCGAATACTCCTTCGATATCACTTAGCCATCGTTGGCACACGATTGGAACAACCTCCCCATTATATATTGGTGGTTTACATGCCATGAATTCCTTGTATGAACAAGGCTTTCGTCCACCATGCTTTTCCTTTGTTGAATTGGAATCATCTTCCAATTTCTTGATTCTCCCTTCCACTATTGATAAAACCGTGTTTTGAATTTTATCAATAAAGCCCGACAAACTGTTTTCGATCGCCTTTCCAACCTCTTCGGCAATCACTTCTCTCATTTGTTCGGTGACTCTTGGCACCGCATTATCATTACCTCCATCAGCCATCTCGATTTCTGAAATGTTTACATAGATTGTTAAACATTCCATTTATAACACATGCTTTACTTGTTTTGATTTAATCAAGTTCATAACTCGATTTAATCATTCTTGTTTCAATTCAATCAAGTTCGTAACTTGATTTAATAATTCTTGTTTCAATTCAATCAAGTTCGTAACTTGATTTAATAATTCTTGTTTCATGCATTTCTTGTTTTTGAGTGAGCTTATACACACTCTTTTCATTTTCATGCATATTTATTCATTTCTCATCCTATACGTAATACATAATTTATTAACAGAATAAGTTAACACTTACCGAACGATCGATCAAGCTTGAACCGAACACTTATTGACAACCTTGAGCTCTGATACCAACTTGTAACACCCTAAATTTTACCCTTGATATTTATAATAGTTTGTACCATTTCTAGTAAAATATTGTTTACAAAACCTGACTTTCATAATAAAGTTCATATGAAACAAACTTAATCACTAATAACTATGCTGTAACATTTAAAAAGATGTTCAAAACACGTGTTTAAAACCCATACACAAGAACTACAAAAGATTCAAAACATAGCGGAAGCTTCATGAGTCGTGTTCGGTTCTTTGACGTTGCTTGACCTCCGTCCGTAAAGTCCATCTAGTCTCCTAGGGTCAAAACCAATGAAATATTAGTTTTTGACTTAAACATATAAGACTTAATTATATGATTCAACATCAAATATAAAAAAAAGGAAAAAGAAGATTTCAGGTCCCACCGTAAATTACGGTGTTACCGTAATTTACGGTAAGTGCTGGAAGTCTCTGGTCCACCGTAAATCAGTGGGAAATCACCGTAAGACACATGACCTCTACCGTAAATTACGGTATAACCGTAATTTACGGTAGTTCCTGGAAAATTATGTTTTTGTTTGGTTTGTTTATCTTACTCAAACCAATTTTCCGGACTCCGCTTTTCTAAGAAACCCTTGCATCAAATTCTCATATTTCCAACATATTATACCTAAACCAATATCAAAGAGCAAATCATCATACTCCAAAACATTAACCACGCTTTACATGCTTATTCGACCCGTTGGCTCGTCTAGAGAATCCTCCCATATGACGACTACCATCGAGTTCCAACCGAGTTTGGCAAATATTTTAATATAGTACCTCTCTACTTAATTCCAACCATTTTTGTTCTAAAATTCAAATACGTATATACAATCATCAAAATCTACTAAATGTAACGGACCAAGTTACATACCTTAGTGTACGCCTTTCAACCGCAAATCACTACCGGCTTGTCCACTCGATGTCCCGGTATCCTTTCCTATAGAGTTCAATTCAAGACTTGTTTAGAACTCTATTTAAACCTTACTTCGCATAATACACCGAAACATCGTAATTATGCGTTAAATCATTAGATTTCCATTTCAAGCCTTCTTTGAGGCATTTTCACAAACACCTTAAAGGCAGATTTTTCATATGATTATGTGACAAGTTTATAACTTATCATTTAGCCCTAATCTCACCTCTATCAACAATTTTACATGATTGTTAGCCTTTAAATTTCTGAAATCACTTTCAAGTTGTCAAATTACACAAGATTAGCATGCACAACTCTAGTATTCATTAATTAACACGTAACCCATTAATCACCTACAATGGTGATCATGGTTTCCACTAAAATTTTACATGATCTCAGCTTGTGTTTGTTTAGGGTATTTTCTTAGACACTATAATAGTTCCACAATCATCATAACATACACATGCAACCCTAATTCCAGATTTTTCCCAAATTATCAAAATTTCAAGTTGAGAGAAATCCTTAAATTTTACATACCTTGTAATCCTCTTGTGATGAGGATCACGATTCTATGCTCGGATTTTCGTTTGGGCCAGATTTGCTCCTTCAATTTGTGAATTTTAGTAGAATTCTAGGTTTGATAGAAGGTGGGTGTCGCCCCTGATAGTTCTGGTCGACCAGGGATTTCAAGTGGGGGTTAAGTTTGTGTTTTATTTGTTTATTAGAATTAAAGTTTCAATTTTTAACAACTTAAACCCCTCTACTTTGATCAACATTGTTTTTAGTGGATTTTAACTCTACTTTATGGTTATTTCTAGACTTTTAACTAATTAGGTTAAAATTCCTAGTTAGTAACTTCTCGTTTATTTAAACCTTACTAATTCCAGTTTAAGGTTTTTACATTTTTCGGGGTGTTACAAGTTCAATCATCCAAACGAACCTGTTACCCCAGTGGTTCAGCCTGAGATACTTGTAAGCTCAATACTACCCCCAGGAGAGACCCCAATCTCCTGGTATGTCAGATCTCAGAGGGCATTAAATGTTGTGTATGCACAGCTTTGTGCACAAAATGTTCCCCAAACCCAATCATGAAGGCCTGTATCCCGTGCTAGGGCACCATCGGTACCTCATGTTTCTCAACATGATGGGCCATCCCGAGTCCAGATCGAAGACACAGAGGTTTACTCTAGATCTCCATCGAGATACGAGTATACTCAATCAGAAAATCGTCGAAGAGAGTATCGGGATGAGTCACACTCTCATAGAAGACCATCAGTTCACACCAGGTTGGGTTCTCAGCAGAACACCCACACCAGCTAATATGATCGAACCTACCGTGAAGGAGAAAGTGCCAGTGTGTTTAGTCGGTTACAACCGAATTACAACAAGTGTAGACCCCGCGCGGTTTACAATCCTGAGGCTGAACACAATTATGATCTTATCTATCGCCCTGCTGAAGAGGCGGAGAATTCAATATTTATTAGCGGAATTGCTCTGGCTCCACTAGAGAAAGCGAAGCTCCCGTCTAACGTAGGCAAGTTCAACGGAATGACAGACATTGACGATCATCTGCGAGTCTTCACAAGCGCAGCACTGGTGGGAGGCTGGACCCTACCGATGTGGTGCCACCTCTTCATTCAAACCCTTAGAGGCGCCGCAAGGCTCTGGTTTGACAACTTGCCTGTGGGAAAAATCACGTCATGGATAGACTTGCGCGAAAAGTTTCTGGTTCATTTCAGCCAGCAAATGCGATCCATCCGCGATACGGCGGACGTAAAGAATATCTAGCGCCATGATGATGAAAGTCTAGAAGACTTTATTACTCGTTATAACAAGGAAGTACTCGAAATCGGGGACGTTCACGAGCATCTGATCCGCGCCCAATTTAAATATGCAATCAGGTGCGACGATATGATAAAAGTCCTGTCTGGAATGGAAGGACTCCCGAAAAGCTGGGAAAAATTAATGGCGACGGCTAAGGTCTACGCCCAAACGGAGAAGAATCTCAGTACTAACAGACCACCACCTCCGCACAGCCGTCCCTCAGATTTAGGTCCAAGTAGCGGGAAGAAATTTAAGAAAGGCTGGCGCGATTCAAGCTCAGGGGACTATTCATCAGAGGATGCACGAGCCACAATCAATAAGCTCGCTGCACAGAGAGAAGCTAAACAAGAGAACAGGGAGAGACAATGGACTCCCCTAACCAAAACTCCCACGGAAGTTCTAAGTACGGAGGATTACCAGTTTAAGCCTCCACCACCCATGAAGAACAAACACGGACAGGACCCGAGTCAGTATTGTGATTATCACAAGGACAATGGTCATACCACCAATAACTTCATCTCCTTGCGCACCGAGATAGAAAAGGCGCTTAAAAGTGGTGAGCTCACTCACCTATTACAGAACGTGCGCAAGGACATAAAACAAATCACTCGAGGCGAAGAAGGCCCGAGTAAAAAAGCAAAAAATTAAGCAGCAACTCTACGATCTCCTCGCAGAATAGAACAGACTCTACAGTTTATCAAGTCTAAGCATAGAGTGTAAGTTAAGTCCCGTGTAATTATTTTAATAGACTTTGTAACGGCCTCTGCGCCTTATCCTGGAATAAACAACAAAGTTTCTATTATTCTTGTGTTTTTTCTTACAAAGTGCATGCAATTTCTTTTGGTAAGCGCAAAAACATTATGGTAAATATAATACAAGCCACATGAACGGTCAGTGATTACATCACATAAGACCATACGTTCACACATGAGCTTCATACCACCTTTATTTGCCTTACCTGATCAAAGTAATTGTACCCATGCAAAATATTGTAAACTAAAACACACACATCATACTATTCTTAGGCGCACCAATACGCCTTAAAAAAACTATCAAACATGGCAGTGTTTCAATACATGTTACTTGCGCGGCAGCACATTAACAAAAAGGGGATACACATCCCAAAAAACTACAAAACATTGTTCAGTACAATCACAAAAGGAAACCTACGCTAAATCTTCGTCTTCATTTCCATCTGGGAAGATTTCCTTCAGTTGCGCCACGTGATCTTCGGATTGCAATGCAGCATTTATCAAATCCATGACAGGAAGCTGCAAATTGTTGAATTCTGTTTTCATAGCTGCAAGGGCGGCATCAGTATTAACACCATGAGTAGCAGCTCTGCTAGTATCCCAATCAACCTTCAAGGCACTAACTACATAGTGTGAGCATTCCGCATATCCTTAAGCATATCCGTCATTTCACGCAGCGACCACCAAACGCGCAACCGTTTTATCTAGTTCTTCAGAGTTTAACACTGATTCAGCAACCTATAAAAACAAGAAGGGTGAATAAAGGGAAAGCGCAGAGCATTTCTGTAACACCCGTCTAATTTTACTTGAATTTAATAATAATTCATGCCATTTTTATACAAAAGATACCAAATTAACTTAAGTTTCATAAATCAAGTTCATAAGTAGCATAAACCTTAATCAACTAACGACTAAGTTAGAACATTCAAAAGTTATTTAACATTTAGTTTTGGTTATTTAACCCTATTTCAAGTCTTTTCTAGACTTGTAGTTAACTAGGTTATAATTTACCTAGTTAGTAAATTCTTGTTTATTTATACTTTATAATTTTAATATAAAGTTTTATATTTTCGGGGTGTTACAAGTCCACCCCCCTTAAAAGGGTTTCGTCCCCGAAACCGAATTACGTACCAAATAAAGTAGGGTAGAGACGTCGCATCTCCTCTTCGGATTCCCACGTAGTGTCCGAACCTTTCCTATGCTCCCACTTGACCTTGACTTGATCGATGTGTTTGTTTCGCAAGTGCTTGACCTTTCGATCTAAAATCTCCACTGGTCTCACCGCATAATTCAGGCTATTATCCACTTCGATATCATCATAATGGATTAAGCTGTTTCGTCCGCTAGACACTTTCGCAATTGTGACACGTGGAACGTGCTATGTATTCCGTTCAACTCTTCCGGTAATTCGAGGCGATAAGCCACCTTACCGACCCTTCCGATGATTTTAAATGGCCCAATAAACCTCGGGCTTAGTTTCCCCCTTTTTCTGAATCTAATAATGCCCTTCCATGGGGAAACTTTTAGCATAACCATGTCGCCAACCTGGAATTCGATTGGCCTATTCCTTTTATCAGCATACGCCTTTTGCCTGTCTTGAGCCGCTTTCAAGTGTGCCCGAACCACATCAATTTTTTCATTAGTGGCTTGTACTATATCTTGGTGGGCAAGTTCACGTGGACACACTTCGCCCCAACATACCGGGGTTCGGCACTTCCTACCATAGAGCATTTCGTACGGTGCCATCTTAATACTAGCATGGTAGCTGTTATTATACGAAAACTCGACTAAGGGTAGGTAAACATCCCAACTTCCTCCAAAGTCGATTATACACGCCCGTAGCATGTCCTCCAATGTTTGTATTGTTCTTTCACTCTGTCCATCTGTTTGAGGATGGTACGCAGTGCTAATGAACAATTTGGTTCCCATTTGCTCTTGGAAATCTCGCCAGAAATTTGAAGTGAACCGGGTATCCCTATCAGACACGATGGATACCGGTACTCCATGACGTGCTATTATCTCTTTAGTATAAACTTCTGACATCTTTTCCGACGTATAAGTCTCACGAATCGGAATGAATTGAGCACTTTTCGTCAATCTATCCACCACTACCCATATGGCATCGAAACCACGATTTGTCTTAGGCAATTTGGTTAATAGGTCCATTGTAATATGTTCCCATTTCCAAACCGAGATTTCTAACGGTTGGAGTTTGCCGTATGGTTTTTGGTGCTCCGCCTTGACTTGTAGACATGTCAAACATTTTTCTACATACTTCGCCACATCTCTCTTCATTCCAGGCCACCAATAGTTTTGTTTCAGATCATTGTACATCTTGGTCGCACCCGGATGAATTGAATATCGGGATTTATGAGCTTCGTCTAGTAGAAGCGTCTTCACCCCACAAGTATTTGGAACCCGTATCCTTCTGGATCGAGTCTTCAACCCGTTATTCCCATCCGACAAATCTTTCAACTGACCGATTATTCTTTCTTTCTTCCAATTCCCCTCTTTCGCTGCTTCTAATTGCGCCTCTCGAATACGTTCAAGTATACCCGAGGTCACCACAAGCTGCATCGATCTTACTCGTATTGGGACATAGTCCGCTTTTCTGCTCAGAGCATCCGCCACCACATTTGCCTTTCCGGGGTGATAGTGTATTTCACAGTCGAAATCTTTCACCGTTTCTAACCATCGCCTTTGTCGCATATTTAACTCCTTCTGATCGAAGAAGTATTTTAAGCTCTTGTGATCGGTGAATATGGTGCACTTTACCCCATATAAGTAGTGCCTCCATATTTTTAAGGCAAATACCACCGCAGCCAACTCGAGATCGTGCGTGGGATATTTCTTCTCGTGTATTTTTAATTGCCTCGAGGCATAAGCTATAACTTTGCCCCGTTGCATCAAAACGCATCCGAGTCCCGATAGTAAAGCATCCGAATAAACCACCAAGTCTTCGACCCCGTCCGGCAATGTCAGTACCGGAGCTTGAGTTAACTTCTCTTTTAGCGTTTGGAACGCTCTTTCTTGGTCGACACCCCAAATGAACTTTTCTTCTTTCCGGGTTAGCTTTGTTAGCGGTGAAGCAATCTTGGAGAAATCTTGAATGAATCTCCTATAGTATCCCGCAAGCCCCAAAAAGCTTCTAATTTCCGAAGGGTTCTTCGGAGGATTCCATTTTGATACGGCCTCGATCTTTGACGGATCCACCAATACTCCGTCGGCACTTATGATGTGGCCCAGAAATTGTACCTCTCGTAACCAAAAGGCACACTTAGATAATTTCGCATTAAGCCTTTCTCGTCTAAGTGTCTCTAACACTTCTTGTAAGTGGTGTGCGTGTTCAGCTTCGCTTTTCGAATACACCAAAATATCATCGATAAACATGATGACCGACTTATCCAACATTGGCTTGCAAACCCGGTTCATGAGGTCCATGAAAGCCGCGGGTGCATTTGTTAGCCCAAACGACATCACGAGGAATTCGTAATGTCCATATCGCGTGTGGAAAGCCGTCTTTGGCACATCTTCCTCCTTGACCTTTAGTTGGTGATACCCCGATCTAAGGTCAATCTTTGAAAACCAGTTCGCACCTTGTAATTGGTCGAATAAATCATCTATCCTCGGAAGCGGGTATCGATTCTTTACCGTGAGTTTGTTTAACTCCGGGTAATCGATGCACATGCGCATGCTTCCGTCTTTCTTTTTCACGAACAGTACCGGTGCGCCCCAAGGAGACACACTCGGACTTATGAATCCCTTGTCTAGCAGGTCTTGAATTTGGGACATCAACTCTTGTAATTCCGACGGTGCGAGTCGGTACGGTGCTTTAGCTACGGGTTTTGCGCCCGGAATCAATTCGATCCCGAACTCTACTTCCCGTTCAGGCGGTATCCCCGGTAAATCCTCCGGAAACACATCTTCATAGTCTCGTACTACCGGTACATCTCCAATCTTCCGTGATTCTTTCTCGGGTTCATTTGCGTATATCATGAATGCCTTGCATCCTCGCTTCATAAGCTTGTGAGCTTTCAACATTGAACATACTATGGGGTTGCCTCCTTTTTCTCCATAGATAGTGACGTGTTTCCCGCTTGGAGATATTAGCTTTATCTCCTTACGAAAACACATGACCTTCGCGTGGTGCTGAGATAGCCAGTCCATCCCAATGACTACTTGAAATTCCCCCATTGACATCGGGATTAGGTCTATCAAGTATTCCTCATCGTTGATGCTTAATTTGCAGCCTCGACAAACATCACAAACTATAAAACTTTTGTTGTCCCCTATTTCAACTTCTAAGGGCACATATAATTTTGTCAATACAAATGAAGGATGTCGAATAAATCCATGCGAAATGAAGGATTTATTTGCACCCGTATCAAACAATACACGTGTTGGAATTGAGTTAATTGTGAATATACCTGAGACCACATTGGGTTCTGTTTTCGCTTCGGCCGCGGTAAGTTGGAAGGACCTAGCCTTCGCTTTGGGAGCTTCTGCCGGAGACTCTTTTGTGTCTCTCTTTCCAACCAACTCGGGGCATTTTGACTTTTTGTGGCCGGGTAGATAGCATTTGTAACAAACGGAAACTTTTCCAGGACATAGCGATGCAGTGTGCCCCGTTTTCCCACATACCGGACACGGCTTGTCTTTGAAGCGACACTCACCCTTGTGCCCCTTTCCACATACTTTACAACTTGGCGACCCGCCTTTAGCCTCCACCTTCTTCCCCGATTCAGCAGTTCTAGCTTTCTTTGTAGGGCTTGGATTCACATCTTGTGCCCTTCGTTCACCCCATTCTACTTGTTTCCTTAACTCGATTTCCCGCTCCCGGGCGGTGTTGATAATCTCCGTGAGGGTTTCGTACTTTGATGGAGTCATAAACTCACGGTATTCGGTACTCAGCATATTGTAATAGTAGTATATCTTTTGCTCTTCAGTGGTGACTAACTCGTCACAGAATCTCAGCTTATCCATGAAGATGCCCGTGATCTTATCAATTGTTTCACCCTTTTGTCTTAGCTGGATGAACTCTTCCTTGATCCTGTTAATAACCGCTTTGGGACTATGGTGTTTAAGGAATGGTACCTTAAACTCGTCCCAAGTCATAACCCTCGCCGCTTCGGCTCCCATTTCCTTCTTTTTATTGTCCCACCAATCCTTGGCTTGATTTCTCAATTGACCCGTTCCGTAAGCAACATAGTCACCTACGTCGCAGTGGGTTCGTTCAAACACTCCTTCGACATCACTTATCCATCTTTGGCAAATTATCGGGTCAACCTCCCCGTTATAGATTGGCGGTTTACACACCATGAATTCCTTGTACGAACACCCTTTGTGTTCTCCCGGCTTTTCTTTTATAAGGTTGACATTATCTTCCAACCTTTTGACTCGCTCTTCGACAAGCGACAACACCGTACTTTGAATCTTGTCTATAAACCCGGATAGACTACCTTCAATTGCCTTCCCTACTTCTTCGGCAATTATCTCTTTCATTTGTTCGGTGCTTGTTTGCACCGGATCATCATCGTTTCCATCAGACATCTTGCAACTGAAATGTTTACATTTAAACGTTAAACATTTCATTCATAACATTGCTTCATTTGTTTCGGTTTAGCCAAGTTCTTAACTTGCTTTAACCGTTCACATTTAATGCACTTTCCGGGTTTGAGTGTGTTAACACGCTCTTCCCATGCACATCAATTCCTTTCTCATTCTTACATAAGACATAATTTGTTAACATAATAAGTTAATTCTTACCGGACGATTGATCAAGCTTGAACCGAACACTTTGTTGACAACCTTAAGCTCTGATTACCAACTTGTAACACCCGTCTAATTTTACTTGAATTTAATAATAATTCATGCCATTTTTATACAAAAGATACCAAATTAACTTAAGTTTCTTAAATCAAGTTCATAAGTAGCATAAACCTTAGTCAACTAACGACTAAGTTAGAACATTCAAAAGTTGTTTAACAATTTGTTTACACCCCATAAACATAGCCTATTAAAGATTAAAACATTGCGGAAGCTTATAAATAGTGTTCGGTTCTTCAAAAGCTTGCTCGATCATCTTCCGGTTAGTTTCCAACATCACCTAAGATCAAAATCACATCAAATGTTAGTTTTGATAATGTTACAATGCATTTAAACAAGTTCCATGGATCAACATACAAGAAAAAAATAAAATTTTCCGGAAGGGGGGCGTCGCGTGACGCCTAGCCCCTGTTTTCACAGAATGTTGTTTGTTGCTGATGCTGTACAAACCCAGCTCTATGTTTATTCAAGTCCCAACTTAAAATGGTCATAACTTATGATCCGTAGGTCCGTTTTTAGTGATTCTTTTTCCTATACGTCTGTAATTTCATTACCAACGTGCCTATTACAATTGTCATACCAAAAGTTTAACTTACGGACAAAAAGACTATATGCCGTTATGCATTTATTCAACTCATTTCTACTTGACACAATTTACTACCCTTTTAGCTAGTAATCTTATGATACTTTTATACCCAACATCCAGGGCTTATCATCACTCGCATTTCTTTACCAATCTCATGGCTTAATGCTCTTGTGATTTGTATCTCCATTTTGACTCTCTAAAACACTAAAACGACAATTTACACAATTAATTGACCAATTTGGCTCATCTTATGGAATTTCCCAATATGATGACTACCAAACGGTTCTTTGTCACTCTTAGACTAGTATTTCAATTAACGATCATGGTCGCTACAATCGACACCGTATTTATCCTAAAATGAGACTTCGCAAAATTTAACAACAATTCTTTTAATGTAACGGGTCAAGTTACATACCTTTAGTGCACGCCCTTCAAACGCAAGTCGCCACCAGCTTGTCCGCTTGAAGCTCCGGTATCCTTTCCTATTGAGTTCAACCAAACCATGTTTAGAACTCTTTTCAATTCACAATTCGCATATTTTGCCTAAACATCAAAATCATGCGGTTTAACTTAAATTTTCAGATTTAAGCCTTCTTTGAGGCATTTATGCGAACACCTTAAGGGCAGAAATTTACACTATATATTATCAAGTTCTCTACTTATCATGTAGCCTTAATTCTTCATCAATCAACTATTTTGTAGGAACTTTATCTTCTAAAATTCTGAAATCACTTCATACATGTCAAACATTACTAGAACAACCACTATCATCCTAGTGTTTATCATTATCTCACAAAACCCATGAATCACCTTCATTGTGTTTATGAAATTTTCAGAATTTTATCATGATTTCACATATTGTTGTCTAGGTTTTGCTCCTAGACACTTTATCTTTTCTAATCTACCAAAGTAACAAACATGCATCATCAAATTTCAGATTTCCTAAATTCATGAGAATTTCAAGTAGAGAATTCTCATCTAATTTTACATACCTTATAATCATCTTGCGATGAGGATCACGATTCTAAGCTCGGATTTCGTTTTGGACCAGATTTGCACCTCCAATTTGAGAATTTTAGTAAATTTTTAGGGTTTGAGAGTGGGGGTGTCGCCCCCTGCTTGTTCTTGATCGACCAGACCCCAAATGGGGTGTTTGGTTTTGTTTTTATTAAAATTAGTAACATAAGTTTCAATTTTAACATCATTGGCCCCTCCACTTTTGTTTAACATTTAGTGTTGGTTATTTAACCCTATTTCAAGTCCTTTCTAGACTTGTAGTTAACTAGGTTATAATTTACCTAGTTAGTAAATTCTTGTTTATTTATACTTTATAATTTTAATATAAAGTTTTATATTTTCGGGGTGTTACAATTTCCACAAGAAAAACGAGCAAGAGGCAACTTACACTTGCGATTCCACGTTCTTTCAGCCATAGCATATCACTTTTCAAAGGCTCAAGTTCGCTTTCCACTGTTGCTCGCGCCATTTCAGAATTTTCTAACTTCTCCTCAGTTTCAGTTAGACAGCGGGAAGTTTCAGCCTTCTCGGAACGCGCAAGCTCCAAATCTTTCTTGAGTTGTTCCTGGTCAGAAAGCAAAGCACTAAGTTCTTCTATATCTTTATCTCTAAGAGCAAGAGTGGCGCACGCTTGTACCTCTCATTGTTCTCTTCGCCCCCTATGAGAACGCGCCTCATCTCGCGCAGCTTCAGCGCCAGCTTTTTCTTTCTTCAACTTTTCGATCTCCGCATCTTGTTTCTTCAATTTCTCAACCTCAGCCTTGAGATTATTGATATCATTGCGGAGACCCATCTTTTCGGCATTATCTTTCTCACATATCTTCTTCCAGTTCTTGCGCTCCTTGGAAAGAAGGGCAGCTTCGGCTTTCGCTTTTCTCTTCCAGCCCGTAACGGACCATTCTTCAGTTTTTCGATCAGCCTCAAATTTGGCCTGATCAGCTTCCAGTTTAGCCCTCAGCTGGGCAACACGGCTCTCATAATCAGCAACTTTCTTCTTGGATACCTTAAAGGCAGACCACTCCTTATGCATACTATGCCACTCACGCACTATGCGATGCGTAGTGGATGCATAAGAAGCAACCTCCTCAAGGTAGGCATGGTAAGTTTGATCGTGAAGACGCCCCTCCTGAAACTTAATTTCCCCAGGCGGAAAGATCCCCTGTAACCAGTCCCAGCACACGCGCCAATCCGAAAAGGTATCACCCTTCTTCAGATTCCAAACAGGGACATGAATTTCGGAAGCATCCTTTTTCGAATAAGTTCTGTAATAATAATCCCCCAGAGTTTCATCTGGGCAGATTGGGGAATTCTTGCCAGCGTCAGAGAACGAGCCTTGGTCTTCAACAGTAACCTTCTCGATGTTCTCAGGCATAAAACCAGAAGCTTTGGAAGGAGAAGTTACAGGAATTTCTTCAGCAACCTTCCCCTTCTCCAAATCACGAGCAGCAAGTTCAGGGGCATGTGGGTTACCAGCACCATCCACAATCTCTGGGCTAGTAACCTTTTCTGCATCCATAGCATCATCAATAAGCTTATCAGACTCAGGATTCTCCACCTCAGCAGTCTTCCCCGCTTCACGCTAAGGAATCTCAGTAGTCTTTAACTGATCAGCAACAGAGGCACGAGGGGGAGAGGGCAGAAGATCTTCATTAACCACAGGCGATGGTTCTGTGGGAACAGGAGAGTTCGGTTTTTCTGTAAAAACAAGTTCATAAATCACAATTATTCAAGGAAATAAGAAGAAGAGAGCAAAAGATGACACTTACCAGGAACAGATTCTGAAATAAAGGCATCCAGATTGCCTCTCCTGGTAATCTTCTTCCTCTGAATCTTCTTTGCAGGCTGACCTTCAGCTTCAGACTGTTTTCTTTTCCCTGCTTTATTCCTCACTAAACGCTCAGGGCTTGATTCCAAATCAATGGGATCATCAGGATTTGATGGAGGGATATCAGCAGTATCTTTCGGCTCCGGTTTCGGTCTTCTAATAACTACAGACGTAAGACCCTCCAATGAATCAGAAACCACCACATAATCACACCAGGAGTCGGAGGAACGACGCATACCTTTCTTCTCTCCCCCAACATTTTTGGCCTTAGAAGATTGAACTTTCTCAGAATCATTCTTCTTTGGTGCAGCAGTAGTGGTCGGCGCGCGCTTTTTCTTTTCAGGGCCTATGCCCAAGTTAGGCAGCTCACCCACTATAAAGCGCAAAGCATAACTGAATTTAAAAGCACGAGAAACTGGAAGCAAAAAACATCACGAAAGAAAGCTTACCATCACCGGCAGCAGGTTGCGCAGAAAGATCATTATCCCGCGGGAGAGCAAAGTTCTTCACAATGCGGTGATATCACAATTATTCATCAGGTTTCTTTGGAAGGGTAGTCATTTTCCCACCTTCCCTCTCGAAAGCAACAACATACAACGACACAACTGCGCAATGGGAAAAGCAAAGGTAAATTCAAAAAAAAAGGGAAAGAAGTGTAGAAACAGGGCAAAAATCTTACTTTTGCCATCTTCCATGTACACCGGCTTCTCTTCTCGATTCATCCTCCAGTTCAGACTCATACCGGCACCAACAAGGGCTTTCTCTGGTAAAGCAATAGACGGAACATCTTTTAAGTCCTGGTATCAATTTTCGTCAACATGGGTTTGAATGGTCTCAGTAGGAACATCTTCCTTTCCTCTAAAAATCATCTTCATCAGAATAACTCCTGCCTTGATAAAAAAGAATTTTTGCTTCCAGTCATGGAATGATTTTGGGGGATGAAGCAGAATCTTCTTCGCTGATGCTCTTTGTACGAAAGAATAGAACCCTTGAGAACAGTGCATTTGATGAAAAACTCGAAATCGAAGAACCGTCGGTTCAATATGCATCGTACGGCACACAAATTCAAAATGACGAACCCTAACCATACCAATAGGGTGCATCTGGGAAATATGAAACTTATAATGCTCAAGAATTTCAAGGAGAAATTTTTTCATAGTCAAACGAAAGTTGCCTGCAGAAAAGAAATCCCAAAATAGGGTCACATAACCAGCCGGGGCATCCGCCACTGTTTGACCCTCATCAGGATACCGGGCACCCCAGTTTTCCGGGAACCTGAGATTCCGAATCAAACCGTCAAAAGTTGCCCCTAGACCATTTCAACGGGGGAAGTTCGGCAGCCATCTCTTCAGAAGACTCTTCGTGGAAATCTCCGGTTGACATAAGAGAACGAAATTACAAATCCTTTCCAAATAGTGGGTAAAGAATATAAAGAAAAAAGGGGTTTTTTCAACGAAGAAATGATTACTGAAAATCGGAAACTCAAAACCTTTATATACCCACCGCCATAAAAAGCCTAGGTAACTACAATATCACCCTTTTTTCTGGGATGGCACAGTTATCCAAGCGTCAGAGGCGAGTGTGGAATAGTACACACGCAAGTTCACGCGCGCGTGGGAAACATGGTCAGACACGTACAAACTGACAATGACATCCTGTCACACGTCAACAGTCGTTACCATACCTTTCCATATACCCAGAGTCAAAGATTTTCAAAAATCAAAATGATGGACACAAACATCTTCTCCTAGAAGATTCCCTATCTCTTTCGCGCTCAAAAATCTCCAAAAATAAAGAACACTTCTCTGTCATAGTCCAGTGCTCCACTTATTTTGCATAAGAGCAACACTAGACTGGGGGGACTTGAAGGGGTAAGGTACCAAAAACCTCGCTTTGAGTACTTAGGACCATACCACAACCTCATCTTCTAACCATCCTTAGGACCTTGCGCGGCAGCGCACTGGTTTTACAAAAGGAATTAAGAAGAATAGTAAGTAAACACTTGCGCGCCAAAAGGAAATTAATAAGCCCCTGCGTCAATTCTCCATAACAAAGGGATAAAAATCCCAGCGAACACTCCCGCTTAAACAATACCCAGACTTGGGTATTATTTATACTGATACTACACGATAAGGAGTCACACCGGATTATGGAAATAATCTTCTAGAAGACTCAATCGTGCACCACCAGACGGTTATAACCGTCTGGGACACGTGTCATCATCCCAGGCCTCCCTGAAATCACGATGATGGCATGAAATTGGAGAGAAACCTCCACTTGCCCACTTTCCACGTGGCAACTCCCCAGCCGTTGATCTAAATGGCGATCCGTGTGCTTTCACGTCCGATCAAGAAGATTAACGGGGAAGGAAATAACCGCTTACGGAGTTAGCATCTTCCGTTAACATTTCAATAACAGGTTTTCTCGCCCAAACTCCCGGCTATAAATAGAAGAGTAATTCAGGTACAAACTTCAAGTTATATTCACTTCACTAATACTTCTTCTTCTTCATAAACACATACTTATTCTCACGCCGGAGGGTGGTCACTGAGAGAACCCCCATTCTCCCCTTGACGAGGCTGACGGTGTTTTGTTTTGCAGCTATCAAGAAGAAGAGTAAATCCGATCCTTTGAATCAAACGAGAGAAAACCAACCCTTTCTATGCAGAACCTAACCCCCTGGATAATTTGATTCCGATCATTTATCTAGTGTTTCTTCAGTCGGCGTGAGATCTACATGGTCCAGTTTTTGCAGTTCGGTCCAGATTGAAACTTGTTACGCCTAATCATTTTGCCTAAAGAACAAAGCGTGCAAGAAATAGAATCACCACAATCAAGATCACTGCTTTCCTATGATCCCAGATGCCATTACCCAACCATTGATCAAACACGCCAACATGATTAAACGAACCCAACATTACATCGCCCATTATGATCAAATAAACCACCAAAACACTCGCATTGTAAACTATAACACAAACATCCGATGCTATTCTAGCAGGTCTACCTAATGCTATTCGAGTCACTTCACCATAACGGTAGGGGGTGTGGCTTCGCACCACCCCGCAACCTCATCAAAATTAGCACCCTCTGGCGCCCCACCCCACCCCGAGCCCACCATTGAAGGGGCGTTATGGCCCCATCGCCAGCCCACTAATGGGCAAAATAGCGGTGTTTCGATGTTTTTGGTCACAAAGACCGTTGTCAACGGTCGATTTTTTTTTAAAATTTTTAATTTTTTATTTTAATACTAAAAATACACTACCCCTTTACTCAAATTTTCATCTATTCTTCATCTAAAATCTTTACAAATTTTTTTCATATTCACACAATGTTTTCCAACAACCAAAACCCGTAGGATCCCAACAATCTGTTTTGGGCAAATTTAGCAAACAATCCCAACAACGAGCAAGAAGAACGTAGACCCGCGAACGGGTGAGCTTGGGTATTATCCGATGCCACCTACCACCCCAACTTCCCCTCATCCGACCATGCCACCGATTACCGGTTTTTATGGATACTATTCCCAACCGCCATTTTTTCCCAAAACATACCCCAAACCCAAAAAAATAAAATATGTAAATAAAAAAATATAATTAGGTAATAATGATGGAGACTTTAAACCATTGCATGCAAGTTAAAGGAAGTGGCTTTAAAGTCCCCTATGTGACATGGCGTTGAGATGACGCTTATGTGACGTAATAAAGCCCCTAGAGGCTTTGTACCAATTGCCACACCCTCTAGGCTAAAAAAGAGCCTTGCATTCAGCAATAAATAACTGATTTCCATGTTTCCTATAAATAGGATCATGAGAGATTATTAGATCTCAAGGGTCAAGCATGATGGAGAAAACAGAAGATGAGGAGGAATTTTCATGAGTTTTACAACATTTTGACTTGCAAATAACTATATTTGTAATTTGTGACCCAGCTGGTGGCGGACCCAAGAATTATTTGTTACGGGTGCAGATGATGCGTTCAACCATATTTTTAAGGAGTGCGGTCGATTTTTTTGCCTTAAAATATACACTAAATGTTTTTTCAAGGGTGCGACCGCCCATCCACAACTATGGGTAGGTCCACCCCTGGATCCAACCCAGTATGAATGAGAATGAGGATTTAGAAAACGACAAAAAAGTGGGTTGAGTTTTTCAACTCTAAATAGAGATGGGCATAATACCCGGTTCCAAACCCGAACTCGTAGAACCGGCCCGGAACCGGTTCCAGGTCCTACCCGATACCTAGGAGAACCGGGTCCAGGTTCAAAAAACCCGGAGGTTCTTATCCGGTTCCACTTTTTCTCATAATAAATGGGTAGTACCCGGTTCCTAACCCATACCCGGTTAATACCCGTACCCGGTTCCTCCATTGTACCCGGTATAATGTTACCGTTAGAACCGGTTGGGGGTTGCAAATCGCATTAAATGCCAAATATTACCGTTGGAACCGGTTTCTATCTGTTGGAACCGGTTACTAGCCGCTGTACCCGGTTACTAGCCGTTAGAATCGATTCCTATAAATTGGTTTTCAAATTTCATTTGTTTAACTCACCAATCCTCTTATTCTTCTTATATCATTTTCTTCTACTTCTTGAAATACTTTTCTACAATGGCTTCAAAGAACTCTAAAACCACAAATTCCCCATCCGTCAATAATGTTCCTCAAGCTCAAACCGCTCCATATGTTGTTGGAACATTATCACATAGTCGCAATGCGAAAGTATGGTGCAATTGGGACTTGGTCGAAATGAGTGACGGTTCGCAAAAGGCCCAATGCAAACATTGTGGCGCCTTGTTAAGCAAGGACTCTAACTCGACGTTAACGAAGCATGCTAAAAAGTATTGTAAAGCTTTAAAAGATTTGACACCTGGTCAAGTCAACTCTCAAAAGATGGTACGATATTTCCCTATGAACAAAAGATAGCTCGTGATAGGATGGCGAAGTTGGTGATTCAAAAAGCGTTGCCGTTTGGACACTTCGACGACCCCGATCTTACTAAGCTTATTAGGGAAACGCTTCAACCTCGCTACAAACATGTAAGTCGTCGTACTTTAAAACGCCATTGTTTAAATTTATGGGAAAATGCAAGAAAATATTTTATTGTTTTTTTTCAACTTTAAAAACTAGTGTAAACTTAACTAGTGATGTGTGGTCGGCTCCACACGGTTTACCCGAATCATACATTTGTGTCACCGCTCATTTGGTTGATCCCGATACATGGAAAATGATGAAGCGTACGATTGCATTTGAAGAGTTTCCTTCTCCTCATACGAGAGAGAATATTTATAAAAGCATTTGAAGAGTTTCCTTCTCCTCATATGGGAGAAAATATTTATAAAATTATAAATGCCACAATAATGAAATATCGTTTAGAGGATAAATTTTTTTCAATATCATTTGATAATGCTTCAAACAACTCAAATGCAATCGACAAATTAAAGTTGAAGTACAAACCAATTGTTGATGGTGTTTTTTTCCACACACGGTGTGTTGCACATATTATTAACTTAGTTGTGCAAACCGGTTTAAAAGATAAATTTGTATCGGATTTTATTATAGCTTTTAGAGCTATTGATGTGTGAAACGTTTAATATATTTTTAAAACACCAAATTAAATGGTCAAACTAGCTTAATTACACACAATCGGCAAGTGCACCGGTCGTTATGTAGTCAAGTCGGTAAGATCGAGTATCAATCCGTGGACACAATGGCGCGACTCTCGATACTATACTTTTGTCGAGTCCTAGTCTAGTAATATTTAATGAGTGTTTTGATTTATATTAACTACTAAAATTAAATAAGAAAGCAAATACGAAAGCAGAGCAAACAGATAACAAATTTAGGTGAATTCAGATGATGGAAAAGTGGGCTACCTAGGCAAGATGCATGTCAATTCACTCACGGTTCTTGGAATGGAATAACTAAGTTTTGGCTACCGGGATTTTAAGGTTCACTAAACAAGACCTAAACTGGCTGGCAGATCATTCTCCAAACAGGTCGCAATCTAGGGTCAAAAAAAGCGTATAAACTCACCGGTTAATGTCAGATCACCTCCCGGTCTCTCTAACTAGGTTATGGTACCCTAAATCTAGATTACCCCTCGGTCTCACTAGAAACGGTACATCCGGGAAGTGTAAGGGATGTACGGGGTGGTAACTCTAATTAGGTTCTAACACGGTTTGCTAAAAATCACAAGAAAATCTAGGGTAATCCACTCTCGTGCAATTAACACCTAAACCGTCTAATGATTAAGACAACCAGACATCTAACCTCCTCTCGGTCTCAAAGATTGTAGAATATTTAATTACCAAATAGTTTATTAATTTGTTCCTAGGGTTTACTACGTCTAGCAACCACGAGATTTAGTCGAAAACACAAAGTTAACGAAATCACCTAACCCTAGTCTTAATTAATACGCAATTAATTTTAACCAAGAAAAAGGTGGAACAAAAATAAACCATCAATTATTAAATACACATGCACATTAGAACCCAAATTAGAACACTTTTACCATAACATAAAGCCAAAACAATAGTTCACCAAACCAAGAAACCGTAAATAAACTAACAATTATCTATAGCCTAGGTAGCTTGAAGAAAATTAGCTACTCATGGTCAAGAACGAAGCATAAATAAAGTTAAAGCAATTAAATTCAGAAAACATTGTTCAAGTATTGGAGTCTAAATAAACTGAAAACAATAAAAATAAAGTCTAACCAAACAAGCTATCACTTGCAAATACTCCTCTATCCAATCTTTCCTTCACCCTTGAAATCTTCCAACCAATTGATGCTTCTCTGTTCGAATCCCTCTGCCGTTTACCTCTTGTCTGCTCGATTGATATATACGCAGCCGTAGGGTTTTTTTTTTATTGGCTGCCCTAACTTCAATACATTACTTACTTGTTTACTCCATGGCATGGCCCATCTAAACTTTCTTTTGACATAAGTCCACCGTAGTGAATTATGTAGACTATACTATGCATAAATGAAGCCCACTTAAATTCCAGCCACACTTTTAGAATTCATGTGAATTCTACTCTTACCATCATATGAATTAATTTCAAGTTTGGTCATTATGTCACTTTTAGTCCCCCAAAATTCATGAGTTATTTTTAAACAACTTTCCTTCAATTTCAATTCTTCAGCTTCATTTAATATTTTCTGATTCTCCACATATTAATCGTTTAAGCTCGTTTTTTATTCCTTTTCACAACGGGACCTGCAATAACAATAAATAATAAAATATATGTCTAAATATTATAAAAATGACTCTAAACTATTAAAATAATATACAAAATACACAAGAAAAATAAGATGCGTTTGCAACACATCAGCTATGCTTCAAGATGTTTTCAAAAGTGGCAAAGAACGATATCAAGATTACAAAAAGCTTTGTAAAAATGTTAACCAAAAATTAATTGGACCTAATTGGGATATTCCAACTCGGTGGAATTCAACTTGTCATATGTTTGAAATGACATTAAAACAATGGGAACTTTAAAAACTTTTCATCCAAATTTAAGTGATGACTACCAAGTCGACCCTTTTCCCGACACGGCTTGGGCTAATATTCAAACACTAAGTACTTTTTTAAAAGTTTTCAAAACATCAACAACTTTGATTTCGGGTGTTTATTATCCCACAAGTTCTAAAGTTTTATCCGAATTGTATTTGATCACAACAAACTTTAAAAAATTTGAAAATAAAAGATGTTGAGGAATATGATGAAACCTATGATTGAAAAATTTTAAAAATATTTTTTGGATTTACCACTCGTTTTTCTATGTGCCGTCGCTTTAAATAAACCCAATTTTAAACGTACCGGGTCTTGAAGCTTTAATTGAAGAAATTTATGACAAGTCGGATATGCATGAGGAGGATCCAACATTGAAAGATAAAACGAAAAAACTATTCAACAACTATTTGTCCAAGCTTTATGACCATTATTTAAAAAAATATGGGGAAAAACAACAAAGCAATTTATGACCAACTATTTGTCCAAGCTTTATAACCAGTGTTCTGTAGCTTTTGATTTCAAATACTCGACAGAACCGGTTCCTGACAGTACCCGACATACCCGGTTCCAAACTATACCCGAACCCGGTTCGACAATACCCGTAACCAGTTACATCAGTTACACTTTTTTTTACTTCTACCCGGGTTCAACCCGGACCCGGTTCTTCAATGTATCCGGTTCCACTCAGTGTTATCAGTACCCGGGTACCGGTATTAAAAATACCTGATTATGCCCATCTATAACTCTAAAGTTGGTTTATAACTCGAACGGGTTACCCAATAAAGAAACGGTTTGGTTTGGGCCCAAATTGGTTTGTGTACACCTCTAAGTTGAAGTGTTAATAGGCCTAGTCAATAATCAATACTGGTTTCTTTTTGGGCACAACAGTATGCGCCGGTATGATGGGGTTGGTTAACTTATAATTGTATGTGGGTGATAAATGGATACCGAATGGGAGAAAGAAAATCGTCCTTGAGATTTAATTTCATTGATTTTCTCCTTGAGATTAAATTTGATTGATTCTTGGATATTCTTACTTTTGGAGATAGCGAGTGGCCCAACAAAGGGTGGCACATCCGTTATGTTTTGGGTTGAGCATAATGGAATGAAGTGCTGCACTATTTGGGCCTTTAGATTTTCTATGAACGGAAATATTAATAGGCTTAGTTAGGGGTGTAAACGAGCCGAACTACTCACAAGCTACTTGAGATCGACACGGGAAAGCTCAAAATGAGCGGAGCTTAAACGAGCTCGAGCCTACCCCGAGCCTAAAAAAAGTCTGAGCTTCACTAATCGAGCTCAAGCCAGGTCGCGAACCTAAACAAGCCTAGTATTTATGTAATTCTTATTTAATGTACTATATATATATATATATAAAGTTTTATCTGATTATTAGAAACACATCTTAACCATTTTGAAAAATACAGAAAGGAGATGACTGAGAACTTTAAAAGAGGTATTATTTTCAAGATTTATTCATGAAGCTTAATTGATCTTAATTTATTTATTTTTGTTCTTGACTAGACAGGGACAGATCTGTTTGTTGACATAAACGGGTCGCATGACCCGAATTTGCTTTTGGTTATACGTGTGGTTTGGCCCAGATTTAAATATTTGAACAAACATCTGATGCAGGTCTATATAGCGTAGAGTTAACGATTCGGGTCACATGACCCATACATATTACCAGATGACTTTTATAGTATGGGTTGTATGATTTTTTTGCCATAAAATAAATTTTAGGTTTTAATCAATTTTAGAATTTTGCTAATGAAATTATTGTTATCTATTTGAACTCGTGTCTGTTCTTATGGGTTGAGATCCTGTACAAACAGTGCTAACTGTAAGAGCAGATCTAAGACATTGATAGTTTAAATTAAGGGTTGATATTAATTACAAATAAAACTCCTATAATTAATGATTAGAGTTAACTGCCATTTTCGTCCCTGTGTTTTGGTCACTTTGGCCATTTCAGTCCATTTCTCAAAAATGCGTCATTTTCGTCCCCCACGTTCTGGAAAGGTGCCATTTCAGTCCAAAAATCATAACCCAGTTAAGTCAGTTAGTAAATAATGACTGATTGTGTAAATTTGTAACATAAAGGACTGATTGTGTAATTTTGTAACACCACCACCACTAGCCCTGCCACCACCACCACTCCGCTGCCACCACCACCACCACCACCGCCACCACCGCCACTCCGCTGCCACCACCACCACCACCACTCGGCTGCCACCACTGCCACCACCGCCACCACCGCCACTCCGCTGCCACCGCCACCACTCCGCTGCCACCACCACCGCCACCGCCACCACCGCCACCACCACCACTCCGCTGCCACCACCACCACTGCCATCATCACCACCACCACTCCGCTGAGTGGATCGAACAAAGCTTGAAACAGACCGTATCTTGGCGGGGTAATATCCGGAGGCTTCTATTTGAAGCAAACGTGATGTTTGCCGCCGCCACCGCACATTCTCATTCATCGTTCATCACCGCACCATCACATTCTCGTTCATCGTTCATCACCACACCACCACAGCCCTGCCACCACCACTCTCACAGATGTCACCGCACCATCACATTCTAGATGAAGTTTGGCCAATGATAGTTCTTGATCCTTCTCTGTATTCACCTGCTGAACTAAATTGCCGATGCATCTGAATGGTGAGTTGGAACCCCTTGGTCTGACAGAGCTTTTTTCTGTCTTGTCTGTTAAAGGTGCTTCAGATACAGGCTTTGATGAATCCATCTGCATCACACGTACCATTGCTTCCAAAGACTTGTACTGTTTAAACGAATTAGATTAGCTAATATGTAAATAAACAATACTATAAGAAAGTGAGTTGCTTTTGAACCTTTTGTTAATACTGAGAAGCTTGAGCTTCTGCATGAATTACAAGTTCAGAAATGTATTCTTTACATTGCTTGATCTGCAAGACAATTGTAAAGAAGCCAATTCTTCCTGTAAATTAAGAATTGCGTTTGTTGCTTCGTTCTCAGCTTCCTCGTGAACTAAATTAACTTGGTCTTTTAAATCTTTTAAAGGATCATTAAGTAATTTCACAATCAGTGGTGGTGGTGGCGGTGGCGGTGGTGGCAGCGGAGTGGTGGTGGTGGCGGTGGCGGTGGTGGTGGCAGCGGAGTGGCGGTGGTGGCGGTGGTGGCGGTGGTGGCAGCGGAGTGGTGGTGGTGGCAGCGGAGTGGTGGTGGTGGCGGTGGCAGCGGAGTGGCGGTGGTGGTGGCAGCGGAGTGGTGGTGGTGGCAGGGCTAGTGGTGGTGGTGTTACAAATTTACATAATCAGTCCTTTATGTTACAAATTTACACAATCAGTCCTTATTTACTAACTGACTTAACTGGGTTATGATTTTTGGACTGAAATGGCACCTTTCCAGAACGTGGGGGACGAAAATGGCGCATTTTTGAGAAATGGACTGAAATGGCCAAAGTGACCAAAACACAGGGACGAAAATGGCAGTTAACTCTAATAATTAATACTATCAAGTTAGGGTATTTTAGTCATTTAGTCATTTCCCATAAAATACTAATTCCACCAAGTTTTTAAAAACTAAAATAACTTTTATATATTTCATTAGTTTTGGAAAAAAGTTATACCATAAAATCAAGCATTTTTTATCTTTAATATGAGTACCATATTGCTATATTTTTTTTATTTATAAAAATGACTTTTAAAAAAATTACAAAAAGATGTTTTATAATTGTGCTAGTTACGTGGTTGGAGTGTGCTAATATGAAAATATATTGTGTTAATTTTAAATCTATAAGTATATTCTTATTTTATTATGTAATTCTTATGTGTTGTTATTTTTTTACCTTTTGTGTTGTTATTGGGAGCCTATTTATAAATAAATTTGTTTTCTATTAGTTATGTAATAGTATGTGTTATTTACAAAATTAAAACAAAAATATGAAATTGTGCTAGTATATAACAGTATGTGTTGTTTATAAAATTAAAAAAAATGAAATTGTGCTAATTATGTAATAATTATGAAATTGTGCTAGTATGTGTTTATAAGATTAAAAAAAATAAAATTGTGCTAGTATGTAATAGTATGTGTTGTTTATAAAATAAAAAAAATGAAATTGTGCTAGTTATGTAATAGTATATGTTGTTATTTTTTTCCTTTTGTGTTGTTATTGGGAGCCTATGTAGAAATAAATCCGTTGGAATGTCGTATTTTTATTATGCTAATGTTGTGTTGTTGGTGTTACCTCGGATGCCCAGACGGTGGTGTTAAGAGAGTGCTAATGTCGTTATTTGACTGTGCTAATGTCGTTTTTTATTGTGCTAATGTCGTTATTTGAATGTGCTAATGTCGTTTTTTGATTGTGCTAATGTCGTTATTTGATTGTGCTAATGTCGTTTTTTGATTGTGCTAATGTCGTTGATAATGGAAGTTCCTTTTTTGATTGAAACGAGAATGCTGATAATGTGGATGGTCTTACGTTATGCTATTGTCGTTTTTTGATTGTGCTAAGGTCGTTGATAATGGAAGCTCCTTTTTTTTAATTGAAATGAGAGTGCTAATAATGGAAGTTCCTTTTTTGATTGTGCTAATGTCGTTTATGTGGGTGTGCTTATCTTTTTTGTATTGGTGGTTCCTGCAGGTTGGTTTGATCTGAATATGTTACAAAAATTCAAATTTTGGTTTGAATTAATCTGCATGGATTTAGGGATATTTTGATGATTAAGTTTAGTTAGTTATAAATAAAGTCAAAATGTCTAAATTAGCCCTAAACTAATTTTTAATTGAATAACACTTGTCATTTATGTATTGGTTCTTATGGTTATTACAAACATAAGAGTTTGTATATGATCCTATGCCATGCCCTGTTCTTATATATGGTATAATGAAGATGTATAAACACATGTTTTTATAGAAGGGAAGATATTGTGTATGAAAGAAACTTTGAAAGTGAAGTGATAATGGTGGCTATTGGTATGTGTTCTCTCTCTCTGATTAATGTACAAATGAAGTTTTCATGCTAAATCTAGAAAGACTTGACAAAATGATGCTAAATTTAGTTGAAGGGAAATGTCTAGGGAATTGACTTCTTATTGTGAAAAGATAATACATTTTTGATTCATTATTATCTTTAAGTTACGAGTATGCTGAAAATTGATCTTTGTAGCATCCGGATTTTGTTCTAACAATACATGATATCCGAAAGCAAGAAGTTTAACTACCATTTTTCGACAACTTGGTTCAACATGTTAATTTGATTGACGGTTATCCTCGGGTGATCATTGAAACTGAAATGTTATGATGATTGTGATCATTTGCATGTGATTCCAGTAAACATGGTTTTATTTCTCAACTAAACAATGGTCGACACCTTAAAAATGATCCACATAATTCCAAGTTGATAAGGTGTCGTAGTTCAGTGGTGGATCCAAGAATAATTTCCAGGGGGTTCCTTTTAGTGGATTCTCACTAATTCTCACTATTTTTTTTCCAAATCATACAAGTTTTCCACTAACTTTTTCCAAAACGAGGGGGTTCCTGGGAACCTAGGAACCCCCTGGATCTGCCACTGTCATAGTCCTTCGATGTTAACAAATTCAACTTCACCAAAGTTGGGTAGGGGGAGTACTTCTCCATTGCGCATTATTTGTTTGCACATATCTAAAAGGTTTCAAACTGGTTTCTTAAAAATGGTTGATTTGGTTTGCATTTTCAAGTTGTTGTTGCTACCCCAAAGGCCAAAAGGGTCTTCCATGGCCCACATAATACAAGAAGAAAAATGGAGACATTGTTGACTGGCTTCAAGTTATATTTGGGTTTCAGGTAACAAATTTCTATGAAGTTTTAATGTCAGTGATGAAAGTATTCATCTTATTATGTTTCATGGAATACACACAAAAAGATTTGAATAATAAATTCTTCATGAACATGAGCAGAGTTATGTTTTCAGCGCCATGACCATTATTGTATCTTTTAATTTACAGAAATATAACATGGCAAATTAGCAGGAGCATCTCATTTTGTTGCTTTCAAATGTTTAAATTTGGAAAATTCAGCAACCTGGTTAACAATAACAACCAAGTTCAGCGAGCCAATCACATATGAATAAATTCACCAAGCAGTAGATTTCTACGTTAGCTAATATTGCACTTTGTCACACATTTAAGATATATTTTAAACGCCTTTTTCTCGTGTTTATTTCTTCTGTGTATTGTTTGCTTTGTTTGAACTGTTGGATGAACTTGCATTAAATGAATTGCAATTGCTTTTTAAGAAATAGTGCAACTACATGCAAAAAAGAGTAGTATTTGGTGATGTTTCATCCCTTTTTTAAATCTTAATAATTTATATAACAGGAAACTAAGCACCATAAGTACTTGCTAATTGCATATAAATTTTGGTTCTATTTTATTTTGAGTAAACTGCTAAAATGGTCACTGAGGTTCGGTCACTTTTGCCACCTTAGTCCAAAACTCAAACCTTTTGAATCTGGGTCCCTGTGATTTTAATATTGTTGCCATGTTCATCCAAAAGCAAATTCTAGTCGGATTTTCCGTTAACATCTAGTTTTTTTTTGTCTTTTTCCCCCTTTTAATGAAGGGCAAAATGGTCGGATTTTTTTAATTTGTTATACTAAAACGTTAAAAGACCATTTTGCCGTTCATTAAAAGGAAGGAGAAAGAAAAAAAAATTGGATGTTAACTGAAAAATTTGACTAGATTTTGATTTTGGATGAAAATGACAACAAAATTGAAACCACAGGGACACAGATTCAAAAGGTTTGAGTTTTGGACTAAAGTGGTAAAAGTGACCAAACCTCATGGACCATTTTGGCAGTTTACTCTTTTATTTTAAATGGGTCAATTTGGGTTGCGTTTTATTTCAAACGGGTCAATTCAGGTTGCGTTTTATTTCAAATGGGTGTTACAAAAACATTAGTTAGAGTAAACTTCTGTTTTGCTCCCTGTGGTTTGGTAACTTTAATGGTTTTGTCCCAAACCTTTAAAAATAGCCATTTTACTCCCTGATGTTTCGGTTTTTTGCCAGTTTGCTCCCCGCCTCTAACTCCATCCAAATTGTTTGTTCTTCCATTTTGCTCCCGGCAGGGAGCAAACTGGCAACAAAACCAAAACATCAGGGAGTAAAATGGCTATTTTTAAAGGTTTGGGACAAAACCATTAAAGTTACCAAACCACAGGGAGCAAAACAGAAGTTTACTCAATAGGTTGAGAGCCATTAAGACATTAAAATACCTTAAACTAGTTTTATTTGGTTTTCAATTTGGAAACCAGAAGACAAAAACCTCGTTATCAAAGGGCAGCCCCATTATTTCACGATAAGATAAATTCATTCCAACGATCGACATGATAAATTGAAATTGACATACTTCTCACTCGCAACTTCATTGATGTGATGTGATTGCCCACCTACCTTCACTAATTTAAACCTACACCTATCATTTTTCTTTTGTTATTTCCTGATGTGAAAGGTGAATATTTTATTTAAATTTTATTAGATCACAAAATTAATACTTTTTAGGTTTTTTTTTCTTTTTTAAACAACAAATTTTACATATTCCGTCTTCGGCTCGCGAAGCTCGAACTTTAACTTTAAAGAAAGGCCAATTGGATTTTAACACCTTTAACTTTGAAGAATTGGCCGATAACACCCGCAACTAACACTTTGATCTGTGACACCCGAAACTTTTAATTTCGTGTGTCATTTCACCACTCAGTTAAAAACTCAGTAACTGAGTTAGTGTTCAATCCTAGGTGGCATCCTTAATCCTACGTGGACTATATGACGTGGACTATAATTGCAGATGTGGCACATTCATGGTATAAAAGCCATCTTCTTCTTCGATTTAAACCCTGCACAAACAAGGGAAACCCTCAATTAAGGCCATACGCATGAATCGACCCAAATCCAAACCCTAATTTGCTCATCACGATATCAGAGCAAACCTTCAACTTATTGGCTGATCGACATGTCTACTTCTTCCAACTCTTCATGTAATACCAACCGAAGCCCTAAAATATTCAAGGTGGACATGGATGGGAAGTTGTATTGTCATCACGATATCAGAGCTGTTATTCGCGTAGCAGGAAGGAGAAGTGTTCGATGTGGTGCTGAATTTTACGGTTGCTCACAATGGCCGGTAAGTCTTGTGTATCCATGTATTGAATTTAACTTGTTTTTGAACTGACGACATGATGTTGGTTTGTAGCGAGACGACTGCAAGTTCTTTATGTGGAAAAAAGATTTCGACAAATTATTCGAAGTTCATTCAACTTGCAGCTCAAGTGCAGTCACAAGAAGTGATGCTGTGACCGGGAATGAATATAATTTGCAATTGCGGAACAACTTGCTATCTCAAGAGAACAATATGTTGAAACGACAAATTTGTGCGAAAGAATTCATGTTGAAGCAGCAGTTTGTGTTTAGTTTGTTTGTTATCATTGCCATGTTGTTTTACATAGTGTATCGAATGTAACTTGTTTTTTATTGTAAGTTCTTTGACATGAATGAATTTAGTGAAGTTGGGCTTTGATGTCTTTATTTGTACCATATGTGCAGACCATTAGACCATTTGCAGACCAAAAGAGACTTTGACTTTGTAACAAGTAAACAACTACCAAAACAATAAGTGTGCAGACCATTTGACCATTTGAAACCACATGTGCAGACCAAAACAATAAGTGTGCAGACCATTTGACCATTTGAAACCACATGTGCAGACCAAAACAATACAGCACATGCAGACCATTTGACCATATACCCCTGTGACCATATATATGCAGAATGACCATATACCCCTGTGACCATATATATGCAGAATGACCATATACCCCTGTGACCATATATATGCAGACTAAAACAAGTGTGCAGACCATGCAGACCATTTGAAACCACATGTGCAAACCAAAACAAGTGTGCATAGTATGCAGAATGACCATTATACCCCTGTTACCATATATGCAGACCAAAACAAGTGTGCAGACATAAGTTAACTGCAGAATGACTTTAAGTTAACTGCAGTATGAGTTTAAGTTAACTGCAGACATAAGTTAACTGCAGAATGACCATTATACCCCTGTGACCATACATGTGCAGACATAAGTTAACTGCAAAATGAGTTTAACCAGTTTAACCATTCAAAACAAAAGATTAACCATTACACATTCAGCACAGCAGTCATAAGTTTAACCATTCAAAACATTCAGCACAGCAGTCATAAGTTTACATAGTCATTACACAACCAACAAAAGATTAACCATTAACCATTCATAACATATTAACTAGCTGCAGCCTTCTCCGTTGGTCTTCCCCTTTTACTTGGCCTTCCTCTTTTACTTGGCCTTCCCCTTTTCCTTCCGATTTCTGCCGCATTTTGAGAATCTGTTAACATTAAACAAATTTAGGAAACAATCATATAATCAATAAACCAACTGAATATATTGAGTTCACATTTAACTGTGCATTTTCTCTTGTTGTGACCTCTTTCTCCACAAATCCCACATGTCATTACAACCCCATGCTTAGTCAGTTTTCCTGGTTTCTTGGGATCCTCATGAGGGTCCCTCTTTCTGTTTTTCTTAGGCCTACCAGGTGCCTTTTTGATTGGAGGTGGATCCATTGGATAATCAACCTTGGGCCAAAACTTTTCACTAGGCAATGGTGGGATTGAGTACTCATAAGTTCTCATGTATGTTTCTTTGTGGTAACATGGGTCAACATAATCCTCAGCATTCTTATGCAAAAATCCAGCCACAGCACACACATGCTTACAAGGATACCCCCTTAATTGCCACTTTCTACATGTGCAGGTCTTATTTTCCAAGTCAACTGTAACATCATCAACATCTCTAACTTGAAAAACCTGATAAGATGAGGGGTATACCTCACACCTAAAGGCTGCATCTTTTGAGAAATCAAGTTTCTCCTGGATATTGGGGCAAATGAGCACATCTTTGGCTTCCATTTCAGTTCTTTTGATGACTAACCTACTCATGATTTGAACCCTAATGTCCTCTAGCATGTATATAATATGCTTTGACCTTGGAGTTATGATATAACCATTAAATGTTTCTGCCATGTTGTTTACTATGACATCACATTTAGTGTGAGTTTTCAAGTAGCACCTGTTAAAACTTTTGGGATCCTGCTTTAAGATTGCCTCTACTGCATCAGGGTTTATGGCCCTCATTTCATCAATGGCTTGGAGGTAATCAGGTTCACAGTATGCTCTTGCAGCTTTCCAATACAACTCCTTGAGCTCCTCATCCTTAAAATTCTTGTGCCAATTCGCATAGATGTGCCTTGCACAGTTTCTATGCTCTGCCCTTGGCCAAATAAGTGCCACAGCATTTAACAGACCCTGCACATAAATGATTATTAACCTTAGACATTACAGCAGAAGATAATTGTTCATTGTAAAATTTGTCAATGGCTACTACCTTTTGTTGATCTGAGATGAATGTCCATGCCTCACCACCATCACTTACACCCAAACACTTCCTGAGCTCTTCCATAAACCATTCCCAGCTATCGTTATTTTCACCATCTACAACTGCCCATGCCAATGGATACATCTGATCATTAGCATCTCTGCCAACTGCAGTTAACAACATCCCTCCTAGGAAGGTCTTTAGAAAACAACCATCTAGACACAAGACCTTCCTACATCCAGCTAGAAATCCCCTTTTCACACCATCAAAACACACAAAGAGTCTGAAAAAAGTTTCACATGTTGCTGTGGGATCTAAGTTAATGAAACCTGGTGGTGCAGTAACAAGCACAAAAGTTGATGTTGGGTTTACTTTTTTCAAAATCTCCATGTATGCACCAATTTTGCTATAATGATCCCTCATTGATCCATGAAGTTTCTTATGGGCACATGCTTTAGCCTTGTAGGCCAGCCACTTCGTGATTATGACTTTATACTTATGTTTCACAGCCAATATGATTTCCTTAGCCGACCAGTTGGGCTTGGATTTAAACACTTGCAGGAACTCATTAGCTATGAACATTGCAGTTAGCTGTCTATTCTTTACCATGTTTCTTTGGCAGGTATGTATATTCTTCACTCTCTTAACCAAGTAACACTCTTTCCCTTTATGAAGTGAACAATGTATAAAGAATGAACAACCTTTAACACAATTGACAACAATACGGCCACAGTTAGCTGTCTTTTCACTCTTTGCAAGGTACAAGTTCCTACCATTAGCTACTGAGTACTGCCTCACTGCCTCTTTAAAGGCCTCCCTTGATGCAAACCTTATTCCCACCTTCCAACTAAATTTCTTCCAATTTGTATGTTCACCTACAGATGGGGCTGCTTCCTTGTACTTCTTGCCCCTGATATCATCATCCTCACTATCACCAGGTGTTAAAATGTCCCCGTCAGATTCCTCATAACTACTGTTTCCATCTACCCTTGGATCTTCAGTTTCATGCAAATCACCCTCTGTTTCATGCAAATTACCCTCTGTTTGTCTTTCATGTACTACCTCATCAAGCACTTTTTTTTTGGCTTCCAAATCTATCTTGGTTGCCTCTCTAACTGCATATTGTGACTGTATCCACTCAACATCCTCTCTGTCTGACTCTAATCCTAGTACATCATCCGCAGCTTCCTCAACTAGTTCATCATAATCTTCATCATCAGAATTTGACTCTTCATCTTCCACACTGAAATCACTATCTTCACTGTCCTCGTCTGCTTGCTTAGCTATTGAGTTAGAGTTGCATCCAGGGGAAACCCTAGAAGATTGGGCTTTTAGTTTACTGGATTGGGCTTCAGGTTTACTGGGCTGGGTAACAGGGTTACTGGGCTGGGTAACAGGTTTACTTGGCCTAGAACTGGAGTGGGCTTCATTGGCACCCAATTGACGATCTTGAACAAATACTTCCATAAATGTTTCACTCCAACTAAAAACCTTCCTAACCAACTCCAACACATCTCTATCATCACGAAAATGCCTAATTTGACCATCATCCGCATCCAACCCATACATATGAAAGTTCCTTGATTTATAGCATTTCGTTTCCAGTGCAAAATCTGCTAGCTCAAAGTATGAAATGTGATCTATATCAACTTTAATTAACCTATGTGCACCCCCAACATACTGTGGAAGACCAAAACCTAACTCAATGTAACCACCATACCAAAGCATGACATCAATCGTTTCAACCATTGCATAATCAAGTGAAATCGTACCTTGATCGGAGTTTAAACTTGATAGATTGAGAAGCTAGGTCACGTCTGTAGTCGCCCTTGATCTTTCCCTCCAAAACGAACAGAACAATGCAATGAAGTTCAGTGTTTTGCTTCTTATAACATGTGTTAGCCACGTAGGTCACCATGTAGGATTAATGAAGCCATGTAGGATGCCACCTAGGATTGAACACTAACTCAGTTACTGAGTTTTTAACTGAGTGGTGAAATGACACACGAAATTAAAAGTTTCGGGTGTCACAGATCAAAGTGTTAGTTGCGAGTGTTATCGGCCAATTCTTCAAAGTTAAAGGTGTTAAAATCCAATTGGCCTTAAAGAAATCAACACCTTAATTATATGTGTTTTTGAAATTTGAACCCAACCCCCCACTCTAATATTTTCTGGTTATGGTTATAAGGCTATAGGGTGTGGTTGGAGGCCCATGGGGCTTTATCAAGTCCACCTAAGCTCCACCTATGATCTAACTCACCTATGGAGCCCCTTTAATTTAGACCGTGGGACGTGGGTTGGGGGCAGTGGCGAAGCTTGAGATTTCCGACCGGGGGGTCGAAAACGTATATACCAAAAAATTTCTATACGAAAACTACATACTCTCCACTACTGAGCGAAAAGTTCGGGGGGGCGGCCGCCCCCTCCCGCCCTATAGAAGCTGCGCCACTGGTTGGGGGCATGGTGTGACACGTGGACTATGGGACATCCAAAACCAAAATCCAATTTCAAAGGGGTATGGTGGGGCGTGGGTTGGGTGGCGTGGAAAAAAAGTCAATTTCAAAGGCTAGTGCTCTTGGTCAATTAGGTTCCGCCATGTCATGTGGTAGCCCCACCCCACACCCGGCCTTAAACTTCCGCCTAAGGGGCCACGCCCAAACCCAAGCTCACCCGGAGTGGTGACTATTAAACAAAATTAAAAAAAAACATTTTGATTGGTTTAAAATTAGTGGGCCCCACCTGAATACTTCAACTTTGGCGTTACCATCATGGAGCCCAAGCCATGGCGCCCCCCCCCCCCCCCCCTTCACTTGGAGGGTGTGGTGATGGAGCCCATATGGGCGCTATAGTGGCGGGGGTGGCACCCCCACACCCTCCAGCATAAGGGGTTTGTTACGGTACAAACCATATTTATCCTCAAAAAGTGAGAACAGATCCTAACACTTAAAAAAAGTTAAACTAGCATATACTAAAACAATGCATACATAAAAGTAGCACTTTTAAATTATATTAGCATATGAAAATTAATCAAGATAATTGATTTTAGAACATGTGTGAATGATATCAGCATTTTTCATTATAAATAATTATATCAGCACATTGAAAAAGAAAGCAAGATCCAAATAAAAAATTAATTGTTTGTTAGCATAATTATAGGGAATGCAATATAATTGATATTATTTAGATTATTATTTTACCATTTTTCAATAATTAGTTAGATGTCATATGACATTTTTTAAAAGGTTCTTACAATTTATATACAAAATATGGTTTGTATTTAATCATAGTCCATACTTATAAATTATCTTTACTTAAATATATCATATATGTGTTGGCCAACTCAAGAGTAGAAAATAGATGTAACGAGAAAATATGTTTTGTTTATTTTCGATGATAAAAAATGGGAAAATTAAATTAAATAAAGTGTCCCACTTGTTTCCCTACCAAACTGCATAAATAAAAGCACATACTGTACATCGAATTTAATTTCTCGTATTTGACGATAAATAGACGAAGATGACGCAGTGATGGAATCATAGAGCATTTTGTGGTAATCTCAGTTAATAAATTGCCGACCACACATATAATAATATCAATTAGATCAGACGGTATTGGGGCCGGCTTAGGCCTGGCCTGGCCCGGCGCCGGTTCCCCACACCGCCCCTCTCGGCCCGGCATGTGAAAACCGGCTCCCACTCGACGATTGTGACGGGCCTTGATATTTATAAAGTAGCCGTTCAACGGCTATATTATTTAATAAAAAAATTTTCCCCTTTTCTATAAAACCATCTTATTTTATACTATTTTTCACCATTTTCTCCCCACTTTCTACCCAAAACACTCTCATTTTTATACCATTTTTTTATAAAAAAATATATTCTCATCCACAATGGCATCTAATTCTTGGTGGTCCTCGTCTTCGGAGGAGGAAAAGGAGATGTTTTACGCAAATGCTGTGCTAAAGGCTGCGCAGATTCTTATGGAGGAGGAAGAGGTCTCGTCTGAAAGCGTTATTACCAGACGAATACGGATTAACAGGATTTGGTAGAACATATATGGAACAACGCAAACGGCGGGGACGGTGACGAAGACAAAGACGATAACGAGTAGTGTAATTTTTATAAATTTTTAAATCTAGACTTTTTTTATAAATTCTAGGTAGTGTAATTTTTTTTTAGGTTATGTAATTTTTATTTATGTTATGTAATAGATTTTATTATCTTCTTTTATGTCTTATTTTTATTTAAATTTTGAATTGTTTTTATAAAGTTAAACAACTAAAAAAGTTAAACAATAAAAAATAAACAATAAAAGTTAAACAAATAAAATAAATGAAACAATAAAAAATAATGTGGGGTAGCCCCATCCTCCACCCCCTATGCAAGGAGGCCCATCCTCCATGGGATGGTGATGTGGCGCCTACGTGGCGGCTCATACTCATGGGGATGAGCCTCACCATGCCTTCTAGTCTAAATGGACTATTGGTGAATTCACAACGTTAGGATACACTCGTCTTCGAATCAGGAAAAACTCTCATCTAGGTCAAAGCCCGTGAACACTTATCCAAAGGTAATTGACTACTGGTGAATTCACAACATCCAGATACACTCGTCTCCGAATCAGGGAAAACCCTCATCTAGGCCAAAGCCCGTGAACACTTATCCAAAGGTAATTGACTACTGGTGAATTCACAACATCTAGATACACTCGTCTCCGAATCAGGGAAAACCCTCATCTAGGCCAAAGCCCGTGAACACTCACCCAAAGGTTCGTGCGGTGAGGTAAACGTCGGGCTGACAAATCGTGTCCTATCGAGTTTAACAGGTCTCTGACGACGCGAATAATATAAGTATTAGACATGAATACAACTTGTTTAACTATTTTATATCTCATGTCTATAACACAGTTGTATGTTTTATGTACCAAGAAGATTAAATGATGGATCGTAGCCTCTTAATTCTATTTATTTTTAAAAAGTAAAAAAACAAGTAGTGTACTTTTTCAGTAAACAGGTTTAATCGTGTCTTATATAGATATCTATTGCCAGCCTTAGGTAAACGTCGTTTTTTTTAAGGGCCAACGAATTTTCTAAATGGACTGGTGAATTCACAACATCTGGATACACTCGCTTTCGAACCAGAGAAAACCCTCATCTAGGCCAAAGCCCGTGAACACTCACCAAAAAATACGACAGTGCGTGAGATAAAAGTCGTTTTTATTAAAAAAAAAAAAAAAAAAAAGATAACGTATAGTACGTAGGGCTGCCTTAATGATGTAAAGACTTTCTTTATTAAAAAAAGGTAACGCGCACAATTATCTTTTTTAAAATGAATCTAATGTACGTGTTCTAAATAATATTTTCGATATCTAGGATTATACCTTCCCACCTACTCATGGTAAGTAAACATTTAGTTTGACTCGGTCTAGATTTATCATTGAAAAAACCAACCACCACTTTTTTTTTTCTTTCTATATTCTTAACTACCACTTTTTTTGTTCTTTATATATTCTTAACGGTATAAGGACCGGTTAATTACTTAAGAGTGGTAAAATTAAAAATCAAACAATCAGAGTGTCACGTCAATAAGTGAAAAGAGTTTAAATTATGCTTAAAAGTGTTAGCAATGGTTAGACACTTGATAAAATAGTAAAGTTATTTAAAAAAAAAGTGTGATTGGTTGAGATGACATGGACCCCACCACACACATCCCCTCTCTCTCCTTCCTCCGCTTCCGCAGTAAAATTAAAAATCAAACAATTAGAGTGTCACGTCAATAAGTGAAAAGAGTTTAAACTATGCTTAAAAGTGTTAGCAATAGTTAGACACTTGATGAAATAGTAAAGTTATTTAAAAAAAAAGTGTGATTGGTTGAGATGACATGGACCCCACCACACACATCCCCTCTCTCTCCTTCCTCCGCTTCCGCAACCCCTCACCGATTTATCAAAGTCACTGATTCATCAAAGTTTACCGCGCGACAAACACCCTTTACCGACCACAGTTTACCGCGCGACAAACACCCTTTACCGACAAACACCCTTTACCGACCACAGTTTACCACCGACCACGACAAACACCCTTTACCGACCACACCGGACGCCCTAACAACCGTTTAGATGTCGCCACAGATTTACACTTGCATTTCAAATGCATTCGTTTTCCTCCTAATATCATATCATATTTTAAAGATATTCATAACTTTCTTACTAATATCATCCACTTTCAAATGCATCAGATTTACACGCTCATTTTCCCCCCGATATTATATCCACTTTCAAACACCAATATTTTTTTAAACAACTAATAATATATGAACACACATAGTGTATTTGCTCCGGTGGGATCTCCAAAACCAGACACCACCTAGGCAAAAGCTCTCAAGAAAATTTAATCAGCCATTTAAATAGTTACACCCCACTAATCAAAATAGTATCCTCTCAAGACAATAAAATGTTATGCACATGTTGCAACCGTTACCAACAACCAACAATACGTACGTATTTCAAAAAACAGTTAAGATAAGAGAAACAATACAAAACATGAGTCATGAAACGCAACAATTAACATGTAACAAAATTATTTCCGCGGACTAGTATTATCCGGCGGCGTAGTTCCGCCTCGCGGATGCGTGTTAGACGTGTCCGCGACTCCTGTAGCAACTTTCGCAACATCAAGTGCGGTGGCCTCCGGCTTTTTCTTGGCGTACAAAACCGCGTAACCGATGCCGGCAGCCATAAGGAAGCCGGCAACGGTCATGGTGGTGGCGCTGAACGGCAAACTACGGCGTTGGTGCAGGACGCCACCAGGGTTGTGGCCAGGGGGTCTCTTGGATGACTCCACCCCTAGTTTTTTTACTTCTTCCGAACTCATTTTGTGGGTGTCTGCCATCTTTCTCCACTCTTCTCCTGATCCTTGACCTCCCATGTCTTACGTAAGAGATCGAAGCTTTTTTTTTTTTTTACATGGAAGTTTATGTAATCGGATGGTGCTGCCACGTGTTGTGTATGCTGGCGAAATGATTCATGTGTTGTTGACACGTAGCATTGTCTTAGAGGCACGTGTTATCATCTTAAGTTGTGTTTGGTTTTGGTCTAAACATGGTTGATAATATTAGTAGAAAAGGTGACGATGTTGATTACAATACTATCAACCGATGCATTAAAGTCTCAAAACATTATCTTCTCTATAAAATGTATAAATGTTAAAAGAGAAAAGGAGTAACAAATGTGATCAAAGTTAGAGACTTGCAATACATGTTAATTTGTTTATGACATTTTTAAAATCTACATACTTTGCAATGGACTAGAGAAGTTTATAAAATCAATCGATTGATGATGACATGAACACGAACCATTTCCGAAAAAAAACCCCCTTATATTTGTGGTTGTCAAGGTGAGATTACGATCAATGAACTCAATAATTAGGTAATGGTGACCTAAATTTAGACAATTTTCGGTGTGATAAACTTTGCTTAACCAGGGTTTTGAACATTGTATGATAAAGATTGATAAACAAGTAGTGTTTATGGGCGAAGCTTTTAAAGGGCGGGAGGGGGCGGCCGACCCCCTGAACTTTTCGCTCAGTAGTGGAGAGTATATAGTTTTTGTATAAATTTTTTTGGGTATATACGTCTTCTACCCCCAATTTTATAGAATTTTTAGGTCCTTTTGACCACATGTTTTCTCATAATATCGCTTTGACTTTTAATTTCTACAAAATGTACCTCCAAACAACTCTCGTGTTTAGATTCAATAAAATCATGTCAGGTGTCCAGATATGACCAAAAACACCCAAATTGTTAGTAACATTGACGTCTCCAACAGTTTTTGCGTGGTTGATGTCACAGGTGACATCTTCAATCTTACAAAAAAAAAAAAAAAAAAACAGTAAAAAGCCAAAATGATCTTCGTGGTATAGGTAGTTTTGTCAGTATATTCGAAATGTTTCATTTATTGACTGTGGGTCCAAAAAAGTTTCACAGTTGCCATTTTGGTTAATCTCATCTATTTTTTTCCTTAAATGAGGGACAAATGTGTCTTTTTGAGTTTATAAAACAGAAAATTTTAAATATTAAAATAAAACTAATAACCCTATCTACCCCATCCCAACACCCCTCTCTCTCTAACCCACGCACTTGTGCCGCCATTACCCACCACCTTCATCCAAAGTTCCTCACCACCACCAACAATACCACCAACTAAAAATAAGAATAAATTACAAGTTTTGTCCTTTATGTTTACACCAAATTGCAGGCGGTGTCATTTGTCTTTAAAATTGACGGGTTTTGTACTTAATGTTTCAAAATTTTGCACGATATGTCCTTTAAGCCTAACCTAGTTAATTTTAACTGTTAAGTGGAGGACAAATTGGTCTTTTTACTAATTTATTTAAAAAACCATTTTAATCATTAAAACTAACTGAATTTATTATATTTTATTTATAATATAAATAAACTCACACCCTCTCTACTCCATCTCTCTCCTAGGGCAAACTCAACCCTCACCAATCAGACTAAAGGGTATGGGGGCCGGCTAGCCCCGGCTTGGACCGGCGCCGGTCCCCCACACCGCCCCTCTCAGGCCCAAACGGCTCCCCACAGCCGATTCAGCCGGCCTCTCTCCTCTCTCCTTAACACACATACATCTATACATACATACATACATATATATATATAAAGGGGTTCATCCCCCACCCCCCCTAGGTTTATCCCCCACGAGCCGAGCCTACGTGGCGGCTCATCCCCTCCAAGCCCATCCTCACCATACCCTTTAGTCTCACAAACACCTACTGTAACAACTCTCACCAAAAGTCCTATTTCTTATCTTATTTTGTCCAATAGGAAACCCTAATTAAAACCCCCAAGTAATACTGCGTGACCCCTAAAAATTTCAGAACAGTTGGAATCAGGATCAGGGCCCATAAAACTCGGGGGGAGTATTTCCTAGTTGATATTATCTAAACAGTTTCTTGTCAAACGCGAATTTCTTCAAACCGTCGACTCACCTGAGCTAGTAAGACACGGGGCTACCCTATGCTAAGGGGGTACCCCTCGCGCCACGTGACGGCCTGTCGCGCCACGCGACGGCCTGTCGCGCCACGCGACAGCGCCCTTTTTCCAGTATATATAGTGGAGTTTGGCACTTGCAGTTTGGCATTGGTTCGACGTTAAAATTCATTTCGTACACTGGGATATCGTCTAAACAGTTCAAAACACACACACAGCACGAAACGCTGCCGCGATAACAGGGTAATAACTCGATCACTGCTACGATTTAATGTCCGATCGATAGAGACCAGTCCGATGGATGTTTAAGTGCTGCCCACATTAGGGCTATACTTTGTCATTCGTCGTAAATTCAATGGATGTTTAAGTATTGCACTTTGTCATTCGTCGTGAGGGTTTCGATCTCGTGAGTTATCGTAAATGTTGTATTAAGTTACTAACCTAGTTTCGTGTGCATCGTTATTTAAATTAGGTTACAAGGCTAATCAGTAGGTTAAACTCTGCCCGTTTAAATCTGCAATGTGAGTCATTATCTTTTTATCAAATTGTTTTCAAAACCCTATCTGTTTCAAACTTATAATTACAGGGATTAAGTTTATGTAATCTTCAATTACTGCCGATATGTGGGGTTTTGTATACATTACTTGATTCCCGTCACCATTGGACAACGAGTTAGCCAATGGGTGATCTTACCATAGTCACAGATACAGTCGAGTGACAAATACCGATTTGGGGTAATTGGTTGATAGAAACAATGTAATCACCCTTGATACTGTAAATTATAACAATGTGTTGTTTTGTGCAAATGAGTGACTTGCCAGTATTTCCCTGCTGATAAAACCTTTTTAAAACATGTTTTAGGTGATCTGCTGTGATCCAGGAAAAAGTGCCGTGTTGCACTACAAGCTTGAAGAAGTGGCTTAATAAAAATAAAGAAACATGTTTTTGTAAAATAGGGGTTCCCCAGTGAAATTCCCTTATTGTAAATTACGGGGTTTGTCCCTAATTATGAAATAAAATAATTGGGCATTTTCAAGTTTTAAACGATCCTGTTAATACTTCCGCTGCCAAATTAAATAAATACCACGGGGTTTCTGTCCCGCGGCTCCTGGACCGGGTCAAACCGGGCCGGGGACCGTGACAGAAAAATGTGGTATCAGAGCCACTGATTTAAGCCAATTAAGTATTTAGAAATACTTAATTTTTCTGATTGCCATTCTGTGATTATGTGTTTTTGTGTTATTTGACTATTTGTTAGTTTACAGTATGGGTAAGCAAAGAAGTTCGGACATCTATCGTCAATTAGATAGTTCACCAAAAGATAAAGGAACCTCATTTTCCTCAAGATACTCAGCAGATACTGAGGAAGGAATATTTGTTCGTAAGGCACAGTTTGAGAAACCACTTACCACTAAGAAAAGTATTTGGGTACCTAAGCAGGGAGAATTAAGAAATAAGATTTTAGAGGAAGCCCATAAATCTAGGTATACCATGCATCCTGGTAATAATAAGATATACCAAGATTTAAGAAATAATTTCTGGTGGATAGGTATGAAAAAGGACATAGCGGCATATGTATCTAAGTGTCTAACTTGTTCACAAGTTAAGGCAGAACACCAGAAACCCTCAGGCTTACTATAACAATTAGAAATACCTGTATGGAAATGGGAACTCATAACCATGGACTTTGTTACTAAGTTACCCAAAACCAGAATATGTAATGACGTGATTTGGGTAATTGTGGATCGATTAACCAAATCAGCTCATTTTCTACCCATGAAATAAACCTTTAGCATGGAAAGGTTGGCAAAATTGTATGTAGATGAAGTAGTATCCTTACATGGAGTTCCACTCTCCATTGTATCGGATAGAGATAGTCGTTTCACTTCACATTTCTGGACTAGTTTCCAAGAAGCCATGGGGACGCGACTAAATTTAAGTACAGCTTACCATCCCCAAACAGATGGACAAAGTGAAAGGACGATCCAAACCCTAGAAGACATGCCCAGGGCATGTGTGATAGATTTTTGTGGAAATTGGGATGACCACCTACCCTTAATTGAATTCTCCTATAACAATAGTTATCATGCAAGCATTGAAGCTGCCCCATTCGAAGCACTGTATGGACAAAAATGCAGAACTCCAGTTTGTTGGGCAGAAATAGGAGAAAGCCAATTATCAAGTCCCGAAATTGTGCAAGAAACCACCGACAAGATCACTCAAATCAAGGAAAACTCAAAACGGCTCGTGATCGTCAGAAGAGTTATGCAGACAATAGACGCAAGCCGCTAGAATTTCAAGTTGGAGACAAGGTACTCTTAAAAGTTTCTCCTTGGAAAGGGGTAGTTCGGTTTGGTAAAAAGGGAAAACTAAGTCCAAGGTACGTAGGACCATTCCCAATAATCCAGCGAATAGGACCAGTTGCCTATCGCTTACAACTACCAGAAGAGCTAGCCGGGGTACATGACGTGTTTCATGTATCCAACCTCAAGAAATGTCTATCCGACGAATCCCTGGTAGTACCTCTTCAAGATGTAGAGGTAAATGAAAAATTAAAATTTATTGAAAAGCCACTACAGATAAAAGATAGAAAGGTCAAATTTCTCAAGCATAAACGACTAGTGCTGGTCAAAGTCAAGTGGGATTCAAAGAGAGGACCTGAATATACTTGGGAACTGGAATCGGAGATGAAGCGGAAATATCCTCACTTATTCCTGTAAATCTCGATGACGAGATTTTAATTAAGGTGGGGAGGGTGTAACAACTCTCACCAAAAGTCCTATTTCTTATCTTATTTTGCCCAACAGGAAACCCTAATTAAGACCCCCAAGTAATACTGCGTGACCCCTAAAAATTTCAGAACAGTTGGAATCAGGATCAGGGCCCCTAAAACTCAGGGGGGGGGGTATTTCCTAGTTGATATTATCTAAGCATTTTCTTGTCAAACGCGAATTTCTTCAAACCGTCGACTCACCTGAGCTAATAAGACACGGGGCTACCCTATGCTAAGGGGGTACCCCTCGCGCCACGCGACGGCCTGTCGCGCCACGCGACAGCGCCCTTTTTCTAGTATATATAGTGGAGTTTGGCACTTGCAGTTTGGCATTGGTTCGACGTTAAAATTCATTTCGTACACTGAGATATCGTCTAAACAGTTCAAAACACACACACAGCACGAAACGCTGCCGCGATAACAGGGTAATAACTCGATCACTGCTACGATTTAATGTTCGATCGATAGAGACCAGTCCGATGGATGTTTAAGTGCTGCCCACATTAGGGCTATACTTTGTCATTCGTCGTAAATTCGATGGATGTTTAAGTATTGCACTTTGTCATTCGTCGTGAGGGTTTCGATCTCGTGAGTTATCGTAAATGTTGTATTAAGTTACTAACCTAGTTTCGTGTGCATCGTTATTTAAATTAGGTTACAAGGCTAATCAGTAGGCTAAACTCTGCCCGTTTAAATCTGCAATGTGAGTCATTCTCTTTTTATCAAATTGTTTTCAAAACCCTATCTGTTTCAAAGTTATAATTACAGGGATTAAGTTTTTGTAATCTTCAATTACTGCCGGTATGTGGGGTTTTGTATACATTACTTGATTCCCGTCACCATTGGACAACGAGTTAGCCAATGGGTGATCTGACCATAGTCACAGATACAGTCGAGTGACAAATACCGATTTGGGGTAATTGGTTGATAGAAACAATGTAATCACCCTTGATACTGTAAATTATAACAATGTGTCGTTTTGTGCAAATGAGTGACTTGCCAGTATTTCCCTGTTGATAAAACCTTTTTAAAACATGTTTCAGGTGATCTTGTTGGATCTGAGTTTGGTTTTGATTGTATTTTCTGTTTGAATTAAAATGGAAATGGATGAGTTGTGCAGCGGAATTAATATGGAAACAAACTTTGCATACAATCAAACGAGAGTATTACTTTGATCAAGACATTTTCAACAAAGAACCGAATGATTGAATTTAATTTCAACAACGATTACAAAGTAATGCTTGAATACAAACTCCCCCTCAGCCAGAGCTCAGTGTTTGTTCGTGCAAAGAAGACGGTGTTGCAAAGAGCTAATAGAACAGTACAGAGCACTGTTCTATTTATAGGCACTAGCAAACCACTGAGCATCTAATGCTGACGTCACCATGAAAGTGACATCTAACCTCCTAACAAACTCTAACCTCTGATCAATACAAACGCTGCTATGCTAACTACTGCTTAATACAATACATTTCATAAAGATAGAATAAACAACTGCTGTATCCTTCCACTGCTGTGAACCCAGCAGTACTTGTCCGGATCAGCAGTGCTTGAACCAAGGCAGTAGATTGAGCAGCAGGGCTTTAGTCTTCCATCAGACCTTTACTTGAACAGCAGTTGTAGGTCAGCAGTTTGCACGATCAGTAGATAGGAGGTCAGCAGATGTTGAAATCACTTTCAAGGGGAGAGACTTGTATGTAACATCTGCTTATTCTGGATCCACTGCTCTGACCCAGTTTTGGCTTTAATTATCTGTTCCTCTGGTAGGGTTCGATCCCAACAATCTCCCCCTGGAACAGATAATGCCAAAACTCTTCATTATTGTGGTATTCTTTATTGCCTCATCAGCAGTTCCCTTATCTGACCTTTAAACTGTAGTTCAAAATCTTGGGCATTTGTGTCATCATCATCCCTGCTAAGTGGAAGATCAAGGAGATCCTGCAAATCTTCAAGACTTAGGCCAAGAGCTTGTTCCCTTGATATTTTCTTCACTTCTCCACCAGACCTGAGCAAAGTCAATACGTAGGTCTGTTTGTCAGTTTCCCACTTTTGTATTTTTGAGCCTGGTGGGTTTCTTGGGAGATGTTTATTTGCAGAGGTATTTGGTGAGGCTGGCCTATTCATGACTGGCTGAGCAGTGCTTGCAGGTTGTTCCAATTCAAGATCTTCTTTTATCATTAGTTTAATGCCCTCTTTTACTATAGCACTTCCAGCTTTTAGATCTTGAATTGATTCAGCACCTGACTGGTTTTTACTCCTTCTTTTGTAGATGGCAGCACCAGCTGGAGCAGTAGTTCTTTTGATTTGCAGCTTTGGTGGTCTTTTTGAGACCTCTGCTTTGGAGTAGTCAGGCTTTTGTGGAACTTTTGGATCTTTCTTTCTAAGTTCCTCTAAGCTTTTGTAGGTAGCCCTGACCCTATCTTCTCCCCACTTTGTCAGAGAGTTCTTTGACCCATAATCAGCTGCTATCAGCTCCTCTTTCATTCTCCTCAACTCTAAGATCTTATCAGCTTCAAATTGTTTGAATTTTTCAGGAGGAGTCTGCTTGACCTTATTTTTGATCATGTCTTGAATCCTGGCTGCCTCCTTTTTAAGCTCAGGAATGGTCCAGTTTTTGTACATGTGTTTCTCCCCCCTTGTATTTCTTGTAGGTCATGATGTTCTCAATGTAGTCATTTCTCAAGGACTCATCTGCCCTTTCAGAGAGTTGTCGACATACATTTTTGGCAAATTGCTCCATTGCGCTGACCTGTGTAAGTAGAAACTGATAGCTTTGCTGAAATTCTCTATCAGATTTCCCTTTTCTATTTTTGATTGTGATATCCTCTTCTTGCTTGGCCTTGAGTTTCAAATATTCTTCGATATTGTTAGGCCTGGGATATCCTTCAACTGATGGCAAACTCCTTTTAACTGGGTCATCCTCATAGTAGAAAGATTTGATTTCTTCCCTAACTGCAATGAGTTCAAGAGGAAATGAGACACCAACAGGAGGTAATGGCTTTAGAATTTGAGCTGAAGAGAGAGGTATGGGTTTTGGAATTGTGACAAGTGACAGAGATTTTGAAGATGTTGGTGATGGAGATGTGTCATCATCTTTTAAAATTAGCCTTCTCCTTTTTGGTTTAGGAGGGACTGATGATGTTTTAGTTGGAGCAGTGGTGGTAGATTGAGTGGCAGTGGTTTGTGATTGACTAACAGCAGTTGAAACAACTGGTGCTTCAACCACTGTTGTCATTACAACAGATGTTATAACATCTGTTGTCTTCTGCTTTTTATCAGCAGGTGAAAGTGGTGTGATTGTTTTTGTTGGTGATGGTGGTGGTGGTAAAGCACTTGTTGTGATGTGTGTTGAAGTGGTGTGTGTTGAAGTGATAACAGATGTTGAGACCTCTGAAGTACCAGCAGTAGTTGATACAGCAGGAGTTATAACAGCTGTTTGGGTGGAGGTTTGATGCTGATGGCTTTTGGATGGTGGTTTAGGAATATGCTTTGGAATTTTGGATGGGATGGACTTAGGTTTCCTTTTTGTCTTAGGATTTTTAGTATCCTTTGACCCAGAACAACCCTGCGCATACAGCTCCATGAAAGATCTTTTCTCCTCATTCCACCTTGAAATATCCTTTGCCATTCTATCCCTTTTTACACTTGCTACTCCTTCATCAAGTGCTTCTTGAGTAGCATCAACCTTTTTACTACCATCTGGCACAGGAATTTTTCTGGTCATAGCATCCTTTTCAGGTTCAATGTACAGACCATCATCTATTCCTTTCTTCTTCCACTCCTGAATTTTCTCCCCCTTTTTTGCATTATCTTCTGGGAGTTGATCAATGAAAAGTACTGTTGGAGGAGCAGTGCCAGTGGTTTCCAATAAATGGGCCTTGATTGCCTTAATATCTGCTTGAGTGTTCTTGTACCTAGACTCCATAATGTTTCTCAGCTTTTAGACATGAAGTTCATGTTGCTGATCAGCCATTTCTTTTCGTTGTTGGAGAAAAGGTTGGAAAAGGTTCCAGAGCTCATTTGTAGCAAAAGCTTGTGGTGGAGCAGGTGCTTGAGGTGGAACAACAGTGGATTGCATCTTTTGTGTTTTCAACACCTGCTGTAGCATATTTTTAAGATCTGCAACAGATGTATCCAACTTTTCAATTCGTTCCGTCAAATCCTGATATTTTAAATCATCACCCAATTTAATGGGATCAGCTGATTTCCCACTATCAGTGGTTTTATCAGTGGTTGAGGTAGGGAGTGTACTCCAAACACTAACCACTGATGCCCCTTTTTCTTGGTACTGGGGTCTTCTTCCTTCAACACTTGACAACCTTTTGATGTTGCCAGTGGGAAAAATAAATCCACTGGTGGTTGGCAGAAGTGCTATGTAAGGAATTGCCTCCAAGGAAGTCTTATTAATGTAACCACTGTCCAATTGTAAACCAGTGGGTTCAACAGTTGTAGTGGCTGCTTCACTTGGACTACCACCAAGAGTTACATGTAACTCAAGGGGTGTAACCTCCTCAGGTTGTGTTGGTGGGTTAGCAAAGATTGATACATCAGACCCAGTCATTTGTTGAGGTATGTTCTCATTGATAGGTGATTGAGAAGGACTGGTTAGTGCCTGGTTCAAATCAATTGCATCCAACAGCAGTTTAGTTGGTGAAGGAATTGTGGATGTGAGGTTTGGTGTAAAGACTGGATTTGCTCCGGGCATTGAGCTGTGGATGATGAAACCAAGTGATTTCAGAGCATCATGATGTGGTGGCCCTATGTGTACAACCTGTTCTTTTTGTGAAGAAGCATGAGGAGTATTGGTTATGGGTTGAGATATTTGTACCAACTGCTGTGAGGAAGAAGCATCAGTGGTTTCTTGTGACTTTTGTGTTGTCACAGGCATTTGCTCTGGTATCTCATCCTCCAGAGTTGCCTTTTTGATTGGTTTGGGGGATTTTGAGTTTTTCTTTTTCTGTGGCTTTTTGGTGATTTCAGGTGTGGGTTTCAAAGCAGTTGTGCTGCCACTTTGATCACCTTGAGCAGTGGGCTCAGCAGCAGATACCTGAGGAGCAGTTGTAACTGCTAAAATCTGCTCAGGCACCTCTGCTTGTGTTTTGCAAGGTGTTAACATTCTTGTAAAAGTTTCAGCAGTTAAGCTGTTCATTTTAAAATAATCACCTTGGTTTATTACAGCAATATCATCCTTACTGAATTTCTTTTCAAAATAATAACTTAAAAACCTTGGAAACAGTAAGAATGATTTTGTTTCAACATTGTTAACCAAATCATTAAAGATTTCCCGAGAATAATTAAAATTTTCTTCTTGAAGAATAGCATATCCCAGATTTTGAATCTTTAATGGTATTTCATTGAAAGAAGTGGTTTTGTTTGAAACACACAAGAGGAGGGTATGGAATAAAAACCTTGTTGCAGAAGGAAAGAAACCTCTTTGTAAGGTAGCTTTCTTCATCATTGTGTCTGCATACCATCTCTCAATGAAGTCAATTTTTAACTCGTTTCTAGGGAAAGAAATTGTACCTTCCTGATCATCGAGTTGAAAGACCTCTGAAATTGACTGTGGTGTAATCTTGACAGGTTTTCCCTTTAGAGTAGAGTTAATGGCTATTACAGCGTCTCCTTGTGTTTCAAGGGTTGCATTCTTCCAAAACTCCCTTTGGGTTGTCAAGAAAATTGGTGCATCCGCTGTTAACAAAGTTTTGTACTTTGATGCGGAGATGGTAGCAAGGATGGAATCGAAAATATCTGTGGTGCCAGGTTTTGTGAGTAAACCCAGAAGATTGTGAGATGATTTGTATGGAATTTCTGTGGGATTTGCCTTTTGAGAGGCCGGTTGTGTGGATGATTTGGAAATGGATTTCCCAGATGACTTCGATTTTGCCATTTTGGAGATGATGATCGAAGAAATTTTTGAAGGAATTTGAAGAAAAACTGTTTTCAGAAGAGAATTTTTTTGAGAATTCAATTCGATAGTAAAACCCTGTTTTTGGTGTGAAGTGGGGGTTTTATAGAGGAAAAAGTGAAGGCTGACGTGGCAGCGGTTACAAAAGTACTGATCACTATGTACTGCCCACATGCCAAACTCTGAGGAAATGAAGGACAGTGCTTTTATGAAAGTTACTGATGAAGGCAGTGGTTACAACGGTAAAATGGAAACAGTGAGATGATTTTCACTATCAGTGGATAGCATATCAGTGGATAAGACACTGCTTTTGAACAACAGAGTTTATCAAGGAAATGAGAGAGCAGAGGATGGCTTTCAGCAGTGGACAGACTTTGAAGTAGAGCAGACTTTTGAACAAATAGTGGTTATGGCAGACTTTTAAGGATTTTAATGAAAATTTCATTTTTGGCTATTTTTAAGGATGGATTTTTGATTTTCTGAAAACATTCTGATGCTTTTATACATAGAAAAACAAGATTTTGCTTGTTATTCCATGGTTAGCATCCCAATTCTAGAGACCAAGCTTTCAAAGGTGGCTGTATCAAGTGCTTTTGTGAGCACATCTGCCAGCTGGTCTTTAGTTGGGACATGATGCAGAGAAATCAAACCTTTTTCATAGTAATCCCTCACAAAGTGATGTCTGATGTCGATGTGTTTGGTGGTTGAATGGGAAACTGGATTTTTGATGATATTTTCTGCTGCCTGGCTATCCAACATGAGTAGTGTCTTTAAGGCAGTGATACCAAAATCTAGTAACTGATTTTGAAGCCACAGGAGTTGGGCTGTACAGCTTGCAGCAGCAATGTATTCAGCTTCAGCAGTGGATGCTGAAACAGCTGCTTGCTTTTTGCTTTGCCATGAAACTAAGCAATCACCTTGAAACTGGCACCCTCCTGATGTGGACTTCCTTGTGGTGTTACATCCAGCAAAGTCACTGTCTGAAAATCCTGAAAGCTTGATATTTCCATTAGCTGGATACCAGATACCAAGTGTGGGAGCACTCTTTATGTATCTGAATATCCTTTTTACAGCAATAAGGTTGGATTTTCTAGGGGCTGATTGACTTCTTGCACAAACACATGTTGCAAACATGATGTCTGGCCTAGATGCAGTTAGGTACAACAAAGACCCAATCATGCTTTTATATAAAGTTTGGTCAATCAGCTCAACCTTTTCATCAGACATGACAAGCTTATTTGTTGCCATGGGTGTGCTGCATGGTTTACAATCATTCATATCAAATTTATTCAAAAGTTCTTTAGCATATTTGCTTTGATGAATGAAAGTTCCATTTTGCATTTGCTGAACTTGGAGACCAAGAAAGCATTGCAGCTCACCCATTGCACTCATTTCAAACTCAGCTGTCATGAGTTCTCTAAACTCTTCACACATTTTGTTACATGTGCTTCCAAAAATAATGTCATCCACATAAATTTGGACAATCATTAAATCCTTCCCTCTCCATTTTAGAAACAGTGTTTTATCACTGGTACCTCTTTTGAAACCATTTGAGAGTAGGAAGTTGGAAAGAGTTTCATACCAGGCCCTTGGTGCTTGTTTCAGGCCATACAAGGCTTTGTTTAGCCTGTAGACATGATCTGGATAAAATGGATCCTCAAAACCTGGAGGTTGACAAACATATACCTCTTCTTGAATTGTACCATAGAGGAAAGCACATTTGATATCCATTTGAAACACCTTCATGTTGTGGTTGACAGCAAAGGTCAGGAACAGTCTAATGGCTTCCAATCTTGCAACAGGGGCGAATGTTTCATCATAATCAATCCCCTCTTCCTGTCTGTAACCTTGAACCACAAGCCTGGCTTTATTCTTGACAACAATACCCCTTTCATCAGTTTTGTTCTTGAAGACCCACTTTGTGCCAATGGGACTAACCTCTTCTGGCAGTGGTACAAGCTCCCATACTTGTTGTCTTTTAAACTGTTGGAGCTCCTCTTGCATGGCTTCTACCCAGCTGTTGTCTTTCAGTGCCTCTTGGTACTTGACTGGCTGATGGAGTGATAGAAAACCAGCAAAAAGACAAATGTTTTGGGTTTGGCTTCTTGTGAGCACCCCTTCATTTATGTTGCCAATGATTTGATCAGGTGGATCAGATCTCAAGAAGATTAAATCTCCTTGGTATGGTATGATGGCATTTGTTGGTGAGGGCTGCAAATGTGTATCATCTGAGCTATCCACTGCTGGGGACTTTGATGATCCAGCAGTGGCTTCAAAAGGTGGTGGAATTGGTGGTAATGAGGTGGACACATCCTGACTTTTATCCACTGTTTGTGGACTTTTGTCAGCAGTGTTTGAGGATGTGGAAGCAGTGGTTGATGGGCTACTTTGGTCAACAACTATTGAGGTAGCAGTGGTTGAGCTTTGACAGCTGTTTTGAACATCTGATGCTCTTCCCATTTTGACAGACTTTTGAGGAATGATGATTTCATACCCATAGTCTGGTGTTGAATCCTTTGATGGACCTGCACTGTTAGTCTTGACAACAGTATTTTCAAAAGTAAAATTTTCATGATCAAACAGATCTGCAGGATTTGCTGGGATTTTCATTGATGAAAGTTCATTGAACTTTACATTCAAAGTCTCCTCCACTTCCTTGGTCCGTGTATTGAACACTTTGTAGGCCTTGGCAGTGGTTGAGTATCCCAGATGATAACCACAATCAATTTTTGCTGCAAATTTTGAAATGGAATCTTTTAAGTTCAAAATAAAGCATGGGCAGCCAAACACCTTGAAGTAAGAGATCAGTGGTTTGATTTTATACAGAATTTCATAAACAGTCTTTTTGTGCCTGGGGTTTATTAAAACTCTGTTCTGGACATAGCAAGCAGTGTTTACTGCCTCTGCCCAGAAAGTTAATGGCAAACTTGAATCAGCAAGCATGGTTCTGGCAGCCTCAATCAAAGTTCTGTTCTTCCTTTCCACTACCCCATTCTGCTCTGGTGTTCTAGGGATGCTGTACTGCCTTACAATCCCTTTCTTCACACAGAAGGCATCCAACTCCTTATTTTTGAATTATGTGCCATTGTCACTCCTGAAGACTTTTACTGGAAGGTCAAATTGCTTTTCAACCTGTATCACAAAGTCTTGCAAAATGCCTGCAGTCTCATCTTTTGAGTGTAAAAAGAAAGTCCATGTAAACCTAGAAAAGTCATCAACAATAACCAAACAATATCTTTTCTTCTTGAGGCTCATGACTTGAACTGGGCCAAACAAATCCATGTGTAGCATCTGCAAACACTGGGTTGTTTTGGACTCTTCAATGGACTTATAAGAACTTTTATGCTGTTTTCCTTTTAAACAGGAAATGCAATGTTCAGAACATGAAACCAATTTTTGTGGTAGTCCTCTCACCAAACCATTTTTTGAAATTTCAGTGATTGTCTTAAGATTTGTGTGCCCCAGCCTTCTGTGCCAAAGTTCTGTCTCTTTGTTAGAGGCAGCTGAGAACAGACAGGTATCAGCTCTGGGACATTTTTAGACATAACAACAACATAAACATTGCCACTTCTTTGAGCAACAAGTTTAGTTTGACCAGTTTTGATTATTGCTTCAATATTATTGACCATTTCTGGTCCAACAATCCTACAAAAATCTTTTGTGAAGAATGACCCAAACCCTTTGTCACTCATTTGAGACACACTCAGAAGGTTGAATTTTAGATTGTCTATCAGATTGACATTTTCAAATTTTACATTTCCAGACTGCACTGTACCAGACCCCAGAACTTTCCCTTTACTGTTATTCCCAAAGGATATATCACCCCCTCCATGGATTTTAAAGTCTTTGAGGAGGGCTTTACATCCTGTCATGTGCCTGGAGCCTCCACTATCTACATACCAAAGACTATCAAAGCATGCAGAAACTCCCTGCACATGAAGTAAAAGGATTAGTTCATTAGGGTCTCCAAAGCCAACAGGGCTTTGGATGGGGTCTCAACAGTGTCTGGGATGGATGCAGATTGATGGACAGTGGTTAAGTCAGGGGTTTGGACAGTTTTAGTACTGTTTCTTGCTAACCACTGTTGGGGGTCTTGACCAATCACCTGTTGGTAACCAAAAGGATGCCTGTTCACTTTAGGTTTAGAGGGCCTTTTGTAGGCCTCATAAACGTGTGGAATCCTTTGGTAAGACTGTTTTTCCTTGCCTTTTCTGAACTGATTGGCAGGGGGTGCATCAGTACCCTGAACATCTCTTTTGACAGATGTTTGGTTCAGCTGTTTTGTGACAGCTGTTTGAACTGGCACAAACAGTGGTTGGTTCTTGGTGAATTTGACAGATGATGTTGATGAACTCAAGGATGTTTTAGCAATGTACTCATGCTGTTTCACATCAAAGTTTTTGAGATACACACATGCTTGAGTTTTGTGGTTTGTTTTACCACAAACAATGCAGCTTTCAGCTGAAACAATGACACTTGTTCTGTTCAAATCATAAGCTTTTAAGTGGAAACAGTCTTTTGTTAGATGATTCCTTTTCTCACAGAATTCACAAAACAAGTTATCATTTTTTTCTTTCTTCTTTCTCTTTTCAGACTCCTTTGCAGCAGAGGTTTTAACCTCTGTTGGGATGTCCTTGAGAGGAATGACTTTAGCTTTTGGAGCTTTAACACCATCAGTTGATGTAAAGTCCATTGGCTTGAAATTTTCAAGAATATCACACTCATCAGACCATTTTGGTTTAAACTGATAATCTTCAAGCTCCTCAAAAGTAGAGGATCCCATTGGTCTGTCAAGTGTGATTTTGTTACCAAGTTTGTCAGTGATTTTCACTTCTTGGCCATTCTTGTTTGTGGGTATGAACTCAGTGGTTACATCAGTGGTTTGAACAGATTTTCCAAAAGCAGTGTTTTCATCATCATGTTTTCTATAACCAACACCAAATTTCACATTGCTTTTTATCTATTTTTCAAGCATAACCTCATACCCTTTGCATGATTCCACCCATCTTTCACAGGTGATCTGGGTGGACTCCAAATCCTTTTTGCAAACTTGGTATTTTTCTACCATAGTTTGGAGTTGATTTTTGGTTATGCTTTGTTCTTCTTTCAGACTGCTGGTCTCTTTTTCCTTTTCAGTCAATTTGTTTTTAAGTTCTTTTAAAGACCTTTCAAATTTGACTTCATCAGTTAAGATTTTATCCCGAAGGTTTTCATTTACCTCTTTGATGTTAGCAAAAGCAATAATGCAATTGTCAGAACATAGTTTTTCAAGAACTTGTGGTGATACCTTGGCAGCAGCCATCATTGCACAATCACATTGATGATTTTCTTCATCATCAGCTCTTTCTTCTTTCTCACCTGCTTGCTCATCTTTCTCTTCTTCTTTGTCCTCTTCGGACCATGGGTCTGTCAGTGGTTCAATCATGGTTTCTGAATTTTCTCCCAGCAGCAATTCACCAGCAACTGCTTTAACAACTGCTTCAGTCACCTCATCCACTGTTTCATCACTTAGCTGTTCACCTTCAATTTCAATCCCCTCTGGTATTGACTCTAATGCCATCAAACAAAATTCATCATTAGAAGGTTCAATAGAAGCATAGAGTGCAAAATTTTCATCACCAAGCTCATCAGGCATACTGCTCCAGTCAACAAAGCCTTGAGTGAAAAAGCTTTGCTGATCTGGTTGTACCACTGCTGGAGCAGCTGGTTGAGGTGCAACAGGTTGCACTAGTGCCTGGGGGACAGGGGTTTGAACATATTGAATCTGTGGAACAGTGGTTTGGACATAATGCACAGGCACAGGGGCAGCAGCATAATGAGCAGTGTTAACATGAGATGCAGGGGTGTATTGGGTATAATGCACAGTGCTTTGATTTTGAGGTCTAGGGTTTGAGCTAGGATGAGTGATTATAGGACCAGTAGTTTGACTCCGGCATTCCCTAGCAAAATGACCTAGCCTATTGCACTTGTAACACTTGATTTTCGATTTATCCAACCCAACCCTCAGATTCCCATGTAAACCTAGGAATTTTCGCCCTGTTCTTTTGTAGAATTTGCTAGTTCTAACACTGAGCAAAGCCAATTGGTGCAGGATCTCCATCTCTTCTAAGTCAGTGGGATCAAAGTGTTGTAAATCATTGAGTTCAAAACACAAATTATCTGACATCTGGTTTTCTGTGTTTGAAGTAAAATCATAATTTGCAGAGTGAGGATCAGGGTTGGTAAAGTTACCACCAGCTGTTATATCAATGAAATGATCATAACCCTGTTCCTTACTACTGCTACCAGATTCTCCCTGACCAAGAAGAGCTGTGCTACCGAATGAGTAATCATCAGTGGCTTTTCCAGACTCTTGCAACTTCTTTTTCTGGTTCAACTCCCTTTCATAGGTTAGGAGTCTACCACGAAGTTGGGTCAGGGTCAGATCTTTGAACTCAACAGAGTTTCTAGTCACAAATGCTATTGTGTCCCATTTATCAGGTAGTGATCTAAGAAACCTGCTATTTTGGGTTGTTTTTGGAAATTCAACCTTAACAAGCCTTAGCTCACTGATGAGACAACTGAACCGTTCAAATTGTTGGGTCAATGATTCACCCTTAATGTGACAGAAGGTTTCATACTGCTGGTTCAGAATTTCCCTATTGTTTTCAATAACTTCTTCTGTCCCACCAAACTGTTCCTTCAACGCATCCCATAGCTCTTTGGCATTGTTACAGTGTAACAGTCCAGCATAGATCTCATTAGGTAATGCGGATGCTTTGATGCTAAATGCTTTGGCATCCAGTTCGAACTTTTGAAAATCAATTTCAGTATAGTTTTCATAAGGTTTTGGTACGATCTTCTTTGGATCCTCAGCACTTGTCACCGTAGGAACATGGGGACCAAAAACAACAGACCTCCAACATCCAGTGTTCTGTTGAGCAAGGATGTGACCCATCCTTCGCTCCCAAATGTTGTATTCATTTCTTTTAAGCATGGGTGGTTTAAAAAGCGAGCCAATGTTATTCTTATCATCTTGTGATTGTGACGTCATCCTGGTTGTTTTACAGACACTGATTAATCAACTTTAATGGTGATTAAACCTTGCTCTGTTTTTCAACACAAACGAACAAACTATCGATATCAACGATTTTGAGCTGAACTATTTATGTCAAAATGATTGTTAAATCAAATTTGACTGTCCAAGCTCTGATACCAATTGTTGGATCTGAGTTTGGTTTTGATTGTATTTTCTGTTTAAATTAAAATGGAAATGGGTGAGTTGTGCAGCGGAATTAATATGGAAACAAACTTTGCATACAATCAAACGAGAGTATTGCTTTGATCAAGACATTTTCAACAAAGAACCGAATGATTGAATTTAATTTCAACAACGATTACAAAGTAATGCTTGAATACAAACTCCCCCTCAGCCAGAGCTCAGTGTTTGTTCATGCAAAGAAGACGGTGTTGCAAAGAGCTAATAGAACAGTACAGAGCACTGTTCTATTTATAGGCACTAGCAAACCACTGAGCATCTAATGCTGACGTCACCATGAAAGTGACATCTAACCTCCTAACAAACTCTAACCTCTGATCAATACAAACACTGCTATGCTAACTACTGCTTAATATAACACATTTCATAAAGATAGAATAAACAACTGCTGCATCCTTCCACTGCTGTGAACCCAACAGTACTTGTCCGGATCAGCAGTGCTTGAACCAAGGCAATAGATTGAGCAGCAGGGCTTTAGTCTTCCATCAGACCTTTACTTGAACAGCAGTTGTAGGTCAGCAGTTTGCACGATCAGTAGATAGGAAGTCAGCAGATATTGAAATCACTTTCAAGGGGAGAGACTTGTATGTAACATCTGCTTATTCTGGATCCACTGCTCTGACCCAGTTTTGGCTTTAATTATCTTTTCCTCTGGTAGGGTTCGATCCCCACAGATCTACTGTGATCCAGGAAAAAGTGCCGTGTTGCACTACAAGCTTGAAGAAGTGGCTTAATAAAAATAAAGAAACATGTTTTTGTAAAATAGGGGTTTCCCAGTGAAATTCCCTTATTGTAAATTACGGGGTTTGTCCCTAATTATGAAATAAAATAATCGGGCATTTTCAAGTTTTAAACGATCCTGTTAATACTTCCGCTGCCAAATTAAATAAATATCACAGGGTTTCTGTCCCGCGACTCCTGGACCGGGTCAAACCGGGCCGATGGCCGTGACACCTACCGCCACCCATGCCCACACCACCTGCCACCTACACAATCACCGCAAACCTCCACATCTGAACCATTTTTTTGGAAGAAAAGGACAATAAATAATCCAATGTCCAGCAGCAACGCTACTGGCTTCTTAAACGTGATGCGGTGGCCTGAAATCGTAAGGTGAGTTACGATTTGATGAGGTCGGTGACGGAGATGCAGTTTCTGATGACTGCGTTTTCGCCTCTGTGCGAAGCTCCGATTTGCTAGTTGTCTTCAGGTTCAGGTACACATTTGCAGTTTCTGACGACAACATTTTCACCTTTGTACATAGAAGAAGATTTGAAGCTCTGTTTTGAATCAATATGCTCGTTGATTTTATACACCAGCAATACATTCCCTGATTGTTTTCATTTAATCCCTAAGTTTTAATTGGTTTATCTATTTCTAAAGGAATGATTGTTAAGTTGATTGCTATATGTTCCATATTTGATGGATTTTTCTGTAACACCTCGAAAATTCACGTCCTATAATGTATTGACACGTGTCATAAGCTTGAACGTGTGAATGTATACTCTAGAGGGACTAAAGTTGACAAACATGGAAAGTATGTGAATATATGGGTTCAAAATGTCAACAAGGAATAAATATACTTTACAGTAAGCCTACATGATGCTCATACCTTCAAACGAATAAATCATGGATCATACGAAGCTAAATATGAAAGAAAGTGAGAGATTACAAACTACGGGGGTTAAATGTGTCAACATGTTTAAAGTATACCTCTGAGTGACCTTTTAGCAAACCCGAAGCTTTGTAACAATAAATTATGCTCACTAGAATGTGTGATAAAAATTTCATAAAGTTTTGTTATCGTATGAGAAAGTTATGATCAAATTCGTATATGAGGGGTTAAAGCGTAAACGTTGAAAATTATGACTTTTCGGGTAAACATAAAGTGACCAAGGACTTAGCAAAGTGGGTATAAGTCTTGAAGCCCTTATAAGTCAATTTAAGGGGCTCAACATGCAAGAAATAAAGTTTGGTTGACCTTTGGAAGGACCAAGAGCCAAGTTGCAAAAGCTAAAAAGGTTTAAACCTGAAATCAGGTCTTAGGCGGGCCGCGTAAGACATGTTAAGATCTTACGCGGGCCGCGTCAGACCCCCAGATGCAGAAAATCGTGAAAGTTGGCTGTTCAGCCTTGGAAACGACTTAAGAAGATATTTTCTCATCCATGGGCGACCCCTAAACATTCCTAGGCACTTAGGGACACTTGTGAGTGATCCATGATCAGTTGTAGCCTTAGTTGTCAACAATCTAATGAGATTTAAGCACTATAAAAGGCCCTTATGTTGCAACCATTTGATCACACCCTCCATCTGCTTTCTTGAAGACTTCTGGAGCTCCAAAACAGAACCAAGTCATCACTAATCGTGCATAGGACTTTGGTAAGTATGCTTAACCTTTCTTAGTTGAGTTTTTACTTAGTTTTAGCTTAAAAGTCAAACCGTCGTAATTAACGGTTGACTTCACGATTAATCATTAATTGTCCAGTGATTAGTCGAATTGAAAGTAGTTATAAGTTGGTAATTATGTGGGCATTAAACCCTTAAAAGGGTTCCCTCTGATTCCCACTCTAACTAGATCAAATGTCGGGTCAAAGTTGATTAGAAAAAGTCAACAGAACCTTAATTTGCGAATCAACGCCTATTTAACAATGTAGAAGGCATGTAACCTATTTTATCACTCATATAACTTGTTAATAAGTATAAGAACTAGTCTAAGCTTGTTTGATCCGACAATTTTCTGTTTAGACCCGGTTCGGAACCGAAAGTCGCAAAACTTTGACTTTTGCTTTGACTTCAGTTCTGACCCGATTTAATATGATTTGAAAATGCCTTAGAACTTCCTTAGGACCAGGCTACATATTAGCATAATCCTCTGTGGTTGGTTCATTGATTATCCGATTCGTTTACATGTTTCCGTTAATTGCTTAAATGTTGACCAATATGCCCTTTTGACCATAAAACGAGAATTTTGGATATGTGAAAGGACAATAACCTTTGTTACTGATTTATAAACATGTCCCTAAAATTTTACATCAGTTGGAGGTCTAGATTAGGAGTTATGCTCATTAGCGTAATTATAACGACTTTTAGTAATTAAACGGCGCAATTAGCATAAAGCCTATCTAAACCCAATTTTTGACACCAAACCTTTTACCCACTGATGTAATATAATATTTTGATATTTTTAAAGATTTTTAATTATTTTTAACATGCTCATAACCTAAGGTTATGGCGTTGATTCGGTTAATACCGATTATACCCTTTTCGGTCATTAAATGAGTTCTACATAGTATTTTGACACCAATCCAATTGCTACTGATTTTATATAATAAATAAAGTATTTTGAACTTTATAACCTGATCAGAAAACTCAGATTTCCTGTATAACCCGGAAATCGCTTAAAATGACTTTTTACGCGTATTAAACGCATAGTGTGGGTTTAAAACCATTTTGCCATATAAGACTTATTATCAACTGATATGACCTATTAAAATAAGTTATTTTACTGATGTATTCAGACCCGAATCTCAGAACTTCATTTAAACTCTTTGATAACCTTTAAAATGACCAAAATACCCCTACGGGGCTTATTTTGAGATTAAACTCGTTTTGGGCATAATGGAAGGTATCCTACTGATATCGCAACATAGTTAAGGCATATTAACTTAGGAAACCTGTATATGACTCTTTTGGTTACTCGTTACGCACTTGTCGCGTTCGGATCGGCTTATGTGACTAGTTTGCATATATTAGCCGAAACGGGTCAGACCATATCTTTTTGGTCTCAAAATCCAGAATGTGTTTAAGTTACCCATATTAAGTAAGCATACAAGCTTGTCGGGTCAAAACCACATTCTAAACCGGTATTCGCTTTATCATGCGTTTGATCCGTTAGAAATATAATAGGTTAATAAAACCTTCGTTCCAGATTAAGAGCCCCAGTAGAAGTACTTGTGCTTGCTGATTTGAATATACGGCTGAGTATAAATTGCATTGCTAGCTCAGGTAAATACTTTTAACTTATTTTCCCTATACGGGCTTGGGATACGGTATTATAATAATACCGCTTGGTCGGGTATTGAATGTTTAGTCGAATTGTGATTAAATTATTGAGGTAACCCGCTTTAATCTGTATTGTTTGAAATAAAAGCCTTTAGGGGTTAATAACCATGTCCCGGATATCCTTGACATCATTGTCTTATAAAATGGCCACGTCTTAAGCACGGGGTGTAGGCATACACTGAAAGTTGCTTAAAGGGAAACGGTATCTCACTCTCTTGTGGGCTTATACTTGTGGCGTGTCTGTTAATCTTGACTCGGTTTCTACATCGGGCCCTGAACGTATAACGAACATGTAAATCTGTATACAAGATTATAAATATAATTGTCCCAAGTTATAAAAGATATTTTTGTGCCTGGTGCATCTAAATCAATTTTCTTAAACTCTTTTTAAAATGAGTCGGTTAATTGTATTTACCAGTGAAAACTGACGTATTTTCCAAAAAGGTTAAGTGACAGGAACTGAACGTAATTGGCTGGAAGCTCAGGGCGTTAATAAGGAATCTTGCAAGTTCTAGGCGTCTAAAGTCTGTTGAACAATGTTTATGTTTTAAGATCCGCCTGTGGATCCTTTACTTTCCGTTGTAATACTTTGATATTACTTTATGTTCGGATTGTAATATATTTATCTTTTGCTTCCGCTGTGCATTTATATATTGTGTTGTTTGACTATGATGATATCAACTACGTCACGATACTCCCCTACCGGGCCCACCGGTGAAACGTGGAAATATCGGGGTGTGACATTTCTGTTGGAAATGACTCAATAAGAAAATTGCCTTTTTTTAATTTGATCGGAAAGTCAACGAGGTGGGTTAGGGGCGGCACTGGTTGTGGGATGTAACATCCCGAAAATACGAATTCTTATATTACAATAATATTGTGAATAAATAAGAATTATAAACTAACTAGGAATAATGTTAACCTAGTTAGAAAATGAGTTGTGAATAGTTTAGAAGTGAAAATAAATAAAGGGTAAAAATAGAGGGACCAATTGTGTTTAAACTAAAACTAATATTAATAAAACAAGTAAATTAGAAACTCAAACACACTGGTATGTGTTTGAGGTCGAACCAGAGAAGGCTAATTTCTGTCCCAAATCAAAATCTGAACATAGATTAGTGATCCTCATCACAAGGGGATTACAAGGTATGTAAAATTTGGTGTTAATTCTCTGTTTGAAATTCTCATGAAATTGGGAAATCTGAAAATTTATGTTGCATGTTTGCTATTTGGGAAGAATAGGGTTGATATAGTGTCTAGAAGTAAAACCTAGACAATAACATGCGAAATCATGGCTAATTCCTAAAAACCTCATGAACACATTGAAGGTGATTCATGGGTTTTGTGGGAAACTAGTAAACACTAGGGTTTAGAATGATTATTCTAGTGTAATACGGGTCATAGAAAGTGATTTCTGAAATGATGATGTTAAAATATGTGTATATAGTTTAATTGAAGTTAATTAGGGTGATAAACTCAAGTCATGAGCTTGGTTTAGATCATGTAGAAATCTGACCCGCTAGGTGTTTGATAAAACGCCTAAATAAGGGTTAAAATGTTAAAAGTTGAGTAAAAACGCAGATTTGATCATTGTAGAGAATTATGCGTTAAAGCTTGTGAAAGAGTTCTAAACTTATTGTGAATTGAACTCTTTAGGCAAAGAATCCGGAACGTCAAGCGGACAAGCCGGAGGTGATACATGCTTGAAAGGTGTGCTTTAAAGGTACGTAACTTCGGTTTCATTACATTGTATATAAACAATAGTCTTAGAAAAGTTAATGAGAATGTAGTGTCAATTGCGAGTTGGTATGTCATAGAAGTGACGAAGTTCACTCGATAAACAAATGGGTCAAAATAGTTAATTAGAATTGTTGGTTATAATGTTGTTTAGTTATGCAAGTATGTAACTTGACCCGTTACATTAAACGAATTGTTGTTAAATTTTGTGAAGTCTCGTTTTAGGATAAATATGGTGTTGTTTGTAGCAACCATGATCGTTACTTGTATTACTAGTCAAAGAGTGACAAAGAATCGTTTGGTAGTCATCATATTGGGGAATTCCATAAGATGAGCCAAACGGGTCGATTAATTGTGTAAATTGTGTTTTAGTGTTTTAAAGAGTCAAAAAAAATGCAGAGGGAAATCACAAGAGCATTAAGCCATGAGATTGGTAAAGAAATGCGAGTGATGATAAGCCCAGAATGTTGGGCATAAAAGCATCATAAGTTTACTAGCTAAAAGGTAGTAAATTGTGTCAAGTAGAATTGGGTTGAATAAATGCATAATGGCATATAGACTTCTTGTTCGTGAGTTAAAGTTTTGGAATAACTATCGTATAAGGCACGTTGGTAATGAAATTACAGACGTATAGGAATAAGAATCACTAAAAACGGACTTACGGATCATAAGTTATGACCATTTTAAGTTGGGATTTGATTAAACTTTGAGCTGGGTATGTACAGCAACAAATAAACGAACCTGCTGTGAAAATCAGGGCTAGGCGTGACGCCTAGGCCCTTGGTGTCACGCGACGCCCTCTTGATCCGAGAAAATTTTATTTTTCGATTGTTTGACTCTTGGAACTTGTTTATATCCATTGTAGCTTTATCAAAACTAACATTTGTTGTGGTTTTAATCTTAGGTGATGTTGGAAACTAACCGGAAGATGATCAAGCTAGCTTTTGAAGAACCGATCACTATTTACAAGCTTCCGCAATGTTTTAAACTTTAATAGATTATGTTTTTTTTGGATTGTAAACAAATTGTTAAACAACTGTTGGATGTTTTAACTTAGTCGTTAGTAGACTAAGGACTTTGCTACTTATAAAATCTAAGTTAATTAGGCATCTTTTATCTAAAATGGTATGAACTATTATTAAATTCAAGTATATTAGACGGGTGTTACAAGTTGGTAATCAGAGCTCAAGGTTATCAACAAAGTGTTCGGTTCAAGCTTGATCGATCGTCCGGTAAGAATTAATTGCTTTAGTAGACTTACTAGAATACTAGAAAAAGGAAATTTGAATTGATATGCATGGGAAGTGCGTGTTTACACACTCAAACCCGGAAAAGTGCACTAAGCATAAATGGTTTAAGCAAGTGGTGAACTTGGCTAGATCAAAATGAATGACGCATATGTCATAAATGAAATGTTTAACAATTAGTGTAAGCATTTCAACTTCAAGATGACGGAAAGATGGGAGGAGTGTACGAATACACTCGAACCCGGGAAAATACACTAAGTAAGAAAGGTAAGGCAAGATATACACTTGACCAAACCGAAAAAGAATAACACATTATTTATGACTGAGTGAGAATGATATAAATTTCCGTATAATAAGATGGAAATGAATTAAATAATTATTGATAAATCGTGATGGATGGTTCAGTTGAAGAAATGTCTGGAGTAACCGAAGATGATTCATCATCTCAATTGACTGAACAAATGAAAGCTAAGATTTTCGAGGAGGTCGGAAAAGCTCTAGAAGATAGTCTATCACAGTATATTGATAGATTACAAACCACAATCGTGCCGGTGGTGAACGATATGATGGCTGAATTGAAAGACAGCATACTACAAGAAATAGAAGAAAGGAGGGTGTTGGATATGAATCCAAGATCCGTAAAGAAGTCCAAGTCTAATAAAGCTCCCAAGAAGGGAGTTACAAAAAGTGTGTTACATCAGTGTAGATTTTGTGGAAAAATTCACAAGGGCACATATGGTAAGCCAAGACATAAAAAGTCTAAATGTCCAGAGAGGCTTGGAACCAAGGACACAACCGACACAGAGTCTGATGCCCAGAAATCAAGGACAAAGTTGTTTTATATAACAGCCGCGGAGGCTAAAGCTGAACCTGATGTCGTTTCAGGTATACTCTTGTAAATTAAATTTCAGCATAATTTTTAATTATTACGAGTGCAAATAAATCGTTTGTTTTATATCGATTTATTTAACATTCTACATTAGTGTTAACGAAATTACCAAGGCTTTAAAAAAATAGAAAGAGATAATAATAAAAGTTCTATAGTTTATAAGAGGTGCTGAAACTGTACGTTGAGCACCGAGGTAAAAATAATCATGATAAATATTGCTTTGGGAAGGGGTGCGCGCACACTCGAACCTGAGAACGTAATGAAAGATAAGCGTCATAATAGGGAGGAGTGTAATAACACCCGAACCCTGGGAGTTTACAATAGTAATAGATGACAAGGACATGGTTATAGACTAAGCCAAACTAAATGAAACAGATAGAAACATCGTTTATGTCAACAAACGATGTGGATAAATTCCATACAACGATATGAAACGATAACATGAAATAAATTGATTTTGTTATTGTAACAATGGGTTAAGGTCAGAAATCAAGAGATTAAGATTTGGATAGGAATATCCTCGAAAAAGAAACTAAATGGACAATATGTATTATTTGTTGCTATAAGTAATGAAATACCAATAAATTTGGATTTAAAAGCTCGGGTATGGGTAATGTAACAACCCTCATCAAAAGTCATATTTATTTAATTAATTTGTCCAATAAGAAACCCTAATTGAGACACCCGAGTGATTCTACGCAAACCCTAAAATTTTCAGAAATTTCAGAATCAGGATTAGGGCCCCTAAAACTCAAGGGGGTAAAATCCTACTTTACGATTATCTTTAAATTACGTTGTCAAAATTTTAAGTTACGAAGTTATCAACTCATCAGGCCTAGTCCCACACTCAGCAACCCTATAGTGATGTCGTGTCACTTTACGGACCGTAAAGGACTAGTCTTACGGTCCGTAAGCCTGGTCGGTGTCAAGTCAGCAAGGCTAGTCCCTGAGGTGGCAGGCCTATAAAGATTCCATGCACCTTACGGACCGTAAAGGGTAAGGCTTATGGTCCGTAAGCCTGTCCAAATTTAGAGTATAAATAGGGGACATCGGCACTTGATTTCTGGAATTAAAACGTCGAACAAACTCGCACTATACACTGAATTACGTCCTGTATACTACTAAAAACACACACGAATCTCGAATTTCTGCCGCAAAACAGGGTAATAACTCGATCGCTATTACGATTCATTTTCCGATCGATCAATGTACTCAATGGATGTTTAAGTGCTGCCCACAATAGGGTGATGCTTTGTCATTAGTCATTAATTCGATGGATGTTTAAGCATAGCACTTTGTCATTCGTTGTGATGGTTGATCTCGTGAGTTATCGTAAATGTTGTATTGATTACTAACCCAGTTTTGTGTGCATTATTATTTAAATTAGGTTAACAAGGCTAATCCATAGACTAGACTCTGCTCAAATTAAATCTGCAATGTGAGTCATTCTCTTTTTATCAAATTGTTTTACAAAACCCTATTTATTTCAAAGTTATAATTATAGGGATTAAGTTTATGTAATCACCATATTACAGCCGGTATGTGGGGTTTTGTATACATTACTTGATAATCTTCACCATTGGGGCAGCCAGGGGTGATATGACCATAATCACAGACACCATTGGACGAATGGGCCAATGGGTCGAGTGATAAAGTACTGTGGGTAATTGGTTTGATATCAGAAACATTGTAATCTTCCTTAATACTGTAAATTATAACAAATGTGTCATTTTAGTAAATAGAATGATTCACTCAGTATTTCCCGCTGACAAAACCTTTTTCAAACATGTTTCAGGTGATCTGTTGTAAATTCAGGAAAAGTGCTGTGAAGCATTGCAAGCTTAAGGAAGTGGCTCATTATAAAATAAATATGTTTTGTAAAATAAAGATTTCTTAGTGAAATCAAATGATTGTAAATTACCGGGGTTTTATCCCGAATTGTGAAATAAAAATAATCGGGAAAATATTAGCTTTAAAAAGATCCTGATGATAAACTTCCGCTGTTAAACTCAATTAAATAAATACCACGGGTTTTCTGTCCCGCGGCTCCTGAAACGGGTCAAACCGGGTCGGGGGCCGTGACAGAAAAAGGTGGTATCAGAGCCACTGAGTTAAGCTAATTAAGTATTTATAAAATACTTAATTTTTCCTGATTACTATTATGTGATTATGTGTTTTATTAACTGATTATTTGTTAGTTACAGTATGGGTAAGAAAAAGCTGTCAAGCATCTATCTTAAATTAGATAGATCATCCAACGAGAAGGGTAGTACATCCCAAACCAAATCCTCAAAACTCCCTATAATTCCTGAAGAAGGAATATTTGTGCGAAAAACACAATATGAGGAACCACTTTCTCCTAGAAAAAGGAGTATGATTATTAAGAAAAGTAAAGAGCAAATCCGAGAAAAGAAGATTAAACGGGAAACCCAGGAATTAATCGATAAATCACCTTGGGAAGACAATCTAGATGAGAAATGGGCAAATTTGTATATGCTAGCCACAGTAGCAGAAAATGCAAATTTTTAAATTCAAGTTTTTTTCCCTACAAATCTAGAAACCTTCCACAATGAATAAATAAATTTCCAATCAACCTTAGTATATTTTCAGTTATCTTTGTAATAAATTGGTATGCAATATGTAATAATACTTAAAAGTTATTTATGAAATTTATTGTAAGATTTTAACTTAGTATTTTATGCATTTTGCATATATGCCACATCAGCATGAGTGAGATATCTGAAGCCTTTCAAAACCTCAATCTTTACCCGGTGAATATAGAAGTTTCCAAAGAATTTACTGGATACTTTCCCGATATAGAACAACCGGTAGAATTCAACGCACCACCTTTGAAAAAGCCAAAACCAAAGAAAAGAAGGAAATACGTATGGGGGAGTCGTATACGTAAGAAAAAGCCAGCTACTAAACTTCCTAAAATAAACAATCCTTTAGAAAAAGGAAAAGAAATTATAACCAGGAAAAGTGCTAGACTTCAGGAGATAGAGACTGAAGTCAAAGAAGATTCTAGGCAAATGGAAAGGCAGTTTAAGGAATACTCTAAGGAAATAGAAATGGAAGTTGGACAAGGTTCTAGACCAACTCAGATGGAAATTGGAGAAAGCTCCAAACAAAACTAAGGAAGGACTTTTCAGGAAGAAATAGATTTTCTATTGGCAAGCTGTGAAACTATTCAGCCTGTCAATACAAATATTTTTACCCGTCCTATCGAAAATCCAATCCCTATGAACTTTGAACCAGCAATCCCAGAACCAATAGTCCATAACCAACCGGTAGGAATGGATGAATGGTGGACGAATGACTGGCAATTTGAAAACATTGTCAATGATCCTTATTCCTTTCTTCCCCAGTTTGATCCAGAACCTCTACCCAATCCACCAATGAGTAACGAAAATCTGGCTGAACTTCGCCATTTTGGTGAAGAGCTGATGGATGCGGGAAGTAGAACCCGGGAGATAGGGGGACAAATTGCCTGAAAGTATGATGAAAGGGAGCTTCGTTTTTAGAAAAACATATGAGGAAAGATAGGAGGTTTTTGAAATTATGGTTAGTAATATGAAGCAGTATGTGTAATATAAAATAATAAAACGGATGTATATAGAGACATGATATAATCTATAAAAATGGAATTTTAGAAAATTTGCAGTTTTATTTGTATATTCGTATACGTGATTATGTGCAATTAATTGTGACATTGGATTATTTCTTTTATACTAATTATATATATTAATTATCAGATGGCAAACATTGGTAATGAGCCTGTAAATGAAGTAAATGAATCCGAGCAAATCCATGAAGAACAATTATTAACTAGGCAAGATATCGAGGATATCATTGCACAAGGAATAGCCAATGCTATTCCAGCAATCGTTGCTGCTGTTAAAAAACCTGCCGAACCTCAACAAATTATTCCTAGTAAACGTATTTCTGAAGATAACTTCAGTAATAGTGTAAATGGAGGCAATAATCATATTAATCACGATAATGAACCACGGCAAGCTCCGCTCCCTAAGAAAATGAAAGCCGCAACACCTGGTTGCACTTTCAAAGAATTTCTTGCTTGTAAACCCACTGAATTTGCAGGCAATGAAGGAGCAACTGCATCACTGCTTTGGTTAGAGAAAACCGAGGCAGTAATTGCCATAAGTAAATGTGACAAGGATGATCAGGTCATGTATGCGTCAAATCTTTTTAAAGAAGGGGCGCTCGAATGGTGGAACACGGTGTTACAAGCTAAAGGAAGAAATAGGGCTTACGCCATGAACAGGGAAGAATTTAAGATTCTTGTAGAAAGAAAATTCTGTCCTGAATATGAAAAAGACCAAATGGCAAATAAGTTCCTAAACCATCGGATGGTGAATGTGGATTGTCGCGGTTATACTTCGACATTCTTTGAATATGCTAGAGTGGTACCAACGCTGGCTTCGCCAGAACCGGTACTCATTTCTCGCTATATTTGGGGATTAATTAGCGAAATCCGCAATATCGTTAAAGCTGCGAGACCTCGCACTATTGACGATGCAGTGGAACTAGCCAACACCCTAACTGATGAATTGGTACGTACGCAAGACGAAAACAGGAAAAAGGAATTAGCTCAGAAAATTACCCAAGGATTTCGGGTGGGTAATAGTAATAATTTCAAGAGAAGAGGAGCAGGGCAATCTTCAAATCCACCTTTCTGTAGAAATTGCAAAAGGAAGCATTATGGAAAATGTAATGTAACTTGTAACCTTTGCAAGGGCATAGGACATCGTGAAAAAAACTGCAGAAAGAAAACCATAATATGTTTTAACTGTGGAGAAGCAGGGCATTATAAAACAGAATGTCCTAAATTGATCAAACCAGTAGACAACAAACCCAAGGCAACCGAAGGAGCTACTAAAAAGAATGTCAGAGCATTCCAGCTAACCACTCAAGAAGCAGAACTCATCCCAGCTGTAATAGCTGGTACGTTCTTAGTTCACAATGTATACGCAAAAGTATTATTTGACTCTGGTGCAAACCAAAGTTTTATAAATACTTTATTCTGTCAAGCTCTTAAGTTACCTTTAACCAACATTAGGCAGATTTTTACAGTTGAAACCGCAGATGGGAATTCAGTTAAAATAGATCAGGTTTTGCAAAAAGTAGGAATAGAACTTTCAGGTCATAAATTTGTTGCAAATCTGTTACCTATGAAATTAGCTGAATTTGATGTTGTATTAGGAATGGATTGGTTAATAGCCAACCATACTCGAATTCTTTGTGATAAGAATTCCATAGAAATTCAGGCACCTACTGGAGAAGTAATCATGATTACAGGAGATAAACCACACAAGCCCATGAAGTTCATATCAGTAATGAAAATTGCTAATTATGAATGAAAACAAGGAATAGTGTATATGATTTCGGTAATCATTAATACTAAGGGAAAAGATCTTAAGGAAATACCAATAGTCTCAGAATACTCAGAGGTATTCCCAGAAGAATTACCAGGATTACCACCAGATAGGGAAGTAGAATTCAGGATTCATCTAATTCTTGGAACTACACCGATAGCCAAGGCACCTTATCGGTTAGCTCCTACCGAAATGTTAGAACTGAAAAAGCAATTAGATGAATTACTAAATAAAGGATTCATACAACCTAGCTCATCCCCTTGGGGAGCTCCAGTGTTGTTTGTAAAGAAAAAGGATGGTTCAATGAGAATGTGTATTGATTATAGAGAATTGAATAAAGTTACAATTAAGAATCGATACCCATTACCTAGGATTGATGATCTGTTTGATCAACTTCAAGGAGCTAGATATTTTTCTAAGATCGATTTACGCTCTGGATATCATCAATTGAAGGTACAAGAAGAAGACATACCTAAGACTGCTTTTAGAACTAGGTATGGTCATTACGAGTTTACAGTCATGCCCTTTGGATTAACAAATGCTCCTGCTGCATTCATGGACATGATGAATAGGATCTGTAAACCGTATTTGGATAAATTTGTAATTGTCTTTATAGACGATATACTTATTTATTCCAAAAGTCAGGACGAACATTGTCAGCACTTGCATGTACTCTTAACTTTGTTAAGAAAAGAAAAACTGTACGCCAAATTCTCAAAATGTGAATTTTGGTTGCAAGAAGTGCAATTTTTAGGACACATGGTGAATCATGAAGGTATTCATGTAGATCCTGCTAAGATAGAGGCAATTACCAAATGGAAGGTTCCACAGTCAACAATGGAAATCAGAAGTTTTATAGGATTAGCTGGATATTATAGACGGTTTATTAAGGATTTTTCCAAGATAGTTGTACCATTAACTAAGTTAACCTGTAAAGCAGTTAAGTTTGAATGGGGACCTAAACAAGAAGAAGCTTTTAGGATCTTGAAACAGAAACTAACCAATGCTCCAATCTTAGCCTTACCAGAAGGAACTGAAGATTTTGAAGTATATTGTGATGCTTCAAAATTAGGATTAGGATGTGTGCTTATGCAACGCAAAAAGGTGATTGCATATGCTTCAAGGCAATTGAAAAAGCACGAAGAAAACTATACGACTCACGATTTAGAATTAGGAGCCGTAATTTTTGCCCTGAAAATTTGGAGACATTATCTGTACGGAAGTAAGTTTACTATCTATACAGATCATAAAAGTCTAAGATATATATTCGGGCAAAAAGAGTTAAACATGAGGCAAAGGAGATGGATGGAAATCTTAAGTGATTACGACTGTGATATTCAGTATCACGAAGGAAAGGCAAATGTAGTTGCAGATGCCTTAAGTCGTAAGTATCATGAAAAACAACGACGAGTTCGTGCTCTGAGATTAAATTTACAATTAGATTTAATGGAGCAATTGAAAAATGTTCAAGAAACAGCAATAAAGGATGTTGTTGAAGGAATGAAAGGACGAATAAAAGAATTGGAACAAGGAGTTGATGGAATTTGGAGATTCCACAAAAGTAGAATTTGGGTACCTAAGCAAGGAGAATTAAGACATAAAATTCTAGAAGAAGCCCATAAATCTAGGTATACTATGCATCCAGGAAACAATAAGATGTACCAAGATTTAAGAAAGAATTTTTGGTGGATAGGCATGAAGAAAGATATAGCTAGATATGTTTCTAAGTGTCTTACTTGTTCACAAGTTAAGGCAGAACACCAGAAACCTTCAGGTCTACTACAACAATTAGAGATGCCAGTATGGAAATAGGAACTTATAACAATGGATTTTGTTACTAAATTACCCAAGACCAGAAAAGGTAATGATGCGATTTGGGTAATTGTGGATCGATTAACCAAATCTGCTCACTTTCTACCTATGAAAGAAACCTTTAGCATGGAAAGATTGGCAAAGTTGTATGTAGATGAAGTCGTATCCTTACATGGAGTTCCACTCTCCATCGTATCAGACAGAGATAGTCGATTCACTTCTCATTTTTGGACAAGTTTCCAGAAAGCAATGGGAACTCGACTAAACTTAAGCACGACATATCATCCACAAACAGACGGGCAAAGTGAAAGGACGATCCAAACTCTAGAAGACATGCTCCGAGCATGTGTAATAGATTTTGGTGGGAATTGGGACGATCACTTACCATTAATTGAATTCTCCTATAACAATAGTTATCATTCAAGTATTGAAACTGCCCCATTTGAAGCACTATATGGAAGAAAGTGCAGAACTCCAGTTTGTTGGGCAGAAATAGGAAAAAGTCAATTGTCAGGTCCGGAGATTGTGCAAGAGACGACTGATAAGATCACCCAAATCAAGGAAAGACTGAAGCGGCTAGAGATCGCCAGAAGAGTTATGCAAACAATAGAAGCAAGCCGTTAGAATTTCAAATTGGAGACAGAGTACTGTTGAAAGTTTCTCCTTGGAAAGGAGTTGTTAGATTCGGTAAGAAAGGAAAGCTAAGTCCAAGATACGTAGGACCATTTCCAGTGATCCAACGTATAGGACCAGTAGCTTATCGTTTACAACTACCAAAAGAGTTAGCTGGAGTACATGATGTATTTCATGTATCCAATCTCAAGAAATGTCTAGCAGACGAATCTTTGGTAGTACCTCTTCAAGACATAGAGGTAAACGAAAAGTTAAAATTTGTTGAGAAACCTCTTCAGATAGAAGACAGAAAAGTGAAGTTTCTCAAGCACAAACGACTAGTGCTAGTTAAAGTAAAGTGGGATTCAAAGAGAGGAGCTGAATACACTTGGGAGCTGGAATCAGAAATGAAGCGAAAGTATCCACACTTATTCCAGTAAATCTCGAGGACGAGATTTTTATTAAGGTGGGGAGAATGTAACAACCCTCATCAAAAGTCATATTTATTTAATTAATTTGTCCAATAAGAAACCCTAATTGAGACACCCGAGTGATTCTACGCAAACCCTAAAATTTTCAGAAATTTCAGAATCAGGATTAGGGCCCCTAAAACTCAAGGGGGGTAAAATCCTACTTTACGATTATCTTTAAATTACGTTGTCAAAATTTTAAGTTACGAAGTTATCAACTCATCAGGCCTAGTCCCACACTCAGCAACCCTATAGTGATGTCGTGTCACTTTACGGACCGTAAAGGACTAGTCTTACGGTCCGTAAGCCTGGTCGGTGTCAAGTCAGCAAGGCTAGTCCCTGAGGTGGCAGACCTATAAAGATTCCATGCACCTTACGGACCGTAAAGGGTAAGGCTTACGGTCCGTAAGCCTGTCCAAAATTAGAGTATAAATAGGGGACATCGGCACTTGATTTCTGGAATTAAAACGTCGAACAAACTCGCACTATACACTGAATTACGTCCTGTATACTACTAAAAACACACACGAATCTTGAATTTCTGCCGCAAAACAGGGTAATAACTCGATCGCTATTACGATTCATTTTCCGATCGATCAATGTACTCAATGGATGTTTAAGTGCTGCCCACATTAGGGTGATGCTTTGTCATTAGTCGTTAATTCGATGGATGTTTAAGCATAGCACTTTGTCATTCGTTGTGATAGTTGATCTCGTGAGTTATCGTAAATGCTGTATTGATTACTAACCCAGTTTTGTGTGCATTATTATTTAAATTAGGTTAACAAGGCTAATCCATAGACTAGACTCTGCTCAAATTAAATCTGCAATGTGAGTCATTCTCTTTTTATCAAATTGTTTTACAAAACCCTATTTATTTCAAAGTTATAATTACAGGGATTAAGTTTATGTAATCACCATATTACAGCCGGTATGTGGGGTTTTGTATACATTACTTGATAATCTTCACCATTGGGGCAGCCAAGGGGTGATATGACCATAATCACAGACACCATTGGACGAATGGGCCAATGGGTCGAGTGATAAAGTACTGTGGGTAATTGGTTTGATATCAGAAACATTGTAATCTTCCTTAATACTGTAAATTATATCAAATGTGTCATTTTAGTAAATAGAATGATTCACTCAGTATTTCCCGCTGACAAAACCTTTTTCAAACATGTTTCAGGTGATCTGTTGTAAATTCAGGAAAAGTGTTGTGAAGCACTGCAAGCTTAAGGAAGTGGCTCATTATAAAATAAATATGTTTTGTAAAATAAAGATTTCTTAGTGAAATCAAATGATTGTAAATTACCGGGGTTTTATCCCGAATTGTGAAATAAAAATAATCGGGAAAATATTAGCTTTAAAAAGATCCTGATGATAAACTTCCGCTGTTAAACTCAATTAAATAAATACCACGGGTTTTCTGTACCGCGGCTCCTGAAACGGGTCAAACCGGGTCGGGGGCCGTGACAGGTAGATACCCAAGTAACATGTTATTAATAAATTCCTCCTGAGGGAGAACGATAATCACCTTGATGAGGGTGAATATGTAAAAGAATTAATAAGACAAACATTATGAAAACGTTAGAATAAGGACGAGTAAACCCCAAAGGCCGAATAACAATAACAGTAGTTTACCAAATAAGACTTGAGACATGGGCCTTCGGGACATTTGTAAAAGAAACAGACCTAAGGGTCGCTGACAAAAGAAAGGTGGTGTAAGGATTAATTAAGTAAAGTGCTTGATAATAAAAGTAAACGGGAGCCGGATAATGGGAACATATTACATTAAGATAATGAGCCCAAGGGAAGAGATAAGAATCAAGTAAACGAAAATATGAATCGACAATTTAGAATGTCAAAGCATAAGGATAAAGTTGTCTGTCATAGGAGATGGAACTCACACGAACAAGTCAAACCAGACGGGTGAAAGAATAAAAGACTTGGTTGAGTAAAAGCAGTGGGCTTTACTGATACGACCAAATAAATCGAGAAACAAAGTCTTAAGGAATGACGAAAAGGTTGCTATGAAAATAATATCGATAAAATACTTAATTAATAAGTATGTTTTCAGACAAATGCGTAACCAACAGTCAAGATCGCGAATTAAAAGTCAAGAGACTCGGATTAAGAATTATGACTGAGAAAACGATAAAATTTTTGCAAAACAGAAATTTCAATAGTCATGTTCAACTACTTTAATGTTGGGCGGGTCGAATAAAGTATAGTAGTTGATATCCCAAGTAAGCGCAACCTGGATAATGAAAGCGTGAAATATTATTGAATCTATGGGATAGGTCATAAAAGAGTATGAAAGGGAAAATGCAAACCAATGAAACCAGAGTGTTAAAAATATCAAGATCAAGAACCCGGGTAACGGGTTGAAAGGAAATAGGGGTATAAACCAAATAACAGTATGAATAAAATAACCGACGTGAAGAATACATAAGAAGTCATAGAGTCGGAAAGATAATCCGAAAGAAAATGAGTGTAACCTTAGACTACGGTCAAGGTCAAACGAATAGAAGGTGATCCATGGGATCACCATAACTTCCAGATTATAAACAATGTAAAGGTCTACGGGAACAAAATGACCATTGGGTCGCAAATACAAAGAAACATCAAACTAAAATTCAGTTTTAGTAAAGTAACGATGTTCTAACACCTATGAATACCGAGAGAGAAATTAGAAAATGGTTAGTACTAAAGAATATAGATCTAACGCCGAAAGCTGTAAGATGATGCATTCGGAGGAAAGATTCTTAAGAATGAAAAGTTGATGTAAAACTAAATATGGCGTGATATGATCACGGACACAAAAGTAATAAAGAATGTATTCATGTTATAGTGTGAATGACTAGATATGAAATTATAAGCACGCAAAGGGTCGATGACAGCAATATTGCATACCCGAATGACGAGGTATGAGGTAAGATGGCGACCAATTAGTTTAGGCAATAAAACAAGTTGTAGCCTAAATAACATTGTGACCTATGTAGAGCGCTTGTTAATATAAAACTAGTGTCAAGTAAGTATGCTGATGGTCTCAGTGACTGAATAGTCAAAAGACAACCTGATCAAAAAGGGGGACAAAGGATAGGAAATAGGTGATATAGTTATGCTAAAAGTTTTCCCGAAGGAAGGGTGTCATCCGATTCAGGAAAAGAGAGAAACTTAGCCCGAGGTTTATCGGGCCATTTAAAATCATCGAACATGGTTCGCAAGGTGGCTTATCGCCTCGAGCTACCGGAAGAGTTGAGTGGAATACATGGCACGTTTCACGTGACGCAATTGCGAAAACAAACAAATTGATCAAGTCAAGATCAAGTGGGAGCATAAGAAAGGCTCGGACACTACGTGGGAGTCCGAATGTTGGTGCACTACATCTGTCGACTTCGTCTTGTATCGAGTCTTACTTTAGATAGAATAGATCAGGGCATGTAAAATGAGAAAATGTGATAGAGTTAGTAAGATTTCGCTTGAACATTTGAATGTTGAAGGGTTTTCGCTTGAAGCAGCTCAAGCGAAATCAACATGATAAGATTTCGCTTGAGTCATGCTGAAGCGAAATCCTGATGTCTATATATAGAAGGTCAAGGTCAAGCGAAATCATATGTAACATTTGAGAGATTTCCATACCGAGGTGCTGCCGGTGTGAGAACTGATTGTAATTGAATTCATATCAATACAAATCAGTGTTAAAGTGAAGATTCAGCTGTGTTTAAGTCAAATACTTGTTTTCCGCACCTGTATTTGATAGAATTCCTCTGAACCAACTCATTCGGGTCACAAACCGATCCTTTCAATTGGTATCAGAGCCAGTTGAGGAGTTCTGCAGAATATCAGCTGAAATTGACTTCATTCTCGTACTTCTACACCTTCTTTTCATCAGTTCAGAAATATTTCACGGTCAAAATTGATTCAATTTCTCACTGATTGTTTAAAAGTACTAGATAACAAACCCTTGAAAGTTTCACAGCAAAAATCGACCTAAAAGTGATCAAAATCGACATTTGAATGGAGTTCGCTTGAACAGTTCAGTATTATTGGACGATTTCGCTTGAAACTTCAAGCGACACTTGACATTTCGCTTCAAACAGAGTTTGTTTTTGCTTCAAGGTTATCGCTTCAAGGTTTTCGCTTCAGAAAGTTTCGCTTGAATGATTTCGCTTCAAAGAATTGATTAGTCTCGCTTCAATCAGTTTGACAGATTATTTCGCTTGAAGAAAGTTCAGTTAACCAGTTCGCTTGAAAGCTACAAATTGACTATTTCGCTTGAAAGAATCTGTTATTGAAACATGGATAACGATTTCCACAACGCTTTTGCAACATCGCCTAGTTCATCTTCTATTGCTCAGAACATGAATTCAGAAAATGAAACGGGGACAACTCAGAAACCCCCGAAGCTTATGGGAATTGAAGAATACTATGGATGGAAAGATAGATTCGAAAACTGGGTGCAGGCAAATCATTTGAGATCATGGGAATGTATTTTAACAAAGTATACTCCACCACAAACCGAAATGCAGACTGAAAAACAGCTTTCAGATTTTAGTAAAGAAGAACGAGAAATATACCGAGCTGAAAAGATGATGATCAGTTTACTTCAACAGGCCATCAAAGAAGACATCTTCATACTACTTCAACATGATAAAACATCACAATCAATATGGGATGCTCTAAAAATCAAGGTTGAAGGCAGTACGAGTATGATTAAAAGCAAGAAGGCATTGCTTAAAAAGGAATTTGATTTGTTCACAAGTTTGCTCGGAGAAGATACGAAGAAACTCATTGAACGATATTGTCACTTAGTGAGAACAATGTCAATGATGAGCATTAAAAAGGAAAATGATGAATGGGTGGATAAACTTGCTGATGCGTTACCTCAGAAAGAGTGGGGAACTTATTTGATGATACTGAAGAATACCGGAGTTTATGATAGGTTGTCGATCTCTCAGTTCATTGAAAAGATTGAAAGTCAGGATTTGGAACAGCAGAAGATTGCTAGGATGAATAATCCAAGTGGTCAACAAGATGTAAAGATGTATTACAAGGGTAGTGTTCCGACTTCAGAAGCTGAAAGAAGTCCGAAAATTCAGACTGCTTATAGTGTTGGAGATTCTACAGAAAAGACTGATCAAAACTCAAACAAAAGCAACAGTGGTTTCTCATTGTATCCGAGTGTTAATCCGAAAAGCTCATCAGAAAGTTTTCAATCTCAAAGCACAAAGATGGGAAATGGTTGTGTGATTCAATGCAACATAGCTCTAAATCTTCCAGAAGGTCAAAGTTTTTCTGAAGACATTGCAAAAGATCATATGGCTTTACTTGGTTCCGTGCTTATTTCATATGAAGGTTTAGTGGCTGGTCGAATTGGAAATCCTATGCTTACTAAAGAAGATTACGACCAAATAGATGCAGAAGAGATGGAACTAATGGATATCAAATGGTGTCTTGCAAGTGTTCTTAGGCGTGCTGAAAAGTTCAAGACAATTACTGGGAGAAATGATTTTCTTGATGCTTGTGTTTCTACTTTAGGTTTTGATAAATCTAAAGTTACTTGTTTCAGGTGCAGGGAAAAAGGTCATTTTAAACGGGAGTGCAAGAACAGAGAAGTTAGTGGTGCTCAAAATCCATTTGGAAAAGATGACTACTACCGGAAAGCCATTTATCAGCAAGTTGGTCAGACACAAGAATTACAGACGGCTCATGGTAGAAAGATTGAAGATTCAAAGAAAGGATGTTTGGTAGAGTTCAACTGGAGCAATTACATTTCTTCTAACAGCACAGCTTGTATAGTGGACCAAAATGATGAACAACTACCTGAAGGATTCAGCTGGGATATGTTTGTTGATGAAAAAGGGGATTTTAAAGCTTTCATTGCGAAGATTGTTAAAGAACCAGATTTGTTTGCTACTTGGATGAGATCAATTGGTGAAAAAGTGAAAGATCAATCGATTACATCTGAAGAAACTTCAGAAAGTGCTGATTCTGAATCATTAAGTACAGATGAGAGTGTGCAAAATGAGGATACTTCAGAAAAAGAAGTTGTTTTTGATCAAACACCATCTGATTCTGGTATTTCAGATGCTGAGTCTGAAAAATCTGTAGAGTTTGATCAAACACCAATGGAGAGTAGCAGTGATGATGAGGAAGAGAAACATATTAATATTGCTAAAAATCATCTTTCTCCTGAAAGTTTTCATTTCTATTTTGCAGATCGCATGGAGAAACTGAAGAAGAAACAGGCTGCAAAAGAACAACAACAAGATGTGAAGGTTGAAACTGTTGTTCAAACTGAAGAAGTTAAAATAGTGGGTGATGAAAAGGTGACTGAAACTAAGAAGGTAACTGGTGAAGAAAAAGTCATTGAAGTGGTAAAGACAATCGAGATTGAGAAGATTGTTGAAGTTGAAAAGCCTTGCAAGAAATGTTTGGAAACTTGCAAGAAGTGTGAAGAAAAAGATGTGACTTTGTTTGATCGGGAAAGATTGATAGAAAAGCTATTATCTGACATCAGCTATGTGAAAGAATCGTATAGCGTGTTGAATAGAACTGTGACAGGTCTTCAAACAACGAATTCTGAAAGAGAAAAAGCTTTAACAATGACGAATTCTACGTTAATGGCAAAGCAAAAGGCAATTAATCATTACATCGAAGAAAATGCTAATCTAAAGCAAGAGTTGGAAAAAGAAAAGATCGAGAATGAAAGGATCAGAAGGTTATTACTGAGTTATTCTTGTTCTGATTATGTTATTGATCGAGTTTATCCTACTGTTGCAGGTTTTGAAGCATTTCAGGATGAGAAGCAAAAGAATGAGACTGGTAAGAAATCGACTGTTAAATACAACAAGTGTCCGCCTCCTATCTGGGAAGGGTATTCTCCTAGAAAACCAAATGAGGAGCAAGTCGAAAAAGCAGTCACTATAAAGTTAAAATCCGAGACAACTGACGTTTTACCAGATAACATTGATATTACGTTTACCTCGTCTGATACTGATCATGAGTCTGAGTTAATAAAAAAGGTGGTCGATCAGGTGTTGGATACTGAGGAGGTGTCTGAGTCAAAGTTTGAGTCTGGGGGTTCAAGTTCGTCAGTCAACAGTTCAAAATCATCGGAAAAACGGTTTTACAGTAAAGAATTTTTGTTATCAAAGGCAAATTTGGATGATGAAACATTTGAAGTTGCATATACTTTAAATGATTCGGACAAATTATACTCTGACAAAGAGTTTCCGATTAGAAGTGTTTGTTTTGACATGATCAAAAAGGTTTTCAAAATGACGGAAATTAATTTTTCTGAAATTAAGGATCTAAAATCTACTGAAAAACCTAAAAAATACACTTCTAGAGTTCAACAAAGGTTAAACAAGAAAAAAGGAAAAAAGAATTACAATTCTGATTCTAGTTTTCAAAAGAAAACAAATCAAAATTGTAGTTACAAGAAGAAAGGTCTTGGTTTTACTCCACCTGAAAATCGTAAAAATGAAAAATATGTTAGAGATTTTAAATCAAAAATGACATATGTTGCAGGAAAAAGTTATGAAGAGGAGTCAAATAGCTTATCTTTGAAAAAATCAAATCAAGAGTTTCTTGATGAAAGGAAAAGGACAGGAACTGGAGTTTTTCATCCAACTGGAATTTTTCAAACCAGAGACACAAGAACTTGTTTTCAATGCCAAGTTGTTGGACACATTGCTCATAATTGTCCTAACAAAGTCAACAAAAAACAGGGAGTCTCTGAAAAACTTAAAGAAAAAGTGGTTGAAAAGAATGATTCACCAACTACAAACTTCAAAATTGTTGAAAATTCAAAAAATGAAGTTGGTGAAAATTCTAAAAGATTGTACAAAAAGAGTGCAAAAGATAATCAAAAATGGATTGTTAAAAAATCAGATGTACAATCTGGCAATGAATCTGATTCCACAAAATCAGAGGAGTCACAAGATGAGATCAAAGATTTGATGAATGATGTTGACATTAAATCACTGAGTGTGGAAGAGGTTAAACAACTGGTTGATAAAGTTGAAAGTTCAGATTTTGATATTGAAAAAACATTCAGTGAAAATGTTAAGAAAATTTTCAAGAAAATGCTTGATGGGAAAGTAAAGGGGGTTAAAGATTTTTATGCAACTAAAAAGGCAACTTACAACCCTACTGCTCAGGAATTGGAAGCCACCAAGTCAAAGAAGACTTGGGTGGAAGTTTGCTTTCCTTAAAGTCTTAGGACTTGCCGGAGATCCCAAGTTTATATCGTGGATCAGGAATCGGCATCTTTCTAATGTTTGAAGTTTTTTTATAGAAAGTTTTTGATAGTGTTTGGATGTTTACAGGTTGTATGACTACGCCGGAGTTTCCAGGTTGGTAAGTGCGAAGCAGGAATCGGCATCCTGATTGGTAAAATGGTGATGTAGACGTAATATTCCTACAAGTGGTATTGTGTTCTACATGTGGTAATTTTTACATTTGGTATAGTAGGTGCATACATGAAAAAGGTTAATCAAGGTCATTAAGTTGAACTTGATTGGACCATACTTACAATTGGTATTTCGAACATACTTACAATTGGTATTTCGAACAGACAATGTGATGAACCACACCCCGAATCTACAAATGATTATATCATAAAAACTTATTTTCCGGAAAAGTCATTTTGATTAAAACAAACTTAAGTGTTTTGAAATCTAAATGAGAAAATAGTTTTGTGATAGGGGGAGTTCTGATTGTTTATGCCGAGTGAATGGCGATTTGATGCGATTCGATTTCAGTTGTCAAGTTTATTGTACAGTTTATTTTCAAATTTCCTAAAATGTGTTTGCATTTTAGGGGGAGTAAAAATTTTCAGAAAATCCAAAAACATTTAAAAAATTTGAAAAAGACAAAATCATGATAAAATTCAAAAATGAGTTTTTGTTGCATATAGAGGAAATGATAGTACATCAGTGAACTGTCACAACATGCTAAAGAATTGTTTAGATAAAATGTGATAAACAATCTTACTGCGGATATGTCAGTAGGTTTTTACACATTTAGTAGATTGTGATGAGATATAAACCTAAATTTCAAACTTGCTTGTTCTGTGGGTTAACACAAACTTGGATATATAGGTAACCCCTGAAATCTTGTTTGAAAGGTCCCTTATTCTGAGATACTAGGTCTTTATGCTCAGTGATATCTGGGGTATTATCCCGGGACTTCTGCTGAAAGAAATTTCTGACCTAGTCCCCGGATAATGCTTTCTGCAAATGCTTGAAATATAGCTCACCCTCAGCTAAAAAATGATGAAACATTGAAAAATGCTAATCATGGTTGTTGAAACAAAAGATCCTCTAAAGGGGACACACCAAAATTCGAAGCCGTCATCTCTCTGCGTATACGGGAGTATCGACCTGAGCTCTCACGGCCCTCGTACTATAATTTATTCCCCTGACAGATATCATCTGTGGTATACTCACCTGTAAGACTGAATATTGGGATCTGGATACGGGAGTATATTCAAGTAGTGGGACACACGGATAAGTTTAAGTCTCTTAAAACATTAACAACGTATCTCGGATCAGTTGAACTTTGTGTGAAAATTTAAGTGGACAAACATACTGACAATCTAGGTAAATTGTTTAGAACTTAAAATGAAATGAAGCTTAACGGTGTTAGTGATATGTTTCATAAACTGATATGATCCTCTTGCACGAACTCACAAAAATATTGTTTGTAAATATTTCTTTATTGCATTTCTTTACAATCAAAAATTACAAAAAGATTTTTAGTGTGTTTTAGCATAAATTTTTGAAAAAAAAAAAAACCAAAAAGATTTTCGACAACTGATATTGGAAAGCTGATTGTCAAAATTTCAAGTGCTAAACATGATGACTTGGTTGTGAGGGGGAGTGAATCTTAAAGTGTAAAAAGGTTTGTTAAAATTCTTACAATTTGATATTTTTAAAAAAAAAAACCTACATTTGGTTCATCATTGTTTTGTGATAAGAGAAGAGAATTATCTGATTATATCAGATTGTTAGTGCATTTAAATTGTTAAATTTAGAAAATTTATTTCTGGGTTAAGATTGTTACAGGTGAGCCAGGTTAATTCATTCAAAGCTTACAAAAGTCAGAATCTGTTCATGAATCTAAAAGTTTGATAGCTGCTGATGCTGATGAACTTAAGGAATCAAGAGATCTGATCAAGAGAATTAGATAAAAGCCAGGCAATGATCTTGTAAACAACATTTGAGTCAGACATTGATCCTAAAGCAGATGTTGCTGAAGAACAAATGAATACCAGCAAATCGTAAGGGGGAGTCTGATAGAGCCAGGAGATTCTAGAGAAGAAGATGGAGAGAGAAAAGCCCAGAGACTGATCAAGAATGAAGATGTTAAGACACAGTATTGGTGTGACTCGATAGTCGACTCGTCAACATCTGAGGGGGAGTCTGTTGGTGCACTACATCTGTCGACTTCGTCTTGTATCGAGTCTTACTTTAGATAGAATAGATCAGGGCATGTAAAATGAGAAAATGTGATAGAGTTAGTAAGATTTCGCTTGAACATTTGAATGTTGAAGGGTTTTCGCTTGAAGCAGCTCAAGCGAAATCAACATGATAAGATTTCGCTTGAGTCATGCTGAAGCGAAATCCTGATGTCTATATATAGAAGGTCAAGGTCAAGCGAAATCATATGTAACATTTGAGAGATTTCCATACCGAGGTGCTGCCGGTGTGAGAACTGATTGTAATTGAATTCATATCAATACAAATCAGTGTTAAAATGAAGATTCAGCTGTGTTTAAGTCAAATACTTGTTTTCCGCACCTGTATTTGATAGAATTCCTCTGAACCGACTCATTCGGGTCGCAAACCGATCCTTTCAATTCCTTACAACACTAAATTAAACTTACATTTAGACCCCTACACTTCACATACTTGACACTTTTAGATCCCTAGACTTATGACGTAGACTTTTCTTCTCAACTCATCCCGATTTTCTTCAGTGAAAAATTCCATCAGTGTAGGCAACTGAGAAGTATCTTCATGAACACTTTCATCATCTTCCCAGTCTTCAACTTCTACTCTGTCATACAGATCAGCATCTTCAACATATTGATATTCATAATCATCATAATGATCAGCATCAAACTCATTCAGCTCCTTTTCTAAATCAGAATTCATTTCTTCTTCGAAATCAAACTTAAACTCTGGATGATCTCTTCGAGTCATTTCTTTTATGATTTCCAGCGAATAATTATGAAAATGCTCTCCTTCTTCCCGATATGTATCCAGTCTAAGAATCAACTTTTCAGCTTGATCAACATTTTGATCATCACCACGCTCCCCCTCACTTGTTGCACTATCATGTTCAACATTTGCATCATCTTGTAATAAATCATCAATTGCTTCTTCAGTTGTTTTCTCATAAATTTTCAGACCAGAAGCACCTTGATCTTGATCATCATCTCCATCATCATCATCACTACTACTTGCAGAGATCACATCATCATCTGCATCTTCTTCTTCATCTTCATCATCATCCTCTTCATTATCTCCAGTAAGAAGATCATCAATTTCAACATCAACATCAAAAATACCAGAAGAAAACAAACATCAAATTGTGATTCATAACCTGGGCTACAAAATAATAAGACAAATTGTGTTTGTGTTTGTTTGATTGTAAAGGTACTTGTCGATTTCTACAAGAGATTCGAGTTGCTAAAAAAGAATGGATTGAAAGGATCGGTTTGCGACCCGAATGAGTCGGTTCAGAGGAATTCTATCAAATACAGGTGCGGAAAACAAGTATTTGACTTAAACACAGCTGAATCTTCACTTTAACACTGATTTGTATTGATATGAATTCAATTACAATCAGTTCTCACACCGGCAGCACCTCGGTATGGAAATCTCTCAAATGTTACATATGATTTCGCTTGACCTTGACCTTCTATATATAGACATCAGGATTTCGCTTCAGCATGACTCAAGCGAAATCTTATCATGTTGATTTCGCTTGAGCTGCTTCAAGCGAAAACCCTTCAACATTCAAATGTTTAAGCGAAATCTTACTAACTCTATCACATTTTCTCATTTTACATGCCCTGATCTATTCTATCTAAAGTAAGACTCGATACAAGACGAAGTCGACAGATGTAGTGCACCAACACCGAAGAGGAGATGCGACGTCTCTACCCTACATTATTGGTATGTACTTTGGTTTCGGGGACGAAACCCTCTTTAAGGGGGGTGGACTTGTAACATTCCGAAAATACGAATTCTTATATTACAATAATATTGTGAATAAATAAGAATTATAAACTAACTAGGAATAATGTTAACCTAGTTAGAAAATGAGTTGTGAGTAGTTTAGAAGTGAAAATAAATAAAGGGTAAAAATAGATGGACCAATTGTGTTTAAACTAAAACTAATATTAATAAAACAAGTAAATTAGAAACTCAAACACACTGGTGTATGTTTGAGGTCGAACCAGAGAAGGAAAAAGGGCGACCAGGACTTCTCCTCCAACCCTAACTCCACAAAATTGATTAATTGAAGGCTAATTTCTGTCCCAAATCAAAATCTGAACATAGATTAGTGATCCTCATCACAAGGGGATTACAAGGTATGTAAAATTTGGTGTTAATTCTCTGTTTGAAATTCTCATGAAATTGGGAAATCTGAAAATTTATGTTACATGTTTGCTATTTGGGAAGAATAGGGTTGATATAGTGTCTAGAAGTAAAACCTAGACAATAACATGCGAAATCATGGCTAATTCCTGAAAATCTCATGAACACATTGAAGGTGATTCATGGGTTTTGTGGGAAACTAGTAAACACTAGGGTTTAGAATGATTATTCTAGTGTAATACGGGTCATAGAAAGTGATTTCTGAAATGATGATGTTAAAATATGTGTATATAGTCTAATTGAAGTTAATTAGGGTGATAAACTCAAGTCATGAGCTTGGTTTAGATCATGTAGAAATCTGACCCGCTAGGTGTTTGATAAAACGCCTAAATAAGGGTTATAATGTTAAAAGTTGAGTAAAAACGCAGATTTGATCATTGTAGAGAATTATGCGTTAAAGCTTGTGAAAGAGTTCTAAACTTATTGTGAATTGAACTCTTTAGGCAAAGAATCCGGAACGTCAAGCGGACAAGCCGGAGGTGATACATGCTTGAAAGGTGTGCTTTAAAGGTACGTAACTTCGGTTTCGTTACATTGTATATAAACAATAGTCTTAGAAAAGTTAATGAGAATGTAGTGTCAATTGCGAGTTGGTATGTCATAGAAGTGACGAAGTTCACTCGACAAACAAATGGGTTAAAATAGTTAATTAGAATTGTTGGTTATAATGTTGTTTAGTTATGCAAGTATGTAACTTCACCCGTTACATTAAACGAATTGCTGTTAAATTTTGTGAAGTCTCGTTTTAGGATAAATATGGTGTTGTTTGTAGCAACCATGATCGTTACTTGTATTACTAGTCTAAGAGTGACAAAGAATCGTTTGGTAGTCATCATATTGGGGAATTCCATAAGATGAGCCAAACGAGTCGATTAATTGTGTAAATTATGTTTTAGTGTTTTAAAGAGTCAAAAAAAATGGAGAGGGAAATCACAAGAGCATTAAGCCATGAGATTGGTAAAGAAATGCGAGTGATGATAAGCCCGGAATGTTGGGTATAAAAGCATCATAAGTTTACTAGCTAAAAGGTAGTAAATTGTGTCAAGTAGAATTGGGTTGAATAAATGCATAACGGCATATAGACTTCTTGTTCGTGAGTTAAAGTTTTGGCATAACTATCGTATAAGGCACGTTGGTAATGAAATTACAGACGTATAGGAAAAGAATCACTAAAAACGGACTTACGGATCATAAGTTATGACCATTTTAAGTTGGGATTTGATTAAACTTTGAGCTGGGTATGTACAGCAACAAATAAACGAACCTGCTGTGAAAATCAGGGCTAGGCGTGACGCCTAGGCCCTTGGCGTCACACGACGCCCTCTTGATCCGAGAAAATTTTATTTTTCGATTGTTTGACTCTTGGAATTTGTTTATATCCATTGTAGCTTTATCAAAACTAACATTTGTTGTGGTTTTGATCTTAGGTGATGTTGGAAACTAACCGAAAGATGATCAAGCTAGCTTTTGAAGAACCGAACACTATTTACAAGCTTCCGCAATGTTTTAAACTTTAATAGATTATGTTTTTTTGGATTGTAAACAAATTGTTAAACAACTGTTGGATGTTTTAACTTAGTCGTTAGTAGACTAAGGTCTTTGCTACTTATAAAATCTAAGTTAATTAGGCATCTTTTATCTAAAATGGTATGAACTATTATTAAATTCAAGTATATTAGACGGGTGTTACATGGGAGGTGGGTTAAGGGCGGTGGTGGATGTGGGAGGTAGCCTAGGGGCATCGAAGGTGGTTGTGTGAGGTGGGTTAGGGGCGGCACTGGTTGTAGGAGGTGGATTAAGGGCGGTGATGGTTGTGGGAGGTGGCCTAGGGGCATCGAAGGTAGTTGTGTGAGGTGGGTTAGGGGCGACGGTGGTTGTGGGAGGTGATTCGGGGCGGCGGCGGTGGTTGTGTGCGGTAGTTGGAGATCTTGATGACAGTGATGGTGGTGGTTGCGGTGGAAGGTGGTGGCTCCGGTGGGTTGATGGTGGTGGTACTGCTAGAGAGAGAGCAGGAGAGAAAAAGCTATAATAATAATATTTTTAAAAATATTATGTTTTCTTTTTTAAAATAATATTAAATAAATTGGTAGAAAGACTAAAATGCCCTTGTGTAATCTGATTTAACCAAAAAATCTAACTAGGTTTGGGCTAAAGGACATAACGTGCAGAATTTTAAAATGTTAAGGACAAAAACAGTCAATTTTGAAGTTAAAGGACACCGCCTGCAATTTGATAAATACATAAAGGATAAAACTTGTAATTTACTCTAAAAATAATAATAATAATAATAATAATAATAATAATAATAATCATAATCATAATAATCATAATAATAATAATAATCATAATAATAATCTTCCTATACTAATAAACAAAAATCTTTTTTGACACGTGTCACTTTCTCATGCTTTCCCACCTTATTTTCCTATTTATCTATGTTAAATAATAATTTTAAACTAAAAATTAGATAAGAATACATATTTATTTTTCTATAAATAATTTTAAACAAAAATTTAGATAAGGATACACCTTTTTTATAAAAGATTTTCTTTTACTATATAAAAGATAAAAGAATAATAATAATAATAATAATAATAATAATAATAATAATAATAATAATAATAATAAAAAGTAACAATACTAAAAAACTTTTTACGGCTTATCATTAACAATGTATTCAATAGAGTGGTAATGCATTTACGGGTTTTTTATGTTATATGCTCCAAATGAAAGATTATGATAAGAGTTAATAGCCAAAATGGTCCCTGAGGTTTGCTCACTTTTGCCACTTTAGTCCAAAATCCAAAATTTTTAAATCTGGGTCCCTGAGGTTTGCTTTTTGTTGCCATTTTAGTCCAAATTTCAAATCAGGTCAGATTTCTAAAAAAAACTTGGTTTTTGTCCTTTTTCTCAGGGGCATTTTGGTCATTATACTTTTATTATAACTAATTATTAATTATTAATTAAAAATAAATATATATAACTAAACCTCTCTCTCATACACATCTCCTCTCTCTATCTATCTATCTCTCTCTCAGTTCTCTCATCAACCAAACCCCACCCATGCTACCTCTGTGACAGCCACCGCCAGGTACAAACATAACTCCACTGATACGTCAAAGAGGCGATTAAATTTGTGACGGAATCGAATGGTTTGCATGACATTCGGTGGTACACAACCACGTCCAATCATCAAAAGCACACTAGCTTAAGGGTTGCGAAGATCAGGTGGTACACAGCCACCAACCCCAATTTCAAATCCCACCCCTATAAAAAAACCTACAACGCCAATACTCTTTAATGGAGTCCATACCATTTGTTCTACAATCCAAGCTCAATTTCACTCATCTGCTTAACTACCTTCAAATTACCCCGAATCCAATCTCCCCCAATCAAATTCCTCCATACCCGCACCAAATTTTCCAAACACAATCGCTCATCTTCTCCTAGATTGAAGATAAAATGCTTCTTCACAAACCCTGGAGTCCAAAAAGGTCACATTTTTAAACAAAATGTTACCGTAAATGGTGTAAATCAAGTGATTTTGGTCCATTTGGTGGTTAATTAGTGGTGTTCATAAGAGGTTACAAAAGCCCTTAATAATAGGGGTTTTGTTAGGGTTGTTATGTGATCAACACAATTTTGTGTTGGCAGCTTCGGGTGGGCGAATGGGTGGGAGGTCCATTTTCGTCATGGCTCGAGTTTCTTTTTTGTGATGATGGGTTTTGATGTGCTTATTTTGGTGTCTGGTACAAAGCTACCACCGAACGGCTTGGATGAGACCCGTCAAGAAATCCGGGGGTACACAACCACCACACGCTATGGAAGTAGGGGTGCGATGAAGGATGGTAGTTGCACGTTGGTCTGTTTTAAATGTGGTTAATTGTGGTTTTTCGGTGGAGATTGGACAGAGGTGGCTGTCACAGAGGTGGCTGTTTTAAATGTGACCAAAATGCCTGAAGAAAAGGACAAAAACCAAGTTTTTTTTAGAAATCTGACCTAATTTGAAATTTGGACTAAAATGGCAACAAAATGCAAACCTCAGGGACCCAGATTTAAAATTTTTGGATTTTGGACTAAAGTGGCAAAAGTGAGCAAACCTCAGGGACCATTTTGGCTATTAACTCTTATGATAATTAACATAATTGAAGTTGCACGCAGGTTGGTTTAATGCATTTATGGGTTTTTTATGTTGTATGCTCCAAATGAAAGATTATGATAATTAACATAATTGAAGTTGCACGCAGGTTGGTTTTTATTTTTTTATTTTATTATTTTATTATTTATTTATTATTATTATTATTTTGTGTATTACAGGGTTGTATAAGTGTAAATTTATATAATAAATAATAAAAACGATCTGTCTTTAAAAAAAACCCGTGTATTAAACGTATTTAACAAAATATAATGTCATATATTAATACAAACAATCATCAAGATTTACACCACAACGAACTCTTTCGGGGCAAACCATTTGTTTTACATGAAACGCTGCTCCAAAACACTCATTAACAAAAAACCGGTTCCTTCTAGTAAATAATAATAATAATACCTGTAGGTAACAAATTATCGTTTTATTTACTTCAAATTTAAAATTTGAAAAGTATGAGGTGCATAATGAAACCTACTTTTGAAAAGTAACGGGTTACATGAGACGATAAATTAAGAAAACTTTATATCGTAAAGGAATACGAGAACTTTCTGTCCTTGTCACTTACTCACTTGGCAATGTAAGGTTCACCTTTCCTTTCATGTTTGTTTGCTCCTCCATATATCTTTTAGAAGGTTTTTCTATTACACAATTATTTATAACCATTTAAAGTCATCATTCTCGTTGTATACACCATCACAATTCACAAGTTTTTCAGTTTTCACAATAACATATGCATATCAGTATATTTTGAAAATACATGTGTTATTAGGGCTGTAAACGAGTCGAGCCAGGGTGGGGTCGAGCTCAAGCTCGAAATTAATTCAGGAGGCTAAACTTGGCTTGAGCTTTACGTCGGGGTTAAACGAGTCTAAGAACGAGCCAACGAGCCGAGCCATGGGTCGAGCCGAGCTTAGCTCGAGCTGGGCTTGGTTACAAAATGAGCCAACTTGGTTAACGTCATCTCAAAGTGAGCTTTTTTAGCTAGTTTTTCTCGAGCTTCTTTCGAGCGAGCTACGAGTCGCGAGCTTTATGAACAGCCCTATGTGTTATTCGGTTTGGATATGAGTTTATTTGATTTTGATATTATTTTTCTTCTAAAAACATGAAGGCGACTCTCAACTAGTTTGTTTTTTTAGTCTAAAAACAAAAAATAGTCTCACTTATATACCAATCCATGGTTTGTCCATGCTCCTATGTGGGACAAGTCACCACTCATTTTGATTCTTAATTTCGCGACCCTAACAGTTTCAAGCACTCAACTTTGAGGATTGATATCTTATTTATCTTGGTTGTGTTTTGGACACAATTTAGTTCGTTCCGAAGCTCTCACATAGTACAACACAAACCAACGCAGTAAATAAGGATTACATTAGTCGCAATCACTTTTATTATTTTTCTTCAAAGTTATTGAAAATTACATTATTGCCTAGAAAAAAACTCATTTTTCATCAAATTTTCATTATTTATCACATAAAATTATCTGAGTCATAAAATATGTAACCTCCCCATTGTAGTCTCACCAGTCTCTACATGTCATTGGTTGGTCGAAACTCATTTAGAAAAACATGTATTGATGCTTTTCATTTTTATTTTTTTGTTAACATTGTGAACACTAATGAAAAAAATATTTCACTACACTAATGAAAAAACTATTTCACTAAATTCAGGCAAGGAATGTATTTATATGAACACTTTTTTCCATCGAACAAACAATAAAGGTTTCATATAATAACTACATCATTGGTCATTCTGTGTATGGTCCACAAATTAGGAAAGTAGTGCCAAGTTTATTCGGCTACTTCTAAAGTCCAATAATGCAAGTAACAGCATCCAATGTTGCAATAGTTGGAAACAAAACTTAGATAAGAATTATAACCTACACTAATTGAATTATTCACTTATAATTAATATATTTTTTACCATTAGAGCTGGTGGCCTAATGAGGGGTGCAAATGAGCAGGGTCGAGTTTGAGTTCGGCTCAATTTGAGCCTATTTATTTGAGCTCGAGCTCGGCTCGCGAGTAAAACCCGAAGCTTGAGTTCGGCTCGACCTATTTAGATAACAACCTCAAACGAACTAAAAGCTTGGCTCGAGCTCGCTTCAATATCAAGTTAAAGAGCCAAACACTTCAATATCAAGTTAAAGAGCCAAGCTCGGTTCGAGCTCGGCTCGCTAATGTTATCATCATTATTATTTATTATATACAAAAAACAAAAATTTTGATTAGGCTCATTTAGGCTCGCGAGCCTATACGAGCTTTGTATTTCAGGCTCAATAACTAAACGAGCTCTATTTCAGGCTCGAGCTCGGGCTCATTAAGGCTCAACTCGTTTGAGCTTTTGATCGAGCCGATCACAAGTAGCTCTCGAAACTCTAGGCTTGTTTACACCCCTAGGCCTAATAGTAGAGACAGCTTCTAAAAACACTAAAGTTTAATAGTTTCAGGTTCAGATTCCACAAGTGACATGTATAAAGAAATTCGTCGTTAGAAAAAAGTAATATATTTTCATAATGTAAAATAAAGATAAAAGATAAATTTTCAACACCATGTTATCATATTATATATTCATCATAAATCGTGGTTCACCTGAATTCATTGGTTAATATACTATCAGTAAATCATTTGAGTTTTTCAACGAGGAGTTATTACTCTAAGGCCATGTGTAGTCATAAAGCTCTTTTTGTGAGCGTTATACGACACGTGTCGTGTCACGTCACACATGAGCTTTATGTGGCGTTATGTCACTAAAGCTCGTAGTCATAAAGCCCCTACCTCATCATTACTAAATAATTGTTTTCAATTTTTTAATTAATTTCTAACTTTTTAAAATTAAAAACCATTCCAAAGGTCGTATGACGCAACCGCTTGTAAAACCAAAGTTGGCCCTTTCTGGTCACCTTCTGTATGTTGACCTCGCCATGCGGTTGGACAATTATACCAACGCCATTGACGACAATCCAAGCTACCAATCATGTCGGGTATTCCATGTTTTTCTAGATGCACATCGTATATTTGTAGAAGGTCGTTCCAAGTTGGATTTCTCAAATAACGTTTTCCATATAACTGGCATATACCTAATATATAAAAGTTTTACTAGTGATGTACTTAAAAATAAAGTAAATAAATAAAAGTGATTAAAAAAATACCATAGCAAAATTGTTCCACGCAATCTCATGTTGTTTTCTCCCCCATCTTCAAGTACTCGTCGTTGATGTCATACGTGTTTCCGTAGGCTAGTATGCGTAAAGCGGAAGTGACCTTTTGAATTTAGGTGAACCCTAAATATCCCCGCGCGTCTATTCTTTGCTTAAAGAAATCATACTTAGCTTCCAAATCATTATTAGTGAGCAAAAATAACCTTTGGCTCATCCGAAAGACCGAAACCGCCGTCTAAAAACATTGGGTTCGTGAACGATGTGGGATCAAAATAGTCTTTCATCAAACGCTCGTTCACAGCTTCACGATCTCGCAAGATATATGTGCGCCTCAAAATGGGGCATGGAAGAGAAGGCCGAACGTGTTCCACTGATTGTATCACGAGAGTACATGCACTCGTAACCGCTTCTTCATCCTCCGCGATTTCTTCGGGCGAAAAGAATCTTCGGTAAATATTGGTGAGCGAATCTTCCGATGTGGAACCCATTTTTTTTTAGAATATAGTGGGAGTAGTTTCTATACTTTTATAAAAAAATATAGAGAAGAATGGAATGAGATGTGATGAATTGTAAAAAAAATGGGAGATGCGAGATGTATTCATAGATTGGAAATTGAAATATATTTTTTTTAAGTTTATGACCGTTCAACGGTCATCTTTTTTCAAAATCATCCCCTCAAAACGCCGCTATGGACATGGCGCTTCACCCAAATTTGACCACATAGCGCCGCACGTCGTGATGTAGCGGACGCTATGAGATGCGATCAGCCAAAAAAACCCACACATATCCCCCATTACACATAACCTAAAAAAAATTGAAATGAAAACGTTGGATGAGTGATGACATAAATGGAAGCAAATGTTTGGATAAATGGAAGTAACGCCCAACAAACAATCCAGTCAGTCTTAGATCAAAAGGTTTAAGAGGAGGCAACTCTATAATCTTTTAATACGGAGGTTATGGATTAAAGTCACATTTGATGTAATTTGTTTTAGGTGAACTAGGGGTTTTTTATAGTGAGTCTTTGAGCGGTGGGTTTCCCCTAAAATGGTGGACGAGTCTGGTCACGAGCACTCTCTGCGTACGTAGGGTGTAGGTGGTCTTTCGCCAATGAATTTGCACAGGTGGTTAGGCTTCTATAGTATTCGTACGTTAAAAAAACACTCAATAAAAAAGAAAAAAAAAAGACATATTTGCATCAACTCAATTTTTTTACACGGCCTTTGCATCAACTCATGATGTTTTTTCTTTCAAGTTTAAACAATTAAACGATGAGTCATATATGGTCTTATACACGTTAGGTACTCGTTACTCAGTATTCATCAGATATTAAGTACTCGTTACTCAGTGTTCATCATATATGCAATTATTGGATATGTTCGTTTATGATGTTATGCGACTAAAATTATCGGTTTGAATTTGCATTACTCGAAACATGATCTTAAAGTCAGTTAAACAACCAAATTGAAATATTGAATATTCAACTACACTTCCAACAAGTTATAAACATATTATTTATTCTAAATTTCTAACAAGTTTCTAACAGGTTATAAACCCTGGGCTTATAGCTTAGTGGTTATGGAAATGAGAGAAGACTCCTGACCGAAAGGTCTCGAGTTCGATTCCCGATCCACCCGGGTTTTACCGGCTTTGCATTATCATGCCCTCGGGCGGGTGCAGGGTCGGGTTTTCCCCGGAACTTGTGGCATGGTGGGCTAGGGGCTCCGTGCGTGCAGGTTGGGCTGCCGCGGGCTACCTTTCGGCCAATGGGTGCCGCGTACGGAGTACACGGCGATTCTTATGTTGGACGTTCAAAAAAAATTTATGTTTTTATAAAGGTAATTGTATAATGTATTAATATATATATATATATATATATAGGTAAAGGGTACAATACAAATTCCCTTATCGTACATTACGTACGCTACAATCTCAGCCGTCAGATCATCTTCCCGCAATGAAAATCGCATGTTGTTTTTTTTTATAATAATTTCGCATGTGATAATTTTGATGAAATAGCAGGTGTTTTTTTGTAACAATTTCGCATGTGGTAATTCAATTTCGCATGTGATAATTTTGATGAAATAGAAGGTTGTTTTTTTGTAACAATTTCGCATGTGGTAATTCAATTTCGCATGTGATAATTTTGATGAAATAGCAGGTTGTTTTTTTGTAACAATTTCGCATGTGGTAATTCAATTTCGCATGTGATAATTTTGGTAACAATTTCGCATGTGGTAATTCAATTTCACATGCGATTTTCAATGCGGGAAGATGATCTGACGGCTGAGATTGTAGCGTACGTAATGTACGATAAACGCATTTGTACGTTAACCAGCCCCTATATATATATATATATATATATATATATATATATATATATATATATATAGGGTAGGGATATGGTAAAAAGTGTCTAAAATGTGAGAAGGGTAAGAAGTGTTTTAAACCATTGGATATTTGATCTAATGGTTGAGATCAATAGGGTATAAAATGTAAATTGTGTTTTAATTAGAAGGACCTTATGTAAAATTGAAGGGCAATAGTGTCTTTTCCAATGTTTCAAATATGGTAACCGCCATCAATCTCCTAAAAACTAGCTATTCAAATTTAATTGCTAAATTATCTCGATTCTAAATTCTAAAAATAGAAAAATATGTAACTGCTGCAAAGAAACGTATAACACTATACTTCCATCATATAACACTATACGTCTATCATATAACAATATATAACACTATACATCCATCATAGGCATGCTACCAGAAAAATATAACACTATATAACACTATGCATCCATCATATAACACTATATAACCAAAGAACATTATATAATACCACATAAAAAATATATAACACTATACAGCTCTAAATGGTGGTTGCACTACAGAATTAAAAATTGATGGTGTTATATAGTGTTTTTTTATGGTTGCGCTACAAAATTATATAACACTACAGAATTATATAACACCAAAAACCATATTATAACACCATATAACACCAAGTAACACTATATAACACTATATAAAAAATATATAACACTATGCAGTTCTGAATGGTTGTTGCACTACAGAATTATATAACACTACACACATTCGTAGATTAATTCCTAAAATCGAATTCCTATAATAAAGGGTGGAAGTTATTTTGGGCAGTTATCTTTAAATCAATTAATTGAAAGAAAATAGAAAATTACTAATTCACCCTTTTGGATTAATTTAGATATAGGACACTTGTCATCACCACATTATTTCTTACCCTTCTCACACTTTGGGCACTTTTTACAGGATCTTTTACCTATATATATATATATATATGAGTAAATTTGTTCCGGTACTCGGCAGTAGGGGGGATGACCCGGTACGGTACGGATCGGTACCGCTACGGTACCGGTATTTTAGTGTAAAAACCGGTAAACAGTGGCGAAGCTTGAAAATTTCCACCGGAGGTCGGAAGTCACCGAACCTAAAAATTCTATATAAGTAAAAAAAAATTATAAAACCGGGGGGTCGAAAACGTATATACCTAAAAAAAACTATACGAAATGTACATATCTAACACTACTGAGCGAAAAGTTCGGAGGTCCCCCCCCCCTTCCAGCCCCTTGAAAGCTGTGCCTTTGCCTGTAAATACCGGTACCGAAAATGTCAAAAGTCGGTAATATACCTGGTTTGATAAATTCGATACTGATTCGATACCGGTACCCGATACCATTTACTCATCCTGCTCAATAGCTATAACTTAATCCCTTACTCATCCCAAACACTAAATTATGTTAACACTAATCTTATATTCGAATACCCAACCTTTAATTTGGATTTTTCTTTCATGTTGGGGTTTTTTCCATCCCTACAAAACAAGTGACATAAATTTGTCTCCACGTATAAAAAATGTCAGATGAAGACTTATGGATTTTATAATAAACTCGTTTAGTTATATACTAAATCTATTTTAAGTTAATTTCCACGTTTATTTTTTTATTATGAAGAAAAAGCTGCAACATCAACATGGTATGTCTGGGTAATGTATGCAGTATAAAAATAGTAGCTAATTGGGTGCAGAGTCCTCTCAAATGCTCCATTGACACGTCAATTAAAGATTTGGCAAAAGAACTGGAGCCAAATAATTATAGGTCGTCCTTGCTCTTCACATACGTTTTTTTAGAAAATGGAAAAAAGTGTTAAATAGCATTCTTTTTATATATATTTTTTGAACGGTTAGCTTAGTTGGGAACTACCCAACATATTGCGGGCGCGGCCCGAGTTCGAGACGACGCCAAGCGCTTGCAACTAACATATCACACCGAGGCCAGGCCAAGAGTAACTCAGGGCTGCTAGGAATCGAACTCATGATCTCAACAGGATGGGAACCACCTTAGGTGTAAACCCACCCTACCTCAAACCAGCTGGGCTGGAGATCATTGGCCGCATTCTTTTTATATTATGTAAAATGATTCTAGGTTAGGGCTGGCAATAGGTAACCTGTAGGTAACCTGCTAAGACACGATAACAGAAAAGTACACCATGTGATTTTTTACGTTTCTATAAATAATCAAAATTTGAAAGTTAGGATCTATTATTTCTCCTTCTAGGTGCATAAAATATACATTTGTCTTATAGATATTAGATATAAAGTAGTTAAACGAGTTGTATTCATGTTTAAAATTTTTGTTGTTCGCGTTATCAGATACCTGTTAAACCTGCTAAGACACGATTTGCCAGCCCTATTCTAGGTAGTTGAAACTTGCTATGAGTAGAGTAGAGATAAAATATTATTGTTCATATGTAAATTTGAATGAACAATGTTTATCTTTTATAATTTTTTAATATATTTTAAAAGTGATTGTAAATGGAGGAGAGAAAAAATATAATGATAAAAGTATAAAAAAATATTGTTTAATTAAAAATAGAGAGAAAATATAGTTGTTTTTAGTAAAATTATAGGGTAAAAAAATAAGGGATGTGAATGCTCTTAGAGATAGAGTGAAAAAAATGAGAACTAGGAATAAGATGACCTGATGAAAAAACTTATCCCGTATTTAAATATTTTATTTTTCCTTAGAAAACATTATGTTAAGATATATATTCTATTTGTCTTTGATGTGAAAAGAAATCAATTATACTAATTAACCATTATAAATAAGCAACAAGGTTGGGCTTGGGTGGGTTGTAACTTGTGCTTGGGGGGTGTTTCAAAAAAAAAAAAAAGAACAAGTTGCTGCATATGTTGTTTGTACTTTGTGCTTTAGTAATGTTCTAAGCTAAGTTGTGTTTTTGGTTCAAGTGTTTGTACCCTTAGTCAGTATTTAATCCACTTATTTTAGGGTTGCAGCTTCATTTTTTCCACAACTTTCTTAGATCGGGAGAAGAGAGATACGGTGGAAGGACCACCGTTTCTGGTGGTTAACCCGGCTACGCACCGCAGCGCCTCTCACTTCCGACGCATAAGCGGCGCCATGGCAGCGGTGAGTTGTAAAGTTGTACTTCTGGTGAAGTCCGGCCAGCCTCCGGCGAAGATCCGGTAAGTATTGTATTGTACTGTATGTTAAATTTTCAGTTAGATCTACTCTTGATATGTTGTTTGAGACTATTTTTGGTAATACACAATTCCGGAAAGAATCCTGTCAAGTTACGACCAAGCTCCGGTGAACGAAAGTCTACCTTTTGCTGTTTATCTTCGAATTTTGCTTATCCACCACTGCCGTAGACAAGCATGAGCCCCCGCGAACTACCGATGTCGCCGACCACGATTGCTTATATGGCAGGTAAGATGTTGCTGATGTTGAAATACTTGATTAATTAACGTTTTTTATACTTTATTATTGTTGAATTCATGGTAGAAAGTAACCTGGTATGTGCTTGAATCACATTCAGATGTCAGTTATTCATAACCCCTAACTTGAAACCCTAGAGTTCCGATCGACATTTGGTTGGTTCCTTAGTTAGTTGACATTACGATTGACATTTCGTACGGAGGGATTTGTTCGTCTTTAATTGCGTCTGTTGTCTGACTTTTTGTTGCAGGTTTTTATTACGGTGGTTTTCATTTGAAATTCCAGCAGCCCCATTTGGTTTTCTTGGTCAAAATTTCGTATTGGCTTTTTTACTTTTTTGTTTTACAGATTAATTAAGTGTTCAGGTGTGTGATTTTGAAATAATTCATTCATCTGTGTATATGTGTTTCAGACGGAATTATTGTGTTCGTTATGAGTTTCGTTATTGGGGATGAAGAAACAGTACATCATTTTTATTTACTAATCTCCAGTAATTTAACCTTGAATCCTGTGACTCTGGAAGTGCATTTGCGTCTCTTCTTTCTCAAGGTTTAAATATTTATGCAAGCCAATCCTCTGGCCCAAACGAATTGTAAGGTTAACATAATAACCCTTTTACACGATCAGTGTTATTAGATAGCGATTATAATTTGTTTGTATAAATTGCGCCTTCATTTGTAAGGCCCCCCGGCCGCAACGCGGCGGGGCTTTAAATCTAGTTAGACAAATTGAATAAGGGGTGTAACAAGAGATATCAAAGGGGGTGGGATATATTAACACAAGTAAACAACCCTTGTTTTATCAAATGTAATTCTTTTTCATGATTTTAATAGCAAATTATGTATATGACTAAGTGGTTAAAAGGAATTATCTTTTATGAGGAGACCAAATTCAATCCTTGAGAAAAAAATTAGCTATTCACATGCATAAAATGTATACTAAATCTATTGTTTTAAGGACTCTTTACCTCTTCATTTTATTTTGTTAAGCAAGTATGTTAGTCTCGTTATTATATGTATCTTTAGGCTCAAAATAAATTATAAAAGCAAAGCAAAGCAAACAAAAAAAGAAAGGATATAAAAACAATTATCTGAAATTATTATATTTTTGCTAGTCGTTTTGGGGCATATAAATTCACAAATATGTCTTAACTTCATGCTGTAATAATACCATTGTAATAATAGAATATTTTTTCTGGTCCAAGTATTGTAATAACAGAATATTTTTTTCTGGTCCAAAACATATATTTACTGATATTTAATTTTTTATTTTTCTTTTAAAAAGACGAATTTCTTATATTTAAACCCAAAATCTCACACTTATTGTATTAAATGGTTTTCTCTTATCACTAAACTACCAACTCCAATGGTATTTTATATTTAGTTTAGACAATTTTACCATATTGATTGTTTTTTTATTAGGTGTCGGTGATTTTACTTTTTAGCATTTGTTTATTTTTCTTTATCTTCTCGCCACATGTAAAATGTATTTAAAGCAAACAAAAGCTTTTCCAAGAAAGTACATATCCTTCTCACGACAAGCAAAGAGATAATTTTCTTGAATACACAAAATTAACTTTTTGATGAACGTTATCATGGGTGAGGTTTCTTGAAAAAAGACCTTATTTTCATGAGAAATATAAGAAAGCATAGAAATTAAAATGTAGGTATCATGTTTTGGACTTAAGCATGATGTTTTGGGTTGTTTTGTCAAGAAAAACACCAAACATAACAATTTAAAACACAGTGTAATGTATTATGGGCATGAAATTTAAAAAAACAATAAAAACGCACTGTTTAACACTTAAAACAGACTACTTAACGTTCTTAGCATAGTTTTTTTAATTTTTAAGCCTAGAATTCATTACATTGTGTCTTAAATTGTAATGTTTAGTGTTTTTCTTGCAAAAAAACCCAAAACATTATGCTCAAGTCCAAAACATGATGCCACATGTCAATTCTTATGCCTTCTCACACTTCTCACGAAAAGTGTACTTTTTACGTGATCCTAAGACCGTTATCATAAATTCATAATGTTGATGATTTTATATATTTGCTGTAATAATCTCAAGCTGTCACTGCTCAATTACGATTACGTATACAGTAATATCTCATCTTTTATTGTACCCGAGATAGAATAGTTTGTATAAGTAACGATACTAGAAAGATTACGGGAGTATAAGAATGAAAGGGTACGGTTGACTCTTTGCTTTAGGAATCTACAACCAGGGAATATATTCATTGTAAAAAAAATATTATTTTCACATAAGAACTGGATAAGTATTAAACGCACCTTTATGTGTATGTGGATCTTCAGTAAAGAATAGGATAAAAGTGTTTAGATAAAAATACTCAGGGATTTCATAAATGAACAAGGAGAGAAAGACAATTCAAAACATGTAATCATTTTGTTTAAGATTGTTGGGGTAGAATTAGAGTGTGTTAATGTGTGTTAATAAAAAATATTATTTTCACATAAGAACTGCCTTAAATAAAATGTCTCAAGTTTAAATCTGAGCAAAAAGAGTTATTTAAATAATTAGTGTAAAATAAGAAAGGAACAATCTTTGCCGTTAAAAAAAACATTTCCTTCGAGCCCAATATAACTTTTTTTTCACTATAACATTGCCTTCCAACCATCTTCCTTTTTGCTTGCAATCTCACGAGAGAGAGTGAGAAAGAAAGAGAGGAACAACCAAATTATGTTTTGACGTTATAGCCTGAAGTAAGAACGAGAGATGATATGTCATTCTAAACATAATGTTATCGTAACATTCTGTTTTGTGTATTAAAATTCATGGCTCATGAATAGTGTTATGAGATTTTTTTTTAATTTTTTAATATATTATTTAGAGTAAACTTCTTGTTTTGCTCCCTGTGGTTTGGTCGTTTTAACGGTTTTGCCCTAATCATTTAAAAACGACCTTTTTCCTCCAACAGTTTACTATGTTTTTCACATTTTGCTCCCCACCTCTAACTCAATCCAAATTGTTTATTAATTGAAAGGGTATTTTGGTAACTAAAATACTCTTAGTTTTATACTTGAAGTTACCAAAATACCCTTTGAGTAACAAATAATTTAGATGGAGTTAAAGGTGGGAGCAAAATAGGAAAACATAATAAACTATTGGAGGAAACTTACTGTTTTTAACTAATTGAGGAAAAACCGTAAAAGTGACCAAACCATAGGGAGCAAAACGAAAGTTTACTCTATTATTTATTTTAATATATTATTTATTAATATAAAATCCATGGCTCATGAATTGTACTATGAGATCTTTTTAACTTCTTTTAAGTTATTTTAATTTTTAAGAATTTTTTTCTTTTATAACTCGACTATGATTTTTTTTTTATAAAATTTTGAGTATACCACTGTGTGTTGTTTATTTTTATTTGTGTCTCGGTAAAAGTTTTATTCAAAATCGAACGTGTCATATAAATGTTCTTTACTGTGAAGAACCGAACTAATACCACCCGATCAACATACGGTACCGATACCAGTACCGATATTTGTTATTGAGGTTTTCTCGATGTTCAAACCGTTGCTATGACAAACCACATCGATTCCAACCAAATAGCATAGGTATTATCTAAAGGGGTACCAATATTCGTTTTTATGATTTTCGAACAATGTAAACAAGTCTCATTTTTCTTTTAACCATGTCTCTAATTTCGGTTGCTAGTGTAACAAAAAGAATTGATATCACTGAATGTCTTCATCACAAGGACAATCCCACTAGTTGAAATAAATTTTTGAGACCTTGAAATTGGCTCATAATTCTAAGAAGAATTGTCAAAACATAGTTTTAAAATGATATAATATATATTGGAAAAAAAGAATGATGTCATGAGTTGTGTAAAGTGATTTAGTTGATATATTATAACAATTGTTGTTACTTACTAAATTATCTTCTTAATAACGACGTGTGCTAAATATATTCTTCAACGTGTGATTTATTATATTATATTATAATTATTATACAAGTTATGGGACTAAATATATTTTCTTTTGCTAAATAAAAGGGGAAAAAAAGGAGAAAAAGAAAAGTGGTGGTGTGGTGAAGTACACGGGTATCTTTGTAGAATGGGAACACAAAGATGCTAAAAGTGGGCCAACCAAGAGACGGGGTCCCACTTTTACATGGATGTCACTGTTGTACTAGTAAACATTAATGCATTATTGGACTTATCTAAAGCCACTCTCATCGTGTTTCCGTGCATTTCACGCCCCAATTGCATGCGGCATACGTCTTACCGTCTATTTCACGCACTCACTCACTCTAAATCGTTTACTAAGGCTACAGGACGTGGTCATAACCATTATATAGGGGTCATGTTACCCACCTCTAATTCACCGTCTAAAATCACTACCCTACGAGTGTGGTCATTAATCAATATCCCCTTTATTATTTTAATTTATTTTTTAAAGTGTAAAAATATAGGAAAATGAAAAGGATGGCCCGTGGCAATTGTGGTTCAGTCAACGTCAACCACCATGAATCATTAGGGGGTGTAGTCTTTCATTCATGTTCTTACGTGGTGAATCATATTCCAATCATGATTCCCACACCCTTCAACGTAAATCTTAAGGAAATTTAAAACATAGCGGAAACTTTTTAATCCTTATTATTTGTGACATAACACATCATCTCCAAACTTGTATGTCATTAAGATCAATTCACATCTCTTTCATTAAATTTTTTTGAGTCCCTGTGTTTTAGTGGTTTTAACCACTTGAGTCCAAAATCAAAAAGTTTAACACCCTGAGTCCCTAGCCATTTATTTTATAACGTTTTGAGTCCAATTTTGTTCATTTTATAACGATTTGAGTCCAAAAAATTGGACTCAAAAGGTTAAAATATGGACCCAAAAGGACTCAAATGGTTAATGAAAATGTTTATAGGGACTCAGGTCGTTAAATTTTTTGCTTTTGGACTCAACTAATTAAAACCACTAAAACACAGGGACTCAAAAAGTAATTTACCCTAATTAAAGTATAAAAAATGTTATTTAATTAAAACGAAACAGAAAATATAATAATTTTTAGTGTAATTATAAAGTAGAAATAGTGAAATGTATGTGAATCCTCTAAAGTTTTGTCTTTGTTAATATGCCATCACCCTATTGGTAAAATGGCAGACAAACATATACCTACATGTATATGTATATATGTAGCAGCAAATGAGTTCTCGATTTAGTGGCATCAAGTGTTTATTTTCATTGAAGTTGTCTGTGTTCAATATCAAAAAGTGGTAGTATATGAATTTAGGAGTAGATTTTAGTTGGATATGTATTCGGCCTTCAAAAAGATCTTATGTGTAGAGGGATGTTATTCATTTATCTTTAATTATTGTAAATAAAGGGGGAAGTGCTTTTCACTCTTTTTTAACACAATCCCCTTCATCTTCCCCACCCACCTAAATTGAACCACCATCGTCGCCACACCATTATAACCACAGCACCTCTTTCTTTCTTTCTCTCTCCCTCTCTCTCATCTCTCTCTCCTTCTCTCTTTATAACACCACCACTTCCATCCAAAAGCGAAGATGGAGACGGTTCCAGGTTCCGATAACCACAAGCATCAGTTGTGTAACAACTCCCAAAATACATTATAAGGACCCCTAATCAAAACCCCGGACTTGTACAACGCGACCCAGTACCAAAAAACAAAGAAACCAATAACATGAATCCTAGGAGACACGCGGGGGGGGGGGGGGGGTACCCCTAAACCTTCCATGACACACGGGGAAGTACCAGGACACATGTGACTCGAGCGCGACGTGTGGAAAGCCTATACGTGCGACGAGGCTACCCTAGGCCTAATGGATCATTGGCGCGACACACGGGGGTTGCCCCGTTGCCTTCCGCCATGTGCGGGGGTGCCAATTGAGTAATTGATAGATATAAGGAAATGTGAAAACTCTTGATACTGTAATTATAACAAATGTGTTTCTGAACAACTGAATGAACTAACCAGTATTTTTCGCTGACCAAATGTTTTCAAAACGTGTTTTAGGTGATTTACTATGAAGTGAAGAAAAGTGTCGTGAAGCACTTCAGCTTAAATAAGTGGATATGTAAACATGAAATAAACGTGTTTTCTGTAATCAAGGATTTCCCAATAAATTCCTTTATGTAAATATAGGTTTTAAAGGAGCCATTGTGAATGCTCAAAGAAATCCCATCCGTTCCCCATCTCCATTTCTATATTCCATCAATAAAACTCGATACAAGTTGCAGTTAACATATAAAAGTATTCACTTCCGTCCCCCATCTCCATTTCTCTAATTAGAGTAAAAATAACTACATTTTTTTTCTCTTTGCTAGATTTGCACCTCTTTGAGGACATGGTCGAGGACAGATCTTCGTGGAGACGTAGGATTAAGGTTAAAGATTTTTAGGAGTTTGGCCTGGTTTTTTAGCTCAGGCTCCTATCTTATGAGTTTATTTTTTCAGTTTCTATGAGGTGTGATATATATATATATATAGGTTTTCACCTATTCTCGGTGTCGTAGTTTTACTAACAAGCACTTACTTATTTATCCGTTTATTATTATTTTTATTTCTATCTTTTGTAGTAGTGGCATGCTTATATATGTTTTTTAGAAGCTTATGTCTTGGTTATGGTTTTTGGAGCCGGGGGTCTCACTGGAAGCAGCCTCTCTATCCCCTGGGATAGAGGTAAGGCGTGCCTACATCCTACCCTCCCCAGACCCTATCAATAGCTTCGCTATATGTGGGATTATACTGGGTATGGTTGTTGTTGTTGTTATTCCTTTATCATTATCACTGTTTTTTCCCTCTCCTCCACTATAAGCCACTTTAAAAAAATATTAAAAATTAATAGGGGTGAACAATGTTCTCCCAAATATATAGATAAACAGTAATATTTTATCTTTTCTTCACTCATAACCACTTTTTTATAATATAGAGAATCCACTCATATAAAAACAAAGAATGAGATGTGAATACTAATAATGAACACTAATCTTACAAAGACAATACTATCTTGGCTTTATATTTAATCCAAATGAACGAGCAAAGCTTGATTCTGTCCACCCTGTTACTAAAAGTCAGTCCAAATCAACTAAAATCATCTAGCATGGCGTGTATTTACGTTGTGTTCTCGAGTTTAATAAAGAAACGAAAAGAAAAGAAAAAAAAAAACTAAGTAAAGAAAAGAAATAACTTACTAGTTTTCAAAATAAGTCCATTTTAGGAGAAAAGTTATTAAAGATTTTTTTTCTTTCTATATTTTTATTAAAGACCTTAGGATACAAAGCTTTTCAATGTTTCTTGAACAAAAAAAGGCCCAGACACCCGGGATAACTATGACAAATTGATAACCCTTTCGTCTGATGAACAGAAGGTAGTGATCCGGCCTACTCAGTGGCGGATCCAGCTAGTTTTTTCACTGGGTTCCTTTTTTCAAATCATACAAGGTTTACACTAATTTTTCAGTATTTTTTACAAATCATACAAGGTTTATACTAAAAAAAACGTTTTTTTTTCCAAATCGACTGGGTTCCTGAGAACCCGTAAAACCCTTCTACATCCGCCCCTGGGTCTACTCACCCAGAAAGAAACCCCCAACTAAGAAAACCCTCTTGCTCAACCGAAACAAAATCCGTCTTACACAAACTTCAACCCGTAACCTTCCATTTGAAAAGTAACGAAACTACCATTCAACTAGATGGGTCGATGATAGTTTCTTTTTGTTTTATTTTCTCTATTTGAAAAGGACTCGAAAACACAATGTTGTAGTAGTATATATCTATATTGTATATATAGTCGTTTAATAAAGCTAAAGCAAGTTCGATGAATAATATAATATATAATTTAAAATAAACTTTGCAAGTGGACACATATTTCAACACACACGGCGTAAGATATACTTTCTTTTTCTAATATTTATGCACCTTTTGCTAAATACAAGCACGAGCGGCTTATTTAATTTCATTTCATTTTCTCATCTCATCTCATTTGAAAATATCGTTTAGTTTCTCATTTTCTCGGTCATGGTCACAAGTCACAACCACTGCACCAATTAAACCGAGCAAGTTTCGCATTTAAACAGATAGCTGGGGCCCACACTCTTACCCCATTCCACACCGTCCGATCATCTCATCTCGCTGACTCACTGGACCCCACAAAAAATCAACGGTTACGATGTAAGGTTATTTTAGTAGCGAAGTACTCTATTATTACTTCCCTTTTGTGATTTCCATGCTAAGCCGAACGAAGCTGTCGGTTGGAGATTCCAAGCCGACGAGCCAACACAATGTTAGCCGGCTCGTGTGGGCCCCACTGAAAGCTGTACTTATCATAGGACAATCTACTTATCAATTTGTAACGTTCTTGTGAGGGTGATAAGTCGTTCTGCTTATCATCCCCAAACCTCACCCATCTATAAAATTAACCATTTCTGCAAGTAATGTCGTATTTTAATCTTCTCCGCACAATATTGTAGAGAGAGAAAGTCAGGAGAGAGAGAGAGAGAACATAGAGATAAATATGTACATCTGTAGTATGTATGTATATCTACATCTACATATATAAATATATATATATATATTGATCTCTGTTCTATCATCAATCGATCTTGCTAAGGTGAGTTTCAAAACCTCTGTTCTTCTTGTTTTTTTTCCTTCAAGAACTGTTTTTTTTTTTTTTTTTTTTTTTTTTTTTTTTTTTTTTTTGCAAACCCCTTTATTTTTGTGTACCATGTGGTTCAAAGCTGCTTTCTTTTTATCTGATCCATCACACAAATTAATTTTTTTTTTCTATGAGAAAAAAGATTAGAGCTTTTCTTTTTTTTGATTGTTATCCATATATGTCCGTGCATGCTGAAAAACTTGTGAAAAAAAATGTTTTTTTTTTTTTTTTTTTTTTTTTTTTGTGTGTTTGGTTAATTTGAAATTTAAAGATCAGGGAATCCAAGGATCTGGTTTTTGGTTGGGGGGTTTTGGGAAATTTTAAATTTTTTTTTTAACTTTTATTTAAAGTCTTTGAATTTCGTGTCTAAGCAAGAAATATTTTGTTAAAACTAACGTGGGTATTATTAATATATTTATAAATTTAAAAAAAAATGTTAAGATGAAATTCGTGGTAGCTGACCCTGTTTATTTCACTTTAAATGTCTCTTTAGGGTTTCACAGATCTACTCTCTTAGAATCTTGATAATTATCATAATTATTATTATTATTATTTGGGTCAAAGGAAGTGCAATGTCTTCTCTGAGTAGAGAGCTAGTGTTCTTGATCTTGCAGTTTCTTGATGAAGAAAAATTCAAAGAGACTGTTCACAAGTAAGTCTTTTAATATACATACATACATTTTCTTTGATTATCTGTTATGATTATTTGTTAAAAAAAAAAAAAATTAATGGGTATGTATGTATGTTGTGACAGGCTTGAACAAGAATCAGGGTTTTTCTTTAACATGAAGTATTTTGAAGATGAGGTGCACAATGGGAATTGGGATGAGGTTGAGAAATATCTTTCAGGTTTCACTAAAGTGGATGATAATAGGTACTCAATGAAGATATTTTTTGAAATTAGGAAGCAAAAGTATCTTGAAGCATTGGATAAGTAAGTTACTTACTTCCTTACTAAGCCTTTTTTTTTTTTTTTAAATAAATTAATAAATGTGCTTACTTGAAATTTGTTTGATTGATAGGCATGACAGGTCTAAGGCTGTTGAGATTCTTGTAAAAGATCTCAAGGTGTTTGCCTCATTTAATGAAGACCTTTTTAAGGAGATAACTCAGTTATTAACTTTGGAGAATTTTAGGTACACAACATTTTTGTAATAATATGTTTAAACATTTCTATATAACTTTGTGTTATTTCATTTACAATTAGGGAGAATGAACAGTTGTCGAAATATGGAGATACGAAATCCGCTCGAGCTATAATGTTGGTTGAACTTAAGAAGTTAATTGAAGCGAACCCCTTGTTTCGTGACAAATTGCAATTTCCAAATCTTAAGAATTCGAGATTAAGGACACTTATAAACCAAAGGTAAACGTTAAATCGTTATTTGATTCGCACTAGGTTTTATATGTATTGCAATGGTAGTTAATGTTATTTTATTATGTAATTATATCACAGTTTGAATTGGCAACATCAACTTTGTAAAAACCCCAGGCCAAATCCAGATATCAAAACGTTATTCGTTGATCATTCTTGCGGTCAACCAAACGGGGCACGCGCTCCTTCACCGGCAAACAATCCGCTTCTTGGATCATTACCTAAAGCTGGTGGCTTTCCTCCTTTAGGTGCACATGGGGTATGTAATCTGCATTTTTCACCACATTTTCATGGTTTTAATATATATAGAGTTAACTCTTGTTGTTCGGTTTTGATTATATATATATAGCCATTTCAACCTACACCAGCTCCAGTGCCGACACCACTTGCTGGTTGGATGTCTAATCCGCCAGCGGTATCTCATCCAACGGTTTCCGGTAGTGCAATTGGTCTCGGTAGTCCCTCTATTTCAGGTAATGCAAACGATCCTTTGCAGTGTTTTCTCATTGACCTCTTTAACACCTTTTATTGACCAGTTGACCCGTTTGCAGCTGCTTTGAAGCATCCAAGAACTCCAACAAATCCGTCGTTGGATTACCCATCTGCAGATTCTGATCATATGAGCAAAAGAACAAGGCCCATGGGGATAACAGATGAGGTTTTTTTATTCTATTCGATTCGATTTCATTTGATTATTATAAGTTATAACACCATTTCTCTTATTAGAGTTGACTCTCTTGCTGAAAACAGGTAAATCTGCCGGTTAATGTGTTACCTGTGTCATTCCCGGGGCATTCTAGTCATACTCAAGCTTTTAACGCACCCGATGATTTGCCGAAAACCGTTGCACGGACGTTAAACCAGGGTTCATCTCCTATGAGCATGGACTTTCATCCTGTTCAACAAACATTACTCTTAGGTATATCATATGTTTGGTCTTTTCGTAGCGTTTTTCATGACCTGAACTTAGGATGTTGACTTTTTTTTTTGTATATTTCAGTTGGAACAAATGTGGGAGATATCGGATTATGGGAAGTAGGCTCACGCGAAAAGCTGGTTATAAAAAATTTCAAAGTTTGGAATCTTAGTGCATGTTCAATGCCTTTTCAGGTATGTAACAAAATATTCGACTTGAATTTCATAATCACTTATGAAAGTATTTAATCTTTTTACGTTAATGCAGGCTGCTCTAGTAAAAGATCCAGCTATCTCAGTGAACCGTGTAATCTGGAGTCCGGATGGTACACTGTTCGGTAAGTCCAGATAAACGTAATATTTGATAAATAATCAAGTATTTTAATTCATTACTATACGTACAGGAGTTGCATATTCAAGGCACATTGTACAAATATATTCATATCATGGAGGTGATGATGTGAGACAAAACGTAGAGGTGCACTTAGTTTCTTTCTGATGAATGCTAACGTAATATTTGATAAATAATCAAGTATTTTAATTTGTAATTTTGCTTTGTTTGTTTGAAGATTGATGCTCATGTTGGTGGAGTAAACGATCTTGCATTCTCTAATCCAAACAAGCAACTTTGTGTGATAACTTGTGGGGATGACAAAACAATCAAGGTTTGTTTTTGTATAACGTCTTATCAATTTATAACCAATATTTTTTTTATTATGATATTGATAATAAACATTTCTTGATTCTACTAATAGGTTTGGGATGCAACAACTGGCGTAAAAAAGTACACTTTTGAAGGCCACGAAGCTCCGGTTTACTCTGTATGCCCTCACTATAAAGAGAATATTCAGTTTATATTTTCAACGGCTCTTGATGGAAAGATAAAAGCATGGTTATACGATAACATGGGATCGCGTGTCGATTATGAAGCACCCGGTCGTTGGTGCACTACGATGGCATACAGTGCTGACGGAACAAGGTTCATCAACACGTTCTCGCTGTTCTTAAAGGTTTTTTAACGACTTTTCGAGTTTTAACGTTTTGGGATTATTTCAGGCTTTTCTCATGTGGGACAAGCAAAGACGGGGAATCGCACATTGTAGAATGGAACGAAAGTGAAGGGGCGGTTAAAAGAACGTATGTTGGTTTCCGTAAACGATCTTTAGGTGTCGTACAGTTTGATACAACAAAAAACAGATTTTTAGCAGCTGGTGATGAGTATTTAATTAAATATTGGGATATGGATAACGTTCAACTTTTGACAAGTGTTGATGCTGATGGAGGTCTTCCGGTAATACCTTCATTTCATAACAAACAACAGAATCAAAACTGTTTAACTCGCTAACAACCAATCATTCTTCTTAATTAGGCAAGCCCACGAATCCGTTTTAACAAAGACGGTGCTCTTTTGGCTGTTTCTGCTCAAGATAACGGTATAAAAATTTTAGCAAATTCTGATGGACTTCGGTTACTTCGAACGTTTGAAAATCTTTCGTTTGATGGTTCTGCCTCAAGAACTCCTGAAGCTGCAAAGGTAGCGGTTATATTTTTCTAGATGTTTGTTATGTTTATTATATAACTATATATTCTCTAATTGGGTTATTTTACATTGCAGCCTACAATAAACGCGTTATCTGCAGCGGCTCCTAGTAGTGCGGCATTAGCAGAACGGGTTGCATCCGTTGGATCCATCTCTGCAGTGGTTAGTGCTCGTGTTTGACTTTGACTAGATATTCGTACTTCATAGTCTGAGTGTCAGTTTAGTAATTAAAGTACGGTGGATGTAGAACGGGGATGCGAGAAGCTTGCCGGACGTGAAACCTAGGATTGTGGAAGAATCTAACGACAAATCAAAGATTTGGAAACTATCGGAGATTAACGAAGCTTCGCAATGTCGGTCGCTGAAGCTCCCCGAGAACATGAGAGTAACGAAGGTATAATTGTATTATTATATAATGATAATGATACAGCTCTTTTGTTTTTATAGTGTCGAAACTCGAAACTTATGGTGGGGTTTGTTTGTTGAATCTACAGATATCAAGATTGATATATACAAATTCGGGAAATGCTCTTTTAGCGTTAGCATCAAACGCTATTCATTTGCTATGGAAATGGCAGCGTAACGAGCGTAATTCAAGTGGCAAGGTGAATAGTGATTAAAATATTTTTAAACCAAAAGTTTGTATCGCGATAGATTTTATATGTGGTTTTTTACTGCAGGCGACAGCTGGCGTTTCACCGCAATTATGGCAACCTTCAAGTGGGATTTTGATGACGAATGATGTGGCGGAGACTAACCCTGAAGAATCCGTTGCGTGCTTTGCTTTGTCTAAAAACGATTCGTATGTTATGTCTGCATCTGGAGGAAAGATATCCTTGTTCAATATGATGACATTCAAGGTGACGTTTTCTTATTGTTTGACATTTGAGGTCAAACAGACCAATAGTCCTCTTAGATTTTGACTTTTGTGGTCAAACTGATTATAGTCAACTGCAGACAATGACAACATTCATGCCGCCACCACCTGCAGCAACGTTTCTTGCTTTCCATCCTCAAGATAACAATATTATAGCAATTGGAATGGATGACTCAACGATTCAGATTTATAATGTTCGTGTAGATGAGGTATATTATAACTTATAAAGGCCTTGAGCATGTTTTATGTTGAATTTTCGCCTCAACAATTCGATTTATATTACGAATACCATTTTTGTTGTGAAGGTTAAAAGCAAGCTTAAAGGACACTCTAAACGTATAACCGGTCTCGCCTTTTCTCATGTGCTAAATGTGCTTGTCTCATCTGGCGCTGATGCTCAGGTTAGTAAAGTTAATGAAAAATTCGTTTCCATTTTCGATTGTTTAAACTCATGTACATTTATTATATTTTTGTTTATCAACTAGATTTGCGTATGGAGTTCGGATGGATGGGAAAAACAAAAGACACGATACGTTCAACTCCCGCCAGGGAGAACACCGTCACCACAATCCGACACGCGTGTGCAGTTTCATCATGATCAGACCCATTTTCTTCTTGTTCACGAGACTCAACTCGCCATCTATGAAACGACAAAACTAGAATGCGTAAAACAGGTAATATTTTTATTCATTTTCTTTATAATATATGATAAATGTAACAGTGTGGTAAGATACTAAATTGATCTTTTGTTTTTCAGTGGATTCAACGTGAAAATTCAGCCCCGATATCGCATGCGACCTTTTCATGCGATAGTCAACTGATATACGCAAGTTTCTTCGATGCAACCGTTTGCGTGTTCACCGCTTCTCACCTTCGCCTTCGATGCAAGATTAACCCCTCTGCGTATCTTACAAGGTATAATAAGTTATAAGTTAAAAACCGAAACATATTTGTCAGTTTGGTTCTTTTGATTTTCGATGTTTGACAAAAACTCATGTCTTGTCAGTAACCTTAACGTGCACCCCATGGTGATTGCGGCTCATCCACAAGAACCAAATCAATTTGCATTAGGGCTTTCTGATGGAACCGTTCATGTTTTGGAGCCGCTTGAATCTGATGGCAGATGGGGCGTGCCACCACCGGCTGACAACGGGTCCACAAGCACAGTACCGGCTACACCTCCAGCGGCTGGTTCAGGGTCGGAACAACCGGCACAGAGGTGACCCGGTTGTTTCCGGTTGACTAAACACTTGTTTACTGTGCAGTTCCAGCTTAGTAGTTATGTTCCTCCTTCTAGTGCTACTATTATTATTGTGGATTATTTTGTTAAAATGTATTTTAGTTGGTGAATTGACTTGATCTAACTTGTTTATGTAAGATGATGTGAAGGGTAAATGCTAATTGTCTGATTTTAGCTTTCAATCTTTTAAAATGAAACCAAAAACTGGCTTTTCCTTGATCACTCGTTCTAAAGTTGCGACCGGATAACAATCTTTGTTCTATATCTATGATTTTTCTTGAGTTTAATCAGTGTATATTGCAATTTGGGTTATGTTTCGCTTCATTTAAATTCGTGTTAGGTTCGGGCATTAGTGGTGTTGACCCATTTAACACACGCAAAAATAAACTCTTACTCGCGAACATAACAAAAGCACCACTAATCAAAGATAGCCGGCATTATATTAAATCGCTTAAGTTGAATGATAATACAAGACTGTAGTCGCATAACCAAATCGAGTGTTTTTATGGTATGTTTTTTGTAGTTCGTATTATACTTTGAGCAGGAGCAGGATCCTCCACTGAATTTGCTTCTCTGATGAACACTGATGGATTCTGATCTTCATATAAAACTTGAGACAACCCTCCTTCCTGTTTCTTGAAAAATCATAGTTTGATAGAGAAATTTATTAAAAACCAAATTTTCGTCCCTGGCGTTTGGCCAGTTTTGCGATTTTCATCGAAAGGTTTGTTTTTCCATATCTGGATCCCAGTGGTTTGAAATCTTGCCATTTTCATCTAGCTCGTTAATTCCATCCATTTTTCTCCGTTAATTCAGGGCAATTCGGTCTTTTTTTAAGGGTATTTAGTCTTTTACATAAAGCGGAACTGCCCTTTTAAGTTAACAAAAAAGACGCAAATACCCTTGACTTAACAGAGAAAAATGGATGGAGTTAACGAATCAGATGGAAATGCCAAATTTTCAAACCTTTTGGATCCAGATGCGGAAAGACAAACCTTTGGACGAAAGTCGCAAAACTGGCCAAACCTCAAGGATGAAAATGGCATTATACTCAAAACCAAAAAAAAATAAAAGAACTTGTATCTTACCACATAGAATTTGCATCCAAATGTCTGGTTTTCCGGCTGAAGCGAAAAGTGAACGAGTTTCAACTGCTGATAAACCTCGTCCAACAACGCCTTCCTTTCTGTTCTGTTCTGAAACATTTCTTCTTTCATCATGTTTATTTCTTTTTCAAGATGTGTCAATCTCTTCTTAAGCTGCAACACTTGATGTGCATGAAACTTTCTTTTGCATTCAACCTTCAGTTTTACTTCACTCGAACGCATCATTGCTTTAGACTCCATAACTTACATCCCTCAACCTACAATGTCTTCAAGTTTTATAACCTCGTAGTGACGGTTGGTAAACTGCAATAATTAATGGTTTCAGAAAACTGCAGAAATGCCATGTGAGTTAACAAGGGGCATTTTCTTTGATTCATATGTAAGTGGCTGTATAAGCCGGCGCCACCTTTAGTGTACAAACGATAACGCCAAAAGGCAGCAGAGTTTGAGGCCAACTTTGGCTGCAAGAAGCGGGACCAGAGTTTAACTGGGAGCATAAAGACAAACGTCTGGCACGCGGAGCATAGGGATGCGTACATCAAATGCAGTCGACAAATGAACAACGTAACCAAATTGTTTCTTAGATCCAAGAAAAATGACAATCCAAATATTGCTATTGATTGTGGGATTAATATAAGCTGTTGATTGTGTGCTTAGTTTGATCTAATAAAAGGTGTGAAACATAAGTTTGGAGCATGGTTGCTTTAGTACTAAAAGCTGACATGACATGAATGACAACAATTTTCTTAAAGCCCAAGCCATGTGACCAAAATATAAAAAAAATTAAAAAAAGGGAAAATTACGAAAATAGACAATGTTGACCAAGACTTTTCCAAAATAGACTCCGGCTAAACATGAATTTTTGTGGCAAAAAGTACCAGCTGAAACTTAGGTGTCGCTTTCTGATTGGTCTAAACACTTTGAAAAGTTGGAAAAAGCGTGTCTATTTTGGAAAAGTCTTGGTCAACATTGTCTATTTTCGTAATTTTCTCCATAATAAAATTATATCATAACTGTAAACTATGGGAAGGAAGTAACCCGGGTCAAAACTCTTAGATGTAAAAAGAAAATTCTATATGGTTTAGATTGTCTTTTAGCACATACATGGTTTCACATCTAAACTTGAAGGACATCCACTTAAGTATTTTTTACATGTACTTCACAAACATCCACATCTAGACTATCCATGTTTGTGTATTGTACTCTATAATTTTTAAATCTCTTTTCGAAAAATCAGTATCACTATGAATTGTGTTTATTATTAAGATTTTATGGTCTATTTTTTTTTTTTAACAAAACAGCCTAATCCAAGATTGCAAAATATAATAAAACAATAGAGACTAAATAATTGGATAGAGGCCGCGCGAACGCAGGCCCCCACTAACACAAATTATGACGTAGGTTCAACCAACTTGGGCTGACCTTAGATGGGCACCTCTCCGTAATGTGCAATGGAGATCACCAACCTAGGCCATGAGCCTTCTTGATCGCCCAAAGACCCCGTCCAGGTAAGTGCCTTTTACATTGCCCACCCCTACTTTTTATACTACCAGCTCCCCTTTTCCCTGTATTTGCCACCCGATGGGGGATCAAACATAGCATTTTTTTATGAACGGCAAATGTTACATAATCCCTGCTTATAAATTATATCTATATTATGTCAGAACAAACTCAACTTAGGTACCCACTTAACTACAACTATGGGGTTTATTTTTGCGTACGATCATCAAATGTCATAAAATTTGCCTTGAGAGAGTGTAACATGCGAACTCAAGTCGCGTGTACACTTTATTATATGTGTTTCTGCTTTATTTATTATGGCTTTTCAGTATAGTAAAGTGGATGTGTGAGTTGAGGCTGCAAAAAACAGTCTTTGACATGGCTAAAGATTTCATTCACCTTGTAAATGGTTAATTTCATGGTTTTCTTATCAAAGATTGTTACTTTTAGAAGATTATTTTCATGATAATTCAAAAATTACCTATATATTAAAATTACAATTGAATGAATAGTATCATAGATAAGGGATGAGCAAATGGTATCGGGTACCGGTGCCGGTATCAAATTTACCAAATCTGGTGTATTTTCGGTATCGTTTCGGTACCGGTATTCACTGGTTTTTACCCTCAAATACCGGTGCCGTACTAGTACCGACCGGTACCGAATCATACCGTACCAGGTATATTCGTTACCGGTACCCACTTTTCGGGATTTCGGTAACGGTATTCTCGGTACCGGTTGGTACCGAGCTCATCAAATCCTGTAGCAACGTAGCAATGCAAGTAATTGCACCATTTAGATTACTTTTCATACACACAGTAAGTAAACTGTATTTCATTTGAATGAGGTTTTATATACACAACAACTTATTTTGCTTTTTTTTTTTGTCTTTTTCTGTAACGAATGAATTGTAGCATGTAAAATTAACTTGGATATTTAGATTATTGATGAGCAAATCATATCAAATCCTGTAATCAAATCGGTATCGTATTGGTACCAAATTTACTATACCAAATCATTTTCGGTACCAATTTGGTACCCACCTTTTGGCGTTTTCAGAATCGTTACTTTCGGTTCGACACCGGTCTAGCACCATACCTGTATTTGTTGATTTTTACTTTCAAATACCATACCGTATTGTACCGAGCATTTTCGGTGCTGGTACCTAATTTCGATGATTTTCCGGATAGGTACTTTCGGTGTCGTTACCGGTACCGAGCTCATCCATATTTTAACGTGTTAGCACCGTAATAACTGAACTGAAAACAACCGAATTTCCAACGTGTAGGACGTGTGGGTACTATTATTGTATATTAGGTTATTTAAAATCACTTTTTTAGGACGGAGTTACTATCCTTACCACGTCATTTTTATTTATGTTTTGATATTCGGTATTTGCTTGCCGTTGCTGACACGTGTTTTGCAATCATTGGGTCCCGCCGCAACGCGCGGGCGGAAAATCAACTAGTTCATAATAAAAAACACACGTTGGAGGAAAACGGCTAGTTACGAATATACAAGTTCAAGTTACGAAAAATGATTATTTTGTTTAGGATTGGACGAATCACGGAGATATAACATCATACTTTCAAATGTTCACTAATCCAACCAAGGAATTTAAAAAATGATCTAAAATAACAATTTACTTCCAGTATATTATTAACACAAGTTATGGTTCCCTCCATATAATCAAACCACATGAAACAAAAAGCTTTCTCCTTACTGCATAAGTTTGTCTTAAGGATTCAAACCTTCAGATGGAAAATCACTCAATCCCAACACAAAGAGAAGGACAAAACCGCCACTTAACGTAATAGATACTTCCCGACTTTATATAAAAAAAGAACACAAAAGGTCACTTTTCGTCACAAGAACTTACTCAGGACGAATGGTTACCAAATTTGGGAGGTCATTTTTCTGAAGACTTTTAATATCATTTGCAGTCACCTCGGTTGACTCTAAGCTCAGCGATTTCAACTTCTTCAGTGGCTTTAAATGCTGCAATCCTGCACTCGTTACGCTAGAGTTTGATAAGTTTAAGGAAACCAACTGAGTCAAACCTGCAACGACAAATAGCGCATTATTGTTTAGTTTTGTACTCATGTTGATCAAGCTGTTTAAATTATATAAAGATACCAGCAATCAACTCCAAAGATGCATCTGTCAGACAGTAATTTTGTGACAGATTCAAAAGCATCAACGAGCGAAGATCCTTGATATTTGCAACGCCGACATCAGTTAATCCCCCACCACATATTTCCAAAGACTGAAGATTTTTAAAATCTGCAGGGAAACCAAAATTAAAATTTTTGTGTCAAAACAGAACAACTTTAAGTGTAGACACGATTATTGTGAGATTTACGCATAGCATACTCCGAAGATGGATGCTTCCTGCATCGGTTATATGTGCACAAAAAAGATCCAGATGAGTCAATCCGGTCAAGCCTGCATCCAACACATAATTTTGTCATCTTTTGTTATAATTTCATGTAACACCTTTTGATATTCATATATATAAGAAAATGATATATCCTTTTACTTGTAAGAGCTTCAAGTCCGGTATCTGTAATCTGGCGAACATCCAAATTAAGTGATTTAAGAGTTGATAATCCACACAAATATTTTAGACCTCCATCGGTAATAGCAGTGAATGAGAGATTTAAGCTTTCGAGATTCACCAACCCTGAAGCAAGAGTTAAAAGACAATCCAATATGTATGATAATAAACTTTTCTACCAGTTGATTTAACTGCATCGACTACAAACAAAAAAAGTGCAACCTGAGAGATGACGAAGACCGTTGCTTCCAACTAATGTATCAGCCAATTCCAAACATTTTAAACGATGAAGGCCTGTGCTTCATGCACCATTAAAAATATGCACATCAGCTTAATTTTAATATAAAGAACTTAAACAACTCAACAAGCGATTGACGGTTTAACATATTAATTATTTACAAAATTTATAAAGAGAACAGAAATATGGACCACCTGCTAAGTTAAGCAGTCCATTATCACGAATTATACATGAATCCAGATTTAAGCTCTCCAAATTTATCAAACCTGCATTGTGTAGTACAAAAGCATCATATACACCTATATGAGCATGACCCTTTCATTATTATACGACAAAAACTTTAGTTTTATATTTAGTTGATAAAAGTAAAAATATGATGAAAGGATATTCGGCACCTTTCAGATGTACCAAAACATCATCTGAAATATCATTGAATCCTAAATTGAGAGATTTTAAACCCTTTAGCCCTGAAAGCACCAAAAAAAAAAAAAAAAAAAAAAAAAATTAAAACCAAACATTTTCAGGGGAAACCTATTTACTTATTTAGCATGAAGAGTGAAGTAAAGATAGATGATTTACTTGAAAATTTATCGCACCCATCACCATTCATGTTACATCTGCTTAAATTCAAATGAAGCAGACCCTCCATAGCTGCATACAACATAAGACCCGACATGGTGAGATTACGAAAAATATATAAACACTTCTAGCGACTCCTAACTTGTTCTATTAATGACAACCCAAAGAACGTTACGGACAAATTATAATAAAAACACATACAGTAAAGTATACGGACCTGAAAGTGAATCCAAGCATGCTGCCGTAACGCAACATAGTTCCATATTCAGCAATGCAAGCTTGTGTAATCCTGAAAAGTGCGCACATTCCATTAAACATCGATGATGAACCGATCTGCCTTAAAACCTATCTTAGAAACACGACCCCGTGATATGTGAAACAAGATTAAAAAAATGTAAATTCACAGGTCAAAGTGGATTGACCTTTCAGAAACACGACCCCATGATCCGTCACCTTGGTAGAGGAAAGTTGCAACTCTTTCAAGTTCGTTAGTTCTGTAACACAAAAGGGTGTATATCAGTAGCTTAACCTGACATGTAAGATCTGCTAATCATATAAAACCAATCATAGCATTCATAGTTTATTTAGAGAGATCAGTTTGAAAAAAAAAAATGTACCAAAATTACAAAACATTATATGACTTTTTAAGAAGCTAATAAAAAACTCCAGAAATGGCCAGATTTCAAATAGCTTGTAACCTGAAAGAGGCTCCATATCAGCATCATTAATACAGTTGCAACAGTTGAGGTTAAGCGCTTGAAGCTTTGATAAACCTGCCAACAAGGTATCATTTCGGGCTTATTCTGGTTAATATATGCACAGACTCTATTGATGTACTTTCTGACATTGATGTACATATATAGTTGAAATGTATCTCAAAAACAGACATGAAGAAAGCATACATCTCAGATGAACAAGACCACCATAGATCGATGTACATCTTTCCAAGTCCAAATTCAACAAATTCACTAAACCCGAAAGTGCACTCATTCCTTCGGCAGTAATGTTGTTATTTCTTTTCAAACTTAAAGTTGTCAAGTTTAAAAGACCTGAAAATGAATAAAAGTTGTACATGAATAATCTAAAGGTCTGATTGACAATCTGATTTGGCTAATTTTTTAAAAGAAAAATGAAATACCCTTAATGTGATCAAGGCCGACGTCCGAAATCTGATCACAAAAGTTCAAGTTTAAGGCCTCGACGTTCTCACACTTTTTAATATGAACCAAACCGCAATCAGTAACATTTGAACCCGAAAGATCTGCTGAAAGCAAAGTTGATCCATGTGAGAATATCGCCTCCATCCAACTATCATCCACACCGGGATATTCGCCCAAATCAATATCCTTAAAAACAAAACAAAAAAAGGTCATTGAGTACATGTCCAACTAGATGAATGTGATCATCACTTCATTGTAAAAAAAAATATAAAAAAAATAAATAAATAAAAAAATAAAAAAATCCATCTTGCTGCTTGTTATTGCATACCTGCAGAGCGCAACCTCGAAAAGCCTCAAGATCATTCCAAGTAAGTCGTCGAGAATAAACCGACTCGTCGAATATCAACTGGCTAATATCTCCTGGAAGCATGGAGAAGGTATCATATTGATCAATTTGCTGTTCACCATAAAATAAAATAAAAAAAAACTATCAGCCTATGTTGAAAGTATATTAACAATTAACATGCATGTCAACACTTTAAGGAAATATCATACTTGACATATTTTATAAGTGCATAATTCCATAAGGGATGGACATATTGCTTTTCCATCTTTATCATCAAAAGTTGCTTGCCACTTTGAGCTTCCATTTCTGGAATATCTTCTGTAAATTCCTCTATGTTCATGGACAGGCGCGCTTCGGTTTCTAGAAGAAGATCCACCCATGGATATTCAACCTTCAAATCTATACAAACAAGTGAAATTCATCCTGTTTTTTCAGTAAAATATTAAAAGGTGAACAGACACAACTAATGTATCAACATGTCATTCATCATTTATAAAAGATCAAAAGCAAAACCAAACAAACATGCATACTAATGATCAATCAATATAAGTCGTACCAAAAGAGATTCAAAAGCAGAAGATGAAATGAAGAAGCATTGATGATTGACTTTGAGAAAAGGGAAGTTGAATCATGCAGAGGTTCGGAGTTGGTTGTTGAGGGTGGGTCCCATTTAAGTGGAATCTGTTCGCCTTTGCTTTATCCTTTCATAACTTTTTTAGAAATGGGATGGTTTGATCATTTATTCATTTCCACTTTGTCCATTTAAAAAAAATGTTTTTATATGTCTTTTCTGTACAAGTTGATTAAACACAAAAGGGCAAACTTTATATAAACTAGCACATTTCCATCCCATGCGTTGCGGTCGGTAATTCGGTCAGTATCGTTTTTGTTTATTACAATATTAGTATGGTATGGATATTCGGTATAGCAACCAAAATATAAAAACAAAAAAATAAAGTCATGATATACCCCAAAAGTTATCTACACGTGTTTTACATTAATCAATAACCATATAAACGAATACCAGTAATGGTTATGATAATACTGATACCGGTAAGGATGTTGTTCGGTCAGAATCGACTTTGTACCGATATTGTTGGACGGTATCATTTTGGGTTCATCACGCTACTGGTACGATTTTGAACAAAAAATACTCTAAAATTACCCATTGTGATTGAAATTTTCTAAAACGTTTCCTTGTCCATAAAATTATTCTTCTTTTTAACTAAAACGTTTCTAAAACGTTTCCTTATCTATAAAACTATCCTTCTTTTAAGGCCATGGAGTATGAAGGCGAGGAGGGGGTCAATATGGCCGCCACACCTGACTGATGATTGACACCATGGGGAAGGTGGAAGAGGAGAGTGACATGGAGCTGGCGGGAAGGACATTGTGTTGCCTTAAACATTTCCTTCTTAGTTCTTACTGTAATTGAAATTTGTTTCGTTATATTAAACTTCAAGCCCCTTCTTTGGGCATTATCCGACATATGGCTCCTACACAGCAAAGGGGCTTGAAGTTAAAGAGGGGTGTAATGGTATAATGCCCTTTGCAATGATTAAATATTGAAATTGAATTAAAAAAACCCATCGAAAATGTTCCATTGGCCATTCTCTCTTTCATCCGGCGTATTTAAGGAAACGCCTAACAAAAAAACAATCAAAAACGCCCCGAGGGCGGTGACGCAGGCATGATAGGACGTTTTTTGGGGGGGGGGGGGGGGGGGGGGGGGGGGGAACACCCAAAACCCCTGACACTAAGGGTGTTCTAAGAGTTTCTTCTAATAAACTTGTCTAGTCCAATAAGAGCTAATATTATTTCATGAATTGTACACCATTTATTTATTCTAACTTTTGCATCAAAGTTAAAAGCCAAATATTTATTATTTTAAAGGCAAAAACCTCTGGCATATGTTTCATTATTAGCTAATACAAAACCTCTTACATGAAGAGGAACAACAATAACAACCACATCAGCCTCTGCATTATGTTACAAAAAAAATAACACCCCTTCTTAAACTTAAACTTGCACTTAATCTTAATCCCCCATTGTTTCCATCCACACTTAAACCACTTCTCTTCATCGTACCGAAGTAGACACTACAGATTGTTGTTGATTGTGGTTATATAACCCACTTACCCCACTCGTAAACTGTTGCTTATTTCGTCTTCTTTTCGTCACCATCACAAACCCTTCACCGTCTCCATCCTTGTTATTTTCCGGGTTGTTCGTCTCTTGTTGTCCTTCGTTTCCGTAAAGAATCTTTATAACCGCACTGTCTTTCGCAACTGCTTCGGTTGACCCGTCACCATATTCAGCCCGTTTATCATTACCCGAACTTGTCTCAGGCTTCGGTTGGGTCTCTGAGTTATCATGGACCGACTTCACAATAAAACTGAGTAAAATCTGTCTCGCGAGTTCCGCCTTTTCGGCATCCGAGCTGGTTTTTCTTGACCCGTCAGTTTTCTCGCTAGTTGCACCCTCTGAGCCTTGCCAAGTTCGTTTTGGGACGAATTCGGGTGCATGTGGATTCATGATTCTCGGGCTGTTACCGAACCCACTACCGGGTATTTGATACTTCAGGAAGCCGTTTTTCATCCGGAAAGATTGGGTCATCCGGTAGTATAAAGGTGATCTGGGTCCACACGGGACACGGGCCGCGATTGGCGGAAACCCAACTGGCTCGGCTAGCATGCCTTGACTGGCTATAACATCATACACGTTTGTAGTCAGAGGACCAGTCAAAGGTTGACCTGGGCTGAATGGCTGAGCCGAAGCGGAAAGTTTGCTTTCGGATTTGTTGATTCTCGATTCGGAATCTTCAATTTCTTCTTCTGATTTTGACTCACGCTCGTGAACTATATCGACTTCCTTTATAACTTCATCCTCTGGTATTTTTTCATCTACATCAGCTTCTTCAATTTTGACTTCCTCTAATGCATCATTAGAACCATCGAGTTCATCGCTTTTTACCTTATTTTCCTCCACAACTTCCTCTATTTTCTCAAGTAACGGTTTTAAAACCGTACCTGGTGGGGCCAATGCAACTTCTTTGTACGACACAGATTTCGAAGCCATAGCACTAAGAGTTGCTGCAGTTGGGGAAACCCTTGGAGAGATTCTAGAGACCGAAGTCTTCACGGGAAGCTTAGTCAACTCATCACCACTGGTCAAACTTGACTTTGAATGCTTTGACTGAGTCAACTCAGTCGAACTAGGTCTTGGTGTTGGTGTTGTGACTTTCTGGCCTTTGTTAGTTTTTTCAGAACCGTTAATTTGTAGTCGGGTCAGCTCGGGTCGCCTTCGGTTAAACTTTTTCGGACCACCGGTTCCTGACCGCACCTTCGGGTTAGCTTCTTGCCATCCCTCATCGGAGATTGTTTCTTGAACTTCTTCTGTGACTATTTTTTCTTGTTTAGTGGTGTTATGACTATTATGACCCTTCATCACCTTTTGAACAACCACCTCTTGTACTGTTACATCCACCTTAACAGTAGATTCTGCTTTTGTTACAACGGTCTCAACAGTATCATTAACCGCCATTTCATCATTCCGTGCATCAATTGGGAGTTCATTCGACTTCTCACCAACTGGTGATGCCTAAAATAAAATTAGTTCGAAGGTCAAGTTAAGCATTTCATATATATATAATGGTTTGTTCATCATGATAATAATATATAACTAACTACCTTTGCACGACGTTTCCTCTGTGAATCTCCCTTGGAATCCTGATCTGGACTTATGAAATCAAGTAGATCTGATACACTGCATAAACGAAGTCAAAATATGTCGGTCCATACATTTATATTATTGGATAGTTGATATAGAGTACAAATGGATATATCATATACCATATTAATACCTAAGGTGACCCTTGCTGGCAATAGATGCATCCGGTTTCGGAGTTCCGTTTCTTGCTGCTTCTTGCTGTTCTAAAGCTTTTGATTCAAAATATTCAAGCCATGCAGCAGCATCCTGTGTTCAACGGGAATATAAGTCCTATTCATGTATATACATTAAAGTAAAATACATAAATATTGTCGAGTGTTTCATCAGTTTTTCCTCACCTGAGTACGAAGGTCCTCTAACCCCAATTTTGCTTGAAGAATTTGTAACGTCGTTTGCTCGTGTTGCACACTCAGTGAATAAGCTTCCATCAGTGACAGAGCTATAGCTATTGCATGGTAGCTAGCAGCAGTCTATAATATGAAAAGTCAATTAATTTAGTAACAGGCAATGTTTTCAGGGCCAGACCGGACGTCAAACCGATCTCCATACCGGTCCAATGGTTGGGCTGGTTGAACCGGATGTAGGAAGTAGGTGATGCCGTAAATATTATAAATATAAATAGGGTAAAATTGAAATATTTTAATAAAAATCTGGTTCAACCCCTAAAAAATCCGGTTCAACTGCCGGTTTGACCCAAAACGAGTCTAATAGGGTGAATCGGACCAGTCAGACCCCCGGCAGTCCGGTTTTCAAAACATTGGTCACAGGTATTTGCTAGAGTAACGTATACATGTTTGCTTGCAGTGAATCTTGCAAAAAGATGATACCTGTATGTGATCGGCTCCTAGTAATCTTTGGTTGCATTTTAAGGCTTCATGAAGGTATCTGAGGGCAACATGGACATTTCCCATCCCTTCTTCCATCATAGCCACATTGATATACGTTGCAGCCGTGTTAGGGTGAGAGAGTCCACACGTGAAATACAGAAGGAACAGAGCCCGGTTCACATATCTGTAAAATGTTACAATAAAATAAATCAAAAACGGGTGGAAGCCAATAAAACCTTTTTAATTAATAAATATGACTTCTACAGTTCTACTTACTTGAGTGCAAGTTCAATGTGCTGGAGACGATAGTAAAAGACCGAAAGATCCCCATAGCTTTTCATCGTATCGGGATGGTCAAGTCCAAGTTCTCTCTCGTTTATATCCAAAGCCCTTTGTTGATAAATGGTTGCCTGATTAAAGTCACCAGTGTGGTAAAGAACTACCGCAAGAAGACTGTACGCACTAGCAGTGGTTCGGTGGTACGGACCACATACAGCTATCATCTTTGCAAGAGCCTATAATATATAGCATGCACAAGTGTTAACATATTCTGTTTTCTTTTTTTTATATAAATGAAACCTTCGAATTTCGTTTCAGGACACAATGTTTGTTACCTTGGTTCCATAGTTAACAGCGTCTTCTAATTTTCCCTTATCCAAAGCAATTTTCGATGACTCGAGTAGTGTCCGCCCGTCAGCAGAGGAACATAGTACATGCTGTGTTACATATCAATATAAATATAAATATAAATATATATTTACTACGATGAGAGAGAGAGAGAGAGAGAGAGAGAGAGATCTACCTTGCAGACGGGAACCATGCTGATAATATCGAAACTCCTAAATGGATTCGGACTATCCATATCATAGTCTCTTGAAGCCAATTCTAAGCCAATCTAGATAATGGCAGAATTTATCAGCGTTTAGATTTTCACACAGACAAAAACCGACATAAATGATGTCATAATTACCTTGTGACACAATCCTCTGAGGATAGATATCTTCCTCAAGTGTTGGTATTCATCTTTTATCTTCCAATCATATCTTTTAGCTAGAAAAGACTGTAACCATTGTAACTTAAGACTTTGATCTTCAAGAACTTCTTGATTTTTGGTGTCCCCAAACAAGAAATTTAACGTTGAAACTATCGTTGTTGACAACTCGGTAAAGTTTTCGACGGAAGCAATAACAGCCTCGAGTATATGCTTGAAGGCACGTGTCACCATTTCATGAATACATAGAGATCGTATATGCGGAAGCTTCTCAGCAAGCTCAACCACACGCCCCAATGAGCGCATTTGCAACCCTCTTAAATGCATGAAATCAGTGAGCGTGCGCCCATCAACCGGAGAAAGTTCAAGTGATCCAAAGTCTGTTACCTAAAAAAAACCAACTTTCTTAAGTGCCCAAATTACGGTAATGTCCCATACGACTAAAATTCATTCTATTTTACAGAATAGTACCAGTTTGGGTAATGCAACTTCATCGTAATAACTGTGTGCCATCTCAATAAGCTCATCTTTTGACTGTTACAATATGTATAGCGTAATTAGCCTTGCTAAACACCTTAAACAAGTAAACTAAATGTTTTTTTCCACTTTTTATAAAAAAGATTAACAAACCTTCAAGTGAAGACCAGTTCCACTTTCTTTTAACCGTAAGAAGGCTTCTTCTGAAACCAAATTCTTCAACTCGGAGTCAACGTTTGACTCGGAGTCAATGTTTGACTCTTCCTGACCTAAATTGCTTTCTTCTGCATCATCTGAGCAGTCAATGCCACTTTGCTTCTTCTCTCGCTTTTTCAGCATTTTAAATTGTTTGCCTAACCCTTTAACCACCGCTTCCGCTTTATCTTCATTTGTCTTTTCTGTGTTATCTCCTGGTGGTGCTTCCTGCTTTTGCAAATGCTGAACCCAACACGAGCCCAATTCCCATCTAATAGGCTTAACAGAATCTGTTGACTTCTCGAGGTTGGTCAAACTTTCTTTTATTACTCGTCTAACCAGACACCTAAAAGATTCGATATCGCCTTGCTCGGACTTAGGTGACTGGGATTCTGATAATTCCACATTTTTAGAGTTTGGAAGTAGAGCTCTTAAGCTGTAACCGAAACAAAATGAGTTTAAGGAATCTTTTGTTATCATGATGAATTTATTACAAGCACATACCTATTAATGTTAAGTGCATTAGCTCCACCTTCAGGCTGATCGTCAATCACAATATCTTGTGACATGAACTTCGACTTTTTGATGTCACCAACAATCTTTACAGTTGCTGTATATCCACAATGTCTTATGAATACTGTACCCATCGAGTTAGTGTCCTGCAAAAGTCGACTTATTAATATTTTTTTATTTTCATACAGTGGAAGAAAAAGGAATCAGATGGGGTCAACCATCAATGCATACTTACATGGACAACTGCACTCTCGTCTGCTGTTACTCCTTTAAGTAAATTCCGTAAAGCAACTTCCACAGAAGACATAGTAGAAGATCCGATCCCGATAACCTTAACTTCCGATTTTGCGCTTGCATCAGCTGCATCTCGCCTCACGGTAATAGACAAGTCCCCAATACGTTCCTCACACATGATCGATCCAGGAGGACCGTCGGATATTGCACCAGAATCTCTGACTTTGCATATGGTTGCAACAGCTTTGAAAATCGAGACATCAACAAACAAACTATGAAGCAAGAACGCCTTTCGGTCACGAACAACCCTTTCTTCCTCAGTTTTGCAAGGTAGGCTGACCAATATCGCAAACTCTGTGGCCCATGGTCTACGGTCATGTTGACCATTTCGCCCTTGGCCTCCACCATCGCCACCCCAGTTCTCGTCTTCCAACGGAAGTGGCTGGAAGTTTGATCCCGAGTCTAAAATGGATGGAGGAACTAGCCAAGTGTTTGCCCGAAAACCATATGGAAGATTACCAAACTGATAAATCACAATGCAAGTTTCTCATTAGTCATTGTTTATCCAGTAAAATATTTATCAAGCATATGGAATGTTACCTTATTATGTTCAACAAAGGCTTTCATCAATGACTCATACGCCTACATAATTACGACTTTAAAGTGAATATTTCGTACTTTCGGAAACGAAATAAATAAAAACAAACTATACTGACATTAGCAAAAGCTTGGCTGAGCTGTTGAAGAAGATCCACCAGGGAATGGCTTTGCAAAAACTGCTTTCCCAAGGTGTAAAACCCCTTTGTAGATGCAATTACTTGAAATAACTTTCCATTGCATATCTTAACCTGCAAATCGACAACAAATCATCATTAATTAGGGCTGCAAACAAACCAAACGTTCCGCAAACAGTTCGTGAACCGTTCGGCATGAAGTTCGTTTGTGTTCGTTCGTTTATTAAACAAACGAACACGGACAAGAAATTTCATTGGTTTAGTTAAATGAACGAACATGAACAAAGGTCGCGTTCGTCCATTTATGTTCGTGAATGTTCGGTAACGTGTTCGAGTGTGTTCGATAGTTCATTAGTGTTTTTAGTTTTTATATTATATATAAATATTTCTAAACTTTGACAAAGTAAATATTTAATAACTGTCAATGTATTATATATTATGTTCATGAACGTTTGTTTGTGTTTGTTTCTTTCCATTTGTGTTCATGAACATTAGTTTGTGCTCATTTGTGTTCATCAACGTTCGTTTTCCTTCGTTCCTAAAATTAACAAACAAACACGAACACCAAAACGTTTAAATTTACCTGCATTTCGAAGTAATCGCCCTCACGCTGCTCCTGTGCATCCTGGCGGTCAATTCGTTTCAGATCTGAGGATCAAAATACAAAAAAAATCGATCAATTAAACCGGTGTTCATCTAAAACGATAACGGAACAATCGAGAACTAGATCTAAGCTTACGTAAGACAGGAGGAGACAGATTTGAAAACGAGAAGAACTCGTAGAAATCTGAGAGTTTCGGAACCGGTTGAATAGCTGCCATATCGAGATTTTCCGGCACCGGAGACGTTGCAGCGGCGGTTGTGTCCGGTTCAGATGAACCGGCATTTTGAACGGTTTCCGGTCCGTCAGATGGCGGTGAAAGCGGCACATTTTGAGATCGGCTTTTTTTGGATCCTCCGGCGCCGGCGGTGGCTTTTCCGGTCTTGGGCTTTGCGAAGCGTGTGGTGGTTGCTACAATGTCCAGTAACCTCCGCACGTGGGCCACCGCTTGGGCCTCGTCAGTGTAGTCCTCTTCAAAAAGGTCAGTGGTAATTTTGTAAATACATTGTAAAATATGTGCATAAGTTACACTTGACTCTAACCTACCGACATTTTTTTGCTTTAGAAAAAAATCACATGTAACATATAAGTTTTTAAGAGTTTTCAGAAAAAAAAAAAAAAAAAAAAGCATTGAGAGGGTATTTTTTAAAAAAAGAAACAAGTTTTGCGTAACGTAACTGTAACATATCTTACACATGATTGTAACATACTAACATATGTTACACAAGAACTTGTTTATTTTTTAAGAACAAACTTGATCGGCGTTTTTCTTTTTTTCTTAAAACCTTTAAAAACATATATATTACATGTGTGATTATTTTTAAAAAAATTTAAAAAAATGTTATGAGCTTAGAGTTTCATGAGGTTTTTTCAATAAAAGTTAGAATAAAGAAAACATTATATAGTTATTAATGATTGATGTTTTTTTAAATAGGAGTTTTTTAAATTAGGAAATAAGATACGAATTGATGAAATAAAATAAACGAGAGTATGAATATTGGTATTATATAATTGTGACATGTGACAGAACTAAATATTTATTTAATTTAATAGGTGTGTATATAAACAAATTTATAATTACGGATATAATCAAATATGTAAAATAATCAAATAGATAAAGTAGACATATAAAATAAAGTCGATACTCGATAGTCAACAAAAATTTACCGTACGAAAATAATCAAATAGATAAAGTAGACATGAAAAATAAAGTCAATACTCAATAGTCAACAAAAATGTAAAGTACGAATAATGAAATAGTAAATCATTTCTAGTTTTAAATGCACATTTCACGTGTTTCATAGTTATATACATAAAAATATTGTACAATTAAAGAGTTGTAAAATGATATCTCGTGGAGGTAGGTATAAACTGGGCCAGAGAAGATTATTACAAACCACAATGTAACTCATATAGCTACAAAAACGACAAGTATGCTTTTATGGAAAATTCATGAAATTTAGCAACCTTTCTTAAACATAGGTTGGCTAACCACGTTTTCTTTTTCTATTTACTGCAACTCCTATGTCTTCAACTATTTTATAAAGTTTTCTAGAATTTTTCCAAGGAAAAATTACAATTTTTGTCTTTATACTACTTTTCAGGCGGTGTCATTTTTAACAAATGTTGACAGACGATGTCCTTTTTAACGAATATTAACAGACGGTGTCCTGACTAGGTATTTTGTTGCAAATTTAGTCCTTTACACCCAACCTAGTTAAAAAACCCTGTTAATTGTTGGGTGTAAAGGACTAAACTTGCAACAAAATACTTAGGTAAAGGACTAAACTTGCAACAAAATACCTAGTAAAGGACACCGTCTGTCAACAATTAACAGGGTTGGATGTAAATGACTAAACTTGCAACAAAATACAAAGTAAATGACACCGCCTGTCAACATTCGTTAAAAAGAACACCACCTGAAAAGTGGTATAAAAATAAAGGACAAAACTTGTAATTTTTCCTTTTTCCAAGTATTTATATGTATCATTGCAACCACGTTTTCTTGTAAAACTAACATATAGTAAACTTTAATATAAAATCGATTTTGTTACCATCCCGATAGCCAACTTTTATCCCAAGGTTTTAAGTAGTTAATTAATAGATAAATATTTTTTAAATAATTAATCTCGTCATTGAAAAAGATGCCATCGCGTACGGCTTTGGCATACTGTATACATGATAATATTGTCATCTTGTTATTGGGAACTTCGTTAAGAATATACAGATAAATAATAATATTTAAAAAATAAATAATAGTACGTGCAAACTTTTGAAACAACTCAAAGTAAATCAGTACATATGATATTTTTTTGACAGTCACTTACAAGTTAGAAGAGTGTTCGAATTTTATTTTATTTAACTTATTAACATTTAAAAATAACAAGGAGATCAGGGGCGGAGTACAAGCAAGTATAGCCGGTACTTCTCAATTCCGTCTCCGTAGTGTAAAAATATCTTTCAACTTCATCTACGTAGTGTAAGTAAAATTTTTATTTTTATACAAATGAAACCCCTGATCCCTAAAATTTTTTTGACATACCCTGAATTTTTAGGTTAGATTCGCCACGGACGACGGAGATACTGAATCCTCAACTTCTTGGATTGTTCGGATAAAGTTAAGCAAAGCATTTGACAACTATACAGCGTTATTTTTAAGGCTAACTTATTTTAAGTGGCTACGATTTAAAAAACATAACAAATACGTTTCAAACGTTGTGATAATGACATTGTAACGATCATTAGTACGTAAGTATGACATAACAAAAGTTTGGACCATACACATATACATACACAGATGTAAGTATATGCATGGTTCAAATCCTATTGGATGGTTTATAGTTTGTAGTTTTGTGAAGTATTGGTGGAAAAAACAACCTACCTTCAACCATCTTCATCAAACATGGCTTCAAAGAAACCAAATCCAATCTGTCATTCAGTTTTGCTCCTTTAACCTGTTCAACGCTCCACCAATAATTTCAACCAATCTCAATAATTGCAGACTTGCAGAAGTCAGAACAAGAACAAGAACAGTCCTTTTTCAGAACCCAAAATTTAAAATTTTAGATAATAATCTTTCATTATTTCTTATAAGTTAAAACTTAAACACCAGTCCTTAATTCGAAAATCTCATCCCTAATAAAGACTTGGAGAATTAAAAAGGGCCCAAAAATGGCAATTATTGGTTAATAACTATTTATATAGTTATGGAAAAAATATTAGAAAAACTGATAATTGAAATGAAATTAATACAATAATTATAGTAAACTTGACCTCATGTGAGAGAGAGTAATTTGTAAGATGACAAGTATCGACATGAACAGCTAATAATTTCTTGACGTCGAGGATTTTGTCCGTTGAAACGCCCTGCATTTTCGTTTCAAAAAAAAAGTTAAATTCAAGCAAAAAAAAGAGTATAGTTTTGTTTAAAATGAATTCCTAATGGTGGGTACCTTGAGTATAACTTGAGTTTCATAAGGAGTGACAATTGTTATGTCAATAACACTAGGAACAACTGCAGGAAACAAATAATAAAAACATGTTATTTGATTTAGTATCGAGTTTTCGGAGAATAAGAAAAAGAATGAAACCTTTTTCTTCTTTCTTCTTCTTGTCGGATTTGGTCTTGTTTCCTTTTGCTCTGCTTGACCTTGGCGCCATAGCTAGCTTGTGGGGGGGTATTGAGGAAGTGAGAAGTGAAAAGAGGCTCTTCAATGGAGAAATGAGAAGGCCATTTGAGAAATAAATTAGTGAAGAAATGGTTGAAATGTGAAGATATATAAGGAAGAAGATAGGAGGATAAGAGTGTGATGGGGGGAGCTTACCCTGTTTGTGATTTTGTGGATTTCTCAAAATTTCCTGACCTCTCCTTTCCTTTGCTATACTCTCTCTCTCTCTCTCTTCGAGATACATACATGTGATGGCCCTTTTAAGAGCATAATCTCTTCTATTGTAGGTGGTCATAAGTAATATTATTATAGGTCTGGTCTATTCGCACACGTCCTTAGTCTATTTAAACACCTTAAAGCGTCCCGCTATGGCCAAAGTGGGGCGCTTTGGTGTAAAGTCAACAGACAAGGTCTGACAGGTTCAGTCCTTGTCTGTTGACTTTACATCAAAGCGCCACGCTTTGACCTAAGCTCGGCGCTTTGGTTTTTTTTTTTTTCCAAAGCGCCCCGCTTTGGCTTAAGCTCGGCGCTTTGGTTTTTTTTTTTTTACATTTTGGGCGTATTTTTGACTGGTGACTGGTCTACGTTTAAGTTCAAATTTTACATTTTTTGTCCAAATTTTACAATATTTAATTTGTTTGTGCACATATATCTAAAGGTGAAGTCCCATCTCAATATTTAATTTGTTAAGGCATCTCACTGTTCTTTTTCATGATTTTATCCTGTGTCGTGTTCTACCGTGCACTAACAATTAACATGTTTTGTTCTAATTAATCTTCTTTATCACACCCATTTGAAATCTTTTCTTGAATCTTGATTTTATATGAATTTACAAGGCTTGAAATAATGATGAAGCTTGTCCTTTATAGAGTATTTAATGTCCTTAACTAGAGAATTTAAGATTTTGAACTAGAAAGAAAAGGAATCGGTTTGTGTATAACCGATTATAGTGGGATGGTTTGAAATAATGATGAAGCTTGTCCTTTATAGAGTATTTAATGTGTTGTATGAAAAGTGGAATATGATTTATTTATTAAAATATAGACAAGCATTCAAGGTTGTGTATACAAATGGGTTTAATAATGGCAAATTAGATTTAAATAATCCCAACTTACTGTTATTGGCCAATAATAATCCCAACTCATTTAATCACCAATAATAATCCGAACTATTCACTTTTGTTTGTAAAATACTCCCAGTTAAAAAAACACTAACTAGGTTAAAAAATTGCTGATGTGGCATGCCACGTCACCTGCCACATCAGTTGCCACGTCATCAAAAATGCCACGTAGACTGCCACATCAGCTGCCACGTCATCAAAAATGCCACATCAACTGCCACGTCAGCAAAATCGCTGATGTGGCATGCCACGTGACCTGCCACGTCAGCAATTTTTTAACCTAGTTAGTGTTTTTTTAACTGGGAGTATTTTACAAACAAAAGTGAATAGTTCGGATTATTATTGGTGATAAAATGAGTTGGGATTATTATTGGCCAATAACAGTGAGTTGGGATTATTTAAATCCAAGTTGCCTTTTAATAATTAAACTTTTGTGTGTTTTTCTTCTGATGTGTACGCTGATTTCCGAGGCAAGAAAGAAAGACCATGTTGTAAATTGAATAAATTATTGCTTTAGGTGTCCTTGTTGTCTTCAAGTGGATATGAAATCCCATTAAACAATTATTTAACTCAAGTATGCCACATGAGTACGTTTGTGTTTGTTCAATATATGCGTTACATTACGTTAAAAACCGAATGTCACCGACACGACCCAATCAGATTCAATACGCACTTGTACGACCCAAAATTACAATATACATCATAATACTACAATTAATGAAAAAAATACGTCATGTACATGTACGGTAGGCGGCTGATACACATAAAACTACTCATAGAAGTACTTGTGTTTTCAAACCAAAATGATACGATATAATGGAATACGACATCACACGTAACCGATTTGATCCGGAACTTGCAGTATAGTCCCATATATATTAAAAAATGATGTATAATGGAAAAAGCGTAAAATTTAGACTATTATCGACGCGTTTGTGAATTAAAAACAATTTTAAAAAATTTAAAAAAGGCCCTAAGCACTGCGCTTTGACCTAAGAGGGGCGCTTTGCCCCAAAATGTAAAAAAAAAAAAAAAAACCCAAAGCGTCGAGCTTTGGCCATAGCGGGGCGCTTTGATGTAAAGCAACAGACAAGGTCTAACCGTTTCAGTCCTTGTCTGTTGACTTTACACCAAAGCGCCCCACTTTGGCCATAGCGGGGCGCTTTGGGGTGTAAAAATAATTTTGTCCGTGTGTGAATATCATGACCCTTATTCTATTCTATTCTAACCTTAACAATTATCAAACCGGTCATTTTACTGATTTACTGGTTGGTTAGATGATCAATCCGGTTTAAAAAAAGGGTTGTTTTATTTCCACATCCCTATAATCTTATTTTCACATCCCTATATCTATACGGGCCGTATAAACTGATACGGGCCGTATAGAATGTTTATGCACAGAATTTTATGCGGTGGAATGTTTTTTTTGTTTTTATATGTATACGGGACGTATAGTTATATACTGGCCGTATACATATTTGCATAATTTTGTTTCGAAGGTTTGCCAAGGGTTTTTAGTTTTGGAATTGTATACGGGCCGTATAATGTTATACGGCTCGTATAGCCCGTATAGAAAAGTTAACTTTTTTGTTGCAATCAGGAAACCGTTTAATAAATTTTTGTATTTAAAATAGTGTTGTATATATCGGATTATGTTACGACTTTGTAGTTAAACGTATTTATTATGTTTAATAAGTTTCCTCTTTGTAAAACGATAAATATGTATAGAAAAGTTAATTTTTTTGTTGCAATCGGGAAACCGTTTAATAAATTTTGAAAATTTTAAAATAGTGTTGTATATATCGGATTATGTTACGAGTTTGTAGTTAAACGTATTTATTATGTTTAATAAGTTTCCTCTTTGTAAAACGATAAATATGTATAGAAAAGTTAATTTTTTGTTGCAATCGGGAAACCGCTTAATAAATTTTGAAAATTTTAAAATAGTGTTCTATATATCGCATTATGTTACGAGTTTGTAGTTAAACGTATTTATTATGTTTAATAAGTTTCCTCTTTGTAAAATGATAAATATGTATAGAAAAGTTAATTTTTTGTTGCAATCGGGAAACCGTTTAATAAATTTTGAAAATTTTAAAATAGAGTTCTATATATCGTATTATGTTACGAGTTTGTAGTTAAACGTATTTATTATGTTTAATAAGTTTCCTGTTTGTAAAACAATAAATATGTATAGAAGTGTTCTATATATCGCATTATGTTACGAGTTTGTAGTTAAACGTATTTATTATGTATCATAGGTTTCCACTTTGTAAAAACGATAAATATGTATAGAATAGTTAATTTTTTGTTGCAATCGGGAAACCGTTTAATAAGTTTTATAAATTTTAAAATAGTATTGTATATATCGGATTATGTTACGAGTTTCTAGTTAAACGTATTTATAATGTTTAGTAAGTTTCCACTATGTAAAACGATAAATATGTGATATGATTATGATAAACTACGACAACAATTATTAAACAAACAACTTAACATCTAAACATAAGATTAATATTTATAATGTTTTACATCTAAAAAAAAGATAAACTTTTACAAAGTTTCAAACGTAAAATAACAAAAAAAATAATAATAATAATACAATAAGCAACTACGGCGGTGGTGGTGGTGGTGGTGGTGCAGCGCCAGCTCGTGGAGGTAGGGGCGCGGCAGAATGCATAGCCACAATCGCCTCGACCATCCACTGTACATCCTCTCTCACTGCAGCTAAATCCCCTCTGACTGCAGCTAAATCCCCTCTGACTGCAGCTACAGCCGACTCGACCTAAACGAGTCTCTCCTCCACCCCCGGTGGAGGCATCACACGCAGTCTCACGCTGCGCCGAACGTACGGGCGATCACCCCGTAACTCCTCCTCAACTACCTGTGATCGATCGACAGTATGAGCGACCCCGTCTCCGTCGCCTCCCTCTCCGTCGCCTCCCTCTCCCACGCCCTCGCCCTCGCCTCCCTCTCCCTCGTCTCCCTCCTCATCACCACCCTCTCCACGGGCACCCTCTCCCACACCATAAGCCTAAACCAGCCGCCCTCCCTCGACCTCGCGAGCCAAACCCATCGATAGGGCTGTGTCCCTCCCAACTCTGTCAAGCTGGCGTGTCTGCGTCATATCACTTGCCACCTACGGGGACAGGAGGCGCAAGTAACCCTTCGCCAGACGGGTGACGAAGGCCCCACAGCTGATGTGGGAAGAGGGTCGCTTAAAAGCGTACTCGGCGAGATATGCGGCCACCTTGTACGCCAAGTTGGCCCTCCCGCCGGTAAGTAAGTCGTGCAAGAAGAATAGGTCACTTTGGGTGACCCATTCCCTGCTATCATGACGACCGGCGATCGTCACGGCGATACACCGATGTAGGTATCGGTGTAACGGGTCGTGAAGATCAGTCGCCCGTGCCTTCGGGGATCGCTGATTCGGTTTCGCGAACTCCCCGAACCCAATACTGCGCCAATACGGCCACAACACGTCAGTGGACGTGCTGACTGGCGCATCAAAAAATGCGCGTGACTTTGAGTCCTCCTGTGAGTACAGACCCAAGGCAACAACGAACTGAGGAAGTGTCATCCTCTGAGTCTTGCCGCAAATAGTAAAAGTTACGGCGTCTGTCGTAAAAAAAATGCTGAAAACCCCCACCCCGGGTGTCCGTAAATGTAAAGGTAGATAAAAACTCTAAAGTAATCTCCCTGTGGGCCCGCTCTGCGGAGGCATCAAATAAGCGGTCCCACGGGGAGTTAGCTGGCATGAGCTCCCGGACCCGACCGATCGCTCCAATATCTGTCAAAAACTGAAAATCTATGGTCCGAGGTGGATCCAGCACCATCTCCCGTAATTTGCCCAAAACCCTATAGGCAACCATACCTCGGGGGATATCTCTAACAAACTGCCCCGTCTCAGTAAAATCGGGCACAACCTCCTCCTCCTGTCCACGTCCCCGTCCGCGTCCACGGTCCCGACCCTGACCTTGACCTCGACCTCTACGGGCCGCACCAGCTGCTGATGACTCAGCCATATCGTCTGTAACAAATAACAATTACAACTTAGCAATCACTATACGATTATCGTTAACGTATTATACGAATACTGTTCTTGTATACGAACGTATTGTACATATGATATACGCTCGTACAATGTTTGAAGATTCAACAAGGATACGACCGTATACATTATATACGGGCGTATAATGTTTGAATATTCAAACGTTATACGACCGTATATAAATATACGAGCGTATAATGTTTGAATATTCAAACATTATACGAGCGTATATAATGTATATGATCGTAAATAATGTATACGATCGTATAACCTTTGATTATTCAAGTGTATACGGTCGTATAAATTGTATACGATCGTATATTTTTTGAATATTCAAACATTATACGATCGTATACAATTTATACGACCGTATACACATAATAATCATTTACAATTTTCTGTTTCAATTTTTTTTTCAAATTGAATTATACAATCGTAATCGTTACGCCTATCTACGCTTTACTATACAAGACCATAATCTAACATGTTACGGAATTTAAAAGTTCACTATACGAAAACGTACCGTATAGGAAGAACGAGAAGAAAACGCCAAAAACGCCGAAGAACGCTGTCCAAGAACGATCCGAGAGAATTTTTGGTGGAATGTTGAGGCCGTATGGTGGAAATGAGGTCGTATAAAACTTATACGATCTTTTTGATTTGTATACGGGCCGTATAAAAGTATACGACCCGTATACAGTAATTTAATTTATTTTAATTCTGTCGTATACTTAATATACGATCACAGTATACGAGGCGTATATTTTTATACGGCCCGTATACAATTCAGTTTTTTTCATTTTTTTTTTCAATTACTATATGCGGAACTGACGAAAATACGGTCGTTATGCGTTAACGTTGATTCGTTTAAACGTTTTTTCAAATTCAATTTCAACAAGTTGCCAAAACATTTATATAACGTGTATGTTTATCATTACAAATTGTCAAAACATGCAAATTGATTCGTTTAAACGTTTTTTCAAGATCAATCTCAAAAAGTTGCCAAAACATTTATATAACGTGTATGTTGATCATTACAAGTTGTCAAAACATGCAAATAACATTTTATATTCATAGGGTACCTAAATCTATGTAATCCCTGGTCCTATATTCATCAATGATCGTATTATATTGGTCAATACGTTCCTTGTAATAGTGATACCAACTTTCTGCTGGCGTATTCCGTGTCGGTTGTCGCTAGTATCCTGATGGGGTTGGCATTGGATATTCCCCTTCTAATCTGACGTGAATAAAATGGTTCCTGTGTACATGTACAAGCGCGACTGTTCGATGCGGAATACTTTCTTCGGCTGTTCTGAACATGGGAAAAAATGAAGCACAACCAAGGTCACTTAATAAGAGGCAAATGACATTCCACCGGTTTGCTATCAGAAGCCCCGTGAATGGCATTTGTAGCCACTTTGCACCCGTATGAACGGCCACTGCCACTCTTTAAGCGATAAGCCGACCGCTATAGATCGAAACCCACAATTACCATCACCCTGCACATTTTGTATGTGACTGAGGTGTGGATAGAAGCACGGTGGAATGAACTTTTTGAGGTGAATGAACATATTAACTTGTCCGACAGGCAGCAAAGGTAAGTCTGGTGGCTCTTCCTTTGATTTTGCGACCTTCTTTTTCGTTTTCGAATTCTTAGCGCCTTTCGCAATCTCGCCGAAGAACATAGGTGTTTCAGTACAATAACTTTGTGACTCGACAAACGAGCTGTGCCTGGTAGGTTCGATATTTGACTCTTGTGTGCCAAACTCATCATGTGTGCGAAACCCATCTTGTGAATCACTATACTGGTCCTGCGTTATTAAAAAGCTGTGTCTTGAAGGCTCCGTAAATGAATCATCCTTCCTTTGTTGCTGAGCTTTTAAAGTTGGACGACCCCGTGTGTTTTTTTGCACAACTGGTTGTTTAAGCTTCGTCTTATTGAGTTGTACCAACTCCTTCATCTTTTGAATCAAGTTTTTCTTGAGTTCTCTCGGCTGAGCACTTAAATGTTGTTTGAGAAGCCAAATTCGTCGTCTAAGTCGAAAGAGTCCACCTTGCTCGGTTCCACTATGGAGTCCAAATTTAACTTTCTCCAAAAAGGGTCTATCAACTCCAACGGGATCATTTGACCTAAGAAACATATCAACAAACAACATAAAACGTCAATAAGATTTTGCGTGATGAAAGGCTATGATTATAAAATGTGGTTGGTCGAATAATGTATTACCATTCGTTGTATACGCTTCCAACCGACACGCGCACGGCAACCCACTGCTTGTATACAAACGGCACGCGTATGTATGGTTATATAACTTTAATTTTTCTATTTCATTTAATTCGTCTGATATCAACTCTAGGCAGGCATGTGAAACCTTCTTTAGTAGGAGATTAAATATTGGTTTGTTATGATGACCCAATGTTCGGCTCCTGCTTGTTTCAATGCTGCCTTTGATTTCTGTCACCTGGTTTCTTATGAGCTTATCGATAAGTAGTACCACTTTCTCCAGGGTGTAATTAGAGTCGCCTAGGTACTGCTTCAAAAGGGCATGTTGACCCTCTGCCCTGTTCGTTGTACGTTGACCGAAGTTCAGATGTTGTTCGCTCCAGAACGAAACAAACCGGTCTCTATATGGTTGTAACCAGATTGAATCCAAATAGTTCATAATCTCTGTAATCAAAGTCAAGTGCAGTTAAGAGAAGTCAAATAAATACGATTATTAAACAAAAATTATATAAAACTTACCGTCTGTTTTTTTGCGTGGCAAGTTTGATCGTATTCGCTCGTACCAGTAGTTGTAGTCATGATCGGTCGTTGAGTTAATTAGCTCGCCCCACTTGAAAAGAAACCTCTCCCATTTATCCTCTGTTTTAAAGCTTTTCCTGCAATGTTTGAAGATGTTTTGATGTATGTGCCACCTACACAATGAATGTCTAGCCCTGGGAAACACGGTTGCACATGCGTTCATTAGGGCGCGATCTCTATCCGTTACTACTATACGGGGTTCCATAACACTGTCTAATGAGTGTTTCAACCTCTATAGAACCCATGTGAAGTTTTTCTGTTTCTCGTTGCTTACGAATGCATGAGCTATGCAAAACGACATCAACGTTGATGTAACACCGATAATCTGGACTAGCGGCATTTTGTACCGATTCGTCTTGTAGGTGGCGTCTATAAGCAACACATGCGGGAAAGCGCGCCACAACATGTTCGACTCCGGGTGGATGAAGAAAACATCCTCGACCCGTTCGTCGTTTTGAGATGTTCTATGGTAAAAAACAAACCCAACCTTCCCCAACCGGTCGAAAAGTATCTGCATTGGAGTCTCGCCGACTTGTTCCATTCGACCCAATTTGGCTCGAGCGTTGTATATGGTGTTTCTTGTTGAGACATTATGGGGGTTCTGTTATTTAATGGCAGAAAGAATGTCTCGTGGTTTTATGTTCTGATGCGTCATTTGCTCCACCGTCCTCTCTTCCGATGGAGTCAGCCTCATTAGGGACGGATGACCCTCTGGATACAGAAATGGTTCGTGGTTATGTTTACCTTCGTCAACCCTTAGATCCCAGTAACCTAACCTCTTTCTGTATGTCCCGACCAGTTGGAACTTGCAACCGGTTTTCCTAGTCCCGCTGCGTCTGACCGTCGCTGTTGATTTGTAATTGCCGGCACAATCGCACGTAAGCCAAATTTTTACCGGCTGACAACTATGGGGTTTATCGTAGATGGTGCGTTTGGTGACGAGGGCGTAGCCATTTACGCGTCCGACGTCTCTACACCACTCTACCAATTCATCCATGCTAGCGAATTTCTAACGGAAACACTTATATGTGTCAATTAATGATACGATTTTCGGCTTTAATGGGTCGTGTTCGGGTTCTTATGTATGATACGATTTTCGAGTTCGGGTCGGGTTCGGGTTTGTGTAAAATTTTCAGGTTCAGGTTGGGTTGAACCCACCAACCCGCGAACACGACCCGTTGAGCAACCCTAATCTAAGATTTTAATAAAAACAACATCAAACGTAAAAACACTAAAATAGTTAACATACAACAAATAAACGTATAATTAAATGTTATACCTCCTTGTTTTGAAACTCAGTACGTTCCTCTTCAGCATTTGGACCCTCGGGCGGTCCACAACTTATGGGAGGAGAATGAGAACTATCAGTCGGCGGTCCAACACTAACAGGAGGGGCTTCAAAATTAACCGGGTGTTGCGATGGATAATAACCAGCATAATTAGGCTGAATGGCATCCAAACCCCAAGTATCCTGACCTGAACCAGATGCAAAAATGGGATCGAACGGAGCATTCAGATCAAACATGGCCGCTTTGTTATCTTCATTCCCCTGATTCGCCTCGTTACCAAACACATTAAAAAAAGTCACCCAACCCGACATTATAACGTAAATAATTTGAATATAGAGAAAAATAGAAGAAACGAATAGAAGTTGAATGAAAATGAATGAAATTAGTGTCGTTTATATAGAGAATTTTACGGAATATTACATCGTTTCAAATGATTAGCACGCGAATCGAGGAATCTAACGTCTAATCACATAACTCGCACGAGATTCGAGGAATATAACATCGAATCGTAGAATCTTACGTCTAATCACACGTGAATCGAGTAATAATACGTCGCGTCAAATAGTAATAAAATAATAAAAAAACGAAAATCATTGTATACGGGTCGTATACATATATACGAGCCGTATAAAATCGTCGTATAATATATATACGTCCACAGTATCATCTTATTCTCACATGGTTGATACGGGCCGTATAAGGTTATACAACCCGTATAGAATAAAGTGAACCGACAAAGGCTGCTGGCACAACCTTTGTCGGTTCACTTTATTCTATACGGGCCGTATAACCTTATACGGCCCGTATCAACCATGTGAGAATAAGATGATACCATGTGGATTTAATAGGACCCTAAAAAAATACTTAATCAATAAAATTAAAACTTGGATGGCATCATTAATAGCTTATTAGACGATACGCTATGGGCTATGCCCAGGTCAAGCCGTCTAGATGGCGTAGCAGTGGATAGTGGGGTGGGGCACAACCACGGAGGGGGCGGGGTAGGCGGCGTGAGAGGGGGAGCCTGGTCAAACGGTCAAAAGACCGTTCAAAGTTAATAAAATAAATGAATTTTCAATTCAAATATATAAATAACCTCTACCTGTAACGTCTCGTTTTTTGTAACTTTCTTTATTTAGAAAGTTTGAATTGTATTCCATTTTTTTAAACTTGTATTCTCTTGTAATCGTATATCGATTCCAATCATTGTAATATGAGGCTTTGATCGTAATAAAACTTGATCATTTTATGTGAATTATATTTCGATTATACATACTTGTTTCACAATCAAATTATATACATATTCATATTTCACGCAAACTTGAACTAATTTTATGCATTCAAATACTTAATTATATATTCACAATACTAAATATATGCTTTTATACGTGTCACATACTTAATATTACGTTAATTATACAAGAAATACCTTAAAACATTGAATATACCAAACTTTGAGGGCCTTTTTGTAAAAAAAAAAGTTTGTCCGGGCAAGGGACACCGCGGCACGCGGAAACCCCCACCCCCTGTCGCGTACCACCTAGCACACCAATCCGCAGCCAATGTTGATTTGTGCGTGGATTGGTTCCTTTTTCTCACCAAACTCCCACCTAATTGTCTTTAAAACACAATTAACACCAAACCTAACCCTCCCACTATAAATACAACCTCCCTAACCCTCTTTTTCACTTTCCAAACATCAAATCCACTATCAAACCCTTTAAAAACGCTCAAGAAATTTGTTTTTGGGCAGAAAGTTGCAAGTTCTTTTAAGTGAGTTCTAGCTCACTTCTCTACTTATTTCTTCCCATTTTTTTCTAACATTTTACTTGGATAGCCTCTAGGAAGGTTTTCACAAGTTTGTCATGGGTAAAACCTCACCACATTTGAGGTTCAAAGTAAGATTAAAATTCTAATTTTGTTCAAGTTTTTGTACCTTAATAGTTCGACTAAGCTTGGTGAAATCTTGTACCCACCAAGCTCACAACTAAGTCCATGGTTGTGGGTTCGTGTTGAGGTTGATTTCCACCAAGTAGTGAGTTCAAAAACTCTTTTTACTTTAAGTTCATACATGTTCCAAGTGTTGAAACCATCCAAGATTAACCATTCTTCCATATGGATGAACTTGTGTTTTGGTAGAAGTGTGAACCGTGGGAGCTTTGGCTTCCAAACTAGTTCCACTACCTCACTTGTGTACCTTGTGTATGGACACTCAAGTAGCTTGCTAGTTAAAGTAACATAACCCCGTCTACCCTCCAACACTTAGTTAATTCTTTCCATGTTGTGTTGGCTCACCCGGGTTAGATCTTACTTGGCTACTTGATGTTACATATTAGTTAGTTGTTTATTTCCTTTCATTCATGATCATCCGAATCATCCTTGTGATGATTTGTGTATTTGTGAATCATACAATGAGGTTAATCCTCCATGCTTGACTTACATGACAATCTATGAAACTCATGATGGACTTAGCTTAGGATCATTATTATAACTATATATATATATATATATAGGGTAAGGATAGTGTAAAAAGGGCCTAAAGTGTGAGAAGTGTGAGAAGTGTATTATAACACTATATATAATACTATATAACACCATATAAACACCGTATAACAATATGTAACACCATATAATACCATATAACACTATGTAACACTATATATCATTATATAACAAATATAACACTATACATCTATCATAGACATGCTATCGGACAACCTATAGTGTTATATTTGTTATATAATGATATATAGTGTTACATAGTGTTATATGGTATTATATGGTGTTACATATTGTTATACGGTGTTTATACGGTGTTATATAGTATTATATATAGTGTTATAATACACTTCTCACACTTTGAGCACTTTTTACAGGATCCTCTACCTATATATATATATATATATATATATATATATATATATATATATATATATATATATATATATGAACATGGCCGAATTTATGGTGATAATCGGTTTATGATTATTCGTCATGAACTTAGGCTACCTTATCTATGAATTCTAAGTCTCTCGTTGTTGATTCTAATGGGCAAACTAGGACCAATGAAATCACATACAACTTAGTGTCAAAACGAGTACTTAGACTAGATAATACTTTTATGCATGTATACTTTTTGTACTTTAAATTTCAAATCTGAATCCTCCATTAACATTCTGATACTCATACACCTCCGTTTACCCCATGTAGGGTAACCTCGATGTTTTTTCCAAACTCTTCACGAGATTAACAAAGGAAGCTTTGCAAAACCGTGAGTACACTCGAACGCCCTTTTTACGCTTTAAACTTTTTGGGTGCAATATGTTTAGCTTATTCAGATACACGAAATCACACTTATACTTTATGCAAACACAAACAATCCATCATACATGCTTAAATACGGGACACTTGATTTATATTCTTGGAACATTCTTATGTGATTCGCTTGTCATTAACTTCATACGAGCCTCCCCTTAACATGTATAACGCTATAGGAATAACGCACTGCCCGTAGTCTTGTGGTCATGTTAAGTTTATTTTATGCGGTAATAAGAGGATTGACTTGTTAAATTGCATGCCATGATACATGAATCTAGTTAACTATTTTTGCCATGGGGATTCGTTTAAACTGTTTTTTCATACTTATGCTATATTAAACTTGTGTACTCGTCAATACCTTGTGTGTTGAACTATACTTTTAAACATGTTGCAGGTTGAGGATGATGATCTTGATGAAATCTAGTATGGACGACTTTAGAAACGCATATCAAAATACTAGATTTTGTTATTGCATTGTTGTTGAACTTGCTGTATTTTGTCTTTCAATGTTGTACTTTGAATTCCTATCTTGTACTTTGACAATTATTGTTATGAAATGAAATTTGCTTGAATTAATTATTGTCACAATAGCGTTATGAAGTCTCGATCAATCTCGTTTGTGTCACTCCGATGTTTCCGTCATCGGTTGGGGTGTGACACTACCCCTCATTTTTTAAGGAATGTTGGATTTTAATAATCCCAACTATTCACCATTGGCCGCCAACAGTCCCAACTTCAAAAATAACCACTGGCAGTCCCAACTATTGACATATTGGCCACCAATGGATCTTGACTAATAGAACCCTAACACTGTTAGCCTTCGGTCGCAGGAAAACCGTTTTTGTCTAGAAAAAGGTTTCTAAAGGTCCGATCTAAGGTTACAAAGAGGTTTGAGACAAAAAAAAATTGAGTTTTCCGGCCAAAAAGAAGTTTTTCTGTGAAAAAGGGGTTTTCTGGCGACTTTAATAATTGAGGTTTTTACTAGAAAAGGTTCCTAAAGGTCCGAAATAAGGTTACAAAGAGGTTTGGGATGAAAACTAGGCCAAAAATGAGTTTTCTGGCAAAAAACGTTTTTCCAGCGACCGGAGACTAACGACGTTAGGGTTTCGTTAGTCAGTGTCCATTTGAGGTAAATATGTTAATAGTTGGGACCGCCAGTGGTTATTTTTAAAGTTGGGACTGTTATCGGCCAACGATGAATAATTGAGATTATTAAAATCTAATATTCTTTTTTTAACAAAGCACCCATTTTCAACCCTCTTTTCTCTCCATCTCTTTCTATTTTTTTTATAAAACTCCACACATTTTTTATAAACATCATGTTTCCTAGGAACAAACATAGACCCGAACAACCCATACCAAAGCTCACCGAATACCCCCAACACACCAAACTCCCAACCAAAAAAATATCTCTTCGCTGGTTGTTATCGGTCCATCGTCGGTCCATTCTTTGAGTCACAACAAGCGCAAGTGACGGACTTTTATAACCATGCCAACTAAACACCCAAAATTCACAAACCATGATACCTGAAACTCAACCCGAGTTTGTACAAACAATGCAATTGGGCCCCTCGCAAGAAAAAAAAAACAAAAAAGAAGGCGGGCGACGCCACACCCGTTGAAAAAACATTGGAGAGGTGGACGTCCACGGAGGTGAACGCTTTGGCTCGGGATTGGGTGGACATCTCGGAGGACCCGGCGACCAGTATTATTTATAGTTTCATTTTTATATTATGTTTCTTATATATTACATTTTTATATGTTATATTAATATATTACATTTTTTTATTTATTATGTTTTTAACTAGTTGATGTCCCGCCCGCGTTGCGGGGCGATGGCCGAATAATTCTCAATCAATTAAAAAAACACAACTATAATTTTGCTAGGGAAAAAACTAAAACGATGATAATACCGTAATTTTCGGCTCAGAGCAAAAATGTAATTTTTCAGGACTAATGAGCGAATGTTAGGCAACTCTTTGACACGAAAAAAAAATTAAATGGAGTAAACCAATTAAAACAAAAAAACTTTTATAGTTTTGCTAAAAAAATAAAACTATGGGAAAAGCGTAATTTTAAACCGAGGGCGAGATGATAATTTTAATTCAGGGATGAAATCGTAAATTAAAAGGACCAATGGGGGAGTGCCAGGCACCTACCGGCATGACTGCAAATTTACACCGGGGGCAAAATTGTAATTTAACCAGGAAAGCAAACAAAAAGGATGGAGAAAATGTAAATTTAAGTTAGAGGAAAAATTATAATTTGGCTGTGAGAAAAAAAAAATAATGGCAAAACTCCAAATTTAAATGGGGCAAAATCGTAATTTTTAACCGAGGGCAAAACTGAAATTTTTAGCTGGGAGCAAAAGCGTACATTTATTTTTAAGTGGGGGGTAAAAATATAATTTTGAACTGATGGCAAAATCGTAGTTTTAAGGAAAAAAACTAACGGTAAAAGTGTAAATTTAATTGGGGCAAAATCGTAATTTGTAACCGAGGGCAAAATAATTTTTTTTAGATGGGAGCAAAAGCGCAAATTTATTTTTAAGCGGGGGTAAAAACATAATTTTGAACTGATGGCAAAATCGTAATTTTAAGGGGAAAAAGCTAATGGCAAAAGTGTAAATTTAAACGGGGCAAAATCGTTATTTTTAACCGGGGGCAAAATTGAAATTTTTAGTTGGGAGTAAAAGCGCAAATTTATTTTTAAGTGAGGGCAAGAACATAATTTTATACTAATGGCAAAATCGTAATTATAAGGTGGGATAAAATCGTAAATTTGCTCGGCCAATAAGGAAGTGCCAGACAGCTGCCTGGCACTATTTCTCTGCCGCCTTTTAATCCAATCAGCGGCAGAAACTATGCCAGCCGACTCTTAGTTTTGTTGTTGTTGAAAATATGTTACATTTTTATATATTATGTTAATATATTATTTATGTTTCATATGTGACTCTAAAAAAGGAATCGATTTTTAGAAGCGTGTTCACGAAACCTTCCACAACATCATGGAACGTGATCCTTACCGCAATCCGGATCAAATTTCCAGTAAACTGAGAGAGATGTGAAGAAAATGTTCTGCCTTTAACGCTATCTTCAACAACCTCACCAACCAATGCGGTGATCGAGCGGGCGGGTGCAAATGACGTTGATTTGCTTATCGAGACAAAACCTATAAGCAAAATAAAGGCCACACGTTTAAAATGGTTCACCCGTGGCAAAATTTACTGAAAAATACAAACTGGCACCTTTTCCTGCCCATTCACGTGCGGGAGCCACGGTCCAAATGGTTGAAGAGTGTATTTGTCGCAACCCCTGACCCCTTGCCCCGAGGGGCGGGCGGCCGCGAGCTTGCACAGAGCCGGTGGTATCGGTGTTTATTAATTTGGCAGCGGAATTTAAACACCAAGACCATAGTTAGGAAATAGTTTATCAGAGTTAAAACACCACACTTTTATAAATAATAAATACATGGGATAAACCAAGTTTCCATTATAATATGTTTATAGGGATAAACCCTAATTTATTGAAATAAAACTTCTTTCTTATTTAGGTAACTTTTATAGTCACTTTTCCAAGCCTTCAGTGCTCTCCAGCTGGCTTTTATTAGCTTCACATTAAGTTACCTGAAACGCGTTTTAAAAACATTTTATCAGCAAGAAATACTGGCGAGTGCATCCCAGTTTTATCAAAACAAGCTTTTATCATTTTACAGTATTGAGGGCGATTACAATGTTTATATCTACCCAATTACCACCCACGGTACTTTCAATCCTGACTTGTGGTCATGCTACTATTCACAGTATAGTAACAAGTAATGTATACAAAACCCCAACATACCAACAGTAATTGTAGAATACATAGACTCAATCACTGTTATCATAATTTAAAACAATTGAGGTTTTGTTAAGACAGTTTGTTAGAAAAAGAGGATGACTCACTTTGCTGATTTAGATAATTCTTCTGCTTTCTGATGACTTCCTGGTTATAATCTATTAAAATTAAACAGTGCACACGTGTTAGTAAAATAACCCAATTTACATTAGCCATACCCCCGAGACAGAACTCCAACGACTGAGTCAGGCAAAGCCTTGACATGCGTTACGGAGCCCTAGATCAATCGGGTAGAGTAACTAATACGTAACCGGGGGTTATAATACTTACAACGAGGCTGAGCTGCGCTTTTTAGGGGTATTATATCGAGCAACACTATTGCTATTATAGGGGCTTTGAGAGAGAAATAGAAAATGAACGATTGAAACTGACACTGAGAAGTTCAATTTATAGGCTGGAACCTGGGGGCCTCGCGCCCCGCAACCCATTCTGTTATCTCCCTCGCGGCCCGTGAGGGACCTAGGCTAGGCTCTAGCCTTGGCTAATCACGACCTAGCTTCACCACGCACAGGGACACGTGGCATCACAAGGGTTCGCCTGGTGTCAACGGGTCGCGGCCCGCGACAGACTAGCTTGTCTAGGTCGCGCCCCGCGAGCGGCCTTAAATATTTGTTTTATTTGATTTTTAATAATATAAAGGTGTTTTATGCTTGTTTTTCGTATACGAGGTATATTTTAAGATTTATAGGAGTATTTTAATAGTTTTGGGAGAGTTGTTATAGTATTGTCCACCGATGTTAGGTTCAGATACGTGGTCCCCTTTTAATTTAAATGATTCGGAGATGAGTTTGATATTCTTGATGTCCGGTTGAGTAGTGAAGTATGTGTAAAAGTGTTTAAAATTTGGTATGTATATATATAGTGGTAAGAAATGATTTTTTTTTATTAATGTTTAACGATCATATGACCGTTGTTCAAGGACTCCACACGCCCACCACGCTCGTGACCACTACCACGGTGAGGAAGAATTATACCGTGATCACACAACTTGCACCGGTGTAATCACAGGGGCTATCATGGTGGTGTCTTGACCCCTTATAAAAATGGGTTAATGGATTTAAACACCCCCAACTATTGCCATTTGGCCGCTGCCACTCTCAAATTTCACTTTCACTTTGGCTCAGACCACTCCCAACTTAACACATTGTTTGTCATGGCATCCCCTCGTTAAATAATCACTAACCAGGTTAGTAAAATTAGCCTATGTGGCAATTTTATCTGATGTGGCATGTCCTACGTGTCAAACATGATCTGATGTGGATGAGCTCTGATTTGATCAAGTGTATAATTGACGTGATTGTCGTGGTCACGCAAATTTAATCCCAATAACACAACTATATAGATAGTGGCAAGTGGGTATCGAACACAGGGAGTTTGTGGAATGTGTGTTATTTGAAAGTTTATCTAATTTTAACTAAATTAATCTAATTGCAAGAGAAATAAAATTCAAGAGTTTATGTGAGTGAATTGGTTTTAGACTAAATTAAACTAAGTAAATTGCAAGAGAAAAGTTTGGTTGTAAGCAAATTAGAGACAAATGACCATCCTAGATTTCCGGTTTGTATCGACATTCATATTATCATTCCACTAGAAAGAACTACATAGACATAGCTCATGTGTGATTACTTGCAGTGATGAAAGGGAACTAAGTACTCAGATTCCTAGAACGTGAGGTTGTTACCCGATGATCAATCAACCCTTACCCAATCCTACTTCTACCCATGATATCTCGATTGCCAACGGCACCAAGAACGTATGGTTTCAAACTAGAAAAACCATAAGAATTAACAAGTTACTAACAAACAATCACACACCATAACAAACCAACCATAAAGATAAGGATTGCTATTCTAGAAATTAGGAAATCAAATACAAAATGTCTCAAACAAACCTTCAATCTAGGACAATCATAAAGTGTTTAGCCACACATGGCTCGAATCAACATCATAACAAAAGTTTCCATGTTCATCCAAATCGAAAACACCAAACAAATGTTAGGAATTGTCCAAAACCAAGCAAGAACAGCCAAAATCGCCCCTAGGATGCTCTCCAAACCGACAATGATCAGAATACTTGAAAAGACACAATAAAACTAACTTTAATGAGGCAGTTACTTTTCAGATGCAGCTTCCACCGTAAATTACGGTATCACCGTAATTTACGGTGACCTTCAATATGTTTACGGCAGCTAGAGACTGATTTACGGTAGCAAAATGATGGAATTCAAGTCCACCGTAATTTACGGTAGGACCGTAAATTACGGTAACCTCCTTTCTTTGTGCCTCCCAATGCTGCTGCCAATAATCTGATTTGTCCACTCTTCGGCCCAATAGGGAAGTCCACGTGCGGCCCGTATCCAATCCAAAGATGTGCCGCCCACATGTGCTTTGTTCTTTTCTGCCTTAAATTTTGTGTATGTAATGATGATGTTGGATTAATGTTGTTGACTCTCAATCCTTGTGTTCACATGGAATAGGTCTTATATGTCGGCTCCAACTTCCAATAGAAGTCTGCATCTCTTTTGTTTTGGCATGTGTCGCCCAACTCAAACCCACATGAGGCCCTCTGAAACAAAAGCCCAGCCGCCACTCACAAGATCTCGACCCATCAGTGATGATGGGGTTGTTGACTTGTTCACGTGATGGCTTCTAGAAAATCGTGAGTCCCCAAACAAAACTCTAATGTTGCCGTCAATTTTGTGATGATGATTGATATTGTTGACAAGAGAGCCCAAGTCCCTCCAAATCGGCCCATGTGAGATTGATGATGATGGATCATGTGAATGTGATGTCTTTTGTTTCACCCAAAGTCCACGCCAAAGTCTCTTTTTGTCTTTGACTGTTGTGCCCCTTTTCTTTAATTATATGTTCCCTCAATGTCCTCTTTTATTTGAATAAATGAATGTTTCTTAAAAAAAATAAGTGACTGAATGATATTGATTATTAAAACCAATGCCGCCAATATGATGATGGGTGATGTTGACTATTGTTCTAGAATTCCCAAATTCACATGCAGCTCCACATGTGCGTTGCCCACTTGTTCAACCGTAGCTTACGGCTTCCAATTTAACCGAATTAAGCGATTTACCTGCAAAACACACGAACACTCGTAGTTACTAAGTTCAAGCAAATAACCAAGTAAAGCATGGAATTTTAATCTTTTTAAACCATTTAAGGGTTGTCCAACGGACCACCCGTCAATAATCCCCAAAATACACTAAAACTTCACTCAAACCAAGATATCAACATATCAGACGCTCTCAAGTTCATCAATGGCGATCAAACCCTAATCGATGTTTGTAAGCAATACAGAGGTACGTTTTCTCTCACGGTAGACTGCATTTTGGTATTGTTCACTGATTGCACTGATGGAGGTTATCGATGTGATGTTATGGTATGGTGGAACACTGGATTTTGGTTTTGATCAACCTCAATATATTGGAGGTGAATCTAAGTTGCTACGTATGGATGTTGATCACATTGCATACTTTGAGTTGTTAGAGTATGCAATGGATACTAGGTGTTATAAAACTAGGGATTTTTACATGTATGGATTAAATGCTGATAATGGTGAATTCAAGCTTTTTGGGAATGATAATGATGTTATGGAGATTGCATTAAAGGCTTGAACATGGTCTGAACCATTCATGGAGGTATTTATTCAAGGCAGTCCAATTAACCATGAACAGGAAGTCCATTTCATGTCCCAGCCCAGTAAACCACAAGCCCAATCCTATTCACCACCCATTAAACCACAAGCCTAATCCAGTTACCAACCCATTAAACGAAGAGGCCGGCCCAAAAAACTTGTAACCCAGTCCAAAAAGAAAGTAGTCCATGGTAGGAGAGTGAGTAGGGCATCTGACAAAAGTGTTAGCACTCCTGTACTTGAAGTCCCTATATCTAGATCCACTGCCTCAGGAAAGGAGGTTGTTGCTGATAAACTAGTTGGTTTGAATAAACAGCCTAGTGTACAAGAGGCTACATGGGCATTTGATTTGGATGAGGAGTCTATTGTTCAAGAGGGTGTATCGAAAGAAACAGCCGGTTTGCATAAGAAGCCTATTGGAGAAGAGGTTTTAGAGGAAAAAGGGATTGGTTTGTATAAGCAGGCTAGTGTATAAAAGGGTATAGAGGAGCATAGTGTACAAGAGGGTGCAAATGGAGATGACAGTGAAGATAGTGACTATAAAGCTGACTTAAACAGGACAGAAGAGTCAAGTCAAGATGAAGATGAGGGTTTTCTTGAGGAGGGTAATGATGATGAGGTTCATGATGAAGCAGCTTTCTCAGATTCAGATAGAGAAGATGCTGAATGGAGACAGTTACAAGATGCCATTAAACGAGCTAATAAGGATGCGCTTGAAGCTAAAAAGAAGTTAGTTGAACAGTGTACTAAACTTTATGAAACGAAAGGTAAGTTGAGTGAGTCTAATGATGCAGGGGGTGCACATGTAGAGGGATACAGTAGTTACGAGGAATCTGATGGTGACATTGCTACTCCTGGTGAGAGTGAGGGTGATGATATAAGAGGTAAGAAGTACAAAGAAACTGCTCCAAGTGTAAATGAACACACCAACTGGAAAAAAGTTTACATGGAAAGTTGGAATACGGTTTGCATCAAGGGATCATTTTAAGGAGACAGTGAGAAGATATGTTGTGACTAACGGCATGAATCTGATCATTGCAAAGAGTGATAATAAGGAAGAAGGTCGTTTAGTAGTGAAGTGTGTACCAGGGTGTCCCTTCTATCTATATTGTTCACTAACCAAAGCGAAAGAGTGTTACATGATTAAAAGTGTGAAGAACAAACACAACTGCCAGAGAAACATGATCAAGAATAGACAGCTAACTGCCAAGTTCTTAGGGGATGAGTTCCTTCCTTTGTTTAAGGCCAAGCCAAATTGGTCTGCTAAGGAGATTCAAGCAGCAGTTAAACAGAAGTTTAAGGTAATTATAACTAAGTGGTTAGCTTACAACGCTAAATCAAGTGCACACAATAAGCTTCATGGTTCAATGAGATAACATTACAGTAAAATAGGTTCTTACCTGGAAGTTCTAAGGAAAACAAATCCATCATTAACCTTTAGGTTAGAAACTCCTCCACCAGGTTTCATTAATCTAGATCCAGAGGCCACATGTGAAGCATTCTTTAGACTGTTTGTTTGTTTTGATGGAGTGAAAAAAGGTTTTTTAGCAGGATGCAGGAAGGTGTTGTGCTTAGATGGGTGTTTTCTTAAAACTTTCCTTGGATGGATGTTGTTAATAGCTGTGGGAAGGGATGGTAATGACCAAATGTTTCCTTTAGCATGGGCAGTAGTTGAAGGGGAAAATAATGAGAGTTGGGAATGGTTTATGGATGAGCTTAGGCAATGTTTGGGAGTAACTGATGATGGTGAATCATGGACATTTATATCTGACCAGCAAAAGGTAGATTTCCCTAACCAATAATTTGCTTATTCATCACTTATCTGTGACACTGTTGTATTGCTTTTGCAGGTTCTGTTGAATGATGTTGCAATGGTATGGCCAAAGGCAGAGCATAGAAACTGTGCAAGACACATCTATGCTAACTGGCACAAAACATACAAAGATGAAGAGTTGAAGGAGCTATTTTGGAAATCAACTAGGGCCTATTGTGAAGCTGATTACTTGCAATCCATTAAAGAGATGAGGACCATAAACCCTGATGCAGTTGAGGCCTTACTGAAGCAGAATCCCATTTGGTTCAACAGGTGCTATTTGAACACTCACACAAAATGTGATGTTATAGTAAACAACATGGCAGAAACTTTTAATGGCTTTATCATCATTGTAAGGTCAAAACACATTATACACATGTTAGAGGACATAAGGATTCAGGTCATGAGTAGGCTGGTTACTAAAAGAACAGAGTGCCAGGGATGTTGTTATATGCCCTAAAATCCAAGAAAAGCTTGATTTTTCAAAACATACTGCATATAGATGTGAGGTGTATCCCTCATCATACCATGTGTTTCAAGTCAGGGATTTTGATGATGTTTTAGTTGATCTAGATAATAGAACATGCACATGTAGGAAATGCGATTTGAGGGGGTATCCATGTAAACATGTTTGTGTAGTAGCTGGGTTTTTACATAAAAATGCAGAAGAGTATGTTGATGTGTGTTACCACAAAGACACATACAAGAAGGCTTATGAATTCTCAATCCCTCCAACACCTAGTGACAGGTATTGGCCCAAGATTCACCAACCTATGGATCCACCACCAATAAGATCTCAACCTGGGAGGCCTAAGAAGAATAGAAAAAGGGATCCTCATGAGGATCCAAAGAGACCAGGGAAACTTACCAAGCATGGGGTGATAATGACTTGTGGTAATTGTGGGGCTAGAGGTCACAACAAGAGAAAATGTACTGAACAGGGAAATATGACTGCAGGTGAATGACTTGTTTTAGTGCCAGTTGAGTGTGTATATTGTAGGCTTTAACTCCTTTTGTTTTTTATATTGTAGGGTCTGCTAAAAAGAGACAAAAGGGAAGCAAAAAGTTAAGCCAGAAGTCAACTCAGCAATCTACTCCAGTAGCTTCACAAAGAACAACTCAGCAATCTACTCCAATAGCTTCACAAGGAACAACTCAGCAATCTACCCAGGAGGGAAGCAAAATTTCAAGCCAGAAGTCAACTAAAAAGTCAACTGTCAAAGGAAATGTCAAGTGGAAAGGGAACAGAGAATGCTGCAGTTAAAAAGTCATAGTTTGACTTTTTTGTGATAACTGGACTTGTTTGACTTTTTTGTGGTCTTTATGACCTTTTGTGCTGTTAGGTTGTTTGGACAACTTTTGGTGATGTAATAACTGTTTAGGATAACTTTTGGTGATGTTATAACTGTTGGTTATGTAATGGTATAAGTCTTGGTTATGGTCATTATGCATTGCACTGATTGGTCATTATACGATGCACTTTTGGTCATTAGAGACTGCATGGCAGATTTGGTCATTACACAGTGCATATTTGGTCATTAGAGACTGCATGTGCAGATTTGGTCATGACAGTTTGGACAAATGGAGTTTTGACCATTGATTAGTCAAAATACACAGATTTGGTCATTAGAGACTATATGTGTTTGGAGTTTGGACACTTGCAGTTTTGTGCACTACAGTTTGGAGTTATGGTCATTACACATTGAAGTTATTGTCATTACTCATTGAAGTTATGGTCAATTGTGCACTACAGTTTAGACACTTGCAGTTTTGACCATTGCACTTTTGGTCATTATGCATTGCAGTTTTGGACAATTGCATTTTTGACCCATTAGAGGTATGTTTCTTGTTATCATTGCAGATGTGCAGCTATATATGCAGACCCATTATGCATTGCAGTTTTGTACATATGCAGTTATCATCATTACAGACCCATTAGAGGTATGTTTCTTGTTATATCATGACTTTTGACATTTGTTGGTCAAAATACAGTTTGGATATGTTGACGAATCTGGTAATATCAATACATGTGCAGATATATACAATCAAGGACTAGGATTTTGCATTAAATTTCATCAAAAGTGTAAAATTACAACAAGAACACAGTTCATACTACCTAAACATATACAACACTATGCTAATGGCAATAAACAAGGTTAACACATATTGCTTGTTCCATTTCGACTCTGTTCCAGATATCTTTGCTTTCAACCACCTATTCTCTTCTACTAAGAGCTTATTCTGTAAGTCCATGTTTTCATATCTCGGGTCTTCGTAACTGAACTTGCAGTCGGATGCATGTTGGTTGAACATTTTGTCGACATCTTCTTTCCATAAGAAGAACGTGCAGTCCGATCTCTGCAAAAACCAACAACATTGCAGTTAATCAATCAATTCAATTCAAGCAAAATACTTGGAATTAAGGTGGAACATACCGGCCAATGAGAGCATCCATAAAATTGTTGACCTTCCCGCACACTAATCCGTCCAACAACTCGAATAACTACTACAACATCGTGATGGCAGTACACATTACCCTCCAAATCAACCTTAAACAATTTAGGGTTTCTGAATACTGTGGATGAAGACGTAGAAGAGGAGCTCATTTTGATTCAAGATTCGGGCTTGTTCTTCAGGGAAATTGGCCGGATCGTATGTTGATGATGGATTTGCTCCAAGGTACGTCTGATTTTGTTATGATTTAGGATTAGGGTTTTCCAAATGAGTTCTTGTTAGGGATTGGGGGTTTGAAAGAAGATGAATGAGTATAATTAAGACGTAGGACATGCCACATCAGATAAAATTGCCACATGGGCTAATTTTACTAACCTGATTAGTGATTATTTAACGAGGGGGTGCCATGACAATCAATGTGTTAAGTTGGGAGTGGTCTGAACCAAAGTAAAAGTTGAGGGTGCTATCGGCCAAATGACAATAGTTGGGGGTGTTTAAATCCATTAACCCTATAAAAATTGAAAATACTTTAGATTTTGATATTGTTTTACAATGTTAGCAAAATATGAAGTCTGAAATATATAAAATATTGAGTATAAACTAACAAAAAGAATTTTTAATTTTATTCCAACTATCATGTCCGGTTTTCTGGTCTAGTACCAATAACGAACGGTTCTAATAAAATCAACTAGACTAGTTATATAGTCCGTTTTTTATTTGACCGGAGAAAATTATGGTCACAACACTACTTAAATTTTAAATACTTAAACTATAGACTTTTTAAGACCTTGTGTAGTGGGAGGGGGAAGATAATGCCCTAATTTTGGGCATTTTGTGTCATGTGAGAGTCCAATCAGCTTTTGGGCATTATAGGGCATTATCTTAAAACGGGTGTAGTGGTATAATGTCTCATAATGTCCCATCAAATGATTACCTAATTATTATTTTTTTTCAATTTAAAACTAATTATATTCTATTAATTAAATAAAAATTACATATATAATAAAACACAAACACATAATACTACTCGTCTTAATTTTCGCCTTCACTTTCGTCATTCTCGTCATCTTCGTCTTCCTCGTCATCCACTTTTTCTTCACCCTCGTTTGGAATATAGCGAACCGACCATGCATGTTGAACCTAATCAACCGCCTCTTGCTCGACCTCCTCATCGGTCGAGTCACCCTCATCCGCTAAAAACTCTTTGTAATAAAAATTTGCAACGGACGACAGGTACGTGGGTGAATCCATTTTTTATAGAAATGGTTTCTAGTTTGAAGTTGTGTGTAGGTTTTTGTTTGTGGTTTGTATAAAATGAGGTGTAAGGTAAGAATATATGAAAGTGAAATTAAAAAAATAAATATAATCTATCCGTTAATTTGATTGTTGGCAACGGTCCTATTGGCCAAAAGAATCATATGCAGGCGTTTAAAATAGGACGCCCCACCTATTTTTTTCAAAAAAAAAGGAACGCCCCCGGGGTCGGTCTTGTGGAGTAAATGGGGTTTTTTTTTTTTGAAAAAACGCTAAAAAACCCCACTACAAAGCTTTCATTTTCACGGATTGGCATAATCTACCAAAGTCCAAAATGCAACATATTTGATACTTGTTTTTCAAAGAAAACATACTTTCATAATTGTACAAATAATAGTTTATAATTATATTTTACTTTATTTTTTGGCATGCAAAGTATGTTACATGTGGAGTAAGAAAAAATACATTAAAATTTGGTTTAAATTATTCATTACTAGAAACTAACAATATCTCCTTCAAATTCAGTAGTTAGAGTTTGGGGAAGTAGGATAACAAGGATTTAATCCCCATAATATGCATATTTAGTTATTCAAAAAATATAAACGAGGTTTTTTAATTGCTATATATTTATATTTTCTTGTTTTACTGAAGTAATTAAGAATTAAATTTGTCAGGATATTTTGCGGTATTTGTATGAATAGATCGATTTGTGTAACACCTCGAAAATTCACGTCCTATAATGTGTAGACACGTGTCACATGTTTAAACGTGTGAAAGAATATTATGAAAGGACTAAAGTTGACAAACATGGAAAGTATGTGAATATACGTATTCTAAGTGTCAACAGTGAATAAATATATTGTACATTAACCCTACATAATGTTTATAGCATCAAAAGAATAAATCATGGATCATACGAAGCTAAAAGTGAGAGATTACAAACTACAGGGGTTAAATGTGTCAACATGTTTAAGATATACCTCTGAGTGACCTTTTGACAAACCCGAAGCTTTGTAACTGATAATTATGCTCACTAGAATGCGCGATATAAATTTCATAAAGTGTCGTTATCGTATGAGAAAGTTATGATCAAATTCGTGTGCGAGGGGTTAAAGCGTAAACGTTGAAAGTTAGGACTTTTCGGGTAACAATAAAGTTAACCAGGGCCTTGACAAAGTGGGTATATGCCTTGAAGCCCTTATACGTCAATTACGAGGGCTCAAAATGCAAGAAAATAAGGTCTCTACAAAGTTTGAAGAGCCAAGGACCAAAACTGCAATTAATGAAAATTGATTTGGCATGATCATACATGCTCGCGTAGCGCGAGCTCGAGGTCACATGCCGTCGCGCTACGCGAAGGCCCTATCTGAACAGCCTGCTACGATTTTGTAGGGGCCTTGTCTGCCATAGCCATTTCAAACGATTTTAACTCGATTTTCCACATCTTCTTGACCCCTAAACAACCCCTAAACATCTAGGACACTTGTTGGAAGGTTATGGTCAGTTGTAGACTTACTTGTCAACACTTTGTGGAGCCTTGATCACTATATAAAGCACCTAAGTGCAACACTTGATCATTCATCCCTCAAACAACTTTCTGATCATTCCTGGAGCTCAAGTCTTCTTCCAAGTGATCACTAATCAAGCTTAGGACTTCAGTAAGTTTGCTAATCCTTCTTTAATTGAGTTTAGCTTAGTTATTTAGCTAAAAGTCAAACCGTCGTAATTACGGTTTGACTTCGAGATTAATTAATAATGGCTCAGTCAAATCTCAAATTAAAAGTAGTTATAAGTTGGTAATTATGTGGGTAATAAACCCTCAAAAGGGTTCCCCCTGATTCCCACTCTAACTAGGTTAAATGTCGGGTCAAACTTGTATTTAAAAAGTCAACAGAATGTGTAAATTACAATTTATGCATAATTAGCAATGTAGAACATATACAACCTGTTTGATCATTAATATAACTTGGTAATAAGTGTAAGAACATGTCTAAACATGTTCAACCCGACAATTTCCTGTAAAGACCCGGTTCGGAACCGAAAGTCGCATAGTTTGACTTTTACTTTGACTTTCAGTTCTGACCCGTTTAGGCATGATTCAGAAATGACTTAGAGCTTAATTTGGACCAGGTAACATGCTAGTATAACCCTCTGTGATTATACACCATGGTTCATTAGTTAACCAATTAATACGCATGATTCCGTTAATTGCTCATATGTTGACCATTATGCCCTTTTCACCTTAAAACCTGATTTGTGAAAATGTAAAAATGTAGAAACCTTAGTTACTGATATATAAACTTGTATGCAAAGTTTGACATCAGTTTGAGGTGTAGATTTAGAGTTATGCTCGTTAGCGTAAAATGAAAGCTTTATGTTAATAAAACGGCGTAATTAGCGTATAGCCTAGTTAAGCCTACTTTTTGATATCAAACTCTTTACCCACTGATGTAATATATTATTTTGGGATTTTTGAATATTTTTAATTAATTTTAGGCTGAGCATAACTAATAGTCGTAGGCTTAATCCGGTAATTGTCGGTTTTGCCCTTACGGGCCATAAAATGAGTTTTACATATCAAATCGACTCCAAACCTCCTGGAATAATAAAAATATCAGATTTCTATATAGAACCCGGAAACGGCTTCTAATCGCCTAATTAAGCGTTTTTAACACCTAGTATGTACTAGAACTATTTTAAACATACTAAGGGTGATACCTACTGATATTTGAAGTAAATTATAATATTTTAACAGTAAGCAAAAGTTGTTTAACTCAGACTTCAGTTTTGAGCTTTACGGCTTATGTGAAATTACCAAAATGCCCCTACGGTGCATAGTTTGGTTATAATTGATAAATTTCACATATATACTTTACCCTACTGATATAACTTAGCAAATTGATCATCTTTGCTGATTACATCAGACCTGTAACTCAGGATATTACCTAAACTCTTTTATCACCTTATAAATGACCAAACTACCCCTACGGGGCATAGTTTGTGTTTAAATTCATTTCGGGCATAATAAATGATATCTTACTGATGTCACAACATATTTGGAGCATATTAACTTAGGAAACCTGTAAATGGCTCTCATTATTACCCGTTACGCTTATTACGCGTTCGGTTCGGTTTATGTAACTAGTTTACATAAATTAGCCGAAGCGGGTCAAACCTTATCGGTTTTATCTCAAAATCCAGAGTGTGTATGAAATACCCATATTAAGAAAGTCTCTGAACTTGTCGGGTCTAAATCACATTCTATCCGGTCTTCGCTTAATAGTGCGTACGAACCGTATCATTGAAACTAACCGGTCTAAGCTAAGGCTTAATTAAGGACCCGTTAGAAATATAATAGGTTATTATAAACCTTCGTTCCAGATTAGGAGCCCAGTAAAAGTACTTGCATTTGCTGTATTTGATTGATACTTTGCTCAGGTAAATACTCTTAACTTATTTTCCCTATACGGGCTTGGGATACGGTACTATAAAAGTACCGCTTGGTCGGGTATGTAGTCATTTAAATCGGATTGTGATTAATGTATTTACATAACCCGCTTTATTCTGTATTATTTGATGTATGGCCCTTGGGGGTTAAATGACCATGTCCCGGATATCCTTGGCATCATTTTACGAAATGGCCACGACCTAAGCATGGGGTGTAGGCGTACACCTGACAGATGCATTATGTAAAAACTGGTAATCCACGAAAAGGAATCATTCTTGTGGGCATTATACCTGTGGCATGTCAGTTAACTTAAACTGGCTCTTCTAACCGGTGCTAATGGACGGCAAATGAGTAAAACTGTATACAAGATTATATACAAATAATTGTCCCAAGTTATAAAGATATTTTGTGCCGAAGTGCATTCAAATCAATTTACAAACTCTTTTCAAAACGAGTCAGTTGAGTTGTATTTACCTGTGTAAACTGACGTATTTTCCAAAAAGGTTAAGTGCAGGTGCTAGACGAAATAGGCTGGCTACTCCAGGCATCATTACTCAAGTCTCGCAAGCTCTAGATGTCAAATTCTGTTGAACTATTGTTTCTATTTTATTTTCGATCCGTCTGTGGATAAACAATCGACTATTGTGATACTTGATATTACAACAGTATATTCGGTTGAATTATATCTTACAATTTGCTTCCGCTGTGCATATTAAATATTGTGTTGTTTGACTATTATGTTGCCAACCACGTCACGATACTCCCCACCGGGCCCACCGGTGACACGCGAAAGCCGGGGTGTGACAATTTGTGTGACATTTTAACTAAAAAATGAGTAAAATACACTAATTATACTATACAGAGAAAATAACTTTTTGAGTCCTTGTTTTTAATAGTGTTAACCACTTGAGTCCAAAACTCAAAATGTTTAACGTCCTGAGTCCCTAAACGCTTTTTTTAACCCGTTGAATTCAATTTTTTTAACACCGTTAGATTTTCTCAGTTAATATTTTCGAAATGTGGTTCTGGTGCTGCTGCTACTACTACCACTACTATATATATAGGTAAAGAGTACTGTACAAATGCCCTTATCGTACATTATGTACGCGCCAATCTCAGCCGTCAGATCTTTTATCGCGCATTGAAATCGCGTTTTGTTTTTTTTGTAACAATTTCGCATGTGATAATTTTTTATGAAATCGCATGTTGTTTTTTTGTAACAATTTCGCATGTGGTAATTTTGATGAAATCGCATGTTAAAAAAACAACATGCGAAATTGTTATAAAAAAACAACATGCGATTTCAATGCCGGAAGATGATCTGACGGCTGAGATTGTAGCGTACGTAATGTACGATAAGCGCATTTGTATGATAACCGACCTATATATATATATATATATATTATAACCCTAAATCACCATCGTCAAAGCTCCACCAAAATCACCACAACCCAAAATCACCATCGTCAAACAACAACCGTACGACTACTGCAACCATACAAGAACAAAATCACCACCGTGTCCACTCCACCAACACCCTCTCCGGCAAACACCTCTACTGCTGATTTGCACCCCAATTGAGGGTTTTACCGGAACTCCTCACCTGAGATATGTGACGGTGTTAGGGATTCAACAACCTTCCAGATCTGCAACGAACACCCCACCACCATCACCACAAACACCCCACCACCACCGACACTGCACAACCCCGACGACCGCACGTCCACCCCCACTGCAAAACCCCACCAACACACCTCCTCCCCCGCTGCACAACCCCCACCACGCATCTCCACCACCGTACTGTAACATCTCGTTTTTGTTTTATGAGATTAAAATACATTTTTAATGTAAGTATTCAATCTCTAAAATGAGTTTATATTGGCAAGATAGTATATTTTTTATATAAAAAAAATATTACTATGAAATAGTTTTATAAAAATGGATATATATTGCAAGAGGTTAAACTTGATTAAAATTAAATATTGTGGTGATAAAGGGAAATTAAATAGTTTAAATAAATGAATGAATAAAACAAAAACAAAAGAACAGAGGGCGTGACCACAGGAGGTCGCCCCTGTGCGATGCGACCAGGAGAAGGAGGAAGTGGGAGGTCAAATTCATCATGGAAATCACGAGATTGGGAGGCTAAGGTCTGAATTCTATCATCCTTGCTCGATTTCTAGGGCTTTGGTAAGTTATTTCTTAAGATTATGCTAATAAAACTCAAAAGTTAGGATTCTTCATAGTTGTTCAAATCCGCGAAATTGGTGGGTAATGGTGTGTGATTTTGGTGCTTAAAAACCCTAATTGTTATGCTAAACTTATTTATTGTAACTTTTGAGTTATGGATTCATGTTGCATGTTATGATTTTGGGTCAAATTCATGATTTGGTGATTAATGTAGGAATATATAAAAACCATGGGTGAAGTTGCTGACCAAAATCTGAGTAGAATTTGACAATCCTAAAACAATGTTGATTTTATTTAAAAACATGAAAGATGGTACAATTTGGGAATTTCAAAGAAAGTGGGCATCCTTGGGGTAAATTAAGGGTGTGGGAGTTCATATGAGTATAAAAATGGTGAATCTTAGTTTATGCCCACAAGGTGTTTGATTAAATGCCTAAACGAAAATAAAAGTGAGATTTTGAAAGATTTGCCATGTTTACTTGATTTTAATGATTTGCTAATAATAAATTGGTGTTTTGCAAATATAAAGCTTTGGTGAATCTAATGGTAAACGGGATTAACATAAAGTACATATGTAAATGTTATTTTCATTTAATCACCCAAACAGGTCACTTGAGTGAATGAGTTAACTGGGTTGGATTATAACCAAAACTTATACCTATTGGTTAATTGATGAAACTATGGGGAAATTACCCATATGTTATGACTAAACACAAATGCGTGATAACGGGTCAAATGGGTGTTGATATTCCAATTAAAAAGTTTGGGGTAAAAGAATGATTTAGAACACACATTTAGGGGCTGTTTGGTAGCCTCTTAATGACCATTCAAATGTTACATCTTAATGGTTTAAAACCTCTGAATGAATAAGAGGTAACCTCAAGTCTGAATGGTTAAGAGGTAACATCTGAATGGTAAATCATTACATGTCACATTCTTCTACCTTCTCATTGATAAAATTATTAATGGTTCCATTAAGAGGTAGCCTCTTAATGACCATTCAGAGGCTACCAAACAGCCCCTTAATCATGGGTTGGATAAGTACTTAGGTATTGTGAGTGAATGACCCGTTATGTGTTCTAATAGTTTGCAAGTTTGAATTGTCTTTGTAAGAAATTGTCGTTTTGCAAATGGGTCATGGCGAAATTTTCTAAATGAGTATTTGTAAATGTTGTATTAATCCGAATATGTGGATTAATATATTTATGGAATAATAAACTTTATTAAGCAAGATAAAAAAAATTTTGGGCCTATTTCCGTAAAGTATTTTAATATTGTTTTTAACGAGTCGGGCATTACACGTACACACCTCATTTGTCTTGCCCATCCACCACCGTTGCACAACCACCACCACCACCGTAAAACCATCACCATCCAGATCCAAGATCTGAGATATTAGAGAAAATGACGCAGAAACCATGTTTATTACCTCAAAAACCGATGTTCATGCTGCTTGGATCTTTGTATGGTGGTGGTTATTGCCTGTGTGGAGAGAGAGAGAGAGAGAGTCTGAGTGTGTGTTTGATTAGGGTGAGAGAATGTGTGTTTGGGTTTATATATTATATATTATTTTTATTTTTTTAAATGACTAGGGTATTTTAGCTTTCTAAAAAAAAGTCAACTGATCTTTTGGACGACGTTAAAAAAATGGGCGTTACAAAAAAAAACATTTAGGGATTTCGGACGTTAAACATTTTGATTTTAAACTTAAGTGATTAACACCACTAGGGGAAGATTCATTTGAGAAGAAATTTAATGTGAAAAGAAAAAGAAGAAATGACATATTAGTAAAATATTATTTCAATTATAACTCATATCATTAATTTTTCCCTCTTTAATTAATTAGTCAACTAATCATTAATTATCCTACATATAATATACAAAACTACACAGTCGAAATTTATCCTACACAGTCGAAATTTATCCTACACACCTTGAAATATATCATACACAACTCGTAATTTATCCTACACAACTAGTAATTTATTCTACACTTTAAATTAAGTTGTTTTTTTTTAATTTGGAAAAAATATATATTTTGAAAAGGAGTTACGAATTTAATTTAGTTAGTTATTAAAGGGGAAAAAAACAAATTAATGATTTATGTAAGTTTACCAATATACCCTTATATTAAAATTAACTGCAAATATTAAATGAAGTAAAGTGAAAAATTCTTATTGGTTGAATCTTCTTCTTTTTTCTTCTTACAAAAATAATTTTTCTCATTTGAATCCTCCACAACACCACTAAAACACAATGAATCAAAAACTAACTTTCTCTACTGTATATTAAATAACAACTCTTTAGTATAAGAAACTTTTTAGTTTTTACAATTTTACCACAAAACTTTTATAATCTCATATGTTTACTCTTTTACTAAATACTTTTTCAAACACTTAATTTTTTTTCATTAACTATAATATTTTAGAAACTAAATTTTTAAATGCTAGGTTTGGGTTGGTGATGGTTTTACAAATGATTTTTACGGTTCGCTTTCATATTTGCTAACATTCATTTTATAATCACGTAACTTTTCTCATAATTTTTGAATATACCGTTTTCACGCGTTTTTTATCAACGTTTCGATGTTCAAAACAATTTTAATTAATTTTAACATTTAACAAACTTTATAAATGATAGGCTTGGGTTGGCAACGATTTTACAAACAATTTTTTAAAGTTTAGTTTCGTATATGCTAACATTCATTTTACAAAGACGTGATTTTTTTGTGGTTTCAGAATATACCGCCACAACATACTCTTTTAATCTATGTTATATAAAACGAAATCTATATTATATAAAACGAACACTTACAGCGTGCGGCATATCCTACCAGTTGATTTACATAACTTTAAAATAACAAGATATAAATGGTTGTTTACAAATTGTTTAGACATAGTGTGACTTCATGGTGAGTCTTTCTAGGGGTGTTTTTTAGATTGTATTAATCTTATTGGAAGTAGCATGACTTCAATAATCCTAAGTTTATTGAATTTTAATAATCCTAAGTTTTATCTGTTGGCCGATAATAATCTCAAATCTAAAATTCCCTTCAACGATCCCAACTTGTAAGAATTTGATCTCCATCGATCTTTTTCAAAGTGTATGTACACTTAATTCAATTAAGCAGGCTGCAGGTGCACTTAAATCTATTGAGCAGACCAATTTCTTGTAAATTATAAAATGATCAATGGCGGCAAAATTCTTACAAGTTGGTATCGTTGGAAGGAATTTTTTAAGTTGAGATTATTATCGGCCAACTGGTGAAACTTTGTATTATTATAATCCAATAACAAAAAGACTTATTAATTTGTTTTCACTTAGGACTTCACAACAACTCAATTATTCAAATTGAGAAAATGAGGATTTTCCCGTTTTTTATGAACATGCAATTAATTTGTCATTAGGTCTAATAAAATAAAATCTTAAAAAGCGTATACACAACTACTCTAAACAAAATCTTTGTCGATTAAGTTTGGATTGACCGTCGCGACCTTCAACCTTAGGTCGTAGCCAACAACCATTGTGCGTTCACCATGGATGTTGCCACCTTCACCACCATCGGTGTCGCCTCTCCGCTAGGGACTCTCCTGCCAATACCCATAAAAAATATATAGGGGATGAAAACATTTTGATACCTTTCTCTTTTCTATAACAACTCATTTAACCCAAACTTATTTTAGTCAAACCCAGTTTGAAGCAAGCCAAAGTAAATTTCTTTTAAAAAATGGCACGTTGCTTGAACTTATTTTCACTCAAACTCATTTTGGTCCACACCTATTATGATCAGACACCTAACGGTCCTAACCCAACCTCACACGACCGTTTTGTTAGGCTTAATTTTGTTCATCTTCTATGTTGTTTGAACCCCCTCTCTTGTCGCTCCTCTTCTATACCAACATCGACACAACTAAATTATTTTTTTATGTAAATTTTGTGTTTTATTTGAATATAATGTTATTTGTGTTTGATTTTAAGATGTATTGTTGTAGAACTTATGTTTTGTTTCATCTGTATCGATGAATATGTACATGTAAGAAATAAGGTTATGATGACGTGGGTATCCGAAAACTCCACTTAGCAAAGCTGAGACCAATAATTATCGTAACAAGTAACAAAAGACAAAAGACACAAACTAGAAACTAGAAGCTGGAAGCTAGAAGCTCCCGGCAGGAGGCTAATATATCATAGCTGTTGACCAGAAGCTAAAGTTACTGTACACATCAGGACTTGAACTCAACAGGTCAAAAGTAACGGGACTTTGACTTTACCCAAAAGCACATAAAGGTGACACCGTGACACATAAACCTAAATATTACCCAAAGAGGCAAGACTAACCTTGCAAGCAACATCATCCAACGATAGGCTTTACCAAGACAGGAAGGTACACTAGTAAAAATTATGATTTTTCTGAGCTCAAAAATTATTAATTTAGGCGGTTCCGCCCAAAAATCAGCACAATAAACTTACACCCACGTTTTTTTGAGCTATATGGCTAAAAAAATGATTTTATAAATAAAGGGTTATTATCATATTTAAAAAAACTCTACGAAAATCCCATCTCTTTAATTATTTTTTTCTCTTTGCAAACCCTAGCTAGCCTAGCCTCTGTTTCTTCAATTCAATTCATTCTTCGTTCTATTCAAACATTACTTTAGTAACAGGTATATATCATATGTATTCTTGTATATACATATATTAATTGTTTGATCAATATGTATTAATTAATTATTTGTTGTTATTTGATTGTAGGTAAAAATTGAATTATTCTAGCTTTTATTCTTCATTAAATCAAATCAAGAGGTTAAATGTATGAACTTTTGTTTCTTATTATCTTTGTTGTTGATGTATTTTATTTTTTATGCATAATATGTATGTATACATATATGACAAATTAGATTTAGGTGATGCTCGTGGTAAATATGTTCAATGGCCACGTTTTGCAATAAAGGTAATTTCGGGTTTACGTAACATTTGTGGTTTATAGTTTCATGTTTATTGATTATTTCAGACATTTAGTAAGTGTGTTGTTTTGAATTAGGTTTATTTCGGGTTTACGTAACATTTCGTTAGGTTAAGTTCGGTTTTATTGTCATGAGTCTTTTAGTGATTTTAGAAGTTTTTTTTGGAATTAGGTTTTAAGGGTAATTCAAAGGTCTGATTGTGATTGTAAATGTAATAGCAGATGAGATGGTAAATGAGAAATTTTAGAAAATACTAAAAGACTAATTTTAGTATAATTAAAAGTCATTAGCCATTAAAAAAGATTGTAGGTGACTAGAGATTTTTACCCATCTGATGGATGGGCTCCCAATACATTCATATGATTCTCACATATTTGACAAATGAAAGAAAATAATGTATGTTTTGTTAAATTGTAGCTTTTGAACACAGAGACAACTCCCAAAAACCAAGACTTGACACAACAGTTGGAGGACGTCACATGTTATGAGCCACAGGTTAGTGGTTTGGTATTACTTTGGTCCGGGTAATATATATTTTATATTAATTTTATTTTATATTGCAACAATTTCGTTTGTTGTAGTTTGAGGAACCTGATGAAATAAATCAAACTCAACATTATCATATTGATCCGACTACTATAGAAAATTTTGATGATGAGGTAATCAACAACTCAAATTCTCATTATATATATACATATATATAAACAATGCACAAATAATTAGTTTTTCAATTAATGTAGTTTGTTTCTAGCGCATTTTTTCCCGATCAACATGATGTACACATGTCGGAACGACTCGATGCGATGGTAATCAACAACTCGAACATGTTATATGTGTGTGTATGTGTGTATATATACTATTAAAAGTGTTTGTTTAATTATGTAGTTCGATGAAGAACCTCCCGCTCCAAAGTTGTCAACGGCTGAACAAAAAATACAAAATGCCTTGTTGAAGATAGAAAATGAGCGGCCTGAAAATATTATGTTATGGGCTGCACGATTAAAGAATCTCTTTAATGGAAAGATGAGCATTGAGATTAATTTGCCTAAGGAGATGTACCACAAGACTTCGTTTGATATCGAAGTTGAATCCATCGAATATGAGGGGATGTTACAGTTTTTGGCGAACGGGTTTCTTGAGGCTAGCTTTTTGCATTGGTGTCAAATGTAAGGTTTTTCTTATTATTTTTAGAGTTAAATGTCATTTTAGTCCCTGTGGTTTGGGCCATCTTGCCAGTTTAGTCCAAAGGTTTTATTTTTAACCTGTGGGTCCAAAAAGGTTTCACAGTTGCCATTTTAGTCCACTGGGTTAACTTCATCCATTTTTTTTGTTAACGAGAAGGCTAATTAGGCCATTTTATATGTAATTATGTTAACTAGAAGGGCAATTCAGCCATACAAAATGACCGAATTTGCCTTCTTATTAACAGAAAAAAAAAGGATGAAGTTAACCCAGTGGACTAAAATAGCAATGGTGAAACCTTTTTGGATCCACCGGTGAAAAATGAAACCTTTGTACTAAACTGGTAAAATGACTCAAACCACATGGACTAAAATGACATTTAACTCTTATTTTTATTTCGTACAATAAATTTATTTTTTAACACAGCTGAATTTTTAACCTTGTAATTTTTTTCTTCTTTGATATCAGATATTTGTATAACATAGTATTTTATAAAAGGCAAATTGGATTTAAATAATCCCAACTCACTGTTATTGGACAATAATAATCCCAACTCATTTAATCACCAATAATAATCCGAACTATTCACTTTTGTTTGTAAAATACTCCCAGTTAAAAAAACACTAACTAGGTTAAAAAAACTGCTGATGTGGCATGCCACGTCACCTGCCACATCAGTTGTCATGTCATCAAAAATGCCACGTAGACTGCCACATCAGCTGCCACGTCATCAAAAAATGCCACATCAACTGCCACGTCAGCAAAATTGCTGATGTGGCATGCCACGTCACCTGCCACGTCAGCAATTTTTTAACCTAGTTAGTGTTTTTTTAACTGGGAGTATTTTACAAACAAAAGTGAATAGTTCGGATTATTATTGGTGATTAAATGAGTTGGGATTATTATTGGCCAATAACAGTGAGTTGGGATTATTTAAATCCAATTTGCCTTTATAAAATAGTTCCAGAAGACCCTAAAGTTTCCTACTTCAATATCCACAAAATAACCTTGTTATTTGATTTCTTTTTAGATTTTGACCCAGACAACAAGCGTAACACAAGAGAAAATCGACATGTTGGTTGAAAACATCATGACGCGGTTTTTTAAGAGTAAGAGTGTAGGTTGGTTGGGTTAGGTTGGTGTAGTTATTTGAACTACTTTGGAAGATGGGTTAGCTAGGTTAGTGGTAGTTATTTGAACAAATTTGGATTATTATGTTTAGAACAACTTTTGTAAACTTTGGAAGTTATGTAATCAAGAGGTTCTATGATGTTTGCTGAGTTTTTGATTGTTTTAGTTCTGTGTATCCATTATTCACTATTTTGAGCCAGCACATTATTTTCTCTTTCTGTGTATATAGCAGCCATTATTTTGAGCTCTGCATTATTTTTTTGGGCGGTTGGGATATTAAACCTCCGCTCAAAAACACAAAATCACAAAATTATTGGCATGTTTTTTTGGGCGGATTTTGTATTATTTTGGGCGGCTTTTTAACTGCTCAGATTAATTAAACATTTTTTCCTACGACATTTGTTTAGGCGGTCATAAAACCGCTCATAATCTTCATTTACACCGCCTAAACAAATACTTTTTGTAGTAGTGGTATGAGCTGACATAGGCTCCCTTGGGCAGAACACTCTGTCTATAAAAAGGGAGTCTTGCCCAGCTCAAGTAAGTTCTCTCTTCCACCACTACAAGAAATCACCACTTTTAGTGGCGACACTTTAGCGGCGACACCTAAAATGTCGCCGCTAAAAGTCTTGATCCGGGACAAGGCATTTGCAATTGATCTGGGCCGTTCTTTGCTTAACTAATCCAAGGGTTAGGGTTTATCCCTGAATAAAACATATGTAAAAAGGCTCAAATCATGTTTTAGCGGCATTTTTCCCTCTTCCCTCCAAGATGAAATCTGCACACACCGACGGAGCACAAGCTTGAGTCTGCCGGAGTGCCGTACCACCTTCACTCTGCCGTAGCACCTCCATCTCGCCTGATTCTCCGACGCCCTTCGAAAACGGTACGAATATTACAAATTGCTTTGTAATTTCAGTTGTTATGTTAGTAATTTGAGTAGATCTAGCGGCGACAAGTGGTAGTATTAGCGGCGACAAAAGTCGCCGCTATTGCCAGAATTCTTTATAGTGCACTCTCACTAACTATCATTTACCATTTTTCTTAAATTCTTAGTGATTCATCAACTGATTCTCACATCGGAGTAGTAGAGTCCCAACGCGGGAGGCCACCTCCCGCGTTAAGACTAACAGTGTTCTTTCATTGCAGAAAACAACCAAGAAGCTACCTCTTAGAGTTGATCCTGTACCTTCCCCTGCCATATTCTTTTTGCCTTAACAGGTTACATTAACGGTTTTAGAAACCATATACAATAATTTGTTTCAAAGCTTTCATTAAAACTAGCAATGAGAAATTGGGAATGTGATAGATCGTATTTGTTGTTAATGAAAATTGCCGTTAAGGAAACGATCGTTACGTTGAATTTATAAATGAAATATATTTGCTCCATAAGTGCTTTTACCCTAGCTTTTGGCTATATTATTATTTTCACAACTCACAAGTCATAACCCATATTTACGTGATTGGTGTAAATGGTTCTCTATATGCATGACACGTGTCGGTTTGGTGATACGTTATCTAGCCGAGCATTTTTTGTTTTTTCACCCGTTGGGACCTTTCTTTCTCCAACTACTTGTATTGTCATTTTGTATCATTCATTTTATGTGCATATAACTTTTTTTTAAACGGCTTTTATAATACAACTTATTATTAATATAAAATTTAAATACTAATGTAATTGGTTTATATGTGTTATTTATCTTAAGTAAATTTATTGAATTTTGTATTAAAAGTCATTAAAATATGATTGTTGGCCTATTAATAATAGTGTTTAGGTTGGTAAGAATATTTTACCATCAAATATTGCTTAAAACTTAAGTAGGCAGTGGAAAACAAGCGTATCATCATTTTTATTTATAAGTATGGAGATAAAATTATAATACTAGATACTAGATGCAAACTAAACCTAAAATATGGGAGTTAAAAGCTATATTTATCCGGATAATCACTAGTAATTCTTAGAGCATCCTTAACGAGAATATTATTGGTAGTCTGTAAAGGATGTGGCATTAATGCGGATAGAGAGGGAGAAGAGAGTAAGAAAGAAATATGTACCCACGAACGGAGTTTGCGAGAGGGGAATGAGAGGAAGGAGTGTATCCACTCATTTTGTTGCTAATTGTAGTGTCATCAAACTATTTTGGGTGATCAAGATTTACTTGAAGACCAAATAAGAAATCATAATAAACATTAATACGGTTAATAGGTGTGGAGTGCACACTCGATCAAGAGTGTTATGATTTTGAGCACTAAGAGACCTCTAAGGCCATGAAGGCAAAGTCCCTATTCCGAGAGGGATGCCCACTTGGCGGAGTTCAACGCAACGCCTTGGTAAGAATCCAAAGGTCCCCCCCCCCTCGTGGGGTATAAGGAGCAACACCCCTAGCGAGGTCAAAATGACTGATAATCAATGGTAAGATGCTACTGATGGTTAGTAGGAAAAATATCAACAGTAAATGACCATCAGTTGCAAATTACTATCGTCAGCAGCAATTATGTTCAATGGTAACTTTGAGCAATGGTACTGATGCGACTGGTGATAACAAAACAGTTGTAACCGTTTACTACGTATACCCCAACTGTCGTACTCTTTCATGAAGGTTGCAATGATTCAACATATTAATTCCGATGTTCAACTCTTATACAAGGGGATTTTGTTTTGTCTTATATATAACACGAATTTATAACTTTGTTTTTACATAATAACTTCTTGTTCTTTGTGGATGGTTTATGTCGTATCATATTATTGAATCCGCAAACTCACTAAATATTTTAATTTGAAAGTGATTCTTACACGATTCAGAACAATATTCGAGTGAATAGGATACAAAACTTACAATATCATGTGCAAACCCCGGACAAATGTGACGGGCCAGCGTTCTAGAAGCCTCCATTAGAGAAGAATTATACATAAATACATACTTCATCATGTTAAAAATATAATTAGAAAATGACGTTCGTTCTTTCAACGTCGTCGTCTTTTCCTACTTCTCTAAAAAAACTCTTTAAATTATTTTTTTAGTCTTGTCTTACTCAATGTTATAGTATAATAACCCTTATTTTTTGTCAACTTGTTTAGAAAACCAAACAAGGCCAAGGCGAGTCAATAGCTAATTGTTTACTATATGGTTGGTTAATATCGTATACAACATTTATAGTTATATAATATCTAATTTTATTATCAAGGAACCAGTCAACGGTGTCCTTGTATAATTTTTTATGGGCCTGGTCTATTCGCACACGGCATTAGTCTTTTTGCACACTCGAAGCGCCCCGCTTTGGCCATAGCGGGGCGCTTTGGCCAAAGTCAACAGACAAGGACTGACAAAGTCAGTCCTTGTCTGTTGACCTTGTCCAAAGCGCCCCGCTATGGCCAAAGCGGGGCGCTTCGAGTGTGCAAAAAGACAAAAAGTGTTGGCTGTAATTTGTGTTGGGTTGTGTTGTTTTTTTTTTGAAATAGGTGAGATGTGGGTTAGTTTGGTAGTGTTTTTTGGAGGAAAAATTGTATTTGAGTTTTATAATACGTTGTTTTATAATTACGTTTTTTACGTCATTATTTTTATAGAACGTATATAATATAAGTGAGTCTTTATAAACTGTTAACCTAGTTTATTTTGTTAAATTAAACGAACACGTTAAATAAATTGTACAGAAAGCCATAAGAATTAAACGTAAACAATCCAAAACCAACGTGATGTAAATATATATCAGTTTGTACATACAAAACAAAAAGGTACAACTGACTACATAATACATAACAAAACACTATACAAACAAACTAAGGTACTAATCCTCGTGCGGTGGGGACGGTGGGAGGGGAAGTGGAGGCAACCCAGCGACCTCTCGTAGAGAAACGAGCGTCTCGATGATCCAGTCCTGGCGTGCGGCCTGGCGTCTCAGGCGCCGGTCGAAGTCCCGAGCCACCTCACGCGCTACCGGAGGCAGGTCAGCGTAAACGTGCTGCGGGTACTGTGGCGGCTCCGGAGCTGGCTGAACTGGTGGTACCAGGATCTCCTCGATATGCTCCTCCTGAGCCGGATCCTCTAATACAGGCTCAGGCTGAGCCTGAGCCTGAGCCTCAGCCTCAGCCTGAGGCTGGCCCGGGAACTCATCGAGTCCCAGAGCCTGTAGCTGAGCCTGCCGAGCGGCCGCCTGCTCAGCAGGAGGGGCCAACACTCCAGGCCTCAACTCAATAACAACCGGGATGACCTCCGGCACCGGCTCCGGCTGCCAAATCTGCCCGTCCATGCCCCTAAACCTCAGACCAACATCAAAGCGACGGGTGATCTGCATGCTAGAAACTGACGCGCGGCCCAACCTGGTAGACGGGACCGGATCGGACAGCAGCGGATCTCCCTCGAGCACGATCCCGAGCGAGCGTGCGATGGCGGTGATGAATGAGCCAGTGTGCACCCACCCGCGGAGCTGCCGGTGGTATGCGGTGGCAAAGTAATCTGCCAGGCAGGCTGCTAGATTGCAGGGCTGGCCCCGCAGTAGGCAGTATAGAAAGAAAAGGTCACCGAGGTTGACCTTCTCCCTGCTGTCACCCCGCGGCACGATAGTTGCCGCGATAACATGCTGCAAGTATCGGAACAAGGGGTCTCTAATGGAGGTGGCCTTTTGCCAGGATTTCCCAAAGGGTCTAGTGGAAATGGACCTCCAGAAACTGATAAGCGTCTGCCTGTCCATCATCGTAACCGCCTGCGTATATAAATCAGTATCAAGCTCGGCCTCTGTGTACAAACCTGTATAAACAAATAATATTAAATAAACAAATGATATTAAATAAACAAATAACATTAAATAAACAAATAACATTAAATAAATAAATAATAATAATAAACAAATAATATTAAATAAACAAATAACATTAAATAAACAAATAATATTAAATATAAAATAATAAATAATATTATTTAAACAAACCTGTATGCACAACAAACTGCCGCACACTCATCTGAAACTCCTGACCGGCGAGACGGAATGTAACCTCGTGGACTGGAAAATCCGGGTCCTCGACGTAATCCGCCGGATGCGGCGCGTATGTAAACGTGGAAAGAAACTCCCACGTAACCTCAGGATACGAGTCCTCCATCGCTAACTCAAATAGGCGCGACCAAGGAGTATCTAGTCCAACTATCTCACGCGCCCGCGCGGCCTCTCCCACGGTCTCCAGCAGGCCCCAGTCTATCCCTACATGCTCCCCAATGCGGATGCCGCGCAACCTCGCGCATCTCCTCCTCGCCCGTGACCCCGCCGGAAACTGCAGGTACGGACATGCCGGCTGCTCTCCCTCATCTCCCATATGCTCAATCTCATCATCGGAGGAATCCATCTCTGCACGTTGAAATAAAAAAATAATATTAAATATAAATAATAAATAAATTATATTATTTAAACAATTTAAATAATAAACAAATAATATTAAATATAAATAATAAATAAATTATATTATTTAAACAATTTAAATAATAAACAAATAATATTAATTATAAATAATAAATAAATTATATTATTTAAACAATTTAAATAATAAACCAATAATATTAATTATAAATAATAAACAAATATTATTAATAAAAAAAAAAAAAAAAACATGAACCAAGGCGCCGCGCTTTGGCCTCGGCGCGGCGCTTTGGTTCTTCGTGATGAAGAACAGCGGACCGGATCGATCCCCAGCCCAAATCAAACAAAAATCAAACAATAATACACACATAACTTGAACCAAAACATGAAATGAAGTTCGATCGTACCTTTTAGCGGGTGAAACGGGTGAAATGATGTTCGATCCGGTCTAGTGTGTGTAAATCGCACTGGTTGTGTGTGTTTGGGTGTTTGGTTTGAAATGGGGGAGAAGGCCCTCCGCTTCAGCTATAGCGAGGGGTCGAAGCGCCCCGCTTTGGCCATAGCGCGGCGCTTTGAGGTCAAAGCGGGTCGCTTAGTTCAAAGCGGGGCGTTTCGGGCCTTTTTTTATTTTTTTTAAATTGATTTTAATTCACAAACGCGTCGATAATAGTCTAAATTTTACGTTTTTTCCATTATACATCATTTTTTATTATATATGAACTATATTGCAAGTTCCGGATTAAATCGGTTACGTGTGATGTCTTATTCCGTTATATCGTATCATTTTGGTTTGAAAGCACAAGTACTCCTGTGAGAGGTGTTATGTGTATCAGCCGCCTACCGTACATGAACATGACGTATTTTTTCATTAATTGTAGTATTATGATGTATGTTGTCATTTTGGGTCGTACAAGTGCGTATTGAATCTGATTGGGTCGCGCAGGTGACATTCGGTTTTTAACGTGATGTAACGCATATATTGAACAAGCACAAACGTGATTATTATTAAACACATTTAACCTACATCGTGAACATATGGGGTTACATTAAGGTCAGGGGCACGATACATAAGCATTTCGTACGCGTTGATCTGATCCCGGTATATTTCCTCGGTCAAGGTTTTCCAAGTTATACCTGTATATTTCCTCGGTCGTAGAGTCGCACAATAACCAAAAACTACGTACGAATTCTTTCCAATCCTTGTCAGAGAATTTCTTCTTGCTGTTCTTATTAATATTTTGTTGAATATGGAACCGACAAAGATACTTATGCGCTTTTGGAAAAACTTGTTCACACGCGTTCATTAGCGCAAAATCCCTGTCTGTTAAAATCACGCGCGGTTCCATACATCCTACCAGCATAGACTTGATCCTCTGCAACACCCATAGGTAGTTCTCTGACTTCTCAGCGGAAATTACCGCACAAGCAGCCGTAAACGATTTGTTTGTCGACGTCATGCCTACGACCTGAACAAATGGCAGGTTGTACATGTTCGTTTTGTAGGTGGCGTCAATCATTAGCACATGCGGGAAGGCACACCACATAGTGAATGAATGTTCGTGAACAAAGAAGACATCTTCAACTTCGTTCGATATCTCATTCGTGCGCATGTAATAAGTGTAATTTTTTTCGAGAAGAATGCTTTCAAGTTTTTGCATCGGAGACTTACCGACATTTTTTTCGGCGTTGATCTTCTGAACAGCGTTGTGTATATCTTTCGGAATAAGCTTTCTAGCCGGATTGTTTTTTGTCAGCGTTCGCCAGATACTTTGGTTGGGAATGTCTTGCTCTGCCAGCTCCTTAACCAGTTTTGTATCCTCCGAAGAAAGCCTTCTCGCATACGCGTGACCCTCTAAGTTTTCAATAGGAGTGTGGTTATGCTTCGCCTTCGTCACCTCTATCCTCCAAACACTTCCGGATGATTCCGAAAACCCGATCATCTCGAACGGGCAGCCTATTTTCTTGCTACCCGTTTTCCTCTGTGTAGCTATACTCTTATGCTCCCCACCAAAAGTACATTGAAACCAAATCTTGTAATTCTCTCCTCTTTTATTCGACCTCTTAGTCACAATGAGGTAACCGTTGTCTTTTGCCGTGTCTTGTACCCAACGCACCAACTCTTTACGTGACGAAAAGGTCTGCGTCGTATCAAACGAAAACGTAACCGGGTAACAGCCTTCCTCGTCAACAGACACATCCCCCGGCTCACCATCGTCACCGAGGTCCGAATATACTTGATGTTCAAAGTTGTGCTCGCCACCGTAACCGAAATTCGAATAACCTTGTAAGCTCTGTTGACAACCGTAACTGTCGTTTGGACCACACTCCTGCTGTACAAAGCTGTACTCGCCACCGTAACCGAAATTCGAATAACCTTGTTGTGCGTAAGGGTCCTCCACAGGGGTATTCAAATCCAGCGTCACCGTGTTATCACGATAATGAATGCCAGATACAACCTCTGCCTCCCTCAAGTTGGACGAGACCGGTTTCTCATACGAGTCAGAAATAGCGGTCCCCTCGTAAGAATCTGGAACAACTGTCTCGTCAGAATATTGACCGAAAATATAGTTGTTTAACCACGACATCGTTTTTTCAAGAGATGTAACTAATACAGCAAAACCGCGCGTTATTTTGAGAAGAAACACAACGGATCTGAAATGTGGAAAGAAATATATATCGAAGACAGTGTGTGATCGAAATGTATGTCTCACAGAGTCACAGGTTGCTTTTAAAAGGGGGAAAAGGGTGAAAGTTGGGGTCGAAGCGCCGCGCTATGGCCAAAGCGCGGCGCTTAGGGTTAACGACAAAACATCATGCTCAGCTTTATGTCTGTCAAACAGTAACGAATGTTTCAAACGTCAATCGAAGCAGGTTTTGTCGATCGAAGCGCCGCGCTTTGGCCATAGCGCGGCGCTTTGGGGTGTGAAAATAATTTTGGGCGTGTGCAGCTAGCATGACCCTTTTTTATGAGAATGAGTTCTTTTGCTTAATGTTTGATCAGAATCTATTTTAACCTTGACGGCCATTTCATGAGAATCTCTCATTTGTCTTTTCTTAGCAATTAGCTTGCAATCAAACCTTTTTTTAAGAATTATCTAAGTAACTTGCGGGGTAAATTACACTTTTCGTCCTTTATATTTGTAGCGGGTTGCAATGAATAACCTTTAACTTCAATAATTACAGTCATGGTCCTTTATTTGAAAAACGCATTACACCTTTCGTCCTTTAGCACTAACCAAGCTAGAATTTTCAGTTATGTCTATCCACTTAAGGGTATTCTGGTCATTTCATGTTTTTATTTAAAATGTTCATTAATAAATAAATACCATTTTACCCAATTCCCCAACCCTAACCATAAAATCTCTCATCTTCATCTCTCTCCCTTGATCAATAATCATCGGTATAAGGAGTAGGACAGACATAGAGGGGTTATAGTTGATGCACCCATCACAGGATCTTCATTGATTGATCTGACTTCTAAGGTTTAACTGCAGCAATCAATGTTCTCATCTTCCCTTGTTCGTCTTCTCCACTGCAATCAACCACCTCCAAGCTTTCACCTTCATCCCTACAACCATTGATGTTCGTCTTCTTCATCTTATTCTGTTGACTTGTTCTGACTCATCGAGTTTGGTTCTAATCAAGGCAACACATATTTCGATTTTGTGATATTTTTGTTCAGATTTTAAATAGGTTCAAATCTGCTTATTTGTTTGGCTCATTTAGACCGTGAGGTATGGTGGGGCTTAGGTTGGGGGCATGAGTTGACACGTGGAGTTGGAGCCCCCCCACCGCCTAGTGACGTGTCCGTGGGGTATGGCTGAGCGTGGGTGCACCGCTTGGGTTGGCAGATTATTTAAAAAAAATTACAAAAAATTTATAAAATTCACACAACTTTTATAAAATAAAACCTAAAATTTCATTAAAATTTTAAAAATTACATAGTCCTAAAAATTACATAATTCCTAAAAATTACAAAATAAAAAAACCTAGAGCGTTAGGTAATTTCAAAAAGGGCGATCTTGTCGAACGCCTTTCGCTCCTTGCCTCGAAACTCAATGTTCGCCACCGCCACCCGGTCCTCGTGGCTTAACTCTCCGCTCGGAACGGCTTCGAAGTAAGCCTTGAAACGATCGAGCTTGGGCCGTAGCTCGCGCCATTTATGTTGGCACGCGTTGAGGTTGTGGCGGTTGTGTCCGACGTTATGTCGGTAGGTTGCGAATGCTTCCGACCAATATTTTGTTTGGCCCGGTTGCCGCCCCTTCATAGCGTGAACGACGCTTGTGACGAGAGCAATCTATTCAGCCTTAAATCAACCTGAGGAATTTAAACCTCTGTTGACTTACCAAACATCTGTTCAGGCACTATTCAACATCAACATAATCTAAATCAAACTCATACACAATTAGAAGAATGCTTTAATCATCATGCTTTTATATAGATTGCAATTACAATGTTTACGTGTGCAAGAGAATTACAAGCATCTAAGCGGAAGTTACCTAGACAACAATATCTAATAGCCTAACAAACTCCTTAATTATCTTATTTTAACAAAGGATTAGAGGGGATTATGTTTCTACACATTTAGTGTCTGTTGTCTTCACTGCACTGCTGAAATAACTATTTTTGATTTTTTTTTAAATCCTTAAAAGTCTGTTCAAAACAACTGTTTTTGAAACCTCTGCTTGGCTAAAAATTCATCCACTGCACTGCTGAAAGGTATCGTCTGTTCTTAAAAACTCTGTTTATCCTAATGACTGTTGACTTTCCACTGTTCCCAACCTCTGTTGTTGCCCAACAAAGGTTTCCAAACAACTGTTATCCATTATCACAGCAGAGGTTCTGACGTCGACAGATGTATTAATGTTATGAGTTTTTTTGAATGTTATAAAAAACAAAAAGATATACAATTGTACCATGCAAATTAATGTATAAATTATAGCATATATTATTTTTAGAATAATTGTTCCGAACACATAATTATTTAGGCCAACATTATATAATAAGTCCTTTAATTTATAGGTTTTTTTTCCAGATTATGTATAATTTAAATTTATGATGTTTTTGTAAACTTTTATTTTATTGTAATCTACATTTAACTATATTTAAACCATAATATTCATGTGTGTCGGTGTGAATATATTTTTAGTTATGTTTTAAGCCATTTTTAACACTTTAGTCAAGTTTTAAATTTATAAAACACGATATTTTACTAATACTAAACACACATATGGGCAAGTGCACCCATCGTGAGCGTAGTATAGCGTTGGTAAGATACCGAGTTCGTCCAAGGACACAAGAGCTTTTAGTACCGGTTTATCCTCAACGTCTAATCAAATCAAAAGTTTAGAAAAAGTTTTAAACATGAAGATAAAAACTAAAAAATGCTGAAAAATAAAATAAAATAAAAACAGATAGACAAGATGAATCACTTGGATCCGACTCGCCTTTAGTGTAACCTTTGATGATTTTCGCACTTTTGCACTTTTTAAGAGATTATCTTAATTATAGTAGTAGGCCCCTCTTTTAAAGGTGACGTTACCCTCAACCCAGTAGTTTGAGTCAGCAAGGATACAGTCCTAAAGGGTTGGATTATTGAAAGATAATTAATTAAGTTATTAATGCGTAATGTGGTAGGCCCCTCTTTTGAAGGTGACGTTACCCTCGGCTAAGTGGTTTGAGTCAGCAGGGATACAATCCCAAGTAGCCGGGTTAATGTATTAATAGTAGTTTACATATGAGGGGATCAAATCATTCGCACCCCCGCCATCCAATACCAGTGGGTATTGAAGGAGGTCCTAGTAAGCTTGACCCAGGTCCTTGCAGGATCTATACACTGAACAATGCAAGAACCTTACCAAACCATTCCCTTAACTCCCGACCAGGTAGCCAAGATATGTTTATATAGACCGTAGAGATATGAATGGTGTAAATCTTTTATTTTATATAAATAGTAAAATAATGCCAAGACACCACAGACAAATGATTAGGAAGTTTCACCTTCAACATAAGAAACTAGTTATTAAAGTCATTAATACAAAACCAAATAAAAAGTGCGAAAAGATTAAAAAACAAAAGTATTACACTAAATGCTTGTCTTCACCAAGTGATGTAAGAGGCTTAGGCAAACATGGCCTTTGATTGTCAAGAACTCTTACTATCAATCTTGGATCCCGAGACTACAACACACACTCTAAGATGGATGATGGATGATGGTGGTGGATGTGGGTTATGATGGTGGTGGAGTGTGGGTGAAGTGAGAGAGAGGTGGTTTGCCAAGGGATGCCTTTGAAGTGAACCAAGCACCCCTATTTATAGCCTGCACAGAAGCCCGGACACGGCCCCGTGTCCAACCATTTTCTCTTTCTTCATTAATTGCAATTTGTCTGCATTAGCTCCACATGCCCCCGTGTCCGTTGGGCACGGCCCCGTGTGCAGAAGCGTATCTGTACTATCAAGATTTGCTTGGATTCTGCAAATCTTAGCGTTGACCACGGCCGTGTTGAGCTGGGCACGCCTCCGTGTTGGAAAATAGAAGCTTCTATAGCTTTGTCCTTTCTGCAGACACCTGAACACGCCCCCGTGTCCGCTAGGCACGGGGCCGTGGTCAGCCTTCTGTTTACTTGTTTTTGATTGGGAAGATGCTGTCGAGGGGTCAGACATGCCACGTTTATTCATTTTCTTGTAATTATGTTAGATTTTGCTGCATATTTGCTTCTTTTGTTCATTTACGCTCATTTAATCCTGAAAATACAAAAGGAAGATAAAAGCACACTTTTTCCAACATTAGTACTAAAAAAGGGTTAGTTTTATCTTTCATTTGATGTAATTTATATGTTGCATTTTACACACATCAAATACCCCCACACTTGAACAAGCAAAACTCTTTATAATGTGGCTTACACTCCCAAATGGAATGGGTAGAAGAGAAGTTTTCAGGGCTTGTCTTGAGTGTCGGGATTCCAAGATCTTTATTAGGTTTTATTTTTATGCTATTTACAATCTTATTCGTTATGATTTATTTAAAACGTTTCATAAGAGAAATTACTTATTTGGGCATAACATGCCTTTTTAAAATTCCATTTATATACAAGTTCACATACCTCACGGGAGATCACTCAACACTTGGCCGAAGATGTATTTTTGTGAAACACTTGAGACCGGCATGGAACTTACTTCTACCATATGCTTGCCAAGCAATCAATCCTCCTCCTTTTTAACTATACACCTTTGTAAATATCAAGAGGACTTGGGGAAGGGTTAGGCTTGGGTTAAAGGTAGGTGTTTTTGGGTTAGTGGTTAGTAAAAAGGCTAAAGGCGTAAAAAGCGTCGGTCGTCGTAAAACCTTTTGTTTTTGTGACTTTTATTCAAACAATGCATTTTCAAACAAAGTTTCTTTTTAGGAACTTGGTTGTTTATTGCTATACTTCATTTTTTTATAAGGAATGTCACATGAAGACCGAGCTTTCTACTAAAATAAAGGGTTTAAAATAAAAGGGGTTTTTGTTTAGTGGGTTTAGAAACGAAAAGGTTTTAGGCTCAAAGGGGTTAACTAGGGGGATTTTGGGTAGGTGGTAAAAAAAAGAAAAATAATGGTGTTGAAAAGAAAAAGGGTTAGTCCTAATGCCTCTATCATTTACTTACTTGGGTTTAAGTTGGTAAGGACCGGGAATGTATCGTCATGGCAAATTCTAGATTCGTAAGAAACCAAACGGCTATTCACACAAGAAACGAAAGATGAACATTTAGTCTAAAGATGTGTATTTGTATGCTCAATAAAGGCTCAAAACTCACTTTTTGTGGGAATGGGATTTTAATGTGATCAAGTATATACAATCAAATTTTAATTAGATTTGTCATGCCGTTTCATAATTTTCTTATGTTAGTTCTTTTTTATCACGACGCTATCGGTTGTAAATTTGTAAAAATATAACCTTTTTAGAACTTGTTATTCCCAAATTAAACCAAGACAAGTAAAAAAAATGAAAAGTTTTTGAAAAAAATTACGGTGATTAGCGGTTCCAATAGAGTTTTGTGTAAGGCTTGTTATTAGGACTTGCAAAATTCAAGGTTTTAGCATCCCCCCCACACTTAAATTACACATTGTCCTCAATGTGTCTCAAAAATAAGTTTTTAGGTTGATTGTATGTGTAAAAAGGTGTTAAAAAGAAAAATTTTATGTTACTGGGCATCTGGACACGGCCCCCGTGCTGGATGAGCACGACCCCGTGTTTAGATTGCCAGTAACAAAAACTTACAGAAGGTGGACACGGAGGCGTGTTTGGTGAACACGACCCCGTGTTGGGCAGAATTTAAACAGCAATCTGCAGAAATTAAACAAACAGCAGGTCTGGGCGGTGAACACGGGGGCGTGCCGGCTGGGCACGGCCCCGTGTGGACAAATTGCAATCATTTAAAACAGGTTTCGGCTTTCGGTTCTAACGTCCCAACTTTAGTAGCACTAATATTTAGTGCTTAAAGCCTCGTAGGTAACTGTTTTACTTATAAATACCACACCAAAAATAACCAACATCCTAAATTACCATAAGTTCACAATTCACATCATGAACTAAAAAAAATGCAGGAAATTAAAAGTGTTAAGAAAAGTAAATTGTTCAACAAACGGCACGCAGGCCAGGAAATTGTTTTTAAGAGATAATAGGGTTAACCTATGACGACCTCCAACCGTGTAATACCGCCTCCAAATCTTCCCGCTCAATCCATGTCCTCATCATCATCATCATCCCCTCCTTGGCCCGCCATATACTCTCGGATGTTGCCAATATCATCCTGCATGTCGGAGATGTTTCTTTCTATAACTCCGACCCGGTCGTATGTGTTGCTGGCCATGTTGTAGGTGTTCCGGGTACACATGATATTTTCCTGCAATAAATCATGTAAAATTTGAAAGTTAGGAAATCCACCTCCTTGAGAGGAGGATTGACCCGCATCACCATGGTGCTGGTAGTGGTACTGGGGAGGAGGACGGATATGTGGAGCATGTAGGATGAGAGCTTCTTGAGGGTTCCATGCATGCCCTTAAACTGTTTGAAATCTGATCGTCCCGTCATCCGTTTCGTTGATTAAGTTCATGGAGCGGCATATGACAAGGTCCACTTTTCCCGACCATGGGCCCTTTTGAAAGGACTTCGGCATCCTTGGCACAAAGTGTTTGAAAAGGCGGTAGATCCACCCTCCAAAAAGGATCGGAGTCGGGGGTGTAGCAAGTTGGTTCAAGTGCATGTTGCGGAGTAGCAGGTATGGAACATCGAGGTTGATACGGTTGTGAATGCAATGGAGGACTAGCAGATCTCGCAACCCTACAACACCACCACTGTCGTGTCTCTGGCAAAGAGAGTAGCTGAGGACCCTATGGATGTAGCGGTAGAGAGGGTCCCTCAACATTGTGCTCTTAGTTCGGCTCGGGTTATAGTGGCCCTCCCCGATCTAAGCCCAAGCAGCTTGGCGTTGATCTTCTGGAAGCTCGCGGAGACCACCAGTGTTCTCTTCCTCTCCAGCATCCTCTTCCAAGTACAACCCAACAATTTCCCCAAATTGTGCGATTGAGATTGAGTACATAACCCCTGCACAACGGAATTCTACCCCCTCATTGTCAAACGGATACACTCTAGTCTTGAAGACAAACGTGCTGTAAAATTCCATGTTATATTCGTGCACGAAATGAAGCCGAGTGCAAAGAGCTGCTCGTAGTGGACCGATAACAATGTTGTTGAAGTGGTCTATTTGGTTTACTGCTTCTAGAGTGTCCATGCACACCTGTCGGGGATTTTCTTCCGGCCTAGTCTTGGGAACCTCGAATCGCGCTTGGGCAGCCAACTCACTTGCGTTGAATTTGGTAAATTTCTTGGCCATCTGAAAGAAAACACCAAACAATTAGGATGAAACAGTAAAATTTTCGAAGATAACTGAAAACAGTCAGCTGAACACGACCCCGTGTTCAGCGGACACACCCCATGTTCGCCTGAAATTAGCTGGACACGCCTCCGTGCTCGCTGAGCACGACCCCGTGCTCAGGCGCCTGTTTCCCAAAAATCTCAGTTTTCGACCCGGTCCCGAAAACTTGAAAATTTTTGGTCCAGTAGGTGCGGTTTTCCCCGAAAATGAAACCCCAAGTGCCGTTTTTCCCAAAACAAACCGTTTACCCTTTCAATTTCATCTTTTTCGGTTCAAAAACAACGGTTTGAGGTTTTTGTGAGAAATCGGGCAAATCTACAAACAATACAAGTTGATTTATGTTGGTGCATACGTCTGTCGACTTCGTCTTGTATCGAGTCTTGTACTTAGAATGTTAGATCAGGGCACGCAGTTCGAGATAAAAGGTAATTTCGCTTGAAAGTATGTAATTCCGCTTGAAAGAAGGCAAGCCATTTTCAAACGAAATTACAGATTTCGTTTGAAATGTAATCTCGCTTGAAACCTCTTCAAGCGGAATCAGAACTCTATAAGTACTGCTCAAGCGAAATCATTTGTAACTTTTCCGGTTTGTGCAACGAAGTGCTGCCGAAGTGTCGTCTCGCTGTAATTTGTCATCAAATCAATAATACGACAGTTTAAAGTGTGAATCTTGCTGAATTGACCTTAGTACGACTGTTTCCGCCTTTCGTATTGAGCAAAACTTTTCTGATCGACTCGTTTGGGTCACAAAACGATCCTACAAGTGGTATCAGAGCTCAGGAAGAAGAGTTCTTACCAATTCAGTTGAAAATTCTGATTTCTACACCTTCTTTTTCAAAATTTACAATTTTTCACGGTCAAAATGTTCTGATTTTTACACATTATACTCGGAATAGTGTTTTAACTAATCCTTGTGAAAATTGGACTTTAATTCGATCTAAAACTGATAAAATTGGTAATTCCGTTTTAAAATCAGCGTGAGGATGATGACATCAGCAGCATTTCATACGGAATTAGTTGGTTAATTCCGCTTGAAACTGGTATTCTGCTTGAAATATCATCCTGATTCCGCTTGAAACTTGCTATTCCGCTTCAAAGGTGTAATCCCATTTGAGTGATTCCGTTTGAATCCCTAATTTCGCTTCAAAGTCTTTATTCCGTTTGAAAAAGGTGTAAGTTCAAGCGAAATTAGGTATTCCGCTTGAAAAGGTATTTCGCTTCAAAGGAGATTTCGTTTGAACGAGCTGATTCCGCTTGAACAGGGATTTCGTTTGAAAGGGAATATTTCGTTTGAATTTGTGTAATTCCGTTTGAAAGGAATTCCGCTTGAGATTGTGATTCCGTTTGAAAACACTGTTTGACAATTTCTTGAAAACCGAATCATGGAAGAGGAATTTTACAACGCATTCGCTACCCCGGTTACCCCGATTACTCTTGCACAGAACACGATGTTGGAAAATGAAACGGGGACTATGCAAAAACCGCCTAAGCTCATGAACATTGAGGAGTATAAAGGTTGGGAAGGACGTTTTGAAAACTGGGTACAAGCAAATTATTTGGATGCTTGGGAATGTGTTGAGACGAAATATGTTAGACCAATGACTGATGATGAGGAGATTATTGCTATTAAAGATCTGAGTGCTGAAAATAGAAAGAAATACAAAGATGAAAACATGATGTTAAGTCTACTACAACAAGTTGTGAAAGAAGATATCTTGGTTTTATTGCAACACAATGGAACTTCTTATTCAATATGGAAAGCATTAAGATCGAAGTTCGTTGGAAGTCAGGAGATGGTTAAAAACAAAAAGTCACTTCTGAAGAAAGAGTTTGATCTGTTTCGTGGGTTGAAAAATGAGAGCACTAAGCAAATCATTGAAATATACTGCAATTTGTTAGCCAACATGAATAGATTGAGCATCGACAAAGATAATGAAGAGTTGATCGAAAAATTGGCCGATGCTTTGCCATATGAGACTTGGGGCACATATCTCATGATGCTAAGGAACAAGAAAGGGTTTAGCAGTCTGACATTGAGCAAGTTTATTGAAAAGATTGAGGCTCAAGAAATGGAACAGAGAAAGATCTCAAGAATGAAAGATTTTGACGGTGAACAAGACATTGGTCTCTAATACAAAGGTGGTGTCAGTGATAAATCCACCAACATGTCACCAAAGGTTGAAACTGCATTCAATGCAAAGAGTTCATCTGGAAGTTCTTCTAAAGGATCGAACAGTAACATAAGTTTTTCATCATATCCATCATTTGATCCAAATATTTCAACAACAAAGAAGGGCAAGAAGTTACAATGCAACATTGTACTGAATCTGGAGAATGATGAGGATTATTCAGAAGAAGTTGCAAAAAGCCATATGTCTTTGTTGGGAACTGTGTTGGAGTCATATGGAAGTCTTGTTGCAGGTCGGATCGGGAATCCAATGCTTACTAAAGAGGATTACGATCAGATTGATGCTGAAGAGATGGAATTGATGGACATAAAGTGGTGTTTGGCAAGTGTGTTGAGACGAGCTGAGAAATTTAAGCAGATCACAGGAAGAAATGACTTACGTGATGCTAATGTTTCTACTTTGGGTTTTGATAAATCTAAAGTCACTTGTTTTCGTTGCAGGGAAAAAGGACATTTCAAGAAGGAGTGCACAAATCACGAAGCAAGTGGAGCTCAAAATCCGTTCAACAACAATGATTACTACCGGAAGGCCATTTATCATCAAGTTGCTCAACAACAACAAGAACCACAAGTGGCACATGGTAGGAAAGTAATCGAGGAATCATCAAAGAGAGCTTGTATGGTGAATCAAGAAGATCAGAAATCATCGAAAGGTTTCAGTTGGGACAAATATATCTCAGCTGATAATAAAGCATGCCTGATAAACCAAGATGATGAAAAGTTACCAGAAGGATTTAACTGGGAAGGTTTTAGTTGGGATGATTATGATCCAAACAAAAATTCACATCACAAAGCGTTTGTTGCTCGAGTTGAAGAAGATAGTGATGATGATAAAGAGTATTATGCAAGAAAAATGGCAGCTCATATGAAAATGATGGCAGAAAGTGATAGTGAAGATGAAAAAGTTAAAAAGAAAAAGAAAAAGGTCAAAACACCAGTCAGCAGTGATGATGAGGAAGTTCCAGTGTTAAGGAAAAAGGTGATAGATATTCCAAAGTTCAAAGTTGATGCAGAAGCTAACGCTAAAAATGTTCCGGTGATTTGTGAAAATTGTGAGATTATGAAAAAGAAAAACAGCGAATTGATTAACAACATAAACAGGTTGAAGGAATCATACGATGTTCTTAACAAAGCTATGAATCAGTACAATCAATCAAGCGAAGAACAAGCAACAGCCATGAAAACACTTCAAGGAGCTCTTATGATAAAGCAGAAAAGTGTTAACAATTACTTTGAAAAGTGTGCTGTGCTGGAACAAAAACTGGAAAATCAAAGAATTGAAACTGAAAGAGTTAATCGTTTGTTGAAAAGTTATTCATGTACTTCTTATGTCATTGATAGGATTTATCCAACTATTGAAGGGATGAAGGCATTTGAAGATGATGAAGTTACTGAAGATCAAAAGGTATCTGAACAAAAGACTCCTGAAAAGAAAAGAAGAAGGATACTAAAGAAAAGACATCTGGTAAGAAACAATGTGTCAGTTACAACAAGTGTCCACCCCCACTTGAAAATGGATATTCTTCGAGAAATCCAAATTCAGAAAGAGTCGAAAAGGCAACAAATTTACAGTGGGAGTCGGAGTCTTCAGTTAACCTACCAGAAAATATTGATGTTACTTTTACATCGTCTGACACTAATCAACAATCTCAATTGATGAAGAAAGTGGTGGATCATGTGTTAGATAACGATGAAACTGAGGAGTCAAAGTCCGAGTCAAACTCAGAGTCAAAGTCTAACAAGTCAAAGTCGGAGTCAAACTCAGAGTCAAAGTCTAACAAGTCAAAGTCGGAGTCAAACTCAAAGTCAAAGTCTGACGAATCAAAGTCAACAGTCAAACAGGGCAAAAGAGTTTACAATAAAGAATTCCTGTTATCAAAATCTAATTTGAATGATGAAACATTTAAAGTGGTTTATACTTTGAATGATTCTGACAAATTATATTTTGATGAGGAATTTCCAATAAGAGGTGTCAAAACTGAATTGATCAAAAAGGTTTTCAAACTTACAGAAATTAATCTTTCTGAAATAAAAGATGTAAATCTTAATGATAAACCTAAAAAGTACACCTCAAGAGTTCAACAAAGAGAAAACAAGAAAAAGGGTTACAGTTCTGGTTCTGGTTATCGAAAGAAACCAAACCATAACGGTAATTTCAAAAAGAAAGGTCTGGGATTTATTCCACCAGAAAATTATAAAAATGAAAAATATGTTCGAGATTTTAAATCAAAAATGGTATTTGTTTCAGGGACAAGTGCTAAGGAAGAACAAAAGAGTCCATTCTGGAAGCAATCTAATAAAGAGTTCCTTGCGAAGAAGCAAGAAGAGATGAAGTTTGCTAATCAGATGAAAGAAACAAGAACCTGTTTTCAATGCAAAACAAGTGGTCATATTGCCAAGAATTGTCCCAAGGCAATTCAATCAAAACAGGGAGTTTCTAAACTGAAAGATAAAGAGGTTGTGTTTGAACCACCCGTTGACAGATCTAAACTTTTCAAAAATTCAAAATTTGAAATTGGTGAATGTTCGAACAGGTTTTACAAGAGAAGGGCAAATATTGACAACCAAAAATGGATTGTTAAGAAATCTGACGTTAGTTCTAGCAATGATTCTGATTCATCAAAATCAGAGGAGCTAACTTCAGGCGATGAATATGATTTCACAAAGTCAGAGGAGCCACAAGTTGAATTAAAATTGGAAACATCAGTACCGCCAATGGATGATGTCAATTTTCCACCATTGCGGGCTGAGAATTTTAAACAAAAAGTTGGAAAAACAGAGATTTCAAATCAATTTTTCTCAGAAAAGAAAGATTTTGATATTGAAAAAACCTTTAACTCCAAAGTGAAAGACATTTTTGGTAAAATGGTTGATGGGAAGGTCAAAGGGGTGAAGGAGTTTTATGAGAAAAAATTGAAGAAACCAGGTAAGTGTGTTTCGTCCCAGGTTTGTGACTGGGATGGAACTTATTATGAACAGTAAAAATCTGGACTTGCCGTAGCTCCCAGGTTGGTAAGCGAGGAGCAGGAATCGGCATCTTTCTTGAGAAATTCACAACTGTGATATTTCGACTAACAAGTGGTAAATCAGGGGCATTAAGTTGTACTTGATTTTCTACAAGTGATTGTGTTGAAAATTTTGGGAAATGTTAAATTCTTACAAGTGGTATTTTTAAAAACAATGTGATGAACCCCTAACCTACAAATGGTAAAATCAATCAACAAAACTTATTTTCCAGAAAAATCATTTTGATTAAAACAAACTTAAGTGTTTTGAAATCATAATGGGAAAATATTTTGTTGTGAGGGGGAGTTCTGATTGTTTATGCAAAGTGAATGACGAATTGAAGTGATTTGATATCAGTTGTCATTTTACTTGTACAGTTTGTTTTTCAATTTTTTTTAAATGTGTTTTAATTTTAGGGGGAGTAAGAATTTTCAGAAAATCCAAAAACATTTGAAAATTTGAAAAAGTAAAAAACATGATAAAATCAAAAATGAGTTTTGTTGTAGAAAAGAGGAAATGATAGTACATCAGTGGACAGTTACAATATGCTAAAGAAATGTAATGTTTAAATAGTGTTAAACGGTCTCACTGATGATATGCCGATAGGTTTTTACACATTTAGTAAGCTTTTTCGGGATATAAACTTAAATTCAAACTTGCTTATTTTGTGGGGAACACTACTTGGATATATAGGTAACACCTGAAATCTTGTTTGAAAGGTCCCTCTTTCTGAGATAATAGGTCTTTATGCTCAGTGATATCTGGGGTATTATCCCAGGACTTCTGATTTTGCAGAAGCAATGGCCTAGTCCCCGGAGAATACTTTACGCTTGCTTGAAATAAAAAGCATGCCCTCAGCATAAAAAATGACGAAACATTAAAAAATGCAAATCATGTGCTGTTGTAAAAAAGATCCTCTAAAGGGGACCCACCAAAAGTCGAAGCCGTCATCTCTCTGCTGAACGGAATTTCTGACCTGAGCTCTCACGGTTCTTCGCACTTAACCCCTTACAGATATCATCTGTGGTATACTCACCTGTAAGACTGAATATTGGGAACTGGATACGGGAGTATATTCAAGAGGTGGGACACATAAATGAGGTTAAGTTCTTAATTCACCTAATTCATATCCTGAATAAGTTGAAATTTGTGTGAAAATTTAAGTGGATCAGTATATCGGCAATCTAAGTGAATTGTTTAATTCTTAATGTGTAACTAAGCTCAACGATACTTGTGACTTGTCAAAAGCTGATATGATCCTCTTACACAAACTCACAAAAAAAATATTGTTTGTAAATATTTCTTTTCTGCATTTAAATTCTGTTTTTACAAATGGTTTAGTATAAAATTTTGAAAAATCCAAAAAGATTTTCGTCAACTGATGTTGAAGAACTGATTTTCAAAATTCCAAGTGCTAAACATGATGAACAAATGGTTTGGGAAGTGTATTTTTAAAGAAAAATGATATTTCTTCAAAGTGGTTCATCAAAGTTTAAAATTGTAAAATCATTCATTGATTGAATAATTCCTGCAAGTGGTTCATCAGAGTTTATAAATGTTAAATCATTTTGAGAATTGATTTTGCAAGTGATAAGCAGAGTATAAATTTGTAAAATTTTAAATTTGTGAAATTTATTTTTGGGTAGAGTTTTTTGCAGGAAAAGCAGAGCCAGCTATAGATCTTGGGATAATCAGATAAAAGCCAGGTTTCGATTCAGAGAAGGATGTGAGCCAGGTTTTGATTCTTGAACCTGTGAAAGCCAGACTACGATCCCAGCTTACTGAGAGGGGGAGTCTGAATGACAAAGAGCTAGGTTCTGATCTTGAGAGTCTGTTGGTGATGAAAAGAGAAGAGAGAAGATTTGAGGATGCTTTACAGTGTCAGATACTTCAAAAGAGAAGCCCGAAGACTGATAAAGATTGAAGATGCGAAGACTCGACACTTAAGACTCGTCAACATTCGAGGGGGAGTCTGTTGGTGCATACGTCTGTCGACTTCGTCTTGTATCGAGTCTTGTACTTAGAATGTTAGAGGGGTTTTACCCCCGACAGTTGCGCGGACACGGCCCCGTGGGCGGGCAATTTTAAAAACTTTTTTTTAAGTGCTCGTGTGAGTGGCCCTGTTTCCCGAAACTTGGTTTTAGAAATCTTACCAATTTAGATGTTTTCCCGATGTTCGTAACTTACAAGGTATGATGTTGGTGCTTGAACCTTCATTTCATTCTTCGGCTGCTTGTAGCGAGATTTCTTCCCCTTCATCCTCAATAAATCCTTGATAGAGCTTTAGCCGTTGGCCATTGACTTTGAATGGGATTCCATTATGAGATTTAGTTTCAATTGCACCGTGCGGAAAAATGTGGGTGATGGAAAAAGGTCCTGACCACCTAGACTTTAATTTACCAGGAAATAATTGAAGTCGTGAATTAAACAGTAGAACTTGATCTCCTACCCCAAATTCATTAGGTTTAATGTGTTTATCATGCAAATTTTTCATTCTTTCCTTATAAATTTCGGAGTTAGAGTATGCGTGATTTCTTAATTCGTCTAATTCATTTAATTGACAAAATCGATTTTTACCGGCAATTTCTAAGTTTAAGTTTACGTTTTTAATTGCCCAGTAGGCTTTGTGTGCTATTTCTACCGGCAAATGACAACTTTTCCATAGACAAGATTATATGGGGTTGTACCTATTGTTGTTTTTACGCTGTTCGAAAATCCCATAAAGCATCGTCTAATTTGTCGGCCCATTATTTTTTATTTAACCCTACGGTTTTCTCAAGTATTCTTTTTAAACCTCTATTAGTCACTTCGGCTTGTCCGTTTGTTTGAGGGTGATATGCTGTTGAGACCCGGTGATAGACCCCATACCTTGTGAAAAAAATTTCAAGTTGATGGTTACAAAAATGGGTACCTCTAACACTTATTAATGCTTTTGGAGTTCCAAAACGAGAGAATAATCGTTTCAGGAATCTTACCACAACTCTTCCATCATTTGTTGGAAGTGCTTCGGCCTCGGCCCATTTAGACAAGTAATCTACCGCCACAAGTATATATTTGTTTCCTTTTGACCGTGGGAAAGGTCCTATAAAGTCGAGTCCCCACACATCAAAAATTTCACAAACAAGAATGCCATTTTGTGGCATTTCGTTTTTGGAAGAAATATTACCTGATCTTTGGCAAGCGTCACATGTCTTGATAAGACTTTGAGCGTCTTTGTAAATGGTTGGCCAATAAAATCCTGAATCAAATACCTTTCGTGCGGTACTAGCGGCACCATGATGTCCTCTGTATGGACCTTCATGACAATGGCAGAGAATTCTTCTTGCTTCACTACCATGTACGCATCGACGGATGAGTTAATCAGCACACATTTTGAAAAGATAAGGGTCTTCCCAAAAATAATGATTTACATCAGCAAAGAATTTTTTTCTTTGATGATGTGGCCATCCTTTTGCGACTATACCGCTAGCTAGGTAGTTAGCATAGCCGGCGTACCATGGCTCTTCTCGATATTCCACCATTTCTAGGGACTCCGTTGGGAATTTTTCATTGATGAGCTCGTCCCTGGTTGCCTCCAAAGCTGGGTCTTCCAATCGGGAAAGATGATCTGCTGCAGTGTTTTCTGCTCCTCTCTTGTCTTTTATTTAAATGTCGAATTCTTGGAGGAGTAAAATCTACCAAATCAAACATGGTTTAGCATCCTGTTTCTTAAAGAGATATCAAATGGCTGCATGGTCTGTATAAACTATCGTTTTAGAAAGAACAAGATAAGAACGAAATTTATCAAAAGCAAATAGCACAGCTAGTAATTCTTTTTCTGTTGTTGTGTAATTTTCTTATGCATCATTAAGTGTTTTACTAGCGTAATAAATTGGGTGAAAATGCTTATCTTTTCATTGTCCCAAGACAACTCCAACTGCAATGTCATTTGCATCACACATGATTTCGAAGGGTAATTTCCAATCGGGTGCTATCATGATAGGTGCATTGACTAGCATTTCTTTTAGTGTTAGAAATGCTTGGTTGCAATCCTTGTCAAAGATGAAAGGGGCATCTTTTTCAAGTAATTTTGTTAGAGGTCTTGAGATTTTTGAAAAGTCTTTGATAAATCGCCTATAAAATCCGGCATGCCCTAAGAAACTTCTGATAGCTCTAACGGAGGATGGGGGTGGTAATCGACAAATAGTGTCTATTTTTGCTCGATCAACCTCCATTCCTTCGCTTGAGATTTTGTGACCGAGTACTATTCCCTCCGTTACCATGAAATGACATTTTTCCCAGTTAAGGGCGAGGTTAGTTTCCTCACATCGGGATAACATTCGTTCAAGGTTGTCGAGGCATTGGTCGTATGAATCTCCAAAGATAGAAAAGTCGTCCATGAAGACTTCCATTGTCTTTTCTATCATGTCATGGAAGATGGCCACAATGCAACGTTGAAAGGTTGCGAGGGCATTACATAGACCAAAAGGCATGCGTCTATAAGCAAAAGTTCCGTAGGGACATGTAAATGTTGTCTTTTCTTGGTCTTCGGGAGTTATCGGTATTTGAAAGTAACCTAAAAAACCATCTAAGAAACAATGAAATTTGTGACCGGATAATCTTTCTAACATTTGATCAATAAAAGGTAAAGGAAAGTGATATTTCCTTGTTGCCTCATTTAATTGACGATAATCTAAACATACCCTCCATCCTATGACGGTTCTTGTTGGTATTAATTCATTTTTCTCGTTAGTTATTACCTTCATACCTCCTTTCTTCGGAACTACTTGGACGGGACTTACCCAAGGACTATCGGAGATTGGGTAAATGAGTCCGGCGTCAAGTAATTTGATGACTTCGTTTTTAACCACTTCTTGGACATTTGGATTTACTCTAAGTTTTGGTTGTATTACCGATTTGTAGTCATCATTCATTAAAATTTTGTGTGTGCACATGGAAGGACTTATTCCTTTAATATCTACAAGCTTCCAAGCGATCGCGTTTTTGTGTTTTCTCAAAAGTGTGATTAATTTTTCTTTTTCTAAACAAGTTAATTTTGACGAAATAATTACAGGTGATTTACCATCTTTATCGAGAAAAGCATATTCCAAACCTTTTAGAAGTTCTTTGAGCTCAAGAGGTGGGTCTTTAGAAGACTCCTTATTTGGTTGCTCGTTTCGGTCAAGAACCACGAAGGTTTGTTCTATTGCGACCTCTTCTTCATCAAAGTGGTCAATTTCTTCTCTTGTATCGGGTGGTTCAGCTTCGTCTTCAATTAGGGGGTCATCATTGCCGAATGGATATTTCATTGAACGCTCAAGATCGACACTTTTTTTGAATGCCTCTAATTGAATGGGTAGATTGTTATACTTCCGATTTTTCAAAGCTTCGTGGGTCTTAACAAAAGGTCGTCCCAACACTAGTGGAGCGTCATCAAGGATGACGAAGTCGGTTGGGATTACCAATTGATTGGACTGGACCAACACATCTTCAACTATCCCTATTGATTTTATTGTTTTCCGATTAGATAGAAAAAAATGGGTATTTGAAATGGAGAAAAATCACCAATACTTAATTTTTCGAAAATGTAATTTGGCATTATATTAATACAAAGATCTTTATCGATTGTAATATTACTAATAAAGGAGTTTTGAAAAAAAAATGGAACCGGTGTAATGTTAATTTCAAATGGGTCTTCTTTTATTAGCGTAGTTTGATCATTTGTTAACTTAATGCTTACCGTTTCGTCAATTTTAGTGTTAGTGTTTAACTCTTTTAAAAACTTTGCATGAGTGGGTACTAAACAATGATTTTTGAAAGAAGGTGACAAGAGATTAATTTCTTTAAAATTAGACTCTTCTTGAATTTTAACATTGTTGGACTCACCTTCTTCGTTGTTTAACTCATTTGTCGGTTTTTCACTTACTTGTTCTTCCATTTTTACCTTTTCAACTATCTCTTCTTTATTACAAGTTAATTCTTCCCTTGCGCGGGATTCCTCTTCCCTTGCGCGGGCTTCTTTTATATAACGCTCGATAGTTTTAAGGTGTTCTATTATCTTTTCGGCTACAGGTGAAATAGTTGGTGGTTCGTCAAATTGAGTTGAATAAGTATCCTCAAAGCTTGAAGTCGGAAGTTCGATCCTTGGTTCCTCATAATACTCATATGAGGTAGATGGTTCACACCATTGTTCCTCATTGTAAGTATATGATGAATAAGGGTCGTAACTTTTTTCTTCATAATACTCATATGAGGTGGGTTGTTCACGCCATGGTTCCTCATAGTAACCATATGAAGGTGAAGGCTCATATCTTGGTTCCTCAAAGTATGAGTATGAAGGCTCATACCTTGGTTCATCAAAATATGAGTATGAGGGAGAAGGTTCATACCTTGGGTCTTAATAGGGTGTGTATGAAGTGGACGACTTGTACCTGGGCTCCTCATAGTAGGTGTATGAAGTGGATGGTTCAAAGCGGTCACAGTATTGTACCGAATGAGGGTTACCACAAATGGTGCAATAGTCTTCCCTATAATCATCCTCCTCATAGTGGTAGTTGTAATCTCCTGAGTATTGATCCATAAGAATCACTCAGTAGACCACAACAGAGTCTCGGGACCAGAAAACAAGAATGAAAACTAAAACAGAGGCTGGAAACGGACCTGTGTTCAGGTTCTGTATCTGGCCGTTTTAATAAAAGTGACTGGTTTTTATGCAGCACGGAGGCGTGTTCAGTGAGCATGACCCCGTGTTCAGACTCTGTATCTGGGAGTTTGTAAACAAAATGTGCAGCACGGCCCCGTGTTCAGTGAGCACGGCCCGTGTTCAGTCTACTGTAAATGCAAAAACTAACTAAAATGCAGAAAAAGGTTCGCGGTTTTAAAAGGTTTTGAAAAACTGATTAGGCCGTCGATTTTAAGCTTTCTTAAAATCCTTGTGTCCCCGGCAACGGCGCCAAAAACTTGATGTGTGTCGGTGTGAATATATTTTTAGTTATATTTTAAGCCCTTTTTAACACTTTAGTCAAGTTTTAAATTTATAAAACACGATATTTTACTAACACTAAACACACATATGGGCAAGTGCACCCATCGTGAGCGTAGTATAGCGTTGGTAAGATACCGAGGTCGTCCAAGGACACAAGAGCTTTTAGTACCGGTTTATCCTCAACGTCTAATCAAATCAAAAGTTTAGAAAAAGTTTTAAACATGAAGATAAAAATTTAAAAATGCTAAAAATAAAATAAAATAAAAACAAATAGACAAGATGAATCACTTGGATCCGACTCGTCTTTAGTGTAACCTTTGATGATTTCCACACTTTTGCACTTTTTAAGAGATTATCTTAGTTATAGTAGCAGGCCCCACTTTTAAAGGTGACGTTACCCTCAACCCAGTAGTTTGAGTCAGCAAGGATACAATCCTAAAGGGTTGGATTATTGAAAGATAATTACTTAAGTTATTAATGCGTAATGTGGTAGGCCCCTCTTTTGAAGGTGACGTTACCCTCGGCAAAGTGGTTTGAGTCAGCAGGGATACAATCCCAAGTAGCCGGGTTAATGTATTAATAGTAGTTTACATATGAGGGGATCAAGCCATTCGCACCCCCGTCATCCAATACCAGTGGGTATTGAAGGAGGTCCTAGTAAGCTTGACCCAGGTCCTTGCCGGATCTATACACTGAAAAAGGCAAGAACCTTACCAAACCATTCCCTTAACCCCCGACCAGGTAGCCAACATATCTCTATATAGACCGTAGAGATATGAATGGTGTAAATATTTTATTTTATATAGACAGTAAAATAATGCCAAGACAACACAGACAAATGATAAGGAAGTTTCACCTTCAACATAAGAAACTAGTTATTAAAGTCATTAATACAAAACCAAATAAAAAGTGCGAAAAGATTAAAAAACAAAAGTATTACACTAAATGCTTATCTTCACCAAGTGATGTAAGATGCTTAGGCAAACATGGCCTTTGATTGTCAAGAACTCTTACTATCAATCTTGGATCCCGAGACTACTACACACACTCTAAGATGGATGATGGATGATGGTGGTGGATGTGGGTTGTGATGGTGGTGGAGTGTGGGTGAAGTGAGAGAGAGGTGGTTTGCTAAGAGATGCCTTTGAGGTGTACCAAGCACCCCTATTTATAGCCTACACAGAAGCCCGGACACGGCCCCGTGTCCATTGGGCACGGCCCCGTGTCCATCCATTTTCTCTTTCTTCATTAATTGCAATTTGTCTGCATTAGCTCCACACGCCCCCGTGTGCAGAAGCGTATCTGTACTGTCAAGATTTGCTTGGATTCTGCGAATCTTAGCGTTGACCACGGTCGTGTTGAGCTGGGCACGCCCCCGTGTTGGGAAATAGAAGCTTCTATAGCTTTGTCCTTTCTGCAGACACCTGAACACGCCCCCGTGTCCGCTGGGCACGGGGTCGTGGTCAGCCTTCTGTATACTTGTTTTTGCTTGGGAAGATGCTGTCGAGGGGTCGGGCATGCCACGTTTATTCCTTTTCTTGTAATTATGTTAGATTTTGTTGCATATTTGCTTCTTTTGTTCATTTACGCTCATTTAATCCTGAAAATACAAAAGGAAGACAAAAACACACTTTTTCCAACATTAGTATTAAAAAGGGTTAGTTTTATGCCTCATTTGATATAATTTATATGTTGCATTTTACACACATCGATATTGTTCCATAAAACGGAAGTTATACATTAACTTTCGATAATATTAATATTTATAGTGTAATGTATCAATATTGAGTAAAATAAAATAAATTTATTTGCCTTGCATTGGGAAACTGCTTTCATCATTGCCTCCTTCATCCATCTACTCAATTATCTTCAAAGTTTTTTGTTTATCAATATCATTACAATCTCTTAGGCTTTCAAACACCCATTTGTTCACCGGAAAATCAAGACACAAACCGAACCATCTTCGCATCATATTCTTTAATAGTAAGTTAGTCTCACTTGCCATCTATTAAAACGCCTCTTTTTTTATGATCCTCTTGAGATTTTACAATAAAATTATGAATCGTGAAGTTAATCAAGAATATTGATTAAAATTTTACTTCCACAACAATGCATGTTATCTAATCCGAAGATTCTTTGTTTTAAATGTCATTGTAGTTACTCTTTTTATCAAAATTATGATCGGTTTTGTCATCTAAGAATTTACTTACTTTTTTTCACTGTTTAATGTGGTTTTTATGTTGATTTTGATATAAATTATAGTTTGTCTATGTATTTAATATTATTTTCCCCCAGGATTGCCGAAATTATTGTTTGATATCAACATGTTGTTGTTTTTATGTTATTTAGTATAAAAAGTTCATCTATTTATTTAAAATAATGTCTTTTAATTAATTATGTAATATTAAGTTGTTTTCACTTTGAATACATCTTTTATGGTCTTTAAGTGTGTATTTTGTCAAGCTTAGCTGCATCTTTTTTTTTTTTTTTTACAAATATGATGTTTGTATTTTAAGTTTTTGGTATATTTATATATAGTAACATCCTTATTTCTTATTTATAAATATTTACATATACAATTATATTTTATTTGTTATATTTTTTTATTTTAGAACATAGATCATAAAATGGAAAAGATTGGGTTTCAAATGATCATTGATGAAATTTTCACAAGGCTCCCTGCAAAAGCTATTGGTCGTTTCAAATGTGTTTCCAAAAATTTTCATAGGGAACTGTCAACTCATACATTTGAGATGATGCATTCTCGTCAAATTGGAAATCCACTACAAAAGAAACTACTCTCCTTTAAAGACACGTCAATTGCCGTTGACAACATAGTAGGTGGGAATTTGGATGTCGTTACAAGCAAAACCATAAGTTTTCCTAACAATGTCCACCATACCTTCTTACGTATCCTATCGTCATTTAATGGGCTGTTCTTAGTTTGCAATGAACGGATTTGCTGTGAGCTGATCCTTTAGAATCCAACAACCAGGTGCTATAAGTTTTAGTCCGATGACTACTTTAATAATAGTCACGATCGAAACTCTAATAAGGGTGGAATGTATTTTGATGAATCCAATGATCTAAAAGTGCTTCACATCAGATGTTACTGTAATGTCGTTAATGCTCGTGTTTACTCATGACGTCGTGAGTCATGGAGAACAATAAATTTCTTGAGCGTAAATAATTATGGTTCAAGCAATTATTCATGGTATCGTCTGTTATCATAACTTCTGTTTATCCTAACGACTGTTGACTTACCACTGTTCCCAACCTCTGTTGTTGCCCAATAGAGGTTTCCAAACAACTGTCATCCATTATCACAACTGTCACACTCTGATATTTCCGGTGGGCCCGGTGGGGAGTATCGTGACGTAGTTGATATCATCATTGTCAATTAAAACAATTATAGCACAGTGGACGGCTTGGTAGATTATTTACTATTACAACCCATAATGTCCAAAGTCCAAAACGAAAGAATATACAGACGGATTGTAATAGAGATCCACAGGCGGATCATGAAAACAAGTACATTAAACAAAGTTTAACAGACTTCAGGCATCTAAGGATTTGCAAGATCCTCTTAATTGACACCAAGTAGCTCCAGCCTAATTTCGAGAGGTACCTGTCACTTAGTCTTTAGAAAATACATCAGTTTTCACTGGTAAATACAATTAACTGACTCTTTTGAAAAACATTTAAGAAAATTGATTTAGGCGCACAAGGCACAAAAATCATTTATTACTTGGGATAATCCTTATTAAAATCTTGTATATAGATTTACATGTTTGTCATACATATGGGGCCTAGTTAGAAGCCGGACATGATTAACTGACTCGCCACTTATAAAACCCACAAAGGAGTTATCCCCAACATGTGGGTTAATTAATATTTTAGCATTTTGCATCTGTCAGGTGTATGCCTACACCCCGTGCATAGGTCGTGGCCATTTGCAATTAAATGAGCCGAGGATATCCAGGGCACGGTCGTTAACCCCCCAATGTTTATGTTTTCAAACAATACAGATCAAAACGGGTTATGCGGATTTATTTAAATCACAATCCGACTCAATAATCCCATACCCGACCAAGCGGTAATAATTTACCGTATCCCAAGCTTGTATAGGGAAAATAAGTTAAAAGTATTTACCTGAGCTAGTTGTGCAAGGATGCTACTCAGCCGTATGTTTCCTAAGACCTTATGCAAATACCTTCTACTGAAGCTACTTAATCTATATGGAAGGTTTATTAACCTATTAGGATACTAATGGGTCTTATTTAAGTCAAAGACTTAGACCGGTTAGTTATAAAGATGTTTTATGGTTCGAAACGCTAGATTAAGCAGAGACCGGAATGGAATGTGATTTAGACCCGAAAAGTTTGAATACTTGTATAATATGGGTAAACTAAACACATTATGGATTTTGAAGTTTAGATGATAAGGTTAAACCCGTTTCGGCTAATTTACGCAAACTAGTTAAATAAACCGTACCGAATGCGTATAAGCGTAACGGGCAACCGAATGAACCACATACAAGTACCTTATATTATTATGCTTAAAATATGTTAATACATCAGTAAGATATCAACAAATATGCCCAAAAAGATTTTAAAACCGAATTAAGCCTCATAAGGGCATTTTGGTCATTTTAAGATTTATAAAAGAGGTTTAAAAGTAAACTGAGGTTCTGGTCAAAAACATTATGTAAAAATATTTATTTTATGATTTTAAAATAGTAAGATATCATACATATGTGTGGTATATCATTTATGGCCAAACTATGCCCTGAAAGGGCATTTTGGTCATTTCACATATGTTTTTAAGGACAAAATTGTAAGTCTGAGTTCATGGCTTATACCTACTATAAAAATATTATAATTTATTTATAAATTCAGTAGATAACAAGTCTTGGGGTGCTAAATATGGTTTTAAACCATACTATGCACCTAATTAGCGTAAAAAGTCGATAATTGACGATATTTACAAGGTTTATGTGATTCTGAGATTTTGACCAGCCTTGGATGGTCAAAATATTTTATTTATGAGATTAGATCAGTAGGAAAAGGTCTTGCATGTTAATTATATATAAAACACATTTTATTTGCAAAAAGGGTATTATCGTCAATTACGGAATTTATACGAGAACTCTATGTTAAGGTCATTATCTAATCTGACCCAACATTCAAAAAATCCCTAAAAATGATATCATAACAGTAGGTTAAGAGTTTTGTGTCAAAATTTATGTTTAAACATGATTTATGCATAAAAGGATAATTTAGTCTTTATAAAGGCTAAATTTATGATAAATTGCATAACATCAATTTGAGACTAGAATGTAGTGTCAAAATAATTTAGACATGTTTGTAAATCAGTACCTAACTTATTTGTATGACCATATATTCAAAAATCTCATTTTTAGACTATAAGGGCATATTGATCAACATTAAGCATAATAACGGAAACATGCATAAGTTCAGAATTTCCTAATGACCATGTAATATAACCTCGGAGAGTTATACTACAACATAATATGGTCACAATGGAAGCTTAAAACATAAATGAATTAAGCTTAATCGGGTTAGAACTGAAAGTCAAATCAAAAGTCAAGCTTTTGTAACTTTCGGTTGCGAACCGAGCTTAAACTTAGAATTGTCGGGTTGAACATGCCTAGACATGTTCTACTTATATTTACCAAGTTATTTAAGTGACAAAATATGATTCATAACCTCCACATTATCAGTTATGATTTTTATTTAAAAATCTGACTAGTTTGACTAGTTACTTTGACCCGACAATTAACTAAGTAAACGTGATAATTAGGGTGTGCCCTTTTCAGGGATTAACACACACCTAATTACGATCACGTAGCCATATTCGCCTCGAACAATGGCTAGACCGTTTAGGTCTAAGCCGAAAGTCAAAGTCGTTTTGCGAAAAATTTGACTTTTGGTCTTTAAACACATAAAAACCAAACTATAGTGGCCAAGGAGACCAACAAAGGGTCCTAGCTGGAACTTTGTACTCAAGGGGGCTTCCTTTTTTATCAGAAATCCCAGAGAATGCTCAAGAAAGCTCAAGCAATGAGAGAGAGATGAATGTTTGAAATGAGCAAGGAGAAAGGCAATGTAATGCCTCTATTTATAGTGCATGAAACCTTCCCAAGATCATCACAGGTGTATTAGGATTTTATCAGATGGCTCCAGGTGTCCCAAGTGGTTTTAAAAACCATCAAAGGTTGCTAGAATTCGAGTTATGAGAATGTAAGGTGGTATGAGTGGTGAACAAGGAAGAAACTTGCAACTGCAAGTGAAGTCTGTCGAAACAGGGCCGTCGCCGCATGCCACGGCAACAGGGGGAGGGGGTCGCGCGACGCCACAACCCAAAATGTCAGTAACCAAGTTTAAAAATTGACACTTTTAGTCCCTGAACCTTTTAATGCATAATATCTTTCATTTTAGGCACTTTTAACCCTTGTAGTTAGTTTGTAGATGATCTTGGGAGTATAACCAAACACCGTCATGTCTGGTTTCATTAAATGATCACCGAACACACTAGTTTCTCCTCGTTGACGCTTTTAACCCTTCTTCTTGAAAGTTTGCGTAATTAACACATAACGATATTGAAACCTTGTGAATTTATTATCACGTATTCTTAAGAGTATAATCGAACATTACGAAGCCTCGGGTTCGTTAAAAGGTCACTCAGAGGTAAGAATTAACATGTTGACACGTTTAACCCCTTTGTTTTAAAATCTTTCGATTTCTTGCACAGACGGCTTCTTATGTTCGATAATTTACTCATTCAAGAATACGATCATTGTGTAAGGTCATTCAGAGGCATAAGTTTAGGATGTGTCACTTTTAGTCCCTCCGCTTACATCTTTTCACTGTTTGACAACTTTAGTCCTTCCACCTCAAACTTTTACATGTTTAGGGTTTAGGACACGTGTCTTCACATAATTGGACACAATTTTATGAGGTGTTACATCAACAGAGGTTCTGACGTGGACAAATGTTAGCCATCAGATCTTTGTAACTGCTGCTACCTCAGCATTCACTTTTTCACTCTATATAAACCCTGTTTCATCCCCAAACCGAGCTTCTACCATTGTCGTCTCGAATTCAAAATTCTCAAAAGAAGTTACCGTTATCACCTTCTTCTCTGATCATGGCTCTGAACATCAAAAACCCTTACAAGTTACAACTACCTCCCCATCTTCAAGAAAACCAGCAAAAATACCAGCTTTCATTCAATAATTGACGTTTTAACGTCATCAAAATACAAAGCAATCCTTACTGCTGATGCTCCAGTTCATACAGAAACACTCCGACAATTTTGGGCTAATGCTGAAATAGAGTTTGAAGATAATAAGCCGGTTGCCATTACATCTAAAGTCGGAAAAAGTCTAGTTCGAATTTCCTCATCTACAATTTCTACTACATTTGCATTGGACGACTTGGCTGGTAAGACCAACTTTGAAAAAAATGAACTTCATACAGAGTTCATTGAAAGAGGGTATGATGCACAATTAAAAGGAGTTGTTACTATTTTCAAACCAAACTTCCCTCCGCCAATGAAAATTTTTCCCATACTCTTTTAACTTGTCTCTCAGCCAAGACCACCGCATTTAATGAGATACTTTTAAAAATCCAATATTTGGGATATGCTATTTTAACAAAATCTGATTATAATTTATCCCAAGCAATGTTTTCTGATTTGGTGACTAATGAGAAAAAAGTGAAAAAAAAGGTGCTAATTATGCTTTTCTGTAGTATCCAAGACTTCTAAGCTACTACCTACGAAAACAAGTGTCACAAACATATTTTTAACAAGGTGTAGCTTTTCAAATAAATAGTCTTACAAGTGAAACTTTTATCAGACTTATGGATAAAGAGTCAAAGTTTCAAAAACACAAACAAAGGGGGATGAGCTTGTTTTAGATGCGTCCACATCTGTTGCTCAAACCTCTATTGTTGAGCCCACTGCTCCTGGTGATCATGACACCACAACCGATGTTGTGAAATGCACACTAGCAAAACCCAAAAAGAAACCTGCCACATCCAAAAAGCCCACCAAAACCAAACAAAATAAAAAGGGTCCTCTAGAAGATGAGATCCCAGAGGTTAACCCAGTGACAACATAAATGTCACTTGAAACCACTGCTGGTACTTCCTCACAGCTGTTGGAAAGATCTCAACCCATCCAAACTCCTCATGTATCCTCACAAAAGGATCATGTTGTAAGCACATGGTCACCACAACATGAAGCAGACCTTTCATATGAAAGTATGCTTAAAAGCACATCTCCCATGGCAATGTTGCTTTCTACACCACAACTCTCTTCCCAAATTCCGCCAACAATATTACATTTGTTTGAAGCAATTGAAATTTAGACTCAAAACAGTCCCTCTCACCCACACATTACTGAGAGTATAACCCAACAAATTACTGTGTCTGAACCAATTCAATCTGCTATCCCACAACAGTTGAGGAGGTTACACCCTTTGAGTTTTACGAAACGCTTGGTGGTAGTTCAGGTGGAGCAGCCACTACAACTGTTGAACCCCATTGGTTATCAGTTGGACAATGGTTACATCATTAAGACTCCCTTGTAGGCAACAAACTGTTGAGGCTACAACTGTAACCTCTACTCCAGTGGGAAGTCCCCAGAACCAAGAAAAGGGGAATTTGTTTCTGATGATATGGAGTCTTCTCCTATTATCAAAACAAATACAACCACCACAGGTGGGAATTCAGATGATCCTATTAAACTAGGTGATGAATTAAGATATAAGGATTTGACGGATAGAATGTATACCATTGAAACATATGTTGCTGAAATGAAAGAAATGATGAAGCTTTCTAAAAGTCAACCTAGCACTTAGCAAATTGCCAATGAGCTTTGGAATCTTGTGCAACCCATCCTTCTAGCTCAGAGGAATTTGGCTGAAAGCAACCACAACTCCCATATGGAACTTACAAGAATTATGGTTGATGCTAGGTATAAAAATACACAAGCAGACATTAGGGGCATTAAGGAACATCTGCTCAAACTTACTGGCTGTACCCCTACACCAATCTTTGAGAAAGATGATGATGATAATGATGATGATGCCAAAAAGGGGGAGAAAGATTCACTGAGAAAGTTTCCACCTGATTCAAAAGCTAAACCAAAACTAAAGGTGCAACAATAGTTAGAGTCTGCTCAACAAAAATCTTCTGCAAAAGCTTCAGAAGCTGAAAAGGAAAAAGGGATTGATGAGACCCTAAACAAGAAAGCTGAAGAGATAGATTTGGAAAAGCAGAAGAAGCAAGATACAAAGGAAAGCAAAGCTTCAAACTGGTTGAAAGAAAAGGAAGAGCAGAGGAAAAAGGAAAATATTGGTACTTCAAACAGAAGAAAGTCTGCTAAAAAGTCTGATCACCAATTGCCACCCTTCCTAAAACCACTACCACTCCTACAAAAATTGTATCATCTACTGTAAGACCCTAGTTACTATTTAACGGTTTTACATGTAAATACCAACAATTTGATGTGTAGTTAAGACTACACATACTATAAAATACGAGTTTATTAAAACTTTTACAAATCATAAGTTATTCAACACAACGTGATCGAATTCATCGTTTAAAATTTACGATGAGGCAATGTGCGGAAGTATGCATCTTTATCGTGTTCGGTTCTTCGTTGAGCTTGATCGTCTTTCGGCATCCAAAATGTACCTACATTTCATAAACATGAAATGCTTTAGTCATACGGGGATTAAAACGTGTCTAAACGAGTTTGGGAAACGAAACTGATTAAAATAAATTTTATTACAGGGTCTACCGTAAATTACGGTGGCTACCGTAATTTACGGTAGCCCGTGAATGTTGAATTTTCCACCGTAACTCAGTGGGTGTATGGCATAAAGACTTTAAGGCTACCGTAAGTTACGGTAGCTACCGTAACTTACGGTGGCCTCTACAGGATTTTTCCAAGTTTGCCGTTTGCTAAAACGAAAAACCTTCATAACTTTTAATCCGCTTGTCCGTTTGACCTACCGTTTCTTCCTACGTGTTTGTAATTTGATTCTCCACCTTATGGAGTTAAAATCCAACATTCGGTTTAACAAATTTTCAGACTTTTAAGTCTTCGGCTCATTACCCTTTTTACCAAATTTTGACCCGTTCGATTTTTATCAAACCAACGTGTTTATTTGATCCTTAAACTCATGATATTCATAATTTCCATATCTCCTATCATATTAATCTCAAATCACGGGTTTCTTACATAATAAAACCCGTTTACGCTCAAGTTCTTACTTTGACCCGTTAAGAGTATTTAAGCACCTTCTAGCTTAAAATCGCTTTCGATTGTTTCTAGCATTACGTTACCACATTTCTTATCATATAATTTTCCACCACAACTGTATTTATGGTGGGTTTACTATGGTAATCTATATAAACCGAGTTTTACCCCTCGACTCATTATTTTACGGCAAGGACTCAAATAGAGCCATTTGACTAACGTATCACATCTTTCAACTTCTATACTCGTCCTAAGTATTTATCTAATCATAAAACTCGTTTCCACGAAACCCTTAAGGGTTGTTTGCTCAGTTTAACTTATAAGGGCGTTTTGGTCCATTTTGGCCCTTCATTACGATGAGAGATTTTTTTTGTAAACATGCTTGACCCATAAGCCCTCTTTTTAACTATGATTTTGTTTGAAAAGTCATTAGGCCTTTCAAACGTAATGACCATCGTTTGTAACATTCGGTTTACCTATTGAAGTAACCAAAAATCTATTCTAGACTCCGATTAACTCTCATTAAACCTTACGTTTAAATGAGAGTTATTCTATTATACATACCTGGCTCAAACCATTATATTGACCCATTTAGATACCTTGCCTCAATAGCCTCTAAGTAATAGCGATGTAAATATCCACTCGATAATTATTTCTGTAATCATACAACTCAACAAATCATTAGTCGATATCGTCAAAGAGTGATATTTTCATCTTTTGACCCGTTTGGTCTAAATGACTGATTATATTGGCGAGATGAAGCTTATTGCCATCTCGTCTACACGACTCGCTCCGGTTTACACCGCACCGTCGTTTTAATTATAAATCACATTTTAACGCTTTTTGGCCTATTAAGGCTTACGAAATAAGTATCTTTCAAAACCAACAATTATTGTCAATGAGTGACCAAATTACAATTTTACTCTTATTGGTTATCATGATTTACCTTATGTGGTAACCTTTAAAAGTACACGTTTCATTATTCATAATATGATCGAATTACCGATTTAACTCATTTTTAACCATCAATACGGTTTCTTATCCTATTTGGTTATCTTGTTCCGTACGACTACACGCCGGAACACCATATCTCAATTAGGCATTTGTCTTATTCGTAATTAATACGACAAAAGAACATTCTAAAGTATATGACTAGTGTAAGCTATACTTACCTCGCATCCAAGCCACGCTTTTCTTTTTGTACTTGATCCGTTTGACCCGCTTCCTCCACAAGCCTCCACCTAGCTCGTTAAGCGTCAAACTATCATCATAATTCGTAAGATTGTTAGTTTAGTCATTATCAATCATGACTATTCCCACCTTACGTTTTTCGTATAAAAATTAGTATTCATCATATTGTAGGTCGGTTTGACTTTTTAAAAGTCAAATCGCCAATTAACACATATGATTGCACTATCAAGTTCACAAGGCCCAATTAGGCACATTATCATCACTTAGTGAGCATCATCTTTTGAGACGCCAAATTAACTAACATGTCATCCAATTCCTACCTCAAGTAATAATAAATCAACATGTAATTTCAGTTATTATAAGCATATACACACTTTGACCATCATAATCATGGCTTTAACTCTTATGTCAAGACCCACTTCTAGTCACTTATGAACTCTTAACAAAATCTCTAATTTGTTCAAGTAGTTCATTCATATGAGTTAGTATGATGTATATAAACACCAATAGAACATCAATTTCGTCAAATCATCCAAAACCCACTTAGCTCATACTTGATTACTGAACTAATCATTAGTTTATGGCACAATTCTACAAGTTCGCATCTAGGGTTTGTTCCTAGACTCATACTCACATCAATATCACTATAACATTCAACATTTATACAAGAATTTCATTCATGCATGTTTATCACAAATTCGAAATATCACCAAACATCAAAATTCAACATACCTTGTGATCTCCTAAGCTTGGTGATCACGATTTTATTAAAAGCCCCAATTTTCCGGCTCGATCTCTCTTTGATTTTGTTGAATTTTGAGTGTTTAGGGTTCTTGAAGAGAACCCCCTTCTCTTCTCCTGTGGACATCGACCAAACACACACATGTGTGTGTTTTGGTGTTTTTAAGTTTTAATTATAAACTTGTTTCCAATTTGCCCACTTTTAGTCCCTCAAGTTTTATTTCGATCAATTTAAGCTACAATCCACTATTTCTAACTTAATCACATATTATTTACTAGGTTAATTATTCCTAGTTAATTTAATGGGTTCGGGAAGTCATAACCCGTTGTATTTTATGTCCCGTTAACTCGGGCCTTTTATATACTTTGTTTTCTCAAAGTATTCATCCTTCTTAAAATCTTTTATTCACTTTTTATTTAAATATTAGGATTATTTATTTAAATCCTAATATTTACCAGGTTACTTTTACCGCTAACGGGGTTTGATCACCAAACCCGTTTTCGGGGTGTTACAAGTCTACCCCCCTTAAAGAGGTTTCGTCCTCGAAACCTTTTCTTACATAATTCATTTAGTTTAACTCAATGCATTTGTTCCGAGAATCTTTAAAACATTACTTATACTTTAACCAATTGTTAGTATTACCAGAAAAGTATGGTAATATCTTTTTGGTTACAAATCGTCTACGTATCTCATACGGCATAGTGCAACTTGAAATAACGTAATCTCGTTATTTCCACTAGTTTAGTTAACTTAGCGATATCCATCGCTTTCATATACTATCGAATTCTTTATGAATCCGTTACTTTGACCCGTTTAAAGGTCTTTAGTGAAATCCTTCACTTTTAACAACAATTTCTTTTGTTTTCAAATTTATTTAAATGACCTTAACCGGTCTCACTAACTAGACTTATTAGTCCAGTTACTTTTTACCGCTCGCTTGGTTATAACGTGATTCTACTTCACATTGCATTTCTTGACCGTGGTCGTGTCACATCATGTTTAATTTATATCAACCTTTCATCTTTGAAAATATTACTTTTCGAATATATCGTCTTGCGCCTATTAGTGTCAAGACTTGTATCTTTCATGTTTACTATTTGAATTCCTATCAGAATTTATATTTGTAAAAACGTTATTTCTTACTAAAACCGAAGTTTTAGTTTAGGATCTTCTCTTTATCTTTTGTCAATTATCCGTACCAGGATATTGACAGTCCACAATTTATTCTTTTACAGTCTTAGTTTTATGCGGGGATTCTCTACTGGTTCCCTCGCTTGTCTAAGTAACCCGTAGATTCTTTCACTTAGCCTCGTAGGCTATTTCTTTAGGCTTTCACCTCTTTAGGGCGTTGCCTTTATGATCCTTTTCCTTTTTTTATTCAGGACCCGTGGGTCAGTTTAGTCCCATAGACCTTTACACTGTTTATAACCCGAAGGTTATAATGATCCCGTAGATCGTCCTTTTTATATTCGAAAATCATTTGTTTTCGCATCAAAATTTCGTTCACTCCGACTGTGATTCATGTCTGCAATCATTTCATATTTAATTCCGACCCATTACATGGGTTCATTAACATCTCGCGCTTTCCTTTATTCGGTTTGCGCCCATATTTGTATTCAATCTCGTCCCATTACCGGGCTCATTATCCTTTCCAATGTTACGTTTTATCTAACCCGTTTAACTTGTTCGTGTGAGTTTCGCCACTTTTGATAGTCAACTTTATCCTCTATGCCTTAGCATTCTTAGTGGTCGGTTTGTATTTTCATTTACTTGGTTATTGTCCCTTCCCTTGGGCTCGTTGTACTAACGTAATACGCTTCCGTCTTCAGGCTTGCGTTTACGTTTATTATCAAATATTTTACTTATTTGATCCGTTTGGGTACCTTTTCGATTCGTCCCATTCATCACGTCCTTACCACATCGGACGTAGATGTGTCCGTCAAAAGAAGTTCATGGTATCATATGCCACTACTTACTTGGCCAGAGTAAGCAATTAACACATGACACACATGACCTTTTTATAGTTTTCACATCACGCCCTATGTAAGTAACACCTCTATTTAGTTTTCTTGGAAATAGTATCCTGGATAGGTATACTATTCAGGTTTCCCAAGTTTCTAATTTACATATGCAACAATCATTCTCTACATGTTTGTTGCATATTGTTATTTGTGCGATTATATTTAAAAGCACGCACCTGGTAATGCTTTCCCCGACGGGCGTTTCTTGCCATTAACCTTGTTCGCGGTTGTTACGCGATTTAGTCCTTGGTGAGCATGCTCCTCTTGTCATACTTCGGACCGTTCTTCTATCATGTCCGTAATTTGTTTAACCCTTGTCATCTTTAAATGCAAGTGTCCTTCAATTAAGACATTCACAAAAGTTAGTAATGTCAACTTTACTAAACGCCCGCATCATAATACAAGGCTTTTCTACTATATGTGTCAACGCACATAATTTTGTTAGCTATATCTATCATTTAATTGGGGTAACATGTGTGTTGTTTACAACATTTTAATACGCTAAACCATTAACATACATGCACTTACAGGATTTGCGATCAAGACTCGAACCGAACACCAATCTTTGTCAAGAGCAGAAGGTTTAAGTCCAAGCATGGTTTTCCCCACCATACTTGAATCTCTTAAACCAAGGCTCTGATACCAACTTGTAAGACCCTAGTTACTATTTAACGGTTTTACATGTAAATACCAACAATTTGATGTGTAGTTAAGACTACACATACTATAAAAATACGGGTTTATTAAAACTTTTACAAATCATAAGTTATTCAACACAACGTGATCGAATTCGTCGTTTAAAATTTACGATGAGGCAATGTGCGGAAGCATGTATCTTTATCGTGTTCGGTTCTTCGTTGAGCTTGATCGTCTTTCGGCATCCAAAATGTACCTACATTTCATAAACATGAAATGCTTTAGTCATAAGGGGATTAAAACGTGTCTAAACGAGTCTGGGAAACGAAACTGATTAAAATAAATTTTTATTACAGGGTCTACCGTAAATTACGGTGGCTACCGTAATTTACGGTAGCCCCTGAATGAATTTTCCACCGTAACTCAGTGGGTGTATGGCGTAAAGACTTTAAGGCCACCGTAAGTTACGGTAGCTACCGTAACTTACGGTGGCCTCTGCAGGATTTTTCCAAGTTTGCCGTTTGCTAAAACGAAAAACCTTCATAACTTTTAATCCGCTTGTCCGTTTGACCTACCGTTTCTTCCTACGTGTTTGTAATTTGATTCTCCACCTTATGGAGTTAAAATCCAACATTCGGTTTAACAAATTTTCAGACTTTTAAGTCTTCGGCTCATTACCCTTTTTACCAAATTTTTACCCATTCGATTTTTATCAAACCAACGTGTTTATTTGATCCTTAAACTCATGAAATTCATAATTTCCATATCTCCTATCATATTAATCTCAAATCACAGGTTTCTTACATAATAAAACCCGTTTACGCTCAAGTTCTTACTTTGACCCGTTAAGAGTATTTAAGCACCTTCTAGCTTAAAATCGCTTTCGATTGTTTCTAGCATTACGTTGCCACATTTCTTATCATATAATTTTCCACCACAACTGTATTTATGGTGGGTTTACTATGGTAATCTATATAAACCGAGTTTTACCCCTCGACTCATTATTTTACGGCAAGGACTCAAATAGAGCCATTTGACTAACGTATCACATCTTTCAACTTCTATACTCGTCCTAAGTATTTATCTAATCATAAAACTCGTTTCCACGAAACCCTTAAGGGTTGTTTGCTCAGTTTAACTTATAAGGGCGTTTTGGTCCATTTTGGCCCTTCATTACGATGAGAGATTTTTTTTGTAAACATGCTTGACCCATAAGCCCTCTTTTTAACTATGATTTTGTTTGAAAAGTCATTAGGCCTTTCAAACGTAATGACCATCGTTTGTAACATTCGGTTTACCTATTGAAGTAACCAAAAATCTATTCTAGACTCCGATTAACTCTCATTAAACCTTACGTTTAAATGAGAGTTATTCTATTATACATACCTGGCTCAAACCATTATATTGACCTATTTAGATACCTTGCCTAAATAGCCTCTAAGTAATAGCGATGTAAATATCCACTCGATAATTATTTCTGTAATCATACAACTCAACACATCATTAGTCGATATCGTCAAAGAGTGATATTTTCACCTTTTGACCCGTTTTGTCTAAATGACTGATTATATTGGCGAGATGAAGCTTATTGCCATCTCGTCTACACGACTCGCTCCGGTTTACACCACACGGTCGTTTTAATTATAAATCACCTCTTAACGCTTTTTGGCCTATTAAGACTTAAGAAATAAGTATCTTTCAAAACCAACAATTATTGTCAACGAGTGACCAAATTACAATTTTACTCTTATTGGTTATCATGATTTACCTTATGTGGTAACCTTTAAAAGTACATGTTTCATTCGTCATAATATGATCGAATTACCGATTTAACTCATTTTTGACCATCAATACGGTTTCTTATCCTATTTGGTTATCTTGTTCCGTACGACTACACGCCGGAACACCATATCTCAATTAAGCATTTGTCTTATTCGTAATTAATACGACAAAAGAACATTCTAAAGTATATGACTAGTGTAAGCTATACTTACCTCGCATCCAAGCCACGCTTTTCTTTTTGTACTTGATCCGTTTGACCCGCTTCCTCCTCAAGCCTCCACCTAGCTCGTTAAGCGTCAAACGTAAGATGGTTAGTTTAGTCATTATCAATCATGACTATTCCCTCCTTACGTTTTTCGTATAAAAATTAGTATTCATCATATTGTAGGTCGGTTTGACTTTTTAAAAGTTAAATCGCCAATTAACACATATGATTGCACTATCAAGTTCACAAGGCTCAATTAGGCACATTATCAACACTTAGTAAGCATCATCTTTTGAGACGCCAAATTAACTAACATGTCATCCAATTCCTACCTCAAGTAATAATAAATCAACATGTAATTTCAGTTATTATAAGCATATACACACTTTGACCATCATAATCATGGCTTTAACTCTTATGTCTAGACCCACTTCTAGTCACTTATGAACTCTTAACAAAATCTCTAATTTGTTCAAGTAGTTCATTCATATGAGTTAGTATGATGTTTATAAACACCAATAGAACATCAATTTCGTCAAATCATCCAAAACCCACTTAGCTCATACTTGATTAGTTGACTAATCATTAGTTTATGGCACAATTCTACAAGTTCGCATCTAGGGTTTGTTCCTAGACTCATACTCACTATAACATTCATACAAGAATTTCATTCATGCATGTTTATCACAAATTCGAAATATCACCAAACATCAAAATTCAACATACCTTGTGATCTCCTAAGCTTGGTGATCATGATTTTATTAAAATCCCCAATTTTCTGGCTCGATCTCTCTTTGATTTTGTTGAATTTTGAGTGTTTAGGGTTCTTGAAGAGAACCCCCTTCTCTTCTCCTGTGGACATCGACCAAACACACACATGTGTGTGTGTTTTGGTGTTTTTAAGTTTTAATTATAAACTTGTTTCCAATTTGCCCACTTTTAGTCCCTCAAGTTTTATTTCGATCAATTTAATCTATAATCCACTATTTATAACTTAATCACATATTATTTACTACGTTAATTATTCCTAGTTAATTTAATGGGTTCGGGAAGTCATAACCCATTGTATTTTATGTCCCGTTAACTCGAGCCTTTTATATACTTTGTTTTCTCAAAGTATTCATCCTTCTTAAAATCTTTTATTCACTTTTTATTTAAATATTAGGATTATTTATTTAAATCCTAATATTTACCAGGTTACTTTTACCGCTAACGGTATTTTACCCACCTTTTAGTATTAACGGGGTTTGATCACCAAACCCGTTTTCGGGGTGTTACATCTGCTAAACCTAAACCCAAACCTTCTCCACAAAAACAACCACAAAAGAAGTAGAAAATAGCTTCACCACCATCATCACCAATTCACCCAACATATGCTGATACAACAAAAGTATTAGCAGATGTTAGCCAAACAGCTGCTGAGACACTAGTTGTTTCAGCAGATGTTTGTCAAACATCTGCCATGATCATTTTCACTACACCACCAACAACCCAACCACCATCAACATCACAAAGATTTCCCACACATCCACCTTCACCACCAAAATGTTCTCCTTCACCACAAATCAAGTCCACACGTAAGAGAAAAAAACTCATGTTGTGTTAGAAGATGATGAGGATATTAAATCACCAATCTCCGTATCATCTACCCCCATTCAAAGCATCCCATCCTCATCACTTCTACCCAGTAAACCCACTTCATCCCTTCCAATTGCTACACTACCACCAGTCATTCTCCTGGCAGCTAAATATACTCTGGAGGTAGCCATTGTTAAAGGTAAAATTAAGTCATTCTTCACAATAGAGGATCCATGAAAAAGATCCTTCCCATCTCTTTATGACTATATGCAGCCTCAAAACTTAGATGAGTATTTGAAATTAAAAGCAACACAGGTTGAGCTTATAGCAAGCGAGAATAGCATAGGGATGGATTACAGGAAATACCAATGCCTCTTATCACATGAGCTTAGCAAAGTCAGAAAACTTGAAGACTTTGCTAAGGACCTGAGTAAATCCATGTCTGAGAGGCCAATAAATCCTGAGCTTTACAAGGAACTGAGGGAGGATTATGTTGAACACATTATAAAGCACAAACCATATAAAGCAACCGAAGCTTAATTCAAAGACTGGTCATCAGATGCTCTTAAAGAAGAAATTGAAAGAACCACGAAAATTGTAACACCTCGAAAATTCACGTCCTATAATGTGTAGACACGTGTCGTATGTTTAAACGTGTGAAAGAATATTACGAAGGGACTAAAGTTGACAAACATGGAAAGTATGTGATTTTACGGGTTCTGAATGTCAACAGTGAATAAATATACTTCATAATAACCCTACATGATGTTTACAACATCAAACGAATAAATCATGGATCATACGAAGCAAAAAGTGAGAGATTACAAACTACAAGGGTTAAATGTGTCAACATGTTTAAGGATATACCTCTGAGTGACCTTTTGACAAACCCGAAGCTTTGAAAATGTTGATTATGCTCACTAGAAAGCATGATATAAATTTCATAAAGTTTCGTTATCGTATGAGAAAGTTATGGTCAAATTCGTGTGTGAGGGGTTAAAGTGAAAACGTTGAAAGTTAAGACTTTTCGGGTTAACCGGAAGTGTTCAGGGACTTGGCAAAGTGGGTATAAGTCCTAAAGCCCCTGTGGGTAAATGTAAGGGGGTCAAAATGCAAGAAATAACCCTAGTTTCCCCTTCGTGAAGCTAAAGGTCAAGTTGCAAAACAATAAAAAAATAAAAATCTGAAACGCAGGCCCATGCGGCCCGCGTACGGGTATGTTAATTGGGAGGCGGGCCGCCTCAGGAGCCCAGAAGCAGAAAACGGGCACAACAGCCTGTAAACGCGGAGAACCGACCCTTTTTCGACATTAATGCATTGTGGGCGACCCCTAAACAGTCCTAGACACTAGGAACACATGTTGGAAGGTTGTGGTTGCCTGGTAGACTTGTTTGTCATTGTTTTGTGGTGATTGAAACCACTATAAAAGGACCTTCAAGTCACAAACATTCTTCACACTTCCTTCTTGCAATCTGATCAATTCTGGAGCTCTCAAGCAGGTCCAACTGATCATAAGTCGTGCATAGGACCCTTGTAAGTCTGCTAGTCCTTCTTTAATTGAGTTTAGCTTGTTTAATTAGCTAAAAGTCAAACCGTCGTAATTACGATTTGAATTCGAGATTAGTCAACAATGGCTCAGTCATATCTCGAATTAAAAGTAGTTATAGCTTGGTATTTATGTGGGTAATAAAACCTCAAAAGGGTTTCCCCTGATCACCACTCTAACCAGGTCAAAAGTCGGGTCAAACTAGTTTAGAAAAAGTCAGCAGGAAGCCTAAAATGCTATTTATGCATAATTAACATTGTAGATCATATACAACCTGTTGGATCATTGTTATAACTTGGTAATAAGTGTAAGAACATGTCTAAACATGTTCAACCCAACCATTTCTTGTTTAGACCCGGTTCGGAACCGAAAGTCACATAGTTTGACTTTCACTTTGACTTTCAGTTCTGACCCGTTTAGGCATGTTTTAGAAATGCCTCAGAGCTTTAATTGGACTAGGTTACGTGTTAGTACAACCCTCTGTGATTATACACCTTGGTTCATTAGTTATCCAATTAATATGCGTGTTTCCGTTAATTGCTCATATGTTGACCATTATGCCCTTATCACCTTAAAACGTGATTTATGAAAATGTAAAAGTGTAGAAACCTTAGTTACTGATATATAAACTTGTTTGCAAAGTTTGACATCAGTTTGAATTGTAGATTAAGAGTTATGCTCATTATCGCAAAATGAATGCTTTATGTTAATAAAACGGCGTAATTAGCGAATAGCCTAGTTAAGCCTACTTTTTGGTATCAAACTTAATACCCACTGATGTAATATATTATTTTGGGATTTTTAAATATTTTTAATTAATTTTAGGCTGAGCATAACTAGTAGTCGTAGGCTTAATCCGGTAATTGTCGGTTTTGCCCTTTCGGGCCATAAAATGAGTTTTACATATCTAAACGACTCCAAACCTTTTGCTACTGATTAAATATGATAAATAAATTATATTAAGCCTCCTGGAAATATAAAAATATCAGATTTAAGTATCGAACCCGGAAATGGCCTTTAATCGCCTTATTTAGCGTTTTTAACGCATAGTATGTTTTAGAATCATATTGAACATACCCGGGTTGATACCTACTGATATTTTAGGCAAATTAGAATATTTTAACAGTAAGCAAAGGTTGATTAACTCAGACTCCGGTTTTGAGCTTTTCGGCTTATGTGAAATTACCAAAATGCCCCTACGGTGCATAGTTGGCTATAAATGATAAATTTCACATAAATAATTTAACTTACTGATATAACTTAGCAAATTGAGTATATTTGCTGATTACATCAGACCTGTAACTCAGGTTAACACTCAAACTCTTTTACAACCTTTAAAATGACCAAACTACACCTACGGGGCATAGTTTGTGTTTAAATTCTTTCCAGGCATAATGGAAGACATCTTACTGATGTCACAACATATTTGAAGCATATTAACTTAGGAAAGCTGTATATGGCTCTTACGGATGCCCGTTACGCTTATTTCGCGTTCGGTTCGGTTTATGTAACAAGTTTACATAAATTGGCCGAAACGGGTCAAACCTTAACGGTTTTATCTCAAAATCCAGAATGTGAATAATAAACCCATATTAAACAAGTCTTCAAACTTGTCGGGTCTAAATCACATTCTATCCGGTCTTCGCTTAATCGTGCGTACGTACCGTATCTTGAAACTAGCCGGTCTAAGCTTAAGCTTAATTAAAGACCCGTTAGGATTCTAATAGGTTATTATAAAACCTTCGTTCCAGATTAGGAGGACCAGTAAAAGCTACGTGCATTTTTGCTAATTGAGAATTTTACTTTGCTCAGGTAAATACTTTTAACTTATTTTCCCTATACGGGCTTGGGTTACGGTATATAGCATACCGCTTGATCGGGCATCAAATCTCCACCATTAAGTGGGTAGTTGAATAATTTGATCGGCTCGTTTAAACAGTCTTGTTACTTAAAGCCTTTGGGGGGTTAATGACCATGTCCCGGATATCCTTGGCATCATCTTACGAGATGGCCACGACCTGAGCACGGGGTGTAGGCGTACACCTGTCAGTGTATAACTCTATGATGTGGTGTGTCTACTGATCTTTAACCCGGACAAGATCCGGGCTACTGAACGCACAAGTAATATGTAATTCGTTCACAAGATTATAATATTAAATAATTCTCCCAAGTTATAAAAATGTTTATGCCATGTGCATCCAAACCAATTTTAAATCATTTTTCAAAATGAGTCAGTTGATTGTATTTACCAGTGTAAACTGACGTATTTTCCCAAAAAGACTGAATGCAGGTACTAAACGAAATTGGCTGGATTGTCTCCTTAGCATCAATAAAAAGTCTCGCAAGCTTAGGATGCCTGAAGTCTGTTGAACCATTGTTTCTATTTTATTTCGATCCGTTCTGTGGTTAAACAATCGAACGTTGTGATACTTGATATTACAATAATAAATTCGGCTGTATTATATCTTTTTATATTTGCTTCCGCTGTGCATATTGATATTGTGTTGTTTGACTATTACGTTACCAACCATGACGTCACGATACTCCCCCACCGGTGACACGTGGAAAACGGGGTGTGACAGGTTGGTATCAGAGCCAACTCTGAGTGAATTAAACACAAGCCTTTTGTGTTTAATCTCAGTTACACAATTGAACATTTCTAAACCTTCGAGTCTAGACATATAACACAGGACAAATTCCACCCTATTCGGTTTTTGTTTTGTCCTTTATTTTGCATATTTTTGTTTTGTTATCTCATGCTTTATTGACAGGAATATCAAAATGCCTCCAAGATTTTTCCGTAGACGAGGACGAGGAAAGGGGCCAATCACCGCCCCCAACGACAATGAAGCGGGACCGTCCAATGTACGAGCTCCATCTGCTACGGAGAGCGACGATCCACGTCAGAACAGGAGGAACCTGTTCGAGCCGGCGAGACGATCCATTTCGCACAGCTCTACACCTCCGGTCCAAAATTCATACGGACCGCATTCGGAAGACGAACCCAACAACCCTCTGCCTTCCTTCATACCGCTGCAGAGGTCTTTGTCCCATCATTCCTATGGAGACCCTACACCTGTTTTTCGGGGACAGTTTAACCCGGTAGGATTCATACCAGAACCCGTGGGTTTCAACCCACTAGGGCCAGACGATCACTTCTCCGGTGATAATGCGGATGACATGGACGAGGATACGGACCCCGTCGAACCTGCAAGTGGTACTCCGAACCACCCGATAGAGATCTCCGACGGATCTTCATTCCACGGATCGCCCTATGTTGGTCCGGATAGCTTCCAATCCTTGTTCACTCAGCACGAGTGGTATTATACACCTTCTCACCACTCGTCGCCTCATGAGCAGCAGCAGCCGCCGCAGCAGCAGCATTATCAAGATTCCTCTGAGGATCACCAATTTGTGGCAGTTACGCCACCGCCTCCACCACCACCAGTTAATCAGGTGCCTCCGCCACCACCGAGGCGTAGGAGGTCAGGTGCACGTATGTCATCACGTGCGGGAGACTTTCATTTCAGCTCCCCACGTCAGTCAAGTGCCAGCCACTACCCGCCACATCAGGAGGACCCACAAATGGGTGGACCTTCCAACCCCGTGATGCCGCAGCCACCGCCAATGGGTTTTGACAACCCAATCCCAGCTTATACAGGTTCCATGGCATACAACCCGTTCGAGCCGCCGGTCCACAACAACTATGGGTACGCAGAGGCCGACCCTTACTTGGTAGCAGCCAACTACAATGCCCTGCACCCGGAAGGACCATACGGAGCTCCATGGGGAGTTGGGTACCCAACACATGGGTACCAGATACCACCTAGGCCTATTATACGGGCTCAATCGCAGCCGCCTAGATTCTCCCCACCTGAGCGTGAAGAACTCCTTCAGAGGATGGATCAGGTTGAACGGGAAGTGCACAGGGACCGTAGGGAAAGACAGACTTTCTTCCAAGGATTAGCTAGTTTGATCAAAGGGAAGAACAAGAAGGATCACTAAATCCTTTCGATTGTTGTTAAGCCCCTGCGTGGGCCTGTATTGCCTGTAACTCTATGTTTGCTTAAAGTCCCTGTGTGGACTAGTCTGTTTGCTTAAAGTCCCTGCGAGGACTAGTTTGTTTGTTTAAGGTCCCTGCGTGGACTATTATGTTTGTTATAAAGCCCCTGCGTGGGCATGTGTGTTATTAAACCCCTGCGAGGGTAAGTATGTTATTTGAAAAGACCCGTTTAGGGCAGTATGTAATATTTTGAATAAATTAATGGAATGTTTGTTTTATAAATTTCATGTTTGCCGTTTTGTGCATAAATAAATTATAAATGAAATAAATAAATTAAAATCATTCCTTTTGAACAAATGTGCCTATGTAATTATAAATTAAGACTCTTAAAGTGTGAAACCTAGCCTTTTGGTCATTATAAGACCGGACCAAGATGGTAAGACCTGTTCGAAAGATTCAAGTCTAAGTTAACATCTGAAAACATGTTAACACTCCTGGAAGACGTGATTTATTAAAAATCACATACGTCATTTTTATAAGGGAATTCTCTAGAAGATTCCTAACCCAGTTTAATGATCTCTGAATCCTGGGTTTACATCATCAATTAAGATGATCATATGTTTACCATACATGGTAATATAGCGCCTACGGGCCCTGCTCATTTCTAAATGAGCCAAAAGACAGTGGAAGCTATAACTCCCTGTCAAATAAAGGTAATGAACTAGGTTCAAACCTTAAAAGTCTTGATTCTCTGAAATCATAGCTTATAATTTAAATTGTCCATGTGACTAAGCCTTATGTGCTAATATATATTGTTATTGTTTATAATTAGGATAAATTTTAATTGAAATCCTAAATTAATACGATTAATAAGTTAACCAAATATGGTCTCTGTTTACCGTGGTTAACGAATTACCCTAAGGGGTAATTCCATAATAAACTCCCAAATAAAATATTGTCCTTGTTTTCTGCAACAGTTCAATTCAAATGGCTGACTCAAATGAAATAAATAGCCATCCAGTGGAGCAAAATGAGAACGCCCAGATTACGTTAACGGGTGCTGAATTAAAAGCGATCATAGACGGCGCTGTTACACAGGCTTTGGAAAGGCAGTATGAAGAGTACAGTGGGACCCGTAGTAGGACCCAAGCTACACAGCCTTTAAAGCCACCGCCCAAGAAGGACGACCCGAAGAACGATAATGATCGACGCTCCTTGAACCATAGTGCTCCATCTCAGCAGGTTATACGTAATCAAGGGCCCCGTGACAAGGGTTGCACGTATAAATATTTTGTTTCTTGCAATCCCCGGGATTTCACTTGGGAGAAGGGAGCCATTAACTGTATGACATGGCTGGATGAGATGGATACGGTTGTAGACATCAGCGGATGTACTGAGAGAGACGTGGTCAAGTTCGTGTCACAGTCTTTTAAAGGTGAAGCGTTAGCATGGTGGAGATCTCTGATTGAGGCCACGGGAAAAATCCCATTGTACAATATGTCGTGGGATCAATTTGTTGCCCTTATCAGGGAAAATTACTGCCCTCAGCATGAGGTGGAGAAGATAGAATCTGATTTTCTATCCCTGGTGATAACAAACCTCGACTGTCAAGCTTACCTAACGAGCTTCAACACTATGTCTCGATTGGTTCCATATTTAGTAACCCCGGAACCAAAGCGAATAGCTCGTTTTATCGGTGGTTTAGCCCCCGAAATCAAGGCAAGCGTGAAAGCCTCTCGGCCAGCCACTTTTAGATCAGTAGCTGACATTTCCTTATCCCTCACTTTGGATGCGGTCAGGAAGAGATCGCTGAGGAATAAGGAGGCTGAGAAGAGGAAGCGTGAAGATGATGGTTCACGAAAGTCGAGCAAGAAGAACCGTGGGAACGGTGATAGCAAGAAGGGGTCTGAGTCAAAAAGAGATGGGCACCGGTCTGGTGAGAAGCCCAAGTGCAACATTTGCAAGAAACAACACTTTGGAAAGTGCAGACTCGGATCGAACTCGAATAATGAGTCAAAATCTTTTGCTTGTGGTTTGTGCAAGTCCAAGGAACACAAAACCTTGGATTGCAAGAAGATAAAAGACGCAACGTGCTACCGTTGCAATGAAAAGGGGCACATTAAAACCAACTGCCCGAAATACAACAAGAAGCCCGAAGAGGCCAAGAAGACTAATGCTAGAGTCTTCAGAATGGACGCAAAGGAAGCGGTTCTAGACGACAACGTTATTACAGGTACTTTCCTTGTAAATGACGTCTTTGCTAGAGTACTTTTCGATTCAGGCGCTGATAAGTCGTTTGTAGACAATAAGTTTTGTGAATTGTTGAAATTACCTGTCAAAACCTTAAAAGTGAACTATGAGGTGGAGTTAGCAGATGGCACCCTAGAAACCGTCTCCACTGTGTTAGATGGATGTGTTATGTCCATTAAGAACCATTCTTTTCCTCTATCTCTACTTCCCTTTAAGTTGGCCGGTTTTGACATAGTGCTGGGTATGGACTGGTTATCTCATAACCAGGCACAAATTGTCTGTAACAAGAAACAAGTGGTAATAAAGACTCCGTCTGGTGAACCACTTACCATTCGGGGAGATACCCAGTATGGGCTGCCTGAGCAGGTGACTATGCTCAAGGCTTCCAAGTGTTTGAAGAAGGGGTGTGTCATCTACATGGCGCAAGTGATTATTGATGAGCCCAAACCGAAGATAGAAGACATCCCTGTCATTTCTGAATACCCAGAAGTGTTTCCTGAAGATCTACCTGGTTTACCACCAGATAGACAAGTCGAATTCAGAATCGATATCATCCCTGGAGCGGCACCTGTTGCTAGAGCACCATACAGATTGGCACCCACATAAATGAAGGAGTTGAGGACGCAGCTAGATGAATTGCTGGCTAAAGGTTTCATTAGACCTAGTTCATCTCCTTGGGGAGCGCCAATCTTGTTTGTCAAGAAGAAAGATGGATCGATGCGCCTGTGCATCGACTATCGTGAGCTTAATAAAGTCACGATCAAGAATAGGTATCCTTTGCCCAGGATCGACGATTTGTTCGATCAGCTTCAAGGGGCAAGTTACTTCTCGAAGATTGATTTGAGGTCAGGCTACCATCAGTTGAAGGTTAAAGATGAAGACATTCACAAGACTGCATTTAGGACTCGTTACGGTCACTACGAGTTCCTAGTGATGCCTTTTGGGCTCACTAATGCACCAGCCGCGTTCATGGATCTCATGAATCGCGTTTGCAAACCTCACTTGGATAAATTCGTCATCGTTTTCATCGACGACATTCTTATCTATTCGAAGAATAAGGCTGACCATGAGAAACACCTTCGTTGTATTCTCAAGCTCCTGCATCAGGAGAAACTCTATGCCAAGTTCTCCAAGTGTGAATTTTGGCTTCGAGAAGTCCAATTCCTTGGACACGTGGTCAGCGAGCGTGGTATCCAGGTGGATCCCGCTAAGGTTGAAGCCGTAATGAACCGGAAAGAGCCAAAGACGCCTACAGAAATTCGTAGCTTCCTGGGATTGGCAGGATATTACAGGCGTTTCATTGAAAATTTTTCAAGGATTGCTGCACCCCTAACCTCCTTAACTAAGAAGAAGGTTAAGTTTGTTTGGGGCACTAAGCAGCAAGAATCCTTTGATATTCTGAAGCAAAAGTTGAGCAACGCCCCAGTACTGACATTGCCAGATGGAATAGAAGATTTTGTGGTTTACTGCGATGCTTCACACACTGGCATGGGGTGTGTGCTTATGCAAAAAGGCAAGGTTATTGCCTATGCATCACGACAGTTAAAGGTGCATGAAAAGAATTACACCACCCACGACTTGGAGTTGGGTGCCGCTGTATTCGCACTGAAGCTTTGGAGGCACTATCTTTATGGTGTCAAATGTGTGATCTATTCTGATCACAAAATCCTCCAACATCTGTTTAATCAGAAGGAACTAAACATGAGGCAACGCCGCTAGATGGAGACTTTAAATGATTATGATTGTGAAATCAAGTACCATCCCGGCAAGGCGAATGTAGTCGCCGATGCCTTGAGCAGAAAGGAAAGGGTTAAACCCATTCGAATCAATGCCAAGCGTATGGAGATAAAGAATAATTTGATGGAAAGGTTGTTAGCTGCATAGAAGGAAGCTGTGTTGGAAGCTAACTATCCTAATGAAAAGTTAGGAGTAACTGAGGAGCAGTTAACTCTTAGCAAGGACAGAATTTTACGATTAAATGGACGAATATGGGTTCCAATTTATGGAGGACTTCGAGATGTCATCCTCCAAGAAGCCCATAGTTCCAAATACTCCGTTCATCCTGGAGCTGATAAGATGTACCAGGATCTAAAGGCAAATTATTGGTGGATAGGCTTGAAAAAGTCTGTAGCCACCCATGTAGCAAAATGCTTGACATGTGCGCAAGTCGAAGCCGAGCATCAGAAACCGTCCGGTTTGCTACAACAGCCTGAACTTCCTACGTGGAAGTGGGAAATGGTGACGATGGATTTCATCACCAAGTTGCCAAACACAAGGAAAGGAAATGATACAATATGGGTTATAGTTGACAGACTGACTAAGTCAGCTCATTTCTTACCCATCAAGGAGACTTATAGCTCCGATATGTTAGCCCAGTTATACGTTGATAAGATTGTAGCCTTGCACGGCATACCTGTGGCTATTATATCTGATAGAGACACTAGGTATACGTCACATTTTTGGAAGAGTTTCCAGCAATCTTTGGGCACACGTTTGAACTTTAGTACGGCTTACCATCCTCAGACAGACGGTCAGAGTGAGCGTACTATTCAAACGTTGGAAGACATGCTGCGTGCATGTGCGATCGATTTAGGTGGTAGTTGGGATAAGAACCTACCGTTAATCGAATTCTCCTACAAAAATAGCTACCACACCAGCATCAAGGCTGCGCCTTTTGAGGCATTATACGGTAGAAAGTGTAGATCGCCCGTCTGTTGGGCGGAAGTTGGAGATGTCCAGTTATCAGGACCAGAGATCGTGTTCGAAACGACAGACAAAATTGTCCAAATTCGTGACCGACTCAAAGCTGCCCGGGATAGGCAGAAGAGTTACGCTGATCCCAAGCGTAAAGATTTTCACTTCGAAGTAGGTGACAAAGTCCTACTTAAAGTGTCACCCTGGAAGGGAGTGATGCGGTTAGGAAAGAAAGGCAAGCTAAGCCCGAGATACATAGGACCTTTCGAGGTTATCGAATGTGTCGGGTCAGTTGCCTATAAGTTGAACTTACCAGAAGAGCTCAGTGGAATTCATAATGTGTTCCACATCTACAATCTGAAAAAGAGTTTCGCTGACGAATCACTGGTTATACCACACACAGATGTGCATATAGACGAGAGCTTGAAGTTTGTAGAAAAACCTTTGTCGATTGAAGATCGACAAGTAAAGAAGCTTCGGAGGAAGCATGTACCTATTGTAAAGGTCAAATGGGATGCCCGTAGAGGTCCCGAATACACGTGGGAGGTTGAATCCACGATGAAAGAAAAGTACCCTTACTTATTTCAGTAAATCTCGGGTCGAGATTTATTTTAAGGGGGTGAGGATGTAACACCTCGAAAATTCACGTCCTATAATGTGTAGACACGTGTCGTATGTTTAAACGTGTGAAAGAATATTACGAAGGGACTAAAGTTGACAAACATGGAAAGTATGTGATTTTACGGGTTCTGAATGTCAACAGTGAATAAATATATTTCATAATAACCCTACATGATGTTTACAACATCAAACGAATAAATCATGGATCATACGAAGCAAAAAGTGAGAGATTACAAACTACAAGGGTTAAATGTGTCAACATGTTTAAGGATATACCTCTGAGTGACCTTTTGACAAACCCGAAGCTTTGTAAATGTTGATTATGCTCACTAGAAAGCATGATATAAATTTCATAAAGTTTCGTTATCGTATGAGAAAGTTATGGTCAAATTCGTGTGCGAGGGGTTAAAGTGAAAACGTTGAAAGTTAAGACTTTTCGGGTTAACCGGAAGTGTTCAGAGACTTGGCAAAGTGGGTATAAGTCCTAAAGCCCTTGTGGGTAAATGTAAGGGGGTCAAAATGCAAGAAATAACCCTAGTTGCCCCTTCGTGAAGCCAAAGGTCAAGTTGCAAAACAATAAAAAAATAAAAATCTGAAACGCAGGCCCATGCGGCCCGCGTACGGGTATGTTAATTGGGAGGCGGGCCGCCTCAGGAGCCCAGAAGCAGAAAACGGACACAGCAGCCTGTAAACGCGGAGAACCGACCCTTTTTCGACATTAATGCATTGTGGGCGACCCCTAAACAGTCCTAGACACTAGGAACACATGTTGGAAGGTTGTGGTTGCCTGGTAGACTTGTTTGTCATTGTTTTGTGGTGTTTGAAACCACTATAAAAGGACCTTCAAGTCACAAACATTCTTCATACTTCCTTCTTGCAATCTGATCAATTCTGGAGCTCTCAAGCAGGTCCAACTGATCATAAGTCGTGCATAGGACCCTTGTAAGTCTGCTAGTCCTTCTTTAATTGAGTTTAGCTTGTTTAATTAGCTAAAAGTCAAACCGTCGTAATTACGATTTGAATTCGAGATTAGTCAACAATGGCTCAGTCATATCTCGAATTAAAAGTAGTTATAGCTTGGTATTTATGTGGGTAATAAAACCTCAAAAGGGTTTCCCCTGATCACCACTCTAACCAGGTCAAAAGTCGGGTCAAACTAGTTTAGAAAAAGTCAACAGGAAGCCTAAAATGCTATTTATGCATAATTAACATTGTAGATCATATACAACCTGTTGGATCATTGTTATAACTTGGTAATAAGTGTAAGAACATGTCTAAACATGTTCAACCCGACCATTTTATGTTTAGACCCGGTTCGGAACCGAAAGTCACATAGTTTGACTTTCACTTTGACTTTCAGTTCTGACCCATTTAGGCATGTTTTAGAAATGCCTCAGAGCTTTAATTGGACTAGGTTACGTGTTAGTACAACCCTCTGTGATTATACACCTTGGTTCATTAGTTATCCAATTAATATGCGTGTTTCCGTTAATTCCTCATATGTTGACTATTATGCCCTTATCACCTTAAAACGTGATTTATGAAAATGTAAAAGTGTAGAAACCTTAGTTACTGATATATAAACTTGTATGCAAAGTTTGACATCAGTTTGAATTGTAGATTAAGAGTTATGCTCATTATCGTAAAATGAATGCTTTATGTTAATAAAACGGCGTAATTAGCGTATAGCCTAGTTAAGCCTACTTTTTGGTATCAAACTTAATACCCACTGATGTAATATATTATTTTGGGATTTTTAAATATTTTTAATTAATTTTAGGCTGAGCATAACTAGTAGTCGTAGGCTTAATCCGGTAATTGTCGGTTTTCCCCTTTCGGGTCATAAAATGAGTTTTACATATCTAAACGACTCCAAACCTTTTGCTACTGATTAAATATGATAAATAAATTATATTAAGCCTTCTGGAAATATAAAAATATCAGATTTAAGTATCGAACCCGGAAATGGCCTTTAATCGCCTTATTTAGCGTTTTTAACACATAGTATGTTTGAGAATCATATTGAACATACCCGGGTTGATACCTACTGATATTTTAGGAAAATTAGAATATTTTAACAATAAGCAAAGGTTGATTAACTCAGACTCCGGTTTTGAGCTTTTCGGCTTATGTGAAATTACCAAAATGCACCTACGGTGCATAGTTGGCTATAAATGATAAATTTCACATAAATAATTTAACTTACTGATATAACTTAGCAAATTGAGTGTATTTGTTGATTACATCAGACCTGTAACTCAGGTTAACACTCAAACTCTTTTACAACCTTTAAAATGACCAAACTACACCTACGGGGCATAGTTTGTGTTTAAATTCGTTCCAGGCATAATGGAAGACATCTTACTGATGTCACAACATATTTGAAGCATATTAACTTAGGAAACCTGTATATGGCTCTTACGGATGCCCGTTACGCTTATTTCGCGTTCGTTCGGTTTATGTAACAAGTTTACATAAATATGCCGAAACGGGTCAAACCTTAACGGTTTTATCTCAAAATCCAGAATGTGAATAATAAACCCATATTAAACAAGTCTTAAAAGTTGTCGGGTTTAAATCACATTCTATCCGGTCTTCGCTTAATCGTGCGTACGTACCGTATCTTGAAACTAGCCGGTCTAAGCTTAAGCTTAATTAAAGACCCGTTAGGATTCTAATAGGTTATTATAAAACCTTCGTTCCAGATTAGGAGGACCAGTAAAAGCTACGTGCATTTTTGCTAATTGAGAATTTTACTTTGCTCAGGTAAATACTTTTAACTTATTTTCCCTATACGGGCTTGGGTTACGGTATATAGCATACCGCTTGATCGGACATCAAATCTCCACCATTAAGTGGGTAGTTGAATAATTTGATCGACTCGTTTAAACAGTCTTGTTACTTAAAGCCTTTGGGGGGTTAATGACCATGTCCCGGATATCCTTGGCATCATCTTACGAGATGGCCACGACCTGAGCACGGGGTGTAGGCGTACACCTGTCAGTGTATAACTCTATGATGTGGTGTGTCTATTGATCTTTAACCCGGACAAGATCCGGGCTACTGAACGCACAAGTAATATGTAATTCGTTCACAAGATTATAATATTAAATAATTCTCCCAAGTTATAAAATGTTTATGCCATGTGCATCCAAACCAATTTTAAATCATTTTTCAAAATGAGTCAGTTGATTGTATTTACCAGTGTAAACTGACGTATTTTCCCAAAAAGACTGAATGCAGGTACTAAACGAAATTGGCTGGATTGTCTCCTTAGCATCAATAAAAATTCTCGCAAGCTTAGGATGCCTGAAGTCTGTTGAACCATTGTTTCTATTTTATTTCGATCCGTTCTGTGGTTAAACAATCGAACGTTGTGATACTTGATATTACAATAATAAATTCGGCTGTATTATATCTTTTTATATTTGCTTCCGCTGTGCATATTGATATTGTGTTGTTTGACTATTACGTTACCAACCATGACGTCACGATACTCCCCCACCGGTGACACGTGGAAAACGGGGTGTGACAAAAATGCGCAATGATCCTCTGGTAAAGCCAACTCCACCTAACTGGAAGAAAGTCAAACAAGTGGATCCGGATGAGGCATTGGAGTTTAAAAGAGGGAGAGCAGAGCTTGTGGCTGTTGATTATGGTTCAGCTAGATCTATTGCGAGATGGTCTAAACTCAATATAGTTGAGAGCTTCAAAATGCTGGAGGAACCCAGAGCTAAAGATCGTAAAGTTTCTCAAAAGCCAGTCTATCCTACAACTGCTGCTTTGCCTCAATAGACTTATACTCCCAAAAAGCTTCTCTCATCATCTGCTTTATCCGCCAACGCCTTAACACAATTAAAAAGGCAAAAGCAGATTGGTGAGGAAGATGAGCAGAAGTATGAAGAATCCGGAAAAGAGGCAATAAAGTGTCTGTTTAATTACCACATTGACCCTGCTACTGACTTACTTGCTGCTCAACTCAGAGAATCAGTTGCAAATTTAGTTAGCAGACCACAATCACCAAACTCATCTTCAATAAGTCTTGTCCTAAGAAAACCATATGATCCAAAAATAGTAAAGTGGATGTCATCCTCAGAAACCTACTTATTGACTTTGATCAGGTCAGACGGTAATGTTGAAAAGGTTAAAATGGAGAGTGCATATGGTTTGAATGCATACGATCTCCAGGATTTGTAAGACCTTCAACTTGAAAGGGATGATGAAGAAGACATGTTCTCCCTGGACTTTGCACTACAAATCAAAAAACAAATCAGGGAGATGTTGATGAGAAATAAAGATCAGTAATAAATAAGGCTTTTGGTATCATCTGTTCTATAGGGAGATTGTTGGATCAGCAGCTGCAACATTGTTTCCAACAGCATATGTAGCCAGGACACAACATGTAGCAAAGGAGATGTTGCTGGGTAAGAGACTCTTGATTGGGCTTTGGTCAAATTTGTTGAGCCAGGTGATCGTGTGATCATAGTTAATGTTTGTTGAAAGTTAAGTTGTATTCAAATTCTATTGATTTTTTTCAAAGTAAAGATTTTAAGTTTGTTAGTATATTCATTTGATGTTTTACAACTTCTATATTGAAGTTTGATAAACACATTTCCAACATATATGAACATTCGGCACAGTAAAATAGTAGTTCTCGCTTTTTATGATGAAAGGTAGTGACTACTTTTGATTATTTGTTTAGTTGTAAATTAGAGTTCAAATGCATCAACATGCAAGATTTTTGAGAATAACTCATGACTAATTTAATATTAATTAATCAACTCACTCTCTCAACCACACTCTTATAAAAACTCAAACCTATATTTGTTTTTACAAAATGTCTTCAAGTTCCGAGACGTCGTCCAACTCTTCAACCAACTCAAGTATGCTTGATGGTTTGCTTATAGCTGTGGCGCATGAGGCCGTTCAATTTTTAAAAGACGAAGCTGAATTGTCACAACCACGACGTACTAGACAACTGCATTTTGAACGAGACTCGGTTGGTGCTCACAATTGTTTGGTGAGTGATTATTTTACTGACAACCTGTTATACAATGATGAGCAATTTTGATGCCGCTTTCGTATGCCGCTGTCTATTTTTGTGGATAGTGATTTAGAGCGCAAATATACAATTTTTAAACAAATAGCAGATGCACGGGGTAAAGTCGGATTCTCTCCGTTGCAAAAATGTACGGTTAACTTTCGAAAACTAGCGTTCAGAATGACGAGCGAAAGTTGTGACGAGTATTTATGGATGTCGTCACGAACGTGTAGAGATATTGTTGACAATTTTTGTGAAGGTATAATTTTTATTTTTATGTTACCTTTATTATAATGACTATTGTTATTATAAATATTATTGTTATTATAACTTTTATTATTAGCATTGCTACTATTATATTTTTATTATTAGCATTGTTACTATTACATTTTAGGTGTTATTGATCTATATGGACGAAGATATCGGAGAAGTTCGACTTCGAGTGACATCCCGCTTTTATATGCGGCCCATCAAGGTATACACGGTTTTCCTGGGATGTTGGGTATCTTAAATTGTACGCATTGGTCGTGGGCTGCTTATCCAATGCTTGGAAATGCAAACATAACCGAGGTGATTGATGCGTGCGAAGTGTCGTATATTTTAGGTGTATATTTTAAGCCCTTTTTAACACTTATTTTAGCCAAGTTTTAAATTTATAAAACACGATATTTCACTAACACTAAACACACATATGGGCAAGTGCACCCATCGTTGAGTGTAGTATAGCGTTGGTAAGATACCGAGGTCGTCCAAGGACACAAGAGCTTTTAGTACCGGGTTATCCTCAACGTCTAACCAAAACAAAAGTTTAGAAAAATGTTTTAAACTAATAAAAATAAAACTAACTAAAATGCTGAAAATAAAAATAAAAATAAAAACAGATAGACAAGATGAATCACTTGGTTCCGACTCGTATCTAGTATAACCTTTGATTATTTCCGCACTTTTGCACATAATTAAGAGATTATCTTAGTTATTGTAGTAGGCCCCTCTTTTGAAGGTGACGTTACCCTCACCCCAGTAGTTTGAGTCAGCAGGGATACAATCCTAAAGGGGTGGATTATTGGAAGATAATGAATTAAGTTATTAATGCAGTATTGTGGTAGGCCCCGCTTTTGGCGGTGACGTTACCCTCGGCTAAGTAGTCTGAGTCAGCAGGGATACAGTCCTAAGTAGCCGGGTTATAGTATTAATAGTAGTTAACTTATGAGGGGATCAAAGAGTTTGGACCCCCGCCATCCAATACCGTGAAGTATTGAAGGAGGTCCTACTAAATTTGATCCAGGTCCATTGCAGGACCTCTAAACGCTGAACAATGGCAAGACCTTTACCAAACCGTTCCCTTAACCCCCTACCAGGTAGCCAACATACCTCCATATAGACCGTGGAGATATGAATGGTGAAAATCCTTTATTTTATATAGACAGTAAAATAATGCCAAGACACCACGGACAAACGATAAGGAAAGATCACCTTCAACATAAGTAACTAGTTATTAAAGTCATTAATACAAAACCAAATAAAAAGTGCAAAAGATTAGAAATAAAAAGTATTATACTAGACACTTTGTCTTCACCAAGTGATGTAAGAGACTTAGGCAAACATGGCCTTGATTGTCAAGAACTCTTACGATCAATCTTGGATCCCGAGACGACTCACACACTCTACAATGGACAATGGATGATGGTGGTGGATGATGGTGTTGTGATGGTGGTGGGTGGTGGATGAAGTGTGAGAGAGGTGGTGTGCCAAGGGATAGTTTGAGCTTGAGCCAAGCACTCCTATTTATAGCCTGTACAGAAGCCTGGACACGGCCCCGTGTCCGCTGGACACGGCCCCGTGTCCACCCTTTTCTCTTTCTTCATTAATACAGTTTGTCTTTATTAGCTCCACACGCCCCCGTGTCCGCTGGGCACGGCCCCGTGTCCGTCTGACACTCTCTCTCTTCATTAATTGTAATTCGCAATTACAATTAATGCGCCTGCTGTACTTTCGCCACGCCCCCGTGTCCGCTGGGCACGGCCCCGTGGTGGGCAATAGAAGCTTCTACAGGTTTGTCTTTTGTGCCAGGGCTGACCATTCTGGACACGGCCCCGTGTTCGCTGAGCACGACCCCGTGTTGAGCTGGACACGCCCCGTGTCGGGCTGGGCACGCCCCGTGTCGGGCTGGGCACAGCCCCATGCTCAGCTTTCTTCTTGTTTTTGCTTTGGGAGTTGTTGTCGAGGGGTCGGGCATGCCACGTTTCTTCCTTTTCTTTGTATTTATGTTGGTTTTGGCTGTATTTTTGTTCCTTTTGTTCGTTTAAGCTCATTTGACCCTGTAAATTCAAAAGGAAGACAAAAACATACTTTTTCCAACATTAGTACTAAAAAAGGGTTAGTTTTATGCCTTATTTGATGTAATTTATATGTTGCATTTTACACACATCAAATACCCCCACACTTGAATCTTTGCTTGTCCTCAAGCAAAACTCTTTATAATGTGGCTTTTCACTCCCAAATGGAATTGGTAGAAGAGAAGGTTGTTGGGCTTGTCATAGACTGCCGGGAATCCAAGATTCTTTATTAGGCTTTATTTTTATGTTATTTACAATCCTATTCGTTATGATTTATTTTGAACTTTTCATAAGAGAGATTACTTATTTGGGCATAACATGCCTCTTTAAAATTTTATTTATATACAAGTTCACATACCTCACGGGGAATCACTCAACACTCGGCCGAAGATGTATTTTTGTGAAACACTCGAGAGCGGCATGGAACTTACTCCTACCATAGGCTTGCCAAGCAATCAATCCTCCTCCTTTTTAACTTATATACCTTTGTAAATATCAAGAGGACTTTGTGGGTTAAGGGTTAGGCTTGGGTTAAAGGTAGGTGGTTGGGTTAGTGGTTAGTAAAAGGGCGAAAGGCGTAAAAAGCATCGGTTTTCGTAAGACCTTTTTTTTTTTTTTTTTTGATGAAGCCACTATTCAAACAAAGTTATTTTTGATAAACTTGTTTGTTTATTTCTCTTTTGCTTCATCATCATCATCTTTTTTTTTTTTTTTTAAAGTCATAAGAAAAACCGAGCTTGTTACTAAAACAAAGGGTTAGAAATAAAAAGGTTTTGGTGGGTGAAAGGGTTTTTGTTTTGGGTTATGAAATGAAAAGGTTTAGGCTCAAAGGGGTTAACTAGGGGGATTTTGGGTAGGTGGTAAGAAGAAAAAAAAATAATGGTGTAGAAATAAAAAGGGTTAGTCCTAATGCCTCCATCATTTACTTACTCGGGTTTAAGTTGGTAAGGACCGGGAATGTATCGTCATGGCAAGTTCTAGAGTCGTAAGAACCAAGCGGCTATTCACACAAGAAACGAAAGATGGGCATTTAATTTAAAGGTATATATTTGTATGCTCAATAAAGGCTCAAAACTCACTTTTGTGGGAATGGGTTTTTATGTGATCAAGTATATATAATTAAATTTTAACTAAGCTTGTCATGCCTTTTCATAATTTTCTTATGTTGGTTATTTTTATCACGACGCTATCGGTTGTAAATTTGTAAAAATATAACCTTTTTAAGAACTTGAATTCCCCGAGTTAAACCTAGACAAGTAAAAAAAATGAAAAAATTTTTTGAAAAAAATTCGGGGTGATTAGCGGTTCCAATAGAGTTTTGTGTAAGGCTTGTAATTAGGACTTGCAAGATTCAAGGTTTTAGCATCCCCCCCCCCCCGCACTTAAATTACACATTGTCCTCAATGTGTCCCAAAAATAAGTTTTTAGGTTGATTGAATGTGTAAAAGTGGGTTAAAAACAAGATTTTATGGTACTGGGTAGCTGAACACGGGGTGGTGTTGGCTGAACACGGCCCAGTGTCCAGACTGCCAGTACCAAAAGTAAACAGAAGGCTGGGCACGGGGGCGTGTCCAGTGAGCACGGCCCCGTGTCCAGATACCTGAACTGGGCATTTTCTATAGAACCTTGGGCACGAGGCGTGTTGGGGTGAGCACGGCCCCGTGCTGAACTTGCTGTAATGAAGAAAAATCATCGGGAGGCTCTGTTTTTGTGTATGGGGTGTTGGTTCAAGCTTCCCTTATCATCCTTCACCATCCCGAGTGTGTTTTATTCCTGAAAATTAAAAACTAAACTAGAAAACATAAAGGTTAATCTAAACTAAACTACGGATAGTTCCGCGGAATGCCTCCGTGGTGCGCCACGTTTATAAGGGTCCTTGGCTAGACCCACCTTATCGGGTGGTTCTGGCTCATCTTCAATTAGGGGGTCGTCATTGCCGAATGGATATTTCATTGATCGCTCAAGATCGACACTTCTTTTAAATGCCCCTAATTGAAGAGGTAGATTGTTGAACTTCCGGTTTTTCAAAGCTTCGTGAGTTTTTACAAATGGTCGTCCCAACACTAGAGGAGCGTCATCGAGGATGACAAAATCGGTCGGGATTACCATTTGATTTGTTTGAACCAAGACATCTTCAACTATACCGATTGATTTTATTACTTTCCGATTGGATAGAAAAATGGGTATTTGAAGTGGAGAAAAATCACTAATACTTAATTTTTCGAAAATGTAGTTAGGCATTATGTTAACACAAAGATCTTTATCGATTGTGACATTACTAATAAACGAATTTTGAAAGAAACATGGAGCCGGTGTAATGTTAATTTCAAATGGTTCTTCTTTTATTAGTGACGTTTGATCATTAGTTAACTTAACACTTACCGTTTCGTCAATTTTAGTGTTAGTGTTTAACTCTTTTAAAAACTTAGCATGAGTGGGTACTAAACAATGATTTTCGAAAGAAGGTGACAAGAGATTAATTTCTTCAAAATTAGACTCTTCTTGAATTTTAACGTTGTCGGACTCACCTTTTTCGTTGTTTAACTCATGTGTCGGTTTTTCACTTATTTGTTCTTCCATTTTAACACTTTTAGTTATCTCTTCCTTTTTTAATTCTTCTCTTGCGCGGGACTCCTCTTCCCTTGCGCGAGCTTCTTTTATACATCGATCGATAACTCTAATGTGTTCTAATATCCTATCGGTCACTTCGGTTATAGAAAAAGAATCGGTATTTTCTAAGCTTGAATCCGGTTGTTCGACCCTTTGTTCCTCATAATACCCATATGAAGTAGATGGTTCGCACCATTGTTCTTCATTGTAAGCATATGATGGATAAGGTTCGTAGTTTTGTTCTTCATAATACTCATATGGGGTGGGTTGTTCACGCCATGGTTCCTCATAGTAAGTATACGAAGGTGGTGGCTCATATCTTGGTTCCTCAAAGTATGAGTATGAAGGCTCATACCTTGGTTCATCAAAATATGAGTATGAGGGAGGAGGTTCATACCTTTGGTCTTCATAGGATGTGTATGAAGTTGATGACTCGTACCTGGGCTCCTCATAGTAGGTGTATGAATTGGATGGTTGATATGAGTGATTATTTTGAACCGATCGTGCGTTACGACAATTAGTGCAATAATTACCCCTATAATCATCCTCCTCATAGGTGTAGTTGTAACCTCCTGAGTATTGATCCATAAGAATCACTCAGCAGACCACAACTGAGTCTCGAGATCAGAAAACAAAAATAAAAACAGAAACAGAGGCTGGACACGGCCCCGTGTTCAGTGGACACGGCCCCGTGTTCAGGATCTGTATCTGGGCGTTTTAATTAAATTTACTGATCTAGTTGAGCACGGGGCGTGTTCAGTGAGCACGGCCCGTGTTCAACCTACTGTAAATGCAAAACTAAACTAAAATGCAGAAAAATGTGGGCCCGTTTTGAAAAGGTTTTGAAAAACTGATTAGGCCGTCGATTTTAAGCTTTCCTAAAATCCTTGTGTCCCCGGCAACGGCGCCAAAAACTTGATGCGTGCGAAGTGTCGTATATTTTAGGTGTATATTTTAAGCCCCTTTTAACACTTATTTTAGCCAAGTTTTAAATTTATAAAACACGATATTTCACTAACACTAAACACACATATGGGCAAGTGCACCCATCGTTGAGTGTAGTATAGCGTTGGTAAGATACCGAGGTCGTCCAAGTACACAAGAGCTTTTAGTACCGGTTTATCCTCAACGTCTAACCAAAACAAAAGTTTAGAAAAATGTTTTAAACTAATAAAAATAAAACTAACTAAAATGCTGAAAATAAAAATAAAAATAAAAACAGATATACAAGATGAATCACTTGGTTCCGACTCGTATCTAGTATAACCTTTGATTATTTCCGCACTTTTGCACATAATTAAGAGATTATCTTAGTTATTGTAGTAGGCCCCTCTTTTGAAGGTGACGTTACCCTCACCCCAGTAGTTTGAGTCAGCAGGGATACAATCCTAAAGGGGTGGATTATTGGAAGATAATGAATTAAGTTATTAATGCAGTATTGTGGTAGGCCCCGCTTTTGGCGGTGACGTTACCCTCGGCTAAGTAGTCTGAGTCAGCAGGGATACAGTCCTAAGTAGCCGGGTTATTGTATTAATAGTAGTTAACTTATGAGGGGATCAAAGAGTTTGGACCCCCGCCATCCAATACCGTGAAGTATTGAAGGAGGTCCTACTAAATTTGATCCAGGTCCATTGCAGGACCTCTAAACGCTGAACAATGGCAAGACCTTTACCAAACCGTTCCCTTAACCCCCTACCAGGTAGCCAACATACCTCCATATAGACCGTGGAGATATGAATGGTGAAAATCCTTTATTTTATATAGACAGTAAAATAATGCCAAGACACCACGGACAAACGATAAGGAAAGATCACCTTCAACATAAGTAACTAGTTATTAAAGTCATTAATACAAAACCAAATAAAAAGTGCAAAAGATTAGAAATAAAAAGTATTATACTAGACACTTTGTCTTCACCAAGTGATGTAAGAGACTTAGGCAAACATGGCCTTGATTGTCAAGAACTCTTACGATCAATCTTGGATCCCGAGACGACTCACACACTCTACGATGGACAATGGATGATGGTGGTGGATGATGGTGTTGTGATGGTGGTGGGTGGTGGATGAAGTGTGAGAGAGGTGGTGTGCCAAGGGATAGTTTGAGCTTGAGCCAAGCACTCCTATTTATAGCCTGTACAGAAGCCTGGACACGGCCCCGTGTCCGCTGGACACGGCCCCGTGTCCACCCTTTTCTCTTTCTTCATTAATACAGTTTGTCTTTATTAGCTCCACACGCCCCCGTGTCCGCTGGGCACGGCCCCGTGTCCGTCTGACACTCTCTCTCTTCATTAATTGTAATTCGCAATTACAATTAATGCGCCTGCTGTACTTTCGCCACGCCCCCGTGTCCGCTGGGCACGGCCCCGTGGTGGGCAATAGAAGCTTCTACAGGTTTGTCTTTTGTGCCAGGGCTGACCATTCTGGACACGGCCCCGTGTTCGCTGAGCACGACCCCGTGTTGAGCTGGACACGCCCCGTGTCGGGCTGGGCACGCCCCGTGTCGGGCTGGGCACAGCCCCATGCTCAGCTGGGCACAGCCCCATGCTCAGCTTTCTTCTTGTTTTTGCTTTGGGAGTTGTTGTCGAGGGGTCGGGCATGCCACGTTTCTTCCTTTTCTTTGTATTTATGTTGGTTTTGGCTGTATTTTTGTTCCTTTTGTTCGTTTAAGCTCATTTGACCCTGTAAATTCAAAAGGAAGACAAAAACATACTTTTTCCAACATTAGTACTAAAAAAGGGTTAGTTTTATGCCTTATTTGATGTAATTTATATGTTGCATTTTACACACATCAGTGATCGTGATGGTCCAACCCTAATCCTACAAGCAATCGCGTCTCAAGATCTATGGATTTAGCATGTGTACTTTGGCATGGCCGGTGCAAATAATGATCTTGCTATTTTACAATCATCAAATCTTTTTGTTGATATCATAGACTAGGTTGCACAGATTCAACATTTTATGCAAATGATGTGCACTACATGTACGGGTATTATCTTGTTGATGGTATATATCTGGAGTGGACCGTCTTGATTAAAAGTATTTCTTGCCCCGATGATATAAAACGATTGTACTACAAGAAAAAAATGAGTCGGCGTGAAAAGATATCAAACAAGCATTTGGAATGCTAAAGAAATGATGGACTGTCATTGCCCAACCATCGCATATATTAGAAAAGAAAAGAATGAGAAATGTAATGTATACTTGCATTATATTACATAATATGATTTTGGAGGACACGGGCCGAGCCATTTGCCCCGAATATGATGAAACCGTTTAACCGGAGAACACAATTCTAACCTATACCGAGAAAGAAGAAATCCACCTTAAAATACGAATAAGAGACACATTTGGAATTTCTATTGGATTTGGTTGAACATCTATGGTTGGATCGCATGCTAAATAATGAGAACGACGATGACAGGTAGTTTTTTTTATTAATTGGGTTATGTAGTTTTCTTTTTTTAAACTCGCTTTTTTTATATTTTTAGTTGTTTAAATGATATTTTATTTTTATTATTTAGGTTATGAAATTTTATTTTGTTTTTTAGTTATTTAAATAGTATTAAAAAATAAGAAAAATGAGTATGTAATGATTGAGGGGTTTCATTCCCTATCATGTGGCGTACATGTGTAGGCAATTGAGCCCCTGGTTGACCTGGCGCACATGTGGCGTTGAGGTGGCGCAATAGAGTCATAACCATACCATGTAGCCTTATATATATCATGTATCAGAGCAGAAGAAGCTCTATCGATGACAAATATGAAATTCAAACAACCTTGATACGTTTCTATATTAACCCGATTTTCTTTCTTTCACACACACCATGGGAGGCGAAAACATCCCTACGCAAACACTCGAACCACAATAACAATCACTATCCAATATCACCAATATGGCCAGTTTTGTTTATATGAAAATACTATTTAGCTGGAAACATCATATGGTTACCATCTTAAAAATTATGGGTTGTTGTTATAAATTAGTTTTTACATACCTATAATATAGTTAGCATCTCAACTCGTCCATTGCTCACTTAGTTGTCCAAATAGCAAGTTTCGTGTAATTGAGGAAGGTAAATGAAGAAACAAACTTTCAAAAAGGATTTGTCATGAAATCCTAACTGAAAACCCAATTTCAAACATTAAGACAAAGTATATGTTCTATTATTTCATACTACAACTTTGCTATGATATTAGAAAATCAGCTCCAAGCAATTGGTGAATCTGTTTTGAATGAAACCCTAGTCCTTTAGATTATGTAAGGTTTGAATTCAATCAGAGGCGTCTCAGAGAATTCACGTACCTTGTTCGAGCTAGAAAAAATGTGTCATTCCGTAATGTCTTATTATTATTTAAAAAAAATCAAATTAGTATTAAGCTCAATAAACCCAATGCCAAGTGAGCTAAATTCTAAACCATAAAAAAATGATTTGTAAATTGGCCTATATTGGATTTGGTATGTGTTTACTATTTAAAAAAAAACATATATATCGGATTAAAAAAAAACCGCGTGCCCCTTGAAATTACAGGCCTTGTGTGGAGGTCCTCCCCGCACACCATCAAATCCGCCACTGAATTCAATCTTTAAAATGAAACCCTAGTCCTTTAGATTATGTAAGGTTTGAATTCAATCTTTAATACCATAGCTTAACCATAACAAAGCTATATGAAATAAAACCATGCAAGATCATCCATTTAATTAAGTTTTAAAAACCAAATACAACAACATTGTCTCAACGGAAACACATCCTAACGACATTGTTCAACAAACACAAACATCAACATGACATAAACACAGTTTAAGGACTGTGACTTGTCCAGGAAAGAGTCACATTCCCCAAACCCGGATGACCTCGTAACTAGTGCAGCGGGAAAACGTGTCATACCGCGCCAGATCCTTTAATTCCCTGGAATACATGTAAGTTGAAAAATCAACAATAATGTTGAGCGAGTTCATGTGTAGTGAGTATGTAAAACACTTGTAAGTATAAAAATCCCTGGTATGTAGCAAATAAGGAAAAAGAGATCACCAATGGTTTGCAAGGCCATTGATATGTGTGAAGTGCAAGTAGGAAGACTCAAACCTAGCGGATTTTGCGTTGGGCACAAAGTCACCCCGAGGTCCGTACTGTTGGACCTGGAGTTGGGCTCGCTACACCCAGATAGATCTACCGCTTACGTCCCTCGGTCCTACAATGAGGATTAATGGCCTCCAGTTCCCGCCTACCCACTCACATGATCTAAGTAGTAACCCTCCTTAAGCTAACCATACCATGTATAAAGTACTCGTAATCATAGTAACATGTATTTCACCCCTGCAGTTTAGAAAACTGAAAACAGTTGAGAGAAAAGGGGGACATGAACTCACAGTGGTGCGTCTCTACCAAGTATGACTCCTGATCAAGCAGCTGTGTGACGACCTACACGTACGAATTCTATTAGACGGACGGCCGTGCCTTAGTTTTATGGTTTATGTTTTTGGGAAATAGTTAGACAACTATTTCGTGTTTACATTTAGTAAATACTTGGTAATCATTTTCCTTCCCAAGGATGGGGGATTTAATACATGTGTGTTCGAAATATATTATTAAGTCTCACTTAAAATATATTTTATTTCTAACTCCAAAATATAAATATTCTTCTCAAAAATATTATATTTTCTATTACATAAAATTTCCCAAAATAATACCTTGACAAAAATACGCGTTAAGTCATATTTTCTTAAAATGCGTAAGTTACGTTTTAATGATCGAGTGGTAATAATAATTACCGGTGTAACTTATATATTTATCGTAGAGACGTTCGTATTATTTTGGATCCATTAACATTTGATAGTATTATTTTTACCCTAAAAATAATACTAGTATTTTCACAAAATAATCATAAACACATATCAAGTGACTTTATGAAAAATATATACTAAATATATATTTACCAAGTTTTATTTTGTGAAATCCCACCTCCGATGTTTTGTAAATAAAGTCGTGGCGAAATCTATAATTTGAAAACAAGTCGAAAAGTATTTCTAACACTTATAGTGAAAATATTTCTAAGTGTTAGGTTTTTGGAAAAATTTCGCCAGAGTTTCCCCTGTAACTGGAGGTGGCCACGCTTTTAAGCGTATCATTTTCTTTCATAAATCAAACCAACATTCTTTTCATTCAATCAAAACAATGTCCAAAACAACAAACTAGTAAATAAATATGTATATCGCATAAATTACATGAACTTGCGTTTTATCCAAGAATATAAAGTAAATTCCATTACTTTTAGTGGATCTTTATATAAATCAATCCGGTTTCGTAAAAACCTCGTTTTTAAAGAAATTCCATCTTTACAACTTCTTATCAATTTTTACAAAGATAGTTATTTTGTCGAAACTTAGTGCTACACAAGTGTTTACACACTTGTGTGATTTAAAAATCATTCTTGCTCATGTAAAATCCATTTTTAGAAAAATATGGTTTCTTCGACACTCGGTCCTTTGAAAATACCGCTTGTAGATCCGTAGATCTACTAGTTTTAAACACTATTTCGTAAGTAAAATCATTTTTACACAAGTTCAAGTTTGATGTGTGGTAGAGTTTCATCACTTAACCCTTGTTACACTTAAACAAGCTTTATGTCATAATCCATGATCATGACCAATCCGGGTTAAACGATGATCCGAGCTACCACAACATAGATCGGGACTAAATAACCACACAAATCAAATACTACAAGATTTACACAACATTCAAGCTTTTGACCACCATTACTAGCATTTTTAGTAGACTTTTATGTATCAACTTGTATGTTTACGAGTTTTAGCCGTTACATAACATTTTAACCACTTCAAAATAGTTCGAGAGTGTGATTCAAGCAACTTACTACTAGCTCGAGGCTAGGGAAGAATCTAGACGCAAAATGAGTGGATAAAAGCAATAGAGTGAAGTCCTTCGCCTTCCGATTGCACCAAGCTTCCTTGTAGGTGATCCTTAACACTTGTGTGATCTTGGAATAGCTTGAACAAAAATCGAAAAATTGATGGGTTGTGTAGGGGTGTTCGGCCGTAGCTTCTTTTGAGAGAGAGAGAGTGTTTTTGTTGAGAGTTTAAGTGTGGGAAAGAATGTGTGTTAAGGTAGGAACTTATAGGCAAAGTTAGAGTTTATGGTCCAATGGTTCATATGTATGCAAGATATTAGGCAACTTGATTATTTAAATCACCATTAGTACAAGGGTGTCCCCCCTAGGGGACGGTTTGGTTAGGGGGGGGGGGGGGGGGTATTCTGGTTAGATTCCAACTAAACCTTAAGTATTAGTTAGTTAAGTGTGGAGGTTAACTCGGTTACTAGTGTGTAGTAAGTTGTGACGGGTGTTAGGGTATTCAGGGACCCTAACTGGCTCAGAAAAAGAAAAACAGTGTTGATGACAATATTTTTATGTTCCGGGTAAAGTCCGGTTGTTCGGTTGGATAGAGATCCGTTAAAGTGCTTAACAAAGCTTTAAAGTGTCGTTATTATTATTTTTAGTGACACAACTTATTCCTCCAAAGTGTCGGGAATATTTTCCTCATGTTTTGGCACTTTATTAGTTAGCCAAATGCTGAATTTTGTACTTAGAGTACGTTTTAGGCACATCCGGTCACTGTAATTTATTCCTAGTGACGCAGTTCTACAACCCTTATATCCCTACACTCACCACTAGTGTAGCAAACTATCTCAGGCTCTTACAGGCCTTAGAGGCAGTACCTGCCTGGTGCTAGTTATGACAGCACGTTTAATAGGTTATCCGTTCATTGTGCTACTGTGCTTTTGGTGCATCAAGGTTTTCACAAAGGTGCTGTAAGCAAAACATGGAGTGACAACAAGTAAAGTATGATGCAAGTAAGTACATGTATCAGTATTCAAGTAGCAGTTTATCCACAAGTTCAAGCAAGCACGGTAATTAAGCAGTAATTAATTATTAATTAAGTCGTACGGATACCTGGTTTAGTGAGGGTTGTCACATTCTCCCCCCGTTAGAAAAATTTCGTCCCGAAATTTTAAGTTTTGCTTGTAGATGCAGGGTTCTTAGGAAATAAGTGGGGGGTATTTCTCTTTCATCTGGTCCTCACGCTCCCAGGTGTATTTAGGACCATGTCTGGCATTCCAACGAACTTTGACGAGCTTGACACTGCTCCGGCGGGTCTTGTTTACTTTCCAATCCGCAACCTCAACCGGTTCTTCAACGAAATGGAGCGTGTCGTCAACATGAATCTCGTCGGTGGGGATGGCAATGGTATCTTGAGTTGGACTTTTCTTCAGGTTGGATACATGAAATGTATCGTGAACTCCATTTAGCTCGGCAGGTAAGTCCAGCTTGTATGCTACTAGCCCTATTCTTTCCAAAATTCTGAAAGGGCCAATGTAACGCGGATTTAACTTCCCACGCTTTCCGAAGCGTGCCACACCCTTCCAGGGTGAAACTTTCAATAAAACCATATCTCCAACTTGGAATTCCAAATGTTTCTGGTTTGGATCTGCATAGGCTTTCTGTCTGTGGCGAGCTGCTTCGATGCGTTTTCGAATCTGCGCAATCTTGTCTGTCGTCTCTTGGACGATTTCAGGACCAACAAGCTGCCTATCACCTGCGTCAGCCCAGCATAGGGGTGATCGGCACTTGCGTCCGTAAAGGGCTTCAAATGGCGCGACTCCAATACTGGTGTGGTAGCTGTTGTTGTATGAAAATTCGACCAAATGCAAATGCTTGTCCCAGCTACCGCCCAAATCCATTACACATGCTCTCAGCATATCTTCTAACGTCTGAATCGTTCGCTCGCTTTGACCGTCAGTTTGCGGATGAAACGCAGTGCTCAGATTTAATTGTGAGCCAAAAGCTTCTTGGAAGGATTGCCATATCCTTGACACAAACCTTCCGTCTCTATCAGAGATGATCGAGAGAGGCACTCCATGACGTGCGACGATCTCTCTCATGTAAATTTCAGCCAATTTGCTAGTGTTATCCTTCTCTTTGATTGGCAGAAAGTGTGCGGACTTTGTTAGGCGGTCAACTATCACCCAGATAGTGTCATGACCTCTTGGCGTTCTTGGCAACTTTGTAATAAAATCCATTGAGATTTGTTCCTATTTCCACTTGGGAATCTCAGGTTGTTGCAGACGTCCTGAAGGCTTCTGGTATTCCGCTTTCACCTTAGCGCACGTTAGACACTTGCTCACATAAACAACAACATCGCCCTTCATCCTAGGCCACCAATAGTAATCCTTGAGATCTTGGTACATCTTATCCGCTCCTGGATGGATAGAGTACCGCGATTTGTGAGCTTCATCAAAAATAACTTTCCTTAAACCACCAAACAGAGGAACCCAAATCCTTTTCTCAAAACATAACGTTCCTTCCTCGTTTGGCACCAAAAGCTTCTCCATCCCACGGAGATATTCTTCTTCAAGATTTCTTTCCTTAAGAGCTTCTTTCTGTGCGGCACGAATGCGCAAGGAAAGATCGGTTTGGATAATCATTTCTAAAGCCCTAACCCTTATGGGCTTGATCCTCTCCTTTCGACTTAGGGCATCGGCGACCACATTCGCCTTCCCTGGGTGGTACTTTATCTCGCAGTCGTAATCATTCAACAACTCAACCCATCGTCTCTGCCTCATATTCAGCTCCTTCTGATTGAATATGTGTTGTAGGCTCTTGTGATCTGTGAAGATTGTACATTTCGTACCATAAAGGTAGTGTCTCCAGATCTTTAATGCAAAAACCACTGCGCCAAGTTCCAAATCATGTGTGGTATAGTTCTTTTCATGTACTTTCAATTGACGCGATGCGTAAGCAATAACCTTTTGGCGTTGCATCAACACACAACCCGATCCTTGACGTGAGGCGTCACAGTATACCACGAAATCATCTGTACCTTCTGGTAGTGCTAAGATTGGCGCATTGCAGAGCTTATCCTTCAATATCTGGAACGCTTCTTCCTGTTTGATTCCCCAATCAAACTTCTTATCTTTCTGCGTGAGGAGCGTCAATGGTTGAGCGATTTTTGAAAAATTCTCAATGAATCTTCGGTAGTAACCAGCCAAACCTAAGAATTGTCGAATTTCGGTTGGCGTCTTTGGCGTTTCCCAATTCTTGATCGCTTCGATCTTGGTTGGATCCACATGGATTCCATCTCCGTTCACCACGTGTCCAAGAAATTGTACTTCACGTAGCCAAAACTCGCACTTAGAGAACTTGGCATACAACTGTTCCTTCTTCAGCAACTCCAAAATAGCTCTTAAATGTTGTTCGTGCTCAGCCTTTGTTCTTGAATAAATCAAGATGTCGACGATAAACACAATCACGAACTTGTCCAAGTACGGCTTGCAAACTCTATTCATCAAGTCCATAAAGACCGCAGGTGCGTTTGTCAATCCAAACGGCATAACAAGGAACTCGTAGTGTCCAAATCGAGTTCTGAAGGCTGTCTTCGGGATACTCTCCTCTTGTATCCTTAACTGATGGTATCCAGATCGAAGATCGATCTTTGAATAAAAGCTTGAACCTTGCAGTTGGTCGAATAGATCGTCGATTCTTGGCAGAGGATATCTATTCTTGATCGTCAGCTTGTTCAATTCTCTATAGTCGATGCACATACGAAAACTACCGTCCTTCTTCTTGATAAACAGGACCGGAGCTCCCCAAGGCGAGAAGCTTGGTCGGATAAATCCCTTGTCTAACAACTCTTGAAGTTGCGTCGACAATTCTTGCATCTCGGACGGGGCAAGTCTATAAGGTGCCTTAGCCACAGGGGCGGCGCCTGGAACTAAATCGATGTGAAACTCTACTTGCCTCTGAGGTGGCAGTCCAGGCAAGTCCTCTGGGAAGACTTCTGGATATTCCCTCACGACAGGGATGTCTTCGATCTTCGGTTCTGCAGCTTTCTTGTCTACAATGTGTGCCAGGAAGGCAGCACATCCTTTCTGCAAACACTTTCGCGCTTTCAGGCAGCTGATAATTCTTAACGGCGTATCACGCTTTTCACCATGAACCACAATTGTTTCACCCTCTTCGGTTGGGATACGAACAACCTTTTTGTGACAAACTATCTCAGCCTTGTTGCCTGATAACCAATCCATTCCTACCACCACGTCGAAGCTTCCCAACTGGACTGGTAGTAGATCCAGAGCAAACTCACGCTCTCCCAATTCGATCACACAGCCTCTGACAACTTCATTGGCTTCTACTAACTTCCCATTGGCCAATTCGATTGAGTAGGGAATATCTAACTTACTAGCGGTTAAACCAAGCATATTCTTAAATTATAACGGTACGAAACTATAATCGGCACCAGTATCAAATAAAATGGATGCATAGCGTTGGTTCACAGGGAACGTACCAGTAACGACATTGGGGTCCTGGCGCGCTTCCCTCGGTTCGATATTGAAAACCCTTCCACGTGCTCGGTTCAATTCTGGGCAGTTCCTTTTAAAATGCCCAATGTCACCACAGTTAAAACAACCCATTCTTTGACCATTTCCTGCTCCATTCCCAGCTTGATTGTTGTTTTGGTTCGCATTACCAGCTTGATTCACCTTGTTGCCTCGATTCCCGTTTCCTCCATTGTTCCCCTGTGGGCGATTCCCAATACCACCACGATTATTATTTCCATTCCCAAATCCTCCTTGGCCTCCCCGGCCAGCACTAGCCCAGCAAAAATCCTTCAAGTGACCAGTCTTTCCACAAGCTTCACATACTTTTGGCCCGCATCGGCCAGGGTGATGGCGTTGGCAAGAGTTACACTTGGGATGTGCACCCATATATCCCTTTCCTTTCCTTCTAGTACCAGTCATAGCTTGAACCGGTGCGCTTGGTTCTCCTTTCCTGCTATCACTGCTTGTGCCTTGTTTGAAATTCGAGAATTTCCTTTTGTTATCCCTGGACGACTCTACATGAGTCTCCTTCTTCCTTTGCTCAACATCAGAAAACTTGTTTAGGCGGATCGCCTCCTCAGTGAGAGCTACGCTTAGATCGATCGCCTCAGTGATTGTTGCCGGTTTTGAAGAGGTTACCATACTAATGATTTGAGGAGCTAAACCCCAAATAAAGCGTTCAATCCGCTTGAATTCTGGAGTGACCATATAGGGTACCACATGTGACAGGTCGTGAAACCTTTGAACATATTCCGCAATTTTCGGACCTTCCATCTTCAAATGCCAGAACTCAGTTTCTAATCTTTGGATTTCCGCGCGAGAGCAGTACTTTTTGCGCATTAGTTCCTTCAGTTCGGTCCATGTTAGTGCGTAGGCAGCAGCTTCACCAAGTGTCTGCACTTGCAAATTCCACCAAGATAGGGCTCCATCCAAAAATAGCCTAGAAATGTAGGTGACTTGCTGGTCTGGTGCACTTTTGCTCATGCGAAGTACAGATTCAGTTTTCTCAGCCCAACGAACAAAGGCGACAGCACCTCCAGTGCCATCAAAGTTGACAGGCTTGCAGTCTAGAAACTGCTTGTAGGTGCACCCTGCACATACATTATAACATGTGATCGGTATTAGCATCATTGCTATAGATATCCAATTAGGTCATGGTATGTCTTAATGACTTAGTATTACCATGAGGTGGATTGTTGTTGCCATTGTTGTTTGAGCTGCTTCCGCTGGGTCCTCCTTGCGAGGCGGCGTATTGCGCGATGGCGGCAGCGATGACTTGTTGGAGTTCTGCCTCATTGGTAGGCATCGGCGTTTGACGTCTCGGCGGCATCTTCTAAAAGATGTGTTTACGTCGGTCAGGCCATAGTAAAGATCCCATGTTATAATACATACGCTTTATTATGATAGTAATAGTACATAACATCTCATGTTATAATCATATCAATCACACAACATCCCATGTCACAAACATCAATCACACAACATCCCATGTCATAGAATATAAATAACCAAATCAAGTATCAAATATGATGAGAATACTGCGATTGCCATATATTGAGACCACATAGTAAGCGTACAAGTACATCACAGTGTCATACAACATCAGTCGACTAAGGGCTACATCACCCTAGTCCAAAAACTATATCAAATCAGTGTCAATACATCCCATATACATGATCAACAAAAGTCAGAATCAAAATGTAGTCTCCAAAAATGTTGTGCAGTCTAAAGCATTCGCCGTCTTCTCACCAAAGTCTACCCATACGGTACTGAAGAGCCCTACACAGATGGCGGTGGAGGAGGGGGAAAGTGAGTGTAGAACAAATGACGCAACTGGAGCCAGTCCTCCTCCATGGCTCTCTGGGTATGCAACCAAGAAGCAACCTGCTGCTCAAGTGTCAAAAGGCATGCAGCATAGTCAGGTAACAATGGTCGAGAGTGTTGCAAAGAAACTGGGTGGGTCTGACCCTGACACTGGCACGGCCGTAACTCTCTCGAGCTCCTGAATACGCCGTGTGAGCGCCTCCTGCTGGACAACAAACGACATCAGAACGTCCTCAATAGAATACCCCATATGAAAAGGATGGTAGGGGTCGGTCGGTGGCATAACAGAAGGTGACGCCCAGAGAAACGGCTCGCTGGCTGGATCAAAAGGTGTCACATGAAATGGAGGAACAGGGGGTAAAACAGGTGAAAACTGTGGCATAACGGGAACAGACGTCGGCACATGCCCAAAGGGATGGGCCGAAGAACCCTCTCCAGGTAATGCTGGAGGTGTAAACTGAGGGAAAGTAAAAGAGGTATCAACGTGACGGGTATCGGTGATCTGAGGGGGAATAGGTGGAACCTCATCATCAGCAGGAATCCACCCATGCTGGGCGTGCTCATCTCGTGGGTCAATCTGTGCCTCAAAAAGTGCTCGATCAAACTGTACAGGCATAGGGTCAAGGTGGGGTGCAACAAGAGGGTCAGCAGGTATATCAGCGATAAGTGGAGGATCAACATGATCAGCAGCAATAACATGGTCGCCCTCCAACAACGGGGCATCCACAGGATGATCATCAATAGGTGGGTCAGCAATCACAGGATCAATAGGCATGCCAGCATGAGCAGGGTCATGCTCAAGCACTGGGTCAGGAGCAGCCACTGGCTCAAGGGCCAGGGCAGGCTCAGGATCATCAAAGGCCATTTCAAAATCAAACTCAGGGTCGATGGGATCAACTGGGTCAACTGGGTCGACCGGATCCTCCATAGGCTGATCCATGGGTATAAACTCTATATCCTCATCTGGGTCGAATCCTGGGGGAAAGACAGGATCGGAGTCCTCCTCAACATCGTGGTCGAAAGCAAAGCTAGAAGCAGGGGAAACAGAGGATGCTCTATCTGGATCTGAACCGTGAGAAAAGTGTTGCGCACTCTGAGTGTGTGAAGGTGCGGAGGCCACAGACTCGAAAGAGTCTGGGACCGGAGAGTGAGCAGGTGACTCCTCAGCGGGAGCATCTGCGATCAACAAAAGATCTCCAGCAGCAAGAAGGGCCTCGCCCTGAACCTCATCCTCTAAGGGCACGTCATCAAATAGATCGACGTCGGGAAGCAAATCGTAAGCAGGATATGAAGCAAGTGGTATGGGAGCAGGGATCTCTACAAGTGGTAGGTCCCCGGCCAAAGGGCCATCAGCGAGCTCATCAGCACCATCAGGTAACGCAAAGGGCTGAAAGTCATCCTCGTCTGTGCTAGTAACGTCGGATGTGTGAACCTCGCGCTCTGAAGACTCTAGGTCGTCTGATACTATAGGTCTAGGGCCTGTGGTGTCTGAATCACCAGTGCCGGTCGAGTCCATGTGTCTGTAACATAAACACAAATGTGCACAAATAATCAGTCATACAATCTGATAAGCACATTAGTCACCAAGTAAGCAATCAAATAATTCTCCTAGTCCCACTAGCCTCCCAGCCTCCCAGACTGCTCTTCCTAGTCCCACTAGCCAATTCTCCTAGTCCCACTAGCCAATTCTCCCAGTCTCTCAGACTGCTCTTCCTAGTCCCACTAGCCAATTCTCCTAGTCCCACTAGCCAACTACCTCGGCCTCCCAGACCGAGCCTCAGCCTCCCAGACTGAGCCTAAATAATAAATAAATGTGCTCAACATTTGTTTGTAAAAAGTTTTGGATCTGGACTTAAATGGTATGCAATAAAAAAAATGTTTTCGTGAGAGCCCTAGTGATCATAGTCTAGACTCGAGAAGGAATCCTAGTTCGCTATGATCAGAGCTCTGATACCAAGCTGTCACACCCTGGCTTTGCGAAAGCGTGGTTATTTTGGTGTGACTTCTTAATACACAAAGCTATATGAAATAAAACCATGCAAGATCATCTATTTAATTAAGTTTTAAAAACAAAATACAACAACATTGTCTCAACGGAAACACATCCTAACGACATTGACAAACACAAACATCAACATGACATAAACACAGTTTAAGGACTGTGACTTGTCCAGGAAAGAGTCACATTCCCCAAACCCGGATGACCTCGTAACTAGTGCAGCGGGAAAACGTGTCATACCGCGCCAGATCCTTTAATTCCCTGAAATACATGTAAGTTGAAAAATCAACAATAATGTTGAGCGAGTTCATGTGTAGTGAGTATGTAAAACACTTGTAAGTATAAAAATCCCTGGTATGTAGCAAATAAGGAAAAAGAGATCACCAATGGTTTGCAAGGCCATTGATATGTGTGAAGTGCAAGTAGGAAGACTCAAACCTAGCGGATTTTGCGTTGGGCACAAAGTCACCCCGAGGTCCGTACTGTTGGACCTGGAGTTGGGCTCGCTACACCCAGATAGATCTACCGCTTACGTCCCTCGGTCCTACAATGAGGATTAATGGCCTCCAGTTCCCGCCTACCCACTCACATGATCTAAGTAGTAACCCTCCTTACGCTAACCAAACCATGTATAAAGTACTCGTAATCATAGTAACATGTATTTCACCCCCGCAGTTTAGAAAACTAAAAACAGTTGAGAGAAAGGGGGGACATGAACTCACAGTGGTGCGTCTCTACCAAGTATGTCTCCTGTTCAAGCAGCTGTGTGACGACCTACACGTACTAATTCTATTAGACAGACGGCCGTGCCTTAGCTTTATGGTTTACGTTTTTGGGAAATAGTTAGACAACTATTTCGTGTTTACATTTAGTAAATACTTGGTAATCATTTTCCTTCCCAAGGATGGGGGATTTAATACATGTGTGTTCGAAATATATTATTAAGTCTCACTTAAAATATATTTTATTTCTAACTCCAAAATATAAATATTCTTCTCAAAAATATTATATTTTCTATTACATAAATTTTCCCAAAATAATACCTTGACAAAGATACGCGTTAAGGCATATTTTCTTAAAATGCGTAAGTTACGTTTTAATGACCGAGTGGTAATAATAGTTACCGGTGTAACTTATATATTTATCGTAGAGACGTTCGTATTATTTTGGATCCATTAACATTTGATAGTATTATTTTTACCCTAAAAATAATACTAGTATTTTCACAAAATAATCATAAACACGTATCAAGTGACTTTATGAAAAATATATACTTGTTGTAAACCACTCGAAAATCTGTATTGAATCTTCAATCTATATTCCATATGATACAAATGTGATACTCTAAATAACAACATACAATAGTATATATAATGTACATTGTCAAAACATTTATGAGAGGTTAACTGCCAAGGCAGTTACAAGAAGTGTTTTGTATATCTGTTTTATGACACTCCCCCTCAGATATACATACTGTTCACTATACATTTATTAACAACATTCTTCAGGATGATGTTAAATCGATACTTCAGGACCTATATGATAAACTGATACTACAGGATCAGTTATGCTGCCTCGTTAAAAACCTTGCTAAGAAAACCCAATGGGACAAAACTTAGTCAAGGAAAAGAGTACAGCGTGTATAATGCTCCCCCTCAATTTAACTAACGTCTTTTAATCTACGAAGCCCGATCTTATGTGATAACTGTTCGAAACTGCTTCTAGGTAAAGATTTTGTGAACAGGTCAGCTAAATTTTCACTTGACTTGATCTGGCGAACATCAATTTCCCCTTTTTTCTGCAAGTCATATGTTGAGAAGAACTTTGGTGAGATGTGCTTTGTTCGATCACCCTTGATGTAACCTTCTCTGATCTGAGCTATGCAAGCAGCATTGTCTTCATAAATAATTGTTGGTTCCTTCTTGATCTGTTCTAGTCCGCATGCTTATCGTATGTGATTAATCATTGATCTCAACCACACACATTCTCGACCAGCATCATATAGTGCTATTAATTCGGCATGATTTGATGATGTTGCTGTAAGTGTTTGCTTAGTTGACTTCCAAGAAATTGTTGTGCCACCGTATGTGAATTCATAACCTGTCTGAGATTTTGCTTTGTGAGGATCTGATAGATATCCGGCATCAGCATACCCAATAAGCTGGGACTTTTGATCTTTCTGATAGAAAAAAAAAACCTAAGTCTTGTGTCCCGCAAATATATCAGAATATATGTTTCACACCATTCAAGTGTCTACGTGTTGGATTCGAACTGTATCTCGCTAGTACATGAACTGCAAATGCAATGTCAGTTCTTGTGTTATTTGCGAGATACATAAGGGCACCAATCACGCTTAAGTACGGTACTTCTGGACCAAGTACTTCTTCGCCTTCTTCTTGAGGGCGATAAGGATCCTTGTGTGGATCTAGCGGTCGGACAACCATAGGTATGATAAACGAATGTGCTTTGTCCATATTGAAACGTACTAACATCTTCTGGATGTAGTTTGATTGATGGACAAATGTGTCATTGCACAGATACTCAAATTGTAGTCCGATGCATAATTTTGTGATACCAAGATCTTTCATTTCAAATTCCTTCTTTAACAACTGAGCAGCTTTCTCTATCTCTTCAGGAGATTCGATGATGTTGATATCATCAACATAGACTGCGATTATAGTGAAATTTGATAGTGATATTTTTATAAAGACACATGGACTGATTACATTGGACTTGTATCCTTCTTTTTCGAGATTCACTAAGTCGATTGTACCACATACGACCAGATTGTTTGAGACCATATAAAGATCTCTAGAGCTTTATAGAACACATATCTCGAGGTGTTGATTTTAATGCTTCAAGCAATTTTAATCCTTTAGGAATTTTCATGTAGATGTCATTTTCAAGTGTCCTGTATAAGTATGCGGTGACGACATCCATTAGTCTCATATGAAGTCCTTTAGAGATTGTGAGGCCGATTAGGAACCTAAGGGTTATCGCATCCACTACAGGGGAATACGTTTCCTCATAATCAACTCCTGGGATTTGGGAAAACCCTTGCGCTACAAGTCGAGCCTTATATCGTACAATCTCATTCTTTTCATTTCTCTTTATTGCAAACACCCATTTATAACCTACTAGTTTGACGTCTATGGGTGTTCGGACTACAGGTCCGAAAACATGTCGCTTTTTGAGCGAATTTAATTCGGCATTTATGGCTTCTTGCCATCTTGGTCAATCATTTATGTGCATGCACTCTTTTAAAGTTTTAGGTACGTAATCATTTTCATTGATTACCTCCGTTGCTATAGCATATGCGAATATATCATCAACACGTGTTTTGTTCCGGTTCCACATTGTACTATCTTGTACATAATTAATAGAGATCTCATTTTCGTTCGGTACCGGTGTTTCTTCTGAAACTTCATTTTCCTCTGGAATTATAGTTGTCTCTTCCGGGACATTCACCTCTACCGGGGTTTCATTTATAATCTTTTGTGAGTTTTCACCAACTGCGTTACTTTGCTCTTTTCGTTTCCGTGGGTTTTTGTCTTTGGAACCGATTGGCCTCCCACGCTTTCGTTGTATAGTAATCGCTTCTGGGATTACTTCAATTCGAGCAGGTGCATTTGATGCTGGTACATGTGACTTTGTCACTCTATTCGTGTCTGTGAATGCATCTGGTAATTCATTCGCTATTCTTTGCAAATGTATAATCTTTTGGACTTCATATTCACATTGACCACTTCGGGGGTCGAGATTTGATAGCGATGATGCATTCCACGTTATTTCTTGTGTTACCAGTCTTTCTTTGTCCTTATCTCCCCCTAAGACTGGGAACATTGTTTCATCAAAATGACAGTCAGCATACCGTGCTGTAAACATGTAAACATGTCTCCCGTCATTGGTTCTAAATATTTAATTATGGACGGGGAGTTAAAACCAATGTAGATACCCAGTCTTCTTTGGGGTCCCATTGTAGTATGTTGTGGTGGCGGTATTGGTACATATACCGCACAACCAAAAAATTCTAAGGTGGGACAAACTTGGTTCTCGTCCGGAGACCAGTTGCAATGGGGAGTATTCACGATCAGCAGTTGGTCTCAATCTAATTAGTGCAGCGGCATGCAAAATAGCATGACCCCATGCAGAAGATGGTAATTTACATCTCATTAAGAGTGGTCTAGCGATTATTTGTATTCGTTTAATCAGAGATTCAGCTAAACCGTTTTGTGTGTGAACATGAGGTACTGAATGTCCAACATTGATCCCGATTGACATACAATAGTCATTAAAGCTTGAGATGTGAACTCTCTCGCATTATCCATCCGGATGTTTCTAATTTGATTTATCCGGGAAAGTTGCTCTCAATTGTATGATTTGAGCTAGAAGTCGGGCAAATGCTACATTTCGAGTAGCTAAAAGGCTCACATGTGACCACCTTGAGGATGCGTCAATTAAGACCAAGAAATAGCGGAATGGCCCACACAGAGGATGAGTAGCTACATTTCATGTATTAGCTTAGTTTGTGTGGGGCGAGTTATAAGTTTGCCCAGAGAGCATGCTGCACATGTTAAGTCTTGTGGTAGCAAAACTTTTAAGTTTTTGAGAGGGTGCCCAGTTGCACGTTTGATTAATGCATTATCAATAGTTAGTTGGGTACTCGAAGATAATATTATGTGTGCTCTGCCGGAGCCTTCAATAAGCTTACTGACACCAGATATAGTACTAATCGGTGTCTCTGACGGAGACAACTCAGAGAAAAATTTCATATCTTTGAGAATAGTGTTAGTACTACCGCTGTCTACCAGACATTCATCATCAATAATAGCTCTGCTGGAGCTGGTATACATATTTCTTCTAGAAATAATAAAACACGTTAAATATAAGAAATTTATGTTTAAGTATAATAAAAACAAACACCTCATGTTTGATGAATGGAACGTTGAGAAAGTTTTCTCTAACATGTCTTCATCGGTGATTTGTTCACCGCATAATTTAAACTTAGAGGTGATTCACTAACAGTTTTATGATCTCGTAGCCTTAAATGAACCCATTCACAATAAGTTTTATAGAGTAAGACCAACTTCAGGTGGTCAAATCGTTCTTGAATGTTTTTCCATAACTCGAGAGGGTCCTCGACAGTAAACACCTCAGGTCTGTAGATGCGATTTGTAACTTATATATTGACTTTGATTATGATTATTTTCTTTATTGCAATTACAATAAATAATATACTAAGAACATTAGCCAACAATTTGATATATGGTTGGAAGCAAGGTCTGATGCCATTATTATAATAATAAATGGCAATTGGTAATTCTAATTAAATAATAGTAGATTTCATAATAATACAAATAATAATATTTAATTAGCATTGTGAAATTTACCTCTTATCAAGAAAAGAAACAAAACAAATATATTATATTTGTTATGCGTACGGCTGTTATGCAAATCATCTCTTAGACCACCCGTAGTGGGGCGTTTTTTTTAAAAAAAATTGAAAAAAAACGCCCCAAAACGCCCCTCACCCCATTACACCCGGCGTTTTGGGGCGTTATATTTGGAAAAATTGGGTGTGGGCGTTTGAATTAAAACGCTGAAGTGCAAATATGGTCTCTGACAATATCCATGTGGTTAGACCACCCACATGCCACTTCATTAATGCCCCACATGCCACTCTGACAACATCCCTTTTCCTTTTTTTTTTTTTTCATTAAAAATAATATGGGCGTTATTGGCATAATGCCCCACTACGCCACTTTTGCTATAATGCCCCATCGCTGACTAGGACGCCACGTGTCGGATAATGCCCCATGGTGGGGGCATTATAACCCACTACCACTACACATGGTCTTAATCTTTATGAAATAACAATTATTATTATGTTAAAAGATAACAAATGTTCATCTATGATCTCATCTAAATTTTCTTTTCAGTTATATGTAGACTATAATATCATCTAGAGTACTCTATCATCTAATTTATTATTTAGTATTTAATATATAACAAATAATTAAAATATTGGTTTTCTTTTTCAAAGTGGGAAGTATTATTCATTTTGTTTAATAAAAGTTTGGAGTCCGCTAAAGAATGAAGATCTGTTCAAAAAGGTGAAGATACCAACACACATACATGTGTTCTCTCATCCTTCCTGTTCAAAAAGACTGACGACCACGCCACCACGACGGCGACGGCGAAGACGACGGCGTCACCGACGACGGCCTATCGCCACCACCGCTCGGTCTATTACAACTCGAAACAGAAACCCTAGGTCTCAAATCGGCATCTCCGTTATGGTTACAATATTCGTTACGATCTCCGTTAAAAATTCGGTTTCTTTGAGTTTGATGAACTACTACCGATACAACCGCCGGTAGTAACCGCTAACTGTAGACTCTTCTATCCGATACGCTGTGACTGAGTAAGGATTATTGTGAATAGGCGTTCACGGAGGCACGTAGCGCATACGCCGGTGATGCTGCTGAGATCGGTACCATGATTCTTACATCTCATTAATATATATGTATGTTTTTGTGTGTATAGTGTGAAATTATGTACGTATAACGAGGTTAGAGATGGTGGTGATGCTGCTTGTGTCGCCGGCAACGGTGGGGGTGGGGGGTTGTGTGTGCCGATGAGGGGTTGAGAAGCGGTACTTGTTTGTTTTTTTTTTCAGTTTCGGTAAGTGTAGAATGCGAGGAAAAATAAATCCTAATTTTGGGTATTCTAAATGTGCATATATAAAAACTTATTGTGTTGTCTTTCATCTGAATCGATCCATTTACATTACTGATATAAAAATTATAATGTTGTTTTTCTATAGAGATCGGATATATATATCAAGCAAGTGTGTAAAGGAATATGTCAAAGTGAATGATAAAGATAAGAGTGTTTTGATACCCGGATTGATGAATAAATGATCTGAATTCCTGTGAAGATCGATGGCTGTTCCCGGTGAAGAGCAATCGTGCTGATAACGTGTTGTAAACCACTCGAAAATCTGTATTGAATCTTCAATCTATATTCCATATGATACAAATGTGATACTCTAAATAACAACATACAATAGTATATATAATGTACATTGTCAAAACATTTATGAGAGGTTAACTGCCAAGGCAGTTACAAGAAGTGTTTTGTATATCTGTTTTATGACAATACTAAATATATATTTACCAAGTTTTATTTTGTGAAATCCCACCTCCGATGTTTTGTAAATAAAGTCGTGGCGAAATCTATAATTTGAAAACAAGTCGAAAAGTATTTCTAACACTTATAGTGAAAATATTTCTAAGTGTTAGGTTTTTGGAAAAATTTCGCCAGAGTTTCCCCTGTAACTGGAGGTGGCCACGCTTTTAAGCGTATCATTTTCTTTCATAAATCAAACCAACATTCTTTTCATTCAATCAAAACAATGTCCAAAACAACAAACTAGTAAATAAATATGTATATCACATAAATTACATGAACTTGCGTTTTATCCAAGAATATAAAGTAAATTCCATTACTTTTAGTGGATCTTTATATAAATCAATCCGGTTTCGTAAAAACCCCGTTTTTAAAGAAATTCCATCTTTACAACTTCCTATCAATTTTTACAAAGATAGTTATTTTGTCGAAACTTAGTGCTACACAAGTGTTTACACACTTTTGTGTTTTAAAAATCATTCTTGCTCATGTAAAATCCATTTTTAGAAAAATATGGTTTCTTCGACACTCGGTCCTTTGAAAATACCGCTTGTAGATCCGTAGATCTACTAGTTTTAAACACTATTTCGTAAGTAAAATCATTTTTACACAAGTTCAAGTTTGATGTGTGGTAGAGTTTCATCACTTAACCCTTGTTACACTTAAACAAGCTTTATGTCATAATCCATGATCATGACCAATCCGGGTTAAACGATGATCCAAGCTACCACAACATAGATCGGGACTAAATAACCACACAAATCAAATACTACAAGATTTACACAACATTCAAGCTTTTGACCACCATTACTAGCATTTTTAGTAGACTTTTATGTATCAACTTGTATGTTTACGAGTTTTAGCCGTTACATAACATTTTAACCACTTCAAAATAGTTCGAGAGTGTGATTCAAGCAACTTACTACTAGCTCGAGGCTAGGGAAGAATCTAGACGCAAAATGAGTGGATAAAAGCAATAGATTGAGGTCCTTCGCCTTCCGATTGCACCAAGCTTCCTTGTAGGTGATCCTTAACACTTGTGTGATCTTGGAATAGCTTGAACAAAAATCGAAAAATTGATGGGTTGTGTAGGGGTGTTCGGCCGTAGCTTCTTTTGAGAGAGAGTGTGTGTTTTTGTTGAGAGTTTAAGTGTGGGAAAGAATGTGTGTTAAGGTAGGAACTTATAGGCAAAGTTAGAGTTTATGGTCCAATGGTTCATATGTATGCAAGATATTAGGCAACTTGATTATTTAAATCACCATTAGTACAAGGGTGTCCCCCTAGGGGACGGTTTGGTTAGGGGGGGGGGGGGGGGGTAATCCGGTTAGATTCCAACTAAACCTTAAGTATTAGTTAGTTAAGTGTGGAGGTTAACTCGGTTACTAGTGTGTAGTAAGTTGTGACGGGTGTTAGGGTATTCAGGGACCCTAACTGGCTCAGAAAAAGAAAAACAGTGTTGATGACAATATTTTTATGTTCCGGGTAAAGTCCGGTTGTTCGGTTGGATAGAGATCCGTTAAAGTGCTTAACAAAGCTTTAAAGTGTCGTTATTATTATTTTTAGTGACACAACTTATTCCTCCAAAGTGTTGGGAATATTTTCCTCATGTTTTGGCACTTTATTAGTTAGCCAAATGCTAAATTTTGTACTTAGAGTACGTTTTAGGCACATCCGGTCACTGTAATTTTTTCCTAGTGACGCAGTTCTACAACCCTTATATCCCTACACTCACCACTAGTGTAGCAAACTATCTCAGGCTCTTACAGGCCTTAGAGGCAGTACCTGCCTGGTGCTAGTTATGACAGCACGTTTAATAGGTTATCCGTTCATTATGCTACTGTGCTTTTGGTGCATCAAGGTTGTCACAAAGGTGCTGTAAGCAAAACATGGAGTGACAGCAAGTAAAGTATGATGCAAGTAAGTACATGTATCAGTATTCAAGTAGCAGTTTATCCACAAGTTCAAGCAAGCACAGTAATTAAGAAGTAATTAATTATTAATTAAGTCGTACGGATACCTGGTTTAGTGAGGGTTGTCACACAAAAGGTTAGATATAACCCCTCTTTATGTTATATATCTGAGATGCGGACACGAAACAAAATTCAAATCAGGAATAGGTTCACGAAAGTGAATAAGAGTATAAACTTTAAAAGAATTGATGAAACACTGATTCACACTAGGGTTAACCAGCTGGGTCGTCTCGGTGTGGGGTTCAATCTCTTTCTCTACTCGCTGATTACTGGAATCCAGCAAAACAGAACACCGGTGACTCGCCACAAGGATGAGAATAGGGGGTTTCTCCTTGTGACCACCCTCTGGCATGAGAATAAGTACTGCTTTGAGGAGAAATAGTGTGTGTTGTAGGTGAAATGTAAGGATAGTAGAATGTTCTACCTGAATGAGGAAGGGTCCTATTTATAGCTGAACGATGAAGGAGGGAGGAGAGACCTTACCAGCTACCACCGAGCGCCAACTGTCCGACCAAGGGGAATATCCTCTTGGTCTCCTCTACTGTGGTCAGGATGGTGGATGACGTGGCGTGCCGTTATTTGTCCAGTCAGGGGAATTAGTACCGCAACTGTCGGTCTATCCTTAGATCATGTTGCAGGTCCATATGGCGTATGATCATTGGTGACACGTGTTGTCCTTTTTGTCTGGAGGAGCATCTTTGGTGTCACCTGTGATAGCTTCCAGAAGCTTCTAGAAGCTTCTGGATACGCTTGCTGATGTAGGCGCCATGTTGGATAAAAGGTGGTGTGGTCCCTGCCATGTGTGCATGGAATTGGGACCATGCCTCTTCAAGTCCCCCCAGTCTAGTGTGCCTTCTAGTTGAGTTTATCTTCTAGGAGGGATTCTGGGCTCATAAGGGTAGTGGTTTTTGTTTAATTTTACATGAATTTTGCGTCTTAATCTAAAATGGCGCATAGCGCATGAAGACACCTTTGCAAAGTTGAGCCAAAATGGCGCATGGCGCATGATGGTAACTTTGCAAGGGTGAGCCGAAATGGCGCGTGGCGCATGAAGAATACCTTTGCAAAGTTGAGCCAAAATGGCGCATGGCGCATGATGGTAACTTTGCAAAAGTGAGCCGAAATTGTGCATGGCGTACGAAGGATTCTTTGCAAAGTTGAGCCAAAATGGCGTATGACGCATGAAGTTATCTTTGCAAAGTTGAGCCAAAATGGCGCGTGGCGTATGAAGTTATCTTTGCAAAGTTGAGCCAAAATTACGTGTGGCGCATGATGGCAACTTTACAAAGTTGAGCCAAAATGGCGTATGACGTATGAAGTTATCTTTGCAAAGTTGAGCCAAAATGGCGCATGGTGCATGATGGCAACTTTACAAAGTTGAGCCAAAATGGCGTATGGCGTATGAAGTTATCTTTGCAAAGTTGAGCCAAAATAGCGCATGGCGCATGATGGCAACTTTACAAAGTTGAGCCAAAATGGCGTATGGCGTATGAAGATGACTTTACTTTTTGGAGGTTTCTTCTAAAGGAAGTGTCTTGGTGGAGATTGGGACAACTGATGTGACTGACGTTCCGTCTGAGGTGGTTGTCTTGTCGGAGATGTGAACAGTTGCTATTTCAGAAGTGTCAGGCATGTTTTCGCCGTCTGTCAGGCTCGTGGAGACCACGCGCCCTAAAGTGGAGGCGACTCTTATTCTCTCTCCTGACGTGGCACTGTCTGACTGGGCGTCCTTCTGTCTTCCTGACGGTTCCTTACCCATCGCATTAAATGCGATGGGTATAAATATCGGCGGTTACCACCATACTTCCACTTTTTCCTCCATTTTCAGAATTCAAACTTCCTTTTTTCTCCCTGAACCTCCTTCCGACTTCCTGTTTCTCATCTTCATTCCTTTATTGAACCGTAATAATATCTACTGGTGCAAAACCTACCCCCAAGAAGAGGAAGTACAAACCAATAAATCCTCCTTGTCCAGATCAGGCGGAGATAAACAGGAAGGAGGATGAATTCCATAATCTTGTTCAAAATTTTGGCTTCCATTCTGATTGGGGTGTTCAATTTCCAACCCCTAATTCTACTGCATTAGATGCTCCTCCTGGATATGTGACATTGTACGCTGATTTTTTCCGTGAGGGCAACTTTCGCCTTCTGATGACAAAGTTCACCGGAGAAGTGTTAACAAACTATGGTTTGCACATCTCACAAATAAATGCTCTAGGGTTGCCAAGACTCACCCAACTTGAGTTCATATGCCGGGCCAACCGTGTTGAGCCAACCTTTGAAAAGTTCAACTTTTTCTATTTCATCACTTACACCGGTGGTTTCTATTCTTTTAATTCTCGTACCAGTGGGGTTGACCCTTGTAGCCGGGATCCACCGAAGAGTCTGCATGACTGGAAACAAAAAATTTTCTACATTCTTCGTGGTGTCATTCCCATCGATATGCACTATGGGGCTGAGAGTGAGGGTGTTCCACGTGTGAGTGTTTCGATTCCTTTTACCGAGCAAGACTGGTATACCGCCCTAACTCGAAAGGTGACCCCCATCATTCAACTGGAAGAGAGGGCCTTGGTGGCGGCCGGGATGAGTATGTTGTGGGCTGGTCAAAACCCTAGGGGTTTTCCGGTTTATGGATACCAAGGGAAAGGTATCATTATTATAGATTTGTTTACTTGTTCTTTGTTTTTATTGTGTGTCTCTTCACATCTTCTTGTGTCTTGCAGCAGGATATAGCTTGATGAATGTTTTCAATTCTAAGGCCGGTGGTGCCATGGTTTTTGCTGTGTTACCTGAGGGGAGGCCTCTGTGGCTTGATCAGATAAGAAATAAATTCTTGTACCCCACGAGCGAAATCATGGCCACCTATGCTAACACTGTTTTAGGTGAAGACGATGGAGATGATATTGACGTTGATCCTACTCCTACTCGGGGGGGGTATCATCCTTTCGAGTGAGGAGTCTGCTGACTCGTATCAGGATCTAATCCATCATTCCACGCGTGCAGGTCCGCAACGAGGGACTTTTCTTGAACATGTTGCTGACAATGTTGACACTCCTGTTGTAGGCCTTCAGACTGGGACTGCTGAACAGGTAGAGACCAGGAAGAAGAAGAAAAAGGATAAGACTGAGGAGAAGAAGGCTGAGGAACCAGTGGCTGAGACCCCTCGTAAGCATCCTTCTAACTCCTCGTTCTTGGACTATGTTGTCGTATCTGACACGCTATCTGGTTTAGACACAGGAGCTAAGTGTGATCCTGATGATGATGCCAGGTTAACTGAGATAATGAAAAAGAGAAAGGTTCTTGAGGACAAGAAAAAGGAGCTCGATGCGCAGGCCACTGCTGCATTGGCTAAGAAAAAAAATCCAAACTCCAGAAGGATACTGCTGCTGCACCATCTGAGTCAGAGATTGACTTAGGTGTGTTTAGCGAGAAGACCGGTAATCGGTTGGAAAAACTATTCAAGTCTGCTTCCGGTTCCCATGGTACGATTTCTTCTTCTGTTGAGTGCGTTTTGTTTTTTGCATGTTTTTTTATTTCTTTGACTGTTTTATGTTTTTCTGCAGCAGCTCCCAAATCTGGCCATTCTGCGCGTAAGGTTGACATTTCCAAGATCACTACCCCCGCTTCTCCTCCATCGGAACCTCTTGATTTGTCTCCTCCTCACCCGGACCCGAAGGGGAAGGGAAAGGAGGATGAAGTTGAGGTTGATCAGTCGGAAAAAGTGGTTGAAGATGCTGTTGTTGGAGCTGGGAGAGATGAGGTCCACGTGGAGGGTGTGGAGACTGAGGTTGAGTCAAGTGAAGCTACTCCTCAAGGCACCATTTATACTAAGCGTGTGCGGGGTTCCGGAGAAGGTGGTACGTCTGGTACTCATCAAAGTCCAGAGTTTCATCGTGTCAAGGGTGGGTCATGGACTTCCCATAACCCTACCTGTGATGATCTTCCCCACGCCCCTCATTGGACTTTAACCCAAGGCTCCAGAATGAATGACCTCTCCAACTGCCGTGAGTTTTACTCTTTATCCCTCCCCCCTGTTGAAAGGTTGTTCCAGAAAACCCGCCACCGGATGGATCTTTTGGATGATCACATCCATACTGGTGTCAATTTTTATCCCAATTGCCAAGAAATTGTGAGGGAATGGCAGGCGATGGGGGAGGACACGTTGGAATTTGAGGCTGCCAAGAAAGAACTTGCAGTGGAGAGGGAGAAGTTTATTTCTGAGAAGAAGGTTTTGTCATGGAGGGTTGCCGATGCTGAAGATAAGCCTGCCAAGGAAAAATAATACAATACTGATCATCAGAAGGAATGGGAAGGTGCTTGCGAGAGGTCTAACCGGGAGCTGAAGGCTGCCCGTGATGAAGTAGTTAAGTTGAAGGGTGAGAAAACGAAGATGAATGACGAGCATGAACAGGCTATTGCTTTGTACCAAAAAAGAGAGGGTGAATATATCAAACGTATTGCAAAGTTGGAAAAAAATGTTGCTAAGAGAACTGCGGAGAGCAAGGCTTTCGAGATTCTAGCAGAAGAGGCCAACGCTGATTGCAAGTGGTTACTTGCACGCGGCGTTCCCTTGTTGCTTTTGCTTTTACTTTATGTCTATTCTGATGCCGTGCATCTTCCTTCTTCATTTTGCAGATTGCCGATCGAATAGTCAAATCGGATAAATTAGCAAGTTATATGTTCGAGCATGGTGGTGTTGCTTACAATAGCGGACGGAAGGAGGGATATGCTGAGGGTAGGGCAGCAGCTGCAAGTAACGAGAAGGAGTACCATTTCGAGTTGTACAAGGAAGATTGCACTGCTACTTACGCTGCCAAGCGTCGGGAATATGAGTTCCTTGAATTTGGTATTGTCAAAGTTGTTGGAAAATTATCCAAGAAGACTGACGTTGTGGAAACTCTTAAAAAGGTTCTTGGTGAGCAGGATGCAGGAGCTGGAGATGCTGGTACCAGCCAAGTTTAGTTAACGATTTCCGTCGTGTATGCCGCGTACGGGCATATTGGCCTTGTTATCTTTGAACAACTTATTACCTGTTATGTCTGTGAACAATTTGCTACTTTGCTTCTGTGGTTGTTGATACCTTATTCACAATTTTGATATATATGATGCTAACCGTAGGTTGTTAGTTTGTTTGTTGTGAATTTTGTTTCAGTTACAATATGTGCATGTGTTTAATTACTTTGATCAGGTATCACGAATGAACGATGGCTAAGACAGGTTATTGCATATAGATCATTTTGGCTTTAAACTCAAATGACTTTTACAATGTTCGTGCTGTCGTGAAGCGTATTGTTTATTTGTATGTACGAAGTAATCTTTTAACAGGTTATTGTGTTTTTGGTGACCCGGCTGTGCTCAGCCTTGGAGGTCTACAATGTTTATCCTATGATGTTTTCGTGTATAGGTCGGCACGAAGTGACCATTGGCTGACAGGTTTTGATTGTGTATGTCTGACCCGACTGTGCACTCAGTCGTGACGAGCCTTGGAGGTCTACAACGTTTTCTGTCGTTAAGCCACTGATGTTTTCATGTATGACCAAAGTAATACATGCAGTTGTAACAAAAATTCACAGAAGATAGGATAACCAACACTTCTTGTATTAAAGACGTTTGTGTTGGGCGCATGGCCGTTCATTACAAGGAAAGATAAAAATTATCGGCCAACTACATATAACACTTCCTTAGCTGTTGGGCGTTCCAAGTCCGGGGGACTTCTTTGTTCTCGAGTGTGCGTGGCTTGTATGCTCCTTTCCCAAGGACTTTTTCTACCACATAAGGCCCTTCCCATTTTGGGGTCAGTTTTCCCGGTCTTTCAGCATTAGATGCTCATTGTCTCTCAAGACGTAATCCCCAGGGTTGAAAGTAGAGATTCTAACCTTGCTGTTGTAGTATTTCTCCATCTTGGTTTTGTACTTTGCTTTATTAATTGCTGCCATCTCTCTTCTTTCCTCTAGAAGGTCCAGATCCAACCTTCTTTGTTCTTCGTTGTTGATGGCATTCATGGACAACATCCTTGGGGATGGCAGTCCGATTTCTGCAGGTATAACTGCTTCGGATCCATAAACCAGACTGAACGGTGTTTCGCGGTTACTTGTCTTTGGCATTGTTCTGTGTGCCCATAAGATGATGGGTAATTCGTCAACCCAACCTCTTCGCTGCGTCCGAAGCCTTGCTTTTATACCGTCCACAATGCTTTTGTTCACTGCTTCTACTTGACCATTTCCTTGTGGGTGTGCCACCGAAGAAAAGTTATGTTCAGTGTTCAGCTCTTTGAACCAATTTTGGAGGTCTTCAGCAACGAAGTTTGTTCCGTTATCAGTTATGATTCGTAAGGGTAAGCTGAAATGACAGATTATCTGCTCCCAAATGAACCTTCGAACCACTGTAGACGTGGTTGATGCCAATGCTTTTGCTTCCACCCATTTGGTAAAATAGTCTACCGCGACTATGATAAACTTTACTGCTCCTGGGCTTCTGGGAAATGACCAACCATATATATTCCCCATTGTTAAAACGGCCAAGCCGTTGTGACGGGAACCTGATCGTTCTTCGGGCGCATGGTTTTGGGAGCGTGCCTCTGGCATCCGCTACATTTCCTTAAAACTTTGACTGTGTCTAGGTGCATTACTGGCCAATAATAGCCTGCATTCATTACTTTTGCCACTACCATTCTTGGTCCTGCATGAATGCCGAAGATTCCTTCATGTACTTCGCGAATTAAGTAGTTGGCATCTGCTGGATCCACACAACGTAGCAATGGTCCGAGGTATGACTTCCTATATAGGATGCCGTCGGACATTTGGTAGTGCTCGGACTTGTACTGTATCTTCCTTGCTTCGGCCTTGTTCTAAGGCAAGATTCCAGATTTGAGGTACATGATGATCGGAGTCATCCAGGACATTGACCCCAGTTAGATGACGTTTACCTGCCTTAATGGAACTGACGGGTTGCTTAGTACCTCGATGCGCACGTCTTTAGCCAGATGTTGGAAACTGGTCGACGCGAGTTTGCTCAGTGCATCCGCTGGCTTGTTCTCACTTCTATTGATGTGGTGTACCTTGTAAGAATCGAAGCTTTGGAGCAGGGTTTTTGCTTGATCTAGGTACAATGCCATGACGTCCCCTTTGGCGTCTTATTGTCCATTAATTTGCCCTGCCACGACCATTGAATCTACGTGCGCCTCTATGTATTTGACCCCCATTTTTACTGCCACCCGTAATTCGGCAAGAAAAGCTTCATACTCGGCCTCGTTGTTTGTGCTTTTGAAGTCTAAACGGATGGCGTATGTGAATTTCGTGCTTTTCTGGACTTACCAACCTTAGCCCTGCACCTGCTCCATCCTCATTGGATGCGCCGTCTGTATACAACAGCCACGGCTCTTCTGAGTATTACTTTTCTGCCTTCTCCATCACTTTGAATTCTCTATCTTTATCGTCGGGTACTTTTGTGCGGAAGTCAGCCAGTACCTGACCTTTGATTGCTGGTCTTGGTCTAAAAAACACGTTATGGCCTCCCAATTCGATAGCCCACTTTGCTAACGTCCCTGATATTTCTGGTCTTACTAGGATATTACCAATGTTGTAATTCGTCAGAACATGGATAACATGATGGGCAAAGTACCTGCGCAATCGCCTAGACGCGTGGATCAGTGCTAGGACCAGCTTTTCCATTATGGCGTATCTTATTTCTGGGTTATTCAAAGTGCGTGATACGTAATATACTGGTGTTTGTACGCCCTGTCGATCAACCAAAAGAACCGCTCCTACTGCTTTCTCCGATGCAGATAGGTACATGACCAGAGGTTCACCTTTCATTGGGGCCGTCAGTGTTGGTAAGCGGATCAGACAATATTTCATTTCCCTGAATGCGGTTTCCGCTTCGGGAGTCCATGAGAACTGGTTTTTCTTGACGCAATTGCGGGGGGTTATGATGAATGGAAACGCCTTTGTTGCATGATTTGCAAGGAAACGATTTAGTGCTGCTAATCTCCCGGCCAGTTTTTGCATCTCTTTTATTGTCGATGGGGAGGGCATCCATTCTATGGCCTGCACTTTGTCAAGGTTGACTCTGATGTAACACCCCGTGTTTTGAAAGTCAAAGTCAAGATTGAAGTCAAAGGAAGAAAAGATTGCCAATTGCGATCTGTCACTCCTTGCTCAATTACTGTTTTGACTTCTTTGACTTGTAATCGAATCTATTATTTTATTTGCTTTAGTTGTATTATGTGGAGTATTTATTAATAATCGAGGTTTAATCGCATATTTATCGCTAATCGACTTATCACTAATCGCTATCGCATTCGCAACTCGAATTACATGTTCTGGATATTGTTTTACGTGTGTGTGCTATTTATCTGTTGCTTGTGCATGTTATGTTTATGTTGAGGTGTTAATCGCAATCAAATCGCAAACACTAAACGCAAGTTATTTATAGTGATTGTATGTTAGATATAGTAGTTAGGTTATTTGTGTAACTAATGGATAATGCTATCGCATCGCTCCCTCGAATCGCAACGCAACGCTTAACACGCGAATCGAAACGACAAAACCCAACATGCCGGACACCAGGATCGAGTGGCCATCCGATCGGATTGTCATTCGATCGAGTTGCCACCCGATTGGGTTGCCACCCAATCGGAGTGCCATCCGATCGGTGACCTACTCGACACTTATGCACTTTCCTTTTTGGGAAACCCTATAAATACCCTTATGTCACAACATTTGTGATGTGACAGCTCCTCACTCGAACCAGCCACACTCAAGCTCTCATTTCCCTCAATTTCTCACGATTCTTGTAAGTTTCCAACCTAAAACTTGTACTTCTATGATCTACACGCGCTCCTTCATCATTTTCACCTTTGAATCTTAACTTTTAACCGTGAAATCACCAGATTTGAGGTGTTCTAGGGTGATGTCATCATAGAGTTCTTATGAACTTCAACGTTTGGCTTCATTCCCCCAAGAAAGACTTATATCTGAAGGATTTCCACATGAGTAATCAATGTTTTCACATAGATCTGCACATATTCATGGTTAAAAGGATTGAAGGAAGGTATTCCAACTTTCTTTCAACTCTTTTACACTCAATGCACTCAAAACCGATAGAATCGGAGCTCGTTCTAATCTTCTACTCTTTCTTAGTGATGGGTTAGTTCAAGATTTGAATTCTATCCAAAGAGACAACCGATTTCGGATTAAATGCAAACAACCGTCTCGAACAGTAAACTGGACGGACTAGGGTGATTCCTGTTCGGTCGGGTCACTTGGGCCAAGACGGGGTTTCTGTTGTTTAATATGTCGCCAAACCGTCTCGAACAAACCGCAAACTTTCAAGGAAGACCAAGTTCAAGACGATCAGATATGTCGGGACAGATTGCCGTCCGATCGGATTGCCATCCGATTGACTGGCCATCCGATCGGATTGCACTTGAACTCCCAAACACTTAAACTTTACTTCAACTTTCCAAGGATCTGAACGTCGAACGGATTGCAGTCCGATCGGATTGCCATCCGATCGAACGACCACCCGATCATATGACGTTGGGACTTTGGTACTTTATCAATATCAAAGAACAGTAGTTCCAACGGATTGCTATCCGATCGGATTGCCATCCGGTCGAGTGACAATCCTGCTGTGGACTTGTTCTCACTAAGTGTCCTGCCAATCGGATAGCTATCCGATCGGACTGCTGTCCGATCGATCGACCTGAATGGGTAGAGATACTTCTCTATTTTCAAAATGCTACAACGAAAACTTCAAAGCCATCATACACAAACATATCCTTACCAAACAAGATGTCAATCCAATCGAATGGCCATCTGATCGGATGACCATCCAAACGGATTGACATCCGATCGACTGGTCAACCGATTGGATTGCCATCCGATCGGATTGTCATCCGATCACGTGGTACTTTTGCACCATTTTACGCACCGCTTATCGTTTATGCTATCGTTAACAGTTCAGGCTAATCTGTCTCAGCACTCCCTTCAATCCAAGGCAGTGTTTATTAAGTTAAAGGCTATCTTTGAGTATACTCGATCCCATTTTGCTTTATGCACTTTTGGGTGTTACATACGTTACCTATTCTAAATCACATCGAACACACAACGCAAACACTACTTAAACGCTAACCAATATTGCATGTTATACGTGACTCGATGAATGCTTATTTGTTATGTTTACACAATGATTGATGTCTACCTGCCTTAGCAACGATAGTACTATAGTTTGGACTCAGCACCTGTTCACTCAGGGGTTGTTAAGGACAATACTTCACGTGTTCGCAGTGGTGAACACGTGATGCGCACTCGCTACTTGCAGTTAACTCGCTGTCATTGGTTTTGATAGGATCTTTGTCGATAACTTACATGCTTCACATTATACGTTATACATGTTGGTTATGCGTCAACGATTTCGAACTCTATTATGCTATGACAAACTTGTATGCTCACCTTTACACTATGTGTATTGACCTTTATTTTAACGTATGTGACAGGTGCTTAGGATGTTTGCTTGTTGTTTGATGAATTGACCTAGGATGGAGTCTAGAAACAAACTAAATAAAATCTGCGTTGTCGGAATGGATATTTGTCTTTGAGAACAATGTCTGTAATAACCGTTTTTATTATATATGTTTGTGGTATGGGACATGAACCTTAATATATTATAACGAATAGTTGTTATAGATTCTCCTGGACAATATGTTTCACTCAGTGCCATGTTTCGCTCAGTGCCATGTTTCGCTCAGTGCCATGCCTCGATGTTTCCGTCATCGGTTGGGGTGTGACAGATTGGTATCAGAGCCATAACTATAGGGAATTAGGTGAGACTTGACCTAGTCCGGGTCAATGTCCTAGAAACGACCTAGTCTATAGTCTAAGTACCAACAGACCGACTTGTGCATGCCCAGTAGGGGTTTTGTACGACCTTACTCGCTATTCCTCGCTCGAACTCGTTGTATGCTACACACTTGTGTGAACATCGCATACTACAGTTCTGCGCAAGATCAGCCTTTCCTAAGGCTGATTACACACAAAAACGAATTATCTGGTTGAGATTAGGTGTGAAAACCGCAAACTCTCACCAGATTACTCGTTCAAATTGCTATTTTTACTATAAAACAAGAGAATTTGCGTTGAATAAGGAGTGAAATCCATACTTCAACGCAAATCTTCTTATCTATCTCGTGATTTCATCATAACAATTAGGGATGGAGTCGCTAAGTAAGGGGTGAAACCTGAACCTTGATGACACATTCCGCTCTACATTCTTGGTTTTACAAAACTCGCACCAAAGTCTCGACGGACTCCAACGATTTCAGGTCACAACTGTAACTGGAAGGATGCGTTCCGATCACTCAAATCGAAGCGAGAGCACAGTCCTGAAGGCCAAAGTGTGCACTAAAAGTCCTTGTGAATAGTCGAATCACTTTGGGTAGTCAAATCACTCTGGGTGTGTGTGGACGTGTTCGATAAACCCGGGACGATCTACTTTTGGCGGCAGCAAGCCAGACCCGCCAACTCTGTGATTTATCGATTTTATGTGAATTTTACATGTTTTATATGATTACATGTTTAGATTTTGGTGAATTATTCGTTTTCGCTGTTCATTCCGATCAACACGCATCACCTGCACTGCACATTTACCTCAAAACGCAAACAAATCGCTGGTCATTATTCGCAATCGCTGCTCGATACTCGCAATTGCTATACTTAATCGCTATACGTGCTTTGAGGGATAGGTGAATACGTGCAACATATAGTATGGTTTTTGTGTTCTGACTGCCTTATGTGCCTATGTGCTTTACTTGCCTACGTGTTTTTGTGCCCTATGTGCTTATGTGTTTATGTGCTTATATGATTGATGTGTTCCTGAGCTTTATGGTGAATCGCAAGACTATACTAGGGATAATCGAATAGCATTTTGAATCCTATGGCGCTGTCTGTTGCAGACAATGTCATCATTTGGATCGTTTCACTCGCGCTCTGCTCGCCGCAGTCATGATGATAAACGCATCGCCTCTTTGGTCGCTAAGCAGATAGCGAAAGTCATTCCCCAGATTGTTAGTGAGCTGAATGAAAACACTAGCAAATCTTCTGAAGAATCCAGGACTGATGCTCCTAAAGCTGCTTTCAGCTTCAAGCAGTTCAAAGCCTGCGGCCCGAAAGAGTTTACCGGCGAAGATGGTCCTACGGCCATGTTCCAATGGTTTGATTCTATTGAAGTCACCCTGCGCCAGAGTGGCTGTCCTGATGATCTCCGTACTCTGAACGCAACTGACGTCTTCCAGTCCCGCGCTTTAGACTGGTGGACGGCCGAGAGAAACAAACGCGGAAATGATGCAGCTTACGGGCTAACATGGGATGAGTTGAAGGACGTGATGATGCAAGAGTCCTGCCCTCCCCATGAGCGCCAAAAGCTGGAGGATGAATTCTGGCACATTAAGCAGAAGGATGTTGACAACGCTGGTTTGACTGCGTGCTTCAAGCAGTTGAGTATTATTTGTCAGAGCCAAGTGACTACGCCCGAAATCACCATCAAGAAGTATATCCGTACTCTTCCGGATTGCGTGGCTGATTTCGTTCAAGCTGCAAAGACTACGACAGTCGAGGAAACTTTTCTACTCGCTGCTGAGATCAATGACAAGCGAGTCAAGTCTGGTTACTAGGATAGAGCTCCCAAGATTTTGCATCAAGCTACCACTGCTTCAACCGCTGAAACCGCCGCCGCTCCTCAGTCATCCAAGCTCTCGACACGTAAGAGAAAGAACAACAGCAGTTCCAGCAACAAGAACTGTGCGATCACTGCAGCCCCGCTTCAATCAGTTCCCGTACCACAGCAACCTCAACACCACCAAGTAGCGGCCCCGGTTACCAATGCACCGCCGGCAAAGCGTGCGTATACTGGTCCTCACCCGGCTTGCCCTACTTGTACCTATCACCACCCAGTGGGAATCGCCTGCAGATACTGTGCGCATTGTAACATGCACGGCCACTTCACTGCCAATTGCCGTACAGGTCTACGTCAAAACCCTGCTCCAACACAAGGTCAAGCTCCTGCCCAACAAGCTCTACTTACTGCTCCTCAAGGCCATCAAGCGACTCATGCACCCGCGGTCAATGCTAGAGCTTGTTATGCGTGTGGTGATCCCAACCACTTCGCGAATATGTGCCCGAACCGAGTGGTCAAGCAAGAGCCACAACAACAGCAGCCCCAGCAGCAGCCTCAGCAACAGCAACAACAACCAGCAGCCCGCGGACGTGCATTAAACATTAACGCTCGGCAGGCTCAAGCAGACAACAATGTGGTCAATGGTACGTTCCTTGTGAATGGTATATATGCTGCGTGTTTGTTTGATACTAGAGCCGAAACTATTTTGTATCATTTGAATTCGAAAAGTTCCTTAATCGTAAGCGCGCTCATCTCCCCTCGACGTTCGATGTTGAAGTTGCCACCGAAAGAACCATCGCCGTCAACTCTATTCTACGTGATTGTACGCTCGAACTCAACAATCACGTCTTCCCTATCGATCTTATTCCGATGCAGCTCGGTAGTTTTGACGTCATAGTAGGCATGGACTTTCTTCGTGAAAACCATGCTGAAGTTGTTTGCTTCGAAAAGATGATTCAATTCGCGCTCGCTAATGGTAATCAATTGTGTGTTTACGGTGAAGTCGCGTCGAAGAAACTCCAACTCATGTCGTGTGTCCAGGCTAGCAAGTATCTCCGCAAGGAATACCAAGCTTTCTTGGCGCACATTGTAGTAGCAGAGAAGGAAAAGAAAGGTAACCCAGAAGTGAAAGACGTTCCCGTTGTTTGTGAATTCCCTAACGTTTTCCTGATGATTTAACCGGTTTACCGCCCGCTCGTGATATCGATTTCCGAATTGACCTCATTCCTGGAGCAAATCCTGTTGCTAAAGCGTCATATCGTCTCGCTCCTTCCGAAATGCGCACACTCTCGAGTCAGCTCCAGGAACTTCTTGATAAAGTCTTTATTCTCCCTAGCACTTCTCCATGGGGCGCGCCTGTCCTTTTTATCAAAAAGAAGGATGGTTCGTTCCGGATGTGCATCGATTATAGGGAGCTGAATAAGCTGACAATCAAGAATCGTTACCCCTTGCCTCGAATCGATGATTTATTTGATCAGTTACAAGGTGCTACGTGTTTTTCTAAGATCGATCTACGCTCAGGCTATCACCAGTTACACATTCAAGAGGAGGATATACCCAAAACCTCTTTTCGAACCCGTTATGGTCATTACGAGTTCATTGTCATGCCTTTTGGTTTGACCAACGCCCCGGCAGTCTTCAAGGATCTAGTGAATCGAGTGTGCAAACCCTTCCTTGACCGTTTCGTGATCGTAATTATCAACGATATCCTGATCTATTCCAAATCAAAAGCCAAACACTCGCAGCATCTACGTTTGGTTCTTGAGTTACTCTAGGGAAACCGTCTCTATGCCAAGTTCTCCAAGTGTGAATTCTGGTTGCAGGAGGTCCAATTCTTGGGTCACATTGTCAATAGTCAAGGTATCCACGTCAATCCCGCGAAGATCGAAGCTGTTAAGAGTTGGGTTACACCCAAGAATCCGTCTGAAGTCCGTTCCTTTCTCGGACTAGCAGGATATTATCGCCATTTCATCGAAGTTTTCTTTAAAATCACCGTGCCGCTTACTTCTCTTACGCATAAGGATAAACCTTTTATTTGGGGAACTAAACAGGAGGAAGCCTTTCAAACTCTCAAAGCTATGCTTTGCAATGCTCCCGACGGAAACGACAACTTCGTAGTTTACTGCGATGCCTCGAACCTTGGTCTTGGTTGTGTTCTCATCCAACGAGACAAGGTTATCGCGTACGCTTCTCGATAACTCAAGATCCACGAGAAGAACTACACCACACACGACCTCGAGCTTGGCGCAGTTGTTTTTGCATTAAAGATTTGGCGACACTACCTTTACAGTACCAAGTGTACGATCTTCACCGATCATAGGAGCCTACAACATATCTTTGACCAGAAGGAACTGAATATGCGTCAACGTCGGTGGGTGGAACTACTCAACGATTACGACTGTGAGATCCGTTACCATCCAGGCAAAGCAAACTTCATGGCCGATGCTCTCAGTCGACGAAGCTATTTGCATAGCATTCGTAATTCCCAAGCCCAGCATAATCTCGAAGCTCTTATCCGTGACGCGCATCATGCTTGTTTTACCGAGCGAACTTTGAAGAAGGCAAGGATTCTAAACGATGGCGCCCAACTCGAGAATAAATCAAACGGTATCTTTCATTATTTGGACCGAATTTGGATTCCCAAGCGGACGAATTTGCGATAACTTCTGATGGACAAAGCCCACAAATCTTGATATTCTATTCATCCCGGTGCTGACAAGATGTATCAGGATATGCGCTACAAGTATTGGTGGACGGGCATGAAGAAAGATATCGCTATCTATGTTTCGAAGTGCCTGACCTGTTCCAAGGTCAAGGATGAGCATCAAAGACCCACTGGCTTACTTGTTCAACCCGAGATCCCGATGTGGAAATGGGAGAGTATAGCCATGGACTTCATAAAGAAACTTCCGCGTACTTAATCTGGTCATGATAGCATATGGGTTGTGGTTGACCGTTTAACCAAGTCAGCTCACTTCCTGCCGATACGAGAAGACTTTAAGGTAGAAAAATTAGCCCGAATCTACACCGACGAGATCATTTGTCGACACGGGACGCCCGGTGACATCATCTCTGACCGCGATGGTCGGTCTACCTCGCATCTTTGGGAAACATTTCAATCTGCTCTCGGTACTACTCTAAATCTAAGTACCGCTTTCCATCCCCAAACCGACGGTCAGACTGAAAGAACGATTCGTACTCTTGAAGACATGCTTCGTTCGTGTGTCATAGATTTCGGTGGTAATTGGGACGCGCACTTACCTTTAGTCGAATTCTCGTACAATAATAGTTATCATTCTAGCATACAAATGGCACCATTTGAGGCTTTATACGGAAGGAAATGTCGATCGCCTATTGTATGGCATGAGATTGGAGATGCGCAAAATCCTCCAAATTCGGAGATCGGAAGGAAATGTCGATCGCCTATTGCAAGAAACGACTGACAAAATCCTCCAAATTCGAGACAATCTATTGAAAGCTCGGAGCCGACATAAAAGTTACGCTGATAGATGTCGCAAGCCCCATGAATTTGACGTTGGCGATCACGTACTCCTAAAGGTTGCACCTTGGAAGGGGGTGATCAGATTCGGAAAGAAAGGAAAGCCCGCGCCTCGATATGTTGGACCCTTTAAGATTCTGGAAAGGATTGGAAAAGTGGCCTACAGACTCGAACTACCGGAGGAACTGAGTAACGTCCACCAGACTTTCCACGTATCGAACCTCAGAAAGTGCTTGGCCGACCAGGAATTACAGGTTCCCCTTGAGGATCTACAAGTGGATGAAACATTACACTTCGTGGAAAAGCCTGTCGAGATCGTGGGACGAGAAACCAAGGCGCTCAGACGCTCACGCATTCCCATTGTGAAAGTTCGCTGGGAAGGCAAACAAGGCGCCGAGTTCACCTGGGAACTTGAAAGCGACATGAAGGCGAAGTACCCGCAGTTGTTTGTTACGGCTAAAGCCTAATTTCGGGACGAAATTCCCTTAAGTAGGGGAGGCTGTAACACCCCATGTTTCGAAAGTCAAAGTCAAGATTGAAGTCAAAGGAAGAAAAGATTGCTAAACGCAAGTTATTTATAGTGATTGTATGTTAGATATAGTAGTTAGGTTATTTGTGTAACTAATGGATAATGCTATCGATCGCTCCCTCGAATCGCATCGCAACGCTTAACACGCGAATTGAAACGACAAAACCCAATACGCCGGACACCAGGATCGAGTGGCCAACCGATCGAGTGGCCATCCGATCAGATTGCCATCCAATCGGATTGTCATCCGATCGAGTTGCCACCCGATCGGGTTGCCACCCCAAAGCCGTTCCTACGTTTTTGGAGGCCCTAAGCGAACTACGAAGTGGAGGCCCTTTTGCAATATTATTCTTTTTCAATATATTTAGCAACAAAACCCTCCTACTTTATCTGGGCTTGGGACCGGCAATTATAACCTAAAAAGTTTATAGTTGACGAAGTTTAAAATTTTACATTTTTTAGTTTTTTTATCGAAAGGTGCATTACTCTTTGATGATACTCACTCGCTAGTACATGCTATTCGGCTAAGTTTTTTCTAGACTTAATCATAGCACTAGCGTTTGTATTTATACAACACACTTATATTAGTTTCACGTTTCTGGGTGGTTTTAGTAGACACTGGACTTTAATTAAATCGCAAAACTGATGCCATGATTATTGCATGTCTCTCTCTGATACTTTGATTGCTCATTGCTCGATTCCATATCCTAAACTCAAACGTCTCTCAGAGACGGTCTCTAATGATATTGCTTCTGCACCGCAACCCGTACTTTCAATATTCACAGATTGAGAGATATGCCATTGGGTTATTAGGTTTATGATTAGAGATGTGGGCCTGATCTGCTAAAATGGGTCTAATATAAAGAAAATCTATTAGAAAACTGGTGGCCCATCAAATTTGGTGGCCTTAGGCCTGGGACTAGGTTCAATAGCCCATTGGGCCGGCTCTGTGCCACCCGATCGGACTGCCATCCGATCGGTGACCTACTCGACACTTATGCACTTTCCTTTTTGGGAAACCCTATAAATACCCTCCTATCACATAATTTGTGATGTGACAGCTCCTCACTAGAACCAGCCGCACCCAAGCTCTCATTTCGCTCGATTTCTCGCGATTCTTGTAAGTTTCCAACCTAAAACTTGTACTTCTATGATCTACACGCACTCCTTCATCATTTTCACCTTTGAATCTTAACTTTTAACCATGAAATCACCGGATTTGAGGTGTTCTAGGGTGATGTCATCATAGAGTTCTTATGAACTTCAACGTTTGGCTTCATTCCACCAAGAACGACTTAGATCTGAAGGATTTTCACATGACTAATCAATGTTTTCACATAGATCTACACATATTCATGGTTAAAAGGATTAAAGGAAGGTTTTCCAACTTTCTTTCAACTCTTTTACATTCAATGCACTCAAAACCGATAGAATCGGAGCTCGTTCTGATCTTCTACTCTTTCTTAGTGATGGGTTAGTTCAAGATCTGAATTCTATCCAAAGAGACAACCGATTTCGGATTAAACGCAAACAACCGTCTCGAATAGTGAACTTGACGGACTAGGGTGATTCCTGTTCGGTCGGGTCACTTGGGCCAAGACGGGGTTTCTGTTGTTTAATATGTCGTCAAACCGTCTCGAACAAACCGCAAACTTTCATGGATAACCAAGTTCAAGACGATCAGATATGTCAGGACGGATTGCCGTCCGATCGACCGGCCATCCGATCGGATTGCGCTTGAACTCCCAAACACTTAAACTTTTACTTCAACTTTCCAAGGATCTGAACGTCGAACGGATTATCGTCCGATCGGATTGCCATCCGATCGAACGACCACCCGATCATATGACGATGGGACTTTGGTACTTGATCAATAACAAAGAACAGTAGTTCCAACGGATTGCTATCCGATCGGATTGCCATCCGATCGAGTGACAATCCTGCTGTGAACTTGTTCTCACTAAGTGTCCTGCCAATCGGATCGCTATCCGATCGGACTGTCGTCCGATCGATCGACCTGAAGGGGTAGAGATACTTCTCTGTTTTCAAAATGCTACAACGAAAACTTCAAAGCCATCATACACAAACACATCCTTACCAAACAAGATGTCAATCTAATCGAATGGCCATCCCATCGGATGACCATCCGAACGGATTGACATCCGATCACTTGGTACTTTTGCACCGTTTTACGCGCCGCTTATCGTTTATGCTATCGTTAACTGTTCAGGCTAATCTCTCTCAATGCTCCCTTCAATTCAAGGCAGTGTTTATTAAGTTAAACGCTATCTGTGAGTATACTCGATCCCTTTTTGCTCTATGCACTTTTGGGTGTTACATACCTTACCTATTCTAAATCACATCGAACACACAATGCAAACACTACTTAAACGCTAACCAATATTGCATGTTATACGTGACTCGATGAATGCTTGTTTGTTATGTTTACACATTGATTGCTGTCTACCTACCTTAGCAACGATAGTACTATTGTTTGGACTCAGCACCTGTTCACTCAGGGGTTGTTAAGGACAATACTTCACGTGTTCGCAGTGGTGAACACGTGATGCGCACTCGCTACTCGCAGTCAACTCGCAGTCATTGGTATTGATAGGATCTTTGTCGATAACTTACATGCTTCACATTATACGTCATACACGCTGGTTATGCGTAAACGATTTTGAACTCTATTGTGCTATGACAAACTTGTATGCTCACATTTACACTATGTGTATTGACATTTATTTTAACGTATGTGACAGGTGCTTAGGATGTTTGCTTGTTGTTTGATGAATTGAGCTAGGATGGAGTCTAGAAACAAACTAAATAAAATCTGAGTTGTCGGAATGGATATTTGTCTTTGAGAAAAATGTCTGTAATAACCGTTTTTATTTTATATGTTTGTGGTATGGGACATGAACCTTAATATATTATAACGAATAGTTGTTATGGATTCTCCTGGACAATCTGTTTCGCTCAGTGCCATGCCCCGATGTTTCTGTCATCGGTTGGGGTGTGACATCTGAATCCATCCTTAGTAACAATGAACCCCAGGAATTTGCCCTCCTCCATTCCGAAGGAGCACTTACTGGGCTGGCTACCCAGGTTTGATATCTCACTTCTCTAATTATGCCAGCGTTCAGTAGTTTTGTGATCTGCTCCTGCATTGCTTCGTGTTTTATGTCTCCCAAATGATGTTTGGTGTGCACAACGGGTTTGGCATTTTTTGCAACATTCAGCCTGTGCTCAGCTATATGACGTGGAACACTTGTCATGTCCGCTGGCGTCCATGCAAAGACATCCATGTTTTTGAACAATAGTTTCTTGAGAGATGTGCGCGTGAGCTCTGACATTGCTGGGCCCAAAGTGACTGTTTGCTCTGGATATTTTCTGTTTAGGATCCATTTCTCAGGTTCTTCGTGCAGCGTGTGTTTGCTTGCTTTCGCAGGCCTGACCTCATCAGTCACAAAGAACTTCTTTACTTGCATAGATTATAGCTATCCCTGTCCTTGTTGGGAAGCCGACTGCTAAATGTGGCCCTGAACAAATCATGCTAAAATCTCCCTGGGATTCTCTTCCCAAGAGAATATCGTGTCATGAATTTGCTGGTAAAACCATAAACATAACTTCTTCTGTTCTAGAATTCTTCCCGTCGGAAAGCAGCACTGGAAAAGATATCTGACCAAGAGGGAATACGGCTTCGTTACAGAAACCAGTGAGTGTAGTCAACTGGATTTAAGTGCGCTTAATCTTCTTGGTCTAATTGATTGAAGCATTGTTCGTATATGATATCTGTTGTGCTCCCTGGGTCTATGAAAATGTAATCGGTCTGGTAATGGCCAAATACTCTGGGGATGACGATAGGTCTTCTTTCCCTTGGGCCGCCTCAGACTACTGGGAACACGACTTGTCTTTCGCGCCAGGAGTCATCCTGCGCGCACTTGTTATAGTTTTTTCTTGGTCTTCTCTAACTTCCTTGAAACATGTGAGTCTCCAATTTTCTGAGCTTTTTGTTGTTTGGACCATCTTCCCTTCGCTGGATTTGATGATTGTCCATTTTCCCCCTTTGACCAGGTGGGTAAGCTTGCCGCTTTTCAAAGCTCGTTCTATTTCCTGCCTTAGGCTGATACAGTCATCCGTGAGGTGACCTGTGTCCTTGTGAAACTAGCAGAAGAGGTTTGGGTCTTGCCCCCCTTGTTTCTCATCTGCAACGGAGCTTTAAATTGATGATTTTCAGTTGACAGGACTTCGGAAGGGGTTTTTGCCAGAGGTTTCCATTGCTTTTCTCTATTGTCTTTTTTGACTTCCTTGCGGTAACTTATCTGATTAATGGTTGCGTGCGCGTCTTCCGCTAGTGGACTTATTTCTTTGTAGCCAGATGTTTTCCATGGCTGACCCTTGCCCTTCTTGTTGCGTCTGTCGCTGGCATGCTGGCTATAGTTGTACTGACGGCTGTCTTCGCAGGTCAGCTGCCTGTCCGTCCTTGCGATAGTTTTTGCAGCTTCAATGAAAGTGTCCCAATCTTTAGGACCTCCATCTCCTCCCTTGATTCTTTTGATTAGATCATCTCCCTTGACAACTCGCATGAAGTTCGCGCGCATCATCTTTTCTCCTACATCTCCAATTTCTAGGCACTCTTTGTTGTATCGGATGATAAAATCTTCGATGCTTTCGTGATCTTTCCTCCAGATGTTTAAGCAATCTGTTGGGTCTCTTGTGTGCCTACGTTGCTGAGAAAAGTGTGCTAGGAACTTGTGTTGGAAATCCATCCAGGATTTGATCTTTCCTTCTGGTAGGCTGTCAAACCATACACGAGTCGCACTGACAAAGGTTTGCACAAACAGATGGCAACACATGGGTAATGACCAACCACCTACTACCCCCGCGCCGGTGAACACTTGAAGGTGATCGTCAGGATCTGTCAGGCCATTGTACTTACCTACATTGTGTGGCAGTTTCGTCTTATCAATATCAGCCGTTGCGATTTCTCTAATAAATTTTGACTTCTCAGCTATGCCTTCCAGGCGGTAGCTTAACGTGTAATCGTACTCAGCGTTTGGGTTGTACCCCGCGTGTGCGCGGGGCTTGTACGCCTCGTGATTTGGTGGTAGTCTGCTGAATACCGTGCTTTCTTGCATGTAAGTCGTGTCATCATCTTCGTTGTAACTGTTCCACTCGTTGTTTATGTTGCGCGGGCCTAAGCGACTGTGCACTGACTTCTTTTGCTGATGAGTGTAAGGCGCATAGTTGCTTTCGGTGTCACCATAGGTGTCGCACGTGTCTTGCACGCTTTGTCTCCTGATGGTGTGTTGCTCTGAAGGTTGTTGGCTCCGCGTGTGCCCATGCGCATGTGCTTGTTAGGGAATCTGAGTACTTGCTGGTTTCTGGGGTGGAGTAACGAAATCGGATTGAATAGCTTGCACTTGAAGCAATGCTTGTTGTGCGCTTAGCGGCGCATAGACTAGGTTCAATGACGTCGTTTGTTTGGCATACCAGGAGGCCAAAGTTTCTCCTTCAGGTAGCCCTAAGAGTGCTGAGATGTTTAATTGCGCCTGAGCCGATGGTGCTGATGGGCCAGCCCCATGGTTTGGCGTTTGAGTTCCTGGAGTTGTCTGGTTGACTACCCCAGGAGGAGTTTGGGAGTTAGCTCCGTTTGTGGTTTGGTTAATAACTCTGGAAATGCTACCAAAGAGTTCGGGTATCTCGATATTCACTTGTGCTTCTCTGAAGGTCTCGCTCCTTTGGTGCCATTGGACGTGAGCAGTGTCCGTGTGCAACTCAAAGGAAGAGCTTTCTCCGTCCACATGAAGAAAAGGGTTTGTTCCAGCCATTCAGAGAGTGTTTTTTTTGAAGAGAAAAGAGATGAAATTGGTTTGCAAAAGATGCGGTGGACGCCAATGATGAAACGCTGGTTCACACTAGGGTTAACCAGCTGGGTCGTCTCGTATGTGGGGTTCAATCTCTTTCTCCACTCGTTGATTACTGGAATCCTGCAAAACATAACACCAGTGACTCGCCACAAGGAGGAGAATAGGGGGGTTCTCCTTGTGACCACCCTCCGGCGTGAGAATAAGTACTGCTTTGAGGGGAAATAGTGTGTATTGTAGATGAAATGTAAGGAGAGCAGAATGTTCTACCTGAATGAGGAAGGGTCCTATTTATAGCCGAAGGTTGAAGGAGGGAGGAGAGACCTTACCAGCTGCCACTGGGCGCCAGCTGTCCGACCAAGGGGAATATCCTCTTGGTCTCCTCTGTTGTGGTCAGGATGGTGGATGACGTGGTGCGTCGTTATTTGTCCAGGCAGGGGAATTAGTACTGCAACTGTCGGCCTGTCCTTAGATCGTGTTGCAGGTCCATATGGCGTATGATCATTGGTGACACGTGTTGTCCTTTTTGTCTGGATGAGCATCTTTGGTGTCACCTGTGATAGCTTCCAGAAGCTTCTGGATACGCTTGCTGATGTAGGCGCCATGTTGGATAAAAGATGGTGTGGTCCCTGCCATGTGTGCATGGAATTGGGACCATACCTCTTCAAGAATAATAAAAAGGCCAATGTTTTTTTTAATGGCCAACATAATCAATCCTGAGCACTCTCGGGGCATCCATCTGCCCAAACGGAAACGGAGTACTCCGAGTATAACCCGAGTCCACCACCAATTTCGGAGAAAACCCGATAATCCACCCGCCCGTAGACACGACGGTGTTACCAGTAAAATCTGTTTAGTTCAAGGATCAAACTCATGTTTCCCTAGGTCTCATATCCCATTACCCACTAATGCTTCAATCTATACCAAATTGGAAGTCAAACTTACATCTCCTTAAAAGAAATGAAAGCCTCCCACCATTTTATCAGCTTAAAATATTCATAACAACCTCACAAAATATTGATGAACCTATCAAATAATGATGAGCCTACAATTGAAATATATTTTGATTCGTTTTAAACATTAAAAATTAATGGTCTCATATTATATGAGTTTAATGAAAAAATAAAAATTATGCATATATCAAGCACATATTTTCTGAATCTAAGTTAGGGTTTCATGATTATGTGTCAAACTCTATAAGACCATGGGGTATGGGGAGGATAGTCTCCAAAGGGATTATCTGTCACATAAGCGCCACATAAGCATAGGGGGAGGACCATCTCCTTGGGGACTATCCAAGGGTGTGGTGGATGCTCCTCCCCCATTTTTTTATTATTCTTTTTTTTGCCATATTAATTAAAACAAAGTAAATAAAAATAAAAAAATTACATTTAAATAAAAACTTAAAGTTACATTTAAATAAAAAACCTAAAGCTACATTAAAAAAACCTAAAGTAACATTAAAAAAACTAAAATTACATTAAAAAAAACCTAAAATTATATTAAAAAAAGCCTAAAGTTACAAATAAATAAAAAAACTACGCGTTGTTTTCTCCGAGACTCCAAATGTGATCGATGAAGTCCGGTTGAAGATTGGCATGTGTGAAATCGTTATGTAACGAGAACCTGCTTAAATCTTGTTGTTCTCCGCTATTCTCCTCCACCGCGTTCTCGTCATACTCACAAATTGCATGTCCTTCGTCTTCGAGGATCGTGTTATGCAGCAGAATACAAGCATACATGCAGTATCACAACGTTTTGGGTGTAAAAGCGCGTGCTGGGTTTTCAATAATATGCCATCTTTGTTGGAGAACCCCAAAACACCGTTCAATATCTTTTCTAGCCGCTTCTTGAAACTTGGCAAATTTCTTTCTTTTTTCATCTGGAGGATGCCTAACCGTTTTAACTATTGTAGAGTATTGTGGGTATATTCCATCGGCAAGATAATACCCGCGTCTGTACACCACTCCCGAAACTGTAAACCTCGTATCAGGACCGATCCCTTTTATAACATTGTCAAAAACCTCAGAATTTTGTAGAACGTTGATGTCGTTATTCGAACCAGGAATCCCAAAGAAAGCATGCCAAATCCATAGGTCTTGAGACGCAACAGCTTCTAAAATTATTGTTGGATGTCCCTGATCGCCTCGCGTATACATTCCTCGCCAAGCGGTAGGACAATTCCGCCATGCCCAATGCATGCAATCAATGCTCCCGAGCATGCCTGGAAAACCGTGCCTTGCTTGGTGGTGTTGATACAAATTTTGGACGTCATTATAGTTCGGTTTTCGCAAATATTTTTGGCTGTAGAGCTTCACCACAAATTTGCAAAACTAGTATAAACATTCTCTAGCAGTTCTTTCGGACATCTTTAAGTATTCGTCCCAAGAAGCCGGAACGGGGCAGGGGGCGGTGTGGGGGACCGGCGCCTCGCCGGGCCTAAGCCGGCCCCCATACCGCTTAGTCTTATGCGGTGCTGTACTGAGACTGGAAGGTATGGAGGAGGCAAGTCCTCCAAGGATGGGTCGCCACGTCACCGCCACGTAGGAGGGGCTTGAAGGGGATGGACCTAAGGGGTGGAGGATGTGGCTAAATATATATATATATATATATATATATATATATATATATATATATATATATATATATATATATGTATGTATGTATAGCTTGGTGTGTGGAGGAGAGGCCCGTCGACTTCGGCTGTTGGGCGACGAAGAAGCCGGAACGGGGCAGGGGGCGGTGTGGGAGACCGGCTCCGCGCCTCGCCGGGCCCCATACCGCTTAGTCTGATGTACCATGAATTTGACTATTGTGGTGCACTAATTTATGAATGTGATTAATTATAATCAAATGTCACATGTGGGTTTAATTAATTTCTTATATAATAGAGGCATAGTCGTCTTTGTACGGGTTTAATTAGTTTCTTATATAAAAAAGGAATAGTCGTTTTTGTACGCCAAAAAAGTTTGGGGAAGGATCCACTAAAAAGTGGATTTTGCCTAAGTAGCCTAAGAAGGATTGTGATGATAACATGTGTCACTCCTAATAAGTAGGAATGAAGGGCATTTTGGTCCTTATAAATAGGAGTGAAAATGACATGTGGCACCCCTTTTGTTTTTTAAAAATACAACAAAAAAATCTAGTACAAAAAAATCTAGCACAAAAAAACTAGTACAAAAAAATCTAACACAAAAAATCTAGTACAAAAAATATAGCACAAAAGATGTAGTACAAAAAAATATAGCACAAAAAAATATAGTAAAAAAAATACAGCACGGAAAAATTTAAGCAAAAAAATATAGTACAAAAAAATCTACCACAAAAAAATGAGGAAAAAAAATTAAGACAAAAAAATTCAGCACAAAAAATTTAGCACAAAAATATAGTACAAAAATTCAGCACAAAAAAATATTATACAACATAGAAATACAACACATTTAAGTGGGTTTTTTTAGTCTTCATATTTTATATAGCAATATGGTACTCAAATTAAAGATAAAAGGACGCTCGATTTTACGGTGAAATTTTTATGAAAAAATAATGTCGTATAAAAAAGTTATGAACGTTTAAAAAATGGGGGTGGAATATGCATGTGCTTTGCATGTGGAGAGAGAAAGTCCATAAATATGATTTTCCCAAGATACCCTTGCACTCCTCCTTTCTCCTACCCTTTTAATCTTAACCATTGATTTGAAAAATGAATGATTAAGATTCCTTCTCATCCTACTTAGGGAAAATTGACTTTTTATTTGATTTTACCCCAAAAAGTTTAGCCTAGTGGTACTAATATGTTAGAAAAAATTGTTGTTCTTTAAGTTGGAGATAGTTCAAGACTTCAAGCCTTGTGATAGGCCAAATGTGTATATTCAGGAATAGGTTTAGAAGATGTATAGGTTAGGCGTTCTAAACAAGAATAAGGGGTTGTTTGTTTACCTCTTAATGAGTCTCTTAATGATTCCGACCTCTTAGTGGTTCAACATTTAATGGTTCAGACTGTTTGTTTCACGAGCAGATGTCTGAATGGTTTAGACATTTGCCTCTGAATGATTAAGATTTATATAGAGTCTGAATGGTTAAGACTTCTAATCTGAATTGATCAGACTTTTGCCTCTGAACGGTTAAGCATTATACAGGCTCTTAATGGTTCAGACCTCTTACTGATTCAGCACTTATTGGTTCAGACCTCTTACTGGTTCAGCACTTAACCATTCAGATGTTGCCAAACAGCCCCTAAGTATGTCTTTTAAAATATATATATATATATATATATATAGGATTAGGTTCAAACGTGAACATTTTCTCTAGCGTGAACTGATCTGGGCCCTTGATTTTTATGATCTTGAGATCAAAGTGAGTGGCATGATAGTAAATATGTGGTTAATTTTTTCCATTTAATTAAATGAAAAAGGGTATATCTGTAATTTCCATTTTAAATTATTTGCATAAATCTCGTTCTCTCTCACAAATCAATATTCAAACTTTCTTCAACATCCAATTTTCTCTCTCACCTTCACCATAATTGAAGAAAAGATAGGGGTTGTTCGCCGGAACCTTTTATCACCGGAAAACTCTGTTCCTCGTCTCCTAGTTTTTTCTGATCAACAGATGAAGTTCGTTGTCTCGTTTCTCAGATCCGAATCGAACAAAAGGTGGAGTTCGCTGGATCGCCGGATCGCTGATCTACAGGTGAAGTTCGCTGGATCGCCGGATCGCTGCATCGCCGGAATCGAAGAAAAAAAGCCGGATCTCTCGATTTCTCTCGGTATGTTTTTTGGAGATTTAGTGTTTTGTGTTTGTGCATTTTGTTGGTTTTTTGTGGGTTTTGTATCAAATCAAATCCCTAACAGAATAACCGCATCTGATCCGTCGTTTTGATCTCTCTCCGGTCACCATGGCGGCAAAGAAAAGGCTAGAAAAGGCAAAGAAAAAGGAAGCTGCGTTTATAGTAACCATTGCAAAACGGGAGCAGGAGATTGCAGATTTGAAGGTAATTTTGTTATCTTGTCAATTGTGTGAATACATAATGGGCCTATATTCACAAATTGTGTATAAAATGGATCTCTTATTGCCACTATATCTACCACATTACGTTAAGCAATCAGTGCTCTTAGTTGTTTCTTTTTTTCTAGAATTTTGTTGGATTCTGTTTTTAACTTAAAAAAATATGTTAAGTGAATACTATCACTACTTGCTGTCTAATTGCAATTTATATTCAATTATTTCAGATCTGTGGAATGATTGAATGAAATGATTGATGTGTTTTGTGGAAGTGTGCTGGATAGTGATCTAGTTATGTGTGGTTATGGATTTGATTTTGAGTGTTGTGATGTTGCAGTTGCCGAGCATAGGGATCAATCCGCAGTTTATTACGTTTACGAATGTAACGATGGTGTCGGATAAGTTTATATGTGTTCGTGAAACGTCGCCGCAAAATAGTGTGGTGATCATTGACATGAACATGCCAATGCAGCCACTACGTAGGCCGATTACTGCTGACTCGGCTCTTATGAATCCGATTTCGAAAATTCTGGCTTTAAAAGGTACAATTTGATATTAGGTCGTGAAATTATGCGTTAGTCGCTTTGTTTCTGCCGTCTAATTTATTTAGCAACCAGCTGGCTTGCCTTCTGATACATTTGAACCGCCAGACTCTTGTTAGTGACAACTGTGATCTCTGATCCAGTTTGACCCTACCAAAAGGAATATTGGATTTAAATTACACCACATAAAGGACCTGTTACACACGCACACATATTGACCCTACCAAAAGGAGAACATATATTTTATTTTGAACCCTATTTCTCTGTGGTTAAACTTTTGTTCTATTTTTCTAGCTTGTAGGAACAGATCACTGCACTTTCAATTCTACACAGAAGTCTTTTGGAATTGATGATTTTCGCAAAATACCAAATGGGGTCAACGGTAAAATACATGTTCTAGAACCTTTGTGTACCTCCTGAGCCTTTTCTCATGGCATTTTCCAGACACACCCTTGATGCGCTACAATTATCGTCCTCAAAAGTACTCAGACACTAATATCAACTTTCATTTGTTGCAGGGTTGTAATGATTTCAGTTTCTTTTCGAGTCGAAACATTAAGGTTGCAATGCCTGTTGGGAACTATACTACATCGAGCATGAAATTCAGGTACTAGTCTATTTCTAACTAGAACTACAGTTTTGATGTGTTCTTTGAATGGACTATAACTATACACCGTCATTATTAGATGTGTCATTAGTTTTTTCACTGCTTTAAGGCGATGTACACATGTGTATTGCTTGTTTTTAAGGCGTTGTACACATATGTATTCTGATTTTTTGCTTTGGTTTTAAGCCGTTGTACACATGTGTATTCTGATTTTTGCTCTGTTTTTAAGGCGCTGTACACATGTGTATTCTGGTTTTGCTATGTTTTTAATGCGATGTACACATGTGTATAGCGTCTGTTTATGTGATATCTCATATTTTTTTTGTGTATTGAATATGTAAATTTGTTGATGTACACTTGTGAATTATGCAAAGTACTAATTGCTGAGTTTTTTGTGTTATTATAGGAGACGTCGTAAACGAGGAAAGTGGAGATGGAAGGTCGATAAGGATGATTCACGTATGAGGTCGATAAGGATGATTCACGTATGTTTTTTGCTTGGTCGATAAGGATGATTCAGCATACAACGCGGCGAATAGTTGTAAAAGACTATGTCTTTTTTTATTTTTCCGATTATGTTGCGTTTATTGTTTTCACGAAACTGGAACTTGTAATTGTATGTTTTTTTTGGTTTGGCAAACATTATGGAAATTGTTATTTGCTTAATATAAAATAGGTTTACAAGTTTTGTTTATATGTAGCTAATTACACATATGTACCATGCTGAGTACACATGTGTACTGTTCAATTGATATCAAAGTACACATGTGTATACCGTTGAAATATGAAGGTTACGTGAATCTTAAAAATCATAATCCGAATTCTGGTGGTAAAATCTAAAAAATAAAAATGAAATAAAAGATAATGTGGATAATGAATTTAAAATAGGAAAGATGTAACTTAATTCAATTATTAAAATAATGATTTAAATCTAATTTTTTATATAATTACAATCATACCCTTAACAACTAAAAAGGAAATCAATGGTCCAGATTAGTTCACGCAGTTCACGCATGGGATTAGGTTCACGCTGGAACCCTACCCTATATATATATAATAGAAATTATATTATAATAACAATATTAATAATAGGTAAGATTATTTTACAAATGAATTTTAACATGCTAAGCGTGAAAAGTGAATGAATTTTTTATTTATTTTTTTCCGTTTCGTCAAACATGTTTTTTTTAGTCCTAAAACCTAAAAATATAAAAATAAAATGAATTTATATAATTACTAGAGTAATTATACAATTTTTTTTTATTTTTTTCAACAAAAAAACATGCTTGAGTAGATAAAAAAATCCATTTATTTTTTCATTTCTTACGTTTAATGCCCATTTGTATTTGATCCAAACACAATTGTTGTTGTTATTATTATTATTATTATTATTATTATTATTATTATTATATAATATAAAATATAATAATAGTAGTTCTTTTCAACAAAAACCTGCTTATAGCAGCGTATTTGGTATTTTAGCTTTGCACTTTTCACCAAATAAACCTTAGAAATGCTAAGAGCAAACATGCTTTATATGTTTTTAACGTTATCAAACTACCACTTCTCACTCACCTTGGTTACCAGGGCCCGTTTTTACTTCCATAAAGGCTCAGGCCATCACCCTGAGCCCTCACCCATATGGGGCAAAGGGAGTCCACCTCAAGTACGGTTTACATTCCCGCGTTGGGTTAAGGAAACATACGAGCGACTACCTTCGCAGATCCGAACGCTCTCACAAAGGGCATAATAAAAATAAGACCAATAAAGACTTCATAACCAACCTTATGCTACATCACAAGAATAAATTATCAGAGTCCTCATGGGTGATCGAGCATCCCATTAAGGCTTTTTGGTTTTTGGTTTGTTTATTACATTTTTGTTTTCTTAAATTAATAGAGTTCGGTTTATACCAATGTTTTAAAATCCGGTTTTTTAATCATACCGGATTAGGCATAAAAATGATTTAACTGGTTGAACCGGGTTGTGACGGACAGTTCAACCGGCTTGACTAGTTAATTGTTTAATTTCATAAATTACAACATTAACTCAAAAAATAATCCAAAATTGGATTAAAATGGAAATCCGGAACGAATGATGAGGTGATGGAAGTTTGGAACAAGTCACGAATGATGGAGTGATGAAGCAAGTTTTGAATTTTGATAGATGGAGATAAAATATTAAAACTTGTTAGGTTAAAGCTAAAAGTAAACATGGAGATGGGACGATGAAAAGTGAAATCCTAACCTAAAAACATACCTGAGACGGTACCGGTATAACGGTTCAAACCGATATACCGGATTTTACCGGCGGTACAAAGTCAATGCCGTTTCTCCTACTTACCAGGGTGTTCCGAACCGGATTTACATCCGAAAACGGTAATACCGGTATAACCGGCCGATATTTACCGGTTTTTAAAACATTGGTTTATACATGTTTTTTCTGATTTTCGTTAAAGTGCAATTTGTCTCTCTACGGTTTGGTGACAAAACAGGTTACAACATTAACTCAAAAAATAATCCAAAATTGGATTAAAATGGAAATCCGGAACGAATGATGAGGTGATGGAAGTTTGGAACAAGTCACGAATGATGGAGTGATGAAGCAAGTTTTGAATTTTGATAGATGGAGATAAAATATTAAAACTTGTTAGGTTAAAGCTAAAAGTAAACATGGAGATGGGACGATGAAAAGTGAAATCCTAACCTAAAAACATACCTGAGACGGTACCGGTATAACGGTTCAAACCGATATACCGGATTTTACCGGCGGTGCAAAGTCAATGTCGTTTCTCCTACTTACCAGGGTGTTCCGAACCGGATTTACATCCGAAAACGGTAATACCGGTATAACCGGCCGATATTTACCGGTTTTTAAAACATTGGTTTATACATGTTTTTTCTGATTTTCGTTAAAGTGCAATTTGTCTCTCTACGGTTTGGTGACAAAACAGGTTGTTACCCTCAATGTTTTTGTACTATGCGCCCTCCTGCTTTCAATATATCACATAATGCAATCTTTTGTCTAACGGTCGTCTCCCTTACCGTCCAAAAATATGGAAAAGACTATTATACCCTGAATCCTTTCTCTCCCTCATTTCAAGCCCTAATTCTAACCCTTTTTCCCATCAATCCTTATCTCTCTACTCATCATCTTCCTCCATTGATTCAGTCAATCTATCTTCGAAATCAACAATCCATCGTTAATTAGTCTATAATTATGGTGAATCGTTTACAATGTCTTAGTACTCATCATCATCATCTTTGAAACATCTGATTTGCTCTTGTGGCGCAGGTACCTGCTATTGCATAGTGTCATCACTCATCAGATTGTTAATGTGTGTGTCATCAGAGTGTTAATTTGCATGTTCTTTCTTTTAATGTGCATGTCTTAATAACCTGTGTAATGAGATTTAGGTGTGTATTGTTAGGGCATGAATTTTATGCTAAGGATCATCTATTCTGAGACTAGGCATGGATCACGGATGCTTAATGGCTGATGCAGAGAGTCTGAGGATCCAGAGTCTGAGGATCACGCGTCTGAGGATCACGAGTCTGAGGATCAGGATCCTTTATATTTTGCACGTTTTTAATGTGTAAATGCAGGTAATGGACGTAGTGGACCACTCCTTTGCTGGAATCTCGTGGAATATGCTTTTAGGCACGTGCATATTGAAGAAATAACCGTTAGTGGTGGTCATGGGTGACTTCCACCTTTTTCGGGAAGTTAGTTACTTGATTTTTCTTATCATTTTAAGGGGAAAACGAGCTCAATGAAGGCACAAGTCGTACACACCACACCAAACACATATAACACTCGAATTCTCTGCAAACACTTAGCAAAAAACACACACTTTCACTAGAAATTCATTATATTGAGCTTGTTTTCTTCCGAAGTTGTACAAGGATCACTGCTGTTTTTGCAATATAGTTGGTGATCGGTAGTTTCCATCACCCGAGGTTTTTTATGCCGGAGATCTTCTAAAGATCAAGGGCTTTTTCCTCGTATAAATCTCGGTGTTCATCGTTGATTTCATATACTTGTTGTTCATACAATTAACCAAGCATCATTCCTCACAAAATCAGATTTGGTTGCATTATCCTTGTGTGATTTTTGACCAAAACAGTTTGGCGCCCACCGTGGGGCAATTGGTGCTTCAATTCTGAGAAATTTTGTTCATTTCATTCATTTCGGTTCATTATCTTCAACTACATGGCTTCTCAGGGAAAACTACTCCAAGTTCTATGCCGGCGGTCACTTTTTCACAGGGCATTCCGCCTTTGCATCATCTCCCCCTTGCATTCCAGAAGAATGCTGAGAATTCTCTGAAGAAGACAACCCCCGTTTTCACAAACCAACTGTTGTTTCTTGCTCTACACTTACTAACAGTGATTTTTATGCTTTGATTGTGCAGATGAAGGATCACATGCAGCAGCAGGTCAAAACCAATGGCAGGATCCTTCGCGAAATTGATAAAATCAGCAGAGGATCACTCCCCTTTGATGTCGAGGTCGCTGAATTTCGACACTCCAGTCATAACTTCCCAGCACTTTGCAGCTCCAGATGTCCAATACCAGGGAGCATCAATAGGAATACGTTCTGGATCATCGGTAATGTCTCAGGCTCGAGGATCCTCTTTCTAGCCTTCAGGATCCTCATTTCAGCATCAGGGATTCTTCACCAGTTTAGGAGGATGCATGGGGACGCAGCCGATTCAAGGATCCTCTCAGGTTCAAGGATCCTCGCAGGTTCAAGGATCCTCGCAGGTTTAAGGATCCTCTCAGGTTCAAGGATCCTCGCAGATTCAAGGATCCTCTCAGGTTCGAGGATCCTCGCAGGTTCAAGGATCCTCTTAGATTCAAGGATCCTCTCAGGTTCAAGGATCCTCACAGGTTCAAGGATCCTCCCAGGTTTAAGGATCCTCTCAGGTTCAAGGATCCTCACAGGTTCAAGGATCCTCTCAGGTTCAAGGATCCTCTCAGGTTCAAGGATCCTCGCAGGTTCAAGGATCCTCCCAGTTTCAAGGACCCTCTCAGGTTCAAGGATCCTCTCAGGTTCAAGGATCCTCCTTCCAGGTTCAAGGATCCTCATCTCAGGTTTCCGGATCCATGGATTATCCTCCAAGACCCCCATTCACAGCACTTCAAGGATCCAACATCTTCCAGGATCTAGGATACTTAAGGAGTGTGCAACCCAGAAGTTCAGATGTTTATCTAGGAGACTTCATACCAATGCAGACCATTGCTTCCTCTGGTCCCTCGGTTATGCCAGAATCCCGCCAACATGGATTCACATCTGGAATTCCAAACTTGAATCATTCAGGAGAGATACCGAAGAGGTTTCAGACACCAAATCTGGTTGCTTGTACAAGGGCTTTGGATCCACACTTACCGGATCAACATTAAAATGGCTGCTAAGTCTTCCTCCTTACTCTATTACTTCATTTGCTAATCTAGTTAATTTGTTTAATAGCCAATTTTCATGTAGTAGAAAATTTGAACAATTAACTAGTGATCTATATAGGGTAACACAAGGTCAAAATGAATCACTTAGAGATTACATCACTAGATTTAGTAAAGAATCCTTAGAAATCCCTAACTTAGATATTGCTACAGCTCTAGAAGCCTTTAAAATGGGTTTGCTTAGGGATTCAATGTTCTATGATGATCTTGTCATGACCCCTTGCAGGAACTTAGATGAAAAAAGAAACAGGGCCCTTAGGTTCATCCGTTTAGAGGATGACAAAAGAATCCACGAGAGATTGTCAGGATCCTCAAAGCAAGACAAATAAGGATCCTATCTCAAGGATAACTGATCCAAGCAATACTCCAAGCATGACAACCAGAGTGTGCATGTTGTGGAACAAGATGAAGATGATCAGGATTATCCTCCTATTTCTGAATATTGTTTTTCTGCTGATAATAATGAACTAATCCTTTCTATGCAGAGTTTAGGTGACAAGGTTAGGTGGCCAAGGAAGAATGACAAACCACCTACCACCAAAGACGAATCAAAATGGTGTGCTTACTATGGGGATTCTGGTCATCTCACAGATGAGTGCATAGCATTAAGGAAGGAGATAGGTTATCTTTTGAGCAAAGGATACTTGAAGGAATTGCTTGGAAGGAAAAAGTCAAGGATCAAGTATCCTGAGAAAGTTCCTGAAAAAGCTCCTCTTCCACCATCCGATGCTCAAATCATCCATTTCATCTTCGGAGGTTCTCAGCAGCTAAGAGACGTGCAAAGGAAACAAAGATGGAGAATGGGGGCAGACCTGTTCGGACCTCCATCCTTACCCATCAGAAAGTGATATCATATGATGAGGAAAATTGTGCGGACATTCAGGATCCTCATCACGACGGTGTAGTTATTACATTATTTATATCTAACCATTTTGTTTGCAGGATTCTCATTGATGGGAAAAGCTCAGTGAACATAATCCAGTTGGATGTCCTCAATAGAATGGACATCCTTGAATCCGATATTGCCCAAAGATCATCTGTCCTTGTGGGATTCAGTGGAGAGACAAAGATTACATTGGGGGATATCAAACTTCCTATCTATATAGAGGGACTGAATTATGTTAAAAAATCTATGTTATTGATTGCTTGTCTTGCTGTAATGTTATCTTTGACAGGCCATGGATACACGATATGAAGGCAGTCCCCCTCAACATATCATCAATGTGTCAAGCTCCTAACTCTATGAGATATGGTGAAGATAGAAAGTGATCAGCAGGAGGCAAAGAACTGTTACACTTCTTCAATGAAGCCAGCCTCTAAGGAGCAAGACGTCATGGAGGCAAAAGAGCAAGACGTCAAGGATATTCTGTTGAACCCAGAGGATCCTGAATCCAAAAATTTTATAGGATCCGGGATCCTAGACAGTATTGAGCAGGATTTAGTATCCTTCTTGGAAAGAAGAAAATCTACCTTTGCTTGGAAACATGAAGATATGACAGGTATATCTAAGAATGTTATTACTCACAAACTTGGTATTGACAGGTCTTTCAAGCCAATACCCCAAAAAAGGAGAAAGTTTACACTTGAAAGGAATGTCATTGTCCAAGAAGAGGTAGACAAATTGCTCAAGGCAAGTTTGAGTGGACTGATAAGCATGAAGCTGCACTCAAGGTTCTTAAGGATTATCTATCCTCAGCACCAGCCCTGATGAAACCAGAAAATGGAGAATCGTTATCCTTATATTTAGCTATTTCAGTTAAAGCAGTAAGTGTGATCCTAGTTAAGGATCATGAAGGCTCTCAACATCCGGTATACTATGTAAGTAAAATTCTACTTGATGCTGAGGCCAGGTATTCTCATTTAGAGAAATTAATTCTTGATTTAATTATGGCTTCTGCTAAACATAGACATTATTTAGAAACTCACACTATTATTATGAAAGCTAACTTTCCTATTAAGAATGTTCCCAGAAAAACTGAAATGGCAGGTAGAATGGCAAAGTGGATAGTCAAGCATTGAGTATGAACCCAAGACTGCCATCAAGTCCCAAGCCTTAGCTGACTTTGTGGCTGATTTCAGTAGTGATCTACAAAGGAAAGCTGAATTAGAAGTTCAACAACTTGAGAAGACAAAGGATCCTTAGACACTCCTCACGGATGGAGCTTCAGATGTTAAAGGAACTAGACAAAGCACACTACTAAAATCGCCACAGGGGGACATTATACCCCGATCCATTGCATGTGAATTCCAAACCACTAATCATGAGGTTGAGTATGAGGCCTTGATAGCAGGTTTGCAATTAGCTAATAATATGAGGATCAGGTATCTTCAAGTATATTCAGGAAACTGGCAGATTCTTTTTCTTTTTTCAGTCTACCACAGGTACCCAGGGAAGAAAATGCAGAAGCTGACGCGTTAACTAACCTTGGATCATTCCTAAAGACGCAAGAAGATGTGAAAAATACTCATCACCCATGTTTTAACTCCTGCAATTGAGGATCACGTAGCCATGGAGATAGTGGAGGATTCTGCAATCATACCTGGTGATCCTGCACAGTCGAATTCAGGATCCTGGATCCTTCCAATCCTAAGATATATACAACATGGAGAGATCCCTACAGGAAAAAATCCTAAAGCTTTCAAAGTCAAGGAGACTGTGGAAACCACACTGGGGGCAGAGAAATGTGATGCTTGTCAAAGACACAGTAATATTCTACACCAACCAACATAACATCTGCATCCTAAGAAGAAGCTTTTGCTCAAAGTCAGAAAAAAGGAAATGGCCAGTTATCAACAAAGAATGGCTGGAGCATACAACAAGAATGTCAGGATTAGAAGATTTCAAGTTGGTGATTTTGTGCTAAGAAAAGCATTCTAGAACACTACAAATCCTTCTGATGGCAAGCTAGCACCAAAGTGGGAAGACCCCTATCTAATTGAAGCTGAATCAGGAAAGGGGGCATATCATTTGTTAACAATGGATGGTGATCTCCTACCAAGAGCTTGGAATGCCATTCATCTCAAAAAATACTTTAAGTAAGAAGGATCAGGGATCCTCAGCGATACCGGTATTCTGATTAAGGATCCAGGATCCTCAAAGGATATATAATTCTACATTTGGTAACACATTACTTTCATTTTCATTTTCATTTTCATTCATTTTATACTTATTACTTATCATAAGTTAAAGATGTTAATCAGTTAACATCTATTTTCACAAAGTTTAAGCTTTTGCAGAGTTGTTATCATTTTACAGAAGATCAAAGTGGTTGGCCAACTCTCCAAAGTTTTGGGCTTGTCCCCAGTTTGGGCCTGTCCCCAGTTTCGCCAGTAGCGCACGATGATCCTGGTGCAGTTCAAGGCAGTGCGACCAGTACTCGTTTTAGGGGCTGACAATTTCATTGTACAGGCTGTACCCAGGATCCTACGTATAATGGTAGACGTACCATACATCTGTTCCTAAGGTTTCTAACGTTTTCACGTTAGCTAAGGTTTCTAACGTTTTCACGTTAGCTAAGGTTTCGGCATTTTCATGCCACTAAGTTTGGATAGTCGCCAGTGAGGGCCATACTCCAGTTTACATCCGTTTATATGGGCTTGACCCCAGTTTACATCCGTTTATATGGGCTTGACCCCAGTTTACATCCGTTTATTTGGGCTTGTCCCCAGTTTATTTGGGCTTGTCCCCAGTTTGTTGGGCTTGTCCCCAGTTACTAACTCTTATCTTATATTGGCTTAGTCCCAAGTTGTATCCTATTTCAGGTTTTTGGAGACAAACGACCAAGGATCCTTGATCCTTACCTTCCATTAAGGTTTGTCTTATGGTTATCCTGTTTATAATGATAAAGGTTAGGATCCTAACTTGGATTCTCAGGTATGATCCTTAACTATTTTGATTTTATTCATTATTCATTTGAATAGCCCTTATACTTTGACAACTGAACTTATGATCCTTAAAATATACTACTTTTCGGAACTTTTCAACTATAGGATATTTGATCCTGGATCATATCCTAAAATTCTTAAACTTAATTTGTTTAACTTTTCTTATTCAAACAAATGTATATCACAACAATTGAAAACTAAAGGATACATAAGGATAGCAACACGGGAGATAGCCAAAAAGTTAAAGTTATTTTATTCACAAGACATTAAACCTTTTAAGGTTGTCAAAATTGCCAACCCACGTTTCTACCAGCAAAACGTGGCCCGTCCACATGGGTTGGCAAAGGGTGTCCATTGTTTACGGGTCTTTGTAGTGCAGAAAATAAAAGACGGAAGGATAACGAGTGGCTTCATCCCCCAAACAGAGGATCCATCCACCACCCATTATCCTGCCTATTATTCAAGGATCCATGATTCTTCACCCTGGAAACTACTGTCTAAAGTTATACAAGTTCTGACGATAAGGACCCTTGATCCTAGAAGCTTTACTTTTCATAGTTTGCTTATTTAGCAATAATTTACAAGGATATAGAATCCTAACTTGGATTCTCTGGTATGATATATTCTAACTTTTTCTAAGCTGTAAGTTGTCTCTTATCCTTTTTGGTTAGGGATCATTGATCCACATTTGTTCGAACACTTCAAGTTTTCTGTTAAAAGTTTTACATTATCATCAGATTTTCAATAACTTTCCAGTTGTTTGGTGATGATATTTTTGAAAATAGAAAGCATACATGAAAAATAAAAAGGGAAGAAACAACAACAGTTGTAGCTAAAAATGTTTAATGTTATTACTCATTCATTATGTATCAAAATCATCTGGCTTGGATTTCACCAGCAAAACCATGGACCATCCATCCAGGCCGGACATGGCTATCTAACAGTTAAAGTGTCTATGCAGAAATTAAATTGCAGGAAGGTTAATAGCGAACGGTGTAGAAGGATTCATTATCCACAAATAGAAGGATCTTCTTGTCTGTAAAGGCACTTGAGGAGTTATCTCTAACTCTATATTCTGCAATGATGATTATAGCAGGTCTTACCAGTGACGACAGGCAGTGTAACCACTAGTTACCAACAGCAACGGCTAGTTCGCTTCTGACGGAAATATGACAGCTGTGAATCCTTATCACAACTGCCATATTGGGGGCAATTGTTAGGGCATGAATTTTATGCTAAGGATCATCTATTCTGAGACTAGGCATGGATCACGGATGCTTAATGGCTGATGCAGAGAGTCTGAGGATCCAGAGTCTGAGGATCACGCGTCTGAGGATCACGAGTCTGAGGATCAGGATCCTTTATATTTTGCACGTTTTTAATGTGTAAATGCAGGTAATGGACGTAGTGGACCACTCCTTTGCTGGAATCTCGTGGAATATGCTTTTAGGCACGTGCATATTGAAGAAATAACCGTTAGTGGTGGTCATGGGTGACTTCCACCTTTTTCGGGAAGTTAGTTACTTGATTTTTCTTATCATTTTAAGGGGAAAACGAGCTCAATGAAGGCACAAGTCGTACACACCACACCAAACACATATAACACTCGAATTCTCTGCAAACACTTAGCAAAAAACACACACTTTCACTAGAAATTCATTATATTGAGCTTGTTTTCTTCCGAAGTTGTACAAGGATCACTGCTGTTTTTGCAATATAGTTGGTGATCGGTAGTTTCCATCACCTGAGGTTTTTTATGCCGGAGATCTTCTAAAGATCAAGGGCTTTTTCCTCGTATAAATCTCGGTGTTCATCGTTGATTTCATATACTTGTTGTTCATACAATTAACCAAGCATCATTCCTCACAAAATCAGATTTGGTTGCATTATCCTTGTGTGATTTTTGACCAAAACATGTATGATCACATTTTTACATGTGATTATAGAAGGGTAGTTGTGGTTTGCATAGGTGGGCTGATACTTTCATGTGTCCCAGATGTGAAAGGGTAGTTTCAGCTTTGATGCATACTATCAACTGTTAGGGGAGGATTTTCTAACAATTAGTGATCCTTATTCGTTATCCTAACTGGTGATCCTTACTTCTGTGACAGGTGGTGATCCTCAGAAGAGCTTCAGGATCAGGATCATGGATCACTTTAAGGATCCTCGTACTGACGATTGTGTATTTATGTATTGTACTATCTCGCAGGTATAACGAGCTTGACCAAGTCTTGGCGACATTCCTGGAGAATATTCCTAAACTATTCTGCACGTGCTTGACCAAAAATAGACGTTATGGAGAACGTGGAGGCTTGGCACGAAAGTCGGATAGTTAGTTTAGGTGGTTATTTCTATTTTAAAAAGGGAGTAACGAGCTAGTAGAAAACACTTAGTCATTTTTGCAGTTACACACACTCGTACAAACACTCATACAAGCTCTCGTTCAAACACTAAGCAATTACATACACTTTTTACACATTCCACCGTAGTGATCCTTGTACCTAGCTCGTTACTATCCGAAGTTGTAAACATTAATTCATTTATTTGAGCTTGGTGATCGGTAGTTTCCATCACCCGGGGTTTTTTGTGCCGGAGATCAACTCTTGATCAAGGGCTTTTTCCCCGTATAAATCCTTGTGTTGTTTGTGCAATTTACATTGAAGTGATCTTCATCGCTGATACACATTTTGAGCATCATTCCCCGTAACAAAGAGTTTGGTTGCACTATCCTCAACAGATTTTTTGACCAAAACATCAACAAGAAAGAGGAAATCGTCAAAACCAAAGCTATGCAAGTCACAAATTGAAGTTTGTTTTAGGAATTAGTTGGTTGTTATTTGTTGTGTATGTTTTGAACTTTTAAAATGTACTGCAATAACCTTTTAAAACCTCCAATGGATCTATCTTTGTGTTGATTATGTAGACTAATGATACACGTTAAATGATACATGTTTTTATACCCCAAAACACTTCCGTTTTAAGCGTTTTTGACCGAAATCACAAGGTTTAGGTACCAAATCCGGTACTTTTATAATTTCAGGTCTTAAACGAAGCACAAAAGAAAAATCTGATGAAAACGGACAAATTCTGATGATATTGCCAGGTGTCGCACGACCGTGCGACCTGATCGCACTACCGTGCGAGTCGTCCGACCTCGGAAGCACTGCCAGTGCGACTGATGGTGCCGATGTTCTCTCGGGCCGCACTACCGTGCGACTCGCCGCATGACCGTGCACCAGCTAGACCAAGCTGGCAAGCTTTCTAATCAAGATTTTGATGACATCGCACTACCGTGCGATCAACGGCATGACCATGCCGATCTGATAACTCAGAAAACTTATCCACTAGTCCAATTGTCTGACCCGGTATCGAAGAAATGACGTCACCCGACAAGACCTATCGCACGACCGTGCGACCCATCGGCACGATCGTGCCAAACTAAAAATGGCCTATAAATAGAGCCATTCGCTACTAATTTCAATGTTGGGTTTTTCTCCATGTTTCTAGGCGATTTCTAGGTTCCGAAGCAGTCCTGATCAGACCACTTTGAAGCTTCAAGACCGAATGGAAGCATAATCGATCCAACCCATCAATTCCTTGCTTGTTTATGGTTCGATTCCTTGTTCTTATACACGTATTCTGGTCATTATTCAAGTATTAAGTTGATTTTAGTTATGTAATAGTAGTTATAAACTTCTTTCTTGAATAATCTTTATGTTGTAATCTTGTTTGTATGAATCTTTAGTACTTTTTATGTTGAATCTTCATGATTATATAATGAATGTTTCATTGATGTTGAGTTCCTGATTTTGTTTGATTATCTTGGATAATGAATCTGTGGTTAGTAGGATTGTAACTATTTCTTGATTAATCACTTGTTTGTAGACTTTGTTTACACCATGAAACCGGACCAGGGTATTGGTTTTATACAAGATCTATCTTATTTTGATTAGGAATGCTTTCTTGCACGTAAGGGTTCTAACAAATTATATGTTGTTGATTACATGTTCTTGAACGTGGTTTATGATCCTTGTTTAGTAGTTTTGGTCTGAAATTACTGACATGGTAGATTTGTGTTCAAGACTTGTAAAGGTGAAATAGTTTGTTATATGATCTACTTAATTGCTTATCCTCGTGGCTGTATTGTGACCATCGGTATTGCTTTCTTTGATAAGTGAGGTTAGGAATCCAGACCCTGTAAATAACCTATCTTTAAAGGTCCGCATGAATAAATATCAATAGCTCGCTAATGAATGATTTTAGGTGGTTAACGTGTGACCATCGCGTTAACATTCCGAATAATCATAATGCTAGAAATCCAGACCCGGTAACTAGCTGTCATGCAATTGGAAAATTGATTAAGTGCTTTTGTGACATATCTAGATAACATGTTTAGGTTGTTTGTGAAACAAGATAATGTTTATTTTTCATATTTGGAGTCTATTATGTTTTAGATATAATTTAGATATTTAGTTAAACAACCATTCACTTATCTTCTCATCTGGTAAATTAATGACAAAGATTTAGTACTTAATAACGCCCGTTTTCCATGGATCGATATCTGGATCTTACCAACACTTTGCTACATATATGACGGGATACGCTTGTCCTTTTTTGTGTGTGTTTTAATGTTACGGTATAAACCATTTTTATAAATATTAAAACCCACGTGAGTGCGAAGTTCACTGTAAATAAATATGTGCGCTCCGCATGTCACCAACTAATACGTCTCTTTATCAAATTTTGTATTTTGATAGCCTTGTTGTAACCATACTCAATATGATGAGGTTGAAAAACAAGTTGTAAATGTGGAAGAAAAAGAAGTGGTTCAATTTAACTTTGGTGAGGTCTACAACATGGAGAAGAGTTGCAAGTAAAATATTGAATGGATTACAACAACTTCGTAGAATAGATGTAAGAAGAATATGAAAAGGATCCAGAGTTGGAATATGACATTGAGGTATTAAAAAAGGCTTAGGACTACAAAAGCCCCGAACAATGGGAGGACCACTTGTACCACAATCCGTATTAAAGGCAAGCATGAATAAGATTCTGAATGGTAAAACAGCGAGTGTCATAAAAATAATGTATATCATGTTTGTAAGAGTTGAAATGGTTGGATTATGAACTGTGTTATTTGTAATGTTTGAATTCAAATATGACATATGTTGGTACCTTTGTTTGATAGGTTTATGCAATTTACATACCAGTTTGATTTTATGAAGTCAAACTGGCCATCAATATAACCCACATCAGATTTACATACCACATTGACTTTATGAAGTCAAAGTGGTCATCAATATGACCCATTCAAATCATAATAATCCAAACATAATATTGTGATAAAAGGCAACCAATACAACATGTCTTAATATAAGTCAAACATAACATAGTTTAACTTGTCTTAAGAACATCCAAAACAAACATACTAAACAAAAATAAAATATGTCTTAATAGAAGTCAAACTTGTCTTAAAAACCTTAAAATCGTTCAAATAGAACCCCAAACAAAGTACTAACATCCATAACATCAATCTTGAGTAGCCTGTGGTACACCCTGGGTGGCATCTTGTCAAACAGGTTCTTGTGTTGCAGGTCTTATACTTCCGGACTGTCCTTGACGTTTGCAGCTTCTATAGTTGTACCCTTTATTCCCACATTTGTTACTTGTTGCGATGTTCCCTTTCTTGTCATTTTACCTCCTTTTTCAAATGATGCTTGGACATCCTCAATACACTTTCTCCTCATTTTCTTTGTCATTCCTACCTATTCAATTCACATACACCTTTTATGTAAATACAACAAACAAATGTCATTCAACACGCTTCCATCGGTATTGCTTTCTTTGATAAGTGAGGTTAGGAATCCGAGCACTTAGGTTCATTCGGCTAGAGGATGACAAGAGGATCCAGGAGAGGTTAGCAGGATCCTCAAAGCAGGATAAGCAAGGATCCTCATTCAGGAACAACAAATTCAGATCCTACAGCAGATCTGATAATCAGAATGTGCATGCTATTGATCAGGAAGAGGATGATGAGGATTATCCTCCAATCTCTGAATATTGTTTTTCTGTTGACAGTAATGAACTAATCCTTGCGATGCAGGGTTTAGGTGATAAAGCTAGATGGCCCAGAAAAAATGATAGGCCAGCTGCAACTAAGGATAAATCAAAGTGGTGTGCATACCATGAAGATTTTGGGCATCTCACAGAAGAATGCATTGCATTAAGAAAGGAAATTGGATACTTGTTGAGCAAAGGGCATCTAAAAGAGTTGTTGGGAAGAAAAAAGTCAAGGACTCAGGATCCTGAAAGGATCCCTGAGAAGGCTCCAGCTCCTCCAGCAGATGCACAAGTGATAAACTTTATTTCTGGAGGATCCGACATTTGTGGCACATCCTTCTCAGCAGCTAAAAGGCATGCAAAGGAAACTAAAATGGATAATGGAGAAAGACCAGTTCGAACATCAAGTGTCTCCGAAGGAAAAGTCATAACCTTTAATGAAGAGGATCGTGTTGATATCCAGGATCCTCATCACGATGGTTTAGTTATTACTCTTTTTATATCTAACCATTTTGTCCGCAGGATCCTTATAGACGGAGGAAGTTCAGTGAACATTATCCAGCTTGATGTTCTAAAGAAGATGTGTATTCCTGAATCAGAAATCATACCAAGATCCTCCGTGCTCGTGGGATTTAGTGGCGAAACTAAGAACACCCTGGGGGACATTAAACTCCCAATATATATTGAAGGCTTACACTCTTATCAAAAATTTTGTGTTATTGACTGTTTATCTTGTTGTAATGTTATCCTTGGCAGGCCCTGGATACACGATATGAAAGCAGTCCCATCTACTTACCATCAATGTGTGAAGCTCCCTAGTCCTTGGGGAATAGTAAAGATTGATAGTGATTAGCAGGAAGCTAAGAATTGCTACACTTCATCGATGAAACCAGCCTCGAAGTCAAGGAAGCAATAGCAATCAAGGTATCCTCCAAGGAATGTCTTGGAGGCCAGAGAGCAGGATGTGGTAGAAATCCTCATGGATCCCGATGATCCTGAATCCAAAATCTATATCGGATCAGGGATCCTTGGCGAAATGAAAGAAGACCTCGTATCCTTCCTCAAAAGGAGAAAGACTACCTTTGCATGGAAACACGAAGACATGACTGGTATATCCAAAGATGTTATCACCCATAAACTCGGCATTGACAGATCCTTCAAACCAATCCATCAAAGGAGAAGGAAGTTTGCACCGGAAAGGAATGCCATTATCCAAGAAGAGGTAGAGAAATTGCTCCGGGCAGGTATGATTAGAGAGGTCAAGTATCCAAGATGGTTGGCCAATGTGGTTGTTGTTCAAAAGAAAAACGGAAAGTGGAGGGTATGTGTCGACTTTACCGATTTAAATAAGGCATGTCCCAAGGATCCTTTCCCTTTACCCCACATTGACTCCATGGTGGATGCAACTACGGGTCATGAACTGTTAACTTTTATGGATGCTTCATCTGGATTTCAACAAATCCAAATGGAACCATCCGACCAAGAGGATACAGCCTTCATGACTCCAACTGGTATATATTGCTATATTGCTATGCCGTTCGGATTGAGAAATGCAGGTGCAACGTACCAAAGGCTGGTGAATATGATGTTCAAGGATCAGATCGGACAAACTATGGAGGTTTACATAGATGATATGGTGGTAAAATCCATAAGAGCTGAGGATCACCTAAAGGATTTGGAGGAAGCATTTGATATCCTTGACAAATATAATATGAAGCTTAATCCTTCAAAATGTCATTTTGGTGTTAAAGCAGGTAAATTCTTAGGATACATGGTGACTAAGAGAGGCATTGAAGCTAGCCCGGAACAAATCAAAGCAATAGTGAACATCAAATCTCCGGCCAATGCTAAGGATGTTCAAAGGCTAACAGGCAGGATAGCAGCTTTGAACAGATTTATATCCAAATCCTCGGAGAAGTGCAAAGAATTCTATGATATCCTAAGGAAGAACAAGAAATTTGAGTGGACCGAGAAGCATGAAAATGCTTTGAGAGCCCTCAAAGATTACTTATCCTCAGCCCCATCCTTGATGAAACCAGAAAAAGGCGATGTGGTATCCTTGTATCTTGCAGTATCCTCAAAAGCAGTAAGTGCGGTCCTTGTTAAGGATCATGAAGGTACACAACATCCTGTCTATTATGTAAGTAAAAGTTTACTTGACGCCGAATCCAGGTATTCACACCTTGAAAAACTTATTCTTGCATTAATAATGGCATCTACTAAGCTAAGACATTATTTTGAGACTCATGTTATTATTGTTAAAACTAATTTTCCAATTAAGAATGTCCTCAGGAAACCAGAGATGTCAGGAAGGATGGCTAAGTGGGCAGTGAAGCTGAGTGCATATGATATAAGATATGAGCCTAGGACAGCCATCAAATCCCAAGCATTAGCTGACTTTGTGGCTGATTTCAGTAGTGATTTACAAGAAGAAGCTGAGTTAGAAGTCCAGCAGCTAGAGGAGACCAAGGATCCTTGGATACTCCACACTGATGGATCCTCAAATGTCAAAGGCACAGGGCTTGGAATACTACTAAAATCGCCACAGGGGGACATAATACCCCACTCTATAGCTTGTGAGTTCCAAACCACTAATAATGAGGCTGAATATGAAGCCTTAATTGCTGGTTTGCAAATTGCAAAGCATATGGGGATCAGGTATCTTGAGGTACATGTAGATTCATTGTTAATTACAAACCACTTTAATGGATCCTACGCTGTTAAAGGTGAAAAACTAACCAAATATTTGGAGATAGTCAAAAGTTTGGCACTCTCTTTTATTTCCTTTAGTTTGTCACAGGTACCTAGGGAAGAAAATACAGAAGCTGATGCATTGGCTAACTTAGGATCATCCTTGAAGATCCCGGAGGATATCAAGATTCCTATTATCCATATCCTGACCCCGGCTATCGAGGATCACGAGGCTATGGAGATAGGAAATGATTCTGCAATTATCCCTTGTGAGGGTACTCAATCCCATTCAGGATCAGGATCATGGATCTTACCAATTATGAGATACTTACAACATGGAGAGATTCCTACAGGAGAAAACCCTAGGGCTTTCAAATCTAAGGTATCTCAATTCACAATTATGAATAATATGTTGTATAAACGATCTCTTGCAGGACCATACTTGAGATGCATTGAGGATCCTGAAGTTCAAGAAGTTTTAAAAGACTTCCATGAAGGAGATTGTGGAAACCACACTGGGGGCAGGGCATTATTCTCAAGGATCCTGAGGACAGGATACTACTTGTTTTGGTCAAAAAATCTGATGAGGATATTGCAACCAAACTCTCTGTTTAGGGGAATGATGCTTTAAATATGTAACAGCAATGAGGATCACTTCAATGTAGAATGCAAAAACAACACAAGGATTTGTACGGGGAAAAAGCCCTTGATCAAGAGTTGATCTCCGGCACAAAAAACCCCGGGTGATGGAAACTACCGATCACCAAGCTAAAATAAATGGTTAAATGTTTACAACTTCGGATAGTAACGAGCTAGGTACAAGGATCACTACGGTGAAGTGTGTAAAAAGTGTATGAAATCGCTAAGTGTTTGAACGAGAGCTTGTATGAGCGCTTGTATGAGTGTGTGTAACTGCCAAAAATGACTAAGTGTCACTAACTCTCTAACTTAGCTCGTTACTCCCTTTAAAATAAGAAAAATATCTAGCTAACAAACTCTCCGACTTTCGGGCCAAGCCTCCACGTTCCCCATAACGTCTAGTTTTGATCTAGCACGTGCAGAATACTTCGGGAATATTCTCCAGGAATGTCGCTAAGACTTGGTCAAGCATGTTATACCTGCGAGATGTTATAAAACATAAGTAAACAATCGTCAGTATGAGGATCCTTGAAGTGATCCATGATCCTGATCCTAAGGCCCTTCTGAGGATCACCACCTGTCACAGAAGTAAGGATCACTAATTAGGATAAAGAATAAGGATCACTAATTGTTAGAAAATCCTCCCCTAACAATTGCCCCCAAAATATAAGGAGTGAAATTGTAAAATTAGCGAGTTATGTTTTCTTGATCTTATCCGTAACAAACTAACGGATATATAGCCGTTAATTTTGAACTAGCCGTTGCGATGATGATGTCAGGGAAGTGACAACCTGCAAGATCATGATTATAAATAGAGATATAGATAGGATTAAATGCATTCAAATTTTCAGAGAAACTCCCTTTATAATCCACATTCCGAAGACGTTCAGGTATTCTCTCTCTCTATCCTCTTCCCTCTCTTGCTCTGTTTTTATCTTTCCATCAAAGATGTTGCTCCGAAGTTCTCCGGGCAAAGATCACAAGAAGGATAGCCCTTTGAAAAGTCAGAAAATCATCAAGGACTCATCGAATGAAAAGTGTTGTTTTAACGACGCACAGATAGACAAAATCCGTTGCTGTTTTCCGGCTAATGCCTTTTTCAGACCCTTTGATCCTTCTACCCTTAGCGACTGTGTTTCAGAAACATGGGTTGCATTTCCAGCCACTCCATTCACCATAGGATACACCTATCCTTTCCCAGAGTTTACACAATCCTTCTTTTCCCTTACCGGCATTTCTTATATCCAAGCCATGCCGATGATTTGGAGGGTCTTGTATACCCTAGAGAGGATCATCGAACAGGAAGGCATTGCTTTGGGCATGTCAAAGTTGGCAGAACTGTATGATCTTACTACTTTTGGTTCCCATCGTTATTTGCTTAAGCGAAAACCCGGTGCAGATCATCCTCTTCTGAAAGTCACCAAGAATGACAAAGACTGGAAACGTCGCTTTTTCTTTGTCAAGAGGGATTCCATTCTAAACGGTCAAGATCTCCCTAAGGCATGGTCCACCCATGGTAGGCTGGAGGATCATAAGAAGGATCACCAGGCAATCTTGTTTTCGTATAAGGATTACTGACCCCTTTCTGTCTTATGTTATGCAGCTATCTCTGTCTCACATATCCGCACATCACCTGAAACCAAGGATAGGCTCGCTGCTTTTTGGAAGCTTGATCCTGAAACAAGGACATTCAAGATAGACACCCAAGACTCACAAGAAGTATCCTCAGGTTCCATTACCATGTCGAGTAAGTATCCTGTCTTTTGCATAGTTTAAATATTAAAATAAATAGATAAATTGAAATAGGATAAGGATACTCATCTTGCTTTGAATGTGTAGGCGCTGGAAAACCTGTCAAGCCTGTTTCCCAATTCAACACAGCTGACCTTGATCTCGTACGACCCAGGAAGAAGAGGTCCACTACCAGTCCTAGCATCTCCATTCCAAGGGCACCCACTAAAGGAAAGGGTGTCAAGAAGAGGAAAACTTCTGATGCTGAGGATCTTCAAGGGCTGCCACTGATCCGCCACCAATTCCTTGAATACTTCAATGATGTAAGGATCCTTAACTTTGCCTAGGTATCCTGCTCTTATGAGGATCACTTGACCTTGAACTGCCTTATCTTCTTTCTGCAGAAATTTGCTGAGATCGAGGATTACGTGGGCAATGTTGAGGAGCTGGACAAGAAAATAGCTGATCTCCAACAGGTTGCCGTGCTCAAAGATCTTGCACTTGCTGATGCTCGGAAGGAACTCCAGGATACCAAGCAGGAAATGGCCAAGGTGCTGGTTAACTTTGATTATGAAAAGCATGACCTCATCGAAAATGCCAAGCTCTCTGCTGCCATCACAATGTATCAGACTAAGTTGAAGATGGCCCAGGAAGCTCAAGACCCTGCTTTTGACAAAGACAGCTGGGATGTTGAAGGCTGGAAGGCAAGGTTGGCTGATCTTGAGGATGATGAGGAGGAGGCAGCCGATGTCCTGGCAATTGAGGCAAGTGGCAGTGGGAAGGATCAGGCTGGTGATGATGATGCTGGTGGTGATGCAGCCAAGGTGTGAGCTGCATGAATGGGCGATGAAGGACATTTCTAGACGTAGCCGGAGCCCATTTTTTTAGTTTGATGGTTTGTTTTGGTTATGGTGTTTTTTGTTGAACAATGATGGTCTGTACTGAACAATAGGTTTTTAGGATTAAGGATCATGTATGATCCTTTGGATAATAGGCAGGATAGCAATTGGTGGAGGGATCCTCTGTTTGGGGGATGAAGCCATTGCGATCCTGCCGCCTTTATATTCCTGCACTATCTTTGAACTCATTATCATGGACACCCTTTACCTACCCCAGCGGACGGGCCACGTTTTGCTGGTAGATGCTCGGGTAGGTAATTTTGACAACCTTCAAAGGGTTAATCTTATGTTAATAAATAAAAACTTAACCTTTTGTCGCTTATCTTGTGTTGTTATCCTTTTTAGTATGTTATTTTCCAACTGTTATAATGTTCAATTTGTTTATACTTATCAAGCCTTGAAAAACTAGAAAAGATATCCAAAAAGTTTAAGATATGAACAAGGATCACATATCCCATAACCGATAAGTTTAAAAAATGGTATAGTTTAAGAAACACAAGTTCAGTTGTCAAGTATAGGGGTTATTCAAATGAATAATGAATAAAACCAAAAAAGTTAAGGATCATACCTGAGGATCCAAGTTAGAATCCTAACCATAATAAGGATAACTATAAGATAAACCTTAGAGTGAAATAAGGATCAAGGATCCCTAGCTGCCTATCTTCAAGGACCTGAAATAGAGCATAACTTGGGACTAAGCCGATATAAGAAAGGAGTTAGCAACTGGGGACAAGCCCAAGGATAACTGGGGACAAGCCCAAGGATAACTGGGAAGCCCAAGGATAACTGGGGACAAGCCCAAGGATAACTGGGGACAAGCCCAAGGATCGTATGTAAACTGGAGTATGGCCCTAACTGGCGACTATCCAAACTTAGTGACATGAAGATGCCAAAACCTTAGCTAACGTGAAAACGTTAGAAACCTTAGCTAACGTGAAAACGTTAGAAACCTTATGAACGGATGTATGGTACGTCCACCATTATACGTAGGATCCTAAGCATAGCCAGAACAATGGAATTATCAGCCCCTAGAACGAGTACTGGTCCCAAGGCCTTGAACTATACCAGGATCATCATGCGCTACAGGCGGAATCTGGGGACAAGCCCAAATAACTGGGGTTAAACCCAAAGACGGATTGCTTCTGTGGATAACCAACGTTGTGCTAAAGATACCTGAACTTTCAAAACTTAAACTCACGTGAGAGATGGATAAAGGATACATGATCCTTATCCTTATAAGAGAAAATAATAAAATGAAATAGCTTAATTTTAGGATATTACCTAAGTAAGGATCATTGGTACTTTGAGGATCCTTTAAGGATATCCCTTTCCTAAGGATCACCTATGTCATAAGGATCCTGCTTATATGAAATATTTCTTCAAGTGGACAGCATTCCAAGCTCTTGGTAGCAAATCACCTTCCATGGTTAGCAATCTATATGCCCCCTTTCCTGCTTCAGCTTCAATCAAATAAGGGCCTTCCCATTTTGGAGCCAACTTCCCATCAGCAGGATTGGTAGTATTCTGGAATGTTTTCCTTAATACCATATCTCCAACTTGAAACCTCCTGATCCTGACATTTTTGTTGTAAGCACCAGCCATTCTTTGTTGATAACTGGCCATCCTGATCCTAGCCATATCCCTGATTTCTTCAATAGTATCCAGGTCTTGAGCCAAGTTTTCATTATTTTCCTCAGGATCACGGGTACTTGTTCTAGCAGTAGGAACCACCATTTCTGTTGGGATCACTGATTCTGCCCCAAACACCAAAGAGAATGGTGTTTGACCAGTAGCATTCTTAGGGGTTGTCCTGTCAGCCCAGAGCACATAGGGTAGTTCTTCTGCCCATTTCCCTTTCTTGGATCCAAGCTTCTTCTTCAAGTTGTTGATGATGATCTTTGTTTTGGTCAAAAATCACACAAGGATAATGCAACCAAATCTGATTTTGTAAGGTATGATGCTTGGTTAATTGTATGAACAACAAGTATATGAAATCAACGATGAACACCGAGATTTATACGAGGAAAAAGCCCTTGATCTTTAGAAGATCTCCGGCATAAAAAACCTCGGGTGATGGAAACTACCGATCACCAAATGTATTGCAAAAACAATAGTGATCCTTGTACAACTTCGGAAGAAAACAAGCTCGATACAATGAATTTCTAGTGAAAGTGTGTGTTTTTTGCTAAGTGTTTGCAGAGAATTCGTGTATTGTGTGTATTTTCCTTGGTGTGCACGAATTATGTCTCTTTTGAGCTTGTTTCCCCTTAAAAAGATAAGAAAATATCAAGAAACCAACTCTCCTAAAAAGGTGGAAGTCACCCATGACCACCACTAACGGTTATTTCTTCATTTAGCACGTGCCCATAAAGCATATTCCACGAGATTCCAGCAAAGAAGTGGTCCACTACGTCCATTACCTGCATTTGCACATTAAAAACGTGCAAAACATAAGTTCTGTTAAGGATCCTGATCCTCAGACTCGTGATCCTCAGACGCGTGATCCTCAGACTCTGGATCCTCAGACTCTGGATCCTCAGACTGTCTGCATCATCCATTAAGCATCCGTGATCCATGCCCAGACTCAGGATAGATGATCCTTAGCATAAAATTCATGCCCTAACAATTGCCCCCAATATGGCAGTTGTGATAAGGATTCACAGCTGTCATATTTCCGTCAGAAGCGGACTAGCCGTTGCTGCTGGTATCTAGTCGTTACACTGCCTGTCATCACTGATAAGACCTGCTATAATCATCATTGCAGAATATAGAGTTAGAGATAACTCCTCAAGTGCCTTTACAGATCAGAAGATCCTTCCGTTCGTGGAGAATGAATCCTTCTACACAGTTTGCTATTAACCTTCCTGCACTTTAATTTCTACATAGACACTTTAACTGTTAGATAGCCTTATCCGGCCTGGGTGGATGGTCCACGGTTTTGCTGGTGAAATCCAGGCCAGATGATTTTGATACATAATGAATAGGTAATAACATTAAACTTTTTTAGCTACATCTATAGTTGTTTCTTCACTTTTTATTTTTCATGTATGCTTTCTATTTTCAAAAATATCATCACCAAACAACTGGAAAGTTATTGAAAATCTGATGATAATGTTACATTTTTAACAGAAAACTTGAAGTGTTCGAACAAATGTGGATCAATGATCCTTAACCAAAAAGGATAAAAGACAACTTACAGCTTAGAAAAAGTTAGAATATAACATACCAGAGAATCCAAGTTAGGATTCTATATCCTTGTAAACTATGAAAAGTAAAGCTTCTAGGATCAAGGATCCTTATCGTCAGAACTTGTATAACTTTAGACAGTAGTTTTTAGGGTGTAGAATCATGGATCCTTGAACAATAGGCAGGATAATGGGTGGTGGATGGATCCTCTGTTTGGGGGATGAAGCCACTCGTTATCCTTCCGTCTTTTATTTTCTGCACTACAAAGACCCGTAAACAATGGACACCCTTTGCCAACCCATGTGGACGGGCCACGTTTTGCTGGTAGAAACGTGGGTTGACAATATTGACAACCTTAAAAGGTTTAATGTTTTGTGAATAAAATAACTTTAACTTTTTGGCTATCTACCGTGTTGCTATCCTTATGTATCCTTTAGTTTTCAATTGTTGTGATATACATTTGTTTGAATAAGAAAAGTTAAACAAATTAAGTTTAAGAATTTTAGGATATGATCCAGGATCAAATATCCTATAGTTGAAAAGTTCCGAAAAGTAGTATATTTTAAGGATCATAAGTTCAGTTGTCAAAGTATAAGGGTTATTCAAATGAATAATGAATAAAATCAAAATAGTTAAGGATCATACCTGAGAATCCAAGTTAGGATCCTAACCTTTATCATTATAAACAGGATAACCATAAGACAAACCTTAATGGAAGGTAAGGATCAAGGATCCTTGGTCGTTTGTCTCCAAAAACCTGAAATAGGATACACCATGGGACTAAGCCAATATAAGATAAGAGTTAGTAACTGGGGACAAGCCCAACAAACTGGGGACAAGCCCAAATAAACGGATGTAAACTGGGGTCAAGCCCATATAAACGGATGTAAACTGGGGTCAAGCCCATATAAACGGATGTAAACTGGAGTATGGCCCTCACTGGCGACTATCCAAACTTGAGCGACATGAAAATGCCGAAACCTTAGCTAACGTGAAAACGTTAGAAACCTTATGAACGGATGTATGGTACGTCTACCATTATACGTAGGATCCTAAGCATAGTCAGAACAATGGAATTATCAGCCCCTAGAACGAGTACTGGTCCCAAAGCCTTGAACTATACCAGGATCATCGTGCGCTACAGGCGGAATCTGGGGACAGGCCCAAACTGGGGACAAGCCCAAAACTTTGGAGGGTTGGCCAACCACTTTGATCTTCTGTAAAATGATAACAACTCTGCAAAAGCTTAAACTTTGTGAAAATAGATGTTAACTGATTAACATCTTTAACTTATGATAAGTAATAAGTATAAAATGAATGAAAATGAAAATGAAAATGAAAGTAATGTGTTACCAAATGTAGAATCATATATCCTTTGAGGATGCTGGATCCTTAATCAGAATACCGGTATCGTTGAGGATCCCTGATCCTTCTTACTTAGTATTTTTTTAGATGAACAGCATTCCAAGCTCTTGGTAGGAGATCACCATCCATTGTTAACAAATGATATGCCCCCTTTCCTGATTCAGCTTCAATTAGATAGGGGTCTTCCCACTTTGGTGCTAGCTTACCATCAGAAGGATTTGTAGTGTTCTGGAATGCTTTTCTTAGCACAAAATCACCAACTTGAAATCTTCTAATCCTGACATTCTTGTTGTATGCTCCAGCCATTCTTTGTTGATAACTGGCCATTTCCTTTTTTCTGACTTTGAGCAAAAGCTTCTTCTTAGGATGCAGATGTTATGTTGGTTGGTGTAGAATAGTACTGTGTCTTTGACAAGCATCACATTTCTTTGTGTATTCCACAGCATACATCTTCATGGTAGGCCAATAGTATCCTGTTCTAAGGATCCTTGAGAATAGTGCTTTGCCCCCAGTGTGGTTTCCACAGTCTCCTTGACTTTGAAAGCTTTAGGATTTTGTCCTGTAGGGATCTCTCCATGTTGTATATATCTTAGGATTGGAAGGATCCAGGATCCTGAATTCGACTCTGCAGGATCACCAGGTATGATTGCAGAATCCTCCACTATCTCCATGGCTACGTGATCCTTAATTGCAGGAGTTAAAACATGGGTGATGAGTATTTTTCACATCTTCTGGTATCTTTAGGAATGATCCAAGGTTAGTTAAAGCGTCAGCTTCTGCATTTTCTTCCCTGGGTACCTGTGGTAGACTGAAAAAAGCAAAAGAATCTGCCAGTTTCCTGACTCATGATTAGTGGTTTGGAATTCACATGCAATGGATTGGGGTATAATGTCCCCCTGTGGCGATTTTAGTAGTGTGCTTTGTCTAGTTCCTTTAACATCTGAAGCTCCACCCGTGAAGAGTGTCTAAGGATCCTTGGTCTTCTCAAGTTGTTGAACTTTCAATTCAGCTTCCCTTTGTAGATCACTACTGAAATCAGCCACAAAGTCAAGTAAAGCTTGGGACTTGATTGCCCATTTTGCCATTCTACCTGACATTTGAAGTTTCCTGAGAACATTCTTGATAGCAAGGTTAGTTTTCACAATAATGGTGTGAGTTTCTAAATAATGTCTATGTTTAGCAGAAGCCATAATTAAATCAAGAATTAATTTCTCTAAATGAGAATACCTGGCCTCAGCATCAAGTAGAATCTTACTTACATAGTATACCGGATGTTGAGAGCCTTCATGATCCTTAACTAGGATCACACTTACTGCTTTAGCTGAAATAGCTAAGTATAAGGATAACGATTCTCCATTTTCTGGTTTCATCAGGGTTGGTGCTCTTCTCGGATAATGGCATTCCTTTAAAGTGCAAACTTTCTCTTGTCATATCTTCATGTTTCCAAGCGAAGGTAGACTTTCTTCTTTTCAAGAAGGATATTAAATCCTGCTCAATACTGTCTAGGATCCCGGATCCTATACAAATTTTGGATTCAGGATCCTCTGGGTTCAACAGAATATCCTTGACGTCTTGCTCCTTGGAGGTTGGCTTCAATGAAGAAGTGTAACAGTTCTTTGCCTCCTGCTGATCTCTTTCTATCTTCACCACATCCCATAGAGTTGGGAACTTGACACATTGATGATATGTTGAGGGGACTGCCTTCATATCATGTATCCATGGCCTGCCAAGGATAACATTATAGCAAGATAAGAAATCTATGACACAAAATTTTTGAAAAGAATTAACTCCCTCTATGTAAATAGGAAGTTTGATGTCCCCCAATGTAATCTTTGTCTCTCCACTGAATCCAACAAGAACAAATGATCTTTGGACAATATCGGATTCAAGGATGTCCATTCTATTGAGGACATCCAACTGGATTATGTTCACTGAGCTTTTCCCATCAATGAGAATCCTGCGAACAAAATGGTTAGATATAAATAATGTAATAACTACACCGTCGTGATGAGGATCCTGAATGTCCGCACAGTTATCCTCATCATATGATATCACTTTCTGTTGGGTAAGGATGGAGGTCCGAACAGGTGTGCCCCCATTCTCCATCTTTATTTCCTTTGCACGTCTCTTAGCTGCTGAGAACCTCCGGAGATGAAATGGATAATTTGAGCATCGGATGGTGGAGGAGGAGCTTTTTCAGGAACTTTCTCGGGATACTTGATCCTTGACTTTTTCCTTCCGAGCAATTCCTTCAAGTATCCTTTGCTCAAAAGATAACCTATCTCCTTCCTTAATGCTAAGCACTCATCTGTGAGATGACCAGAATCCCCATGGTAAGCACACCATTTCGATTTGTCTTTGGTGGTAGGCGGTTTGTCATTCTTCCTTGGCCACCTAATCTTGTCACCTAAACTCTGCATAGAAAGGATTAGTTCATTATTATCAGCAGAAAAACAGTATTCAGAAATAGGAGGATAGTCCTGATCATCTTCCTCTTGTTCCACAACATGCACACTCTGGTTGTCATGCTTGGAGTATTGCTTGGATCAGTTATCCTTGAGATAGGATCCTTATTTGTCTTGCTTTGAGGATCCTGACAATCTCTCGTGGATCCTTTTGTCATCCTCTAAACGGATGAACCTAAGGGCCCTGTTTCTTTCCTCATTTAAGTTCCTGCAAGGGGTCATGACAGGATCATCATAGAACATTGAATCCCTAAGCAAACCCATTTTAAAGGCTTCTAGAGCTGTAGCAATATCTAAGTTAGGGATTTCTAAGGATTCTTTACTAAATCCAGTGATATAATCTCTAAGTGATTCATTATGACCTTGAGTTACCCTATATAAATCACTAGTTAATCGTTCAAATCTCCTACTGCATGAGAATTGGCTATTAAACAAATTAACTAGATTAGCAAATGAAGTAATAGAGTAAGGAAGAAGACTTAGCAGCCATTTTAACGCTGATCCGGTAAGTGTGGATCCAAAGCCCTTGCACATGCAACCAAATTTGGTGTCTGAAACCTCTTCGGTATCTCTGCATCATAAGTAGGTGGTGCAAAACGAGATATCTTGTGGCTTTCATCAGGAATTTCAGGAATGGGCTTAACCACTCCTGGAACGTTGGATATTATATCTCTAAGTTTCTGCAATTCCTTAGCCATAGCTTGGTTGATTCCTATATCCTGCATGAAGCCATGGTTAGCATTATAAGAAGTATTCAAAGTGTTACCTCCTAATGGATTCAAGGTTGGAATTCCATATGTGAATCCATATTGACGGGATTCTGGTATAACTGAGGGACCAGAGGAAGCAATGGTCTGCATTGGTATGAAGTCTCCTAGATAAACATCTGAACTTCTGGGTTGCACACTCCTTAAGTATCTTTGATCCTGGAAGATGTTGGATCCTTGAAGTGCTGTGAATGTAGGTCTTGGAGGATAATCCATGGATCCGGAAACCTGAGATGAGGATCCTTGAACCTGGAAGGAGGATCCTTGAACCTGAGAGGATCCTTGAACCTGAGAGGATCCTTGAACCTGGGAGGATCCTTGAACCTGAGAGGATCCTTGAACCTGTGAGGATCCTTGAACCTGAGAGGATCCTTAAACCTGCGAGGATCCTTGAACCTGAAAGGATCCTTGAACCTGAGAGGATCCTTGAATTGGCTGCGTCCCCATGCATTCTCCTAAACTGGTGAAGAATCCCTGATGCTGAAATGAGGATCCTGAAGGCTGGAAAGAGGATCCTTGAGCCTGAGACATTGCCGATGATCCAGAACATATTCCTGTTGATCCACCCTGGTATTGGACATGTGGAGCTGCAAAGTGCTGGGAAGTTATGGCAGGAGTGTCGAAATTCAGCGACCTCGACATCAAAGGGGAGTGATCCTCTGCTGATTTTATCAATTTCGCGAAGGATCCTGCCATTAGTCTTGACCTGCTGCTGCATGTGATCCTTCATCTGCACAATCAAAGCATAAAAATCACTGTTAGTAAGTGTAGAGGAAGAAACAACAGTTGGTTTTGTGAAAACGGGGGTTGTCTTCTTCGGAGAATTCTCAGCATTCTTCTAGAATGCAAGGGGGAGATGATCCAAAGGCGGAATGGCATGTGAAAAAGTGACCGCCGACATAGAACTTGGAGTAGTTTTCCCTGAGAAGCCATGCGATTGAAGGTAATGAACCGAAATGAATGAAATAAACAAAATTTCTCAGAATTGAAGCACCAATTGCCCCACGGTGGGCGCCAAACTGTTTTGGTCAAAAATCACACAAGGATAATGCAACCAAATCTGATTTTGTAAGGTATGATGCTTGGTTAATTGTATGAACAACAAGTATATGAAATCAACGATGAACACCGAGATTTATACGAGGAAAAAGCCCTTGATCTTTAGAAGATCTCCGGCATAAAAAACCTCGGGTGATGGAAACTACCGATCACCAAATGTATTGCAAAAACAATAGTGATCCTTGTACAACTTCGGAAGAAAACAAGCTCGATACAATGAATTTCTAGTGAAAGTGTGTGTTTTTTGCTAAGTGTTTGCAGAGAATTCGTGTATTGTGTGTATTTTCCTTGGTGTGCACGAATTATGTCTCTTTTGAGCTTGTTTCCCCTTAAAAAGATAAGAAAATATCAAGAAACCAACTCTCCTAAAAAGGTGGAAGTCACCCATGACCACCACTAACGGTTATTTCTTCATTTAGCACGTGCCCATAAAGCATATTCCACGAGATTCCAGCAAAGAAGTGGTCCACTACGTCCATTACCTGCATTTGCACATTAAAAACGTGCAAAACATAAGTTCTGTTAAGGATCCTGATCCTCAGACTCGTGATCCTCAGACGCGTGATCCTCAGACTCTGGATCCTCAGACTCTGGATCCTCAGACTGTCTGCATCATCCATTAAGCATCCGTGATCCATGCCCAGACTCAGGATAGATGATCCTTAGCATAAAATTCATGCCCTAACAATCTTGTTGGATGATTCTGCTTGACCATTAGCTTGTGGGTGGACTGGTGTTGATGTTATCATCTTAATCCCCCAGCTGTCACAAAAGTTAGTGGTTCTGCCCCCAATAAATTGGGAACCATTATCACATATAATCTCAGAAGGAATTCCAAATCTAGTTATAATATTTCTTTTAATGAAGGATATAACTTCCTTTTCTCTAACTTGAGCAAAAGCTTCAGCCTCTATCCCCTTGGAGAAGTAATCAGTCATAGCTAGCATGAATACTTTCCCACCAGGTGCCTTAGGGAGCTTTCCAACTATATCCATACCCCATCTCATAAATGGCCAAGAGGAGGATATAGGATGCAATAATTCAGCTGGTTGATGAAGGATATTGCTGTGTCTCTGGCAAGGATCACATCTTCTGGCATACTCCACAGCATCTTTCTTCATGGTTGGCCAGTAATATCCTGTCCTCAGGATCCTTGAGAATAACGCCCTGCCCCAAGTGTGGTTTCCACAATCTCCTTCATGGAAGTCTTTTAAAACTTCTTGAACTTCAGGATCCTCAATGCATCTCAAGTATGGTCCTGCAAGAGATCGCCTATACAACATATTATTCATAATTGTGAATTGAGATACCTTAGATTTGAAAGCCCTAGGGTTTTCTCCTGTAGGAATCTCTCCATGTTGTAAGTATCTCATAATTGGTGAGATCCATGATCCGGATCCTGAATAGGATTGAGTATCCTCACTAGGGATAACTGCAGAATCATCTCCTATCTCCATAGTCTGGTGATCCTCGATAGCCGGGGTCAGGATATGGATAATGGGAATCCTGATATCCTCTGGGATCTTCAAAGATGATCCTAAGTTAGCCAATGCATCAGCTTCCGTATTTTCTTCCCTTGGTACCTGTGACAAACTAAAGGAAACAAAAGAGAGTGCCAAACTTTTGACTATCTCCAAATATTTGGTTAGCTTTTCACCTTTAACAGCATATGATCCATTAAAGTGATTTGTAATCAACAAAGAGTCTACGTATACCTCAAGATACCTGATCCCCATATGTTTTGCAATTTGCAAACCAGCAATTAAGGCTTCATATTCAGCCTCATTATTGGTGGTTTGGAACTCACAAGCTATAGAATGGGGTATTATGTCCCCCTGTGGCGATTTTAGTAGTATTCCGAGCCCTGTGCCTTTGACATTTGAGGATCCATCAGTATAAAGTATCCAAGGATCCTTGGTCTCTTCTAGTTGCTGGACTTCTAGCTCAGCTTCTTCTTGTAAATCACTACTGAAATCAGCCACAAAGTCAGCTAATGCTTGGGATTTGATGGCTGTCCTAGGCTCATATCTTATATCATATGCACTCAATTTCACTGCCCACTTAGCCATTCTTCCCGACATCTCTGGTTTCCTGAGGACATTCTTAATTGGAAAATTAGTTTTAACAATGATAACATGAGTTTCAAAATAATGTCTTAACTTGGTAGATGCCATTATTAATGCAAGGATAAGCTTTTCAAGGTGTGAGTACCTGGATTCGGCATCAAGTAAACTTTTACTTACATAATAAACAGGATGTTGTGTACCTTGATGATCCTTAACAAGGACCGCAGTTACTGCTTTTGAGGATACTGCAAGATACAAGGATAACACATCACCTTTTTCTGGTTTCATCAAAGCCGGGGCCGAGGATAGGTAATCTTTGAGGGCTTTTAAAGCATTTTCATGCTTCTCCGTCCACTCAAATTTCTTGTTCTTCCTTAAGATATCATAGAATTCTTTACACTTCTCGGAGGACTTGGATATGAATCTGTTCAAGGCTGCTATCCTTCCTGTTAACCTTTGAACATCCTTAGCATTGGCCGGAGATTTGATGTTCACTATTGCTTTGATTTGTTCCGGGCTAGCTTCGATGCCTCTCTTAGTCACCATGTATCCTAAGAATTTACCTGCTTTAACACCAAAATGACATTTTGAAGGATTAAGCTTCATGTTATATTTGTCAAGGATATCGAATGCTTCCTCCAAGTCTCTTAGGTGATCCTCAGATTTTAAGGATTTTACCACCATATCATCTATGTAAACCTCCATATTTTGTCCAATCTGATCCTTGAACATCATATTCACCAGCCTTTGGTACGTTGCACCTGCATTTCTCAATCCGAACGGCATAGCAATATAGCAATATATACCAGTTGGAGTCATGAAGGTTGTATCCTCTTGGTCGGATGGTTCCATTTGGATTTGTTGGAATCCAGATGAAGCATCCATAAAAGTTAACAGTTCATGACCCGCAGTTGCATCCACCATGGAGTCAATGTGGGGTAAAGGGAAAGGATCCTTGGGACATGCCTTATTTAAATCGGTAAAATCGACACATACCCTCCACTTTCCGTTTTTCTTTTGAACAACAACCACATTGGCCAACCATCTTGGATACTTGACCTCTCTAATCATACCTGCCCGGAGCAATTTCTCTACCTCTTCCTGGATAATGGCATTCCTTTCTGGTGCAAACTTCCTTCTCCTTTGATGGATTGGTTTGAAGGATCTGTCGATGCCGAGCTTGTGAGTGATAACATCCTTGGATATACCAGTCATGTCTTCGTGTTTCCATGCAAAGGTAGTCTTTCTCCTTTTGAGGAAGGATATGAGGTCTTCTTTCATTTCGCCAAGGATCCCTGACCCGATATAGATTTTGGATTCAGGATCATCAGGATCCATGAGGATTTCTACCACATCCTGCTCTCTGGCCTCCAAGACACTCCTTGGAGGATACCTTGATTGCTATTGCTCCCTTGACTTTGAAGCTGGTTTCATCGATGAAGTGTAGCAATTCTTAGCTTCCTGCTGATCGCTATCAATCTTTACTATTCCCCAAGGACTAGGGAGCTTCACACATTGATGGTAAGTAGATGGGACTGCTTTCATATCATGTATCCAGGGCCTGCCAAGGATAACATTACAACAAGATAAACAGTCAATAACACAAAACTTTTGATAAGAGTGTAAGCCTTCAATATATATTGGGAGTTTAATGTCCCCCAGGGTGTTCTTGGTTTCGCCACTAAATCCCACGAGCACGGAGGATCTTGGTATGATCTCTGATTCAGGGATACCCATCTTCTTTAGAACATCAAGCTGGATAATGTTCACTGAACTTCCTCCGTCTATTAGGATCCTGCGGACAAAATAGTTAGATATAAAAAGAGTAATAACTAAACCATCGTGATGAGGATCCTGGATATCAATACGATCCTCTTCATCAAAGGTTATGACTTTTCCTTCGGAGACACTCGATGTTCGAACTGGTCTTTCTCCATTATCCATTTTAGTTTCCTTTGCATGCCTCTTAGCTGCTGAGAAGGATGTGCCACAAATGTCGGATCCCCCAGAAATAAAGTTTATCACTTGTGCGTCTGCTGGAGGGGCTGGAGCCTTCTCAGGGATCCTTTCAGGATCCTGAGTCCTTGACTTTTTTCTTCCCAACAACTCTTTTAGATGCCCTTTGCTCAACAAGTATCCAATTTCCTTTCTTAATGCAATGCATTCTTCTGTGAGGTGCCCAAAATCTTCATGATATGCACACCACTTTGATTTATCCTTAGTTGCAGCTGGCCTGTCATTCTTTCTTGGCCATCTAGCTTTATCACCTAGGTTCTGCATGGCAAGGATTAGTTCATTGTTATCAACACTAAAGCAATATTCAGAAATTGGAGGATAATCCTCATCATCCTCTTCTTGATCAATAGAATGCACGTTCTGATTATCAGATTTGTTGTAGGATCTGAACTTGTTGTTTCTGAATGAGGATCCTTGCTTATCCTGCTTTGAGGATCCTGTTATCCTCTCCTGAATCCTCTTGTCATCCTCTAGCCGGATGAACCTGAGGGCCCGGGTTCTTACCTCATCTAGGTTCCTGCACGGTGTCATAACAAGATCATCATAAAATAAGGAATCCCTAAGTAATCCCATTTTGAAGGCTTCAACAGCCGTGGCTATATCTAAGTTGGGAATGTCTAAGGATTCTTTACTAAATTTGGTAATGTAATCCCTTAATGATTCATTATGACCCTGGGTTATCCTATATAAATCACTAGTTAATCGTTCAAATTTTCTACTACAGGAAAACTGAGTATTAAACAAGTTAACTAGGTTTGCAAATGAGGTAATAGAATAGGGAGGAAGACTTAGCAGCCATTTGAGAGCTGATCCAGTAAGAGTGGATCCGAATCCTTTGCATAGGCATGCTTCCTTTAACTTTTCTGGGATTGGATTGATCTCCATCCTCTCCCTGTATTGTGCTATGTGTTCTTCAGGATCCGTCGAACCATCATACAGTTTCATTGTAGGCACATGGAACCTCTTGGGTATCTCAGCATCACAGATTGGTGGTGCAAAGCGAGATATCTTGTGGCTCCCATCTGCAATCTCTGGAATAGGTTTGACTACTCCCGGAACACTCGAGATCATATCCTTTAGCTTTTGCAACTCTCTGGCCATGGCATGATTGATACCTGGATCCTGCATAAGACCGTGGTTAGTAGTATGAGAATTATTAAAAGTGTTACCTCCCATTGGATTCAAGTTAGGAAGTATGGAGGTTAATCCATATTGTTGAGACTCGGGAACGATCGAGGGACCAGCAGAGGCATTGGTCTGCATTGGAATAAAATCTCCTTGATGGACATCTGAACTTCCTGTTTGCAAACTCCTCAAGGATCCTGGCATCTGGAAGGATCCCTGAAACGGGAATGATCCTGGAACAAAGGAGGATCCTTGAACCTGGGATGATCCTGGAACGAAGGAGGATCCTTGAACCTGGGATGATCCTGGAACGAAGGAGGATCCTTGAACCTGGGATGATCCTGGAACGAAGGAGGATCCTTGAACCTGGGATGATCCTGGAACGAAGGAGGATCCTTGAAACTGCTGCATTCCTGAATATCCTCCTGTACTCGTGAGGGATCCCATATGCTGGGGATAGGATCCTGCTGGCTGGAAATATGAACCTAGTGCCTGGGTCATAGCTGTTGTTCCGTAGTGCACTCCTTTTGGTCCACCCGCATATTGAATGTTTGGAACCACTGACGGCTGAGAAGTAACCACCGGAGTGTCAAAATTCAAAGATCTGGGCATCAGTGGAGAATGATCCTCTGCCGTTTTCTTCTGTTTCTTAATTTCATCAATCTCCCGGAGGATCCTTTCGTTGGTCTTATCCTGCTCTTGTGCATGATTCCTCATCTGCAAAATCAAGGCATAGAGATCATTAGTAGTAGGATTAGTTGAAACAGAAGAAGTAGGTGGTTTTGAGAAAATGGGAGTTGGTTTCTTCGCAGCATTCTCTGTATTCTTCTGGGATCCAGAAGGTGGTGGAGGCAAAGGAGGAACGCCTTGTGAGGAAGTGAATGAGGGCATCAAGTTTGAAGCATTCTTCGATGAGGAAGCCATCTGCTTGGTTGTAGTGAGCCGAATTAAGCACAGAAATGCGTATTTTCTTAAGGACGAAGCACCAATTGCCCCACGGTGGGCGCCAAACTGTTTTGGTCAAAAAATCTGATGAGGATATTGCAACCAAACTCTCTGTTTAGGGGAATGATGCTTTAAATATGTAACAGCAATGAGGATCACTTCAATGTAGAATGCAAAAACAACACAAGGATTTGTACGGGGAAAAAGCCCTTGATCAAGAGTTGATCTCCGGCACAAAAAACCCCGGGTGATGGAAACTACCGATCACCAAGCTAAAATAAATGGTTAAATGTTTACAACTTCGGATAGTAACGAGCTAGGTACAAGGATCACTACGGTGAAGTGTGTAAAAAGTGTATGAAATCGCTAAGTGTTTGAACGAGAGCTTGTATGAGCGCTTGTATGAGTGTGTGTAACTGCCAAAAATGACTAAGTGTCACTAACTCTCTAACTTAGCTCGTTACTCCCTTTAAAATAAGAAAAATATCTAGCTAACAAACTCTCCGACTTTCGGGCCAAGCCTCCACGTTCCCCATAACGTCTAGTTTTGATCTAGCACGTGCAGAATACTTCGGGAATATTCTCCAGGAATGTCGCTAAGACTTGGTCAAGCATGTTATACCTGCGAGATGTTATAAAACATAAGTAAACAATCGTCAGTATGAGGATCCTTGAAGTGATCCATGATCCTGATCCTAAGGCCCTTCTGAGGATCACCACCTGTCACAGAAGTAAGGATCACTAATTAGGATAAAGAATAAGGATCACTAATTGTTAGAAAATCCTCCCCTAACACTACTGGCCAACCATGAAGAAAGATGTTGTGGAGTATGCCAGAAGATGTGATCCTTGCCAGAGACACAGCAATATCCTTCATCAACCAGCTGAATTATTGCATCCTATATCCTCCTCTTGGCCATTTATGAGATGGGGTATGGATATAGTTGGTAAGCTCCCTAAGGCACCTGGTGGAAAAGTATTCATGCTTGCTATGACTGATTACTTCTCCAAGTGGATAGAGGCTGAAGCTTTTGCCCAAGTCAGAGAAAAGGAAGTTATATCCTTCATTAAAAGAAATATTATAACTAGATTTGGTATCCCTTCTGAGATTATATGTGATAATGGTTCCCAATTTATTGGGGGCAGAACCACTAACTTTTGTGACAGCTGGGGGATTAGGATGATAACATCAACACCAGTCCACCCACAAGCTAATGGTCAGGCAGAATCATCTAACAAGATCATCATCAACAATTTGAAGAAGAAGCTTGGATCCAAGAAAGGGAAGTGGGCAGAAGAACTACCCTATGTGCTCTGGGCTGACAGGACAACCCCTAAGAATGCTACTGGTCAAACACCATTCTCTTTGGTGTTTGGGGCAGAATCGGTGATCCCAACAGAAATGGTGGTTCCAACTGCTAGAACAAGTACCCGTGATCCTGAGAAGAATGATAAGAACTTGGCTCAAGACCTGGATACTATTGAAGAAATCAGGGATATGGCTAGGATAAGGATGGCCAGTTATCAGCAAAGGATGGCTGGTGCTTACAACAAGAATGTCAGGATCAGGAGGTTTCAAGTTGGAGATATGGTATTAAGGAAAGCATTCCAAAATACCACCAATCCTGCTGATGGGAAGTTGGCTCCAAAATGGGAAGGTCCTTATTTGATTGAAGCTGAAGCAGGAAAGGGGGCATATAGATTGTTAACCATGGAAGGTGATTTGCTACCAAGAGCCTGGAATGCTGTCCACTTGAAGAAATATTTCATTTGAGCAGGATCCTAGTAGCACAGATGATCCTCACAATAGGGATATCCTTAAAGTATCCTCAAAGCATCGATGATCCTTACTTAGGTAATATCCTAAACTTGAACTAATTCATTTCTTTATTTTCTCATATAAGGATAAGGATCATGTATCCTTTATCCATCTCTCACGTGAATTTGAGTTTTGAAAGTTCAGGTATCCTTAGCATAACGTTGGTTATCCACAGAAGCAATCCGTCTTTTGGGTTTAACCCCAGCTATTCGGGCTTGTCCCCAGATTCCGCCTGTAGCGCACGATGATCCTGGTGTAGTTCAAGGCTTTGGGACCAGTACTCGTTCTAGGGGCTGATAATTCCATTGTTCTGGCTATGCTTAGGATCCTACGTATAATGGTAGACGTACCATACATCCGTTCATAAGGTTTCTAACGTTTTCACGTTAGCTAAGGTTTCTAACGTTTTCACGTTAGCTAAGGTTTTGGCATCTTCATGTCACTAAGTTTGGATAGTCGCCAGTCAGGGCCATACTCCAGTTTACACACGATCCTTGGGCTTGTCCCCAGTTATCCTTGGGCTTGTCCCCAGTTGCTAACTCTTTTCTTATATTGGCTTAGTCCCAAGTTATGCTCTATTTCAGGTCCTTGAAGATAGGCAGCTAGGGATCCTTGATCCTTATTTCACTCTAAGGTTTATCTTATAGTTATCCTTATTATGGTTAGGATTCTAACTTGGATCCTCAGGTATGATCCTTAACTCTTTTGATTTTATTCATTATTCTTTTAAATAACCCTTATACTTGACAACTGAACTTGTGTTTCTTAAACCATATCACTTTTTAGAACCTATCGGTTATGGGATATGTGATCCTTGATCATATCCTAAACTTTTTGGATATCTTTTCTAATTTTTCAAGGCTTGATAAGTATAAACAGATTGAACATTATAACAGTTGGAAAGTAAGATATTAAAAAGGATAACAACACATGATAAGCGACAAAAGGTTAAGTTTTTATTTATTAACATAAGGCTAACCCTTTAAAGGTTGTCAAAATTACCTACCCGAGCATCTACCAGCAAAACGTGGCCCGTCCGCTGGGGTAGGTAAAGGATGTCCATGATAATGAGTTCAAAGGTAGTGCAGGAATATAGAGGCGGCAGGATCACAATGGCTTCATCCCCCAAACAGAGGATCCCTCCACCAATTGCATTCCTGCCTATTGTCCAAAGGATCATACATGACCTTTAATCCTAAAAACCTATTGTTTAGTACAACCCATCATTGTTCAACAAAAAACACCATCACCAAAACAAACTATCAAACTTAAAAAATTGGGCTCTGGCTACGTCTAGAAATGTCCATCATTGCCCAATCAAGCAGCCTAAACCTTCGCTGCATCACCACCTCCGGCTCCACTTGCTTCACCAGCTTCATCCTTGCTACCAGCCTCGATTGTCAAGATCTCTCCAGCCTCCTCTTCATCACCCAATTCAGCCAGCCTTGCCTTCCATTCTTCAATTTCCCAGCTACTTTTGTCAAAGGCAGGATCCTGAGCTTCCAAGGCCATTTGAAGCTTGGTTTTGTACATTGCTATGGCGGCAGAAACTTTAGCATCATCTGTGATCTCCTGCCTTTCATAGTCAAAATTAACCAGTACCTTAGCCATCTTCTGTTTGGTATCCTGGAGTTCCTTCTGAAGATCAGCAAGTGCAAGATCCTTGAGCACAGCAACCTGCTGGAGGTCGGCAATCTTCTTATCTTGATCCTCAACACGGCCGACGTAATCCTCGATCTCAGCGAATTTCTGTAAAGAGGATAAAGGATAAGGTTAGAATTAAGTGATCCTCAGGTCAGTAGGATATATCAGCAGGATATATCAGCAGGATATATCAGCAGGATATGTCAACAGAATATATGAGCAAAGACAGTGATCCTCACATCATTAAAGTACTCAAGGAATTGGTGGCGAATTAGAGGCAGACCCTGCAAATCCTCAGCCTCGTAGGCCTTTCTCCTCTTGATTCCCTTTCCTTTGAGGGGTGCCTTGGGGATTGAAGCTGTGGGGCTGGTAGGAACCTTCCTTTTGGAGGATTTGACAGTGGTGAGATCGGTGACACTGAACCTTGAAGCAGCTTTGGCAGATTTTCCAGCACCTACACAACCAAAACAAGATAAGTATCTTTTCTTAATATACATTTAACTATTTATTTAAATTTTAAACAAGGATACTTACTTGACATTGTGACAGAGCCTGAGGATACCTCCTGTGAGTCTTGGGTTATTGTCTTAAAAGTTCTAGTTTCAGGGTCGAGTCCCCAGAAAGCAGCAAGTCTTTCCCTGGTTGCGGGTGTTGTGATGAGATGTGAAACAGAGATGGCTGCATGACACAAGACAAAGAAGGGGTTAGTGATCCTATTACAAAAACATGACCATCTGGTGATCCTTCCCAGGATCCTCCGGCCTACCATGGGTGGACCATGTTCTTGGTAAATGCTCTCCATCTGAAATGGTATCCCTTCTTACAAAGAAGAAGCGACGTTTCCAATCTTTGTCATTTTTGGTGACTTTGAGAAGAGGATGATCTACACTGGGTTTTCGTTTGAACAAATAACGGTGGGATCCAAAGGTAGTAAGATCATACAGTTCTGCCAGTTCTGACATTCCTAAATCAACGCCTTCCTGCTCGATGATCCTCTCTAAGGTGTATAAAACCCTCCAAATCATCGGCATGGCTTGAATGTAAGATATGCCGGTAAGGGAAAAGAAGGATTGTGTGAATTCCGGGAAAGGATAGGTGTACCCTATAGCAAATGGAGTAACTGGAAAGGCAACCCATGTTTCTGAAACATAGTCGCTCAGGGCAGTTGGATCGAAAGGTTTGAAAAAGACATTCGCCGGAAAACGGTGACGGATGTTATCTATTTGTGCATCGTTAAAGCAACACCTCTCGTTCACTGAGTCCTTGATGATCTTCTGACTCTTCAAAGGGCTATCATTTTTGTGATCCTTGGCCGGAGAACTTCGGAGCAACATTTTCGAAGTGATGAAGATAAAGAAAGAAAAACAGAGTAAGAGAGGAAGAAAGAGGAGAAAGAGATACCTGATTGATCTTCAACTGAGATTATAAAGGGAGTTTCTTTCGGATTTGAATGCATATTGATCCTATCTATATCTCTATTTATAATTATGATTCTGCAGGATTGTCACTTCCGTGACATCATCATCGCAACGGCTAGTTCTATTTTAACGGCTATATATCCGTTAGTTTGTTACGGATAAGATCAAGAAAACATAACTCGCTAATTTTACAATTTCACTCCTTATATTTTGGGGGCAATTGTTAGGGGAGGATTTTCTAACAATTAGTGATCCTTATTCGTTATCCTAACTGGTGATCCTTACTTCTGTGACAGGTGGTGATCCTCAGAAGAGCTTCAGGATCAGGATCATGGATCACTTTAAGGATCCTCGTACTGACGATTGTTTATTTATGTATTGTACTATCTCGCAGGTATAACGAGCTTGACCAAGTCTTGGCGACATTCCTGGAGAATATTCCTAAACTATTCTGCACGTGCTTGACCAAAAATAGACGTTATGGAGAACGTGGAGGCTTGGCACGAAAGTCGGATAGTTAGTTTAGGTGGTTATTTCTATTTTAAAAAGGGAGTAACGAGCTAGTAGAAAACACTTAGTCATTTTTGCAGTTACACACACTCGTACAAACACTCATACAAGCTCTCGTTCAAACACTAAGCAATTACATACACTTTTTACACATTCCACCGTAGTGATCCTTGTACCTAGCTCGTTACTATCCGAAGTTGTAAACATTAATTCATTTATTTGAGCTTGGTGATCGGTAGTTTCCATCACCCGGGGTTTTTTGTGCCGGAGATCAACTCTTGATCAAGGGCTTTTTCCCCGTATAAATCCTTGTGTTGTTTGTGCAATTTACATTGAAGTGATCTTCATCGCTGATACACATTTTGAGCATCATTCCCCGTAACAAAGAGTTTGGTTGCACTATCCTCAACAGATTTTTTGACCAAAACATCAACAAGAAAGAGGAAATCGTCAAAACCAAAGCTATGCAAGTCACAAATTGAAGTTTGTTTTAGGAATTAGTTGGTTGTTATTTGTTGTGTATGTTTTGAACTTTTAAAATGTACTGCAATAACCTTTTAAAACCTCCAATGGATCTATCTTTGTGTTGATTATGTAGACTAATGATACACGTTAAATGATACATGTTTTTATACCCCAAAACACTTCCGTTTTAAGCGTTTTTGACCGAAATCACAAGGTTTAGGTACCAAATCCGGTACTTTTATAATTTCAGGTCTTAAACGAAGCACAAAAGAAAAATCTGATGAAAACGGACAAATTCTGATGATATTGCCAGGTGTCGCACGACCGTACGACCTGATCGCACTACCGTGCGAGTCGTCCGACCTCGGAAGCACTGCCAGTGCGACTGATGGTGCCGATGTTCTCTCGGGCCGCACTACCGTGCGACTCGCCGCATGACCGTGCACCAGCTAGACCAAGCTGGCAAGCTTTCTAATCAAGATTTTAATGACATCGCACTACCGTGCGATCAACGGCATGACCATGCCGATCTGATAACTCAGAAAACTTATCCACTAGTCCAATTGTCTGACCCGGTATCGAAGAAATGACGTCACCCGACAAGACCTATCGCACGACCGTGCGACCCATCGGCACGATCGTGCCAAACTAAAAATGGCCTATAAATAGAGCCATTCGCTACTAATTTCAATGTTGGGTTTTTCTCCATGTTTCTAGGCGATTTCTAGGTTCCGAAGCAGTCCTGATCAGACCACTTTGAAGCTTCAAGACCGAATGGAAGCATAATCGATCCAACCCATCAATTCCTTGCTTGTTTATGGTTCGATTCCTTGTTCTTATACACGTATTCTGGTCATTATTCAAGTATTAAGTTGATTTTAGTTATGTAATAGTAGTTATAAACTTCTTTCTTGAATAATCTTTATGTTGTAATCTTGTTTGTATGAATCTTTAGTACTTTTTATGTTGAATCTTCATGATTATATAATGAATGTTTCATTGATGTTGAGTTCCTGATTTTGTTTGATTATCTTGGATAATGAATCTGTGGTTAGTAGGATTGTAACTATTTCTTGATTAATCACTTGTTTGTAGACTTTGTTTACACCATGAAACCGGACCAGGGTATTGGTTTTATACAAGATCTATCTTATTTTGATTAGGAATGCTTTCTTGCACGTAAGGGTTCTAACAAATTATATGTTGTTGATTACATGTTCTTGAACGTGGTTTATGATCCTTGTTTAGTAGTTTTGGTCTGAAATTACTGACATGGTAGATTTGTGTTCAAGACTTGTAAAGGTGAAATAGTTTGTTATATGATCTACTTAATTGCTTATCCTCGTGGCTGTATTGTGACCATCGGTATTGCTTTCTTTGATAAGTGAGGTTAGGAATCCAGACCCTGTAAATAACCTATCTTTAAAGGTCCGCATGAATAAATATCAATAGCTCGCTAATGAATGATTTTAGGTGGTTAACGTGTGACCATCGCGTTAACATTCCGAATAATCATAATGCTAGAAATCCAGACCCGGTAACTAGTTGTCATGCAATTGGAAAATTGATTAAGTGCTTTTGTGACATATCTAGATAACATGTTTAGGTTGTTTGTGAAACAAGATAATGTTTATTTTTCATATTTGGAGTCTATTATGTTTTAGATATAATTTAGATATTTAGTTAAACAACCATTCACTTATCTTCTCATCTGGTAAATTAATGATAAAGATTTAGTACTTAATAACGCCCGTGTTCCATGGATCGATATCTGGATCTTACCAACACTTTGCTACATATATGACGGGATACGCTTGTCCTTTTTTGTGTGTGTTTTAATGTTACGGTATAAACCATTTTTATAAATATTAAAACCCACGTGAGTGCGAAGTTCACTGTAAATAAATATGTGCGCTCCGCATGTCACCAACTAATACGTCTCTTTATCAAATTTTGTATTTTGATAGCCTTGTTGTAACCATACTCAATATGATGAGGTTGAAAAACAAGTTGTAAATGTGGAAGAAAAAGAAGTGGTTCAATTTAACTTTGGTGAGGTCTACAACATGGAGAAGAGTTGCAAGTAAAATATTGAATGGATTACAACAACTTCGTAGAATAGATGTAAGAAGAATATGAAAAGGATCCAGAGTTGGAATATGACATTGAGGTATTAAAAAAGGCTTAGGACTACAAAAGCCCCGAACAATGGGAGGACCACTTGTACCACAATCCGTATTAAAGGCAAGCATGAATAAGATTCTGAATGGTAAAACAGCGAGTGTCATAAAAATAATGTATATCATGTTTGTAAGAGTTGAAATGGTTGGATTATGAACTGTGTTATTTGTAATGTTTGAATTCAAATATGACATATGTTGGTACCTTTGTTTGATAGGTTTATGCAATTTACATACCAGTTTGATTTTATGAAGTCAAACTGGCCATCAATATAACCCACATCAGATTTACATACCACATTGACTTTATGAAGTCAAAGTGGTCATCAATATGACCCATTCAAATCATAATAATCCAAACATAATATTGTGATAAAAGGCAACCAATACAACATGTCTTAATATAAGTCAAACATAACATAGTTTAACTTGTCTTAAGAACATCCAAAACAAACATACTAAACAAAAATAAAATATGTCTTAATAGAAGTCAAACTTGTCTTAAAAACCTTAAAATCGTTCAAATAGAACCCCAAACAAAGTACTAACATCCATAACATCAATCTTGAGTAGCCTGTGGTACACCCTGGGTGGCATCTTGTCAAACAGGTTCTTGTGTTGCAGGTCTTATACTTCCGGACTGTCCTTGACGTTTGCAGCTTCTATAGTTGTACCCTTTATTCCCACATTTGTTACTTGTTGCGATGTTCCCTTTCTTGTCATTTTACCTCCTTTTTCAAATGATGCTTGGACATCCTCAATACACTTTCTCCTCATTTTCTTTGGCATTCCTACCTATTCAATTCACATACACCTTTTATGTAAATACAACAAACAAATGTCATTCAACACGCTTCCATTCATAGCTATTCACTTCATACATGCTTATGATGTTTATGTGGAACCAGTGTTGTGGGGCACTGTGATTGGTTCAATGACATGCTGGTAAGCTTCTTTCCATGTATCTAACCATTAAACTTTAGACAACCAATTTTCTTGTATCCCAACCCAAATACCATTTCTAGACATGACCCAAATTGTGGCCACTGCATGTTTACAAGGTATCCCAGTGAAACCCACTTTCTACATGAGCGTGTTTTCAAATCAACATTCATCACACACTGAGACCTTGAATCACTCACATGTAAATATAATTTCTAGCATTAGTAACACCGTATTAGAAAATGACGAACATTTAACACGTTTTACTTGGTATTTTGAAGAATCCACCATAGGGACATTCATATGTGATGCTGCTTCTTTAATGTCATTAAAGACCCCTTCAGCAAATGTTGTTAATGGACCATTTGATTTTGCTTGAACCTTATTCACATTAACAATCCTTTTTGTCATGTATTCTCTGATGTACTCCAAACATGTGATCACATGCTTGTCTTTAGCTCCAATTAGTTGCATGTTAAACACCTCACAAATGTTGTTCAATAAAATATCACATTATGCCCAACCTATAAAATGAGATCTTGACTAGCTTTCAGGTGGGAACTGAGGTAGCTAATGATGTATGGTTGGGTTTGCATCCTTTATGTCTTGCATAACATTGTTAAAGTAAGGCACACTAGTAACAAAAGCTACTCTCTATAGCATGTTCTTAAACACATTTTCACGCCATTGCTTCTTCATGTTCTCGTGTATGTGTCTAAGATAATACCTATGCTTAGGGGGAAACCCCACTTCATTGTTGGAATAAGACCTTACATGAATTAGACTAAATAGTTAGATCACATTCATATAGATTACACATTGATTAATGAATACTTACCATTTGACGGTCATTGATAAATGTGAAATTAGAATTGACCGTTAAGTGAAGATCATCATGTAGGGAATCTATCACCCATCACCAGTTCGGAAAAGTTTCAGTTTAAACAAGAGCAACAGTAAGTGGATATATACCATTGTTACCATTGACACCTACAATAGTCAAGATTTGACCTGAATATGGACCTTTCATAAAACAACCATCTAATCTCAGAATTTCTTTCCCACGTATCTTAGAACCTTTCTTCATGGCAGCATAACATATGCATACTGTTTTGAAGGTGCAAAAATGGTGGATTTGGGACTAAAAAGAGAGGGGGGGGGGATTTGTTTTGTTTTTGGGGGGTTTTAATTAAAATAAAATATGAGTTAACATGACCATTATACCATTCATTTAAATGAGGAAAAAGACAAAAAAGGGAGAGGTTAACAGAAATTTCTAACCCAATTAGCCATTTGGATGGAAATGACAACAAAAATAAACCTCGGGGACTCAAATACAAATAGAAGCATTTCTAGACTGAAGTGCCAAAAGTGACCTAAACTCAGGGACCATTTTGACATTTTACTCTTGTTTAAACCATCCCACATTACTGATTTTGAAGATTTTGTTATAATCGTCTATGAAAAACACATAAACCGGCTCTCAAAATAGCCATAAAATTTAAAAAAAAAACTGCATGTTATTATTGTGATTACATGTGTGTAAATCACCTCCTGTTCCATTCGTATTTCATTTTTGAAAAATGTTGATATTTTTTTGGCTACAGTGTCTAGGGATTAAATTTTAAGCTAGTGTGCCTTAAAGCTTTCTTATTTTGAAAAAGATGATTTTAAAATCAAAAGGTTTGAGCATGGAATTAGTTTATTCTTTGATGATCAACACATGTGTAATTGATTATTGGTTTATATGCTTCTAACTATTCCAAACGACTACGCATTTATGTTTTGTGCATAATGTCACCCAACGACTACGTGTGGTCTAAGTGCATTATTCACCCCATCGACTACGCACGGTCTAAGTGCATAATGTCATCAATTAAGGAAATCAAATCAATACTTGGCAAACGGGTCGGGTTGGGTCGGGTCGGGTCGGGTCATGGGTCAAAACGGGTTCGGGTCAAAATGGGTTCGGGTCAAAACGGGTCAATTTAAAAAAGGGTTATTTTGGTTCGGGTCAAAGCGGGTTCGGGTCAAAACGGGTTCGGGTCAGAACGGGTTTCGGGTCGGGTCGGGTCAGGTTAGTTAAAAAAATGTTTTTTAAAGAGATTGTATATCAAGGGGCAATTTTGTCGGGTTAAAACGGGTCCAGGTCGGATTGTCATACCCATAAACCATAACACTAAACGCGATACAAGAATATTAATTTAACTTACTCATGTATACGAGAACATACGCCAAACGTTAAGACGCGATAAATCAAATATACTCGCAGCCTTCTCTGATATTACCAATGTATCAAATAAAATTCAAGACTTGCTAATATCATTTCAATCATTTGATCAAACGTCTAACAACGATAACAAAAGCAAATAAAACACCGAATAAACTGTTCAAAGAGTTCCACAACACAATGCACATAAGCAATAACCAATTGATTAACATCAACCACAAACTATTAAACAACTCTCCAGCCATGAGGAACCAACACAATCCAAAACAACCAAACCTCATTGTTTGATCGAAGGCTCTTTACTGCACTAACGAACTTAACACGTCATTCCCCATGTTCGCAGTGACAATATCTCGCGTGTTTTCACCGAAAGCAAAGTAACCCAACACTCCAAAAACCCCATACATAGCTGCAATGGAAAACATAGCCCAACCCAAAACAAAACCGAACCTTTTCTTATCCCTAGCTTCCGCTTCAAGCGGCAACGCCATTTCGGTACCGAGCCGAAAGTACTTGTACCAAAAACGTCAAAAAGTGGGTACCGAAAAAGATTCGGTACTAGTACGGTACCGGTTCGATACCGGTACCCAGTTTTGACCTGAATCTGAATCGGTTCGAATTCAAATTCAGTTTCAAAAATGCTAAACCCGAAAACCGATTGGATCAACACATAGCTGAAGCCGTCAGCCGGTATATCCGCAATGTGCTACTTTCAGGTGCAAATTCAACCACTTTTGAGCTATTGTCCTTACCATGTTCTCCACTCCACACATGAACTTCCATGGATCTATTCCTTGCTAGCACTGCAGATATCAAAGGGGTGGCTGTCATCGAACTCGAGTCAAAGATAGTCAACACCTTCAACGTCGAATTCGCTTCGAACATTTTCGAAATCTCCTCTGCCCTATCGAATCTTCCCATATTTGCAATTCTTCTAAACAAGTACTCACCTTCAAAGCTGAAGCAATCAAACAAGCTCCATATGAACCAATTCTTGATTCAGACAACACAATCTCTTTAATCACATTATTCTTTAATCGCAATCTCTTTTTCAAAGCTGAAGCAATCAAACAAGCTCCATATCAACGGCAGGAGGAACAACGCTATATAAAACACCACCCGTCTTACAATAAACGACTGATACAAAATCGTTAATATTTTAAAAATAATCAACTGATACAAAATCGTCTATGTGTTAACAGTCACTAAGGTTAACAAATTATGATGACCAAACTATGCGTTAATCATTCAACATAATTAGTTAAATTAAATCATAAAACGTTGAAATAATAATCAAAATCCAATAAAAAAACAACCCCTCAGTAGACAAAATAACTCACGAATCATGATTGAAGATGATTTTGCCCTAATTAAAAAAATATGTTAACAAAATCAGTTATGCAATCATAGATATCAAAAGCAAGACATGCAGTTAAGATTGAAGAATGGTTTCTTGATCGATGAAGTTAACTCACAAATCATGATTGAAGAATGGTTTCTTGATGGATGAAGTTAAGATTGAAGAAGATAACCCAGTTGTTCTTGATCGATGAAGTTAAGATTGAAGAAGATAACCCGTGGTTTGTTTTTTTTTCAACCCTAACTGACCCGTGCGTCTAGTTTTCTCAACCCTGTTTGACCCGTGGATAAAACACTTTATTTTTTAAATAACCCAATTTGACCCCCTTAACTAAACTTCCTCACCCAAATTCACCCAAAGTAATTTAAAAATGACCCATACTGACCCATTGTATGCCCTTTGGGTCAAGATTGCCCCCCATACTAAACTATTATCATTATTTTTGTTGTTTTAAAGATGATTAAAACATGTTCATTTAACATTAAAACTATTATCATTATTTTTGTTGTTTTAAAATGACCCATCCGGTGTAAAATAATGTTAATTTATTATTTAAAAATGATTATCATGTTCATGTTTCTTAAGCAGTGTAATTAATTAATTAATTTGTATTTGCAAAGTTTTCAAGATGAACATTTATGTTTTGAAGTGTGTAAACCAAAATTGGAGATTAACATATATAACATATGTGTAATATAATATAATATATAGAGTAAATTACAAGTTTTGTCCTTTATGTTTGTCTCAAATTTCAGGCACTGTCCTTTACCTTTAAATTTGACGAGTTTTGTCCTTAACGTTTCAAAATCCTGCACGTTATGTCCTTTAGGTTAAACCCAGTTAGAATTTTCTGTTAAGTTATGTCACATGCATTGCACACGAGGGTATAACAGTCATTTCACCACCACCTCCACCCTCTTTCTTCTTCCCCACTCCACTCCACCACCCTTTAAGCCACCTACCACCACCATCATCTCTGCAAAAATAACAATAAATCAAATTCAACTTATGTTAATCAAAACCCACAACAGGATATTCAAAAAATATCAAATAAACACAAACCCAAAGTCGCAACCTACATAATAATCAATGTTTTCTCACAGTAACAATCAAGAATACAAGAACTCATCAAATCGCACAAATCCTAAGCAGAAAACTTTAATTAAAGACGAAATGAATAAATCTGCAAATGGGTTTCACCAATTTTGTATAAAGATTCAAACTTGCAGAACTTTTGAGTGAAATTGTAACAATCAAGAATCAACGCTAATGTTGGACTGCCGGCCGAAGGTGAATTCTTGTCGATGTTGGATGGCGGTACAGGGTGATTTCCTTCAAAACTGTTGCCACCCACCTGCAACACCTTCGTCGCCGCCCAACCCACCTGCAACCAAACCCAGCATAACCACCCAGCCGCCACCAAAACACCAAAACAAACCTCAAAATACCTGGATCATACGTCGGCGACCCCACTATTCCGCTGTAATGACTGCATCACCTTGTATCTCCGAGTCTCCAACTAATACGAATTCAGTGGGATCCTCAATGTGGCGCCGTCGTCCACCCAGACTTCATCGGATAAAACTCATGACTGCACATTAACTGCCACCGAATTAGAGAGGGTAGTGGAAATGATTTAGGGTTCTTTATTTTGGGGTTTGGGTTCTTTATCATGTACATGTACAGAGAGAGAAGGGGAAATGATTTAGGGTTTGGGTTGGGGAAAAATTGGAGAGGGTAGTGGAAAAGACAAATTTACCCTCATGTGACATGCACATGATTCTATTTAACCAAACAAATAAACTGGGTTAGGCTCAAAGGACATATTGTGCAAAATTTTGAAACGTTAAGGACAAAACTCGTCAAATTTAAAGGTAAAGGACAACGCCTGAAATTTGAGACAAACATAAAGGACAAAAGTTGTAATTTACTCTAATATATATGTAATTGTGTGATATTATTTAAATTTGGCTTTTTAGTTATCTTTAAAAATTTATTTAGTTGTTTGTTTCTTTTAATACTTACACAGGAGCATGCATCTCAAGAGAAATTGCTATATGATGGGTTTAAATATCATTTAAATTTTGGCTTTTTAGATATCTTTAAAAGTTTATTTAGTTGTTTGTTTGTTTTGATACTTACACAGGATCATGCATCTCAGAGAGGTGGAAGAGCAATACGAATGTCTTTTGAAGGATGAACTGAAATTTGAAAATTCAGTTGTTGAAGGCTAACATAGGATCTATTATCAAGTACAAAAGAATTTCTAGATGTGGAAAAACTGATGAAATAAGTCAAAATCGATTGACGAACGGAGATATTATTATTATATATATCAAAACACATCGTATGATTGCGCCAGTGGCTTTTCATCTTTTAGCTTTTGGCCACAGTTGTTTTCTCATTTTACAACTTCACACAACAGCATCATAATGAGTAGGCATAAATCACGTTTCCACCATGGTCCACTTTTCTCTTTCATCTTTCTTTCTCTAGAAATTACACCATCAAATGCAAAACTCTAAGAAACTGAATCGGAAAAGTTGAAAGATCATAGAACGAAAAGCGGCAGCGAATGGTGGTGCAACCTTTTTTGAGTTCCCGGCCACCATCACCACAACCAGCCCATAACGTTGTACCGCCTCCAGTCCGGCCGACCATCAACGATGGAACCACCACCACTACAGCCGCTCCACCATCTACTTTCCCTCTCTTCGGCTTTCCGAGCTAAACATATGAAGTCGTCGGTGTTGGGGAAATTCGAAAATTGCTTGGATAAATCTGAAGTCGTGTAATCACTTTCAGATCAAACAATTGGAGTGGCTACCAATCTTTGATCGGATAAAATCAGATTGATTCTAGATTTCTGTATGAATTTGGTTGAGAGAATTTTGAGGGATTTTTGACGAACTGTCAATTCGTCTAGGGTTTTCCCAAAAACCGTTTTAGAGCGTATATGCAGTTTTCCACAACTGCTGTAGTTTTAAATTTTGAACAAAAAACCCCTTTAGTCCCTCATGTTCCAAAAGTGCATATTTAGCCCGAAATTTAATTCTTGATGCATTTTCGATAAAGGACTTTTGTCCAAAATAAAAAAATTTCCCAGCCAGGGGCTCTGCCCCTTGGACCCCGCTTCTCTCGGGGGCGCTGCCCCCTTGGATCCCCCGTTAGTCCCGATGACATTCAAATAAGCGTGCACTCTTATTTGTATGTCACACGCAATCTCAAATTACACTAAAATATCCAACAGTCGGAACCATAACCGCGGTGGTTCTGCACTCGAATCTCCTTCTTCGTTCCCGATCTAGGACATGCAACAATTCTCAGGCAGGGAATAAAGCTACAACCACATTTTAAATAAAGAAATCAACAACCCATCCAGATTACAAATTTCATAACAAAAAACAAAAACGAAATTAAAATAAGTGGACCAAAACCTTTAGGATTACATGTTCATATAAAAGAGAAAGGGAGGCAAACAGAGCTTTGATTTGATTTTTATCTTTGAATGGTGCAGAACCTATTGTCTATTGTGGTACTGGTAGGTGATGGTGGTGGAGAGGGCAACTTTAAAGAGAGAATATAATAAATGAATTTTTGTACCCTAAAAGATTATGAGATTTGTTCGGTTTGATTATTTTGTGGTTTCATAAATTAAAACTAAACTATTATAAAATAAAATAAATTTAACATTATTTTTGTTGTTTTAAAGAAAAATGTTACTTCTTTTACACCGGATCTTTATTTCCTTTACCAAAGTTAGAATATGAAATCCTCAATTAATAGACATGTGTTTTTATCAAGTGAAAGATAAATTTATGAACATACTTATGTCATGATCTGATAGTGAAAAGTTCAAATGAGAAGAAATTCTTTACAAGAGGAAAAAAAAAAATTTCAACCAATAGAAATGCTTCATTAGATTTCATTTAATATTTGTACTTAATGTAACTATAAGGGTATATTGGTAAACTTACATACATCATTAATTGTTAGTTTCATCTTTAATAACTAACTATATTAAATTTGTAACTTATTTTTAAGATATATATTTTTCTCAAAAAATAAAAATAAAAATTCATTTATAGTGTAGAATAAATACGAGGCGTGTAGGATAAATTACGAGTTGTGTAGGATAAATTTCAATATGTTTATGATAAATTTCGAAATGTGTAGGATAACTTCTGATGTGTGTAGGCAAATTTTTTTAGTGTGGAGGATGATTGTCTTAATGACTAATTAATTAGTCAAACATAATAATAAATGAGATGAGAAAAAACTATTTAGTGTTTTACCATTGTACCCTTTTGTTCTTTTTATTCTTAATAAAAAAAATTTCTCAAATGAACCTTCCCCTGAACTGATATACCTATTTTTGTATATTATGCTAACAAACCATATATCTGAAGTTCCATGTTTGATAATAAACATACAAAAGAATTTTTACTTTTAAGATGTTTGAAAATAATATTTTTAATTATAATTCCCGCTGCTATTAAACTTTGAGTATTCATAACATGAATCCCAATATGTTATTGATGAACCGAACCGACACTAACATCAGTACCAGTAAATTTATCATCAAAATCGGCACTAGCATCTGTTTTTACGTTACTTGACAGATGTTAAAAATGCGTCGTCACTCTTTTAGACATAGCACGACTTTTTTTTCCTTTCGACCGATATACCGAGTGTTAGTACCGTACCAAAACTATAACGAACCGAATCGATACTTACTGAATTTCCGCGCATCGCGCGGAGGAATACCCCTAGTTAAAATTAAAACATGTGATAATTTGGGTTAGTCAAATTACTTTTATACCTTTCACTAAGAAAATATCAAATCAAATAAAATGAGTGGCTAAAAAGAGGTCTTTGCAAATCTATTCAGTAATCCTTACTCATATATATGTATACTAGGTTAGAATCCCGTGTATTACACGGGTTGAATAAATGTAATTTTATATACCAAATAATAAAAAAAAATATCTTTAAAAATCTCGTTTATTACACGAGCGGAATAAATGTAAGAGTTAATTACAAAGATAGTCCTTGTGGTTTACCAAAAGTAACACATTTGAATAGTAACTTTTTTTTTTCATTAAAGACTATATTGCAATCAAAGTATACTTTGTTTAATGTGACACACAATTGACTAATGTATTTGAGATTAGTGGAAGTAAAAATCTAAAATCATTATCTTTCAAAGGGTACACGAAACGCCCCGGTTCTACAGCTATGATGGCAGTAAAACACCACTGCATGCGGTGTTTTTACCGAGAGGTTGGGTCTGTGATGACTACTGCGATCGCGAGGTAAGGATTCAGACAGTCATATGATTGTTACAACAATAAAAAAAATCATTCCCACTCCAAGGCATAAATATCTAACTTTTTTCCATTTTTCAGACACACTCACTTCACAAATTTCCTTTCAACTCTATAAAAATCTTTTATTTTGTTTTCTCGTAAACTTTGAAAAATACCAATGGAGGCTGTGGAGGGTCCAAGTACGTTTCAACCCGACTCATTTAGTTTGTCCAACTCAACAGGTTCTACTTTTGATTTTTTTACAAAGGTTTTTGAAGCCGCCGAACTTGAAGATACGGGACAATCAACAAAAAAACGCGTGTCGTGATCGGGTAGCGACAAAATGAAGTTATAATAAATGATTGCTTTGTTGAAAACCCAAAGTACAATGCCGATACTTTAAAGTGATGTTTCGTTTATCGAAATAATTAATTTTAAAGATTATGAGAGATATCGAAGCCAATTTCAATGGTTTCAAGAATGCTATAAAGGTATGGGAAAAATAGTTTCACAACGATACAAAAATTCACATCCACGATTCGTTAACTTGCAATCAAACATTCCTGACAAATAAACAAACCGTTGGTTTGTTTTTTATTATTCCATAGAATCTAAAGGAGATCAACATTTCCCATTGATTAAGGACAGTGATGTTAGGTTAAACTAAAGAACATCAAGATGACCGATTTAATATCCAATCTGGTTTTTAAAATATTGTAAAGGAACTTTTGAGAAGACGTTGTATGTAGTTTTCTTTTAAAAAAACAAAACAATTGTTTAGTACTTTAGTTGATTATAAAATTACTACAGTTATATGTTTAGGATTCTCAACAAAGTAATCTTAAACGAGACGTTCGTTTGCGGCTACACAGCCATGTCTTGAAATAATGCACGAACAATGGTAGTGAGAGTTAGAGAGTTATGAGCATTCAATATAAAAACTTCATTGTCAGAACTTGATGCGATATTAAATGGACCCATTGTAGAAAATGTGGATTTAAATAAAGGAGAGAAATGTTAAGATTTGTATGAAAAAATAAATTTGAAATGATAATGTATATTGTTTTTAAATTAATTAATATTTTTTTTTAACGTGTAACGGTCAAATGACCGTTTGAAAGCTTTTATGTATGACCAACACCAATATTCGAATCAGGATGATTTTCCTTGTTGCTGAACACCACGAGACAGTGTTCAGTCAGTGCCTAATTGCCACCTATGACAACTAAGAATCAGCTTGAGAATTATGCGGAGATTGTGTTTATGAGTTTGTGTCCACTAAACTTCAACATCAAATTATAAACCTAAAGCCCAATTTGAACACTACTTGATCTAATTACGAAATTGATACCCCTAAAACCGATAAATTGTAATCTAGCTTTATTACAAAATCACAGTGGACTCCTAGGTGATTTCGACTGGTTTAAGAAGTCTCTAGGCATTATTGTTAAATTAATAGATGCTTTCTTATCAAAATTTGAGCGACATCAAAAACTGAAATCAAGAATCAAACATAGAGGAGGACAAAGACTTCCATTTTGGACCTAAAGCGTGACGATTAAAAAGCAGTCTCATATCTATGAAAATTTTCAAAAGCAATGCCATATATAGGTTCAGGTTCCATTGATATTATATCGAGACTATGTCTTATTATATTGGTTCAAGTTCAGTTGATACAAAAATCCACATCCGTGATTCGTCAACTTGTAATCGATGACGTTCCTGACAAAAAAACACACCGTTGGTTTTTATTTAATTATTCCATAGAATCTAAAGGAGATCAGCATTTCCCATTGATTAAGGAGAGTAACGTTAGGTTAAACTAAAGAACGCCAAAATGATCGGTTTAATAACCAATCTAGTTTTTAAAATACTGTATAGGAACTTTTGAGAAGACGTTGTTTGTAGTTTTCTTTTAGAAAACAAAATAATTGTTTAGTTGATTAAAAAATTACATTTAAAAAAAACAAAACAATTGTTTAGTTGATTAAAAAATTACTAAAGATGCATGTAGTAACACATATTACATTTTGCCAATGCCACACAACTATGACGGCCTATTGTAATGTCTTTTCAGAAAAAGAAAAAAAAAACCGAAAAACTAAACCATCCTTAACAGAAAATTTAAATATGGTAAACCATTATACATATTAATGCAAAGTCCTCATGAACAGTCTTTTATGATTTTTTTTTAATATTGTTTCTTTTTTAAATTTTTATTATTTTATTAATATATTTTTTTATTGATTTTGCATGTTGTTTTCCTTTAATTATAACTATTAAGATACATATGCTTATATAATTTTGAGTATGTTGTTGCGATGTGTCTATATTTATCTTTATCTCAATACATTTTCTTTTTTGAAATCGAGTTGTGAGTGGTAAAGCATAAGTAATCCGAAGTATAAATGTAGATGTTATTAAAGCTTACTCACATTAGTTTTTTCACTGCAAAGTCCTCATGAACAGTCTTTTATGATTTTTTTTAATATTGTTTCTTTTTTAAATTTTTATTATTTTATTAATATATTTTTTATTGATTTTGCATGTTTTTTTCCTTTAATTATAACTATTAAGATGCGTATGCTTATATAATTTTGAGTATGTTGTTGCGATGTGTCTATATTTATCTTTATCTCAATACATTTTCTTTTTTGAAATCGAGTTGTGAGTGGTAAAGCATAAGTAATCCGAAGTACAAATGTAGATGTTATTAAAGCTTAATCACATTAGTTTTTTCATAGAGATTTTGCATGTTTTTTTTTTCTTCCTTTTATAACTATTATGACACGATAATTTATATAATCTTGAGTATCTTGTTGTGACTTGCAAATATTTATCTCTATCTCGATACAATTTTTTTTTCCGAAATCGGGTTGTGAGTGGTAAAACATAAGTAATCGAAATACAAACGTACATGTTATCAAGGCTAACTCACAATAATATACTGTAATGCTTTATAAAGTTCTGAATACATGCAACGTGTTTTTTTGTCTTCGTTTCGCTAAAAGTTTTGTTCAAAATCAAACGGATCAATATAATTGATTTTTTTGTTCTTTACCATGATTAACTGAACCGATATCATGCGAAACTTCAGTAGCAAATATGGTATCTTTTTTATATAGCAAACTACAACGAGTATGAAACCATATTGGTACTGTGACGAACCCAACTTATATCATTTGTTCTTTACCATGACGAGTTGAACTAATACCGTGTGAACAACTTCGATAGTAATATATAGTATTTTTTTTATATCGAAAACTATAGCGAGTATCGGTAACACATCAATTCCAATCGAACAACATTGGTACCGGCATCAGTACCATTGGAATCAATATTGATATTCGTTTCGGAAACATTACTGAAATTCGTTTTTATGTTTTTCGATTGATGTAAAATATGTTTCCATGTCCTTTTTGGCATACAATAACTTTATTTTTGGGTTGTGTCTTTCAATTGTTATACCGAGTACGAATGTCCTACCGATACCGTAATAAATCAAACCGAAACTATCTGATTTCCCGCCGCAACGTGCGGGAGGCAATAAATCAAACCGAAACTATCTGATTTCCCGCCGCAACGTGCGGGAGAATTCAACTAGTTTTATATAAGAGACTAAAGAAACTGTTTCTAGACTCAATAAAAGTTGATATCTAATAATTATATTATATTATAGGCCAATAAATTCCGACATCGAAGCACTCAGTTTGGATCAAATTGAGCACATATTTTATTGATACACTGATACCCTCGATGATGGGCTGGGCCAGACTAGATTTGCTACGTCCCTTTCAATTATTGCACTTGTTTAATGCCAGTCCATATAAATTCGCTCTAGAACAACTTTTTTAATCACCACTAGTTCATATTATTTATTGAGTTAATCTATATCTATAATAAAGGAAATCGGATGTGGGACACGTGTCAATTATTTAGACTCCCTGGATGATTTTTCCCGCCTAATACCCACTAACCCATATTAATGAGACATGTGGATCCTTTAGGTTCCGTAATAACCCGACCCAGTAACTGGTTTAATCAAACAGCGATCCTTTTTGTTTTCTCCATTCTAAACAAACCCTAATGGCAATAGATACGTATCCAATCGGCCGATCTTCTTCTAATGGGTAAATTTTTCATTTGCTCCTGTCATAATTTCATCTTATTTGCTTTATTTCAATTATCTCTACTTGATTTCATGTTAAATAATGAGGTGTTTGTTTATTAGGGGTTTTCCAATCCTATTCTCTTTTCGCCCAAACCAAGGTTAGTATACTTTTTTACAATTTAAATTTCATGATTGTTCCAGTACATAATAATCCACTTCAACAAACTGCGATTTCTTTTGTTTAACTCCGATTAGGTTTGTTTTATTTCCAGACAACATTCATTATTTTTGTTCACTTATTGTGTAAACCATTTGATCTTGTGCACTATCTCATCTAAACAGTTCATTATATGAAATACTCAATATAATTGCATCAATATGAAGGAGCAGGATTCATTGATTTAGATTTTCATATGAATGTAAAAAAACCCTAATGTGGTTTTGGTTTTGTTTTTGTTTTGTTTGGTTTTCAATAGAAAATCTGTTTTGTATTATATTTAAACACTCTGTTTTAATTGAAGGTTGAATGTTTTTTCGGAAACTTAAACTACAATGAGCCGGCTCCGGGTATGACATGCCGATATCTTTTGAGCATATCAAGACTTTATTTTTTAGGTTTTATCTTTTGGTTGCAATACTGAGTGTTGGTACCGTACCCTGTAATGAATCGAACTGATACCGACCGAAATGCCGTCGTAACATACGGAGGAGTTCTACTACTTTTGAAACAATATGATAGATGTACTTTAAAGAAACTTGTAACTGTTCAACTAGGAAGCTACTTTAGTTGTAAGAAAAAAAAAATAAACAAATCTTATATATTTTTTTTAAATTATATTTGAATTTTAAAAATGTTTAAAGATATTATACTTATCTTTTTATTCAATAAATTCTGTTGTATATAACCACCTATTCTGATAAACAATTTTTCATATTCTTCAGATTCTTTTTTTTGTCGGCGCAACCTACTATTCTGATTATGATAAAGGATTCGGCAGTATATCAAGCTTTTGATTTAATTCATGTATTTGTCATTTATTATTTATTCATATTCTACATAACTACAGGTTATGTCATCATAATATTATTTTTTATGTTTTCATTTACTTGTGCCGTAATATTATTTTTTATGTTTTCATTTACTTGTGCTTCTCGCCTTCAAATAATTCAATCTTAAGAAGAGCCATAAATGATAAACCAATTACACAGAAGCTAAAATAATAAATTTTAATTTGCAATCATAATAAATATTTCATGATAATCTCATAAAAAAATTGGCGAATTACACTGAAGCTAAAATAATAAATAAATTAATTATAATATTTATTATTTAATAAGTTTATTAAAAAAGTTAAAATTTCAGGGTGAAATTTATTTTAAAACAAATAAGTGAGTTTAATTTGTATTTTACCTATTAAAATAAAGGTGTAAAAGGACATTTTTAGTAAAATTTGAATTATTTTTTGAACTTTTTTAACTATACAATGTATTTTTAAGTTTATTTAATTAATATTGAATAATATTTCATTTTAATCCGAACAAAATCAAAGTATTTTGATTTGTTAAACCACGTGTACACGTGGGTTCTAACCTAGTTTATAATATAATAAAAAAATAATACTATAGGCGTACATAGCTACATTTTCCAAATACAATAATGCTTAAACACCGGTTTGGTTTATGCAAATAGTTCCGATATTCAATCCAGTTCCGTACAGTGGCGGACCCAGGAATTTTTCCATGGGGGTGCGGAACATTTTTAAAAATTTTAGGCCCTAAGGTATATAAATAAAAAATCGGTTCGTATCGGGTCGGGTCGAGCCGGGTCATGTAAAACAAAAGAACTTAATTTATATAATCATCAAAAACACGTCAAAACTTGTTACAAACATAATTATAACGTCGTCCTACAGGATTTCATTTTTTGAAATCTATCCAAAACATCATCTAAACCTACTTTCTTATGCAACTCTTTCTCTATATAACATATACAACATTCACTTAAATTCTCATCGCCAATCCGATTATGCAAGTATCCACATCAACGAATCCGGAAGACGTATCAACTTTCCTCTTGAGAAATCGCGCCATAACGTTCCTGCTCATTGTTCATATCGGCTATCACAAACAAATTGATTTATAAGTTCATGGCTCCATAACATATTACATAATGTATCAACTATTCAAGGCCTAAATATCATAATGTAAATCACCCTAAAAATCATCTAAACAACATATACATCATAAAAAAAAAAAAAAAAAAAAACCCAAACGTTCTTCACTAAAAAAAAGCCAAACATACTGTGGTATGCGGCTATAAAAAAAGGCAAAATATCATCACTAACAAAATATAACTCACCATAACATAATGAAAACAAAACGAAGCACATGTCTACTATGGTTAGTATGCGGCTATAATAGGCTGCAGGAGGTGGATAATATCAACCAAAAATCATCAAAGAAACTTACCCGTGGTTGATTACGGTGGTATGCGGCTGCTGACTGTTCACTGTTGTCGTTGTTGATGTTCTGATCGCTGGCGTGCAAGAACGATAAAGAGAGCAGGATAGAATATGTAAGGGTTTTGGGCTTGTTTATTTTATTTTAGTTTGAAATATTGTTGATTTGTTGGGTTTGTTTATTGGGCTAAGACTTAGTAGTGGGCTAGTTTGAAATATTGTTGATTTGTTGGGTTTGTTTATTGGACTAAGACTTACTAGTGGGCTAGTTAAATGTATTGGGTATTTGGGTTTAGTTTAGGTATTAAAAGTAATATAATTTAGGTAGTATTTTTTATAAAAATAGGAGTTTACTAAAGAATATTTTTAAAATATAAACTGATAACACTTTTTACCTAAGGGGTGCGGACGAAAAATTCCAAGAGGTGCGGACGGAAAATTCCATGGGGTGCGGACGAAAAATCCCAAGGGGTGCGGACGAGATTTTCGACGGAATTTAGCACTAAATTTTTTTTTTCTCGGGGGTGCGCCCGCCCACCTTGGGATGGGAATAGGTCCGCCCTTGGTTCCGTATAAATTAGGCTGTTCAAAAACCTCGCTTAAGTTTAGCTTGAAAAAAGTTCGCTTGATAAGGGTCGGTTTGAAACTGAGTCGAGCCGGCTCGTTTCGGTTACAAAGTGAGCCTAGCTCGGCTCATAACGAGCCGGATTGACTCATTTTGGCTCGCTTGGTATCTCGAATTATTTTACTTGTAATATATTTTATTTTTATATACATTATAATATATTACAAATAATTGATTATTATTACCATGCTAATAAACTAATATTGTTGTATTTCATTGAAATTTGAAACTTATTTGTGTTGTTAAACTTGATTTTGGCTTATAAGTTGTAATGTGAACCGTTGAACTATTGAACTGATTTTGAATATGTGCTTTTAAACTATTGAATTATATTTTAAACTACTAAATTTTGAAAGCTATGTATTAATTTTTCTTTTTAAAATCAAGTCAAACCAAGCTGAGCCAAGCTAGCTCGGTTTAAAACCAAGCCAAGCCCGAGCTTAGATTTTCAACTCGGTCTCAAATCCGAGCCGAGTCAGCTCGGTTTATAATGGAGGCGAGCCCGAGCTTGCCCTAGCTCGGCTCATGAACAGCCTAGTATAAATCATAAACCAGTTGAACAAGTCAATTTGCTGTGGTGTGGACTGTTTAACCACTAAAAGAAACCAAGCACACATTCTAATTAGTCTTATTAAACCTGTGTATAACACAATGCACAATATATAATCATATATAATCAAATATACAAGACAAAAATGAAAATGGTAGAAACAAATTCAGCATGAATAGTAGAACTATAAAAGATATCCAAGAGAGTAACCAAATGATTTACATTATACCAAAAATCAAAGTATATTCCTGTTTAACAGCAAAACCTCACAAGAGAAAAGATTACTGCATATACTACTCAAGAATTTCCATGTTGCAGCCAGTCTTTTGCACAAACAAGTGCTTCGAGGATCGACGGTTTTAACGAACATCGATATTTATCCATCTTGTTACGGGTCGTAGCGAAAACCGAATCTTGAAAACTTGTAGAAATCGGAATCGACAATATATCACAAGCCATTTTCGATAAAGTTGGATACTTTCTTCTGTTTAGTTTCCACCAGCCCAAAACATCAAACTCTTGCATCCGAGGTAATACCGATTCTTCTAAGTACTCATCAAGTTCGGGCTTCATGTACTGATGATTTGCGATTCCTGATATATAAACATCGAAATCAGAAAGCCCGACACTTGTCGAAAGAAGTATTTCATTTTCAGGAGCCTCGGTTTTCACTGTTTCACAATGAAGACTTGTTTGTTCTTCTTGAAGCGTGTCGGTCTTAAGAGAAGCGTTTTCGTCAACGACAAAAGTAGGCGGAGGAAGCATTTGCACAAGATAATCGAGAAACAGTTCATGAACACCGTCGCTCACAGCTGTAATCCAGCGGTCAGCATCTTCATGGTAAATTCTAGCAAAACTGAATTCCACAAGCTTCATTTTAAAACGCGGGTCCATAACAACAGCGATCGAAAATACTAAATAGCAGTTGTTCCAGTATTCATCGAATCTTTCGTGCATTGACCTGGTCAACTTTCTAATAAACGCATCATCACTCGTCGTCGATGCGTGTTTAAGCTCGAGTTGTATTTTCCACGCTTCATGGAAAAACGCATCTGTCGTTGGATATAACGGGCCCGCTAAAAGATTAGCTGCATCAAGTAACAGTTTCAAGAATGTACAAAGAATGTCAACTTGTTTCCATTCATCCATCGTGAGGGTAATTTGGTAATTTGAGTCGAACGTATCGAAACAAGAAAACACCTCTTTTAACTCACTTGCAGCAACCAACATATGATAAGTTGTGTTCCAATGACTTTGGTCATCAAGTACGAGACTTTTCGTACTCGGTACCTGAAGTTGAAGCTTGAGATCGTTAAATCGTTCTTGCGAAGAATTTACCATCACCACATACTTAACACTATCACGAACTTTTTTAACGGTTTCCGATAACACCCCTAAAGCATCTTGTGCGAGATGACATAAAACTCGCGCATAACAACTCCCAATCAAGAAGTTATCGTTAAGAACCAACGGATTCTTGACAGACAATAAATTTCTTAAACTTTTTCTTGCGGCTTTGTTTGCAAAAGATTCATCGAGAGTAACCGCAAGTAACTTGTTCTCCAAGTTCCAATTGGTAATACAAGAACAAACAGCTTGATTAAGAGCAGATTCTGAGTCAGGAAACGGTAATAAAACAACCGAAAGAATCCTTCGATGAAGTTTCCAATCATCGTCTATAAACTGGCCCGTTATGAGGACATACGCGACGCTTTGATCTGTGGCCCACGATTCAAGACAGAGGTTAATCCGACCAGCACTGCTGCTAACGAGATTCAAAACAGTTTGTCTTTCCCGTTGGTATAACGCCAAACAGTCGCTTTCAACGACATCAAGGGGCAAAAAGGGAAATTTCGGTTGAAGCGATTTTACACAATTCAAAAAGGCGGGACATTCGACTATGTTAAGTGGATATTCATGCATAATAACCATCTTCGCAACCTGCTGTCTGAAATCATCTTGATAAAGGGAAACTGATGTCGATCCTGGAGTGCTTTTACGGCGTTTTCTTGATGGGCTATTGTCATCTTGAGGGCCCGTAATGGCAGGAAGAGAGACGATTGGCGTAGTTTGATCGCTTTTCATATTATTTCTAATCACGGGGCAGATACCCTTTGTAATATGCCGTTTAAGGTGACTAGTCCCGGCTACCTTTTTGCCCGAAATATGCGCAAACAGTTTCTTGCATAGCATACAACGGGCCCGGGTACATTCAGATTCAGTATCACTAGTTTCGGTTGTAAAATGTTCCCAAACCCAGGATTTCTTCGGTCTACGCTTAATAATCATCTGCTGCGAACCCACATTGGGCGGCTCATTGCTGTTTCTTGGGTTATCCATCAATATATGAATGTCTGCAACACACAAATTCTATCATTGCACAATGCGTAAACGACTAAACGATCATGATCATAAGATAATATAAAATCTTTTAGGCACCTAATGTAAAATCTTGAAACAAGTAATGAAGTGTTTAATAAGAAAGAATCAAACAATCAAATAGTGTCTTCTGTGATGATCTTTAAAAGGGTTTGTCAATATCTGTTTCTTTAAGGATTTAAATGTAATATGATCCATAAATCATTACAGCAACATATTAAAAACCCTTAAAACGTAAAAAGCACATATTTTTAAATCAAGAAAGAATCACTGATCAACATAATAAAGAATTAAAGATTAAAAGCAATGAAGAACAGAAACTGTAGCATGTTGGACATAAGAAGAAGAAACATGAAATTGGGCTTACGGTTTTGGGGGCTGCGCTTCAACCCTAGCAAGATTAGAAGTCCAGATGGGGAAAAGGCTTTGTGGTTTATGGATCCATTTATATTACTCTAGCCCACCGCTGTTTTTATTGTAATATTTAATCACAGCCGTTCAAACAATTATTAACTTTTATCAATATCAACGGGTATTTGTAAATTTAGGGTTAAAAAAATCACAAAGTTTTATTTGGATGCGATTTCGTATATATAACTCCTAACTAATATCATATATTTACTTGTTAAAAAAGATTAATATCAATATACACATTTAGAATACGGCAATTTTATGTTTACGCATTTTATTAGATACAATACAATCTATCATAAAATCAATTACAAGGTTTGTTTCTCAACTTTTAAAAACTACACCTATCATCTATGTCATTCGCTCAACCATTGCGTTTTTAGTCTTGTTTACCTTTTAACTACACCAATCATATGTGTCTTTCGGTCAATCATTACGTTTTTAGTCTTATTTTACTAACAACACTGGCGGAGATTCCTTAGGGCCAAGGGGTCCTCGCCCCCTCTGTTTTTTCACTTTGTAGTGTTAATTTTACCAAAAAAAAAAATTTAGTGTAAAATATTGGATTTTGAGAGTCCGTCCCCCTCTCCTGATTTTTTGTTCAAAATCTGCCAATCCCTAAAAGTGTTAAAAAAACTTTTAGTTTGGTTTTAGGCTGACCTTTTTTTTTCCTTTTTGCTTAAGTGCACAAAATATGAATCATAATATCCCAAATGCGAAACCTTCCTTTATTTTTTATCATCCCATCCATGCTCTAAGCCCGTAAGGAGTTAAGGGTGGGTGGTATGCGCTAGGGATGGACATTTTTTCCCAAATATCAATACCCATGCTCGTATCGTACATGTATTGGTACCCAGTTTAATTGTTTTTGGTATTCGATACTTTCGGTATTGGTACGAGTACGAGCAAAAAAAAGGTATTGGTACCGAGTTTTATATAGGACTTTAAAAGTTTTTTTATATTATGTTTAATTTCATATTATGGTACTGGTATTGATTTTACCTATTTGGTACCCGTATCGCATTGGTAGTCGTATCAATTTTACATATTTGGTACTTGTACTATATTGGTATTCATGTCGATTTTACCTATATAGCACTCGTACGAGTGCTTAAGAACTAAAATAAAAATAAAGTGGTACCAAAGCGGGTACCGTACCGAAATACTTGTACCAATACCCGTACTCGTACCCATACCATACCAATATATTCAGTACGATAGATGGTACCAAGGGCTGTTCTTCGGGTTATTTTTTTCGGGTTTCGGGTTTTTTGGGTCGGGTTGTTCGGGTTTTGGTTAGGAAAAAGTGACCCGATAACCAACCCATATAAAGTTCAGGTTATTCGGGTACGGGTTATTCGGGTTCGGGTCGGGTTGTTCGGTTTTCTGGTTTAGATGTAAAATGAAAAAAAAAATGTTTTTTATTAGAAAATATCATCATATATATCATGTTGTTAAAAAAAATATCATCACATATTCAAACATCATTTAACAATATGGTATTAACATTCAAAAGTCTCAAAACTTATTGTTTCAAATACAAAACACTCCAAATCAAATCGCATCTACAAAAAAAAGACAACTAATGTTCGGGTTTCAAGTTTCGGGTTATTCGGGTCGGGTTGTTCGGGTTTTTGGTTGGGAAAAGTGACCCGATAACCAACCCATTTAAGGCTCGTGTTGGTCGGGTTTGGGTTTTTCGGTTATTCTCTAATTCGGGTTCGGATGACTTCGAATTCGGCTCGGTTTTCAGGTTTCGGATAAAAAAGAACAGCCCTAATGATACCTAGTTTTCCTCAAACTCGGTACCGGTATTTTCGATACCGGTATGACTTATGAGTACAGTACAGGTACAGTATCGATCTCATCCCTAATATGCACTGAGGATGCGAAATGGATGATGATGTGAAGATTGGGTACTTAGTGGAACCCTCCACCTCCCAAAAATAAAAATAAAAATAAAAGTAAAATTTGTCCTAAATGAAGATGGTGGCCATAATCGTAATAATCATCACTAATCTCTTTCTCTTTTTTGTTGTCGTTGTCATTGTTTAATATGAGGGATAAATAGAAAAATAAGGTGAGAAAACACTAGGAAGTGACATGTGTCCAAAAAATATTTTCATTTATTAGTATAGGATAATTATTTAAAAATGATTTAGGGGTAAAAAGAATAAGATGATAATGTTAAATATTATTACATTAAACATAAACATTTTATTAATACAAGTCTAAAAATATTGAAATAAACATAGAAAAAATAAAATACTACTCATCAAGGTTAGGTTTGTGGGTGTTTGGAATATGCACCACAAGATCCGCATGAAGGGTGTGGTGAGTGTCTTTACAACGTAATTCATTAAGAATGTTATCATTTACTTACTGGTTTCTTGAGGGATCAATTTATCTTCATGGTATATCCCATCAGCAAGATAAAACCCATGATTTACTTACTCAATTTACCTCAAATGGACGCTTTAATACAAATCCATGAACAATCTACTTGACTAATGGTGATTGATTGAGGGCATTGAGGTCGCTATTGGAACCGACAACACCAAAGAAGTCATGTCAAACCATAACTTTTGCGAGCTTTTGTTTCGAGTGTCTGTTATGTCTTGAAACGATGCACCAACAATGGTAGCGAGAGTTGGAGAGTTATGAGCATTCCATATTGATCGATGTCGTAAGGTCGGTCAAAAAATATAATTAAAAGTGTCCTAATCACCTTTACTAGTAAAGAGCAAGTAGCGTGTCGAATCTACGGGGAATTAGTGGAAAATGTTAAAGTTCATTGCTTTTAGTGGTTATCTAATTCTAAACTAATTGCTTTTTGCTGATTGAGAGAATGATTATAAAAACAAACTTAATTAATGTGGTTGCAAACAATTGTGAGAAAAGGACCAATCTACGGGTTTTCAGGTTGTGCAGAAAATTGGGTAACCTAATTACTACCAATTGGAAATCACATAGACATGATTTGTTAACCTACTTGTTTTGATAAATAACTAACAGATAAAATATTTGGCTGCAATGATCTACGATCGAAACCGAAAGATTGATGCAACTGAATAGTAACCTAGTTAATTACCAATCCTAGATTTCATAAACACAATCAAGTTCAATGGTTAAAGGTTAAACAACAATTACAACTTAGAATTTAATCCCAATTGTTGATGACAAAACTAAATAACTGATGAACAAATGTATCTAGGAAAAATTACAAGTTTTGTCCTTTATCTTTATACCACTTTTCAGGCGGTGTCCTTTTTAACGAATGTTGACAGATGGTGTCCTTTACTAGGTATTTTGTTGCAAGTTTAGTCCTTTACACCTAACCCAGTTAAAAAACCATGTTAATTGTTGGGTGTAAAGAACTAAACTTGCAACAAAATACCTAGGTAAAGGACTAAATTTGCAACAAAATACCTAGTAAAGGACACCGCCCGGCAACAATTAACATGGATTTTTAACTGGGTTGGGTGTAAAGGACTACACTTGCAACAAAATACCTAGTAAAGGACACCGCCTGTCAACATTCGTTAAAAAGGACACCGCCTGAAAAGTGGTATAAAGATAAAGGACAAAACTTGTAATTTTTCCATGTATCTATGATAATCCAACAACTGTTTAATCAAAAACAAGTAAACAATAAGATAAACTAACCGAATGATTAAACAAATCTTAATCTAAAAGTATGTAACACAAGTTAACCCGCTTCCTAACACAAACCCTAGCCTGGAGATAATCACGGGTGGTTTAGCCGCTCATCGTGGTGAAATAATCTTCAAAAGCTTGAATAGATTGGATTCATCTTCAAGAATGTTAAGTTGGTGGAAAGTATGATGAGAATGGTGGAAATAAAGCTCAAAGATATGTTCTTGGCTCTCAAAAGTCGTCCCCAATTGGTAGATAATGATTTAGGGTTAAAAAAAAACCCTTTTAAACCTCCAAGGAAAGTCAACGCACAAAGTTGATGGGATCTCCGCCGTAGCCTACAGCTTTGAGCCGTAGGTTACGGTACCTGAAGTCTGTTTCTTTTAACTAGCATCACGCAGAGCTGTAGGCTACGGTACCTGAAATATGTTTCTTTTTAACTAGCATCACGAACCGTAAGCTACGGCTCATGATCCGTAGCTTACGTCGAGCATTCCACATCTCACTTCCTTCATCATTACAACTTTCATAAAATGACTCCAAGGCCCCTAGACTTTATTCTTTCATGCTTCTTGCACTTCCAAGTTATTTTTCAACCCGAAACAACTCCCGATCAACGTGATGTACCTTGGTTGTCATCCGTGGGTGTTTCGTTTCATCACCGGGCACTCTAACTTTGCCGATTTAAGCAATTAACCTGCAAAACCATAATCTCTCGTAGTTATCATATTCAAGGCATATAATCACTTAAAACGCAACAAAACACATAAGATAACACACATTAATGCTCGGGTTTCACCCTCTCAATCACATATATAAACTTCATTGTCAGAACTTGATGAGATATTAAATTGACCCACTGTAAAAAATGTGGATTTAAATAAAAGAGAGAAATGTTAAGATTTGTGTGAAAAAATAAAATTTGAAATGATATTGTATATTGTTTTTAAATTAATTAATGACTTTTTTAATGTGTAACTGTCAAATCATCGTATGAAAGCTTTCAATATGACCAACACCAATATCCGAATCGGATGATTTTCCTAGCTATTGACCACCACAGGACAACCCAGTGCCCAATTGCCACCTATGACAAATAAGAATCAACTTAAGAATTACGCAGAGATTATGTTTACGTGTTTGCAACCACTAAACCTCAACATCAAATTATTAACCTAAAACCAAATCTAAACACTGCTTGATCTAATTATGAAATTGACACCTTAAAACCGATAAATTATAATATAACTTTTTTACAAAATCACAGTGGGCTCTCAGGTGATGTCGCTTGGTATAAGACGTCTCTAGGCGTTGTTAAATTAATTGATGCTTTCTAATCAAAATTTAAGCGAGACCAAAAATTTTCAACGTATACAAATTCAATGTGCGGGAATAGTGCCTTTCACCTATTGGGTGAAATGAGAGGTGGTTGCCATTTATTGGCTCACATGGGAGGCAAAATTGGTCCAACAAATTTATGATTTTATCTCGCTTTAAATTTACGCTTTTGCCATGAGTTCAAAATTATGATTTCCCCCTACTTAAAAATAAATTTACGCTTTTGCTCCTAGCTAAAAATATCAATTTTGCTCCGTTTAAATTTACAGTTTTGCTATTAGTTTTTTTTCCTTTAAAATTACGATTTTGCCATCAGTTCAAAATTATGTTTTTACCCCCACATAAAAATAAATTTACGCTTTTGCTCCCAGCTAAAAATTCCAAATTTGCCATCGGTTCAAATTTACGACTTTGCCCTGTTTAAATTTACAGTTTTGCCATGTGGTTTTTTTTTTCTCTACGATTTTGTCCTCAACTTAAATTTACATTTTCTCCATCGTTTTTGTTTGTTTTCCTGGTTAAATTACAATTTTGCCCCCAGTGAAAATTACAGTCATGCCGGCAGCTGCCTGCGACTCCCTCATTGGTCCATTTAATTTACGATTTTATCCCTGAATGAAAAATATGATTTCGTCCTCAGTTCAAAATTACGTTTTTCTGATCGTTTTAGTTTTTTTTAGCAAATTCAATGTGCGGGAATAGTGCCTTTCACCTATTGGGTGAAATGGGCGGTGGTTGCCATCTATTGGCTCACATGGGCGGCAAAGAGAATAGTGTCAGGCAGCAAAAATTATGATTTTACCCCCTACTTAAAAATAAATTTACGCTTTTGCTCCCAGCAAAAAATATCAATTTTGCCCCGTTTAAATTTACAGTTTTGCCATTAGTTTTTTTCCTTTAAAATTACGATTTTGCCATAAGTTCAAAATTATATTTTTACCCCCACATAAAAATAAATTTACGCTTTTGCTCCCAGCTAAAAATTCCAAATTTGCCATCGGTTCAAATTTACGATTTTGCCTTGTTTAAATTTACAGTTTTGCCATGAGGTTTTTTTTTCTCACAGACAAGTTACGATTTTGTCCTCAACTTAAATTTACATTTTCTCCATCGTTTTTGTTTGTTTTCTTGGTTAAATTACAATTTTGCCCCCAGTGAAAATTACAGTCATGCCGGCAGCTGCCTGCGACTCCCTCATTGGTCCATTTAATTTACGATTTTATCCCTGAATGAAAAATACGATTTCGCCCTCAGTTTATGTAACACCCTAAATTTTATACAAGAATTAATCACTAATTTATACCAACTTATAACACCCTAACATTTTATACTTTAAAATTTAGACGAAATAAGATTTAAGTACATGACTTTCATAAATAAAGATCATAAGTACCCAAGACCTTAGTCAAGTGATGACTAAGCTAAAACGTTTCAAAAACTTGTTTAACATGTGTTTACATCCCAAACACAAAACTACATAGATTTAAAAACGTTGCGGAAGCTTCAAAACGGAATGTTCGGTTCTTCGTCTGATGGCTTGATCGTCGTCTGTAAGGTCTACCAAATTTACCTATAATCAAAACCATTAAATCATTAGTTTTGATGTTATAATATAATAAGTCTTCAAAGTTTAATGACACATTTGAATTAACAAACAAATACTAGGTTTTCTGGGTTCACCGTAAATTACGGTATCACCGTAATTTACGGTGAGACCTGGGATTGTTTGGTCACCGTAAATCAGTAAAGATCTACCATAAAACTCATGACTCCTACCGTAAATTACGGTATTACCGTAATTTACGGTGGATGCTGGAGATTCACATTATTGTTTGGTTTGTTCATTTTACTCAAACCAAATCCATCAATTCCGTTTTTCTAAAGAAAAACAATACATCAAATTTTCTTATTTCTAATATATATATATATATATACATTACTCAAAATCCAAGAATGATCCGTCATATTTCAAGGTATTAACCATGCTTCACTTGATTATTCGACCCGTTCGGCTTGTCTATGAAATTTCTTCCTTTTTGACAACTACCAACGAGTTAAATCCATCTTTGACCAATTTTTCAATATAGCAATATCATAACTTCAATTTGCAACAACTTGTATTTTATAATTCAACCTAACCAAATACAATGATCTAATTTTTACTTAATGTAACGAGTCAAGTTACATACCTTCAAAGTTTGCCCTTCAAACGTGGTTCGCCTCCCGCTTGTCCACTTGACGCTCCCGCGTCCGATCCTATAGAGTTCATTCACAATGCGTTTTAGAACTCTATTTAAATCATGATTCGCATAATTCACCAAAACATCACGATTATGCGGTTAAGCTCAGAATTTCTGTTTTACGCCTTCATAGAGGCATTTCATCAAACACTTTATGGGCAGAATTTTATATCTTTCGTATTCAAGTTTATCACTTGCTAATTAGCTAACTTAATCATCAATTAGGCCCTCATATAGTATTTAACATCATATTTTTCTGAAATTACTTTCTCTAAGATCAAATCATACTAGAATAATCATCAAAACCCTAGTGTTCATCATCATCATGTAAAACCCACAACCCACCTTCAAGGTGTTCATGGAGATTTCCAGAATTTGGTCATGTTTACACATGAAATTTGCTAGATTTCACTTCTAAACACCTTATCAATTCAAATCAAATCAAATAACACACATGCAACAACAATATTCAGATTTTCTAAAATCATGAGAAATTCAAGTTAAGAGATTTCATTAGATTTCACATACCTTACAATCCTCTTGTGATGAGGATTACGATTTTAGACTCAGTTCCTGATTTCTACTTGGATTAATCCTTCAATTTTGCAAGATAATCAGATTTTTGGTTTTTGGAGAGGTGGGGGTCGTCCCCTTGCTTCCTGTAATCGACCAACACCCCTAAGTGGGGTGTTTGGTTGGGTTTTTATTTGTTTAATGGAATCAAGGTTTCAAGTTTAACAACCTAAACCCCTCAACTTTGTCAAACATTGATTTTAATTACTCTTAACCCTACTTTAGGTTATTTCTAGACTTTTGACTAATTAGGTTAAAATTCCTAGTTAGTAAATTCTCGTTTATTTAAACCTTACTAATTTCCAGTTTTAAGGTTTTACATTTTTCGGGGTGTTACAAGTCCACCCCCCTTAAAAAGGGTTTCGTCCTCGAAACCGTAATACGTACCGAATAAAGTAGGGTGAAGACGTCGCATCTCCTCTTCGGACTCCCATGTAGTGTCCGAACCCTTTCTATGCTCCCATTTGACTTTGACTTGATCAATTTGTTTATTTCGTAAACGTTTGACCTTTCTGTCTAAAATTTCAACCGGTCTCACCACATAATTTAGACTATTATCCACTTCGATATCATCGTAATGGATATAGGTCGTTTCGTCAGCTAGACACTTTCTTAATTGAGATACATGAAACGTGCCATGGATACCACTCAGCTCCTCCGGTAGTTCAAGACGGTAAGCTACCTTGCCAGCTCTTCCGATAATCTTAAATGGCCCGATAAACCTCGGGCTTAACTTCCCTTTCTTTCTAAATCTAATAACACCTTTCCATGGGGACACTTTTAGCATGACCATGTCACCGACTTGAAATTCAATTGGCCTTTTCCTTTTATCAACATACGCCTTTTGCCTATCTTGGGCTGCTTTCAAGTGTGCCCGAACTTTATCGATCTTTTCGTTCGTGGCTCGTACTATGTCTTGGTGTGCAAGTTCACGTGGACCCACTTCACCCCAACAAACCGGGGTTCGACACTTCCTACCGTACAGCAGTTCGTATGGTGCCATTTTAATACTAGATTGGTAACTGTTGTTGTACGAAAACTCGACTAACGGTAGGTGAACATCCCAACTGCCTCCAAAGTCGATTATACACGCCCGTAGCATATCTCCCAATATTTGTATAGTTCTTTCACTTTGTCCATCCGTTTGGGGATGGTACGCAGTGCTAATGTACAACTTGGTCCCCATTTGTTCTTGGAAATCGCGCCAGAAATTCGAAGTAAACCGGGTATCCCTATCAGACACAATGGATACCGGCACTCCATGACGTGCTATGATTTCATTGGTATAGACTTCTGACATCTTTTCTGACGTATAAGTCTCACGAATCGGAATGAAGTGAGCACTTTTCGTCAATCTATCCACCACTACCCATATTGCATCAAAACCACGATTTGTCTTAGGCAACTTGGTTAACAGGTCCATTGTAATATGTTCCCATTTCCAAACCGGAATGTCTAACGGTTGGAGTTTGCCATAGGGTTTCTGATGCTCCGCCTTGACTTGTAAGCATGTCAAGCATTTTTCCACATACTTCGCCACATCCCTTTTCATTCCGGGCCACCAATAATTTTGTTTCAAATCATTGTACATCTTGGTCGCACCCGGATGAATTGAATAACGGGATTTATGAGCTTCATCAAGTAGAAGCGCCTTTACTCCACAGGTATGTGGGACCCATACCCTTCCAGATCGAGTCTTTAACCCGTGATTCCCATCCGACAAGTCTTTCAACTGGCCAATTATTCTTTCCTTCTTCCAATTCTCTTCTTTTACCGCTTCTAATTGCGCCTCTCGAATACGTTCAAGTATACCCGAGGTTACCACGAGTTGCATCGATCGTACTCGTATCGGGACATAATCCGCCTTTCTGCTTAGAGCGTCCGCTACCACATTTGCCTTTCCGGGGTGATAATGTATCTCACAATCATAGTCTTTCACCGTTTCCAACCATCGCCTTTGTCGCATATTTAACTCCTTCTGATCGAAGAAGTATTTCAAGCTCTTGTGGTCGGTGAATATGGTGCATTTTACCCCGTACAAGTAATGCCTCCATATTTTTAATGCAAATACCACCGCTGCCAGCTCGAGATCATGCGTGGGGTATTTCTTCTCGTGTATCTTCAATTGTCTCGAGGCATAGGCTATTACCTTGCCTCGTTGCATCAACACGCAACCGAGCCCCGACAATGAAGCATCCGAATAAACCACCATGTCTTCTACTCCGTCCGGCAATGTCAATACCGGAGCTTGAGTTAGCCTTTCTTTTAGCGTTCGAAAAGCTTTTTCTTGCTCGACTCCCCAGACAAACTTTGCTTTCTTTTGGGTTAGTCTTGTTAGCGGCGATGCAATCTTGGAGAAATCTTGAATGAATCTCCTATAATATCCAGCAAGCCCCAAAAAGCTTCTAATTTCAGAAGGGTTCTTCGGGGGATTCCATTTTGACACCGACTCTATTTTTGACGGATCCACCAAAACCCCATCGGCATTTATGACATGACCGAGAAATTGTACCTCTCGTAACCAAAAGGCACATTTGGAAAATTTCGCATAAAGCTTCTCTCGTCTAAGTGTCTCTAACACTTCTTGTAAATGGCGTGCATGTTCGGCTTCACTTTTCGAATACACTAATATATCATCGATAAACACGATGACCGACTTATCCAACATTGGCTTGCAAACCCGGTTCATGAGGTCCATGAAAGCCGCGGGCGCATTTGTTAGCCCAAATGACATCACGAGAAATTCGTAATGTCCGTATCTTGTGCGAAAAGCCGTCTTCGGCACATCTTCTTCTTTGACCTTTAGTTGGTGATACCCCGACCTAAGGTCAATTTTTGAAAACCAACTCGCGCCTTGTAGTTGGTCAAATAAGTCGTCTATCCTCGGGAGCGGGTATCGGTTCTTTACCGTGAGTTTGTTTAACTCCCGATAATCGATACACATGCGCATACTCCCGTCCTTCTTTCTCACAAACAACACCGGTGCGCCCCAAGGAGATACACTCGGCCTTATGAATCCTTTATCAAGCAAATCTTGAATTTGGGACATCAACTCTTGTAGTTCCGACGGTGCAAGTCGGTACGGGGCTTTTGCTACGGGTTTCGCGCCCGGAATTAATTCAATCCCGAACTCTACTTCCCGTTCAGGCGGTATCCCCGGTAAATCTTCCGGAAAAATATCTTCATAATCCCGTACTATCGGTACATCTCCAATCTTCCGTGATTCCTTCTCGGTCTCATTTGCATAAATCATGAATGCCTTGCATCCTCGCTTCATGAGCTTGTGAGCTTTCAACATCGAACATACTATGGGGTTGCCTCGTTTTTCGCCATAAATGGTGACATGTTTTCCGCTCGGAGATGTTAATTTTATCTCTTTGCGAAAACACACGACCTTTGCATGGTATTGAGATAGCCAATCCATTCCCACGACCACTTGGAATTCTCCCATCGACATCGGGATTAGGTTTATCAAATATTCTTCATCATCGATGCTCAGTTTACAATTTTCACATACATCACAAACAATAAAGCTTTTGTTATTACCTATCTCTACTTCTAAAGGCGCAGGTAATTTCGTTAAAATAAATGAAGGATGTCGAATAAATCCATATGAAACAAAGGATTTATTCGCACCCGTATCAAATAACACGTGTGCGGGAATTGAATTTACAGCAAATATACCTGAGACCACATCAGGTTCAATCTTCGCTTCTGCGGCAGTTAGTTGGAAAGATCTTGCCTTTGCTTTCGGGGCTTCATCCTTCGATTCTTGCCCATCTTTCTTTCCAACCAGTTCCGGGCACTCCGACTTCTTGTGACCCGTTCGATAACAGTTGTAACAAACCGTCACTTTCTCCGGGCATGACATAGCCATATGTCCCTTTTTCTTGCATATGGGACATGGCTTGTCCTTGTAACGACATTCGCCCTTATGATTTTTCCCACAAATTTTGCAACCCGGTGTACTACCTTTAGCATCTGATTTCTTTGCTGTTTCATTCGTTCTTGCTTTCTTGGTAGGGCTCGGATTTGCATCTTGTGCCCTTCGTTCACCCCGTTCTATACTCTTTTTCAGTTCGATTTCCCTTTCCCGAGCCGCATTTATGATCTCGGTAAGGGTCTCGTACTTTGAAGGAGTTATGAACTCCCTATATTCCGCACTTAGCATGTTATGGTAGTAATAGACCTTTTGTTCTTCGTTTGTCACCAAATCATTACAAAACTTCATCTTATCCATAAACGTTGCCGTAATCTTGTCTATGGTCTCGCCCTTGTGCCTAAGTTGCATGAACTCTTCCTTGATTTTGTTCATAACCGCCTTGGGGCAATGATGTTTAAGGAATGGGGTTTTGAATTCCTCCCATGTCATGACTTTAGCGGCTTCAATACCAATCTCTCTCTTCTTGTTATCCCACCAATCTTTCGCTTGACTCCTTAGTTGGCCCGTGCCATAGGCTACGTAGTCTCCTTCGTCACAATGGGTTCTCTCGAAGACCCCTTCGATATCACTTAGCCATCGTTGGCACACTATTGGGTCAACCTCTCCATTATATATTGGTGGCTTACAGGCCACGAATTCCTTGTATGAGCAAGGCTTTCGTTCTCCACGCTTTTCCTTTACTACATTTGAATCATCTTCCAGTTTCTTGATTCTATCTTCTACTATTGATAAAACCGTGTCTTGGATTTTATCAATAAAGTCCGACAAACTGTTTTCGATCGCCTTTCCAACCTCTTCGGCAATCACTTCCCTCACTTGTTCGGTGACTCTTGGTACCGCATTATCATTGTCTCCATCAGCCATCTCGATTTCTGAAATGTTTACATAGATTGTTAAACATTCTATTTATAACACATGCTTTACTTGTTTTGATTTAATCAAGTTCGTAACTTGATTTAATCATTCTTGTTTTAACTCAATCAAGTTCGCAACTTGATTTGATCATTCATGTTTCTATTTAATCAAGTCCGTAACTTGATTTGATAGTTCATGTTTCTATTTAATCAAGTCCGTAACTTGATTTGATAATTCATGTTTCTATTTAATCAAGTCCGTAACTTGATTTGATAATTCATGTTTCTATTTAATCAAGTCCGTAACTTGATTTGATAATTCATGTTTCATGCATTTCTTGCTTTTTGAGTGAGCTTACACACTCTTTTCATGCATATTGTCCATTTCTCATTTTATACGTAGTACATAATTTATTAACAAAACAAGTTAATTCTTACCGGACGATCGATCAAGCTTGAACCGAACACTTATTGACAACCTTGAGCTCTGATTACCAACTTGTAACACCCTAAATTTTATACAAGAATTAATCACTAATTTATACCAACTTATAACACCCTAACATTTTATACTTTAAAATTTAGACGAAATAAGATTTAAGTACATGACTTTCATAAATAAAGATCATAAGTACCCAAGACCTTAGTCAAGTGATGACTAAGCTAAAACGTTTCAAAAACTTGTTTAACATGTGTTTACATCCCAAACACAAAACTACATAGATTTAAAAACGTTGCGGAAGCTTCAAAACGGAATGTTCGGTTCTTCGTCTGATGGCTTGATCGTCGTCTGTAAGGTCTACCAAATTTACCTATAATCAAAACCATTAAATCATTAGTTTTGATGTTATAATATAATAAGTCTTCAAAGTTTAATGACACATTTGAATTAACAAACAAATACTAGGTTTTCTGGGTTCACCGTAAATTACGGTATCACCGTAATTTACGGTGAGACCTGGGATTGTTTGGTCACCGTAAATCAGTAAAGATCTACCATAAAACTCATGACTCCTACCGTAAATTACGGTATTACCGTAATTTACGGTGGATGCTGGAGATTCACATTATTGTTTGGTTTGTTCATTTTACTCAAACCAAATCCATCAATTCCGTTTTTCTAAAGAAAAACAATACATCAAATTTTCTTATTTCTAATATATATATATATATACATTACTCAAAATCCAAGAATGATCCGTCATATTTCAAGGTATTAACCATGCTTCACTTGATTATTCGACCCGTTCGGCTTGTCTATGAAATTTCTTCCTTTTTGACAACTACCAACGAGTTAAATCCATCTTTGACCAATTTTTCAATATAGCAATATCATAACTTCAATTTGCAACAACTTGTATTTTATAATTCAACCTAACCAAATACAATGATCTAATTTTTACTTAATGTAACGAGTCAAGTTACATACCTTCAAAGTTTGCCCTTCAAACGTGGTTCGCCTCCCGCTTGTCCACTTGACGCTCCCGCGTCCGATCCTATAGAGTTCATTCACAATGCGTTTTAGAACTCTATTTAAATCATGATTCGCATAATTCACCAAAACATCACGATTATGCGGTTAAGCTCAGAATTTCTGTTTTACGCCTTCATAGAGGCATTTCATCAAACACTTTATGGGCAGAATTTTATATCTTTCGTATTCAAGTTTATCACTTGCTAATTAGCTAACTTAATCATCAATTAGGCCCTCATATAGTATTTAACATCATATTTTTCTGAAATTACTTTCTCTAAGATCAAATCATACTAGAATAATCATCAAAACCCTAGTGTTCATCATCATCATGTAAAACCCACAACCCACCTTCAAGGTGTTCATGGAGATTTCCAGAATTTGGTCATGTTTACACATGAAATTTGCTAGATTTCACTTCTAAACACCTTATCAATTCAAATCAAATCAAATAACACACATGCAACAACAATATTCAGATTTTCTAAAATCATGAGAAATTCAAGTTAAGAGATTTCATTAGATTTCACATACCTTACAATCCTCTTGTGATGAGGATTACGATTTTAGACTCAGTTCCTGATTTCTACTTGGATTAATCCTTCAATTTTGCAAGATAATCAGATTTTTGGTTTTTGGAGAGGTGGGGGTCGTCCCCTTGCTTCCTGTAATCGACCAACACCCCTAAGTGGGGTGTTTGGTTGGGTTTTTATTTGTTTAATGGAATCAAGGTTTCAAGTTTAACAACCTAAACCCCTCAACTTTGTCAAACATTGATTTTAATTACTCTTAACCCTACTTTAGGTTATTTCTAGACTTTTGACTAATTAGGTTAAAATTCCTAGTTAGTAAATTCTCGTTTATTTAAACCTTACTAATTTCCAGTTTTAAGGTTTTACATTTTTCGGGGTGTTACAGTTTAAGATTGCGTTTTGCCGATCGTTTTAGTTTTTTAGCAAAACTATAAAACTTTTTTTTAATTGGTTGACTCCTTTTAATTTTTTTCGGTGTCAAGAGGCTGCATAACACTCGCTCATTAGTCCTGAAAAATTACAGCTTTGCCCTGAGCCGAAAATTACGGTCTTATCATCGTTTTAGTTTTTTTCCTAGCAAAATTATCATAGTATTTTTTTAATTGATTGAGAATTATTCGACTATCGCCCCGAAACGCGGGCGGGGCAACTACTAGTTATATACAATCGCATTTCCGAATGCCCGTCTCTAGTATCTTTGGTTTGCCGGTCTGGTTCGGGTTCGATTGATATTAGTTTTATAACTTCTATTATTTCTCACACCAAACCCACTTCATCATTCACACTCACACCGATTTGTTGAGAAGCAGCAGCATATCAGAAATTGAAGCAAAAGATGAGCATGTACGGATTCGACGCGTCTTTCTACGATTACGGGTTTTCCGATCCGGCAATCACCAGGTCCTTCTATGGAAACCCGATTGACTTTGACGACGACCTTTATTTTAGACGACGGCCGCCTGTTATTAGGCAGACGCCTCCAACCGAAACCCTACCGGAGCAAAAACGTCACGACGGCACTTCTCCGCTTCCTCTAGGCATGGATTGGAGCCTCCCCCCACGTGTCTGGGTACCAATTTCCATCTTTTATATCTATTTGTGTGTATATTTATAGACTTTGTTCTTTGTAGTTATAACTGTTAATTTAACATAATATATGCAGGAAGGAAGAAATACTGTTTGGCCCCATGATTCACACAAGAAATGGAGTTACTGTGTCACGGTTCCTTCATGGACTATTGAAGCAGACGGTTCAGACACTGTGGTATAATTTGGGGATTTTTCGATTTAATATAATGTGTTAAAGCCAATGATCTTTAGATCAAGTGGTGGAGTGCTTGCATTTCTCTTGAGAGATGCAAGTTCGACTCCCACTTGGTGCAGAGTGAGGCACTGGTGGGCAATGATAGGAGACCCAGGGAAACCTGGGTTGGATCCTTGAGCCAAACGGGTTTTACCGGTAATTTCACCGTCGTGCCTACGGACGGGTGGGTTACCGGGTTTTCCCCGGAATTGGTGGTGGACTCGGGTTACTCTCGGAGTACTCCGTTTGTCCAGTGGGTGCCCCGAGAGTGCTCGGGATTGAGTTTGTTGGCCGTTCAAAAAAAAATATATATAATGTGTTAAAACTAGTTTCTCTTTGTATCCGTGTGATTGTTTCAATGTTCTCCATGCAGTTTTTCAAAGTTCAGGTTGGTATACAATCACCAGAAGGAATCACCTCAACTCGACAAGTACCAAGAAGATTCAATGAGTTCTTGAAGCTCTATTCTGAGGTTCATTTAGGCTTTTCTGTTCTCTCAATTCATTTAAAGAATATAATTATTTGATATTTAATGTCTTCTTTCAGCTTAAGAAGGAATTCCCTAAGAAAAATTTACCGCCTGCTCCTCCAAAGAGGCTTACGAAAATGAGAAGCAAGACACTTTTGGAAGAGGTGTAAACCGCTTTTTACGTCACCGTTTTCTATGTTTACTTGATAATTCTATGAACTTTGCGATAGTGTCCTTAAAAGGGTCTGTTTGGTTACAGCGACGGTGTGCTTTGGAGGTGTGGATGGAGAAGCTATTGTCTGATGTTAATGTATCTAGAACTGTTTTTGTCGCAATCTTTTTGGAGCTAGAAGCAGCTGCAAGGCAATGTGTGTTTTTATTTCTCTTGATTATTAGCTATTATGTATACACTATATTTTACTAACTATTTTGTTGGTATTTCAGCGTGTTCCGAGTTGAATCTGGATGGTTCAGCTGCAACCTCTGTACCGTCAGATCAGTTTCTTTCCACTGCAACTTCTTTAATTGGGAGCAGTTCATCCATTATGTCTGATCTGGAAAATAGTTGTGCTAATGAAACATCTGAAGATCAGAATCATGGTGAACCGAACATAGTACGAGAAAGATCTAGTGATGTGCAACGGGATTGGGAAGAACTTACGAGAAAGTGTATGGAATTGGAGCTGAGATTAACAATTGAACAGGTTTTAGTTTTAGTTTTGTCATGTTTCATGTTTAAACACTGTTTTACATTGACTAGAATTGTGAATAAGCTGTGTTGAAACGTGTCAGGATGCTAGAGCATATGCAGAATCATTTGCAGCAACAATAATCCAGCAGAATGAAATGTTAAGAAAAGAGTTGGATGATGTCAAAAAACAAGTTAAATCGCTTGAAACAAGTCATTCAGAATTAAAGCAGGAGCTTAACAAATGTTTGAAAGATAAAGTCGAACTAGAGGTAGGTTGTATTTGGGGATCCTTTAGTTACGACATTAATATGATTTCTAAATTATTGTCTAATTGACCTAATTGTGTGAGTGAGCACCAGAATGAGAAGCAAGAAGGGCGGCCGGAAACGCTCATCAAGGAAACTGCTGAAGCGTGTACCACAATGACCGATGAAACGATATCATAAACAAGAAGCAAGAAAGGTGGCTGGAGACGCTCGTTATGGAGACTGCTGAAGTGTACTATACTACAATGATGAAATAACGATGTAATACGCTTCATGTATCATATGTAAACAAATGCATTTGTACCAACAATAATCATGTGCAACATCTTTATGACCATATCACAAGTTTGGCTTTGCTTTCTGAATATGAACAACAAGATAAATCATATTACACATTTAACGGAGGTCTTGTCCTCTAGATCAATCTTTACATGGCAAATGTAACAATATCTAACAATAACATACTTGTTGCTTCATTCTTCATTCATCTATGTTTACATGACAACTGTAACAATATCTAACAACATGTTGCTTCATTCTTCATCCCTCTATGTATCGGTTTTTATCTTATCAGAAGATGTCCGGATGAAAACGTCCAGGGATCGAGTTGCTTTCTTGAGCTTGCTTTAGATGCATTGTTAATGCATAGTTATTCACCTACATATAGACACCATTATAAAATTAAAACTATATAAATTATACTTAAATGTAAAATATGTCAAAACACCAATGATGCATATTACATGTAGTCAGAATTGGTATAAGCACACACACACACATGCATACTTTTTCCTGATATGCGGATCACCTTAGCTTTGGATAATACTAAACAAAATAACAAAAAAGAGAGTCAAAGTTAGAAGCTTGACCTGTAGCGTCCTGATCTGCTCCTGATGCACCATCGCCAACTGCTTTAAATGTTGCACCTCTTGTGCGCTTTCATCGTAATCTTTCTGGCGTTCATGCTGAATAGCTACAGCCCGTTTCAGTATTGTATTTTCCCGTAGAAGACCTTCAATTTGTTCCTTCAGAACCATGTTTTCCTAAAACATATAGTTGGTCAAACACACTTAAAAAAAGTCAACTGTGTGCAAAACACACACGTAGCAGTACCAACCTTTTGAAGGCTTTCTGCAGCAGAACCAACAGAATGTTGGTTTATAGATTTCTCCAAGCTCTCCAGCATGCTCATGGCACGTGATCTAGCATCATCAACACTTGTAGCATTCATCATTTCTGTGACAAATAATTCAACCCATTCTAAACCACTTTTGGGAGTGTTGGTATGAACTGATGCATTTTCTACAGTAATGTACTCATCACTAGTGCCTGCAACTGGATTTTGAACTGAGAGAAGTATTATGCCCGTTAGATATCTTTATAGTAAGTCCAAGAATCATAAGAGAATGTCATCGTGTTCATACCTGAATTCCCATCCACGTATCCAAGACAAAGTTCATTAAGACTCTTGATGGCAGAGTCTAAATCATTTCCACTCTCTTCTAGAGCTTTCTCCAAAAGCTGAAAGCAAAAAGAAAGTTTTCTTCAATTCATAAGCACTTCAATGTAAAAAAAGATAGCATGTCTTAATCAACATCTGATGCAAAGTTTCAAGAACACAGGGGTTCAGCAGTGCTTACAATCACAGAAAACAAAGGTAATGATTGGACTTCAATACATATTAAATTATAGCAACTAAGTCTCAACAAAAAATAAAGTAATGATCTAAAACCAGATACCAACCTCAAATGGCTGTTTGAGGAAAAACTCAACAGTTGGTTAAAGGTGTGTGTGTGTGTGTGTGGGGGGGGGGGGGGGCTATGGCGCAAACCCTGACCTTCAAACGGTCGTTCAATGAATCCTCAACCAGGCATTTCAAACTTCAAAGTGACTGGGATGGGTGAGGGTATGACGCAAGCCCTAATCTTCATATGGCTGTTCAGTGCAATCTCAAAGCGTTTTTTAAAAACGGTGTGGGATTAGATTGTTACAATTAGAAATTTGCAGCCAAATAATATTCGTTCGGTAATGTGAACATCATAATACCACTAGAAATTTGCAGCCACCAAGTAGCAAACACTTAACTTGTTCGATCATTTCAAGCATTCTAAATCACAAAAACCGCCCATTGCACTTCCACACATATCATAACTTCCCATCTTGGTTTCTAAATTAATAAAAACAAACTCCATTAATCAAACAACATTAGCCATCTTAGTTCCTAAATACAAACGTGTAAGCAATTAAGCAAAACCATCAGCTTATCCATCCTAAAGACTACAAAAAAAGTCAACAACCGGTCTCTTATCAAACAAGTAATCAAGCACACGCAACACCAACAAATTCACGCAAACTATCAACAACACGGATGAAACAAACAGTTTGTATGCATTAAAAAAGATAAACCAAATCAACAAGCAACCAGCCCAAAAACATCCAAAAACACAAACACATCTACAAAATGAATACAATTTGAATACGTCTTCCAATTGACAATCAAACATTCATCACTAATTCAACACTTCAAACTTTGAACATGAACTCAGAACAAACCTGCTTATCCATGTTAGGAAACAGAGCCTGAAGCTGGTCAGTAAGAGCGGATACATGCGATGAATTATGAAAAACCGGAAGCCGAACCGGAGAAGTGGAAGAACAACGGAGTTTCTTAGCAACGGGAGGCGATGCAGACGCCGGTGACGTGGATAATTCTTCGAAGAAGGATCTTTTACCACACACAATCGCAGACATTGTGTGTCAACAGATTAGATGCAGATCCAATACTGTTTGCGAGAAAGATAATTATGATGAAATTGATATGGAACGTGGAGTTAAATTAGGGTTAGGGTTTTGCGATCGGTGGAGAGAAGAGATTTTGGATTTGATTTGGGGTATTTATAAGGGAAATGGAGGAAGGCGGTGAAAGCGTGTATATGTGGGCGCGTGTTTGCTTCAATTAGGGGTGACTTTCAAATGGGTCACAAGGTTTCTTGTTTCCTATCCTAAAACCTAACTAAATATATATAAATAAATAAAAATATAATATAATAAAATAAAAAATCATCAACTTATACATAACGATTAAGATAATAATAAAACTAGCGGGTTCGGAATGTAGATAAAAATAAGAAAGTGGCGAGAGTTAAAGTTGTTTGATGTTTTAGTTAAGGGGTTAAACATGTCATTATTAAAGTTAAGGTGCTAAAGTTGTTTATTGTTAAAGTTGAGGAGTTAAAGTTGTTTTTGTTAAGGGGATAAACATGTCATTATGAAAGTTGAAGGGCTAAAGTTGCTTATTATTAAAATTGAGGGCTAAAGTTGTTTGATGTAGTTCGGGGACTAAACATGTCATTGTTAAAGTTTAGGGGATAAAGTTGTTTATTGTTAAAGTTTAGGGGCTAAAATTGTTTTAGTTAAGGGGCGAAACATGTTATTATCAAAGTTGAGGGCTAAACCTGTCATTATCAAAGTTGAGGGATTAAAGTTGGTTAATACTAAAGTTGATTGATAATACAAAATAGCATATTTATAGTATATATAATAGGCTCCGTCTTTTTCAAAATTATCTATGAATCAAGATGCAACATATGTCATTTGGTACAATATATTTCAGTCTAGCACAATGATTGTATCACTTTGGCGTGAACATATTGGATCCGGTCGGCGAATAAATCGAGACAGTGTTGCGCATCCTTCTTTTGGCGCAAAAAATCTTTTTTATCTTGGCGTAGGAAGTTTTTAGTCTCCCAAGACGTGGTAGCCGAGAGAACTGGCTTAAAAGATTTCATTTGTTGCGCCGCAACGCATGGTTTTAACATGTGACGACATGTTATTGGTTGACATTGTTAGAAACTAATATAGCGAAAAATTAAATAGCTATTTACCTATTATAAATTAGCAACTCTTTGGTGCATAGAGAAGTTGTACTTTATGCTTAGGGAGATTTAAAAAAATGATATTACACTTTTAACCTAATTAACCTAAAATTACTTTGGTTTTTTACTTTTAACCCAAAAGTTTTTAATCTTTTCCAATTTAATCTCACAATTTTTTTACTTTTAACTTTGGTCCCCTATACTTTTCATATTTCGCAAAATTTTCCTTTTACGTTTTGTTCTAAATTTTGCGAGTTCACACTGCACAACGTTCGTGTAAGGTTCAACGTTTTTACGTTTTGTTTTACGCTTAGTTCTAAATTTCGCGGGTTAACATAACATGACGTATGTGTATGGTTCAACGTTTTTATGTCGTCTATTTTTTTTTCCCGTTTGATAGTTTTGTCGCAACGCACGGGGTCCTAAATCGACTTAGTTATTTTTTTCTATATTTTACATTTCGGTCTAATTTCTCCGTATTAACACACCGCAACTTCAGTGTTCGTGGTCGCTGACGGTGCTATGACATTGGTGCTATTTATCACAGTTTTACGCCCCCACTGCAACACGAAAGACTTAATACTAGTTTTCATAATTTCAAACATTCAAGGATATTTTGTTAATTATGTGGATCAAAATAAATATTATGGTGATTTTCCCAATTAATAATCCTTTTAAAAAATATTTGATTGCACTCGTTTATGTTAATTTGGTAGAACAGATTTGTCATAAAGTGATAAACTAACAAACATTTTTTATTTAATAAAAACACGTAAAGGATCAATCTTTTTTTATGTTCTCATATTAACAGTAGTCCTACAGGCTTGATGTATCCTACGGGAATCATCTAGCCTACTTACCTTGAAGTTGTCATGTCCGACCGGCGATATTTAAATACAGTTTATATAGTCGTGGTTACCTACCTTTTATACATACCGGTATCAAGTTATAGTGTCAATCGGCAATGTTATTACTTTTAGAATCTTTTATTCTAAACTCAAGCCTTTAATATCTAAATTTAACGTGAACTAGGGTTAAGACCATGGTTGTAAAACAAGGTCTCCAAGGCCGAGTACCCCCCGAGTAGTCGCTACAAGGTAGGTTGCCGAGGCGACTTTCTTCAACTCCGACTAACTACTCGGAATTGAGTAAATGCGGTCAACATCGGCCAAATTCGGATCTAGTAGGTCAACTCGGGCCGAGTTTGACTTAAAATAAAATAAAACATAATTTATATGCCTATCATATTAAAGAATGAATATCAATTTCACGTATTTTGTTATAAATATTAGTAAATTTATGTTATTTGACATATGTTTAATTTTCGAAAACTAATTTCTTTATTATTTAGCATGTCCGAGTACTCCCCGTGTACTCTCCGCCTAGGCCGAGTACTCTCAACTCCCCGGTCGACCGACTAGGGAGCGCCTAGCGACTTTTGCAACCATGGTTAAGACCCGCCCGCGTTGCGGCGCGGGTACATAGTAAACATTGAATGGATTAGTCCAAACGTTATATGATGCACTAACCATATGAAAACACACATTTCGACGTATCCAGTTGAACTCAATGTAACCTGTATAAGCATTGTGATTGGATCAAATGTAAAGTAAAGTAAATCAAATTCATATCGGCCAATCATAACGTATTAATGTGACTCAACTCATACATAGAAAACGTAACGGGTATGAAGGAAAATATGCGCATGTAATCAAAAGGGATTAATTAGAGCTTTCGAAAAAAGGGGAGAAAAAGAAACCATAATTTGACTCCACTCGGTTCAAAACAAACTTTACGAAACATATATAAAATAAACACGAAAACATATTATATTTGACCTGAATCATTTCCCAAAAAAGTTTACGTCGAAACATAGAACAACTTGAATTTATACCAAAACGTACATAAAAATATGCACGTAAAAATGGTTTCTTTAAACGAAAACGTATTATATCTGACCTGACTCGTCTATAAAAAAAGTTTACGTCGGAATGTAGAACAAATCATATTTATACATATCCGTACATAAAATATGCATGTAAAAAATAGTTTTTAAGTAAAGGAAGTATCGGGGTAAACCGAAACAAGATATTAGTAAAAAAAATTAATAGGTTAAAAACGTTTGTAAAACCGTGCCAAGTAGCACCAATGCCACAACGACATCGACTCTTAACATCGTAAAAATAAAATAGATAAAATAATAAAAATTACACTGAACGAAAAGCAGACTAAAATCGTTGAACCACGCACACCCGTTATAGTGTGTTAATGCAAAGAAAATAATCAAAAACGTAAAACATATAAAATAATAACTTAGTCGATCTAGGACCCGCCCGTTGCGACTAACTTTTCAAAAGGGAAAAAATGGACGCGCTGCGACGGGTTTGTCAAATATGGAAAAATAGAGAAAAAAAAACATTGAACCGACATGCACGCTACGACATGTTGACTCGCAAAATTTAGAATGAAACGTAAAACGAAAAACATAAAGTATGGGGGACCAAAGTTGTAAATAATAAAGTGTTGTGTTAAATTACAAAAGATAAAAAAGTTTGAGTTAAAAGTAAAAAATTTAAATTGGGTTAAAATGTAAAAGAAAAAACTTTAAGGTTTAAAGTGGAAAATGAAGTTTTTTTGTTTGAAAAACTTCCAAAGCATGATGTACAAGTTATAATGCATAAGAAAGTTGTTAATTTATATAGGGAATAATATGTCATAAGTTAAGGAGTATGGAGCTATGGTTGGGCCATAATTTGCCACATATGACCATTATTTATGAGCTACTTATTTATGAGCTACACCACCCCTCTCATTAAATCGTGGTGGTTCGCGCACACCCTCCTATTTGATAATTTTAAAACAAAAACAAATTAAAAAATAAAGGGGGTAGTGGTTTGGGTCATGACCACACCTTTAGGATAATAGTTTTGGATGGTGGATTAGAGGTGGATGACACGACGCCTATGTAGAGGGTCATGGTGGCCATGAGTGTCATGACCACACCCTATAGTCTAACCACGGGATTTTTTTTATATATTTGGATGAACTTTAAACCATTAACCCATTACCCATCTAATCCATTTTCTCAGTTGGGCCTTTGGGCTTGAGTATCCGGTGTTTGTTCAGTTTTCATAGGTAGATCCAACATATATTTCAGACAATGGTTCATTTGTTATTAGTACGGCTTCGAACGAACCAAATGTTCAGTGAACAATTTGTGAGACATTCGGCGGGAAGTTCGTTTGTTCGTTCGTATAATAAATGAACAAACACGAACAAGAAATTCTGTTTATTTAGTTAAACAAACGAACATGAACAAGGGTCGTGTTTGTTCATTTATTTTTGTGAACGTTAAGTATCGTGTTCGTTTGTGTTCCATAGTTCATTAGTGTTTTTAACTTTTATTTTTTTATTTAAGTACTTTAAAATTCCCACTAATTAATGATTTATTAGATATAGGGTATTACGTGTTAGTATTACTCTTTACTTCCTGAAAACCCTAGTTAAAAATTGTCGTTCCTGCTCTCATTCCTAGCAGATGTGACGCAGCTACGACCCCTCTCTCATTCCAGTCTCTGATTTAGGGTTTTTGCGCTCGTGTTCTTCGTCATTCTGAGTACAACATAGGTGGTTTGTGTTTGTTTTATTCATGAACACTCGTTTGTGTTTGTTTGCCTTCATTTGTGTTCGTCTGTGTTTATGAATGTTCGTTTGTGTTCGTCTATGTTCGCTTATGCCTGAAACCTAAAATTAACGAACAGGCACAAACAAACGAACATGAACACGTTCATATCCTTAACAAAAGAACACGAACACGTTCATATCCTTAACAAACGAACACGAACAAAAAATCTTGTTCGTTGAGTGTTCATGAACAGTTCGTGAAAACATTATTTCCTTAACAAACGAACACGAACAAGGTTGTGTTCGCGTTTGTTCGGTTTGTTTGCAGGCTTGCAGCCTTAGACTTATTAAACTAGGAACTGTCAGAAAGCCCAACAAACCATCTGCTTCGTATGTAAGTAATTTAAGGCATATTGTTCAACCCAATAACTGAACAAAGCACATATGTTCGACCCAACTGTTGAATTGATCAAATTACCAGACCCGAATACCCAAACACAGAATTATGAAGTTTTGAACACCCCATCATTACCAATGGTTTATATTTATAAAGCTGAGATGTGAGTTCAATTAAGGTAATGTATTCACCTACACAATGCACCCATCAAAGCTATTCTTCAAATGGGCGGAAAAAACACCTAAAACCTAAACCCAAAGCGCTAGTGCAATCGCGCAGGAGCTTAAAAAGACGAATTTCCCCTTCGCCATCCAAGTGTTGCTCTAACATCATGTTCTGCATTATCTCATAACGTACGTTCCTGTTGATCACGACTTAAATAATTTATGATAATGTGGATTATAAAAATACTGATATATCGGGAACTGGAGGGTAAATTTGGAAATTATTCGACAAAAGTGTACCAGATCATCTAGGCGAGGCTCCACAAGAACATAAAGTGGTACCCCATTGAGCTTCCAATTACCCTGTTAGAAACAAGAGGTTTATCAAATCATTTATCATCCATTTTATCACCATAAATACAAACAAGTAAACTACCGTAAAAAAAAGGCTACCTTCACGAGTGGCAACCCAATAACACAAGCACATTCAACAACCTCAGCTCCAGCACGTTCTAGAAATAAAACGCGTTCAAACATTATATTATCGGTCTGATCAACATCAAGTAGTATGATTGCAATTAAAGATCAAAAAGATGTAACCTCTCGTGTTTACCTAAAAGCCGTATGGCTGCTGAGAGGGTCCCACCGGTAGCCACTAGATCATCTACAATCAAAACGCTCTCACCGGGCTGTACAGCCCCGACATGCATCTCTAGACAATCTGTACCATACTCCAGCACATATGCTTCAGATATAACTTTACCTGCACAATCAAATATCAAGTTTAAGCTTATAAAAAAGAAACACCTTAACTTTATTGATTATAGGTGGGAAAAGTTATTAGCAAATAGATCTAATAATAATATGCGAAGCGAAACAAATTTGGCAAACTACAAGATTTATGGGTACCTGGCAATTTTCTCGGTTTGCGAAGCGGAACAAATTTGGCACCAATAGCTAGTGCAATTGGAGGACCAAATATAAACCCTCTAGCTTCAACTCCTGCACATTAGAATCTTATAGTGAGAAAAACTCTATCATCAGTAACAAGAAACAAGTTTCAGGACTCCACGTTATAAGCGTTAAACCCACTGGCGCCAAAGCCAAGCAACTTTAGGTGTTAAACACCAAAACGCAAGCGCAAAAGGAGGGCGCCAAAGTGGAAGCATCACCCCTTAACGGGCATTAGAGGGTAAGAGTGTGGGGTCCACCCCTAATCAACCAATCACACTTTTTTTTGTTTTTTTCTTTTATTTTATTCTTAGTTAAACCGCATCGTGATAGCTAAAAGGTGAGTTAGTTAAAGCCCATTGCCTACGTGGCAGGGCGTTATACACTTTTTAGTTAACCCACAACGCATAACCTAAATAAAGAAACAGAGCTTTCATTGGTTAGACCATATTTTTTCAGCCAAGTTGTCATGGTAAAATTAGTTTTTTTTTATAACTAATCAACAGTACAGATATTTGAATATGAAATTACATACTGATAAGCTTAATAACCTAATGCCTAATAAACAATTAGGGCTAGAAATAGGGTCCACATACTACATTATAAAAAATCTAGAAAAACTAATCATGGAAGTATTGAACCATAGATTATGATTATGAACCAACTAATAAGGTTACTGTACCTGCTAATGACATTTTTGTCGTTATGAATTCGCTTTGTCATTAATCCATATCTAATTGATAGTTATTATAATGCTAATGTCACACTAGACAAGGAAGAACAATCTATGCTAATTAATCTATGCTAATTAATCTACTTTTTTTTTTTAAAAGGGTCCACATTTTATATTGTTTATTCTTAAAAATGGCAAGGTTGCTAGCTGCTAATGACATTCTGTCTCTACAATATCAAAACAAAAATGCTTAGTCAGATAAAGTTTTAAACTTGTCATTCAAAAATAAAAATAAAAAAAGTTTTAAACTTTTACATGTAGAAATTAACCTAATAAATAATAATACACCTGAATGTTAAAACCCTAATTTCTCTAAATCTCAGAACAGTTTATAAAATAAAAATATATATATATATTTTGAGTTCAAAATTCTTGAAGAAAAACAAACAGAAGGTGGATTTGTGGGGTTTTCTATTTCTTCCCCTAAATTTCAAAGAAAAATCTTAAATTAACAGAGCATGACTGCATGAAAGTGTAATAAAAAAAGACAATAATAATAATAATAGTAATACCAGCAACAAGTGAAATGTTTTTGTCCCTATAACGATCAACAAAGATGTCAATAGTGTATCTGAACGCCTTTGGATCCAACAGAAGCGTGGTGATATCTTGAAACATTATCCCTGCAACAGAAATTCGAGTTTATGGGTCTTGCCACCAAGTGTTCGACGAAAATCCCAAGTGAAAAAACAAGATAAAATACCTGGTTTAGGAAAGTGTGGAACAACTCTTATGGCATCTGATATGGCCTTTATCCTTGGGTCTCCAAACAAACCATTCTCTTCTGCAAACATATCTCCGTAAGTAAATCGGTGATTTTTCAGGCAGAAATCAGCAAGAATCCGATGGAAAGTGATTCAGTTTCAGTTGCAGTGCCACACTTTCTAGTTTTCTAATTTTCGAGTTGCCTTGTGTGCTATTTATAACCGGATTAACATGTACTTTCCCACGAATGAAAATTATTCTATATAATAACAATAATATATTTTATCATTAATTAAATAAATATATATACATATTTATCATACATATTTATAATAACTAGTATAATATATATTTACTAAAGTGGTAGTGCTCTATCTAGCGGTACCCTGGTGACTTTTTCGAAGTGGTTTTTTGTTGTAGTTTTGTTCGTGACAAAATGTCATTCTTGAGTCAAAATTTTACTACAGTGGGTCTTCGGGTGATGAATTTCCTATGAAATTGGTGACGAGGCAAGTCATCAGCGTTGTTTGCAATAGCGGTTGTGTGTGACTTTTTGCCAATAGGTGTATCGGGGTGGCTGGGATTTGTTGGACATTAAGAAAACATAATATATGTTTATTTAATTTTTTTGGTTTATTTTTGAGTTTAAAAATATGTAAAAACAAGTGGTTAAGATAACAATAAATTTTTTTTGAGTAAACTGCAATTTTACCCCCTGGGGTTTAAGCCAATTGGCACTCTGACCCCCTCTAACGAAATAATTGCAATTTTACCCCCCAACGTTGTTGTTCTGTCGCACTCTTACCCCCTGGCGTCAGTCAACAGTTGTTTGACTGTTATAGGTAAGGGTATTTTGGTAATCTTACCCCATATTGTTTATTATTATTATTATTATTATTATTATTATTATTATTTTCAGCAAGCAAGCAGAGTCGAGCACGGAAACTTTTTCACAATAGAGGGAAAATAAAAGCATTCATTCAAGAACAACATACAACATAGAGAGAGAGAAAAAGAGGGCTTTTCTGCAACGTCAATGGCGATTTAGGGTTTCTTCGTACTCCAATTTCTCAACTTTATTACATTCCTCTATTATACCTCCATTTTCATCCTTCTTCCTCTTAATCCTCTTCTCAATTTCACATCACAAAACCCTAATTTCACCCCCAATTTACCACTGCTCGTTTTGTTGCGATTTGTTCGAGAATTTGCTGACGTAATTGAGTTGTTATAGGAGCACCAGAGAAATTTAGGGTTTCTGCCTTGTTAGTGTATGTATGAGAGAGTGGTGGTGGTGGTGGTGGTGGTGGTGGTGGTGGTGTTGGTGGTGGGGGTGTGAGTGACGGCGGCGAAGGGGCAGAGCCGTAGAGAGGTGTGAACGACGTTGGCGGAGGTGGTGGCTGAGTTGATGGTGGCGGTGGTCAGAATAGGAGAAGGAGGTGGTGGTGGTCAGAAGAGAAGAAGGTGGTGGTGATGAACTGGGAATGAAGAACTGATGATAATGATGATGAACTTGATGTAATATTCTTGATTTTTTATATAATTTTAATAAGATAGGGGCAAAAACGACTTTTCACACGTTATTAACAGTCAAACAAACGTTGACTTGACAGAGTTGGATGCCAGGGGGTAAGAGTGCGACAGAACAACAACGTTGGGGGGTAAAATTGCAATTATTTCGTTAGAGGGGTCAGAGTGCCAATTGGCTTAAACCCCAGGGGGTAAAATTGCATTTTACTTTTTTTTTTTCAATTATTGAATTATTGAATTTCAAGGAAACAAATGTTTTCCACCACATGCATATAGGTATGTATATATCTATATGCTCAATATATTCTGTTGTGTTCGTATAAATTTATATTGGATTTTAAAAAAAAAATATTAAAGATAACATAATTTACTTATACAACTGGATGTTGGGAGCCTGCTTGACAATAGTGGGTTCAACATATTTAATCACCGTCAAAATATGGAGATTTGTCACACCTCTTTGTAAAAGAATATTTTCAAATATAATATCTAGCGTAAAAATCAAATACAAATGGATTTTAATATACAAAATATCTTTAACGTATGAAGTGAAAGAGGAAATATGATTTTTTTTAAATAAATAAATAAATGAATTTAAGTGTATTTAGTTCACATGTCTAGAATTGCAAATTCATTATTTTCCTATAGGGTAAATTACAAAAATCGTCATTTATGTATGTTACTTATTGCAAATTGTGTCATTTATCTTCAATAATTACAGAAAACGTACTCGATGTTTGCAAACCCTTGCAAGTTATGTCCTTTAGCCCAAACTCAGTTAATTTTTTGTGGTTAAATCTGACCAAATGGACCCCACATGAGGGTATTTTGGTCATTTTACTCTAATGTGGGATCCATTTGGTCAGATCTAACCACAAAAATACCCTCATGTGTGGTCCATTTGGTCAGATTTAACCACAAAAATTAACTGAGTTAGGGGTAAAAGACATAACTTGCAAGGGTTTGCAAACATCGAGTACGTATTCTGTAATTATTGAAGATAAATGACACAGTTTGCAATAAGTGACATACATAAATGACGATTTTTGTAATTTACTCTTTTTCTATAACAATGGAAAATGTTGTCTCATGGCAGCTAAAAACATTTTAAAGATATTTTGTAAAAAAGTTTTTTGTTATAACCGACATAAACCTAGTTACCCAACCGATGGCATGTCCAATTTTTAGGCCATGTTTGAATGAGTTTATTTTATCTTCTTATGAGTTACTGAAATTTTTGGAAAAATAGTTTTTGTGAAATAGTGTTTGGGTAATAAGGTGAAAAGGAGCTTTTTAGGCATTGAAAATGAGAAATGAAAAGGTCATTTTGTTGTGACTTTTCCAAAAGGGAGATAAGGAGATTAAAAAATCAATAAGGAGAAATGGAAAAGCTCATCCAAACATGCCCTTAGTCTAGCCCGATAACGAAACCACAAACACTGCTTCGATGTCTTGTATCTCTAGCTTCTTGTATCTTCGCCACATCTCAATATATTAACGTGTCCAAAGCACTAATGGTATAAAGTTATAAATACTCCATTATATACGAGAAAAGGGTTCATAGTTTTCTATCAACTCTATCTTTATCTTTTAATCATATTCATTCTCTCAACAATACACTTACTTTCACGTTGGAGTTTGATCAAAAGAGAGTTCATTCTCCATGTGGCAAGACTAACGATGCTCTCTTTATGCGAATCCACCCTCATTCGATCAGGCCCTGCCATGATCGAGCTCCATCTGAAACTGTTACCCGATTGAGCCACCAGGTGAAGATTCATGTAACAAAAGGCCTATGCAACAAATTATCAAGGTGATTGTTAAGACAATAACTATCATGGATCGGCTACCATTACAATGTAGTGAAGTTAATTAAGGGAAACAAGTTATGAGTGAAGATCGTTACTTCGTTTTTTTATTAAGTTTTGATGAATTTTTGGTGACCCGTGTGGCCCCATGGACCTTGCCATAATCCATAATGCCATCAAGGATATGAAGGTTCTTCCCCATGTGAGAAAATCTTGGGAATCATTAGAGATATATAGAAAAAAATACATGAAAAAAACTCAACAAATAGTTTTGGATTTTATGCTGTAGCCAAAAATAAGCAAGCTGTGAAGTTCTATTTTATATTGAATTTTCTAATAGTTACAAATAATAATTAGATTTAATAACTTAATAAAGCTATTAAATAACAAAAACAATAAATAAGTTTTTATTTGAGGGAACACTTACACAAAGTGGGTGTCAACATACCGACAACCCACGAGGAGTACGTATTGTGACGAAATTATTGTAATCAAATCTGACGAATGATTTATTTCTAACACGACAATTGTTATGTCCATGCAATGTCAACAAGATGCCTAGAAAATATTGATATTGTTTGAAGATTCAGTTTTGGATATTATAATTTAATAAAAATATTTGATTGTTGATGTCTTGATGAGATGTCAGAAATAATACTGAACTAGTTTTGTGCCTTTTCTACGTTACGGGTACTAGATCAAATATTTTTCAACCAATTAAAACGATCGCAAGACTACAATGATTGTAATTTTATCTAGGGGTGAAATCGTAATTTGTCAAAAGCTAGAACGATGGCAAGACTTTAATTTTGAATTGGGGACAAAATAGTAATTTTGACTAGGGTTAAAATCGTAATTTGTCAAAAGCTACAGCGATGGCAAGACCGTAATCTTGAGCTGATGGAAAAATCGTTATTTTGAAATGGGGGCAAAAGCGTAATTCTGAATTGAGGTAAAATCGTAATTCGTACGGACCAATAGAGAAGTGTCAGACAACCGTCTGATACTATTCCCCCTCAGGCCCTCATGGCTTTTGGAGTAAATTACTTTTTGTGTCTGTGTTTTAGTGGTTTTAACCACTTGAGTTCAAAATCAAAAAGTTTAACGCCCGAGTACCTATTTGTTCATTTTATAACGTTTTGAGTCTTTGTGTTTTAATGGTTTTAATCACTTGAGTCCAAAATCAAAAGTACAAGCGTTAAAAAGTTGGACTCATCGTGTTATAAAATGAGTGGTTAAGGACTCAGTATGTTAAACTTTTTAATTTTGAACTTAAATAATTAAAACCATTAAAATAGAGAGACTTAAAAAAATAATTTACTCTGACTTTAAATTTCCTATACATACATTTACAAGTTAGGGGAATAGTGCCAGGCAGCTGCCTGGTACTCCCCCATTGGACCAACATTTTTTTAATTTAATTTTATTCTCAGTTTAAAATTATATTTTCGTCATTCGTTTAAAAATACGTTTTTGCTCCCAGCTCAAAATAAAATTATAATTTTGCCCCTAGCTCAAAATTACGCTTTTTCCCTCGGTTCAAAAACTCATTTTTTATTTTGTTCTCAGTTTAAAATTATGGTTCCGCCCTTCGTTTAAAATTACGGTTTTGCCCCCAGTTCAAAATAAAATTTTGGTTTTCCCTCTACCTTAAAATTACGATTCTGCCCTCAGCTCAAAATTACGTTTTCACCCACAGTTCAAAATAAAATTATGATTCCCCCCCCCCCCCCCCTCTCCCCAAACTCAAAATTATGATTTTGCTCTCAGTTTAAAATTATGATTTTGTCTCCAGCTCAAAATATAATTACGATTTTGCCCTCTATATAGACATACATGTTATGAGAGAGAAATATTCGGTTTATTGCCCCGCAACGCGGGCGGGGCAAAAACTAGTACGTATACATTTTAAAAAAACAGTCACAAAATTGAAATGTTGATTTTAATTTGAAATAAATGGAAAGATGAGGGGTGTAGAAAATTTATGAAATAAAGGGTCCACAAAGAGGTCACTATTTAAGCGCATGCGTGATAGTACTGTCATACATGATCCGACCCACCCCACCCCTCTATTTTACTATTTATACGAATTGGCCCCCCACAACAGACGTGTTCCTAGTTGCTACCGATACGTGCTTATTTTATGCATACCATATTAATCGCATTCATGTCTTACCACTTAAATATGTCATCAATTTCTTTTTGATAAATTTTTCCAGTAGGTGGTACTGTATCTATAATAATGTTACAACTGTTTTACACATCTAGTCATGTAATATACGAATCTTTAGTCGCTTATCTACTTTTCTGGGTATAACTCGAATCTCATATTTATTTTCTATGCGAGTTGTGTTATATGTATCATGTGCGATCCTATTGTCTCATATAAGACTTTCTTCATGCTAAATTGCATTTTTTTACACGGTTCATGTTTGTTATAGTTCTATAATTTTTTTTTCTACATTTTCATTAGATTTTCATAACTGATTACTACCTCCGTCCCACTAAAAGTGTCCTATTTTGAGTCTTTATTTATAAACTTTGACTTTAATTATATATTTTTGTGTTATATAAAACTTGATGAAAATTAACCCGATAAAAACACTTGTAAATCACACTCAAATCATATAACTTTCATCAAATATTATCTAACACAAACAAAATTATTTAAGGTCAAAGTTTATAAATAAAGACTTTGAAAATTCAAAATAGGACACTTTTAGTAGGACGGAGGGAGTATTTGAGAAGAACGAAATGTCTAACAAATTAAAACATCTTAAAAATCTTTTAGCCATTAAACATGACATAATGTGGTAGGGGTGTGCATGGGTCGGTTTGGGTCGGTTTTGACCTAAAACCATAACCATAACTGTGATGTCGATTAATGGATAACCATAACCATTATCCAATGTCACTAGAAAATGTTTTGAATCACTAGATAAAAGCCTTAGAGACGTGCTTGATAATCCTAATGTTCCTTTTGGTGATAAGCCTTAGGTATAACACTCCATGTTATACCTAAAGCGTCAAAAGCAGAAATAATTGCATCATCAATTCCAAAATCATATTTATGGAAGCACTTCACAATTTATGAACTATCCGAAAATATGCGTCTTCTAAGGCCACAACTAGACCCAAAATATAAAGCAGAAATTACCAACTTTGCATCCTGGTTACTAGATCTAGGCAATGGTATATTGGGTACACCAGATAGCGAAGACCCATTAAACACAAGGAAAATAGAGATACCATCAAAGGTTTTTAATACCTTACAGTGATATAGCTCTTAATGAACTCATTAATTTTATTTACAGTGATACCCTCAATAATCCAACAACATCATAACTATCTCAAAAAGCAATAGTATGTCCTAAAAACGAAACATGTGACCAAATAAATGAAATGGTCCTTAACATGACTACTGACAACAGTGTTAATTATTTAAGCACAGACTCTATCATTCGTCATGTAAAAAACATTGGAGACATAAATATTCCCTATCCTTTTTTACTGATGTAGTAACTATATGTTGCTTTCTCTAGAGCCACCTCTCCCGATGCCCTAAAGGTACTCATCGTACCAAAAGAAGATGATCCTCCGAACATTACCAAAAATATTGTTTTCTCAGACTTCCTAAATCAACTACTCCATATACAGGTATGTACATTCAATGAATAAAATAAAATATATGTAAATAAAAAATTATAATTTTCTTTTATCAACATTACATATAATAACTAGAATTACCACCCGCCGCAATGCGGCGGGGATTCTTTAGTTATATATCGTATTAAATGAAATGCAAATGTTTCTTACATGACCACGAGTCTGTATGTAAAACATAGAAAAGAATAACTAAGTCGATTTCTGACCCGCGCGTTGCGACAGACCTATCAAACGGGAAAAAAGGAGGCGCTGCGATGGGCCTGTCAAACGGGAAAAGTAGATGAAAAAACATTGAACCCCACACACACATTGCGACGTGTTAACTCGGAAAATTTAGAACGAAACGTTAAACGAAAAATTTACGAAAGATGAAAAGTCTAAGGGATCAAAATTGAAAGTAAAAAAGTGTTGGGGATAAATTGTAAAAGATGAAAAACTTTGTGTTAAAAGCAAAAAAATCAAAGGGGTTAATTGCAAAAGATGGAAACTTTAGAAATTAAAGTGAAATATCAAATGTTAAATGACTTAAGATTGAAACTTTAAACCTAATTTGCCAAATATGTAAACTTTAGAGTTAGAAATGAAAATTTCAAAATTATTTTTGAAAAACTCCCAAAGCACCATGTACAATACATATATGCATAAGTAACTTGCTAATTTATAGTATTTAAATAAATATCATTTCATTACTTTACAGGGAACTTCTAATGATATTCAAATGGATATAAACGATTAAACAACATGATACACAAACTACTACAACTAAGGGTTATAAGGAGATGGCTTACAAGCGTATAAATAAAATAATATACTATTTTAGTACGAAATCATGTAAGTTTTATGAAATATATATAAATAATTATAGTTGCCATTATTCACACACTTTAATTTTTCTTCTCATTACATTGGTGCTACTCAAGTAATAGTCAGAGACAAACACGAACTTCTTTATCTGCTTATGACACAACATTACTGCTATATAATCCCAATTATAGAATTTTGAAGGTGTGCATGACAACTGATGCCTTACCACTAATTCAACTTTGTATATGAATTGTTTATATATAAGTGTACCAATAATACTTAATATTTTTATTAACGATTGTTTAAATGTTTGTGCCAAATGTTATGTAGATTAAATTGGACTAAAAAATTAACCTAGAAATAAAGGTTTTACCTATACAACAAAATATTTACATTTGATAATATAAACTTTGATAATATGCTTTCGTTGCAACGCGAGGGTAACATCAACTAGTTCTAACAAATTAAAACATCTTAAAAATCTTTTAGCCATTAAACATGACATAATGTAGTAGGGGTGTGCATGAGTCGGTTTGGGTCGGTTTTGACTTAAAACCATAACCGTGATATCGATTAATGTATAACCATAACCATAACCATAACCGATCGGTTATGGTGGTTATGGTTATTCGGTTTTCATTGTTATAGCGGGTCGGTTATGGGTGGTTAACTGTGTATTTAGCTTAGCTAAAAATAGTTTATTTTTTTAACATGGAATAAACTGTTATTACATGTTTGTATATATTAGTATATTACATAGTATTAAAAATACATATAATCTACCAATATTAATACCAATTATTATCGAATATTCAAATAAAGTGATATGATACATTCCATAAATTCAAACAAACATTCCACCAAAACCACAAAACGATATGAAAAACCAAAAAATACTAAAAATCTTCGGTCAAAAACATCAAATATTAAAAATATAGCGTGAACACCGCATACTACAGTTTCACGCGAAGAGCCTTTCCTAAGGCTGGAATATTACTTAGCCTTTCCTAAGGACAACACAATACACACGTTTTCGAAAATATTCGCATAACACAACCGGGGGGGTCCAGTCGGGATCAGGCGTGAAAACCCAGAACTCTCGATAAGATCGCTCACTCAGCGCATTTTTCTAGCACGAGAACTTTTCGTCGAGCTAGGAGTGACATCCATATCTCAACGAAAGTCTCCATTTCAAAATCTAGTCGGACTCCCGAATTTATTCGAAGAGCACAACCACAGCTAGGAGCAAAGTTATTAAGTCAGGGGTGATACCCGCACCTTAATGAACCGTTCCACTCCATATAAAAAGGTTTCAAAAACTCTCACCAAGGACACGATTATAACGATAACTCGAGCCACGCGATGCCCAGGAAGACGAATGCCATGAGCTGCATCCCAATGGAAGCATAAAGCCTTCTAGGGCAACGCGCGTGCACGAATTTGTTGGGTATAGTTGGATTACCTTGGGTAGTCGACGTCTAAACACCCGAGGCACTCTATATACGTTTCTTTCCGATTTTACGCTTTACGGAACTTATTTACACTTATATGGCTACGATTTAAAACTTCACGCTTTATCGATTCCTCGATTTCTCTATTTTCACTCCCTGCTTTATAAACACACAACACACACTGCCATCGCAATCTAAATCGAAAACCAAATGTTCGTAACAAAACAAATGTTTAATTAATCACTCTCTTCCTCTTCCTCGCGCATTCTACCCCGATATGTATGTATGTGTGTAAGTATAAACTACAAATATATATATATATATACAACACGGATCAATTATGTGAGAACTTAGGAATCTCGTGTCTCCTATGTGAAATCTATTATATTACTCGCAACAAGTTTTGAACGCGCTCAATCGCATCGCAAACTCAAAAATCATTATGATCGAATCTCACTCCAAATCTCTCTCTGTCTAGATGTCTTCCAACAACTTTACCTCGAGACAAACAACTAGGAGAAGAGCCAAACGAAGTGCCGAAAAGAGGATTGCCTCGCTTGTGGCCAAAGAAGTGGCCAAGGTCATTCATCAAATTGTCGCTCAAGTGCACTCTCTCAGCAACTCTCAAACCTCAGCAGACTCTAAGACGGAAGCGCCGCAATCTACTTTCCTCTACAAACACTTAAAGGCCTGTGATCCGATGGGGTTCACGGGTGAAGGAGGTGTGTCCCAGCTACTCCAGTGGTTCGATTCTATCGAAGTTACCCTTCGTCAGAGTGGGTGTCCCGATAGTTTCCGTACTACTTGCGCAATCGGAGTATTTCAATCGCGAGCACTCGACTGGTGGACTGCCGAACGTAACAAACGTGGGATCTCCACAGCTTATGCTCTCTCTTAGGATGAGCTGAAGGAACTCATGAAGAAAGAGTATTGCCCTCCCCACGAAGTTCAGAAACTAGAAGACGAATTTTGGGAAATCAAGCAAGTCGAAGGTGACAACACTGGCTACACCGCAAGGTTTAAACAGCTTAGCATAATCTGCCCAAGTCAAATCAACACTTCAGAAACAGCCATCACGAAGTACATTCGCAGCTTGCCTGAATGTGTGGGCGATTTTGTCGAAGCTGCAAGACCTGCTACCATCGAAGAAACCTACCGCTTAGCCGCAGAAATCAACGACAAACGAGTCTTGGATGGATTTTTCTCCAAGAATCCTGTCAAACAAGCTCATCAAGCAATCGTCATCGATTCTTCTGACGATTCCTCTGACGATTATACCGACGATTCTTCAAGTGAGTCCTCAGACGAATCCTCAGATGACAACGCACCGCCTCAGGACGCTCAGTCCAGCCGCAAACGAAAGACCATGAGCTCAAACTCTTCAACGACTGAGCTATCGCAACCAGAACCTCTCCAAGCAATTCCAGTTCACTCGAAGCGCGACTACAACGGAACTCATCCCCTGTGTCTCATGTGTACGTATCATCACCCGCTGGAAGCTAACTGTCGCTATTGCGCAAATTGCAACTGGTATGGTCATCTTACCCAGCACTGCCGCACGGGGCCCCAGACTTGAGGAATTTCAGCAACGCAATCTCCGCAGAAGTCCTTCACAACAACATTAGTTATGTTTCCAATGTTGTTGTAGTGATACGATTCTCGTCGTTAATTTCTTAAGTATGTTGAACTTGTTCTATTTCTCGACGCAATGTGGACTCTATTTATATCTCACTCTCTCGCACTCGCGCACGGACTAAATGCTAGCACTATGTACTATATAATGCATTTTACCCTTACTATGCGTTCTTGAGATAAAGTACGATAAACGTGCAGGGATCAAATTAATCACGGGTGCACACGGGATTACTGTGATCAGTGCACGGAGATCGTAATGAGTTTCATTAATGCCATAACGTTAAAAGCATGGTTAAGCGTGGTGGATACGCCACTGGTACTTCCTATATATAAGCGTCTTGAGCATGTCGACACAGTGTGACACCTATTCACGAGGCAGAGGCGTGTGGTTGAAGCATGGTGGATACGCCGCTGGTACTTCCTATATATAAGTGCTTCGCATGCCAACCAATGTTTTGCGAAGAAAGCGCCACACAAGTTGAACGTTATTAGATCAAGTATACTATTAAAACTATTTTCGACACACTAAACTACATCGCAAGGCATAACAATCTCAATCGCAACTCAAAGCGTGTAATCGCCAGACTTTTCGTAAGTCAACGCGCTCGCAATCGCATTACCACTGGAATCTATCCCGTAGTCTCCATCGCTTACTATGTGCTCGCTCAATCGCTTACTATGTGAATCGCGCTATCGCTTATCTTATGTATCGCTCAATCGCTTAATGTGTGTTTCGCTAAATCGCTTATTATAAGCATCGCGTTCTCGCATATCGTGTCTATCGTCTCTCGCCTGTGTGTTGCTCCATCGCTCATCATGCATCGCTTAACGTCTATCGCTTACCTTTATTTATGTTATCTGTGTTATATTAGCAAACATGACCTCGCTTCGCGGGATGAAACTGATAGGGGTAAAACATGGTGGATACGCCGCTGGAACTTCCTATATATAAGTGTTTTAGCCATATTAGCAGACTTTCGTGGAAAAAGGCCATGTGGGGCTTAATGTTAGTTAAAATTTGTGGTGTTGTCTGACCTAATCAAAATCGCATGTTTCCATCGCTAGCAACGCATCGATCGCCGCCTATTGCTCAACGGTTGTCGCTATCGTTCGTCGCTTATCGCTTATCGCTTTTCGCTTATCGCCGCCGTCTTCGCTCATTATGTTTATATTATGCTATCGGATTTCCGCGTACCGCTTATCGCTTATCGCTTATCGCACTCGCTTGTATCGCTAAACTGAGTTCGAAAACGACTTCATCGCTCAGTTTGCTCAATCCTTCTCTTACACTTGGTCTGACCATTTTTCTCTTGGCCCGAGGGAATCGAAATCTATCAGTACTATGTCGACACACATAACACCGCCTCACGGGACGGAAGCCATATGGCTAAAACATGGTGGATACGCCGCTGGTACTTCCTATATATAGGTGTTTTAGCCATATTGTCGAACTTTCGTGAGAAAGTGCCATGCGGGGCCGACTTTAAATTTAAAATCTTTGATGTTATTTAAAACCTTTGTGTAAACAAAGCTTTTCTCACAAAACTTTTTCAAAAAAATTTGATCAAAACCTTTTGTAACGTTGGTGTGACAATCGACTCAAGTTACTGTCGCGTGACGAGAAAATTTCGTAAAACGAGTTTTTAAAACACCCTAAAATCTTTTAGTAACTTAATGATAAAACCCCTCTCATAGCGCTGGTGTGAACATCAAGACAGTTTAGCACCGCACTGTGGGAAGGTTTTCGTAAATAACTTTTCTCCAACCTTTCGAATTAACCAACTTTTCGAGAATTCAAAACACTTTTGGAACGCTTTTCGTGTGTCGCCATCTTTGTTATATGAATCGCCTTACTCGCTGCCATCGCGCGTCATCACAATGCTCTCGCTCGTCGAATTTCAACCGATCGCTCGCTTATTTTTGACGCTTTTCATCGCTACTCCCACTCGCATCGACCCTCGCAACCCTTCTTATGGATTAATTTCGGGACGAAATTTCTTAAATCAGGGGAGACTGTAACAAGCCGCACGTTTGTGCGTTGTTACCGCTCGTTACACTCGTTACGCCTAGCATCAGAGATTCGGATCATAATGTAACTATATCGAATACATCGCTACTTCGCAGTATTTTCGCATACTTTATCGCTATAACACATCGCATCACTGTAACACCTCGAAAATTCGTGTCCAATGGTGTATTGACACGTGTCATAAGCTTTGAACGTGTGAAAGAATACTCTAGAGGGACTAAAGTTGACAAATAAGAAACTATGTGAATAAAAGGATTCAAAGTGTCAACAACGGATGAATATACTTCATAATAACCCTACATGATGTTTATACCCTTAAACGAATGATTCATGGATCAAACGAAGCTAATTGTGAAGGAGAATAAGAGATTATAAACTACAAGGGTTAAATGTGTCAACATGTTTAAAGTATACCTCTGAGTGACCTGTTAGCAAACCCGAAGCTGTGTAACGATTAATTATGCTCACTAGAATGCACGATAAAAATTTCACCAAGTTTCGTTATCGTATGAGAAAGTTATGGCAAAATTCGTAAACGAGGGGTTAAAAGCGTCAATGTTGAAATTAAAGACTTTTCGGTGATCACATGAATAACCGGGGACCTAACAAAGTTGGTTTATGACTTGGAGTCCTTAAAAGTCAAGTTTGGGGGTTACAAGTGCAAGAAAGCATGTTAAAATCAAGTTGGGAGGACCAGGGGCTAAATGTGCCAACTTTTAAAAAGTTATGGTGAGCTGGCCGGACCTTACGGACCGTATGGCTGGACCCTTACGGTCCGTAAGCCATGCCCAGATGCAGAAACTCGATCAGGTGTCTGTTCAGCCCATGTAACCGACTTATATGGCCCTTTATCACAACCAGGGGCTGCCTAAACTAATTCTTAGGCATTAGGGACACATGTTTAACATCAGGGATCCAATGTAGGCTTGTTTGGCACAATCTTGAGCAATCACAAACACTATATAAGAACCCTCATGTTGGCCATGTAGAAGGCATGTAACCTATTTGATCACTCATATAACTTGGTAATAAGTATAAGAACTGGTCTAAGCTTGTTTGATCCGACAATTTTCTGTTTAGGCTCGGTTCGGAACCGAAAGTCGCAAAACTTTGACTTCCGTTCTGACCCGATTTAGATGGGTTTGGAAATGCCTTAGAGTTTCCTTAGGACCAGGTTACATGATAGTATAACCCTCTGTGGTTGGATCGTTGATTGTCCGATTCGTTTACTCGTTTCCGTTAATTGCTTAATGTTGACCATAATGCCCTTTGACCATAAAATGAGAATTTTGGAAATGTGAAAGGACAATAATCTTTATTACTGATTTATAAACATGTCTCTAAAATTTCACATCAGTTGGAGGTCTAGATTAGGAATTATGCTCAATAGCGTAATTAGAAAGCTTTTTGTTAATTAAAAGGCATAATTAGCGTAAGGCCTATCTAAACCCAATTTTTGACACCAAAACTTTTTCCCACTAATGTAATATAATATTTTGAGATTTTTGAAGATTTTTAATTATTTTTAACCTGATCATAACCTAAGGTTATGGCCTTGATTCGGTAAATACCGATTATACCCTTTTTGTGTATAAAATGAGTTTTACATAGTATTTTGACACCAACCCAATTGCTACTGATTTTATATAATAAATGAAGTATTTTAAACTTTATAACCTGATCAGAAAACTCAGATTTCCTGTATAACCCGGAAATTGCTTAAAACGACTTTTTACCCGTATTAAACACCTAGTATGGGTTTAAAACCATTTTGGCATATAAGACTTATCACCAACGGATATAACCTATTAAATTAAGTTTTTTTACTGATTATTTTAGACCCGAGTCTCAGAATTTAAAATTAATCTCTTTTATAATCTTTTAAATGACCAAAATACCCCTACTGGGCTTAAATTGAGATTAAACTCGTTTTGGGCATAATGGAAGGTATCCTGCTGATATCACAACATATTTAAAGCATATTAACTTAGGGAACCTGTATATGAATCTTATGGTTACCCGTTACGCTTCTTGCGCATTCGGTTCGGCTTGTGTAACTAGTTGGCATAAATTAGCCGAAACGGGTCAAACCTTATCGCTTGTATCTCAAAATCCAGAATGTGTTTAGATTACCCATATTATACAAGCCTTCAAACTTTTCGGGTCTAAATCACATTCTATTCCGGTCTTCGCTTAACCGTGCGTACGAACCGTATCTTTATTTAACTAACCGGTCTAAGTTTAGGCTTAACTAAAGACCCGTCAGGATTCTAATAGGTTATTATAAACCTTCGTTCCAGAATAGGAGCCCAGTAAAAGCTATCTGTACTTGCCGATTTGATACGGTTGGGATTGAATTTATATTTAGCTCAGGTAAATACTTTTAACTTATTTTCCCTTATACGGGCTTGGGGTACGGTATATAAAATACCGCTTGGTCGGGTATTGAATATTTAATCGTATGGAGGTTAAATCATAGAGATAACCCGTTTAAACTGTTTTGTTTGCTTAAAGCCTTTGGGGGGTTAATGACCATGTCCCGGATATCCTTGGCATCATTTTACGAAATGGCCACGACCTAAGTACGGGGTGTAGGCGTACACCCGCCAGTGCCTAAATAAATAATGTGGTGTGTCTATTGATCTCTAACCCGGCACGAACTGGGCTACTGAACGCATAAGAAACATGTAATTCTTTTACAAGTATTATATTCAAATAATTATCCCAAGTTATAAAAAGTTTGTGCTACGTGCATTCAAATCAATTTTTTTAAACCTTTTCAAAATGAGTCAGTTAATTGTATTTACCAGTGTAAACTGACGTATTTTCCCAAAAAGGTTAAGTGCAGGTACTACTCGTATTAGGATGGCCTCTCCTTAGCATCAATAAGAGTCTCGTAAGCTTGGATGCATTTAAATCTGATGAACTATGTTTCCTTTATATATGATCCGCCTGTGGATCTTTTACATTCCGTTTGTAATATTTGGATATTACTTTATATCGGTTTGTAATATATTTATCTTTTGCTTCCGCTGTGCATTTAAAATTGTGTTGTTTGACTATGATGATATCAACTACGTCACGATATTCCCCACCGGGCCCACCGGTAATACGTGGAAATATCGAGGTGTGATAGGTTGGTATCAGAGCCAACATTGAGTGAATTAAACACTAGCCTTTTGTGTTTAATCTCAATGACACAGTAGCACATTCCTTAAAACTTCTGAGTCTAGACTTAACATAGGAATACTCCCATCCCTGTTCGGAGAATTATTGCTTTCAATTCTGTATATTTTAATATGTCGCCAAGCAAAGTAGCCATAATGGAAAATTCTCCACATCCGAAGCCTAGAAATGCCGAGCTTCGTACCGTGGCTAGGATAAACGTGCATCCAAGGAGAAAGCATTCAGAAATAAAAATGAAGAAGAAACTCCCTTGCTGAAGGTCGTTTCCTTAGTAGTCCTTATAAGGACATATTTATCTTTCAGTCCCTTCGAGGACAACATTATTCCTTTCAAGACCCGTTTAGGGCAATTCTGTACCTCTTTTAAAATCATTGGAATGCTTTATCAAAATTTCATTTTATCAATATATATGAATATAATATAAGAAATAAATGAAAAGTATCGTTCCTTTTATAAGATCTACCATTATAATAAAATGGCAAAATCTAAAAAGAACAAGACCTAGCCCATGTATAATTTTAAGAACAGGGCCAAGATGGCAGTTCCTCAATTAAATTCAGATCCTTATTAATACCTCAAATTAGGATTGTTCTGCGTTAGTTATCAAAAAGAATCTTAAAGGTAAACCTAGCCGATATGACAAGGCCAAGATGGTAGAACCTATTCAAAAGATTCAAATCCTTGTTAACATCTGTAACATATTAACCTTACTGGCAGACGTGGTTCAATAAAGTCACATAAATCATCCTTATACTGGATTCTCCCGAAATCCTTTCTTATTTTGTGAATTAAGCATCCATCAGGGATAAAATGCTTACGGGCCATATTCATTGTCATATAAGATAAAAGACAGTCGTAGCCTACAACTCCCTGTCAAGAAAAGGCGTGAACACGTTCAAGCCTAAATGCCTTGATTCTACAAAATCATGGTTTATAATTTAAAGTTGCCATTGTGACTTGGCCTTTTTGTGCTATAGTTATATTTTAATTAAATCCAGGATAATTATAATAAAAATCCTGAATGAGATAAATATCATTCCTTTCCTGCCAGTATATAAAAGAATCTTAAAAGGTATAACCTAGCTTGAATGTCATTAAAGACCTAGCAAAGATGGTAAAACCTGTTTAAAAAGAGATTCAGATCCTTGTTAACATCTGAAAACATGTTAACACTCCCGACAACAGTGATGCGATAAAATCACACTTGTCATCTTCATATTAGGAATTTTTCCAAACCCCTTTTGTAGCGTAAATGATCAAGAGGAATCATGGCTAATAAACGTCGAACATGATGTATACATCAAAACATTCATTTGGAATGTATGCCTACGGGCAAAGATATGTACATAGAAAAGATAGTATTATTTCATTACTTTTGTCAAGACAAAGAACTATGAAATTTTCCGATCCAAAGGAATCATCGATTTTGTTTTAAAATTTCCCTGGTGACAAGGCATCAGTGCCATTAAAAAGTCCTTTGGAACAAGACCTTGTGCTATATATAAAATGTCGGTACGACATTGACAGTCGTGACTTATGTCCCCTGTCTAATAGATATGAAGAATTATATCCCGTTAAAACGCCAAAGATGGTTTATTTAAAAACTTAGGCAAAACATGATCGAATAAATTTAATACTATCTATTCGCCTATATGGTTTATTTGCACCATGGCTATTTAATCATCAAATTCGACAATTCACTATATAATTAAACAAAGTATTATTACTTGGTTTGTAGCCTCCAAAGCTTCACCATGGCCGACTCATCTGAAGCTCACAATCATCCAGCTGATCAGAATAATGATGCAAGACTAAACTTAACGAGCGCCGAGTTACAGGCTATGTTAGATACAACCGTAAACAAGGCCGTGGACCGAGCGTTAAAGGACCATAAGCGAAAGTGCGATAATACCCCAAATAAGGGTTACAAAAAGGGTAAGACCGGTTCAAGCTATAACCAGTCCAAACCAAATGAGGCAAAACTTGAATGTAAAACCTACGGGAAGAAGCACTTCGGAAAATGTTTCTATGATCAGACCAGGGGATGTGTCATCTGTAAGGAGACGGATCACAAGACCCATGAATGCAAGGATTTGAAGGACAAACAGCAGACCGGTGAAAATACCAGATGCAAAACCTGTAGGAAATACCACCTCGGGAAATGCAGATTTGAATCTCAGCCTCTACCCTGTGGGATCTGCAAGTCCAAGGAGCATAAGACCTTGGATTGCAAGAAATTGAAAGATGCGATCTGTTATGGTTGCAACGAGAAGGGGCATATCAAGACTAATTGCCCAAATAAGACCAAGAAGCCTGGAGAGGCTAAGAAGACTAAAGCTGGGGATTCTCAAATGAATGCTAAAGAGGCCGTTCAGGATGGAGATGTCACAACAGGTACTTTCCTTATCAATGACGTTTATTCTAGAATGTTATTTGATTCGAGTACAGATAAGTCTTTCGTAGACAATAGATTTTGTAAATTATTAAATCTGCCTGTTAAAACTCTAAGCGTCAAGTATGAAGTAGAATTGGTCGATGGTACCTCAGAGACTGCTTCATCAATATTAGATGGATGTTTTATATCCATTAGGAACCATTCTTTTCCGCTGTCCTTGTCTCCGTTGAAATAAAAGGACTCGATATAGTGATAGGAATGGATTGGTCGTCTGGTAACCAAGCTCATATTGTGGGTAATAAGAAGCAAGTAGTTATCAAGACTCCTTATGATGAGCCTTTAACAATTCAAGGAGACACATGATACGGATTGCCTAAGCACTCGCTGAATTTGGTATTTAACACCAAAGTTTCGAGTATGGAAAACTCAGAAAAGACAAACAACAGTCGCAATGCTACACAGGCGACAAATAATAATGGTGCATCAGATGTGAACCTCAATGTTAAGGGAGTTGATCTCCGAAAACGGAAATTAACGTAGCTGTTGGGAAGGCTATGATAAAAGTCATGAAAAGGTTCAAGAAGCCGGATGGTATTGCCCTAAAACACATGTCGCTACTCATGAGAAGAGCTTGATTCATACTTCAAATGCGAAGAATAACCCAAACAAAATCATATATGGCAAGGAGCCCATTCCTTTTTGGATGTACTTAAAAGTACATCGTCTCTTGGAAGTCAAGAGACTTCAATAGTAAAAAGGGGCCATCAATTGCAGGAAATTGTTGGATGAAGTAGAAACCATTAGGCGTATCATCGGTTATGCTGGAAAAGACGCGGCAAAGAATGCATCACGGTTATTCGATGGCAATACCCATAATTAGTGAGGACATTAATGAAGTCCACAAGAAGGATCCCCTTATGCAATATGGGATGGTCCAAGTTTTAAGGGCCTTATTAGAAAAACCTATTTTCCGCATCACGAAAGGGATGGAATAAGAGTTTTCTGACTCTCACCATAAAAGTTCTAGACTGTCGACAGTATGCCGCAAATCTTAATTCATTGGCTGAAATAGTGCCCCATTCAATTTACCCAAAAATCTAAGCTTCATACAAATGATTATTGGTGGTTAGCATCGGCAATAGGAGGGCACATTAAAGTTTCAAAGCCTGCTTATTATAAATCCATTGTGGATCTACCTCATCTGCTCACGTTATATAGATTAAGAAATAACCAGTCAAAACTAAGACTGCCCTAAAATTTGTCAAAGATTTCGTTGCTAAGTTTAAAAGGATTAAGATTGAAGGCGTTTAATCCTCCTGATGAATGATTAGAGGCAATTCACATTAATAATGACACTAGGTAAATCCCTTACTGTGATTTATTTTTGCTAAGAAATACGTTCGGTCCCAGGTACTGCTAAGTCTCTCATAAGACCATACGTTTAGCAAACTTTTCAAAATTTTCTATAAGAACCCCAGATATTAAGTGTAAGGTAAAACTTACAGGCAAAAATCATAAGAACCATTCCTGCTGTTAGAAACCCTCAGTAGTAGAATTTTAGAAGTATCCCCTCTCTAGAGGAAATGCGTCAGCATATATAATTGATGTCTCCTTGATCTCAATCGATTACGAATACCAGATGGGATGATGAAAGCGCCATATGAAGATTTGTATATCTTAATATGTTCCATAGATTGCTTCCATGCCAGATCAGTATGGAGGTTTAATGCATGGGACCACAAAGATGTTCCGATGGTCACATGGTACTAAAGTCAGCTAATGGTATTCAAAGAAGACATCCAGAATGGAATTGTCCAAGTAAATATTCCCGATTAAGGAATTCATGGACTTGTAACATAAATTTGTCACTTATTTGACACAAGCAATGATGGATGAACTGGAGCCTGAGGTTGGGAAAATCTCTGTAACCTCCTTGTATCTTGATTATCTTCTCCTAAGATTACCCTGTTTACCTCCGGAGAGGCAAGTAGCGTTAAGATTTACATCCCACTTAGGGCTGTATTATCATTATGAAATCTCCAAGACGGCTAGTACCATCATTGAGAGAATCGAAACCCTGATTAAGTAAGTTTTAAAAAAAGAAGATTCATATAGCCTAACTCAATATTATGAGAACTTGGTATAGTTAATTAAGTAAGACGATTCATTTTGCTTATGCATTGTTACCGCAACCCTAATTAGGCAACGATTAAGAATTTCTATTAGCTGCCCAGGATCGCCGATTTGTTCGACTAACGACAAGGATTAGCTATTCCTTAAAATTAGTTAAGCAGTGGTTGGAATAACCATCTCACCTTAAGATAAGCTTTTCTATAATAGTTGATATATAAGCATCAAGGCTGCTCCTTTGGAGACCTTGTATAGATGGAATGTTAAACATCTATTGTTAGGACAATAGATTGGTAAGTCCAATTATCAGGATCTGAAAGTTGCATTGGAAACAACAAATAAGATCACGCAAATCCATAATCATCTGTAAGATTCCAGTATTCGGCAGAAAATCAAGGATTAATGAAAATAGCAAACCTCCTAAATTCTTGTTATGGAATAAGGTTCAACAAAAGATATCACCCAGGAAGGGTGTACCAAATTTGTTAAATTATCAGGCTAGTTAAGCTCTGAATATATAGAATCATTCGAAAGAAACTGAAGGTATCAAGATCAAGTAGCTTATAAGCTAAAACCTATTTAAGGAGCTTGGCGGAGCTCGCAATACATTGCACACTAGTGACTGAAGGGTGTGTTTCGCCAATAAGTCAAGAAGCACTATCACATAATGATATGCAAATTTATGAAGTGATGAGCATCCTGTATCGATTGAGGATCGACAGGTTAAGAAGCTCCAAAAGGATACATGTACCTAATATAGGGGTCACTTTGGGAGCTTGGAAAGACTCCAGATACGTTATAGAAGTTAAATCCATTATGCGACAAAAAAGTACTTCCAGCATTTTAGCAAATCTCGAGGTCGAGATTTCTTTTAAGGGGGTGAGGATGTAACACCTCGAAAATTCGTGTCCAATGGTGTATTGACACGTGTCATAAGCTTTGAACGTGTGAAAGAATACTGTAGAGGGACTAAAGTTGACAAATAAGAAACTATGTGAATAAAAGGATTCAAAGTGTCAACAATCGATGAATATACTTCATAATAACCCTACATGATGTTTATACCCTTAAACGAATGATTCATGGATCATACGAAGCTAATTGTGAAGGAGAGTGAGAGATTATAAACTACAAGGGTTAAATGTGTCAACATGTTTAAAGTATACCTCTGAGTGACCTGTTAGCAAACCCGAAGCTGTGTAACGATTAATTATGCTCACTAGAATGCCCGATAAAAATTTCACCAAGTTTCGTTATCGTATGAGAAAGTTATGGCAAAATTCGTAAACGAGGGGTTAAAAGCGTCAATGTTGAAATTAAAGACTTTTCGGTGATCACATGAATAACCGGGGACCTAACAAAGTTGGTTTATGACTTGGAGTCCTTAAAAGTCAAGTTTGGGGGTTACAAGTGCAAGAAAGCATGTTAAAATCAAGTTGGGAGGACCAGGGGCTAAATGTGCCAACTTTTAAAAAGTTCTAGTGAGCTGGCCGGTCCTTACGGACCGTATGGCTGGACCCTTACGGTCCGTAAGCCATGCCCAGATGCAGAAACTCGATCAGGTATATGTTCAGCCCATGTAACCGACTTATATGGCCCTTTATCACAACCAGGGGCTGCCTAAACTAATTCTTAGGCATTAGGGACACATGTTTAACATCAGGGATCCAATGTAGGCTTGTTTGGCACAATCTTGAGCAATCACAAACACTATATAAGAACCCTCATGTTGGCCATGTAGAAGGCGTGTAACCTATTTGATCACTCATATAACTTGGTAATAAGTATAAGAACTGGTCTAAGCTTGTTTGATCCGACAATTTTCTGTTTAGGCTCGGTTCGGAACCGAAAGTCGCAAAACTTTGACTTTTGCTTTGACTTCCATTCTGACCCGATTTAGATGGGTTTGGAAATGCCTTAGAGTTTCCTTAGGACCAGGTTACATGATAGTATAACCCTCTGTGGTTGGATCGTTGATTGTCCGATTCGTTTACTCGTTTCCGTTAATTGCTTAATGTTGACCATAATGCCCTTTGACCATAAAACGAGAATTTTGGAAATGTGAAAGGACAATAATCTTTATTACTGATTTATAAACATGTCCCTAAAATTTCACATCAGTTGGAGGTCTAGATTATGAATTATGCTCAATAGCGTAATTAGAAAGCTTTTTGTTAATTAAAAGGCATAATTAGCGTAAAGCCTATCTAAACCCAATTTTTGACACCAAACCTTTTTCCCACTGATGTAATATAATATTTTGAGATTTTTGAAGATTTTTAATTATTTTTAACCTGATCATAACCTAAGGTTATGGCCTTGATTCGGTAAAATACCTTTTTTTGTGTATAAAATGAGTTTTACATAGTATTTTGACACCAACCAAATTGCTACTGATTTTATATAATAAATGAAGTATTTTGAACTTTATAACCTGATCAGAAAACTCAGATTTCCTGTATAACCCAGAAATCGCTTAAAACGGCTTTTTACCCGTATTAAACACCTAGTATGGGTTTAAAACCATTTTGGCATATAAGACTTATCACCAACGGATATAACCTATTAAATTAAGTTTTTTTACTTATTATTTCAGACCCGAGTATCAGAATCTAAAATTAATCTCTTTTATAATCTTTTAAATGACCAAAATACCCCTACGGGGCTTAAATTGAGATTAAACTCGTTTTGGGCATAATGGAAGGTATCCTGCTGATATCACAACATATTTAAAGTATATTAACTTAGGGAACCTGTATATGACTCTTATGGTTACCCGTTACGCTTCTTGCGCATTCGGTTCGGCTTATGTAACTAGTTGGCATAAATTAGCCGAAACGGGTCAAACATTATCGCTTGTATCTCAAAATCCAGAATGTATTTAGATTACCCATATTATACAAGCCTTCAAACTTGTCGGGTCTAAATCACATTCTATTCCGGTCTTCGCTTAACCGTGCGTACGAACCGTATCTTTATTTAAAACTAACCGGTCTAAGTTTAGGCTTAACTAAAGACCCGTTAGGATTCTAATAGGTTATTATAAACCTTCGTTCCAGAATAGGAGCCCAGTAAAAGCTATCTGTACTTGACGATTTGATACGGCTGGGATTGAATTTATATTTAGCTCAGGTAAATACTTTTAACTTATTTTCCCTTATACGGGCTTGGGGTACGGTATATAAAATACCGCTTGGTCGGGTATTGAATATTTAATCGTATGGAGGTTAAATCATAGAGATAACCCGTTTAAACTGTTTTGTTTGCTTAAAGCCTTTGGGGGGTTAATGACCATGTCCCGGATATCCTTGGCATCATTTTACGAAATGGCCACGACTTAAGTACGAGGTGTAGGCGTACACCCGTCAGTGCCTAAATAAATAATGTGGTGTGTCTATTGATCTCTAACCCGGCATGAACCGGGCTACTAAACGCATAAGAAACAGTAATTCTTTTACAAGTATTATATTCAAATAATTATCTCAAGTTATAAAAAGTTTGTGCTACGTGCATTCAAATCAATTTTGTTAAACCTTTTCAAAATGAGTCAGTTAATTGTATTTACCAGTGTAAACTGACGTATTTTCCCAAAAAGGTTAAGTGCAGGTACTACTCGTAATAGGCTGGCCTCTCCTTAGCATCAATAAGAGTCTCGTGAGCTTGGATGCATTTAAATCTGATGAACTATGTTTCCTTTATATATGATCCGCCTGTGGATCTTTTACATTCCGTTTGTAATATTTGGATATTACTCTTTCTCGGTTTGTAATATATTTATCTTTTGCTTCCGCTGTGCATTTAAAATTGTGTTGTTTGACTATGATGATATCAACTACGTCACGATACTCCCCACCGGGCCCACCGGTAATACGTGGAATTATCGGGGTGTGACAATCACACACACCAACGCTCACGGTGACGTTGAGTGAGGACCTATTTTACCCTCCTCGATGGCCGTGAAGCGTCGCAGAGTAACGCATATTCGAAACAAAACCCGGTTATTGTATCGCAACTTTGAAATATGGATATTTATATAACCCTATGTGACTAATTATACTAAATATATGAATATGGGTATGAGAAGGTGTGACCAAACTATCGCAACGCTTAACGATCAAAACGAAGCAGCGAAACACAATTCGCCGGAGACCACCGATCGAGTGACTGGTCGATCGGATGGCCACCCGATCGGACAGCCACCCGATCGGACAGCCATCCGATCCATGGCACTCCATCACCTTTTCTCCTCTTCACCTATAAATAGCCCTTGTCACATCACTGTTCAAGTGATGTGACAACTCTCACTCGACCAGCACGCTTTAGGGCTATTTTCTCTCGATTCATCGCGATTCTTGTATGTTTCTACCTCAACTCTTGTACTTCTATGATCTACACGCACTTTTTCATCTTTTTCACCTTTGAATCTTAGCTTTTAACCGTGAAATCAGTGGATTTGGGGTGTTCTAGGATTATGTCATCATGGAGTTCTTATGAACTTCAAGCTTTGGCCTCATTCCACCAAGAACAACTCAGATCTGAAGGATTTCCACAAGATTAAACAATGTTTTCGCATAGATCTACACATATTCATGGTTAAAAGGATTGAAAGAATGGTTTTCCAACTTCCTTTCAACTCTTTTACACTCAATGCACTCAAAACCGATAGAATCGGAGCTCGTCCTGATCTTCTACTCTTTCTTAGTGTTGTGTCGGTTCAAGATCCGAGTTCTATCAACGAGACAACTGATCTCGGGTTAAACACGAACCATCATCTCGAACAGCTGACCGACCGGACTAGGGTGATTCCTGCCCGATCGGGTCACCTGAGCGTGGATGGGGTTCTGTTGTTTTACACGTTACTAAATCGTCTCGAATCAAAACCGCAAAACTAACGAAACAACCAAGTGTAAAGACGATCAGGTCGACTAGGGCGGATTGCCGTCCGATCGGATTGCCACCCGATCGGACAGCCACCCGATCGGCTTGCACCTGGGTCCCACACTTAAACTATTAACTCACTTTTTCAAAGTTTGGAACGTCGAACGGATTGCCACCCGATCGGGTTGCCACCCGATCGAACGACCATCCGACCATGTGATGTTTTGAACTTCAACACTTAACAATTTTCAACATGTTCAATACAAATGGATTGCCACCCGATCGGATAGCCATCCGATCGAGTGACCGTCCTGCTGTGAACTTGTTCTCAAACTGAGAAGTCTCTCCAATCGGATTGCTGTCCGATCGAACGGCCGTTCGATCGACCGACCTGAAAGGTAGAGATACTTCTCTATTTTTAAAAATGCTATAACGAAAACTTCAAAGTTCAAACCATCATACACAAACACATCACCCAACCACAGAGGTGACAATCCAATCGAATGGCCACCCGATCGGGTGACCATCCGAACAGACTGCCACCCGATCGACTGACCATCCGAACGGACTGCCACCCGATCGACTGACCATCCGAACGGACTGCCACCCGATCGACTGACCATCCGATCGGACTGTCACCCGATCGGATTACCACCCGATCCTTGGTACACTGGCATCATTCAACGCGTCGCTTATCGTTTATGCTATCGTTCTGACCAGGCTAATTCCGCTCTAGCGCCACCTTCAATCCATCATCGCTGTGAGTATACTCGAACCCCTTTTTATCGCATTTTGGGTGTAACATACGTTCCTACCAAATCAATCTATCATAACGTATTATACAATTAAACTGTTTATCACTTGCGAATAACTGTTATGCATATTTACACGTGATGCTAGTTACACATGTGTTAGGACTTATACTCGCAAGGTCCCGCCTTAACTAGTATAGTACTATAGTACCCGACGGGGTCTAGTTAGGATGAATAACAATCACAATCGCAGCTCGAGAGACTTTGCTGGTAGTATCTGTCTAATATATGTGTTGAGGTATCCCGTTTATGTATGTGGTAATTCGCAGCACTTTTTATCTACTATGTTTCGCTATCAAACTTGTATACTCGCCAATACTTTTGTATTGACGTTGTTTTAACGTATGTTGCAGGTTTAGTCGCAGTCTACATCAAATCAAGCTAGGAAGTCTAGAAACTCACCTAAAATCTAGGTTGTCGGATTTGTATTGTTCGAGAGGACAAGAAATCTGTGATGACTTATGTGATTGTATTGTTTATTTGTATGGGATAATGAACGCATTAAATACTGTCGCAATATAGTTGTTTATGGATTCTTCTGAGCAATCTGATTCGTCTAGTGCCGCGCCCCGATGATTCCGCCATCGGTTGGGGTGTGACAATTACAATGAAATTGTTTGTTTCAGTTGGGATAAGACCATGTGTAGCCATAAAGCCCCTTTGGGCGTTATGCGACAAGTGGCGAAACGCGTCATAGAGGGGCTTTATGGAGCTTTATATCACAAGAGTGTGTAGTCATAAAGCCCCTACCTCATCATTAGTCAATTATTAATTTTCAATTTTTTTATAATTAATTTCAAACTTTATAAAATAAAAACCATTTCATTAAATTAAAAAACATTACACTAAAATTAAAAAAACATTACATGAATTTTCAGTTTTTTATAATTAAATGATAAAACCAGATCCATAGGGGGTGTGCCGAGTGGGAACAAGAGAAACAGGACGGTTAGGATTGCTCGTTTGGTACGTGTCCGCACTAGAACGTGGAGGAATAAAATCGCGGTTGAATGGATGCATTGTATAAAAATTCTAGATTTTTATAAAAAAGGTAGAGAAACAATGGTTTGAGAGTGTGTTGGATTTAAAAAAAAAATAGAAGAGATGGGGAATATTTATAGAAATTTAAAATGAATTAAATTTTTTAAATTTATGACCGTTCCAACGGTCAAATTTTGAAACAAACACACCCCTCACGCCGCTATGCCTATCGCGGGGATCCAAAATCGAACCCCATAGCGTCGGCCGTAGTAGTGTGCGACGGCGCTATGAGACGCTATGTCTGGTTTTGCCGTGATGTGACACCCTACAACGGGTGGTCTAATAACCAAAATATCAATAAGGATATATCAAATAATTTATGTGTTAAAATTCATAAATTTACTCAATTAATGATTGTAACATTTGAAATTAAATGAAGATAACGTGTCACACTTTGGTTGAGGGATTTTTTTATTTTCATTATTAATTTTTTTTGTGTATATTCAACAAGTTTAGAAGCTTTAGTATATTAACATCTGATTGGTTAGTTATTTCGTGCAAAATAAAAAAAATGATTTTCAGGGTTGTCATTCAATGATAAAAAAATTAATTTCATATATACCATTATAAACTTTGAAAAATTTCATATATATATATATATATATATATATATATGGGTAAAGTGTAGGATACAATTCCCCTAATCGTACATTACATACTTGACTTTATTGGCCGTACACGTGTCCTGATTTGTTTTTCTCTGATAAGGTTAAATCAGACAATTAATTCAATCATCTGAGGGCAAATTCGTCTCTTCATTCAATCAGCGAGAAGTTCGTTACACTAATATCCCGGTAATTATTATTCGAATCAGTTTCAAAGTTTTCATAATTCTCAAATTGCAGTTTTCGTTCTTCTGCGTTAGGGTTTGATTCAATTGTTTTTTTTTTGATGGATCCACAGAGCAGCACCGGACGAAACACAGATGTTGATTTTGAAGAAGCTCAACCGATCGGTGATCATGCTCAATTATCTGCGTATCAGAGAGTTTTGATTGAGGATGTTTTAAATCCGGAACCTGCAAATCCAAATCGAAATGCAAGTACAAGTGGTGTAAATGAGTGTTCTTATGGTAATTATGTTAATTCAGATATTTAAATTGTTCGTAGACTTGTTTTGTTTAATCGTAGCAATGATTTTGCATTGTTGTATCTGTTATTGAAGTTTGAATGTTGAGTATATTTGATGTGAAAAACATGTATAAGTTCGCATGTTATGAGTCTTTGCAATTCGCATGTGATGTTTATTCTAAATACTGATTTTCGCATGTTATGATATAATAAATCGCATGTGTAAAACATATTTATCAAAATCATCATTTTCGCATGTTATGGTTCATACAATTCGCACGTGTTGTGTGTTCTTATGATGAAATTATGCAGTTATTAATATATCGCATGTAACAAGTCCGATAATTCGCATGTGGTTTTCTTTTTTTATTTGATTTATGTAGATGAAAGGGTTTACACTCCGGAGGTTCAAGCATCAGCTACACCTGTGATTGGAATGCAATTTATCTCTATTGAACAAGCATATGCGTTTTACCAATCATATGCTAAGTTAGCTGGTTTTTCTACTCGGAAAGGTGGTGAAGTACACAGTGGTGGTATAATCAAAACTAAGTATTTTGTTTGTTCTAAAGAGGGACATAAGCCATTTTGTATTGACGATCGTTATTCGAAGTCAAAAAAGCCATTCAAATCAAGGAACAGGGGGACCATTAGAACTGGATGCAAAGCTCAACTTATGATTTGCATGGTGGATGGTAGATTATATACAGTAAAGAGATTTATTGATGGCCATAATCATAAGTTTGTATGTCCACATGATATTCATATGTTGCCAGCGTACAGACAATTGTCAGATGTCCAGGGGGAGATGATATGGGAACTAGGCACTTTAAACCTTCGTCCTGTCAAAGCTTTCCATATAATGAGGAAACGTTACGGTGGTTTCGAGAACGTTGGTGCCACGGTTGATGATTGCAAAAAATTTAGGAATCGAATTAACAGCTATATAGGAGAATATGATGCTGACATGGTGATTAATAGGTTGACCGACAAAAAACAGTATTTAGCTGATTATTCGTTTGAATATTCTGTTGATGATGACAAACGGTTAACTGGTTTGTTCTGGGCCGATGGGTTGTGCAAGCGTAACTTTATGGAGTTCGGGGATGTGATATCGTTCGATGCAACTTTCAAGACAAATAGGTAAGTGTTACATAAACTGGTTTTTATTTATTTTCGCATGTTATATGATTTCCTAAACTTTGCAATATCGCATGTTAATATACATTGAAGAGTAGGTGTTGAATATATCGCATGTTATACTGTTTATTTTCTGTCACGGCCCCCGACCCAGTTTCCCGGTTCGGATGCCGCGGGACAGAAAACCTGTGGTATTTGTATTTGATTTGGCAGCGGAAATTTTAACAGGATCATTTAAACTGAAAACACCCATTTATTTCATTTAAATTTTCGGGACAAACCCAGTAATTTACAATAAAGGAATTTCACTGGGAAATCCACTGTTTACAAAAAAACATGTTTATTTATTTACTGAGCCACTTCCTTCAAGCTGTAGTGCTACGCGGCACTTTTTCCTGGTTCACAGTAAATCACCTGAAACATGTTTAAAAAGATTTTATCAGTGGGGAAATACTGGCGAGTCATTCAATTTGTACAAAACGACACATTGTTATAATTTACAGCATTAAGAGTTTTCATATTTGCCCCTATCTTATAATTAGCTGGTTCAGTTGTCACTCGACCGGATCTATGACTGTGGACATATCACTAAATAAGCCTCGCCCACCTAAAGTGATAAATCATTAGTAGTAATGTGCACAAAACCCCCACATACTGCCAGTAATTAAAGATTAGCAATAACTTAATCACTGCAAAGTATAACTGGAAAACATTTAGGGTTTTGCAAATAATTTGGTAAAAAGAGAATGACTCACATTGCGAGTTTAACTGGACAGAGTTTTGCCTACTGATTTAGCCTTGTAACCTTGTTAAATAACAATGCACACGAAACTAGGTTAGTAACTTAATACAACATTTACGATAAACTCACGAAATCAAAACCCTCACGACGAATGACAAAGTATAGCCCGAATTCGGGCAGCACTTAAACATCCATCGGACCGGTTTCAATCGATCGGACATTGTATCGTAGCAGTGATCGAGTTATTACCCTGTAATCATAGCAGTGTTTCGATACTTAAATCTACGAAATTGAGCAGTATAGAACGTCTTTTAGAGTAAAATTTCGAGCACAGACGAAAGGCCATGCAACGTACTATTTATAGCAAAATTTTGGGTTTTACGCGGCCCGTGAGGGCCACCCTAGCTACGGCTAGGGCTGCCGTGTCACGGTGTAGGTCTGCCACGTGTTTGACACGTGGCCTAAAGCTTATTAGAAGTTTAGCCTGGCTGTCGCGCCCCGCATAGACTATCCTTGAGTCTTACGCGGCCCGTGGCAGATCAATAAATTTGAATTTCTTGATTTTTCATAAGGGTAAGGGTTCTAGGGGTCCGGATTTTCACTTACGGAGTGTTGTGGGATATTTTTGCAGGTCCTTACATTTTTGCATGTGATATTTTGTCTATTTCGCATGTTACAATGTGTTTTTCGCATGTGTTTGTTCAGGTACAAGATGGTGTTTGTTCCGTTCACTAGGATTGACAACCACTGTCGAAATGTAACCCTTGGAGCTGGGTTGTTGGCATCGGAGAGCATTGAATCCTATAAATGGCTTCTGAATTCATTCGTAAAGTCATTTGGTCGGCAGCCAAAGGTTGTAGTGACAGACCAAGACCCTGCTATGAAACAGGGTATTGAGGAGGTTTTTTCTACCAGCAGACACAGATTGTGCATGTGGCACATAATGAAAAAAGTGGCAGATAAGGTATAGCATGCTATATTGTCTTTCGTTAGCTTTTTTTTATAATATAGATTTGTTATAGGCTGATATAAAAAAGCATTTATCGGTATAGGTTGGACACGAGTTGTGCAATAATGATGAGTTTAAAAGGAGGATGTGCGATATTGTATGGACTGATTCCATTGAGCCTGAAGAATTCGAGAGACAGTGGAAGTTGGTGATGATTGAGTTCGGTCTCACTGAAAACAAATGGATTGATGATATATTTTCGATGAGATACATGTGGATCCGGCTTTTTACCGGCATGAGCCCATGTCTCGTCTCATGCGAACAACTGCGATATCAGAGAGCGAGAATCATTTTTTTTGCCAGGTGGCAAATTCACAACTCATTCTTGTAGAGTTTATGAATCATTTTGACGGTGCAATGGATGTCCAAAGGTTCAATCACAGAAAGAATGATCATATTTCAAGATATACTGAGCCTAATGATTAGAGCCAAACTACTTTGGAAAAAGATGCTGCTAAGATATACACCAGGTCTATATTCTTTGATCAGCAAATAGAGATATATGGAACCATTACCGAATGTCTGCCGATGGACACCAAAATCGAGGGTCCACAGATCAGGATATCTTTGAAAGACTTTAAAGCTCATGGAGATGGGTTATTAGAGGTATTATTGCATATATATTTAAAACATGTGATTTTGAACACCTACATGCGAATTTCATTCAGAACATGATTTTGCAATATGCGATTTTGATGTACGCATGCGATTTTAAACTAGTACAATTAAATGATTTTTTATACATGCGAAATTGTTAATTTACACATGCGATTTTAAATTTTAATATATATATATATATATTTGGTTTTCTTAGGTGTGGTTCAAGAATCTTGAAAATGATGTAACTGCACAGTGTAGCTGTTTGCGTTTTGAGCAGTATGGGCTGCTATGTAAACACATCTATTTTCTTTTCAAGATGTTTGGTGTTAAAGAAATACTAAACAAATATGTTATGAAGAGATGGATAAAGGATATGGTCCCGAATGAATTAAACGCGACGTTCGATGTAAATGTGGGTGATAAGGATGAGCAACAGAAGGCTAAATAGATTGCTCGTGAAATCATCTACACATGGGAGTATTTGGTTAGCAATTTTATTTCCGACCTTGATCAACTTGTTTTAGTGAGGGATCAAATGAAGCAGTGTCGCAACCACCGATCCCTTATTCCCGGGAACGGGCGGACGCGATCTCAGTTGTGGTGGTATCAGGTTATTTAATCTCGCAACGGAATTTTCATCAGGACCGTAGTTAGGAAATGTTTATCAGAGTAAAACCACCTTCTTTTATATTAATAATAACATGGGCAAAACCCAAGTTTCTTATTACAATACATTATAGGGACAAACCCTATTTTATTGAATTTAAAACATCGTTTATTAGGTAACTTTTATAGCCACATTTTTCCCAAGCCTTCAGTGTTCTCCAGCTGGCTTTTCACTAATTGGCTGTTCACATTGTGTTACCTGTAACGCGTTTTAAAAACATTTGTCAGTCGGAAATACTGGTGAGTGAATCCCAGTTTATTCAAGAAACATTTTATCAATTAACCCAGTATTGAGAGCGATCACATTGTTTATTTCTACACAATTACTCATTCAGTATTTGCCACTCGACCGGATCTGTGGCTATGGTCAAATTACCCATTGGCTAACTCGTCGTCCAATGGTAATGTACTGTCATTCCGACTTAATACTACTACTCGTAGTAATAAATTTTGTATACAAAACCCCATAATACCGGCAGTAATTGAAGAACTGCAAAGACTCAATCACCGCTTAATCACTTTGTAAAACAATTAAGGTTTTGTAAATTATTCCAAAAAGATTAACAAAAAGAGGATAAACTCACATTGCTATCTTAGGCTTCTCGTAAGGGTTTCCTGGATATAATCTATAATTTATACAAATGTACATTGGTTAGTATCATAACCCTTTGAACTTATAAATAATACCCTCCCCGAGACGGTATTCCAACAACTACGTCGGGCAGAACCACGACAGTTGTTACGGAACCCTAAATCAATCGGGCAGCATAACTATTATGAAACTGGGGTTATAATACTTACAACGGAGCAGAACCTCGCTAATTAGGGGTATAATACCCAAATATTTTGCTTAATACTTTCAGAATTCGAGATTGAGATTTTAGAATGAGCGACGGAAAACGTAAACTGATGGCCTTCTTATATAGGGCTGAAATCTGACTCTCAGGCGGCCCGCGTAAGGTAAGGCTAAGCCTTACGCGGCCCGCGTCAACACGCGGTCAACATATAGCTTAGCTGGGTCAGCTACTAGACTCGGCACGATGTCGACACGTGTCATCACCAGGTTGCGCCACCATTTGAGACACGCGCGGCCCGCGTTAACTTAAATGGGGTCTTACGCGGCCCGTATAAACTAAAGAAATCAGCGAAGTCCGGTATCAACATTGATACCGCCCGCGTAAGATGTTGGGGTGGGTCTACGCGGCCCGCCTCAACTCTATATTTCATGTTTTTACTTTATTTTATAAACTCTAACATAACTCGGGCTCGGTTTTTACATAAGGGGTGTAATATAAGACATATTGGAACATTTTACAATACACTAGAGTGTTATAATATTTATGAGGGTGTTGGTTTTACCGAGGGTTGTTACAAGCAGCTTAAAGAGAGAGCTGATCAGAGTCGTATAACCAAGCAGCTTGATCCAAAGTTTGACCGGTTTTCAAAGTTGATTGGTTACCAACAACCAGTAACTAATTCACCTCCTACTATCCGTGTGCCGGCTGGTATAAGAAACAAAGGTCGTGGCTCGCATAAAAGGATTAAATCGAAGAAGGAACAAATGATCAGCCGCAAAGGAAAAAAAGGTCAAGGACATGTAGTGTATGCAATGAAAAAGGTCATGATATTCAGACTTGCGAGATACTGAAAGGCAAACAACAAAAGAAGATGAAGGGAGTCCATATTGAAAAAGATCCCAGACACAAAACCAACGAGGTCGAAGACGATGAAGAGGAAGATGTGTTTGAAGATTACAGTGGAAGTAGTGAAGATGGCACTGAAGAAGAAGATCAGTGGGAGGAGGTTTCAGATGAGGAAGATTTTTTTTTAATGTACATGATATTTTACAAGGCAAGCATGCGATTTCATACATATGAGTTTATTTTATATAATCATGCGATTTTGTTTGTGAACATGCGATTTCATATGCATCAGTATATAAGTAGGTTACATGCGATTTTCACTTTGTTTTCATTTCAGTACATGCGATTTTGAGTTATCTTGTTTGTTTTTTTGTGACAAAGATGTCTAAGTCATTCATGCGATTTATATTATAACCAAGCATAATATGTATTCAAAACATCTACCCAAAACATAAAAATAAAGTAGTTGTTATTGTCTTACACATCTAAAACGATAAAACTATTAAACAGGAATTTAGTTACTTGAAGCAAAGATTTTGTCACGTTCAGCCGAGCTGAACTCCATCTTCTTCATCACAGTGTTTAGAGCATCTTTCAGGAAAGAGAAGGCTAAGTCATCAGCTCGAGACTGTTCCTTTATGTGATCCAACGCTGCGTCTCTGAAGCTTGATGGTGGTTCTTTAAGTAATCTCTCCCACATTTCTTGCTTTTTCTTGATTTTTTCAAGAATCTTCCCTTGCACATCAAGAATCAGATGAGAAGAGGTGACATCGTTGCTTATTTCTGTCAACGTGCGAGTTGGCAATAGTTCTTTTATTGCAATGTTTTTTATTTTTTCTGAATCTTCAGATGCCATTTTTGTTGGTCTGTTGTGTGTGTTTTCGTGTTCTATGTCTTAATATGGAAGGTAGTTATATCTGGGTTTTTTATATTAAAATAGTAAATTTATTATGTAAGTAGGGTGGTAAGTTCAGTAGTATTTATGGTAAAATTTATCATTTCTATTTTTTATATAAAATAGTTAATTTTTATTTATTTTAGTTATTAATTCATATTTTTTTTTTTGCATTTTAGGACAAATTTACATGAAAGTATTAGCAGCATTTTTTTTCAAAATCGCATATGATTCGAAAACGAATTCGCAAACTGTAAGAAATCTTAAACATTATTAACTTTTTTGTTGAAATCGCATGTGTATAAATCATGAATTCGCAAACTATAAGAGATGATCAAACATTATTAACTTTTTTGAAATCGCATGTGTATAAGTCATGAATTCGCACACTATAAGACATCTTAAACATTATTGTTTTTTTTAAATCGCATGTTATAATATGTGATTTCGCACACTTTACAAAAACACAATCTTTCGTTTTGTCTGCAATGTTTTTTCGCACGTTTTATATGTATTTCGCATATTTTATTATTTTCATCCTGCATCATCTTCTTCGATAGACGGTCTATCGATTTGTTTCAGTTCTGAACTTTCAAAATCAGCAGATAATGAAATCGCAGAAGGAGTTGGTGAATAAGAATAAATCGATTTTTGATTACTTGTTGGATTTTCGAATACGATTTTGAATAAGAATAGATCGATTGTGAGTTTTTGTTTGCTGATTATCAGGGGTTTTTGATTTCGTAATGGACGATTTTAACCTTGGCGGTTTCATATATATAGGGGGCGGTTCCCCTAAGAAGCCTATTTTGCCTAAGTTGCCTAAGAAGCAATCTACACCATTTTTTTAAACAACCAATGGACCAGATTAGATCCCTAATATTAAACTAGATAAGTAAACAAAATAAAACGCGCGGGGGTATTTTCGTCATAAACAAAAAAATAGTACTGGACAAAAAGCAAAGCAGTTATTGACGATTCAAAAACAGTTCTTCTTCACTCTCTCTCAAAACTTCCCAATCGCTAACAAACGTCCCCTAAAATCGACAATCAGACAGACGAAAATCGAACAAACAACAACAAAAACAGCATCAACGATGGATTCAGAGAGTACGTTCCATTTTTTTTTTGCATTTTGGTGTATTCGTTTCAATTTTGTACGAGTTTTCTAAGTTTCTTCGAAATCAAATCGATTACACAGGTTCTAAGAGATCTACAAGAAGCCAGAAGCATAAAGAAACAAAACCTGATGACGATTTCGAAGGTTTGTTAAGGATCTGTAAACGAACAGATTTCTAGGGTTTTAATATGTCTAAACTGATTCATGTTCTGCATTTTATAAAACAGATCGATCGTTGTGTTTTAATGAAATAGTGCTGGTTTATTTTTTGTGCTGGTTTATTTTCTGTGCTGGTTTAACCTATGTGCTAGTTTAGTGTTTTAGAAATATCTAGCACAAAGTTGTGGTTGGTTTTCTTGTTTTGAAATCGGTGCTGGTTTAACTTCCGTGCTAGTTTAGTGTTTTTTAAGAAACTAGCACAAAGTTCTAGTTGGTTTTTTGGGTTCCAAATCTGTGCTGGTTTACTATCTGTGCTAGTTTATTGTTTTAGAAGAAACTAGCACAAAGGGTTTAGTGTTTTCTAGTAAACTAGCACAAATTCTAGTTGGTTTACCGTCTGTGCTACTTTAGTGTTTTAGAAGAAACTAGCACAAGTGGTTTTTTGGGTTCCAAATCTGTGCTGGTTTACCGACTGTGCTACTTTTAAATTCAGGAGATAAGTAATATAAGTTTCAGTTGCTTTTTTGTGTGTGAAAACAGAGCTGTACAATCCCAAACCACTACAAATTGTACAACCAGGAGAACCAATCCCTACTTTTGATAATGAACCTTTGCATCCCATTCCACTCAAAGTTGTAAGACCAACAAAAAAGGAATATTATATGAGTCCGAAATTTTGGAATGAAGTAGCAATCTGGGGGCCAAGCTATACCAATCATCCTACTTCTGGTGGTGAACCTTCAGATCCTATAAAAGAAGAGATTGATGAGAAACCTGAAATCTCAGTTGTACAACCCAAAAAAGAAGAAGATGATGAAAAACAAAAGATCCCCATCCTACAACCTAAACATGAAGAAGATGAGGAAAAACCTATAATCTCAGTCAAGAATTTTGGAAGGAAGTAGCAATCTAGCCAGCTCCTGCTATGATCATCATGTTTATGTTGTTTGTTTTAGTTTTCTAATGTTATCAATGCTGTTATGTATTATGATCATGTTTTTCTAAACCTTATGTAACAATGATGTTTTGAATTATAAAAATCATGGTTTATTATGTATTAAATGATCAAAATGGTACTGGTTATTGTTTTTTTAATATATAGTACACTTTATAACTTGTGCTGGTTACTATGTTTCTTCTGAAATTACTTGCAGGCTCATCAGACAGTGACTTCGAACAACCGGAAAAGAAACAAAAAACAGCACTAAAAGTTGTTGCCACAAACCTTGAACCTATACGATCAACACTTTTCAAGGAATTTGATAAGAAAAAAAGAATTAGAATCAGGAACAGCCCAAAAAAACCTTGCTCAATTCATGCAAGTGTTATCTGACGAACAGAAAGCAGAAGTAGATAACATGGGATTTGAAAGCATGAAGAACTTTGATATAACAAAAATACCAACTGATCTGGGATACTGGCTCACTAACAATTATGAACCTACAATCAACACACAGAATCTAGGTACACATAATGTAGTGATAACACCTAACCTAGTACAAGAAGTTCTTGGCATACCAATGGGTAAAGTGAAGGTTAAGGAGTTGACTAAACCATCAATGAGTGATCCAGTTGTTGCAGAGTTTAGAAATCAATTTGAAATTGATGATGAACTGCCAAAAATGCGTCATATTATTCATGTTGTGAAAGAACAGAAGGAGAGTGGAAGGCTATTTCAACTGAACTTTCTTGTAATGTTCAACTCAATAATGGCAGAGCTCACACACGGTGGCAGCGTCAACATGAAATTCCTTACAACATTGCAACCTGATGTAGATATTAAGGATGTTGACTGGTGCAGCTACGTGATCGACTGCTTGAACAGAAAGACAACAAGCTGGTTCCAATCTAAAGCAGCACATTACATCGGACCGATAACATTTCTAGTGGTATGTTGTAGTTATCTAAAAATGATCTATATTTATTGTTTTTTATCAAACATAATAACAAAAACTAACTTGTAAATCAATCAGTTGGTTTATGCTCATGATACATACCAAAGAACAAATCCAACACAGAAGATGATACCAGCTGTAATGTATCATAAAAATGATACAATTAAAAAGCTTGGTCCGGTGGTGGAAAGCAATAAAAGAAAGAGAAGTGAAAAAGATGGGAAACTAGCACAGAAACTCACCTTGACAACACAAACACCTACTCAAAAGGTGGTGAAGAGTAAGAAGAAAACAAGTTTGAAAGCAGCAACAACTGGTGAAACAGAAGAAAATGAAAAACGAAAGAATTTGAAGGTAAAACTGAAGATGAAGAAAAAAGCACCAGCTGAACAACCTCTATCCACATATCAAAAAATCTCAAAGGAAACTGATGAAGCTAGAAATCATTACTTTAGTGACTTCCCAGAATCTCTAGACATTACACAAAGTTTGGACATTCCACAATCCCAGGAAAAACTCTCACAAATTCCACCTACAAATCCAACAAGTGGAGTGGTAATTTCTATTTTATTGTGTTTATCTGTAGTATTACTGAAAAAAGTGCTGGTTTAGATGGTTATTGAAAAAATGTGCTACTTTTATGACATTTGTTGAAAAATGTGCTACTTTTATGACATTTAGTGTTTGGAATGTTAAATTGTGCTAGTTTATACCTAGTATATGTTAGTTTAATGTTAGAATTTGGAATGTGAAATTGTGCTGATTTATATGCTAAAGTGTGCTGGTTTAAATGGATTGTAAAACTGTGCTAGTTTGAAATGTGCTACTTTTATTGTAAACTTTTATCATGTGTATGTAAAAATAAAAATGGAAAATGTGCTACTTTTACAATTTGTGCTACTTTATAAAAAGAATGTGCTGGTTATCTTTTCAGGAATGGATTTGTCTGATAAAATCCAAAACAAAAGAGCTGGACATGCATGTCAAAGAAACACACGAAATGATTGCAGAATGTTTAACAAAGTACAGAGGTAAGGAGGTTGTGGATGCTGTGGATGAGTGGAGAAAAAGATTGGTAGTATATGGTGAAAAGTACAATTTCGAGAAACAAGAATCAGAAGCAGGGAATGAAGAAAAGAAAAAAGGAGGAAGTGGAGAGAAGACAGAAGGAGGGAATGAAAAGGAAGAAGGGAATGAAGTTAAACTTACCCAATCACAAAAAAAAATGGTGGTCTCACAATTTGATTCAACTCCTTTCAGAATCACCAGTTCAATGTGGCCAGAGATTATAAAAGAAATAGAAAAGGCAGAACAAGCAGCAAGCAACAAAAAAGATGGTGCTGATCATGGAGTTGGTGGTGAAGAAGAAAAGGATGCAGGTGGAGAAAAGGCTAAAGATGGTAAACCTGATGGGGAAACAACAAAGAAAGGATGTGAAGATGCTAATGAACCACCAAAGGGAGAAAGTGACACTGCTGGTCAACCAGCAAAGAAAGAAGGAAATGAGGCTGCTGGTCAACCAGCACAGCAAGGAGAGGTTTTTAAAACACCAGAAAAGGAAACCAAAAAAGACAGTGAAAAACAAGAATTCATAGGTGAAGACCTAAACGCCGGAGACCAGAAGAAAAAAAGACAAAGCAAACGTACAACTCACCCTGCCGAACCTTTATGTTCACCATATATGCAGCGAGTTGTACAAATAAAAACAAAAACTGAAAAAATTGAAGAAAGGATAGCCGAATGGATGTTCTCGACAGTTGACGACCCCTGGTAAGTATAAAAACCAACAAAATCTTAATTGGATAAAAATAAGTATTTAAACTAATGTGTATTACAACAATGCAGGGTGTTTATATTTGAGACAACATTTAGCACAAACCTTTCAAGGGTATTTCTGGAGTCGCTTCACCCGAACTTATACATACATGTCCAAGTCCTAACAACTTGGTCATTGGTACTAAACAGTGAAGAGGTCTACAGAAGCAAAGGTTCACCGGCAAGAGTTTTCTGCCCATGCAACATGCTGGTATGTTTTCTAATATGTGCTGGTTTTAATAACAGATTAGAAAAAGCACATTTAACAAAATGTGCTGGATTATTACACATTGTGCTGGTTTTGAAATATTAATGTTTTATTAATAGCTGGTTAGTCTAATATATGAAATGCTATTATTGTGCTGGTTCATAACACATTGTGCTGGTGCTGGTTTATAACACATTGTGCTGGTTTCTGTGCAGGGAGAAAACAATTTCAAACCAAAACTGAACAAAAAGACCTGCACACAAAATTTCAGAGAAAACATTGCCGCGACATTGATGACTACCGGGTTTGAAACTATTAGGAAAGTGGACATGTTGTTCATTCCAATACTACAAAACAAGCACTACTACATTGTATGTTTTGATTTCAAGGGAGAAGACATCAAGATTATAGACAACATGAAAGGGAAAGCAAAAGCACAAAAAATGGCACGTGCTAAAAGAGTGGTAATATATTGATGCCCATTAATTCTGTGCTGTTTATTTTAATTATATTTGTGATGCTTAGGGATTTTGATTTTGAAAATTTTCAAATTACAGAAAGAAATTGTATGTGATTACCTTGAAGTTGAATACCCAACAATGCACCCAAAGATGTCGCCCTTGGAACCAGAAATAATGAAAATGTCGTGGCAAACGGAAAAGAACTTTGTAGATTGTGGTGTCTTTGCAATGAGACACATGGAGACATACACAGGGAAGCATGTGAGCAAGAAGGAATGGGATAGTGGGCTGTCGAAAGAGTCACCGGAACAAGACAAAGAGTTGGTTGAACTGAGATACAAGTATTTAAGCAAAATACTTTTATCCGACATCAACTTAGCGAAAGGTGAAATGATGGAACTGTTAGAGAAGTATGAGAAGATGGAGCCTGAAAAGAAAGAGGAATGCAAGAAAAATGCGGAAAAGAAAATCAATGACAGATTGAACAAGAAATATTGATTGTGTTGGTTGAACAATATAACATTAGTTTGGTAGTTGTCTGTAATATTTTGTGCTGGTTTAACAATTAATATGGTGCTGGTTTAACAATTACATTGTACTGCTTTAACAGTTATATTAGGAAAGTTAATTTTATGTTGGTTTTACAATTAATATTGTGCTGGTTTCACTATGACAATATGTGATGGTTTCATAGAAGAAGTTTAAAATTGTGCTGGTTTTATAATTGTGCTGGTTTTAAAGAACAAAGTTTAAAATTGTGCTGATTTTAAACAGTATATTGAATGTTGAAAAATCAAATTCTTGACAATTGCATTTACAAATCAACAAAAACTAATAATGTGCTGGTTGAATGTTGTAAACATAATAAGAATACAAGAAATCCAAACTGAAATGAAAAAAATAACAAATCCAAATATCATGATTTCCAAGACACACGACTAACTGCTCTTCTGGGAATCAGCAACAGTAGTCTTCTTCTTACAAGTCCGACTATTATGTCCATGACCTCCACATATCAAACAACCTCTAGTTTTAGGTTTCTTTGATATTCTTGAAGATGATACCTCACGAAAAGACTTTAAGCGTTTGTTTGAACCACACCCCTTGTTTCTAATACCACTAGGTGGAAGAATGGTAGCAGAAGACGATGAACATGGCTGATCAGCACGAAGAATATTAGCTAATCTTGCATTCTTGTCAAGTGATTCTGCAGGAAGGTCAGCAGAATCAACCTTCAACTTCGACTCGATCACTTGGTCTCTATACAACGATAACAGGTCCATATTTGTAACAAGACGGTTAACAATATGTTCAGTTGCAGTCATTATCTCCCGCACAATGCTGGAAGCACGTTCAACTTGATTACCAGCAGCATTTTGATCAAAACTCGAAACTTTTGTCTTTTTTTGAACAACATCTCTTGTCCAACGCCCCATAACATATTTTTTAGGGAACTCCTTTATACCACAAAGACGAAGAACACAAAAGGCATGCCTACATAGCAAACCATACTGCTCATATCGGTTGCAGCTGCATTTAATTACCATATCCTTAGGAGTAAAAAGAACCTACACAAATAACAAATGCTTTATATTGTGCTAGTTTATAACAAAGTGTGCTGGTTTATATATGTAAAATTCTAATTGTAAATATAAATCACTGTGCTACTTAAAATGTATTGTAAAAAGCAGAACATGTTCGTGCTACTAAAGGTATAAATAAATACCTCATGAAGGCCGGGAAGATTGACCTGTAGAATATAAAACTTAATTGAATCACCAACTTCTTCTTCACGCCTGCACATACAATTCTTGCAAGCAAGTCGAATTTCTTCTTGAACATCAAAAAATATCCCCCGAGTATAAATCTTTACAGCTTCCCGTTCCAATTCATAATTGGTTTTCATGGCAGGTTGTGTGTATCTGGTATCATGATCACGTTTGCTGCGCTTAAACCTCTGAGATTCCATTGCAGTATCAAAATGGCTCAAAAACTCAACTAATGACAATTTTGTGTTGGTTAATTGACCAAAAAAATGATTTTCACTCTCAGACCTAGATGTTGTACGCATAAGACCGGACATATGTTCATGACGATAGTATGCAGGAATCCAATCTGATATGAGGTTGTACATATCAGACAGCCAGCTGTTACTAGTAAGGTTGTACTTAATCATTAAATCACACCATTGTGTCTCAAACTGTGCTGGTTCAAGAGCATCAGTCCATACAACAGCACATATATCTTCTTTAAAAACCTCATCTTGTGATAGCTCAGTACCAACCTATAACAAAAAAAAATAATTAGTATATTAAAACAGCAAACAAATCCTAAAATGTGCTGGTTTATATGTTAAAGTGTGCTAGTTGATGTATAAACTTAAACTATGATGCTTAAACTGTGATGGTTTAAAGAAAGTGTGCTGGTTTAAAAGTGTGCTGAGTTATATGCCAAAGTGTGCTGGTTTAAAAGTGTGCTGATTTATATGCTAAAGTGTGCTGGTTTAAATGGATTGTTTAAAGTGTGCTGGTTTATATGCTAAAAGTGTGCTGGTTTAATTTATGCTGGTTTAAAAAATTATAACATTGTAAAACTGTGCTGGTTTAAGAAAGTTACCTTTTCAGAAACTTTGATCATTATATGCCACATACACAAACGATGTCTGGTATCTGGGAAAACATCTCGGATGGCAATTTTCATTGCAGGGTCCTGATCAGTCACAACCACCTTAGGTGCAACACCAAAAGCCTTCAAAAAACTTTGAAGAAGCCATTTATATGATTCAGCAGTTTCAGATGCTAACAAAGAACCAGCAAACGTGACATTGTGATGATGATTATCGATTCCAGTGAACGGAACAAATACCAAGTCATACCTAAAAATTGAATTGATTATATTACAACTGCTTGCTGAATTGTGCTAGTTTAATAAAAATATGAATAAATGATCTACAAAAAATGAATAAAATACCTGTTCGTACGGAACGTAGCATCAAAAGACATAACATCCCCAAAGACCTCATAATTCAGTTTCATTTCTTCATCAGCCCAAAATAATCCAGCAAGAGAACCTTTTTCATCACAATAAAATTCACAAGAAAAATTCGGCAAATACAGCTTCTTCTTCATAAGACGTTGGACAGCCATGTCCACATCAAACTCTCCAATGAACAAATTAATATCTCTTTTAAAATTTTTACAATCAGTAGACGTCACTCCAACCTTATCAAATCCACCACGAATCTTTCTCATAAGGTTGAATGCCCTAACTGGACCAATATTCATCTCAGAAAAATCAGAAAGCAGTTGCTCTTCAGTGAATGTCAACTTTCTAGACGAAGCTAAAAGATGATAATCCTCTTCATCAACAAAAGAATGATTATGCTCCTCAAATACATGAGAAATTCTATAAGTATTTTTTGGAGTTAAAGACATACGGATGTGTGCCTTACATCCGGTACGTTTAGAAGGTCTCCTCCTTCAGTCATTTAACTTTTTATCAGCACCAACACTATCATTTACCGTGTCAACAGCACAGGATGTCGCTGAACCCTCTTTCGCACAAACAAAGTACTTTCTAATCACAACACCAACGTCGGCGGTGCAGGGGATATCCATGGGGTCTCGATCAAAGGGTCAAAAACGGGGTGGCAAACGATGACAAGAAACTGGGGTCAAAACTGGCAAAGCAACTCTTATCTAGACGGTCAAAGCCTCTCTTTTAGAGTAACAGCCAGTAACGGAAGAGTTGTAACCAGCTACCACGTCGTACCTTCTGGTTGGAAGTTCGGTCAAACGTTTCAAGGTGGTCAGTTTTAAGATCTATGAAAAATTCAATACTTAAATCCCATTAAAATTAAAATAAAAAGGGAATATAATTGTATAATACTATAATCTCCTTGTTTTTTTATGTGTGTAAATTAAAGGCAGAATCAATTGACTGGAAATGCATACCAACTACGGGTTTGGAAGAATCTGGAACAATAGGAGTATAATACTGATTACCAGTAGTTGGACAGATACGAACTCCTGAACAAATAAAAAAACCAGAACAAATAAAAGATATCAGCACAAACTTTACAATAAACCAGCACAAAAAACAAGCACAACTTTACCAGGCAAACTAGCACAAAATAAAGATATCAGCACAACTTTACAAAACTACACTTTAAAATATGATGTAATATAAAAAAACCAGCACAACTTCAAAAAACCAGCACAACTTCAGAACTACACTTTTAAATAAAAACCAGCACAACTTAGATCAAAACTAAAAACCTAAAAAGTAGATGAAATTAAAACTAGAAGGTATTTTACCATTGACAGTAGTAGACATCATTAAAATAGAGGAGGATAAATCAGCAAATCAATGAATGAACAGAGGAGCTAGGGTTCCAGCAAATCGATGAAAACGATGAACGATTCAGCAGGATTGATCTCAATCTCGCAGGTACCGGCAAATCGATGAAAACGATGAACGATTCAGCAGGATTGAGATTGAGATTTGCGATTGAATTAGATGTGGTCAGATGATGAAAACGATTGAATTAGATGTGGTCAGATGATGAAGCTCAATGAATGAATGAATGAAAAATATGAAAGAAGGAATGAAAATCGTGTGATTAAAACTAAGTACAGATCTGTTTGAAATTTGCATTTTCCAATATTACCCTTTCACCTAAATTAATGAGATTGCCACATGTAAGCTCAAGATTGCTTCTTAGGAAACTTAGGGAAGATTAAATTCTTAGTTGAACCTCTACCCATATATATATATATATATATATATATATATATTTAATTTGATTAATTTAATAGTTAAGTAAGGGTTTTAAATGAGATGATCTGACGGTTGTGGTTATAGCGTACATAATGTACGATTACGCATATTGTATGATAACCGGTCTCTCTCTATATATATATACATACCTATATATATACATATATCACACACACACACCTAACCAAAACTTAAAATATCATATATGCCCTTACAAAATATATAAAAAATCAAATATGCCAAATTTATTGAAAACAATCTAGTAAATAATCATTTTACCCTTATTTTTTAACTTTAGGTTTTCATATATCATATTTTTATATGACATATTTTAAGCTTAAATTAATTTTACCCATTTTTATTTTTTCCCCATAAACAATAGTATTCTTCATATACAATTAATAATGTTTAAGCTAAATAATTTAAGCTAGAAATGAGTAAATACAATATTTGAAGTTAAAGAGCATAAATGAGATTTCGAAGTTTTAGAAAAATAAGTATACAATTGTCATTTATTAAATTATTTTTAATGGAATGAGTATTTATGATATTTTAACTGCTTTGTAAAAGTATATACAACATTTATAATTTTGCAAGGTGTATATGATATTTTATAAGTTTGTAGAGGTATAATGAAATCGCCCTAAAACAACTCCTATTCTATATATGAGCGCTATAGCGATAAGGAATTGATACTTGAACAACCTTCACGAATATTATCCATGTTTAATGAGGATAAATCAGCAAATCAATGAATGAACAGAGGAGCTAGGGTTCCAGCAAATCGATGAAAACGATGAACGATTCAGCAGGATTGATCTCAATCTCGCAGGTACCGGCAAATCGATGAAAACGATGAACGATTCAGCAGGATTGAGATTGAGATTTGCGATTGAATTAGATGTGGTCAGATGATGAAAACGATTGAATTAGATGTGGTCAGATGATGAAGCTCAATGAATGAATGAATGAAAAATATGAAAGAAGGAATGAAAATCGTGTGATTAAAACTAAGTACAGATCTGTTTGAAATTTGCATTTTCCAATATTACCCTTTCACCTAAATTAATGAGATTGCCACATGTAAGCTCAAGATTGCTTCTTAGGAAACTTAGGGAAGATTAAATTCTTAGTTGAACCTCTACCCATATATATATATATATATATATATATATATATATATTTAATTTGATTAATTTAATAGTTAAGTAAGGGTTTTAAATGAGATGATCTGACGGTTGTGGTTATAGCGTACATAATGTACGATTACGCATATTGTATGATAACCGGTCTCTCTCTATATATATATACATACCTATATATATACATATATCACACACACACACCTAACCAAAACTTAAAATATCATATATGCCCTTACAAAATATATAAAAAATCAAATATGCCAAATTTATTGAAAACAATCTAGTAAATAATAATTTTACCCTTATTTTTTAACTTTAGGTTTTCATATATCATATTTTTATATGACATATTTTAAGCTTAAATTAATTTTACCCATTTTTATTTTTTCCCCATAAACAATAGTATTCTTCATATACAATTAATAATGTTTAAGCTAAATAATTTAAGCTAGAAATGAGTAAATACAATATTTGAAGTTAAAGAGCATAAATGAGATTTCGAAGTTTTAGAAAAATAAGTATACAATTGTCATTTATTAAATTATTTTTAATGGAATGAGTATTTATGATATTTTAACTGCTTTGTAAAAGTATATACAACATTTATAATTTTGCAAGGTGTATATGATATTTTATAAGTTTGTAGAGGTATAATGAAATCGCCCTAAAACAACTCCTATTCTATATATGAGCGCTATAGCGATAAGGAATTGATACTTGAACAACCTTCACGAATATTATCTATGTTTAATGAGTGTTTGAGATAGCTAAAATTCATCACATATAGATATGACTTGTTTACATTCATTGCATACCTAATTTCACTTTTTTCTAACTTTCCATAGTTTGTTTGCCCAAATATGTGGATTTTATTCCAAGATAAATAACTGGCTTAGGATAGAGTCGAATCATCATGATATCAATTTTAATATATCTTATGGTCATTGTATTTGATTTAAACACTTAGCCCCCCCCCCCCCCCCCCCCCCCCCCCCCCCCCCCCCCTTTGATCTAATCCACAAATATATGATGGCCATGTTCAATTTTTAAGTTTCCAACGAGGGTTTATTAAAATTTTAAAGTTATATTAAAAGGTCATATAACATAGAAAAACGTATTCAATAATATAAAATTTAAAGTTATATTAAAAGGTCATATAACATAGAAAAACGTATTCAATAATATAATATGTAATGTGAGAAACGTATTGTATAGTATACCAATTAAATATGTGTTATCAAAGCTCATGTAGTATTATTTAGGTTCTTTTGCACATATTATGCAGCACTTGTGCCAATATTAAAATAGATAGCATCTAAAGCAAATTCTAGGTTCTTGAATAAAAAAAATAGTATGAAGGTAGAAATTTAATCTATATCATAGAAAATTTGAATATTAGTCATGTTACATGTTAGTTTTAATTTAAAAGCTCTACTAAGTTTATTTATCAATTCACGCATCATGTCTTCAAGTGTATAGCGATGTGAAATTTTAACCACTTTGGCTTTTACACTTTACTACCACATCACTATATGCTTACGTGTTTTCGCTACATGTACACGTGTGCATGTGTTTGCTACATGCAGGGCCGGCCCTGAAAATTTGTGTATCCTGTTCGAATTCGAAAAAACGTGGCCATAGGTCTTAACGAAATTGAGCATTGGGCTCACTAAAGGTTTAAACTTAATGCCAATATGCTTAACTAATATAAACCATAAGAATCATTTTGTAAGTGGGCATATGTTGATGTTTATATGGGTATATCCTATTAAAAATTTTTCTTTTATATATACATATCGAGTAATTTTTTTTTTAATAATGTGTCCTTAGAAATATCGGACCCTGGCCATTGGTCCTCCCCGCCCACCCTCAGGGCCACGGCCGCCCTTGGCTACATCTTTGTGCGTGTCACATAAGTCTGTGTGTTGGGGCATTACACTTCTAAACTGATGAACAAACTAAGTAAAGTTTATAAAATTTGAGTGAAATGTTGTATACAAACATGTAATGGGTTCTATGCCTAATTTCCCTTTATGTTAGAAGTGATTATAGTTTTGATCATATACCAATCAAATTAAATCCAAAAGGAGACAAGCGTATCCATATCTACGGCCATGTTTACATGTGATCCACAATCCACATGATCAGATGATGTGAAATTTGAAGCAAACTTTGTTTCTAGAAAGCTTTGCCTAAAATGTTTACTGCTCATGGAACTCATGGGCTTCAATTGCTTCTTTTAATAAATAAAATATCATTTGTTGGGTGAAAGTAGCTTCCCATAAAACCCATAAAGTACTTAATTACCAAAATGGCCATTCTGACTTAAAAAAATTTGTCCAAATAGCTTTGAAAATTTTAAATTACTACTTAAGCAAAGAGAGACACTTGTCCTTTAGGGTAGGAAGACAAAAAAATGGCGTAGGAGAAATTGGGGCACTAGAGAGAATGGCACAGGAGAAGATGGCTCGACGCAGGAGGTGAAGGGTTTGGCGCAGGAGCAGAATTTCATATTAAAGATGGTGCAGAAGATGAAAAGTCCAGACTGTATTGACAATATTTAAAATTCAAGGCGATTTTCATAATTCTATTCGTCTCTCTGGTTATTTTGATGATTTTCTCTATATTTAAAGTGGCAATGGTATTTGGACAATATCCGGGGTGGTCTTTTTTAGTATTGATTAGCGTATGTGTACCCTTGTTCGGCACGTATTAAGAGTTAAAGACTGTATAATAATTCAACTACAAAGTGAAAAAGTTCATGATATGTTGCGACATAGACAATAGAGTTTCCACTAACTACACTCTTGAAATTGCGTGGTGGTTTAACTAAAACAAATTAAATAAAGAAAAAAGAAAATGAAAAAATGTGGATGATGTGTAAGGTGGTGATTGACTCAAAATATTTAAAAAGAGGTTCCCTGCTCGTTAACCCCATGATGTCAGCGCCCTTAACGCCCACACTAGAGTTGTATCTGACACCTTCAGGTGCTGAGGTGGGTGTGCTTTCACACCCACTACACCAAGTCTAATATTTGAAATTTCAAAATAGAAATTCAAGTAGTTTGAATATAGAAGTATCTAATGACTTAAAATTTTTAAAAAATATAAAGGTTTACTTTTTTTAAAAATTGATAAAATGAAACAAAATGGACCACAATAGTAAACTCCTTTATTTGTACCATGTTAACTGCAAAACTAGTTTAAAGTAAAAATCAGTAAAGCCCACCATAATTTACTTAAAATAAAAGGTAAAAGCATTTATGCGGTTCTTACCGTTATTTACTTAAAATTGATTTTATATTGGACGTCCCTCTTTGTATAAAATATACAAATAACAAAAATAAACTAGTTTATAATTAATAAAAAAACTTTATTTGTTAGATTAAGTAACGTTTGATATATAAAAACAGAAAATCATATGAAGCAAGTTCAACACAATAATCCATTTTGACATTTTGTTATGTAATTACCATATCAAAGACTTTGCTTCTTCTACACCACCTATAACGTGGATTAAACGAAAAGGTGATCAATTGGTATAACGCTTTTAATGTGGATGAATTATATCCACTAGTTTTCATTATATTAACATTTCTAGCCTAATTAATCTAGACTCTATGTTGAATTCACATATCTACTTTTATTTACTTTTATGTATCATAAAAAAATGCACTGAAAATTGGAATTAAAAAGCCGGTCAATTTTTTTTAAGACAGTAAAGTAATTATGGTAAAATCTGGACACTTAAACAAAAAGAAAATCCCCATTTGAACGAAAAAAAGTAAACATTTGATTTGATTTATGTATTAAACCAGTGGATGCCTCGCCCGCGTTGCAGGGCGATGGCCGAATAATGAGTGAGTGTTAGGCAGCTCATTGACACGAAAAATAATTAAATCGAGTCAATCAATTAAAACAAAACACTTTTATAGTTTTGATGAAAAAACTAAAACAATAATTTTTAACTGAGAGAAAGTTGTATTTTTTGATTGGGGTAAAATCGTAATTTGCCAAAAGCTAAAGTGATGGCAGTACTGTAAATTTGAACCAGGGGCAAAATTTAAAATTTTCACAGGGGCAAATTCGTAATTTTGAACTTGGGGTAACACCGTAATATAAATTTGAACTAAGGGTACAATCGTAATTTTAAGCTGTAGGCAAAACCACAATTTTATTTTGAACAGAGGGTAAAATCGTAATTTTGAGTTGGGGGCAAAAACATAATTTTATTTTGAACTGAGGAAAAAACGTAATTTTGAACTGAGCGCGAAATCATAATTTTTTAAACAGGGAAAAATCACATTTTTTAACAGAGGGCAAAATTGTAATTTTTAGCTGGGGGCAAAAACAAAATTTTATTTTGAACTGGGGGGCGAAAAGGTAATTCTGAGCTGAGGGCAAAACCACAATTTTATTTTGAATCGAAGGAAAAATCGTAATTTTGAGCTGGGGACAAAAGTGTAATTTTATTTTGAGCTGGGGCAAAAACGTAATTTTAAAATGGATATAAAATAATAAACTGGTTGGTCCAATGGGGGAGTGCCAGGCATATTCGTATTTTTGAGTTGAGGGTAAAATCATAATTTTGAGATGGGGACAAAAGCGTAATTTTATTTTGAGCTGGGGGCAAAAGGGTAGTTTTAAACAGGAGCAAAAACGTAATTTTAAAACGGATATAAAATAATAAACTTGTTGGTTCAATGGGGAGTGCCAGGCAGCTACCTGACACTATTCCCCCATCTTGAAAATGTATGTATAGTAAATACATTTATAACGATACACAAATATAAAACTGATATACAAAGTAATATAACGGGTATGTTTGGCAAAAGTAGCTGGTGGCTGGAAGCTGGTAGCTGTAGCTTTTTAGATATATTTGGTGTTTGGCAGAGTAGCTGAAGCTTTTAATAAAATGTATAAAATGATCAAAATGAACAAAACTAAAAATTTAAAAATTTTGTGCATCAAAAAGTTCATTATCTTTAGAGGAAAAAAAGTCATTTTTCCCCTAAAAGCATGTAGCTCCTTCTAAACGCTACTAGTAGGAGCGTTCAACCAAAAACTTCAAACTCCTAACCTAAAAGCTTTAAGCCCTTCAACAAAACAAAACTTTTTATTGAATATGAACTTTTTCTTAAAAAGTTAAAGCTAGAAGCTCTTAAAAGCTCCATGTCAAACATACCCAACATATTTGATATTTCTTGGGTGTAGCGTCAACTCGTTATAGTATATTCAGTGTGTATGAAATTTGTCCCTCCCCCAAGTGATTGAGGGTTCTAAGTCTAATGATAGATTTAAAAGTATAATTAAATGGTGTATGAGTTAGCAGTAAAAATATAAGACTATCAATCCGACATTTTCTAAACCATAATTCAATGGCACACAAAGTGGGCCTTTTCTCAGCTTATAATCTTTTGGGCCTTCAAGATGAAATGGGTCACAGGGTACTGCTCGGTTTTTTACTGGGCTGGGGAACCGAGCTAAGGAGGCCCGGCCCAGTCACCTAGCCAAGAGAGTGTGGCAAGTGTGGGTGGATGAAATTCAGCCCATCATTGGGTCGAGTTGGGTTCGAGGTCCGTTAGTCGAATGAATACTAGTTTTATCCAACAATGACCAGTGTTACATTAATAAGAAAACCCATGATTGTAGACTTACAATACTACAATGCTAAGATCACACAAATCTGCAAACACCATTCACAGTTTTTCACACCACACCCTCAATAAATTAATAACCATAGTAAACAAACATACATACATACATACCTGCAAAAATAAGATAAAGTAACAAGCTTTTTTACACTTCTATGTTGCCTTCTCGATTTCTTGAATTCGTTCCTTATCTTCTGAAATAAAACTCGAGCTATCATCTGCAACCGACACCTCATCGTTACAGTCAGCAGCCTGGTCTGTTGTGAACATCTCATCGTTTTCAATAGCAGCAAATTTTTCCTTCAACTCTCCCTTTAACAACTGAACCACCTCAAGCATTGACGGTCTTTTATCGGGCTGATTATGTGCACATATGAGCCCAACAAGAACAACCCGTTTCAACTCTTCTTCTATGTAATTCCCATTTAATTTTGGATCCGCGATTTCACCAAATTTTCTTTCGTAAACCAATGGTAGGGCCCACTCTGTGATGGATCGTTTGGTTGAATTTATCTTTTCAAGGGGTCTCTTGCCACTCGCGAGCTCGAGTAAAAGAATCCCGAAACTGTAAATATCACAACTCTCGGATGCTTTACCTAACATGGCGTATTCCGGGGCTAAGTACCCAAGTGTTCCCTTGACCCGTGTGGTTACGTGGGTTGCACCGTCGGGTATTAGCTTTGCAAACCCGAAATCAGCCACTTGGGCTTTGAAATCGGAGTCTAGTAACACATTGCTTGCTTTAATATCTCTATGTATTATGTGTGGTGTTGCATGATGGTGAAGATAACTGGATAACGTAATAAAGTTTAGTCGAGATTTGGCAACAGTTAAACAGGTGAAGAAAAATGGTTATCGAAAGCAAAAATCAGACCAGACTTAGTTACTTCTTATGCGAGTAAAATGTCATTTTCGTCCCTGAGTTTGGCCAGTTTTGCGACTTTCGTCCAAAGGTTTGTTTTTCCGCATTCGGATCCAAAAGATTCGAAATCTTGCCATTTTCATCAGGCTCGTTAACTCCATCAATTTTTCTCCGTTAAGTTAAGTCAGGGGTATTTTCGTACATAAAGTGAAAAAGACCGAATTGCCCTTTACGTGAATACTTGTACATTATGCTAAATGCTTGTACATAAAGTGAAAAAGACCAAAATGCCCTTTAAGTTAACAAAAAGACAGAAATACGCCTGACTTAATGGAGAAAAATGAATGGAGTTCACGAGCCAGATGAAAATGGCAAGATTTCAAACCTTTTGGATCCAGATGCGGAAAAACAAACCTTTGGACGAAATTCGAAAAACTGGCCAAACCTCAGGGACAAAAATGGTATTTTACTTCTTTTTATGCTAATAAACCCGAAGAAGAACACAAAAATGGGTTCAAAAGAACTTACACAATTCCTTCTGCGGATCCAATTGCAATAGACATTCTCCGGGGCCAATCAAGAAGGCTATCGGAAGAGTTATGACCATGAAGGTGAGATTGTAAACTGAGATTAGGCATGTAATCATATACAATTAACCGTTCTTGACCTTCGGCGCAATAGCCACGTAAGCTGAGCAGGTTTTTGTGTCTAACGCGTGCAAGTATTTCAACCTCAACAGCAAATTCTATTTCGGCTTTATTGCTCCAAACCTTTAACCTTTTCACTGCAATCTGAGTACACACACCCATGTAATAATATTATGATCCATTTTATCAAGATTTGATCAAAGTGGGTTATCTTTCATCAATTACTTGACAGAAAAACAGTGAAAAATAGGAAATAAGTGACGTTTTAATTACTTGAGATCCGTCCCATAGTTGACCCCAATAAACACTTCCAAAACCACCTTCACCAAGCTTGTTGTCGTAGTTAAAGTTGTTCGTAGCAGCATGTAATTCCTTCAATGAGAATATCCTCCATGTCGATTCTTTCTTCTCTTTCTCTTTCCTAGTTAATTAGCAACAAGGTAGCACAATTAGCACATAAAAATCCCTTTCATACATTGTGTATACTCAGCCCCAATCACAAGAAACATAAGCCAAAAAAATTTATAAAAATTGGGAATATTTACAAACTGATTATAAAGTTTCTTGCTTTATTTTGTTGGTAGTGAAAATTACAAGTTTATCATCTAAAACTCAATCAAGAGACAAATTCAAAGGCCTCAAAGATAAGCAATAGAACAGCAAAATAAACCCACTAAACCCTAATTAAACATGAGTTTAATGGTAACATAAAAATCTGATTTTTAGTTTTACAAACTGATTACAAAGTTTCTTGCTTTATTTTGTTGGTACTGAAATTTTCAAGATTATCATTTAAATTTCAATCAAGAACCAAATTCAAAGGCCTCAGCAAATTAAACCCACTAAACCCTAATTAAACATGAGTTTAATGGTAACATAAAAATCTGATTTTTAATTTACAAACTGGTTACAAATTTTCTTGCTTTATTTTGTTGGTACTAAAAATTTCAACTTTTATCATCTAAAACTCAATCAAGAACCAAATGGCCTCAAAGATAAGTGCTTCCGTAGTGGGGCGGTATGCCCGGAGATGGCGCCGTCAAAACGACCGACACACCAAAACTTGGGGCGGTATGAATGCAATTTGGGGGGAGGGCGCGAGATATATAGCGGCGGTATGGGGGAGGTTTTCAAACATTGGACCAATCACAAACAAGCAAGGTTTTTATAATTAATTAATAAAATTGAAAATTAAGAATTAGGTAATGATGGGTAGGGGCTTTATGACTACGGGCTCTAGTGATATAACGCCCCATAAAGCCCCCGTGTGACGTGGCACGACACGTGTCGCATAACGCCCCACAAAGGGCTTTATGACTACGGATGGCCTAAGCAACAGAGCATCAAAATCAACCCACTAAACCCTAATCAAACATGAGTTTAATGGTAACATAAAAACTTGTTTTTTAATTTACAAACTGATTACAAATTTCTTAATTTATTTTGTTGGAACTAAAAGTTTGAAATTTATCATCTAAAACTCAATCAAAAACCAAATTCAAAGGCCTCAAAGATAACCAATAGAACAACAAAATTAAACAAGAGTTTAATGGTAACATAAAAATCTGATTTTTAATTTATAAAATGATTACAAATTTTCTTGCTTTATTTTGTTGGTACTAAAAATTTCAACTTTATCATCTAAACTCAATCAAGAACCAAATGGCCTCAAAGATAAGCAACAGAACATCAAAATCAACCCACTAAACCCTAATTAAACAATAAACATGAGTTTAATGCTAACATAAAAAATCTTTTTTTTTTTTTAATTTACAAACTAAATACAAACTTTCTTTGTAGTACAAATTACAAGTTTATCATCTAAAACTCAATCAAGAACCAAATTCAAAGGCCTAAAAAATAAGCAACAAAGCATCAAAATCAACCCACTAAACCCTAATTAAACATGAGTTTAGTTTAATGGTACGATAAAAATCAGATTTTTAAGTAGCCAACCCAATTGAACAGTGAAGAAAACTAAAACATACCGATCGGGGCCCCTTGTGCAGCATAAGAAAGAGCGAAAATCCATACCCACAAAAACCCTGAAAAAATCTTGTCTAATTCGAGCTCTAATCAACTAGTAAATTGTACTATTCAAAGGCAAAAGAGCAGAAAAAGAAAAAAAGAAACACAGTTTCAGCAGAAGTTGAAATTGAAAAGCGATTACTTCGAAAGAAAGCAACCGAGTTACGTGCTGCTGTCTGACGAATTGGTTTGTAAAGATTCGCAGTTGAAAACGTAAAGGAATCCTGTTGGGGAAGCCGATTTTGGAGAGAGAAAGGAGATGATCAGCTAACTGTAATGGGGTCTACTCTGACTGAATCATTCCTCAAACGTTTTGATTTTCAAACTCAGTTTTTTTTTTTTTTGAAATGTTTTCTAAGACCGGAGGGTGTGGGAGCCGGCCTTGGCCCGGCGTGGCCCGGTGCCGCACACCCACACCGCCCCCCATAGGCGCGTACCGTCAACTCCGGCTCCCCAACGACGTGCTCGACGTGCCACCTTTTCAAATTATAGCCGTTATAACGGCTAGTTTCTTTAATAAAAAAATATCCTCTTTTCTATAAAACACTCTCATTTTGTACCATTATTTCACCATTTTCTTCCCACTTTCAACCCAAAACACTCTTATTTTTATACCATTCTTTTATAAAAAAATATCTTTTCACCCACAATGAAATCTAATTCTTGGTGGTCCTCGTCTTCGGAGGAGGAAGAGGAGATGTTTTACGCAAACGCTGTGCTAAGGGCGGCGCAGATTATTATGGAGGAGGAAGAGGAAGACGTCTCGTCTGAAAGCGTTACCAGGCGACTACGGATTAACAGAGACCGCCAAGGTTTATCATTAATAAATTTTATTATCCTTATTCCTTATTTCCTCATATTTATATTTTTTTACGACAGGAGCGCATGAGAAATTGGTGAACGATTATTTTTCGGATGCACCCCTTTACAATGCCGAGATTTTCAGACGCAGGTTCCGAATGAGTCGCCGGTTACTCACACGAATTGCTGATGATTTGGCGGGGCAAGACCCATTTTTCACGCAACGACCCGATGCTCGTGGTTATGAAGGGTTCAGCAGGTTACAAAAGTGTACTGCGACCATTCGCCAACTGGCGTACGGGTGGCCGACGCTTTGGACGAGTACTTACAGATGTCGGCAAGAACTACGCGGGAATGTTTGTATCGGTTTTGCCATAATGTGGTGAAACTGTATAGCAAAAAATATTTGCGGAAACCAAACGCGTATGATGTTCAATAGTTGTACCAAGCTCATGAAGCATGACACGGGTTTCCGGGAATGCTCGGTAGCATTGATTGTATGCATTGGGCGTGGCAGAACTGCCCGAATGCGTGGCAAGGCCAATATACGCGAGGTGATCACGGCCATTCAACCTTAATACTTGGGGCCGTGGCCGCACAAGATTTGTGGATCTGGCATTCTTTCTTTGGTCTCCCTGGTTCACTTAACGACCTCAATGTGACAACCCGTAATTTACGGCTCTTAATTACGTGATTAACAGGTGATTAACGCGATAATAAATAGTGTTTACAGTGCAAATTAACTTAATTAGGCCTTTGGAATGCCTAGGAACGTTTATCGGACTTTACAGTGCGTGTATGGTGGTGATTAACGGGGAATCTGCTGAACACTACGCGACAACGAACTGATGCCGTACAAAATACTGACAACGTCGACAAATATTAAATTTTTACGATATGTTTTAGCTTCGTAATTTAATTTTAGTGACTACAGTCGAAACCGGATCGAAAAACGGATTAAAGACGGTAACGATATAATTTTTCGCGAATATTGCCATAATCAACGAACGGGCGTGCAAACAACGACTACCGACTGTATTTTTGTGTATTTTAAGTTTTGACATTAAACGGAGTTCAGGATTTGACAACGGGTCTCGTAGGAATTACGGGCCACTTACACACGAGAGGGGCTTGTGGGCCCTGGGCCCAAGCCCAAAACCCGCAAGCCCAAACCTGCACATGATATAATATATCTTCTCCTTAATAGATGTTATAAAATCTCTAAAATCTCTTCAAATCTATACAAACGATTTTTTGTCTGGCACATAAGATCTCACAAGATTTCTTCAAGGTTTCATCTACCATCTATAAGATCCATCCCCATCTTCACAAACAAAAACACAGACACACATCATCCATCTTCACTCTCTTCTCTCTCGGTTACTGTATGCAAACATAGAGCAGTCACATTCCCAAAGAGGAACCCTAGCTGCTCACAGCCCCCCCCCCCCCCCCCCCCTTTTTGTTCGATCTGGATTTACGGACCACCACCACCACAGTCCGGTGGTGGTGCGGTGGTGTGACAGAAAGAGAGACAGACGAGACGGAGAGAGAGAAGAGAGAGAGAGAGAGCAGCGGAGTTAGGGCGGCGGTGATGGTGGTCCGACAGGCGACGGGTACGGGTCCGAGGCTAGTTCGACTCACGTGAGGGGTTCGGGTCAGTTGCAGACGGCTTCGACTCAACCCGGTTCGGTTTCGGGTCAGGTTACGGGCCACGGTCAGTCGCGGTTTAGATGGGTTCGGGCCAGCAAGGTTGCAGACTTCATGTCGGGTTCAGGTCATCAGGTTCGAGTTTCGGGTTTTGTTTTGTTCGGTTCGTATGTAGATTTTGATATGGATCAGTTTTGGCTCAGATTCAGTCTCGGTTTCGGTTGACTCGATCAACCGAGTCAACTCAGTCAGCGGCTTCGGAGACGGGTTCGGCTCGACTCGGTCCAACTCGGCTCAACTCGATGCATTTCGGCTCGATCCGGTCCAACTCGGTCAAATCGAGTCAACTCGGTCAACAGCAGGTCAACTCAGTCAACCTATCCACATTTTGATCCGAAGAGTGGTAAAGATCTTACGGCGCGTTTTATTTCTTTATTTTTCATAGTTTTATACGTTACGAGCTCGAACCGATTTAAAAGGGTGTTTAGTTTAAAATTTGTCGTCTTATGAAAACTATATGTATCAATGATTGAATATTGTTGAATTTTTGAAAAAACGACGACAACTTGTGTTGTCAGGGGCGTCCAAAAACAGAGGAAACTCTGCCCGTTTTTCGAGAAAATCCGCAAACACAAAAGGCGTTTTATTATCGGATTCAAATAATCCTTTACAAAGACGACAATTTGGATATTATTTCGATAATGCTTTTATAAAATAAAACATGAAATAATATTTTCAATTCTTTTATTACTTTCGACAACTCCTTTATAAAGTCAATATAATTATTTATATTGTTTCAAGCGTCGAACACACATTCGTTTATAAAAATAAATATAGTTATATATTTATTTTCAAACACGACAATCCGACGATTCTTTCATGAATATGACTTTTTATATTTACGTCAAACGCCTAAATGGCATAGACATACACTTTGATAAATATCATACGAGACGTATATATGATACGAATTGGTTATACGTTATTTTCATACAAACTTTTGTACATACACGTACGATTTCTCGAGACAACTAACGCGATTATATCAATATATTTATATACTTTTATATAAATATTCATATATTTTAAATCTCTCGAGAATCAAGTCTTGTCAAGACTTATTGGTTATTATCGAGAATAAAACAATACTTATCAATTATGCCTTAATCATTTCCGATAAGTTAACTTCTTACTGTCGAATCGTTCGGCTAACGATTCGGTAGAGCTCGGTGACACGTAGACTAGTTACCGTTTTTATTTAGAAACTTATAAGGTATTCCGTGTTAGGAATATTGTAGAATGCACGCTAGCGAGTCTCATCTTGGAAACGACATCACGAAGTCGTATATAGCTAGCTTTGCACAGGAATATTCAGGTGAGTTCATAACCCCACTTTTTACTGTTTTACAATTTTTGTAAATGTTTTCGGGGTGAAAAGACATGCACGTTTTGCAAAAACAAACAAAGTTTAGAACAAACGCAAAACTCGTATTTCTAAATCATATTACGAAGGGATTTTGAGGAACGCAAATGATTTACGAAAGGTTATACTAAACATACCGGTTTTTACAAAACAAATGCTTATTTTCGAAATGTGAATGATATTCGGCCAGGGTGACCAGGGATCTGGTCAGGGTGACCAGGGATCTGGTTAGGGTGACCAGGGATTTATTTTATACATGGTATGGTTAGCGTAAGGAGGGTTACTACTTAGATCATGTGAGTGGGTAGGCGGGAACTGGAGGCCATTAATCCTCATTGTAGGACCGAGGGACGTAAGCGGTAGATCTATCTGGGTGTAGCGAGCCCAACCCCAGGCCCAGCAGAACGGACCTTGGGGTGACTTTGTGCCCAACGCAAAATCCGCTAGGTTTGAGTCTTCCTACTTGCACTTCACACATATCAATGGCCTTGCAAACCATTGGTGATCTCTTTTTCCTTATTTGCTACATACCAGGGATTTTATACATACGAAACATACTTGTTCATACAAATTAAATACCATGTTTTATACAAAATTCAAGGCATAAGATTATGCGGGTCAAAGTCAGGGTGGGCATTGATGATTATACGAACATTACAAATACATGGTTTTATGAACATAACGTGTTACAAACACAACGTTTCCATATAACTTGGCATGAAAATGATTTTTTTTTATTCATTTTCTCAATACTATTTCAAAAACCGGTTATTCCAATGATTTATTTCAAATCTTTCACAATACCAAGGATTTATCTTAAACCTTTCACAACTCAAAAGATCTATCTCAAATCTTTTACGAGCAAACTATGAACTCGCTCAACTTTATGTTGATTTTTCGCATGTTTCTTTCTCAGGTTACAGTTTTAAGACAAGGCACGGTTGGAATAGGAGAGCCATGTGGAGTCGAGTACTTGGTGGGCGTTCATTTTCTAAAAGACTTAGCTTATTTGCTTCCGCTGTGCAATGAAGATACCAGTCCAGTCACGCCAATGCTCTGATAATTTCGGGGTGTGACACTCAACGTGCTATACCAATCGGCGATCTTTAGCGATGTCGTTAATGGAACCGGTCCGGACATCAGTTTTTCAGTTTCTGGGGTTGAGTATAGACGTGGGTATTATCTTGCTGACGGAATATATCCGTCTTACTCTACAATTTTCAAGACTATTCCATATCCCGAGGACGAAAAAAGGAAAAAATTCGCCAAGCGTCAAGAAGCTGCAAGAAAAGACATCGAACGTTGTTTTGGTGTTCTACAAAAAAAATGGGCCATCATTGATCAACCGGTACGTGCGTTCACACCGAAGAGGTTGCGCCTTTGTATGTACGCTTGCATTTTGCTCCATAACCTAACATGATTATTAAAGACGAAGGTTGGGCGATTTGTGATTATGATGAGAATGTATCTATCGGGAATATTGTCCCGGTAGATCAGGCGCAACATGATTTAAACTCGTTCTCGCTAACCAACGATTTCACGCATGCAAACCTTCAATCCGATTTGGTAGAACATATATGGAACAACGCAAACGGCAGGGACGGTGACGAAGACGATAGCGAGTAGTGTAATTTTTATAAATTTTTAAATCTAGTCTTTTTTATAAATTTTAGGTAGTGTAATATTTTTTAGGTTATGTAATTTTTATTAATGTTATGTAATGGATTTTATTATCTTCTTTTATGTCTTATTTTTATTTAAATTTTGAATTGTTTTTATAAAGTTAAACAAATAAAAAAGTTAAACAATAAAAGTTAAACAAATAAAATAAATTAAACAATAAAAATAAAATCATGTGGGGTAGGCCATCCTCCACCCCCTTCAAAATGCAAGGAGGGCCATCCCATAGAGGATGGTGATTTGACGTCTACGTGGCGACCCATCCTCATGGGGATGACCCTCCCCATACCCTCCAGTCTAAAAAAAGTAGACTATAGATATCTTTGGAGTAACTGTTTATTGGCTGAAAGCTGGTGTCTATACCTTCTAGATATATTTAGGTGTTTGACAGAGTAGTTGGAACTTTTAATAAAATGTATAAAATGATCAAAATAGACATAACTAAAAAATTCATTATCTTTAGAGGTTAAAATAATCATTTTCCCCTAAAATCTTGTAGCTCCTGCTAAACGCTACTAGTAGAAGCGTTCAAGCAAAAACTTCAAGCTCCTAACCTAAAAGTTTCAAACTCCTTCAATCAAACAAAGTTTTTTATTGAGTATGAGTTTTTTCTTAAAAGCTTAAAGCTAGAACCTCCTAAAAGTTCCATGCCAAACATACTTTATATTTTATAGAGTTTTCTGTGAGTGGATTTTGAGAATGTGAATAGAGAATAGAGAAAAATGTTTTTGTTTATTAGTGCACTAGGTTAAAACCCCATATATTAAATGGGTTGAATAATGAAAACGATATTATAAAAATATGTTTCAATACTTTTGATAACTAAAATTACTCATTACATATATTCTATATAAAGGAAAACCGTTTAATCAATAAAAGTTAAATAAAAGATCTGAAAATAATAAGTAAACCTTTATTAGTATTTTAATAAAATGTTTTGAAACACTGATTAAAAAGATAATAATATAATTTTATGAATTTTGATTTTGTAATAAGTAAATAAATAACGTGTATATACCAATGTAGAGCTAGCTCATTTTGTAAGGCAGATACTTATCTAAGAAAAGGTAATGTTTAAATCTGAGCAAAGGAATAATTTGTGATTACTAGTGTAATAAAAGTAATATTAGTTGTTCAACAAAAATAATGTGTATATATTTTATAAGACAATCAACTAATGATTTTAATCGGTTAGATTCTTATACATATATAATATGATTTTTAGCCACTTGAGGTTTTGGCCTACTGGTCAAGAGGATTATCTTTTGTGTGGAGACCAATATTGGGTGTAATTTAATATAGTATGGGGAAAATAAGTTTAGCTGTTAAAAAAATTATAACATGATTTTTAAAATTTCAAGATTTTAACTAATAAATCAACAAAATAAAAGGTGCTTGAAGAAAATAAGGTAACTAATTTAAAATTTGAAAACAATAAATGAATGTAAATTAATATAAAAATCAGACATATGTTGGAAAGCATCGGACACACTTTTGTCACTCATTCTGTGGACTCAGAAATTGTCAAAATAATATAAAAATCATATATGTATTGAAATTTATTTTTCACAGAAATAACACATAAGTTATTTTATATAAATTTCCTAACTTTAATGTTTAAGTTTAGGTATTAGAGAACACCTAAATAGCTTAAACCAGTGGCTCTGATACCACCTTCTGTCACAACCCCGACCACACCCTGGACGAGATCCGTGAGCCAGATTACAGGTGGTATCGGTGTTTATTAAAATTGCAGCGGAAAATATCATCAGAATCGTAGTTAGGAGATATTTCTGAGATTGTAAAACACCAAAGTTTAATATTAAACAAATGGGATAAAACCCATATTACATTCAAAGGTTTTTATAGGGATAAACCCTAATTGAAAAACAACATTTTTTCTTTTATTCAGGTAATCATAGCCACTTTATTTAAGCCTTCAGTGCTCCATAGCGGGCTTCTATTACCTTCACAGTAAGTTACCTGAAACGCGTTTGAAAACATTTTATCAGCAAAACATACTGGTGAGTTCATTCACTTGTATAAAAAGACACATTGTTATATTTTACAGTATCAAGGGTCATTACATTGTTTATATCTGTCAAATACTCAATAAGTATTTATCACACGGTGGCAGTTCCGATGTCACGGTGGTCATATCACTCATTGGCTAACTTTCATCCAATAGTGAAGATTATCAAGTAGTGTATACAAAACCCCACATACCGGCAGTAATTTCAGAATACAAAAACTTAATCAGTATAAGTATAACTGAAAAAACATTTAGGGTTATGCAATGCATTTTGTAAAGAGAAAGAATGACTCACTTTGTAGATTTAGGGTTTTAACTTTAACGCTTCCTGTTGCTAATCCTGGTTCCTAATAAAAATACAATGCAACACGTGCCAGTGCAACAACCCAAGTCAAACTTTAACAATACATCACAAGATCAAAACCCCAACATAGTTAACAAAGTATATGTCGCAACCCCCGACCCCACCCCGGGAGCGGGAGCCGCGAGCACAAGTCGGTGGTATCGGTGTTTATTAAATTTGCAGCGGAATTAAAACATCAGGATCGTAGTTAGGAAATAAATTCAGAGTTTGCAAAACACCAAACTTTTTGTATTAGAAAAATGAGATAAAAACCCATATTTCATTTATAATATCTTTATAGGGATAAATCGTAGTTGCTGAAAATATAACTTCTTCTTTTAGGTAACTTTATAGCCACTTTATTTAAGCCTTCAGTGCTCCATAACTGGCTTCTTAATAGCTTCATATCAAGTTACCTGAAATACGTTTTAAAAACATTTTATCAGCAAGAAATACTGGCGAGTTCATTCCATTTTGTAAAAACATGATGTTATACTTTACAATATTAAGAAGGATATTACCATGTTTTTATCTACCAAACACTCAATCAGTATTATTCATGTTGGCAGTTACAATGACTGTGGTCATATGTCACGGCCCCAGCCCCGGTTTTACCCGGTCCAGGAGCCGCGGGACAGGAACCCGTGGTATTTATTATTTGATGCGATAACAGAAGATTTAACAGGATCTTTTGAAAACTTGAAATGCCCGATTATTTTATTTCATAATTCGAGATCAACCCCGTAGTTTACAATAGAGGAATTTCACAAGGAAATTCCCTGATTTACAAAACATGTTTATTTATTTTTATTGAGCCACCTCTTCAAGCTTGTTAGTGCTCCGTAGCACGTTTTCCTTGAATCATAGTAGGTCGCCTGAAACATGTTTTAAAAATATTTTATCAGCGGGGAAATACTGGTGAATCATTCATTTTGCATAAAACGACACATGGTTGTAATTTACAGCATAAGAGCGCTTACAATGGCTACTATCTTATTTTTATCTGGCGCCGTGTCACCTCCTGGTGACGATGGTCATACCACTATTGGGTCCTTTCACCCAAGTAGTGATGATTATCACTGTTAGGATTTATTAGCCTAACCGTGAGAAATTAGTAATGTGCACAATACCCCACTAGCCAGTGATTAAGATAATCACGACTTAATCCCTGTAATTATAACATTTGAAAATGGAGTATTGTAAAACAATGTTTGATAAAAGAGAATGACTCACATTGCAAGTTTAACGGGCAAAGTTTTAGCCTACTGATTATCTTGGTAACCTAATTCAAATAACAATGCACACGAAAACTAGGTTCGTAACTTTAATCCAACTTTTTACGACAACTCACGAGATCAAAACCTTCACAACGAATGATAAAGTGCGATACTTAAACATCCATCGAATTCACGACGAATGACAAAGTATAACCCAAGTTTAAGCAGCACTTAAACATCCATTGGATTGGTTTCTATCGACCGGACATTAAATCGTAGCAGTGATTGAGTTATTACCCTGTTATCGCAGCAGAGGTTCGGGACAGTGTGTGTTTTTAAAGGAAACAGCGTATAACTTAATGTACGTAAAGAAATTTTTCATCGTAACATGCAAACAGATCAAGTCCCAAGCCCCTGAATTTATAGCCCAAATTTGGACCTCCCGCGTGTCGCGACAGGATCACCCATCCCTGTCGCGTGTCGCGGGGAAACCCAAAGGAGGCTAGGCCTGCTTTGTCACCTACTTAGCCCTGCTGAGTTGACAAAATTCGAAATTACGTGTTTTAGAATCGTTTTGAGCATATAAACATAATTTAGGGGATACCCCCCTTGAGTTTTAGGGGGGCCCTGATCCTAGTTCCAACTATTCTGAAAGTTTTAGGGGTCAGGGGATATTTCTTAGGGGTCTCAATTAGGGTTTCCTATTGGACAAATTAGAATAAGAAATAGATATTTTGCGAGAATTATTACATCCTCCCCACCTTATTAAAATCTCGTCCTCGAGATTTACTGGAACAAGTAGGGATATTTTCGCTTCATTTCTGATTCCAATTCCCAAGTGTATTCAGGTCCTCTCTTTGAATCCCACTTGACTTTGACTAGCACTAGTCGTTTGTGCTTGAGAAACTTGACCTTTCTGTCTTCTATCTGAAATGGCTTCTCAACAAATTTTAACTTTTCATTTACCTCTACATCTTGAAGAGGTACTACCAGGGATTCGTCAGATAGACATTTCTTAAGATTGGATACATGAAATACGTCATGTACCCCGGCTAGTTCTTCTGGTAGTTGTAAGCGATAAGCAACTGGTCCTATTCGCTGGATTATTGGGAATGGTCCTACGTACTTTGGACTTAGCTTTCCCTTCTTTCCGAATCGTACTACTCCTTTCCAAGGAGAAACTTTCAAAAGTACCTTGTCTCCGACTTGAAACTCTAACGGCTTGCGTCTATTATCTGCATAACTTTTCTGGCGATCTCGAGCCGTTTTCAGTCTTTCCTTGATTTGAGTGATCTTGTCGGTGGTTTCTTGCACAATTTCAGGACCTGATAACTGACTTTCTCCTATTTCCGCCCAACATACTGAAGTTCTGCACTTTCGTCCATACAGTGCTTCGAATGGGGCAGCTTCAATGCTTGCATGATAACTATTATTATAGGAGAATTCGATTAAAGGTAGGTGGCCGTCCCAGTTTCCACCAAAATCTATCACACATGCCCGGAGCATGTCTTCCAGTGTTTGGATCGTCCTTTCACTTTGTCCGTCCGTTTGAGGTTGGTATGCAATACTTAAATTTAGTCGGGTTCCCATTGCTTCCTGGAAACTTGTCCAGAAATGGGAAGTGAAACGACTATCTCTATCTGATACAATGGAGAGTGGAACTCCATGTAAGGATACGACTTCATCTACATACAACTTTGCCAACCTTTCCATGCTAAATGTTTCTTTCATGGGTAGAAAATGAGCTGATTTGGTTAATCGATCCACAATTACCCAAATCGCATCATTACCTTTTCTGGTCTTGGGTAACTTAGTAACAAAGTCCATAGTTATAAGTTCCCATTTCCATACAGGCATTTCTAATTGTTGAAGTAGCCCTGAAGGTTTCTGGTGTTCTGCCTTAACTTGTGAACAAGTAAGACACTTAGAAACATATTTAGCTATATCATTTTTCATTCCTATCCACCAGAAATTATTCCTTAAATCTTGGTACATCTTATTATTTCCAGGATGCATGGTATACCTAGATTTATGGGCTTCCTCTAAAATCTTATTTCTTAATTCTCCTTACTTAGGTACCCAAATCCTCTTCTTGTGGAATCTCCAAATTCCATCAGCTCCTTGCTCCAATTCCTTTATTCTTCCTTTCATTCCTTCAGCATCATCCTTGATTGCGGTTTCCTGAACATTCTTTAATTGTTCCATTAAGTCTAACTGTAAACTTAATCTAAGAGCACGAACTCGCTTTTGCCTTTCATGATACTTACAACTTAAGGCATCTGCAACTACATTTGCCTTTCCTTCGTGATATTGAATATCACAGTCGTAGTCACTTAGAATTTCCATCCACCTTCTTTGCCTTATGTTCAATTCTTTTTGCCCAAATATGTATCTTAAACTCTTATGATTTGTATAGACAGTAAACTTACTTCCATACAGATAGTCTCCAAATCTTAAGGGCAAAAATTATGGCTCCTAATTCTAAGTCATGAGTCGTATAGTTTTCTTCGTTCTTCTTCAATTGTCTTGAGGCATACGCAATTACCTTCTTGCGTTGCATTAGCACACATCCTAATCCTAGCTTAGAAGCATCACAGTATACTTCAAAATCGTCTGTTCCTTCTGGCAAAGCTAGAATTGGGGCGTTTGTTAACTTTTGCTTCAAAATCCTAAAGGCTTCTTCTTGCCTTGGTCCCCATTCAAACTTAACGGCCTTACAAGTTAACTTAGTTAATGGTACATCTATCTTGGAAAAATCCTTAATGAATCGCCTATAATATCCAGCTAATCCTAGAAAACTTCTAATTTCCATAGCTGACTGTGGGACTTTCCATTTGGTGATCGCTTCTATTTTGGAGGGATCTACGTGAATACCTTCGTGATTCACCATGTGTCCTAAAAATTGCACCTCCTGTAGCAAAAATTCACATTTCGAGAATTTGGCGTAAAGCTTCTCCCTTCTTAACAAGGTTAAGAGTGCATGCAGGTGTTCACAATGCTCGTCTTGACTTTTGGAATAAATAAGTATATCGTCGATGAAGACAATTACAAATTTATCCAAGTACGGTTTACAAATCCTATTCATCATGTCCATAAATGCTGCTGGAGCATTTGTTAGTCCAAAGGGCATGACTGTAAACTCGTAATGACCATACCTAGTTCTGAAAGCAGTGTTAGGTATGTCTTCTTCTTGCACCTTCAACTGATGGTATCCGGAGTGTAAATCTATCTTAGAAAAGTATCTAGCTCCTTGCAATTGATCAAACAGATCATCAATCCTAGGTAATGGGTATCGATTCTTAATTGTAACCTTATTCAATTCCCTATAATCGATACACATTCGCATCGAACCATCCTTCTTTTTCACAAACAACACTGGAGCTCCCCACGGGGATGAACTAGGTTGTATGAATCCTTTACTGAGCAATTCATCTAATTGCTTTTTCAGTTCTAACATTTCGGTGGGAGCTAGACGATAAGGTGCCTTTGCTACAGGTGTAGTTCCAGGAATTAAATGAATTCTAAATTCTACTTCCCTATTGGGTGGTAATCCTGGTAGTTCTTCTGGGAATACATCTGGGTATTCTGAAACTACATGAATTTCCTTAAGTTCCTTATCCTTAGTGCTAATGATTACCGATATCATATACACTACTTCTTGCTTTCGTTCATAACTAGCAACTTTCATTACTGAAATGAACTTCATGGGTTTTTGCGGCTTATCTCCTGAAATCACCACTAATTCTCCTGTAGGTGAATGAATTTCTATGGAATTTTTATCACAGAGAATTCGAGCATGGTTGGCTACTAACCAATCCATTCCTAATACAATATCGAATCCGGCTAAATTCATAGGTAACAGGTTTGGAGAGAATTTATGGCCTGAAAGTTCTATATTTGCTTTCTGTAAAACTGTATTTATGTTAACCGAATTTCCGTCGGCTGTTTCTACTGTAAAAACTTGCCTAAGTTTCGTTAAGGGTAGCTTAAGAGCTTGGCAGAACGAAGTATTTATAAAACTTTGGTTTGCACCAGAGTCAAATAATACTTTTGCATAAACGTTGTGAACTAAGAGTGTACCAGCTATGACGTCTGGGATTAGCTCTGCTTACTGGGTAGTCAACTGGAAGGCTCTTACGTTTTTATTGGTAGTTCCTTCTGCAGGTTTGGCTTTGTTATCAGCTGGTTTGACCAATTTTGGGCAGTCTGGCCTAAAATGTCCAGCCTCTCCACAGTTGTAGCAGATTGTGGATTTCTTCCTCCTGCAGTCTTCCTGAAATTTTGCAGAAATTGCAATACCCTTTGCATCTTCCAAAATGCTTTCTTTTGCAGGTATTGCAAAATGGAACAGTGGAAGATCGTCCAGTTCCCTTTTTCTTGAAGTTGCTACGATTACCCACACGGAATCCCTGGGTAATCTTTTAGGCTACTTCTTTTTTCTGGTTTTCTTCTCTTGTGCATACCAGCTCGTCAGTTAGGGTGTTAGCTAATTCCACAGCATCGTCAATAGTGCGAGGTCTCGCAGCTTTAACGATATTATGGATTTCGCCAATCAATCCCCAAATATAGCGGGAAATAAGTACCGGTTCTGGCGAAGCCAGCATTGGTACCACTCTAGCATATTCGAAGAATGTCGAAGTATACCCTCGACAATCTACACCCACCATCCGGTGGTTCAGGAATTTGTTTGCCATTTGTTCCTTTTCATATTCGGGACAGAATTTTCTTTCCATTAGCCGCTTAAATTCTTCCCAGCCCATGGCATAGGCTACATCGCTTCCTTTGGCTTGAAGTACCGTATTCCACCATTCTAGTGCCCCTTCTTTGAAAAAATGTGATGCGTACATGACTTTGTCTTCCTCGGCACATTTACTTATTTTAATGACTGCCTCGGTTTTCTCTAACCAACGCATTGCAGCAGTCGCCCCTTCGTTTCCTACAAATTCAACCGGTTTACAGGCAAGAAACTCCTTGTAAGTGCAACCAGGCGTTGCAGCTTTCATTTTCTTAAGGAGTGGGGCTTGCATTCCATCATTATCGTTATTAGTATGGTTGCCGCCTCCGTTTACACTATTACTAAAGTTGTCGCCGTGTGTGCGTTTGCTAGGAATAATTTGTTGAGGTTCAACTGGGTTTCGAGCAGCTGCCAGGATTACTGGAATAGCATTGGCTATTCCTTGAGCAACGATATTCTCGATATCTTGCCTATTCAGAAATTGATCCTCCTGGTTTTGTTCAGATTGGTTAACTTCATTAACGGGTTCATTACCAGCATTTTCCATCTGGTAATTAATATAGATAAGTAATTAGCAGAAAATATTTAACAACCAAATATAACAAAACAATCGCACATAATCATATTAACACATATAGCCAAAATTGTCGATTTCTCGACTTCCATTTTTATATATTATATTATGCTTCCGTACACACTTGTTATCTTACAAAAGTTTTATTTTTAAGTTATTTCACAGGATTATTTGTTACTATTATTATTATTATACAACCATAGCTTTATAATCACATTATCCCTTGTTAGCTGGCACCTCAGAAGCGATGTTCCCTCTCGTCGTACTTCCAGAAGATTTGTTCTCCCACCTCCCAGATCCTATTCCCTGCATCTATCAGCTCCTCGCCAAAGTGGCGGAGTTCAGCTAAGTTTTCATTACTCATTGGTGGGTTTGGTGCAGGTTCTGGGTCGAACTGAGGGAAAAAGGTGTAAGGATTATTTAGAAGGTTTTGAAATTGCCAGTCGTTGGTCCACCATTCATCCATTTCTCCTAGAGGTTGGGTGTGGATCAAAGGGTCTGGGATGGCTGGTTCCAAATTTATTGGAAGTTAGGTTTCGGCAGGATAAGGGAAGAGGTTTTCCTTGATAGGCCTAAGGATATCACAACTTGCCAGTATGCGATCTAGTTCTTCCTGCAGTGGTAATTCCTCGGCTTGCCTAGAACTTTCCCCAATTTCTATTCCTGTTTGCTTGGAATTTTCCTCAATTTCGATCCCTTTTCCTTTATTCATGGGATTCTCTATCTTGGCAACTCTCCTAGTTGCTGGTTTCCTTCTGCGCACACGCCTCCAGCCCACAAATCTTCTCCTTTTCTTTGGCTTTGATTTCTCCGAAGGTTGAGCTTGGAATTCCATAGGTTCCTCAACATCGGCTAAGTAACCAGTAAAGTCTCTGGAAACTTCCACTTTCACAGGATAGAGATTGAGATTCTGAAGAGCTTCAGATAACTCATTCATGCTGTTGAGCATATATGCAAAATGCACACAAAATGCTAAGTTAACAATTTCACAGACGAATATTTAATATAACTATTCAAGTATTATTGCACATACTGTGGCTTTTATATATTTGTCTAATATAAAGTATAACTGAAATTCAAAATGTGCTAGGGGTTGTGCATTTATTGTATTTTTTTTCTTACTAAGTTGTTTATCTAATGGACAAAGTTTAAAGTTTCTGGCTTGTAGATGATATGGGTGCTAGTACTCGGTCAGGGTGTTGGCATTTTAACTTAATTAAAAGTTAACATTTACTGCTGTAGTGGCTAACATATAGAGATCTGCCCATTTTTCATCCAGTTCATCTTCCCATGGTGGGTTATTGCCTATTTTCTAGGTTTCCTTATTAACCCTCGCTCCTTTTGATTGTGACTTCTTTATTTTCTCTTGACTTTTTTCTAATAATCCGACTCCTTTTCTTAGGGGTAAGTGGTTTCTCAAACTGTGCTTTACGAACAAATATTCCTTCCTCAGTATCTGCTGAGTATCTTGAGGAATTTGATTGGAACAAGGTTCCCTTATCTTTTGATGGACTATCTAATTGACGATAGATGTCCGAAAGTCTTTGCTTACCCATACTGTACACAAATAGTCAAATAACACACAAAATACATAATCACAGGATAGCAAATCAGAAAATTAAGTATTTCTAAATACTTAATTGGCTTAAATAAGTGGCTCTGATACCACCTTTCCCTGTCACGGCCCCAGCCCCGGTTTTACCCGGTCCAGGAGCCGCGGGACAGGAACCCGTGGTATTTATTATTTGATGCGACAGCGGAAGATTTAACATGATCTTTTGAAAACTTGAAATGCCCGATTATTTTATTTCATAATTCAAGATCAACCCCGTAGTTTACAATAGAGGAATTTCACAAGGAAATTCCCTGATTTACAAAACATGTTTATTTATTTTTATTGAGCCACCTCTTCAAGCTTGTTAGTGCTCTGTAGCACATTTTCCTTGAATCATAGCAGGTCGCCTGAAACATGTTTTAAAAATATTTTATCAGCGGGGAAATACTGGTGAATCATTCATTTTGCATAAAACGACACATGGTTATAATTTACAGCATAAGAGCGATTACAATGGCTACTATCTTATTTTTATCTGGCGCCGTGTCACCTCCTGTTGACAATGGTCATACCACTATTGGGTCCTTTCACCCAAGTAGTGATGATTATCACTGTTAGGATTTATTAGCCTAACCGTGAGAAATTAGTAATGTGCACAATACCCCACTAGCCAGTGATTAAGATAACCACGACTTAATCCCTGTAATTATAACATTTGAAAATGGAGTATTGTAAAACAATGTTTGATAAAAGAGAATGACTCACATTGCAAGTTTAACGGGCAAAGTTGTAGCCTACTGATTATCCTGGTAACCTAATTCAAATAACAATGCACACGAAAACTAGGTTAGTAACTTTAATCCAACTTTTTACGACAACTCACGAGATCAAAACCTTCACAACGAATGACAAAGTGCGATACTTAAACATCCATCGAATTCACGACGAATGACAAAGTATAACCCAAGTTTGAGCAGCACTTAAACACCCATTGGATTGGTTTCTATCGATCGGACATTAAATCGTAGCAGTGATTGAATTATTACCCTGTTATCACAGCAGAGGTTCGGGACAGTGTGTGTTTTTGAAGGAAACAGCGTATAACTTAATGTACGTAAAGAAATTTTTCGTCGAAACATGCAAACAGATCAAGTCCCAAGCCCCTGAATTTATAGCCCAAATTTGGACCTCCCGCGTGCCGCGACAGGATCACCCGTCCCTGTCGCGTGTCGCGAGGAAACCCAAAGCAGGCTAGGCCTGCTTTGTCACCTACTTAGCCCTGGTGAGTCGACAAAATTTGAAATTACGTGTTTTAGAATCGTTTTGAGCAGATAAACATAATTTAGGGGATACCCCTTGAGTTTTAGGGGGCCCTGATCCTAGTTCCAACTATTCTGAAAGTTTTAGGGGCCAGGCAATATTTCTTAGGGGTCTCAATTAGGGTTTCCTATTGGACAAATTAGAATAAGAAATAGATATTTTGCGAGAGTTATTACATCATATTACTATTGGCTAACTCTTTGTCCAATAGCAACGCTTGACAAGTAGTGGATACAAAACCCCATATACTGGCATTAATTTGTAGAATACAAAGACTTGACTACTGTAAGTATAATTGAAAAACATTTAGGGTTTTGTAAACAATTTGATGAAAATAGAAAATAACTCACATTGTAAGCTTAGGTTTTTCTATAGGCTTCCTGGTGATATTTTCTGATTATTTTCTTGTGTTCCTATTAAAAACATGCAATGCACGCGTGTTAGTATAATAACCCAATTTAACTTAACCAATACGTCACGAGACAGAACCCCAACTTAGTTTACAATGCATAACCCTAAACAGGCAACGCTTTGGCACCAGTTGCTGGGTTCCAGATCAATCGGATAGGGTATCGGATTAGTGATAAGGGGTTAAAACACTTACAACAGGGCAAAGCTTCGTGATTTCGGGGGTATTTTAGCTTTAAATTTCGTGTAACATTATAGAGAGAGAGAGAGAGAGAGAGAGAGAGAGATTGAGCGAGTTAGGATTGAGGCATGTCTGCTCAATTTATAGAAGTTTTTGGAGCTTCTCGCGCCCCGCGACCGGCCCCTGGCCATCCTGTCACGCCCCGTGAGGGCACCCTAGCTACGGCTAGGGTTGCCTAGTCACCAAGTAGACCAAACACGTGGACGACACGTGGCTTAAAGTGTAACTTGAAAGAAACGATCCACTCGCGCCACGCGAGAGGTCTCCCTGTTGTCGGTCGCGGCCCGCGACGGAACAAAATCGTTATTTTATTTGTTTTTTTAATTAAATTAAGGTTATACGGGTTTGGTTTTTCAATTATGGAGCGTTATGGGGTGTTTTTTTGAGGGTTGTTATATTCTCCCCACCTTGATTTAAATCTCGTCCTCAAGATTCACTGGAATAGATATGGATACTTTCTTTTCCTTTCAGATTCTAGCTCCCATGTGTATTCGGGTCCTCTCTGTGAATCCCACTTCACTTTGACCAGAACTAATCTCTTGTGCTTGAGATTCTTGATCTTTCTATCTTGAATCTGAATGGGCTCTACAAACTTAAGTTTTTCATTTACCTCTATGTCTTGAAGATGTATCACCAAGGATTCATCTGCTAGGTATTTCTTGAGGTTACATAAATGAAATACATCATGTATTCCTGCCATTTCTTTTGGTAACTGTAGCTGATAAGCTACTGGCCCTATTCATTTGATAATTTCAAAAGGTCCAACATACCTTGGGCTTAGCTTTCCTCTTTTACCAAATCTTACAATTACTTTCCATGGTGAGACTTTTAATAATACCTTGTCTCCAACTTGAAATTCCAAGGGTTTTCGTCTGTTATCTGCATAACTTTTCTGATGGTCTCGAGCTGCTTTCAGTCTTTCCTTGACTTGAATAATTATGTGAGTTGTTTCTTGTACAATTTCAGGGCCTGACTATTGCTTTTCTCTAATCTCTGCCCAACACACTGGTGTTCGGCATTTTCGCCCATAGAGGGCTTCAAATGGTGCATCATTGATGCCTGGGTATGATAGCTGTTGTTGTAAGAAAATTCTATTAAAGGTAAGAGTTGTGGTTCAGGTGCTGCTACACGGTTTAGATCTAGAATATTTTCTGCAGTTTGAAACATGTCAAGGTTTGCTAGTCTCCTATCCAGTTCCTCCCACAGAGGTAAAGTTATTGGAATTTGGGCAGTTACCTCAGCTATTCTTATTGTGGCTTGTTTTTGGATATTCCTCATTCTTTTCATTCTCACCCTTTTCTCTTTACTAAACCATCCTCTTTTCTTAGGAGGAAATGCATCTTCGGATTTGGCTCTAAAAACAAAAGTATCCACAGAATCTGCTACGTATCCTGATGCTGGATTGGATGGTCCTTCATCCATTGGAGAGTGGGACAGGCGACGATAAGCGTCAGAGGTATTTTAATCACTCATACTGCGAACTCAAAAATCATCAAAATACATAAAATCATAATATACATATTTACACAGAGTAACACATAAGTTATGGATATTTCCTAACACAATTGTTTAAAGTTTAGGTATTTAAAAGAACACCTAAATGGCTTAAACCAATGGCTCTGATACCACCTTCTGTCGCAACCCCCGACCCCACCCCGGGAGTGGGAGCCGCGAGCATGAGCCGGTGGTATCGGTGTTTATTAAATTTGCAGCGGAATTAAAACACCAGGATCGTAGTTAGGAAATAAATTCAGAGTTTGCAAAACACCAAACTTTTTGTATTAAACAAATGGGATAAAAACCCATATTTCATTTATAATATCTTTATAGGGATAAACCCTAGTTGCTGAAAATATAACTTCTTCTTTTAGGTAACTTTATAGCCACTTTATTTAAGCCTTCAGTGCTCCATAACTGGCTTCTTAATAGCTTCACATCAAGTTACCTGAAATGCGTTTTAAAAACATTTTATCAGCAAGAAATACTGGCGAGTTCATTCCATTTTGTAAAAACATAATGTTATACTTTACAGTATTAAGAAGGATATTACAATGTTTTTATCTACCAAACACTCAATCAATATTTGTCATGTTGGCAGTTACAATGACTGTGTTCATATTACTATTGGCTAACTCTTTGTCCAATAGCAACGCTTGACAAGTAGTATATACAAATCCCCACATACTGGCAGTAATTTGTAGAATACAAAGACTTAACTACTGTAAGTATAATTGAAAAACATTTAGGGTTTTGTAAACACTTTGATGAAAATAGAGAATGACTCACATTGTAAGCTTAGGTTTTTCTATAGGCTTCCTGGTGATATTTTCTGATTATTTTCTTGTGTTCCTATTAAAAACATGCAATGCACGCGTGTTAGTATAATAACCCAATTTAACTTAACCAATACGTCACGAGACAGAACCCCAACTTAGTTTACAAATCATAACCCTAAACAGGCAGCGCTTTGGCACCAGTTGCTGGGTTCCAGATCAATCGGATAGGGTATCGGATTAGTGATAAGGGGTTAAAACACTTACAACAGGGCAAAGCTTCGTGATTTCGGGGGTATTTTAGCTTTAAATTTCGTGTAACATTATAGAGAGAGAGAGAGAGAGATTGAGCGAGTTAGGATTGAGGCATGTCTGCTCAATTTATAGAAGTTTTTGGAGCTTCTCGCGCCCCGCGACCGACCCCTGGCCATCCTGTCACGCCCCGTGAGGGCACCCTAGCTACGGCTAGGGTTGCCTAGTCACCAAGTAGACCAAACACGTGGACGACACGTGGCTTAAAGTGTAACTTGAAAGAAACGATCCACTCGCGCCACGCGAGAGGTCTCCCTGTTGTCGGTCGCGGCCCGCGACGGAACAAAATCGTTATTTTATTTGTTTTTTTAATTAAATTAAGGTTATACGGGTTTGGTTTTTCAATTATGGAGCGTTATGGGGTGTTTTTTGAGGGTTGTTATATTCTCCCCACCTTGATTTAAATCTCGTCCTCAAGATTCACTGGAATAGATATGGATACTTTCTTTTCCTTTCAGATTCTAGCTCCCATGTGTATTCGGGTCCTCTCTGTGAATCCCACTTCACTTTGACCAGAACTAATCTCTTGTGCTTGAGATTCTTGATCTTTCTATCTTGAATCTGAATGGGCTCTACAAACTTAAGTTTTTCATTTACCTCTATGTCTTGAAGATGTATCACCAAGGATTCATCTGCTAGGTATTTCTTGAGGTTACATAAATGAAATACATCATGTATTCCTGCCATTTCTTTTGGTAACTGTAGCTGATAAGCTACTGGCCCTATTCATTTGATAATTTCAAAAGGTCCAACATACCTTGGGCTTAGCTTTCCTCTTTTACCAAATCTTACAATTACTTTCCATGGTGAGACTTTTAATAATACCTTGTCTCCAACTTGAAATTCCAAGGGTTTTCGTCTGTTATCTGCATAACTTTTCTGATGGTCTCGAGCTGCTTTCAGTCTTTCCTTGACTTGAATAATTATGTGAGTTGTTTCTTGTACAATTTCAGGGCCTGACTATTGCTTTTCTCTAATCTCTGCCCAACACACTGGTGTTCGGCATTTTCGCCCATAGAGGGCTTCAAATGGTGCATCATTGATGCCTGGGTATGATAGCTGTTGTTGTAAGAAAATTCTATTAAAGGTAAGAGTTGTGGTTCAGGTGCTGCTACACGGTTTAGATCTAGAATATTTTCTGCAGTTTGAAACATGTCAAGGTTTGCTAGTCTCCTATCCAGTTCCTCCCACAGAGGTAAAGTTATTGGAATTTGGGCAGTTACCTCAGCTATTCTTATTGTGGCTTGTTTTTGGATATTCCTCATTCTTTTCATTCTCACCCTTTTCTCTTTACTAAACCATCCTCTTTTCTTAGGAGGAAATGCATCTTCGGATTTGGCTCTAAAAACAAAAGTATCCACAGAATCTGCTACGTATCTTGATGCTGGATTGGATGGTCCTTCATCCATTGGAGAGTGGGACAGGCGACGATAAGCGTCAGAGGTATTTTAATCACTCATACTGCGAACTCAAAAATCATCAAAATACATAAAATCATAATATACATATTTACACAGAGTAACACATAAGTTATGGATATTTCCTAACACAATTGTTTAAAGTTTAGGTATTTAAAAGAACACCTAAATGGCTTAAACCAATGGCTCTGATACCACCTTCTGTCGCAACCCCCGACCCCACCCCGGGAGTGGGAGCCGCGAGCATGAGCCGGTGGTATCGGTGTTTATTAAATTTGCAGCGGAATTAAAACACCAGGATCGTAGTTAGGAAATAAATTCAGAGTTTGCAAAACACCAAACTTTTTGTATTAAACAAATGGGATAAAAACCCATATTTCATTTATAATATCTTTATAGGGATAAACCCTAGTTGCTGAAAATATAACTTCTTCTTTTAGGTAACTTTATAGCCACTTTATTTAAGCCTTCAGTGCTCCATAACTGGCTTCTTAATAGCTTCACATCAAGTTACCTGAAATGCGTTTTAAAAACATTTTATCAGCAAGAAATACTGGCGAGTTCATTCCATTTTGTAAAAACATAATGTTATACTTTACAGTATTAAGAAGGATATTACAATGTTTTTATCTACCAAACACTCAATCAATATTTGTCATGTTGGCAGTTACAATGACTGTGTTCATATTACTATTGGCTAACTCTTTGTCCAATAGCAACGCTTGACAAGTAGTATATACAAATCCCCACATACTGGCAGTAATTTGTAGAATACAAAGACTTAACTACTGTAAGTATAATTGAAAAACATTTAGGGTTTTGTAAACACTTTGATGAAAATAGAGAATGACTCACATTGTAAGCTTAGGTTTTTCTATAGGCTTCCTGGTGATATTTTCTGATTATTTTCTTGTGTTCCTATTAAAAACATGCAATGCACGCGTGTTAGTATAATAACCCAATTTAACTTAACCAATACGTCACGAGACAGAACCCCAACTTAGTTTACAAAGCATAACCCTAAACAGGCAGCGCTTTGGCACCAGTTGCTGGGTTCCAGATCAATCGGATAGGATATCGGATTAGTGATAAGGGGTTAAAACACTTACAACAGGGCAAAGCTTCGTGATTTCAGGGGTATTTTAGCTTTAAATTTCGTGTAACATTATAGAGAGAGAAAATAGATTGAGCGAGTTGGGACTGAGGCATGTCTGCTCAATTTATAGGAGTTTTTGAAGCTTCTCGTGCCCTACGACCGGCCCCTGGCCATCCTGTCGCTCCCCGCGAGGGCACTCTAGCTACGGCTAGGGTTGCCTAGTCACCAAGTAGATCAAACACGTGGACGACACGTGGCTTAAAGCGTAACCGGAAAGAAACGAGCCTCTCGCGCCACGAGAGAGGTCTCCCTGTTGTCGGTCGCGGCTCGCGACAGAACAAAATCATTATTTTATTGGTTTTCTTAATTAAATTAAGGTTATACGAGTCTGGTTTTTCAATTACGTAGTGTTATAGGGTGTTTTTTGAGGGTTGTTATAGTATAGCCTTATTCAGGCAGCACTTTGGCATCCGTTGCTGGGTTTCGGATCGATTGGACAAGCTATCGAATCAGTGATCGGGGTTAAAACACTTACAATGGGGCAGAGTTTCGCAGGTTTAGGGGAGGGGTGTTGAATAAAACAAGTAGAACGAGAGCATAGTTTTACGAAATGAATTCGTTTTTGTGCAGAAACTTGAGTCCCACGTAGCTGAATTTATAGGTCAACACGGACCCACCCGCGCGTCTCGCCAGCTCCCGGGGACACCCCCGTATGTCGCCTGGGCATCGTAATTTTCCTAGGCAGGCTTCGTTGCTCGTATAGCCCCACCACATGTCGCGCTCGAGTCACACGTGTCTTGGTACTCCCTAGCGACACGCGGAAGATTTAGGGGTACCCCTGCGTGTCTTCTGAGAGTCCAGTTAATAGTTTCTTTGATTTTTGTACTCGTTCACACCGTACAAGTCCGGGGTTGCGAATAAGGTGTTTTGGGAATTATTACATCCTCCCTACCTTGTTTTAAATCTCGTCCTCGAGATTTACTGGAATAAGTAAGGATACTTTCGTTTCATATCTGATTCTAGTTCCCATGTGTATTCTGGTCCTCTTTTTGAATCCCATTTTACTTTGACTAGAACTAACCTCTTGTGCTTGAGATTCTTAATCTTTCTATCTTCAATTTGTATTGGCTTTTCCACAAACTTCAGTTTCTCATTTACCTCTATGTCTTGAATAAGTACTATCAATGATTCATCGGCTAAACATTTCTTTAGGTTACATACATGAAATACATCATGTACTCCTGCCATTTCTTCAGGTAACTAGGATTGTGAAATGGTTCAGAACCATACCGAACTGGAACCATTTAATGTTAAAAATAAGAACCGGAACCGAACCGTATTTTAACGGTTCTGATTTGGTTCAGAACCAGATTAAAAATTTCTTGTGGAAAAGGTTCTCACAGGAACCGGTTGTTAATTAAATCCTAAAATTAACAATTCAATAAAAATCATTCCAACCATTCAAAACATATAAGTAAGAGTTGCAACATTCAAGTTCAAACCATCCAAAATAAAAGTAACAACAATAAAAAGTTTTAAAACATAAAACGAACTCTAAATAAAACAATTCCAACCATTGGTGTTAACAATTAAAACAAACATCTTCAAACTTCATTCGATCTTCATCCTCTCAAAGTGTTAGCAACTAAAAAAAAATAAACGAATAGAATTAACAAAATAATGATATTTACCTTTTGTGAACTCATCGAATTTTTCACATTCCTCCTCCTCTTCGTATATACATTTTCTCCCAGTTGAATCCAATCTTGTGTAACACCTCGTAAAATCATGTCAAATGATTTAAAGACATGCGTCCACTCTCAAATGTGCTTAATATTGGACGGGAGGGACTAATTTTGTCAAATTATGAAAGTTTGAATGTGGAGGGACTAAAGGTGTCAACATGCCAAATTATTTCCTCTAAGTGACCCTTTACGGACCGTAAGCCTTTGTGCTTAGGGACTGCAAGCATGGTTTATTTTGGTTTTTAAATAACGGATATGGACCGCAAAGCCTTATGGCTTACGGTCCGTAAGCCTGTTGAAAACTGTGTGCGCATAAGGTCCTTACGGACCGCAAGGACTTATCCCTTGCGGTCCGTAAGGGACTGCCAGTGGCATATTTTTGTTTGGATGCCAAGTTTCTCTGCATCTTTGCCACCTTTCTCGCACCATACTACCTTCTAGCTGCTCATGACACGTCCAATAACACCCAGAGTGATCCTACATCAGTTCCAACACCTGTCATGATCCTAATCCAACCTCTTCTAGTATAAATAGACACCTTATGTGAACTCATTTCCTTGCACCTTTCTCATTCTCTTCTCATCTGCTTAAATTGGAGTTCCTGATCACAAAGGAAGCTCCCTCTAAGTTCTAAACGGTTTCTTGGATGTCACACCCTGATATTTCCACATATTCCGGTGGGCCCGGTGGGGAGTATCGTGACGTAGTTGATATCATCATAGACAATTAAACACATTTATAGCACAGTGGAAGGCTTGGAAGTTATTACTATTACAACCCAAAATGTTCAAAGTTCAAAATGAAAGAATATACAGATGGTTGTAAAAGAGATCCACAGGCGGACCATTTAAACAAATACATAAAACAAAGTTTGACAGACTTTAGGCATCTAAGGATTTGCAAGATCCTCTTAATTAACACCAAGTAGCTCCAGCCTAGTTCGTGAGGTACCTGTCACTTAGTCTTTGGAAAATACGTCAGTTTTCACTGGTAAATACAGTTAACTGACTCATTTGAAAACATTTATGAAAATTGGTTTAGGTGCACAAGGCACAAAAATCTTTTATAACTTGGGACAATTTCATTTAAAATCTTGTATACAGTTTTACATGTTTGTCATACATTTGGGGCCAGTTTGGAAACCGATCATGATTAACTGACTCACCACTTATAAAACCCACAAAGGAGTTATCCCCAACTTGTGGGTAATTTATTATTTAGCATTTGCATCTGTCGGGTGTATGCCTACACCCCGTGCATAGGTCGTAGCCATTAATAATTTAAATGAGCCGAGGATATCCAGGACACGGTCGTTAACCCACAAAGTTTATGTTATCAAACAAAACAAATTAAAACGGGTTATGCGGTTTTATTAATCACAATTCGACTAAATGATCCCATACCCGACCAAGCGGTAATAATTTACCGTATCCCAAGCCCATATAAGGGAAAATAAGTTAAAAGTATTTACCTGAGTTAATTATGCAAGGAGTGCTACTCAGCCGTATATTTCTAAGACTTTACGCAAGTATCTTCTACTGAGGCAACATAATCTGTAAGGAAGGTTTTATTAACCTATTAGGATACTAACGGGTCTTATTTAAGTCAAAGACTTAGACCGGTTAGTTTGAAGGATACTTTACGGTTTGAAACGCTAGATTAAGCGGAGACCGGAATGGAATGTAATTTAGACCCAACAAGTATGAATACTTGTATAATATGGGTAAACTAAATACATTCTGGATTTTGAAGTTTAGATGATAAGGTTAAACCCGTTTCGGTTAATTTATGCAAACTAGTTACATAAACGAACCGAACGCGTATAAGCATAAACGGGTAACCGAATGAGTCATATACAAGTTCCATATGTTATTATGCTTAAAATATGTTAAGACATCAGTAGGATATCAACATATATGCCCAAAAAGATTTTAAAACCGAATTAGGCCCCATAAGGGCATTTTGGTCAATTTTAGGATTTATAAAAGAGGTTCATAGGTAAACTGAAGTTCTGGTCAAAAAAATTCTGTAAAAATATTTAATTTATGATGTTATATTAGTAGGATATCATACATATGTGTGGTTTACCATTTATGGCCAAACTATGCCCCGAAAGGGCATTTTGGTCATTTCACATATGCTTTTAGGGACATAAATGGAACTCCGAGTTCATGACTTGTACTTACTGTAAAAATATTAAAAATCATTTATAAATCAGTAGGTAATAAGTCTTGGGTGCTAAATATGGTTCTAAACCATACTATGCACCTAATTAGCGTAAAAGTCGATATTTGACGATAATTACAAGGTTTAAGTGATTCTGAGATTTTGACCAACCTTGAATGGTCAAAATATTTTATTTTTCATATTAGATCAGTAGCAAAAGATTTTGCATGCTAATTATATGTTAAACTTATTTTATTTGCAAAAAGGGTATTATCGTCAATTATAGGCCTTATACAAGAACTCAATGTTAAGGACAGTGTATAATCTGACCCGACATTCCAAAAAATCCTAAAAATGATATCACAACAGTAGGTAAAGAGTTTTGAGTCAAATTTATGTTTAAAGCTTGATTTATATACCAAAGGGCATTTTAGTCTTTATAAAAGCTTAATTTACGATTATTTGCATAACATCAGTTTATGACCAGAATATAAGTGTCAAAATAATTTAATTATGTTTACTAATTAGTACCTAATCCATTTGCATGTTCATTTATTTGAAAATCTCATTTTTAGACCATAAGGGCATATTAGTCAACAATAAGCATAATAACGGAAAACATGCATATAATTCAGATTTCTAAGTGACCATGTAATATAACCCCAGAGGGTTGTACTACAACATCATATGGTCACAATGGAACCTTGATACATAAAAGAATTAAGCTAATTCGGGTCAGAACTGAAAGTCAAAGCAAAAGTCAAGCTTTTGTAACTTTCGGTTGCGAACCGAGCTTAAACTTAGAATTGTCAGGTTGAACATGTTTAGACATGTTCTAATAATATTTACCAAGTTATTAAAGTGATAAAACATGATTTATAACCTCTAAATTATCAGATTTGATTTTTATTTAAAAATCTGACTAGTTTGACTTTTTATTTAATTACTTTGACCCGACAATTAACTAAGTTAACGTGATAATTAGGAGGTGCCCTTTTGAGGGATTAACACTTACCTAATTACGATCACGTAGCCATATTCGCCTCGAACAATGGCTGGACCGTTTAGGTCTAAACCGAAAGTCAAAGCCGTTTTGCGGCAACTTTGACTTTCGGTCTTTAAACGCATAAAAACCAAACTAGAGTGGCTAAGGACACTTACAAAGGGTCCTAGCTCGAACTTTAAACTCAGGGGAGCTTCCTTTTTGATCAGGAACCTCAAGAAATGCTCAAGAAAGCTTAAGCAAGTGAGAGAGATGGAATTTTTGAATGAGCAAGGAAAAGAGGCAACAAGAGGCTTCTGTTTATAGTGCAAGGGGCCTCCTCAATATCATTCCAGGTCTTCTAGGATGCCTCCAGGTGTCCCTACACGAGCTATGAACCAGCATGCAGCCCCTTGAATTGAAGGAATGGTTTTGGAGGTTTATGTGTGGGAAACAAGCAAAAATTCGCCCAGATACAGGCTTTACGGACCGTAAGCAGGAACCCCATACGGTCCGTAACCGTCTGATCAGCGAACCAGATTTTGAAAATTTACAAGTTTGGCCCCTCAACTTATATAATCTCATTTAGGGCCTTGTAACATGTAAAATACCATTTCTATCTGATGTCGGGCATACATGGGAGTGTGAATAGATAGTCTAAGGCTCCCAGTTCGTCGGTAAACCACCCGGAGGTGCTAGTTTCTCTCGTTGGCACTTTTAACCCTTCTCTTTGAAATTCTTGCACATTTTGTCAGGTAACGATACAAAAACCTTTCATAGTTAATATTAAGCATTCCCGATAGTATGATTGAACACTACGAATCCCCGGGCTTGTAAAAGGTCACTCAGAGGCATAAGTTTAGCATGTTGACACTTTTTGTCCCTCCGTATACATCTTTTCAATGTTTGTCAAGTTTAGTCCTTCAAAATAAATCTTTTACACGTTTAGCGTTTAGGACACGTGTCTTCACATAATTGGACACGATTTTACGAGGTGTTACATTGGACCACTTGTAAGTGTTCCATTTCATTTTATAGGCTTTTATAAGCCGAAAGTCAAGCAAATTGACTTTTGCTTTGACTTTCGGTTTAGACCATTATGGTCTAGCCATTGTTCAAATTGAACATGGCTACGTGATCGTAATAAGGTAGGTGTTAATCCCTTAAAAGGGCACCTCCTGGAAATCAGGTTAAGTTGGTCAAATGACGAGTCAAAGTTAAGTTAAATAAAAAGTCAAATGGCAGATTTTTGGAAACTTTATAAAATGAACTTGTAAATGTTATAACTCATGTTTTTAACACTAAATCAGTTGGTGACTGATATTAGAATATGTATGAACATGTTCAGCCCGTCATTTCCAGTTTATGTGTCGGTTCGCAACCAAAAGTCAAGCAGTTTGACTTCTGCTTTGACTTTCGATTCTGACCCGATTTAGCAACTTTAGCTACTGATTCTAAGTTGCATTATGATCATATTATAGTGTAGAATAACCCTCTGTGGTTATACTACTTGATCATGTAACACCCCAAAATGCTTATATAATAATATCTCGATGTTTAAAATTTATTATTGATGAAAGGATAAATATCCACTCTTAAATGAAAAATAAAGTATGGTTAGTAAGGGTAGTTAACTTGGTTAATTGAGAAGCCCTTTATTTTTAAAATAGAGGACAAACCAAATATGATGTACATAATAAAAACCATCAAAGGTTAAGGGGTGAAAGTGTACAACTAGAAAACTTGAATTATTAAATGATAAAAAAATGGGTGCTCAGTGTGTGTATGCGAGATAGAGAGCAGGAAAGGGGAGAAGACTCCCCACTACAACATTAACCTAATTCAACAATTAAGGATGAAATTGGAGCCTTAGTGTGTGCATGAACATAATCTCTTGTCCATCTAAGCTTGTAGATCACAAGGTAAGTAGCAAGTTTTGATTTGGTGAAGTTTTTGTATGATTAGAGCAATGGAATGTTAAATTGCAAAGTCCTTGATTTTGTGCTATATGATTTAGGTAAAGATTTTAAATTTGGAACCATATGTGAATGAGTATGATATAAAATTTGTCATATGATTGTGTTATTATGAAAACCTTTTGCAAACTTGAAATGGGTTTTGATATAACTATGAAGCTAGAGCCAAATTGAGATGAACTAAGTTAAGTATGATTTGGGTTAGAGTAGAAGACGTGTTAGAATCACTACTCCATGAAGAAATTGTATGAATTGATTGATAAGTTAGAAGGGTACATATTAGTTATAAACACATGTACACAATGCTTAAAATGTTGTACGCACTCCAAGCGTTAGATGAAATGCCTAAATGATAAATTATGTAGTTTTGAATGAGTTGAGAGTTTTGAGTTGCATAAGGGAAGTATAAAATGTGATATGTTGCTAAACATGATGTGAATTACGAATAATGCGTGAATGTGTTTGCTATCATGTGAATGACACAATCTAAATAAGAATGGGTTATGTGTAGGATTGAAAGAAGAATGAGCAAGTTCAAGTAATCAATAAAAGACTCAACAATGAGGTAATTTCTTTTACTTACTTATCATTAATATCTAGAAGTCGTCGAACCCATATCATAATTATGTGAAGGATTATAGTTGTAAAATATTTTGACTACTAGTCGATTTCTATTTGAATGATAAGTTTTTATTTTAGAATGTAAAAGGTATGGACTTGTATTGTTTTGTTATGAATGGTTTATACGGGTTAAGACGAGAATGCAAAAAGAATGGAATTATGTTGATTCATTATGAACATGTCAACCGAGTTAGAATGAGAAAGTAAAAAGTAAGATTTCGTGTTGATTCATTGTGAATGGGTCAACCAGGATAGAATGACAAAGTAAAAAGTAAAGTTTCATGTCGATCCGTTATGAATGGGTCGGTCGGAATAGAATGAGAACGAGAGAAGAATGGTTGGTTTCATGTTGATCCGTTTGAACGGGTCAACAAATTATGGTGTCCTTAGTCGAACAAGAACTAAGGTCTAGAATGAATTAATAAGACGAACATCATGTTTGCTAAAAGTTAGTATTAAATATTGAAACAAATTGCTAATAATGCTTGTTGTTGTGTTTTAGGTAAAGCTCCTACTTAGATGACCACGCCTTGCTTGGGACGAACACTATTCGCAACGCCTACAACATGCTTCCGAACTAGTATATGCAAATGGGTCAAAATGTTTTGATTGTGATGTAGATTTTGATCAGTTTTAAAAACTTTATCTTAAGAACTATGTTTACATTTTTGTAAATGTTGGGTATCTATAACTAGTTTAATATGGTCATCACTTAAAGCATGACCAATGTTTTTCTTAAGAATGTATGAAGTTCAATTTGGTCGTATTTCATAATGTTAGGGTCTCGAAATTTTATTAGAAATGAATAAATGTGTAAGTGAAGTAAGTTGGTTTCAAGGGCATTTTAGTAAATTTGATTTATGATATAGCAAGTTTTAAAAAGTCACGTTTCCAAGTGTCGTTTTGACCTTTTTCTTAATATGGGCGTTTCAGATCATAATCAGATTCTGAGTTTTTACACAAGTTCTTATAATATGCCTAATAATGACCAAAATGTCATTTTTGTGCAAAACATGGTTTTAATCAATGATAAACATATGAAACGAATTACCTACTGATATAGTAATATAACTAACATGTTTTGGTAGAATGAACTTGTTTATAACATTAGTTTTTATACAAGTTCATGAATTATGCCACATTATGACTAAAATGCCCTTATGGTGCATAGTTTGATTTTAAAACCATAATGCTCATATAAGTTGATAACCTACTGATGTTATAACTTAATTAAAGTATTTTGGCATAGTGAACTTGTTCATAACTCATCCGATCACCCGATACCGCCTATGCGAATACAGTTAGCTTATGTAACTAGTTTACGCAAGTTTACCGAAACAGGTCAAATGTTTTCATATTTATTTCAAATTCCAGAATGTATATAGTTTTCCCATATTATACAACTCTTAGTACTTGTGGGGATTAAATTACATTCTATCCGGTCATCACTTAATCAAGCGTATCGTACCGTTTTCATTATTTTAAGTTAAGCGGCCCAAGTCTATGACTTGAATAAGACCCGTTAACATTCTAATTGGTTATAAAACCATTCATTCCAGACTAAGGCATTCCAGTAGATTGCAACCAAGCTTAGAGCTTATTATATTTTCTTACATTGTAAGACTTGTTTAAACCAGGTAAATACTCTTAACCTATTTTCCTCATACGGGCTTGGGATACGGTAAATTATTACCGCTTGGTCAGGTATGGGATCATATGTTGGATTGTAACTAGAAAATCCGCATAACCCGTTTTAATCTGTTTTGCTTGATAACTTAAACATTGGGGGTTAACGCGACCGTGTCCTTGATATCGTCGGCTCATTTAAATTGTAAATGGCGACGACTTAAGCACAGGGTGTAGGCATACACCCGACAGATGCTAATGCTAATAGAAAATATTTTCTACACATATTGGGGATACCCCTTTGTGGGTTAAAAGTGGCGTGTCGGTTAATCATGTAATCGGTTTCTGTACCGGGCCCCATATGTATTGACAGGCACGTAAAACTGTATACAAGATAATTATTACTGTCCCAAGTTATTTTTAAAATGCACGTGCCTTGTGCACTTAAAACAATTTTAGAATATTTTTCAAAATATGTCGGTTATTTGTATTTACCAGTGTAAACTGACGTATCTTCAAAAGACTAAGTGAAAGATTGCAAGGTTACAAAGTAGGCTGGAAGTGCCCGGTAATGCTTAAGAGGAATTTGCAACTCCTTGCATAGAAGCCTGATGTGCTAAAAGTGGTCTAATTAAACTAACTAAATTAAACCCTAAACTAGACTCTCTAAACCTAGACCACACAACCGGCAAGTGTACCGGTCAATGTAGTATAGCCTAAGTAAGTCCGAGTATCGAACCCACGAGACTCTACTGACTACGTTAACTAGACTCTGACTAGACTGACTCTAACCTAACTATACTTAACTGTTTTGTTGTTTTGGGGGGGGGGGGGGGGTTACGGAAAAACTAAGGAAATCTATATTAAACTAATTAATTAACTAAGAACTGGACTAATACGAAAGAGAGCTAAAGATTAATTCAGATGAGTTAAACGACTACCTAGACTTGAATCCAGTTTAAATAAGAATGGACTTCTAACGGTACTATTGTTGTATGGAGCCGGGATCATGAGATACTAAACCTTAAGGTATTTCAATGCTAAGACTTCCCGACCCTTCTCAGGAAGAAACCTAGGAAACCCTACAAGGCTGTTGTGAATACCGACTGTTAGACTTCCTCTCAGTCCTCTAACGATTCTAAAAGTGCCCTAATACGACTATCTACCTCTCAGCGCGATAATCTAAGGCAATTCTAGGTTCTAACTTGATTTACTAGACACAAATGCAATTAGGGAAATAAGATCGACTTCTCTCAAAACCTATCTTAGATATATATTGCACTGAGACCTAATAACTAACTCGAGCCTCTCAGCGACAAGTTAAGCAGAATACTTAATTCTAACTGTATTTTAATTACTGTTTCTAGGGCTATTGGCCAATTTACCCAAAGATCACCCGAACCCGTGAGGATGCAAATAATCAACACAAATTTATTATGTGAAAGACATTCACCAAAATCTATGTGAAACAGTAAATAATCAACAATCAAAAGTAAATACGCACACGCATCAAATCAGAAACTCTAGAATCCTTTACTTTCAGAAATCAATCCATAATTAAACAATAATAACCGTTAAAAGATCCAAACTTTAATCAAACCATCATCTTGTCTAGGTAGTATCTAGGGTTTAGCCTGAAAACATAATGTTTTAACAAAACTGAATACTAATAAATATCAAACCCGGACTTAATCTTGATCACGGCTTGAACCCTCGATCCAATCCTGTTCGTGCGTCCCCTCCTCCTGTCGTATCTGATGTCCAGCCGTCTCAAGAATATATAATCCTCCCCCTTCTCGTCCAAGGCTATGTATCGAATAATATATCCCCCCTTCCTTTAGGGTATTAATTACATGAACATAATAATGCATTCATATTTGCAAAAAGGCCCACAGTTCTCATGCAGTTCGTTGAACATATCTTCATGGCCCAAGAATATAATTTCCAAACAAATTCAATTGGCACATGGCTGCTTATGTCTTCTGCGGGCCCAATAATGATGTCAAAATAATTAGCCAATCTCCTCCACTTGCTGTTCTCGAAAACAATAATAATAGGAATCTTTTTTTTCCTCCTATTTGCATCCCATGGCAACAACAACAACAACCTTTATTTTAGAAAATAGTTGCAATTTCACTTCGGTCCCTGGCGCCCCATTCTCCTCAACTAGCTGGTTACTTAATTATTACTCTTTTTCGCTCCATTTGCACCAGAACCTAGCCAAAACACAATATAATATAATATAATATAGTACTAAAACTAAATAAAAACAAATAAAACTTATACAAAAATTATACAATCTACACGGGACAAATATGTGTTTTTTCACCCCACATCAAAGCCTAATAGTCTGTTATTTCATTTTGTAAATTTACGATCCGCCTGTGGATCTTTTGATACATTATCCGTCTGTATAATATTTGAAAAACTCGGACATTTATATTGTAATAATTTAAATCCAAGACTTCCGTTGTGCTATCTGTGTATTTGATATCAATCTTGTAACGTATACCCCAACCGGGCCCACCGAGTGTTATTGAAATATCGGGGTTTGACATCTTGCATGCAAATTATTGCCTCACAATAATGGGGGATAATGAAGTTCTATATGACTCAACTACCCATCCTCCAGTACTAAAAGCGGACTCGGAAGTTATAGTTGTGTCGCAACCCTAGACCCTACCCTGGGAACGGGAGCCACGAACCAGTCAAGTGGTATCGGTTTTTATTAATTTGGCAGCGGAAATGAGACATCAGGATCGTAGTTAGGAAATAATTTCAGAGTTTCAAAACACCAAACTTTTATATTAAACAAATGGGCTAAAACCCTCATTCCAGTTATAACATAACTATAGGGATAAACCCTAGTTGTTGTAAACATAATTTATTCGTTTATTTAGGTAACTTTATAGCCACTTTCTTTAAGCCTTCAGTGCTCCATAGCTGGCTTCTTATAGCTTCACATTAAGTTATATGAAATGCGTTTTAAAAATATTTTATCAGCAAGAAATACTGGCGAGTACATTCCATTTTATAAAAACATATTGCTATAACTTCATAGTATTAAGAGCGATTACAATGTTTATATCTAATAAAAACTCCAAGTACTTGTCACTCGACGGATCTGTGACTATGGTCATATCACACATTGGCTACCCGTGTCCAATTGTGAAGATTATCAAGTAGTGTATACAATACACCATAATACCGGCAGTATTTTGTAGAATACAAAGACTTAATCACTGTTAAGTATAGCTGAAAACATTTAGGGTTTTGTAAAATAAGTTGGTAAAAAGAAGAATGACTCACATTGTAAACTTAGGTTTTTCTACGGGCTTCTTGGTGATAATTTTCTTGAATTCCTATTAAAAACATACAATGCACGCGCTTTAGTATAATAACCCAAATCACTTTAGCCATACATCACGAGACAGAACCACAACGTACTTAGTCAGGCAGAGCCTTGACATGCGTTGTTGAGTTCTAGATCAATCGGGTAGGGTAACGAATTAGTGATCGGGGGTTAAAATACTTACAACGGGGCAGGGCTTCGTGATTTAGAGGGTGTTTTAACTGATAATTTCGTGTGAAAGCATAGAGAGAAAGAAAGAAAACTAAACGAATTGCAACTACTGCTGAAGAGCTCAATTTATACAAGTTTTCGGGGGTCTCTCGCGCCCTGCGACCTGCCCAAGGGGGTCTTCTCGCGCCCCACGAGGGCACCCTAGCTACGGCTCGGGTTGCCTGGTCACGAACCTAGACCTGCCAAGTGTTGGACACGTGGCACAAGGAGAACTTAGCTAGACAAGGGTTGTCGCTCCCCGCGACACACCCGGGCACAACCGAGTGAAATTATGATTTTATTTGTTTTTTTAATTAAATTAAGGTTATACGGGTTTGGTTTTGCAATTTATGAAGCGTTTTAGGGTGTTTTCGAGGGTTGTTTTATCCTCCCCACCTTGTTTTAAATCTCGTCGTTGAGATTCACTGGAATAGGTGTGGATACTTCCGTTGCGTTTCCGATTCCAGCTCCCATGTGTATTCTGGTCCTCTCTTCGAATTCCATTTTACTTTGACCAGAACTAATCTCTTGTGTTTGAGATTCTTGATCTTTCTATCTTCAATCTGCATTGGCTTTTCTACAAACTTGAGTTTTTCATTTACCTCTATGCCTTGAAGAGGTATCACTGATGATTCATCTGCTAAACATTTCTTGAGGTTACATACATGAAATACATCATGTATTCCTGCCATTTCTTCCGGCAATTGTAGCTGATACGCTACTGGTCCTATTCTTTTGATAATCTCAAAAGGTCCAACATACCTTGGGCTTAGCTTTCCTCTTTTACCGAATCTGACAACTCCTTTCCATGGCGAGACTTTTAACAGTACCTTATCTCCAACTTGAAATTCTTATGGCGTGCGTCTGTTATTTGCATAACTCTTTTAACGATCTCGTGCTGCTTTCGGTCTTTCCTTGACTTGAATAATTTTGTCCGTTGTTTCTTGCACAATCTCAGGACCTGACATTTGCTTTTCTCCAATCTCTGCCCAACATACGGGTGTTCGGCATTTTCGTCCATAGAGTGCTTCAAATGGTGCAGATGCTGGTATGATAGCTATTGTTGTAAGAAAATTATATTAAAGGTAAGTGGTTATCCTAATTTCCTCCAAAATCAATTACACAGGCTCTAAGCATATCTTCCATTGTTTGGATTGTCCTTTCGCTTTGGCCGTCCGTTTGAGGATGATAAGTTGTACTTAGATTTAATCTGGTTCCCATTGCTTTTTGGAAACTTGTCCAAAAATGAAAAGTGAAATGACTATCTCTATCAGATACAATAGATAAAGGAATCCCATGTAATGAAACTATTTCATTCACATACAGCATAGCTAACTGTTCCATACTGAAAGTTTCTTTCATTGGTAAGAAATGAGCAGATTTAGTCAACCGGTCTACAATCACCGAGATTGTGTCATTACTTTTTTGTGTCTTGGGTAATTTGGTAACAAAGTCCATTGTTATCAATTCCCATTTCCAAATTGGTATTTCCAATTGCTGAAGTAATCCTGAAGGTTTCTGATGTTCAGCTTTGACCTGTGAGCAGGTTAAACATTTAGCAACATAAGTTGCTATATCCTTTTTCATTCCTATCCACCAGAAATTCTTTCTTAAATCTTGATACATCTTGTCACTTCCAGGATGCATTGTATACTTGGACTTATGAGATTCTTCTAGAATTCGGTTTCGTAGGTTTCCTGGAATAGGTATCCAGATCCTTTTCTTATGGAATCTCCAAATTCCATCTGTTCCTTTCTCTAATTCCTTAATCATTCCTTTTAAACCTTCAGCATCATCTTTGATTGCTGTTTCCTGTATCTTTTTCACTTGTTCATTTAAATCTATCTGTAGGTTTAATCTGAGAGCACGTACCCTTTTGGCTTCTCATGGTATTTTCTACTTAAAGCATCAGCTACTACGTTAGCTTTTTCTGCACGATACTGCATAATCACCAATGTCTCTGCCTCATGTTTAATTCCTTTTGTCCAAAAACATATCTTAGACTCTTATGATCCATGAAGACAACTGACTAACTACCGTAAAGATTGTGTCTCCAAATCTTAAGGGCAAAAATTATTGCTTCTAATTCTAGATCATGGGTTATATAAGTCTCTTCATGCTTCTTAAGCTGTCTAGAGGCATAAGCAATTACCTTTTGGCGTTGCATCAACACACATCCAAATCCTAATTAAGAGGCGTCACAATAGACTACAAAGTCTTCAGTTCCTTCTGGCAAAACGAGTATTGGTGTGTTGGTTAATCTTTGCTTCAAAATCTTGAATGCTTCCTCTTGTTTTGGTCCCCATTCAAACTTAACTGACTTGCAAGTTAGTTTGGTTAATGGAATGAATATTCAAGAGAAATATTGAATAAAACGTCTATAATTACCTGCCAGTCCAAGAAAACTTCTCACTTCTGTAGATGACTCGGGGACTTTCCATTGGTAATCGCTTCGATCTTTGTGGGATCCACATGAATGCCTTCATGATTAACCAAGTGTCCAAGGAATTGCACTTCTTGCAACTAAAATTCACATTTTGAGAATTTAGCATAAAGCTTTTCCTTTCTCAACAATGTCAGGAGTATATGTAAATGCTCTGCATGTTCCTCTTTACTTTTAGAGTAAATTAGAATATCATCTATAAAGACAATTTTGAATTGATCCAGGTATGGTTTACATATCATGTTCATCATGTCCATAAATGTAGCTGGGACATTGGTTAAACCAAATGGCATGGCTGTAAATTCATAATGACTGTATCTGGTTCTGAAAGCAGTTTTAGGAATGTCCTCTTCCTGTACCATCAGTTGATGATATCCTGAGCGTAAATCGATCTTAGAAAAGAATCGGGCTCCTCGAAGTTGATCGAACAGATCATCGATTCTTGGTAGTGTGTACCGATTTTTAATCGTAACCTTATTCAATTCTCTGTAATCAATGCACATACGCAACGATCCATCTTTCTTCTTGACAAACAACACCGGTGCTCCCCATGGCGATGAGCTAGGTTGTATGAAACCTTTATCTAGCAATTCATCTAACTGTTTCTTCAATTCCTGCATCTCCGTTGGCGCTAAGCTCAGGTGAATTCTAAATTCAACCTCACGATCTGGCGGTAATCCAGGTAATTCTTCTGGAAAAACATCTGAGAATTTAGATACTACGGGGATATCTTTTAATTCTTTTCCTTTAGTGTTAATGATTACTGAAATCATATATATCATTCCTCCTTTCCTTGCATAACTTGTAGCTTTCATTACAGAGATGAACTTTGTTGACCTTGTTGGCTTGTCCCCTTTAATTGTGATCATTTTGCCAGTTGGCGTACTTACTTGTACAATCTTTTGATCACATAAAATTCGCGCCTGATTGGCTACCAACCAATCCATTCCTAATACGACGTCGAATCCGACTAGATCCATTGGTAAAAGGTTAGCAGGAAAGTTATGACTTAAAATTTCTATCTTTCCTTTCTAAAGGATTTTGCTTATTTTGATAGAACTTCCATTTGCCGTCTCCGCCAGACAATCTTGGTGAAGTTTAGTCAATGGTTGATTGAGAAGTTTACAGAAAGAAGTATTTATGAAACTTTGGTTTGCACCAGAGTCAAATAATACTTTAGCATAAATACCATTAACTAAAGATGTACCGGCAATCACATCCGAAATCATCTTAGCTTCTTTGGCTGTCAGAACGAATGCTCTGGCATTCTTCTTAGGTCCTTCTATTGCCTTTGCTTTGCTGTTTGCCGCTAGAGGTAGTTTCGGACAGTTCAGTTTGATATGGCCAGCTTCTCCGCAATTGTAGCATATCCTGTAACACCCCGCGTATCCAAAGTCAAGGTACAAGTCAAAGTCAAAGTCAAAGGAAGAAAAGATTGCTAATTGTGATCTGTCACTCCTTTCTTAATTATTGATTGTGCTTCTTGACTTGTAATCGAATCTTTTAATTTGTTTGCTTTAGTTGTATTATGTGGAGTATCTATAATAATCGTATGTTTATCGCTAATCTATTTATCGCTATCTCATCGCAACCCGAATTATGTGTTCTGGATATTGTTTTACGTGTGTGTGCTAATTATGTGTTACTTGTGCATGTTATTAACTGTTTTGTGGTGGTGATCGAAAACGCAATCGCAACGCAACTCATCGCGAACTGGAAACGGAAGTTTAAATTATGTTGTTGTATGTTAGTTATATTATTTGTGTGACTATTATTTAAATCCATCGCATCGCCTAATCGACACTTGCTTAAACGCATCGCAACGCAACGCTCAACGCACGAAATGAAAACACCAAAACCAACTCGTGGCAGCCCATCGATCGAGTGGCCATCCGATCGGGTTGCCATCCGATCCGACACCTGCACCGACTTTCCTCTTTTGGTCACCTATAAATAGCACCTGTCACATCACAAACAGTGATGTGACAGCTCTGGTGCGACCCTTCGACTTCTCAGCCCATTTTCTCTCGATTCCTCGCGATTCTTGTAAGTTTCTTCCTCAAATATTGTACTTCTATCATCTACACACACTTCTTCATCTTTTCACCATCAAATCTTCTTTTTTCACCATGAAATCGGCTGATTTGAGGTGTTCTAGGGTGATGTCATCATGGGGTTCTTATGAAATTCAAGATTTGGCCTCATTCCACCAAGAACAACTCAGATCTAAAGGATTTCAACATGATTTAACACTGATTTCACATAAATCTAAACATTTTCAAGATTTATAAGGATTGAAAGATGTTTTCATAACTTTCTTTCAACTCTTTTACACTCTTACACTCAAAACCGATAGAATCGGAGCTCATTCAGGCCTTCCACTCTTTCCCTAGTGATGTGTCGGTCTGAGATCTGGTTCCTATCAACGAGATAACCGACTTAGGAGGTTGAAGATGAACAACCGTCACAAACAGTTAACTGATCAGGCTGGGGTGATTCCCGTCCGATCGGGTGACTTGGGCTTGACGGAGTTCCCATTGTTTAACACGTAGTCATATCGTCTCGATCAAACCGCAACTTTTAAACTTAACAAATTTCAAAACGAGCAAGTCTTGGAACAGATTGCCGTCCGATTGGATTGCCATCCGATCGAACGACAATGCGATCGGATTGACTAATGGTTTCAACACTTGAACACTTTCATAATTTTCAAAGATCATGAGTTTCTAACGGATTGGCGTCCGATCGGACGACCATCCGATCGAATGACCAATCCTGCTGTGAAATGTCTCGCTGGACGGATCGCCATTCGATCGAACGACCTAAAAGGTAGAGATACTTCTCTGATTTTAAAATGCTACAACGAAAACTTCAAAGCCATCATACACAAACACATCCATCCCAAACGAATGTCAATCCGAACGAATGGCCATCCGACCGGATGACCCTTCATCACTCTGTTCACTCATCACCTTTTTCGCACTGTTCATCTCTTATGCTATCGTTAACTGTTCAGGCTAATCCCTCCTCGCTCCCTTCAATCCAAGAGAGTGTTTATTTATTAAACACTATCTGTGAGTATACTCGAACCCTTTTTGCTTTACACACTTTTGGGTGTTACATACGTTACTTATTCAAATCACACTCGACACACAACGCAACACTTTTATACGCTGACCGTTATTGCATGTTATACGTGTTACTCGATGAACGCTTGTATGTTATGTTTACACAGTGATTGTTGCCTGACACCTTAGCAACGATAGTACTATAGTTTGGACTCAGCACCTGTCATGGACAGGGGTTGTTAAGGGCTTTACTTCACGTGTCACAGTGGTGATATGTGTTGCGCATTCTACAACTTGCAGTTATGTCTGTGCATGTTTCATTGTCGATAACCTACTAGCTTCACTTTGCTACATGTTACATGCTGGTTATGCGTAAACGATTTTCGCTATCTATTATACTATCAAACTTGTATGCTCACCTTTATACTATGTGTATTGACCTCTATTTTAACGTATGTGACAGGTGTTTAGGATGTTTGCTCTACTTGCTGGAATCAAGCTAGGATGGAGTCTAGAAACAAATCTAAATAAAATCTGAGTTGTTGGAACATTTTATCTGTCTTTGAGAAAACCATGTCTGTAATAACTGCTTTTACTTGATATATTATGGCATGGGACATAATGATTAATATCCGGTAATTTTAGTTGTTATGGATTTCTCTTGGACAATCTGTTTCGCTCAGTGCCGCGCCCCGATGATTCCGCCATTGGTTGGGGTGTGACAGATTGGTATCAGAGCCATAACTATAGGGAATTAGGCAAGACTCAACCTACTCCGGGTCGATGTCTTAGAAACAACCTAGTCTATAGTCTAAGTACCAACAGACTGCCTTGTGCGAACCTAGTAGGGGTTCCACGCGAGCCTATTTCTGCTATTTGATCGATTCGCGATCATACTATACTCTATCACTCTGCCTTTCCTAAGGCAGGCGCACCACACACTATTTTCGGAATGAGCGAGTGGTTAAATCGAGACTAGGTGGGAAAACCGCAAACTCTCGATTGGATCGCTTGATTTGACGCGCGTTTTTTACTATAAACACGAGAATTTGCGTTGAATCAGGAGTGAAATCCATACTTCGACGCAATTCTCCCTCTATCTCATAATTCTATCACATCAAACAGGAACATGGTCATTAAGTTAGGGGTGACACCCGAACCTTGATGACTCGTTACGCTCTCATTTTGGTTTCATAAAAGCTCTCACCAAGGTCTCGATGGATTCCAACGACCCGAGTTGCACGAATAATCGGAAGGATGCATGCCATTCACCATATTCTGGTGATAGAGCACAATCTATTAGATCAAAAGGTGCACCCGAAGTCCTTGAGAATAGTCGAACCACCATGGGTAGTCAACGTCTAACAGCCAAAGACAATCTCTTCTCGATTTTATGTGTTTCGATTCTGAGCCCGCAACCGTTGATTCTATGATTTATTGTGATTTATCGATTTTATGTGAAGTTGTATGGATTTTATATGGTTTTATATGCTTATTTGTTAGCGTTTTGAGATACTGATGGTTTCGATCTAACGCTTTTGCTCTGCCACACACACACCACACGACAAAACATTAACAAATCGCTTGCTATGTTACTTGCTATGCTACTCGATGTATACTCGCTACTCGCAATCGCTACTCTCGAACGCGCGAACCTTGAATGATAGGTGAATACGTGCAATATATGTAGGTGAATACGTGCAAAATATAGTGGATACGTGCCTCTGTGCTCTACGTGCCTATGTGCTATGTGTTTACGTGCTTATGTGCCTACGTGATTATGTGAATAGACGTGTTCGTGTGCCTTATAAAAAGTATCTTTGGGTGAGATAATAGGCTATACTCGACTTAATCGAAATTGTGTTTGAGTCCTGTGACGATGTCTGTTGCAGACAATGTCGTCATTCAGATCACACACTTCTCGCGCCGCCCGAAGAAACTTTGAGGACAAGCGTATCGCCTCTCTCGTCGCTAAGCAAATGGCTAAAGTTATCCTGCAAATCGTCAGTGAGCTGAATGAAAACGCTAGCAAGTCCTCTGAAGAGTCTAGGACTGATTCTTCAAAAGCTACTTTTAGCTTCAAGCAGTTTAAAGCCTGCGGACCCAAGGAATTCACCGGAGAAGACGGGCCTACAACCATGTTTCAATGGTTCGATTCAATCGAAGTCACCCTGCGCCAAAGCGCCTGTCCCGAAAACCTTCACACTGTTAATGCCACCGGCATTTTCTAGTCCAAGGCTTTGGACTGGTGGACTGCCAAAAGAAACAAGCGAGGGAATGATGCAGCTTACGGGCTTACGTGGGACAAGTTGAAGGACATCATGATGAAGGAGTTCTGCCCTCCCCATAAGCTTCAAAAGTTGGAGGACGAGTTCTGGCATGTAAAACAAGAGGGTGGCGACAACGCTGGTTTAACTGCCCGCTTTAAGCAGCTGAGTATAATCTGTCCGGGCCAAGTTACTACCCCCGAGATAACCATCAAGAAATACATCCGTGCTTTACCGGATTGTGTTGCTGATTTCGTGCAAGCCTTGAAGACGACAAGCATTGAGGAAACCTTCCTCCTCGCTGCCGAGATTAATGACAAGCGAGTTTGGGTTGGTTACTACGATAAAGCTGCCAAGAGTCTTCACCAAGTTACCGCTGCTCCCACCGCTGAAACCGCCGTCGCTCTGCAAGCTTCAAAGTCCTCCCGCCGCAAGAGAAAGAACAACAACAAGAGTAGCAAGAATTGTGCTGCAGCCGCCGCTCCATTCCAAGCTGTCCCTGCTCAACCGCAACCTCAGAACTGCCAAGTAGCGGCCCTAGTGACCAATGCACCGCCGGCCAAGCGTGCATATACTGGTCCTCACCCGCTCTGCCCTACCTGTACTTATCATCATCCCGTGGGGATTGCTTGCCAATTCTGCGTTCATTGCAACCTGTACGGCCATTTTACTGCCAACTGCCGTACTGGTCCATGCCAAGCCCCAACTCAAGCTCAAGGCTAAGCTCCTGCACCACAAGCTCTCCTTCCTGCTCCCTAGGGAGAACATGCAGCTCCTGCCCCAGCAACACACGCAAGAGCCTGCTTTGCATGTGGTGATCCCAACCACTTTGCAAACATGTGCCCCAACAGAGTGGTGAAGCAAGAGCCGCAGCAGTAGCCGCAACAACATCAACAACAGCAGCCTCAGCAGCCACAACAGCCAGCAGCCCGCGGAGGCGCCTTCAACATCAACGCCCGCTAGGCTCAAGCAGACAACAATGTGGTTAATGGGACGTTCCTCGTAAATGGTATATATGCTTTGTGTTTATTTGATACTGGAGCCGATAACTTTTTTGTGTCGTTAGAATTTGAAAGGCTCCTTAATCGTAAGCGCGCCCATCTCCCTTCGATATTTGATGTTGAAGTTGCCACTGGAAGAACAGTTACCGTTCGTTCTGTCCTACGTGATTGTACTCTTGAACTCAACAATCACGTCTTCCCTATCGATCTTATTCCGATGCAGCTCGGTAGTTTCAATATCATAGTAGGCATGGATTTTCTTCGCGAAAATTGTGCTGAAGTCGTTTGCTTCGATAAAATGATTCGTTTCTTGCTCGCTAATGGTGATCAACTTTGTGTTTATGGTGAAGTCGCATCGAAGAAACTCCAACTTATGTCGTGTGTCCAGGCTAGCAAGTATCTCCGCAAGGAATACCAAGCTTTCTTGGCGCACATTGTAGTAGCGATGAAAAAGGAAGTTAAGGCAATGGATAAGGTGCCTATGGTTCGTGATTTTCCTAACGTCTTCCCTGATGATCTATCTGGTTTACCTCCGAGTCGTGATATCGACTTTCGTATTGATCTTATTCCTGGAGCAAATCCTGTTGCTAAAGCTCCCTATCGTCTCGCTCCATCCGAAATGCACGAACTCTCGAGTCAACTCCAGGAATTACTTGACAAAGGCTTCATTCGCCCTAGCACCTCTCCTTGGGGCGCACCAGTTCTTTTCGTCAAAAAGAAGGACGGGTCGTTCCGGATGTGCATCGACTATAGGGAGTTGAATAAGCTGACTATCAAGAATCGCTATCCCCTGCCCCGAATCGATGATTTGTTTGTCCAGTTACAAGGTGCAACGTGTTTCTCGAAGATTGATTTACGCTCAGGCTATCACCAGTTACGAATCCAGGAGGAAGATATACCGAAAACCGCTTTCCGCACCCGATATGGCCATTATGAATTCATCGTAATGCCCTTTGGTTTAACCAACACACCCGCGGTTTTCATGGATTTGATGAATCGCGTGTGTAAACCATTTCTTGACCGCTTCGTCATTGTGTTTATCGATGATATCCTTATCTATTCGAAGTCGAAAATCGAACACGCGCAACATCTACGTTTGGTTCTCGAACTGCTCCAAGGGAATCGACTCTATGCCAAGTTCTCTAAGTGTGAATTTTGGCTAGAGGAGGTTCAATTCCTCGGTCATATCGTCAATAGTCAAGGTATCCACGTCGACCCCGCGAAGATCGAAGCTGTTAAGAGTTGGGTTACTCCAAAATCGCCATCCGAAGTTCGTTCATTCCTTGGATTGGAGGGTTATTACCGTCGATTCATCGTTGATTTCTCGAAAATCGCCATTCCGCTTACTTCTCTCACGCATAAAGACAAGCCTTTTGTTTGGGGGACCAAGCAAGAGCAAGCCTTTTAGACTTTCAAGTATATGCTCTGCAAATCTGCAATGCTCCTGTGCTCGCTTTACCCGACGGAAACGATGACTTCGTAGTTTATTGCGATGCCTCGAACCTTGGTCTCGGTTGTGTTCTCATGCAACGGGACAAGGTTATCGCTTACGCATCTCGTCAGCTCCAGATCCATGAGAATAACTACACAACTCACGATCTCGAGCTTGGTGCAGTTGTTTTTGCGTTAAATATTTGGCGACACTACCTTTACGGTACCAAGTGTACAGTCTTCATAGACCATAAGAGCCTACAACACATCCTAAACCAAAAAGAACTGAATATGAGCCAACACCGATGGGTTGAACTTCTTAATGATTACGACTGTGAGATTCGTTATCATCCTGGCAAAGTAAATGTCGTTGCCGACGCGCTCAGCAGACGAAGCAATTTGCATAGCGTTCGTAATATTCACGCCCAGCACAATCTCGAAACTCTTATCCGTGACGCTCAACATGCTTGTTTCACCGAACGCACCTTGAAGAAGGAAATGATCATCAATAATGACAAACAGTTAGTGAATAAATCGAATGGGATATTCCATTATCTAGACCGAATTTGGATCCCCAAGCGCACTAACTTACGACAAATTCTGCTGGACGAAGCCCACAAGTCTCGATATTCTATTCATCCCGGTGTCGATAAGATGTAACAGGACCTTCGCTACAAGTACTGGTGGCCGGGCATGAAGAAAGATATCGCTATCTATGTTTTGAAGTGCCTGACTTGTTCGAAAGTCAAGGCCAAACAACAAAGTCCCTCTGGCTTACTCGTCCAACCTGAGATCCCTATGTGGAAATGGGAGAGTATAGCTATGGACTTCATAACGAAACTCCCGTGCACGCCGTCAGGTCACGATAGCATCTGGGTTGTCGTTGACCGTTTGACTAAATCTGCTCACTTTCTGCCAATACGGGAAGACTACAAGGTAGAACGATTAGCCTGAATCTACACCGACGAGATCATTTGTCGACATGGGATGCCTCGTGATATCATCTCTGACCGCGATGGCCGGTTTACCTCGCGTCTTTGGGAGACGTTTCAATCTGCTCTCGGTACTACTCTTACTCTAAGTACCGCTTTCCATCCCCAAGCCGACGGTCAGACTGAAAGAACGATTCGTACCCTTGAAGACATGCTTCGCTCGTGTGTCATAGATTTCGGTGCTAATTGGGACGCGCACTTACCTTTGGTCGAATTCTCGTACAATAACAGTTATCATTCTAGTATTCAAATGGCACCGTTTGAGACACTATACGGAAGAAAATGTCGATCGCCGATTGTGTGGCATGAGATCGGAGATGCGCAAATAACCGGTCCTGAGCTACTGCAAGAAACGACTGACAAAATCCTCCAAATTTAAGACAATCTGCTGAAAGCTCGGAGTCGTCAGAAAAGTTACGCCGATAGATGCTGCAAGACCCTTGAATTTGATGTTGGCGATCATGTACTCCTAAAGGTTTCACCTTGGAAGGGTGTGATCAGATTCGACAAGAAAGGAAAGTGTTGATACACTTTGTGTGGACGCGACTCGGCTCGGTTCGACTCGGCCTTGAAGACTTGAAGACACGAAGATCGAGACAAAGCTACAGCCAAGGGGGAGTTTGTTGGTGCACTTGTGTCTGTACTTTGTCTGTATTTCGTCATGATACAAAACGATGTCTTTAATGTAAGGTTGATGTAAGTTTGACCAAGTCAACCATCCTCCTGGTTTGACTTGACCAAACAGTTAGAAAAATGTTGTAAGCTGGTTGTGTCGAAGGATGTGTCATCGAAGGATTGTTTTATATCCTTCGATGAGGTCGAAAGATGAACATTCGATAGATGAGTTCGAAACATAAACCTTCGATGGATGAACTCGAAGGATATCTCGAAGGATATCATCCTTCGAGGTATTTGTGAATCTTTCGATGGCTTTCTGGTCGACAGATGATCTGTCGATCAATCTGTCTGATCCTTCGACCAGACCTGCTGTGTCGGGTATAAATACCCATGTGTTGTGTTCACTTCAGAAGTTAGACAGAACAGAGAAAAGAGAACACACACGAGAGAACTTTGAGAGTTTGTAGAATACATCTGTGAACATTGGGCTTGTAACCGAACCTTTCATACGCATTAATACAAGTGGTGTTAATCGTTGAATGTTGTGTGTTGTGTTTGTGCTTGTTCTCGTATAACGTCTCGGTTGCATGCTAGCTTGGATTCCGTACTCGCTAGTGTGTTTGATATAACAAGGATAAGGTTTTAATCTCATCCTCGAGAGGGACCTACAAGTGGTATCAGAGCCGTGGCTCTTTTCCTTGTTAAAAACCGGATTTTATACAAGCTTTGGAGTGTTTTGGACAAAAACTCTTTTGGTTTTGCTTCTGTTTTCAGTGTTTTTCTCGCTGTTGTTGTCGTTAAAACGTGTTCAAAACTTGTCGGGTGTGTTAAGGGAAGGTTTGGGTAACTTTAAAACTTTTTTTTTTTGGTGTTTGGTGATTTCCGACCATAATTCCGGCTTACTCCGGTACCGGTTTCTGGGTATTTTTATCATACTTTATTGTTTAAAATCTTGGTTTTGGTAAAAATCATGGTCTGACCATACTTTCTGCGAAAGTTCTCACCAACCCATCACCTTTTTCACCTACCTGTCACTCTTTGTCAACTGTGTCAGTTCGATTCGATAGATACCCTTCGAAGTCGAAAGATCATCTTTCGATCAAGGAGGTTCGACAGATACCCATCCTTCGAACATCTTTCGAAGTCAGTGAGTTATCTTTCGAGCCAAGGAATTTTTCGAAGGATATATTGTTCGTACTACTGTTACATTTCGAAAGATAAGGATCCTTCGTCTTGGAGAATCTTTCGAAGTCATTGTTCGAAACTCAACAGTGATCTTTCGAACACTGTTGATCTTTCGAACAGGTGTTGATCTTTCGATCCTTGTCTGTTTAAGTTTAACAGGTTGTGCTTTTCAGGTCTTTCGATTCTTGATCCTTCGGCTGGTTGTTATCCTTCGAGATTTTAACATAGTTTGTGAAAATTAAATTTTTAAAAGGAGAAAACTTATTTTTCAAATTTTAAATCAATTTTCACTTAATATATTAATTTTCATAAAATGGGAACAAACGGTCAGTGGGATCCAACCGCGTGGACTCAAATAACTTCGACTCCACAATCATCAGCTATGCAATCTACGCAATCTACGTCAGATTTCGACAAAACTGCATGGATGCGAGCTATTGCCCCACCTCAAGCTACAATGATAACTGCAAATCAATGGGCTTTGGTCACAAATCAAAGCAACAGCATTCAATCTATGATGCAGAACGACAGTGAAACTGGTACAAGCACAAAACCGCCAAAGTTAAATCACATCAATGATTGGGGATGGTGGAAAGAAAGGCTGAGAACTTATGTTCAGGGACAAGGTCAAGATCTATGGATGTGCTTCTTCACCGCTTTTGAAAATGAGTTGGAAGTTGCAGGATCTAATCCACAAACTTACAGCACTTTGTCTGAAGAAGATAAGAAGAAGTTTGAGTTAGAAAAGAAAGCATTCATGATTCTCACACAAGCTCTTCACAAAGATATTTACCACCAGTTTGTTTACTGCACGACTACTAAAAGCTTGTGGGATATGCTCACGTTACGTTGTGAAGGAAATGCTCAATCTAGAAAGATCAAGCAAGAATTACTGAAGAAAGAGTTTGAAGGATTCACGTGTTTGGAGAATGAGACTTTGGCAGAGTTATCTACAAGGTTCCATCACTTGTTGAGCGAGATGTTTGCTTTTAAAGTCACTGCCACTCCACAAGAATTGGTGAAGAGATTCGCTGATAGCTTACCAGCAAAGTGGAGCAGTTATCTTGAAATTCTCAAAGAAAATGGTGTTCTAGACACAATCACCGTTTATGAATTAATTCAAAGATTGGAGAATAAGGATGTAGAAGAAAAGCTTAAAGCAAAAAGAACACAAACTCCTCAAAATCCAGAAATGTACTTTGGGATTGCAGGAGGTATCAGTGGAGAAAAACCAGCTTCTCAACACGCGAAGCTTCAAACAGCTTTCATCTCAAGCACCGGACCTTCCACAACAGATCAGTTTGATTCTTCAGCATACACGATGATGTATTCAAGACCAGATGTGCAACCGAAAGCTCAGCAGCAACAACCGCAACAGCAAGGGTTTTATGGAAGCTCTTCAAACTTTCAAGCCACTTCCAATCCTAACACAGTCAGATTAGACACTTCCAACTTTTCCAAAGTCAGTGTCGAAGTAGCCAAGGAGCATATGGAGATGTTGAATACCTTGGTTAGTGCTTATAGTGGATTGATCGCAGGTCAGATTGGGAATATCAATCTAACCAACGAAGATTATCAGCAAGTGGATAAAGAAGAGTTTGAAATGATGGATATCAAATGGGCTCTTGCTAGTTCAATTCGAAGAGCAAAGGAGTTTATGGAAAGGACGGGGAGAACCAACTTGGAAAACAAGAAAGACACCAAGTATGGGTTCGACAAGCAAGCTGTCAAGTGCTTTAACTGTGGTGAACGGGGTCATTTCAAAAGGGAATGCACAAGACCAGCTCAGCATGGAAATCAAAATCCGTTCAGAAATCAAAGCAACCAGCAGAACCAGAACGGGAACAATGTTCGTACGTTGATACCTGTCAACAACCAAGGCCAAGCAGGGTCATCAAATGCCAACCGGGGGCTGGTGGTTCAAATAGATGAGGGTTGTGATTGGTCGCTTCAGCTTGGAGAAGGAGGAAATGGTGGAACAGCATGTTTTGCTGAAGTTGTAAAGGATTTAAAGCACGCCAGTGGTGGAGAATCTTCCACCAATGGTGTTGCATCTTCTGAAGATGAAGAAAGTTCTGATTATAGTGGAAGCTCAGATGAAGAATCCTCCACTTCAGGAAATGATCATGTGGATGAGACATCAAGTGCGTCAGTCGATGCAAACATTGATGAGCTTTTGGAAGAAGCTGCAGCAGGAATTGAAAGAAGATCTAATTTGATGGATCAAGCTGCTTACTCTTCGTCTTCTCTCCATTCAGCCTTTATGGCTAATGTCGACAGTTCATCAGGTCAGGTATGTGTCGATGAACCCACTGTAGTTAGCTGTGAAAAGTGTGATAGTTTAAATGTTAAATATGCAGAAAAGGAAAGTCAGTTTGAAATCATACACAAACACAATCAACAATTGATTGTAGATCTTGCTAAAGCAACTGAAGCTAACGTGTTTTTAACCAGAAATGAAAAGGAATTTAAAACAACAATTGCGTCATTAAGACATGATGTTTCAGAATTACAAAAAGCTGTTTTGCGAAAACAACATGCTAACAATGATCTTATAGACACAATTGAAAAGCAGATGGTAGAGTTGGCAACCGCTCGATGTGAATGTGAAACAATCAAGCAGAAATTGGAAAGTTATTCCAATTCCCGCTATGTATTGGATCACATTATTGATGTTCAAAAGAAAAAGGGGGATAAGAAGTGTATGGGATTCAAATCATGTCCTCCCCCAATGAATCACAATTACTCCAAATTGCCTGATGACGAGGATATGCCCCGTTTTGAACCTACTGTGCCACTCGGTCTAGATGACTTTGCAGCAGGCCTCGGGTTCACAACTGGTACATCATCCTCGGGTCAATCAGAATCTGAGAAAAGTGTGACAGATTCATCGTGTGTTAAGGAACAGAGTCCTCCCGTTGTTGAGGATACTGATTCTTCGGATGATGAATCTGATGAAATTGTGAACCAACAGTCTAACTCGGTTAGAACAGATATTCCAATCGAGAATCACATCCTGTGTGATCCACCAGTGAAACCGAGTAAGACTGAAATGTCAAAAGAAATGGAGTCGATTGTATCAAGTTTTGAAGGGAGTAACTTGTTGTACACGCTCAAAGGAGATAGCAAAATCTACTCTAACAAAGATTTTCCAATTAAAAATGTAAATCAAGATTTAATTGAGCAAATTTTTGAAGGATGCACTGATAAGTTTTTGGGGAACAAAAGTGGCAAAGTTACCGTCACTCAATGTGATCCAATTCCGTGTGAACAAATTAGAAAACAATACGGAAACCAAAAACTACAAGTTGAGCGAAAACAACAAGTCAATTCCAGAAAAGGTAAGGTACAGGGAAAGAAGGCTCAGAACAAGAATGTTCAAGCACCTAAGGTTCAACAACAATGGGTGAAAAACAAAAGAGCTCCTGTTAAGAAAAGAGAACAGAAAGTGAACTTTGTTGGATCCATGGGTTCAGATAAACTTGAAACATTTCAGGATAAATCTAACATTGATTTTGTAAAACAAGTTAGAATTTTAAAATGAAATGATCAGAATAACTACACCCAACACACCAACGGAGGTGATTTAGGTCCAAGCACGTCTAGATCACAAAGTTCATTGTCTGGTTCTCCGTCTGATCATCAACATGTTTCTCCGAGGTTTGTAGAGCGGAGATTGTGTTTTGAGTGTGGCACAATTGGGCATATTGTAAGATACTGCCCATACCTGCAAAAGTTGAAGGCAAAAACAAGTGCTCCCCAAGAAACCAATTACCAAAAACGATCACTTTCCCCGAAACAAGACCCACGTGTCTTGAAAGAAAGGGAAAAGAAGTTAAAACAAAAGAATCAAAAGGTAATTGAAAAGGCCTTAAAAGAAGAGGTCAAAGAAGAAAAACCTGTTCAAGCAAAACCTAAAACTGTAAAACCAGTGGATGCTAAAACAATTAATGCAAATACTGGTAAAGGACAAACAGCTTGGAAACAAAAACAGGTAATTCAGTCAGGGGGAGCACCACAGGTTCTTTTTCCTAATCATCAAGTGATTGAGATCACTTTTCTTGATGATCAAGGACGACCCAAGTCCACAAAGGCTTGGGTCCCTCTCTCCAACTAATTTTTGAGTGAGTGTGTAGGATATTCCAGGAGGAACTTTCGATAGTCGTAAGATTGTTGATAGTGGAGCATCCTTGCACAAAATAGGCAACAGAAGAAATTGCTGCCTTTGATGGAGAGAAAAAGTAAAGGGAAACAGAAATGTCTGTTGAAAGAGATTGAAAAGCTTCGACAAAATGAAAATCATTTCAAAATGTGAATGTTCAAGGCTTTGATCGGGCCCCCGGGATAGATTCAAATCAAAATGTACGCACCTGCAGCACGTCTGAAGTTCAACAATCTACAAGATGAACGTGCAGTGTACATTTCTTCGTGGTGTGATTGAAGAAAATGTGTTTGTTGAACAAACCAACCGGGTGTGCGGATGCCTTGGCATGGGTTGAACAACCGCACACTACTTCACAAGAGAAAGACAAAAACCTTCGCTGGTGCAATGTGGAAGACCAGCCGGACCCAAAGGTTTCTGATCTTGTTGTTGTGAAGAGATTTCTAAGTAGCTACAAAATCGACTTTGAAATCCACACCGGGTGGATATCCAGTTTGGGAGAGCACTCAGATTCCTTGCAATGCACGAAGCAGTTGCAGGATATGGTTTTAAATTTCTAATCTCTCTTTTACTTGTCGATATTTAAGCTGCTTTATGAATTATTATTATCTCGTACAGCACTCTTTGGCCAGACAATGTTGTCATGGTCCGCACCGCTTACCGACATGCCAACTCATTTTTTTTTTCCAAAATTCGATTAATCATTTCTGATTCAAAATTAATTTTGGTAAACGGCATTGATTTAACCAACATCGGAAAATCATTTTTGTAAATACCTTTGTGTTTTAAATTTTATCTTAGTTTATTGATTTTAGGGGGAGTAAATCCAAATTCGAAAATCCAAAAACATCGAAAAATTTCAAAAACACAAAAACAATAGAAAAACAAAAATGAGTTTCCTGGCGAGCAAAAGAGAAAATGATAGTACATCAGTGGTCTGTCTAAACCTCTTTAAACCTTAAATGAAAAACGATAAGCAGCTCTATATAAGATGTATCGGTAGGCTCACAATCATTTTAAAGTGTGCAGGGTGATATAAATCTTAAATCGACTGAGGACTGGGTGGGAACCATTCATTGGCATATGGTCTTAGTACCGAAATTTCGTTTGAGAGATTGCCGAGGTTCTGAGATATTCGGTCTTTATGCTGCTTATCATCTGGGTATCATGGTTGTATCTTTTACCGAAAATTAACGGGGACGCAAGTCTAGATCTTCCATGATACCATACATACGTGTACATACTGCATACGACCTCAATAAGTGATAAACAATCACATGTCCATACAAATAAGTGATAATATATCACATATTCTTTCCGGGAGTCAAGTTCGTCTCTCTGCTGTACGAAAGTACTGACCTGTTCACGGACTTGCTCCTGTGCCCTCATGCATATGAAAATCAAGTTCCTCATCAATAAGTGATTCTATCACATAGGGCTTGTTTTCAAATCAAAATAAGTGAGAATCTCACATCATATACGGTCAAACAGATGATAATCGGTATACTCACCGGTAAGATGAACCCTCGTGCATACCTTGATACGGGAATGTGTCGTGATGTGGATGAACACCGGTCGGTAAGTATAAAACATACCTTAACGTATCCCCTCGCCATGATTACATCTGATAAGTTGAGCTTAAGTGGACAACAATACCGATAATTGTTATAGGATGCTTATCTAAATGTTAACTAATTGAAAAACAAGAGCGTTTTGGCATGACCGTACACTGATATGATTCTCTTACCCTCGAAACTCGCAAAAAGAATGTCTGTAAATATTTATTTAATGTTTCCTGTTTATGCATCTTTGTATATATTTATTTATTGCTTTCCGTCTTTACATTTGAAAAATGAAAATTTCAAAAAGATTTTAGGTGTGTTTTAATTTAAACTTTATAAAATCCAAAAAGATTTTTCTTCTAGTTTATTTTTGATTGACCGATGTTGGAACTCGAGTCTATCCTTCCCAAAATCCTGATCGTAAGCCGGAAAACAATTGCATCTTCATAAACAGTCGAAGTTAACGAGTTTTGAAAGTTATAGGATTAAAATGAATATTTTTCTAAACTTTCAAACTGCTGTCGGTTGGTGTTTGATTGAGATTTGATCTCATATGTGTCGTTAGTTTAAATGTTAACTATATTCCAAGCGGTTGTTCTCATTATGCGTTTAGCTTTCTTGCATGTGCAGATGCTAAAGGCGAGGAGAACATGTTCGATGAAAAGCTTTGGAATGAAGACACGAAGTGGAGGCACTCAAAGGATAAAATGATCGAGTTGCCGCTGTCCCTTCATCAACACCACAAGGATCTGAAGAATTGACAAGTCAAAAGATTCACGAGCATGACTCAATGGAGAGTTCAATCTAAGGGGGAGTTTATTGACACACTACCTAAGTTAAATGGGGAGTTTGTTGATCACTTTCTACTTACGACGCGTGAAGACTTTGAAGATCCTCCGACATGAAAGTCACAGAAGACGAACCATCACGAGTAGCGTCCAAGGGGGAGTTTGTTGATACACTTTGTGTGGACGCGACTCGGCTCGGTTCGACTCGGCCTTGAAGACTTGAAGACACGAAGATCGAGACAAAGCTACAGCCAAGGGGGAGTTTGTTGGTGCACTTGTGTCTGTACTTTGTCTGTATTTCGTCATGATACAAAACGATGTCTTTAATGTAAGGTTGATGTAAGTTTGACCAAGTCAACCATCCTCCTGGTTTGACTTGACCAAACAGTTAGAAAAATGCTGTAAGCTGGTTGTGTCGAAGGATGTGTCATCGAAGGATTGTTTTATATCCTTCGATGAGGTCGAAAGATGAACATTCGATAGATGAGTTCGAAACATAAACCTTCGATGGATGAACTCGAAGGATATCTCGAAGGATATCATCCTTCGAGGTATTTGTGAATCTTTCGATGGCTTTCTGGTCGACAGATGATCTGTCGATCAATCTGTCTGATCCTTCGACCAGACCTGCTGTGTCGGGTATAAATACCCATGTGTTGTGTTCACTTTAGAAGTTAGACAGAACAGAGAAAAGAGAACACACACGAGAGAACTTTGAGAGTTTGCAGAATACATCTGTGAACATTGGGCTTGTAACCGAACCTTTCATACGCATTAATACAAGTGGTGTTAATCGTTGAATGTTGTGTGTTGTGTTTGTGCTTGTTCTCGTATAACGTCTCGGTTGCATGCTAGCTTGGATTCCGCACTCGCTAGTGTGTTTGATATAACAAGGATAAGGTTTTAATCTCATCCTCGAGAGGGACCTACAAGTGGTATCAGAGCATGACTCAATGGAGTTGACAAGTCAAAAGATTGACAAGTCAAAAGATTCACGAGGATCTGAAGAATTGACAAGTCAAAAGATTCACGAGCATGACTCAATGGAGAGTTCAATCTAAGGGGGAGTTTATTGACACACTACCTAAGTTAAATGGGGAGTTTGTTGATCACTTTCTACTTACGACGCGTGAAGACTTTGAAGATCCTCCGTCATGAAAGTCACAGAAGACGAACCATCACGAGTAGCGTCCAAGGGGGAGTTTGTTGATACACTTTGTGTGGACGCGACTCGGCTCGGTTCGACTCGGCCTTGAAGACTTGAAGACACGAAGATCGAGACAAAGCTACAGCCAAGGGGGAGTTTGTTGGTGCACTTGTGTCTGTACTTTGTCTGTATTTCGTCATGATACAAAACGATGCCTTTAATGTAAGGTTGATGTAAGTTTGACCAAGTCGACCATCCTCCTGGTTTGACTTGACCAAACAGTTAGAAAAATGTTGTAAGCTGGTTGTGTCGAAGGATGTGTCATCGAAGGATTGTTTTATATCCTTCGATGAGGTCGAAAGATGAACATTCGATAGATGAGTTCGAAACATAAACCTTCGATGGATGAACTCGAAGGATATCTCGAAGGATATCATCCTTCGAGGTATTTGTGAATCTTTCGATGGCTTTCTGGTCGACAGATGATCTGTCGATCAATCTGTCTGATCCTTCGACCAGACTTGCTGTGTCGGGTATAAATACCCATGTGTTGTGTTCACTTCAGAAGTTAGACAGAACAGAGAAAAGAGAACACACACGAGAGAACTTTGAGAGTTTGCAGAATACATCTGTGAACATTGGGCTTGTAACCGAACCTTTCATACGCATTAATACAAGTGGTGTTAATCGTTGAATGTTGTGTGTTGTGTTTGTGCTTGTTCTCGTATAACGTCTCGGTTGCATGCTAGCTTGGATTCCGCACTCGCTAGTGTGTTTGATATAACAAGGATAAGGTTTTAATCTCATCCTCGAGAGGGACCTACAGAAAGCTCGCGCCTCAATATGTGGTACTCTTCAAAATTCTGGAAAGGATTGGAAAAGTGGCCTACAGACTCGAACTACCGGAGGAACTTAGCAACGTCCACCCGACTTTCTATGTATCGAACCTCAGAAAGTGCCTGGCCGAGCAGAATTTATAAGTGCCACTTGAGGATCTACAAGTGGACGAAACTAGGGGTCTAAACGGGTCGTCTTCGTCGGTTGACGGGTTCAACCCAACCCGAACCTGAAAATTTTACACAAACCCGAACCCGACCCGAACCCAAAAATCGTATCATACATAAGAACCCGAACACGACCCGAATTTTCGTGGGTTGACCCGAACACGACCCGTTCAACCCGAATTTTTTTTTATTTTTTTCTGAAATTAATATATTAAAATTAAAATTTACTTAAAAAACACAAATGTATATAATAATATCATATTTATATTATAAAATCTATTTTAATTTCTCTTTTTAAGTTATAATTATGGCATAAAATACACAACCCATTTAATTTATGTCATAAAATATATTTTAAAAAATATAATACAGTATAAATGTGTTAAACGGGTCAACCCGCCAACCCGACTAGGTTGACCCGAATCCGACCTGTTAACCTAAACGGGTTCGCGGGTTCAACCTGAAACTGACCCGAACCCGTTTATACTAAACCTAGACCCGTGAATTTCATGTTATGTTCATGTCGGGTTTTTGGGTCGTGTTAGAAATTCACACCCCTAGACGAAACTTTACACTTCGTGGAGAAGCCTGTTGAGATCATGGATCGAGAAACCAAGAAACTCAGGCGCTCACGCATTCCCATTGTGAAGGTTCGCTGGGAAGGCAACGCGGCGCAGAGTTCACCTGGGAACTTGAAAGTGATATGAAGGCGAAGTATCCTCGGCTTTTCGTTACGCCTGCACCTTAATTTCGGGACGAAATTCCCTAAACTAGGGAGGCTGTAACACCCCGCGTTTCCAAAGTCAGGTACAAGTCAAAGTCAAAGGAAGAAAAGATTGCTAATTGCGATCTGTCACTCCTTGCTTAATTATTGATTGTGCTTCTTGACTTGTAATCGAATCTTTTAATTTGTTTGCTTTAGTTGTATTATGTGGAGTATCTATAATGATCGTATTTTTATCGCTAATCTATTTATTGCTATCTTATCGCTATCGCATCGCAACCCGAATTATGTGTTCTGGATATTGTTTAACGTGTGTGTGCTAATATGTGTTACTTGTGCATGTTATTAACTGTTTTGTGGTGGTGATCGAAAACGCAATCAGAACTCTATCGCAACGCAATCTCATAGCGAACTGGAAACACAAGTTTAAATTATGTTGTTGTATGTTAGTTATATTATTTGTGTGACTATTATTTAAATCCATCGCATCGCCTAATCGACACTTGCTTAAACGCATCGCAACGCTCAACGCACTAAACAAAAACACGAAAACCTACTCGCGGCAGCCCATCGATCGAATGACCATTCGATCGAATGGTCATCCGAACGGATGACCATCCGATCGGATGGCCATCTGATCCGACACCTGCACCGACTTTCCTCTTTTGGTCACCTATAAATAGCACCTGTTACATCATAAACAGTGATGTGACAGCTCTGGTGCGACCCTTCGACTTCTCAGCCCATTTTCTCTCGATTCCTCGTGATTCTTGTAAGTTTCTTCCTTAAATCTTGTACTTCTATCATCTACACACACTTCTTCATCTTTTTCACCATCAAATCTTCATTTTTCACCATGAAATCGGCTGATTTGAGGTGTTCTAGGGTGATGTCATCATGGGGTTCTTATGAACTTCAAGATTTGGCCTCATTCCACCATGAACAACTCAGATCTAAAGGATTTCAGCATGATTTAAAACTAATTTCGCATAAATCTAAACATTTTCAAGATTTATAAGGATTGAAAGATGTTTTCATAACTTTCTTTCAACTCTTTTACACTCTTACACTCAAAACTGTAGGACCGAGTTTCGTGACTGAAACCGTGATTCGTGTGAGATCGGTTCAAGACGGGAGAGATTAGAGATGATAAACAAAGAACTTTGTATTAATCCGGTAGTAAAGCATTACAAATCGGCCCGATTACATGATAACCGAACTAATGCCAAAGAAGTATACATCCGGGGAGAGACCAAGTGGTGATCTCTCCGGTGAGGTCTCAAACCTCCTAAAAACTCCCTATGTTGCAAATGGCAAGGGTTTTCTATTTATAGTCACACCCCTTGTCTTGCAAACACACACGGTCAACCGAATAACCCTCTCGTTTGACCACTTCAAACGAGCGGGTCTATACACGTTCGATAGACCGTTTCACTAACTATTACAAATTCAGCGTAAAATAAAACTAATCTATTCGACAAGCATCGGACACAAAATCTGCATCAACAAATTCCCCCTTGTCCGTTGCTGTCGAATGCTGAAAATGCAACTGCAATCGATCTTCAGTCAAGTATTCATCTTCTCTGTGTTAACAAATTCCCCCTTGACCGATGATCCAGGTAAGTAGTATCTTGATGCTCCTTGTAAAATATTTCCCCCTTAAAGTACGCGTATCCGTGTTGGGTGTTGTGCAATTTCCTCAATTGACCGATCTTCCGCTGATCTTCCAATACTCCAAACGGCATTTGATAAGGGTTCCAATCTTTAAGAACTGCATCAAGTCTTGATCTTGTCATAAGAACTCTATTTCATACAAGCATACTACATTGATAGAGATTTCTGGTGAACTGTCTTCTGTAAACCGTCTTTGTGGAATCGACCAAGTAATGCACTTTAATCTTCAGCATCAACACTCAGGAAAGTCAGCTAGACCAAGTGTATCCCTTGCAAGCTCAACCAGCATGCTTAGTTGAACTACATCCAGATCTCATTGTCTCGCCTTTGTGAAGTTGACCACGTAATGCACTACGGATCTTCAGCATCAGTACTCAGGAAGTCAGCTAGACCAAGTACATCGTTTGCAAACTCAACGAATTGAGTTACCCCCAGATCCCTGTAAAATCCCAAAGAAACATCAAACCCAAAACCGAATCCTGCAGGTCTTCAGTCTTGAACTATCAGCTTTCATAGGATTCCCCAGGTCTTCAGTGAACAGCAACAGCGCTTTTGTAACTACTGTAGACTTTAGAAACCTGTATTTTTCCGTGCAAAACCCTTCACACTGGCTGGAGAATTAATTAAAATCCTCAAATATGTGTCTGTGCAAAACATTCCACGCCGAACCGTTAGTATCACCAGAAAATCACAAACTCTACCACCTGTGATTGCGTTTAGAAATTTACCGAAGAAATTCAACATACGAAATTTTTATTCCCCCTATTTCTTTGGTAAGATTTCTAAACCTTAACAGATTCTCTCCACTTCAAAGAAACTGTCGTCAAATGTTCACCAATTCCCTCCACTGAGCGGAACTGTCGTCAATCTTCGTTGAATGTTCTTGGTTTTTCGAAAAATCACGAAAACGAATTTCTTCTTTGCATATGCTAGTTGAATAAGAACGTCCCCTAGTACCCCGTTGGATCCGACTTGTATCCCTCCAAAGACTTTGTGAACTCGTTAGGACCGGTATTGACATTCTAGGTTCATTCATCCGTTACCAAATGCGAGAATATGACAATAAACAAAAAGATTTCTTCGTTGCATATTCTAGTTGATAAGGAAATTTCGCCTAGTACCCCGTAGGATCCGACTTGTATCCCTCCAAAGACTTTGTGAACTCGTTAGGACCGGTATTGACATTCTAGGTTCATACGTTCGTCTTCAAATGCGAGAATATGACAATAAACAAAATGCTTTCGAACATTTTCGAATAACCAATAACAATCATAAACATTGACGTGCGGAAGTGAACATACCGTTTTGTTTTTGGTTTTTGGCCCATAATAGTCGCGTCACCATTTTTGACATTTGCATCGGTAACCGTGACTACCCCACATTTTTCAAATAATCAAGTTTTCATCATCCTTTTTTTTTATCATGCCGCATCATCCCGCGCACTCCCAAACCCGTACAAATTTGACGTTGAAATTTAGAAGCGCGGTTCAGCTAAACTTCGCGAATACCCGACCCCACTCTGTTCGCGACCCAAAAATATAATAAACTCAGCCCACTAATCAATCCATAAGTAAACCCAAATATCCTTTTAACAGCCCACTTGAACAATGGCCCACCATACCTTGACCCATTTGTTGAAGAATCACATGAGCCCATGATGGCAGCTAATAAACCCCAAAAGTCAAACACCCTAATTTTAATCAGCCGACAACTCATTTGTCAAACTAATCCATTCAGCATTATGAAATCCAAAATAATATCCCACACATGAATCTTGGCCCACTTAAAATAAAATTCCAATTGCATTCTACACCACTCACTAGCCATGTGGGTCCAAATTGCTATGTTTTAAAGAAGCCCAATTCCCAAATAAAATTTATAATCGTGCATTTCATATGCACAAGTGGGCCCAAAACAGAGAATCATTTCTGCCAAACACTTTCTGGAGACATCTTATATAGCCACTAATTTCACTTTTCCCAACTTTATTCTCCTTTTCATCCATCTTCAACCTTATCGATACACCACCACCAAATCCCTAAAAAAATTTTGAGCAAACAACATCTTCCCTCATCTTCAATACATAACTATCTCCATTCAATGGCCACACTCCTCTTTCTACGATACAACTTCAGCAGCAGCCGACAACAAGTCTCTCTATTTTTTTTTTTTTTTTAAATACTCCTTCAACCTCATCGACAGATCTGCGATACACAAGACCAGCTGCAAAAACCCTTGTAGTTGCTGAATCTATATTTCTAGATCCAAAATTAACAGCAAACATATTCATGTCTGACTTCTTCTTCGATACAACAAGTATCTCTCGAGGATCATCTTTCGAAGGATCGAAGGATCATCTTTCGAAACACACATCCAGACTTTCGAAGGATCAGCTATGAAGGATTATCTTTCGAAGTTGTTGAAGGTTCCCACAAAATATCTGGTATCTTTCGATCCAGATCTGGATCCTTCGACCCAAAGAACATCCTTCGACCCAGATCTGGATTAAGCAGCCGCCAAGAACATCTCAAGAACACAGCGACTGTTCTTATGCAGATCTGACAAAAACTTTGTATATTTGATTTTTGATGATGATAACTTGATTATATAGGTGAAAAACATAAAACCGAACACTTGTTTCCGCACAGATCTGAATATTCGGGTCCAGATCTGAGTTTTTCTCATTTTCACCCAACTTTACATCTTGAACAAAAAGCACAAAAATCACAGATCTAGAGCATATGTGACTTAGTAAACGGTTAGATTTACTAAATCGGGCACCATGGCTCTGATACCAATTGTAGGACCGAGTTTCGTGACCGAAACCGTGATTCGTGTGAGATCGGTTCAAGACGGGAGAGATTAGAGATGATAAACAAACAACTTTGTATTAATCCGGTAGTAAAGCATTACAAATCGGCCCGATTACATGATAACCGAACTAATGCCAAAGAAGTATACATCCGGGGAGAGACCAAGTGGTGATCTCTCCCGGTGAGGTCTCAAACCTCCTAAAAACTCCCTATGTTGCAAATGGCAAGGGTTTTCTATTTATAGTCACACCCCTTGTCTTGCAAACACACACGGTCAACCGAATAACCCTCTCGTTTGACCACTTCAAACGAGCGGGTCTATACACGTTCGATAGACCGTTTCACTAACTATTACAAATTCAGCGTAAAATAAAACTAATCTATTCGACAAGCATCGGACACAAAATCTGCATCAACAAAAACCGATAGAATCGGAGCTCATTCAGGCCTTCCACTCTTTCCCTAGTGATGTGTCGGTCTGAGATCTGGTTCCTATGAACGAGATAACCGACTTAGCGGGTTGAACATGAACTACCCTCACGAACAGTTAACTGATCAGGCTGGGGTGATTCCCGTCCGATCGGGTGACTTGGGCTTGATGGAGTTCCCATTGTTTAACACGTTGTCATATCGTCTCGATCAAACCGCAACTTTCAAACTTAACAAATTTCAAAACGAGCAAGTCCTGGAACGGATTGCCGTCCGATCGAATTGCCATCCGACCGAACGACAATCCGATCGGATTGACTTATGGTTTCAACACTTGAACACTTTCATAATTTTCAAAGATCATCAGTTTCTAACGGATTGGCATCCGATCGGACGACCATCCAATCGAATGACCAATCCTGCTGTAAAATGTCTCGCTGGATGGATCGCCATCCGATCGAACGACCTGAAAGGTAGAGATACTTCTCTGATTTTAAAATGCTACAACGAAAACTTCAAAGCCATCATACACAAACACATCATCCCAAACGAATGTCAATCCGACCGAATGGCCATCCGACCGGATGACCATCCGTCTGGATTGTCATTCAATCGAATGACCATCCGTTCGGATTGTCATCCGATCAGATGACCCTTCGTCACTCTGTTCACTCGTCACCGTTTTTCGCACTGTTCATCGCTTATGCTATCGTTAACTGTTCAGGCTAATCCCTTAGAGCTCCCTTTAATCCAAGAGAGTGTTTATTTATTAAACACTATCTGTGAGTACTATAGTTTGGACTCAACACCTGTCGTGGACAGGGGCTGTTAAGGCTTTACTTCACACAGTGGTGAGATGTGTTGGGCATTCTACAACTCGCAGTCACGTCTGTGCATATTTCATTGTCGATAACCTAGTAGCTTCATTTTGCTACATGTTACATGCTTGTTATGCGTAAACGATTTTCGCCGTCTATTATACTATCAAACTTGTATGCTCACCTTTATACTATGGTGCTGTTTGTTTTTTTTGCGGGAAAACGTCTGCAGTCTGCGGACCACATCTGCAAATGTCTGCAGTCTGCAAGGAGAAGAGGGTTTATTTTTTTTATTCTACAAAAGATCTTCTCAACACACACAAACACACACTATACACACATATCTGTCTGATCTCTCTCTCCCTCCCTCCCTCTACCACCACAACCACCGTCCACCTCCACCACCACAACCACCGTCCACCTCCATCACCACAACCACCATCCACCGTCCACCACCACAACCACCGTCCCCCCCACTTCAGCCACCACCCAACCGAAACCCTAATTTCACCACAACCAAGCACCACCACTTCAGCCACCACCCAACCGAAACCCTAATTTCGATTTGGGGGTTTCTGAAGAGAGAGAGAGAGAGAGATCGAGGGAGGAGAGATGTTCGATGATGATGATGATGATAACAGATTTCGATGGATGTTGATGAGATGATGATGATGATGATCGATGATGATCGATGAAGATGATGACGATGATGTTCGATGATGATAACAGATTTGGGGTTTTTAGTTCGATTTGGGGGTTTCGGTTTTTTAGTTCGATTTGGGGGTTTCGGTTCAAGCACCACCACCGATCTCCGATCTGGTAGCACCACCACCGATCTCTCTCTCTCTACGGTATCTCTCTCACTCTACGGTATCTCTCTCACCGATATTGATTTGGGGGTTTTGGTTCGATTTGGGGTTTTTGGGCAGGGATGTGGTGGTGGAGGTTTGGGCAGGGATGTGGTGGTGGAGGTGGTGGCAGGGAAGTGGTGGTGGAGGTGGTGGTGGTGGTAGGGATGTGGTGGTGGAGGTGGTGGAAGAAGAGGTCTGCCAAGAAGAGGATCCAAGAAGACATGGAATCATGTCTGTGTGGTGAAGAGGTCTCGCAGACCTTTTTTTATGAAAGGTCTGCGAGAAAACAAACAAGCTGCGGACTCCAAACCTCTGCGCACGTCTGCGCAGCGCAGACATAAGTGGCCAGAAGCAACACCACCTATGTGTATTGACCTCTATTTTAACGTATGTGACAGGTGTTTAGGATGTTTGCTCTACTTGCTGGAATCAAGCTAGGATGGAGTCTAGAAACAAATCTAAATAAAATCTCTTGGACAATCTGTTTCGCTTGGACATAATGATTAATATCCGGTAATTTTAGTTGTTATGGATTTCTCTTGGACAATCTGTTTCGCTCAGTGCCGCGCCCCGATGATTCCGTCATCGGTTGGGGTGTGACATATCCGGGTACTAGCTTTCTTCCTACAGTCTTCTTCGTTACGTCCGAGTATCTTGCAAAAGTTATAGGACACATCACACTTTCCTGAGTGTTTTCTTTTGCAGAACTTGTAGTAGGGTGAAGAGGAAGAAACTGTTCCTTTCCCGTGATAGGAATTACCATAACGTAGTTCTTGGGTAATCTTTTGAGCTAGATTCTTTTTTTGGGTTTCCTCCTGTGTACGAACCAATTCATCGGTCAAGGTATTGGCAAGTTCCACTGCTTCTTTTATTGTTTGTGGTCTAGCTGCCTTGACTATATTTCGGATCTCACTGATTAATCCCCAGATGTAGCGGCAAATTAATACTGGTTCTGGTGAGGCTAGGGTTGGTACTATTCTTGCATATTCAAAGAATATGGTAGTATATTCCTTCCAATCTTCCCAAATCATTCTACGATTTAGGAATTTATTAGCAATCTGTTCTTTTCATGAGAAGGACATAATTTCCTTTCAACTATTTCTTTAAAGTTGTTCCATTCCATGTTATAAACCCTGTCACTTCCTCTTGACTGAAGAATAGTATTCCACCACTCTAAGGCTGCATTCTTAAACAGATTAGAAGCATACATGATCTATCCTCATCTGCACACTTACTTGTTTTTAAAACTGCTTCTGTCTTTTCTATCCGGCGTAAAGCTGAAATGGCTCATTCATTGCCTGAGAATTCTATCAGTTTGCATGATAAGGATTCTTTATAAGAACAACCATATGAGATGGTTCTTCTTGTTTTTGGAATCGGAGCTTGGATAAGTAGTCTGTGATTTCCATTTACGCTGTGACTTGTGTAAGTCCCAAAAATCCGGATCTAACAACGATATCAAACAATCACCAACGATGGGCAGAATCCAAACTTGATGATCTTCAAGGAAAACCGGAAAATAAGAACGAGATGATCGAGATGAATGATAAAGACACAGGAATCACTTTCAAACTTGCATACGATTCTATTATTAATCAATAGCAAAACCGTCTTGTGTCAACTCGAGATTTCAAGGCCTTTCCTTTACGCATTACTTGTTTCACAATTCATTTTATGTTGTATCTTGTGCATGATATTGGAATGATTAAAGTATTGTTACGTTTGAGTGTTGCATGAAAAACTTAAGTATTGTGTAATGTTTAGTCATAACATATTTATGTCTAACTCTGATTGAGAAACACACTTGACGAAGAACCGGGGTTCTTCGTCACAACCAATCTTCACCCCAACCACTCCGCGACGAAGAAGGTCCTTCGCCGAAGAGGATTCTTCGTCATGAGAGTTCTTCGCCGAAAGGGCTCTCGGCCCAGTTCCGAACAGAACCCAAGTGGGTTCGGCCCACTTGTGTCAACCCAAAATGGCACACGGCTCTCATACATCTTTCATGCAACACCCAGAAACAAAACCCTAGAACCCCATTCCCTCTCTATTCGACGGCAGTTACCGGTTCGAAGTCTCATTCCTCTCGAAGCGTACCTCTCGTACCTAGCATCGATCATCTCTCGGTGAGTATGATTACGATTGTGGTAATTTGTTTGATTGTACTCGACTGTGTGTAATTGGTGAATATGTGTGCAACAATGATCTTAAACCATGTTGATCTAGGGTTGTTGATTAACCTGATTCATAACATGAGCAATAATATTTGTTGAAAACAAACAAGTTAGGGTTGATCTATTAGTGTTTTTGACTGTTACTAATCAATAACTAGGGTATGTATGATGTCGATGAATCGATTGCTATTGGCTTGATGATGCTTGCAAAAACTGTGACGTAACAACTAGTGTTCATAAGGAAATCGCTTAACAATTGAACGATGATACATGAAACTGCCATGGTTAGGGTTTGTGGGAAATCATCACTAACTATTGAAGTGTAGTAGCGAAGGATTCCCCACGAAGAGTCCAGGATGACGGAGATTATGATCCTTCGTCGGTTGGCCTTCGACGAACCACAAGGATTCTTCGTCGGAATCACTTCTAGACGAAGTACAATTCTTCGCCAATATGATTCTTCGTCACCTTCACTTCGATGAAGAATGGTTCTTCACCAAGGAAGCATCCCACAAAGACTAAACTCTTCGTGGAGATGTTGCATGTGTGTAAACAAACAGAACAGTTTATGATGTTTATGATGATGGATAATTGTGCTTATAAGATCTATCTGTTGCATGCTAATAAGAATGAGAAATCTAGTTTGACTTGTGTGAGTAGCAAACCCACCTGTTATATGTTGTTAAGTGACATGCGCATGGGATGTGGACTTGTATGAGAATTGGATATGTGCTACATGTTGTACAGTGATCTTTGTGATAAATGTAATTTGTGATAAATACGTGCCTTAATTGACTATGAAACTGACTTGATTGGTAACCACGGTAGGGTTTGGTTGACTAACTGGAACGGGTAACTTAATATACCAAGCAAATCTAAGGTGAGTTCACTGCCTTTTTCAAGCATGCGTCCCGGGGAGGGACATCTGGTAAATATTCCAAGGAGGAATGTCGGGTAAATGGGTTTAACTGGAATGTTAAACTTGAGATGTTGGTTAATACACTCATATCTATCATTTAAGTCCCATCATATACCAAATTAGTTGCCGGGGAGGCAACGGGGTTATTAGTTGATAGCGCTATTAGGTTTGGCACCCTCACACCGTACCGAGGAGGACGGGCGTGAACTAATTACCTTAACCACTCGACCAATGTTTGATAGAGCATTGGGGAAGGGCAAACAATCTGGAGCCATCTTGCGGTACTCGAGTTATTAACAACATTGTATTTCTGAAATGCTTTAAACTTACAACTGGTAACTAAACGCGTTAACAAACTTTGAACTCACCAGCGTTGTCTAATACACTTTTCTGCATGCTTGCAGGTCATTAGATTCATTGTTATGGAGCTTGCTATCTGGGAGTGCTTGAGTGGTCATGGGTCGAGTCTCTTGGATACATGTTCATTAGTTTCACACAATTGTTTTGAAACATTTGAATAACGATTTACATTATGCTTCCGCTAAACGTATTGGTGTTAAGTTGTGATTTGAAATTACATTATGAAATAAATAGAAACTTTTATTTAATATCTTGTTATAGTTCAATGTGATTGGTGGCTGGATCCAGGTATGTCACACGCCCCGCGGTGTTCCCGCATGTGGTATTTTGGGGGTGTGACAGTTTGGTATCAGAGCCACTAGTTATAGTGAACTAGGTTTTAAAAAGCTTTTATAAAACCAGACTATAACCGAACAGTTACGAAATCGACCATGACACTCAGCTCCAGATTGCAAGGTTCGTCTCTCGTTTACTTATTGCACAACATATCTAGTGTACACTTATGTATGACGTTGCATGTGAATGCACACTTAGCACTACAATATGAGTTCCTGCGTTACTAGCCTACGTTATGTGATTGATAGTGTGACACTTCCCTAAATCTTCATGATCCATGTTGTGGTCTCTTTTGTTTTGCTACTCGAACTTGAGGGACCTTTTAGCACGAGTTGGGAGGAGCTGAGATAAACATGCAAATTGCATTGTTATTATGGGTGCACACTTAATAATAATGTGGGGGTGCATGTGAGTCCCAGTAAGGCTTAACGAGTGTGAAAGGTGTTCCGCTCTATTGTCTGATGTAATGATAGAACTCAGTAACCCGTAGAAGTCATAATAATGTTTGATTCCTACCCAATCCCGACCCTTAACCTTTTCCCCTTTTCTTATATAGAATCATGAGTGGACGTGGTGGACGTAAAGGTGGACGTGGTGGAGGCCGTGGTGGTGGACGTGGCAACATCGTTATGTCCCAGGCTGAATTAACTGAATTGATCAATACTCATGTGGCTGAAGCTCTAGCAGCTCAACAAGCTGGTACGCTATGTGCCAAATACTCTTTATTCTTATGTCTCGTACTCGACTCTTACCTGTGTGTTGTAATTTCTTTCGTTCTTAGGTCAACAAGTGAATCAGAATCAGAACAATCCGCCTGTTTGCACGTTTAAGACGTTTATGGATTGTAAGCCACAGACGTTCAAAGGGACTGAAGGGGCAGTAGGACTACTTCGTTGGTTTGAGAAAGCTGAGTCAGTCTTCGCTATGTGTAACTGTCCCGTGGGGGACCGGGTGAAGTATGCTACAGGCACATTGGAGGATTGTGCCTTAACTTGGTGGAATGCCCAGGTGTAGATGTTGGGCATCGAAATAGCTAATGCAACTACTTGGGATGACTTCAAGAAATTGATGCAAGAGGAGTACTGCCCTCGTGACGAGATGCAGAAACTCGAAAACGAGTACTACAACATGAAAATAGAGGGATCAGAAATCAAGGCTTATACGAAATGGTCCCACGAGTTAGCAAACATGTGCCCTAACCTATCTCGGCCACCACCCCGAAGGATCAAATTGTACATCAAAGGCTTAGCACCACAAGTTAAGGGTTTGGTCACTGCTGCGAATCTTGACAACTTGCCTCAGATCATTCGTCTAGCACACAAGATTACATACCAAGAGGTCGAACGTGGTTCGCTACCACCTCGTGTTTCTGCTACTTCTACTACTGCTCCTGCTGGTGATAACAAGCGCAAGTGGAATGATACGGACAAGGTGTCCAACTCGAACTAGTCGCAGAAAAAGCCAGACAACAGTAACAATCGTAGTTTCAGCCAGTCCTCCTCCGTTAACCAAAGTCAGAGTAGTAATCCGAACCAAGGCTCCTATGCGGGAAGGCAGCCAAAGTGCAACAAGTGTAACTATAATCATCGTGGACCATGTGTCCAAGCTTGCCATAGGTGTGATAAGGTGGGCCATATGGCAAAGGACTGCAGAGCTCCGTTTCCAAAGCAACAGCAGCCGCATAATCAACAACAGGAAAGGCAGCAGCCCCATCAGAACCAAGGTAATAGGAAAGGATGTTTCCAGTGTGGGGATGAGGGTCACATTAAACGGGATTGCCCTCAGCTGAATCAAAATGCCAATGACAACAACAACCGTCAGAACAATAATAATAATGCTGGGAACAACAATAACGGCAACAACGGGGGCAATGGTGCTCGCGGAAGGGTATTTATGATTCGCGCTGGTGATGCTAGGAATGACGGCAATGTCGTGACTGATACGTTTTCCGTGAATAATCTCTTTGCTTCTGTGTTATTTGATTCGGGTGCCGATTGGAGTTATGTGTCCTTGGAGTTTAGTCGATGATTAGGGTCAACTCCAACACCTCTAGAAGCTAAACATGTAGTAGAATTGGCTGATGGTAAGTCGATTGAAGCCTCACACATTCTTCTGGGGTGCAAACTCGATCTTGTGGGTCAAGTGTTTGACATTGACCTCCTTCCTGTTACTCTTGGTAGTTTTGACGTAGTGGTTGGTATGGATTGGTTGTCCAAGCACCATGCTGACATACTGTCGCAACCCCCGCCCCTATCTGTCCCGGGAATGGGCGGCCGCGAGACCAGTTGTGGTGGTATCATTTTGTATCAATTTGGTAGTGGAAATTTCATCAGGACCATAGTTAGGAAATATTTATCAGAGTAAAACCACCATATTTTATATTAATAATCACATGGGTGAAACCCAAGTTTCTTATTACAACATATTTATAGGGATAAACCCTATTTTATTTAAAACATCGTCTTTTAGGTTACTTTTATAGCCACATTTTTCCAAGCCGTCAGTGCTCTCCAGCTGGCTTTCTTCTAATTTGGCTTTTACATTTTGTTACCTGAAACGCGTTTTAAAAACATTTGTCAGTGGGAAATATTGGTGAGTGAATCCCAGTTTAACCAAGAAGAGTTTCATCCATTAACAGTATTGAGAGCAATCACATTGTTTATTTCTACACAATTACTCATTCAGTATTGTCAATCCTGACTGGTGGGTCATATTACACATTGGCTAACTCGTTGTCCAATGGTAACATGTTCCACATTTTGTATACAAAACCCCAACATACCGGCAGTAATTGAAGAACTACAAAGACTCAATCACTGCTTAATCACATTGTAAAACATTTAAGGTTTTGTAAAAACAATTTACAAAAAGGAGATTACTCACATTGCTGACTTAGGTTTCTTCTAAGGTTTCCTGGTGATTATCTATAATTTACACAATGCACACACGTTAGTATAATAATCCTTTATATTTACATTAGTTATACCCTCCCCGAGACGGCATTCCAACGACTACGTCGGGCAGAACCCTGACAGCCGTTACGGAACCCTGGATCGATCGGGCAGCGTATCTAATACGTAACCGGGGTTATGATACTTACATCGGGGTAGAACTTCATTAATTAGGGGGATATTATACCCAATTATAATGCCTATTATCAGAAAATTCGAGTGAGAGAGAAAGATGTGAGCGATTGAAACTGATGCCCCGAGCTCCCATTATATAGGGCCTGATTTGGGCTTTCTCGCGGCCCGCGTAAAGTGAGACCTCGGGCTACGTGGCCCGTGTAGTAGAGTAATAGGGGCTAGGGTTGATTGGTCATCACAACTAGCTGCGACACGATGACGACACATGGCAGCCTGGGGTGTCGCCGGAGATCTGAGTTGTCGCGGCCCGCGTAAGCTAGTGGTGAGTCTTACGCGGCCCGCCAGAGCCCTAATTCTCTTGTTTTTATTTAATTGTTAATGATATAATGTATTTTGGGCTCGGTTTTCATATACGGGGTGTATTTTAAGACATATTAGGGTATTTTAAAATATATTAGGGTGTCAAAATATTTTGGAGGGTTGTTATATCCTCCCCACCTTGTTTTAGAGCTCGTCCTCGAGGTCTACTAGAACAGGTGTGGGTATTTCCTTTGCATTTCTGATTCAAGCTCCCATGTGTATTCTGGTCCTCTTTTGGAGTCCCACTTCACTTTGACTAGAACTAGTCTTTTGTGTTTGAGGTTCTTAATCTTCCTGTCTTCAATCTGTAGAGGCTTTTCATTTACCTCTATATCGTTAAGAGGTACTATAGGTGATTCATTGGCTAAACACTTTTTGAGATTAGATACATGAAATACATCATGTATTCCTGGCATTTCCTCTAGAAGTTGTAGCTGATAGGCTACTGGTCCTATTTTTCTAATAATCTCAAAAGGTCCAACATACCTGGGGCTTAGCTTTCCCCTTTTGATGAATCTTACCACTCCTTTCCAGGGAGAGACTTTCAATAATACTTTATCTCCTACTTGAAATTCCAATGGCTTTCGTCTGTTATCAGCATAACTCTTTTGTCTATCTCGTGCTGCTTTCAGTCGTTCCTTGACTTGAATGATTTTGTCTGTTGTTTCTTGTACTATCTCAGGTCCAGATAGTTGCTTTTCTCTGATTTCTGCCCAACAGACTGGCGTTCGGCACTTTCGTCCATAAAGTGCTTCGAATGGTGCATCATTGATACTTGTGTGATAACTGTTATTGTAAGAAAATTCTATCAATGGTAAGTGATCATCCCAATTACCTCCGAAATCAATTACACAAGCTCTAAGCATGTCTTCCAGTGTCTGAATTGTCCTTTCGCTTTGTCCATCCATTTGAGGATGATAAGCTGTGCTTAGATTCAACTTGGTTCCCATTGCTTTTTGGAAACTTGTCCAAAAATGAGAGGTAAAACGACTATCTCTGTCAGAAACAATTGATAGAGGAATTCCATGTAATGAAACTATTTCATTTACGTACAATTTAGCTAACTATTCCATACTGAAAGTTTCTTTAATTGGTAGGAAATGAGCTGACTTGGTTAGCCTGTTTACAATCACCCAGATTGTATCATTACCTTTTCTTGTTTTGGGTAATTTGGTAACAAAATCAATTGTTATCAATTACCATTTCCATACAGGCATTTCTAACTGTTGCAATAAACCTGAGGGTTTCTGATGTTCAGCTTTAACTTGTGAACAAGTTAAACACTTTGCAACATATGCTGCTATATCCTTTTTCATTCCTATCCACCAGAAATTCTTTCTTAAGTCCTGATACATCTTATCATTTCCAGGATGCATCGTATACTTAGACTTATGGGCTTCTTCTAATATACGGTGGCGTAGGTTTCCTAATTTAGGTATCCACATTCTTTTCTTATGGAATCTCCAAATTCCATCTGTTCCTTGTTCTTATTCCTTAATCATTCCTTTTAACTTTTCAGTATCATCCTTGATTACTGATTCTTGTGCTTTTCTAATCTGATCATTTAAATCTATTTGCAGATTTAACTTAAGAGAACGTACTCTTTTTGGCTTTTCATGATACTTCCGACTTAAAGCATCAGCTACTACATTTGCTTTTCCTGCATGATACTGGATATTACAGTCAAAATCACTAAGTAACTCCATCCAGCGTCTTTGTCTCATATTCAACTCCTTTTGCCCAAAAACATACCTTAAACTCTTATGGTTGGTGAATATGGTAAACTTACTACCGTATAGGTAATGTCTCCAAATTTTAAGGGCGAAAATTATAGCTCCTAACTCTAGATCATGGGTTGAGTAATTCTCTTCATGATTCTTAAGTTGTCTAGAAGCGTAAGCTATAACCTTTTGACGTTGCATTAACACACATCCATAACCTAACTTGGAAGCGTCACAATAGATTACAAAATCTTTAGTTCCTTCTGGTAACGCTAGTATGGGTGCATGGGTTAATCTTTGCTTAAGAATTCTAAAGGCTTCTTCTTGTTTTGATCCCCATTCAAACTTAATGGATTTACAGGTTAACTTAGTTAAGGGAATGGCTATTCTAGAAAAATATCGAATAAATCTTCTATAATAACCGACCAATCCTAAGAAACTTCTAACCTCAGTTGGTGACTCAGGGGTTCTCCACTTGGTAATTGTTTTGGTCAAAAATTACCGAAGCAATTAAGTGATCAAATTAGTTAAGTGAGGTAGTGTGCTAGAAATGTGTGTCGAAAATATGTTATTCAAGTTATTTGCAAAAACAGTTTCAGGATACGGCTCAGGATATAGAGCTGTATCTGTGATCAAACAATGAGCAAAAATGTAAAGGGTGATACAGGATGTACGAGGAAAGCCCTTGATCAATCTAGATCACCGGCATAAAACCGCGGGAGCTGACAATCGCAGCTGCCTTGTTCTTCTATTGCTTCAAATATCAGGATACAGTGCAGGATATGATGCGGATTAACTAGGTGTTACAACGTGATTTGATTACAAGTGTTGGTGTGTAGTGATTGCTAGTAACTAGAGAGTAAAGTGTGCGAATGAAAGTGAGTGCCTTAACTTGATCCGATCATACTATTTATAGCTAAACGAAAACAACTAACTTTCCTAATAAACCGAGATTCCCCGAATATTCCCAAGTAAACGTTGCAGTCCTGGTCTTTCGGGATCAACGTCTCTATTCCAACTAATTTGCCCGAGTCTTGGGGGGAAGAAGTCTTCTTGAACGTTGGAGACTTGTAACTCTTAATCTGCACGTGATTAATTCAGTCAATACCAGGATATCGTACCAGGATGTTACCAATATCCTGATCCGGTATCCTGATCACAAGTAAACAATCAAAAGCAGAATACTAGTCAGGATATATGCTCCGAATTCAAACAGATATATTTTTTAAATTTTATCACCTGGATCGAGGTAATCAATATGACGAGACCCTTGAAATGACAATATGCAACTTCCAAGATGCTATTTACTCTTTACCCCCTATTATTCAGCCTATAACTAGCCGAAACAGTTTGTATTTTGATCATCACTTCTCAAGCGGATCTCAGGTATTTCTCTCATCTTCTCTATTTTTCCTTTCTTTGGATTTCCTGTTTTTCGGCCGATACCCTTTATGACATCTCGAACAAGATCCCGGACGAATGAACCAGTTGCAAACCTAATAAGTCAGAATCTCATACGAGAGCCTCAAAACGAAATATGTTCCTTCAATAACGCTGACATCGCCGCCCTGAAAGATTCTGGTGCGTTCCCCGCTGGAGTGGTTATACGCCCTTTTGATCGGGAATTCATATCAGACACATCGTCAAACGAATAGGCCTGCTTCCTTGCCTATCCCTTTTCCTTGGGACTCCGGTATCCATTTCCACCCTTTGTCTCTCGTTTCTTTGAGCTTACCAGCCTTAGTTATGCCCAAACCATGCCAACGGTTTGGCGAGTTTTAATGGTGCTGAACCAGATTAAATCTCGTCACTGCCCTAACCTGTGCATCGAAGACCTCCCTATAGCATACCGGTTGAGGTCCCATGATAATAGCTGCTTTCTTCTGTTTTCCACCTCCAAGAGCCCTTTAGTCCTTAAAGCCACCAAGAACGAAGACCAGTGGCAGCGGAAGTTCTTTTTCGTGAAAAGAGACTCTATTGACAAGGGTTTTGACCTGCCGATTAGATGGTTAACCAAGGGTAGGATCTAGGGTTTTAGGAATATCCCCAAGTGTATCCTTAAACTATATCTCAGACTTATATCCTGATATTTTTGTGCAGCTAATTTCAGAGATCTAGCATCCCCAAGCGCGGAATCAGAGTCCAGGATCAAGGAAATCTACCGACTTCCTGTTAGTGAAAGAACCTTCTACCTGTCTCTCACAAACTCAAACAAAAAATCAAGTTCAGAGATGTCTGGTAAGTATACAATTATAATGATTGTAAAGTACAAGAGTTGCAAATTGAATATTTCTTCCCTTATTCAGTGCCAGTCATCAACCTTGAAGGCTTCCAACTTGACGAGTTGGATAGTTACTCCAGTCTCGCACCTGTTAAGCAAGAATCCAACCCGAAGTCATCCGTTACACCGAAGCCTACCAGTTCGAAGATGACTCCCGCTCCTAAAGCTCCTCCGGCATCTCAGACCCGGGCCTCCAGCTCCTGGAAAAGAAAGGAAATAGAACCTCCTGCTACCCCCAATGTATTCCCATTCGAAAATCATGGGTTTGCAGAGTCCAACAAATTTATGACCGGCTTCCTCAACCAGGTAAATATCCTGACCCATATCCTGCAACATATGCTGGTTACTAAACTTAATTAAAGTTAATACCTATTTCTTTACTTTGCAGGGTCTTGAACGTCTGATTTTCCTTTACGAGGATGAATGCGGCTCGAACGTCATGTTTGAAAGCCAGCTGAAAAAGGCCAAAGCCACCATTGCAGACCAAGCAGCAATCGCCACCGCTAAATCAGAGAACTACGAGGCCAAATACAAGGCAATGGACCAAGAGCAGCAGTCCACCATCCAAAAGGTCACCCACGAAGCTCAGGCCAAGATCGACGCTGCCCAAGTCCAACAAGAGCAGGCTATGTCTTCGTATCGGGAGAGCCTCAAGAACTCTGTTGTCATCTCCCTTCTCCAGGCCAGACTGAAAATGGCTTATGAGGCAATGGCTTTGGGCTTTCAATGCCCCTCTTGGAACATTAAGGCATGGGAAGCGAAACTGAGAGATCTTGGGGGAAATCCTGTGGAGCCTCCTGCCAAATCTACTGTGGAAGAACCTGGTAAGGTGCCTGATGCTAGTGCTTCAAAGGATGCCGATGGCAATGCTGGGACAGATGCCGGAGAGAATGCTGGTGGAGAGGATGCTGCTGATGATGCTAAGAGGAATGCTGAGGAGGATACTGGTGGAGATGTCACGGTGAAGGAAGGAGCTGCCCCTTAAATGCGACGACGTGGGCGATGAAGGATATTTGTGCCAAGGTCGGAGCCCACTTTTTTAAATTTCATGGTTGTGGTCTGTTTAAACAATTTACATTTCCTGTCTTTGAACAATATGATGACCAAAGGTGGATGGGTCCTGGGTTTCAGGATGAAGCCCTTGGTCATCACTTAGTATAATTTGTTTTGAATGATGCAACGGCTGGAGGCGGATGGGTCTCCTTTTGAGATGAATCCTTCAACCGTTACGTAAATATGGTAAAAAAACTAATCGTGCTTTTGGCGGATGGGCCTCGGTTTGAGGTGAAACCAAAAGCACAATGTTGATACATATTATGTGGACGCGACTCGGTTCGGTTCGACTAGGTTCGGTTCAACCCGGTTAGGTTTGGTTCAAGCCCGACGTCACGACATTCCTCCGTCGTGTGCCCCAGAGTTCGACACGCGAAGCACGAAGCGCCGCGAGCCGGTTCCTGCTACCACATCATCATGACATCATCATGATGATGTCATATGTTGGCTAATCCTCAAAATCTGAATTGTGAGATTCTTGTACGTGCATATGCTTCATTATTTTGGACCAATCAAATTGTTTGGGCAAAATTCACTTGGGCCAAAACCAACTGGGCCGAAACCCATTATTGGAACATATGGGTCGACGAAACAGAATGTGTTTCGTTGACTTTGAAGGCATTTTATTGTGTTTCGTCGACGAAACATCTGTTTCGTCGACCTTCAAGTGTTTCGTCGTAGTGTTTCAGTATATATACACAGACAACAGACAGAACACAGTTAGACAAGTCTGAATAGATTTGAGAGCGAACACTGTAAACACACACACACTGAGAGTTTATGAGAGCATCTTGTAAACATTGTATTGTAACCGTTTTCTAGATTAATACAATGGAGTGTTAATCGGTGAATCTTGTGTTTTACGTGTTCGTCACTTGGTTTAACTTACCCGTTTGGATTCCGCACTCTCGGGTTTGTCGGAAAACAGGGAATAGAGGTTACTCGATCCTCCGGGTGGACCTACAATTGGTATCAGAGCATTGGCTCGATTCCTTGTTAAAACCAAGTTGATTTTCTTGTGTTTTTCTTGATTTTGAGCTTTGAAAATTCATACATTTTCTGGAAAAACCTTGTTAAAACCTTGAAAATCTTTATTGTTTTGCTTATAGTTCATATAAAACCTTGTTATAACTCTTGTATACATGTTAGTTTTGGGTTTTTATTGAACTTTATTTGCAAAAGTGTGTTTGAAAATTTCTGGTGACTTGAATCTTCATCCAGTTCATCAAATCTTAAAGTTGTTCTTGAATAATATTCTTGTTTGATCTTTATTTGTTACTGAATGATTGTGTTTGTATTAGCTGTTTGATTATTAAACAATTGTTTGACTATTGTTTACATAAAAATGATGATTATTTGAAAACAGTATGTAAAAGTAAGGTGTTGGTTTGAAAAATTTGGGTTTGTGTCAGAGATAAGATTTTGGAAAATATCTTTTCTTTGCAACTTGCTTTTTGCTTTTCAACCACGAAACAGCCTATATCTATTCATTCTGTTTCGTCGTCTTTATCAACCTGTTTCGTCGCAAAGATCTCACATCTGTTTCGTCGCATAAACAATCAACTTCTGTTTCGTCACCAAGTTTCAAATTCTGTTTCGTCGCACAAGGTATCAGTTTCGTCGATCAACAACTCAGTTTCGTCGATCAGTCTCAACAACTCAGTTTCGTCGATCACACACCGGTTTCGTCGTTCATCATATTATATCTTGTTTCGTCGATCAAGATTGAACTTGTTTCGTCAGACTGATTTATCAACTTGTTTCGTCATACTTGTTTCGTCGAACTTGATAAAATTTTTAACAATAGCTTTGCAAATCATATTTAACGGTTTGATTTGTTATTATATACTCGAAATGAATCCGAATTGGTGGGGTAATCCGTCAAATGCAGAGAGCAAGTATACCAACACGCGTTTATCTCCTTCATGGGCTGAATCACCTGTTCCCACATCTAATACAGAAAGCAAATATCAAAGCACCGGTTTGTCACCATCATGGGCTGAATCTCCCGCAACCGCATCTTCGCAAGCGAATCAAATGTCGACAGGTCAATGGACGTTTGTTTCAAATCAAACTCCAAGTATTCAAAGTATACTCCTAAGTGAAAGCGAGACCGGAAGTCTGAATCGTCCACCAAAACTGATGCACATAAACGAATATCCTGGTTGGGTAGATAGATTCCAGACATATGTCAATGGGCAAAACACGGAATTATGGCTACGTTTTACTACAGATTTCGATCAAGCTCTTGAGGTTGCCGCTTCAACTGCCGCTACATTTGTTGATCTTTCGGAAGACCAGAAAAAGACATATGATTTAGAAAAGAAAGCATATGTTATTCTGACTCAGGCGACGAGCAAGGAAATATATCATCAGTTCGTCAGCTTCAAGACATCAAAGCGATTGTGGGATGCATTGAAGACAAGGGGTCTAGGAAATGAAAAGTCACGCCAATTGCGACATGATTTACTCAAAAAGGAGTTTGATGGTTTCACATGTATGGAAAGTGAATCTTTGGGAGATATGACAAGTCGATTCTATCATCTGCTGACTGAATTGGGTAATTATGGGGTAGTAACAACTCCAGCAGAGGTAGTCACAAAGTTTGCCGATGCATTGCCACCTCAATGGAATAGTTTCTTGGAAATTCTGAAATACAATGGCGCATTGACTACGACAAACATCAATGACTTCGTTCAGCTCTTGGAGAACAAAGATCAGGAAGAAACCCTAAAGGCAAAAAGGGTTCCAGTGCGACAAAATCCTGATATGTATTATGGAACTTCTAGCACTCCTGCAAGACCAGTTTCACATGCTCCACTTCAAACAGCGTTTGTCACAAGCACAGATTTATATGGCAATACGATACAAGTTCCTGTGAAGCCAGCTCCAACCACAGACTTGTATGGAAATCTATTACCACCAGCTCCACAACAGCAAGCTTGTTATGGAAGCACATCATCTGCTGGTCAGCCATCAAAGTCAAATACAGTACGGCTTGACACGTCAAACTTCTCCAAAGTTAGCGTTGAAGTAGCTAAAGATCATATGGAGATACTAAACACATTGGTGAGCTCGTATTGTGGGTTGATTGCAGGCCAGATCGGAAACATCAATCTAACTCAAGAAGATTATCAGCAGATCGATAAAGAAGAGATGGATATGATGGACATCAAATGGGCTTTCGCCAGTGCTGTAAGGCGAGCTAAAGACTTCATGGAACGGACGGGTCGAACCAGCTTGGAAATCAAGAAAGATACCAAGTATGGGTTCGACAAGCAATCCGTCAAGTGCTTTAACTGTGGTGAACGTGGTCATTTCAAGCGTGAATGCACAAAGCCAGCTCAGCATGGGAACCAGAATCCTTTCAGAGGTCAAGGCAACCAGGCGAATCAGAATCAAGCCAGGAATGATGATCGAGCCTTGGTCCCTGCAAACAATCAAGCAGGACCATCGAACACCAATCAAGCTCTTGTGGTGCAAATAGATGAAGGTTGCGACTGGTCAATGCAATTAGGCATTGGTGATCTGGGAGGAGCAGCATGTTTTGCTGAAGCTGCTAAGGATTTGAAGCACGCCAGTGGTGGAGAATCTTCCGCCAGTGGTGGTGAATCTTCAGATGAAGAGTGTTCTGGTGATTCAAGGAGTTCAGATGAGGAAACCTCAACCTCAGGCGAAGATTTTTCTGATGATGTATCTAGTGGGAGAATCGATGCAGATATCGATGAATTGTTAGGAGAAGCTGCAGTAGGGAATGATAGAAGATCTATTCTGGTGGATCAAGCTGCTTATTTTTCTTCTTCTCTTCATTCAGCCTTTATGGCTAATGGCGGCAGTTCATCAAGCCAGGTATGTGTCGATGAACCAACTGTTGTTAATTGTGATAATTGTGCTAGCTTAAGAGTTAAATGTGCTGATTTTGATGCTAATATGTCTGAGTTGCAAAGCAAACATGATGCTTTAAATGCTGAATTGTTTGACTTATAAAACAAACATGTTTCTTTAGATGCTAAGTGGTGTGATTTGCAAAGCAAACATGAGGCTTTGCAAAACAAATATGAAGTGACAAATATCCACAATCAAAAGTTGATAGTGGAACTCTCGAAATGCAAAGAGGCTAACATGTTTTATGAAAACCATGAAAAGGAATTTAAAACGGTGGTTGAAAATTTAAGAAAAGATAAAACCGAATTGACAAAAATGGTTTCAAGAAAACAAACTTACATAAACTGTTATATCAATCGTCTTGAGATCATGCAAAAAGAGTTAGCCTGTACAAAGTGTGAAAGTGAGGCGATCCGGCTTAAGCTAGACAGTTATTCAAACTCTAGATATGTGCTGGAACACATCATTGGCACACAAAAAGAGAAAAAGGATGTCACGTGCATTGGATACAAGAAATGTCCACCACCTGTTAGACAAAATTATGATGCCATGCCTGATGAGGAGTATAGAACTCATTATGAAGAATTTGTTCCTTTAGACATTGAGGAATTTGCAACGGGACTTGGATACAAACCAGAAGTATCATCAGATTTGGATGTGTCAGCAGATACATGTGTGTCTTCTGCTGAATAGAATCAGGATCCTCCAGTTATTGTTGAGGATGCTGATTCTTCTGATGATGAATCCGATGATACTGACTCAGCACAGTCTGATGCGGTAATCAAAGAAGAGGACATACCTCTTGAGAATCATATTCTGTGTGATCCTCCCGCAAAACCTGCTAAGACTGCTCTGGTCGAGTCCACGTCTGCAAAAGAGTCTGAGAGTGTGAATTTGCTGTACACTCTTGTTGGTGATGATAAAATCTACTCTGACAAAGATTTTCCTATTAAGAATGTTAATCAATCTTTAATAAGTAAAATTTTTGAGGATTCAACAAGTAAGTTTTTGGGAAAGACAGGATCACACATTGTGGTAACACAGTGTCCTCCTATCCCAAAGGCTGAAGTTCGAAAACAATGTGGCAATCAGAAATTACCAACAGTGAAAAAGCAGCAAAATCGCACCAAACCAAAAGGTAACTCACCGACTCAATGGCAAAAGAAACAGACCCAAAAGAAGAACACGAAAGTGAACTTTGTGAAATCGACTGGAACAGATAAACTTGAAACATTTGCCAATAAATCTAACTTAGATCATGTTAATCAAGTTAAAATGTTGAAAAGAAATGAACCAAATAGTTCAAAACCAAGTACCTCGGGATCACAAAGTTCATCATCGACAAGACAATCACATGATACTTCGGGGTTTGTAGAACGAAGATCATGTTTTTCATGTGGCACATTTGGACATATTATTCGCAATTGTCCATATCTTCATAAACAAAAAGCCAAAGTTGATGATCCCCGTGACCAAAATGACCGAAAGCAATCTGTTTCATCGAAACCAGATCCCCGTCTTGTAAAAGAAAGGGAAAAGAAACAGAAACGCCAACAGGTCAAGAAAATTGAAAAGGCGATTAAAACCGACGTGGTTAACAAAACATCTGTTTCTGTCAAACCAGACAATTCAAAAACTTCAGACAATCATGAAGTTAAAATTTTAAAGAATAAAACTGGTAAAACAAAACAGACTTGGAAACCAAAAACGGTTATTTATTCAGGGGGAACATCACAATTTCCGCAACATCGAGAAGTTCAAGTAACTTACGTTGATGAAAATGGAAGACCCAAGACCACAAAGGCTTGGGTCCCCATCTCCAACTAATCATGTGAGTATATGTGCAGGGTGTTCCAGGAGGAACTTTCAGTAGTCATTGGATTGTTGATAGTGGGGCATCCAGGCACATGACATGCGACATGAAACTTCTCTACGACATTAAATCTATTAGAGGAGGTTATGTTGCTTTTGCTGGAGATAAAGGCGGATATATTACAGGAGAAGGAATGGTATCCAATGAGGTTGTTAGTTTTGACAAGATCAACTTTGTACAACAGCTTGATCACAATCTTCTCAGCGTTTCACAAATCTGTGATAAACAGTTTTTAGTACACTTTGATGCAAATGGATGTTATGTGCTGAAACTCGGCTTCAAGATTCCAAAAGAATGGATTCTCTTATCTTCTCCAAGGATAAATGATTTGTATGTCCTTGATATGAGCCAAGCAATAACAACGACTGCTTAAGCAACTTGTTTCATAACAAAAGCCACTGAAAAAGACTCTATCTCTTGGCACAGACGTATGGGTCAAATTCACTTACGCAAAATGAATCATTTGGTGACGAATGAATTAGTGAATGGTGTTCTTCTTAAAAATTTCCATCTTCAAGACGTCTGTGTTTCATGCCAAAAAGGAAAGCAAACTAAGAAGCGACATCCGACGAAGAAGATCAACACGGTGGCAGTTCCTCTTGAACGTTTGCACATGGATTTGTTTGGTCCTGTCAAGCACAAAAGCATCAGAAATGATCAATACTGCCTCGTGATAATGGATGATTATTCAAGATTTTCTTGGGTGGCGTTTATGGCTCACAAGAGTGAAACTTTCGGTATTATCAAAAACTTGATCATTCAGATTGAGAATTTGTATAAGTTGAAGGTTAGACGGATACGCAGCGACAATGGTACAGAATTTAAAAATCATGCCATGGCGGAGTTTTGCACTTCAAAAGGTATTCTTCACGAATTTAGTGCGGCTTATACTCCTCAACAGAACGGCGTCGCTGAACGTAAAAACCATACATTGATCGATACTGCTAGGACTATGTTGGTAGAGTCGCAGTTGCCCATTCCATTCTGGAGTGAAGCTGTGGCCTCCGCATGTTACACGATGAATCGAGTCCTTACAGTCAAAAGGCACAGCAAGACCTGCTTCGAGCTTCTTCACAAACGGAAACCAGATTTGTCATATCTTGAACCGTTTAGAGCTCCTTGCACAATGATCGATCCTAATGGAAAGTTTGGGGCAAAAGCTATTGAAGGTCACTTTCTTGGTTATGCCACCCCGAACTTAAGAGTCTGGAATCTAGAGACTAAAAGGGTTGAAGAATGGTCTGAGGTCAGAGTACAAAGGCACACATTGCCAGTCAGATGTCCTGGTCAACCATGGATGTTTAAGTACGATGACTTTTTCAATTCGATCAATGTTGAAGCAGTTGAAGAAACTGCTGCGGCAAGGATGTTTTTCGAGAGTGACAACGCAACAGATTCACCGTTGGTTCGTCCAATTATTGTCAATTAAGAACCATCTTCAGTGAACAATAATGCTCTCGACAATGAGGATTTTCATGATGCAACCGAATTGAACGAATCTTCAGAGGATGAAGAATTTCTTGATGCAGATCAAGAAGGTCCTACATCAGCAGTACATAGTACTTCAGAGGCTACACCTCCAGTGGACGCCCCTATAACAGCTGAAGCTACTACTACATCATTCTTACATGGTCTAGTGGAAGAAGAGGTGTATGTTGAACAGCCTCCAGGTTTTGAAGATCCTATCCATCCCGATCGGGTTTGGTTGCTGAACAAAGCTCTCTATGGTCTACATCAAGCACCGCGAGCTTGGTACGCAACCTTATCTAATTATCTGCTGGAGAATGGATTTCGCAGAGGTCTTATTGATTGCACTGTCTTCATAAAAGAACAAGATGGAGATCTTCTACTGGTTCAGGTATATGTGGATGATATTATATTTGGTTCTACTAACAATGTTATGTGTAGGGATTTCGAGCGTGTTATGCAGGATAAATTCGAGATGAGAGCAATGGGGGAGATGACTTTCTTTTTGGGCTTGCAAGTGCAACAAACGAAGTCTGGGATTTTCATCCATCAGACTAAGTATGTTCAAGACATCTTGAGCCGATTCCAGATGTCCGACACATCGCCCATTGGTACCCCACTGCAGCAAAATCATGGAATTAATCCAGACTTGAAGGGTGAAGTTGTTAGCTCTTCATACTACCGCGCGATGATTGGATCCCTTATGTACCTCACAACATCAAGACCAGATATAATGTATCCAACATGCCTGCTAGCCAGATATCAAGTGAACCCGAAGGCCTCACATCTTGCAGCTGTAAAGAGGATTTTTCGTTATTTGAAGGGTTGCCCAGACACCGGTCTATGGTACCCTAAGGATGATAACTTTGACTTAGTCGCTTTCAGTGATTCTGATTTTGGCGGATGCAAAATCGACGGTAAATCCACAACGGCTGGATGTCAGTTTTTAGGAACTCGCCTCGTAACATGGCAGTGCAAGAAGCAGACTTGTGTTGCTACATCAACTTGTGAAGCTGAATACATTGCTGCCTCAAGTTGTTGCTCCCAAGTCCTGTGGATACAACAGCAAATGCACGATTACGGTTTTGAATTCCTAACTACTCCTATTTTAGTCGATAATTCTGCTGCTTTATCTATCACTAGAAATCCTGTGCAGCATTCAAAGACCAAACACGTCGAAATTAAGTATCACTTCATACGTGATTGCTTTGATAAAAGGCTTATCGATGTTGTTAAAGTCCACACTGATGACCAACGTGCCGACCTTTTTACCAAAGCATTTGATAAATCAAGATTTGACTTTTTATTGTTGGTAAATGGCATTAAGGTCAAGCAAGAGTAATCCGCATCGGAAAATCATTTTTGTAAATATCTTTGTGTTTTTAAATTATTGTAAGTTTGTTGATTTTAGGGGGAGTAATCCAAAATTAGAAAAATTCAAAAACATCGAAAAATTTCAAAACCCAAAAACAATAGAAAAACAAAAATGAGTTTCCTGGCGAGCAAACGAGAAAATGATAATACATCAGTGGTCTGTCTAAACCTCTTTAAACTGAAATGCAAAATGAAAAATGTTAAGCAGCTCTATATAAGATGTATCGGTAGGCTCACAATCATTTTAAAGTGTGCAGGGTGATATATACTTAAATCGACTGAAGACCAGGTGGGAACCACTCATTGGCATATGGTCTTAGTACCGAAATTTCGTTTGAGAGATTGCCGAGGTTCTGAGATATGTGGTCTTTATGCTGTTTATCATCTGGGTATCATGGTTGTTTCTTTTACCAAAACAAACGGAGACGAAGTCAAGATCTTCCATGATATCATACATATGTGTACATACTGCATACGACCTCAATAAGTGATCAACAATCACATGTCCACAAAATAAGTGATAATATATCACATTTATCCAGGAGTCAAGTTCGTCTCTTTGCTGTACGAAAGTACTGACCTGTTCACGGACTTGCTCCTGTGCCCTCATGCATCTGAAAATCAAGTTCCTCATCAATAAGTGATTCTATCACATAGGGCTTGTTTTCATTCAAAATAAGTGAGTTTCTCACATGTTCATATACGTCAAAACAGATGATAAATGGTATACTCACCAGTAAGATGAAATCCTCGTGCATACCTTGATACGGGAATGTGTCTTGATGTGGATGAACACCGGTCGGTAAGTATAAATCATACCTTAACGTATCCCCTCGACATGATTACATATGATAAGTTGAGCTTATGTGGATAACAATACCGATAATCGTTACAGGATGCTTATCTATATGTTAACAAAAAGAACAACAAGAGCGTTTTGGCATGACCGTACACTGATATGATTCTCTTACCCTCGAAACTCGCAAAAAGAATGTTTGTATATATTTACTTTTCTTAGTTTCTGTAACTCTGTATATATCTATTTACTGCTTTCAGTCTTTAAGTTTGAAATATTCAAAATTCCAAAAAGATTTTAGGTGTGTTTTAATATAAAATTTATAAAAGTCAAAAAGATTTTATTTCTGCTTTAGTTTTGATTAACCGATGTTGGAACTCGAATCTTCGTTACCTGAAATCTGATGAAAACCAAAACGACTGAATCTTCATAAACGGTCAGAGTTTGCAAGTTTTGAAAGTTAATAATCAAAATTGAAAAATATGTTAACTTTTCAAACTAAACTGTCGGACGGTAGTTGAATAAGAATTGGTCACATGTGTGTCATTTGTTTAATGTTAACTATATTCCAAGCAGTTGTTCTCATTACGCGTTTAGATTTCTTGCATGTGCAGATACTAAAGGCGAAGAGAACATGTTCGTTGACAAGCTTTGGAATGAAGACACGACGCGAAGGCACTCAAATGATAAAGATGATCGAGTTGCCGCTGATCAATCACCAACACCACAAGGATCTCAAGCATTGAAGTCAAAAGATTCACAAGCATAATCAAAGGGGGAGTTTGTTAACACACTACCTAAATGAAAAGGGAGTTTGTTGATACACTTTCTACTTACGACGCGTGAAGACTTTGAATATCCTCCGACATGAAAGACATGGAAGACGAACATCTCGAGTAGTGTCCAAGGGGGAGTTTGTTGATACATATTATGTGGACGCGACTCGGTTCGGTTCGACTCGGTTCGGTTCGACCAGGTTAGGTTCGGTTCAAGCCCGACGTCACGACATTCCTCCGTCGTGCGCCCCAGAGTTTGACACGCGAAGCACGAAGCGCCGCGAGCCGGTTCCCGCTACCACATCATCATGACATCATCATGATGATGTCATATGTTGGCTAATCCTCAAAATCTGAATTGTGAGATTCTTGTACGTGCATGTGCTTCATTGTTTTGGACCAATCAAATTGTTTGGGCAAAATTCACTTGGGCCAAAACCAACTGGGCCGAAACCCATTATTGGAACATATGGGTCGACGAAACAGAATGTGTTTCGTTGACTTTGAAGGCATTTTATTGTGTTTCGTCGACGAAACATCTGTTTCGTCGACCTTCAAGTGTTTCGTCGTAGTGTTTCAGTATATATACACATACAACAGACATAACACAGTTAGACAAGTCTGAATAGATTTGAGAGCGAACACTGTAAACACACACACACTGAGAGTTTATGAGAGCATCTTGTAAACATTGTATTGTAACCGTTTTCTAGATTAATACAATGGAGTGTTAATCGGTGAATCTTGTGTTTTACGTGTTCGTCACTTGGTTTAACTTACCCGTTTGGATTCCGCACTCTCGGGTTTGTCGGAAAACAGGGATAGAGGTTACTCAATCCTCCGGGTGGACCTACACACAACTTTTGACATGTTAATAATATAACCTCCTTTTGACTTACTTGCTGTTGCCTTTTAATTTTTTTATGCATTGTAAAGTTTAAACTTTAGTATCCAAAATCAGTGCCATTATTTTTAGAAAATATCTTGACCAGGATACTCAACCGATATCTTTCGTCAAATAATTTAAAACAGTTTATTCTACAAAATCTCAAACAATAAGGTTTTTAAAGTAAAAAGATAGTTTGCTTAGAACTTATAAACCTTGTTTTGATAACACATTTAACTCTGATTTTTAGATCCAAGTATTGTATCCCAGACATTCTAACTGAATATCCTGAATCATATTCCGAGAATATATCCTAAAGATATATCCCAATCAGGATACTTAAACTTTAAACATGGTTTCAAAAGTTGGACAACTTATGTAAGGTTCACAAAGGAAATATCATATCAGGAATATAGTGTAACCCTAGTACCGAACTTCAATCCTTTTGCAACTTTTTCAACTAAGATGTCCCCAGTCCGAAATACTTAGTATCTTAAGTCCCAATCTGATTTTCTGAGCTCTACACAACCGCCTTAGGAGGAATGTCCCCTGTACACGAAATCTTCCAACACTTAGAAAATTTTTGAATTCAAGTTTTGACCGTATGGAAAATTCTTGTGTTACCGGGGTAAAACCCGAAAGCATTCTAGAGATAAATCTTTAGTATCTTGGGGAAAATCCCATAGGTATCCTGGGGAAAATCCCAAATTTTCATGCGCTACAGGCGGGAGTGTATAAACTCCAAGACTTAGAAAGGTGAAAACCTTTAAACCTTAGAGAGTATGAAAATACCCTTTCGTGAGAGAGGGTGATCAATCCTCATATACCTTAAGGGTCCAAGACATAGCCAACAGTGACGAAATTGTCAGCCACTTTTACATGAACTGGTCCCGCCACCTTGAACTATCCCTGGACAACTTGCGCTCCAGGTGGGGTGTTCAAACCCAATTCGTGAGTAAGGTGAATACCTTTAAACCTGTGAAGGGATCAGGATCCCTTATACGTGAGAGAAGGGGCCAATCCTCTAATCTTTCGAAGTATCCTGAGTGTGCATCCTGGAGCTATATCCCGAAGCATATACTGCAAAACAATCGTAAGCTAAGGTGGGCGTTAGCCTGGCTAACACCCCTCCGATGCTTAAGTCAGTAATGGGTTCAAAATAATAAATAATATTAAACATACTAAAAGAGATAAAATTCATACCATCCTGAGTTAGAAATTAAATTCCTAACTCACTTGAAATAGAGCTTCAGATGTACATCATTCCAGGATCTTGGTAACATATCCCCCTCCGTATTCTTGAGTCGGTATGCTCCTTTCCCTGATTCTGATTCAATCTCATAGGGTCCTTCCCATTTTGGGGCCAGCTTTCCGTCAGCAGGACTAGTAGTATTCTGAAACGCTTTTCTTAATACCCAATCTCCAACCTGGAACCTTCTAGTCCTTATATTCTTGTTATATGCCTTGGATATCCTTTGTTGATATGCTGCCATCCTTAGCCTTGCTGCATCTCTTGTCTCATCAATAGTATCCAATTCCTGGCATAGGATTTCAGGATTCTGCTCAGGATCCCTGAGGTTGGATCTTGCTGTAGGTATTACCATTTCTGTCGGGATCACCGCTTCTGCTCCAAATACCAAGGATAACGGGGTTTGGCCAGTTGCATTTTTCATCGTCGTCCTATCAGCCCACAAAACAAAGGGTAGCTCTTCTGCCCATCTTCCTTTTTTGGCTCCTAGTCTCTTTTTGAGGTTGCTGACAATTATCTTGTTTGAAGATTCTGCTTGTCCATTTGCTTGAGGATGTACTGGTGTGGATGTGATCAATTTGATTCTCCAACTCTTGCAAAAGTCAGTAGTCCTCTTACTTATGAATTGAGATCCATTGTCACAAATTATTTTAGCCGGTACACCAAACCTAGTCAGGATATTCCTTTTTATGAAGGATACCACTTCCTGATCTCTGACTTGAACAAATGCTTCAGCTTCAACCCACTTAAAGAAATAATCAGTCATTGCTAACATGAAGACTTTTCCTCCTGAAGATTTTGGCAGTTTTCCCACTATATCCATTCCCCATTTCATGAATGGCCAAGGAGATACAATAGGATATAATAGCTCTGCAGGCTGATCTAGTATGTTGCTGTGTCTTTGGCATGCATCACATTTTCGAGCATTTCTGCAGCATCTTTTCTCATTGTAGGCCAATAATATCCTGTTCTTAATACTTTTGAGAACAATGACCTGCCCCCAGTGTGGTTACCACAATCTCCTTCGTGGATATCCTGAAGCACTTCTTTGGTCTCGGGATCCTCCAAGCACCTCAGATATGGACCTGCAAGAGATTTCTTATACAAGACATTATTTATAATAGTGAATCGTGATACCTTCATCCTAAAGGCCTTAGGATTTTCATCCTTGGGGATGTGTCCTTCCTTAAGATATCTTGTGATTGGAGCCGTCCAGGATCTAGGATCTTCTTCAGGATATTCAGCACCAGGATCCTGAACATTTACTACTTCCTTACCCTGAGGATCCGTCGCAGGATACAGGATATGTAATATTGGTATTTGGGTTCCTTCCGGTATCCTGATTGATGATCCCAGATTTGCCAAGGCATCAGCTTCAGCATTGTCCTCTCTTGGTACCTGTTCAAGTGTAAAAACATCGAAATATCCTGCTAATTTTTTGACAATTTCAAGGTATTCAGCCAATTTTTCACCTTTTACTGCATAAGATCCATTAAAATGATTAGTGATTAACAAGGAATCAACAAACACTTGTAGACTCTTGATATTCATGCTCTTAGCCAATTCTAATCCTGCAATTAAGGCTTCATATTCTGCTTCATTATTATCGGCAGGAAACTCACATCTAATAGCCTGGGGTAATATGTCCCCCTGTGGCGATTTTAGTAGTATACCCAAACCTACACCTCTTACATTAGATGCATCATCAGTATATAATATCCAGGATTCTAGGTTTTCTCCTAGCTGTTGTACCTCTAGGTCTACTTCATTTTGAATATCACTACTGAAATCAGCCACAAAGTCAGCTAGAGCCTGAGACTTTATGGCATTTCTAGGTTCGTATACTAGATCATATGCACTTAATTTTACCGACCATTTAGCCATCCTACCCGACATTTCTGGTTTCCTAAGCACATTCTTAACAGGATAATTGGTTTTAACATGAATCCTATGTGTTTCAAAATAATGTCTAAGTTTTGTTGATGCCATAACTAGGGCTAATATTAGTTTTTCTAGGTGAGAATACCTAGTTTCAGCATCTAATAAACTTTTACTAACATAGTAAACAGGATACTGCTAACCTTCATGATCCTTTACAAGGACATCACTTACTGCATTTCCTGATACTGCAAGATGCAGGGATAATGGTTCGCCATCCTCAGGCTTCATCAATAAGGGTGCGGTTGAAAGATACTGCTTCAAATCCTGCAAGGCTGCTTCATGCTTTGCTCCCCATTCGAACTTCTTATTCTTCTTGAGGATATCATAAAATTCCTTGCACTTTTCCGAGGATCTTGAAATAAATCTGTTCAATGCTGCTACTCGGCCTGTTAACCGTTGAACATCCTTCATATTTGAAGGTGACTTGATATCCAAGATAGCTTTAATCTGCTCCGGGCTTGCCTCTATCCCTCTTTTAGTCACCATATATCCTAGAAACTTTCCTGCCCCACTCCGAAATGGCATTTAGCCGGATTTAGCTTCATGTTATACTGATCCAGGATATCAAATGCTCCCTTGATATCCTGGAGGTGATCCTCAGCCTTTTTAGACTTTACTACCATGTCGTCGATGTATACCTCCATAGTGTCCCCCAGCTTGTCTTTAAACATCATGTTCACCAATCTCTGATATGTTGCACCTGCATTTTTTAAACCAAAAGGCATAGCAGTATAACAATAAATACCTGTGGGTGTCATGAAAGCAGTATCCTCCTGATCAGAGGGTTCCATTTGGATTTGCTGAAATCCTGAAGAGGCATCCATGAAGGTTAACATCTTGTGGCCAGCGGTAGCATCCACCATTGAATCAATATGAGGAAGTGGAAATGGGTCTTTGGGACAAGCTTTGTTTAAGTCCGTGTAATCTACACAGACTCTCCATTTCCCGTTTTTCTTTTGCACCACAACTACATTCGCCAGCCATTTAGGAAACTTCACTTCCCTAATCATCTTGTTCTTTAGTAGTCTTTCAACTTCCTCTTGGATGATCACATTTCGCTCCAGAGCAAATTTCCTTCTCTTTTGTTGGACAGGCTTGAATGACCTGTCAATACCGAGCTTATGTGTTATAATATCCTTGGAAATACCTGTCATATCCTCGTGCTTCCACGCGAACGTTGACATCCTGCATTTCAAAAAATTAGTTAATTGATCTTCAATATCCTGAGGGATATTGGTCCCCACGAGCACCGAGATATCCGGATTATTCTGATCCAGGATCACTTTCTTTACATCCTGCTTTGAGGCCTCCATGATATCCTGGCCTCGCATCTTTAATTGCTATGCTGCACTAGGTCTTGTTGAGGATTTCATCAAAGAAGAATAGCACTCCTTTGCTTCTTGTTGATCACTTTCCACCTTGACAACCCCCCAAGGAGTAGGGATCTTGATACACTGATGGTAGGTTGATGGAACAGCCTTCATATCATGGATCCAAGGCCTACCCAGTATAATATTATAGCAGGATAGGGAGTCCATGACACAAAAGCGCTGCATTGAGTTGACCCCTTGAACATACACGGGCAACTTTATTTCTCCCACGGTATTCCTAGCTTCTCCGTTGAAACCAACAAGCACAGTGGACTTTGAAGTGATATCCATCGGGGATACATTCATTCTCTTCAATGTTTCCAGCTGAATTATGTTGACTGAGCTGCCATTATCCACCAATATCCTGCGTACAAAATGGTTAGCAACATATAAGGTTATTACTAAAGCATCATGATGGGGATCCTGGACAATATCCCTGTCATCATTGTCGAAGGTAATGACTTTTTCAGTCGTGAGGGTTGACATTCTCGTCGGCTTATCCCCCCTCTCTGCCTTAGCTTCCTTCGTGTGTCTCTTTGCTGTAGAATACGATGTGCCACAAATGTCGGATCCTCCTGAAATAAAATTAATTATTTTCGCATCCGCAAGAGGTAATGCTGCTCATTCAGGATCCTTTTCAGGATCCTGGCCCTTATTCTTCTTCCTTCCTAAGAGGTCCTTCAAATAGCCCTTACTCAAGAGATAGTTTATTTCCTTTCTCAAAGCGATGCAATCTTCAGTCACATGTCCGAAATCTTCATGGAAGGCACACCATTTGGACTTATCCTTCCAATCAGCTTTTTGTTTATTCTTCCGAGGCCACCTGGCTTTGTCTCCTAAACCCTGCATAACATACATTAGTTCAGGTATGTTAACAGAAAAGCAATATTCAGATAATTCAGGATACTCTTCAGGATCCTCGTCTTCAACAACATTCACTTTCTTGCTGTCATTTCTGCCATATAGCTTTGAGCGATACCGTTTATACGAGGATTCTGATTTCCTGTTGGTTGACTCATAGGCTGTGGATGAATTCATTCTCTCTTGCATCTTTTTTATCATCGTCCAGTCGAATGTATCTCAAGGCCCTGTTACGAGCCTCGTCGAGATTCCTGCAGGGATTCATTACAAGATCCTGATAAAATTGAGAATCTTTCTGCAACCCCATCTTGAACGCTTGCACGGCCGTTGCAACATCAAGATGCGGGATATACAAGGATTCTCGACTAAACTTGTTCACATAATCCCTCAAGGATTCCCGAGGTCCTTGAGTTATCCTGTAAAGGTCACTGGTTAATTTCTCAAAACTCCGGTTGCAAGAAAATTGACTGTTAAATAAATTAACTAAATGAGCGAAAGAAGTAATCGAGTGAGGAGGAACGTTTAACAGCCATTTCAAGGCTGATCCTGTTAAGGTAGAACCGAAACCCTTGCATAGGCATGCCTCCTTGAGCTCCGGAGGGATAGGGTTAATCTCCATCCTTTCCCTATACTAGGCAATATGCTCTTCATGATCCGTAGTTCCGTCATAGAGTTTCATATTGGGAGTTTGAAATCTTTTTGGGATTTCAGCATCACAAATAGGATGTGCAAACCGAGATATCCTGTGGCTGTCTTGGGATACTTCCGGAATTGGTTGGACCACCCCAGGTACACTGGATATCATATCCTTCAATTTCTGGAGCTCCCTGGTAAATGCTGATGTCATACCTGCATCCTGTAAAGATCCACTATTGTTAGTAGCAAGAGTATTATTATTATTTGACATGTTACCAGTCTGAGGATTCTGGCCATATCCCGAAGCATATCTTGAGCTCCTCACAGTTGACATCCTGAGCGAGGAGGGTATTTTAGGAGTATGATTCTGGGAATGGCAAGGCACAATATTTCCCCTGTTATCCTCAGTGTATATAGCTGAACTGAAGTTCAAAGTTCTGGGTTGTAAAGGAGTGATAATCTCCTCAGCAGACCGACTCAGGCCTGACTTCAAGAGTTGTATTTCCCTCATCAGCATCTGGTTGGTCTCCCATTGCTGCCTCATCTGTTCCTGTACACTACCAAACAAATTTAAAATTTCTTCATTAGAAGCTAAAACAGGAGCGGATCCCTGGACAATGCGAGCAGGGATAACATCCCGAGCCACATGACTTTCAGTTCCTTGCAAAGAGGCTTGCATTCTCGGAGGAGGTGGTGGAAGCACGGAACCAACTGTTGCAGAGGTTGTAGCAGACACGGTGGAAGAGCTCATGTTTGATCTCGAGGCTATAGTAAATAGTGTGGCAAAAAGTTTCAAGGATAGAAAACCAAGTAATGATTTTGCAAAAGCTTTTAGTAAAAACAGCACCACTTTCCCCACGGTGGGCGCCAAATTGTTTTGGTCAAAAATTACCGAAGCAATTAAGTGATCAAATTAGTTAAGTGAGGTAGTGTGCTAGAAATGTGTGTCGAAAATATGTTATTCAAGTTATTTGCAAAAACAGTTTCAGGATACGGCTCAGGATATAGAGCTGTATCTGTGATCAAACAATGAGCAAAAATGTAAAGGGTGATACAGGATGTACGAGGAAAGCCCTTGATCAATCTAGATCGCCGGCACAAAACCTCGGGAGCTGACAATCGCAGCTGCCTTGTTCTTCTATTGCTTCAAATATCAGGATACAATGCAGGATATGATGCGGATCAACTAGGTGTTACAACGTGATTTGATTACAAGTGTTGGTGTGTAGTGATTGCTAGTAACTAGAGAGTAAAGTGTGCGAATGAAAGTGAGTGCCTTAACTTGATCCGATCATACTATTTACAGCTAAACGAAAACAACTAACTTTCCTAATAAACCGAGATTCCCCGAATATTCCCAAGTAAACGTTGCAGTCCTGGTCTTTCGGGATCAACGTCTCTATTCCAACTGATTTGCCCGAGTCTTGGGGGGAAGAAGTCTTCTTGAACGTTGGAGACTTGTAACTCTTAATCTGCACGTGATTAATTCAGTCAATACCAGGATATCGTACCAGGATGTTACCAATATCCTGATCCGGTATCCTGATCACAAGTAAACAATCAAAAGCAGAATATTAGTCAGGATATATGCTCAGAAAATGACCCATAACAGTAATCGCCTCAATCTTGGTGGGATCTACATGAATTCCTTCATAATTAACTAGGTGTCCAAGAAATTGTACATGTTCTAACCAAAACTCACACTTCGAAAACTTAGCATAAAGCTTTTCTTTTCTTAGTAAACTTAGAAGTACGTGCAGATGGGCTGCATGTTCCTCTTTGCTTTTGGAATAAATAAGAATATCATCTATAAAGACAATTATGAATTTATCCAAATATGGCTTACATATTCGGTTCATCATGTCCATGAATGCAGCTGGGGCATTGGTTAAACCAAATGGCATAACAGTAAATTCATAATGGCCATACCTTGTTCTGAAAGCGGTTTTAGGAATGTCTTCTTCCTGTACCTTTAATTGATGGTATCCTGACCTTAAATCGATTTTTGAGAAAAATCGTGCTCCTTGCAATTGATCAAACAGATCATCTATTCTTGGTAATGGATACCGATTCTTTATCGTGACTTTGTTTAATTCACGGTAGTCAATGCACATACGCATTGATCCGTCCTTCTTTTTAACGAATAATATCGGTGCTCCCCATGGCGATGAGCTTGGCTGTATGAATCCCTTCTCCAACAATTCATCTAATTGTTTCTTTAGTTCTTGCATTTCTGCGGGTGCCAAATGGTAAGGTGCTTTCGCAATTGGTGCGGTTCCTGGTATTAAGTGGATTCTGAATTCTACATCCCTGTCTGGAGGTTGTCCTGGTAATTCTTCTGGAAATACATATGAAAACTGGGATACTACTGAAATATCCTTTAATTCTTTTCCTTTAGTGTTAGTGATTATAGAAATCAAATACACTAATGATCCTTTCCTTATATAACTTACTGTTTTCATCACAGAGATGAATTTTGTGGATTTAGAGGTTTTATTTCCTTTAATTGTGATCTTTTCACCCCTTGGTGAATCTACTTGAATTGACTTTTGATCACATAAAATACTGGCTTTATTGGCTATTAACCAATCCATTCCTAATACAATATCAAATCCTGCTAAATTCATTGGATAAAGGTTTGCAATAAATTTCTGATTTAAAATTTCTATTCTTGCTCCCTGCATGATTTCAGAAATTTTAATGGTTTCCCCATTTGCTGTCTCTACTAAACATTCTTGTGGGAGTTTAGTTAATGATTGATTTAGAAATTTGCAAAATGAAGTATTAATAAAACTTTGGTTCGCACCAGAGTCAAATAATACTTTAGCAAAAACATCATTAACTAAAAACGTACCGGTGATCACATCCGGGATCATCTTCGCTTCTTCTGCAGTTAGAACAAATGCTCTAGCATTTTTAGTATTCTTGGTATTCGCAGCTGGAGCTAACTTTGGACAGTTAGGCTTGATATGACCTTGTTCTCCGCAGTTGTAGTATATTCTGTTGTTAGGCTTCTTTCTGCAGTCTTCCTCCTTATGTCCAGATATTTTGCAAAAGTTACAGTATATGGAGCATCTTCCTGAATGCTTCCTTTTGCAATACTTACAGTAGGGTGCAGAGGTAGAACCTACATTTCTCCCACGGTTAGAATTTCCAGAACGGAATTCTTGAGTAAGCTTCTGGGTTAGGTTCCTCCTTTGATCCTCTTCTCGTGTATGGACTAATTCATCTGTCATGGTGTTAGTTAGTTCTACAGCTTCTTCTATGGTTTGAGGTCTAGCTGCCTTGACTACATGTCTAATCTCTCCAATTAATCCCCAGATGTAACGGGAGATTAATACTGGTTCAGGTGAAGGAAGGGTTGGTACTATTCGGGCATATTCAAAGAATAATGTAGTATAACCCTTACTATCTACCCCAATCATTCTAAGATTTAGAAATTTGTTTGCTATCTGTTCTTTTTCATTAGGAGGGCAGAATTTCCTTTCTACCATGTTTTTAAACTCCTCCCATTCCATATTGTAAGTTCTATCACTTCCCCTAGACTGGAGGATAGTGTTCCACCATTCTAATTCTGAATTCTTAAACAGGTTGGAAGCAAACATTATCTTATCTTCTTGCGTGCATTTACTTATCCTTAAGACTGCCTCGGTCTTTTCTATCCAGCGTAGAGATGCAACGGCCCCTTCATTGCCCGAATATTCCTTTGGTTTACAAGACCATAATTCTTTATAAGAACAACCGTAAGACGCGGTTCTTCTTCTTTTAGGAATGGGTACTTGAAGTACGGGTTCATTGTTTACGCTGTTTTCAGGTTCAGAGGGTCGCTTACTATCATGTTTACTTTTATTTTCCTCTTCCTTAACCATTTTGATAATATATGGCATTGCATCTATTATCCCTTGTGCCACTATATGCTGCATGGCACTGTTATCCACTTGGTTTCTGTTATTGTTGTTGTTCGGGTTCTCATTAACCAAGTTATTGTTACTCTGGTTATCGTTATTCTGGTTTTCCTGGTTTACCTCGTCGTCCATCTGAATTTTAAACATTCACCAATTATTAATATCACAAAATAATTAATAAATTGGGCAACAACCACACAACACACATATTGGCCAAAAACGTCGAGCATTGCGACTTTACTCTTTTCTATTATAGTATGCTTCTAATACAAACCAATACTAGAAATTAAAAATTACAGTACAATACTACTATGCATCGCTAACCACGGAGTGGTCTATACTACAACATATATTATTGTTATTACACATATATATATATATTATATATATATATTTTTTCATACAAACATATTATATATTATTATTATATTATTATTATTATTACCAATTCCACCATCTCCTTTACTGGTCTGGATTCATCCAGTAATCCATATTGCGCTCGTCGTATTTCCAGACGAGTCGCTCTCCTACCTGCCTCATTCTTTCACTACTCTCTAAAATTTCTTCTCCGAAAGTTCGGAGCTCATGCACATTATCTGCACTCATTGGGGGTGCAGGTGCTGGTACTGGGTCTGGATACTGGGGCATGGGATTCTCCTGAGGGTATGGATTCTCTAAGATCTCCCTAATGTATTCATCGTTATCGTAGTAGTAGGGATCTAGAGGGTCCAGACCTGGATAGGCTGCTAAGTTCGGCATGGGTTCGTCGTTTAGGTGATAGAGCGACACATAATCCCTATGATCATCGAACCATGGATCATAATCCAGGTCTAAGGGATTAGGGGCTGGTATCCTAGGTATCTCCTCAGGGTTGAAATCATGCATTCGTACTTGATTTTCGGGGTTATTCTCTATCTCCATCGGCTGAGTGGGGAATAAAGGTAAGGGTTGTGGGGCTACTAGTTGTTCCAGGTTTGGGTCAGCAGCAGTTGTTGCTAGGATATGAAAATTGGCTAGGCTTCTATTAAGCATATCCTGTGTATGGGCATCTGACTCTCGTTTAGCGGCTGCTAGGACTCTCTCCTGTTGCAACTTTCGCATTCTTTTCCTACGCTCGAATGCTCCCTTACTGAACCATCCTCTCTTTTTCTGAGGGAATGGCTCTTCAGACTGACCCTTAAAGACAAACATCCCTTCTTCATTATCAGCGGCATACCCAGAGAGGGCAGGCTGTGAAGAGGTACCTTCACTCCTAGGTGAATCGGACAACTGACGATACGCGTCTGAGGGTCCTTGATCACTCATATTGTAAACTAACAAATAGTCAAATAACACACAACAGTAAAATACAGATATGCATGTATTTTCATAATTAATTTCCTAACAATTTGAATAATATTGGTGTCAGCAGAACACTTCGGTGACTGAATCAATGGCTTAGCTCTGATACCACCTTCTGTCGCAACCCCCGCCCCCTATCTGTCCCGGGAACGGGCGGCCGCGAGACCAGTTGTGGTGGTATCATTTTGTATCAATTTGGCAGCGGAAATTTCATCAGGACCGTAGTTAGGAAATATTTATCAGAGTAAAACCACCATATTTTATATTAATAATCACATGGGTAAAACCCAAGTTTCTTATTACAACATATTTATAGGGATAAACCCTATTTTATTTAAAACATCGTCTTTTAGGTAACTTTTATAGCCACATTTTTCCAAGCCGTCAGTGCTCTCCAGCTGGGTTTCTTCTAATTTGGCTTTTACATTTTGTTACCTGAAACGCGTTTTAAAAACATTTGTCAGTGGGAAATACTGGTGAGTGAATCCCAGTTTAATCAAGAAGAGTTTCATCCATTAACAGTATTGAGAGAAATCACATTGTTTATTTCTACACAATTACTCATTCAGTATTGTCAATCCTGACTGGTGGTCATATTACACATTGGCTAACTCGTTGTCCAATGGTAACGTGTTCCACATTTTGTATACAAAACCCCAACATACCGGCAGTAATTGAAGAACTACAAAGACTCAATCACTGCTTAATCACATTGTAAAACATTTAAGGTTTTGTAAAAACAATTTACAAAAAGGAGATTACTCACATTGCTGACTTAGGTTTCTTCTAAGGTTTCCTGGTGATTATCTATAATTTACACAATGCACACACGTTAGTATAATAACCTTTTATATTTACATTAGTTATACCCTCCCCGAGATGGCATTCCAACGACTACGTCGGGCAGAACCCTGACAGCCGTTATGGAACCATGGATCGATCGGGCAGCGTATCTAATACGTAACCGGGGTTATGATACTTACATCGGGGCAGAACTTCGTTAATTAGGGGGACATTATACCTAATCATAATGCCTATTATCAGAAAATTCAAGTGAGAGAGAAAGATGTGAGCGATTGAAACTGATGCCCCGAGCTCCCATTATATAGGGCCTGATTCGCGGCCTGCGTAAAGTGAGACCTCGGGCTACGCGGCCCGCGTAGTAGAGTAATACGGGCTAGGGTTGATTGGTCATCACAACTAGCTATGACACGATGATGACACGTGGCAGCCTGGGGTGTCGCCGGAGATCTGACTTGTCGCGGCTCGCGTAAGCTAGTGGTGAGTCTTACGCGGCCCGCCAGAGCCCTAATTTTCTTGTTTTTATTTATTTTTTAATGACATAATGTATTTTGGGCTCGGTTTTCACATACAGGGTGTATTTTAAGACATATTAGGGTATTTTAAAATATATTTGGGTGTCAAAATATTTTGGAGGGTTGTTATACATACTTTGTAAGGAGAAAATTATACGTATACCCCTCCCTGGTGGAGAATCCCTATTTGTTCAAGGTCATCGAAGTGGTGCACTGGTTAGCATCATCTCAGCCATGAAAGCCCAGAAGTGTCTATGAAAGGGGTATCCTGCTATTTTAGCACTTGTTACTGATACTCAGCCTGAAGAAAGGAAGATCGAAGACCTGCCAGTTGTTCATGAGTTTACCGATGTGTTTCCTGAGGAACTTCCTGGTTTACCTCCTCACCGTCAAGTGGAATTTCAGATTGACCTTACCCTAGGAGCAGCCCCGATTACCCGTGCTCCTTATCATCTTGCACCAGGAGAGTTGCAAGAGCTGTCAAATCAACTCCAAGAACTGTTGGATAGAGGTTTTATCCGACCCAGCTCTTCGCCATGGGAAGCCCCAGTTCTGTTTGTGAAGAAGAAAGACGGGTCTTTTCGTATGTGTATAGATTACCGTGAACTCAACAAGGTGACCTCAAGAACCATTATCCTCTACCACGTATCGACGATCTGTTTGACCAGTTGCAAGGGTCAAGTTTTTACTCGAAGATCGATTTAAGATCGGGCTATCATCAGGTAAGAGTCCGAGAGGAGGATGTTCCAAAAACAACTTTTCGAACACGGTATGGCCATTATGAGTTTCTGGTTATGCCATTCGGGTTGACAAACACACCAACGGTTTTCATGGACCTCATGAACCGCGTGTGCAAACCGTATCTCGACGATTTCGTCAGTGTGTTTATCGATGACATCTTGATCTATTCTAAGAGCAAAGAGGACCATGAGCGACACTTGCGTCTTATCCTGGAGCTCCTGAGGAAGGAGCAACTCTACGTGAAATTCTCTAAGTGTGACTTCTGGATTCGAGAGGTACACTTCCTCGGCCACATTGTTAACGAAATGGGGATACACGTGGATCCTGCTAAGATTGATGCCATCAGAAATTGGGCGGCACCGAAGAATCCTTCAGAGGTGCGACAATTTCTCGGTCTCGCTGGGTACTATCGCAGATTTATTAAGGATTTCTCAAAGATCGCTCAACCTCTTTCCTCGTTGACACAGAAAGGCGTTGTATATTCTTGGGGAACGAAGCAGGAAGATGCCTTCCAACTCTTGAAACAAAAACTCTGCAGTGCACCAATCTTGTCATTACCTGAAGGTACCGAGGATTTTGTGGTGTATTGTGATGCTTCTATTCAGGGTCTCAGGTGTGTACTGATGCAATGGGAGAAGGTGATAGCGTACGCTTCTCGACAGTTGAAAGTTCACGAGAAAAATTACATGACTCACGACTTGGAGTTGGGGGGCGTGGTCTTTGCGTTAAAAATTTGGAGGCACTACTTGTACGGTACTAAATGCACTATGTATACCGACCACAGGAGTCTCCAGCACATCTTCGACCAAAAGGAGTTAAACATGCGACAGCGTCACTGGGTAGAACTCTTAAATGACTACGATTATGCCATCAAGTATCATCCGGGCAAAGCTAACATTGTAGCTGATGCCCTTAGCCGAAAGGAGACAAAACCTAAACGTGTACGAGCCTTACAGCTGACTATTCACTCAAACCTCCCTGACCAGATTTGTTCTGCTCAAACTGAAGCGTTGAAGGAGGAGAACATTAAAGCTGAGTATCTACGGGGCATGGATAAACGACTCGTAGAGAGATCTGACAGCATTTACAATTTCATGCAACGAATATGGGTCCCATTGTTTGGTAATCTTAGAGAGCTCGTAATGGACGAAGCACACAAGTCTCGTTACTCTGTTCACCCAGGTTCAGATAAGATGTATCAGGACCTCAAAGTCTTATATTGGTGGCCGAAGATGAAGGCTCACATCGCGACGTATGTGAGTAAATGTTTGACTTGTGCGAAGGTCAAGGTAGAGTATCAGAAACCCTCAGGTCTGCTTCAGCAACGAGAAATACCCTTGTGGAAATGGGAGCAGATTGCTATGGATTTCGTCACTAGTTTGCCAAGAACTCAAAACGGAAACGATACCATCTGGGTGATCGTTGATTGTCTCACAAAGTCAGCACATTTCCTCACAATCAAGGAAACTGATAAGTTCTCACAACTTGCTATTGTTTATCTAAAGGAGGTGGTTTCCAGGCACGGGGTGCCAACCTCTATTATCTCTGATCGTGACCCGCGTTTCATATCCGATTTATGGCAGTCGATGCATAAATCATTCGGCTCACGTCTTGACATGAGTATTGCTTATCACCCACAGATGGATGGTCAAAGTGAACGAACCATCCAGACACTTGAAGACATGCTGCGAGCATGTGTGATCGATTTTGGTAAGGGTTGGGAGAAGCATTTGCCTTTGATAAAGTTTTCTTACAACAACAGTTACCATTCTAGCATCCAGGCAGCCCTGTTCGAAGCATTGTATGGACGGAAATGTCGTTCTCCTCTTTGTTAGGCTGAGGTGGGTGACAGCCAGATCACAGGTCCTGAACTTGTACTTGAAACTTCATAAAAGATTGTCCAGATCAGAAACCGTATGGCGGCAGCGCGCGACCATCAGAAAAGCTACGCTGATAAGCGTAGGAAACCTTGGGAGTTCGCCGTAGGCGATCGTGTTATGTTAAAAGTCTCACCCTGGAAGGGTGTGGCGCGCTTCGGGAAGCGCGACAAGCTTAATCCACGTTATGTCGGGCCATTCAAAATTTTGGAACGAATCGGTAAAGTAGCTTACAAGCTCGAGTTACCTGCTGAGTTGGGTAATGTTCATGATGTCTTCCATGTCTCCCAACTAAAGAAGTGTTTGTCTGATGAAACACTTGTGGTACCACTTTAAGAACTGAAAATCGACGACTAATTGCAGTTTGTCGAAGAACCCATCGAAATTATGGATCGGGAAGTCAAGGTCCGAAAGCATAGTCGAATTCCAATCGTAAGAGTTCGTTAGAACTCAAGACGTGGACCGGAGTTCATGTGCGAACGCGAAGATCAGATGAAGCTCAAGTATCCTCAACTTTTTCCAACTGACCAATCTTGTTCTGATGCAACTGGTGAATTTCGGGGCAAACTTCCCTTTCAAGTTGGGGATGATGTGGCACCTGCAGAAAATCCACAGTCATCCTGATCTAACATCTTGCTGTTTTGGATTACATATCAAATTTTGGGATGAAATTTCTTTTAAGTTGGGGATGATGTGACAACTCGAGATTTTAAGGCCTTTCCTTTACGCATTACTTGTTTCACAATTCATTTTATGTTGTATCTTGTGCATGATATTGGAATGATTAAAGTATTGTTACGTTTGAGTGTTGCATGAAAAACTTAAGTATTGTGTAATGTCTAGTCATAACATATTTATGTCTAACTCTGATTGAGAAACACACTTGACGAAGAACCAGGGTTCTTCGTCACAACCAATCTTCACCCCAACCACTCCGCGACGAAGAAGGTCCTTCGCCGAAGAGGATTCTTCGTCATCTTCATTCATGACGAAGGATAGTCCTTTGTCATGAGAGTTCTTCGCCGAAAGGGCTCTTGGCCCAGTTCCGAACAGAACCTAAGTGGGTTCGGCCCACTTGTGTCAACACAAAATGGCACACGTCTCTCATACATCTTTCATGCAACACCCAGAAACAAAACCCTAGAACCCCATTCCCTCTCTATTCGACGGCAGTTACCGGTTTGAAGTCTCATTCCTCTCGAAGCATACCTCTCGTACGTAGCATCGATCATCTCTCGGTGAGTATGATTATGATTGTGGTAATTTGTTTGATTGTACTCGACTGTGTGTAATTGATGAATATGTGTGCAACAATGATCTTAAACCATGTTGATCTAGGGTTGTTGATTAACCTGATTCATAACATGAGCAATAATATTTCTGAAAACAAACAAGTTAGGGTTGATCTATTAATGTTTTTGACTACTACTAATCAATAACTAGGGTATGTATGATGTCGATGAATCGATTGCTATTGGCTTGATGATGCTTGCAAAAACTGTGACGTAACAACTAGTGTTCATAAGGAAATCACTTAACAATTGAACGGTGATACATGAAACTGCCATGGTTAGGGTTTGTGGGAAATCATCACTAACTGTTGAAGTACAGCAGCGAAGGATTCCCCACGAAGAGTCTAGGACGACGAAGATTATGATCCTTCGTCGGCTGGCCTTCGACGAACCACAAGGATTCTTCGTCGGAATCACTTCTCGACGAAGTACAATTCTTCGCCAATATGATTCTTCGTCACCTTCACTTTGACGAAGAATGGTTCTTCGCTAGAGGATTCTTCGCCAAGGAAGCATCCCATGAAGACTAGACTCTTTGTGGAGATGCTGCATGTGTGTAAAAAAACAGAACAGTTTATGATGTTTATGATGATGGATAATTGTGTTTATAAGATCTATCTGTTGCATGCTAATAAGAATGAGAAATCTAGTTTGACTTGTGTGAGTAGCAAACCCACCTGTTATATGTTGTTAAGTGACATGCGCATGGGATGTGGACTTGTATGAGAATTGGATATGTGCTACATGTTGTACAGTGATGTTTGTGATAAATGTAATCTGTGATAAATATGTGCCTTAATTGACTATGAAACTGACTTGATTGGTAACCACGGTAGGGTTTGGTTGACTAACTGGAACAGGTAACTTAATATACCGAGCAAATCTAAGGTGAGTTCACTGCCTTTTTCAAGCATGCGTCCCGGGGAGGGAGATCTGGTAAATATTCCGGGGAGGAATGTTGGGTAAATGGGTTTACCTTTTTTAACTTTTGTATTCAATTTTTGTCCTTTTTAGGGATCAGAAGTTTGAGACTCAAAGGAAGAGATCCAAGAGACTCTTTGAATGAAAATGGAATGAGGTTATTAATTTAGACGATTCTGAGGACAATGACAAAGAAGAGGAATTAGAAGATACTGCCGATTCAAGCACAAACCAGAAAACCCGATCAAAAATACCTCGAGTGTCAATTCAGAAGCGGAACAGATTTCATGTAGTCTAATATGAAATCTATCAAGTATTTTTATGTTTTTTTTTTCATTTTCAGTTGTTATATTTGATCTAGACGTATGAATAAAGTTTATTTTATATTTGAACTTTATTTTTGGTGTTAATATAATGCAGTTATTGGCCATATTAATAAAGTTCAAAATAAAGTTAGTATCATAAATTTACAAGTCAACTAAACTTATATAAGTTAATATCCTAAATTTGCAATAAATAGATATTGCAGTTAGATATAGTCAAGCTGAAATTATAAAATATTGTATTTATTCTTGGATATTAATCTAATAATTTGTATTTCTTAATTAAAATATAATAAATTAATAAACTTTAAAGCTAAACTAAAAAACTGAACTTACTATAATATAAAGTTAATAAAGATATAAACTCTTAACATCCTACTTTTTTATAAAAAAAATGTTTTTAAAATTTTATAAAAATATAAATTATATATATATATATATATAGAGAGAGAGAGAGAGAGAGGAAGATTAACGTACATTATGGCTTAACGTACATCACGTACGCGACCAAATTACGCATGTTTATTTGAAAATCACGCACGTTATAAACTCAAAAAACCAACATGCGTGATTATTTCATATAACATGCATGATTATATCAAATTTTCATTTAGCCTGGGTTTGATCAATTTCATCGAATTGGGTTCAAATTTCTTTTCATTTCACTTCAAATTGGCTATTGTTCGGTCAATTTCATCAAATTTGGTTCAAATTTATCGTTGATTTTGAAAAGTTTCATTAAAATATCGACCCTCGAAATCAAACCGTAGAATAGAGGATGAAGAAAACATGACCAAGCTTTGATTCAGACCGTAGAACAGAGGATGCATGAACATGAGCAAGCTTTGATTCGATTAGAGTCAGATGGCAGTAACAGTGGTTTCAGATCGTAGAACAGGGTATGCGATTTTTGAACTAGGAGGTATGGCATGCGTGATAACGTGCGTGATTATTTGTTTCAACATGCGTGATTAGGTTTTGTTGAGTTTATAACGTGCGTGATTTTCATAATAACGTGCGTAATTTGGTCGCATACGTGATGTACGTTAAGCCGTAATGTATTTTACACTTTCTATATATATATATAAAAGAAATTTAACAATTAAATTTAAATGTGTAAAATGTACTAACGAGTCAATTACTTTTTTGTAAAAACAAAAATTTAAACTTAAAGTTTATTGGATGAGTACCATGTGGATATTTAAAAAGAGTTATGAGCTTTAAAGAATAAAATTATAAACTTTATCATTTAACCAACAAAATAAACTTACTTCACAACTATAACAACTTATCTTTTATTTTTTGTCATTTGATTATTATTTTTTATTAAAAAACGAAACTTTACATGTGCAAAACAGTTTTTTTTACTTTATTTATAAACAAAACATTTTGTTTTTATAAAAAAATAATTATTTTATAAACATTTTTTTGTAACAAGTAATATAAATAAAATACTCCAGAAATTTACAATCTTTACTAGATAAATACTAATTGTGTTGCAAATTTTTAGAAATTATAAGCTCAACTATATTGTTATAGATAATATTAGTTAGTTTCAAAAGAATTCTTTATCAACTTGACTAGATACATAGTAGATTGTGTTAAATATTTTTAGGGATTATAAGTTAAACGTAGACTCATATAGATAAGATTAGTTAGGAACTAAAAATTTGAACTTAGTATGATATAAAGTTATTAAAGATATAAACTCTTAACATCCAATTTTTTTTATAAAACAGTTCTTGAAATTTAAAAAAATATAAATTTTTTTATCTGTTAAAAAACGAAATTTAACAATTTAAGTTAAAGGTCTAAAACGTACTTACGGGTCAAATACTATTTTTTTATTTTTATAAAAAATAAAATTTTAAACTTAAAGTTTATTGGATGAGTACTCTGTGGATATTTAAAAAAAGTTATGAACTTTAAAGAATAAAATTATACTTTATAATTTAACCAATAAAATAAACATACTTTACAATTATAACAACTTATCTTCTATTTTTTGTCTTTTGATTATTAATGTTTATAAAAAACAATATTTTTTTGTCTTTTGATTATTAATTTTTATAAAAAAATAAAACTTTACAAATGTGTAACACTTATGACATATATCCGTCACAATAATGTTATCATAAATATTATATGAATAAGAAAACTACTAGAAGCGAGTGCCGCAATGCAAAGTGTCGTCCCCGCCGCATCACGCGGGCACCTTACTAGTTTATATATTAATAGTTAATTTTCCATACATCTTTATTACACTAAATAAATTCTATTATATTATTAAAAAAAACAAAAACCTCGTCAACTCGCAAGCCTAGTCAAACATAGTAGATGAAGTTCAGTTTTATTTATTAACTGAATTTTAATTTAATCTCAGCTTGTAAGGCTTCAGCTGTTTCATATGTTTGAGTAACACTTTTATTAAGCCCTCATAGGAAAGTATGAAACATTTTTAAATTCAAATATACACTCATGATTAAGGTGGCTACACATTTTACGGGAAAAGATTGTGAATCTCAAAAATGATATAAAATCACCATTAAAGTATTGATTAAAATTTAAAAAACATAGGACGCCGCTATTTTGTCCTTACGTGCCTCTATATTCAATTATACATTTTCATTTTTTTAAATTCCTCTTTATAATGTGTTTCAATTTAATAAAACTTTAGTTATGAACTCATTGATTTTTATCCTAACTTTATTGATTTTGGTTTGAACAAGAAAATTTTAGAATGCTAACATTAATATGGAATTAGTTTTTTTAAACATCCTGAATATGAGCTGCCAGGTCAGCTCGGAAATTTTTTTTCTGATTAAATTGCTGTAATAAAAATCATCAGAAAAATTAATTTTCCAGAAATTGGCTCATTTCGAAGACAGTAATTCGTAGACAATTCAGACAGTTCACAGTCACAGACAGTTCCCAGACAGTTTTATATGTCCATTGCGTTTTAGAAATAAGAGAGTTTTATGTGTTTTCTGGCTATTGCGTTTTAGAAAAAAACACATTTTTAAGTATTTCTAGTCATTGCGTTTTAGGTAAAACACATTTCTGAAGTGTTTTTAGTCATTGCGTTTTAGGTAAAACACATTTTTTAGGTGTTTTCAGTCCATTGCGTTTTATAATGAGTCATTTTTAATTGTTTTCTGGCCATTGCGTTTTACAAATAAGACATTTCTTTGTGTTTTTTGTGCATTGCGTTTTAGGTAAAACACATTTTTATGTGTTTTTGGTGCATTGCGTTTTAGGTAAAACACATTTTTATGTGTTTTTAGTCCATTGCGTTTTAGAAAGTACATTTTCTTTTGAGTTTTTAGGCTATTGCGTTTTAGAAATAAGACATTTCTTTGTGTTTTCTGGCCATTGCGTTTTACAAATAAGTCATTTCTTTGTGTTTTTGGTGCATTGCGTTTTAGAAAAATGTCATTTTTTAGGTTTTTTTTTTCATTGCGTTTTACGTAACTGGGGGTTTTTCTATTGCGTTTTACGCAACTGGGTTTTTAATTTTTTTTTTAAATATAGTAATAGTATACTCGTTTTAAAGATAAAAAAACGCTCGTTTTTTTGGTGCAATTTTTATAAAAAAATAATGTCGTATGAAAGAGTTATTAACGTTTAAAAAATGGGGGGGAATTGGAGGAGAGAGAAACTATTGGCTTGGATTGACTACAATGCCCCTAAACAAACTCACGCGCCTCTTTTCTTTCCTTCAATTTCCCTGATTTAATCTTAGCCCTTGATTAACTAAATGGATGGTCAAGATCACTTCCTAGCCAAATAAACTTCCTATTGTATCTCCACCCTAGAAATCAAATTCTTTAGATTAATGAGTATCATTACCTTTAGAAATCTAGCTCAAACGATGACGAAACTGAATATACAAAACTCGTTCATATATCACAATACTACCAAATTAATCAACCCAATGAAGAAAAACATGTACCATACTAAATATACTAGACCTTGTGTAAAGCTAGGTACCATACTTAAAAACCATATTCAACACAAACACGTATATAACATCACATATCAAGCCTTGGAAATCATCTTTTTTTCCAGTTAGGTTTTTATACTCGTGTTTCTTATCGAATCTTTGTGTTTTTGATCCATAACCTGAAGTTTCACCATCAAACATTATGAACCATCTAGTTACACATAATATGAGTTTAAACAACCCTTGTGGCCAAAGGATTAGGTTTCATGGATCAAGAACATCTTTCTTTTTGTTAAAACAATTTTTAACACAAAAATACCTATAAATTCACTTGACAAGGGGTTTTGATACCTTAGTTTTGTATGAAAAAGGGCTTGAACAAGTATGGCTGAAGTGCAATAAGGTTTGAGGGTGAATAGGTTGCTTTATAAAGAAGAAAGGGAGTGGTGTGTGTGTGGATGTCCGATCGAACATGGGAGGAGGACAAATGTCCCTCTTTGACTTTGAGTTCACACGTTTTCAACCTTGTGGATGATATTAAGTAGATATTTAGGTTTGTGGATAAAAACCAAGTTTAAACGCTCCCCGGTTCGGTAAACGTTCGCGAAACGAGTGGTTTTCGTGTTGGTCATACCTTTATGAAAACCCGTGCGCTTTCACGTTTTTGCTTAAAACATCTTAAATAAATGTTTTATAAGTGTTTCTAGGCTTGACGGATGATGCAATGCGTGTTTAAATTGAAGGTGTTCCGTTAACTAGAAACTACTTCGATTAACGTGTACGCTAGGTGTTAAGGTCTCAGTGTCCCTATGTTACTGGCTAAAGATCATGTTCAAGCTAAATCATTCCCTCGAAATCATTCACGTCACAAACGGTCTTATTTTGTTAGTTGCGTAACATTTACGTTTCGTTATCGGAAAAACGAATCGTCTAAGATGTTTTTTAAGTGTGACAAGGATTGCAACTCTAAGTTACCTGTTAATGCATCAGATTAACTAATCCACGTCATCAGAATCATATAAAACATGTTTGATTGCGTATCGAGCCTCGACAGTGCTTATCGATAAAAATTCTCATTTATAGATAAATGTTTTTGTTTACCGTGATTTTCACAAATGTCACAATTTCCCAAGGTTGTGTTTGATAAGCTATGTGGCTTATCAAAAGTTACTAAGTTGTATGTACCTCTCAAATACATGTGGGACAACAATGCCCACTCGCACTTTACGTATGTGAATATCATGAACATTGTAGCTTAAACACACACACAACCAATTAAAAAAAGGTTTAGATTAAATATTGTGAGTCTTCAACTCTCCAATTGAAGCCTATTACCAGGAAAACAAAAAGGTTTAGATATCAAAATTGTGAGTCTTTAACTTCTTATCTTGAAGCTTATTACCAGTAGTGGATAGTTTAAATGAGAAGATATTCTTTGTAAGAAGAAAAAAGAAGAAATTTCAGCCAATAAGAATGTTTCATTTTACTTCATTTAATATTTGTAAGGGTGTATTGGTAAACTTACATAATCATTAATTTGTAGTTTTCATCTTTAATAACAAACTCCATTAAATTTTTAACTTATTTTCAAAAAATATACATATTTTTTTCAAAATATTAAAAAAATAAAAATAATTTCGAGTGTAAGATAAATTACGAGGTGTGTTGGTTAAATTACGAGTCGTGTTAGATAAATTACGAGCCGTGTAGGATAAATTTCGACATGTGTAATATAAAATTTGATAATATGTAGGATATATGTTGGGTAAAATTTTATGTGTGTATGAAAAAATGAAATTAACTAATTAGTTAGAGAGAGAATAATTAATGTAAGATATTGTAAACTATTTAATGTTTTACTGTTATACCATTTTCTTCTTAAATTGACTTTCTTCTAATTTGATCCTCCACCATTACCAGTATAGCCTAATTAATATAATAATTGAGTTTCTACAGAAATCGAAGTCTTAGGTATAACAACCCTCCTGAATTTTTCTGACGCCCTAATATATATTAAAATATTCCTATATGTCATAAAATACACCCGTATGTGAAAACCGAGCCCAAAATACGATATAACATTAAAAATTAATTAAAAACAAGATTTTTATGTCGCTCGCGGGCCGCGTAAACCCCTTAGGGATCTTACGCGGGGCGCGACAGCTCCAAACTCAGACGAAACCCTAGAGCGCCACGTGTCATCATCGTGTCAACCCTAAACCCAACGAATCAGCAACCCTAGCCCTATTACTCTACTACGCGGGCTGCGTAGACCTTGGTCTCACCTTACGCGGGCCGCGAGAAACCCGATTTCAGCCCCTATATAATGGGAGCTCGGGCCTTCAGTTACGATCGCTCATTTCTTTTCTTTCTTACGAATTTCTGAAGAAGATAACATAATTTCCGGGCATAATACCCCCCTAATTAACGAAGTTCTGCTCCGTTGTAAGTATTATAACCCCGGTTACGTATTAGATACTGTCACACCCCAATATTTCCATGTATTACCGGTGGGCCTGGTGGGGAGTATCGTGACGTAGTTGATATCATCATAGACAATTTATCACAGTTTAATACACAGGGGAAGTCGAAAAATTAAAACATTATAAACCAAATGAAAGTAATATAAAAGTATTACAACGGAATGTAAAAGAATCCACAGGCGGATCAAGTTAAAGGAACATTGTTCAACAGATTTATAAACATCTAAGCTTGCAAGACTCTTTATTGATGCTAGGAGTAGCCAGCCTATTCCGTTTAGTACCTGTACTTAGCCTTTTTGGAAAATACGTCGGTTTACACTGGTAAATACAATTAACCGACTCATTTTGAAAATGTTTAAGAAAATTGGTTTGAATGCACAAGGCACAAAATAATCTTTTATAACTTGGGATAATTATTTAAAAATAAACTTGTTAAAGAATTACATGTTTATTATACGTTCAGTAGCCCGGGTTGAAAACCAGGTTAAAGATTAGTAGACACACCACATAATATATCCCACGGCGAGTTATTCTCGAACAGGTGGGTATATTATTTTTACATACGCACCGGCATGTGTATGCCTACACCCCGTGCTTAAGTCGTGGCCATTTCAATGAATGAGCCAAGGATATCCAGGACATGGTCATTAATCCCCCAAAGGCTTAGAATAAACAAAACAGATTAAACGGGTTATCTCAATAATTTAACCTTCATACGATTAAAAATTCAATACCCGACCTAGCGATATTTTATATACCGTACCCCAAGCCCGTATAAAGGAAAATAAGTTAAAAGTATTTACCTGAGCAAATTATACAATTTATCCCAGCCGTATACAATCAAGCAAATGCAGATATCTTTTACTGGGCCCCTAAATCTGGAATGGAGGTTTTAATTAACCTATTAGATTCCTAATGGGTCTTACTTAAGTTTAAACTTAGACCGGTTAGTTTTAAAGAAAGGTATACGGTTCATAACGCATGATTAAGCGAAGACCGGATTAGAATGTGGTTTAGACTCGACAAGTTTGAAGACTTGTACAATATGGGTAAACTAAACACATTCTGGATTTTGAAGTGAAAATGATGAGGTTTGACCCGTTTCGGTTAATTTATGCAAACTAGTTACATAAACCGTACCGAACACGATAAATGCTTAACGAGTAACCAAATGATTCATGAACAGGTTTCCTAAGTTTATATGCCTTAAATATGTTGTGATATCAGTAGGATACCTTCCATTATGCCCAAAATGGATTTAAACTCAAATTAAACCCCGTAGGGGTATTTTGGTCATTTTAAAGGTTATAAAAGAGATTAATTATTAATATGAGGTTCAGGTCTGAAAATATCAGTAAAAATATTTAATTTAATAAGTTATATAAGTAGGGTATTGCCTATATGTGGAATTTATCATCTTTAACCAAACTATGCACCGTAGGGGCATTTTGGTAATTTCACATAAGCTTTAAAAGGTCAAATTTAGAAATCTGAGTTCAAAACTTTATCTTACTGTTAAAATATAAAGATTTACTAAAAACATCAGTAGGTATTAAGTCTTATATGTTTAAAATAGTTTTAACCATGGTTGTAAAAGTCGCTAGGCGCTCCCTAGTCGGTTGACCGGGGAGTTGAGAGTACTCGGCCTAGGCGGAGAGTACGCGGGCGGGGAGTACTCGGAGATGCCAAATTATAAAGAAATTAGTTTTCGGAAATTAAATATATGTCAAATAACATAAATTTACTAATATTTTTAACAAAATACGTGAAATTGATATTCATCCTTTAATATGACAGGCATAGAAATTATGTTTTATTTTATTTTAAGTCAAACTCAGCTCGAGTTGACCTACTAGATCCGATTTTGGCCAATGTTGACCGCATTTGATTGATTCCGAGTAATTAGTCGGAGTTGAAGAAAGTCGCCTCGGCAACCTACCTTGTAGCGACTACTCGGGGAGTAAACGCGTAAAAGTCGCTTTTAAGCGATTTTCGGGTTATATAAGAAAAGCTGATATTTTTATCTTTCCATAAGGGTTAAAATATTTTATTTATCATATTAAATAAGTAGCAAAAAGTTTGGTATCAAAATGTTATGTAAAACTCATTTTATTCAAGAAAAGGGTATAACCGAAAATTACCGAATCAAAGCAAGAACCCTATGTTATGCTCAGCTTAAAAATAAATAAAAATCTTCAAAAATCCCAAAATATTATATTACATTAGTGGGTAAAAAGTTTTATGTCAAAATTTGGGTTTAAATAGGCTTTATGCTAATAACGCCGTTTAATTAATAAAAAGCTTTCAATTTACGCTATTGAGCATAACTCTTAATCTAGACCTCATACTGATGTCAATTTTTTAGGACAAGTTTATAAATCAGTAATAAAGGTTTTTGTCCTTTCATATTTTCAAAAATCTCGTTTTAAGGTCAAAAGGGCATAATGGTAAACTTTTAGGCATATAACGGAAACATGCAAATGAATCGGATAAATTAGGAACCAAGTTGTATAATCACAGAGGGTTATACTAACATATAACCTGGTCCTAATGGAACTCTAAGGCATGTCTAAACTAAGCTAAATCGGGTCAGAACTGAAAGTCAAAGCAAAAGTCTACTTTTGCGACTTTCGGTTCCGAACCGAGCCTATACTCAAAATTGTCGGGTTGAACATGCTTAGACATGTTCTTACATTAATTACCAAGTTATATGAGTGATAAAATAGCTTTCATGGCTTCTACATTGCTAATTATGTGTTTATTTGAAAATTAGCTTTCTGTTGACTTTTTACGATTAAGTTTCACCCGACAATTGACCTAGTTAGAGTGGGAATCAGAGGGTGCCCTTTTAAGGGTTTATTACCCACATAATTACCAACTCATAGAAAACTTTCAATTTGAAAAGTGACTGGACCATTAGTGATTAATCACTAAGTCAAACCTTAATTACGACGGTTTTGACTTTAGGCCATTAAGCTAATAAAACACGACTTAGAGAGGTTAAGGAAGCTTACTGAAGTACTTAGCACGATTTTGGGACTTGAGGAAACTTGTGAGAAGATCAGAAAGCTCCAGAGAAGTCCTTGAAGTGAGTTGAAGTGAGCAAGTGAAATGTTGCAACATGAAGTGTCACACCCCGATATTTCCACGTATTACCGGTGGGCCCGGTGGGGAGTATCGTGACGTGGTTGGTAACATTACAGTCAAACAACACAATATTTAAATGCACAGCGGAAGGAAAAGATAGATATATTTCAACCGAATAAATATGTAATATCAAGTATCATAAACAGTTGAAAATAATCCACAGGTGTATAAAAAATAAATAGGAAACATTGTTCAACAGTTTTGACATCCAAGCTTGCGAGACTTATTGTGGACGCTAGGAGAAAGCCAGTCTAGTTCGCGTAGTACCTGCACTTAACCTTTTTGGGAAAATACTTCAGTTTACACTGGTAAATACAATCAACTGACTCATTTTATAAATGATTAAAAATTGATTTGGATGCACGTGGCACAAACATTTTATAACTTGGGATAATTATTTGAATATAATCTTGTAAAAGAATTACATGTTCCTTATGCGTTCAGTAGCCCGATCCGTAGACCGGGTTAAAGATCAATAGACACACCACATTATTTATTTTGGCACTGACGGGTGTACGCCTACACCCCGTGCTTAGGTCGTGGCCATTTCGTAAAATGATGCCAAGGATATCCGGGACATGGTCATTAATCCCCCAAAGGCTTTAAGCAAACAAAACATTTCAAAACGGAGCATATCAATGATTTAACCTCTAATCGATTAAAGATTCAATGCCTGACCAAGCGGTATTTTATATACCATACCCCAAGCCCGTATAGGGAAAATAAGTTAAAAGTATTTACCTTTGCAAAGTAATAATCACATTAAGAAAGTGCGTGTAGCTTTTACCGGGTCTCCTATTCTGGAACGAAGGTTTATAATAACCTATTAGAATCCTAACGGTCTTTAATTAAGCTTAAGCTTAGACCGGTTAGTTTTAAGGAAATATACGGTTCGAACGCGCGATTAAGCGAATACCGGAATAGAATGTGTTTTAGACCCGACAAGTTTGAAGACTTGTATAATATGGGTAAACTAAACACCTTCTGGATTTTGAGATAAAAACGATAAGGTTTGACCCGTTTCGGCTAATTTATGCAAACTAGTTACATAAACCGAACCGAACGCGTATGAAGCGTAACGGGTAACCATAAGAGTCATTTACAGGTTTCCTAAGTTAATATGCCTTAAATAGGTTGTGATATCAGTAGGATACCTTCCATTATGACCAAAACGAGTTTAATCTCAAATTAGGCCCCGTAGGGGTATTATGGTCATTTTAAAGGTTATAAAAGAGGTTAAATGAAATTTTGAGATTCGGGTCCGAATACATCAGTAAAATAACTTATTTTAATAGGTCATATCAGGTGGTAATAAGTCTTTTATGACAAAGATAGTTTTAAACATAAACCATGTGTTTAATATGCTTAAAAAGCCATTTTAAGCGATTTCCGGGTTATACAGGAAATCTGAGTTTTCTGATCAGGTTATATAGTTCAAAATACTTCATTTCTTATATAAAATCAGTAGCAATTAGATTGGCGTCAAAATACTTTGTAGAACTCATTTTATAACCAAAAAGGGTATATTCGGTATTTACCGAATTAATGCCATAACCTTAGGTTATGAGCAGGTTAAAAATAATTAAAAATCCCAAAATATTATATTACATCAGTGGGTAAAAGGTTTGGTGTAAAAAATTGGGTTTAGATAGGCTTTATGCTAATGACGCCGTTTAATTACTAAAAAGCGTTCTAATTACGTCATTGAGCATAACTCATAATCTAGACCTCAATCTGATGTGAAATTTTAGGGACATGTTTATAAATCAGTAATAAAGATCATTGTCCTTTCACATTTCTTAAATTCTCATTTTATGGTCAAAAGGGCATATTGGTCAACATTAGGCATTTAACGAAAATATGTAAACGAATCGGACAATCAATGAACCAACCCCAGAGGGTCATACCAGCATGTAGCCTGGTCCTAAGGAAGCTCCAAGGCATTTCCAAAACATACCAAATTGGGTCAGAACTGAAGTCAAAGCAAAATTCAAAGTTTTGCGACTTTCGGTTCCGAACCGGGTCAAAACAGAAAATTGTCGGATCAAACAAGCTTAGACCATTTCTTATACTTATTACCAAGTTATATTAGTGATAAAATAGGTTACATGCCTTCTACATTGCTAATTATGCGTTAATTCGAAGATTAGCATTCTGTTGACCTTTTCTTATCAACTTTGACCCGACAATTGGTCTAGTTAGAGCGGGAATCAAAGGGTGCCCTTTTAAGGGTTTAATGCCCACATAATTACCAACTTATAACTACCTTCAATTCGACTAATCACTGGACCATTAATGATTAATCGCTAAGTCAACGCTAATTACGATGGTTTGACTTTTAAGCTAATAACTAAGTAAAACTCAATTAAGGAAGGTCAAAGGTACTTACCAAAGTCCAATGCACGACTAGGGATGCTTAGAGAAGGCTCTTGAGCTCCAGAGATGATCAGAAGATGAGTATGGGATGAATAATCAAAGTTGCAACATGAGGGGCCTTTATATAGTGCTTAAATCCCATTAGATTATTGACAAATCATGATACCATTGATCCCTGATCATCAACATGTGTCCCTAAGGTCTAAAAGCATGTAGGGGTCGCCCATGGAGTGGAAAATATCTTCCTAAGTCGGTTACAAAGCACCTAGCAGACATCAGCCAAAGTTTTCGGAGTCAGAAGACCCCTCGCGGCACGCGTAGGTCCCCATAGGGAGCCTCGCGTCGTGCGACGCCCCTTCTGAATCAAATCCAATTTTTAGATTTTTGTGTTTAGGTCCTTGGTCCATGTAAAAGTTGTTTCGACTTTATTTCTTGCATTATGAGCCCTCCAATTTGACATATAAGGGCTCTAAGACTTATACCCACTTTGTTAAGTCCTTGGTTTGCTTCGTTATCAACCGAAAAGTCATAAACTTCATCGTTGACGCTTTTAACCCCTCGTATACGAATTTGATCATAACTTTCTCATACAATAACGAAACTTTATGAAATTTTTACCGTGCATTCTAGTGAGCATAATTAATCGTTACAAAGCTTCGGGTTTGCTAAAAGGTCACTCAGGGGTATACTTTAAACATGTTGACATATTTAACCCCTGTAGTTTGTAATCTCGCACTTTCTTTCATATTTAGCTTCGTATGATCCATGATTTATTCGTTTGAAGGTATAAACATTTTGTAGGGCTATTTTAAAGTATATTTATCCATTGTTGACAATTTGAACTCTTAAATTCACATAGTTTCTTTGTTTGTCAACTTTAGTCCTTCTACAGTATTCTTTCACACGTTCAAGCTTATGACACGTGTCAATACATTATGGGACGTGAATTTTCGAGGTGTTACATGAAGCTCTTTATATAGGATTTTTAATCTCTAAGATCATTCCACATTAGTCTACAAGTGTTCCCTGATGATCCCAGGTGTTCCTATGCATGAAAAACCACTGGCCAAGCTCCTGAATTTCGAAAACCAGCCTTTTAAGGCGGTGGAACTGGCTGAACAGGCAGCTGTCCAAGTTTCTGCCCAGATACAAGTCTTACGGACCGTAAGCCTTAGGCTTTGCGGTCCGTATCCGCTTTTTAATTAAAATCGCCCAGCTCCGCCACCTTACGGTCCGTAAGGTGGTATCCTTGCGGTCCGTAAGCGTGGTCAGAAGACAAAAACTTGTAAACTTTTAGGTTTTGACCATGCAATCTTTACAACTTCGAATCTTATGTCTTTTTCCAGTAGAGGGGACCATGTAAACATATCTGCATGCTTTTGGGAGTGTTGCTATGCAAATGGAGATCTTGGAATCTTGTGAAAGACCAAGTGGAGTATAATTTTCGTAAATGCACATAGGATCCATGTCTTATGCAAATTTGAATTATGCACTATATGAAATAACCGGATTTGGATATATATCAGATGTTTATAAAACATATTAAGGTTTGGGATTAATAAATAGGTCACTCAGATGTATTAATTAACATGTTGACACTTTTAATCCTACCATACATCTTTCAACTTGATTCATCAATTAAAGGTACAAAAAGAGGATATCATCAATTAAAGGTACAAAAAGAGGACATTCCTAAGACCGCTTTCAGAACAAGGTATGGCCATTATGAATTTACTGTCATGCCATTTGGTTTAACCAATGCCCCAGCTGCATTTATGGACATGATGAACCGAATATATAAGCCATATTTGGATAAATTCATAATTGTCTTTATAGATGATATTCTTATTTATTCTAAAAGCAAAGAGGAACATGCAGCGCATTTGCACACACTTCTAAGTTTATTAAGAAAAGAAAAGCTTTATGCTAAGTTTTCGAAGTGTGAGTTTTGGTTAGAACAGGTACAATTTCTTGGACATCTAGTTAATCATGAAGGAATTCATGTAGATCCCACCAAGATCGAGGCGATTACCAAATGGAAAACCCCTGATTCACCAACCGAGGTTAGAAGTTTCTTAGGATTAGTCGGTTATTATAGAAGGTTTATTCGAGATTTTTCTAGAATAGCCATTCCCTTAACTAAGTTAACCTGTAAACCCGTTAAGTTTGAATGGGGACCAAAACAAGAAGAAGCCTTTAGAATTCTTAAGCAAAGATTAACCCACGCACCCATACTAGCGTTACCAAAAGGAACTGAAGATTTTGTAATCTATTGTGATGCTTCCAAATTAGGTTATGGATGTGTATTAATGCAACGTCAAAAGGTTATAGCTTACGCTTCTAGACAACTTAAGAATCATGAAGAGAATTATTCAACCCATGATCTAGAGTTAGGAGCTATAATTTTTGCCCTTAAAATTTGGAGACATTACCTATACGGTAGTAAGTTTACCATATTCACCAACCATAAGAGTTTAAGGTATGTTTTTGGGCAAAAGGAGTTGAATATGAGAAAAAGACGCTGGATGGAGATACTTAGTGATTTTGATTGTAATATCCAGTATCATGCAGGAAAGGAAAATGTAGTAGCTGATGCTTTAAGTCAAAAATATCATGAAAAGCCAAAAAGAGTACGTTCTCTTAAGTTAAATCTGCAAGTAGATTTGAATGATCAAATTAGAAAGGCACAAGAATCAGTAATCAAAGATGATACTGAAAAGTTAAAAGGAATGATTAAGGAATTAGAACAAGGAACGGATGGAATTTGGAGATTCCATAAGAAAAGAATGTGGATACCTAAATTAGGAAACCTACGCCACCGTATATTAGAAGAAGCCCATAAGTCTAAGTATATGATGCATCTTGGAAGTGATAAGATGTATCAGGACTTAAGAAAGAATTTCTGGTGGATAGGAATGAAAAAGGATATAGCAGCATATGTTGCAAAGTGTTTAACCTGTTCACAAGTCAAAGCTGAACATCAGAAACCCTCAGGTTTATTGCAACAGTTAGAAATGCCTGTATGGAAATGGGAGCTGATAACAATGGATTTTGTTACCAAATTACCTAAAACAAGAAAAGGTAATGATACAATCTGGGTGATTGTAGACAGGCTAACCAAGTCAGCTCATTTCCTACCAATGAAAGAAACTTTCCGTATGTGAAAACCGAGCCCAAAATACGATATAACATTAAAAATTAATTAAAAACAAGATTTTTATGTCGCTCGCGGGCCGCGTAAACCTCTTAGGGATCTTACGCGGGGCGCGACAGCTCCAAACTCAGACGAAACCCTAGAGCGCCATGTGTCATCATCGTGTCAACCCCAAACCCAACGAATCAGCAACCTAGCCCTATTAATCTACTACGCGGGCCGCGTAGACCTTGGTCTCACCTTACGCGGGCCGCGAGAAACCCGATTTCAGCCCTATATAATAGGAGCTCGGGCCTTCAGTTACGATCACTCATTTCTTTTCTTTCTTATGAATTTCTGAAGAAGATAACATAATTTCCGGGCATAATACCCCCTAATTAACGAAGTTCTGCTCCGTTGTAAGTATTATAACCCTGGTTACGTATTAGATACGCTGCTCGATTGATCCAGGGTTCCGTAACGGCTGTCGAGGTTCTGCCAGACGTAGTCGTTGGAATGCCGTCTCGGGGAGGGTATTACTAATGTAAATATAAAGGGTTATTATACTAACGTGTGTGCATTGTGTAAATTATAGATAATCACCAGGAAACCTTAAAAGAAGTCTAAGACAGCAATGTAAGTAATCTCCTTTTTGTAAATTGTTTTTACAAAACCTTAATTATTTTACAATGTGATTAAGCAGTGATTGAGTCTTTGTAGTTCTTCAATTACTGCCGGTATGTTGGGGTTTTGTATACAAAATGTGGAACACATTACCATTGGACAAAGAGTTAGCCAATGTGTAATATGACCCACCAGTCAGGACTAACAGTACTGAATGAGTAATTGTGTAGAAATAAACAATGTGATAGCTCTCAATACTGTTAAAGGATAAAACTCTTCTTGATTAAACTGGGATTCACTCACCAGTATTTCCCACTGACAAAATGTTTTTAAACACGTTTCAGGTAACAAAATATGAAAGCCAACTAGAAGCCACATGGACAGCATTGAAGGCTTGGAAAAGTGGCTATAAAAGTTACCTAAATAAAAGAAGATGTTTTATTCAATAAAATATGGATTTTCCCTATGAAAATGTTTGTAATGAAAACTTGAGTTTTATCCCAATATGTTTAATACTATAAAAGTGTGGTATTTACTCTGATAAACATTTCCTAACTACGGTCCTGGTGAAATTTCCGCTGCCAAAATGCTAAACAAAATGATACCACCAAAACTGGTCTCGCGGCCGCCCGTTCCCGGGACAGATAGGGGGCAGGGGTTGCGACATTAGGATTAAAGAGTATCATTACCTGAATGATTGGACTCCTGTTGGGGTGTTATAGCTTTCGATTTTTTATATCGTTATTGATATGAATGAGAGAAAGAACATATAGTTTTGGAGAGTGATCGAAGGTTTCCAAACAACAGAAAATTGAATATACAAAACTCGTTAATGTATCCCATTACCGCCCAATTAATCAACCCAATGAAGAAAAAACATTTCCATCATTTGATTTGATAAGAGAGTCAACTGAAGATATGCTAAGCTGAGCTTTTCTATTGGATAAACATGTTTACGTATCGTCATAACATGGTCATGCTTCATGGGCGATCTGTGATTCTCAACAACTAAGGATTAGGCACGATCGTTCCCCAGCCATACACAATTGTGCCTTAGCTAGACACTGTCGTGCCTCGGCTAGAAAATCACAATATATAATTTTGTTCATATAACATACTATATATTGTTAGTTATTTATTAATAAGTATATATAACAATACTTACTATGTACCATATTTATTACATTATATAATTATATATATATATATATATATACAAGGGAAAGGTTTGTTAGGCTCGTGAGCCTGGTCAAACTCAATATTAGAAGTATGTGGTCGTTTACGAAGTAAACTTTAATTTAGCCTTAAAATCGACCTTATCTAATATCAAACTCAGTTTAAGCTTTTAATGAGTTGATATCGAGTAACTCATTAGTAGGTTAACTCGTTAACCCCTAAGCATGCCTAGTATAAGGTTTCATGTATCTCATAGGCCTGTCACAAAAGCATGGAACAATATTCAATTCTAGTATACACTCATGTTCCGGGTGCGTACATATTTCTTACTAGAAAAAAAATTATGAATGTAATAAACGATTTAAACACAATATAGAAATATTTATTAAAATTAATTGTTCACATTAGTTTGGAATTATGTTTAAAAAATGGTTAGGCTTAAGAGCCTTTCAGTGTATGAAGCTATGAAACAAACTTTAATTTAGCCTCGAACTTGATCTCACTTATGACCGTCTCAAATTGAGTTTTTAGTGAATTGATCTCAAGTAATTCACGAGAAACTTGACTCGTTAACACCCTAGACATGCCAGCTATAAGGTTTCATATGTTTCATACGTTTGTGTAAACACTTAAGCCCGCCACAAGAAGCATGATATAATATTTAATTATAGTATATACTCATGATTCGAGTGAATATGCGTGTTTTACGGAAAAAGAAGTTTATGAATTTAATGAATAATATAAAAAGAATATGATATAAATATTGATTGAAATTTATAAAACGAGGGTTATAGCTATGTTGATTGAAATTTAATGAATAAAATAAAAAAGAATATAATAGAAATATTGATTGAAATTTATAAAACCAGGGTTACAACTATATTGGCCTCACACAACTACATATTCAATTATATGTTTCAAGATTTTATTTATTTATTTATTTTTTGTAATTTAGGTGTCAAATTAATTAAACTTTAATTCGTTATGAACTCATAGATTTTTTTTACCTTTTCAAGATTGTTAACATTAATATGGAATTACATTTAAAAAAGGATGTGAATCTTACTGGTGTTATCAAAATAACTTATAAGTATTGGAAGTTTTATAAATTCTTATTAATGGTTTTTCATACTTTTCATCATGTGAGTGTAAATTTAATATAACTTATTGGTTTTACATAGAAACTTAATTCTTTTTTATTTTAAATTAAATTAGAAAGTTTTATGTATTAAATTTATACGCGTGTTTTACGGATTAAAGATTATGAATTGAATGAATAATATAAAAAGAATATAATAGAAATATTGATTGAAATTCATAAAACCAGGGTAACAACTATGTTGGTCTCACACAACTACATATTCAATTATACGTTTCAAGATTTATTTATTTACCTTTTTGTTATTTAAGTGTTAAACTAATTAAACTTTAATTAGTTATGAACTCATAGATTTTTTTATTTTTATTTTTTTTACCTTTTGAAGATTGTTAACATTAATATGGAATTACATTTAAGAAAGGATGTGAATCTTACTGGTGTTATATAAATAACTTATGAGTATTGGAAGTTTTATAAATTCTTATTAATTGTTTTTCATACTTTTCATAATGTGAGTGTAAATTTAATATAACTTGATGATTTTACGTAGAAACTTAATTCTTTTTTATTTTCAATTAAGTTAGAAAGTTTTATGTATTAAATTCATACGCGTGTTTTACGAAAAAAAAAAAAAAAGATTATGAATTTAATGAATAATATAAATAGAATATGACAGAAATATCAATTGAAATTTATAAAAATAGGGTTACAGCTATGTTGGCCTCACACAACTACATATTCAATTATACGTTTCAAGATTTATTTATTTATTTTTTGTTATTTAAGTGTTAAGTTAATTAAAATTTAATTGGAAGTTTTATAAATTCTTATTAATAGTTTTTCATACTTTTCATCACGTGAGTGTAAATTTAATATAACTATTTGGTTTTACATAGAAACTTAATTCTTTTTTATTTTAAATTAAGTTAGAAAGTTTTATGTATTAAATTTGTACGCGTGTTTTACGGATTAAAGATTATGAATTGAATGAATAATATATTGAAATTTATAAAACCAGGGTTACAACTGTGTTGGTCTCACACAACTACATATTCAATTATACGTTTCAAGATTATTTATTTACCTTTTTGTTATTTAAGTGTTAAATTAATTAAACTTTAATTAGTTATGAACCCATAGATTTTTTTAATTTTTTTACCTTTTCTAGATTGTTAACATTAATATGGAATTACATTTAAGAAAAGTTGTGAATCTTAATGGTGTTATATAAATAACTTATGAGTATTAGAAGTTTTATAAATTCTTATTAATTGTTTTTCATATTTTTCATAATGTGAGTGGAAATTTAATATAACTTGATGATTTTACATAGAAACTTAATTCTTTTTTGTTTTCAATTAAGTTAGAAAGTTTTATGTATTAAATTCATACCTGTGTTTTACGAAAAAAAGATTATGAATTTAATGAATAATATAAATAGAATATGACATAAATATCAATTGAAATTTATAAAAATAGGGTTACAATTATGTTGGCCTCACACAACTACATATTCAATTATGCGTTTCAAGATTTATTTATTTTGTTATTTAAGTGTTAAGTTAATTAAACTTTAATTAGTTATGATTTTTTTACTTTTTCTAGATTGTTAACAATAATATGGAATTACATATAAAAAGGATGTGAATCTTACCAGTGTTATAAAAATAACTTTTAAGGATCGGAAGTTTTATAAATTCTTATTAACTGTTTTTCACACTTTTTATAATGTGAGTGTAAATTTATTATAACTTATTGGTTTTACATACAAACTTAATTCTTTTTAATTTTAAATTAAGTTAAAAAGTTTTATGTATTAAATTTGTTAATAAAAATGATGTAGAAGTTATTATGTTCATGTACCAAGACGCCACTTGCACTTTACTCATACACATATGAATATTACGGACACAACTACCGTATGATACACCTAGGGGTGTGAAGGAGCTGAGATGAGCTAAGCTTGAGCTCGCTCGTATAATTATATATATATTGTTGATAAAGGACGATATATAGTAACTTTATTAGCTTTTTATTATTTTTTTTATTTAATATATTAAAATATTTTATTATTATATTACTTTTAATAACATATTTTTACTTTTAATAAAATATTTTTAATATTTTTTTACCTTTTTAAAACCATATATTTCCTTTACCATTTTTTAATAATTCTCTTTTCTTTGTTTAGAACACATTTTAATTTTTCGATTAATTTGATATTTCTCTAATAATATATGTTTATAACTTTTTTTCTAAAAAGTTAAGTACGTAGTCGTGCTTGATTTTTCCCTGACATTCCGTTATAAGTTTTGTTAAAAACGAAGTTGTATTTAGAATAAAGTATTTATTTGATATTATAAAATGGTACGATGACAAACTAAACCGTTCTAATGGTTTGACTTTCTAAACAATATACTTTATTTTCAAATCATGTTTGTTTTACATTATCATTTGTTCGGTTTCGCCGCAACACGCGACGTAAAAAAAACTAGTTATTATCATCTACTAGTTATTATATTTATGCAGAATGTAAATATTTTTAATAAACATACTTTATAATTACATATATAGCACAATATATTAATTTTTCATTATTTGTATATTAATAGCTAGTTTGCCATATATATTTATTACACTAAATAAATGTTATTATATTTATAAAAACAAAAGGCACATCAGCTTGCGAGCCTAGTCAAACTCAGTAGATGAAGCTCGGTCTCGTTTATAAAATGAGTTTCAATTCAATCTCGAGTTCGACAACTTTTAGGTTCAATGTAAATCAATGTTGTAGCAAGCTCGACTTGTTAACACCCTAGACATGCCATGCCTATCGTAAGGCTTCATTTATTTCATATATTATTTGAGTAACATTTTATTTAACCTGTCATAGAAAGCATGAAACAATTTTTAATTCAAATACACACTCATGATTCAGGTGAATATGCGTTTTTACGGAAAAAGATTGTAAATCTCAAAAATGATATCAAATCAGCATTAAAGTTTTGATTAAAATTTAAAAAATGCAGGTCTCGGCCATGTTGGCCTTATGCGCTTCTATATTCAATTATACGTTTTTTAAAAAAAAAAAAAAAACCTTTTTAATAATGTGTTTGAATTTAATAGAACTTTAGTTATGAACTCATTGATTTCTATATTAACTTTATTGATTTTAAACATGAAAATATTATAGTGCTAACATTAATATAAGATTTTATTTTTTAAAACATCATGAATATTATTTTTTATAGCATGTCTAAAGATCTTATTACATTTATTACAATAAAATTACACAATTTTATATGTTCATAGTTGTCCCAAGGTTGTCTGATAAGTAATCTGGCTTATCAAAAAGTTATTGCATGCATTGTATCCAAAACTACTAATGCATTCTTTTCAAAAGTACTAAGCTGTTTTCAAAAGTACTAAGCTGTATGTATCTCTCAAATAACATGCGAGACAATAACGTCCACTCGCGCTTTACGCATGTGAATATCACAAACATGCCTTTACAAGCCTTCCGACTGAATGCGTGCTTGTAACGCTCCAATGGAGCGCGTCTTGAGATTGACGCCCGAATACCCCAAATAACCTTTATAAATAGGGCTTCATAGCTCTGATTCTCAATCACAGTTGTGTAATACACCCCTTCTCTCTTTCTCTGTCTACACACACTATTTTCCACATCTCTCTTAGTACACCCTTGGTAAGTTTTCTATATTTTCATAGATATTCATCGTTAAAAAAATCTCCGGCTTCGGCGCCGATCAATTCTCTGGTAAACTTTATTTCACTTTGATATTTGATTCTCTCTCAATATCTATATGTGTGTGTAACGCCTCTAGTGTTTCATCGGTGTACGGAAAGCTATACTTGACGGTGGTCAACAAGGAAATTGTTGAAACACTTGAAAGTTAACTAGCTTTTTTTTTTTTTTTTTTTTTTTTTTTTTGGAACGACGGCTATTTTATTCAAAAGTTAACTAGCTGCAACTAAATTCATATAGAAGTTATTTTCTTATACATTTCTCCATTTGTGCGTGTAATCCATGCGCACGGCCATCAGATTTTTTCTGTATCGTTCTATTTTTTTAATTTAAGTTCGCCATTAACAAAAAAGTTTTTTTTTTGGTGTAATTTTCAAATGATGGATTAGGGAAATTCTCATTAATTTTAAAAAATCGACTTATTTTTTTTAATAACTTTTTTGATTTTGTATTTGTGTTTTTGCTTAAATTTAAAATTATACATCAGACACAGGTGATGTCGACTGAGTTGTGCAATGAACTTCTGTTACTAGTGCTTCAGTTTTTAGATGAGGAGAAGTATAGGGAAACGTTACACAGGTAATCTTTTGTCAATTCTTTAAGTTGCTAGTTATTGTTATTTTTAGCTTAATTTCATGTTGGAATTTGTTGCGAATTGTAACGATTTTGTTGGATTTTGTGAATCGGTTTAGGTTGGAATCTGAATCTGGAGCATTTTGTAACGTGGACTATATCGCGGAGCTTGTTACTAATGGAGATTGGGATGTTTTGGAGAATTACTTAGCCGGTTTCATAAACGTTAATGGCAATCGTCATTCCGTCAAAATGTTATTTGAAATTCGTAAACAAAGATACATAGAGGCATTGAATGCGTAAGATCAGTTGATCGATAAATCTTTCGATTTTTATTATTTATGTATTGCTGGTGGATTCAAATTTTATTGTAATTTTGTTTGTTGTATGACAGGCAAGATCGACCCATGGCTTTGGAGATCCTCAAAAGGGACCTTAAACCTTTTAAATCTATGAATGAAGATGTTTACAAACAAATGACAAGTCTTATCGCCCTTAATGATATCAGGTTAATATAAAGCTTAGAAATATTTACTTGTCAATCTGTAATTTGTGATTCATTCTTATAATTTTATCATGGTTAAATTGTGGTTAATTAAATGAATGCATGTATAGCACCCTCAGGAAAATGCATGCATTTTAAAGTTTTTGTCATTTTCTCTCATTAAAGCATTTGTTTTAATAAAATTATTATTAGGTGGTTGGTGAATCAATTTGTTTTTAAATTGAAATGTTATGGAATTAAGACATGAATAAAGTCGATTAAAATTTCATTTTTATAAGATTTGTCATGTGACATGTGACGACGGGGGATATATCATGTGTCACACACGTGTTTACAATAATGAAACATGTATTTTATTTATGGTTAGTGAAAATCGTCTTGTGAAAGTTTGTAAAATTCTAACAGTTAAACTTTAGCACATTTTTTTTAACAATTTCAAAAATTATCTAAGGAAATATAGTTTAATCAATTAGTGTTGGGTTCGATGAGGTACACAGAAAAGAAAAATACAGAATTCAGGAAATTACTAAATAATATAATTTTTTTGGAGCTTTTTCATCTAAACACATCTAGAAGCTTTTTAAATTAAAAAAAAATAACTTTTTACTATTTTATTTCTCAAACATTATTTTGTTATTAAAACGGCTTCTATATGAGTTCAAATGCAAAAGCTCTGAAAAAACAGATAAAAATGATTTTTTACATGTAAAAATATTTTTTATGATTGATCGGTTCTCCATTTTTAATGGTTTCTATTATTAAACTTCGCACTAATCAATTATGTACACACTTTTGAAATCAGGGAGAACCCACAGCTTAGCGAGTACACTGATGACAAAAATGCAAGGGGTATATTGGTTAATGATCTCAAGAAACTGATTCAATCGAACCCAGAATTGCGCGATAAGATCCAGTTTCCTTCTGTGAAAGCCTCGAGGCTGCGGGTTTTAGTCAACCAGAGGTAATTATTAATATCACTCACATGATGTTTCTACTGTCTACTTGATCATCATTCATCAGTATTAATCTTGTTTGATCACTGTGTTTACATGAACATTTTTTGCAGCCTAAACTGGCAGCACAATCTATGCAGGACCCCAAGGCCCAATCCAGAGATCACAACAATCTTGGAGGACCATGTTTGTGCACCTCCACCACAAGCCGCTCAGGCTCCAGCCCCGGTGGTTAACAATCAGTTAACGGCTTCCATGTTTAGAGCAGGCTTTTTGCATCAGGTAAGGCAACTTAACGAGTTAACTTACTTTCGAATTTGCTAATATTTAATGTACTTTTTACGGATGCAATGATTTGGTTTGGTTTGGTTTTGTCAGCCATCATTAATGCCACCACCCGAAGCAGTTTTTCTTGGTGCATCTCGTGGTCAACAGTCGCTCAACCCACCCGCTTTGGTTCAACATCCTAACATGTCAGGGGTTATGGTTCGCAGTAATCAAAATAATGCAGGTAACCTAAGTTGTTAATTTTATTCTAGCCGTTTATGTGTCCCGTGTGCCATTAATGACATCTAACAATACACTAATTAAATGTAAACATGATGCAGATACTGAGATTGTCTTAAGGAGATCAAGGCATTTTGGGATGTCAGAGGAGGTATATATATTAGGCATTGAGTATGAGTATTCTTTTATACTAGTACTAACAACAAGTTATAGTTCAAATGTAATTTCATGTTATAAACTTGTGCAGATTAGAAATGTTCCCACATCATCGGTTGCGCGCACTACTCAGAGCCATCACATGTTTAACTTTCTTCCAACTGATGATGTGCCCAAAGAAGTTGTTTCGGTTATTAATCAGGGTTCAGAAGTGAAAACCATGGATTTTCATCCTCAGCACCGAACTCTACTAGCAGGTTAGACGTAGTTCTCTCCATCTTAATTAATAAAGAAATATATTCGAAATCAACTATTTTCTGTACGCAATACGATTTTATATACTTGCATATGGCATATATATTCAGTTGGCACAAACACTGGTGATGTTTCAATATGGGAGATTGGTAACCGGATGCGGATTGAACATAAAAATTTCTGTGTATGGAATATTACTGCATATTCCATGGCTATTCAGGTATGACCCTTTCATTTGGAACTGAATAATTAGGTTATAATAGTTGTATTAACACTTATGTCATTTTTATGGTGTTTAGGCTACTTTCAATGATGGATATCCTGTGGTGGTCAATGCTCTTAGGTGGAGTCCTGATGGCTTATTTTTGGGTAAGTATTAACATTCTTCTTCTTCTAAGGATGTTTACTGAAATTGGTCTTAATACTTCAATTTCTGTATCAGGTGTTGCATACTCGAAGCATATTGTACACGTATATTTGTATCGTGCTGGTCATGAACTAAAAAGGCACCTAGAGGTGTGTCCAGCAATAAACTTCATAACTAATATTTTCTTTTGTCACTAATTGCTAGTTACTTTTATTCAGATTGAGGCTCATGCCGGCAATGTTAGTGATCTCGCCTTTACCATTCGACACAAGAAATTAATCTTCATAACTTGTGGAGAAGACAAAACTGTTAAGGTTATTTACCACAACAAATTCACCGTTGTCACAATATTAAATGGATAAAACCATGAAATGTGCCTTTAATTTCTTAGATTTGTACAGCTTTGGGATGCTACAACGGGTGCGAATTTTTTCATATTTGAAGGTCATGATGCACCTGTGACTTCTATATGTCCGCATAGCAAAGATAACATACAGGCATGTGACAGTGTATGCTCTTCTTCAACATCAAACTTTCGAGTAATTTAATGGAAACTTCTTTTTTCTTTCTTTGTAATTTGAAGTGTTTGTTTTATAGTATATCTTTTCTACGGCTACCGATGGAAAAATCAAGGCATGGCTACATGCTGATCGAGTTACAAAAATTGACTACGAAACCCCAGGTTATGTTTGGACAATGATGGCATATAGTAGCGATGGGTCACGGTATTGCTTATATTTAGTTATTTAACACTGATTTTAACTATTGGTGGATCTTTGTATTTATTCACATAAAACTCACAGGTTTTTCTCATGCGGTTCAAGAGAAGACAGGGTTTCGTTCCTTGTGGAATGGGCCGAAAGTCAAGGTACAGTCAAACGACAATATATCGGTCTTGGGAAACAACATGTAGGTGTTATGCAATTCGATACAGCCAACAGATTTTTGGCAGCTGGAGACGAGTCTCTAGTTAAGTTTTGGGACATGGATAACAAATTCGTTCTGCACACCACGGATGCAGCCGGTGGAATACCGGTAACATCTTCATGAATCCGTTTAACATTTTTATTTTTCCAATTCTTAAATTGTTATATATTCCATAACTCATCATCATCATCATCATCATCATCATCGTACTCAGTATATCCCACCTATAGCAAAGCTAAGGTAGGGTCTGAGGAGGGTGGGATGTAGACAGCCTTACCTCTACCCCGTAGGAATAGAGAGGCTGCTTCCAATGAGACCCCCGGCTCGATTGTGGTTTTGCATCAAGCCTTGGACATAAGGCACATAACACTCAGCAATTGAGACAAACGCCAATTGGTGCATGCACCCCCTTGTCTTTCGGCTATCAACGCCACCACATGATGCCTGATTAACGATCCCCTCTTTTTAACGTTATTTTCACGAAATTAGTAAAATAACGTTAAAAATTAGTGCACTTTTGCTTTTGCCCCCCCGAGCGCCCACACATATATTCCATAACTCATTTTATTAAATAAAATTCCAGGCCTCACCTTGTGTTCGCTTCAGTAAAGACGGCATACTATTGGCTGTAACAACTATTGATAACGGTGTAAAAATACTTGCGAATCCAGAAGGTCAACGTTTGGTGAAATCTTCTGAGAATCATCCAGAAGCACTTAGACTTGCTTCTGCAAGTGCTGCTAAGGTAATCTGATCTATGATTCTATTCACTTGTGTAAATATATAACATCTTCTAAAACTATTTAATGTCATTCTTACATTGATAACATGTTGTGCAGGCCTCTAACGTTAACGCTGCTTCTACCTCATCAGCAGGAACAATTGCAAACATCGGTTTGCCTGATAGAAGTGTACCGTTTCCAGTTATGTCTACTGTACTAAGCATAAGACTGATTAATATCACTATATGCCTGTATTTTTTATTTTGTAATTAATTAACTAACTATTAATCAACTTCTTATGAATTATTTAGAATCAGGATAACCAGCATATGTCAGATGTCAGAGGTAAAATAACAGACGAGTTTGAATTCCCGATTTTGTGGAGGCCGAAAGAAATCGCTGAACCATCACAACTTCGTTCGTTGAGACTTCCTGATAGTCTTTTACCAGTTAAGGTAAGTACACCTTAATGAACTTAACATGCAATATCGTTTCGTATTATTATATATTTCACTTAATTCTATTGAGCTTAACATGCTATATGGTTTTGTATTATTGTATATTTCACTTAATTCTTTTGTTTGTGGGTATTATCAGGTTATAAGGCTTATGTATACACACTCGGGTAGTGGCGTACTTGCACTTGCTTATAATGCTATACACAAGCTGTGGAGATGGCACAAGAATGAACAAAATCCAACCCCAAATGTACTAAAATTAACATTCATTGATATGATTATTAATTTATTATGATATCCCTAAGGCTTCAGCTTATAAGTGTGTTTGTTTTTAATAGGCAACTGCTGATATTGCGCCACAAATTTGGCAACCTCCAAGTGGCATTTTGATGACTAATGATATAAAGGATGCGAACACGGATGATACTATTCCTAGCTTCGCGCTGTCTAAGAACAATTCATATGTTCTATCAGCATCGGGAGGGAAAATCTCACTCTTCAACTTGCCAAGTTTCAAGGTAAATAAACTTATGGATGTATTTTCACTTTTTTTTTTTTTTGCGTTTCGTATATTAATGCTTCCTTCTTTCGCTTTGCAGACCATGACGTCCTTCAAGGCCCCACCGCCGGCATCCACATGTCTGGCTTTTTATCCACCGGACAATAACATAGTTGCGATTGGAATGTCGGATTGTTCTATACTTATGTACAATGTTCAGTCTAATTCGGTACAATGTCTCTCATGCACCTAAACCAAATAGTTTGTGCTGATTGTATAGCTAACAAATCATGTTTTGTTGTAAAATAATTTAACCTTCATAGGTGGTACAAACGCTAAAGGGTCACCAAAAGCCTGTCACTGGGCTCGCTTTCGCTATTGAGAGAAAAATGTTAGTCTCAGCAGGAACTGACGCCGAGGTACGTTACTTGCGCGCAATAATTCTCTTTCTTATTCGTTAAAATGTTTGTCTAATTCCCTCGTATATGACTCTATGATTCAGTTGTGTGTGTGGAGTACCGTCAGTTGGAAAAAAGTCGCAAGCAAGTTCCTAAAGCTTCCTTCTAAAAGAACCAACAACTCACAAGCAGAAACCCGAGTGCATTTCAATCCGGACAAAACACACTTCATGGCTGTTCACGAGACACAGATAGCCGTTTACGATCCAGCTAAACTGGATTCTTGTATGCAGGTACATTTAACTAGCTAGTAACCATTTCATAACTTCTAGTGTTTAATACATTGTATTAACTTTTTTTTTTGGGAATATTGTTGCCAGTGGGTCCCTCGGCAAGCAAGTGGTTCTATAGCAGATGCAGTTTATTCATGTGATGGTCAATCTATATTTGTGTGTGTTGAGGATGGAAGTGTGAGTATCCTTGAAGCAAACCCCCTCAAGCTCAAGTGTCGGATCAATTGTGCAGCCTATATGCCATCGAAACGCAGGTACATACATATATATATATATATATATATATATATATATATAAACATTCCTAGTAACAGATTATATATATACATGATGAAATTACTTTTTTTACAGTGCAATAAGGGTGAGTCCTAAGGCAATTGCTGCACATCCTTCTGATCCAAATCAATTTGCAATTGGGCTTTCGGATGGTGGAGTTTATGTTCTCGAGCCACTTAAAGCAGACAAGCAGTGGGGCGGTGACCCATCGGCTGAACCCAGTGCAGGTCCTATCATCAACCTTGATCCGAACCATACTTAGGCGGCTTAACTGGAAACATGCGTGTGGCTGTTTGTGATGCATGTTTAATGTTCAGTTTGGTCTGGTTTTATCAACTGAAGTTTCTAGTTTGCTTGATGTTTTTTTTTACAATAAGACTTTGTCATGCATTTCTGTTTTTCAAGTTTTCTATCAGTTGTAACTGGATTACCTATTTTAGGTATCTATGGTTTTAATGTTTTATGCATTTTATGGTTTCGTTTAAATTGTGGGTGTGTATGGACTATTTGCATTAAAATCACATGGTTTTGAGAAAAATATTATTGACATCATTATATACTTTGTTTTGTTACATTACATATAATTAACATAAATATAACGTATGGGCTAAATATTAGTAATAACTTTATTGGACAAGAATGTTGAATACATTTCAAAGGGTGGTATGGAAACATTTAAGACGTTTAGACATGGGGCACCTGTGATGTGTTAAAGTACTTTCCCAAATCTTTCCAGCCTAACAATTTGAGCTCATAAATGCCAACCATTAATTTATACTTTTCATTTATATTTGGGTATGCCCCATAAGACATTGATCATATATCATAATTCTTTCTTTTGTTTTTTTTTTTTAAATAATTTAAGGGAGAATTATTTTACTACACGTATCGTAATTATATGAAGTGTTCTTAAGACACTAATCATATACAACTTTTTTTTTTACAGTTTATCTTAGATGTTACAATTTTAGAGATCATAGCGACTTAATTTTTTTTTTGAACAGCATTTATTAAAACAGGCTAGCGGGGAATTAGCGAAAACCCCCAGTACAAAACCAACGAAAAACCACTTTTACAAGCCATTACATTTTAAAAATCGCAAACAGATTTACCATTCCAACCATGTAGCTGGAACATTAATTACAACTTTTTTAATATGCACTTTATAATTTGAAAGTATAAAAACTTATCATTTGTATTATGTTGGGCGTGCTCATATAAATCGAAAAATTGAAAAAAAAAACATTGATATTTAAGTGGCAATAAATTTTAATGTTTTTTTTTAATTTTTTTTATTTATATGAGCACGCCCAATGTTAATGCAAATGGATATAAGTTTTTATACTTTACTAATTGCATAGTGCATACTAAAAAAATGTAATTAATGATACTTTATTTAATGGTAAATTTAACAATAAAACTCAATTTAGTTGTAACTAAATTATACAATTAAAATTCTGAATACATATATAATAATATATGATCTTTTGTAAATGGTTTATAACACCTTTTTTTTAATCAAGTGTGAAATTGGTAAGGACTAAGGAGGCTTGTAATATACACCTTTTGATATTGTTTACAAGTTAATATCAAACTTCAAAGGACCTTTCTACCTCACCTAGTCACCTAACTCCATTCGTGTCATATACTCATATCATATGCTATACATTTTATGGGAGGGCTATATAGAAAACCCTATGTATATAGAAAACCCAACCTCCCAACATTTTTTTTTTTTGAAAAAAATAACACATGTAATATACATGTTTTTAAGAGTTTTGGGCAAAAAAAAATCAAAAAAGCGCCGAAGGAATGATTTAAAAAAAAAAAAAATTTCAGCAAGTTTCTGTCTTTTGTGACTAACACATGTTAGGCAACCGGACATTGCTGAAATTTGTTTATTTTTTTTTTAAATATCCCTTCGGCGCTTTTTTGTTTTTTTTGGCCCAAGACACTTTAAAACATGTATATTACATGTGTTATTTTTTTCAAAAAAAAAAAAATGTCGGGAGGTTGGGTAAAAATGGGGGGAGATTTGAGTTTCCAGAGTTTTCTAAAAACTTAAGGGTTTTCTGTCTAGCCTTCCCTTACATTTTATTATGTAAAATATAGTATTTTTATGCTTACAAATACAGTTTTTTAATACATAACTATAACCTCTTAACATAACAGCTAACGTATTTTAATCAACATCATCATACATTTGCCCTTTTCACACATAACATGAGTTAATGTAACAAATTTTATTTTCACATACGTTTATTTCCGATTAGTGAGAAGTAGGGACCAGTAACAAAAATACTGATACTGAATTTCTAAAAAATAAGTATTGAATCATGTATCTAATTTATCGGTACTGGTATTCATTCCAAAATGTTCAAATATATTAGTAGGTACGAAATACCCTTCACCAAAGTAATAAGACCATGCGTAGTGGGCATGATTCTGACGATTTTCCCCTCAATCACGCCCGAAAACGCCAAATCCCCACCCCCTGGGCGTGATATGGCTTTTTTTTTTTAAATAAACCTCCCTGGCGTGTTTTGAATCACGCTTTGAAGGAGAAAACTTGGCCAATACCATTTAATCTTCCTTTTTTTAGTTCAATAGCTTTTTTTGTTGGTTTTTTTTTTATTTTTATTTATTTTTTTACACCCTTTAACATTGAAGAAACACTGACCTTTGCGGTAGTATCCAACTAGGACTTCAACTCTCAGTGACCCGAACAGTTAGCTGCAAAACAGAACACCGTTAGGACTCGTTACAGGAATGAGGTTATTCCTGTAACCACCCTCCGGCGTGAGAATAAGTCTCGGTTTTGGGAGTAAAAAGAAAGTGTAGAGAAAAGAGTAAAGCAAGAGTTTGGCGATACATACCTTTGGTGTTTACCCCTATTTATAGTTTACCATTAGGGTTTCCTTAACCTATGATGGGTTCCGATCAATTAGGGATCTTCGTGATCTTCCAAAAAGTTGGGGATTTAGTTACGTGATTTATCCATGCAAGATGGAATGTTCTAGAATAAATGTCTATGATTATTTATTTATAATAAAATAATAGGTAATGACCGGGTCGGGTTAGCCGATTCGGGTCATACCTCGTCAAACATAATACCTACATCCCCACTACACCTATTTTAGAAAAACGCTCAATAATGCCCCTTACTGACTCTACCGTCACATGACGGAAAATGCTCAAGGGTGGTGGCATTATTCACCCTCACTACTACGCATGGCCTAACTATTTACAATTATTAAAGAAATAAAAAACCAAAAAAGGCACATACAACAGAATGCATTCATCAGGTCAGATCTAACACGTATTCGGTCTAGCAATCGTTTCACTCTTCCATTCTTTCACGTCTCCACCACCGCACCATCGGACTCTCCGCCACTCGCCACCTATAAATACCCCATCCGGCTAACATCACCTCTCTCTCACAATCACAATGAACGGCGATAAGATCCACCAACGTTCCATACCACAAATAACCACCCTCCTCAAAACATCAAACAACGTTTCCATTAACAATTTCAATCTCAAAAAGACCAACAATTCTACGACCAAATGGGGATCGTTAGCGGACGCGTCGTTTTTACAATGGACGACATCGGATGTGTTCGGTTTGTTTAAGTACCACCCCGTCCCGTGTTTCTTTGCTGTTTCGTTACTGTTTTTTATGGGTGTGGAGTATACGCTGCGAATGATACCGCCGTCGTCACCCCCGTTTGATATTGGGTTCGTTGCCACTGCGTATTTGCATCGTGTCCTCGTCGCTAGTCCGACGCTAAACACTGTTCTCGCAGGGCTCAATACGGTAACAATTGTCATGTTTGTAATTCTGATTCAAATAGTTGATATCTGATTTATTCACATGCAAGAGATATCTGTTGGTGATCCGTTGGTAAATGGTAAATGTGATTACCGACGAAATCCATCAGTAACCGCTATTGGATTTTTCTTAGTGGGTAATCTTATTTGCGAGAAACTACTAAGGCTGTTCATGAGCCGAGCCGAGCCACAGCAAGGTCGGGCTCGGCTCGGATTTTAAAACGAGCTGAAAATCTAAGCTCGGGGTCGGCTTGGTTTTAAACCAAGCTAGCTTGGTTCGATTTTAAAACTAAAAATTAAGACAAAGCTCTCAAAATTCAATAGTCTAAAATATTATTAAATACTTCAAAAGAAGATATCCAAAATAAGCCAAAATCAAGTTTTAACAATACAAAATAAGTTTCAAATTCAATGAAATACAATATTAGTTGATTAGCATAGTAATCAACCTTTAAATATGTCATGGATATCAAATTACACTCCTAAATACATGTAAATAATAATCAGTTTTTCGTAATTATAAGTAAAATAATTCGAGCTAAGCCGAGCCGAGCTACCAAGCGAGCCAAACCGAGCCCTGGCTCGTTACGAACCGGGCTAGGGTCACCTTCTAACCGAGCCGAGCCGGCTCGGCTCAATTTCAAACCAAGCCATTTCGAGCGATCTTTTTCTAAGCTAAATCTGAGCGAGCTTCAAGCAAGCAAGCTCCGAGCCACGAGTTTTTGGACAGCCTTATAAACTACTTAATAGATTTTTAAGATCAACTATTTAAAATACATTTTTGGCGACGGAATACCGACCAACTATTTAAAATACATTTTTTATGTTTTCACCTTCTTGGTATGCCGTCGGTAATTACCAACGAATTTTAATGTTTGAAAAATAGCCGTCGTTGATACTCCTTTTTTTATTTAGTAGTTTTGGTTGTTTGAATATGTTAGTTTGAATTTGAAGGTGTTTGTGGGGATGCAAACAACCTATATAATAGGGACGTGGGTGATTGAAGGGCGGCCGAGAGCCACCGTCGCGGCGCTGTTCATGTTTACTTGCAGAGGGATTTTGGGTTATTCCACACAGCTTCCTTTGCCGGAGGTACGTAGTCGTCTATCGGTTAACCTCCATTGAAATTCCAATGTTGCATTTAGCCTGCACGGTTCATAAATTTGTTTTTACTAATAACTGTAACTAGTGTAGGTAACATGTATCTACACAAAACAAAAAAAAGTTTCACAATACGTTGTTTCATGTAACTAAACTAAAGTCAAGTTATATCAACATATATTTTACATCGACTCAAAACCATGAATATAAAGACCAATACCGTCAGTGCTCGGTTGATATCGGTTCAGTTTCTTAAGGTATCGGTATTGGTATGGTAGATATAGTTTATGATACAAAAAAATGCTTTATAACTCAATTTTCGATAATTTATACCGGAATGAAAAATATATTCGGTATTGGTACTGAAAATACCTGAATAAAAAGTAAAACACACAAATTGAACACTGTAACGTTTATGGCAATGCAGTGCTGCCAAGTTATCGATGTAGTGCAAAAATACCGTAAATATTGAAACCTACTTGTATCAAAACAAAAAAAAAAACATAAAACTATACGCCTTTGGTGATACCGGTGTTTTGATTGGTATTGGTCTGATTTGTCATAGTAAGAGGACGGTACCGGTACTCAGTTTTGACGGTATGATAATCTTTGATGATCCAATTTTGTTTAGTACAATTCCATGTTCAATACAATTTATATTTTAAATTCTAAAATCCTAAATTATGAATCAAAGAGACCCATGGAAAGGTGCCCAACATTTCTTAGTCATAGTTGACAAATGGGGAAAATTTCTTAAAAGTCGTTCTTTTATTGGTGTCAATAATTCATATGATAGCTCTTTTAAAAAATAAATAAAGTTATAAATAAAATAAAAATTAAAAATTTTATTTTGTATTTCGTATAATAAATTAATAATACCATAAATTCATAACTTTATATAGTTTTAGGTAATTATTGAAATTATTTCAAATTACAAATTTCGTTTTTGACTAATGTTCTTATTTAATTTGCTGAATGATCAAATATTTTTTATATCTTTTACTCTAGCTAGCTTAGCAACTTTTGATTGAGGGTGGCAATGTAGAAAACAATCCATAACACGAAATGAATATCATTAGATTTTGGGTTGCTAAGTCTAATATGTATAATATACGGGGTCACGTTTAGGCGATTGATATGTTTAATTACTCACAACACTTTGGATTAAACATGTTGACTTGTCAACCCATATAGACAAATGGTCAATTTGTCAATCCGTTTAAACTAATTATTACAACCCACCAACGCGTTTAAAACGATTACAACTTGATTATAACACACTTATAACTTATCAAACCGTTTGACTTATTTGAATAAAAGAGAAACAAAAAGACTATTTTCAAGTTACACTACCTTAAGTTTAGGGTTGTTATTTAACATGAACTTTTTTAACTTATTTTTTTTTCAAAATTTTAGCAACTTAAAAGTAGGGATTTTAGAAAACATTTAACTCGGCGGGAAAAATACTAAGGTAGTGTTCGTTTCACAGAAGGAAATGGAATCTTGAGGGAATTGGAATGTTGATTTCACTCCTTATTTTGTTGGTTTCAACAAGAAAATGAATTGAAATCGAACAACATAAGAAAGGGAATTTACATTCTAATTATATCCGTATTTCATTCCATTTTGCAAAACAAACACACCTAAATTACAAATTAAATTTCAATTTTTGCACGAATTCTCATTCAAATCTCATTACAATCAATAAAACGAACACTATCTAAGATTAACCACACTGGTGGTGTTTTTAGGCGTTTTTTAGATGAAGGAAATGAAGTGTTGAGATGGAGGAAAGAGGGTTCAACTATAAACGTTCTAAAACTTAAAATTCTTTTTACCTTGACTAAGAAAATTGCTAAAACTGCTAAAACTTAAGATAATAGCACTTATTGCTTGTACCAACGAAAGTAGATCGGTTATACATGTAAGCGTATAATCGTTTCTCTTTCTCACTCCTATTTTTTAAAAATTGTACATCAACAAGTTTTTATATGATTATTTACTTAAAATTGGTTCTGTATTAAACGTACTTTAAAAAATTTGTATCTGGATAGGGATTCTTGGGTTCGGGAGCAGACTTTCCGGTAGGGAATGTGTCCTTCTTCTTGTTTTATTCAGGTCATGTAGCAGGATCAGTAATTGCATCGCTTGATATGAAGAGAATGCATAGGTGGGAGTTGGCCTTTCTATTCGACACCTTGAACCTTTTACAAGTGGTGCGGTTACTAAGCACAAGGGGACACTACACCATTGACCTAGCCATCGGAGTAGGTGCTGGCATGTTGTTTGATTCCCTCGCCGGAAAATACATGAAGAAGGCTATGGCTGAAGGAGGTGATGTCTTGTATACAAACCTACCTCACTTATCTTAACCCTTAACCACTTCAACGTCAACTTAACTGTTAGATTTTGGATATGCTGTTAGAAAAAAGTTGTGCAACTTGTTCTTTTTAAGGTACAACTTATTTCAGTTAGTTGTATTTTCCTTGTTAAAATTTGGTAAAGTTGCATCATTCATTTTTTTTTACATCCGTCCACCATATAACTTGAATCCTTAACATTCTACTGGATTTTGAGATTTAGAAATTTGACATAGTTAAATCATTAGAAATCATAAATTATCATTACACTAACTATATTACACATTAACCTCTTTATTTTTTAAAGGCTGGTTGGAGAATTCATTAAGATGCTAAAACAACAAATTACAAACAAATAACAGGTAAAGAGACAACAATTTTTTTTATATATATATACAAAATGAAGATGGGGGAATAGTGTCAGACAGCTGCAGCTGCCTGACACTCCCTCATTGGTCCAGGTATGGCACTCCCTCATTGGTCCTGGTATATATTAGGATTTTACCCCAGTTCAAAATTATGATTTTGCCTCTGGTTAAAAGTTACAGTATTTCCATCGCTTTACCTTTTGGCAAATTACGATTTTACCTTAGCCAAAACTTACAATTTTGCCCCCAGTTAAAAATCACAGAATTGTCATTGTTTTAACTTCTTTTAAATCCCAATTGGCCCGTGTATGATACGATTTTACCCCCAGTTAAACATTACGAATTTGCCCCTGGTTAAAAATTACAGTATTGCCATCGCTTTAGCTTTTGATAAATTACTATTTTACCCAAGCCAAAAATTACAATTTTGCCCCTAGCTCAAAGTTACAGTATTGCCATCATTTTCGTTTTTTAGCAAAACTATAGAAGTGTTTTGTTTTAATTGGTTGACTCGATTTAATTTTTTTTTTCGTGTCAAGCAGCTGCCTAACATTCGCTCATTAGTCCTGACAAATTAGAGTTTTGCTCCGAGCTCAAAATTACAGTCTTGCCATAATTTTAGTTTTTTTCTAGCAAAACTATGTTAGTGTTTTTTTAATTCTTTGAGAAATATTCGGCCTACTACCCCACAACGCGGACGGGGCATCAACTAGTTACAAACAAATGCGAAAACAACAATAGGTATAAGCTTTAGATTTTTCCGTTAATGCATAATGTGATGCAAATGAAACTACTTTCAATTGGTCTACAATTGATAAGGACATTCAAAATAATCTAAACGACACTTCATTTTACGTTCCTAAAAAAATGGTGGGCTGATTCGGCTCACTAGTTTATTGGGCTATATATATCAGGTTAGACCGTTAAGAACTTTTATTAACATGCAAATACAAAAATCATGTTTTGGAGGAGGGTAATGGTTTTTTTAGTAAACTTCAAAAATTCCATTGGAATGTTTAAAATTCCATCGCTAACATAAAAATTCTTGATTAGGTTGATGAAACTAGAAGGAATAAATTCCGATTCAAATTTCAACTTTTTTTTTTCTTGACTAGTCAAACATGATTTTAGACGGAATGTTTCCAACTCCAATAAATTCCGCAAACCAAACTGGACTACTGACTTTAGTATGATTTAGAGTAGGGGTGTGAATTTCTAACACCGCCTGAAAAACTTGACACTAAATTTGTGGGTTTAGGTTTAGTCTAAACGGGTTCGGGTCAATTTCATTTTGATCCCGCGAACCCATTTAGGTAAACGGGTCGGGTTTGGGTCAACTCGGTCAGGTTGGTGGGTTGACCCCTTTAACCCATTTATATTATATTATACTTTTTACAATATATTTTTGTAATAAATTAAATTAGATGTGTATTTTATGTCATAGATATTGACATAATATATATTTTTTTTAATTTAGATGAAATTGTATATATTGGTGTAGTTTTTAGAAAATTTTAAATTTAGTATATTATTTTGTGGAAAAAAATTTAAAAAAAATCGGGTTTAATTGTTCGTGTCCGGGTCAACCCACGAATATCCGGGTCGTGTTCGGGTTTATATGTATGACATGATTTCGGGTTCGCGCGTGTTCAGGTTCGTATAGAATTTTTGGGTTCGGGTCGGATTGAACTCACAAACCCATAAACACGACCCGTTTAGCAGCTCTAATTGAGGGGTTAAAAGTCCATTCCTTTCGATAGAGAATCATGTCCATTAAATTCAAAGAAAGTAGCGTAGGAGGTGAATTAAGTGCGCCAGACGTAAAAATTCTCACCTAGTCACACAAACACAAAATTAAGTTTTTTTTATTTTTTTTATTTTTTTTTTCAAATCACTGTTTTAGCCACTTTAGTAGAAGTAGAAAAGAAGCATAAAACAAACTGGGGTAAACTGCTAAAATGGTATATGAGGTTTAGTCACTTTTACTATTTTAGTCCAAAACTCAAATCTTTTGAATCTGTATTTTTGTGGTTTCAATTTTGCTGCCATTTTCATCCAAAATCAAAATATGGTCAGATTTTTCAGTTAACATTCAGTTTTTTTTTGTCTTTTTTTTCCTCTCTTTTAATGAAGGACAAAATGGTCTTTTAACGTTTTATTATAACAAATTAAAAAAATCTAACCATTTTTCCCTTCTTTAAAAGGGTGGAAAAAGACTAAAAAATTGGATGTTAACTGAAAATCTGACCAGATTTTGCTTTTGGATGAAAATGACAACAAAATTGAAACCATAGGGATCCAGATTCAAAAGTTTGAGTTTTGGACTAAAGTGACAAAACCTCAGGGACTATTTTGGCTGTTCACTTAACAAACTGGCTTCGGGAATTCGGGTTGGGCTAAAAGAAACAGAGCGGGCTGGTTTCTTTCTTGTCTTGTTAGGCCGAGAAAACCCACAAAAATAAAACTTGGGGAGGTGGGCTCCCATCTCCTGGAGTCGTCCTGGCTGTTAGGGGTGTTTGTTTTTTTTATGGAAAGCTCTTCGTGACCTCTTATGTTTGTCACACGCAGACCACGCGTAGACGTTTGAGTCTACAGTGTGTTTGTTTTCTCGAAGTGATTTAATTAAAAAAATGTCTGAGAGTCCTCTTCTTGGGGCAGATGTGAACCCTCATCTTCTAACATCTTCTCCTCCTCTCCTCCTTTGCCCTATTTTTAAAACACAGATCCTCCCACACAAACCCTAACACCTTCTCATCCACCCTTCCTCCTCCCAACCGCCACCTCCACATCTCCGCCACCCACAGTGCCGCCGTCACCTCCCCCACCTCCACAACTACCGCCGACATCTCCCCCACCTCCATAGCCACCGTCGACACCTCCCCCACCTCCACAGCCACCGCTGAGCCTAGCTGGAATCATAACAGAATTTTTATTTTTCATATTTTTCTACCTTTTTATGTTCTCTCACCCTTTCATTTCATAATAAACAGAGGCCTGTGGCTAGTAGAGCTTGGTATATAATACAACGTATTGAAGGGTTTTATAAAGCTGCATCTTTCACCAATTTGCTTATATTTCTGTACACCGGGAGATATGCTATAAGCTCTCCAAGCTATTCTAATTTGGATAAGAGTAAAATACCATTTGTTTAATGTTAGTTCATAAGTTAATTATTGATATTAAATTATGATTATAATTGTTGTTTAAATTCTGATTTTTTTTGTTGTTTTTTTTGTTTAATGTTAGTTCATAAGCTAATTATTGGTGTTTATATTCTGATTTTGCTTATGATTATGTTAATTTCAATAGCTTGCAGAAGTTAAAAAACAAATAGTCTTCTTCTTGCAGACTGCAGAGGTTTGGTCCACCTTTTCAGCTACAGATGTCTGCAGATGTGGTCCGTAGACTGCAGACATTTTACCTCTGAAAAAAACAAACTAACACCTTACTTTTGCTTGAGAGAGAAAACTATTTATTACCAAACTTCCATACGGTTCAGTTCCTAGACTAAGGTTAGGTTCATGAGAACGTCATTAAAATCTTAAAATCCGAGAATATTATAAGCAAGCAATTAATTTCTTTTTCATTTCTTTTAATTATAAGGTTAGGATCGTAAAAAACAAATAAAAAATATATGTAGATTGACGAACTACATATATATAGTTCATGAAGGTACACATATGAGTTATATGTTAATGAGCTACATATATGTAGTTCGTCGATTTAGATATATATATTTGTTTCTTTTTAATTTCACAAAGATTAGTAGCGTATTAAAAGAATGAAAAAAAACCTTGTTTGAAAGTAATATTCATGAACTTTTCTAGTATCTTATAAATTTTCTAATGATATCTTCCCTAATAAAATAAAGAACCTTGTTGATGCATATTGTGTGGACACAGATCGTTCCGGAATCATTCCAGTTCGACTCAGCTACGAAGTGAAGGCCGAAGTCAAGATATCCTCCTATCTTGACTCGGTACGTTGTTTACTTTGTAATATACGATGTAAATGCAACGGCGTGTGTGCAATATGCATATTAGTGTGTTAACTGTTAAGTTGTTTGCTGTTGACAAAGTTCACCATGATGAAGTTCAAAGATCTGAGAATGTGAAGATCGAACCATCACGAGTAGCGTCCAAGGGGGAGTTTGTTGGTACACTTTATGTGGACGCGACTCGGTTCGGTTCGGCTCGGTTAAGTTCGGCTCAAGCCCGACGTCGCGACATTCCTCCGTCGTGCGCCCTAGAGTTCGACACGCGAAGCACGAAGAGCCACGAGTTGACATCACCATGATGTCATGATGATGTCATCTATTATATAGTGTGTATATCTTATCCAACGCATGCACAGCTAAAAGATATGAAACTGTCATGCATGGATGGATCGTATTCATGTTGGGCCATTTGTTTGTATTGGGCCTGCTACATCAAAGTGACGAAGACTACATGCATTTTGACGAACATTGGATTGTTGGAAGAAGACTCCAATGTCACGAAGACTTGGATTGTTCGCCAAAGGCAACGACGGAAGTAAAGATTCGCCAAGACTTCGTCATAATTGATTGTTCGTCAACAAGCTTCATCGCCCAGATGTAAGGTTCGTCAACCTGTCAGTATATATACAGCAATAGAAGGCAAACAGGGTGTGGAAGTCTGAATAGATTTGAGATAACACACTGTAACACACCCACACACTGAGAGTTTACAGAGACCATTTGTAAACACCGCATTGTAACCGTCATTTGTCGATACACTTTATGTGGACGCGACTCGGTTCGGTTCGACTCGGTTAGGTTCGGCTCAAGTCCGACGTAGCGACATTCCTCCGTCGTGCGCCCCAGAGTTCGACACGCGAAGCATGGAGAACCGCGAACCATTTCCCGCCGACACATCACCATGACATCACCATGATGATGTCATCATGATGTCTTGTGACCAAATGCATGAAAGTATTAATTGTTGACCAAATGCATGAAGTCTTGTGACCAAATGACGAAGTCTCACCCAAAAAGACTAAATTGGACGAAGACTCATGGCCACGAAGATTGAAGGTTCGTCGGGGCTCTGATGTGGATGAAGAATGGTGATGCTTCGTCGCTGATAAAAAGGTTAGTCATTGTTGCCAGGTTCGTCGACATACTTCGTCGATGGGCTCTATATAAACTGAAGACAAAACAGATAGAAAAACAAGACACTAGAGAGAGAATACACTGTAAAATACACACACACTGAGAGTTTATAAGGAGATCTTGTAAACATTGCTTTGTAACCGTCGTACGTATTAATACATTTGAGTGTTAAACGTTGAATCTTTGTGTTGTGTTTCTCTCTCACTCGGTTTGTATCGTAACGTGGATTCCGCACTCGTTACGGTGTCCGAAAGAAGATCTCGTAGTTGTCCGGCGATCCGAAAACGGACCTACAATTGGTATCAGAGCATAAGGCTCGATTTCTTGTTGAAAACCGAGTTACTGGTGTGATTTTCGAGTGGGTTTTTAAGGTCTTTCTTGGTTAAAAATCAAAAACCCAGTTGTGTTTCATGAAGTTCTTATTTTTAAACTCGAAAATCTGATGTTATTTGGCCTTTTTTTGCTTAAAAATCGTTTAAAAGGGTTGGAGATTATCATAGGTATAAGTTGTTTTAAGTTTCGACATTAACAATTGTGTTCGGAAAATTTTCCGGTGAAAATTTGGCCGGAATCTTCATATTGTTCTTCAAATCTTCAAAGTGTTCTTGACTATCTTCAAACTGTTCTTAAAATAATATCTGAGTTTGATCTGATTTGAATTTAAATTGAAGTGTTTGTTGCTTATAATATTATTGTTCGACAATTGTGTACATGTGATGATGTTATGTTGAAATAGAAATTTCTAAAGGCATGATGGATAGTTATTGATTACTCTGACAATTAGGTGGTCTTTGACAATTGTGTCACCAACTTTAACAGAAGTTTTGCAAAATATCTTATACAGCTGTTGTGTCACTTTAGTAAATGAAGAATTCCTATTCTTCGTCAAGATTATGTTAGACAAACTATCAAACTTCGTCATATTGGTCATCAACGAAGGATCAATCTTCATCACTTATGTCTTTGACGAAGAACTAGCTCTTCGTCGCACAATCTTCGTCACCCATACTTGTCACATTTAAACAGAAGCTTTCAAAAACATATTTAACAGTTTGCAAAGATGTTTCGAGTGTCCAATACAGACCCCTTTGCTTTTGGTTCTAACCCCTATCTTTTTTCCAACACAAGTTGCTACACCAGAACCTAAATTCGATCCAAGTGCCTGGTTTCCTAAACCACAGGTTGCTACTCCTCAACCCCGATTGGATCCAAGTGTCTATTTCGGAAAACCACAAGTTGCTACACCAGAACCTAAATTCGATCCAAGTGCCTGGTTTCCTAAACCACAGGTTGCTACTCCTCAACCCCAATTAGATCCAAGTGTCTATTTCGGTAAACCACAAGTTACTACATCTCAACCTAAATTTGATCCTAGTGCATGGTTCCCTAAACCACAAGCTGTTGCTGTAACAACCCTCAAGAAAACCGACACCCTAGAATATTTTCCGACACCCCATTATATTTTAAATACCCTTATATGTCTTATATTACACCCCGTATGCGAAAACCGAGCCCGTATTATATTATAACATATAAAATAAAATATAAAATCTGAATTCTAAGTTGAGGCGGGTCGCGTAGGATCCCACCTCAATCTTACGCGGGCCGTATGGGAGTGTTGACCGGACTCCGCTGAAACCTTTAGTTCAAGCGGGCCGCGTAAGAGTTCTCCATAGTTGACGCGGGTCGCGCGTGTTCTAAATGGTGGCGCATCCTTGAGCTGACACGTGTCGACATCGTGTCGAACCTAGTAGATGACCGGGCCAAGCTATTGTGTTGACCGCATGTTGACGCGGGCCGCGTAAGGCCTAGCCTTACCTTACGCGGGCCGCCTGGAAGTCAATATCAGCCACTATAAATAGAACGTATCAGTTTACGTTTTTCGTCGCTCACATTTCAATCTCAAATCACTATTTCTGTAGAGAAGTTATAATACACGGGTATTATACCCCTAATTAGCGAGGTTCTGCTCCGTTGTAAGTATTATAACCCCAGTTTCATAATAGTTACGCTGCCCGATTGATTTAGGGTTCAGTAACAACTGTCGTGGTTCTGCCCGACGTAGTTGTTGGAATGCCGTCTCGGGGAGGGTATTATTAATATTTTCAAAGGGTTATGATACTAATCAATGTACATTTGTATAAATTATAGATTATATCTAGGAAACCCTCACGCGAAGTCTAAGATAGCAATGTGAGTTGATCCACTTTTTGTAAACCTTTTTGTGAACTGTTTTACAAAACCTTACATATCTTTCCCTGCGAATAACCGTATTGAGTATTTGTAAGAATACAATTATAGTGGGTATGTTGGGGTTTTGTATACAAAATTTGTTACCACCTGGTCAAGGAGTAACATTTCCACAAGTTGAGTATGACAGCACCACTGATGTTAATTGGTATATCTTGGAAACAAATATAATTGCGGATGTGCCCTCAATACTGTTCACTGTTACTTTTTATTTAAACTTGATTAAACTAGGATTCACTCACCAGTATTTCTTGCTGATAAAATATTTTAAACACGTGTTTCAGGTAACTTAGTGTGAAGCCAATAAAAGCCAGTTGGACAGCACTGAAGGCGTGGAAAAGTGGCAATAAAGTTACCTAAAATAAAATAGATGTTTTTATTAAATAAAAGAGGATTTATTCCTATGAAAACGTGTGTACTATGAACTTGGGTTTTATCCCATTTGTTTAATATTATAAAATTTGGTGGTTTTACTCTGATAAACATTTCCTAACTACGGTCCTGATGTAAATTCCGCTGCAAGACTAAACAAACTGATACCACCGAACTCTGTGATCACGTCCGCCCGTTCCCGGGACAGACAGGGATCGGGGGTTGTGACAGAAGGTGGTATCAGAGCCTAGCCACTGGCTCAAGCCAAAGAAGTGTTCTGCTGACACTTAAATTTTAAATTCTATGTTAGGAAATAATTTATGTGATTAGGTGTTTTATATTAATTGACTATTTGTTAGTTTACAGTATGAGTAAGAGAAGAATTTCGGATATCTATCATAAACTAGATAGTTCACCCAAAGAAAAGGGAAGTTCATCTCAAACAAATTTCTCAGGATATTCAGCAGATATTGAGGATGGAATATTTATCCGTAAAGCACAGTATGAAAATCCACTTACCCCTAGTAAAAGAAGCCGGATTCTTAGAAAAAGTCAAGAGAATATGAAAAAGTCTCAGAAAAACCAGAAAATAGGCAGTAACCCACCTTGGGAAGATAAATTAGACGAAAAATGGGCAAATCTCTACATGTTAGCCACTATAGCAGTAAATGTTAACTTATAGTTGAATCATCAAACCAGTGCCAGCACCCATACCACCTACGAGCTAGAAACTTTAAAAGAACTTCGTTCCTTTGAATATAACCTAGTGAGAAGAAAGAGATAGAATAAACCTTATATAAAGTGTGTTGAGCATAATATTCCTATAACCTAGTTAGACTAAAATAAGTTACGGATGTATAACCAATAATATATTTCGAATTTCAGTTCTAGTTTGTAATAAATATATAAATCGCAATATTTCATTTCAATCAATCTAATCGTATAATTGTACTAGATATTCGTTTATGATAAATAAACATTCGGACGAACAACAAAAGTGAATCAAGAAAACTAGAATAAGGCCTAGAAGTACAAGAGAATTTTTAATGCTATGCCTTAATATGAAGCTTTGAGATAAACCAATTGCTTGCATAAATAAAGTATGATGGTTATTGGTATCCTGTGAAGATAATGACTAGAACAGTGCCTGTATGATAAATAAGCAATAACACTTGGCCACTGTTATTTCTTGTTTATTGATACTACTCGGTTCTAGAATATGATTCCTCATGAGAATACTAATTTTCTTGTTTCTTGATGTAAACCATAATAAATGATGCCTTTTTAAGATCATGATTTGAAATAAGTTTATGGGTGGAAAATACTATGATAATTACCTCTCCGGTAAAACTGGGCATGGTGCGGTAGACTCTCCAGCTTGTCCGGGTAAGATGAGGTTACCTCTCCGGCAAGACCGGGTGAGATGGGGTATATGTTATGATGATAGAATTATCTAAATAGTACCATGACCTGATATCTGACTCAGGAATTTGTTAAATACTTTGACCTTATGAATGGTCTGTATATTACAATATGTGAATTATATATACAAGGAAATCCAAAAGATCCTAATAACTGATAATGAGAAATAAATTACGAACAGAGGTGTCAATTATGAATTTAGATTTGTTAGAAATCTCTAGTGTATAATAGACGCATAGTATATGAAAAGAGTATAGTCGCAATGATCGACGTTTTTGGCAAAAATGCGTGTCATGTGATTAACTATAGCAAGATATTAATTGTGATATTAATATGGGATAAATGTTTAAAATTCAGATGGCCGACGAAGAAAATCAAGGAAATCTGAATAACGATAACCAGAGTAACATTAACGTAGTTAACGATAATCCAAGTATCAATAACAATGGAAACCAAATGGATAATAGTGCTATTCAACACATAGTGGCACAGGGAATTATAGATGCTATGCCATTTATTCTTCAAACTGTTAAGGATGCTGATAATAAAAGTAAGCATAGCAGTAAGCAACCCGGTGAACCAGAAAATAGTGTAAACAATGGACCAGTATTTCAAATGCCTATTCCCAAAAGAAGAAGAACCATGCCTTATGGTTGTTCTTATAAAGAATTATGGTCTTGTAAACCAATGGAATTCTCGGGCAATGAAGGGGCCATTGCAACCTTACGCTGGATAGAGAAGACTGAGGCAGTCTTAAGGATAAGTAAGTGTGCTGAAGAAGACAAGATATTGTTTGCTTCTAATCTGTTTAAGAATGCAGCATTAGAATGGTGGAACACTATCCTTCAGACAAGAGGAAGTGATAAAACCTATAATATGGAATGGGAAGAATTTAAAGAAAAGGTAGAAAGGAAATTCTGCCCACCCAATGAAAAGGAACAGATAGCAAACAAGTTCCTCAACCTTAGGATGACTGGTGTAGATAGTAAAGGGTACACTACTACATTCTTTAAATATGCTAGGATAGTGCCAACCCTTGCATCACCAGAACCGGTATTAATCTCCCGTTACATCTGGGGATTAATTGGAGAAATTAGACATGTAGTCAAGGCAACCAGACCCCAAACCATAGAAGAAGCCGTAGAACTAGGCCACTGCTATTTCTTGTTTATTGATACTACTCGGTTCTAGAATATGATTCCTCATGAGAATACTAATTTCCTTGTTTCTTGATGTAAACCATAATAAATGATGCCTTTTTAAGATCATGATTTGAAATAAGTTTATGGGTGGAAAATACTATGATAATTACCTCTCCGGTAAAACTGGGCATGGTGCGGTAGACTCTCCAGCTTATCCGGGTAAGATGAGGTTACCTCTCCGGCAAGACCGGGTGAGATGGGGTATATGTTATGATGATAGAATTATCTAAATAGTACCATGACCTGATATCTGACTCAGGAATTTGTTAAATACTTTGACCTTATGAATGGTCTGTATATTACAATATGTGAATTATATATACAAGGAAATCCAAAAGATCCTAATAACTGATAATGAGAAATAAATTACGAACAGAGGTGTCAATTATGAATTTAGATTTGTTAGAAATCTCTAGTGTATAATAGACGCATAGTATATGAAAAGAGTATAGTCGCAATGATCGACTTTTTTGGCAAAAATGTGTGTCATGTGATTAACTATAGCAAGATATTAATTGTGATATTAATATGGGATAAATGTTTAAAATTCAGATGGCCGACGAAGAAAATCAAGGAAATCTGAATAACGATAACCAGAGTAACATTAACGTAGTTAACGATAATCCAAGTATCAATAACAATGGAAACCAAATGGATAATAGTGCTATTCAACACATAGTGGCATAGGGAATTATAGATGCTATGCCATTTATTCTTCAAACTGTTAAGGATGCTGATAATAAAAGTAAGCATAGCAGTAAGCAACCCGTTGAACCAGAAAACAGTGTAAACAATGGACCAGTATTTCAAATGCCTATTCCCAAAAGAAGAAGAACCATGCCTTATGGTTGTTCTTATAAAGAATTCTGGTCTTGTAAACCAATGGAATTCTCGGGCAATGAAGGGGCCATTGCAACCTTACGCTGGATAGAGAAGACTGAGGCAGTCTTAAGGATAAGTAAGTGTGCTGAAGAAGACAAGATATTGTTTGCTTCTAATCTGTTTAAGAATGCAGCATTAGAATGGTGGAACACTATCCTTCAGACAAGAGGAAGTGATAAAACCTATAATATGGAATGGGAAGAATTTAAAGAAAAGGTAGAAAGGAAATTCTGCCCACCCAATGAAAAGGAACAGATAGCAAACAAGTTCCTCAACCTTAGGATGACTGGTGTAGATAGTAAAGGGTACACTACTACATTCTTTGAATATGCTAGGATAGTGCCAACCCTTGCATCACCAGAACCGGTATTAGTCTCCCGTTACATCTGGGGATTAATTGGAGAAATTAGACATGTAGTCAAGGCAACCAGACCCCAAACCATAGAAGAAGCCGTAGAACTAGCCAATACCTTGACTGATGAACTAGTTCGTACTAGAGAAGAAGATCAGAGGAGAAACTTAACCCAAAGGCTTACTCAAGAATTTCGTTCTGGGAATTTCAATCATAGGAACGTAGATTCTACCTTTGCACCGTATTGCGGGATTTGCAAAAAGAAGCATTCTGGAAAATGCTCCACCCACTGCAATTTCTGCAAAGCACCAGGACACAATGAAGAGAACTGCAGGAGGAAATCCAGTAATGGATTGTGTTTTAACTGTGGAGAAAAAGGTCATATCAAACCAAACTGTCCAAAACTGGCTCCTGCTACGAACAACAAGAATACTAAAAATGCTAGAGCATTTGTTCTGACTGCAGATGAAGCCAAGATGATTCCAGATGTCATCGCTGGTACGTTTCTAGTTAATGATGTCTTTGCTAAAGTATTATTTGACTCTGGTGCAAACCAAAGTTTTATTAATACATCGTTTTGCAAATTTCTAAATCAGTCATTAACTAAACTACCACACGAATGCTTAGTAGACACAGCTAATGGAGAAACCATTAGGATTTCTGAAATCTTGCAGGGAGCAAGAATAGAAATTTTAAATCAGAAATTTATAGTAAATCTATATCCCATGAATCTGGTAGGATTTGATGTTGTTTTAGGAATGGATTGGTTAATAGCCAATAAAGCCAGTATTTTATGTGATCAAAAGTCAATTCAAGTAAATTCATCTAAAGGTAAAACGATCACAATTAAAGGAAATAAACCATCTAGATCCACAAAATTCATCTCTGTGAGGAATACTGCAAGTTCTATAAGAAAAGGTTCTATAATGTATTTGATTTCTATAATCACTAACACTAAAGAAAAAGAACTAAAAGATATTCCAGTAGTATCTCAGTTTTCAGATGTCTTTCCAGAAAAATTACCAGGACTACCTCTAGACAGAGAAGTTAAATTCAGAATTCACCTGCTACCAGGAACATTGCCAAAACACTCTACCGTTTGGCAACCGCCGAAATACAGGAATTAAAGAAACAATTCGATGAATTATTGGAGAAAAGATTCATACAACCGAATTAGTCGCCATATGGGGAGCGCCGATATTTTTTCGTTAAAAAGAAGGACGGATCAATGCATATGTGCATTGATTACCGTAAATTAAACAAAGTCACGATTAAGAATCGGTACCCATTTCCGAGAATCGATGATTTGTTTGATCAACTACAAGGAGCTCGATTTTTCTCTAAAGATTGATTTAAGGTCAGGATATCATCAATTAAAGGTACAGGAAAAGGACATTCCTAAGACCGCATTTAGAACAAGGTATGGTCATTATGAATTTACTGTCATGCCATTTGGTTTAACCAATGCCCCAGTTGCATTTATGGACATGATGAACCGAATATGTAAGCCATATTTGGATAAATTCATAATTATATTCATAGATGATATTCTAATTTACTCTAAGAGTAAAGAAGATCATGCAAGACATTTGCACGCACTTTAAGTTTATTAAGAAAGAAAATAATACAATCTGGGTGATTGTAGATAGACTAATCAAGTCAGCTCATTTTCTACCAATGAAAAAAAATATCCGCATTTATTCCAGTAGATCTCGAGGACGAGCTCTAAATTAAGGTGGGGAGAATGTAACAACCCTCAAGAAAACCGACACCCTAGAATATTTTCCGACACCCCATTATATTTTAAATACCCTTATATGTCTTATATTACACCCCGTATGCGAAAACCGAGCCCGTATTATATTATAACATATAAAATAAAATATAAAATCTGAATTCTGAGTTGAGGCGGGCCGCGTAGGATCCCACCTCAATCTTACGCGGGCCGTATGGGAGTGTTGACCGGACTCCGCTGAAACCTTTAGTTCAAGCGGGCCGCGTAAGAGTTCTCCATAGTTGACGCGGGTCGCGCGTGTTCTAAATGGTGGCGCATCCTTGAGCTGACACGTGTCGACATCGTGTCGAACCTAGTAGATGACCGGGCCAAGCTATTGTGTTGACCGCATGTTGACGCGGGCCGCGTAAGGCCTAGCCTTACCTTACGCGGGCCGCCTGGAAGTCAATATCAGCCACTATAAATAGAACGTATCAGTTTACGTTTTTCGTCGCTCACATTTCAATCTCAAATCACTATTTCTGTAGAGAAGTTATAATACACGGGTATTATACCCCTAATTAGTGAGGTTCTGCTCCGTTGTAAGTATTATAACCCCAGTTTCGTAATAGTCACGCTGCCCGATTGATTTAGGGTTCCGTAACAACTGTCGTGGTTCTGTCCGACGTGGTTGTTGGAATGCCGTCTCGGGGAGGGTATTATTAATATTTTCAAAGGGTTATGATACTAATCAATGTACATTTGTATAAATTATAGATTATATCCAGGAAACCCTCACGCGAAGTCTAAGATAGCAATGTGAGTTGATCCACTTTTTGTAAACCTTTTTGTGAACTGTTTTACAAAACCTTACATATCTTTCCCTGCGAATAACCGTATTGAGTATTTGTAAGAATACAATTATAGTGGGTATGTTGGGGTTTTGTATACAAAATTTGTTACCACCTGGTCAAGGAGTAACATTTCCACAAGTTGAGTATGACAGTACCACTGATGTTAATTGGTATATCTTAGAAACAAATATAATTGCGGATGTGCCCTCAATACTGTTCACTGTGACTTTTTATTTAAACTTGATTAAACTGGGATTCACTCACCAGTATTTCTTGCTGATAAAATATTTTAAACACGTGTTTCAGGTAACTTAGTGTGAAGCCAATAAAAGCCAGCTGGACAGCACTGAAGGCTTGGAAAAGTGGCAATAAAGTTACCTAAAATAAAATAGATGTTTTTTATTAAATAAAAGAGGATTTATTCCTATGAAAACGTGTGTACTATGAACTTGGGTTTTATCCCATTTGTTTAATATTATAAAATTTGGTGGTTTTACTCTGATAAACATTTCCTAACTACGGTCCTGATGTAAATTCCGCTGCAAGACTAAACAAACTGATACCACCGAACTCTGTGATCACGTCCGCCCGTTCCCGAGACTGACAGGGATCGGGGGTTGTGACAGTTGCCCCCCCAACTCAACCAAAATTTGATTCGAGTGCCTGGTTCCCTCAACCTCAATCTAAACCTCAATTTGATTCTAGTGCCTGGTTCCCGCAATCACAACCTCAAGTTGCTCAACCTCAAAAAGGCAACCAAAATGCTTTCAGAAATCAAACAAGTACATCCACGTCCAACTCAAATCAAACTGATGAAGGGTGTGACTGGTCAGTACAATGTGGAGGTGGAGATCAAGGAGGAACTGTGTTTTATGCTGAAATTGTCAAGAATGTCAATGATGGTGAATCTTCAGGAAATGATGACAGTTCAGGATATAGTAGAGGTACTGATGAAGATGGCTCAGGTGTGAGTGATTACAGTTCAGAATCGGACAGGAAGGAGGGAATGGATTCTGAGCTGATAGTTTGTCGAATGATGCCAAGGAGATGAAATGTCAAAAATCTGACTTGATCAAGAAAGCTGCTGCTTCATCGAATGACAAGGAGAAGTTCTTATCTGAAGATGGATCTTTCTCTTTCCAGAATGACACTACGGTAAAATCTGAAACTCCTAGCATATGTAGTAATTGTGCTGATATGAAACATGAATGTGCTAAATTAAAACATGAATCTGAAACGATTTATAGTCACAACCAGAGTTTGGTTATTGAACTGTCAAAATGTAAAGAGGCAAACATGGCCTTGGCTCGCAATAAAAAGGATTTCAAATCAGTCATTGAAACTTTAAAGAAAAGTGTTTCTGAAATGTCTAAAACTATTCTTGGCAAACAAATTGGTATTAATAACTACATTAATATTATTGAGGAAACAAAGAAGGAGCTAGCAATGGCTAAATGTGAGCATGATGCGATAAAGCTCAAATTGGATAGCTATACTAACTCCCGATATGTGCTTGATCACATCATTGAAGTTCAAAAACTAAAAAGGAATGTGAAAGGCGTTGGTTATAATTCGTGTCCGCTGCCGTTGAGACACAATTATACCAAGATGCCCGATGAGGAGGAAATGCCTCGGTTTGAACCAAGTGTACCTCTTGATTATAAGGAAGTCACTACAGGATTAGGTTTCAAATCGAACAGTTCCTCGGAGGGCTCATCTGAAAGAACAGAAAATTCAACAGTTACGTAACAAAGTCCTCCAACAGTTGAGGACTAAGATTCATCAGATGATGAATCAGATGTTGGTGATGAGGATAAATCTCTTAATGATAGAAAAGGAGTAGACATTCCTATTGAGAATCACTTTCTTTGTGATCCTCCTGCAAAACCGTTCATGACTGCTACCGTAAAGTCTGTTGAATCTTCATCTGCGAGTTGTGAAAGCGTGAACTTGCTTTACACGTTGATTGGATCTGATAAAATATATTCAGATAAGGATTTCCCAATCAAAAATGTCAATCAGTCATTGATTGATAAAGTTTTTGAGGACTCTACAATTAAGTTTTTGGGAAAGTCGAGCCCAAGAGTTGTAATAACTCAGTGTACTCCTATCCCAAAATCCGAAGTTAGAAATAAATACGGAAATAAAAAATTGCAAACACAAAACAATCAACGAAAGTAAAATCACGCTATTCAAGGAAAAGGCAAACAAAGCCAAAACAAGAAAAAGGTTCAGAAGGTGAACTTCGTGAAGTCAAGAGGGACTGATAAAATTGAAACTTTTGAAAACAAATCCAACGTGGGTTTTGTTACACAAAGTAAAATTTTGAAAAGAAACAGTCAAAACAATTACACACAACATACAAACAGTTGTGATGTAGGACCAAGTACCTCAAGATCACGAAGTTCGTCATCAAGCTCTTACAGTTATGATACTCCGAGGTTTGTTGAGCGGAGATCATGCTTTGAATGCGGTGAGAATGGACATATTATCAGAAACTGTCCATATCTCACGAAAGGAAAGGCAAAAGTTGATGCCCCACGTGGTAACAGTTACCATAAAAGATCTGTTTCACCAAAACAAGACCCTCGTCTTGTTAAACAACGAGAAGTGAAACATAAAAAGAAACAAAGAAAAGAAGTTGAAAAGGTTTTAAAACCAGAGGTTTTTCAAACAAAATCTGTTAAATCGGATGTTAAAAATGAAAAACAGAAACAAATTTGGAAACCAAAATTGGTAACTGTTTCCGGGGGAGCTCCATCAATTCAGAATCATCGGGAAATGGATGTCACAATCCTCGATGATGACGGACGACCCAAGTCTGTGAAGGCTTAGGATTGTTGATAGTGGGGCGTCCATGCACAAGATCGGCGACTTAAGGCTCCGAAACATCGTTACATCAAGGAGTTGATACCTTTGATGGAGAGAAGAAAAAGAAAAGAAGAATGTCTGATGAAAGAAATTGAAAGCTTCGACAAAATGAAAGTCATTCCAAAGTTTGATTCTTAAAGGCTTTAATCGGGTCCCGGGGATAGATTCTGTCACAGCCCCCGTCCCCCTATTAAATACGGGAAAGGGCGGTTGCGAGCCAGTTTCGGTGGTATCTGGTATTGTCTAATTTGGCAGCAGAATTTTCATCAGGACCGTAGTTAGGAAATATTGGATCAGAGTAAAATACCACATTTTCATAATATTAAACACATGGGATAAAACCCAAGTTTGCAGTACACACATTTTCATAGGAATAATTTTTATTTAATAAAAACATCTATTGATTTTAGGTAACTTTATTGCCACTTTTCCAAGCCTTCAGTGCTGTCCAGCTGGCTTCTATTTGGCTTTCACATTTTGTTACCTGAAACGCGTTTGAAAACATTTTGTCAGTGGGAAATACTGGTGAGTGAATCCCAGTTTAATGAAGTTTAATTAAAAACCATTGTACAGTATTGAGGGCGATCTCGCAATTACATTTGTTTCCAAGTCATACTAATTACCACCCACGGTACTGTCAACCCGACTTGTGGAAAGTTACTCCTCGCAAGGCAGTAACTAATTTTGTATACAAAACCCCAACATACCGACGATAATTGTATCCTTACAAATACTCAATAACTGCTTAATATATAATTAATTGTGTGAGGTTTTGTAAAAACAATTTGCAAAAAGGAGATTACTCACATTGCTGTCTTAGATTATCCTTTAGGGTTTCCTGGTGAGAATCTATAATTTACACAAATGCACACGTGTTAGTATAATAACCCATTTTAACATTAGTAATACCCTCCCTGAGACGACATTCCAACGACTACGTCGGGCAGAACCACGACAGCCGTTACGGAACCCTAGATCAATCGGGCAGCGTATCTAATACGTATCCAGGGGTTATGATACTTACGACGGAGCAGAACTTCGTTATTTAGGGGGGTATTATACCCGTGTATAATGCCTACACTTCAGTTTTGAGATTGAGAAAAGAAATCTGAACGAATTCGACTGAAGGCCCGATGCCTTCTTATATAGGGGTTGAGTTTGGGTTTCTCGTGGCCCGCGTAAATGTAAGCGAAGTCCTACGCGGCCCGCGTCAACGTTGGTCAACAGCGTAGGTGATCCGGGTCACTTAGTAGGTTTGACATGTGTTGGGCCACGTGGCGGCCCAGGGTTTAGCCACATTTCACCTTCTCGCGGCCCGCGTAAGGGTTAAGGGGTGCCTTACGCGGCCCGCCTAAACTCCAAAAATCAGATTTTTAATTATTTTTAATAATATTTAAGGTATTCGGGGTCCGTTTTCGTGTATGGGGTGTATTTTAGGACATATTGGGATATTTTAAAATATATTAGGGTGTCGGAAAATTTATGAGGGTATCAGCTTTCTTTAGAGTTGTTATATCCTCCCCACCTTGTTTTAGAGCTCGTCCTCGAGATCTACTAGAACAAGTGTGGATATTTTCTTAGCATTTCTGATTCAAGCTCCCATGTGTACTCAGGTCCTCTTTTGGAGTCCCATTTCACTTTGACCAAAACTAATCTCTTGTGCTTGAGTTTCTTGACTTTACTGTCTTCAATCTGTAGAGGCCTTTCTATAAACTTAAGTTGTTCATTTACCTCTATATCCTTAAGAGGTATCATCAGCGATTCATCGGCTAGGCATTTCTTGAGATTTGATACATGAAATACATCATGTATTCCTGCCATTTCCTCTGGCAGTTGTAGCTGATAGGCTACATGCCCTATTCTTCTAATAATCTCAAAAGGTCCAACATACCTGGGACTTACCTTTCCTCTTCTGATGAATCTTACCACTCCTTTCCAAGGAGAGACTTTTAATAATACTCTATCCCTTACTTGAAATTCTAACGGTTTGCGTCGGTTATCAGCATAGCTCTTCTGTCGATCACGTGCTACTTTCAGTCATTCCTTGACTTGAATAATCTTGTCAGTTGTTTCTTGCACTATCTCAGGTCCAGATAGTTTTTTTCCCCAATTTCTGCCCAACAAACTGGGGTTCGGCACTTTCGTCCATAAAGTGCTTCGAATGGTGCCGCATTGATACTTGTGTGATAACTATTATTATAAGAAAATTCTATTAAAGGTAAGTGATCGTCCCAATTACCTCCGAAATCGATTACACAAGCTCTAAGAATGTCTTCCATTGTCTGAATTGTCCTTTCGCTTTGTCCGTCCGTTTGAGGATGATAAGCTGTGCTTAGATTTAACTTGGTTCCCATGGCTTTTTGGAAACTTGCCCAAAAATGAGAGGTAAAACGACTGTCCCTATCAGAAACAATTGATAAATGTATTCCATGTAATGAAACTATTTCATTTACATATAATTTAGCTAGTTGTTCCATACTGAAAGTTTCTTTTATTGGTAGGAAATAAGCTGACTTGTTTAGCCTATCTACAATCACCCAGATTGTATCATTGCCTTTTCTTGTTTTGGGTAATTTAGTAACAAAATCCATTGTTATCAATTCCCATTTCCATACTGGCATTTCTAATTGTTACAGCAATCCTGAGGGTTTCTGATGTTCAGCTTTAACTTGTAAACATGTTAAACATTTAGAAACATAGGTTGCTATGTCCTTTTTCATTCCTATCCACCAAATTTTTTTCTTAAATCCTGGTACATTTTATCACTTCCTGGATACATCGTATACTTAGACTTATGGGCTTCTTCTAATATATGATGACGCAGGTTTCCTAATTTAGGTATCCACATTCTCTTTTTATGGAATCTCCAAATTCCATCTGTTCCTTGTTTTAATTCCTTAATCATTCCTTTTAATTTTCAGTATCATTCTTGATTACTGATTCTTGTGCTTCTCTTATCTGATCATTTAAATCTACTTGCAGATTTAATTTAAGAGAACGTACCCTTTTTGGCTTTTCGTGATACTTTCGGCTTAAAGCATCTGCCACTACATTTGCTTTTCCTTCATGATACTGGATATCACAATCATAATCACTAAGCATTTCCATCCAGCGTCTTTGTCTCATATTCAATTCTTTTTGCCCGTAAACATACCTTAAACTTTTATGATCAGTGAATATGGTAAACTTACTACCATAAAGATAATGTCTCCAAATCTTAAGGGCAAAAATTATGGCTCCTAATTCTAGAGCATGGGTTGAATAATTCTCTTCATGATTCTTAAGTTGTCTAGATGCGTAAGCTATAACCTTTTGGCGTTGCATCAACACACATCCATAACCTAGTTTGGAAGCGTCACAATAGACTACAAAGTCTTCAGTTCCTTCTGGTAACGCTAATATGGGTGCATGGGTTAATCTTTGCTTAAGAATTCTAAATGCTTCTTCTTGTTTTGGTCCCCATTCAAACTTAATGGATTTACAGGTTAACTTAGTTAAAGGAATGGCTATTCTAGAGAAATCTCAAATAAATCTTCTATAATAACCGGCCAATCCTAAGAAACTCTTAACCTCGGTTGGTGACTCAGGGGTTTTCCACTTAGTAATCGCCTCGATTTTTGTTGGATCTACAGGAATTCCTTCATGGTTCACTAAGTGTCCAAGAAACTGAACCTGCTCTAACCAAAACTCGCACTTTGAAAACTTAGCATAAAGCTTTTCTCTTCTTAATAGACTTATAAGTAAGTGCAAATGCTTTGCATGATCTTCCTTACTTTTAGAATAGATGAGAATATCATCAATAAAAACAATTATGAATTTATCCAAATGTGGCTTACATATTCGGTTCATCATGTCCATAAATGCGGCTGGGGCATTGGTTAAACCAAATGGCATGATAGTAAATTCATAATGACCATACCTTGTTCTGAAGGCGGTCTTAGGAATATCCTCTTCCTGTACCCTTAATTGATGATATCCTGACCTTAAATCGATTTTAGAGAAAAATCGAGCTCCTTGCAGTTGATCAAACAGATCATCGATTCTTGTTAATGGGTACCGATTCTTAATCGTGACCTTATTCAATTCACGGCACTCAATGCACATACGCATTGATCCATCCTTCTTTTTGATGAATAAAATAGGTGCTCCCCATGGCGATGAGCTTGGCTGTATGAATCCTTTCTCCAATAATTCATCTAACTGTTTCTTCAGTTCCTGCATCTCTGCTGGTGCCAATCGGTAAGGTGCTTTAGCAATTGGTGCTGTTTCGGGTAACATATGGATTCTGAATTCGACTTCTCTGTCTGGCGGTAGTCCTGGTAATTCTTCTGGAAATACATCTGAAAACTGGGACACTACTGGAATGTCTTTTAATTCTTTTCCTTTAGTGTTAGTGATTATAGAAATCAAATATACTATAGACCCTTTTCTTATATTACTTGCAGTTTTCATCACAGAGATGAATTTCGTGGATCTAGAGGGTTTATCTCCTTTAATTGTGATATTTTCACCTTTTGGTGAATTTACTTGGATTGACTTTTGATCACATAAAATACTGGTTTTTTTTATTATTAACCAATCCATTCCTAAAACGACATCAAATCCTGCCTGATCCATAGGATAAAGATTTTCCATAAACTTTTGGTTTAAAAATTCTATTCTTGCTCCATGCAAGATTTCAGAAATCCTAACCGTTTCTCCATTTGCTGTCTCTGCTAGACATTCTTGTGGTAGTTTAGTTAATGACTGATTTAGAAGTTTGCAAAATGAAATATTAATAAAACTTTGGTTTGCACCAGAGTCAAATAATACCTTAGCAAAAACATCATTAACTAAAAACGTACTGGCTATCACGTCTGGAATCATCTTGGCTTCATCTGCAGTCAGAACGAATGCCCTAGCATTTTTAGTGTTCTTGTTGTTCGCAGCTGGAGCCAATTTCGGACAGTTCGGCTTGATGTGGCCTTTTTCTCCACAGTTGAAGCACATCCCATTATTAGGTTTTATCCTGCAATCTTCTTCCTTGTGTCCTGGCATCTTGCAGAAATTGCAGGGAGTGGAACATTTTCCCGAATGCTTCCTTTTGCAGACTTTGCAGTATGGTGCAGAGGTAGAATCTATATTCTTACGGTTGAAATTCCCAGAACGGAATTCTTGGGTAAGTCTCTGAGCTAGGTTTCTCCTCTGGTCTTCTTCTTTAGTACGGATTAATTCATCTGTCAAGGTGTTTGCTAATTCTACAGCTTCTTCTAGGGTTTGCGGTCTAGCTGCCTTGACTACATGTCTAATCTATCCGATTAATCCCCATATGTAACGGGAGATTAATACCGGTTCAGGTGATGCAAGGGTTGGTACTATTCTAACATATTCAAAGAATGTAGTAGTATAACCCTTACTATCCACCCCTGTCATCCTAAGGTTCAGAAACTTATTTGCTATCTGTTCCTTTTCATTGGGAGGGCAGAATTTCCTTTCTACCATATTCTTAAATTCTTCCCGTTCCATATTATAAATCCTATCACTTCCTCTAGACTGGAGGATAGTGTTCCACCATTCTAAGGCTGAGTTCTTAAATAGATTAGAAGCAAACATTATTTTGTCTTCTTCAGCACACTTGCTTATTTTTAAAACAGCCTCAGTCTTTTCTATCCAGCGTAGAGTTGCAATGGGTCCTTCATTGCCCGAGAATTCTATTGGTTTGCAGGACCAGAATTCTATGTAAGAACAACCATAAGGCATGGTTCTTCTTCTTTTGGGAATGGGCGCTTGAAATACAGGTCCATTGCTTACGCTGTGTTCTGGTTCAGTAGGTCGCTTACTGCTGTGCTTACTTTTATTATTCGCTTCTTGAACCGTTTGAATAATAAATAGAATTGCATCTATAATTCCTTGTGCCACTATGTGTTGGATGGCACTATTATCCATTTGGTTTCCATTGTTATTGATGCTCGGATTCTCATTAACCAAGTTAATGTTACTCTGGTTATCGTTATTCAGATTTCCTTGATTTCCTTCGTCGGCCATCTGAATTTTAAACATTTATCATGTATTAATATCACAAAATAATATTTAATACAGCCAATCACATGACACGCATTTTGGTCAAAAGCGTCGATCATTGCGACTTTACTCTATTCATATAATATGCATCTATTACACACTAGTACTGAAATTAAAATTACAATACCGATCGAAATTTAAAGTTACATTACTAATAACAGGCATCCGTAGTTTTTTTTTCCATACACATACACACATATTATATTATTTTATTTATTTATATTATTATTACTACCGTTTCCATCATCACGTTCATGGATATATATTCATCCAGAAATCCATATTGCGCTTGTCGTACTTCCAGACGAGTCGCTCTCCCACCTGTCTCATCCGTTCACTACTCTCTAAAATTTCTTCACCAAATGTCCTAAGTTCTTGTACATTCTCTGCCCTCATTGGGGGCGCAGTTTCTAGGACTAGGTTCGGAATCTGGGGTGCGGGTTCCTGGTATGGGGGTGTAGGTGCCTGGAATTGGTAAGGATTCTCTAAAATCTCCCTAATGTATTCATCATTATTGTAATAGGGATCTAGAGGGTCCAAACCTGGGTAGGCTCCTAGGTTCGGCATAGGTATGTCATCTTTTATCGGGTAGCATTGCACATAGTCCCTAACGTCATTCCACCAGGGGTCGTAATTTGGGTCTAATGGATTTGGTGCTGGTACCCTAGGTATTTCCTCCGGGTTGAAATCATGCATTTCTACTTGATTTTCAGGGTTTTCTATTTCCATTGGTTGGTCAGGAATTGGTGGTTGTGGTTGGGGTGCTATCATTTGCTCCAGGTTAGGGTCAGCTGCAGTGGTTGCTAGAATGAGGATGTTGGCTATACCCCTATTAAGCATATCCTGGGCATAGGCATCTGTTTCTCTTTTGGTTGCGGCTAGTACTCTCTGGTCTTGTAACTTTTTCATACGCTTCCTACGCTCATGTGCCCCTCGACTGAACCATCCTCTCTTTTTCTGAGGGAATGGCTCCTCGGACTGAGCTTTAAACACGAATATTCCTTCTTCCGTATCAACAGAGTACCCTGAGAGGGCAGGCTGAGAAGAGGAGGTGCCTTCGCTTCTAGGCGAACCAGACAATTGACGATACGCGTCAGATGGTCCTTGGTCGCTCATACTGTAAACTAACAAATAGTCAAATAACACATAACAAAAAATACATTTATGCACGTATTTCTGTAATTTATTTCCTAACAATTTGAATTTTGATGTCAGCAGAACACTTCTGTGGCTGAATCGGTGGCTTAGCTCTGATACCACCTTCTGTCACAGCCCTCGTCCCCCTATTAAATACGGGAACGGGCGGTTGCGAGCCAGTTTCGGTGGTATCTGGTATTGTCTAATTTGGCAGCGAAATTTTCATCAGGACCGTAGTTAGGAAATATTGGATCAGAGTAAAATACCACATTTTCATAATATTAAACACATGGGATAAAACCCAAGTTTGCAGTACACACATTTTCATAGGAATAAATCTTATTTTTATTTAATAAAAACATCTATTGATTTTAGGTAACTTTATTGCCACTTTTCCAAGCCTTCAGTGCTATCCAGCTGGCTTCTATTTGGCTTTCACATTTTGTTACCTGAAACGCGTTTGAAAACATTTTGTCAGTGGGAAATACTGGCGAGTGAATCCCAGTTTAATGAAGTTTAATTAAAAACCATTGTACAATATTGAGGGCGATCTCGCAATTACATTTGTTTCCAAGTCATACTAATTACCACCCACGGTACTGTCAACCCGACTTGTGGAAAGTTACTCCTCGCAAGGCAGTAACTAATTTTGTATACAAAACCCCAACATATCGACGATAATTGTATCCTTACAAATACTCAATAACTGCTTAATATATAATTAATTGTGTGAGGTTTTGTAAAAACAATTTGCAAAAAGGAGATCACTCACATTGCTGTCTTAGATTATCCTTTAGGGTTTCCTGGTGACAATCTATAATTTACACAAATGCACACGTGTTAGTATAATAACCCATTTTAACAATAGTAATACCCTCCCCGAGACGGCATTCCAACGACTACGTCGGGCAGAACCACGACAGTCGTTACGGAACCCTAGGTCAATCGGGCAGCGTATCTAATACGTATCCAGGGTTATGATACTTACGACGGAGCAGAACTTCGTTATTTAGGGGGGTATTATACCCGTGTATAATGCCTACACTTCAGTTTTGAGATTGAGAAAAGAAATCTAAACGAATTCGACTGAAGGCCTGATGCCTTCTTATATAGGGGCTGAGTTTGGGTTTATCGCGGCCCGCGTAAATGTAGGCGAAGGCCTACGCGGCACGCGTCAACGCTGGTCAACAGCGTAGGTGATCCGGGTCACTTAGTAGCTTCGACATGTGTTGGGCCACGTGGCGGCCCAGGGTTCAGCCACATTTCACCTTCTCGCGGCCCGCGTAAGGGTTAAGGGGTGCCTTACGCGGCCCGCCTGTAACACCCATATCATTATTATACGAATATAATATTAAATACACATTTTATGTGGAAATGTGACCTTTCAAAAACTTTTATAAGTTATCATTCAACATGATTATAACAATCGAATAATAGTAATAATTTGTTTACAAAGTTGTTCGTAACAAAAACAAAACAGTTTCAACGCGGAAGCTTCAAAAGAATGTGTTCGGTTCTTGGAACTTGCTGATCTTCATCCGTGTAATTAATTTGATCACCTAAATCCAAAACCAACATAAAAGTTAGTTTTGATAAGTTAATTACATGTTAAAACAGGTTTCATGGGTCAAAACATCAAAGAAATAAAATTTTCGGATTCAGGGGGGCTCGCGCGACGCCTAGGGCCCTCGCGCTACGTCTAGCCCCCTTTTCGACAGACTCTTGTTTAAAACTTGTTGCTGCACATTTCCAGCTCAAACATGTACCTAATCTCAACTTAAAATCGCCATAACTTATGAACCGTAAGTCCGATTTTAGTGATTCTTTTTCCTACACGTCCGTAATTAAATTACCGACGTGCCTATCACAATTATTATACCGAAAATTTGGTTTGCAGGCTAAATAACTAAAATCTCTATTTAATTATTCGACCCACTATACTTACACAAAATTTTCTATTATTACAATAGAAACCATAAGCGCATTTTTACCCAACATCCGGGGTTCAATATCACCGGCGCTTCATTACCAAAACTATGGCTTTGCGCTCTTGTGATCCGTTTTTACCAAATGTCATTCAAAACAAAGTTTTATTACTACTAACCAATCATTTAACCCGTTTGGCTCATTTACGAAATTCTCCGTTTCTAATGACTACCAAGCGCCTTCTAGTCTATTTGCGACTCATTAAATTAAATAGTGAACAATATCACTTCGACTAATACTAACCTTTATATCAAATCACGATTTATGAACAATTAACATATCCAATTCACATATTGTAACGCAACAAGTTACATACTTGCATTATTTATCCACGTTGGTTTCTAACCATAACTACCCGTTCCCGGGCTTGTCAACCTTAGCTTATCACATCTATTTCATGATTTACTCTTTTATAATACAATTTCAATGAGTGACGTTTAAGTCACCTCGAGCACTATTATTCGATCATTATTCGACCCGTTCGGTTGTCGAGTGAACTTCGTCACTTCTATGACATACCAAACTCACATTTAACACTACAAACTCATCAACATTTCTAAAACTATTGTTTATACATATTGTAACAAAACCGAAAGTTACGTACCTTTAAAGCACACCTTTCAAGCGTGTACCACCTCCGGCTTGTCCACTTGACGACCCGGATTCTTTACCTATAGAGTTCCATTCACAACCAAATTTAGAACTCTTTTATAACAAAAAATCGAACAATTCATTATGGTATTCAAATCTGCGTTTTTGTCCGATCTTTAACGTTTTACTCCTCACTTAGGCGTTTTAACAAACACCTAGCGGATCAGATTTTTACATAACCATTACTAGGTTCTTGACATGTTATTTTCATCTACATTCACTTCAATTAACAAATCTATACTAAATTTTAACATCAATAAATTTCAGATTCACCACATGAATTCAGATTTCACTAGAATAAAAACCATAATTCTAGTATTTATTTAGTTTCTACAAACTCACTAATCACCTACATTGGTGATTATAAACCTCACAAGTATAAAGTTAGATTTTAACAAGAAATCATCTAGGGTTTAACTCTAGACATCACCTTGCTTCTAATTTCATCAATACAACAATCATGCATGCGCAATTTTTGATTTTCTCAATTAACCTAAAACTGAACATGAATCAAAATACCAAAATTTTGCATACCTTTTGATCCCTGCAACGAGGTGATCACTAATTCGTGTTTGAAACTTGATTTAGAGCAGATTTTGGGCTTCAATTTGTGAGTTTTATGTGAAAACTAGGTTTTGGAGGGCACTCCTTGGTCGCCCCTTTCTTCTGTACGACCCAAACACACACTCATGTGTGTGTTTGGTGTTTTATTTACTAATAAAACTTCCATTATCAAGTTTTTGCTAATTTAGTCCCTCAACTCTATTTGACTTATAGTTTAGGTGTATTAACCTTATTATATATCACCTCAAGACTCTTAGCTAACTGGGTTATCGATTCCTAGTTAGCTTGTTCTTGTTTATTTTATGCTCTATAAATCTGATTTAAAGTTTTATAAATTTCGGGGTGTTACAAGTCCACCCCCCTTAAAAGGGTTTCGTCCTCGAAACCGGAAATATGTACCAAATAATGTCGGGTAGAGACGCCGCATCTCCTCTTCGGACTCCCATGTAGTGTCCGAACCCTTTTCTATGTTCCCATTTGATCTTAACTTTATCAATTCTCTTATTTCGCAAATCTTTAACCTTATGATCTGGAATCTCTAATGGCCTTACTGCATAATTGAGGCTATTAGCCACCTCGATATCATCGTAATGGATGTAAGCCGTTTCCTCTGCTAGGCATTTTCGCAGTTGTGACACATGAAACGTGACATGTATTCCACTCAATTCGTCCGGTAATTCAAGGCGATACGCTGCCTTGCCGACCCGTTCAATGATTTAAATGGCCCGATAAACCTCGGGCTTAGTTTCCCTCTTTTTCTGAATCACATAACACCCTTCCATGGGGGAAACTTTTATCATAACCATGTTACCTACCTGAAATTCAATCGGTTTCCGTCTTTTGTCGGCATACTTTTTTTTATATTGACATGTGCGTCTTCTAGGCACATGTCCTATTGGACCTTAACCCTTTATCGGTTATTTCCTATCTTTGTCGCCTTTTTGACCGGGTTGTCTTTTGACCTTCCAGTCACCGAGTCCGTCAGCATACTCACTTCACGCTAGTCTTATATTGACAAGTGCTCTACATAGGTCACAACATTATTTTGACTACTACTTGTTTTATGGCCTAGACTAATTGGTCACCATTTTACCTCATACCTCATCATTCGGGTATGCTATATTGTCGTCATCGCTTTGCGTGTTTATCATTTCATATCTAGTAACTCATATTACAACTTGGCTGTATTCTGTGTCACTTTTGTGTCCGTGATCACATCACGTCATGTTTAGGTTTTCGTCAGCTTTTCATTATTATGAATCTTCTTTCGAATGCTTCGTCTTACACCTAACGGCGTTAAGACTTATATTCTTTAGTATTAACCATTTTCTAACTTCTCTCCTAGTATTTATATTTGTTAGAACGTCGTTTCTTTACTAAAACTAAATTTTAGTTTATTGTTTGTTTGTTTTTTTTAACACATGTCGATTAATCATATCAAGGAATTGACGACAAGAATTATTCCTCTCCGTTATCATTTTACGCAAGAAATCATAATTGGTTCCCCACGCTTTATATTACCGACCTGTAGGTTCCTTTACTTAACCCCGTAGCCTATTTATATTAGGTCTTCACCTTTTTAGAGTGAGATCCTATAGTTTGTTCCTTTGTATTTGCGACCCCATGGCCATTTTGGTTCCGTAGATCTTTACATTGTTTATAACCTGAAGGTTATGGTGATTCCATGGATCATCTTCTATTCATATCCTTATTTACTTGCATAAGTATACATATGGCGTCAAGGCACCCCTTTTTATGTTTGGAATAAATAAATTTTCTCCTTCAAAATTCATTTGATTTTGACCGTAGTCTAAGGCTACACTCATTTTCTTTCGGATTATTTTTCCGACTCTATGACTTCTTACGTCACCTTCGCGTCGGTTTATTTCACTCATACCGTTATTTGGCTCATGCCCCTATTTTCTTTTAACCCGTTACCAGGCTCTTTATCTTAATGTTTTTAACATTCCGGTTTTATTGCTCTGCGTTTTCCTTTCCATTCTCTTTTACTACATATCACATAGAATCAGTAATATTTCGCACTTTCATTATTCGGGTTGCGCTTACTTGGAATATCAAATATTATACTTATTTGATCTGAACGCCACCTTCCTTTTTGTTAGCGACCCTTAAGTCTGTTTCTTTTACTAATGTCCCAAAGACCCATTTCTTAAGTCTTATTTGGTAAAACCACTGCTATGGTTATAAGGCTTTTGGGGTTTACCCGTTCTTATTCTAACACTTTCGTAACGTTTATTCTACTAATCTTTTATATAATCACATACATCACCGTGATCATCATTCTTCCTCATAAGGATTTGATTAATAATATGTTACTTGGATGGTTACCCATACCCAAGTTTCTAAATCCACATGTAACGATACTTTCTTATTCGCAGTGGTGAAGAATATGTATCGTTTATTTAGTTTTCCTTGAGGATATTTTCCGCCCAAGTCTTAATTTCTCATTCTTAGTCTCAATCCATTGTCTAATTGTTGCCCAACGTTATCTTAATGAATTTTTTTTTAATACGTGTCCCCGCAATACTCACCCCAATGGGCTTTCTCTCAAATCGTTAATCTTTTCTTTCTTTACCGTCATTATGGTGACTTATAGCCTTTCCTTTATTCCGGGTTAAACGGCTTCTATAGCCTTTTCAATTTTTTCATAGATTCTTTCATGCATCTCCTCAGTCATGAGGGATACCGTGTCGTTGCCAACCATGGTTGACATCATCCCATTATAATAATAACAGAAATCAACTCATTTCATTTTATTATTCCATGTCGTTGTATGGAATTTACCCACATCGTTTATCAATATAAACGATGTTTTTATATGTTTTTATTTGGTTTGGCCCAGTCTATAACCCTGTCTTCGCCATTTTCTACTATTGCAAATTCTAGGTTCGAGTGTACACACACTCCTTCCCATTTTGACACTTGTCTTTCTTTGCATTCCGGGTTCGAGTGTACGTGCACTCCTTCCCATTGCAACATTTATCGATATTACGTTTACCTCGGTTTCACATACTCACCCTTATTTATTTATTTATATATATACATATATATTTTTCCTTTACATAATTCATTTATTTCACTAATCATTTATGCCTATATGCAACTATCGTTCATTATGTGAATCGTTGCATTCTACTTGTCTTTTTGTAAATTAGAACGTGTACTTGATTGGCACTTCATTATCTCAAGTCATTACTTGATTTAGGTTCTTTGCTAGCATGTTCTTCGTCATGCTTCCGAACCTTTTGCCATTTGAATTATTTAAACCCCGTTATCTTAAGACACGGTCATCATCTCATTCGAACATTTCCAATTTATTATTAATCTTACTATTCAATGTTGCCCGTATTGTTATACGAGACATTCAAATATACTTACTTTACAAATACTTATTTTATATTCAATCTATGATTAGGATTTATACTACCTAATCATCTTTTACCGACATCAGACATCTAAATTCTGAAATGTTTATATCCATTGTCAAACATTTCGTTCCATTATCGTTTGCATCTTTCATTTTGATTTAGCCAAGTTTGTAACTTGCTTAAACCATTTATGTTTAGTGCACTTTCCGGGTTCGAGTGTATTAACACGTTCTTCCCATGCACATCAACCGAATTCCTTTTTCTAACAATCTAATAAAATCTACTAAATAACTAATTCTTACCGGATGATTGATCAAGCTTGAACCGAACACTTTGTTGACAACCTTGAGCTCTGATTACCAACTTGTAACACCCATACCATAATTATACGAATATAATATTAAATACACATTTTATGTGGAAATGCGACCTTTCAAAAACTTTTATAAGTTATCATTCAACATGATTATAACAATCGAATAATAGTAATAATTTGTTTACAAAGTTGTTCGTAACAAAAACAAAACAGTTTCAATGCGGAAATGTGTTCGGTTCTTGGAACTTGCTTGATCTTCATCCGTGTAATTAATTTGATCACCTAAATCCAAAACCAACATAAAAGTTAGTTTTGATAAGTTAATTACATGTTAAAACAGGTTTCATGGGTCAAAACATCAAAGAAATAAAATTTTCGAATTCAGGGGGGGCTCGCGCGACGCCTAGGGCCCTCGCGCTACGTCTAGCCCCCTTTTCGACAGACTCTTGTTTAAAACTTGTTGCTGCACATTTCCAGCTCAAACATGTACCTAATCTCAACTTAAAATCGCCATAACTTATGAACCGTAAGTCCGTTTTTAGTGATTCTTTTTCCTACACGTCGGTAATTAAATTACCGACGTGCCTATCACAATTATTATACCGAAAATTTGGTTTGCAGGCTAAATCACTAAAATCTCTATTTAATTATTCGACCCACTATACTTACACAAATTTTTCTATCAATACAATAGAAACCATAAGCGCATTTTTACCCAACATCCGGGGTTCAATATCACCGGCGCTTCATTACAAAAACTATGGCTTTGCGCTCTTGTGATCCGTTTTTACCAAATGTCATTCAAAACAAAGTTTTATTACTACTAACCAATCATTCAACCCGTTTGGCTCATTTACGAAATTCTCCGTTTCTAATGACTACCAAGCGCCTTCTAGTCTATTTGCGACTCATTAAATTAAATAGTGAACAATATCACTTCGACTAATACTAACCTTTATATCAAATCACGATTTATGAACAATTAACATATCCAATTCACATATTGTAACGCAACAAGTTACATACTTGCATTATTTATCCACGTTGGTTTCTAACCATAACTACCCGTTCCCGGGCTTGTCAACCTTAGCTTATCACATCTATTTCATGATTTACTCTTTTATAATACAATTTCAATGAGTGACGTTTAAGTCACCTCGAGCACTATTATTCGATCATTATTCAACCCGTTCGGTTGTCGAGTGAACTTCGTCACTTCTATGACATACCAAACTCACATTTAACACTACAAACTCATCAACATTTCTAAAACTATTGTTTATACATATTGTAACAAAACCGAAAGTTACGTACCTTTAAAGCACACCTTTCAAGCGTGTATCACCTCCGGCTTGTCCACTTGACGACCCGGATTCTTTACCTATAGAGTTCCATTCACAACCAAATTTAGAACTCTTTTATAACAAAAAATTGGACAATTCATTATGGTATTCAAATCTGCGTTTTTGTCCGATCTTTAACGTTTTACTCCTCACTTAGGCGTTTTAACAAACACCTAGCGGATCAGATTTTTACATAACCATTACTAGGTTCTTGACATGTTATTTTCATCTACATTCACTTCAATTAACAAATCTATACTAAATTTTAACATCAATAAATTTCAGATTCACCACATGAATTCAGATTTCACTAGAATAAAAACCATAATTCTAGTATTTATTTAGTTTCTACAAACTCACTAATCACCTACATTGGTGATTATAAACCTCACAAGTATAAAGTTAGATTTTAACAAGAAATCATCTAGGGTTTAACTCTAGACATCACCTTGCTTCTAATTTCATCAATATAACAATCATGCATGCTCAATTTTTGATTTTCTCAATTAACCTAAAACTGAACATGAATCAAAATACCAAAATTTTGCATACCTTTTGATCCCTGCAACGAGGTGATCACTAATTCGTGTTTGAAACTTGATTTAGAGCAGATTTAGGGCTTCAATTTGTGAGTTTTATGTGAAAACTAGGGTTTGGAGGGCACTCCCTGGTCGCCCCTTTCTTCTGTACGACCCAAACACACACTCATGTGTGTGTTTGGTGTTTTATTTACTAATAAAACTTCCATTATCAAGTTTTTGCTAATTTAGTCCCTCAACTCTATTTGACTTATAGTTTAGGTGTATTAACCTTATTATATATCACCTCAAGACTCTTTGCTAACTGGGTTATCGATTCCTAGTTACCTTGTTCTTGTTTATTTTATGCTCTATAAATCTGATTTAAAGTTTTATAAATTTCGGGGTGTTACACCGCCTAAACTCCAAAAATCAGATTTTTAATTATTTTTAATAATATTTAAGGTATTCGGGGTCCGTTTTCGCGTATAGGGTGTATTTTAGGACATATTGGGATATTTTAAAATATATTAGGGTGTCGGAAAATTTATGAGGGTATCGGTTTTCTTTAGGGTTGTTATAGATTCAATCAAAATGTACGCACTTGTAGCACGTCTGAAGTTCAAAAGTCTACTAGATGAACGTGCAGTGTACATTTCTCCACGGTGTGATTAAAGAAAATGATTTTGTTGAACAAACCAACCGGGTGTGCGGATGCATTGGCGTGGATTGAACAACCGCACACTACTTCTGAAGGAGAAAGACAAAGACCTTCGCTGGTGTAATGTGGAAGACCAGCTGGACCTGGAGGTTTATGATCTTGTTGTTGTGAAGAGATTTCTCGGTTAGTTGAAGTAGCAACGAAAATCGACTTTGAAGTCCACACCGGGTGGATATCCAGTTTAGGAGATCGCTCTGATTCCTGGCAAGGCACGAAGCAGTTGCATGATACGGTTTTGAATTTCTAATCTCTCATATACTTGTCGCTATTTAAGCTTCTTTATGAATTATTATCCTCTCGTACAACACTCTTTGACCAGACACGTTGATCTCGAATATCACCTCACACGTGATTGTTTCACTATGAAACTCGTCAATGTTGTCATGGTCCACACCGATTACCAGCTTGCCAACTCATTTTTCCAAAATTTGATAAATCATTTCTGATTAACTTAATTTTGGTAAACGGAATTGAGGTAAAACATGAGTTAACCAACATCGGGAAATCCTTTTTGTAAATACCTTTGTGTTTTAAAATTTATCATAGTTTGTTGATTTTAGGAGGAGTAAATCCAAATTTGAAAAAGTTTGAAAATTCAAAAACATCACAAAATATCAAAAACGCAAAAATATTGGAAAAATAAAAATGAGTTTCTTGGAGAGAAAAAGAGAAAATGATATTACATCAGTGGTCTGTCTAAACCTCTTTAAACTGGACTTAAAATGAAAAATATGTTAAGCAGCTCTATATAAGATGTATCGGTAGGCTCACAATCATTTTAAAGTGTGTAGGGTGATATGAATCTTAAATCGACTAAAGACCAGGTGGGAACCGCACATTGGCATATGGTCTTGGTACCGAATTTTCGTTTGAGAGATTGCCGAGGTTCAGAGATATTCGGTCTTTATGCTGTCTTATCATCTGGGTATCAAGGTTGTTTCTTTTACCGAAAAAGAAAACGGAGACGAAGTCTAGATCTTCCATGATACTATACATACATGTACATATTGCATACGACCTCAATAAGTGATCAACAATCACATGTCCAAACAAAATAAGTGATAATATATCACAGATTCTTTGCGGGAGTCAAGTTCGTCTCTTTGTTGTACGTTAGTACTGACCTGTTCACGGACTTGCTTTTGTGCCCTCATGCATATGAAAATCAAGTTCCTCATCAATAAGTGATTCTATCACATAGGGCTGGTTTTCAATCAAAATAAGTGAGTTTCTCACATCTTTTATACGGTCAAAAGGATGATAAGCGGTATACTCACCGATAAGATGAACTCTCGTGCATACCTTGATACGGGAATGTGTCGTGTGTGGATGAACACCGGTCGGTAAGTATAAATCATACCTTAATGTATCCCCTCGGCATGATTACATCTGATAAGTTGAGCTTATGTGGATAACAATACCGATAATCGTTATAGGATGATTATCTAATTGTTAACTAATTGAATAAACAAGAGCGTTTTGGCGTGACCGTACACTGATATGATTCTCTTACCCTCGAAACTCGCAAAAAGAATGTTTGTAAATATTTATTTACATTTTCTTCGTTTCTGCACTTTTGTATATATTTACTTATTGCTTTCCGTCTTTACATTTGAAAAATAAAAAATACCAAAAAGATTTTAGGTATGTTTTAATATAAATTTTAAAAAAGCCAAAAAGATTTTATTTCTATTTTATTTTTGATTGACCGATGTTGGAACTCGAGTCTATCCTACTCAAAATCCTGATTGTAAGTCGGAAAACAATTGCATCATCATAAACGGTCGAAGTTGACAGATTTTGAAAGTTAAAGGATTAAAACTGAACATTTTTTTAAACTTTCAAACTGTTGTCGGTCGGTGTTTGATTGAGAGTTGGTCTCATATATGTCGTTTGTTTAATTTGTCTATATTCCAAGCGGTTGTTCTCATTACGTGTTTAGCTCTGTTGCATGTGCAGATGGTGCATTCGAACCAGCTAAAAACAAAGAGAACGTGTCAGATGACAAGCCGTAAAGTGAAGACATGTCATTGATGCAATCAGAAGATCATGATGATCGAGTTGCAGCTGATCACTCATCAACACCAAAAGTATTGAAGATCAAAAGTTTCACGAGCATCATTCAAGGGAGAGTTTGTTCATACACTTCCTATTTGTGATGTGTTTGAAACGATCAGCGTCCAAGGGGGAGTTTATTGATGCATATTGTGTGGACACGGATCGTTCCGGAATCATTCCAGTTCGACTCGGCTACGAAGTGAAGGCTGAAGTCAAGATATCCTCCTATCTTGACTCGGTACGTTGTTTACTTTGTAATATACGATGTAAATGCAACTGCGTGTGTGCAGTATGCATATTAGTGTGTTAACTGTTAAGTTGTTTGTTGTTGACAAAGTTCACCATGATGAAGTTCAAAGATCCGACAATGTGAAGATCGAACCATCACGAGTAGCGTCCAAGGGGGAGTTTGTTGGTACACTTTATGTGGACGCGACTCGGTTCGGTTCGACTCGGTTAGGTTCAGCTCAAGTTCGACGTAGCGACATACCTCCGTCGTGCGCCCCAGAGTTCGACATGCGAAGCACGGAGAGCCACGAACCATTTCCCGCCGACACATCACCATGACATCACCATGATGATGTCATGATGATGTCAACATGATGTCTTGTGACCAAATGCATCAAAGTATTAATTGCTGACCAAATGCATCAAAGTATTAATTGTTGACCAAATGCATGAAGTCTTGTGACCAAATGACGAAGTCTCACCCAAAAAGACTAAACTGGACGAAGACTCACGGCCACAAAGATTGAAGGTTCGTCGGGGCTCTGATGTGGACGAAGAATGGTGATTCTTCGTCGCTGATAAAAAGGTTCGTCATTGTTGCCGGGTTCGTCGACATACTTCGTCGATGGGCTCTATATAAACTGAAGACAGAACAGATAGAAAAACAAGACACCAGAGAGAGAGAATACACTGTAAAACACACACACACTGAGAGTTTATAAGGAGATCTTGTAAACATTGCTTTGTAACCGTCGTACGTATTAATACATTTGAGTGTTAAACGTTGAATCTTTGTGTTGTGTTTATCTCTCGATCGGTTTGTATCGTAACGTGGATTCCACACTCGTTACGGTATCCGAAACAAAATCTCGTAGTTGTCCGGCGATCCGAAAACGGACCTACAAACCTGATTACGATAAAAAATGGAATTCAAAAATACAGGATGGGTATCCAGGTATATAGTCAACTTTTAAAATCTTGGTGGGTTTATGATGGGTATGGTAACATGATGGGTATTCAGGTATATAGTCAACTTTTAAAATCTTGGTGGGTTTATGATTGGTATTGTAAGATGTAATGTAATGCCCGTTCAATTACCTAAACCATTAACTATGTAATATTTTACAACGTTGTTGAATAGTGATTGTTTCTGACTGACTGACTGAAGACTCCTGGATTGCATCACAAAAACTTTACTTTTCCTTTTTTTGGTTTTCCTAATTTTGATGTCTGTTTAAAGCATTCAATTCAATGGTTAACTTTAAAAGTAGGTAGCGCGTAACTTAATTTCCATCCTCCTAAGTTTGAACCTTGGGTGGTGGAAGTTTTTTTTCCGGATTATTTTTACTTCTTTTTGTTATTCTTTTTTTCATTTCTCTTTTATTTTTCTAGCCTTTTTAATTTGTTTTGACGTTTTGTTTTAGTATCAAAGTACATTTATTTTTCTAATACCCCTCATTTTTTTTTATCAAACTCTTTGAAATATACAATCGCGAGTCATGATCAACGTATTGAAGTATACAATCGTGAGTTACTACTATAAGTGTGGTAAAAAGTTACGAACGCCACCGTGTAGCGCGGGTTTCAATGTGCATATAATTATCTACGTCTCGGTATAATTTTTTGGGTTATTGGATTTTATCACCCCCAACTATTGGCTATTGGCCGCTGCCACCCTCAACTATCACTTTGACACCCGTCACCCCCAACTTAACACTTAGTGTGTTTTGTCACCACGTCGTTAATTAATCACTAACTTTTGATCTTGTTACTATACTTTTGTGGTGTCCTAAGATCCCTAAAACCTTCCTAAGATCCCTATGACACCCCCAAAAGTATAGTACCAAGATCAAAAGTTAGTGATCAATTAACGACGTCGTGACGGAACACACTAAGTGTTAAGTTGGGGGTGACGGGTGTCAAAGTGATAGTTGGGGTTGACAGCAGCAAATAGCCAATAGTTAGGAGGTGATAAACTACAGGAACTAAATGTGTTTTACCTAAAACGCAATGGACTAAAAACATTTCAAAAATGTGTTTATCGTAAAACGCAATGACTCAATTCAAAAACCCAGATCGTAAAAATGCAATTCAAAAAATTCTTACATAGATCGAAGCCGATATCTTCAACGACTGACGAAATTTGAATGTTAGAAACACTCATCAGCGATCAAATCGAACGAATCGAGTGATTCGCTTCAAAATCACAGGAAAAAATGAGATATTGTATGAAATTAAACTGGGTTTCTTCAAAAAAACTGAATAACACGTTGATCGGGTGTTTGAATCATTGATTGGTGACGAAAATCGCAGTATAATGTAGTGATTATTGATATAGAAAGTGAAGAAATGGTTGAAGATGCTGGGTTTTGAAGTTACTGGGAGAAGAAGTAAGAAGAAAGGATACGATTGACTAAAATATAATTCCTCTTTATTTTAAATTTTGCCACATGTCATAATCCTATTGCTTCCTATCCTTCCTAGCCAAAATAAAGTTTCTATTTGATACTCACCCTAGTTATCAACTACTGTAATTTAGTTTAGTTTGATATTCAAATAGTTTAGATAAGGATGATTATTAACTCTCCTATTTCTCCTTTATCAAGTCGAACCAAATTTCAAACACATCGTTCCCTCTTTATGTGGTTAAAGCAAACTCAACCTACTGAGCAAAAACTGAAGATCCATTTTAAGCCTACAACAACAAAGGAAAAAAATTATCCCTTGCTGAGTTCTTGTATTTTGTGTATTTCTCAATTTTTTATTCAAAATTTTAAAAATCATGATAATTTAAAAATTCGAAATATCTGTTAATGATAATTTGTAAATTCAAATTATCTAAAGTTGTTATAAAATTCTAGATAAATCAGTTTTTAAAATTCATGATAACTCAAAAAAATCATAATCTATTTATACATCTTTACCTTATTTATACTAGACTTAACCATTCTAAACAATCAGAGCTCATTCTAAACAATCAGAGCAATAACCCAGGTATTACGTTTAATTTAATATAGAGGTTTTCCAACCCTTTTAATTTGTTTTGTGAACTTATTTATGATTTTTATCGTTTACACTATTATAGATTTACTTTTGCTCATATTTACTTCATAGAATCATGGAAGGCAGAAATCTAATCTATTTGAATGATATTGATGACAAAACAACAGCTTTTACGATAAAGGTAAAAGTACTTATAGGCTTTGGAGAAACCAAATCCCAAAAAGGTTGGTGAGATATGGGCTATTGAGATGGTGCTCATGGATGAAAAGGTACATCTTTAATAACTTTAATTAGTTAATACGTATTTACTTAAGCATTTTTTAAGTTTTTGTAACATACATTATTTTTCCTTATTATGTCAGGGGACCAAAGTGCAAGCCACTGTGTGGAGTAATAACTTTAAAAGACATGAAAAAAAATTAGAAGAAAATGAATGTTATACAATTTTTAAACCTCGAGTTGATGAAAGTAATCCAAAGTTTAAACATTTCATCAGCAAATATGTGTTGACCTTCAATTTCGAAACAACTATTAGAAAGTGTAACAACTTCATAGGCCCAACATATGATTTAAGGCCATTAAAGGTGGTGGAGTTTCTTCAAAATTTCGAATCGGTTCGTTTCCTAAACTAAGCAAACTAATAATATACCTGTTATATTCAAGTTTTATTATTATAACTTTAATTTTCCTTCATTGTAGACTTTATTGGTTATGTCGAAAAATGGTTTCCAAGGGAGGATACAACAACACGACATGGGAAAACGTCCTACAAGATGGACTTAATTTTGAGAGATTTGGAGTTTGTTTTCCTTTTAAATATCATTTTTCTATTAACATTTTCATAATTTATTACTTCTTATCCGTTAAATTAGTTAAAAAAACAGGGGTATTGCCTTAACGTTGACATTGTGGGAGGAATATTGCGATCAGATGCAAATGCAAGAGTACATCTCAAAAAATAAGGAAGAAGTACATGTTGTACTTATCGTTCAGTTTGGTAGCATCAATGACTACAAAGGTTGATCGATTTTTTTGTAGATTTAACTTTATATATTTAGCAAGACAACAAATGTGGTGTACAAGAAGATTTTTAGTGAAATTTAAATTATATTTTGTACTTTTAAACTATCCTATATATTGTTAACTATATTTTTGAAATATAGAATAAAATTTCTATCTTCTTTTTGTTAATTCCAAACAAAATTAAACTACCCTCATATGTTAAACCGCGTGTACACGCGGGTTTTAACCTAGTATATATATATATATATATATATATATATATATATATATATACAATATTAGTTTAAATTCTCGTGTGTTATACGGGTGACCTCGTAATAAAATATATGATTTAACACTGTTGACATAATTTTTTTAATAAAGAAATGTTCAATGACTAACGTAAATATTAAATTACACTAAATTGAAAGAAATTACTTCATCTTTTGTTTTTACTCTTGATAAAGCGACGTAGAATGACCATGAGTGAAAACAAGTTGTTTCAAGTACAAACCAACCCTAAATAGTGATTATCCTTGGTTTTTGTTGATTGTCCTCGTGAAACATATTGCTAATCGAAATTGCCTCATTTGAAATGCTAAAGGAATCCTTTTATCCAAATGTATCAAATTAATTTTAGGTATAAGTAATTACCTTCTAACTAACATACTGACTTCATAGACGAGTTCGAAACAAATTGTTTGTGCAATTAATTTTGCGTAAATGATGTTTCCATTATATCTTGTGAAGCCATGTGGATAATAACCATTTTTTATTAAACACAGACTAAAAAAGTATTCAAATAAGCAAAATACCAAACTTTTAAGGAGCACCGTATTTATTAAAAAACAGTATACTTGGTTAGCCACAAATGAACAATCAATCACAGAAATGTCAATATAAATTTTAGTCAAACCTAATTGCTTAATGATATATTAATTATAAAGCTGTAGTACACAGTCTATCAGAAAGTTGTAGTATACAGTCTATCGGAAAGGCATGTATGAACAAACATCATTTTATTTTTTAGGAAGCCATATATAGCATTCAGCCCGCCAAGCGGTTTTGAATGAATTGTCAGTTCCAACATTCCAGATTGCAATAGATATGGATTGATCAATTAAAACAACCAATAATACAATTTAAGTGTGAACCCAGGCGGAGCAGATGTCCAGTATGCTTCAAATGATGGCTAGACCCTTTCCTACAATGACCGGAACCACTCATTTTCGATCAAGGAACAACTTATGTTCGTCATCGCATCTCAATACCCACGACGATCACTGTTTTGGTTCCATTATCAGTAAACTACACTGATCATTCCACCAAAACTCCATTTTGTTACTAAAACAAAAATCATCCGAAACTGCCAATATTCGAATCATGTACTCTAATTAGTTTTTTCATTCATTTATATAACTTTTTTCCAATATAGAACTTAGTGTATTTCGGGCTTAGGAGTAGCGTTTGTAAAATAATATAAAACACATTTTTCACTCGAGTTACAGGAGCATGGCGGTCGAGATCACCTTCTTCAAGAGTCGGGTTTATTAAAATTTATAGGATCCGTAGAACATCTATTGAAATTTGCGGCCTCTAATTTTCTACCATCTAGTAATGTACTAATGTTATTTGCTTATGTGACAATTATAATATTTATTTTATGATAATTGACATATTTAAAAAAAGAATATGTATTCATGATTAAATTTTCTTTGTTACCTTGGAAGCAATCTCACTATAATACTAAAGTAATAATCACTGCAATAATCAATAAAAGTCTATATGCAAAAATCGCGATCCGAAAATAATGTGCTTGTTTATTAAACTATAGAGTAGAATATTAACAAATACCATCTTTTCATAAGGGGAATAATTAATAAATATATTCAACTCCAATTATAAGTCTTTCCATCAATATCATATTTCGCAGATATCTTTTAAATAGTATAGTAATCTAAAGACATAGCAAATAAGGGAGGTCATTAAGTAAATAACGAAGGTTATTAAGATGAAGAATGAAATTAAAACAAAATAGTTTTCCCTCCTAAACTAAAAAGAGGTGGAGTAAGAGATTACCACATGAATAATAGACTTAAGTTTATGGGGGGGGGGGGTAGTGCACGGTCCTCCCAACCGCCGGAGTGATCCCACTCCGGGAGCCGCTACCCGACCAAGCTAGCTCCGCGGTGAATTCCCCTTGGCATAAGATTGTTTTGTTTTAATATAGTTAATAGATATATCATGATTTACATTTAAGAAGCCTGAAGGCAACGACACAACCTAGCTTTAGTTCACATCCAATTTCTTGACGATTACGAAATGATGTTCAACTGAGGGACTAGGGACTCATGTCCCAGTTGGAAATGTACGCGATTGTAACAAAATGATCTCATAATGTGATAGATCAAGGCTTTAAGCATACTAATTGAACACAACAACCGAAAGAAAAACAAATTGATGGGTGCAGCACCTTCAGTATTAGTTCCATGCACGCAAGCAAATGAAACTTTATAAAAGGTGCCAGCTTTCTTAATTAATTCATTTTCGATATATCATTGGCTATGCCTGTCAATCTTTGTTGCAACGACGATGGATCAACCGACGCTTGATTATTTGCCTGCAAAAACTGATGATGAGTCAAGTGCGGACCAAATTTGATGTTCTTCCAAAATATAGAAAGGACTGTTTATAACCCATCATCCATATATGTAAATCTCAAACTCTATTATATGAATAATTTGCATCTAGATAAGAGGAAAAAATTCTCCAGTTGTGGGATTCAAACTCCTAATCCACACAATTAAAATGAGAACACATACAGGGAGGTAATTTGTGTGCTAATAATTGTATTTCTCAAACCAAAATACAAAAGTTGAAGGAGCAAATGGTAAATCGTAAACAAATTAACTTTGTGGTTTACAAAGTGATTTTTATGGCGTACTTAAAAAAATGTGTTAAAATCCAACTAAGTTTTACACAATAAATAAACTAATGTCCATGTTCATAATTAAACATGAGAAGTTTGAGACAGGTTTGTCATGCTTATAGTTCATCATCGTCATCATACTTACTCACTATATCCTACTAATAGCAAAACTAAGGAGGTAGGGTCTAAGGAGAGTAAGATGTAGACTGTCTTACATTTACCCTGTAGGAATAGAGAGACTGTTTCAAATGAGACCCCCAACTCAATAGTAATTTTGCATCAAGCCTTGGACATAAGGCACAAAACACTCAACAATCGGACAAAGGCCGATTAATGCATGAACCCCTTTGTCTTTCGGCTGTCAACGCCATCGCATGATACATGACTAACCGTTCACCGCTTTTAACGTTATTTTCACGAAATTAGTAAAATAACGTTAAAATTAGTGCAATTTCATTTTTGCCTCGGAGGACCCACATATACATACATTATATGCGCACACCACAAGGGGGTTGTAGTTAAAAGTGTTTAAAACTTGGTAATTTGTGCAAGTTTATAAAGATAGAATAATAACAAGTACTTTCATGTCTTAAAAAGTATCAATGTTTGAATTAACTAGCTAATATATCTCCAGGTTTACTCGTGATATTTTACACTTTTAAGTGTATAACTATAGTTAAATTAACTAACTTTATGTGCTATAAGAAGCTTACCTCAGTTTGAATAGTGTGAAGTATGCGATTGTTTGCTCTAGTCGAAGTGCAGCTTATGATGTTAAGCCCTTCACCGACAAGTGTTTTTAACACTCTAGAAAGGAGGAACCCATCTTGTATTGAACAACTATTGATCAAAATCTCGATTCCCTCGTTGCAAATATTGACGATGACTGTATTTGGGAACAAATTATTTAAGCTTTCATTGGTATTCATTGACATTGTACCCATAAAGTCCATGAGCTGATCTCTTTTGACACCTAAATCTTTGATGTTTTCCTGCATGTGGTTGATATAGTTCACTGTCTGATCTATCTGATCCGGTATAGAGCGCTTTCCCTAGACACCAAATCCCACAATTAATCATCATATTAAGGTTTTTTTATTTCTTTTAATTATATCTAACATTTTAACTTCCCACAAAATATATAAAAATAAACAAGGAGATTATCAACAAACCTTGATAAACATATTGACACAAGTTTGCAAAACCTAAAGAATTGAACATGAAATTACCACCAAAAGCAGGGCACTAAAAAGCTCACCTTGATGTATTCAGGAGGAAGTAGACTTCGAAGTGAGGCGTAAAGGTTAGCCATTTGTTTCCTGCGCTGCTTTTCGATCTCTCGATGATTCAACTTCTTGTTTGTTTGATCATCTCCTACCCCAGAAACAGTAGAAGAACTAGGGTTTGTTAACGAAGATCGATCTTTACCATCTTGATGCTTTCTCCTCGCCAGCTTGTTGGCTTGATGAGTTATATTCCCATCCATGGGAACATGATCATGAAGATCCACCAAAGGATCTTGTTGATTGATCTCATCGAACACCAGATCGTCGATTTGCTGAAAAGATGACATGATAAGATTATGTTAATCCAGATTAATCATATCAAACTCATTTGTTAAGTAGTTAGTGTCGATGTTAATCTGCTTATTTAGGTAGAGCGTTGATATGATATGAGATCTTCTACTGTAGGGACCGATGATCAGATCGATGATATGATGAAGATTCCTAGGATCTTTGATATCATATATTTAGTATTTTCGTGCAAATAATTTGGAAACCCTAACCAGACAAGCGTCTTTTTCCTTTTGTTTTTCTAAGGTTATTTTGTTTTTTAAGGTTATTATTTGAATGGCTTTTTAGTGTGTGTTTTTAATTATTGAGTAACTTACTCTATTGGGTATGAATGAATAATGCCACCCTTATCTATTCTACGCATTCACAACCAAGCCTTCAAGAGTATAATGGAAATTTTTGAATAAACCAAGGATATATTAAACTTGGAAGTTGGAACTATCATTATAAGAAGGGAAAGAAGAATTATAGTCCATTGATCTTAGATTTGGAGGGTTAAGATTAGTTTTAGGGAAAAGAAGATAATGAAATGACATAAATAAAAAGGGTAAGAAGAATTATAATCCATTGATCTTAGATTTGGAAGGTTAAGATTAGTTTTAGGGAAAAGAATATAATGAAATGACATAAAAGAAATCTTACATTTATGGAATTTTTCTTTCCACATACAAGTCACATGCCAATTCCCTCGTCAATTTAAAACATTCATAACTTTTTCATACGACTTTTAAAAAAATCACCACAATAACGAGCGTTTTTTATCTTTAATATGAGTAATATATTGTCATATAAAAATAAAATAAAATTTTTCACTTTCACTGGTTTTTTTTTTTTTGCATTGTGTGAAAGGTTATGGTCATTGTGTCTTTTAACTGAGTTTTGGTTATTACGTTTTATTAGGGTTTCTATACATTATGTTGTTATCAAAACCTATAACACAGTGTTAATTTGGGTTCTACTCATTACGTTTTATACGAACCTATAACACAATATATGACATGATGAATATGGTGTTACATCTGGGTTTTATATACATTGTGTTATTGGTTCTGGTCATTGTGTTTAATCTGTTATCCATTGTGTTTTAATATGTTCTCCATTGGGTTTTAATCTCTTGTTTATTGTATTTTAGTCTGTTATGTATTGTATTTTTAGTTTGTCGTCAATTGTGTTTTAATCTGCCCTCCATTGTGTCTTTTATCTGTTGTCATCAATTGTGTATTTATTTAGTTTGATACTTATTGTGTTATACGTTATGGCCATTGTGTTATACATTATGGTCATTGTGTTTTAGTCTGTTGTCCATTGTGTTTTTATCTGTTGTCATTGATTATGTTTTTGATCTATTTTCCATTGTGTTTTACGTCATGTCTATTGTGTAATACACAACTGGGTTTCAAATTTTTCTTTGAAAAATATAATAATATTGTACTCATATTAAAGATAAAAAGACGATCGATTTTATGGTATGATTTTAAAAAAAAATAAATGATGTATAAAAAAGTTACGGATGTTTATAAAATGAGGGGGGAGACAGCATGTGACTTGCATGTTGTGGACAAAATTACATTTCCCACTTGATTCCTCCCAGGTAGGGGTGGCAACAAAAACCTATCCATGACATTTTGGATTATTTTAGGCCATTTTAAAAAAGGAAACAAGTCATAATGGGCTGGGGAAATATTGAAGATAGGTTTAGATGGGTTTTAAAATATCCACCTAAGTTTTAACATGGGTCAGGATGGGTTTTTAACTTTCAAACCACACAAAACCCTAATGAAGCCCTCTGACTTCCACCATATCCTATCATACATCATTCCCACCATCACACTCACCCCCAATATAACAACCCTAGCGATTAGGTTTCCGAATCCGATCTCTCAGGTCACCGGAAATCCATCGGATCAGTTCCTCAAAACCGTTGTTTTCTTTCTCGGAAGCTTCTAGAGAGCGAACTCTGTGTTCGGTTGCTTGGATGGAGTTGTACGTACCACCGTCGGTTACGCCGGTGGATCTAAGTTGAATCCTGAGTACCAGAGTTTGGGTGATCACGCTGAATCTGTACAAGTATGTGTTGTGTTACAGTTTTGTTAGTTTTGTGATTGAATTTTGAATCTGGGCTGTTTTGATTTTCAGTTGGTTTTGAATTTGAATGTGTGTGAAGGTATTGTAATGCCAATTTAGAACATACTTGTGCCTGCATCTATGTTGAAATTGATATGGGGGTGAGGTTCTAGAGTGAACACTAGTGTATTTGTGAATTAAGTGAACAAATCCTAACCATTAATTAAATCATCAAATCTTAAAATACACCAGTGTATTTTCATCATCATGGCCATTGATTTACACTTGTGCATACACTTGTCTATTGATAATCAAGGGCTAGTATTAGTTTACTAGTGTTCACTATCAAGGGGGTGTTCATTAATGAACCTAACCCTATGTGTGTGTGTTTGTGTGTGTGTGTATAGAGAGTGAGAGAAAGTGTAACGTACAATAAAGCTTATCGTACGCTTGTACGTGATTGTGAAATCGCATGTTATAAAAAAGCATGTTGAAAACCGCATGTTGGTTTTTTTTATGAAAACGCATGTTGGTTTTTTTAGCAATTTCGCATGTTGGTAAATATGATGAAATCGCTTGTTGATATATAAAGAAATTTCGCATGTTGGTTTTTCAGCACAAATCACATGTTCAATAGTGAATTCGCACCAGATCATACGGCTGGGATGATCGCGTACATTTTGTACGATAAGAGCCATTATACGTTAACCTGCCCATATATATATATATATATATATGGTAGGGTTCTAGAGTGAACACTAGGTTGAGAGTGAACTGTGTGAGACTAATCTGGGCCATTGGATTACATCATCTAGAGATTTTTAAACAATGGCAAGATTGTAATTATAATGTTGTAACTTCCCTTTAAAATAAATGATAGAAGGGTATTTACGTCTTTTATAAATTGCATTTATTAAACAATATAATCAAAATCCCTAAAATCTTGCTAGTTTCCGTATATACAAGATTCACAGCTGTTAGTGTATACACATGTGTATAGTCTCTTATAATTAAAATAATTGAGAAAATAATTAAAAATGAGAGAGAGAGAGAGAAAGTTAAGAGATCAGAAAATTAAGGGATTTTAATTAAACATATTTGGCTAATATCAATATTACCCTTTTAATCTAAAAAATGATCAAGGGCCAAGATTCGTTTACTTAGTTCACTCTCAAGAAGTTGTTCACTCTTGAACCTAATCCATATAGAATAAACTCAAAGCTTGAGGTAGTCTTGGTATACAGAAATTGATGGCAAGATGAAATGGATCAATCCAAAGAAAATGAAAGTAAAAATGTTGTGGTACTCTTAAATAAAGTTTGACGCTTCAACGGCCATGGTGTGGTGATAGGGTGTCTCTCTCTATTCAAACGGTGATGGCTTCAAATTTTGCAAGTTGCAAATACAGAAGTATTCAGGAGCATGTTACTTGTTAAAGAAATGAAGTGTATCCTCCATACAATTTAATGGTGTTAATTTTCCAAGTCCCAAGTCCTAGGGGTGGATAGAATAAGCATGTCTAGAATCCCATAAGGGTCCATGGTGTGCACTCTCCGTGTGGCTAGCTCACGATATATTGGTGTCTCACGGGAACACTGCCCCATCTAATTGAGGGCTAGGAAAAAACTCACCGAGAGGAGGAAGAGGAAAAGAGTCGTTGGGGTGACCGTGGGAAAACAAAAAAAAATATTTTTTTATTTCCTATATAAACAAATTTAAATCCATCATTTTATACACAAACCACTTTACTCAAAATAACTCTTTACTTTCATAGACCACTCTACTCATCATATTGTTCTTTTAAATATTTTACCATCTTCTAGTTCGTCATGTTTATCAACTAGGCAAACCTTAGTAAAATCATTCAAATATTCAAATGAAGAAAAATGAAAAAGGTTCAAGGCGGTGCAAGGGTCGGCAGGAAAGGATGTCGAACGAGCATTCAACATGTTAAAGTTAAAGAGTCATTGGGCTATAATCCAACAATCTGGCATGGAAAGTGGAGCACCCTCACCCCCTTAAAAAGATTGCAAGTAGTTTTTAAGCGATTGACACACCCCTACTTTTTGAGTGCAAACCCCCCCCCCCCCCCGAGGTGGCATATAGGGCAATAAGGGGAGTATATAGTGTGAAAGCAATTAATGTGTCAGAAAAAGGGTTTTGGTAAGCCTCTCATTGCCCTATGAGATATAAGGTTGTGGTAGTTGGAGCATTAAACCCTATACGCTTCTCATTGAGCAATGAGAGGCTTATCGGCACGACTTTTGATGAATTTAAGGTATAATTACTGACATGAAAGGAGTTCAGTCTGAAAAAGCGTGAAAGTGACCCATATGACCCTTATCGACCTATACGACCCTTATCGAGCAAAAATGTTTGTTTACCCAAGCATACGGGATTTATGGCTTTCAAAAATTTTCAAACTCACAAAATTCCGACTGAACTCCTGAAGATTCTTAACTAAAAAATTTGGTTGAGACAGTGAAGCATAAAGATGTCGTTTTGGGACATTGGTAATATTTTTGGCGAAGATTCGAACCAGTCGTACGTCTCTTAAAGCATTTGGTTATCCGGCGTTGATCGAGGTGAGGAGGAGGTTGTGTCCGTGCCTCGTTGTGATGACGGGGGTGTGCGACCCACGTTACCTGACTTGAACCAGATGTTTGTAGATGAAGGGGAACCATCTTACATTGCCCAAAGTTATCCGCGACACGAATATGGGAATTACCATTCGTATACGGAAAACAAACACAAGTTAGAGTATGAAGAAGGTGCTAAGGAGTATGAGAAAAATGATAACGGAGTTGAAGAAGGTGCTAACGACTTTGAGGAAAATGATAACGAAGTCGAGGAATGTGCTAAGGACTTTGAGGAAAATGATAACGAAATCGAGGAAGGTGTAATGCACTTTGAGGAGGGTGTTGACGACGACGAACCTGCTAACGAGGAAGGTGTTCACGACGACGAGCGTGCTAACGAGGAAGTTGCTAATGACGAGAAAAAAACAAAAAAGGTATGACATAACCGTCAATTACGTGTTATTCGTGTTACATAATGTTGATATAATTTTAGAGTGGATAAAATGATTTTGTATACGTGTTATTCGTATGTATATAATTTTTATTAGGTAGGAGAAATCTAGAAAATGTTTGACCCGTCCCGACCTTAACCCGAACCCGACCCGAAATTGTGTCATACGTATTAACCCGATTTCGTTATCATTTTGGTGAAATATTATATATGTTCGGGTGAAATATTTTGTTAAAAATAGATTACTTAGGCTTGTAAATGAACCGAACGAACACGAACGAGGCATGTATACTGATTAAAAATAGAAAATGTATGACACGAAATTTCATACAAACCCTAAAATGTGTCATACATATTAACCCGAACCCGATGTTGAACCCGAGTTTTTTTATTGTTTTTCGACAAATTAATATATTAATTTCATTTATGTGGATTTCTAATGAACCTTTTTTTTTAGGTATTTGGCTCACTTGAAGAATTGAAGAATTGGGTATACAAAAGAGAAGTTGCGAAAGTTTACGTCATTGTCACCCAACGAACGAGGAAAAAAGGCGAAGGTGCGTCAGCAAGGATAGTGAAGATATGGTTGCAATGCGATCGTGGCGGCGAACCCAAAAGTAAAGCATCCGTTCGGCGTTCCGATAGCAAAAAGGTTGGCTGTCCTTTTAGTCTGATAGGGAAACTAGACTCAAGTAGTGGTAGTTGGAGCCTTGTGGAGAAGTAAAACATTCACAACCATGAGCCTGCTGAATTTCTCGAGGGCCACGCGTTTGCTAGAAGGCTGACCCAGGACGAAGAATCACTGGTGGAGAGACTTTATCTGCAAAACATGGATCCTACAAATATACATTTAACCATAAGAAATCAGTACCCACATAGCGTGTGCATTCTACAAGATGTACAAAACATGATTAAAAAAGATTAAACGAAAAATGTACGGCGATCGAACTCCAATGCAGATATTGGAGAGCATGTTGCAAGAAGAAAGGTACGTTTATTTCACCAGAGTGAATCCCTCCACAAACGCGGTCGAGGAGGTTTTTTTCGTTCATCCGGACTCGTACAACATGTGACGTGCATTCCCACATGTGTTGATGATTGATGCTACCTACAAGACGAATGAGTATAAGCTTCCGTTTATTCAAGTTGTGGGTGTGACATCGACACACAAGTCTTTTTGTGTGGCTCATGCGTTTGTCTCTAAAGAAAAAAAAGATAACTTCTTATGGGTCCTGGAGAATCTCAAAGAATTGTTCGTAGATTGCATGGAGCCACGTGTAACTGTAACAGATAGGGATCAAGCTTTGATGAATGCTTGCGATAAAGTTTTCCCAAAAGCTTCCAAATTGCTATGTAGGTGGCACATCTCACAGAATATTCTAAAACACTGTCGGGCAAAATTTACGGATGAAGACTGGAAAATATTCAAGCTTTCTTGGTCTCGACTGTGTAATTCTCCCACTCCGACGATATACAATTATAACTTTCAGCGGCTTTTCACGCGACTGGTTAACGACGAACGATCAGGTACATATTATATTAGTTTACATACATTCATCCATACATATATACATACAAACATTACAAATCATTGTATTCAATTTTTTTTTCAGATGTTCTGGATTATTTGTATGATGTGTGGCTGAAAGATTATAAAGAAAAGTTCGTTTCAGCTTGGACTAACACAGTCCCCAATTTTGGTCAACATACAACCAACAGAGTTGAAAGCCAGCATTCTAAGTTTAAGAGATACATTAAAGGGCCAAACAACTCGCTCCATAGACTTGTGTGTCTTGTTGGCAAAGTTGTAGAGTCACAAAAGATACAAATAAAACTTAGTTTTCAGGAGAGCAGGTCCGTGCAAATGGGGGACCACAGATTTCCATTTTTTGACAACCTACGCAGTAATGTTTCCCAAAAAGCCTTAGAGTTATTGGTTGTCGAGAGGAAGAAGCTACATGCGGTGAGGGCAGGAGGGGGGACTTGTGGCCACCAGCTTTCTACGGGTTGTGGGTTGCCATGTGCTTGTCAGATGGAGTGGTGGGAAAATACAGGTAACATAACAACTATAACATATGCTTCGATCCATAGAATATAATCATCATTATACTTCATGTTTTAACAATGATTCTTGAAAAACAGGTTGCAAAATTCCACTTGCCGCGATAGATAAATTCTGGACAAAACTTGATTTTTCGACAGAAAACTTAATCAAGACGAGTGTAATATTCAGGCGGAAATGGATAAACTCACACAGCAACTACATACGCAGCCACCTCTAGTGTTAAAAAATATGTTGTCGAAGATGAAAGCGGTGTTGAATCCAAGTATGACTGACCATCAACCGCCTGAGGTACAACAAGATACCCGGGGCCGCCCAACTACGAAAGCAAAACAACAAAAGAATGAAGACCTTGCGAGACGTAAAGATAAACAACCCGAATCACAGAGGAACGACTACACTCAAAAGCCAAATGTGCGACGGTAGTCGTTCAAAGAAAAGCAAAGAAGAAAAAAATACACTTCCGATTATAGATAAACACTTTCCACTGTTGGCCGGGCACAGGTACATACGTATATACATACATATATTTATAATTCTTTTTCAATTTTTTATTTTTTAATATTTTTTAGTTTTTTATTTTTTTGCCAATTATAGGTACAAAAACATGATTGAGCGTTTTAAGGATTGGCTTCCATCTAGCTATCGGAGATACATAACACATATCGAAGATGCCCAGCCGGATGGTAACTGTGGGTTTCGATCCATAGCTATGGGTTTGGGGTATGACCAGAAACAGTGGAAGTGGGTCCGCCAAGAGCTACTCGACGAGATGTTCATTAACAAAAAGCGTTGGGGGCATATACTCGAATCATTGGACAAGGGATGTTACGAAAATGTGTATCGATCGATAAATTGGTTAAATGTTGAACCTGCACCTATGGCATGCTGGATGTGTTTGCCCTACACAGGGTTGTTGGTGGCTCAAAAATTTGGGGTGATTGTTCAACATTTAAGCAACGGTGTTTGGCAAACTTACTTCCCGATGTTCGATGGACTGCAGGTTTACCCGAACCATTCCATTTTAACGATTGCTTATGTCGAAGATAACCATTTCATCATGGTTAAGTTAGCGGATGATAGCCCGATGCCAGTACCAAATGGACTTTGGAATATATACCGAAGTATGGAAGCTATGGAATGGGAGACAATGTATATGTCTCGTATTGCACAGGGTAGGGCGTTACTACGTAGTAATAGAACTCGACAAAAAGAAGTTATTGACTTGTGTTAGGTGTAGCATCCGTGAAACATAAGGTGTACGCAACGAACTTATTAATGTTTCTCTTTATTATAATTTAAATATATTATAACATCCGTCAAATATAGTGTACGCAACAATTTTTTTATAATTTTTTTTAATTAAAGTGCTTCATATAAAAGAAAATAGTACAAAATAAAAGAAAACTATTGTTTTAAAGGGATTTAAAATTGTTGACTCAAACTAAAAATGAAATCTGTTTTTTTTAATAAAAGGAATTAATTTTAATATAAATAAATGAATAATAAAAAATGTCAAATAAAAAAGGGAGGGGTCCTTCTGTATCGGACCGGCCTCCCCCGGGATTCGAACTCGCATATTTCGCATAGAACACACAAGCCTTAACCAGTTTATCCTCCTGTACAGGAGCTGATAAATTGGTTATAGTATATCCTTTATACACTTCATACGCTTTAAACCCAACAACTCATATATGCCCCTTATTGCCCTATACGCCCCTCATTGATTCAAAAACTACTTTTCAGGTTTGACCAAACAGAGAATAGATCTAAAACTTTTTAACCCCACACACTAAAACACCAAGAAACACACACTGTCTCTCTCGTATAGCTCGGCTTAGAACGTATCAACCTATACGGTCTATATTTTCATAAAAGGTTAGTGTATTATTTCATCTTTCCTTTGTTTATTTTGGTTTTTTTTTTAAATTATGGCCGGTGGTGTTGGGTTTGACGGTAGTGTTGGTGTTGGGTTTGACGGCGGTGTGGGATTGACGGCGGTGTTGGGTTTGACGGTGGTGGGGGATTGACGGCGGTGGGGGTTTGACGGAGGTGGTGGTTGTGGTGGTGGTTATTAACGGCTGTGGTGGTGGTTAGGCGGGTGTGGAGGTGGCTGTGGTGGTGGTTAGGCGGCTGTGGTGGTGGTGGGGGTTTGACGGTGGTGGTGGTGGTGGTGGTCGTGGTGGTGGTGGTTATTGACGGCTGTGGTGGTAGTTAGGCGGGTGTGGTGGTGGCTGTGGTGGTGGTTAGGCGCCTGTGGTGGTGGTGGTTGTTGTGGTGGTGGTGGTGGTGGTTGTGGTGGTGGTGGTGGTGGTTGTGGTGGTTTGTCGATTATTTAGATGTTAATTTGTCAGAAATTTGTTACAAGTTTATAAAAATTGTAAAAAGTTTATAATATGACACGTATTATATATTAATTTTTAGATATGTTGTAATACCTCGAAAATTTGTGTTCAATAAAATAACGACACGTGTCATGTAAGACAAAAGTGTTATAAACCTGGATCTAGTTAAAGATGTATGGCAGGATTTAAAAGTGTCGACATGTTAATTAATACCTCTGAACGACCTCATTATGAATCCCAAGACCCTAACATATATTATAAACATCTGATATACTCAAATCCGGTAAATGCTAGCAATGATTGATTCATATTTGCAAGAGTGGAATCCTATGAGGATATGCACGACAAACCTTCGTTTATGGCTTTTCGTTAAAATCCAAGACAATATTACATAATGGTAGGGTGCACATAACTATTCAAGAATGATATAAAGTCCCCATACTGATAATTCATGACCCAAAATCGTAATACATTAGTTACCCGTTCGAAACTTGAAAGGTCAAGAGATTTTTGCCCCTGATAAAGGGCTTACGGACCGTAAAGGACCCCCTTACGGTCCGTAAGGCTTTGCCAGCGACAGTAAATTGGACAGCTGCTGTTATGAACGTTATAACCGACTTAAAAAGATATTTTCACTTCCATGGGCGACCCCTAATAGTTCCTAGGCCCTAGGGACACTTGTGGATGATCCATGATCAGTTGTAGCATAGTTTGTCATGATCACAAGGGATCAAAAGCACTATAAAAATGCCCTCATGTTGCAACTTTGTGATCATGCTTTCCATCTGCATTTGTGGAACTTCCTGGAACATAAGATCAGTCCCCAAGCATCTCTAATCGTGCATAAGACCTTGGTAAGTATCCTTGACCTTCCTTGATTGAGTTTTGCTTAGTTATTAGCTTAAAAGTCAAACCGTCGTAATTAAGGTTTGACTTATCGATTAATCACTAATGGTTTAGTGTTTAGTCAAATTAAAGGTAGTTATAAGTTGGTAATTATGTGGGCATTAAACCCTTAAAACGGCACCCTCTGATTCCCGTCCTAACTTAGTCATTTGTCGGGTCAAAGTTGTTTATAAAAAGTCAACACAAACTTAATTTACGAATTAACATGTAATTAGCAATGTAGAAGGCATGTAACTTATTTTACCACTCATATAACTTAGTAATAAATGTAAGAACATGTCTAAGCATGTTCGACCCGACAATTTTCTGTTTAGACCCGGTTCGGAACCGAAAGTCGCAAAACTTTGACTTTTGCTTTGACTTCAGTTCTGAACCGAATTAGATGAGTTTGGAAATGCCTTAGAGCTTCCTTAGGACCAGGTTACATGATGGTATAACCCTCTGTGATTGGTTCATTGATTGTCCGTTTCGTTTACACGTTTCCGTTAATTGCTTAATGTTGACCATAATGCCATTTTGACCATAAAACGAGAATTTTGGAAATATGAGAGGACAATAATCTTTGTTACTGATTTATAAATATGTCCCTAAATTTTCACATCAGTTGGAGGTTTAGATTAGGAGTTATGCTTAATAGCGTAATTAGAACGCTTTTTATGAATTAAACGGCGTAATTAGCATAAAGCCTATCTAAACCCAATTTTTGACACCAAACCTTTTACCCACTGATGTAATATAATATTTTGGGATTTTTAAAGATTTTTAATTATTTTTAACCTGCTCATAACCTAAGGTTATGGTGTTGATTCGGTAAATACCGATTATACCCTTTTTAGTTATAAAACGAGTTCTACATAGTATTTTGATACCAATCCAATTGCTACTGATTTTATATAATAAATGAAGTATTTTGAACTTTATAACCTAATCAGAAAACTCAGATTTCCTGTATAACCCGGAAATCGCTTAAAATGGCTTTTTACGCGTATTAAATACCTAGTATGGGTTTAAAACCATTTTGTCATATAAGACTTATCACCAACTGATATAACCTGATAAATTAAGTTATTTTACTGATTTATTCAGACCCGAATCTCAAAATTTCATTTAATCTCTTTTATAATCTTTAAAATGACCAAAATACCCCTACGGGGCTTAAATTAAGGTTAAACTCGTTTTGGGCATAATGGAAGGTATCCTACTGATATCACAACCTATCTATGGCATATTAACTTAGGAAACCTGTAAATGACTCTCATGGTTACCCGTTACGCCTCTTGCGCGTTCGGTTCGGTTTATGTAACTAGTTTGCATAAATTAGCCGAAACGGGTCAAACCTTATCATTTTTATCTCAAAATCCAGAATGTGTTTAGTTTACCCATATTATATAAGTCTTCAAACTTGTCGGGTCTAAATCACATTCTATTCCGGTCTTCGCTTAATCGTGCGTTTGAACCGTATCTTTCCTTAAAACTAACCGGTCTAAGTTTAAGGCGTAATTAAAGACCCGTTAGGATTCTAATAGGTTATTATAAACCTTCGTTCCAGAATAGGAGACCCGGTAAAAGCTACACGCACTTGCTATTTGTGATTGATACTTGCAAAGGTAAATACTTTTAACTTATTTTCCTTATACGGGCTTGGGGTATGGTATATAAAATACCGCTTGGTCGGGCATTGAATCTTTAATTGAATAGAGGTTAAATCATTGATATGCTCCGTTTTGAAATGTTTTGTTTGCTTAAAGCCTTTGGGGGGTTAATGACCATGTCCCGGATATCCTTGGCATCATTTTACGAAATGGCCACGACCTAAGCACGGGGTGTAGGCGTACACCCGTCAGTGCCTAAAATAATAATGTGGTGTGTCTATTGATCATTAACCCGGTCTACGGATCGGGCTACTGAACGCATAAGAAACATGTAATTCTTTTACAAGATTATATTCAAATAATTATCCCAAGTTTATAAAAAGTTTGTGCCACGTGCATTCAAATCAATTTTAATAAACCTTTCAAAATGAGTCAGTTAATTGTATTTACCAGTGTAAACTGACGTATTTTCCCAAAAAGGTTAAGTGCAGGTACTACGCGAACTAGGCTGGCTTTCTCCTAGCGTCCACAATAAGTCTCGCAAGCTTGGATGTCAAAACTGTTGAACAATGTTTCCTTTTTATTTTGATCCACCTGTGGATTATTTTCAACTGTTTGTGATACTTGATATTACAATTATATTCGGTTGAAATATATCTATCTTTTGCTTCCGCTGTGCATATTAAATATTGTGTTGTTTGACTATAACGATATCAACTACGTCACGATACTCCCCACCGGGCCCACCGATAATACATGGAAATATCGGGGTGTGACAAGTTGGTATCAGAGCCAACATTGAGTGAATTAAACACTAGCCTTTTGTGTTTAATCTCAATGACACAATTGCACCTTCCTAAATTTTCGAGTCTAGACAAAGAACTTAGGACAAATCCTAATTTGTTTTTAATTTTAACTTTGTTTTATATATATTCTTGTTGTTATCTTTGTTTATGTTGACAGGTTTAACAATGCCGCCAAGATTCCGAGGAAGTGGTAAGGGGCCAATCACCGCCCCCAACGATCACGAGGCCGGGCCTTCACACCGGCGAGCTCCTTCTACCACTATGAGTGCCGATCCTCAGGGAAACTGGAGGAACCATTTGGAGCCCGCTAGACGGTCTGTCTCGCACATTCCTTTGGGCCGCATTCGGAAAACAAGCCCCAAGACTCCCGCCATTCCTTCCTACCATTGCAGCGATCCGCCTCGCACCGTTCCTTTGGCGACCCTACTACTGTCTTTCAGGGCCGGTTCAACCCGGCAAACTATATCCAAGAACCAGTGGGTTTTAACCCACTAGGACCTGAAGACCACTTCTTAGGAGACAATGCAATGGACATGGACGAGGACACGGATCCCGTCGAACCTGCAAGCGGTACACCCAACCATCCCATCGAGATCTCTGATGGATCATCCTTCCACGGATCACCCTACGGTGGTCCAGACAGTTACCAAGCGAGGTTTAACCAGCATGAATGGTACTTCACACCTTCTCACCATTCATCGCCTTACCAGCAGCAGCAACAGCAGGATCCCTCTGAGGATTCATGTTTCGTGGCAGTCACGCCACCGCCTCCACCGCCGCCAGTTCATCAAGCACCTCCAGAACCACCAAGACGTAGGAGAACAGGCGCACGAATATCCGCGCGAGGAGGGGATTTTCACTTTAGCACCCCTCGACACTCCAGTGGCAGTCACTATCCGCCACTTCATGAAGACCCGCAAATGGGTGGGCCTTCAAACCCAATTCCTGAGGTGAATTCTGCACCAGTTGCACCACAGCCGCCACCATTTGGTTTTGATAACCCGATTCCTGCATACGCTGGTTCAACGGCGTACAATCCGTTTGAGCAGCCGGCTCACACTCATTATAACTATGCTGAAGCCGACCCGTACCTGGTAGCGGCCAACTACAACGCCCTTCATCCCGAAGGACCATATGGAGCCCCTTGGGGAGTTGGATACCCAACTCATGGATACCAAGTACCTGCTCAACCTCCGTTGCAGCACCAGCCACAGCCACCATGGTTTTCCCCACCAGAACAGGAGGAAATCCTACAAAGGCTAAGCAGAGTGGAACGAGACTTTCAGGAAGAACGTAGGAACAACAGGGGATTCCTCAAAGGCCTAGCAAGCTTATTAAAGGGGAAGAAGAAGAAGAGGGATCATTAAATCCTTATATGTATTGTTGTATTTCCTATTTCAATCAAGTCCCTGCGTGGACATTTATATATTGTATTTAGTCCCTGCGTGGACATATATTTTAGTACTTGGTCTCTGCGTGGACTTGTATTTCAGTTTAACCCCTGCGTGGGTAATTTGTCTATTAAAAGTCCCGTTTAGGGCAATGTGTACTCCTTGTAATAATTAATGGAATGTTAAGTCTATAAATTTCATTTTTGTCATTTTATGCATAAGTATATGAAATAAATAAATCAAAATCATTCCTTTTAAAAATAATCTGCCTATTATATATTAAATAAGAATCTCAAAGGTATAGCCTAGCCTGCATGTCATTATAAGACTTGGCCAAGATGGTAAGACCTGTTTAAAAGATTCGGATCCCTGTTAACATCTGAAAACATGTTAACGCTCCTGGCAGACGTGATTCGTTAAAATCACACACGTCATTCTTATATAAGGATTCTTCAAAATATTTCCTAACCCAACTCAATGATCTATAAATCATGGGTTTAAATCATCAATTAAGATGATCATATATTGATCATCCATTAGTAATATAGTGCCTACGGGCCATACTCATTATCATATAAGACAAAAGACAGTAGTAGTCTACGACTCCCTGTCAAAGAAAGGTAATGAACTATGTTCAAACCTTAATGCCTTGATTCTCCGAAATCGTGGCTTATGATTTAAAAATGTCCTTGTGACTTGGCCTTTTGTGCTACTGATAAAACTGTTATTGTTTTATAATTAGGATAAATTATAATAAAAATCCTAAATAAATATGATTAACAAATTAAGCAAATATGGCCTGTGTTACCATGGTTAATGAATTGCCATAAAAGACAATTCCATAATAAACTCCCAAATAAATTATTGTCGATAACTTATGTAACAGTTCAAGATACAATGGCTGACTCGGATGAGATCAACAGTTTGCCAAGGGAGAATAATGACGCCACCAGGTTCAATGTGACTGGTGCGGAGCTCCAAGCATTAATCGACAATGCTGTTACAAAAGCCTTGGATAGGCAGTATAGTGAAGCAAGCGGTACTCGGAGCAGAGCCCAATCAGTACCCCATTCCAAGCCTAAGACTCATTCTGAGGCTCACAGTAAGCCACCCTCCAAGAAGGAAGAACCAAAGAAAGACGATGACGATCGTCACTCTTCAAATCAGCAAAGTGTCCCATCTCAAAGGATCGTGCTGAATCAAGGACCCCATGATAAGGGTTGCTCCTACAAATACTTTGTTTCATGAAAACCCAGGGATTTCACTGGGGAAAAAGGGGCTATAGACTGCATGACATGGTTGGATGAGATGGACACCGTAGTTGATATCAGCAGGTGCGCTGATAAGGATGTGGTAAAGTTTGTATCCCAGTCGTTCAAAGGTGAAGCATTAGCTTGGTGGAGGTCTTTGATCCAAGCTACAGGGAAAATCCCATTGTACAATATGACTTGGGAACAGTTTGTGTCTTTGATCAGGGAGAACTACTGTCCTCAGCATGAGGTTGAAAAGATTGAGTCGGATTTTCTGTCATTTGTAATGAAAAATCTGGATTGCCAAGCTTACCTTACAAGCTTTAATACAATGTCAAGGTTGGTTCCTTATCTGGTGACCCCGGAACCCAAAAGAATAGCTCGTTTCATTGGGGGTTTAGCCCCAGAGATAAAGGCAAGTGTAAAAGCCTCTCGGCCAGCTACTTTCAGATCTGTAGCTGATATATCTTTGTCCCTCACACTGGACGCGGTCAGACAGAGATCGCTGAGGAACACGGATGCCGAGAAAAGGAAGCGTGAAGATGACAATTTACGACGGTCAGACAAGAAGCACCGGGGAAACAATGACCACAAGAAGGGGTCTGGTTCTAAGAAGGATGGGCATCAATCTGGAGATAAGCCCAAGTGTAAGATTTGTCAGAAGCACCACTTTGGGAGGTGCAGACTTGAGTCGAAATCCCAGTCTCAACCGAGGCCATGTGGGATTTGCAAATCTTCGGAACACAAGACCCTAGAGTGCAAGAAACTGAAGGACGCAACGTGCTACAGTTGCAACGAAAAAGGGCACATTAAGACAAATTGCCCAAAATATGTAAAGAAAGCTGAGGAAGGGAAGAAGACCAATGCTAGGGTCTTCAGGATGGATGCAAAGGAAGCTGTGCAGGACGACAATGTGATCACAGGTACCTTCCTTATAAATGATGTTTATGCGAGAGTGTTATTTGATTCAGGAGCTGATAAATCATTTGTAGATAATAAGTTTTGTGAGTTGTTGAAATTGCCTGTAAAAACCTTAAGTGTGAAGTATGAGGTGGAATTAGCTGATGGAACCATAGAAACCGTCTCAACTGTGTTAGATGGATGTGTTATATCCATTAGGAACCACTCTTTTCCTTTGTCCCTACTACCTTTGAAATTAGCCGGTTTCGACATAGTTTTGGGTATGGACTGGTTATCTCATAACCAGGCCCAGATTGTCTGCAATAAGAAGCAAGTAGTAATCAAGACTCCGTCTGGTGAGTCACTTACCATTCAGGGAGATACCCAGTATGGACTGCCTGAGCAAGTGACTATGCTCAAGGCCTCTAGGTGTTTGAAGAAGGGTTGTGTCATCTACATGGCACAAGTGACTATTGATGAGCCGAAACCCAAGATTGAGGATATCCCCGTCATTTCTGAATACCCTAAAGTTTTTCCTGAAGAACTACCTGGTTTACCACCAGATAGACAAGTAGAATTCAGAATTGACATTATCCCTGGAGCAGCACCAGTAGCAAGGGTGCCTTATAGGTTGGCACCAACAGAGATGAAGGAATTGATAACACAACTAGATGAATTGTTAGCCAAGGGTTTCATTAGACCTAGTTCGTCTCCTTGGGGAGCACCAATCTTATTTGTCAAAAAGAAGGATGGATCGATGCGTCTGTGCATCGATTACCGTGAGCTTAATAAGGTCACTATCAAGAATAGGTACCCGTTGCCCAGGATCGACGATCTGTTTGATCAGCTTCAAGGGGCAAGTTACTTCTCTAAGATTGACTTAAGGTCAGGCTATCACCAACTGAAGGTTAGAAATGAAGACGTACACAAGACTGCATTTAGGACTCGTTATGGTCATTACGAGTTCCTAGTGATGCCTTTTGGGCTCACTAATGCACCAGCGGCATTCATGGATCTCATGAACCGTGTCTGCAAACCATACTTGGACAAATTTGTTATCGTCTTCATTGACGACATTCTGATTTATTCAAAGAATCAGGCCGACCATGAGAAACATCTTCGATGTATTCTTTCACTACTTCAGCAGGAGAAGCTCTATGCCAAATTCTCTAAATGTGAATTTTGGCTTCGGGAAGTCCAATTTCTTGGACATGTGGTTAGTGAACACAGAATCCAAGTAGATCCCGCTAAGGTTGAAGCTGTCATGAATTGGCAAGAGCCGAAGACGCCCACAGAAATTCGCAGTTTCTTGGGATTGGCAGGATACTACAGGCGCTTTATTGAAAAATTTTCAAGGATTGCTGCACCCCTAATTTCCTTGACTAGGAAGGATATTAAGTTCAACTGGGGACCCAAGCAGCAAGAATCTTTCAATATTTTGAAGCAGAAGTTGAGCAACGCGCTTGTACTGACATTGCCTGAAGGTACCAAAGAATTCGTGGTTTACTGCGATGCATCACACACTGGCATGGGGTGTGTGCTTATGCAGAAAGGCAAGGTTATTACCTATGCTTCACGTCAGTTAAAGGTGCATGAAAAGAATTACACCACCTATGACTTGGAGTTGGGTGCCGTTGTATTTGCACTGAAGCTATGGAGGCACTATTTATATGGTATCAAGTGTGTGATCTATTCTGATCACAAGAGCCTCCAGCACCTGTTTAACCAAAAGGATTTGAACATGAGGCAACGACGTTGGATGGAAACTTTGAATGATTATGATTGTGAGATAAGATACCATCCTGGCAAGGCGAATGTAGTCGACGATGCCTTGAGTCGAAAGGAAAGGGTGAAACCCATCCGAATCAATGCCAAGAGCATTGAAGTAAAGAATGGTTTGAATGAAAGGTTGTTAGCTGCACAGAAGGAAGCTGTGCTGGAAGCTAACTATCCTAATGAAAAGCTAGGGGTAACTGAGGAGCAGTTATCCTATGGCAAGGACGGAATCCTGAGATTAAATGGAAGAATATGGGTTCCAGCTCTAGGAAGCCCACAGTTCTAAATACTCCGTTCATCCTGGAGCTGACAAGATGTACCAGGATTTGAAAGCAAACTTTTGGTGGATAGGCTTGAAGAAGTCTATAGCTACCTATGTAGCCAAATGTTTGACGTGTGCGCAAGTCAAAGCAGAACATCAAAAGCCGTCAGGTTTGCTACAACAGCCTGAACTTCCCACGTGGAAGTGGGAAATGGTGACAATGGATTTCATCACCAAGTTGCCGAAGACAAGGAAAGGAAATGATACTATATGGGTGATAGTAGATAGACTGACTAAGTCAGCACATTTCCTACCCATTAAGGAGACCTATAGCTCTGACATGTTAGCCCAATTGTACGTGGATAAGATTGTATCTCTACATGGCGTACCAGTGTCTATTATCTCTGACAGGGATACTAGATACACATCTCATTTTTGGAAAAGTTTCCAACAATCTTTGGGCACGCGCTTAAATTTCAGTACGGCTTACCATCCTCAGACGGACGGACAGAGTGAGCGTACAATCCAAACGTTGGAAGACATGCTTCGTGCATGTGTGATCGACTTAAGTGGTAGTTGGGATAACCACCTGCCATTAATCGAGTTCTCATATAACAATAGCTACCATACCAGCATTAAGGTTGCGCCCTTCGAGGCCTTATACGGTAGAAAGTGCAGAACGCCCGTTTGTTGGGCGGAGATTGGAGATGTCCAGTTGACAGTACCTGAAATAGTCTTTGAAACGACGGACAAGATTGTCCAAATTCGTGACCGCCTGAAAGCTGCCAGGGATAGGCAGAAAAGCTACGCAGATCTAAACCGTAAACCTCTGAAATTCGAGGTAGGTGATAAAGTGTTGCTTAAAGTATCACCCTGGAAGGGAGTGATGCGATTTGGTAAGAAAGGTAAGTTAAGCCCGAGATACATAGGACCATTCAAGGTCATCGAATGTGTCGGATCAGTTACTTATAAGTTAAAATTACCTGAAGAGCTCAGTGGTATTCACAATGTATTCCACATCTGCAATCTGAAGAAGTGTTTCGCTGATGAATCGCTAGTCATACCACATACAGATGTGCACATTGAAGAGAGCTTGAAGTTTGTTGAAAACCTGTGTCGATCGAAGATCGACAGGTTAAGAAGCTTCGAAGGAAGCATGTACCGATCGTAAAGGTTAAATGGGATGCCCGTAGAGGTCCCGAATACACATGGGAGGTTGAGTCCACAATGAAAGAAAAGTACCCTCATTTATTTCAGTAAATCTCGAGGTCGAGATTTCTTTTAAGGGGGTGAGGATGTAACACCTCTAAAATTTATGTTCAATAAAATAACGACACGTGTCATGTAAGACAAAAGTGTTATAAACCCGGATCTAGTTAAAGATGTATGGCAGGATTTAAAAGTGTCGACATGTTAATTAATACCTCTGAACGACCTCATTATGAATCCCAAGACCCTAACATATATTATAAACATCTGATATACTCAAATCCGGTAAATGCTAGCAATGATTGATTCATATTTGCAAGAGTGGAATCCTATGAGGATATGCACGACAAACCTTCGTTTATGGCTTTTCGTTAAAATCCAAGACAATATTACATAATGGTAGGGTGCACATAACTATTCAAGCATCATATAAAGGCCCCATACTGATAATTCATGACCCAAAATCATAATACATTAGTTACCCGTTCGAAACTTGAAAGGTCAAGAGATTTTTGCCCCTGATAAAGGGCTTACGGACCGTAAAGGACCCCCTTACGGTCCGTAAGGCTTTGCCAGCGACAGTAAATTGGACAGCTGCTGTTATGAACGTTATAACCGACTTAAAAAGATATTTTCACTTCCATGGGCGACCCCTAATAGTTCCTAGGCCCTAGGGACACTTGTGGATGATCCATGATCAGTTGTAGCATTGTTTGTCATGATCACAAGGGATCAAAAGCACTATAAAAAGGCCCTCATGTTGCAAATTTGTGATCATGCTTTCCATCTGCATTTGTGGAACTTCCTGGAGCATAAGATCAGCCCCAAGCATCTCTAATCGTGCATTAGACCTTGGTAAGTATCCTTGACCTTCCTTGATTGAGTTTTGCTTAGTTATTAGCGTAAAAGTCAAACCGTCGTAATTAAGGTTTGACTTATCGATTAATCACTAATGGTTTAGTGTTTAGTCAAATTAAAGGTAGTTATAAGTTGGTAATTATGTGAGCATTAAACCCTTAAAAGGGCACCCTTTGATTCCCGTCCTAACTTAGTCATTTGTCGGGTCAAAGTTGTTTATAAAAAGTCAACACAAACTTAATTTGCGAATTAACATGTAATTAGCAATGTAGAAGGCATGTAACCTATTTTACCACTCATGTAACTTAGTAATAAATGTAAGAACATGTCTAAGCATGTTCGACCCGACAATTTTCTGTTTAGACCCGGTTCGGAACCGAAAGTCGCAAAACTTTGACTTTTGCTTTGACTTCAGTTCTGACCCGAATTAGATGAGTTTGGAAATGCCTTAGAGCTTCCTTAGGACCAGGTTACATGATGGTATAACCCTCTGTGATTGGTTCATTGATTGTCCGTTTCATTTACATGTTTCCGTTAATTGCTTAATGTTGACTATAATGCCCTTTTGACCATAAAACGAGAATTTTGGAAATATGAGAGGACTATAATCTTTGTTACTGATTTATAAACATGACCCTAAATTTTCACATCAGTTGGAGGTTTAGATTAGGAGTTATGCTTAATAGCGTAATTAGAACGCTTTTTATGAATTAAACGGCGTAATAAGCATAAAGCCTATCTAAACCCAATTTTTTACACCAAACCTTTTACCCACTGATGTAATATAATATTTTGATATTTTGGAAGATTTTTAATTATTTTTAACCTGCTCATAACCTAAGGTTATGGCGTTGATTCGGTAAATACCGATTATACCCTTTTTGGTTATAAAATGAGTTCTACATAGTATTTTGACACCAATCCAATTGCTACTGATTTTATATAATAAATGAATTATTTTGAACTTTATAACCTGATCAGAAAACTCAGATTTCCTGTATAACCCGGAAATCGCTTAAAATGGCTTTTTACGCGTATTAAACACCTAGTATGGGTTTAAAACCATTTTGTCATATAAGACTTATCACCAACTGATATAACCTGATAAATTAAGTTATTTTACTGATTTATTCAGACCCGAATCTCAAAATTTCATTTAATCTCTTTTATAATCTTTAAAATGACCAAAATACCCCTATGGGGCTTAAATTAAGGTTAAACTCCTTTTGGGCATAATGGAAGGTATCCTACTGATATCACAACCTATCTAAGGCATATTAACTTAGGAAACCTGTAAATGACTCTCATGGTTACCCGTTACGCCTCTTGCGTGTTCGGTTCGGTTTATGTAACTAGTTTGCATAAATTAGCCGAAACGGGTCAAACCTTATCATTTTTATCTCAAAATCCAGAATGTGTTTAGTTTACCCATATTATACAAGTATTCAAACTTGTCGGGTCTAAATCACATTCTATTCCGGTCTTCGCTTAATCGTGCGTTTGAACCGTATATTTCCTTAAAACTAACCGGTCTAAGTTTAAGGCGTAATTAAAGACCCGTAAGGATTCTAATAGGTTATTATAAACCTTCGTTCCAGAATAGGAGACCCGGTAAAAGCTACACGCACTTGCTATTTGTGATTGATACTTGCAAAGGTAAATACTTTTAACTTATTTTCCTTATACGGGCTTGGGGTATGGTATATAAAATACCGCTTGGTCGGGCATTGGATCTTTAATCGAATAGAGGTTAAATCATTGATATGCTCCGTTTTGAAATGTTTTGTTTGCTTAAAGCCTTTGAGGGGGTTAATGACCATGTCCCGGATATCCTTGGCATCATTTTACGAAATGGCCACGACCTAAGCACGGGGTGTAGGCGTACACCCGTCAGTGCCTAAAATAATAATGTGGTGTGTCTATTGATCTTTAACCCAGTCTATGGATCGGGCTACTGAATGCATAAGAAACATGTAATTCTTTTACAAGATTATATTCAAATAATTATCCCAAGTTATAAAAAGTTTGTGCCACGTGCATTCAAATCAATTTTAATGAACCTTTCAAAATGAGTCAGTTAATTGTATTAACCAGTGTAAACTGACGTATTTTCCCAAAAAGGTTAAGTGCAGGTACTATGCGAACTAGGATGGCTTTCTCCTAGCGTCCATAATAAGTCTCGCAAGCTTGGATGTCAAAACTGTTAAACAATGTTTCCTTTTTATTTTGATCCACCTGTGGATTATTTTCAACTGTTTGTGATACTTGATATTACAATTATATTCGGTTGAAATATATCTATCTTTTGCTTCCGCTGTGCATATTAAATATTGTGTTGTTTGACTATAACGATATCAACTACGTCACGATACTCCCCACCGGGCCCACCGGTAATACGTGGAAATATCGGGGTGTGACATATGTCGTCAGACGAGGAGGAGTTTGGTGCGGCACAGGTGCCTGGATTCGATGAGATGGTCGGGGGTGATTGTTTGGGTATTCCCTATATGGCCTACCCGAACAATTCTAGGGAGTATAAACGTTTTAATAGGTTGCGACAAATGAAGGTGGGTCGGCAGAGGGCGTTGTCATGGGAGGCTTTACGGGAGGTCGCGGAGGAGGAGTGAGCCCGGGGTTTGATCAGGGAGAATTCCCCGTGGGATCGCATGTTTTCGGTGGCGGCTGGGCCGTCTTATAGGACCATGATGGTGGATTTTCTGTCCACATTCGTCTTTCGTCCACGGCCGGCTGACCGGCCCAATTCGGATATGGATGATCCGAACGTGGAACCACCGCTTCCCGGGGTATCTTTCTGTTTGTTCGGGCGGCGACAAAATTGGTCACTGCGTCAGTTTGTTGTTGCCACCGGGTTCTATACCGATGATGAGTTGGCTCAGTACATCTATACCACCGCGATTTGGGCTATGCCTAATGATCAGTTGTTTGCTTGGTGGCCCACTCTATGCCCTGGACCCTTCGGTAAGAACGCCCGCGTTTCTGCGATTCCTGACCCACTCGTTCGCTACATACACTGCTGCATTGCCACGTCGATCTCTGTGCGTGGCAAAAGCAACGAGTGGGTCACGAAGGTGGATCTGTTCTTTCTGTACTGCTTATATACGGGCACACCGTGCGCCCTCCATCGCTGTCTAGCGGAGTATTTAGCCTCGTACGGCAAACGGCAGAGGCGTAGCCGTTTGAATGGAGGGGCGTTTATCACGCGTATTGCCCAGCATTGCGATCTGTATTACCCATTCCTTGAGGATATGCCGGCCCCAGCACCACACGAGCCCTTAGATCTTAGGACGATGAGAGGGATGAAGATTGCGGTGAACTTTTCAAATATCGGGCATCGGTTTGTTGACGAACACCAACAGATGTATGAACCCCAACCGATAGTCCACCAGGCACTGCTCGAGGCTGGGGAGGTGGAGATGCCGCATATTGCTGACGTGCCTGCTATGGATGGAGACATGGAGCCTCAGGTTGACTAGGGGCATCCGCAGGAGCCGCCACAGATTCCACAACGTGTTTATCATGCAGTGCGGTTGCCTCAGTCCACCCAACGTCTCCTTGAGAGGCTGGTGGCGGGTCAGGATGGTATGATGGCCAGCTGGACACAGCAGTTTCAGTGGATGGACAGGCGGATGGACCGGATGGAGGATTTGATGGAATGGGTGATGGTTAGTGAGGCCGAGAGACGTACCCAGGTGGGGTTGCCGGTTCGACCCCCGCCACATCCACGAGTGTATCCGGGTTTCGACATGGAGGCAGGTCCGTCCGGGACGCAGGCAGGTGGTGGGGATGATTCTGATGACAGCGATGAGGAGATGGAGGATTAGTATTTGTAATTTTTGGGTGAATTTTATTTTGTTAAACATTTGTGGGCATGTATGAACAAATATTTATTTCTTTTTGTTTATTTTGGTATGTTTAAACATTTGTAACTTGATGAATGTTTGTTCGTTTTGTTATTTATGCTTAGTCGACTTATTTTAAAAAACAACATTTAAAAAAAAAACTTAGTATATATAATAACAATGAAAAATAATAAGACAAACAACACAATATTCGATTACATTTTTTTAAAAACTTAATATATATAAAAACGGAATTTATAACTAATATTCGATTACATGTCTTGCATAAACTTACATACTAACAATGAAAAATAACAAGACAAACAACACAAAAAAATCTAACTGATTATCAACCAACGTTCCCTCTTACGAACAACACTTGAATGAATATCTTCAAATTCCGCTTCTTGCAATTTATAAATTCGAACCTCCTCTCTCAAAAAATTGACTTCGTTTTGAAGCACAACCTTCGTATCCATCAGTTCTTTGATGACCACACATGCCTGACGACACATGGGAGGATCGACCCACACAAAAAAGTTGCACTTAGAACGCTGACACGAAAAAAAAATCACTAATATACAAGGGTTAATGGAAAAAAATACATTAAAAACATACCATATTGCGACAAGTGTAAAATTGACGTCCGGGATTAGCTTCAGTCCAAGATGTTCTTAGTGTAGCCGTCCTACCACATCTGCAAACAACCATTGTGAATTTGTGATTGTGAAGATGGTGTATATTTCTGTGGAAAGTAAGGATGACAAAAATACCCGACATTTGCAACCAACATATACAAGCTTTTTTTTAAAAAAAAAAAAACCAAACCAATATGCCGCTCATAGGCCCATACGCGCGTATGGTGGGTACGGATCCTGACAACTTTTCAGCCCATATGCCTCGTATAGCCATATGAGACCCATATCCACCTACCTTTTCTGAAAAGTTGACAGGACATTTATGACACCCCACTTGCATATGCCTCTCATCGACCCATACGGGTCTCATTGAAGTTCAGTTTCACTTCCTTTTATAGTTTAACCGAGAACAAGTACATATCCAAATACAAAAGTTATTTTTTGGACGAGTTCTGGACCACACGATGACAATCCGGAAGGGGACCGCACGCGTCTCTCGTATAGTTTTTGCTCTCGTATCGGTCTATATGGTCGGAATATTCAAGGTTTGTTTACCCTTGTTTTTTTGTGGTTTTATTTTGGCGGTTTGTGGTGGTGTTGGGGTTGGGGTGGTGGTGTGGTGGTGGTGGTGGGGTTGTGGTTGTGGTTGTGGTGGTGGTGGTGGGGGTGGGTCGGCTGGGGTGGTGGTGGTGGTGGGTAGGTTATGGTGGTGGTGGTGGTGGGTCGGCTGGGGTGGTGGTGGTGGGTCGGCTGGGGTGGTGGTGGTGGGTCGGCTGTGTTGGTGGTGGTGGTGGTGCGTCGGCTGGGGGTGGGTCGGCTGGGGTGGTGGTGGTGGGTCGGTTGTGGTGGTGGCAGTGGTGGGTCGGCTGTGGTGGTGTTTTGTTTTTTTTTTTAATTTTTACAATATATTTTCGAATGCCGAGTCTAATGCTAAATTGTATTTTTTATTAACAGGATATCGAAAGTCGATGTTTTGATGGTGGTGGTAGCGTAATCCTTATGGAGAAACTACGTTCGTATTTCAGATTCATGCACTAGAACGCCGATCTAGGATTACGTGTTATCGGAGTAGCCTGTTGACTCGTCAGCTCCAAGTGACGCTAGCGAACGCGGTCTGCCCCGTGACATGTCCTTCCAAGAGAGGAGTTCATTAGTGTTCTCATGAGCCTTCCACCAACGGGAATGCCACTTCGCTCACCATCCTGACAAGAGGCGGAAGACTGGACGGTGGTTGATAAATGAAATGCCGACTCCACTGCTCCAACCTCCTGATCCCTTGTGCCATTTCAGTGTGGTAGATGTGAAGCAGAATCCCGTTGGAAGGTAGGGTTCGGTACGCAATTTCAAGACAGCCGGGGCTGTCTTTATATTGTGTATGCTGCACCCATCGTTTTCTTGTACAGGAATTCAAAAATATGTAACAATTAGAGATCTAGGGTTTAGGGTTTAGTCGTTACATTCTGTATCAAAGTTACATGTTTTGTGTATTAATATAAAACGTTGTTTAATTACATTTTGAATTACGTTTCTTGTTGCGTTATGGTTAATAAACGACAATTGAAAAACAATTAAAGACTTTCAGAAGTTGACATTTTTTTACATACACATTGCGTTATGGAAACAATTAAACACATAATAATAACTGAAAAATAAAAAAGTTGACATTTAATAAAACGTTATAATATACCCATTTAATAAAATTAAACACATAATAATAATTGATAAATAAAAAAGTTGACATTTAATAAAACGTTTAATAATACTTATAAAAAATTGCCATTTTATAATATATACAATTCGTTTTATAAAAAAAATTGACATTTAATAATACTTATAAAAAATTAGCATTTTATAATCTACACAATTCATTTCATAAAAATATGAAGTTTTTATAATACTAACACAATTTTTTATAACAACATTTTATAAAAAAAAAATTTATTTTCTTAATATTTCACAACTTCCCCATACAAATACCCTATCAAAATAAAGTTCCACACACCCCAATCATTGGTAATCATTGGCTGACACTCAATGATTGGCATTAATTAGATGGTAGGGATCATTTTCAAACGTATTGGGCAATGAGGGGCGTATGGGTGGGGTCAGTGTGAGGCGTATTGGGCAATGAGGGTCATTTAGGGTTAGGGGGTGTGTAAATACTTTTGGGGGGTGTGTGGATACCTCCACCGTAATTATATTGTAGAACAAAGTGTGGAGTCCAAGCATAGGAGGATTCACATCAAAGCACACATAAGGATAAACTAAAAGTTCTACAGGTGATGCATACTTGAAAATTAAGAAAAAAAATGGCGATTAAAGTTATCTCAATAACATAAGTTAAGCCACTTACCTTCAAAAGGCAACCTTTAATTTAGTGCTCCTCTTTACGTGAGACATCTTGGGTCACAGATATTTGTCAAATATGAACCCATTCAGGCATTCATATTTTAGAATGGGTGGGAAGCATCAAGCACTGATGGCAAAAGCTTTTAGTTTCAGATTCATAGAATGTACAACGCTTGATCCATCAAGTACAAATAAATAAGGTTACAAAGAAAGCAATCAGCTTATAGTACTCCTCTAATATCCACCAAATCTGATAGTTTTTTTGCTTACAAGTTTTGTTTATTACTATAAAAGATTTGGGGTATCATATATAAAAGTGGAATATTTGTTATTTAAGTTAGTTTGATTATTAATATATTCATGACAGTTTATAGGTTGATTAACGTAGCAAATTTATCATTTAAACATCTAAAAATGATAAATTTATGCTTCTGTTGATATGTTTAGTATTTTTTATTTGTAATCCACATGAAAGATCGCAGGGGATGTTTTTTTTTTTTTACTATTAGGGTTTGCTGGGTTTTGTGGCCAATGAGTTGTTGGGTACCAAAAGTAAACTCTTGGATACTATTTGTTTTTTGATCAATTATGAAGTTGAATTTGGTGCCACCATTGGGTCACAATTGTTCACGCGTTGGTTTTTTCGATTTTGGATGGTCAGGGTTTGGTTAAAAAGCCAGATTTGTCGAGTAAAGGTTAGGAGTGAAAGCCTTTTGGGCCTATTTTGGCTTGAGGTGGAATGCTTGTTTTGGTTTTTTTTTTCCCTAAGTTCTTTACCCCTAATTTATGTAAACACTAGTCATGTGTTGTAATAGTTGGTTCTAAGTATAATGAAATAACCTAATTACAGCCCGTAGACGTAGGTCCTTCACTGGGACCAAACCACGTTAAAATTGGTGTGTCTTTTATCGTTTATATTTTGTTTGCGTGTTTATTTCACGTGTGCATGTTTGTGTTGTTTCACTTCCGAGAGCTGCTTTATTCCTAACGCAAAAAATAGTTATAGTTTTTTAGAGATATATTTGTGAGTTAATTGCCATTTTCGCCCCTGAGGTTTGGGCACACTTACCATTTTCGTCCAAAATGAAGGTTTTGTACCATTTTGCCCCCAACGTTTGTAACTTTTTGCCATTTTCATTCAAATACCTAACTAAGTTACTTTATATCTTATTATGGGTTATTTTTAACCTAACCAAGTTAGTTTATACCTTATTATGGGTATTTTTGAAATTTATCAATTATAAGGGGGTAATTTATAAATTATCTTCTAGTTATTATTTATCAGCCTTTATAAATTATCTTCTAGTTATTATTTTTGAAAAAGATGATCCAGCATTAAATTTTAATTTTTACTTTAATTAATGCATATATATTGGAGATGGTCTATTATTAAAGATTCGAATTATAAAAATACAATTCATATGATAACATATGCTTTGTTCATTGTTACGCTTTTATCTATTTCTATGTTTGTATACCTAAATAAGATCACATTGGTGTTAACATTTTGATAATATAACACGATTTTTAGCTGTGTATATATTTTTTTACATTAATAATATAAGCATTTATACTTTAATATGTTTGCATTTACAGTTTTACAAAAAAAAATTAAACGTTAAAAGTCTTGTAATTAAAATGTAATTTTACAGATCACAATTAACAATTCAACCTAGAACTTTCACTAAAATTATTGAACCAAAATCACCTATTGATTTTATTAGGGTTACTAAACGGGTCGTGATGTCACGTACATAAACCCAAACATGACACGTATATTCCCGAATTAATGCAAAACAACCATTTTAACCCAAAAATTTTTATTTTAATATTGTTTGTATGTTAATGCTTTAATCATAAATGTACATATCATTTTAGTTTTTAAGCAATCATTCTTAAATTGTGTATTCTTATTTTTAAACTTATTTATTATGACACAAAAGTAGTCAAAATTTAATTTATTACTAGAAGATAATTTATAAATTACCCCCTTATAATTGATAAATTTCAAAAATACCCAATAATAAGGTATAAACTAACTTGGTTAGGTTAAAAATAACCCATAATAAAATATAAAGTAACTTGGTTAGGTATTTGGATGAAAATGGCAAAAAGTTACAAACGTTGGGGGCAAAATGGTACAAAACCTTCATTTTGGACGAAAATGACAAGTGTGCCCAAACCTCAGGGGCGAAAATGGCAATTAACTCTATATTTGTCAAATCTCTTTTATTTACGCCATTTCACATTAATAAAAAAAGTATCTGATTTGATAATATATTTAAAAGCTTAATTTGTATATGCAAATAAAAAAATCTCTCTCTATTCCTTAGCTCTCTCTTCCGGTTACCACCACCACCAACACCATAAGCCAAACCCCATACCACCTGTCGTTGGCAGCGCAGCGACTGGCGACCATGTTTGCGCGGTGCTTGGCGCCGTCACCGGAGAGCAGGCAGCGGTGGTGCAGTGCAATCAGTGGACTTAAGGTTTTGAAACTCTTGGCGTATGCGATGGTGGATTTGATGGTGCAATCTGGTAGTGGCGATGGTAGTGAACCGTGGGGCCTGTTGGTGGTAGTTGTAGACTATGAAGAGCGGTGGTTGCTGGTGGGTGTTAGTAGTGAAAAACAGTGGTGTTTTGTAACACACACACATATATAGGAGCTAGTTAACGTACAATTTGCCTTAACGTATGATGCGTACGAGATGTAGTTACGACATGCGGATTTTGGTTCATAACACATGGATTGTTCATAGGTCGTAGTTTAAAAATATGCAGAATTGTTTTTTAGCAACATGCGGAGCCTTTTTTTACAACATGCGGGTTTTGTGTTTTTTACAACATGCGAGGTTTCGTAATGGGGTGTTATAATGTGTGGAATTCACATCGCGTACTCTCATACGTTAAGGTCAATTATACAGTACACTTTCTCTCTCTCTCTCTCTCTCTCTATATATATATATATAGGGTTGGGTTCTTTGCAGAACCCTACTTTTGGACGGAACTTATAGAACCATTTTAGACCACTAATTATTTCTTTGTTTTAAAAATATATAAGTAAATAAAAAGGGTATAATAGTAATGTGCAAAATATTTATTTCTCTATTTAACTAATTATTTATCTCTCCTGTACTGTGTATATGTAAATGCATATATGTAATTAAATTTGTTACATAAACTGGTCAAACTAATAATCAGTCTTTTTAAATCAGAAACATCTATTTACGTAAATGTAAATCTCGTATTAACTATCCATTTGTCAAACGAAAAATGTCTTTACATAATAATGATTGTCTACATGCAAACTCCATATTGATTTACATGTATGTAATTTTTTACTAATCATTTATTGTCAAAGTGATCGTTTTTTATATATGTGTAAATGTTCTACGTATGTGTAAGTATATTTATTTACATATATGTAAATTAATTCTTCACATATATGTAAATGTTTGTATATAACATTAATTACATAGAAGTAATTGTATTATAAGTTTTTTTTTTGAACGGTAAGATTCTATGATTATAGAATAGGGCCAGCATATGCTGTAAAACCCGAAAGATTACAATACACGAAATAAAACAAAAGTTACGTACAACCCCCGTCCCCCAATACAACCTTTTATATTACTATGTCTCTTAGATTAAAATCCACCCACCTCTCTCACACAAGATCCTTGAACCTTGACCTGCACTTTAGCCATAAAAACGTATCTGCTTTGATATCTTTCACAATATTGTTACCAGATCGTGCTAAGCGTTTGAACTCTTTTTCATTTCTTACCTTCCACAAAGGGTTATTGGATTTTAATAATCCTAAGTTTCACCAGTTGGCCGATAATAATTCCAACTTTAAAAATTCTCTCCAATAATCCCAACTTGTAAAAGTTTGGCCGCCATTGATCCTTTTTCTAACATATGTGCACTTAAATCAATTAAGGAGTCTCTAGGTGTAATTGAATCTATTGAGCAGACCAAATTCTTATATGTTTGAAAAGGATCAATGGCGGCCAAACTTTTACAAGTTGGGATTATTGGAGAGAATTTTTAAAGTTGAGATTATTATCGGCCAACTGGTGAAACTTAGGATGATTAAAATCCAATAACCCTTCCATAAATTGTATTATAAGTAAAAGTGGCTATGAGTCCTTGTAAAAATCTAAAGTCATAAAAGTAAAACAATAAGAACAGAAACATGACTTTCAAATAAGAAGGGTTATTGGATTTTAATAATCCTAAGTTTCACCAGTTGGCCGATAATAATCCCAGCTTTAAAAATTCCCTCCAATAATCCCAACTTGTAAAAGTTTGGCCGTCATTGATCATTTTTAAACATATAAGAATTTGGTCTCCTCAATAAATTCAATTACACCTAGAGACTCCTTAATTGATTTATGTGCACCTATGCTAGAAAACGATCAATGGCGGCCAAACTTTTACAAGTTGGGATTATTGGAGTGAAATTTTAAAGTTAGGATTATTATCGGCAAACTGGTGAAATTTAGGATTATTAAAATCCAATAACCCAAATAAGAATAACAACAGTATATTGTTTACTTCCCAAAAACAATTAATTAACTTATCACTATTTTAAAATTTCTACTTGTAACACCCTTGTCATTATTTAATGGTTTTTGTAAAGTATACGACAAACAACATGTAATTATGACTACATATACTTTGTAAAAATACGGGTTTGTTTAAACTTTACAATTTTAAAATAATACAAAATAACATAATTGAGTTCGTCGTTTAAAAGTTACGACGAACCGACGTGCGGAAGCTTTTATCTTATTCGTGTTCGGTTCTCCGTTGAGCTTGATCGTCCTCTGGTAACTCTTGAAATTAACCTGTGATCGAAACCAACCTAAAAGTTAGTTTCGATACTTAAATAATAGCTTAAAACATGTACATCGCATCAAACAACAAAACCAAAAATAATTTCTCAGATTTATGCCTCTCGCGCCACGCCTGTCGTGTGTCGCGACGCCTGTCGCCTGTCGCGCCCGGTTTCAGGTGGTCCCTCGCGTGGCGCGGGGGAAGCTCTTTTCCAGCAGGTCCGTATCTGGACCTCAATTTCCTGCCCAGCTCTAGTTTTGATCAAACTCTAAACTTCAAAATGCCATGCAAATCACATTATATCAGTTTTCTAATATTCAAGGTTCAAATTACGGGTTCTTATGCAAATCTTAACCCGTTTTGCATATCTACTCATTTTGACCCGTTACGGGGTATTTAACACTTTTAAGCTTAATTCACGCTTCTTTTAGCTTACACCCTATCTCCATTTTATACATATCCCAAGGACTCAATTAAACGAAACGTTTATTTCTAAACAACTCTTAAAGGTTGTTTTTCCCTATTTACCCCTCAATGACTTTTTGGTCAATTTTAAATCCTTCATTTTGCGACGAAGAGCTTTCGCCAATAAGTGACCACGATATCGTTTCTAACTACAATACAAAATATGCGTACCTGGCTCGGATCAACATATTGACCCGTTTAATACCTTGCATCCATAATATGCTAATTCATAGCACCGCTAAATCACAACCATTTTTATCCTGTGCACATAAGACTCGATAAGCACTTATTAGTCATGATTTGTCAAATGGTATCTACATTACCATTTGACGCGTTTGGTCTAAACGATTTAAACACTTTGCGCTTATATTGGAATGGTATCTATTTACCATTTCATTAAATAACAAAATTCAGATTTCTCACCTCTTTAGCTATGTCTCTTAAACCCTTTTTCTTACGCATTTAGCCCGACATGACTTATGTCGCTTAGTATTGTTTTATATTTCAACTTTTACCTATTTGTTCGTGACTAAATCACCGTTTTCCCTTTTTACTCGTTTAGGCTTACTTATAAAATAGCCGTTCGAAAACCCATTTTTATTTATGTTACTTCATGACCATTTTGCCTCTTTATCATAAAACATGGTTTTTCATCCTTAAATAGCTCCGACCCGTATCTTTTCGTGTCGGAGCCATATCATGAATATCATCTTAATCGTATAAGAAACTTTTAGAAGAGTAAAATGCACGGATAGTCCCTGTGGTTTTGTAAAATAACACCTATAGTCCCCAACTTTTGGAAATTACACCGGTGCTCCCTGTGGTTTGACAGTTTGTTACTCGGATAGTCCCTGGAGTGGATGTCCGTTAGTTTTCTCCGTTAAATCTATGTAAAATGACAAAATTACCCCTTACATTTATTGAAATATAAAAAAACTAATTAAACATTTAAAATATCAATTGGGCCCCACAATTAATTATTAATTATTAAATACAAGATATAACATCTTCAAGAACATGAACATCTTGAAGATCTGGGCCTAGTTTCATCATCCTGAAATGAACAAGAACATTCATTATCAACTTCATCTTAAAAAAAAATTTATTATCATCATCAACTTCAAAAAAACCATCATCATCTTCAAGAACAAACAACATAAAATCTGGACACATCTTTAATCACTCATTTTCATCTTCCAAGATATGAACAAAGTGAAACCTAAACCCACAAATTCAAGAACACCCAAAACCCCTTTACCTCCGATCAATCTAAAACCCAAAACCTAAACCCACATATTCAAGAACAAGAACAAGATCCAACAGTAGGAACAATACCTGACTCAAAAACCCAAACCGAACCACCACCATCAAAGAACCTCCACCACCACCGTCTGCCATTGTCAGGTGTGGCGGTAAAGGCGACGAAGAAGTCGGATTCATTCTTTCTTTTGTCGATGAACAAACAAACATCAAATCTGATGAGGATGATGTTTAGGAACTTGTTTATTTTCATCATTGGATCTGATTGTGTCTGGTTAATACGAGAAAATTAAGGTATGAAGATAAAACCTAGTGTTGGTGGTGTATTCTATAACTTTAACTTTGGAATGGAATTAATTCCACCTATTGGGATTAATTTAGCAGCCGAAATCCTGTGTCCGTGATTATCACCCAAAATAGTTGTTGCTTTTGGTAGGTTGTTAAATTAAACTAAGACTAATAAGTGGATTGTAGGTTTGGGATCAATTAAACAGAGTTCATAGAAGATGATAGGTGGATGTTGAAGAAGATGATTTCTGGTTAGTGAGTTTATACTCAACCCCAAGCGTAATTTTTAATACAGTAAGGGCATTAAGGTCATTTCACAGCCACTTAACTGAAAAAACTAACCCCCATCCACTCCAGGGACTATCCGAGTAACAAACTGTCAAACCACAGGGAGCACCGGTGTAATTTCCAAAAGTTGGGGACTATAGGCGTTATTTTACAAAACCACAGGGACTATCCGTGCATTTTACTCCTTTTAGAACAAACACATATTCTACAAAAAGTGTAAGTTTCACTTACCTTGCATCTGGGACTATCCGTGCATTGAACTCACTTAGGAATATTTCATCCGAACTCTTAATGAAATCAAATTTTACACACAACCAAGTAGACCGCGATTTCATTCAGGCATTTCATATCACTAAAAAATGGGTTGTTTTTGGTGACCTGTTTAACCTGTTTACAAGTCTTCAAAAATTATGATTTTTTTATGTGGCGTACCTCTCGGAGGGTTAGGCCTTGTGTTAAAATTTCAAGATCTAACTCTTTACCAAAAATTCTTTAAAATTCATTTACTAAGCTGCAATCAGATTCATCACTTCTGACTGCAGCTTACGGAAAAATTCATTTAAAATTACTCGTTTATCCGATTGACGAAATTCCAATTGACGATTTTGTTAATCACTTAAAACTATCTACAGTAAAAATTTGAGATGATAAATAAATTCCTAAATTGAGTTATAACATTCGTAATGGGCTGCAATTCTGCCAGAAAACGCAGCTAGAACCTTCGATACGGAAAAATTCATAAAACGCTTAATTTTCGTCGAAAAAATGCGATTACAGTGGGGTTTTAAAGATATTTCCTCGAATTACATTTTAGACTCAAGAAACACATGTTTTTGTCAGGTTTTGTCCATGTTACAGCCAATACAAGTCGGCTATAAATTCTGATCAGAAACTGTTTGAATTCAACTTTCAATTAAAGCATGTTCATGACATCATAACACTAGTTTTAGCAATCAAAACCCTAAAAACATCACATACATGAATTTAGCATCAATAATTCTGAATTTACTTCATATTTCTACTTAGGGTTTCTTCCTAAGCAATCACACTTCATTAATTCGCCCATAGCCTCTACGATTCATACATAGATCGCATCATGCAAAGTTAACTAATTTTCACAACTTCATGAATGTCAAAAATTCGACATACCTTACGATCCTCTTGACTTGGTGATCGTTTATATATATTCCAATCTGAATTTGGCCTTCGTTTGATCCTCCAATTTGAAGGTTTTGTTGAATTAGGGTTCATCCCCTTTTTCTCTGGCTCTGGTCGATCAAACACACCTCCTGTGTGTGTGTTTTGTTAATTTTTTTATAAATGTTTAATTAAAACACTTTCCTAATTACCCACCTTTAGCCCCTCTTGTTTTGGTTTATTACCAAGTAGGCTATAACTTATTTATTTTCAATAATATTTACCCCTTTTTAACTAGGTTAAACATTCCTAGTTTACTTAGCGGGTTCGGGGGAGATACTACTTTGTTTTGTTTTAAGTCCCGTTAAATCGGGCCTCTTATAATCTTTATTTCCTCAAAAGCTTTTATTCACTTTTTATTTAATATTAGGTTTATTTATTAAATTCCTAATATTCACCGTGTTTACTTTTACCACTAACGGTATTTTACCCGTTCATTATTATTAACATGGTTTAATTACCAAATTCCCGATTTCGGGGTGTTACACTAGGACTATTTGATGGATAACAACGATAAAAGAAAGAAATTGTGTGCATGGGTTAAGTAATGGTTAACACAAAATCTTCAATATTAAATTTAGACCGTGGGGTATGGTGGGGCGGGGGGTTTGAGGCATGGGTTGACACGTGGACTTCGAGGGGCACCGCTGGTCAGTTGCATGTTGGGTCGGTATGGCGGGGCGTGGCTAGCCCGCATGGGTTGGCCACGTGTTATATTTTTTTTTCAATTATTATAAAAATACACACAAAATTAAAATTTAAATCCTAGCCACCTATAGCATAGCCAACCCAGCCAATGAGAGCCGGCCACGAAAGACCGCCAGGCCCGCCCAACGCCCGGGCTGAAACCCCCGCCCAAGGGGCCATGCCGAAACTCAAACCCACCCGGGGTGGTGACTTGGGCGTTTGTACCCAACCCACGCCCCAACTCCCGCCCCATACCCCATAGTCTTAGTTTAGTAAAATAAGTAAATACAAAAACCAAGTAAACAAAACTGAAAACGATTAAATTAAACTAAACAGTTAAGTAGTTAATTACAAGTAGTACGTAAATACGAAAACAATACAAGAAAAGAAAAGTTACAAAAATCCACCTCTGGGTGTCGTGCAAGCTTTTTGGTGAAAGCATGAAATGTAAATCATTATTCAAATATAAAAATCCCATGTAACAAATTTTGAAGAATGCCAATATGGAAAATTGATCGTTTCATCTTCTTCGAAGAGCTCTGTCATCGTCTTGGATTCTTATGGATTACTGACAATAGAGAGATAGTTTGAGAGAAATAATAGGAAAGGAGGTTATGGAAAAATTGAATTTACTTTAATGCCCTTGATTAATAAAATAATGAAAAATCAGATAAAATAAAATGAGCGGTTGTAAATAGTTCTGTAGGTTCTGTAAAAATTTTGATTTCTGAAATGATCACCATCCTCTATATATATATATATATATATATATATATATATAGAGAGAGAGAGAGAGAGAGAGTTAGGATCCTGTAAAAAAGGCCCAAAGTGTGAGAAAGGTAAGAAAGAATCTCAGCCATTAGATCTTTTGATCTAATGGTTGAGATCAATAGGGACTAAATTGTAAAATATTTTTCTTAATTTGGACTGAATTGAAATATCTAGGGACAATTGTGTCTTTTTATCCCCATTTTGTAAATCAAAATCCCTGCAATTTCGTTCTCTCTCTATCATACGCTCACAATTTCTCTCTCTCTCTTTCTTCTTCCATATTCAATCAATCGGAAGATCCAACAGCACAACTCCAAGACCACCACGAATCGGAAGATCAAACATCAATCGGAAGCCGGTGTCGGAGTGCGAAGAGGGTGCGCGACGGTTGGATGTGTACGGCAGATGAGGGTGGTGGCGTATGGAGATGGAGGAGTAGCGGTTGTTGAAGACGATCGGCGTCAGAGAAAACGAGATTTTACTGTCGGGTGGTTGGGTTCGACGACGGCGGTGGCGGACCGGCAGTGGTGGTGCCGGCAGCGGAGAAGAAGATGATACAGAGATGTAAGGATAATTGAATGGTGTTATTTTTCTTTTCATTAATGGTGTTATTTTCTTTTCTTAATGGTGTTTCTTTTTCTTTTCTGAATGTTGTTATTTTCTTCTCTGAATGGTGTTATTTTTCTTTTCATTAATGGTGTTATTTTCCTTTCTTAATGGTGTTTTTTTCTTTTCTAAATGGTGTTATTTTTTTTTCTTAATGGTGTTATTCTCTTTTTCTGAATGCTGTTATTCTTTTTTTCTGAATGGTGTTATATTCTTGTACTGAATGGTGTTATATTATTTACTGAATGGTGTTATTTTGTTTACTGAATGGTGTTATTTTTGTTTACTGAATGGTGTTATTTTGTTTACTGAATGGTGTTATTTTATTTACTGAATGGTGTTATTTTTTGTTTACTGAATGGTGTTATATTATTTACTGAATGGTGTTATTTTTTGTTTACTGAATGGTGTTATATCTTGTACTAAATGGTGTTATTTTGTGTACTGAATGGTGTTATATTTTGTTTACTGAATGGTGTTATATTATTTTGTAAAAACACCATGAATTAAACTATGAATTTATTTAAAACACCATGTCATGAACATGCTCTGATTTTGTGAATGATGCAAAAAAAAAAATTAAAATGAAGTAGGAATGATGTTATGGACGGTTATCAAGTCCTTAAATCAATGATTTTCTCTCTCCAAATCCTTAAATCAAGGATTACCATATTTGAATTGTTAATGCATTTACAATTATACCCTTAAGTATTAATTTTAATTAGTGCCACATGTCCTCACCAAATTCATTCTTACACTTCTCACAAAAACCACCTTTTTTACAATAACCTCACCCTATATATATATATATATATATATATATATAGGGTGGGGTTCTTAAGTGAACCGTAGTCTTTTTGTGAACAAAATGAACAAATCTTGTCTATGGAGATGTAGAGTTTTTATTTGAATGGCAAAATTGTAATTATTTTTTTTAACCTCTTCTTAAATTAAAAGATACAGGGGTATATTTGTAAATTGAATTCTTTCACGTGAATGTAATAATTGTCTTTCTTGAAGAAATTGCAATCCCTCTAAACTCGTGATTATCAGTTAGTAAATAAACGATTAGATCATTGTTCCCAATAAAATGCATCATTCATTCTCTCTCTAAATCACAAAGAAGCGACGCCCATGTTTTGTGCTTCCGGCGAATCGATAAAAATCACCATTTTCCACGGCGTTTTGTTCTTCCTGCGACATATTAAGGTAACAAACTATTGTGTATTTCGTTTTTGTATTGAAATGTATAGGGTTTGCGGCGGAGACCGGAGGCAGGAGGTAGTTTTGTTTTGTGGTGAAATGTATACACATATATGTATTTTGAATTGACAACATAATTATACACATATGTATTGAAGTTTTTATTATCTCAAATGTTCGTGTAGATGACAACACAAATGCTAGTCGGAAGAGTGATGGTGAGTATAACAGATGAATATGTAAAAACATCTGCAAAGACGAGGTTATGACATCGAAGGTGAATAAATAGCGTGATAGAATCGTCCAAGAAGCGAATGAATATGCAAAGACGAGGTTGTCTTTTTTATTAAGAAAACTGTTATTTTTTGTCAATGGTACTTTTTAAGTTTTTTTTATAGTATTATGCATGAACTAACGGTGTGGACTTCATTTAAAAAACATATTTTGTATGCTGGTGCTGGCTTTAATTTAGTAAAATTTATGTATGAACTAACAATTTGTTGGTGTGCTTTGTTTATTTATTTTGTGTTTGGTTTTGCATGTACCAGATGCAGATGTGTATTGATTATAAAACTATAAGCCTGTGTTAGTACAAACTGTACATATGTGTAAGAATTAATACACTTGTGTTTTGCACAACGTTTATATACACATGTCCACTTTATTTCATGTTCGGTTCGATTGTGTACAGCCTGAAACCACACTAACATTTTTTTGCAACTGTGTATCAATTGATATATGACATCGATATATTAACTAATACACATAGGTGTATGTTGGTTAAAACCCGTAATTTACATACCTGTAACATACATGTTCACATTGGTGTACTGCCCCAATACAAAAAAAATAAGTTTTGATTGGTTTACATTGTTCGACCAATAATACCATTCCGAAATTTAACAATATTAGAATTCCGACAAGATCGATGAAGAAGACTGAAGCGATACAAAAATAATAGAATGATGAATTGATTGAATGAGAAAGGAAACAGTCAATATTTAATTTTGATTGAATACATAATTAGTTTTTTTTTTTTGCATTATTTGATTAATAAATTAAATCACAAAAAATAGGGATTAGTTACCATGTTGGTAACCGATTTTGATGAATTAATTAAATAAAAAAATAAGTTTATATGGTTATTGACAATCCTACCCTTATAATATTGAAAATAAATCAAAGGCTAGGATGTGTTCATTAAGTTCACAAATAAGGGTGTGGTTCACAAATGAACCTAACCCCGTATATATATATATATATATATATATATATATATATATATATATATATAGGTAGAGGATCCTGTACAAAGTGAGACTTTTGTGAGAAGTGTAAGAAATAATCTGGGAATGACAAGTGTCATTTATCTTAATTAATTCAAAAGGGTGTATTAGTAATTTTCCATTATTATCAATTAATTGATTTCCAAATATAACTGCCAAAAACTGGCGATGAGATATATCACGCGATATATCAGGGATTTGATTCGAATTCGAATTGTTCTATACATTTAATTGTTTACGGTAAGTTCTTGTTGTAGTGTTATATTCCCCAGTCAATAGTGTTATATTATGTACAGGCATCTTTAATCTCCTTTTCATAGTGTTTTATCCCCATCAATAGTGTTTTATTCTATATAGTGTCTTACAGTAAACAGATAGTGTTATATCTTTCTATAGTGTTTTATCATGTAATATACTGTTCCTTTCATAGTGTTTTATCCCCATCAATAGTGTTTTATTCTGTATAGTGTCTTACAGTAAACAGATAATGTTATATCTTCCTATAGTGTTTTATCATGTAATATACTATTCCTTTTCATAGTGTTTTATCCCTCATCAACAGTGTTTTATTTATGTATAGTGTCTTACAGTAAACAGATAGTGTTATATCTTCCTATAGTGTTTTATCATGTAATATACTGTTCTTATAGTGTTATAAAAGTTGTTGTGAAGGAAATCGAAGAATTTATTCAGTACGAGAAATTCGCTGATTTTTTAGGAGATTGATGGGGGATTTGAAACAGTTACCATAAATTCACTGATTTATAGGAGATTGATGGGGGTTTTGAAACGGTTACCATATTTGAAACGTTGGAAAAGTCACTATTGCCCTTCAATTTTACATAAGGTCCTTCTAATTAAAACACAATTTACATTTTTATACCCTATTGATCTCAACCATTAGATCAAATATCCAATGGTTTAAAACACTTCTTACCCTTCTCACATTTTAGACACTTTTTACCATATCCCTACCCTATATATATATATAGGGGTCCGCTAAAATAAAAACCACCTCTAATTGTAAGAACCATGAGAACTACACCGTACGGGGCGAGTTGGACCAATTTTTTTATAAACGTAGATGCTTGTATTATAAACACATTTGTAAAAAAAAATGTCGTGTGTGTAGTTTTGAGCACCACAAGTTTGTGTTTACGGGTACTGTAAATTTTGTTTAAATTTTACGGTACCCGTAAACACAAACTTATGGTGCTCAAAACTACACACACGACATTTTTTTTTATTTTTTTTACAAATGTATTTATAATACAAGCATCTACGTTTATGAAAAACATTTTTGGTCCAACTCGCCCTAGATCAAAAAGTTCTCATGGTTCTTACAACTGGATGTGGTTTTCATTTTAGCGGTCCCCTATATATATATATATATATATATATATATATATATAGATTAAATTTGATTTCATTTTATATATTAAAATATCTTTTAAAAATATATTAAAAGACTAAAATACCCTTGTATTACCTGGTTTAATGAAAAAAAAATTAATCAGGGTAGATCAAAGCACGTAACATTTAAATTCTTTTATAAACAAAAAGGACAATTTCTGTAATTTACCGAAAAGAAAACTAATAGAAAGTTATTCATTATCTTCACACAATAGAAAAAAGAAATTTATTAACATTTTCATATCTCCTTGGTGTGTGAGACGTGAGTCTTTATGTTAGACTAATTATTACTATTACTATTACTATTACTATTACTATTACTATTAGAGAACCCAAATGAATAGTGCCAGGTTAGAGAACCTAAATGAATAGTGCCAGCTGCCTGGCACCATTCCATAGTGCCACGTTCATTGAACACGCGTCGTTTGTCATGTCTGACTCACCATCCAAGTGCTGATGCACATATGCCTGAGACAAAGAGAGAATGAGAAGGAGATGCCATTAGAGAACCCAAATGAATAGTGCCATTTTTGAGAACCCAAATGAATAGTGCCAGCTGCCTGGCACTATTCCATAGTGCCACGTTCATTGAACACGCATCATTTGTCATGTCTAACTCACCATCCAAGTGTTGATTGCACATATGCCTGAGACAAAAAGAGAATGAGAAGGAGATGCCTCCCGGCGGGGTAGGTTTTGTTGTGGAAGTCGCGACTGCCGGTGGTGGCGAAACAGTTATCTAGGGTTTCGCAAAGGAGTTTAAGCGATGATTTGTGGGTCTGATTGCTGATGTTAGGGTTCCACAAGACGTAGTGTGTAATTAATGTCTGATTGGGTTACTAAATTGGGATTCCAACTCAACTATAGTGTGTAATTACTGGATTGTAGTCACGTGAAGTGAAGATGGGTCACGTGTCATCGGTTTCCGGCTTCCCAGAGTTGGGTTTCACGGCTAGCTTCCAGCAAACATCATTAGCAAACTCTTAGCTTTGCAGAACTTGAGCTTCATATCTAATGGTATTTCTTGCATTTTTAACTATATTTGTTATTATGGTTGCTTAGAAGATAGATTCTTTAATGTAGGGGATAGTTGTGCGTGCTATATTTAATTTGATAGAACACTGACCCTCTTGCTTTGTAGTTTGCAACCAAGAATAAAAGATTATTATTTTCTACACTTATGATCCAATTTTATTAATACTAAAAATCTGAAGTCAAATCTTGCTATCATGACTAAAAATATGATAAAGTGTAAACTGCAATTTTACCCCCTGGGGTTTAAGCCAATTGGCACTCTGACCCCCTCCCTGGAAATAATTGCAAATTTACACCCCAACGTTGTTGTTATGTCGCATAATTACCCCCTGCCGTCAACTTTTGTTAACAGTCAACATAACTAAGTAATGGTCAAAGGGTATAAATGTTAATTCCAACAAACCTTTGTAGCTTATTCATTACACCACCCTATAAGTAATCGATCAAAGCATAATTACCCCCCCCCCCCACCTTCCCACACCGGTCCTCCACTCCTGCCATCTTCTTCTCTGGCCTTGCTAGTCTCCGACGATCTTCAGCAATCGTCCACCGATCATCACACCACCGACGACAATGCCGCTACTTTGTTGGCTGATCCGATACGTGATCCGCCACACGGCAGGTACAATCGTCCATTGTTAGTTAATCAGGGTCGGATTTGTGTCAGTGTTAGTTAATATCATGTTATAAACAGGGTTAGGTTCGGATTTGTGTCTGATTGAGTCTCATGTTAAACAGGGTATTAACAATTAGTCTGCTTGAGTCTGATTTCCATGTTAATTTTGTGATGTTTGGTGTTTTTTTTAAAGTTGACCTGACGATGAGCCTGTCAAGCTCATCAGTGGTGGTCCACCTGGGGGTCTCCATGTTTGGTAGGCCAGTCCTCAACTTCCATTATCCACCGGAGAGTTGAGCGGATGTTTACTTTAGTAGTTATTTAGGTTTTGTGAAATATGTAAGTTAACTTAAGGTTAATGTTTTGATCTTAATTGTTTGTATTTAACTTGTTATGAAAATCACTTGTTAAGCCAACAGGTTAATGTTTCAGGTTAATGTTTGATCATAACTGTTTGATCTTAACTGTTTGATCTTGCAACTTGGAAATGACCTTTATACCCTTTCAACAGGTTAATGTTTCAGCAGGTTTGAGTATGTGTTTTGAGCATGTTTGAACAGGTTTAAACAGGTTTGAGTATATGTGTTTGACAGGTTTGAGTATATGTGTTTTGGGCATGTTTGAACAGGCTTGAGTATATGTGTTTCAACAGGTTTGAGTATATGTGTTTCAACATGTTAATGTTTGTAGCAGGTAGATACATTTGCATGCTGCAGGTATGTGTTTTGCATACTGCATGACCAATTGATACCATTTGCAGCTTCAGCCAAACAGCTAACATTTTGTGATATAACATTTTGTGAACAATAGATTGTGATATAACAGCAGATTGATCAAATATGCCTAGTTATAATGTGCATTTGCCTAGCTAGTAAACATGATGTCTGTCTTTTATCACATATGTGTTACCAAAGATATCTCCTTCCAAATCAGAGCTTTATCTCCTCTATTATTAGTCAACATAACTGTTGTAAAAGAGCATGATCTGCTCCTGTGAATACTAAATCTTGTTTACATACTGAATCTTGGTTTGTCCATTCATATTTCAAGATTTATGTGAATTCTGTAACTTTTCACCATCCCTGATTCAAAGATTATTATTTTATTGATTCTCTTTATGTTTGACATTGAATCTTGTTTTACCACTCATATTTCAAGATTTATGTAAATTCTATAACTTTTCACCATCCCTGATTTATTAGTGAATCTTGTTTTACTATTTATATTTAAAGATTTTATGTAAAGTTTGCAACTTTGTTAGATATGTAACATCTGGTGAATTATTGAGTTGGTTGTTATGAATTACATTAAGATCAGGTCTAGAATCTTGAAATGATCATGCCACTATAACCTTAGATAAGATCTAAGATCACAAGATGAACTATTTTAATGCTCTGCACATACGGTGTTTGATCTTAGCTCTGAAGTTTATTAATTGACTTTGGCTGGTCAAACCTTTTTGGCGGGAAGTGTTTTGGTTACTGCAGGGGGTAAAACTGTTTCTTACAACAAAGTATAGGGGTTAATAAGAAAGGACAATTTAGTCATTTAACAGTGGGGGGTAATTATGCGACATAACAACAACGTTGGGGGTAATATGAAAGGGTAAGATAGTCATTTCACATTCCAGTTAACAGATCTGTTAACTTATTTGATGGCAGGGGGTAATTATGCGACATAACAACAACGTTGGGGGGTAAAATTGCAATTATTTCCAGGGAGAGAGTCAGAGTGCCAATTGGCTTAAACCCTATGGGGTAAAATTGCAGTTTACTCTATGATAAAAAGTCCGTATCTATTCAACGTAAAAGTCAAATCTCATTCACAAAAAAGGAACAAACCTGTAAAGTAGCTCACAATTCTGCCATTCTTGTGTTGAAGTAAATCTTTTGAAGTTGCAAGAATTGAAGAGATTATAGATGATAGTAGTAATTGTTTTTTTTTTTTTTTTGTCTTTTGCACTGCCTATAATTGATTTTAGATGCTTGTCATGAACTTTCATTCTTACTTAACAGTTCATTTGCATATGCTTTATCTAATGACCTATAAATTATTTGTTTCTCAAATAGTTTTTAAGGGTCAATCTTACTGGTATGACAAACAATTGGGCTTTTAAAATGTTATGATCTAAGCTGGAAAATAGTTATCTACATTCTTTGGGATGCCTACACCATTAATTTCTTCAATTTCTTTTAGTCCAAACTACAGTAGGTTCTTTACAGCTATATTGGAGAGGGCTGATGAAATAATTTGTTCTGCATCCATCAGGTAAGGGGCTTCACAATCCTTGATATGTTTTATTGGGTAACGGGTCAAAACAATATCATGTCGAATTTGTAGTGTCGAATTTGCAGCTGTGGCGTCGCGCGACCTCAATAGGGGTGGTTCCATGGCACGACGCCACGTCCCTGTTTTGACAAAAATATCGGTTTTCAACAACTAGTTTGAACTTGGGGTCTTTTATGCAACTTTCTCAATACTATTAGCTAGTTTTGGAGCTCCCATTGTATATAAAACCATGTTCCACAAGTGTATGGCTAGGATTGAACCTTAATTCTTCCAAAAACACTTGTCATGATCTTGTTAATCCAAGCTTACTATAAATAGAGGTGGGTTCTTCACTTCATTTCTCACAATTTGATCTCAATCTCTTCTCTAAGTTGAAGCTCTCACCTTTGAAGCTTCATACCTGAGAATTTTGAGTTCAAATCTTCCTTGCTTGGACCTTTTGTAAGTTTCTTTCATGCTTTTTATGTATTTCAAGCATGAAAGTCAAACAATGTTTGACTTTATGCTTTGACCATGAATTGGTCAACACGAAGTTCGTTTGAACTTTGCAACGTGAGCGTAATCATGATGGTTATAGTCCCTTGTGACTATACCTACTGATTACCACGTTGATTAGTCGAAGTGACGAGTCAAAGTTTCGGTCAAAATACGTGTTTATGCGTATTTTGCATTGAAGCTATTTCCGGGTATCAAAACACTTTGTTTTGATATCAAACCTGTTTTCTAACTTAGTTAAACATGTTTTAACATTTTTAACTCATCACTTTTAGTCTAGTGCTTGTTTAGGGTCGTAAGATAAGCGGTCTTAACAACCGCTTAGACTTTCGAACCCGACTGTTTGGTCGATCATTAGGATCTGACCAAACATATTTTGTGACCATAGTTGTATAGGGAAAAACCTTCCGAGGTTATACCTTATGGTCACTTCGTTTAGTTAGTCGTATGATAGGTAGTTTATATGCCTTAGGAAAATGACCAAAATGCTCTTTTGGTGCATAATTTCATTTTAAGCATATGTAACACATGTTTTGACATCAAAACTGATTATATAACATAATTAGATATGTTAAGGCATATAATACTTGTCATATGACTAGTTAGGCGTCTCGAACGGGCTTTCGCGCGAACGACGCGTTAAAGTGGTGTAAGCTACCTTAATGGGTCGTAATGGGTCGTAAGCACTTAGGATAGGTTCCGATTTAGAATGTAGACTTTGTTAAACCATATCACATGAGTTCCAATACTCATTTGGTTTACGAGACCTCATTCTACCCGATCTTCCGATTTAAGTGTCGATTCACTAACATAGTATCTGTTACACTAGGAACCGCTTCAACACTTGAACTCTTGGTCTTTTGAGCTTTGTTATATCTTTTGAACAAGAACTATACGCAATCCCAGGCGAGTACATAGTTCCCCTCTTTTACCGTTTTCAAATGTTTTGGGGTGATTCATATGTGCAACTGATTTGTTTTCCAAATGTATGGCATATATGTGTTTACTAAGTGTTTTTATGTGTATTATTCCGATTATGCAAATACAGTGTTTATCCAATTCCTTAAAAGAACTATCTATCTTCATAGTTAGATTCTTATAGGATAACCATTGGGTGTCAGCCCAATGGCCACCAGCACCCAACTTAAACCGGTTCGAGGCCTAATGTGCTTGGGTTCGAAACCTGCTTGCAGGCTCTTCGCTCCCCTCAAAAACGGCTGGGTAGTCACCGCCAGGCAGCGTTGCCGGGTCGCTAGCTTGGGGAGGGAGATCCCTCCCGCGGTCAGGGGTACCGTGCAATTACCTCTTTTTTAGATTCTTATAGGATATTTGAAGTACAGTCTTAGATCTTCCTATCTTCATAGTGAGATTTTTAAGAAGTACTTTACAGACGATGGTTGGTTTATGTGTAGATTGTTGGTGATTTAGATAACGAAACGGGTGTAATAAAATAAGAAAATGGTTGATACGCCGCTGGTACTTCCTATATATAAGTGTTCTTATTTTATTATTCATGTAGCGTTATCTGGATCACTTTAGGGTTTTGTGTACTATTGTTTCAATGTTCGTTTATCCAAGCCCTCGTAGAATCTCCCATAACTTTATATGTTAGATTCATAGTAGGACATCTAAAGTATTATCATGAATCATTGACTTGATTTATATAATACTCACACAAGTTTTGATTTATTTCAAAACAGTTATTATTAATCCTTGATTGAATTTCTAATAACACATTAACGAGTTTTACGATGATTTAAACGAGATTATGATGTACAATTACAAATGGCATAAAAATGACTTAGTAATAATCATATTGCCATGTACAAAACTTTTTGCCATGAGTTTTCACAATCATGATTATGTATTGCAATGCTAAACTTTTGCCATTCTCTGGCTTCAAGATTTATTTTCTATTGACAACTCTCGTAGTTGCCAAAGTATTGCAATACCAAATGTTTTGCCATTTATTTGGCTAACAAAACCTATGTATTCGCTGGCATTTTTATGCTGACTGTTTTTCACATATGTTTCCGGTTTTCTACTATTCAAGCTTGCAACGCATAGGACTGCATTCCAGCCTTAGACTTCTTAATCAAAAGACAATTACATGTATTCTTTGTTTGTAAAACAATGTTAATAATAGTGAAACAATTTTAGTACCAGTAGTTGTGAGCAATTTGTAACGTGACTCCCCGATATTTCCGCCGCGTGTTGTTGTATTATGCGATTGGGGTGTTACAGATTGGTATCAGAGCACTGGTTATAGGTAATTAGGTTATTAGCATGCCTTAAAACCTAGTCTATAACCTTCCTAGGACCCCAAACATGAGTAGACTTAGGAATTCCTTCCTAAATCCTCATCCTTATTCGTGCCACAATTACTCTATGATTTACAAATCATCTAGCCCTAGATGATTTATCCTAAACCTTAGGCTTTAAACCTTAGGTTATTCCTCAAAATGTTTTCTCAAAACATTTTCATTGAAATATTTCTCAAAATGTTTTCTCAAACGTTTTCGTCAAAATATTCCGCAAACATGCTTATCTTAAACAATTTTTATCAAAAGATTTCTTAAATGTTTTCCTCAAACGTTTTTCATCGAAATCTTGGGTTTTAATAATGTGAACACATGCAATCTGGAAGGGTGGATGCCTGTACCCTGAGTTTTCTGTCTAAGGCTAGAGTGTTCGTATAAATCCACATTATCAGACCAGTCACTCTTACTTGGGAACTCTTAGGGTGAGTGTCCACTTATAGGCTAAAGCATGTCTTCGTGAAGCATTATAAAAACCTATCCATCTTGACCATGCCGAACGATTTCTAAACGACCTTTGTATTACTACTCATTCATATTGCCCTCGGTAATATGTTTGGTATTCAAGACAATCGAAACAAATTTCCTTTCACAATATTAATTTATGTTATTACCTTCGGTGATATGTTTAATTCGAGATGATTGAAATGAATTTCATTTCATTTCACGACACTATGAGATCCTATTTCATTTTCGAAATACTACCTTTGACTTTCAAAATTTCAAATTTTTACCATTTGGATGAGAATTTTCAAAATTTCAAACACAAAGTTTCTTTATTTTAAATTTTAATTTAAAACATTTTGTCTTAAAAACAATAAATTTTTAACAGGTAAAGAATTTATAATACAAACCATTAACTTGGTTTGTATTCTCTCATCCAAAAATATTACAAAAGTTTATTTTTCAAACAGCTCCTGTCTCAAAACAGAATCCACAACACTGTATTTTTCTAAATACAAGAACGAGACTTATAAGCAAGATTCTACTGAGTCAAAGTTAACATTCAATTCTCTAAGTACAAGAACGAGATTTTACTATGTTAAAGTTTTCATTATACAATATTATAAACTCATTGTCGCAACCCCCGATCCCAAATCCCCAGGAACGGGCGACCGCGAGCCAGTTTCGGTGGTATCGCGTATTGTCTAATTTGGCAACGGAAATTTTCTTCTGGACCGTAGTTAGGAAATATTGGATCAGAGTAAAATACCACATTTTCATAATATTAAACAAATGGGTTAAAACCCAAGTTCATAGTACACATGTTTTCATAGGAATAAATCCCATTTTATTTAATAAAAACATTTATTTTATTCTAGGTAACTTTATTGCCACTTTTCCAAGCCTTCAGTGCTGTCCAGCTGGCTTCTATTTGGCTTTCACAGTTTGTTACCTGAAATGCGTTTTAAAAACATTTGTCAGTGGAAAATACTGGTGAGTGAATCCTAGTTTAATCAAGTTTAAATAAAATCCCATTGTACAGTATTGAGGGCGATCCCGCAATTATATTTGTTTCCAAGACATCACAATTAACATCCATGGTACTGTCGAACCCGACTTGTGGACATGTTACTCCTTGACCAGGTGGTAACAAATTTTGTATACAAAACCCCAACATACTCTTGATAATTATATTCTTACAAATACTCAATAACTGTTTAATATATAATTAATTAAATGAGGTTTTGCAAAAACAGTTAACAAAAAGTGGATCAACTCACATTGCTGTCTTAGATTTTCCGTAAGGGTTTCCTGGTGATAATCTAAAATTTACACAAGTGCACACGCCTTAGTATAATAACCCATTTTAACATTAGTAATACCCTCCTCGAGACGGCATTCCAACGACTACGTCGGGCAGAACCACGACAGCCGTTACAGAACCCTAGATCAATCGGGCAGCGTATCTAATACGTATCCAGGGGTTATATGTCACACCCCGATATTTCCACGTTTGACCGGTGGGCCCGGTGGGGGAGTATCATGACGTGGTTGGCAACATTACAGTCAAACAACACAATATTTAAATGCACAGCGGAAGCAAAAGAAAGATATATTTCAACCGAATATAATTGTAATATCAAGTATCACAAACAGTTGAAAATAATCCACAGGTGGATAAAAATAAATAGGAAACATTGTTCAATAGTTTTGACGTCCGAGCTTGCGAGACTTATGGTGGACGCTAGGAGAAAGCCAGCCTAGTTCGCTTAGTACCTGCACTTAACCTTTTTGGGAAAATACGTCAGTTTACAGTGGTAAATACATTCAATCGACTCATTTTGAAAAGTTTAATAAAATTGATTTGAATGCACGTGGCACAAACGTTTTATAACTTGGGATAATTATTTAAACATATAAACTTGTAAAAGAATTACATGTTCCTTATGCGTTCAGTAGCCCGGTTCATGCCGGGTTAAAGATCAATAGACACACCACATTATTTATTTATGCACTGACGGGTGTACGCCTACACCCCGCGCTTAGGTCGTGGCCATTCGTAAAATGATGCCAAGGATATCCGGGACATGGTCATTAACCTCCCAAAGGCGTTAAGCAAACAAAACATATTTAAATGGTCATCTCGATAATACTTAATCACCAATCGATTAAGGTCGAATGCCCGACCAAGCGGTATTTTATATACGTTACCCCAAGCCCGTATAAGGGAAAATAAGTTAAAAGTATTTACCTTTGCAAGTATAATTCACAATTAGAAAATGCGGGTAGCTTTTACCGATTCTCCTTTTCTGGAACAAAGGTTTATAATAACCTATTAGAATCCTAGCGGTCTTTAGTTAAGCTTAAGCTTAGACCGATTAGTTTTAAGGAACGATACGGTTCGAACGCGTGATTAAGCGAAGACCGGAATAGAATGTGATTTAGACCCGACAAGTTTAAGGACTTGTCTTATATGGGTAATCTAAACACATTCTGGATTTTGAGATAAAACCGATAAGGTTTGACCCGTTTCGGCTAGTTTATGCAAACTAGTTACATAAACCGTACCGAATGTGCAAGAGGCGTAACGGGTAACCATAAGATCCATATACAGGTTTCCTAAGTTAATATGCCTCAAATATGTTGTGACATCAGTAAGATATCTTTTATTATGCCCGAAACGAATTTAAACTCAAACTATGCCCCGTGGGGATATTTTGGTCATTTATAAGGTTATAAAAGAGTTTGAACAGTAATCTGAGTTACAGGTCTGATGTAATCAGTAAAATACTTAATTTGATAAGTTATAACAGTAGGGTATTGCATATATGTGAAACTTATCAATTATAACCAAACTATGCACCGTTGGGGCATTTTGGTAATTTCACATAAGCTGAAAAGCTCAAAACTGAAGTCTGAGTTAAAAAACTTTTGCTTACTGTTAAAATATTATAATTTACTTAAAATATCAGTAGGTATCAACCATTGTATGTTTAAAATAGTTTTAGTACATCCTATGCGTTAAAAACGCTTAAAAAGGCGATTAGAAGCCGTTTCCGGGTTCTTTATAGAAAGCTGATATTTTCATTATTCCAGAAGGTTTAAAATAATTTATTTATCATATAAATTCAGTAGCAAAAGGTTTGGGGTCAAAAAGATATGTAAAACTCATTTTATAGCCCAAAAGGGCAAAACCGACAATTACCGAAACAAGCTTTTGACTCTAAGTTATGCTCAGCCTAAAATTAATTAAAAATCTTTAAAAATCCCAAAATAATATATTAAATCAGTGGGTAACAAGTTTGATATCAAAAAGTGGGTTTAAATAGGCTATATGCTAATTACGCCGTTAAATCGCTAAAAAGCTTTCTAATTACGCTAATGAGCATAACTCTCAATCTACACCTCAAACTGATGTCAAATTTTGGGTACAAGTTTATATATCAGTAACTAAGGTTTCTACTCTTTTACATTTTTAAAAATCACGTTTTATGGTCAAAAGGGCATAATGGTCAACATATGAGCAATTAACGGAATCATGCATATTAATTGGATAACTAATGAACCGAGGTGTATAATCACAGAGGGTTATACTAGCATGTAACCTAGTTCAATTAAAGCTCTAAATCATTTCTAAAACATGCTTAAACGGGTCAGAACTGAAAGTCAAAGCAAAAGTCAAATTATGCGACTTTCGGTTCCGAACCAGGTCTCTACTGAAAATTGTCGGGTTGAACATGTTTATACATGTTCTTACATTAATTACCAAGTTATATTAATGACCAATCAGGTTGTATGGGTTCTACATTGCTAATTATGCATTAAATTGAAATTAAGCATCCTGTTGACTTTTTAATAACAAGTTTGACCCGACAAATGACCTAGTTAGAGTGGGAATCAGAGGGTGCCCTTTTAAGGGTTTAATGCCCACATAATTACCAACTTATAACTACCTTCAATTCGACTAATCACTGGACCATCAATGATTAATCGCCAAGTCAAACGGTAATGACGACGGTTTGACTTTTAAGCTAAAACTAAGTAAAAACTCAACTAAGAAAGGTTAAGCATACTTACTGAAGTCCTATGCATGATTAGGAATGTCTTGGGTCTGCTCTTGAACTCCCAAAAGCTCCTGAAATGCAGAAGAAAGGTGTGATCACAATGTTGCAACATTGTGGCCTTTTATAGTGTTCTTGATCTCATAGATCATTGACACACAAGCCTAGCAATGGCCATGGATCATCCACAGATGTCTCCTAGGTCTAAAAGTAATGTAGGGGTCGTCCAAAGATGTGAAAAATCGTTTTTAAGTCGGTTTAAAGCTCAAAACAGTCAACAGCCAAAAATATTGTCGCTGGGCAACCCTTACGGACCGTAAGGGGGTGGCTTACGGTCCGTAAGCCTTTTGCAGAGGGCAAAAACTCTTTTTCTTTCGGGCTTTGAAGGGGCAACTAGTGTGTAACGATTTTGGGACATGATTTATCAGTTTGGGGCCTCAACATCATGCTTGAACAGTTATATACCCTACCATTTTGAGATGTTTTCTTGAACTTTAAAGGAAAACCAATAAACGAAGGTTTGTCGTGTATTTCTTCGTAGGATTCCACTTTTGAAAATGTGAACCAATTATTGCTAGAAATTACCGGATTGAAGGTAAATCAGATGTTTGTAATATATGTTAGGGTCTTAGGATTTATAATGAGGTCGTTCAGAGGTAAAAATTTACATGACGACACTTTTAAATCCCGACATACATCTTTAACTATATCCGGGTTTATATCACTTTTGTCTTACATGACACGTTTCGTTATTTCATTGAACACGAATTTTCGAGGTGTTACATCCTCACCCCCTTAAAAGAAATCTCGACCTCGAGATTTACTGAAACAAATAAAGGTACTTTTCTTTCATTGTGGACTCTACCTCCCCGTGTACTCGGGACCTCTACGGGCATCCCATTTTACCTTTACAATAGGCACATGCTTCCTTCGAAGCTTCTTAACCTGTCGATCCTCGATCGACACAGGTTTTTCAACAAACTTCAAGCTCTCTTCTATGTGCACATCTGTATGTGGTATGACTAGTGATTCATCAGCGAAACACTTCTTCAGATTGCAGATGTGGAATACATTATGAATACCACTGAGCTCTTCAGGTAAGTTTAACTTATAGGCAACTGATCCGACACGTTCGATGACCTCGAAAGGTCCTATGTATCTCGGGCTTAATTTGCCTTTCTTACCAAATCGCATCACTCCCTTCCAGGGTGATACTTTAAGCAACACTTTATCACCTACCTCGAATTTCAGAGGTTTACGCTTTAAATCCGCGTAACTTTTCTGCCTATCCCTGGCAGCTTTCAGGCGGTCATGAATCTGGACAATCTTGTCCGTCGTTTCAAAGACTATTTCCGGTCCTGACAGTTGGACATCTCCAACTTCCGCCCAACAAACGGGCGTTCTGCACTTTCTACCGTATAAGGCCTCGAAAGGCGCAGCCTTAATGCTGGTATGGTAGCTATTGTTGTAAGAGAACTCGATCAATGGCAGGTGGTTATCCCAACTACCACCCAAGTCAATCACACATGCACGAAGCATGTCTTCCAATGTTTGGATTGTACGCTCACTCTGGCCGTCAGTCTGAGGGTGGTAAGCCGTACTGAAATTTAAGCGCGTGCCCAAAGATTGTTGGTAACTTTTCCAAAAATGAGATGTGTATCTAGTATCTCTGTCAGAGATAATAGACACCGGTACGCCATGTAAAGCTACAATCTTATCCACGTACAATTGGGCTAACATGTCGGAGCTATAGGTCTCCTTGATGGGTACGAAATGTGCTGACTTAGTCAGTCTATCCACAATCACCCATATCGTATCATTGCCTTTCCTTGTCCTTGGCAACTTGGTGATGAAATCCATCGTCACCATTTCCCACTTCCATGTGGGAAGTTCAGGTTGTTGTAGCAAACCTGACGGCTTTTGATGTTCAGCTTTGACTTGCGCGCACGTCAAACATTTTGCTACATAAGCGGCTATAGACTTCTTCAAGCCTATCCACCAAAAGTTTGCCTTTAGATCCTGGTACATTTTATCAGATCCAGGATGAACGGAATATTTAGAGCCGTGGGCTTCCTGGAGGATAACATCTCGGAGTCCCCCATAAACAGGAACCCATATTCGTCCATTTAACCTCAGGATTCCGTCCTTGCCCTGAGATAATTGCTCTTCAGTGACTCCTAGCCTTTCGTTAGGATAGTTAGCTTCCAACACAGCTTCCTTCTGTGCAGCTAACAACCTTTCATTCAAACTGTTCTTTATTTCAATGCTCTTGGCATTGGTTCGGATGGGTTTCACCCTTTCCTTTCTACTCAAGGCATCGGCGACTACATTCACTTTGCCAGGATAGTATCTTATTTCACAATCATAATCATTTAAGGTTTCCATCCAACGTCGTTGCCTCATGTTCAAATCCTTTTGCTTGAACAGGTGCTGGAGGCTCTTGTGATCAGAATAGATCACACACTTGACACCATATAAATAGTGCCTCCATAGCTTCAGTGCAAATACAACGGCACCCAACTCCAAGTCATGGGTGGTGTAATTCTTTTCATGCACCTTTAATTGGCGTGAAGCATAGGCAATAACTTTGCCTTTCTGCATAAGCACACATCCCATACCTGTGTGCGATGCATCACAATAAACTACAAATTCTTCGATTCCATCCGACAACGTCAATACAGGGGCGTTGCTCAACTTTTGCTTCAGAATATCAAAAGATTCTTGCTGCTTAGGTCCCCAGTCGAACTTAATCTTCTTCCTTGTTAGGGAAGTTAGGGGTGCAGCAATCCTTGAAAGATTTTCAATGAAACGCCTATAATATCCTGCCAGTCCCAAGAAACTGCGAATTTTTGTGGGCGTCTTCGGCTCTTGCCAATTCATGACAGCTTCAACCTTAGCGGGATCCACTTGGATACCATGCTCACTAACCACATGTCCAAGGAATTGGACTTCTCGAAGCCAGAATTCACACTTCGAATATTTGGCGTAAAGCTTCTCCTGCTGAAGTAGTGAAAGAATACATCGAAGATGCTTCTCATGATCAGCCTTGTTCTTTGAGTAGATGAGGATGTCGTCAATGAAGACGATGACAAATTTGTCCAAGTAGGGCTTGCAGACGCAATTCATGAGATCCATGAATGCGGCAGGTGCATTAGTGAGCCCAAAAGGCATCACTAGGAACTCGTAATGACCATAACGAGTCCTAAATGCAGTCTTGTGTACATCTTCATCTTTAACCTTCAATTGATGATAGCCTGACCTCAGATCGATCTTAGAGAAGTAACTTGCCCCTTGGAGCTGATCGAACAGATCGTCGATTCTGGGCAATGGGTACCTATTCTTGATAGTGACCTTATTAAGCTCACGGTAATCGATGCACAGGCGCATCGATCCATCCTTCTTCTTGACAAATAAGATTGGTGCTCCCCAAGGAGACGAACTAGGTCTAATGAAGCCTTTGGCTAGCAATTCATCTAGTTGCGTTCTCAATTCCTTCATCTCCGTTGGTGCCAACCTATAAGGTGCTCTAGCAACAGGTGCTGCTCCTGGGATGATGTCAATTCTGAATTCCACTTGCCTATCTGGTGGTAAACCAGGTAGTTCTTCAGGAAAAACTTCAGGGTATTCAGAAATGACAGGAATATCCTCAATCTTAGGCTTCGGTTCGTCGATAGTCACTTGTGCCATGTAGATGACATAACCCTTCTTTAAACACTTAGAGGCCTTGAGCATAGTCACTTGCTCAGGCAGTCCATAATGGGTATCTCCCCGAATGGTAAGTGATTCGCCAGACGGAGTCTTGATCACTACTTGCTTCTTATTGCAGACAATCTGGGCCTGGTTATGATATAACCAGTCCATTCCCAAGACTATGTCAAAACCGGCTAACTTCAAAGGAAGTAGGGACAAAGGAAAAGAGTGGTTCCTAATGGATATAACACATCCATCTAACATAGTTGAGACGGTTTCTATGGTGCCATCTGCTAATTCCACCTCATACTTCACACTTAAGGTTTTAACAGGTAAGTTCAGCAACTCACAAAACTTATTATCTACAAACGATTTATCAGCGCCTGAATCAAAAAGTACTCTTGCATAGACATCATTTATGAGGAAGGTACCTGTAATCACGTTGTCGTCCTGGACGGCTTCCTTTGCATCCATCCTGAAGACCCTAGCATTGGTCTTCTTTCCTTCATCAGCTTTCTTTGCAAGTTTTGGGCAGTTGGACTTGATATGCCCTTTTTCGTTGCAACTGTAGCACGTTGCGTCCTTTAACTTTTTGCAATCCAAGGTCTTGTGCTCCTTGGACTTGCATATCCCACATGCAAAAGTTCTCGACTGGGTCTGCGAGTTCGATTCATACCTGCACTTCCCGAAGTGCTGTCTCTTGCAGATCTTACACTTGGGCTTATCACCAGATTGATGCCTATCTTTCTTCGACTCAGACCCTTTCTTGTGGTCATTGTGTGACCTTCGTGAATTTTCATCTTCACGTTTCCTTTTCTCGGCATCCGTGTTCCTCAGCGATCTCTGTCTGACCGCGTCCAGTGTGAGGGACAAGGATATATCAGTTACGGATCTGAAGGTAGTTGGCCGAGAGGCCTTCACGCTTGCCTTAATCTCTGGGGCTAAACCCCCAATGAAACGAGCTATTCTTTTGGGTTACGGGGTCACCAGATACGGAACCAATCTTGATAATGTGTTGAAGCTCGTAAGGTAAGCTTGGCAATCCAGATTCTTCATAACCAAGGATAAGAAATCAGATTCGATCTTTTCCACCTCATGCTGAGGACAGTAGTTCTCCCTGATGAGGGCAACAAATTGTTCCCATGTCATGTTATACATTGGAATCTTCCCAGTAGCTTGAATAAATGATCTCCACCAGGCTAAGGCCTCACCTTTGAACGATTGAGACACAAACTTTACCACATCCTTCTCAGCGCACCCGCTGATATCAACAATGGTATCCATCTCATCCAACCAGGTCATGCAGTCTATAGCTCATTTCTCCCTAGTGAAATCCCTGGGTTTGCATGAAACGAAGTATTTGTAGGAGCAACCCTTATCACGGGGTCCTTGATTCAGTATGATCTTTTGAGATGGGACACTTTGATGGTTTGAAGAGTGACGATCGTCATCTTCTTTCCTGGGTTCATCCTTCTTGGAGGGTGGCTTGCTGTGAGCCTCAGAGTGAGTCTTAGGCTTTGAATGCGGTGTAGATAGGGTCCTACATCGGGTTCCGCTATATTCTTCATACTGCCGCTCTATGGCCTTTGTAACAGCGCCGTCTATTAACGCTTGTAGTTCAGCACCCGTTATATTAATTCGGGCGTTATCCTGATTCTCCCTTGGGTGACTATTAATTTCGTCCGAGTCAGCCATTGCAGTTTTTAACTGTTACATAAAATATTGACAATAATTTATTTGGGAGTTTATTATAGAATTGTCTTTTATGGAAATTAATTAACCACGGTAAACATAGACCAGATTTGGTTAATTTGCTAATCATGTTTATTTAGGATTTTTATTACAATTTATCCTAATCATAAAACAATAACAGTTTTATTAGTGGCACAAAAGGCCTAGTCACAGGGATACTTTAAATCATAAGCCATGATTTCAAAGAATCAAAGCATGAAGGTTTGAACATAGTTCCTTACCTTTTTCTGACAGAGAGTCGTAGACTACTACTGTCTTTTGTCTCATATAAAAATGAGCATGGCCCGTAGACACTATATTACCAATGTATGGTCAAAATATGATCATCTTAATTGATGATTTAAACCTATGATTTATATATCATCAGGTTAGTTAGGAATCTTTTGAAGAATCCTATTATAAAATGACGTGTGTGATTTTAATGAATCACATCTGCCAGGAGCGTTAACATGTTTACAGATGTTAACAGGGATTTGAATCTTTTAAACTGGTCTTACCATCTTGGCCAAGCCTTTTAATGACATTTAAGCTAGGTTATACCTTTAAGATTCTTAATTAATATTTAAATAGGCAGATATATTTTTTTAAAAGGAATGATTTTTATTTATTTAATTCATGTAATATATTTATGCATATAATAGCAAAATGAAATTTATAAACTTAACATTCCAATAATCATAAAAAGTACACACTGCCCTAAACGGGTCTTTCAACATAACAACTTGCCCACGCAGGGGCTTAACCAAACAAACATACCCACGCAGGGGTCAATAGAAAGACATGCCCACGCAGGGGCAAAATATAAGAAGTCATACCCACGCAGGGGCTAAAAGACAAGTCCACGTAGGGACTAAATACACAAATAATTGTCCACGCAGGGACTTGATTGAAATAGATAATACAACAACACATGTAGGGATTTAATGATCCCTTTTATTCTTCCCCTTCAGCAGGCTTGCTAAACCCTTGAGGAAACCTTGTCGTTCCCTGCGATCTCTGTGAAAATCTCGCTCGACTTGGTCCAATCTCTGAAGAATTTCTTCCCGTTCTGGCGGGGAAAACCGTGGCGGCTGCGATTGTTGCCGAACCGGTGGTCGTGCTGGTACTTGATATCCATAAGTTGGATATCCTACTCCCCAAGGAGCTCCATACGGTCCCTCAGGGTGTTGGGCGAGGTAGTTTGATGCCACTTGGTAAGGGTCTTCGGCAAAGTTATAATGGGTGTGAGCCGGCTGCTCAAATGGATTGTACGCCATTGAACCGGCGTACGCAGGAATCGGGTTATCAAAACCCATCGGTGGTGGCTGTGGTGCAGCTGGTGCGGAACTCACCTCAGGAATCGGGTTTGAGGGCCCACCCATTTGTGGGTCCTCATGCAGTGACGGATAATGACTGTCACTGGAGTGTCGAGGGGTGCTAAAGTGAAATTCCCTTGCTCGCGCAGACATACGTGCGCCCGTTCTCCTACGCCTTGGTGGTTCCGGAGGTGCTTGATGAACTGGCGGCGGTGGAGGCGGTGGCGTGACTGCCACGAATCGTGAATCCCCAGAGGGATCCTGCTGCTGCTGGTGAGGTGATGAATGGTGCGAAGGTGTGAAGTACCATTCGTGTTGGTTAAACCTCGCTTGATAGCTATCTGGACCACCGTAGGGTGATCCGTGGAAAGAAGATCCATCCGAGATTTCGATAGGATGGTTGGGAGTCCCTGATGCAGGCTCGACGGGATCCGTGTCCTCGTCCATGTCCATCGCTTGGTCGCCGGAAAAGTGATCCTCCGGTCCTAATGGGTTGAAACCCACGGGTTCTTGTATGTAGTTTGCCGGGTTAAACCGGCCCTGAAAAACAGGAGTGGGGTTACCAAAAGAATTGTGCGAAAGGGATCGCTGAAGAGGTATGTATGAAGGTTGTGGGTTCTCGGGCTCGTTTTCTGACTGTGGCCCAAAGGAGTTACGATAGGGAGGCGTCGAACTGTGTGAAACAGATCGTCTGGCGGGCTCAAACAAGTTCCTCCTGTTTCCTTGCGGATCGGCACTTGCAGTCGTAGAAGGAGTTCGCCATTGCGAAGGCCCGGCTTCGTGATCGTTAGGGGCACTCATCGGCCCCTTTCCTCGTCCTCCTCTTCTCATTCTTGGTGGCATATTTCTGTCAATACAAACAAAGATAACAACAAGAATATATAAAATAAAAAACAAAGTTAAAAAATTTAAAACAAATTTGGATTGCTCCTATGTTCTTAGTCTAGACTCGAAAATTTTGGAATGTGCAATTGTGTAACTGAGATTAAACACAAAAGGCTAGTGTTTAATTCACTCATCGTTGGCTCTGATACCAACCTGTCACACCCCGATATTTCCACGTTTGACCGGTGGGCCCGGTAGGGGAGTATCGTGACGTGGTTGGCAACATTACAGTCAAACAATACAATATTTAAATGCACAGCGGAAGCAAAAGAAAGATATATTTCAACCGAATATAATTGTAATATCAAGTATCACAAACAGTTGAAAATAATCCACAGGTGGATAAAAATAAATAGGAAACATTGTTCAATAGTTTTGACGTCCGAGCTTGCGAGACTTATGGTGGACGCTAGGAGAAAGCCAGCCTAGTTCGCTTAGTACCTGCACTTAACCTTTTTGGGAAAATACGTCAGTTTACACTGGTAAATACATTCAACCGACTCATTTTGAAAAGTTTAATAAAATTGATTTGAATGCACGTGGCACAAACGTTTTATAACTTGGGATAATTATTTAAACATATAAACTTGTAAAAGAATTACATGTTCCTTATGCGTTCAGTAGCCCGGTTCGTGCCGGGTTAAAGATCAATAGACACACCACATTATTTATTTATGCACTGACGGGTGTACGCCTACACCCCGCGCTTAGGTCGTGGCCATTCGTAAAATGATGCCAAGGATATCCGGGACATGGTCATTAACTTCCCAAAGGCGTTAAGCAAACAAAACATATTTAAACGGTCATCTCGATAATACTTAATCACCAATCGATTAAGGTCGAATGCCCGACCAAGCGGTATTTTATATACCGTACCCCAAGCCCGTATAAGGGAAAATAAGTTAAAAGTATTTACCTTTGCAAGTATAATTCACAATTAGCAAATGCGGGTAGCTTTTACTGGTTCTCCTGTTCTGGAACAAAGGTTTATAATAACCTATTAGAGTCCTAGCGGTCTTTAGTTAAGCTTAAGCTTAGACCGATTAGTTTTAAGGAACGATACGGTTCGAACGCATGATTAAGCGAAGACCAGAATAGAATGTGATTTAGACCCGACAAGTTTAAGGACTTGTCTTATATGGGTAATCTAAACACATTCTGGATTTTGAGATAAAACCGATAAGGTTTGACCCGTTTCGGCTAGTTTATGCAAACTAGTTACATAAACCGTACCGAATGCACAAGAGGCGTAACGGGTAACCATAAGAGCCATATACAGGTTTCCTAAGTTAATATGCCTCAAATATGTTGTGACATCAGTAAGATATCTTTTATTATGCCCGAAACGAATTTAAACTCAAACTATGCCCCGTAGGGATATTTTGGTCATTTATAAGGTTATAAAAGAGTTTGAACAGTAATCTGAGTTACAGGTCTGATGTAATCAGTAAAATACTTAATTTGATAAGTTATAACAGTAGGGTATTGCATATATGTGAAACTTATCAATTAAAACCAAACTATGCACCGTAGGGGCATTTTGGTAATTTCACATAAGCCGAAAAGCTCAAAACTGAAGCCTGAGTTAAACAACTTTTGCTTACTGTTAAAATATTATAATTTACTTAAAATATCAGTAGGTATCAACCATTGTATGTTTAAAATAGTTTTAGTACATCCTATGCGTTAAAAACGCTTAAAAAGGCGATTAGAAGCCGTTTCCGGGTTCTATATAGAAAGCTGATATTTTTATTATTCCAGAAGGTTTAAAATAATTTATTTATCATATAAATTCAGTAGCAAAAGGTTTGGGGTCAAAAAGATATGTAAAACTCATTTTATAGCCCAAAAGGGCAAAACCGACAATTACCGAAACAAGCTTTTGACTCTAAGTTATGCTCAGCCTAAAATTAATTAAAAATCTTTAAAAATCCCAAAATAATATATTACATCAGTGGGTAACAAGTTTGATATCAAAAAGTGGGTTTAAATAGGCTATATGCTAATTACGCCGTTAAATCGCTAAAAAGCTTTCTAATTACGCTAATGAGCATAACTCTCAATCTACACCTCAAACTGATGTCAAATTTTGGGTACAAGTTTATATATCAGTAACTAAGGTTTCTACTCTTTTACATTTTTAAAAATCACGTTTTATGGTCAAAGGGGCATAATGGTCAACATATGAGCAATTAACGGAATCATGCATATTAATTGGATAACTAATGAACCGAGGTGTATAATCACAGAGGGTTATACTAGCATGTAACCTAGTCCAATTAAAGCTCTAAAGCATTTCTAAAACATGCTTAAACGGGTCAGAACTGAAAGTCAAAGCAAAAGTCAAATTATGCGACTTTCGGTTCCGAACCGGGTCTCTACTGAAAATTGTCGGGTTGAACATGTTTATACATGTTCTTACATTAATTACCAAGTTATATTAATGACCAATCAGGTTGTATGGGTTCTACATTGCTAATTATGCATTAAATTGAAATTAAGCATCCTGTTGACTTTTTAATAACAAGTTTGACCCGACAAATGACCTAGTTAGAGTGGGAATCAGAGGGTGCCCTTTTAAGGGTTTAATGCCCACATAATTACCAACTTATAACTACCTTCAATTCGACTAATCACTGGACCATCAATGATTAATCGCCAAGTCAAACGGTAATGACGACGGTTTGACTTTTAAGCTAAAACTAAGTAAAAACTCAACTAAGAAAGGTTAAGCATACTTACTGAAGTCCTATGCACGATTAGGAATGTCTTGGGTCTGCTCTTGAACTCCCAAAAGCTCCAGAAATGCAGAAGAAAGGTGTGATCACAATGTTGCAACATTGTGGCCTTTTATAGTGTTCTTGATCTCATAGATCATTGACACACAAGCCTAGCAATGGCCATGGATCATCCACAGATGTCTCCTAGGTCTAAAAGTAATGTAGGGGTCATCCAAAGATGTGAAAAATCGTTTTTAAGTCGGTTTAAAGCTCAAAACAGTCAACAGTCAAAAATATTGTCGCTGGGCAACCCTTACGGACCGTAAGGGGGCGGCTTACGGTCCGTAAGCCTTTTGCAGAGGGCAAAAACTCTTGTTCTTTCGGGCTTTGAAGGGGCAACTAGTGTGTAACGATTTTGGGACATGATTTATCAGTTTGGGGCCTCAACATCATGCTTGAACAGTTATATACCCTACCATTTTGAGATGTTTTCTTGAACTTTAAAGGAAAACCAATAAACGAAGGTTTGTCGTGTATTTCTTCGTTGGATTCCACTTTTGCAAATGTGAACCAATTATTGCTAGAAATTACCGGATTGAAGGTAAATCAGATGTTTGTAATATATGTTAGGGTCTTAGGATTTATAATGAGGTCGTTCAGAGGTAAAAATTTACATGACGACACTTTTAAATCCTGCCATACATCTTTAACTATATTCGGGTTTATATCACTTTTGTCTTACATGACACGTGTCGTTATTTCATTGAACACGAATTTTTGAGGTGTTACATTATAATACTTAGAACGGAGCAGAACTTCGCTATTTAGGGGGTATAATACCCGCGTATTATGCCTAATATCAGAAATTGAGATTGAGAAAGAAACTTTGAATGAATTCGAATGAAATCCGATGGCCTGCTTATATAGTTGCTGAGTCTGGTTCTCTCGCGGCCCGCGTAAAACAAGACAGGGGCTTACGCGGCCCGCGTCAATCCCAGGTCAAACTTATATCTGATCCGGGTCAGCACTAGACTCGCCACGATGACGACACGTGTCATCACCGGGTTGCGCCATCTTTCCGATCTTACGCGGCCCGCGTTAAGTAACGGGGGTCTTACACGGCCCGCCTAAACTTAAAAATTAAAGAAATCAGGTTTTAACCTTTAAACCGACCGCGTAAGGGTTGGGGTGGGGTCTACACGACCCGCCTCAACTTAATAATCAGATTATTAATTATTTTTATTAATATTTAGGGTATTCATGGCCCGTTTTCGCGTATGGGGTGTATTTTTGGACATATTGGGATTTTTTTAAAATATATTAGGGTGTCGGTTTATTAAGGGTTGTTATATCCTCCCCACCTTGTTTTAGAGCTCGTCCTCGAGATCTACTGGAACAAGTGTGGATATTTCCTTTGCATTTCAGATTCAAGCTCCCATGTGTACTCAGGTCCTCTTTTGGAGTCCCACTTCACTTTGACCAGAACTAGTCTCTTATGCTTGAGGTTCTTGACTTTCCTGTCTTCAATCTGTAGAGGCCTTTCTACAAATTTGAGTTGTTCATTTACCTCTATATCCTTAAGAGGTATCATTAGCGATTCATCAGCTAGGCATTTCTTAAGATTAGATACATGAAACACATCATGTATTTCTGCCATTTCCTCTGGCAGTTGTAGCTGATAGGCTACAGGTCCTATTTTTCTAATAATCTCAAAAGGTCCAATATACCTGGGACTTAGCTTTCCTCTTTTGATGAATCTTACTACTCCTTTCCAAGGAGAGACTTTCAACAATACTTTGTCTCCTACTTGAAATTCCAATGGCTTGCGTCGGTTATCGGCATAGCTCTTCTGTCCATCATGTGCGGCTTTTAGTCGTTTCTTGACTTGAATAATCTTGTCGGTTGTTTCTTGTACTATCTCAGGTCCAGATAGTTGATTTTCCCCAATTTCTGCCCAACAGACTGGGGTTCGGCACTTTCGTCCATAAAGTGCTTCGAATGGTGCAGCATTGATACTTGTGTGATAACTATTATTATAAGAAAATTCTATTAAAGGTAAGTGATTATCCCATTTACCTCCGAAATCAATTACACAAGCTCTAAGCATGTCTTCCATCGTCTGAATTGTCCTTTCGCTTTGTCCATCCGTTTGAGGATGATAAGCTGTGCTTAGATTTAACTTGGTTCCTATGGCTTTTTGGAAACTTGACCAAAAATGAGAGGTAAATCGGCTATCTCTATCAGAAACAATTGATAAAGGAATTCCATGTAATGAAACAATTTCATTTACATACAATTTAGCTAGTTGTTCCATACTGAAAGTTTCCTTCATTGGTAGGAAATGAGCTGACTTGGTTAGCCTATCTACAATCACCCAGATTGTATCATTACCTTTTTCTTGTTTTGGGTAATTTAGTGACAAAATCCATTGTTATTAATTCCCATTTCCACACTGGCATTTCTAGCTGTTGTAACAAACCTGAGGGTTTCTGGTGTTCAGCTTTAACTTGTGAACAAGTTAAACATTTAGAAACATAGGCTGCTATGTCCTTCTTCATTCCTATCCACCATAAATTCTTCCTTGAATCCTGGTACATTTTATCACTTCATGGATGCATCGTATACTTAGACTTATGGGCTTCTTCTAATATATTATGACGTAGGTTTCCTAATTTAGGTATCCACATTCTCTTTTTATGGAATCTCCAAATTCCATCTGTTCCTTGTTCTAATTCCTTAATCATACCTTTTAGTTTTTCAGCATCATCCTTGATTACTGATTCTTGTGCTTTTCTGATTTGATTATTTAAATCTACTTGTAGATTTAATTTAAGAGAACGTACCCTTTTTGGCTTTTCATGATACTTTCGACTTAAAGCATCTGCCACTACATTTGCTTTTCCTTCATGGTACTGGATATCACAATCATAATCACTAAGCATCTCCATCTAGCGTCTTTGTCTCATATTCAATTCTTTTTGCCCGAAAACATACTTTAAACTCTTATGATCAGTGAATATGGTAAACTTACTTCCATAAAGATAATGTCTCCAAATCTTAAGGGAAAAAATTATAGCTCCTAGTTCTAGATCATGAGTTGAATAATTCTCTTCATGATTCTTAAGTTGTCGGGACGCGTATGCTATAACCTTTTGGCGTTGCATTAATACACATCCATAACCTAACTTAGAAGCGTCACAATAGACTACAAAGTCTTCATTTCCTTCTGGTAACACTAGTATGGGTGTATTAGTTAATCTTTGCTTAAGAATTCTAAAAGCTTCTTCTTGTTTTGGTCCCCATTCAAACTTAATGGATTTACATGTTAACTTAGTTAAAGGAATGGCTATTCTAGAGAAATCTCGAATAAATCTTCTATAATAACCAGCCAATCCTAAGAAACTTCTAACCTCGGTTGGTGATTCAGGGGTTTTCCATTTGGTAATCGCCTCGATTTTTGTTGGATCCACATGAATTCCTTCATGATTGACTAAGTGTCCAAGAAATTGTACCTGTTCTAGCCAAAACTCGCACTTTGAAAATTTAGCATAAAGCTTTTCCTTTCTTAATAAACTTAGAAGTGAGTGCAAATGCTTTGCATGTTCCTCTTTACTCTTAGAGTAAATTAGAATATCATCTATGAAAACAATTATGAATTTATCCAAATATGGCTTACATATTCGGTTCATCATGTCCATAAATGCAGCTGGGGCATTGGTTAAACCAAATGGCATGACAGTAAATTCATAATGACCATACCTTGTTCTGAAGGCAGTCTTAGGAATGTTCTCTTCCTGTACCTTTAATTGATGATATCCTGACCTTAAATCGATTTTAGAGAAAAATCAAGCTCCTTGCAGTTGATCGAACAGATCATCAATTCTTGGTAATGGGTACCGATTCTTAATCGTGACTTTGTTCAATTCACGGTAATCAATGCACATACGCATTGATCCGTCCTTCTTTTTGACGAATAATATTAGCGCTCCCCATGGCGACGAATTTGGTTGTATAAATCCTTTCTTTAACAATTCGTCTAATTGTTTCTTCAATTCCTGCATTTCGGCTGGTGCCAAACGATAAGGTGCTTTGGCAATTGGTGCTGTTCCTGGTAGCAGGTGAATTCTGAATTCGACTTCTCTATCTGGCGGCAGTCCTGGTAATTCTTCCGGAAATACATCTGAAAACTGGGACACTACTGGAATGTCTTTTAGTTCTTTTCCTTTAGTGTTAGTGATTATGGAAATCAAATACACTATAGAACTTTTTCTCATATAACTTGCAGTTTTCATCACAGAGATGAATTTTGTGGATCTAGATGGTTTATTTCCTTTAATTGTGATCGTTTTACCTTTTGGTGAATTTACTTGGATTGACTTTTGATTACATAAAATACTGGCTTTATTGGCTATTAACCAATCCATTCCTAAAACGACATCAAATCCTGCCAGATTCATGGGATAAAGGTTTGCCATAAACTTTTGATTTAAAATTTCTATTCTTGCTCCCTGCAAGATTTCAGAAATCCTAACAGTTTCTCCATTAGCTGTCTCTACTAGGCATTCTTGTGGTAGTTTAGTTAATGACTGATTTAAAAGTTTGCAAAACGAAGTATTAATAAAACTTTGGTTTGCACCAGAGTCAAATAATACCTTAGCAAAAACATCATTAACTAAAAACGTACCAGCTATCACATCTGGAATCATCTTGGCTTCATCTGCAGTCAGAATAAATGCCCTAGCATTTTTAGTGTTCTTGTTGTTCGCAGCTGGAGCCAATTTTGGGCAGTTTGGCCTAATATGACCTTTCTCTCCACAGTTGAAGCACAGTCCATTACTGGATTTTCTCCTGCAATCTTCTTCCTTGTGTCCTGGCATCTTGCAGAAATTGCAAAGAGTGGAGCATTTTCCCGAATGCTTTTTCTTGCAGACCTTGCAGAAAGGTGCAGAGGTAGAACCCATATTCCTACGATTGTAATTCCCATAATGGAATTCTTGAGTAAGTCTTTGGGTTAGGTTTCTCCTCTGTTCTTCTTCTCTAGTACGGATTAATTCATCTGTCAAGGTATTTTCTAGTTCTACAGCTTCTTCTATAGTTTGAGGTCTAGCTGCCTTGACTACATGTCTAATCTCTTCGATTAATCCCCAGATGTAACGGGAGATTAATACCGGTTCAGGTGATGCAATGGTTGGTACTATTCTAGCATATTCAAAGAATGTGGTAGTATAATCCTTACTATCTACCCCGGTCATTCTAAGGTTCAGAAACTTATTTGCTATTTGTTCCTTTTCATTGGGAGGGCAGAATTTCCTTTCTACCACATTCTTAAATTCCTCCCATTCCATATTGTAAACCCTATCACTTCCTCTTGATTGGAGGATAGTGTTCCACCATTCTAAGGCTGAGTTTTTAAACAGATTAGAAGCAAACATTATTTTGTCTTCTTCAGCACACTTGCTTATTTTTAAAACAGCCTCAGTCTTCTCTATCCAGCGTAGAGCTGCAATGGGTCCTTCATTGCCCGAGAATTCTATTGGTTTGCAGGACCAGAATTCCTTATAAGAACAACCGTAAGACACGGTCCTTCTTCTTTTGGGAATGGGCACTTGAAGTATAGGTCCATTGTTCACGCTGTTTTCTGGTTCAATTGGTCGCTTACTACTATGCTTACTTTTATTATTCGCTTCTTGAACCGTTTGAATAATAAATGGCATTGCATCTATAATTCCTTGTGCCACTATGTGTTGAACTGCACTATTATCCATTTGGTTTCCATTATTATTGATGCTTGGATTCTCATTAACCACGTTAATGTTACTCTGGTAATCGTTATTCAGATTTCCTTGATTTCCTTCATCGGCAATCTGAATTTTAAACATTTACCCCGTATTAATATCACAAAATAATATTAATATAGTCAAATCACATGACACGCATTTTGCCAAAAGCGTCGATCATTGCGACTTTACTCTATTCATCTATTATACATCTATTACATACCAGTACTGAAATAAAAATTACAATACCAACTGAAATAAAATTACACTAATAGTAATAGGCATCCGTACACACATATTTTATTTTATTTTATTATTACTATTATCGTTTCCTCCCTCACATTCACGGATATGGATTCATCCAAAAATCCATATTGCGCTCATCGTATTTCCATACGAGTCGCTCTCCCACCTGTCTCATCCGTTCACTACTTTCTAAAATTTCCTCACCATATGTCCTAAGTTCTTGTACGTTTTCTGCACTCATTGGGGGTGCAGGTTCTAGGACTGGGTTTGGAATCTGGGGTGCGGGTTCCTGGTGTGGGGGTGTAGGTGCCTGGAATCGGTAAGGATCTTCTAAGATTTCCCTAATGTATTCATCGTGGAAATAGGGATCTAAAGGATCCAAACCTAGGTAGGCTCCTACGTTCTGCATGGGTGTGTCTTCATGTATCGGGTAACGTTGCACATAGTCCCTAACATCGTCCCACCAGGGGTCGTAATTTGGGTCTAAGAGATTTGGTGCAGGTACCCTAGGTATTTCTTCCGGATTAAAGTCATGCATCTCTACTTGGTTTTCAGGGTTTTATATCTCCATGGGTTGGTCAGGGATTGGCAGTTGTGGTTGAGGTGCTATTATTTGCTCCAGATTTGGGTCAGCTGCAGTAGTTGCTAGGATGTGGATGTTGGCTATACCCCTATTTATCATATCCTGGGCATAGGCATCTGTCTCTCTCTTGGCTGCGGCTAGTACCCTCTGGTCTTGTAACTTTTTCATACGCTTCCTACACTCGTGTGCCCCTCTACTGAACCATCCCCTCTTTTTTCTGAGGAAATGGCTCTTCTGACTGAGCCTTAAACACAAAGATTCCTTCTTCCATATCAGCAGAGTACCCTGAGAGGGCAGGCTGAGAAGAGGAGGTGCCTTCGCTTCTAGGCGAACCAGATAATTGACGGTACGCGTCAGATGGTCCTTGGTCGCTCATACTGTAAACTAACAGATAGTCAAATAACAATAAATACAGTTATGCACGTATTTCCGTAATTTATTTCCTAACACTTTACAGTTTGATGTCAGCAGAACACCTCTGTGGCTGAATCAGTGGCTTAGCTCTGATACCACCTTCTGTCGCAACCCCCGATCCCAAATCCCCGGGAACGGGAGGCCGCGACCCAGTTTCGGTGATATCGCGTATTGTCTAATTTGGCAGCGGAAATTTTCTTCAGGACCGTAGTTAGGAAATATTGGATCAGAGTAAAATACCACATTTTCATAATATTAAACAAATGGGTTAAAACCCAAGTTCATAGTACACATGTTTTCATAGGAATAAATCCCATTTTATTTAATAAAAACATTTATTTTATTCTAGGTAACTTTATTGCCACTTTTCCAAGCCTTCAGTGCTGTCCAGCTGGCTTCTATTTGGCTTTCACAGTTTGTTACCTGAAACGCGTTTTAAAAACATGTGTCAGTGGAAAATACTGGTGAGTGAATCCCAGTTTAATCAAGTTTAAATAAAATCCCATTGTACAGTATTGAGGGCGATCCCGCAATTATATTTGTTTCCAAGACATCACAATTAACACCATGGTACTGTCGAACCCGACTTGTGGACATGTTACTCCTTGACCAGGTGGTAACAAATTTTGTATACAAAACCCCAACATACTCATGATAATTGTATTCTTACAAATACTCAATAACTGTTTAATATACAATTAATTAAATGAGGTTTTGCAAAAACAGTTAACAAAAAGTGGATCAACTCACATTGTTGTCTTAGATTTTCCGTAAGGGTTTCCTGGTGATAATCTAAAATTTACACAAGTGCACACGCGTTAGTATAATAACCCATTTTAACATTAGTAATACCCTCCCCGAGATGGCATTCCAACGACTACGTCGGGCAGAACCACGACAGCCGTTACGGAACCCTAGATCAATCGGGCAGCATATCTAATACGTATCCAGGGGTTATAATACTTACAACGGAGCAGAACTTCGCTATTTAGGGGGGTATAATACCCGCGTATTATGCCTAATATCAGAAATTGAGATTGAGAAAGAAACTTTGAACGAATTCGAATGAAATCCGATGGCCTACTTATATAGTTGCTAAGTCTGGTTCTCTCGCGGCCCGCGTAAAACAAGACAGGGGCTTACGCGGCCCGCGTCAATCCCAGGTCAAACTTATAGCTGATCCAGGTCAGCACTAGACTCGCCACGATGACGACACGTGTCATCACCGGGCTGCGCCATCTTTCCGATCTTAGGCGGCACGCGTTAACTAACGGGGTTCTTACGCGGCCCGCCTAAACTTAAAAATTAAAGAAATCAGGTTTTAACCTTTAAACCGCCCGCGTAAGGGTTGGGGTGGGGTCTACACGGCCCGCCTCAACTTAATAATCAGATTATTAATTATTTTTATTAATATTTAGGGTATTCAGGGCCCGTTTTCGCGTATGGGGTGTATTTTTGGACATATTGGGATTTTTTTAAAATATATTAGGGTGTCGGTTTATTGAGGGTTGTTATACTCATAACAATTTGGTAAATCTAACTTGTTTGATTTTCACTATAGCTATACTTTCAAGATGCCTCCTAGACGCGATCAAACTGAGAATGCTGCTCTCGCAGCCACAATCGTTCAACAGATGATTGCCGTGATTCCGAACCTCATTACTCAGATAAACCAGGCAAATAATAATAACAATAATAACAATGCTCAGTGTGACTTCAAAATGTTCACTTCAGCTAAGCCATCGAAATTTTCTGGGTCTGAAGGAGCAACTGCGCTCCTACAATGGTTTGAAAGTATAGAAAGCACATACCGCCACGTTCAGTGTCCCAATGAGCGCAAGGTAGATTTCACCTCGAGTTTCTTTTAAAGGAGAGCACTCACTTGGTGGAATGGTATTATGAGAGACCGAGGTGCCGATATGGAAATGGCCCTTACGTGGGAAGAATTTAAGGATCTTATAAAGAAAGAATTCTTCCCACGAAGCGAAATAAGGGCACTTGAAAACGAGTTCTATTATCTAAAACAAGATAGTGGGGAAAACCGTGCCTACACTGACCGATTTGAACAGCTAAGCCTACTTTGCCCCACTATGGTCACACCTTTGGATCGGGCCATTGAGAAATACATTGATGGTCTACCTGATCTTGTCTAAGACATTGCCACTGGCAGCCAACCTACAACGCTTAGGGAGGCTAAGGGATTAGCCGCTATCTTAACCGACTCCCAGGTTAGAAAAGGTAAACTATTTCGAAATGGAGACAAGAAACAAAACACCGAAACTACTAATGAAAATTCAAAACGAACAAAGGCCGAATCTTCAAAAAATTCTAAGAAGCGCAAGGCTTCAAAGAATTTTGAAATTCCTGCACCTGTTCCACTAAACTCAGTACCCTTTAAAGGATTTTATCGTGGAAAACAACCTCGGTGCAATCATTGCAACTATCATCACGCATCAAATTCTCCTTGTCGCTAGTGTACAATCTGTGGTCTATTTGGACATCTAGCTGTGACTTGTCGTATCCAGAACCAAGCAGCCCCTACTCAGACTCGCCCTTGAGCATGTTTCAATTGTGGTGATTTAAATCATTTCAAGCGAAACTGTCCCAAGCTTGCCAATGCTAATGGACGAGTATTCAACGTTAATGGGGCTCAAGCTAATGATCAAGCACTTATGCTCATTTGAACCTCTATTTTTTCTGCTTATTTTTCGAAAAGAATGTACATATTTCAACTATGTTTGTAATGACAATATAAATTTCAAGAAATTTATCTTTATCTTTGTTATTCATTTTTCCAAATTACAAACTCTAATGTGATTACACTATGTGTGATTACAACTATATGCTGACTTGAGGATTCCGTTTTTTAGGAACTAAATCTTGTAATTTAGCATACTATGATTGCACACTAGTGCATTCATACGACCTTGGCAACATGATCAATACGAATACTATGAACAAGTTAATACTATTTTGTGATCATAACATTACATACATGATTTAATTATCTAATATGTATAGTACATGATTATAAATACAATTTGCTTCGTATGTTGACTTAACATATTTAGTACATTATTTTCAAATACATTTTGCTTAGTGTGTTAACTTAGCATACCTAGCGCATGATTTGAAAACGTTTTCTCGATATGCTTACAATATGATGACAATGCATTATTAGTATATGTTGCACTCTACCTGTTTGGTTAGTAAGAAACATATATAAACATTTGTACTAGAATAAAATACCTACTATTAAATTTTTTGTATGCAAAACAAGTAGTGCTATCATTGCTAGTATGAAATACGGTTCGATTTGACAGATGTTATGTTGTGATGATGTTTATTTGATTTAGACGATAGTTCGACCTTATTATTTGTTTACCCTCGCTTAACAAGAGAAGCTATGTGGACCATGAGATGAAACGAGTAATTATGGGTGCACACTTAATTATTAGATTCGACGCATGAGAATCATAGTAAGCCTAGTTAAGTATGGTGGCATAAAATCTAGAGTGATTAAGGTAACGGGAGAAGTATGATGCGATAAGAACACGGTGGATACACCGATGGTACTTCCTATATATAAGTGTTCTTATTGTGTTATTCTTCAGAACGTTGCTAAGATCACTTGGTGATTTTATGTTATCTTGGACCATTATGTGATTATGTGCTTATTTGTTATTTGTGTGGTTATTTACAATAAACAAAAACAAGTACATTCATTAACTCAAAACGAGCCGACCGGGAGTATATTATGGTGTTAAAGATGACGATCTTGATGCCATAGGTATCTTGACTCGTCTCCTATGCATGAGATGCTCATGGTGCATTGGATGTACCTCGTGGGACGTTAGAAACCGTGTACGTCTAGGGCTTGAATGTACACCCCTTTGTTTACTAGGAATTACACTAAGAGCTTAGTATAACATAGTGCCATACTCAAACGATTTTTGAACTGGTCGACTTTTTCTTTAAATTCACAAGTTTCAAAGGGTTGAATACCTTGAGATACTTTGAATATCCCAAATCACATTTTGAATCCCCTAAAATTTCCAACACCAAATGATGCTCCGCATCTTTGGGATCTAGCAATTTGCTTATCCATCAGTTGTTTCAATTTTACTCTACGGTCTCCTTCGAATAAATTTCGGGACGAAATTTCCTAAAGTAGGGGAGACTGTGACACTTGTGATCCGTAAACACCGCACGATGTAGAAAAATATCTTTTATCAAAGAAACAATGTATTTTTTGGTCTCAATGTTTGCTTTTTATGTTTGACAATTTCGCGTTTTGATTTTAAGTTCAATTTCAAGCTTTAAATCGCTTTCTGGAAAATTATACGCAAACTGATGCATAAACGTAATCAGTATAATGCGGAAAACACTCCGGAATAGTGACATAGGCTTAACATACCTTAAATAACTTTTATATAACTTAGAAATAAGTTTTGAAGGCTTTGGTGTGTCAAAAACAAGTTTATTCACTCTCACGGACTATTTGCGTCAAACTGCGAAAGTCTGCTGACTCGTATAGTAACGAAAATTCCGGAACTTGATCATAAGCTAAACGTACCCTAAATATCCTTTGCATAGCTTAGAAATAGGCTTTAAGGGGTTCGTTATGCGAAAATATGCTTATTTGATCTATAGGGACTAAAAGCGTCAAAAAGTGCATAAGTTTGCATTTACGCGCATAACTTACGTTCTGAACATATCCGGACATCCAAAAATTTTTGTAATCATTAAAATATTTTATTTTAGTGTTTGGAAAGCTAAAATTTCATTCGTCGCGTAATTTGGATCGTTTTTCACGTCCGTTCGTGTTTCGTCGTAATTAACCGAATAACGTGACCGTACGACCAAACGAACCGACATCCAAGATGTTTTCAAGCATATTTTAAGTCCCCTGGTCTTTAACATCCTTGTAGAGCCTTAAAAATGGGTCAACGGGGTTTAAACGCGTCGAAAATGGCTTAAACGAGCTGCAGGGACCATTTCTGCCATTTTTCAAAACTTCATGAACCTGGGCAGTGGTGGCATCGCGTGACCTCAATAGGGGTGGTGCCGTGGTGCGAGGCTACGGCCCTGTTTTGATAGAAATATCAGTTTTCAGCAACTAGTTTGAACTTGGGGGTCTTTTATGCAACTTTCTCAATACTATGAGCTAGTTTTGGAGCTCTCATTGTATATAAAACCATGTTCCACAAGTGTATGGCTAGGATTGAACCTTGATTCTTGCAAAAACACTTGTCATGATCTTGTTAATCCAAGCTTACTATAAATAGAGGTGGGTTCTTCACTTCATTCCTCACAATTTGATCTCAATCTCTTCTCTAAGTTGAAGCTCTCACTTGTGAAGCTTCATACCTGAGAATTTTGAGTTCAAATCTTCCTTGCTTGGACCTTTTGTAAGTTTCTTTCATGCTTTTTATGTATTTCAAGCATGAAAGTCAAACAGTGTTTGACTTTCTGCTTTGACCATGAATTGGTCAACACGAAGTTCGTTTGAACTTTGCAACGTGAGCGTAATCACGATGGTTATAGTCCCTTGTGACTATACCTACTGATTACCACGTTGATTAGTCGAAGTGACGAGTCAAAGTTTCGGTCAAAATATGTGTTTATGCGTATTTTGCATTGAAGCTATTTTCGGGTATCAAAACACTTTGTTTTGATATCAAACCTGTTTTCTAACTTAGTTAAACATGTTTTAACATGTTTAACTCATCACTTTTATTCTAGTGGTTGTTTAGGGTCGTAAGATAAGCGGTCTTAACAACCGCTTAGACTTTCGAACCTGTTAGGCCCTAAAGTGTGAGACTGACGCATCAAATTAACATAACGGGCTATGGTTACGAACTGGGCTTTACCGGGTTAGTTATATTAGGTTTTGGACCTTTATAGGTCACTTGGGCCAAGCTATAGGCCATGTGGGCCAAGCAGGCCCAAGGGGAGCCCATGTAGGGAAGTGGGCTTGAGTTAGTATAAAAACAAGTTTCTAACTTGTTTTTAGGTTGGAACTTCATAGTTACAAAATTCCTCTAGAGTTAGAGAGAGAGGCAATTGGTTGTGAGCTTGTACCAGACGATTTTGCTTGTTCAAGTAATAGAATCGTGTGCAAGTTTAAAGGTTATTTCGGTGTTCTTGTTCCTTTCGTTTTGATTTCTTGAATCACCCATTGATTGGATTCCGCACAATCAATTGGGTTGTTTGATATCATTGAAAGATCCGGTTAAACGGGACTTACAAGTGGTATCAGAGCCATTAGAACCTGTTTCTAGGCTCGGTGTGATATCAAGGATTCAAGATTTTCGCTATTTTTGGGTTGAAGTTCTTCGTGTTCTTCGCGATATTCAAAGTGTTCATCGAGTTTCTATTGAAAAATTGTCATATTTTGGTATTTTAATCTTTTGAGAAGGTGTTAATTGATTTATCTATGTATTTGAATTTTTTTAAATTATCTTCAAAAGATTTAGAAAATCCCGAATTTTGATTTGAAAAATCCAAAAATCTCGGAATTCCAACTGTTTGAAAGTTTTGAAAAATTTGAAAGGTTCACTTTCCATATCTATTCACAGCTGTCATCTCCTCCACACGGTTTCGAGTCCATCATTTTAGGAAACTGTTCTCACAATTGGTCATCACTGGTCTCGACTCGCAACCGCTCTCAAGGTCTCGACTCACATCTTCACCCGGTCTCGACTCATCATCATCATCACGGTCTCGACTCACATCTTCACCCGGTCTCGACTCATCATCATCATCACGGTCTCGAGTCGCAACCTCGGTTCCAAGTCGCATCAGAGATCTCGAGTCATCTTGTTTTGTTTTCGAGTCGCAATCATCAAAGGTCTCGAGTCACGGATCTTTGAGTCGCCGGAAACCTGCAACTCCTTCGCTTCGAATCATCATCACTGCTTGATAATCTCCATTCATCACTGGTCATCTTCTCATCTGTTATCACCGCCACTTCCATCATCACCGTCGACTGCCGTCCTCCGCCGACATCATCCCTCCTTCATCATCGGCAATCATATTTCATCTTCATCATCGTTCACTTCATCACCATTTTCATCTTCATCAACCCCATCTCCGGTCATCATCTCCGTCGACAACAGCCCTCCACTGTTACCACTGTACATCACCGATCATCATCATCTCCGGCAACCATCACACTCCATTTTGGTTTTTGGTTTTGGTCTGTTGCCGGGAACGGAAGAGAGAAGGGTGTGACGGCTGAACATTATTTAGGGTTTTGCTGGGTTCTATCGAAGAGGAAGACATACAGTCTTTGTTTTTTTTAATAATATTTTCCATCAGGTTTAATAATATTAATTAAAATAATAAATTGACTAATCATTGGATCAAAATTCCTAATCATTTAGTCATCATTACATAATAATTGGTTTTTATAATAATATTAATAATAATAATATTAAGTGTTACTTTCTAATTAAAAAAAAAAAAAAACGGGCTTGGTTTGTTTGTGATAACAGTTTTGACAGATCTATTCAGAAAGCGGGATTATTTGGCTGCAAAGGGTTTGAGTTAGCAAGTACTCAAGTTCTTGCTTTGGGCTTGCATTGAGGAAATAGTTAAAAGATCACATTTTTGGGGGATCACATCTTAAAATGTCTTCTAAGAGAGAGGTGCTTGAGCAGGAACTCCAAGGATTCAGTTACTCATATGGTGAATCTATAGAAGCACTTACAGGCCGGTTTGCTGAACTGCTCTCTAAAATGGAGAAGGCAGAGATGGTGGTGTCTACTCACACGAGTAACAGAATGCTTCTGGATGCTATAAAAGAGATTCCAGATCAGGCAAACTGTAGTTGGTTTACCAATGTTAATCAGATAATAGTGACAACCGATTGTTACAAAATGAAGCCGGATGAGCTGATCTCAATCATCAAATCATATGACAATGCTGACAAACAGTCTACTCAAGGCAACACATCTGCTGCAGTTTGTTCATCCACACAAAATGCATCATTTATGTTTAACAAATTCCTGGCTCAAGGAATTACTAAAGAACGTGAAGAGATACTTTCTGTCTTTTGCACTCCTGGGTGTAGAGAAAGAAATGAGGCATATCGGTTACACAACGCTGAGTTGATTCAAGACTACAATGATATTAAAAATAAAATTTTTACTTTATCGAAAAATGAGAAACTTTATAAAGAAAAAATTGAAGCTCAGCGAAAAGACATCGTCAAACTCAAGGATGATGTAAGTGTGAAATCATCTCAATTCTTCTATGTTCAGGAGAAACTGTGCGCTGTGACTAAGGAACTGGAAGATATCAGAGATAGATATCAAATTAATGAGCTTAATATTAAGAAATTTGATTCTTCCAGTAAATTAGTCAAAAACTTGTGTAATCAACAGCTCGCATGCAAGGAAAATAAAGGGCGTGGTTTGGGTTTTAATCAGGCTCCTCCTCCTTATAATGACAATTATACTTATTTACCCATGACTGAGGAGGAGATGATGAATGAGAGTAGAATGACTTATGGTCCCAAAAACAATAAGTCATCAATCAACAGCAGACCTGTTGATAAACGAGCGACTCCTTCGGTAAATTTTGTTTCAAAGGGTACTTTTGATCCTAATGCTTCGTCTTCCCCTGCAGATGAAGTTAAAGTTGAAGGTGTTGTTGGAGATGAACAAGCATCAAGTTCTCATGTGTGTGACATTTTTGGCTCATTTTTTCACTCTATGATTAATTTCAGGCCTGATGATTTGGGCGAAAACGTTGATGCTTGCGTAACAGAGACTGAATCGGCAAACAAAACGAATGAGCCAGTTAAACCATCTGATTCCAAATACGAATCACCTGAAGCAGCTGATTCTGAGAAATTGGAATCAGTTGATTCTAGTGAATTCAGCTCAAGGGTGTCATGTGCAGAACCGTCTTGTGCTAATAATTCATCTGATGATTCAGCTGAAGTTTCTACTGAAGTTTCTGGTGTTTCATCTGATAAACCAGAATTCTCTGATTCTGTCAAAGCTGACGATATGAAGGAAGAAGTGAAGACTAACGTGAACAAGGCTCCAAGTGCGCAAGCTAAAAAATCTGAACCTTCGGTTAGTGATGAAAAGGTTCAGATCAAGCAACAAGAGCCGAAGCGAGCAGGTAAAGGACGCGGAAATAAGAAGCCTAAACATCACAGACGATCAGGCTCTTCACAGTCCTCAACGGGCAGCAATAGTCCTCAAAAGGCCCGTGATGTGAAAAATGCCTTTGTTAAGCCAGTCAGTAATGGCAAATGTGAGAAATATGCATTTGACTGTGCTAACAAAGCTTTCAGAAAGACTGGTGAGATTTCTGAACAAGACTTGCAGTCTAATCAAAACAAGAAGAATCAAAAGAAATCTCCACCACAGAAGGCCCCAGCAAACGACAAGTACAGACATCCAAATTCATCTTCGTCTGCGGGAAATGTGCAACACAAACAAGCACATAAAGGACCAGTTCGTCCTTCAGGGCCTGCAAGAGCAAATCCAACTGATCAGAATGCTTTCTACATGAAGAGACAGACATGCTTCAATTGCGGCATTGCTGGTCACATTGCTCGAAATTGCACACATCGTCCCTATGTACCCTATTATATGCAAAATCAGAGGGTTACATCAAAGGATAACTACCATTCCAAGCCGATGAAGGTATCATCACCTAAGGCAATGAAGAATGTGAATCCTAAGGTTAAACCTTCTGATGGGGATTGGAACGCTGCTAAAAACAAACGCAAGGCTGTTCAAGAACAAAAACGACTTTCTAAAACTGAATCAGCTAATGTTGCTCAACCGAAGGCAACAAACACGTTTGTTAAACCGAAGCAGATTTGGAAACCCAAATCCAAGGCAGCAACGTCTCCAATCCTTGAAACGAAAGGGGACTTGTGTTTGAAAGAAGTGTCTTACTTTGATGCTTCAGGTAAACCCAGGACCACGATGGCCTGGGTACCCATGTCTTACTAATCTCCTTACCTTTCAGGAACAACTAAGGAGGAGCTGTTGACAATCTCTGGAATGTTGATAGCGGTTGTTCCAGAAATAAAAACGGGTAACATTTCACTGTTGCAAAAAGTTCAAATTTTTTTTACAGATGATATGTTTCCTTTGGAGGAGATAACAGAAGTAAGAAATGATCAGCAAAAGGTACCTTTTAAATTCAGTACTTTGCTTTGAATATTGATTAGTCTTCAATCTGATGACAGAACGGTTAAAAAAAATATTTTCTTTTCTCTTTCTTAGTTCATTATTTTGTATATATAGTGTCCTTTCTCTAGTAAATGGTAAATTTGCGCAAAAATACAAGATTTATGCACAAATTTAGGGGGGGAGAGGAACATATAGATAGATATAGAGTTTAGGAAGAAAAAACTCAGAAAAAGAAAAATACAAAAAGAGTTTTGCTGTGTATATATCTGTATTGCTTTAGGGGGAGAAAATGAGAAAAATACAAAAAAATTGAGAAAAATGAAAAAGCCAAAAAGATAAAATTGCATGATATGGGAAATGAAATAAATGTTCGTGTTAAAAGGTTTGACTAACACATGTAAGGTGCCATAGCTGAAAAGACTAGGATCTACTGTGATATGTCGATAGGCTTGACGCTCAACATGATAAAAGATACTAAGTGATATAAACATAACGAACTATGTACCATGTGGGTAACATGCCAACGGCGTATGATTTTATGGTCTTAAATCTTGCGTTGATAGATAGCCAACATCTGAGGTTTCGGGTCTTTATATTGTTGAATCATCTGGGGATATCTTGGCTGTCCTTCTGTTCTGAACTAAACTTGTACATGAACCCAGGAAAGAAAGTTACTTGGAATTAGCTCATTTCTATTTGAATGTCTGTATGTTGTCCCGATACACACAATTTTGATCTGATTCTGAAATCTTCTCTGAAAAAAGTCGTGTACCTCCTCTGCTGCATCCAGATATATGCTGACTAGGAGGTGCTAGGCAACGACAGCTTCTGCTGCATCTAGATACATGCTGACCTAGCTGTACGTTGTCGCGCTATAGATCTAATACACCCGAAAGAGGCCCTCAAGTGCCCAAAAGAAACCCAAGAAACCTATATCAAATTGAGAAAAACTCATTTGATCTGTAATTGAGAAAAACTCATTTGATCTGTATATTATACCATCTCTACTTAAGATCTATTCTGTTCTCTTCTCAACCTATTCCCAGTTAAGATTTCAGAAATCTGGATTGGACTTGTGAAATATGTGGTAGGGAAGATACTTGCATGATAGAGTGTGCTGTTTATATTTCCAGGATTTGATTAGTATTTATTTGGGTGTTCATTGTTAAGAAATCAAAACATGATAAAATAGATAATATGCAGACCTAGACACAGTCAGGATATCTTAAAGGATGACATCAGTATACTCACCTGCTACGATGAATCGTTGTGCTTACCTTGATCGTGGGGGTATGCCTTGGAATGGGACACACGGGTATAATAGTATAATATTACCTAAAGCATATCACGAAGTTGAAAAATTGAAAGTTGAGCGTTAAAGTTTAAGTGGACAAACATATTGGCAATCGCATAGACCAGTTTGATTAGGCTCGTACTGAAAAGTGTTCCTTAGTCTGCCTGAGAACGAATTTTGATCCCATTGCAATTGTAATTGTATATTATGGTAGTTGTTTATATTTTGAGTTTTTATTTGTTTTTAGTTCTTAAATTAAAAATAAAAATTTGAAAAATTCAAAAATACAAAAACAGTGTCTTGTTTTTTTATAAAATCAAAAATCCAACAATAGAGTGCTTATTTGTTTTTCTTAAAATTAAAAAAATGTAACCGTTCTTGAAGATTTGACTGATCATCAAAAGTTGAAAGAATTTAAATGGTGAAATCCGAGTACAAGTACTTGGATGTACCTAGTGTTCATATGGTACTTTCCCTGTTGCATAAGAAATGTTTGCTTATGAGTTTGTGAGCATGTGCAGAACTTGATTTCAATCAAGAACAGGGTTGATGAAGACTGAGATGCTGTTAGTTGCTGAAGAAGCCTGAAGCAGCACAACAATAAGATGTACCTGAGTCAGAAGAACCGGATACGAAACGTCGTCTGACAGTGAAAGTACATTTGAAGAAGTACCATGAACTTGCTTGAAAGAAAAAGACTGAAGAAGAAAAGAGCTGCTGAGAATCCTCCTCTCACATTCTTTTTGACAAGATTTTCAAGCAAATGCTGATCGTGATCCTGATATGAAGCTAACCACAAGAGCTGAAGAAAGAGACCCAGTGATGAGAGTTCAGAAGTCAAGAACTTCCACAACATCTGCAGCATAGAGACAACCATAGACTTCGTTGAAGACGTTGCTGAATTCATGTTATGAAGACAATTTGATGGCATCAGTCTAGGGGGAGATTGTTAGGCCCTAAAGTGTGAGACTGACGCATCAAATTAACATAACGGGCTATGGTTACGAACTGGGCTTTACCGGGTTAGTTATATTAGGTTTTGGACCTTTATAGGTCACTTGGGCCAAGCTATAGGCCATGTGGGCCAAGCAGGCCCAAGGGGAGCCCATGTAGGGAAGTGGGCTTGAGTTAGTATAAAAACAAGTTTCTAACTTGTTTTTAGGTTGGAACTTCATAGTTACAAAATTCCTCTAGAGTTAGAGAGAGAGGCAATTGGTTGTGAGCTTGTACCAGACGATTTTGCTTGTTCAAGTAATAGAATCGTGTGCAAGTTTAAAGGTTATTTCGGTGTTCTTGTTCCTTTCATTTTGATTTCTTGAATCACCCATTGATTGGATTCCGCACAATCAATTGGGTTGTTTGATATCATTGAAAGATCCGGTTAAACGGGACTTACAGAACCCGACCCGTTTGGTCGATCATTAGGATCTGACCAAACATATTTTATGACCATAGTTGTATAGGGAATAACCTTCCGAGGTTATACCTTATGGTCACTTCGCTTAGTTAGTCGTATGATAGGTAGTTTATATGCCTTAGGAAATGACCAAAATGCCCTTTTGGCGCATAATTTCATTTTAAGCATATGTAACACATGTTTTGACATCTAAACTGATTATATAACATAATTAGATATGTTAAGGCATATAATACTTGCCATAGGACTAATTAGGCGTCTCGAACGCGCTTTCACGCGAACGACGCGTTAAAGTGGCATAAGCTACCTTAATGGGTCGTAAGCACTTAGGATAGGTTCCGATTTAGAATGTAGGCTTTGTTAAACCATATCACATGAGTTCCAATACTCATTTGGTTTACGAGACCTCATTCTACCCGATCTTCCGATTTAGGTGTCGATTCACTAACATAGTATCCGTTACACTAGGAACCGCTTCAACACTTGAACTCTTGGTCTTTTGAGCTTTGTTATATCTTTTGATTAAGAACTATACGCAATCCCAGGCGAGTACATAGTTCCTCTCTTTTACCGTTTTCAAATGTTTTGGGGTGACTCATATGTGCAACTGATTTGTTTTCCAAATGTATGGCATATATGTGTTTACTTTTAGGTGTATTATTCCGATTATGCAAATACAGTGTTTATCCAATTCCTTAAAAGAACTATCTATCTTCATAGATAGATTCTTATAGGATATTTGAAGTACAATCTTAGATCTTCATATCTTCATAGTGAGATTTTTAAGAAGTACTTTACAGACGATGGTTGGTTTATGTGTAGATTGTTGGTGATTTAGATAACGAAACGAGTATAATAAAATAAGAACATGGTGGATACGCCGCTGGTACTTCCTATATATAAGTGTTCTTATTTTATTATTCTTGTAGCATTAACTGGATCACTTTAGGGTTTTGTGTACTATTGTTTCAATGTTCGTTTATCCAAGCCCTCGTAGAATCTCCCATAACTTTATATGTTAGATTCATAGTAGGACATCTAAAGTATTATCATGAATCATTGACTTGATTTATATAATACTCACACAAGTTTTGATTTATTTCAAAACAGTTATTATTAATCCTTGATTGAATTTCTAATAACACATTAACGAGTTTTACGATGAATTAAACGAGATTACGATGTACAATTTCAAATGGCAGAAAAAATGACTTAGTAATAATCATATTGCCATGTACAAAACTTTTTGCCACGAGTTTTCACAATCAAGATTATGTATTGCAATGCTAAACTTTTGCCATTCTCTGGCTTCAAGATTTATTTTCTATCGACAACTCTCGTAGTTGCCAAAGTATTGCAATACCAAATGTTTTGCCATTTATTTGGCTAACAAAATCTATGTATTCGCCGACATTTTTATGCTTACTGTTTTTCAGATATGTTTCAGGTTTTCGACTATTCAAGCATGCAACGCATAGGACTGCATTCGGGCCTTAGACTTCTTAATCAAAAGACAATTACATGTATTCTTTGTTTGTAAAACAATGTTAATAATATTGAAACAATTTTAGTACCAGTAGTTGTGAGCAATTTGTAACGTGACTCCCCGATATTTCCGCCGCGTGTTGTTGTATTACACGATTGGGGTGTTACACAGGGCTAGACACCCTTTATTACTTTGTCTCTTTTCCCCCGCTATAATGATTAGACTTGTGTTGTTTGTCTTTTTGGTTTGTATGGCAGTTAAATAGTCAATCTGTTAATGTTTTTATGGAAAGATTAACCAAAATAGTTACTTATTTATGCTTATTTAGAGCTTTAATATATAGATTTTGGTGCTTTAGTGATGGTTCAGGTCGGATAATGGATAAACTTTGTAAACGACAGTCAACTACGATCAATTACAGTCAAGAATGGTCCATCTAAAGGTATAAAAGCATAACCCTACAACTTAGTACATTATTTATTCCGCCTATATTATTGGTTGTGATTAAATTTCGTGTGTGCGACGCGGGGGACTAACGAGCTTAATGCTCTTAGGCCTTACCCGACCAGCAAACAAACACTTAAATATAATGAATATACATTTTAGATATATGTAGTTTATACGAGTGAAAGATTAATATGACGAATAAGAGTTAGATGATTACTTTTAAACATATTCAGTTTTCGTTTATGACTAATTTTTCTGTGAGTTTTGGTTAATTCAAGTTTCCGAACACATTGCTATTCAAATTGAAGGAGTTATCACGAAGGCGTGGTACCTGGGGAAGGATATTAGTTGTAGAGAAATGTGAACTCTGAAAAAATCGTGTATTGTACTTTTTTTAACAACTTTGCAGAGGCAGATCCAGCATGGAATAATGGATTTTAATGTCACACCCCGACCACGTAAAATAACAAAACGTGGCGGAAACGTCGGGGAGTGTTGTAACAGAATCATTGTTTCATAACACATGGAACTTGAAATATTGTTTTATTGAATAAAAGAGTTAAAATGTCTTGACAATCAAAGAAATATAACATAAATAACTAGTCTTGCATCTTTTATTGTCACTAAGGCCCAAGTCCGCCTAAGTGTATCTGGATAAATTCTATGCATCATATCCTGAAACACATGTGAAAATAGGTACGTCAGCATAAAAATGTCTGTGAGATACATAGGTTTTGTGAAAATAGAATTCATGACTTATGTTTAAGAAAATGTTTAGTCATGAACCTTGTAATTTGCTTTGTCTTGTAAATCATTTGAAAAGCAATAAGATCAGATGATCTGTATAAATAAGAGAATAATGTATGGTTAAATGGATAACCAAGTAAAATGAGTTTGTATAAGATAAGTTGTTTTGTAAAAACGATGTCTTGTGAAAAGTATGTTATTTGTATAAAATGTTATATGTCTTAAATTGAAATGATTCGAATAACGCTACGATATGTAATACCATACAAACACTTATATATAGGAAGTACCAGCGGCGTATCCACCATGCTTGTATCATATTACACACGCCGTTACTTAAATCACTTACTCAAACCAAACCACCAAAGTAAAATGTTTATGTATAATTAAATGTCAAAATGTTTATGTGAAAACCATGTCTAATGTCTATGTCTAATGTTTATGTCTAATGTAAATCATGAATTGTGTATGTAAATGTCAAAATGTTTATGTATGGTAAGTAAAATATATCAACTAAACCATATGTAAAATGCACAAAAAAAACAAGGTATTGAAGTAAAACATGGTTTAGATCAAAGTTATGTTTTGTTTAATAAATGCATGCTATACTAATATAAACATTTATGCGGTATTGTGAAAATTCATACATCCAAGCCTTGTGACTGTAGAATAAACCCTAGCACAAAGTCTAAGGTCCACCTAGAAATGTAATCGGATTCGGTCATTCCTTCCAATCCAAACAAACCCGAGATTTCAGGAATGGGAGTTGTCAAGTCCTATGGTACCACTACCTACTACCGAGCGGCATGATCGGTGTTAATGAATGTACATTGTCCCATTTAAACAAACCAAATGTCATACCAAAATGTAAGCATGTGATGAATAAAATAATGTACTAAGTACGCACACAATGGGCATACATAGCATAAAATGTAATGTAAAATAATGTACTAAGTACGCGCACAATGGGCATACATAGCATAAAATGTAATGTAAAATAATGTACTAAGTACGCACACAATGGGCATACTTAGCATAAAATCTAATGAAATCATGTACTACAAATGTACTAATGAACATAGCAAGTATATGATGTGAAAACAGGAAAGCATGAAAGTAACAAGTAGGCACATGTGTTTCACCCCAAAATGTTTGGAAAACAGTAAAAGAGGGGTCTATGTACTCACTTGAGATTGCTTAGTAGTCCTTGAGTAACAACCAAACAATGCTAGAGATCACGGATATCAAACGGCACCTAATATAGGTAACTATGTTAATATACCGGACCTAAATCGGAGGATTGGATAGAATGAGGGTTCGTAAACCAAATGAGTATGGGAACTCATGTAATATGGTTTAACAAATCCCACATACTAAAATGAAACCTAACCTAAGTGCTTACGACCCATTACGACCCGTTTAGGTAGCTTATGCTACTTTAACACGTCGTTCGCGTGAAACGCGTTCGGACCGCTTAACTAGTCCTATGACAAGTAATATATGCCTTAACATGTCTCATATTGTTGCCAAATCAGTTTAGATACCAAATGTTATGTTACATATGCTTAAAATGAATTTTGGTGTAAAAAGGGCATTTTGGTCATTTACCTAAGGCATATATACTACCTATCATACAACTACTTAAACGAAGCGACCATAAGGTATAACCTCGGAAGGTTATTCCCTATATACTATGGTCACCTAATGTGTTTGGTCGGATCCTAATGATCGACCAAACGGGTCGGGTTCGAAAGTATAAGCGATTGTTTAGATCGCTTACCTTACGACCCTATATAAGCACTAAACTAAAAGTGACGAGCTAAGCATGTTAAAACATGCTTAACTAAGTTTAGAAAACAGGTTTGGTATCAAAACAAACGGTTTTGATACCTAAGAGTAGTTTGGTTACAAAATACGCAAGAATGCGCATTTTGGCCGAAACTACGACTCGTCACTGAGCCTAGATAACGTGGTAATCAGTAGGTATAGTCACTAGGGACTATAACCATCGTGACCACGCTCACGTTATGAAGTTCAAACGAACTTCGCATTGACCATAAACTGGTCAATGCAGAAAGTCAAACAAAGTTTGACTTTAACACTAAAAGAATAAAAGAACGAAGGAACACTTACAAAAGGTCCAAGAACGGAAGGTTTGAATCCGAACACTCTCAGGTATGAAGTGTTAAACACAACAACTTAGAGAGCAAGTTCAGATTTCAAAGGTGTGGGTTTTTGCAAATGAAATGGTTGGGTATTTATAGGAAATGGACCACCGTTAGGATCGTTTCTCGTAAACCGTGATTTAATCACATCCCTACACTTGTTGGTAACCTCATGTACATCACATTGGCCCCTCAACATCAGGAAACAACAAGTGGAATTGAGTTGGGAGTGCTAAACAGCTGTTAAAATGGCTTTTTCTGATCAGAAGGGGCCTCGCGTGACGCCAAGGGGGCTAGGTGTCACGCTAAGGTCCTTCTGATCAGCAACCAGTTTCCAAAGTTTCCAATTCACTCCCCGTTGTGTATTAAGGCCATTTCCAACATGTTTAAGGCTTGTTAAGACATTTTCAAGGCCCTAAAATGATTCCTAAACATTGTGGACATGAAACATGCTCAAAAATATCCCGGATGTCGGTTCGTTTGGTCGTACGATCGCGATGTTCGCTTAATTACGACGGAATGCGCATAAGCGCGAAAAACGATCCAAATTGCGCGACGAATGGATTTTTCTCATGCCAAACACTAAAATAAAATATTTTAGTGCTTACATAAATTTTTGGATGTCCGGAGGTATTCAGAACGTAAGTTATGCGCGAAAATGCAAACTTGTGCACTTTTTTGACGCTTTTAGTCCCTGAATGAGCCAAAAGTTTATTTTAGCACATCGAACCCTCAAAGCCTATTTCTAAGCTATGTGAAGGATATTTATGGTATGTTTAACTTATGGTCATGTTCCGGAATGTCTGTTACAGTTCGAATTGGCATACTTTCGCAGTTTGTCAAATTTAGTCCCTGTAGGCAAATTAACTTGTTTTTGTCATACCAAAGCCTTCAAAACTTATTTCTAAGTTATGTAAAGGTTATTTAAGGTATGTTAAGTATATTTCACTATTCCGGAGTGTTCGTTGCATAAAACTGGTTATATTTACGCATCAGTGCGCGTATAACCTTCCAGAAAGCGATTTAGAGCCCGAAATCGAACAAGAATTGATATGTGCAAATGATACACATATTTGTACAAATCCCAAGTATGAAATAAAATATTTCATTGGTTTGGTATTTGTTTGATGGTTGAAGTGACACAGGTGTCACATTTAATAACCCTAACTATCAGTCGTTGGCTGGCAATGGTCCCAACTTAAAAAATAACTAATGGTGGTCCCACCTTTTCGTATATTGTAAACTAATGGACCTTTACTAAAACGAAAAGGATAAGGAGACAAAAAGAAATTAAGGTTTTTTAGTAAAAGTCCATTAGTTTACAATATGTGAAAAGGTAGGACCACCACTAGTTATTTTTTAAGTTGGGACCGTTGTCGTCCAATGGCTAATAGTTTGGATTATTAAAATCCATTATTCCATCCAGCATACAATTAGCAGGTTGGGTGGTATATGCTTACACATGACAAGGCAGGCTTTTGACATCCTTTTAACAGTTGTGTAATGAAGTTATAGGCCAGTGTATTTGCAGTAAGTGTGTTTACCGGAAAGAAACCATAAACCAAAACCCCAAAATGCATGTATGTGGTTTGGTTTTTTATCTACATAATGATATAGATTTTGCTTATGGCTGATAGTTGGGGAAGATTAAGCATAATATAGGTTAAACTGGAAATGGACCGCGACGGAAATGTGCAGCAGCAAAGTATATTTAGATGGAATAATTGGGCTATACCAAAGGTCAGTCTACTTTTATGGCGAGCAATTGCGGGTAAAATCCCAACTTCGAATGCATTGGCCGGCGAGGTTTGATTATTATTAATGCCCTTCCTCCGTTATGTAGTTGTGCGCAAGAATCGACAAATCACATGTTAATTTCTTGCTTGGTAGCCAGTTCAATTCGTAGGCAGATTTTGGGCCAAGCCGATTCGTGACAAATGTGTTGGTTCATGTTGCCGGTTTGCCATGCCCAAGGTCAAAGGTAATGGCTATCCTTGCAGTGGCAATGCTTACGTGTTGGAAACTGTGGCTGTGGCGCAATAATAAGGTCTTTAGAGGTACCCCAAGGCCGGAAAGGATGGTGGACGGTGTTAACACCAGAGCTGTACTAGACTATTGGCAAAGTCTGCCCTTTTGATAACAGGTTACTAACGTTCCAAAGCTTTAGCGAAAACACAAATGCCTCTCGCGCAATGCGCGGCATCAAAAGCACTAGTTTTCATTAAATACATTTTTATTATTTAGGAATAACGGATTTTAATAATCCCAATTATTGTCTGTTGGCCGACAACGGTTACAACTTTAAAAATTTCCACTAGTGGCCTCATCTTTTTACATATTGGCCTTTAATGGACCCTGACTAACAGAACCCTAACATCGTTAGTCTCCGGTTGCCGGAAAAACGTTTTTTGATTGCAAAAAAAAGTTCCTAAAGGTCCGATCTATAGTTATAAACAGGTTTGGGATGAAAACTTTGAGTTTTCCGGCCAAAAAGAAGTTTTCCAGCGAAAAAGAAGTTTTTCCGCGACCTTAATAATTGAGGCTTTTTACTAGAAAACGAAAGGTGCGTAATAAGGTTACAAAGAGGTTTGAGACGAAAAGGTTGAGTTTTCCATTCAAAATGGAGTTTTCCGACCAAAAACGTTTTTCCGGCAACCGGATACTAACGGCGTTAGCGTTCTGTTAGTCATGGTCCATTGAAGGCCAATATGTGAAAAGATAGAACTGCCGTGGGAATTTATTTGAAGTTTGGACCGTTGCCGGTCAATGGGCAATACTTAGGATTATTAAAATCCATTATTCCTATTATTTTTTATTTATTTATTATTTTTGAACGGCCTTTATAATCTATTATGAATCTACTTTATCTATACGAATCGATCTAATCATCATCAAAGTGAAGTATTTTTTTATACTTTTGGTTATGTTATCATAGTTGTTTTCTTTTTTTAGTTTAGCTAAACTTGTCCATTTTAATTTTTGTTAAGATTCTGATGTTGAAACATCTGTTGTTTAAAACGACTTGCACACAATTTTGAAAAGCACTTGTGCGAACCCACAATCCGTGTTTATCATGTTTCATGAGTTAGTCGCATGTAAGCCGACGGGTAACATCATAAAATGCTTTTTTGTTATTATTATTTTTTTAAAGCCAAAGTTTTAAATATTTTAAAACTAGGTTATAACCCCGTGTATTACACGGGTTGAATAAATATATTTTATGTACTAAATAATAAAACAATATCTCTTTAAAAACCTTATTTATTGCACGGGTTGAATAAATATAATTTTATATATTAAATAATAAAAAGTTATATCTATAAGAACCATATTGTACGGGTTGAATAATGTAATTTTATATACCAAATAAAAAAATTATATCTTTAAAATCACATGTATTACACGGGTTGAATAAATGTGATATTGTTTACCAAATAATAAAAAAATACATCTTCAAAACCCTCATTTATTACACAGGTTGAATAAATGTAATTTTATATACCAAATAATAAAAAAAAATACATCTTTAAAAATATGCTCATTACACGGTTTGAATAAATGTAATTTTGTATACTAAATAATAAAAAATATACATCCTTAAAAAACCCCGTGTATTGTACGAATTAAATAAATCTAATTTTATATATCAAATAATAAAAAGTTATTTCTTAAAAAACCTCATGTATTACATGGGTCGAGTAAATGTAATTTTGTATAGTGAAAATAAGAATATTTAATATATTAATACAAAGTTTGGTTTTCGTGAAAAAAATAGATTATTCTGTTGTTGCAAAATTTGTTAACGAGGTCTCAATAAATTTAACCCTTTATTTAAAACTCCGTAAATGTATAAATGATAAATAATATTAGTTAATTTTGTTTTAAGTTTCGTAAAATCTATTTGATACCAAACTAAACAAAACGTTCAAATAGAGTAGAAGAATTTGGCCAAAAATTAGGATACATTCTGGGAAAATCAAACTTCCATCGAATATTGTCATTTTAGTCCCTGAGTTTTTGTTAAAATTGTCATTTTAGCCCAAATAGTTTTTTTCTCCTCTGGGTCCCTGACTTTTCCTTTTTCTTGCCATTTTGATCACATTGCCTAAATTAGTCTAAAAACCAGGTTATAATCAGAGGTATATTTGGCATTAAATTATTATGAGGTTTATAAAATTATGTTGTAAACTACCCCTGGTTATCACTACATAACAGTTATGCCAAAAATACCTCTGGTTATAACCAGATTTTTAGACTGAGTTAAACATTGTGATAAAAAATGACAAGAAAATGAAAAAGTCAGGGACCCATAAGAGAAAAAAAAACTATTTGGACTAAAATGGCAATTTGGACCAAACCTCAGGGACTAAAATGGCAATTTACTCTGTTCAATTATAATTAATTCAAATAAATAATATTATAAATGAGAAGGAGATTAAACTAAATAATAATTATCCATAAGATATTATACTAATAATATTTAGTAGGAGGGTTATCTATAATTAATTAGAAAAGATTAAACTAAAATAATAATTATTTATAAGAGATTGCCTAATATGATTACAAGTGTCCCCGAAGTGTTTTCTTTTATTATATAGTATAGATTTAAGTTTTTAACATGCTTCTATATTTTGTTTTCTCCTTCTATATTTTGTTTTCAATTGAAAATTTAATTATTATAAAAATGTTAAGTTATTCTATAAAGGCTCCTAAAAATAAGAAGTGTTCAAAGATATATTGGATCGTACAAGATGACACAACGTCGAGAAAAATATAACACAATTACGCAAATATAGAAAAGACACAATGATAAATAAAAGACAAAATGACAATAAACAAAACTTCTAAAATCTACAACCTATAAATGTAAAAGGGAAAACCTAAAATCTCACATCGTAGAGTTCGATAAGACGATTCCAATGCCGCTTGAATAAGGTTAATCGGAGTTCGTTTGATACCCTTTATACGACTTCTTATTGGTAGAACTCTTTGTATTTGATCCTAAACCATCATAAAGGTTAAGTTGTACCAACCTACGTTTTTAAATAAATGTTTTTTGTTTTTATTTTTTTAAAGCCAAGTTTTAAATATTCCTAAAAATTAAGCTTTTAAAACACATGCTTCTATATTTTGTTTTTTCAATTAAAAATTTAAATATTAGAGTAAAATGTCTGGATAGTCCCTGTGGTTTGGTGAAATTTCACCTTTAGTCCCTAACTTTTGAAAATTACACCGGTAGTCCTATGGTTTGACAATTTGTTACTTGCATAGTCCCTGTGTAACACCTCGAAAATTCGTGTTAAATAAAATAACGACACGTGTCGTGTAAGACAAAAAGCGTTATAAACTCGGATTTATTAAAAATGTTTGACAGGATTTAAAAGTGTCGTCATGTTAACTTTTGCACCTCTGAACGACCTCGTTATAAATCCCAAGACTCAAATTATATTAAAAACATCTGATATATGTTCAAGTTCAGTGAATTATAGCATAGAATGATTCAAAATCGAATTGGTGGACTCCTACGAAGAAATTCCTACGGTAACCCTTAGTTTTCGGTACTTTTATAAAGGATCCAAGCAAACATAACTAAATGGTAGGGTATCCAACTGTTAAAGACCCATATTGGAAGCCCCAAACTGACAAAAGAATGTCCCAAAGTCGAATTACACGAGTTGCCCTTTCAAAACATTGAAAAGCCAAGTTTTTGGTTTCTGCCAAAGGCTTGCGCACCGCAACAAATATTTGTTACGGTGCGCAAGCAGTACCCAGCGACAGCAGAACCTTCTGTTTTACTGTTACGCGCATGGAACTGATTTTAAACGGTTTTCCTCATATCTCTTGGCCCCTAAATAACCCCTAAACATCTAGGACACATGTTGGTAACTTATGGTCAGTGCTAGACTTATTTGTCAACATGTTATGGTGTCCTAGTTCACTATATAAAGCTCACAAATTGCAACACTTGATCATTCATCCCTCAAACACCTTCTGATCAATTGTGGAGCACAAGAGCACTTTCCAGGCCTCCCTAATCATTCATTAGAGACTTGTAAGTTTGCTAATCCTTTCTTAATTAAGTTTAGCTTAGTTATTTAGCTAAAAGTCAAACCATCGTAATTACGGTTTGACTTCGAGATTAGTCAACAATGGCTCAGTCATATCTCGAATTAAAAGTAGTTATAAGTTGGTAATTATGTGGGTAATAAACCCTTAAAAGGGTTCCCCCTGATTCCCACTCTAACCAGGTCAAAAGTCGGGTCAAACTTGCTAAGAAAAAGTCAACAGGATACTTAAATTACAATTTATGCATAATTAGCAATGTAGATCATATACAACCTGTTTGATCATTGTTATAACTTAGTAATAAGTGTAAGAACATGTCTAAACATGTTCAACCCGACAATTTCCTGTTTAGACCCGGTTCGGAACCGAAAGTCGCATAGTTTGACTTATACTTTGACTTTCAGTTCTGACCCGTTATGGTATGATTTAGAAATACCTTAGAGCTTCATTTGGACCAGGTTACATGCTAGTATAACCCTCTGTGATTATACACCACGGTTCATTAGTTAACCGATTAATACGCATGATTCCGTTAATTACTCATATGTTGACCATTATGCCCTTATTACCTTAAAACGTGATTTTTGGAAAAGTAAAAGAGTAGAAACTTTAATTACTGATATATAAACTTGTATACAAAGTTTGACATAAATTTGAAGTATAGATTGAGAGTTATGCTCATTATCGCAAATTTAAAGCTTTATGTTAATAAAATGGCGTAATTAGCATATAGCCTAGTTAAGCCTACTTTTGATATCAAACTCTTTACCCACTGATGTAAAATATTATTTTGGGATTTTTAAAGATTTTTAATTAATTTTAGGCTGAGCATAACTTATAGTCGTAGGCTTAATCCGGTAATTGTCGTTTTGCCCTTACGGGCCATAAAATGAGTTTTACATATCTAAACGACTCCAAACCTTTTGCTACTGATCACATATGATAAATAAATTATTTTAAGCCTTCTGGAAATATAAAAATATCAGATTTAAGTATCAAACCCGGAAATGGCCTTTAATAGCCTTTTTAAGCGTTTTTAACGCATATTATGTACTAGAAGTATTTTAAACATACAAGGGTTGATACCTACTGATATTTGAGGAAAATTATAATATTTTAACAGTAAGCAAAGGTTGTTAAACTCAGACTCCAGTTTTGAGCTTTCGGCTTATGTGAAATTACCAAAATACCCCTACGGGGCATAGTTTGGTTATAATTGATAAATTTCACATATATACTTTATCCTACTGTTATAACTCATTAATTTGAGCATGTTTACTGATTACATCAGACCTGTAACTCAGTTAAACACTTAAACCCTTTTACAACCTTTAAAATGACCAAACTACCCCTACGGGGCCTAGTTTGTGTTTAAACACGTTTCGGGCATAATGAAAGACATCTTACTGATGTCACAACATATTTGAGGCATAATTAACTTAGGAAACCTGTATATAGCTCTCATGAATACCCGTCACGCTTACTACGCGTACGGTTCGGTTTATGTAACAAGTTTGCATAAATTAGCCGAAACGGGTCAAACGTTATCGTTTTTATCTCAAAATCCAGAATGTGTTTAGTTTACCTATATTATACAAGTCTTCAAACTTGTCGGGTCTAAAACACATTCTATTCCGGTCTTCGCTTAATCATGCGTTTGAACCGTATATTTCCTTAAGACTAACCGGTCTAAGCTTAGGCTTAATTAAAGACCCGTTAGCATTCTAATTGGTTATTTATACCATCATTCCAGACTAGAGCCTTCCGGTAAATTGTACCTACGCTTACTTAAGTGAATACGGCTGAGTTATTAATTCTTGCTATTTAAGACAGGAGCTAGCTCAGGTAAATACTCTTAACTTATTTTCCCTATACGGGCTTGGAATACGGTATAATGATACCGCTTGGTCGGGTATTGAATGTTTAATCGGATTGTGATTAAATTATTGAGGTAACCCGGTTTAATCTGTATTGTTTGAAATAAAAGCCTTTAGGGGTTAATGACCATGTCCCGGATATCCTTGACATCATTGTATTATAAAATGGCCACGCCTTAAGCACGGGGTGTAGGCATACACTGAAAGTTGCTTAAAGGGAAACGGTATCTCACTCTCTTGTGGGCTTATACTTGTGGTGTGTCTGTTAATCTTGACTCGGTTTCTACATCGGGCCCTGAACGTATAACGAACATGTAAATCTGTATACAAGGTTATAAACATAATTGTTCCAAGTTAAAAAGGTTAATTTTGCCTCTGTGCATTTTAATCAAATTATAAAAAGATATTTTGTGCCACGTGCATTCAAATTAATTTTCTTAAACTCTTTTCAAATGAGTCGGTTGAGTGTATTTACCAGTGAAAACTGACGTATTTTCCAAAAAGGTTAAGTGACAGGTACTGAACGTAATTGGCTGGAAGCTCAGGGCGCTAATAAGGAATCTTGCAAGTTCTAGGCGTCTAAAGTCTGTTGAACAAATGATATGTTTAAGATCCGCCTGTGGATCCTTTACTTTCCGTTGTAATACTGGATATTACTCTAAAATTCGGATTGTAATATATAATTTATCTTTTGCTTCCGCTGTGCATTTATATATTGTGTTGTTTGACTATTATGTTGCCAACCACGTCACGATACTCCCCCACCGGGCCCACCGGTGACACGTGGAAATCGGGGTGTGACACCCTGGAGTGGATGAATGTTAGTTTTCTCCGTTAAATCCATGTGAAGTTAAAAAATTACCCATTGCTTTTATTTAAATATAAGAAAAATTAACACACAGAATCGAAGCCTTGTCGTTCGCCGGAGGTGATGGTTGTTACGGTGGTGGTGTCAACCGAAGGTGGTTGGTAGGTGGTGGTGGTTATGACAGATGGTGGTAGCATGTGATTAGGGTTCGAGAGAGAAAGAAAGGAGAGAAGAGTGAAGAACTGTGTGTTGTGTGTGTAAAGAATAACTATATTCTTACATTTAAATAAAAGCAAGGGGTAATTTTGTAATTTCATATGAACTTAACAGAGAAAACTAACCCCCATTCACTCCAGGGACTATACGAGTAACAAATTGTCAAATCACAGGGACCACTGGTGTAATTTTTAAAAGTTGAGGACTAAAGGTGAAATTTCACCAAGCCACAGGAACTATCCGGACATTTTACTCTAAATATTATAAAGGTTAAAGGTTAAGTTGTAGCAACCTAAGTTTTTAAATCTTTTTTAAGAAACCAAGTTATTATAAAACTAAACTTTATTATTTTTTTTGGATTAAAACTAAATTTTATTAATACCTTTGGATTCTATTTTACACCTTTTATTTATTTTTAATTTAAAACTAGAATCTTGACCGTGCCGCGCGTTGCGGCGGCAACATCGCGCTTGTCACTTTGTTACACGTGTAACGATGAGGACATTAACTTGTGGTGCCTGCACACGACGTTACACATTTTTTACCTTTTTACACACGTCACGTCTGTGACATCAACATCATTAAGCACAGATAAAAAAGTACGATGTCTCGTACGTTGCGTTGTAAAAGTAATTTTGATAGCAATGCAAAGGCGTAAAAATAATTTAGACATTAACGTAGTTAAGCATAGATAAAAAAAGTATAATAATGTGTCGCACGTTACGGTGTAAAGTGGTAAAAGTAATTTAAATAAAATGAGGTGTCAAGTTATTAAGTAGAATATGTTGGCGGGTCAAATTTGTCAATTACCAAAAGTCAGAAGCGAATGTGTAACTTATTTATAGATAAAGGTTAATATTCTTTCATGTCAAAAGTTTGACGGTGTGTAGTGAAAAAACAAAGGCTCGAATCACCAACCTTTGTTTTTAAGAGTATACTGTTAAATTGCCTTTGTGTATTGAAGCGGGAACTCGGTTGTGATCGGTTCGGTTTATTATGATGTTGGTACTGTATCAGTATTCGGTATAACAATCATAAGAAAAACCCGGAAAACAAAATCAAGATATGACCAAAAGTATATTGAAACAGTTTTATTCGAAGCTTTTTCAAGTAGGTGAGTAATGCAATTATATTAGTCAAATAGAGATTATGTTAGAGTAATGCAAATATATTAGTCAAATAAAGATTATGTGTTTGTAAAGAAAAAAAGGAAAAGAAATAAAACCATTACATTTTAACCCAAAACATAGAAAAAAATAACAATGAATGGGATTTGAACGCTTTGCACCAAAATGAAAAACCGTCTGATGTATTTGTTCTTTTACTTGGGAAGTGGAGCAATATTCTATATCATATTTTCACTTGGTAGCAGGGGCGGACCCAACCCAGCCCAAGGTGGGCGAGCGCACCCCTGGGAAAAAAAAAATTAGTGGTAAGTTCCGTCGAAAATTCCGTCCACACCCCTTGGAATTTTTCGGCCGCACCTCTTGGAATTTTTCGACCACACCCTTGAAATTTTTCGTCCGTACCCCTTAGGTAAAAAGTGTTATCAATTTATATTTTAAATTTTTTTAGTAAACTCTTATTTTAAAAATAAATACTACCTAAATTATATAAATTTTAGGGTAAATTACGCTTTTCGTCCTTTATGTTTGTATCGGATTGCAATGGATGCCCTTTAACTTCAATAATTACAGTCACAGTCCTTTATTTGTAAAACTCGTTACACTTTACGTCCTTTAGGACTAACCAGATTAAAATTTTCAGTTAAGTATGGCATGTGCCTTGCACATGATGGCATTTATGTCTTTTTACTCCCCTCTATTTAAATTATAAAAAAATAAAAACATATATATCTCTTGCCCTTAAATTATTTAACTCCCATTTATTTGTTAGCATCTTCAATCTTTAAAGTTGAAACCCTAGGTCTGCAATCAGTTGAACAACCACCATAGATTCACCACCGGCCATCTGCAAATCAGTGAACGTTTCATCACCACCACCACTCTAATTACAAATCATTAAACCAATTTCACTCTGGTTGGTAAATAACACAACCATCCTATAAACTACAAGCAATACTTTAAAAGCAAAATCAAAATATCATCGCATAAAGCTAAATCAGTTCCTTTAATTATCGAAATTTAAATGTAAATCAAAACATATAAATAACTGTATAAGAAGAGAACTAGATCGTGAAATCACATCAAACTCCCCACAATCAAAATGTAGATTGCATTTAATTACAATTTCATAACAACATCCAATTAAAAAACAACGAGCCGCAGATCTATAAATCTGATCGACATTGACTTCTGTTCTGTCAGTTATCAAAATTTGATTCAACATTTCAAAAAACTCATAGTAAAAAGCCAGAAAACTCATTGTAAATTACCAAAATTTGATTCAAATTTCACCCAAATCAGATTAAATACTCATTGAAAACAACAATCCGATCGAACGAAAAGCTAACGAATCATAGATCTATAAATCCGAGAAGTTGATCGGAGAAACAAAGCTTGCAAACGTATCTACACTCACTTTCCTTCTCGGAATCTTCAAAGGTCGTCAATCGAGCACCGCGGATTCATGGAGGAAACCGTTGTTTCTTGGTCCTGGGTGGGTACCGGAGGTTGGGGTGGTGGTCGGCCGTTTTACAGAGAAAGACATGAGAGAGGAGGGAGAAAGGGGATAAGATTTGGGGATGTGAAAATGAAGGGATAAGAGCATTCACATCCAATCCACTAAAAATATACATACATTCCACTAAAAAACAATTCCTATATCAATATATTTTCACTAAAAACAAATACTTTTTCTCTCTCCTTTTCAATATATATTACATTTTTCTCTCTCCTTCACTCACAACCACTTTCAATATATATTAAAAAATTATAGTGGGTGAACAGTGTCCCCCCAAATATACAGATGAACAGTAATATTTTCTCTCTCCTTCACTCACAACCACTTTTTATACTCTTTACATTTTAAAAACCCCACACTCACAATATGGTGCCTTGGATGTGAATGCTCTAAATAAGATATTTTTAGATATAAATTGTAAAATTACTAACCTACCCTTATGTGCAAGGCACATGTTATACTTAACTGAAAATCATAACCCGGTTAGTACTAAAGGGCGTAGAGCGTAATGAGTTTTACAAATAAAGGACCGTGACTGTAATTATCGAAGTTAAAGGGCATCCATTGTAATCCGATACAAACATAAAGGACGAAAAATGTAATTTACCCTAACTTTTAATACCTAACTAACTAAACCCAAATACCCATACCTTTACCCACTTATAATTCCTAACTAGCTAGCCCCCTAAGTCTTAGCCCATTAACGAAACCCAACAATATTTCAAACTATAATAAAATAATTAAAGCCCAAAACCTTTAGAAATTCTCTCCTGCTCTCTCTCTCTCTTGCGTCCTGCACTGCCAACGAACAACATCACCTAGCGACAACAGTCCAGCAGCCGGCGACCACCGTAATCAGCCACCATACCACCGTCGTTTGACACCAAATCTAACCGGAATCCGAACACGGGTAAGTTTCTTTGTTATTTTGATGATTTTGGTTGATATTATAGGAGAAAAAATGGTAATAAAGTTGTTAAATAGGTTTGAAATTTTGTGTGTTTTGACGTTGTGTTGGTTGTTTAGATGATTTTTAGGGTGATTATGTTGTTTATATATTTTTAAGGTGATTATGTTGTTTATATATTTTTAGGGTGATTACAACTTACGTTATGATTTCTAGGGCTTGAATAGTTGAAAATTAAAATTGAAACATTATGTTATGGAGCGATGAACTTATGTTATATAGAGAAAGAATTGCTTAAGAAATTAGTTTTAGATGATGTTTTGGATAGATTTCAAAAAATGAAAACCCGTAGGGCGTCGACGTTTTAATTATGTTTGTAACAAGGTTTGACATGTTTTTGATGATTATATAAATTTAGTTTGATGTTCGTTTGTTTTACATGACCCGATCCGACCCGACCCGATACGAACCGATTTTTTTACTTATATACCTAGGGGCCTAAAATTTTTAAAAATGTTCCACACCCCATAAAAAAATTACTGAATCCGCCACTGCTTGTTAGATTTCCAGTTGAAAAAAGAAGAGTCAAAAGTGGACTAACTACAATTTAACACATGGTATGTGTTTTTGTCTTATAATGACCGACTCTTTGTTTTAAGTTGAAAAAAGAAAGTCAAAAGTGGACTCACTAACACATGGTAGTGTTTTTGTCTTATTATAACCAACTCTGTGTTTTAAGTTTATATAGAATGTGTACTCAGCATAAAAGTTTTGAAACTCTTGTGATTTTTACACCCTTTATTTATTTTTAATTTGAAATGTTTCCTCAGCATAAAAGTTTGAAACTGTTGTGATGATAGGTTAAGAGTATGTAAGTTCCACGCTAAGAGCATTCTCATCCAAACCACCAAAATCTGTGTGGGGGGTTTTTAAAATATAAGAAGTATAAAAAGTGGTTGTAAGTGGAGGAGAGAGAAAATGTTACTGTTCATCTGTATATTTGGGAGGACACTGTTCACCCCCTATACTTTTTTAATATATATTGAAAGTGGTTGTGAGTGAAGGAGAGAGAAAATATAATATATATTGAAAAGGAGAGAGAAAAAGTATTTGTTTTTAGTGGAAATATATTGATATAGGAGTTGTTTTTTAGTGGAATGTATGTATATTTTTAGTGGATTGGATGTGAATGCTCTAACGTGGCGCAATCTATACGTGTGTCTTTATCTTTTGATAAAAAGAGTTAAATGATTGGTTGGTCCCTGTGGTTTTCAAAAATTTCAGACTTAGTCCTAGTGGTTTACTAATTATACGCTTGGTCCCAAAACTTGTTAAAAATGCACTCGGTTGGTCCCCAGCCCTAACATCAGTTAAATTTCTCAGTTAACTATGTGTGAAATGACTATATTACCATTGAACAATAAAAAAAAATAAAAAAAAATGAGTTAAATATCTCTGTTATCCCTCCCATCTTCTTCCCCCACCTTCAATCCATCACCACCACCACCACCACCACCTCCACCTTCAATCCATCACCACCACCACCACCTTCACCTCCACCTCCACCTCCACCGTCACCTTCAACCAAGCTCACCCCCACCATTTAATTAACAATGCATAAAAAGAGCAAGGACCAATTTTGCATAACCATATTACCTACCACCTGTTACATTATACATCACCCGATCAATACACACCCCTTTTCGTCCTCACACAAACCCTAATTTAGAAACCTTCAACCTCTCAATCCATCAATGGCGGACAACGACCTAAAACCTAATTATTCCTCTTCAGAAGACGACGAATCAGAAGACCCTTCCGGCACTGAAGACGAATAAAAAACGACTCACCTCTGCACTTCCTAGAGAGAGACCAGCGAAGTGAGAAAGATGGGCAGCGACGGCGGTGACATTCGGGTTCCGGCCTCCCTCTACGGCGGCGAAGGTTGTTTCTCCGGCCAGATTCGTGGCGGTAGAGGGAGTGGTGGCCTTCGGAGGTGTATGTAACGGCGGATAAGACATCAGCAGCCAAAGGTTTTCACCTCGGAGACGCAGCCAAAGGTGAGGACAATGCCGGTGACGGATGGCGACAACAGTCGCCGGACCTCCAATTCAAGACTTATGCGAATATGTGTACGGTGGTGCAAGTTTGGTTGTCGATCGCCAGTTTGACGGTGATGGAGGTGTCGCCGGAGAGAATTAGGATTTGACTGGTTGTGGTGGATAATGGATTTGCTATTAAAATTGGGTGGTGGTGCTCGTAGTGGTGGTGGTGTAGGGTAGAAGAAGAAGAAGAAGAAGAAGAAGAAGAAGAAGAAGAAGAAGAAGAAGAAGAATTGGTAGGGTAGAAGATGTACTGAGAGTGCAGATGATGAAGATGATGGAGATGAAGATGATGATGGTGATGAAGAGGGTTTTGTAAATAAGCAAGGGTATTTTGGTCATTTAACATTGACTTAACTGAGAAATTTAACTGATGTTAGGGCTGGGGACCAACCGAGTGCATTTTTGACAAGTTTTGGAACCAAGCGTGTAATTAGTAAACCACTAGGACAAGTCTTAAATTTTTGAAAACCAAAGGGACCAACCAAGCATTTAACTCTTTGAGAAAACATAATGAAAAGTTTTCACCAGGATATTTAGTCAAGTGGCTATTTCTATTGACTATTGATACACGAGTTCACCCTAAAATAATGAAAAGTTTTTAAGTGGCTATTTTTATTGATACACGAGTTCACCCTTAAATAATGAAAAGTTTTAACAAGGATATTTAGTCAGTTGGCTATTTTTATTGGAAAATCACTAAAATATAATACACGTTCACCCTTAAATAATGAAAAGTTTTAACAAGAATATTTGGTCAAGTGGCTATTTTTATTGAAAAATCACTAAAATATAATGCACGAGTTCCCCTTAAATATTTACGTAACAGAACTGCATAAATGAAGATAGAATAGATGATCAAACGACATTAGACCGGATAAAAAGTCCTAGAAAAGTTAAATTAAAAAGAGAAAAACGGATAAAAAAACACGTGTAAATTTAGCCTGCGGATAAAACACCAAATTTAAATAAGCTAGCATATGAAAAAAAAAAAGCTAAGTTAGCTGACGGCTAAAAACGGACGTGAGGGACTGCGGGGGGGGGGGGGGGGGGGGGGAATTTAGTCGCCGACTGATTTAAGCTACAATTTCAATTTACAGGTGTTTTAATCAGACTCCCGTTATGTGAACCACTTTATACTTAACCATGAGTTTTTGTGCATGTTAAACCCGTCATTTTAACTAGTGGATTTGGTTTGACATCTCTTGGTTAACACTTTTTGAGCTTGTGTACAGTGGCGGCTTTGATGGTGTGCGGGAAGGACCTCTGCACAAGGCCCGTGATTTCGAGGGGCACTTGATTTAGAAAAAAATCCGATAATATATATATATATATATATATATATATATATATATATATATAGAAAGTGTAACATACAATAGGGCTTATTGTACGCTCGTACGCGATTGTGAAATCGCATGGTATAAAAAACCATGTTGGAAATCGCATGTTGGTAATTTTGATGAAATCGCATGTTGGAATATAAAGCAGTTTTGCATGTTGGTTTTTTAAGTAAAATCGCATGTTCAAGAGTGAATTCGCACCAGATCGTACGGTTGGGATGATCGTGTACTTTTTGTACGATAAGAGCCATTGTACGTTAACCTGTCTCTCTCTCTCTTTATATATATATATATATAGGGGAATGCTAAAATGAGAACCACCTCGAGTTGTAAGAACCGTGAGAACTACACCGTAGGGGGCGCGGTGGACCAATTTTTTTTTCATAAACGTAGATGCATGTATTATAACAACATTTGTAAAAAAAAAATTCAAAAAAAAAAATTCGTGTGTGTAGTTTTGAGCACCACAAGTTTGTGTTTACGGGTACCGTAAATTTAACCGGAAAATTTACGGTACCCGTAAACACAAACTTGTGGTGCTTAAAACTACACACACGACATTTTTTTTTTGAATTTTTTTTAGAAATGTTGTTATAATACATGCATCTACGTTTATGAAAAAAAATTTGGTCCACCTCGCCCCGGATCAAGTAGTTCTCACGGTTCTTACAACTCGAGGTGGTTCTCATTTTAGCGGACACTTATATATATATATATATATATATATATATATATATGGAGCCGCTAAAATAGAAACCAGCTCCAGTTGTAAGAACCGCGAGAACCACTATCAACCAATCACAATAAAGGGTAATTTGGTCATTTACTTCAAATGTCCAATCCCTATCTCTCTCTTCATTTAATGATCTCTTATTCTCTCTCTATTAAATCAAATATGATTTCTCTCTCTATTAATTCAAATGTGCATTCTCTCTCTATTCAGATCTCCAAAATTTTGTATACATTCAAAGTATGCTTTCTCTCTCTCTCTCTCTCAGATCTTGAAGATCAAGTTTGGAAATGCTCTTTTTCTTTTGATTCACGACGACCTCCACCATCACCCCTTCCGCCGCCACCTATTCAGGTCACCCACACCTCTATCACCACTGACGGCGGCGCCCCCTCGTTTTTCTCCGGCGACGGTGATGCCAAACGTCCCCCCATGCCCACCGGCAACTGGCTTTGTGAACCGGTGTTTTGAGCTTCTGACTGTTCGCAGTGGTGTGGCGGTGGGTGAGATGAGTTTGCGGTGGGTTTGGTGGTGTGGCGGTGGGTTTGGTGGGTGTGGTGGTGTGGCGGTGGGTTTGGTGGGTGTGGTGGTGTGGCGGCAGTGGTTAATGTCGACGACTCCGATGTTGGGTTTTGACGCCGACGGCTCCGATGTTGGCGGTTGAATCCGATGGTATTTTGGTATGTTGGGTGTTTTTTTTGTGTGTGTCTTGAATCGGATGGCGGTGTGTTCTTGAATCTGATAGGTTTTTGCTATGTTGGGGGTGTTGATATATGTTCTTTGATCTCGGTTTTGATTTGGTATGTTGGGGGTTTTTTATTTGTATTCTTGAATCTGATGGTTTTTTGATATGTTGGGGGTTTTAATTTGTGTTCTTTGAATCTGTGGGTTTTGATATGATCGATTGGGTGGCGATGATGCAAAAAAAAAAAAAAAACGTAGATTTTGATGACGATGGCGCGGCAAGGACGGCGGAGGGTAGGTTTTTTGAACCTACAACCCCACTTTTGCAGCCTTTTGATTATCGCAAAATCTGAGCCAAACTCCGTTTTTCTTCGAGATACGCATTGTTTTGATGTTGTTGGTTTTTTATATTTTTTTCCCCAGTCGATAATGATAACAATCTATCTGAGACACCTACCGAGTTTGTGATTTCTGGGTGCGTTCGTTTTGCGTAAAAAAAATTTTTGTGAAAAAAAAAAGTTAAACCGTAAACTTTTTAACGTAAAAACGTAAAACGTAAAAACGTAAAAAGTATAACGTAAAAAGTATAACGTAAAAAACGTAAAACGTAAAACGTAAAAACGTAAAAAGTAAAAAAACGTAAAACGTAAAAAAGTTTAACGTAAAACGTAAAAAGTTTAACGTAAAAACGTAATACGTAAAAAGTTTTACGTAAAACGTAAAAATTTTAACGTAAAACGTAAAGTTTTTAACATAAAACGTAAAAAGCTTAACGTAAAAACGTAAAACGTAAAAACGTAAAACGTAAAAACGCAAAACGTAAAAACGTAAAACGTAAAACTTAAAAAGTTTAACGTAAAACGTAAAAAGTCTAAAAAATCTGTAAAAAATCTGAATTTAAAAATGATTTTAATAAAAAAATTATGTTTAAAAAATAAAACTAATATAATAATACAAAAAAGGAATAAAAAACAATAAAGATAAAAAGACAAAATAAAGTAATTTTACTAAACTACCCTTTTGGATTAAAATATTAAAGACATAATAAGATAAAAAGTATTTAATATTAATTTTAGTTACTTTTAATCTCATCCATCCATCTTGTTGATCTAATGGCTAGGAACTGGTTCTCGCGGTTCTTACAACTGGAGGTAGTTTTCATTTTAGCGGTCCCCTATATATATATAGAGGAAGGTTAACGTACATTACGGCTTAACGTACATCACGTACGACAGGTAATTACGCACGTTCATTTTAAAATCACGCACGTTATAACTCAAAAATCCAAAATCACGCATATTTAAAACATTAATCACGCATGTTATATAACAAATCACGCACGTTGTTGTACGTGAAGTACGTTAAGCCGTAATGTATAATATATTTTCTCTCTCTCTCTCTCTCTATATATATATATAGGGGAGGGTTAGATAGAAAACCCTAAAAATTTGAGAAAACCCTAGAAAACTCAACCTCCCGACTTTTTTTTTGAAAAAAATAACACATGTAATATAAGTGTTTTTAAGAGTTTTGAGCCAAAAAAAATCAAAAAAGCGCCGAGTGTTTTTTTTTTTAAAAATAAACAAGTTTCAGCAACTTTTTGTCTAACACATGTTAGTGATGAAAGTTGCTGAAACTTATTTATTTTTTAAAAACATCCACTCGGCACTTTTTTGATTTTTTTGGCTCAAAACTCTTAAAAACATGTATATTACATGTGTTATTTTTTTCAAAAAAAAAAGTCGGGAGGTTGGGTTTTCTCAAATTTTTAGGGTTTTCTATCTAGCATTGTCCTATATATATATATATATATATATATAGGCTAATTATAATGAGAAAACCCATTCCAGTTGAGAAAACCCAGGAAACTCTCACATGTGGCTAGGATTGATCCACGTTTGATATTAGTTTGATAGGAGACAAGGGCATTTTCGTCATTTTATTTTAACCTTTTGATTGTATGAAATGTGTAAGTCTGTACACGCAGACTTTTCTTCTTCTTTTCATCTTTCTCACATTTAATACCTTTGTACTTGTATAATCTCTCACCTCTCTCACATATCTTCTCTTTTGCTTTATTACATATCCATAGGCTCCATATCTCACATCTCATTTATCCCAACCAGAGAAGTGGAGTGAAAGAAAGAAACCATACTCACCATTGAAGAGTTTTTGCATTTAACATGGCTGATTTGAACAGCCAACAACCTCGGACTGTTGCCGGTGGTACGGGGACACTCAATGATCATCCGGGTTCACCATTAAATGTTGTCCCACATAATCTTTTACCTGATTTTCCATTTAATGAAGATGAAGATGCATTGGGTGAGAGTAGAGTTGTTGAAGATCCTGAACCTATTTCTTCAGAGTTTCCAGGTGAGCGATACTTTTTTTTTTTCAATTTTATTAAATGTACAGCTTTAAATGCATACGAGTAGTTGTGTAAATTAAGGTTTTCTTGTTTAGATTTTCATTGGATTATTCTTGATTTTTTTTTGTTTTTTGGTATTTTTTTTATGTGTAGCCTCAGTTCTGAATCAAAATGGCACAAATAGTGATGAGGATGATGAAGATGGTGTTCAGAATTGTACTTTTACACAGCTGCTATCCACAGGTCATTGTTTATGTGAAACCATAAATTTTTTTCTATAGGGTTATTGTAACACCCCTAGTTTTAATGTTTGTAGTTTGTTATTATTATTTTTTTTTTGTTTTTTTGTTGGTAGAGGAGGAAAAAAAAAACAGATGATGTGTTGGTTAGTTTGGTTGAAAATGTGGTAAACTTGTAGAAGGTAAAAACAAGTGTAACCATTTTTATTTTTTATTTTTATGAAACAAGCTTTTATATTTTGTAGAAGGTAAAAACATGTGGTTACACTTGTATTAATTTTTTATATTTTTTGGAAGGGGAAAACATTCGAGATTACATTTTTGGATTACATAAAAAAATGCACCAGCATCTAAACTTTTTGGTGAGATCAAAAAAATGTACCACCATGTTTTGTTTGCATTTTAGGAAAACGTGTTAAACTTGTATTGAGAATACAGTAAAAAGCATCAGTTTGTTAGGTATCATGTTACAAGTAATTTTTTTTAACCTATACCTGTTAAAATTTATTAAACAATACCTTTTTTGTAGGTATTCATGCGGACGAGGAAGTTTATGTTTACCACACACCCAATGGCACTAGAATGTGGTGTCCTAATGTTCCTATTGTTTTAAAGTCTGTTGTTGGTTGTGTATATGAAACGTGGAAGGACGTTTTCAGTATGTACAAGGACTATGCTGTGTATTCTGGGTTTTCTATTCGTAAGGGGCAAACCAAGAGATGGAAAGGGTTTTGCAAACTGGTACTTTTTTTCCCTTTAACATATTATTAACTTTTGTTTATTTTCTTCGTCGCGCAGGTACATCATGATTTTTGTTCCTTTCACTGGGATTGATAATCATAAACAATGTGTGACATTCGGTGCTGGCTTGTTATTCAATGAAACCACTGAGTCTTACAAGATCACGTGAAGCCATCTACATTTGAGACGTGTTGGAAACTTTTGATGGAGGAATATGGGTTACAAGATCACAACTGGTTGAATGATATGTACTCAATTAGGGACCAATGGGTACCTGCCTACTTCCGTGATATCCCAATGTGTTGTCTGATGAAGACTACATCAAGATGTGAAAGCTCTAACTCAAGCTTCAAGGTCAACTCTTCTAGCGCTAACACACTAGTTAGCATTGTTTGTTGAGGTTTTTGCCATTGTTTGTTGAGATTAAGAAATAGGTGGTACTTAGTTGGATTATCCTTGTTAGTATGTTAATGACATTTTCGGTAGTATGTACTTGTTGATGTTTGGTTGAATCTGAGAATTTTGTATGTTATGGATTTTTTGGTTTTATTTTTACCATGTTACATTTTTTTCCCTGAGATTTTTGTAGACTTTTGCTGTGTTGAATCTGAGAATTTTCTATGTTATGGATTTTTTGGTTTTGTTTTTACCATGTTACATTTTTTTCCCCCTGAGATTTTTGTACATTTTTTTTCCCTGAGACTTTTGCTGTATCTAGTGATCGTTGATTTTCTCCAACAATTTTGAATATATTAGGCGATTTTTCTCCGGTGATTTTGGGTATACATGAACTGTTGGTGCATGAATGTCTGTTAACTTCGTCTTGTATCGAGTCATGTATTCGTTTAGATAGATCAGGGCACGTAGTACGAGAAATTTGTAAAAAATAGGTTTGGAGGTAATTTCGCATGAAATTACATGTTGTAATTCCACACGAAATTACATGGTAATTTCGCATGGAATTAGTAATTTCGCTTGAAAGTGATTTCGTGTGAACAGGTTCGTGCGAAATTAGCTTGCCTATAAATACTAGGTGTGCCAAGTCATTTAAAACTTTTCCGATTCAGAGCCGAGGTGCTGCCAGTTTGTCAAACGATCTGTAAAAGCTTTGGAATCATTAATAAGAAGATTATTAAGAGGAATCAAGCTGTTTCACATCTATTTTTCTGATTCCGCCTTCGAAATAGATCATAAACTCTTCTGATTGACTCGTTAGGGTCACACGACGATCCAACAAGTGGTATCAGAGCTCAGGAAGAAGAGTTTATACCAATTCAGCTTGTTTTCAACACTTCTACTCATTCTTTTCAAAATTAAACGAGATTTAACAGACAAAATGGATTGAATTTCACATATATCACGTAAAACACCGTTTTAATGAATCCTTGAAAGAATTGGACTAAAATTCGAACAAAAACCGGATCAATTTGACAAAATGGTGGCCGAAATGATGATGTCATCATAATTTTGCTCGAAATTGTCACTGTAATTTCGCACGGAATTACATTTTGTGGCTAATTTCATTTGAAAGTGCTCATAATTTCATACGAAATCATATTTCGCTTGAGGATTTCATACGAAATTACTAATTTCGCACCAAGTTGGCTTAATTTCGCTTGAAACTAAGCTAATTTCGCTCGAAATTATATTTCGCTTGGTAATTTCGTTCGAAATACCTAATTTCGTTTGAGTGGGTATTTCGTGTGAAGAAGTAATTTCGTATGAAAGCTATTTCGTGTGAAAGGCTTGAAATCTATTTTCGTTTGAAGGCTGTTATTTCGTTTGAGTTCTAATTTCGCGTGAACTAATTTCGCGTGAACTAATTTCGCTTGAAATTGTTTTGTTAAAAATAAAAAATTTTCTAAGTGTTTGTTGATTGTTTCAGACACGTGAAGATGGATGAGTTTATGAATCCGTTTAGTGACATGTTTGCTTTCACGGGAAACACCGGAGATGATACATCAAACAACACAAATGAAAACTTTTCAAATCCGAGTACGAAGAAAACTCTTTCTAATGCTTTGAGTGTGGAGAGTGCATATGGCACATACAACAAACCTCCTAAACTGATGGCAATTGAAGAATACAATAGATGGGCTAAAAGGTTTGAAGAGTGGCAAAAAGCATTTGCGTATCCAAGCTGGAAAAGCTTGAAGAATGGTTTCAATATCGGAAGATCAGATTATGAAAATTTAGAAGGCACTGATCATGTAGAAAGTTTTGTTGCTGAACAAAAGTGCATTGCATTGCTTCATCAGTTAGTGAGAGACGACATAATATCGTTGATTGAGTACACAAATGCAAAAGATCTATGGGAGAAACTGAGAGTAAAATGTGTGGGTAGTGCTGAGATAGTTAAAAACAAAAAGAAGTTGTTAAGAAAAGAATTTGATTTGTTTGGATGTTTGAAAAATGAATCTGTATCTTAGATGATTGAAAGATTCGGGCATTTGAAGATGGAGCTAGCAAGACATGGAATCATTTATACTCAAGAAGAATTGGTTGACAAAATGTTTGACTCGCTGCCGGATGAGAAAGACTGGCAATACTTTGCTTTGATGCTGAAGAACACAATAAAGTCGGAAGATCTGACGGTTGATCTGTTGATCGAAAGATTGGAGAGTCATGAACTGGAGATCAAGAAATCAAACAAAGTCAATCATTCCTCATACCAGCAGAATGTGGAGCTGTATTACCGAGGAAGTATGATCCCGAAGAATGTGTCTCCTAAAACAGCTTTTTCAGCTGAAAGTTCTAACACGTCAAATCAAGAAAGTTCAAGCAGTGGTTTTCATAGTGGTTCATCGTCAACTACTTCAACTCAATCAGTTCCAAAGAATTTGTTTCAATGTAACATTGCTGTGGATCTAAAGAATGCTCAAAATTTCAGTGAAGAATCTGCAAAGCAGCAAATGGTGTTCTTAGCGTCTGTGCTAGAATCTTACGAGAGCATTGTTGCAGGCAAGATTGGAAACACTAACCTCACCAAGGAGGATTAAGACCAGATCGATCCAGAAGAGATGGAGTTGATCGATATCAGGTGGTGTATGGCTAGTGCAGTCAGACGAGCACAAAGGTTCATGGAGATTACAGGCAGACATTCTATTGGCGGACCGTCCACAAAACTTGGTTTTGATAAATCAAAAGTCACGTGTTTCAGATGTAAACAAAAAGGACATTTTAAACGTGAATGTCGAAACGCACCTGCTGATGATACTGCAAATCCATTTCATGAAGATTACTACAAAAGAGCAATTTATCATCAGAACAAATCAGAACCGCCCAGAATGAAGCAGCTTGAAGATACCCCCAAAGAAAAATCAAGAGCTCTTGCTGTTATTTATGATGACGAAGGTTTTGATTGGAGTGAACTGCTACCAGAAGAGGATGCAGTGGGCTATGCGTTTGTGACAAAGCTTGTTCCTTTCAAAGACAACAGAACAGAAGAAGAAACATACGTCAACAGAAAGATGCAAGCTCAATTCAGGATGACCAGAATCTATAATACATACAAAGAAGCTAAAAGAGCGAAGAGATGGGATGCTGATAGAGAATGTTATCTTGATCCCAACGGAAACATTGCTGTTGATCCAGATTCAATTAGTATTGAAACTGTCGTCCAAGAAATTGCTGAATATGAAGAAGGAAATCAGAGATTGTGGTGGGGAGGAGGAGAAGCAGATGAAAAAGAAAAAGAAAAAGCAGAAGAAAAAGAAAAAGTGAAAGAGCCGCAATTAAAGAAAGTTGATGACGGGATTATTGATACGTCACAAGAGTTTACTGCTGAAAACTTGAGGAAGATGGCTAACAAAGTTATTGCTGCAAAAGAGCTAGAAGTAGTTTCTGGTTCTGGAACTGAGTCTAAAAGAAAGGTCAGTCAGAATGATGCAATCAATGAGTCAGGTAAGAAAACTAAAACTGAGAGCGACTGCAAAAATTGCATGAAAGACTGCAAGGTTTGTAGTACACTTGCTTACCTCAGCGGTAAAAAGACCGAAGAACTGACAGGAAGAGTCAAAGACGTTGAAGATCAGATCTTAAACCGTGACAAAATATTAAAAGCTTCAAATGAACGATTAAAAGAATTAACTGAGAAAATTGAAAATGATAAAAATGACGTAGAAAGAATTAGGAAAGAAAACGAAAAATTAATTCATGAAAATCGTCAACTCTCAGAAAATTTTGAGAAGCTAAAACGAACGATAAAGATTCTGATGAAAGAAATGGTAAAACAACAAAAGAAAATCTTCAACTGTCAGGAGTTCTTAGAGTGAAAGAAGAGCAAATCAACCAACATTTGGATGAGATTGCTAAGTTGAAGCTTCAGTTTCAAGAAGCTAAAATTGAAAACGAACGCATCCAGTTGAAACTAAACAGTTACAACTCCGCAAGTTTTGTTCTTCAACATATTGTTCCTAAACCAATTGGAAAGAACAAAGCAGGCGAAGATGTATATTTTGACGGAACCGGGGTTGGGTTTCATCAGGTTCCACCACCGGTGTTAAACAATTTTTCAAAGAAAAAATCCGGGTTGGTTAATGATGAAGAAGAAAATGAAGTTAAGCTTCCAGACACGATTGATGTCACAATTACCACTTCATCTTCCGATGAAAATAGTGTCCAATCTGAAGTTGTGAAAAGCATGGTTGAAAATGTTTTAAAGTCTGAAAGTGACACTACTGAGGATGATGAATGCTTTTTGGACAAATATTTTCCAAAATCAAAATCCAAAAACAACTTAAATGAAGAACCTAATCTTGTGATGTACAAGATGGTGGGATCTGATAAGTTGTATTCGGATCGTGATTTTCCTTTGGAGAATGTGAATGTTGGTAAATTGAGAAATGTGTTTAAGTTGATTGAAATTGATGTGTCTGAAATAGAAGGTTTGAAATGTTCTAAGAGGCAATTAAACTTTGAAAAAGATAAAGATTACTACAAAAAACCTGCTGTACCACCACGTTTTTCTAAAAATAATCAAAACAAATGGTCGGGTGGATATCAGGGTGGTAAGAATTATCAAAGAAGGAACTTTCAAAACAAGAAGTTTGTTGAGAAAAAGGTGTTTGTAAAAAGCTCGAGTTCTCATTCCGAGCAAGAATCTGAAATTTTTTCAAAATCTAATGAAGAGTTTTTTGAAGAAAAGGCCTCACAGCCTCAGACCGAAGGCACAAGTCGGGTAGTTGATACTCGTACATGCTTTAAGTGCAACAAAGTTGGACACATTGCACGAAAGTGCACCAACTTAAAGCCTAAGTCTGAAGTTGTTGAAAGTCAGAAAAGGAAAACTAATGCAAAAGCCAAAGCTCCAATGGTTGTTGAGAAGAAAGTTTTGAAAAATGAAAACACAAAAGTCAAAACTGAATCCGTAAAGAATGTGGTAACTAAAACTGACAAGTTTTACAAACGGGTTGCTTCGCCTGAACAAGCATGGAAGCCAAAATCAGTTGAAAAGAAATCAAGTTCTCCAAAACCAAAGGTTTTTGAGACGGAAAAAACAATCATCCTCTACTACTCCGGTAAAGATGAATGTTCCTTTAGATCACTATGAGAAACTGGAGAAACAAAAGTCTACTACTTCTGAAAAGAAGTATATACCAAAGAAAGACCAATCATCTGGTCAACCTCCTAAAAATGATTTCTTTTTATACAAAGAGGTTGAGATTGGGTCTGTAGAGAGCTTAAAAATGAATGACAAAAATTTTCCATCACTATACACTGCAACAACTCACCTCAATGTCAAGTTACCCGAGTCGAAAGAGGCTTGGGTGGTGATATTCACCAGTTTATACATATTATAGTTTCCCATTTTACCCCCATTTTATGCGTTTTCGGCTGTAAACTCGTGAATCGGATACTTAATCATGTATACTTTTGTTTACAGGCCTAAAACAGCATACCAGACAAGATGATAGTGAAAACAAGGACTTTCCGGACGAAACGACAAAGCTGCGAACATTCTGTGAAGAAATCTGACCTGGGCGTTTGGAACGGTCGTGCATCGAGAGGAACGACCGTGCGTTTCCGATAATGTAGACCAGCCCGACAATGAACGACGGTGCGATCCAGCGTGAAAGAATATCCCGGAGACGAACGGGCATGCGGTTGGTTGCACCCCGTGCGGATTCGATGATCAGACCAACCCCAGTATTGCACAACCCGTTCAGATGTCCGTGCCAACAAAACCCGGAGATGCACGATCGTGCCTCCAATGGAACGGTCGTGCGGGATCGAAGACGGTCAAGATAAGATGATGTCATGCGGTATGGTGTACAGTAACTGCAATAATGCATAAAGTGAACGGTCGTGCCAATAAAGTGCACGACCGTGCGAGAGCGAAATGATATAAAAAACATGCAGAAACATTCTGCTCATAACTCTGGAATTTTGGGAGCTTCACAGGCGATTTTACAGGCTCCGGAGGCTTTGCTTTTGACCCGGATTCAACCCACATTGTGCCGTTTAGCTCCATTACTATCCGGATTCTTAATCTAGTGCTTGTTTATGGTTTGGTTTTCTAATCTTTCCATAATTTTGTTAATCTTTCAAGCATTTAGATTAATGTTTATGTATTATTGTAGCCTTTGGGCAAAAACACAACAATCCCTTGCTTAATTATAATCATTAGTATGTTAACTTTGTTTGTAATGACACTTGGAAGTATTTTCTATGTTAATCTTAGATGATTAGTTTGCAACCTTGTTATTGTTGTTGATTTCTTGATTATAAGTAATTGTGTTGGATGATTGGTATTTGATTAGTTAAGATAGTTGAAAAATGAAGCTTAATTAATCTTGTATTAGTAAACTTTAAACTTGGTTAACTAGTTTAGCTTGGTTAAAATGTGTGCACCATAATACTAGAAGTGGTTAGTGGTTTAATAAAATGTAATTATTGTTAATCAAGAAAGCTTTCCGTCACGTAAGGACCTTAACGGGTTAAATGGTGTTGTTATGAATTCTTGCCATGAATTGTTAACTTAGTTAGTAGTTTAGGCCAAAATTGCTATCTTGGTAAATTTATATGCAAGATTTGTAAAATGAACTCGGTTGTGATTTAATCTAGTTTATGCTTGTCTCGGTGGTTGCATTGTGTTTATCGATGTCACTTTCCTTGAATAAGTGAAGTTAGAAAACTTCTAACGGATGACTAACTTATTTTTAAGAGATTTTAATAGACATTTATCAATTGCACGTTAAAGAACAATTTTAGGTGGTTAAAGTGTGTTTATCGTTTTAGCTTTCCGAATGATTGCCATGTTAGGATTCCCGAAAGGGATACTAATTGTCTTGAAAATGGAGAATTGATCGAATGTTTCTAGTGCCATTTCCGACTTAGTTGATATGCTTTGGTTGTGTATTAAGCAAGGATTTTTATCTATTTTCATATTTGAAATCTATTATGTTTCTATAAGTATTTGTTTATGCTTACTTTAGTTTTTAGAAAATCACAAAACTTATCTTTCTTCCGTTAATTTAATGACAAAGGTCTAGTATTATTCCTCCGCCCATTTCCTTGGATCGATACTTGGTTCTTACCGATACTTTACTACATATGTGACGGGGTACACTTGCCTCTTTCGTGTGTGTTTTGATGTTGAAGTATAATCACTTTTATAAATTTAAAACCGAATCGTGTGTTTATTCATGATAAAAATATGTGTATACACGCACACTTCAAGTTTTTGGCGCCGTTGCCGGGGACATGGCGAGCTTTAGGAACGACCCGAGTCATTGTTTTATCGGTGTATATACTTGTTAATATTTGTGAATATTTTCTTGATTATTTATTTGTTTATTTATTTGTTAATATTTCTTGCTTTTAATTCGATTTATTCGTGTTCTTGATTGTTTTGTACACTTGTAATTTTTTGCTCCATTTATTTGTTCGATTCCGGATTTATTTATTCATTTATTCTTTGAATTTTCGGATTTGAAAAATCATCTTTACATTAGCCGATTCGATTATTTTTATTGTTGTAATTTTTATAGAATTTTGGGCCCATTTTCGAATTTTTATAAAATTTTCAGCCCATTTAAAATAATATTCTGTATCTTTACAGCAAAAAAAAAAACAACATTATTATATTAATAAAATATTCATTGTGTCAAATTTTCGTTTGCAGGTTGATGTCCTCAACCCCCGCTCCCGATCCTGTTGAGCCGTCAGACGAACCCGAGCGCGGTCTGAGGAGACGTCTTCGTGCGAGATCTCGTGCGGTTGGGCTACTGTTCGCAGCTGGTGAGCCGGAGCCGGTGGTACCCGCTGAAGCCGAGGGCTCAGGGGCAGCAGGAAACGCAATCATGGCGGACGATGAGCGACCTTTGAATGAATCAAATCAGCCCGGACGGCAGGCATGGAGCCGAGTATCCTACGACCTACTATAGATGCACCTGTTTTTGAAATTAAATATAGTATTATTAATATGGTGCAGAATTCGGTGCAGTTTGACGGGCGTGAGCATGAGGATCCCGGACGACATATAATGGCTTTTCTTGAAGTTTGTTCCACGTTCAAGATTAGAGATGTTTCGGAGGTTGCAGTTCGGTTGAGGTTGTTTCCATTCTCATTGCGTGACAAAGCCAGAGCTTGGCTTATGTCACTTCCAGCTGGGTCCATCAGGACCTGGAATGAGCTGGCAGAGCTGTTTATGCAAAAATACTTTCCGCCTGAGAAGACAACCAAGTTAAGAAACCGGGTTGTGACCTTTCGCCAAGATGAGGGAGAGTCGTTGCACGCGGCTTGGGAGAGATTTAAGGATCTGTTACTTGATGTTCCACATCATGGCTTCTCCAAGAGACAGCTGGTCTTGACGTTCTATCAAGGGCTTAGCTACAACACGCAGGAGAGATTAGACATGAATGCAGGAGGCGATCTAGGAACGAAGACGCTAACGAGGCTTTTGATATCATTGAAAAAGCTGCGTTGAAGTCTAGCTCGCGTCGCGAAGGAGATAGAGGCCGGGCTACATCATCATCATCAGCATCTCGCGCAGGAGTTCATGCTGTGGATGATTACACAGCCATTACTGCACAAATCTCGGCTCTTGCATCGAAATTTGATAAGTCCCAGATGATCGCACAAGCGGGTTCGGGATGTGACCAGTGTGGAGTGTCACACGAGCCTGGTGCATGCTTTCAGGGAGTCGTATATGAGGGCCACGAAGAAGTAGATTTTGTGAGTAATCAGGTGAGGCCACAGAACAATCCGTACAGCAATACCTATAATCCCGGATGGAGAAATCACCCAAATTTTGGGTGGCGAGAGAATGCAGGTAATCAAAACCCATTGGGATTTACTCAGCGCGCTCCAGCGCCCCAGCAGGGTCAGGGTAAGCAATTTCAGCCATACAACCAACCTTACCAGCAGCGTCCATATTTGTATCAGAATCAGGGCACTGGGAGTAGTTCCCAGCAGCAGGCCCCTTCATCTAGTTCCAAGCTGGAGGATATGATGGCTCAGCTTGTTACTAGCTCCTCGAGTGCAAATTAGTTGGCAGAAAAACGATACCAACAGAGCGAGGATCGTTTTCTTTCCCACAAGGGAGAAATGAGGAGTCACAAAGCCTCGATTCAGAATATCGAGAACCAGGTTGGTCAGCTGGCACAGATGTTGTCTAAAAGGACCCTAGGTGGTCTTCCGGGCAATACAGAGAAAAACCCGAGCGGGCACAGGGATGTGAATGCTGTCATGACCAGGAGTGGAAAGACTACCGGACCCGACATATCAGCCTTATCACCGATCACTAAAGCGGTCCCGACTGACACACCGGACGAGGTGCAAGCCAGGCTACGCCCAGCAATTACAGCACAAGTCCAGGAGCCGGTCAAAGATTACACTCCTCCAGTACCTTATCCAGGCAGGCTGAAGAAACAAAAGAATGAAGAACAATACGGTAAGTTCCTTGAGCTGTTTAAGCAACTTCATATAAATATACCGTTTGTTGAAGCCTTGGCCCAGATACCAAAGTATGCGAAATTCCTAAAGGACATCCTCTCGAATAAACAGAAGCTCGAGGATATATCATGTGTGGTGATGAATGAAACTTGTTCTGCCATTTTGCAAAACCGTCTACCCATGAAAATGGTAGATCTGGGTAGTTTTACGCTTCCTTGTTTGATTGGAAACATGTCTGTTAGCCATGCATTGGCTGACTTGGGAGCGAGTATCAACCTTATGCCATATAAGGTTTTTACTAAACTGGATCTGGGTGAGCCGTCACCCACTAGAATGAGCATTCCGTTGGCAGATCGTTCAATCAAGTATCCACGTGGATTTGTTGAAAATATGCTTGTTAAAATCGATAAATTTGTTTTCCCCATGGATTTTGTTATTCTTGACATGGACGAGGATTCAAGAGTGCCTTTAATACTTGGACGCCCGTTGCTCAATACTGCGAGGACGATTGTTGATATGGCAGCTGGCCAAATCACGCTCCGAGTAAATGACGAGCACGTGACATTTGATATTAAAAGATCAATGCAGCATCCGCAAAGTCACGATGACATGCTTTATTATGTCGACATTGTCGATGCATGTGTGCGCTCTCATTTTCAAGGCACTGTTGACGAGATTGATTCGGACACACGTCTGTCGTGTGGGGACCTGCTTGGCATTACGCAGGAGGGCCACGATTTCGAGCAGCCAGTCTATCAGATTGGTGACGATGGTTCCCAGAGTCCGGAGAGGTTTCTAGAAATTGGCCATGTAGAAGAAGAGAAAGCATAACCTTCGGTTGAAGATCCGCCGTCTTTGGAGTTGAAAGAACTCCCACCACATCTCGAGTATGCATTTCTGGATGAGGAGCGTCGCTTACCGGTCATCATTTCGGCATCATTAGAAAAGGATGAGAAGAAACAGCTTCTCGAGGTTCTGAGACTTCATAAGAGAGCTATTGCGTGGAAAATCATGGATATCAAGGGCATCAATCCTTCTTTTTGTACTCACAAGATTCTGATGGAAGACGAGTACAAGCCTTGTGCACAGCATCAGAGACGTTTAAATCCGAATATGCAAGACGTGGTGAAGAAAGAAGTGATTAAGTTGTTGGATGCCGGGTTGATTTATCCTATTTCTGACTTTGTGTAGGTGAGTCCAGTGCAGGTGGTACCAAAGAAAGGTGGTATGACTGTAGTCTCAAATGATAGGAATGAGCTAATTCCTACCCGTACCGTCACTGGGTGGCGAGTTTGCATCGACTACCGCAAATTCAACGATGCTTCTCGTAAGGATCACTTCCCGCTTCCATTCATCGATAAGATGTTGGAGCGTCTGTCGGGGAAGTTGTATTACTGTTTCTTGGACGGGTTCTCTGGGTACTTCCAAATTCCTATTGCTCCTGAGGATCAGGAGAAGACTACCTTAACATGCCCTTTCGGCACATTCGCTTACCGGTGTATGCCCTTTGGGTTGTGTAATGCACCGGCGACCTTCCAGAGATGCATGGTTGCAATTTTTCATGATATGATCGAGGATTCTATGGAGGTTTTCATGGATAACTTTTCGGTATTTGGGGATTCCTTCGATCATTGTTTGGAAAATTTGAAAAAGATGTTGAAGAGGTGCGAGGAAACGAATCTTGTCCTGAACTGGGAAAAGTGCCACATCATGGTGAAAGAGGGCATAGTTCTGGGACACAAGATTTCTCATGCTGGTATGGAGGTCGATCCAGCTAAAGTTGACATTATTTCACGACTTCCGCCCCCCACCTCTGTGAGAGCGATACGGAGCTTTCTTGGTCATGCGGGGTTCTATAGGCGATTCATCAAGGATTTCTCAAAAATCGCTAGGCCCATGACCCGTTTGTTGGAGAAAGACGCCCCGTTTATCTTTGGAGATGATTGCTTGAGGGTTTTTTACCTTCTCAAGCAAAAGTTGATTGAGGCCCCTATTTTAGTTGCACCTGACTGGAGTCTGCCGTTTGAAATTATGTGCGACGCGAGCGATTACGCTATAGGGGCCGTTTTGGGACAGAAGAAGGAAAGGCACTTTCACCCGATCTATTATGCGAGCAAGATTCTTCACGACGCTCAGGAGCACTACACCATGACTGAAAAAGAGCTCTTGGCGGTTGTTTTCGCATTCGAAAAATTTAGATCATATTTGGTGCTTTCAAAAACCATTGTGTATACTGATCACGCAGCCATCAGATATCTTTTCAGCAAACAGGACGCTAAACCGCGTCTAATAAGATGGATCTTGTTGCTACAAGAGTTTGATATCGAAATCCAAGACAAAAAGGGTGCATTTCAGATTGGGCAGACGTTGGCATCATTGGTCAGTGGGTAGATTGGGTCGGAGACTTGGGATTTACACAAATGAAGACATGGATTCTGAGTTCTTCACCGATGAGTTCACCTTCCTGAGTGACGAAGCGCGGGCCGCGTTCTGGGCTCAAAATGCAGTTGGTGACCCATACGACCCAAGGATGTCAAAAGCTTCACGATTGAGAGACCCTCTGCATCGAGTGATGCATCATATATTCAGCCATACAGTCTGCGGGCGCATGGACAGTTTAGGGAACTGTCCAACACCGGATTTGATATTTCTTTATACGCTGGTTGAGGGAGTACACATCAACCTGGCAGCAAGGATGGCGGAATATTTTGTGAACAGCTCAGGGAGAACACCCAACAGTCAGATTCACGGCGGTCAGTATGTGACCGAAATTGCCTACAATTTAGGGTTGATGACTGATGAGGTACTTCAGGATCTCACTCTTGTGACTGAGGGTTTATATGTTGATATTCGGCCATTGAAGGCGATGGGGTTGATTGCTGAGACGGATCGGGGGGATCGATTGAGGGGTTTAAACAACGAGGTATGGGACCCGTTGCCTCCGGCAGAGGAGGAGGATGAGGACGAGGAGATGCATGAGCAGCACGAGCAGCATGTACCACAGACACCACCACATTCACCACAACATCATGGATACCACCAGCACCAGGATTGGCCAGAGGACATCCCGTCTTACCCTGAGTTTTACCGGCAGTTCCAACAAATGCAGGTTAACCAGGACTTCTTGCGCCGGGAGGTGCATGATGGATTCTCGTACATATTCGGGGGGCTTCAGAATGCCTACCCGAACTACTTCGGTCAGCCCCTACAGTTCCCATACGGGAACCCACCAGGTTATGGAGATGCAGGCCCGTCCAACACGAGAGATGATGCTGGTGACGATGACTATGAGACTCGTTGGAGTTGATCGTTGGTGGTTTTTGTTATTTCAGTACTTTATATTTCGGGTGTTCATTTTGGTTGTTATTTCAACACCCCCGGTTATGTACTCTTTATTTTCAGACACTTTAGTTTTTATATCTTGTCTTTGTTTGGATTTTAGTACTTCTATTTATGTATATTATGGTTTATTTGGTTTATTTGTTTCTGTTCTGTTTTGCTGTACCTTGTGATATACTTGCAGATTTTGGCTATCAAATCTTGGACCGGAGCACATCACAAATACAGCTTGGAAGTTTCGTTGCAGCAAAATCATCTTCAGGGGAGTATTATTCTCCTTTATCTCTATATTTCGGGTTTCGCATTGGGGACAATGCGAAGTTCAAGTGTGGGGAGGGGTTTAACTTGTTAACTTTGTTTGTCCTAAAAAAAAATCAGAAAAATCATTCAAAAATATCTGTATTTTGTAAATATTATTTTTAGTAAATAAACCGGTTGGTTGTGTTTTAGAAAGCTTCGGACATGATAAAAACTCGACAAGCAAAATAAATTTTGAAAAAGAAAACCAGAAAGCATGACAAACAAAGAAAGACTTGCATGATAGTTTTCACACTTTTACCCATCCTTCCGTTACGTGAGCATACTTGAGCCTTGAAATTTTTATATATTTGTTCATTTCGGAGTAGGAGTGAGCCGGATGTCATGTGTAATTTAGAACTTGTCACTAGCATGCTTGTTAAGACCATGAACTTGCGGAATCGTGTAAAAGTGATAGAGGCACTTAGATTACCCCTTTGTTGTTAGCCTTGTTCTTTGTGTTGTGTTTTCCTGTAAACCCTACATTACCCTTTAGGATTAACCATGTCGAGCCTTCCCGTTTACCTTTGTTTACCCAACATAATCGCCCACTTAGCCAAATTTAGCCTTTTTATGTTTTATACCCCTTTTAGTGTTGAAACTCGGTCAAAATAATCGTTTAACTAGCGCTTGTTATAGTTTATTTCTCATTGTATAAATCCATTAGTTTGTTAAAAAAAAAACAGAAAATAAAACACCCTAAAATAGGGTTATGTCGACGAAAATCAAGCAATTTTGAATGCTTAATGATAAAATTTCGATTGATAAGCTCAATTTCGCAAAAGTCGCGTTTTAAGGCGTTAGTATGTATAGTTGTATTGTTTTAAGCTAGTTAAACGCTAAAACCGAGTTTTAACCATTTCGCCACTTTAAATTTCCATTTCCATACCCTTCACCCAAGCCTAACGTTATACCCCGTAAAGACCTCTTGATTTGCACTTTTTCGCATGTTAGTTGGTGGAGACGAGATCTTATGACAAGCTTATGATATTACACATTTCATTAACAAGGCATTGAGTGTTTGCACATACACATTTTATGTATGTTTCACATATAAAACCGAGTGTGTGTGAACATTGTGAGTTGTGTGAAGATTAGCATGTTAAGTCAATTGAAAGTGAAGTCACGACTTTTTGGTTATCTACATATATTTGCATATGCTTGTTTGGTTTGATTCATTTGATGTTGTCTTTCGAAAAACCGGCTAACCATTTGTAGTTGTTTCAATAAATTGTTTGTAAATACTCGTTCTTGTTAGATTCTTGTTTTTTATCGCATTTTAGTTTAGCTTGCTTGAGGACAAGCAAGGTTCAAGTGTGGGGAGATTTGATATTCACCAGTTTATACATATTATAGTCCCCCAATTTACCCCCATTTGAGGACACGCAAGGTTCAAGTGTGGGGATGATAAAGAGCAATTTATCATCAGAACAAATCAGAACCGCCCAGAATGAAGCAGCTTGAAGATACCCCCAAAGAAAAATCAAGAGCTCTTGCTGTTATTCATGATGAAGAATGTTTTGATTGGAGTGATCTGCTACCAGAAGAGGATGCAGTGGGCTATGCGTTTGTGACAAAGCTTGTTCCTTTCAAAGACAACAGAACAGAAGAAGCAAAATACGTCAACAGAAAGATGCAAGCTCAATTCAGGATGACCAGAATCTATAATACATACAAAGAAGCTAAAAGAGCGAAGAGATGGGATGCTGATAGAGAATGTTATCTTGATCCCAACGGAAACATTGCTGTTGATCCAGATTCAATTAGTATTGAAACTGTCGTCCAAGAAATTGCTGAATATGAAGAAGGAAATCAGAGATTGTGGTGGGGAGGAGGAGAAGCAGATGAAAAAGAAAAAGAAAAAGCAGAAGAAAAAGAAAAGGTGAAAGAGCCGCAATTAAAGAAAGTTGATGACGGGATTATTGATACGTCACAAGAGTTTACTGCTGAAAACTTGAAGAAGATGGCTAACAAAGTTCTTGCTGCAAAAGAGCTAGAGGTAGTTTCTGGTTCTGGAACTGAGTCTAAAAGAAAGGTCAGTCAGAATGATGCAATCAATGAGTCAGGTAAGAAAACTAAAACTGAGAGCGACTGCAAAAATTGCATGAAAGACTGCAAGGTTTGTAGTACACTTGCTTACCTCAGTGGTAAAAAGACCGAAGAACTGACAGGAAGAGTCAGAGACGCTGAAGATCAGATCTTAAACCGTGACAAAATGTTAAAAGCTTTAAATGAACGATTAAAAGAATTAACTGAGAAAATTGAAAATGATAAAAATGACGTAGAAAGAATTAGGAAAGAAAACGAAAAATTAATTCATGAAAATCGTCAACTCTCAGAAAATTTTGAGAAGCTAAAACGAACGGTAAAAGATTCTGATGAAAGAAATGGTAAAACAACAAAAGAAAATCTTCAACTGTCAGGAGTTCTAAGAGTGAAAGAAGAGCAAATCAACCAACATTTGGATGAGATTGCTAAGTTGAAGCTTCAGTTTCAAGAAGCTAAAATTGAAAACGAACGCATCCAGTTGAAACTAAACAGTTACAACTCCGCAAGTTTTGTTCTTCAACATATTGTTCCTAAACCAATTGGAAAGAACAAAGCAGGCGAAGATGTATATTTTGACGGAACCGGGGTTGGGTTTCATCAGGTTCCACCACCGGTGTTAAACAATTTTTCAAAGAAAAAATCCGGGTTGGTTAATGATGAAGAAGAAAATGAAGTTAAGCTTCCAGACACGATTGATGTCACAATTACCACTTCATCTTCCGATGAAAATAGTGTCCAATCTGAAGTTGTGAAAAGCATGGTTGAAAATGTTTTAAAGTCTGAAAGTGACACTACTGAGGATGATGAATGCTTTTTGGACAAATATTTTCCAAAATCAAAATCCAAAAACAACTTAAATGAAGAACCTAATCTTGTGATGTACAAGATGGTGGGATCTGATAAGTTGTATTCGGATCGTGATTTTCCTTTGGAGAATGTGAATGTTGGTAAATTGAGAAATGTGTTCAAGTTGATTGAAATTGATGTGTCTGAAATAGAAGGTTTGAAATGTTCTAAGAGGCAATTAAACTTTGAAAAAGATAAAGATTACTACAAAAAACCTGCTGTACCACCACGTTTTTCTAAAAATAATCAAAACAAATGGTCGGGTGGATATCAGGGTGGTAAGAATTATCAAAGAAGGAACTTTCAAAACAAGAAGTTTGTTGAGAAAAAGGTGTTTGTAAAAAGCTCGAGTTCTCATTCCGAGCAAGAATCTGAAATTTTTTCAAAATCTAATGAAGAGTTTTTTGAAGAAAAGGCCTCACAGCCTCAGACCGAAGGCACAAGTCGGGTAGTTGATACTCGTACATGCTTTAAGTGCAACAAAGTTGGACACATTGCACGAAAGTGCACCAACTTAAAGCCTAAGTCTGAAGTTGTTGAAAGTCAGAAAAGGAAAACTAATGCAAAAGCCAAAGCTCCAGTGGTTGTTGAGAAGAAAGTTTTGAAAAATGAAAACACAAAATTCAAAACTGAATCCGTAAAGAATGTGGTAACTAAAACTGACAAGTTTTACAAACGGGTTGCTTCGCCTGAACAAGCATGGAAGCCAAAATCAGTTGAAAAGAAATCAAGTTCTCCAAAACCAAAGGTTTCTGAGACGGAAAAACAATCATCCTCTACTACTCCGGTAAAGATGAATGTTCCTTTGGATCACTATGAGAAACTGGAGAAACAAAAGTCTACTACTTCTGAAAAGAAGTATATACCAAAGAAAGACCAATCATCTGGTCAACCTCCTAAAAATGATTTCTTTTAATACAAAGAGGTTGAGATTGGGTCTGTGGAGAGCTTAAAAATGAATGACAAAAATTTTCCATCACTATACACTGCAACAACTCACCTCAATGTCAAGTTACCCGAGTCGAAAGAGGCTTGGGTGGTATCAAAATCTAACTTTGTACAAGACTACAAAGCCCCATCCTTTGTACAAGACTACAATATAATCAATTAAAAAAATTAATCATCTTTAGATAAAAACCTTAGCCATCTTAAAATTTATAAACTATCCAAATCTCCAATGACGATATCCCCAATCATAAGTAAAGGGTTTAAAGTCATCAAATATATAAATAAGCTTCACCAGTGAGCTTCACGGGTTATCACCCGGGACTGCTTCCCGGGTAGTTTTATTGTATTACTTATTAAAAATTTATACTTTTTTAAAATATAAAATATTAATAGGTTATCACCCGTGAATACTCACGAGTTGTAAGATATGTTTTGATCTTGAAGGCATATCTGAAATGAGCACATTGTAAGATATGTTTTGATCTTGAAGGCATATCTTTCAAATAATTTCCGCCTTCGAATACAAGACTTCGAACAGGATAGTTGAGAAGTTCATAAACTTTGAAACCTCCCTTAAAATCAGTAATCTTTTTTGTGGCAACTTTCTTAAATACGAAATGGCACAGGCAAGTAATAAGCCAGAAGACGACATCAAAAAAGTAAGCATTTGTGTTATAAGATTTGCAAATACTCATATAGTACATTTAGAGAATATTTCAAAAGATAATAACCTGGAAGTGAAGGTGATTAATGGTCGCGAAAAAAGCAAACCACTGTTTGACCAAAGTCAAACCACTTTTTGACCAAAGTCAAAACCACTGTTTGACCAAAGTCAAAACCACGGTTTGACCAAAGTCTGTTTGACTATAGTCAAACCACTGTTTGACCAACGTCAACCACTATTTTCTCAACAAAACACTGTTTTAACTTTTAACCCAACAGTGGTTTCAAACATCTATTTTGATCCATCTATTGACCCAACAGTGGTTTCAAACACACGATGAACCGTTTCGCAGAACAATCATCAAACCCCAACTAAAAACCTGAAGTTTCTCTACCAGATGCATACATTATACATAAACTTACCAAACTGTCAGCCACAACTACCTTATTCACTAAATTGTTAAAAGCCACCAAAAGGTTAATGGAATATTCCGCAATGAATAAAAATGAATATTCAAAGAGGGCTTCTTTAGACACAGTAGGCCTATGTGGAAGACAATATTCATAAGTTACAGTACCTAATAAATGTCATCTTGATGTTAAGGCCATGAACTTGAAGGAAAGTAGTTAAGTCGAACTATCTGTCATTTTTCCTAAAATTAATAATTGAAAATTTGAAACAACTAACAACTACTTCTACTTATATCAGAAAATTACAAATTGAATTGTCGAACAACACTTTGTAAATTAGTTAAACAGCTCTCACATGCATATATAGCTGATAGTAATCACTTAAATGAAAAAAAAAAAATGCTTAACTACACAAAACTTTGATTATAATTTTGATCAAGTTAACTTTATTACATGGTTGAATAAAAAACAAACGGTAACGTAACACCAAGTGAAATATAAAACTAACCATAAGTGGTGACAAAGATGATACGGGAACTCAAGTTGGGCATATACACTGTTTACTATAGAAAACATGTCCACCTACCACATTTTAAATGAAAACATAAATGAGCATTGACGTTAAACCCGTCCAATTCTAAATGATACAAATAGTAAATTTAAAAGGCTAACAACACAAAACTAAGAATCCAAACCTCGGGGACCAAAATGACAGTTTAAACCATTTAGGGGACACTGTTCATCATATTAGACCATGTATTTTTGATTTTCCGTTCAATCTCTTATGAATAATTATTATTTATAGATGATCCTCCTACTAAATATTATTTAGTTTAATCTCTTATAGATAATTATTATTTAGTTTCATCTTTTCTAATTAATTATTGATTACTCTCAAACTAAATATTATTTAGTTTAATCTCTTCTACTTAATTATAGATAACTGGGTTATATACCCGTGAACTTCACGGGTTATGCGTTGTGTTAAAACAATTATATTTACAAAATATTTTCTTATATGATTTCTTATATATAAGTGGATAACCATTCATGTTTGGTAAACATTACCAACAAAAAAAATGTACCATACCATAAACACATAATTTCACACGGGATCCAAATGAATGTGCATCGTTTTTTTTTTTGTTCGGATCATCCAACTTTATTCATATAAAATAAACACTACAACTCCATTATTGGTCTTCTTCATCACAGACTTTCCTTTACCTTTGCTGACGTAACCTCCTATCTTCTCAGTAATTGAGTTCTTCATCACCAAAAACAATCTTCTCCATATATGGATAAAATGAAAGCATTATCCACATCAGCCTCCTAAGAATATCAACATTACTAACTGTTACAACTACACGAATTTTATTACAGCTTATTATCTGATTATGACAATTTAATATCACATAACCACCTTCCGAATCCACATCAAATACACCCCAAACCCAAGTGTTCAAGAATCACGAAGAGCAATACAACGGGTAACTTCCAAGTCTGTTAACCATACATTTGCAGGTTCAAAACCCAACATTTCCACTTGAAAAACATGATTTCGTATAAACAACACATACCTTTGTAACCTCTATATCTTTGTTCCATACAATCTCCTTTAGTGTGTTTCAAGGAGTATTTCCATCATTCTGTAACCAAAACTCCAACGGACAAAATTCATGTAAAGGAACTCATTGGCGACCGTCTTCTATCCGAATACCCTGAGTTGCAACTTTCTCATCTTTCAAAACCCCAATTTTCCAATCTTTACCCACTGTAGAACTGGTTGGAACAACAATCAAAGCCCCATCCTTTGTACAAGACTACAATATAATCAATTAAAAAAATTAATCATCTTTAGATAAAAACCTTAGCCATCTTAAAATTTATAAACTATCTAAATCTCCAATGACGATATCCCCAATCATAAGTAAAGGGTTTAAAGTCATCAAATATATAAATAAGCTTCACCAGTGAGCTTCACGGGTTATCACCCGGGACTGCTTCCCGGGTAGTTTTATTGTATTACTTATTAAAAATTTATACTTTTTTAAAATATAAAATATTAATAGGTTATCACCCGTGAATACTCACGAGTTGTAAGATATGTTTTGATCTTGAAGGCATATCTGAAACGAGCACATTGTAAGATATGTTTTGATCTTGAAGGCATGTCTTTCAAATAATTTCCGCCTTCGAATACAAGACTTCGAACAGGATAGTTGAGAAGTTCATAAACTTTGAAACCTCCCTTAAAATCAGTAATCTTTTTTGTGGCAACTTTCTTAAATACGAAATGGCACGGGCAAGTAATAAGCCAGAAGACGACAGCAAAAAAGTAAGCATTTGTGTTATAAGATTTGCAAATACTCATATAGTACATTTAGAGAATATTTCAAAAGATAATAACCTGGAAGTGAAGGTGATTAATGGTCGCAAAAAAAGCAAACCACTGTTTGACCAAAGTCAAACCACTTTTTGACCAAAGTCAAAACCACTGTTTGACCAAAGTCAAAACCACTGTTTGACCAAAGTCTGTTTGACTATACTCAAACCACTGTTTGACCAACGTCAACCATTGTTTTCTCAACAAAACACTGTTTTAACTTTTAACCCAACAGTGGTTTCAAACATCTATTTTGATCCATCTATTGACCCAACAGTGGTTTCAAACACACGATGAACCGTTTCGCAGAACAATCATCAAACCCCAACTAAAAACCTGAAGTTTCACTACCAGATGCATACATTATACATAAACTTACCAAACTGTCAGCCACAACTACCTTATTCACTAAATTATTAAAAGCCACCAAAAGGTTAATGGAATATTCCGCAATGAATAAAAATGAATATTCAAAGAGGGCTTCTTTAGACACAGTAGGCCTATGTGGAAGACAATATTCATAAGTTACAGTACCTAATAAATGTCATCTTGATGTTAAGGCCATGAACTTGAAGGAAAGTAGTTAAGTCGTACTATCTGTCATTTTTCCTAAAATTAATAATTGAAAATTTGAAACAACTAACAACTACTTCTACTTATATCAGAAAATTACAAATTGAATTGTCGAACAACACTTTGTAAATTAGTTAAACAGCTCTCACATGCATATATAGCTGATAGTAATCACTTAAATGAAAAAAAAATGCTTAACTACACAAAACTTTGATTATAATTTTGATCAAGTTAACTTTATTACATGGTTGAATAAAAAACAAATGGTAACGTAACGCCAAGTGAAATATAAAACTAACCTTAAGTGGTGACAAAGATGATACGGGAACTCAAGTTGGGCATATAAACTGTTTACTATAGAAAACATGTCCACCTACCACATTTTAAATGAAAACATAAATGAGCATTGACGTTAAACCCGTCCAATTCTAAATGATACAAATAGTAAATTTAAAAAGCTAACAACACAAAACTAAGAATCCAAACCTCGGGGACCAAAATGACAGTTTAAACCATTTAGGGGACACTGTTCATCATATTAGACCATGTATTTTTTATTTTCCGTTCAATCTCTTATGAATAATTATTATTTATAGATGATCCTCCTACTAAATATTATTTAGTTTAATCTCTTATATATAATTATTATTTAGTTTAATCTTTTCTAATTAATTATTGATTACTCTCTAACTAAATATTATTTAGTTTAATCTCTTCTACTTAATTATAGATAACTGGGTTATATACCCGTGAACTTCACGGGTTATGCGTTGTGTTAAAACAATTATATTTACAAAATATTTTTTTTATATGATTTCTTATATATAAGTGGATAACCATTCATGTTTGGCAAACATTACCAACAAAAAAAATGTACCATACCATAAACACATAATTTCACACGGGATCCAAATGAATGTGCATCGGTTTTTTTTTGTTCGGATCATCCAACTTTATTCATATAAAATAAACACTACAACTCCATTATTGGTCTTCTTCATCACAGACTTTCCTTTACCTTTGCTGGCGTAACCTCCTATCTTCTCAGTAATTGAGTTCTTCATCACCAAAAACAATCTTCTCCATATATGGATAAAATGAAAGCATTATCCACATCAGCCTCCTAAGAATATCAACATTACTAACTGTTACAACTACACGAATTTTATTACAGCTTATTATCTGATTATGACAATTTAATATCACATAACCACCTTCCGAATCCACATCAAATACACCCCAAACCCAAGTGTTCAAGAATCACGAAGAGCAATACAACGGGTAACTTCCAAGTCTGTTAACCATACATTTGCAGGTTCAAAACCCAACATTTCCACTTGAAAAACATGATTTCGTATAAACAACACATACCTTTGTAACCTCTGTATGTTTGTTCCATACAATCTCCTTTAGTGTGTTTCAAGGAGTATTTCCTTCATTCTGTAACCAAAACTCCAACGGACAAAATTCATGCAAAGGAACCCGTTGGCGACCGTCCTCTATCCGAATACCCTGAGTTGCAACTTTCTCATCTTTCAAAACCCCAATTTTCCAATCTTTACCCACCGTAGCACTGGTTGGAACAACAATCAAAGCCCCATCCTTTGTTCAAGACTACAATATAATCAATTAAAAAAATTAATCATCTTTAGATAAAAACCTTAGTCATCTTAAAATTTATAAACTATCCAAATCTCCAGTGACGATATCTCCAATCATAAGTAAAGGGTTTAAAGTCATCAAATATTTAAATAAGCTTCACCTGTGAGCTTCACGGGTTATCACCCGGGACTGCTTCCCGGGTAGTTTTATTGTATTACTTATTAAAAATTTATACTTTTTTAAAATATAAAATATTAATAGGTTATCACCCGTGAATACTCACGAATTGTAAGATATGTTTTGATCTTGAAGGCATATCTGAAATGAGCACATTGTAAGATATGTTTTGATCTTGAAGGCATATCTTTCAAATAATTTCCGCCTTCGAATACAAGACTTCGAACAGGATAGTTGAGAAGTTCATAAACTTTGAAACCTCCCTTAAAATCAATAATCTTTTTTTGTGTCAACCTTCTTAAATACGAAATGGCACGGGCAAGTAATAAGCTAGAAGACGACATCAAAAAAGTAAGCATTTGTGTTATAAGATTTGCAAATACTCATATAGTAAATTTAGAGAATATTTCGAAAGATAATAACCTGGAAGTGAAGGTGATTAATGGTCGCAAAAAAAAGCAAACCACCGTTTTAACCCAACAGTGGTTTCAGCCACTGTTTTCTCAACAAAACACTCTTTTAACTTTTAACCCAACAGTGGTTTCAAACATCTGTTTTGATCCATCTATTGACCCAATAGTGGTTTCAAACACACGATGAACCGTTTCGCAGAACAATCATCAAACCCCAACTGAAAACCTGAAGTTTCTCTACCAGGTGCATATATTATACATAAACTTACCAAACTGTCAGCCACAACTACCTTATTCACTAAATTATTAAAAGCCACCAAAAGGTTAATGGAATATTCCGCAATGAATATTCAAAGAGAGCTTCTTTAGAGACAGTAGGCCTATGTGGAATACAATATTCATATGTTACAGTACCTAATAAATGTCATATTGATGTTATGGCCATGAACTTGAAGGAAAGTAGTTAAGTCGTACTATCTGTCATTTTTCCTAATATTAATATTTGAAAATTTGAAACAACTACTTCTACTTATATCAGAAAATTACAAATTGAATTGTCGAACAACACTTTGTAAATTAGTTAAACAGCTCTCACATGCATATATAGCTGATAGTAATCACTTAAATGAAAAAAAAAATGCTTAACTACACAAAACTTTGATTATAATTTTGATCAAGTTAACTTTATTACATGGTTGAATAAAAAACAAACGGTAACGTAACGCCAAGTGAAATATAAAACTAACCATAAGTGGTGACAAAGATGATACGGGAACTCAAGTTGGGCATATAAACTGTTTACTATAGAAAACATGTCCACCTACCACATTTTAAATGAAAACATACATGAGCATTGACGTTAAACCCGTCCAATTCTAAATGATACAAAGAGTAAATTTAAAAAGCTAACAACACAAAACTAAGAATCCAAACCTCGGGGACCAAAATGACAGTTTAAACCATTTAGGGGACACTTTTCATCATATTAGACCATGTATTTTTGATTTTCCGTTCAATCACTTATGAATAATTATTATTTATAGATGATCCTCCTACTAAATATTATTTAGTTTAATCTCTTATAGATAATTATTATTTAGTTTAATATTTTCTAATTAATTATAGATAACTCTCTAACTAAATATTATTTAGTTTAATTTCTTCTACTTAATTATAGATAACTAGGTTATATACCCGTGAGCTTCACGGGTTATGCGTTGTTTTAAAACAATTATATTTACAAAATAATTTTTTTATATGATTTCTTATATATAAGTGGATAACCATTCATGTGTGGCAAACATTACCCACAAAAAAAATGTACCATACCATAAACACATAATTTCACACGGGATCCAAATGAATGTGCATCGGGTTTGTTTGTTTTTTTTTGTTCGGATCATCCAACTTTATTCCTATAAAATAAACACTACAACTCCATTATTGGTCTTCTTCATCATAGACTTTCCTTTACCTTTGCTGACGTAACCTCCTATCTTCTCAGTAATTGAGTTCTTCATCACCAAAAACAATCTTCTCCATATATGGATAAAATGAAAGCATTATCCACATCAGCCTCCTAAGAATATCAACATTACTAACTGTTACAACTACACGAATTTTATTACAGCTTATTATCTGATTATGACAATTTAATATCACATAACCACCTTCCGAATCCACATCAAATACACCCCAAACCCAAGTGTTCAAGAATCACGAAGAGCAATACAACGGGTAACTTCCAAGTTTGTTAACCATACATTTGCAGGTTCAAAACCCAACATTTCCACTTGAAAAACATGATTTGGTATAAACAACACATACCTTTGTAACCTCTGTATCTTTGTTCCATACAATCTCCTTTAGTGTGTTTCAAGGAGTATTTCCTTCATTCTGTAACCAAAACTCCAACGGACAAAATTCATGCAAAGGAACCCGTTGGCGACCGTCTTCTATCCGAATACCCTGAGTTGCAACTTTCTCATCTTTCAAAACCCCAATTTTCCAATCTTTACCCACTGTAGCACTGGTTGGAACAGCAATCAAAGCCCCATCCTTTGTTCAAGACTACAATATAATCAATTAAAAAAATTAATCATCTTTAGATAAAAACCTTAGTCATCTTAAAATTTATAAAATATCCAAATCTCCAATGACGATATCCCCAATCATAAGTAAAGGGTTTAAAGTCATCAAATATTTAAATAAGCTTCACGTGTGAGCTTCACGGGTTATCACCCGGGACTGCTTCCCAGGTAGTTTTATTGTATTACTTATTAAAAATTTATACTTTTTAAAATATAAAATATTAATAGGTTATCACCCGTGAATACTCACGAGTTGTAAGATATGTTTTGATCTTGAAGGCATATCTGAAATGAGCACATTGTAAGATAGGTTTTGATCTTGAAGGCATATCTTTCAAATAATTTCCGCCTTCGAATACAAGACTTCGAAGAGGATAGTTGAGAAGTTCATAAACTTTGAAACCTCCCTTAAAATCAGTAATCTTTTTTGTGGCAACTTTCTTAAATACGAAATGGCACGGGCAAGTAATAAGCCAGAAGACGACATCAAAAAAGTAAGCATTTGTGTTATAAGATTTGCAAATACTCATATAGTAAATTTAGAGAATATTTCGAAAGATAATAACCTGGAAGTGAAGGTGATTAATGGTCGCAAAAAAAGAAAACCACTGTTTGACCAAAGTCTGTTTGACTATAGTCAAACCACTGTTTGACCAACGTCAACCACTGTTTTAACCCAACAGTGGTTTCAAACCACCGTTTTAACCCAACAGTGGTTTCAGCCACTGTTTTCTCAACAAAACACAGTTTTAACTTTTAACCCAACAGTGGTTTCAAACATCTGTTTTGATCCATCTATTGACCCAACAGTGGGTTCAAACACACGATGAACTGTTTCGCAGAACAATCATCAAACCCCAACTAAAAACCTGAAGTTTCTCTACCAGATGCATACATTATACATAAACTTACCAAACTGTCAACCACAACTACTTTATTCACTAAATTATTAAAAGCCACCAAAAGGTTAATGGAATATTCCGCAATGAATAAAAATGAATATTCAAAGAGAGCTTCTTTAGAGACAGTAGGCCTATGTGGAAGACAATATTCATAAGTTACAGTACCTAATAAATGTCATCTTGATGTTAAGGCCATGAACTTGAAGGAAAGTAGTTAAGTCGTACTATCTGTCATTTTTCCTAAAATTAATAATTGAAAATTTAAAACAACTACTTCTACTTATATCATAAAATTACAAATTGAATTGTCGAACAACACTTTGTAAATTAGTTAAACAACTCTCACATGCATATATAGCTGATAGTAATCACTTAAATGAAAAAAAATGCTTAACTACACAAAACTTTGATTATAATTTTGATCAAGTTAACTTTATTACATGGTTGAATAAAAAACAAACGGTAACGTAACGCCAAGTGAAATATAAAACTAACCTTAAGTGGTGAAAAAGATGATACGGGAACTCAAGTTGGGCATATAAACTGTTTACTATAGAAAACATGTCCACCTACCACATTTTAAATGAAAACATAAATGAGCATTGACGTTAAACCCGTCCAATTCTAAATGATACAAATAGTAAATTTAAAAAGTTAACAACACAAAACTAAGAATCCAAATACAGAAACACCAGCTTCAATTTTAGCCGTGTACTTAAGATATTTTTATGTTGAACCATAAGATTGTCAACATGCAGCATCCATCATCTGATAAGCTCTAGTTAGTACCGGTTTGGTTATTTTATTCCTCACCGATATACATACAAATGAAATTCATATCCCATTTTTTGTTCAAATATTACACCAGAACAATGTTGGTTATAAAATTGTAAAAAAAATCATATCAGACTTAGTTGACTGGTCATTTTGACCCATTACCCCAATCGACCCGTATTGCCAATTTAGTTTTCATTACCCTGACTGGTCATTTTGACCCATTACCCCAATCGACCCACCTGAGCTCATAGACAATAGATAACAGGGAAGCAAATTTGGTTTCAAAAAGGGAAGCAAATTTGGGACTGCCCACTTCTTATAATAAAATAGAATGACATGCGCAGTAAAAGATATCTAAACCTTTTAGACTTAGGAGACCCAATAACAATAAAAAGTAATGAATGATTGAGAAGGAAGAAAAAATCATATCTAAACCTTTAGAGCAATTTAGCCCGCGGGCTGCATACATGACCTTCTGGAGTTATTGTTTGAAAACTCATATAATAACTCACTTACTTGAAATTGTTTACTTTTCACATGTTATTAAGATTGTGCAATTGAAGTCAATGTGTGTACCACACTGCTACCCTAATAAATCGAAGTCACGGGAGTAGATCAGAGCCAAAATTTCAACAGTCATTATATTAATATTGAGTTGTATAAATCTTGAAAGTAGTTAGAAATATGTATTGAATGGATAAAAAGCACGTTTCATATCTCTATTGCAATCCAATATAGCAAATAAGCCATACATATAATTACATGATTAAGTCAACTTGTCAAACAATTCAATTAAGTCAACAACTTAGAAAATCTAACAAAACCCCTAAAATCACAAAAAAAAAGGAAACAATAAATCAATTACAGAATCATTGAAGATTTTGTTGAAGATCATACCTTAAACCAAAATAGAATGTTTCTCTTTCAATGTGTAACACCCCAAATTTCGTATGTCATATTTTAATGTTATAATAGCAATATTTTTACGAAAAGAAATGGTAAATATAGATTTTTACCATTTTGAAAGTTTTGTAAATAATAGTAAGTTTAAAACCCTTTTTATGAAAATGAAGTTAACCAAAGGAAAGAAACCAAGTTAGTATGGAAATTACTAATATGAACATACTCTAAAAGATGAAGGGCTGAATGTGTAAATGAGGGTTATAATTTGATAAAAAAAATGCTCAGGGTTTTCCCCTGGGGTATGTGCGAATGAGAGAGGGAGAGAGAGCCAAGGGAAATCAAAACCCTAACACCCTAAAATCCATCAAATTGAAAGGGAAAATGAAGGTTAATCGAATGCATGAGCCAAGAACTTTGATTAACTAAGTGAATTTGATATCAAGTAAGTTCAATTTTATGTTTTGGTAAAGTTTGAGAAAGTGGGTTGTGGAAGTTGTGATTATGTATGGAATTAAACATGTTTGCTAGATGATATGAACAACTAGGAATGTAAATTATGCTTGAATCTGTTATGTTGATGAACTTGGGGTAAAAACCCACTTGAATGTCATGAAATGATCAAAGATTTGTGAAACCCTTTAGGCTAATTAGTATGATGTTGATGATTGAAGCAATATGTTGATGAAATTTTTATGAATAATTGATTTAGAACTATATGTTCATGGTTAGGATGGTAAATTGTGGAATCAGGGATGTTTATGTTAATCAATGAATGAATTATGGAAATTGTGCTTAAGATGCTTGTACATTATGCTAAACTAACGATATGCACACAACGTGTTCGACGAAATGCCTAAGTTGGTTTAGTTATGGTTTTATATGAATACTTGATAAGTTGATGTAACACGTTTATAATAAAGACGTATGTGATTAGTAGACATCATAATATACGGTAAAGAATATGAAAGCAATAAAAGCTAAGTATATGAAATTATGATGTATAGGAACAAAGAAAGAAAAAGGAACAAGGCTATCCAAGGCACAAGAAACGCAAGACCCCGGTAAGTTCTTATGAACTTCGCTTATGTATAAAGTAGAATTTTATGTTAGTTCTCTTGTAAATAATTATTTGATGTTTTATGTGGGAATCATTGGTAAAAATGCCTTATCACGGATTGATAGTGGAAAAAGGAGAAAAAGTATGTTGACGACCCGTGCAAATGGGTCTAAAGTATGAAAATGATGTTATTCTGGATAATGTATTAAACCCGTAGTTAAACGGGTCAAATAGGATGAAATTGTTATGAAGTTAAGGTAACTAGATTGTGACTTTTGTACGTTAAACTAGTGGAGAATAATAAACAAGAAAGTAGTAATATGCATGATCCGTGAGAACGGGTCGGATGAAATAAGATGATTTTATGGTGATGGAAGATAAATGGCATGATATTCGTTAAAGTGGAATTGTAGTATGAAAGATTCAAGTAAGATGATGTAAAGATAAAGTGACTCGGTAAAGGGTCAAATAATGCGGTAGAAAAAAAGGCTAAATAAGAGATAATGGTGTATTAGTAATAATGTTTTATCTGAACTAACATGCAAGTTTATGTTATGATGTAGGTAAATTTCATGCTTAGAATGGCGGGCTCGGATTCGAACACACCACATCATCTATATATGCGCTTCCGGTTCAAGTTATCTTTTGAAATGGGTCAAATAATTTTTGTAATGTAAATGTAAATTTTATGTTTTAGGATGTTCGTAAGTAGTTTGAATTTTAAAACCTTTTTGAGTAGTTCAGACATAACCCTTGTGTTAAGTCTTGTATGGTCACAACTTTTATTCCTTTTGAAAAGGTGTCGTAGAAGTTTATTTGAATGATGTTTGTTAAAAGCAGGGGATGTCACACCCTGGCTTTTGCGGAAGCGTGGATTATTTTGGTGTGACTTCTTAATACCATAGCAACAATCATAACAATGCTATATGATAGAAATACAAGACATTCATCCATTCATTAAGTTTTAAAATGCCACAACATCAGTATTTGGAAAAGTCGATACTTAAAATAGTTTACAAAACATACTTGTCTAAAACGTGTTCATAAGACACAACAAGAGACTTTTAATAAAACCAGATTTAAGACATGCAACCCGTCCAGGTAAGGGTTACACCTCCTAAACCTACTGCCCTGGATGACATCTTATTCAACGCAGCTTGACTTATGCATACTTCGCCAGATCCGCTAATTCCCTGAAATACATGTAGTTTGAAAAATCAACATAAAGTTGAGCGAGTTCATGTGTAAGTGAGTATGTATAAACCTTTGTCATATGTCTGTATGTATGAAAATCCCTGGTATGTAGCAATTAAGGAAAAAGAGATCACCATTGGGTTGCAAAGCCAATGATATGTGTGAAGTGATGCAGGAAGACTCAAACCTAGCAGATTTTTGCGTCAGGCTCAAAGTCACCCTATGGTCCGTACAGTGGACTCAGGAGCTGGGCTCGCTACACCCAAATAGATCTACCGCTCTTGACCCTCGGTCCTACAATGAGGATTAATGACCCCAAGTAATACCTACCCACTCACATGATCTAAGTAGTAAACCCTCCTTAAGCTAACCATACCATGTATAATAGTGTCTGTAAATATTGTAACATGTATTCCACCCCCGAAGTATAAAAACTGAAAACAGTTAAAAGAAAAAGGGGGACATGAACTCACAATATTGCGTCTTCAGTATGTGTAACCCAAGTCTCCTCAGCCAACACGACTACCTACAGTGTACTAACGTCTATTAGACGAACGGGTCGTGCCTTGTCTTAGTATTTGGGTTACGTTTCTGGTATTATTCCAAGTTGTAATAATTATATTCAGTTTTGGAATAATTGTTTATGCAGTGTTTCTGTATTAACACTTCTCGAGTATTCGTATTTCCTTCCCAAGGATGGGGTATTTCATACATGTATTTTTTTGTATTTGTATCTGTATATCTTGCCACGTAATGGCGCTGTATTTCGGTGTATTGTTCTAAATAAAAATTTGTTAATATATTCCCAATATATACTTCCAAAACCATATATTTCAAGTCTCACTTAAATATATATAAATAAACCTTATTTTGTTTAATCATGTATTGTTCCAGAAAATATATATTTTTCTCAAAAATTATATATCTTCTAAATATACTAGGAAAATATATTTTTATCTCCCACTTGGACAATATATTCAACTCATTTGTCCAAAAATAACGTATTTCCAAAATATATGTATTTTTCCCAAAAATAATATATTTTTATTTCTACAGTTTCCAAAATAATGTTTTACCAAAATATACGTATAAGACTATTTTCCCGAAATATTACATAAGTCACGTTTTAGCGTTTCGTATTGCTTTAACACACGCGTAACTTAAATATTTATTTTTCGTGAGAGTTTTGGGTATTATTTTGGAGTCGTAATTTTATGGAATACATGGGTTATATTATTTCATCTAAAAATAATATAACTAGTTCACAAAATAACAATCAATCACACAAGCGTTTTAGTATAAAATATATATTCTACATATATATTTATCAAACTTTATTTACGAAAATCAACCTCCGGCACTTAGTATTTTGTAATAAAAATCATGGCGAAGTTTTATTTTGAAAATAAGGTTAGAAATACATTTGTAAACACTTACTAGAAAAATATTTTCTAAGTGTTGAGTTTTTAGAAAAATTTCGCCAGAGTTTCCTTTCTAAACGGAGGCGTCCACGCTTACTAGCGTATCATTTTCTTTTGTAAAAATCATTCAAACAATTTACCAACCAACAATATACAATTTTCGATCACCAACTTTGACAATAATAAACATGAACCATAAACTTATGAACTTGAAAGTTTGTAAAAATATGTAGTAAATTACTAGCCTATTTAGTAGGTCTTGTTATCTTTAAAAATATAATTAGTTTCTTAAAAACTTTATTTTTAAAGAATTTGGAGTTTAACAACTTCTAGTCATGATTTACAAAAGTATTTCTTTGTTGAATTTTCTTGTTACACAAGGGTTCACACACTTGTTTACTTACTAAAATGCTTTTAGTTCGTACAAGATCCGGGTTTTAACAAGACTAGTATCTTTCACTTGGTTCTTCCGAAAAACCACTTGTAGATCTTTAGATCTACAAGTTTAGAATCTTATTTTTCAAGAAAAATTACATTTATTCAAGTTCAAGGTTCATGTATGGATGGATTCATTATCTTTCATATTTCTAACTTTTACATCTTACTAGTTTATGTTCTTAAACATGAACTAGTATGTCTAGATGATGATCCCTCTTGCTTCTACTAACAAACAACATGTAATAATCATAACAACATAAGATCTACATGATTTACCCATATATCTTCTCTTTATCCACCCTTTATCCCTTTATGTTCAAGACTTAGATTATGTTCATTAGTGTTCTCAACATTAAATCATTCTATCATCTATTAACCACCAAATACAAGAACAAGATGATGTTTTAGAGCACTTACTACTAGCACAAGGCTAGGGGAGAAACAAGGCGTAAAAGTGGTGGATAAAAGAAAACTAGAGCGGTCCTTGAGCTTCCGAACACACCGAGCTCACTTGTATGATCTCTTACACTCTTGGATGTCCTTAGATTACTTGAAGTGAAACTTGAAAGTGGTGATGGGGGTGCTTGTGGTCTCGGCCGAACAAGGAAGAGGAGAAAGAAGAGAGTTTGTTTGATTGTGTGTTGGTGAATTGAAATTGTTAACTCATGTGTTTATTTATAAACCACCACTCACCTTTAACCAACATACATAATGTTCCTTTATCCACAACATTTGAATAAAATATTGAAAAGAATCCATGGGGTGGTGTCCCCATGTAACCGTCGATTAGGGGGGAGGTGGGTATGGGGTTGGTTTCTAATTGTTCGTTACAATTTAGTTAGGAAATGAAGTAGTGAAGCTAAAGATTTAAGTGTGTTATAAAATATTTAGTGGGCTAGGGTGTTCGGGGACCCTAACTAGCTCAGAAAAATAAAAACAATGTGTTTGGCAATATTTTTATGTTCCGGGTAAAGTCCGGTTGTTCGGTTGGATGTTGATCCGTTAAAGTGATAAATAAAACTTTAAAGTGTCTTTTATATTGTTTTTAGTGACACATAAAATTCCCAACACTTTGGAAAATGTCTAGGACTATTTTGCCAAGTTTTTGCACTTTACTAGCATTGTTAAATGCTGAATTTTGGTTAACTAGTGCAGAATTCTGCACTTTAAGTATGTTTTAGGCACTTCCGGGCACTATAACTATCACCTAGTGACGCAGTTTTATGATCCTCACCTCCCTACACTCACTACTGGTGTAGTACTTTATTCCTGGCTCATACTGGCCTCAAAAATATTGTCTGTCTAGGTGCTGGCATTGTCAGCATGTTTTTATGGTTATCCGCTCACTGTGTTTAACTGTGCTTTGTGCATCAAGTTTGTCACTAATGTTTGTGTGTAAATAATAGAGTGACAGTATAAAGTGTGATGCATGAGTATGTATGTAACAGAAATCAGTAAGCAGTTTAATCACAGTTTGTAATCAAGCACAAATTAAATATTAATTTAGTGTACGGATACCTGTAAATGTGAGGGTTGTCACAGGGGAATTGTTTATAGTACGAACGGGTCATGCCCAATTTTCGTTAAAAAATAGTATGTCATCATTTGTATTTTCGAATGTGAAAAATGTGGGCGTTACAAGTTGGTATCAGAGCCGAGGTTTGAGGGATTCAAGTATTAGAGTTAAAATACTTGAACTCGAACCGAAAGCTCGAATGAAGGTGTGTTCGTTCCGAAGCGCTATGCAAGTAAGTAAATTGTAAATTTGATTATGCTTATAGTTAAGAATAAAAAGGGAATTATAGGATTTCGTTTATAAACTGAGTTTTAAGGTAAATGATGATGTTAAACGGGTCCGTGTTTAAATTACGGACACGTAGGAAAAAGAATCGAGTAAAACGGACTAGTAGAACTATAGATATGGAGTTCTAAAGTTAGTATTTTTAGAAAAGGTTAGAGCTGGGCAGATGCAGCAACCCAGACCGAACACGATGTGAAAAAGGGGGCGTCGCGCAACTGAAATTACCGTCGCGTCGCGCGACAGCGGTCGCGGCCCGCGATAGCTAGAGGGCTATCCTTCGCGGCCCGCGAGGAATTCAAATGCTGGCAAAAAAAATTATTTGTTTGTTTTGAATACGGGACTTGTTTTAAACGGTTTCTAAGGCCTCGTAACCAATGTTTAAGGTAATTTTGATATTAAAAATTACGAGGGAAAGTATACATGAAGGATAAAAAGATAAATCGTTGCGATCAAAGATTTTGATCTACACGATACGACATGATCGTCGATGACGATAATGCATGAAGTATGAAATGTAAATTGATTGTAGTATGATAAAATGAGTTAATTATGATGAAGGAAAATGTGAAAAGAAATTTAATGAATGAAATGAATGTTTTATGTAGATGGCGGACGATGTAAACGTGAATGATAATGAAACCATTAATATAAGTTGACTAACACGAAGGCTATTAGTTAAAGAACAAGGAATAAGAAGTAAGTGTAAGAATGAATGTATGTTTTGATTAACATGCCTAGAATGTTCGTAATGAAGAATAGTATGGTTTTATGACCTACGGAAATGAATTATTGAAAGCAAATAATGCATGAATGATAAAGAAAAGAATGATACGGTATCTAATAAAGTATGTAATTGTAGATGGCGGGTGCAATGAGTGTAAATGATGATGATAATGATATTACCAATAATGATGGTAAAGATGATGCCCTATGATAAACGATATGCGGTGTGGTCACGAAGTGACCGTTAGCACCGAGGATGATGAATGGTATACGGTGTGGTCACAAAGTGACCGTAAACACCGGGGATGATGAATGGTATGCGGTGTGGGCACGAAGTAGCCGTCAACACCGAGGATGATGAAAGGAATGCGGTATGGTCACTAAGTGGCTATTAACACCCGGAATTATGAAATAAAAGCATGATAACCATCATTAAAATGACAAAGGTCAATAAGACGTAAGCATGATGGCATGAAGTAACATATAATGAAGTGAAAAGTATATATAAAATTAATGAAAGTGTAATAAGTATGAGAATGAGAGTCATTGAAATATGTTAGGCATACTAACATATTTCCTAAACTATGATGTAGAATATTTCTTAAGGAAAATCCAATAGTTTCGTTAAAGTTTCCGAAAATGCAACCTATGATAATTAGGATCCTCTAAATATCAACCGGGTCATGTCGAAATGTTTCAAAGTAAGAACACATATGATTGGAAGGTTGTGAATGAAGTTCTAGTTGGGTTTATCAACCCTATAATGAGAGATATGCGGTGTGGTAAAAAAGGACCGTTAACACCTAGCATGAAAGAAGGGAAAGCATAAAAATTTAAAATGTTAGAATGAAGTGAACATGACCAAAGAATAAATTTTAATAATGATCTCGAATGATTTAGTAAATGGCTGATGAAAACAAAGAAATTGTTAATAAAATATGTTCCGAGTAGCGGATGGTGCGAGAAAGTAAGTAAGAAGGATGAGGGATTCCATTCCCCTATGAACGAAAGGCATGCATGATGTGGCCTGTTGTGACCGATGTTGATGATGATGTGCAAGTGGAATAAAGGTTATTGAAACATGATTATGAATACATCAGTGTGACTTGAGATGACATGGAAAGTATATGAAGTAATGAATGTAGAAAATGCTTAATGTAGATTACGGACGAAGGAAATACAAACGATAATAAATGACACGGTAGAAAGGAATAAAAGCAATGATTATGGAAGGGGATGGTATGGTCCTAGAATGTAATGAAAGGTAGGAATGATAATTACGATTAAGCTTAGAAAATATTGAACATGAAAGGATGATAGAATTTCAAGTATAGTATGGTCCTAAGGATGAAAATTTTGTCAAACAAAAAGTAAATGTTAGTAGAATTAAAATTCTAAAAGAAGATATTTATGGGGTAAGCATGGATAGAGCCTTAAGAAAGGGTTGAAGACGGATGAAAGTTAGAGTCGTTAGGTGGGAAGAAAAGTATGAAAGCAAATGAGGAGATGCTTTTTCTCCACCTAACTAAAAGATAAGTATAAGCATAACAAGTAAGTGGCACAGATAGCCTGGTGGGTCAAGCATAATGTAGGACGAAAAGAACACATACCTATATATATATAAGTAATGCGTATGTGAACGTATGTGAGATATATTTCCGCTGGTCGTGGGAATATGAGTAGGGATATGTTGATAGTTAATCGTCGTAGACCTAAACGGGATATACGAGTAAGAGTAAAACATATGACAAATGTGGTAACATGTGATGGTGTAAGTAATTATATATACATGGAAGGATGTTGAGGTAATAAGATTATGATGAAAGAAGTATGCTTCGAACACGTTGCGTATTAAGCATGTGGTGATCGATTTATGAGGACTAAAATGAAAAATGGGCTAAGACCTACATGGATGATTTGAGCACCGACAAGGATAGAGATTTTTGTTAGAAATGGTAAAATGATAACAAGTATGTCTAAAATCAATAAGGAAGTACATATGTACGAATTAGTCCATACTGTAGGAATGGATTAACATGCAACTAATAGAAATAGAGTTACTAAATGTTGAGGCAAGTCTATGTATATGTATATATATATACACACACACATACATTAGTAGTCAAAGTTTTTACGCCACAAGAGGGGGTGACTAGGAAGAATGATGATATTAATAATAGAGGAATCAAGTAGTAGGCTTATGGTGAGCATTATTGTTTCTAACGGCATAGTGAAGGAACAAGTATGGTTAGTAACTTGGAAGGCATAAGTAAATGACTCATAATGCTAGTAAATAAATTATAATCTTCATATCAATACAAGAAATAATGGCGGCTCTAAATTCTTGTTTATTGTAAAGTACGGTTATTAGATGTCTTGAAATGTCATGATGGAAAGATGGTAAGAGTCGACCCGCAGGTCGGAAAATGGGTAGTAGAAAGGAAAGAAAAGTGAGGAATTGTTAAGAAAGCAGGGTACACACTTAGTATCCCAAATTTAGAATAATTAGAAAGAACTGTATGAAAGATGTGAAAGGTTAACGTCGAAGGAAACTAGAATGAAAATATAAGAATGCGTAACTGTTAGAGATGGAATGTTACATAAAGAGGGGTTGAGTGGAATGTAAAATATGATGAATATTTAAATGGATATTTGAATAAATCTTGCCCTCTGTCGAGTTCCCTATCGTATGCGAGGAATTATTAAAAGATAAACCTCGAAAGAAATGTCGAGAGTTAAAGTTTTTATACGCATGATTCTTGATTCGTATTACAAAACGACCCTACGTGGTAGAGTGTAAACTCAATTACCGAATGAATGGTTGTGCCAAGTTTTATGTAACTCATACGTAAAATGGGTGGCATATGTAATAAGCTTATAATCTCGTATGCAGCGGAACCTAGGTTGATAAGAATTAACCCTTGGAGACATAATGTTAGGTAATAGCCTTCGTATTACAATTGCTAGAAGGAATGACGTATGTATGACAGCTATGAAATGTGATGACAAGTATAGCTGAGTATGACACCTCGAATGTAAGATGAGTTACCCAAATGTAAGTATTGATTACACGATCATACTGATGGCGTGATTAAAGACTTATGTTGACCCTTGTAACCTAAGGATAGACGGTAAAGAGGTTAGAGCAAGATAATATGTACACGATTTGTATAAACGTATACGTTAAGTTGTGGTTAACTATGCAGTTATGATAGATCATCAGTGAAAGAAATATTGGTCTCGAGTAAAGGTTACGTAGGTATTGCAAGAAATTGTATGAAAAGAACTATCAAGCAAAGGATATGAAAGAAATTTTGCTTGATTTTGGCCCTGGAAGGATGGGGGTATGTAGAAGCTAAATAGTTATAAACTATTGAAGGATGTTTGATTTGTGATTATATATGAATGAATAGGAATGAACAAGTATGAATATTATGATAATTATTTTCTCCTAAATATATGTTAGAGGTATGCGGGGATGAATAACCTGACAGATAAGTTTTAAGAATTCAGCTTGAACAATTGAACAATAATCATGAAATAATGTAATAGGATCACTTTGTTTCATACAAGAGTGAATTACCAAGTGTATTAGACAAGTTTAGAGTGGTAATGACCGATTCATCGCGAGGGATGATCGAATGAAAACATGTTATCAAAGTTCGAGGTATGTAATTACGAAGGGTTACAGATAAACTTGTCAGAATGTATGTGTTCAGGTTTCGAGGACGAAACCTTCTTTAAGGGGGGTAGACTTGTATCACCCCAAATTTCGTATGTCATATTTTAATGTTATAATAGCAATATTTTTACGAAAAGAAATGGTAAATATAGATTTTTACCATTTTGAAAGTTTTGTAAATAATAGTAAGTTTAAAACCCTTTTTATGAAAATGAAGTTAACCAAAGGAAAGTAACCAAGTTAGTATGGAAATTACTAATATGAACATACTCTAAAAGATGAAGGGCTGAATGTGTAAATGAGGGTTATAATTTGATAAAAAAAATGCTCAGGGTTTTCCCCTGGGGTATGTGCGAACGAGAGAGGGAGAGAGAGACAAGGGAAATCAAAACCCTAACACCCTAAAATCCATCAAATTGAAAGGGAAAATGAAGGTTAATCGAATGCATGAGCCAAGAACTTTGATTAACTAAGTGAATTTGATATCAAGTAAGTTCAATTTTATGTTTTGGTAAAGTTTGAGAAAGTGGGTTGTGGAAGTTGTGATTATGTATGGAATTAAACATGTTTGCTAGATGATATGAACAACTAGTAATGTAAATTATGCTTGAATCTGTTATGTTGATGAACTTGGGGTAAAAACCCACTTGAATGTCATGAAATGATCAAAGATTTGTGAAACCCTTTAGGCTAATTAGTATGATGTTGATGATTGAAGCAATATGTTGATGAAATTTTTATGAATAATTGATTTAGAACTATATGTTCATGGTTAGGATGGTAAATTGTGGAATTAGGGATGTTTATGTTAATCAATGAATGAATTATGGAAATTGTGCTTAAGATGCTTGTACATTATGCTAAACTAACGATACGCACACAACGTGTTCGACGAAATGCCTAAGTTGGTTTAGTTATGGTTTTATATAAATACTTGATAAGTTGATGTAACACGTTTATAATAAAGACGTATGTGATTAGTAGACATCATAATATACGGTAAAGAATATGAAAGCAATAAAAGCTAAGTACATGAAATTATGATGTATAGGAACAAAGAAAGAAAAAGGAACAAGGCTATCCAAGGCACAAGAAACGCAAGACCCCGGTAAGTTCTTATGAACTTCGCTTATGTATAAAGTAGAATTTAATGTTAGTTCTCTTGTAAATAATTATTTGATGTTTTATGTGGGAATCATTGGTAAAAATGCCTTATTACGGATTGATAGTGGAAAAAGGAGAAAAAGTATGTTGACGACCCGTGCAAATGGGTCTAAAGTATGAAAATGATGTTATTCTGGATAATGTATTAAACCCGTAGTTAAACGGGTCAAATAGGACGAAATTGTTATGAAGTTAAGGTAACTAGATGTTGACTTTTGTACGTTAAACTAGTGGAGAATAATAAACAAGAAAGTAGTAATATGCATGATCCGTGAGAACGGGTCGGATGAAATAAGATGATTTTATGGTGATGGAAGATAAATGGCATGATATTCGTTAAAGCGGAATTGTAGTATGAAAGATTCAAGTAAGATGATGTAAAGATAAAGTGACTCAGTAAAGGGTCAAATAATGCGGTAGAAAAAAAAGGCTAAATAAGAAATAATAATGTATTAGTAATAATGTTTTATCCGAACTAACATGCAAGTTTATGTTATGATGTAGGTAAATTTCATGCTTAGAATGGCGAGCTCGGATTCGAACACACCACATCATCTATATATGCGCTTCCGGTTCAAGTTATCTTTTGAAATGGGTCAAATAATTTTTGTAATGTAAATGTAAATTTTATGTTTTAGGATGTTCGTAAGTAGTTTGAATTTTAAAACCTTTTTGAGTAGTTCAGACATAACCCTTGTGTTAAGTCTTGTATGGTCACAACTTTTATTCCTTTTGAAAAGGTGTCGTAGAAGTTTATTTGAATGATGTTTGTTAAAAGCAGGGGAATTGTTTATAGTACGAACGGGTCATGCCCAATTTTCGTTAAAAAATAGTATGTCATCATTTGTATTTTCGAATGTGAAAAATATGGGCGTTACACAATGTATATGGAATCGCTTAACATGAATCTGAAAAAAAAAACGTGAAAACATCAGTGTCAAACATCATAATAATCACAAGAAAGAACCATGAATGTGAATTGATAAGGACAAACTCTTATTAACATACGAAAAGGCTACATAGTTCTTAGAGCAAAATAACAACAATAAGAACCGAATAAAGGAAAAAAAAAACCTAAATTGAATCAGAAGGAGTAGAGAAGAAATACCTACATTTATAAGGTAGAGAGCAGACGGACGATGCATGAGAGAATCGGCAGAGAAGAATGAGCAATTTAGGGTTTTCTTTTGATAATATAGAGATCGAAAAAAAAACATCGGATGAGAAATTTAGGGTTTTCTTGTGATGGTGCTGAATGAAATGAATGAGGTATTTAACAAACTGAGCACTTTAGGGTTTTCTTGTGATGGTGCTTAACCCAATCAACATTGGAACAATAACATACCTGGTAAACGAACAAAAAACCTCAAACGACAAACGCCATGGAAAAGAAATAATCAAGCCTCACCAGCTGGTGTCAGAGTTTGAAGAGATCTGCAAGGAGGATCAGAGCATGAAAGAGATCTGTATTTTGAAATCTGATTAGGGTTTTTGTCATTTGAATGAAGGGGGAATTTAGAGGCGGGTCACGGGTGTTTGAAATCCATTTGAATTTTGAAATCTGATTACCTCTTTCATGTTTAACTTTTTGTTTGTTGGTGTCTGATTGTGTTCAACATACATGCAGAAGAGAGAAAGAGAGAGATGAGAGAAACAGACCTTTTGTCTTTGTCTGCACCCTTTTATCATCCTTTTCATTAGGTTTATAAAAAAAACCCAGAAAATGACACCTGGATGTAGATGAAGGCAGAGATTTCCATGTAGGAAAGAGAGAAAGGGGAGGGCTTGTGGTGTTAACACCTCAACCATGACCCCTTTGATTTATTATAATAGTGAGATTATTATATAGTTTAAATTTAATGTATATTTCTTATTTATACTATTATTTATTTGATTTTCTATATCATATTATCTTCATTGTTTATATTATCTAATGTGTCATATAACATCTACAATTTTTAGTTTTCTTTCACCCAAATTTTTACTTTTTTTACATACACCTTTTTATTTGTAATATACAAATTTACTCTTATTCTTTTCGATGATGTAATTATCTCTAATAAACTTTAAACTTTTACCATAGTATAATAACAAAGTATACAACAAAATAAATCCATTATATATTCATGGTATATACGATGAAATACAAACCAACTCGATACTTCACATCAACTTCCCCGACTTTAATGGACTGAAACGATGATAATTGGAAACCATATTCACTTCCATCAAAGTTGTCACACTTTGTAACAGATGTATCAAAATTTAAACTAATAGCATGTTCCTTATCAAAATGTTTGTAACTTGACTTAATCATAGAAAGTTGACCTTTATAAATAAAATATCACTCATTTTCTTTTAGCAAATTTTCATGTTTCTTCATAAACTTGTATACTCTTGTCAGTGACTATATGATTCACGTACCTTGTGGTATTGCAAAACCAAGTTGTCCGTGTATGGTTCAAGGTAAGTGTTCGAAGAAATTTCCTAAGAAATTATGTGATCAGACTACTATAGATTCGGAAGGTTATCCATTTTATAGACGAGCAGATTCGAGATTATTTGTTGAGAAATCTGGTGTTCAGCTTGATAACAGAAGTGTACTTCCATATAGCAAAACCCTACGAAGACGTTATTAGGCACACATTAATGTCGAGTGGTGTAACCAGGCTGCTTCAATTAAGTATTTGTTTAAATACATTAACAAAGGACCTGATAGGGCCGAAGTTGAAGTTGTAACCGATGAACGCCAACCAGTAAATGGAAAAGAGGAAATCAAAATTCATTATGATTGCAGATATCTCTCAGCATGTGAAGCTTCATGGCGCATCTATGCATATGATGTTCATTATAGGTACCCTTCTGTAATTAGGCTTCCGTTTCATCTACCAGATCAACAAAATGTTGTATACGATCTTGATGTTGAACTTGATAACGTTCTTCAAAAACCATCTGTTTCTTCTACTATGTTTTTGGAGTGGATGGAAAAAAACCGAAATGATGAGTTGGCGCGTACACTTATTTATGTTGAATTCCCAATTAAATTTGTTTAGAAGCAGAAGGACATGAAAGGGGAGAGATGGATAATAGGCAAAACCCTTGGTCGTATTCATTATGTTAATCCTTCTATGGCGAGGCTTATTTTTAAAGAATCCTTCTTAATAAGGTAGCATGTCCTAAGTCTTTTGAAGATATCCGAACTGTGAATGGACAAGTGTTCCCAACATTTAGAGATGCATGCTACGCTAGGGGCCTTTTAGATGACGACAAGGAGTATATAGAAGTTATTAAAGAGGCATACTACACCGGTTCAAGATACTATCTTTAGAATCTTTTTGCTACAATGTTGTCGTCTAATACATTATCTAGGCCTGAACATGTTTAGGAAAACACATGGGAGTACCTTGCTGATGGCATTTTATACAATCGTCAAAAGATTTTACGGATTGAAGGTAAGTCATTTCATATTTAATATTTTAAGAATTTTGTCTGATCTAATAGTATTTAGAATATTTTCACTATGTTAAGTAATTTAATATTATTTTTTAATAGGTTTATCCATTCCAGAGGAACAAATAAAGAACTTAACGTTGCTGGAAATTGAACGTTATTTACTACGTAATAACTCAAGCCTATCTCGGTTTCCTTCAATGCCTTACCTCGATAGTGAATCAATATCTTTAGCAGGAAATCGTTTAATAGCTGACGAGCTTTCATACAATGTAAGTCATACTGGTGCTGAATTTAATAATCATTTAACCAATCTAACCAATGAGCATCGTTTAGTTTTTGATGAGATAATGCAAGCCGTTGATTGTAGTAACGGTGGTCTGTTCTTCGTTTATGGTTATGGTGGTACTGGTAAAACGTTTTTGTGGAAGACATTATCTGCATCCATCAGATGTAAAGGAGATATTGTATTAAACGTTGCATCAAGTGGAATTGCTTCTCTTTTGTTATCTGGTGGATGGACTGCACATTCAAGGTTTTATATTCCTTTAAATTTAACAGAACACTCAATGTGTCATATTAAACCAGATGATCAGGTTGCGGATTTGTTGAGAAAAACGAAGTTGATAATTTGGGATGAAGCACCGATGATTCACAGACATGCTTTTGAAACACTTAACCGAACAATGAAAGATATCTTCAAATCTGATGATTCAGTAAATTCGGAGATGAGTTTTGGAGGTAAAGTTATGGTGTTGGGTGGTGATTTTAGACAAATACTTTCGGTTATACCATATGGTAGTAGACGAGAAATCGTTACTGCTTCAATCACTTTATCCTATATTTGGAGTACTTGCAAGGTGCTTACCTTAACGAAAAACATGAGGTTAACTGTGGGAGCCAACACATCTGAGTTATACCCAAGATTATACTAGAAGGCTTTCTAGTTGAACCCTAAAGTTACAAAGTGAGTCCATTCTCTTTTCTCACAGTTTTATCACCTTTTTGTGATACAGTTATATTTAAAAATGCTTTCCAAAATCCTAAATATTTATCAGTTATACTTACAGTGATTAAATTTTTGTATTCTGCAATAACTGCCGGTATGGGAGGTTTTATACATTACTTGACCCTCGTTACTATTGGCTAAAAAGTTAGCCAATAGTAGCATGACCACAAGCACGGGGGAAATTGTGCCCCAGTAGCCATAGCCTATAACTAATATCATTTTATTTTACATTAAATCATTAATAAATTTAATGTATGATTGAAATAAATCTAAATGTTGTATATATAAAATAGAGATTTATTAATCATTATTAAAATATATATTAAAGAAAATATATTTAATGAACCTAAATTACTATTCACATTATAAAATAGTATTTAGTCCATAAATACATACCATAATATACAATACATAATAAATTAAAAGTTGCATGTCTTTTATAAAAACATAATTTTGACTATATGAATCCCAGTTAAATCTTTTATCACAAGTTGTTAGAATGTTTTATAACTTAAAATTCTATGAGTATATAGTTATGAGATGAATAGTATAGTTCTTTCAAAGATACACACACAATTTTATATTTTCAAAAACATATGTACTAATAATTTTGATTGGGATTGCATACATATTACGTATTCATAATGAAATATTAATCATTAAAAAGAGATTTTCTATGAATATTGAGACAAAGAGATTTTCTATAAATTTTGGGACAAATAGTCAAATATTAATCATTAAAAAGAGATTTTCTATAAAAATTATATTTTTAATCTTAGTTACGTTAATATATTAAATAATAATATTAAAATTATTTAATTAATATATTATATTTGATAAAGTTATAGTTATTAATTTGACAGAAAATGATATATTTCATTTTCTAGGCTAATTGATTTTATGCCATAGAAAATATATTTGACAAAGTAATGTCATGGGACACTATTAAGTCCAGAGTCACTAGTTGAGATAATGATCAACAGTGAAATGACCAGAAATATGACCAGAGTCACTAGTTGAGAGAATGATCAATAGTGACATGACCAAAGGCACTAGTTGAGAAAACGATCAACAGTGTTATGACCAGAATCACTAGTTGAAAGAATGATCAACAGTGATATGATCAGAGTCACTAGTTGAAAGAATGATCAACAGTGATATGACCACCGTCACGGGAATCCCCTAATGACAGATACTTTGAGTAATAGTAAAATATAATTACTTAATAAATTCACTATTGGACGAAAGTGAGCCAATGAGTGATATGACCACCGTCACATCGGAACTGTCACCATGTGATAAATACTGATTGAATTGGGTAAGTATAAATAAATATAAAAACCTTTAATGCTGTAAAGTATAACAATATATTTTTATAAAAATGGGATGAACTCGTCAGTATTTATTACTGATAAAATGTTTTCAAAATATGTTTCAGGTAATTTGCTGTAAAGATAATAGTAGCCAGCTATGGAGCACTGAAGGCTTAAATAAAGTGGCTATAAATACCTGAATAAAAGAAGAAATTATGTTTTATTTATTATCCCTATAAAAAAATTGAATTGAATATGGGTTTGAGCTCATTTATTTAATATTAAAAGTTGGTGTTTTTATAAACTCTGAAATTATTTCCTAACTACGATCCTGATTAAATTTTTTTTTCCGCTGCATATCTAATAAACACCGATACCATCTGACTGGCTCGCGGCACCCGCTTCCAGGGTGGGGTCGGGGGCTGTGACATTCACATATAATCAAAACCACCGTAAACATTAGATATGGGAGTTCTATAACATATTATAACAAGTTCTCCAAGTGAAACAAACAAATAAAAATTTTTTTCCAGCTATTTAGGACCTCGTGGGGCGCGACAGCCTCGACGTAGCGCGACGGTGAAGAGTCTCACCCGTCGCGTGACGAGAAGGCCCCATTTCGACAAAAGGTTTCTTGCCTGGAGCTGCATCTGCCCAGCTATGCCATTTTCTCATGTTATAACACAAAACTTGCATAACTTTCAAATTACCTATCCAATTTACACGAATCTTGTTTCTTAATGACCGCAATACATTTACCTATGTATTTAACACCTCGGTTTCATAAAATCTTGATTTTTAAGCCATACTTATAATATATTTTATAACTGTTCTTTAAATCCCTTATGAGATTATTCGACCCATTTAGTTCGATTTCATTTCTAATAACTTATGGCGAGGACTAATCCCTTGCCATTTTACCCACTTCTGGGCTTATTATAAACTAGCGTATTTCGCTCCCGATACATGGTTTGCATACGCGTTTATGTCCGCTTGATATCTTTGATTCAAGCATAAGTTTTTCTCTTCTTTAACTTAAAGAAATTTTAATTCTCTAAGTTTTAAACCGAATAAAGTTCATCAATCTACACTTAGCGTTTCCGAATACTCAGTTTACGCATCCAATTTACCGGTTTGTTGTGTGACATTCAAGACACTTAAAACCGCCATTTGGATAACTATTCTATTTTGACCCGTTTGGTTGTCGAGTGAATTCCATCACTTCATTGACATACCAAACGTATCCATTTTCACTATGACTATGTAACACATATATCAAAGACCATACTTGTCTAAAAATTTAACAAAACAACAAGTTACGTACCTTATAGTTTATCCTTCAAGCGCGCGTCCGTTCCAACTTGACCGCTTGACGATTCACCCGCTTTGCCTATAGAGTTCAACCAACTTCATGTTTAGAACTCATTTTATAACTCATCACACGCAATTTACCAATTTAGTTCATTACGTGATGCTTTTACATTTTCATCATTTCAAGATTCATTTAGGCATTTTAACCAACATTTTGTAGGCGAGATTTTATACACATCTTTTATCAAGTTCATGGTTAACTTTTAACCAAGTTTCAACATCATAATCAAGCCTCTATGTCTAGTGTACATGAACATCATTTTTCACAAATTTAACACTCTAATTCAAGTGTTCATCATATTATCATAAAAACCCACTTAACACATATAAGGGTAATCATTAAATCTCTAGTTTATGGCATTAATTCATCAAGTTTTCATTCATGGTTTGTTTCTAGACATGGATTTAACACAATTTTGTCATACTATCTAACACTCACTCTAGAATTTCATCTATGAGTGTTCATCATAGAATCATAACTTCATCAAACATGAAAATTAAACATACCTTGTGATCCCCTAACTTGAGTGATCACTTAATTCAGGTTGGTTTCGATTTTGATTCGTTTTTCTTCTTGGATTTTGATGAATTTCGTGAGTTCGGGTTCAAGGAATAGAACCCCCTTTTTTGCTCTGTGTAAAAGTGTCACGGCCCCCGGCCCGGTGTGACCCGGTCCAGAAGCCGCGGGACAGAAAACCTATGGTATTTGTATTTAGTTTGGCAGCGGAAATATTAACAGGATCGTTTAAACTTGAAAATGCCTAATTTATTTTATTTCACAAATATGGGACAATTCTCATAATTTACAATAAAGGAATTTCACAAGGAAATTCCTGGTTTTTACAAAACATATTTATTTATTTTATTGAGCCACTTCTTCAAGCTTGTAGTGCTACACGACACTTTTTCCTGGATCACAGCAGATCACCTGAAACATGTTTAAAAGGATTTTTATCAGCGGGGAAATACTGGCGAGTCATTCAATTTGCACAAAAGACACATTGTTATCAATTTACAGCATTAAGGGTTTTTATATTTGCCCCTATCATATAATTATCTGGTTCAGCTGTCACTCGACCGAATCTATGACTGCGGACATATCACTAATTAGGCTCGCCCACCTAAAGTGATAAATCGTTAGTAGTAATGTGCACAAAACCCCCACATACTGCCAGTAATTAAAGATTTAGCAAAGACTTAATCACTGCAAAATATAACTAGAAAACATTTAGGGTTTTGTAAAGCACTTTGATAAAAAGGGAATGATTCACATTGCAAGTTTAGTTGGACAGAACCTTGTTTACTGATTTATTCTTTTAACCTAGGTAAATAACAATGCACACAAAACTAGGTCAGTAACTTAATACAACATTTACGATTAACTCACGAAATCAAAACCCTCACGACGAATGACAAAGTATAGCCCGTATTCGGGCAACACTTAAACATCCATCGGATTGGTTTCAATCGATCGGACATTGTATCGTAGCAGTGATCGAGTTATTACCCTGTTGTCGCAGCAGAGTGTCGGGATTTTGATTGTTTTTGAAAGAAACTGGTATAACTAAACGTACGTAATGAAATTTTCCGTCGTAATAACACCAACATGCAAGTGCCAAACCCCTGCTATATATACTGAAAAATGGTCTCCCCCGACCTGGTCCTGGCGCGTGGCACGACGGGTCCACTTTTAGGCTAGGGTAGCCTCGTGTCTAACTTAGCCCTGGTGAGTCAACATTCGATGAATTTCGAATTTTACAGCGAGTTTTGAGGATAATCGTCAATTAGGGAATACCCCCCCTGAGTTTTATGGGGCCCTGATCCTAGTTCCAACTGTTCTGAAAATTCTAGGGGTCCTGCAATAGTACTTGGGGGTCTCAATTAAGGTTTCCTATTGGACATAATAAAATAAGAAATAATAATTTTGGCGAGAGTTGTTACATCCTCCCCACCTTATTAAAATCTCATCCTCGAGATTTACTGGAACAAGTAGGGATATTTTCGCTTCATCTCTGATTCCAGTTCCCAAGTGTACTCCGGTCCTCTCCTTGAATCCCACTTGACTTTGACCAACACTAGTCGTTTGTGCTTGAGAAACTTGACCTTTCTGTCTTCTATCTGCAGCGGTTTCTCAACAAATTTTAACTTCTCATTTACCTCTATATCTTGAAGAGGTACTACCAGGGATTCGTCAGATAAACATTTCTTGAGGTTGGATACATGAAACACGTCATGTACTCCAGCTAGTTCTTCTGGTAGTTGTAAGCGATAAGCAACTGGTCCTATTCGCTGGATTACTGGGAATGGTCCTACGTACCTTGGACTTAGTTTTCCCTTCTTACCGAACCGAACTACCCCTTTCCAAGGAGAAACGTTTAAGAGTACCTTGTCTCCCACTTGAAATTCTAGCGGCTTGCGTCTGTTGTCTGCATAACTCTTCTGACGATCTCGAGCTGTCTTTAGTCTTTCCTTGATTTGGGTTATCTTGTCAGTGGTTTCTTGTATGATTTCGGGACCTGATAATTGGCTTTCTCCTATTTCTGCCCAACAAACTGGAGTTCTACACTTTCGTCCATACAATGCTTCGAACGGGGCAGCTTCAATGCTCGCATGATAACTATTGTTCTAGGAGAATTCAATTAAGGGTAGGTGGTCATCCCAATTTCCACCAAAATCTATTACACATGCCCTGAGCATGTCTTCCAGGGCTTGGATCGTCCTTTCACTTTGTCCGTCTGTTTGGGGATGGTATGCAGTGCTCAAGTTTAGTCTGGTCCCCATGGCTTCTTGAAAACTTGTCCAGAGACGCGAAGTGAAACGACTATCTCTATCCGATACAATAGAGAGTGGAACTCCATGTAAGGATACTACTTCGTCTACGTATAACTTGGCTAATCTTTCGATACTAAAAGTTTCCTTCATGGGTAGGAAATGAGATGATTTGGTTAAACGATCCACAATTACCCAAATTGCGTCGTTACCTTTTCTGGTTTTGGGCAACTTAGTAACAAAATCCATGGTTATTAGTTCCCATTTTACAAACAGGCATTTCTAATTGTTGGAGTAATCCCGAAGGTTTCTGGTGTTCTGCCTTAACTTGTGAACAAGTTAGACACTTAGATACATATCTAGCTATGTCCTTTTTCATTCCTATCCACCAGAAGTTATTTCTTAAATCTTGGTACATCTTATTATTTCCAGGGTGCATGGTATATCTAGATTTATGGGCTTCCTCTAAAATCTTATTTCTTAACTCTCCTTGCTTAGGTACCCAAACCCTTTTCTTATGGAATCTCCAAATTCCATCAGTTCCTTGCTCTAATTCCTTTATTCTTCCTTTCATTCCTTCAGCATCATCCTCAATTGCTGTTACTTGAACCTTCTTCAGTTGTTCCATTAAATCTAATTGTAGATTTAATCTAAGAGCACGAACTCGCATTTGTTTTTCATGATACTTACGACTTAGAGCATCTGCGACTACATTTGCTTTTCCTTCGTGATATTGAATATCACAGTCGTAATCACTTAAAATTTCCATCCATCTTCGTTGTCTTGTGTTTAATTCTTTTTGCCCATATTTATATTTTAAACTCTTATGATCCGTATAAACAGTAAACTTACTTCCATACAGATAATGTCTCAAATCTTAAGGGCAAAAATTATCGCTCTTAATTCTAAGTCATTAGTCGTATAATTTTTCTCGTGATTTTTCAATTTCCTTGAGGCATACGCAATTACCTTTTTGCGTTGTATTAGCACACATCCTAATCCTAGCTTAGAAGCATCACAGTAAACTTCAAAATCTTCTGTCCCTTCGGGTAAGGCAAGGATTGGGGTGTTTGTTAACCTTTGCTTTAAAATCTTAAAAGCCTCTTCTTGCCTAGGTCCCCATTCAAACTTAACTGTTTTACAGGTTAGCTTAGTTAATGGTACCGTTATCTTAGAGAAATCCTTAATGAATCGCCTATAGTACCCTGCTAATCCTAGAAAACTTCTAACTTCCGTAGCTGATTGCGGGACCTTCCATTTGGTGATCGCTTCTATCTTGGAGGGATCTACGTGAATACCTTCGTGATTCACCATGTGTCCTAAAAATTCCACTTCCTGCAGCCAAAATTCGCACTTCGAGAATTTGGCGTAAAGCTTCTCATTTCTTAACAAAGTAAAGAGTGCATGTAAATGCTTACAATGCTCGTCCTGACTTTTGGAATAAATAAGTATATCGTCAATGAAGACAATTACAAATTTATCCAAGTACGGTTTACAGATCCTATTCATCATGTCCATAAATGCTGCAGGAGCATTTGTTAACCCAAAGGGCATGACTGTAAACTCGTAGTGACCATACCTAGTTCTGAAAGCGGTTTTAGGTATGTCTTCTTCTTGTACCTTCAACTGATGATATCCGGAGCGTAAATCTATCTTAGAAAAATATCTAGCTCCCTGGAGTTGATCGAAAAGATCATCAATCCTAGGCAATGGGTATCGATTCTTAATTGTAACCTTATTCAATTCCCTATAATCGATACACATTCGCATCGAACCATCTTTCTTCTTTACGAACAACACTGGTGCTCCCCACGGGGATGAACTAGGTTGTATGAATCCTTTGCTTAATAATTCATCTAACTGCTTTTTCAATTCTAGCATTTCGGTGGGGGCTAACCGATAAGGTGCTTTAGCTATCGGTGTAGTTCCAGGAATCAGATGAATTCTAAATTCTACTTCCCTATCTGGTGGTAATCCTGGTAGTTCTTCTGGGAATACATCCGAGTATTCTGATACTACAGGAATTTCCTTAAGTTCCTTACCCTTAGTGCTAATGATTACCGAAATCATATACACTATTCCTTGCTTTCGTTCATAACTAGCAACTTTCATTACAGAAATGAACTTCATTGATTTACGTGGCTTATCTCCTGTAACCACGATTATTTCTCCTGATGGTGTATGAATTTCTATGGAATTCTTATCATAGAGGATTCGAGCATGGTTGGCTACTAACCAATCCATTCCTAATACAACATCGAATCAAGCTAAATTCATAGGTAATAGGTTGGCAGAAAATATATGACCTGAAAGTTCTATATTTTCTTTTTGCAAAACCGTGTCTATGTTAACAGAGTTCCCGTCTGCCGTTTCTACTGTATAAATCTACCTAAGTTTGGTTAAGGGTAGCTTAAGAGCTTGGCAGAAAGAAGTATTTATAAAACTTTGGTTTGCACCAGAGTTGAATAATACTTTCGCATAAACGTTGTGTACCAGAAACGTACCAGCTATTACGTCAGGAATCAGCTCGGCTTCCTGCGTGGTCAATTGGAAGGCTCTTGCGTTTTTCTTGTTAGTTCCTTCAGCAGGTTTGGCCTTGTTATCTGCTGGCTTGACCAATTTAGGGCATTCTGGTCTGAAATGCCCAACTTCTCCACAGTTGTAGCAGATCTTTGATTTCTTTTTGCATTCCTCCTCCCAATGGCCCGGAATTTTGCAGAAATTACAATTTTCTCTACATTTTCCAAAATGTTTCTTTTTGCAATTCCCGCAAAATGGCGGGGTGGAAGAGGACCCAGTTCCCTTCCTCTTGAAGTTAGTATTATTACCCACACGAAATCCTTGGGTGATCTTTTGGGCTAATTCCTTTTTCCTGTTTTCTTCCCGTGTACGCACCAGCCCGTCGGTCAAAGTATTGGCTAACTCCACTGCATCGTCAATTGTGCGGGGTCTTGCAGCTTTGACGATATCACGAATCTCGCTAATTAAACCCCAAATATAGCGAGAGATAAGTACCGGTTCTGGCGAGGCCAGAGTGGGCACAATTCTGGCATACTCGAAGAATTTCGAAGTATACCCTCGATAGTCAACATCCACCATTCGGTGGCTCAGGAACTTATTTGCCATTTACTCTTTTTCATATTCAGGGCAGAACTTTCTTTCCACCAAATGCTTAAACTCTTCCCAATTCATGGCATAGGCCATGTCACTTCCCTTGGCTTGTAACACCGTATTCCACCATTCTAATGCTTCTTCCTTGAAAAGGTGAGAAGCATACATAACCTTATCCTCCTCGGCACATTTACTTATTTTGATTACTGCCTCGGTTTTCTCCAACCAACGTAGCGCGGCAGTTACCCCTTCATTGCCTGCAAATTCGACAGGTTTACAGGCAAGAAATTCCTTATAGGTGCAACCAGGTGTTGCAACTTTCATTTTCTTAGGTATTGGGGCCTGAATCAAGTTGTCGTTATTGCCGCCTCCGTTAACACTATTACTGAAATTATCGTCGCGCGTGCGTTTACCGGGGTGAGCTTGTAAAGGCTCAATAGGGCTTTTGACCGCAGCGACGATTGCCGGGATAGCATTTGCTATTCCCTGGGTAACGATGTTTTCTATATCTTGCCTATTAAGAAAGTGATCTTCATTGTTTTGCTCGGATTTGTTAACTGGTTCATTACCAGCGTGTTCCATCTGGTAATTAATATATATATATAAGTTATTAGCACAAAATAAATAATAACCAAACACAATAAAATAATCGTACATAATCACATCAACACGTATAGCCAAAATTGTTGACTTTGCGACTTCCATATTTTATATATTTTAGTATGCATCCGTACACACCAGTTATTACAAAAGTTTTATTTTAAGTTATTTTACATGATTATATTTTTATTATTTATTATTATTTTATTATTATTAAACACGTAACCACACTACCACACCACCGTCAGCTGGCTTTTCAAAAACGACGTTCCCTCTCGTCGTATTTCCAGGAGATCTGTTCTCTTCCCGGATTCGATTCCCTGCGTCCACCAGTTCCTCGCCGTAGTGACGGAGTTCAGCCAAGTTTTCTGTGCTCATAGGTGGGTTTGGTGCAGGCTCAGGGTCAAACTGAGGGAAAAAGGTGTTAGGGTTATTCAAGAGATTCTGAAATTGCCAGTCAGTTGTCCACCATTCTTCCAGCTCTCCTTGTAGAGGTCGGGGGTTGACAATAGGGTCTGGGATAGCAGGTTCCAAATTAACTGGAAGTTGTACTTCAGCTGGGTAATTGAAGAGGTTTTCATCGGCAGGTCCGATGAGGTCGCTATTTGCTAGTTTGCGGTCCAGCTCCTCCCACGGTGGCATTTCCTGGGCTTGTCCTGAACTTTCCCCGATCTCCTTTCCTTTGCCTTTATCCTTAGGAACCTCAGTCTTTTTAACCTTCTGTGCAGCTGGCTTCTTCCTCCGTCCGTGTCTCCAGCCTATGATTCTCCTTCTCTTTTTCATCTTGGGTTTCTCCTGAGGTTGGGCTTGGAATTCCATAGGTTTCTCAGTGTCGGCCCAATAACCGGAAAAGCCCCCGAAAACTTCCATGTCAGCGGAATAGATAGTGAGATTCTGAAGAGCTTCAGACCACTCATTCATGCTGTTAGCATATATGAAAAACACACACAAACTTAAGTTAATATTTTATTCATCCCGTTGAATTTTCACAGAATCACAAAATAGCAATTTGAAAAGAAATTAAGTATTTCTAAATACTTAATTAGCTTAAATCAGTGGCTCTGACACCACCTTTTTCTGTCACAGCCCCCGGCCCGGTGTGACCCGGTCCAGAAGCCGCGGGACAGAAAACCCATGGTATTTGTATTTAGTTTGGCAGCAGAAATATTAACAGGATCGTTTAAACTTGAAAATGCCCAATTTATTTTATTTCACAAATATGGGACAATTCTCATAATTTACAATAAAGGAAATTTCACAAGGAAATTCCCGGTTTTTACAAAACATATTTATTTATTTTATTGAGCCACTTCTTCAAGCTTGTAGTGCTACACGGCACTTTTTCCTGGATCACAGCAGATCACCTGAAACATGTTTAAAAAAATTTTTATCAGCGGGGAAATACTGGCGAGTCATTCAATTTGCACAAAAGACACATTGTTATCAATTTACAACATTAAGGGTTTTTATATTTGCCCCTATCATATAATTATCTGGTTCAGCTGTCACTCGACCGAATCTATGACTGTGGACATATCACTAGTTAGGCTCGCCCACCTAAAGTGATAAATCGTTAGTAGTAATGTGTACAAAACCCCCACATACTGCCAGTAATTAAAGATTTAGCAAAGACTTAATCACTGCAAAATATAACTGGAAAACATTTAGGGTTTTGTAAAGCACTTTGATAAAAACGGAATGACTCACATTGCAAGTTTAGTTGGACAGAACCTTGTCTACTGATTTATTCTTGTAACCTAGGTAAATAACAATGCACACGAAACTAGGTCAGTAACTTAATACAACATTTACGATAAACTCACGAAATCAAAACCCTCACGACGAATGACAAAGTATAGCCCGTATTCAGGCAGCAATTAAACATCCACCAGATTGGTTTCAATCGATCGGACAATGTATTGTTAGGACCTGTTTCGACACCGTACGATTGCGAATCGACCGTTCGACGTGCGGAATCCGTGAACAATTGAGACCGAAACACACAAGATGTAATATAAACGTGATTCTATTTATAAATCTGAAACGTACAAAGAACCTTGAATCACTTGGAGTACTTTCTCTCTCTAGACTCTCTCTCTAGAATCTAAGCTCTCCAAATATCAAATGTGCAAAAGTCTAAAATGATTTAGCTTGAAAGCTATATATAGTGATGTTGATTTAGCTTGAAATGACACATGCTACTTTCAAGCTAAATCATGATTTAGCTTGAAATGACATATGACACTTTCAAGGTAAATCATCACTTTCAAGCTAAATTACCTTATGCACTGATAAACCTATTCTATCCTATTACATGATACAAGACGAAGTCAATAGACATAGTGCACTAACAGACTCCCCCTCGGGTATTGACGAAGTCTTCAGTGACTAATCTTCAATATGACACATCTTCAGTCTTGATCATTCTGCCTTCTCTTTCAAGTTATAACAATATAAGCATCTTTCAATCTTTATCTTCTCCATCAGCTTCAGGCTCCCCCTTTCATCAAGCTTCCGTGCTTTGGGATCGATGCCTAGCTTTCCATCTACAAGCTCCTCTTTGCTTCAAGCTTGTCTTCAGACTCCCCCTTAGACTTTGCTCTCAGGATCGTAGTCTGGAATATCTGTAATTTCTCAAACATTTATGAGTAACAGCATTTTGAATTCACAATCAAATTCTCTAATTCACTCCCCCTATCAACAAACTGTATAGATTTAGCAGTATTAAAGAATCCAACTCCCTCACAGTTAATCATCCAAGTTCAAGCTAATGACCTTGGAGATATCACAAACTGTTTTTGAAATTTTTGATTTTAATTCAAGTTTCAATTTAATGAACTTGTTTTATTTTCAGAAACACAATCAGCTTACTTAGATTTTGAAACTCAGCATTTCAGATATCGGTTGTCGAAAATAAAGCAGAAATCAAAATCTTTTTGTATTTCCTGAAAATAAAAAGCAGTAAAGAAATATGTACAAACATATTTACAGACAATATTTTTGTTTGAGTATGCGTCAGAGGATCATATCAGTTTTCGACAAGTCACAAGTACCGTTGAGCTTCAAATCACATTATGCATTAAACAATTAACTTAGATTGTCGATATACTGATCCACTTAAATTTTCATACAAACTTCAACTGATTCAGGATACGAATTAGATGTATTAAGAACTTAAACTCATTCATGTGTCCCACCTCTTGAATATACTCCCGTATCCAGAATCCCAATAATCAGTCTTACAGGTGAGTATACTACAATGATATCTGTATATAAATTAGGTATGCGAGGACCGAGGGATCTCAGGTCGATACTTCCGTATACGCAGAGAGATATCAGCTTCGACTTTACGGTATGTCCCCTTTAGAGGATCTTTTTGCTTACAACAGCAGCGACTATCAATTTTATTGTTTCATCAGCATGCTGAGGGTTTAATGCTATGTTTCAAGCATTGCAGAAAGTATTATTCGAGGACTAGGTCAGAACTACCGTTCAGCAGAAGTCCCGGAATAATACCCCAGACATCATTGAGTATAAAGACCTAGTATATCAGATTATGAGACCTTTCAAACGAGATTTCAGGGGTTACCTATATATCCAAGTAGTGTTCCCCACAAAATAAGCAAGTTTGAATTTAGGTTTATATCCCGAAAAAGTTTACTAAGTGTATAAAAATCTACCGACACATCCACGGTGAGATCGTTTAACACATTTAACTTTCCAATTCTTTAGCATACTGTAACTGTCTACTGATGTACTATCATTTCCTCTTTTTACGCAAAACTCAATTTTTTTTAATTTTATCATGTTTTTGGCTTTTTCAAATTTTCAAATGTTTTTGGATTTTCTAACAACAATATATCTCCCCCTAAAATGCAAAACTATTTAAAGAAAATTTGACAACCAATACTGATAGCTTTGTCTCGCCATCCATTTTCTGCTTCTCATGCACTGATTTGCAGAAAATATAACGTACCCCCATGATTTACAACCCATTGATCTTAACAGTTTGAAAACCATTTTTCAATCTGATGAAAGTAATCATGTTTGTTCAGCCGTGAGGGTTTCGGCGTATTCAATCAACACTCCCCCTTACAACAAACTATTTTCCCATAATGATTTCAAAAACACTTAAGTTTGTTTTAATCAGAATAGTTTTTCCGGAAAAAATTAGTTTGTTTACCCATCACTTGTGAGTTTGGGGTCATCACATCACCTTGTTCTCTTTTAACCATTTCGTAATTTTTTTTTTTTAACAATATGAGAACAAATACCACTATCTCTTGTAGAAAATCAAGTACAATTTAATGTCCTTGATTAACCACTTGTAACACGAAATATCACAGTTACCATCCTGTGAATTTCTTAAGAATGATGCCGATACCTGCTTCACACTTACCAACCTGGAAGCTCCGGCAAGTCAGAAATTCAACCAACAGATTTATGTACCCAAGCCGGACCAGTCTTGGGTGTGTTTTGAACATTTCTCTTTTCTTCATAAAATTCTTTTGCCCCTTTTACCTTACCATCAACCATCTTACTAAAAATATGTTTAACATTGCTATTAAACATTTTTCCAGCATCAACACCTTTTGATTTTAGGTTTGCGGCTCGTAATGGTGGAAAGTTCTCATCATTCATTAATGGAACTGTCTCTTCCTTTTTTACCTCAACTTGTGGCTCATCTGATTTTGTGGAATCAGATTCATTGCCCGAACTTGGCTTGTCTGACTTGGATGAGCCAGATTCATTGCCAATAACTTTCCTTTTCTTCTTGTTTGTCCTCAGATTTGCATCTGAAGAATTCGATTTGCTTGACTTTGCCGTCAACTGAATCGATTCATCAGAACTTTTATTCGAACCAACCGGTGAACCCGAAGACAAAATCTTCTCCAAATACTCTATCGCCTTCTTCCTCTTTTTCCTCAGTCTGTCTTTCTGCCCTTGTGAAAGCTTTACTTTCTTATCTTCCACTTTCTGTTCTTTGAGCTTGACAGTGACTGGTTTCTTTACCGTTCTCTGAGATTCAACCCTTGATCTTCCCATCGATCTCCTTGGGCAATCTCTGGCAATATGTCCTCTGATATTACATTCAAAGCATCTTCTTGTCTCACAATACCAATTCTGGCAGTTAACAGCAATGTGTCCTCTAACACCACAGGTGTAGCACACTCTGTTATCGTACCATCCACTTCTGTCAGTCCAAACCTTCAGATCATAACATTGTTTGGCTTGGTGATAATCATTTCTCCTCTTCAATGCTGGATTTGTCTTTGTAGCACTGTGGTCAAACCTGCACCACTTATTACCAACATTTTGTGAGTTTTCATTTTTAGATTTTTGTATTTTTCTATAATGATTGGATGACTTATCTGATGAACTTTTATTTTCATTTTTAAAATTTTTAAAATTTTTATCTTTTTGTTTCTGTTCTGCATTCTTCTTAACAGGTTTTTGCTTTGAGCATTCACCTGTTTCAGTAGATTGTAAAACAGTATTTTGAAATTTTTCTTGTAAATCTAAAAATATTTTTCTTTTCTTTTTCTTCATCAGATATTTCATCACAATCTTCAATTTTGACTTTGTCAAAATTTGTGACATTGTCACTTATTGGAACATAATTGATTACCATGTTGTCGCAGCAGAGTGTCGGGATTTTGATTGTTTTTGAAAGAAACTGGTATAACTAAACGTACGTAATGAAATTTTCCGTCGTAATAACACCAACATGCAAGTGCCAAACCCCTGCTATATATACTGAAAAATGGTCTCCCCCGCGTGGCGCGCCAGACCCACCTGGTCCTGGCGCGTGGCGCGACGGGTCCACTTTTAGGCTAGGGTAGCCTCGTGTCTAACTTAGCCCTGGTGAGTCAACATTCGATGAATTTCGAATTTTACAGCGAATTTTGAGGATAATCGTCAATTAGGGAATACCCCCCTGAGTTTTAGGGGGCTCTGATCCTAGTTCCAACTGTTCTGAAAATTTTAGGGGTCCTGCAATATTACTTGGGGGTCTCAATTAAGGTTTCCTATTTGACATAATAAAATAAGAAATAATAATTTTGGCGAGAGTTGTTACAAAAAGTCGACCAACACACACACATGTGTGTGTTTTTGGTTTTTATTTGTTTTAATTAAAATAACTTTCATAACTTTCTCCTTTTAGCCCCTTTAGTTCCAATTTTTTTTTTTATAAAAAGGTTTACTAGCACATGTTTCTTTATTTGTTTTCAAACAATTAACTAACTAGGTTAATTATTCCTAGTTACGTTACCCTTGGTTATGACCAACTTATGTTTATATATGTATATATATACAAATTTTATATTTTTGGGGTGTTACAACTTTCGATTAACAAACATCGGATTTGAAGACGTTAACACTATGTTCCCGAGTCATTTAACAGGGGGAGGTGAGGGGAGGGGAGGGGAAGGAAAATTTTCTCTCATAATCTCTCCAATTAGGGAGGATGAATATATGGTCATATTTGGTCATATTTTCTTCCCTTTTCCCTCCCCTCCCCCTGTTAAATGAAAATCGGGAACATGGTTTTTAATATTTTCATCTATTTTCCCTCCCCTCCCCTGTTAAATGAGTCTCGGGAACATTGTGTAAATCAAAGGTAATGTCTAACACGTGGTTTGATTATTCTTCTTTGTTGTTACATTTGTCTGATTTCGTTAATGTTTTGATGTTAGTTAGGGTTTTTATCGACGATTTGATGATCGATTATTGTATGCTTTCATTCGTTAGGGTTTTAATCGACAATTTGATGTCGTTTCATTCTTTTTTGTTGTTTCATTCGTCTGATTGATGATGATGGTCTAATGTTAGTTAGGGATCATTCATCTGTATTCTTTGATATATGTAATAATGGTCGTTTATTTTTATGCTTTTAATCGACGATGATGTTATTTAGGGTTTATAGTCGTTCTTCATCTTCTGATTTTGATTATGCTTGAATGTAATGTTATGTTGAATGATTGTTAGGTTGTTAAACGGCGGTGATGTTAGGTTGTTAAATGTCGGTGATGTTATTTAGGATTTACATTGGTTCTTCATCTTCTGTTTTTTCAATAGTTCTTATTTTGTTAGCAGTTCAATGATTGTTAATTGATAATCGATTAATGTATTCGATTTAGTATTCTTTGATTTACCTTTGTTTTGATACTGATTTTGGATATATATATATATATATATATACACACGGCTTCATCCGATTTGGTTAATGGTTGAATGTTGTTTAGGGTTTATAATCCACGCTCAGAGTATGATATTGAAGCAACCGGAGATCTTCTTGATGATGTAGCTGCTTCTGAAATGCATTATGAGGTATTTAGATTAATCTTTATTTCCCGTCTTGTAGCTTGCGTATGTTATGTTTTTGTATACTTTTATTTTCTCCAAACCAGTGTAGTCTGTTTTGTATGATTTGTTCTCGAAGATGTTAACAGGAAGACGTTGAGAAAACATGTATTTTAGATCTTGAAACATGGTGTAATGATTTTATTGTTGAGACGTAAAAATCTATTATACACATGCTTCATATGGCTGATGGATCGAATAATAGCTTTAGTCATTAAAAAATCTTATTCAATCAGAATTTTGACGTTAGTATGTTTTGATATATTATATCTAAAAGTAAACCTTAGTGAGGCCATTCAATCTTCTAGCTCTACTTAAAGTTTTTAGAACACTGATGATTTGGGGTTGTGTTTTATAGGATGATGAGCAACTCGAAGATGATGGAATTCAGCTCGAACCCTTCAATCTTGAACAAGAAAGGAAAGAAGGTTATTTTGACCAGACATGAAATTATGTTGAGTATGTCACTAACGACATCAAGGTACAATAAATGGATCCTTGGTTGCCATGAAGTGAAACTTTTTACCCTCATTTCTTCGAGTATCTTTGTAGGATGCATGGCTTGATAGCATCAATTCTAATCCAAATCTTGCACAAAGATAATCTGTGGCCACAGACATTAAATTTGAAGCTGCTGACCTTACAAGTCAAGATATTGGAAAGATTAAGAGACGGATTGCCGATGTGCTTGAACCAGGGGAAACAGTAAGTTTCTTGTTATGACACAATCACGTTAAATTCGTATTATCATTGTGTCAGTAATCTCATATCAAGGATAATACTCTTTTTAGGTTCTGCAAGCTTTAAGAAGGCTGAAAGGAGTTCGGGTAGTAGAATGGAAAAGATGTCAGCTGCAACAAAAGTTGTGTTTGATCAACTAACTGAAGATGCCATGAAACTGATGGAGGATGGCGATTACAGTTGAGATCGTTTTCTTTCAAGATTTATTTTACGAACTTATTATATGAATCTGTTAACATTCTGATTAATGCTAATTTTTTGGTGCAAATGTATACGACGAAAAAACAGGAGGTCTTCCAGAGGGAAGCGGGTTAGAACTATACTTAGCTTGAATCAAGCGTTCATAAAAAAATTGATTAGCACAATAACACAGTCTTATTGTTGATTTATTTTTTTGTCTAAAAAAGAGGGATTTGAGAAGCTAGCACGGGCTAGAGGGGAAGGCTCTTCTTAAAGTTCAGCAAACGTGCAATCCGATTACTCCATGGCCAGTGACTTCAATCTTAATGGAATACAAGCAACAGAAAATACTTCGAACAATGAGGATAGCTTCGACATGTTTGCAGATAAGGATGATGAAAAGGCTACTGTCGATCCATCAAATGGTAGGGAGATATGTTTTCTATTGGATATGAAATATTTAGATGTTTTTTTTTCATTCAGTTTATCTATTTTTCTTTTATTATTATGCCACAATGCCTCAATTTATTTTACATGTAGGCACTGGGCCTACACAGAACGATTATGTATTTGATGAGTCTTCAGGGTATTCATCTTTTTGTCTGTGTTTTTTGTCAGTTTGTTTGACTAACTGTTTTTGGAGTTAGACTCTATGGTTGTTGTTTGACTAACTGTTATTTTAAATCTTTGTAGGTACTATAGCAGTTTGGGTTATTATTTATGACGCTACTTCAGGACTCTATTGCAATGCTGCATCTGGGCAGTGGTAAGATACCTTCTATTATGTGCAACTATTTCTTTCGGTAATTGGTTTAAGCATTTAAGTTCCAACGGATTTGATTTTTTGCTTCTCATTACATTATCAATGGCGAGACTCTCTGTATACATAAAAAATCTGCCTAACGTAGGCTGTGGCTTACCTTGACCCACTGGTTAAATGTCAATTCTATCCAATGAAGTGCACATGGTTGTAGGAATATGCAATTGATGCAATTTAATAATACAAGTACAATTAAGGTTAGATGAATTATTTTGAAATGCAACATTTTTATTTGGATAACCATCACTAGTGCTCTAGTGGTGGCCACGGGTATTTAAGTTCCACTTATGGTGGGTCCGGGTGAGTTTTCCCCTCAAGGTCTCAAGTTCGAGTCTTGGTGAAAGGGGTTTCTCATTGAGAGGTTTAAATTGGGGATCTATTGTGCGAGGGGGCTCTCTAGCGCGGACCCGGTTAACACAACGTATGCTAGACCTCCCGACATTCGCGAATAATTCAGACCTTTAAAAAAAAAACATTTTTATTTGGATAGCGGCGCTTGATCGGATTCCAACTAAGCAAGCCCTGGTCAGAAGAAATGTCTCGGTTGGCCCTGTAGAATGTGTTCTTTGTGGGGAAGTGCTCGAAACCGTGGACCATCTCTTCACGACCTGTTTTACGTCTATGCGGGTTTGGAACGGTATAACTCAGTGGGCCAAAATCCCACCGATATATGCCTTCCAATTCGCGGATCTGTTGGAATTCCACAAAAGCATTGGGGGGAATCGGAAATTTAAGGAGATTGTCCGTGGGTTTGTGTTAGTGACATGTTGGTGCTTATGGAGATCAAGGAACTTGAAGATGTTTTCTAATGGTAGAGGTAATTGGGATGAAATCTTAGGGGAGGTGAAGTCTCTTAGCTTTTTTTGGCGTAAAAATAGGTCTAGTTTTTCAAATTTAGATTGGAAAGAACGGTGTAAGTTCCCCATGTATATGTTGTAAGTGGTGTTTGGTGCGGTCCTGCGTCTTTTTTTGTCAGACCGGCCGGTGTTAATGAAATTTTCCTTTCAAGAAAAAAAAAAGATGAATTATTTTGAAAGTGATTCTTTTTGGGCCAAACTAAAGTAAAAGGTGGACATATATTATTGTTGTAATATTCAAATTATTTATCATATTAAACCATATTGATTTGTTGTAATATATTGTTTATGATGTAATCTGTATTGTTTCCATGTTCAATGCTGCCCTGGAACTATCAAGTGTGGATTAAAACTTTTAACTATCCTGAGAAGCAAGCGGTTATAAGGACTCTAGACGGAAGGTTGTTCAGCGTCAAAATTTTCAAGATTGGGTGCGACCACTTTTTTTTAATGAATGGCTTGATATGATCACGTCGTTTAAGATACCATCCAATTCATGGGTGGTGTTTCAGTACGAAGAAGCATTCGGTTGCTTTCGCATCTTTTACTTTTATCAGGATATTGCCCTTACACCTTCTGATTACTTCTACTACAAAGCTAGATGTTTTAAAGATAGAGAGGATTGCATGGTACTCAAATATAGTTTTTTTTTTTAATTCAGTGTAAAATTTAATTAATTGAATGTATTCATAATTGAATGGGATGTATGGGGTTTTCAGAAGATAAATAAAATTTAGAGATAAATTTAGAAAAACATGATTTTTAGTTGAGTTATAGAGATGAAGATAAAGATTTGGATGAGATAGAAAGTGGTTATTCACATATAAAGTTATATATATATATAGGGTAAGGTTCATGCGAGAACCACCCTTATTGCGAGAACCGCGAGAACCAATGTGAACACAACCTAAAATAGCTAAAAAAACCTAACCCCCACCCCCCCCCCCCCCCAAAAAAAACCTAACCCCCCCCCCCCAAGCTAAAATGCTAAAAACTAAACCCACAAAAAACCTAAAAAAAATTTTTTTTTTTGGCTTCGAAAAGTAGCGATTTTTTTTTATAAAAAATATAAAAAAAAAAATTTGTATGATTTTTAGCTATTTTTAGGCATTTTTGGTTGTGTTCACATTGGTTCTCGCGGTTCTCGCAATAAGAGGTGGTTCCTAACGGATCTTTGTCCTATATATATATATATATATATATATATATATATATATATATATATAGGTTTTCACCTATTCTCGGTGTCGTAGTTTTACTAACAAGCACTTACTTATTTATCCGTTTATTATTATTTTTATTTCTAGCTTTTGTAGTAGTGGCGTGCTTATATTTATATATGTTTTTTTAGAAACTTATGTCTTGGTTATGGTTTTTGGAGCCGGGGGTCTCACTGGAAGCAGCCTCTCTATCCCCTGGGATAGAGGTAAGGCGTGCCTACATCCTACCCTCCCCAGACCCTATCAATAGCTTCGCTATATGTGGGATTATACTGGGTATGGTTGTTGTTATGTGTTTTTCCAATTTATGTGTTTTTACACGCCATTAAATTTCAACAAACATAATTTGTTTTCTTTTCTGAAACAAAATCTTGCAAATGTTTCTTTGACAATTACGTGATTCATCGTACCATGCCGATACCTTTTTTATATCTACGTGCTGCATTTTCAAACAATTGTCTATATGAACACATTTTACCTCAAATTGATGATCATATTTTTCATTTTTACTTGTGTAGCTTTTTTATAATTCATCAATCATCATTTAGGTATAGGAACATACGTTTGCTTAAAATATTCTTATATTTTAAAATAGTAGTTTTGACATATCCCATTTTTTTGTAAATACTCATAATGACGTACAGGAACCAAAATGACTTGTATGATAACATACGATTGGAATTAAGCATTTTTGGTGAATTCAATGTTCACTACATTTTTATGTTAAAAGAACCAATTTTAATATCTAGTATATATTTTTTCTTGAATTGTTTTGTTGAGTAAAATTTTCTTACTTTATTATGGGTTAGTTTTGTGTTCATGAACACCCTACGGACCCACCCCCAAGCACTAGGGCATGCATTGTCCACAAAACTTTTCTTTTGATATAGCTTGACATCCTTAAATCTATTTTATGTCACTACAAGAAATATACACCATTATCGGCGACAGACCAAATGTCATCGTTATTAGTTGATCTGCGTCCTGGTGTCTGAGACCAAACCCCGGCTATTGATCTTTACCCTGATCCAACGGTTGGGTAAAGATCGGACTAATTTAGGTTGTGTATCATTTTAAAATTGTTAAATAATTTCTTTTACTTAAACGAATCAATTTGATTGTGTTTTATGCATACACTTTAGCGACCTTCTAGACGTTTTATAGGTTTGACCCTTTTCCAACACAACAAAAACCGACTATACAAATTTACAACAATCATCCCAAGAGACATCTATACAATTTGATCTATTCTTAAACCAAATGAACCCGAGAGATCTAATCGAGCAAAAAACCTCCTCAACCTTCGGAATTTTAGCATTGAACACTAACTCATTCCTAGCTCTCCAAATCAACCAACAAGCAATAATAACGATTCCCTGATATGCCAGTTGATTCTTGCCTTTCAAACCACTAAACCGATAGACTTCCACAACATCTTTAAAGGAAAACGCCACCGGGAAAGGAACTTTGCACCAAGAACTAACCTTTAACCAAATCGCCGTAGCAAAACCGCATGCCGTGAATAAATGAGAAGCCGTCTCATCCCCGAACTCACACACCGGGCACACCATAGCCGGCACTGCAATATTCCGTTTACACAGCTCCATTCTAGTCGGAAGTCTCTCCAACACCGCCCTCCATGCAAACACGTTGCACTTGATAGGAATCCATCGGCACCAATCCCAAACGACCCTATTGGAATCAATCTTATCCCGATTCATCAACTCATAAGCCGATTTAACCGAAAACACTCCCGAAGAATCGCACGACCACTACCATTTATCACTAACATCAGACAAGCGAATATCACGAATAAGGACACACAGCGCCGACCATTCCACCAGCTCCACGTTACTGTCCGGAGGTCTCTTCCACCGCCAAACAGCAGCCGGGTTGGAGAAGGGACTGCCGATTCGATCTCGGATAACACACCTCTTATCAATCTCCAAAAGAAACAAGTTCAGGAAACAATACCTCAGTGGGTCCTTGCACAGCCAAGGATCCAGCCAGAAAGCTAAAATAGATCCGTCCCCCACATCTCCTTTGACGTAGTGCCGGAACCGATCTGGCCCACTCAGCGGCTTATCCATAGAGCTAACAATACTTTTCCACACCCCTCCCAACGTTTCTCTAAGCGGAAGAAAATCCCACGAACCCCGGTGTAAGTGAATCGCCGATATAACTTTAACCCATAAAGAATTCACCTCGGCTTTAAATCTCCAGGCCCATTTCAAGAGGAGAGATCTGTTGAAGGAACCAAGCCTTCGAATACCAAGACCACCCCTATCAATGGGATCCGTAACACAATCCCACGAAACCCAACAAGTCTTCCTGTCCGAACCGGACCCACCCCAAAGAAACTTCCTCATGATGGCTTCCAGCTGGTTGACAACCCCAACCGGAACTTTGAAAAGAGAAAAATAATATACAGGGAGACTCTGCAAAACATATTTAATGGGGGTAACCCTACCTCCGATGGACAGGACCAACGCCTTCCAAAGAGCCAGTCTAGACTCAAAAATCTCAATCACCGCTCCCTAGTTGGATAAACGATTCATATTGGCTCCCACCGGTAACCCGAGATACTCGAAAGGAAAGAACTCCAATTTACACCCGATCATCGAAGCCAAAGAAATCAATTCCGAGTCGGGAACACCGACACCAATAATACTAGACTTGTGGAGATTTATACGAAGCCCCGAGCAAATCTGGAATCCTCTAAAAATCCTAACCACATTAGATATGCTATCCTTAGACCATTCCCCAATAATAAGCGCATCGTCCGCGAATAGAAGATGAGAGAGGATAGGTCCGTTGTTCGGAAGTCGAATCCCCTTGATACTACCGATCTCAGAAGCCTTCTTAAAACATCAAGTGAGGGCCTCCATCACTATAAGAAACAGAAAGGGAGACAACGGGTCGCCTTGCCGCATACCCTTATGACGACACCCGTGATCAGGGATAAGCAAATTATACCCAACGTTGTTAAAATGTATATGAGTTATCTAAATATTTAATCAATGCATGATATTGATTACACATTAGTTCTTATTATTAGTTATGTCAATTACTAGTTTTAAGGGCATTTTAGTAATTCTTCTAATTTTATAAAATAAAATAATTAAATCTAAATTTTTGTTTTGTTGACTTTTTCAACTAGTTTCACCAATTCTCCTATATATTAATAATACAATGTTTTCAACAGTAAAAGTTATAATAATATATATGGTTTTTTTAATAGTTTTATTATCTTCTTTACTTTTTAAGGTAGATAAGCTTTTGTCAACCGGTACTGGTATCAAAAATACAAGTACGGTTATCGGAACATAAAGGTAAAAACCGACACCAGTCTGGTACAGAAAACACCAAAAGTCGGTATCGAATTGATTTTGAAAATCTTTTAGTTCGAGAAATTCGGTACTGCTACCCGGTACCATTTGCTTATCCCTGATCACGGGTGTCATATGAACAACAACGGTATCGTGCAACTTTTTTTTTCTTCAACTTTTAAGGATTTCTTTTTTAGTTTCAGGGGTAGGGATGCGCTCGGTGCCAACCAGTACCGAATCGGTACTGGTACCGAAAATACCAATTACGGTACCTGTATATGAAGGTAAAAAACGGTAGCGAACCGGTACCAGGAACGCCAAAAGTCGTACCGAATTGGTACTTCAGATTTTTTTGTTCGGGAAATTCGGTACCGGTACCCAGTATCATTTGCTCATCTCTGACCACAGGTTTCATACGAACAACATTATTACCATACAACTTTTTTGGTTGATTTTCTTTTAGTTATCTTTTAGTGTTTTTTTCTATATTTTCTTTTTATTCTTGTCAGCGGTTTCCGTGCGCAACGCGCTCGTAGTGATTTCAAAACACATGTAAACACAGACTAAACAACAAAAGACGTTCATCGCAACGCGACGATAGTAAAAAAACTAGTATTTTTTAAATATAAAATAACTTTTATATACTTTATTATTTAAAAAATACACTATAAAATTAAGTATTTTTTATCTTTACGATTAGGGATGGGAGGTTGAGATGGTTTGGGCATGATTGTAACACCCCGAAAACGGGTTTGGTAATCAAACCACGTTAATACTAAAAGACGGGTAAATTACCGTTAGGGGTAAAAGTAACCCGGTGAATATTAAGATTTATAAATAAATAATCCTAATATTTAATAAAAGCTGAACGAAAACTTTTGAGAAAACAAAATTTATAGAAGCAAGAGTTAACGGAACTTAAAATAAACTTAGTCAAAAATTCCCCGAGCCCACTAATTTAATTAGGAATGTTTAACATAATTAATAAGTGGGAATAATTGTTAGAAATTAAGTGGGTTGTGGCCTACTTAATAAACTAACCAAACAAAAGGGGCCAAAGTGGATAAACTTGAAAGTTATGTTATAAATAACAAGGTTAAAACAAAACACACACATAGAAGTGTGTTCTGTTCGACCAGAAGACTCCCCAGGAGTTTCAAAACCCTAGTTTCAACATAATCATCAAATTGAAGGCTCAAACGAAGCTTAAATTCACAATTGAACGTGAATTATTGATCACCCAAGCTAGGGGATCATAAGGTATGTCGAATTTTGATGATTTGTGAAGTTGTGAAATTTGGATAATCATCATAATCGCGAATTATGAATGAATTATAGAAGCTATGATTGAATTAGTGCTGTATACATGCTTAGGAATCAAACCCTAAGTGAAAATTATACATATGATGATATAATTTGAATGATTTGATGATTTACCACACTAGGATAAGTGGGTATTAATCATATGATGAATTTGATGATATAATTATGATTAGAATCATCATACATGATAGTAATCAGGAATTACTTGAACAAAGTGTGAGTTTGAGTATATAATCATACTTGCTAAGTAGTGAGTTTAGTATGATAAGATGAAAAATCGAGGATATATTCATGTTGGATGATGTATGATGTATGATATCATTATGTGTTAAAAATGATCAAAGTTGTGTTAAATTGATGAAATTCGATTACATGAACTTGGTTAAGAAAGTGGTTAAAAACGGTAGTATAAAAATGATGTTCACCGGATAAATTACCAAGTAATTAAATGAATAGTTGAGCTACTTCGTGTAATTATTTATGATAATAGGCAGTTCACTTTAAAAAGTCAAACTAACCAATGATATGATCGAATGACAAATTCGACATAAAGATCGTAGGATGGAATAGTCGTAAATTATTATGACTAGTCTAAGCATCTTACAAATTTCAATTATAGTTTGACGCTTGACAAGCTAGGTGGAAGCTTGGGAATGAAGCGGGTCAAACGAATCAAGAATGACGGAAAAGCATAAATTAGATGCTAGGTAAGTATAGCTTACACTCTTTGTATTAATACCTATTGGTTTTATAGGTTACGAATAATATAAAGTCTTGTTTGAATTATGATGTTCCGACTCGACATGTGCGGTTCGGAACAAAAGACAATGACAATAAACCATGCTTAATGGTTAAAAAGAGCTAATAGGGTTATTTAGTTAGGAAATGACTAAAAGATAACGATTTTTGAATGATTACCTTATAAGGTAAACCAATGCAATTAATAAGGGTAAAACGGTAATTCGGTCACTCGTTGGCTAGAACCGTTAGTTTTGAAAGACACTTTATGGCGTAAGTCATAATGGGTCAAAAGAGTTAAGAAATTTGTTTATAAATAAATTGACCGTACGGTGTAAACCGGTGAGAGTTATGTAGACGAGATGATAATAAATCCATCTCGCAAAGATATACGGTCATTTAGACCAAACGGGTCAAAAGGTAAAATTTTCACTCTTTTGACAATATTTACTAATGGTTGTCGAGTTCTGTGATTATAGGAAGGAATATCGAAAGGATATTTACATCGCTATTATTTAGCGGCTATAGAGGCAAGGTATCGAAACGGGTCAAAATATTGATCCGAATCAGGTATATGTAATAAGTTAACTACTCAGTTGGAAGGAAAGGTTCATTAAGAGTTAAATGAAGTCAAAATAGACATTGGTTACTTTAATAGGTAAACCGAATGTTTCAACTAATGGACATTTCGTTTGGGAAGCATAATGACTTATCAAACAAAATCATAGTTAAAAAGAGGGATTTTTGGTTAAACATGCTTTCAAAAGTCCTTCATCATAAATGAAAGGCTAAAATGGACCAAAACGCCCTTGTAAGCTAAATTGAACAAACGACCTTTAAAGGTAGTTTAGACACGAGTTTTATGATTAAGTAAATACTTAGAATAAGTATAAAAAGCGAAAGATGTAAATCTTTGGTCAAATGACTCTATATGAGTCTTTGCCGTAAATTAACAATTCGAGGAGTAAAACTCGAATGATATAGATCACCACATTGAATCCACCACAAATATAGTTGTGGTGGGAGATCATTTGATAAGAAATGTGGACATATGAATCTAGAAACGAATAAAAGCGATTCGTGCGTACAATATGCTTAATTACCCTTAACGGGTCAAAATAAGCATATGAGCGAAAATGGGTTTAAGAAGGTATATGAACCCATGATTGGAACCTAATATGTTAAATATTATTGAATTTAATAGGTTCATGAGAAATATGGGTCAAACAAACTTGTTTGTTTGATAAATACATGAACGGGTCAAAAAGTTAGTAATTATAAATTAAGCCGAAAGCTTAAAAGTCTGTAATTTTGTTAATCCGGATAACGGATTTTAACTCCATATGATGGAGAATCGAATTACGATCACGTAGGAAGAAATGTGACGTAAATCGGATCAAAATCGAGCAAGTTATGCTCGTTTTCGTAAGAATAAAGTGGGCTGGAAATATGCAGCTGCAGGAAATCAACATTCAGTCGAAAACACGTCCTCGCGGCACGCGACGGCGAAGTGGTCATGGCGTCGCATAACGCGACCACTGTCGCGCCCCGCGAAGGATTTACCTAAAGAAGTCGCGGCCCGCGAGGGCTGCTATATCTGGCCAAAGTGCTGATGTTCAACTGTTTTATCTTGCGATTTAGTTTAGACACGTTTTAAATGCCCTATAACTAACTCATTTCATGTTTTAAGAAATGTAGGTATGCTAGAGGTGCCGGATGACGATCAAGCTCGATAAAGAACCAAACACGATCAAGATTCAAGCTTCCACGAATAGTTTCGTCGTCACGTTTTAAACGGCGAATGAAATTACAAAATGTTGAAATGTTTTATTTAGTAAAATCTTTTAACAAACCCGCATTTTAAGTGTATGTTTAATCTTAAATACACTATTATAATCGAAATTTATATGATAATTGTATAAAATGGACTAAGGGTCTTACAAGTTGGTATCAGAGCCAGGTTAAGGAGTAAGGTGTTTGGTTCGAGACATGATCGCAACATCCGGTAAGTTATTCAGTATATTAGCGGTCTAGCATGTAAAATGTTGAAAACAATACATAGGGTTATCGTGTAAAACACGTTACCCCAAAGAATGCAATAAAGACCGATATAGTTAAACGAATTACGTGTGTTAACACTTGTCATAGAAAGCCTTGTATTATACTACGGGCGCTTATAAAGATTAAAGTTACTAATATTTGTAAATGTTTAAGTTGAAGGAACCTCGCATTGGAAGATGACGAGAGTTTAAAGAATTATCAATACGATAAAGAAATAGTCTGAAGTATGAAAAGTAAGTCATACACGCCAAAGACATGAATCGAGAAACGATCTCAAATGAGAGATTGAACAACAAGGAAAGTTTATCTGGGCAAGTATCTATAAGGTACACGTCTTAAACTTATAGTGCAAACAGAAATTTGCAACAAATGCATAGTGAATGACAGTTGCATATAAAATATGAAACTTGGAAAACCTGGATAGATTACCTATCCAGGATGACGTTTCCAAGAAAAATTTAGTAGAGATATATATATTATTCACAGTTGTGAATAATAAGACAATAACTGAATTTAGTGTAAATATAAACTTGGATGAAAATAATCATCTAAGTAAGTATTCTCAATATAGATCCTATTGAGAAAAGTAATGATCACATCAACGAATGTGATTGTATAAATGGGTAAAACTAATAATTGATAATGGGCAATTAAATAAAGTTTTACCAATTTAAATAAATCGAGAAATTACTTACATAGGACGTAAGGTGGTAATTATAATAAGGTCATGTGTACCATGTGTTGATCGCTTACTCTGGCCAAGTAAGTAATTAACACATGATACCATGAGCTTCTTATAACAAGCACAGTTATGTCCGATGTAGTAAGGTCGAGAAGAAAGAAAAGTTAAAAGAACCTTGGGGTCAAGAAATCTTATGGGCATACTCGTATAAATGGTTTTCGAGGGAACCATAAAAACGAGGTATGGCGCGCATAGAAATAGATGACCCAAGTGAATAGTGAAATAAGTCATAAGGGACGAAAGAGCCATGGTTGACAAAAAGTGCATGTAAAACCAAAGGATAAATGACCCGCGAGGTCATAAAAATGAAGGTATTGCCCGTACAAAAAGACGATCGAAGTCATTGACTTTGGTCGTAGTAAAGAAAGGGTGATGATGATAATCATCATTCGGAAATTAAAAGACCATCAAGCATGGTCACATAAAGAATTAAGGTTTGGTTAAATAAAGCGATGGATTTCGCTAAGACAACCAAACAAGTCAAAACGAAGTCTTAACGAATACCTAAATGGTTGCATTGATAAGGACTTCAGTAAATCACCCGGTTGATGGGTGGGAAATTAAACACATGCGTAAAACAAGAGACGGGAACGCAGATTTAAAGTCAAAGGACTCGGATTCTGAGTTATGAATAAAAGACTATAAAATTTCGTAAATAGAAATTTTGAATAAATATGTTCAACTATTTTGAGGTTGAACGGGTTGAATAAAGAATAAAGTTGATTGTTTATAAGTGATGGATTTCACATTAACAAGTCAAACGGGTTGAATACAATATAATGCCGGATGGCATAAGTAAGCGCAAGCCGGATAACGGTAGTGTTAAACGCAAAAGAATAATGAGCCCGGTAATGGGACATAATCAAATACGAATATATGCAAACCAGATAACAGTGAGCAAAAGACAAACCGGCGCATAAATGACATGAGAAGTCATAGAGTCGGGAGAAAGGTCCGAAATAAAATGATTGTAGTCATGAATTACAGTCAAGGTTAACGGATGTTAAACTTGAAATCAAATGATTTTCAAATATGAATAAGGTGCTTTGACACTAAACATGTATTTTAAGAATGACATGAGTGAGAAAGGATCTACGGGATCAACATAACCTTCGGGTTATAAATAATGAAAAGGTCTACGGAACCAAAATGACCCTTGGGGTCACAAATAAAAAGAAATGAACTATAAGGGCCTTGTCTTAATAAGGTGAAAGCCTAAAGAAATAGCCCACGAGGCTAAGTGACAGAACCTACGGGTTACTTTAAGAAGCAAGGGAACCAGTTGAGAATACCCGCGTAAAACAAAGACTGTAAAAGAATTAATTCTTAACTATCAATATCCTGGTATGGATAATTGACAAAAGTTAAAGAGAAATGCTAAACTAAAACTTCAGTTTTAGTAAGAAATAACGTTTTTACAAATATGAATTCTGATAAGAATTGAAATTTTAAATATTAAATATTAAAGATACAGGTCTTGACACTGATAAGTGCAAGACGATACATTCGAAAAGAAATCTTTCGATAATGAAAGGTTGATATAAACTTAATCACGACGTGACACGATCACGGTCAAGAAAGGTAATGTGAAGTAGAATCACATTGAAACCCGAGCGATGGGTATAAAGTAAAAAGGACTAATAAGTCTAGTTAGTGAGACCGGTTAAGGTCGAAATTCAAATCAAGAAATTCGGTTTGCTCGTAAGCGGTGGATTCTGTATAACTGAACCGAATGAATAAATTCGAAAACAAACGAGTTGTTTGTTAAAAGAGAAAGATTTCACTAAAGACCTTTAAACAGGTCAAAATAACGGATTCATAAGGAATTCGATAGTATGAAAGCGATAGATTTCGCTAAGTTAACTATACTAAAGGAAATAACGAGATTACGTTATTTTGGATTGTATTATTTCGTAGGAAATATGTATATGCTTTGTAAAAAAAATAAATAAATATATTACCATATTTTTGGTAATATTAGCAATTGGTTAAGGTATGAGTAATGTTTAAAAGATTACTCAGGTCAAATTGCATTGAGTTTAAAACTCAATAAACTATGTAAGAAAGGTTTCGAGGACGAAACCTCTTTAAGGGGGATAGACTTGTAACACCCCGAAAACGAGTTTGGTAATCAAACCACGTTAATACTAAAAGACGGGTAAATTACCGTTAGGGGTAAAAGTAACCCGGTGAATATTAGGATTTATAAATAAATAAGCCTAATATTTAATAAAAGTTGAACGAAAACTTTTGAGAAAACAAAGTTTATAGAAGCCCGAGTTAACGGGACTTAAAATAAACTTAGTCATAAATTCCCCAAGCCCACTAATTTAATTAGGAATGTTTAACATAATTAATAAGTGGGAATAATTGTTAGAAATTAAGTGGGTTGTGGCCTACTTAATAAACTAACCAAACAAAAGGGGCCAAAGTGGATAAACTTGAAAGTTATGTTATAAATAACAAGGTTAAAACAAAACACACACATAGAAGCGTGTTCTGTTCGACCAGAAGACTCCCCAGGAGTTTCAAAACCCTAGTTTCAACATAATCATCAAATTGAAGGCTCAAACGAAGCTTAAATTCACAATTGAACGTGAATTATTGATCACCCAAGCTAGGGGACCATAAGGTATGTCGAATTTTGATGATTTTGAAGTTGTGAAATTTGGATAATCATCATAATCGTGAATTATGAATGAATAATAGAAGCTATGATTGAATTAGTGTTGTATACATGCTTAGGAATCAAACCCTAAGTGAAAATTATACATATGATGATATAATTTGAATGATTTGATGATTTACCACACTAGGATAAGTGGGTATTAATCATAAGATGAATTTGATGATATAATTATGATTAGAATTATCATACATGATAGTAATCAGGAATTACTTGAACAAAGTGTGTGTTTGAGTATATAATCATACTTGCTAAGTAGTGAGTTTAGTATGATAAGATGAAAAATCGAGGATATATTCATGTTGGATGATGTATGATGTATGATGTATGATATCATTATGTGTTAAAAATGATCAAAGTTGTGTTAAATTGATGAAATTCGATTACATGAACTTGGTTAAGAAAGTGGTTAAAAACGATAGCATAAGAATGATGTTCACCGGATAAATTACCAAGTAATTAAATGAATAGTTGAGCTACTACGTGTAATTATTTATGATAATAGGCAGTTGACTTTAAAAAGTCAAACTGACCAATGATATGATCGAATGACAAATTCGACATAAAGATCGTAGGATGGAATAGTCGTAAATGATTATGACTAGTCTAAGCATCTTGCAAATTTCAATGATAGTTTGACGCTTGACAAGCTAGGTGGAAGCTTGGGAATGAAGCGGGTCAAACGAATCAAGAATGACGGAAAAGCATAAATTAGATGCTAGGTAAGTATAGCTTACACTCTTTGTATTAATACCTATTGGTTTTATAGGTTACGAATAATATAAAGTCTTGTTTGAATTATGATGTTCCGACTCGACATGTGCGGTTCGGAACAAAAGACAATGACAATAAACCATGCTTAATGGTTAAAAAGAGCTAATACGGTTATTTAGTTAGGAAATGACTAAAAGATAACGAGTTTTGAATGATTACCTTATAAGGTAAACCAATGCAATTAATAAGGGTAAAACGGTAATTCGGTCACTCGTTGGCTAGAACCGTTAGTTTTGAAAGACACTTTATGGCGTAAGTCATAATGGGTCAAAAGAGTTAAGAAATTTGTTTATAAATAAATTGACCGTACGGTGTAAACCGGTGAGAGTTATGTAGACGAGATGATAATAAATCCATCTCGCAAAGATATACGGTCATTTAGACCAAACGGGTCAAAAGGTGAAATTTTCACTCTTTTGATAATATTTACTAATGGTTGTCGAGTTCTGTGATTATAGGAAGGAATATCGAAAGGATATTTACATCGCTATTATTTAGCGGCTATAAAGGCAAGGTATCGAAACGGGTCAAAATATTGATCCGAATCAGGTATATGTAATAAGTTAACTACTCAGTTGGAAGGAAAGGTTCATTGAGAGTTAAATGAAGTCAAAATAGACATTTGGTTACTTTAATAGGTAAACCGAATGTTTCAACTAATGGACATTTCGTTTGGGAAGCATAATGACATATCAAACAAAATCATAGTTAAAAAGAGGGATTTTTGGTCAAACATGCTTTCAAAAGTCCTTCATCATAAATGAAAGGCTAAAATGGACCAAAACGCCCTTGTAAGCTAAATTGAACAAACGACCTTTAAAGGTAGTTTAGACACGAGTTTTATGATTAAGTAAATACTTAGAATAAGTATAAAAAGCGAAAGATGTAAATCTTTGGTCAAATGACTCTATATGAGTCTTTGCCGTAAATTAACAATTCGAGGAGTAAAATTCGAATGATATAGATTACCACATTGAATCCACCTCAAATATAGTTGTGGTGGGAGATCATTTGATAAGAAATGTGGACATATGAATCTAGAAATGAATAAAAGCGATTCGTGCGTACAATATGCTTAATTACCCTTAACGGGTCAAAATAAGCATATGAGCGAAAATGGGTTTAAGAAGGTATATGAACCCATGATTGGAACCTAATATGATAAATATTATTGAATTTAATAGGTTCATGAGAAATAGGGGTCAAACAAACTTGTTTGTTTGATCAATACATGAACGAGTCAAAAAGTTAGTAATTATAAATTAAGCCGAAAGCTTAAAAGTCTGTAATTTTGTTAATCCGGATAATGGATTTTAACTCCATGTGATGGAGAATAGAATTACGATCACGTAGGAAGAAACGTGACGTAAATCGGATCAAAATCGAGCAAGTTATGCTCGTTTTCGTAAGAATAAAGTGGGATGGAAATATGCAGCTGCAGGAAATCAACATTCTCTCGAAAACACGTCCTCGCGGCACGCGACGGCGAAGTGGTCATGGCGTCGTGTAACGCGACCACTGTCGCGCCCCGCGAAGGATTTACCTAAAGAAGTCGCGGCCCGCGAGGGCTGCTATATCTGGCCAAAGTGCTGATGTTCAAGTGTTTTATCTTGCGATTTCGTTTAGACATGTTTTAAATGCCCTATAACTAACTCATTTCATGTTTTATGAAATGTAGGTATGCTAGAGGTGCCGGATGACGATCAAGCTCGATAAAGAACCGAACACGATCAAGCTTCCGCGAATAGTTTCGTCGTCACGTTTTAAACGGCGAACGAAATTACAAAATGTTGAAATGTTTTATTTAGTAAAATATTTTAACAAACCCGCATTTTAAGTGTATGTTTAATCTTAAATACACTATTATAATCGAAATTTATATGATAATTGTATAAAATGGACTAAGAGTCTTACAATGATAGAAGGAGACAAGTGACGGCTACAGTTTGATTAGTAGAAACTCTCACTGTGGAGGGGAGGAAGAGTAGAGGCAGGCCGAAAATGACTTAGGAAGACCGAGTTAGAAATGATTTGTTAGACTTACTCCTCTATGAGGACATGGTCGAGGATATGAGTTCTTGGAGACGTATGATTAAGGTTAAAGACTTATAAGGAATGGGGTTACCATTTTGTAGCGCTTTCTTGTTGTAGGATTTTTAGCTTTTGTGGTTATTTTTTGGTAATATTTTAAGCCCAATATGTTTTTCTAGTGTTTTTGTGTAGGTGCATGCTTATGTATGCTTGTATGACCCTTATATCTTGATAAAAGAAATTTATATTATATATTTTGTAAGATTTTTTAAATTACAATTTTGTCCCAAAAAATTATTAAGTATATAATATCATATATAAAAGTAGTAAATGGTTAAATATATACATGAACTAGGTTAGAACCCCGTGTTTTACACGGGGTTGAATAAGTGTAATTTTATATATCAAGTAAGAGTAAATTGTCAAAATCGTCTATGAGGTTTGAGCATATTTGTTTGCTTATCCAAAACGACTTTTTGTGCGTTGCAATCATTCACCTTTGGGTCTTTTTTGCCATTTCCATCCTTGAGGCTTGCAATTTATTACAATTTTGTCCCTTGAAAAATGGCACTCATGGATGGATGAAAATGACAAGATTTTAAACTTTTTGGATGAAGATGACACCTCGGAGACGAAAGTCGCAAAAGTAGACAAACCTCAGGGACGAAAATGGCATTTACTCATTAAGTTATAAAAAGTATTACATATTATAAAACTCGTGTATTTGGTTGAATAAATCCGTTTATTACATAGGCTTAATAAAATATAATTTAATTGATTAACGCATACAATAGTCAAAACATGTCTTTAAAATTGAAGGGTAAATTACACTTTTCGTCCTTTATGTTTGTAGCGTGTTGCAATGGATAACCTTTAACTTCAATAATTACAGTCGTAGTCCTTTATTTGGAAAAGTCATTACACTCTACGTCCTTTAACCATAACCTGGTTAAACTTTTCAGTTAACTATGACATGTGCCTTGCATATGAGGGCATTTATGTCTTTTTACTCAATCTATTTAAATTTTATATATATACATATATAAGGCCGGAGGGTGTGGGGGCGCCACCCCCGCCACGTCAGACACTATAGCGCCCCGGGGCGCCATCCACCCACACCGCCGGAGTTATGGAGGGGAGCCATAGAAGACTCGCGAACATGGTAACGAGTGGGGAATCGCGTGGATCGAGGTTTGGTTTATCCTTTTGACCGTTGAACGGTCACTTTTTAAAATCTTTTTCTTTTTTCAAAATAAAAGTTTATAAATTCTCAACCATTCCATCCGATTTCCCAACTCATTTCCTCCACTTTCTCTCAAGTTTTTATACCATTCTCTATTTTTTTAAACCATACTCTACAATGTTTCCCAACAACCCAAACCCATGGGACCCGAACCATCCGTACTGGCAAAACAACGAGCAAGAGGACCGGTATCGCCGAGACTCGCGTACGGGTGAGGTTGGATATTACCCAATTCCACCAACAACCCCAACTTCTCCTCATCCCATCTCTCAACCGATGGCCAGTTTTTTTGGGTATTATTCTCAACCCCAGTTTTTTCCCTCAAACATACCCCAACACATTCCTCAAAACATACCCCAAACCCAAAACACAACCCAAACCGAATCCGTTCCCGAAACCCAAGTCGAACCATCTTCTAGACAAAAAAGAAGCCATAAAAAGAAGATTGAGTCCGAGAAACGTGCTACCAAAAAAGTCGAATATTGGACGCCTACGGAAGAGTTCGAGTTGGCAAAAGCATGGCTCGACGTATCGGAGGACGAGATTGTTGGTAAAATTTACACACCTTTACAAAAATATAGTTCTGTAAACTTATTTTTTAAATCAAACATATACCTTTGTAAATAAATTTTTTTTATAGGTGACGACCAAGACATAAAGGTTTTTTGGGGCCGTATTCGTGACAAGTTTTTCACCGCCATGGGTAGCGGCGTATATCGACGGCCCGACTCTATTTCAGGAAAATGGGGCGCAATGAGGACGAAGATTAGCAACTTTAACAACATACATACTAATCTCGTCAACAACACTCGAAGGAAAAGCGGTTCGAGCGATGTGGACGTGATGACCCAAGCCCACTCCGATTATAGGGTGTACCATGGTCATCACTTTACGCATGTAAATGCGTGGGAGCTTCTTCGCAAATCTCCCAAGTGGCATCTTGTGCCACCGTTCGACCCAACCCGCCCTCGGTCAAAACGGTCCAAATCAACATCCACAACGGAACCATCCGGGTCCGATGCTCGTACGACAATTAATCTTAACGACGATGATGAGGAGTTCGAACAACCAGAGGAGCTGCCTCGACCAAGGGGTCGGGATAAAAGTAAGGCAGCGGCACGAGGAAAGGGTACTTCAACGTCATCGGATGAGCCGTCAAAGTTGGGCGAGTTCCATACAAGTCTCAACAAAATGATCTCGATCAGGGAAAAGGACCAAGAAATGAAGATGCAGAAACTAATTCAGAAAGACTTGGATTTTCTAGTGAAAGATTTCTCACATCTAACGGAGACGGATCAACGCATTATGGAGGCTCGCAAGAATCAAATTATGGCGAAATATATGTAGTTTTTTTTTGCTAGTACCTTCTTATTTTTTTAATGACTTTGTGATGTTTTTTATTTTTTTTAGGATGAAATTATGTTTTTTTTTAATTCTCTAGTTATATAAAATGGCCATTTAATTTAAAAAAGTAAAATATAAAAATAAAAAATAATTAGGTAATGATGCGGGGCTCCATCCCACACCCTGCAAATTAAGGGGGGGGGGGTTATAAAGCCCCCTGGCTGACGTGGCGTCTAGGTGGCACTGATGTGTCCTTTATAACCCGCAAAGGGCTCCATCCCACACCCTCTAGCCTACTAATCTATAAAACTGCTCTCTCTTATATCTCTCTTCTCACTCTGTCTTTATCTCTACACCCATTATCATCATCAACTATCATCATCATCATCATCATCATCATCATCATCATCATCACCACCTTCACCATTAAAAACTCAGGGGTTGTTTGGTAGCCTCTTAATGACCATTCAGATGCTACCTCTTAATGATTTAAAACCTCTGAATGAATAAGAGGTAACCTCAAGTCTGAATGGTTAAGAGGTAACCTCTGAATGGTAAATCATCACATGACACATTCTTCTACCTTCTCATTGGTAAAATTCTTAATGGTTCCATTAAGAGGTAGCCTCTTAATGACCATTCAGAGGCTACCAACTCATCCCAGAACCCACTCTTTATCTCTTTACTCTATCTCTCTCTACCTTCAAAAAAAACCCACCCAAAAGCACCTCTCAAAAAAACCACCGCCACCCACTACCCCAACCATCCACCATTCTCTCTTTCTCATAGCAAGAACAGCCACAACATGAACAACCCAATTATACTCTGTGTAACCCACAAAACAATCCAATGGTCACCTTCATCCCAAACATTTCAATCTCAATTCTTCTTCTTCACAAACCACCTTCCAAATTTCCCCCCATTTCCAAACACCAATCACCCATCTTTTTCAAATCAAAACACCCCCATAAATCCCTCATCTCAAATCATGAGTTCCCAACAAAACAAACCCTCAACAAAACCATTCAAATTCTTAATCTACGGCAAAACCGGTTGGATCGGAAGTTTATTAGGCACCCCCTGTCGAACCCAATCTATCGAATATTATTACGGATCCGGTCGTCTCGAGTCACGTGACACCCTGATCGCTGACATTGACGCCGTTAAGCCCACACACGTGTTTAATGTTGCCGACGTTACAGGAAGACCTAACGTTGACTGGTGTGAAACTCATAAAGAGTTTGGTAAATTTTTGTAATGGGTTTTCTTATTTAGTAAGAACTTGGGGAAAAAGTGTGATGGCGGGTGGTGATGATAGTGGGTAAGTGGAGAAGAAGGAAGAAAGGGATGTGGGTTTTCAGGTTTCCTGGTAGAGAAAGGGCTTTAGAATTATATATATATATATATATAGGGGCTGGTTAACGTACAAATGCGCTTATCGTACATTACGTACGCTACAATCTCAGCCGTCAGATCATCTTCCCGCATTGAAAATCGCATGTGAAATTGAATTACCACATGCGAAATTGTTACCAAAATTATCACATGCGAAATTGAATTACCACATGCGAAATTGTTACAAAAAAACAACCTGCTATTTCATCAAAATTATCACATGCGAAATTGAATTACCACATGCGAAATTGTTACAAAAAAACACCTGCTATTTCATCAAAATTATCATATGCGAAATTATTACAAAAAAAAAAAAACAACATGCGATTTTCATTGCGGGAAGATGATCTGACGGCTGAGATTGTAGCGTACGTAATGTACGATAAGGGAATTTGTACAGTACCCTTTACCTATATATATATATTATATATATATATATAGTGTGAGGTTCATTGGGGAACACTAAAAAAGTGGGGAACAGTGGGGAACCGACTCAAACGGACTCTGATTGGACTCATTCCAGCGGCGTTGGAACCGTATCGTCGAACCCTAACTAGGATCTCTTAACCCTAAACCCTAAATATATTAGGGGTTGACTTTTAGGGTTTAGCCTTAGGGTTTAGCCTTAGGGTTTACGGTTTAGTTTTAGGGTTTAGCTTTAGGGTTTAGCTTTAGGTTTAGCCTTTAGGGTTTGTAGTTTAGATTTTACGGTTTAGCTTAGGTTTTAGCCTTATTTTTTAGCTTTAGGGTTTAGAGTTTAGGAGTTAGGATTTAGGGTTTAGGGTTAAAAGATTTTAGTTAGGGTTCGACGAGCCGGTTCCAACGCCGCTGGAATGAGTCCAATCGGAGTTCGTTTGAGTCGGTTCCCCGCTGTTCCCCACTTTTTTAGTGTTCCTCAATGAACCTTCCCCTATATATATATATATATATAGGGTGGGGTTCGGGTAGAAAGTCCAAGTTTCCTAGAAAGTGTAAAAAGTCATAAAACACAATAATTTCAGCCATAAAACACACCTAAAACTCACAAATAATAAAATGAAGATTACTAAAACACCATATTCAAACCCTAATAGCCTATAAAAACTTCAAACACACCATCGTAGAACTATGAATATAAAACACAAAATGCTAAACAACATAAAACACAATAATATTTGTCATTCCATAATCAGAGCCTTAACACCTAAAACACAACACAAAACCCACATACATGATGTTTTGGTAATCTTCATTATGTTATTTGTGGGTTTTTTTGTGTGTTTTATGGTTGACATTATGGTGTTTTGTGACTTTTTACACTTTTTAGGAAATTTGGACTTTCTAGCCAACTCCTAGCCTATATATATATATATATATATATATAGTGGAGAGTTCAAATGAGAAGAATTTTTTTATAAGAAGAAAAAAGAAGAAGTTTCAACCAATAAGAATGCTTAAATTTACTTCATTTAATATTTGAATTTAATTTTAATATAAGGGTATATTGGTAAACTTTACATAGATCATTAAATTGTAATATTCCCCTTTAATAACTAACTAACTTAAATTTGTAACTCATTTTCAAAATATAGATTTTTTCAAATTAAAAAACAACTTAATTTAAAGTGTAAAATAAATTAAAAGGTGGTGTGTAAGATAAATTACGAGTTGTGTAGGATATATTTCGAGGTGTGTAGGATACATTTCAACGTGTGTAGGATAAAATTCTGCAATGTGTAAGGTATATGTGGGAAAATTTTGATATGTGTAGGTTTTGTAGATTATATGTAGGATAATTAATGATTATGTAGGAAAATTTTGACGTGTGTAGCCATGGCTTTATAGCCTAGTGGCATCTTGGGGGTGGGATAAAGCTTTGGGACCAATAGGTCCTGGGTTCGATTCCCACAAGAGGGGTTTTCCCATATTTATTTGGTTTCCTCCTGAATTGGTGTATAGGTATTATGCCTAGTGGAGATGGATATGATCGGGTGGTTCCGCTGGTGGCACGATGATACTCCAGTGGTCCGTCAGTGATCCAAATTTGCCGTTCAAAAAAAATTAATGATTAGTTGACTAATTAATTAAAGTGAGAAAAATTAATGAGATAAGTTATAAATGAATTAGTATTTTACCTATATGTCCTTTCTTCTTTTTTTTCTTTCAATAATTTTCTTCTCAAATGAACCTCCCCCTATATATATATAGGGTAGGGTTCCAGCGTGAACAACCTCCCAAGAGTGAACTGCGTGAACAGATCTGGACCATTGATTTCCTTTTTAGTTGTTAAGGGTAGGATTGCAATTATATAAAAAGTTAGATTTAAATCATTATTTTAATAATTGAATTAAGTTACATCTTTCCTATTCTAAATTCATTATCTACATTATGTTTTATTTATTAATAAGATAATTATCAAAACAAACAACAAATCACCAGATTTCAATTTTAATTTTTATTTCAGATTTCATCACCAGAATTCAATTTTTGATTTTTAAGATCTACGTAACCTTCATATTTCAACGGTATACACATGTGTACTTGGATATAAATAGAACAGTACACATGTGTACTCAGCATCGTACATATGTGTAATTAGCTACATAATACATACATAGAAACAATACCTGTAAAACTATTTTATATTTAACAAATTACAAGTTCCATAATGTTTTCCAAACCAAACAAAAAAAACTTATAATTACAAGTTCCAGTTTCGTAAAAACAATAAATCCAACATAATCGAAAAAACAAAAAACATAATCTTTTACAACTATTCGCCACGTTGTATGCTGAATCATCCTTATCGACCAAGCAAACAAACATATGTGAATCATCCTTATCGACCTCATACGTCAATCATCCTTATCGACCTTCCATCTCCACTTTTCTCGTAAACGACATCTCCTATAATAGCACAAAAAAACTCAGCAACTAATACTTTGCATAATTCACAAGTGTACATCAACAACCTTACACATTCAATACACAAAAAATTATGAGATATCACAAAAACAGACGCTATACACATGTGTACATCGCGTTAAAATCAATACTTTGCATAATTCACAAGTGTACATCAACAACTTTACACATTCAATACACAAAAAAACTGAGATATCACAAAAAACAGACGCTATACACATGTGTACATCGCATTAAAAACATAACAAATCAGAATACACATGTGTACATCGCATTAAAAACAGAGCAAAATAAAAAAATTGAACTTCAAAAAACGCTAAACAACTTAACAATAATAACAATCTTCAGAACCTCATAACAATCTTCAGAACCTCAATCAAACAATAATAATTTTCAACATCAAAACAATGAAAAATTGCAAACTTTTTTTTTTCAATAATCAAACTCAAAAATATCTTCAGAACCTCAATCAAACAATAACAATAATAATTTTCAACATCAAAAACAATGAAAAATTGCAAACTTCATACCTGGTCGGTGGTCGGTCGGTCAATCGGAGATGGAGGTTGACGACGGTCGGTCGACGGCGGTCAATCGGAGATGGAGGCTGTAATCATCGGTGGGTATGGGTGTCGATCGGAGGTAGTAGATATCGAGCAGGTGATGGTTATCGATCGAAGGTATGAATCAATTGGACGGGATTTATGCAGATCTAGGGCCCTATACTTTTTTTTTCGCAGATCGGACGAGATTTATGCAGATCGGACGGGATTTATGCTGTTTCGTCGGACCGTATTTATGCAGATCGGAGGTATGAATCAATCGATGTTTCGTCTCTCATTACTTTGAATCTCAGATTTTCAGAGTTATCGGTTCGTTGGTCTCCTCTGCTTTTCCGGTGTTTCCTCTGCTTTTCCGGTACACATATCTTCACCACTTCGATGGTCTCGTCTGCTTTTCCGGTACACAGATCTTCACCACTTCGAATCTCAGAACTATTTCCGGTACACAGATCTTAACCACTTCGATGGTCTCCTCTGCTTTTACGGCCAGTTCCGGCGACTGATGCAGTCTTCGATGGTCTCTTCTGCTTGTCGGCGCTGATATGTGAGAGAGAAAGATATGTGTGGGATTTTGAAACCTAAATGTGGATATAAACGGGATTTATGAAATCAAGTTAATATGGAAATTACACATATACCCTTGTTCACTTAATTAAATAGTAACAAATAACCAAATAATTACCATCATGCCATTCACTTAAAATCTCAAGATCATAAAAATCAAGGGCCTAGATCAGTTCACGCAGTTCACTTTGGAGAAATTGTTCACGTTTGAACCTAATCCTATATATATAGGGGAAGGTTCATTTGAGAAGAAATTTAATGTGAGAAGAAAAAGAAGAAAGGGCATATAAGTAAAATACTATTTCATTTATAACTCATATCATTAATTTTTATCTCTTTAATTAATTAGTCAACTAATCATTAATTATTCTACATACAATCTACAAAACCTACACATATCAAAATTTTCCTACATATACCCTACACATTATAGAATTTTATCCTGCACAGCCGAAATTTATCCTACACACCTCGAAATATATCCTACACAACTCGTAATTTATCCTACACAACTAGTAATTTATTCTACACTTTAGATTAAGTTGGTTTTTTTAATTTGGAAAAAGTATATATTTTGAAAAGGAGTTACAAATTTAATTTAGTTAGTTATTAAAGGTGAAGAATACAAATTAATGATTTATGTAAGTTTACCAATATACCCTTATATTAAAATTAAATGCAAATATTAAATGAAGCATTCTTATTGGTTAAAACTTCTTCTTTTTTCTTCTTACAAAAAAATTCTTCTCATTTGAACCCTCCACTATATATATATTGTTAAAATACTTCTAAAATGACTAAAGTACCCTCATGTGTAATGCACATGTTATATTTAACTAAAAATTATAACCTGGTTAGGGCCAAAGGACGTAGAGTGTAATAAGATTTCCAAATAAAGGGCTGTGACTGTAATTATTGAAGTTAAAGGTTATCCATTGCAACCTGCTACAAACATAAAGGACGAAAATTGTAATTTACCCAAAATTGAATTTTGTGTACTATTTAATTATTATAACATTTTGTTTTGTTTTTTGTTAATAGGTTAACACACATGTATTACACGTGGTTGTTTTAATAAAATATTAAATTTAATAGATATCATTAAGCGGAAATAATATCGGAAATAGTTGAAAAAATAAATATTACATAAATAAGAGAGAAACGAAAAAATTATGATTTGATACTGATACCATTATTTAATAGGAGAGAGAAACGAAAATATTATAATATAATTAGTGATAAAAACCAAAGAGAAATAAAGATAAACTAAATTACATTCTTCATTCTATTCAACATTACAATATATAGGTAAACATAACTATAAACCCTAAAGCCCATAAGTAATGGGTTGGGCCTAAAATGTCTGGTTTATAACACTCCCCCTCAGACATTTAGAATTTTACACAGTTCAACAACATATTTCATGATGATTTTAAATAGGTACTTCAGGATCTGAATAAATAAACGGATATTACTGGATCAGCTATGCTGCCTCATTAAAAACCTTACTAAGAAAACCCAGTGGGACAAAACGTAGTTAAGGGAAAAAGAGTACAGCGTGTATAATTCTCCCCCTCAATTCAACAAACATCTTTGAATCTACGAAGACCGATCTTGTGTAATAGCTACTCGAAACTGCTTCTAGGTAAAGATTTCGTGAACAGGTCAGCTAGATTTTCACCTGACTTAATCTGGCGAACATCAATTTCCCCTTCTTTTTGCAAGTCATATGTTGAGAAAAACTTTGGTGAGATGTGCTTTGTTCGATCACCCTTGATGTAACCTTCTCTGATCTGAGCTATGCAAGCAACATTGTCTTCATAAATAATTGTCGGCTGCTTCTTGATCTGTTCTAATCCGCATACTTCTTGTATGTGATTAATCATTGATCTCAACCACACGCAATCTCGACCAGCATCATATAGTGCTATCAATTTGTCATGATTTCATGATGTTGCTGTAAGTGTTTGCTTAGTTGACTTCCAAGAAATTGCTGTGCCACCATATGTGAATACAGAACCTGTCTGAGATTTTGCTTTGTGAGGATCCGATAGATATACGGCATCAGCATACCCAACAAGTTGGGACTTTTGATCTTTCTGATAGAAAAGACCTAAGTCTTGTATCCCGCAAATATACCGGAATATATGTTTTACGCCATTCCAGTGTCTACGTGTTGGATTCGAATTGTATCTCGCTAGTACATGTACTGCAAATGCAATGTCAGGTCTTGTGTTATTTGCGAGATACATAAGGGCACCAATCGCTCTTAAGTACGGTACTTCTGGACCAAGTACTTCTTCGCCTTCTTCTTAAGGGCGATAAGGATCCTTGTGTGGATCTAGCGGTCAGACAACAATAGGTACACTAAACGGATGTGTGTTATCCATATTGAAATGTATTAACATCTTCTGGATGTAGTTTGATTGATGGACAAATGTGCCATTGCACAGATACTCAAATTGTAGTCCGATGCATAATTTCGCCATACCAAGATCTTTCATTTCAAATTCTTTCTTTAACAACTGAGCAGCTTTCTCTATCTCTTTAGGAAATCCAATGATGTTGATATCATCAATATAGACTGCTATTGTAGTAAAATTTGAGTGTGATCTTTTTATAAAAACACATGGACTGATTACATCATATTTGTATCCTTCTTTTTTGAGATATTCACTAAGTCGATTGTACCACATACGACCAGATTGTTTGAGACCATATAAAGATCTCTGGAGCTTTATAGAACACATATCTTGAGGTGTTGATTTTAATGCTTCAGGCAATTTTAATCCTTTAGGGATTTTCATGTAGATGTCATTTTCAAGTGTCCCGTATAAGTATGCGGTGACGACATCCATTAGTCTCATATGAAGTCCTTCAGAGATTGTGAGGCCGATTAGAAACCTAAGGGTTATCGCATCCACTACAGGGGAATACGTTTCCTCATAATCAACTCCTGAGATTTGGGAAAACCCTTGTGCTACAAGTCGAGCCTTATATCATACAATCTCATTCTTTTCATTTCTCTTTATTGCAAACACCCATTTATAACCTACTAGTTTGACGTCTATGGGCGTTCGGACTACAGGTCCGAAAACATGTCGCTTTCGAGCGAATTTAATTCGGCGTTTATGGCTTCTTGCCATCTTAGCCAATCATTTCTGTGCATGCACTCTTCTAAAGTTTTAGGTACGTAATCATTTTCATTGATTACATCCGTTGCTATGGCATATGCGAATATATCATCAACACGTGTTTTATTCTGGTTCCACATTGTACTATCTTATACATAATTAATAGAGATCTTATTTTCGTTCGGTACCGGTGTTTCTTCTGAAACTTCATTTTCCTCTGGATTCATAGTTGTCTCTTCTGGGACATTTACCTCTACCGGGGTTTCACTTATAATCTTTTGTGAGTTTTCACCAACTACGTTACTTTGCTCTTTTCGTTTCCGTGGGTTTTTGTCTTTGGAACCGATTGGTCTCCCACGCTTTCGTTGTATAGTAATCGCTTCTGGGATTACTTCAATTCGAGCAGGTGCATTTGATGCTGGTACATGTGACTTTGTCACTCTATTCGTGTCTGTGAATGAATCTGGTAATTCATTCGCTATACTTTGCAAATGTATGATCTTTTGGACTTCATATTCACATTGACCACTTCGGGGGTCGAGATTTGATAGCGATGATGCATTCAACGTTATTTCTTGTGTTACCAGTCTTTCTTTGTCCTTATCTCCCCCTAAGACTGGGAACATTGTTTCATCAAAATGACAGTCAGCATACCGTGCTGTAAACATGTCTCACGTCATTGGTTCTAAATATTTAATTATGGACGGGGAGTTAAAACCAATATAGATACCCAGTCTTCTTTGGGGTCCCATTGTAATACGTTGTAGTGGCGGTATTGGTACATATACCGCACAACCAAAAATTCTAAGGTGGGACAAACTTGGTTCTCGTCCGGAGACCAATTGCAATGGGGAGTATTCGTGATTAGCAGTTGGTCTCAATCTAATCAGTGCAGCGGCATGCAAAATAGCATGACCCCATGCAGAAGATGGTAATTTACATCTCATTAGGAGTGGTCTAGCGATTATTTGTAATCGTTTAATTAGAGATTCAGCTAAACCATTTTGGGTGTGAAGATGAGGTACTGAATGTTCAACATTGATCCCGATTGACATAAAAGAGTCATTAAAAGCTTGAGATGTGAACTCTCCCGCATTATCAATCCGGATGTTTCTAATTTAATTGTTGGGGAAATTGGCTCTCAATTCTATGATTTGAGCTAAAAGTCGGGCAAATGCTACATTTCGAGTAGCTAAAAGGGTCACATGTGACCACCTTGAGGATGCGTCTATTAAGACCAAGAAATAGCGGAATGGTCCACACGGAGGATGAATAGGCCCACAAATATCCCCTTGGATTCTTGCTAAAAATGATGGGGTTTAATGTATCAATTTAGTTTGTGAGGGCCGAGTTATAAGTTTGCCTAGAGAGCATGCTGCACATAATAAGTCTTGTGGTAGCAAAACTTTTAAGTTTTTGAGAGGGTGCACGGTTTCACTTTTGATTATTCGTCTCATCATTATGCTAACAGGGTGACCTAGACGGTCATGCCATGTCACGACCCCCGACCCACCCTGGACGAAATCGGGAGTCGCGAACAGCCAAGTGGTACCGGTGATTATTTTGAAAAATATTGCAGCGGAAATTTCATCAGGACCGTGAGTTAGGAAAAATATCAGAGTTTAGAAAACACCGGATTTTATTTATTAAATAGATGGGATAAACCCATGTTTTACAAAGGTAGCTTTAATAAGGATAAATTTGATTACATACAACAATATTTATTAATTTGATTTAATTAATAAAATAAGCCACTTCTTGACTTTCGTTTTAATTACATGTGGCTTAACCACTGATCAAATTGAAAGTGGTTATAGAACCACATTAGTGTAGGTGATTAACCCTTAAAAGGGCACCTCTTAATTATCTCGTTTGACTGGTCAATTGTCGGGTCAAAGTAGTCTGACAAAAAGTCAAACTAGACAGAAATTACAAAAATGATTCTAATTAATAAAACAGAGGTTCTAAATTATATTTTAACATTATAATGACTTGGTAATCAATATTAAAACATGTTTTATCAGTCCTAACCCGGCAATTAATAGTCTAAGGTCAGTTTATAATCGAAAGTCGCAAAAGCTTGACTTTTGCTTTGACTTTCAGTTATGACCCGTTCAAGCTTAATTCTTCCAAGTTTTAAAGCTTCCATTAGGACCACATTACTTAGTAGTATAACCCCCTGGAGTTATATTGCATGGTGCTTAGTGGTTTGAATTATATGCACTTGATCGTAATTATGCTTAATAATGCCATAAACGCCCTTTTTACATACAACTGAGATTTTTAACAATGTGATTGGACTAACACCTTTGCTACTGATATTTAGACATGTCCTAAAAATTTGACATCAATTGGAAGTCTAGAATAGGAGTTACGCTCAATAGCGTAATTAAGAAGCTTTTTGTTATTTAAAAGGCGTAATTAGCATAAAGCCTATCTAAACCCGATTTTTGACATCAAATCTTATACCTACTGATGTAAAATAATAATTTGGGATTTTTGAAGATTTTTAATTATTTTTAGGCTGAGCATAACATAGGATTATAGCTTGATTTCGGTAAAGGTCAGTTTTACCCTTTTCATGCATAAAATGAGTTTTACATAAATTTTTAGTGCCAAACCTTTTGCTACTGATTCCATATGATAAATAAAGTATTTTGGACTTTATAAACTGATCAAAAACTCAGATTTCCTATTTTAACCCGAATACCCCTTTAAACCGACTTTTAAGCGTTTTTAGCACCTAGTATGGGTTAAAACTATTTTTAACATATAAAACTTATTACCCACTGATGTTTTGAGCTAATTTATATAATTATACAGTAAGCCAAAGTTTCTAAACTCAGAAGTCTATTTTGACCTTTAAAGCCTATGTAAAATTACCAAAATGCCCCTACGGGACATAGTTTGGTTATATAAGATAATTTTCACATATATAAGGTATCCTACTGTTATAACTTATAAAAATACATATTTTTACTGATTTAATCAGACCTGAAACTCAGTTGCACAATTAAACTCTTTTATGGGCATTAAAATTACCAAAAATGCCCTTATGGGACTTATTTTGGTTTAAATTACTTATTGGGCATATATGTTAGCATCTTACTGATGTATTAACAAATTTTGAGCATAATAATGATTAAGACCTGTATATAATTTATTTGGTTACCCGTTACGCGTTTACGTGTTCGGATCGACTTATGTGACTAGTTTACATAAAATAACCGAAACGGGTCAAACCTTATCATTAAATTCTCAAATTCCAGAATGTGTTTAGTTTACCCATATTATACAAGTATCCAAACTTGTCGGGTCTAAACCTCATTCTATTCCGGTCTCCGCTTAATCGAGCGTTTAAAACCGTAAGGTCTCTTTCTAGCTAGCCGGTCTAAGTCCTTGACTAAATAAAAGACCCGTTAGCATCCTAATAGGTTAATAAACCTTCTATACAGATTAAATAGCTTCCGGTAGAAAGTGCCTTCGAAAAGCTTTAGGAATTTACTGCTAGCATCAGGTAAATACTTTTAACTTATTTTCCCTTATACGGGCTTGGGATATGGTATTATAATAATACCACTTGGTCGGGTATGCAATCATTTAATCGGATTGTGATTAATAAATTTGCATAACCCGTTTTAATATGTCTTGTTTGATAACATAAACATTGGGGGTTAATCTGACCGTGTCCTGGATATCCTCGGCTCATTTCGTTTAAAATGGCCACGACCTATGTACGGGGTGTAGGCATACACCTGACAGATGCAAATGCTAAAATAATATATAAACCCACATGTTGGGGATAACTCCTTTGTGGGTTCTATAAGTGGTGAGTCGGTTAATCGTGACCGGCTTCCAACCGGCCCCAATTGTAAGACAAACATGTAAATCTGTATACAAGATTATAATTAAATAATTGTCCCAAGTTATAAAAGATTTGTGCCATGTGCACTTAAATCAATTTTCTTAAATGTTTTCAAAAGAGTCAGTTAATTGTATTTACCAGTGTAAACTGACGTATTTTCTAAAAGACTGATTTGACAGGTACATCTCGTAATAGGCTGGAGCTATAGGGTGTCAATAGAGGATCTTGCAAATCCATAAGATACCTGAAGTCTGTTGATTTTGTTTTCTTTGTACATTTATGATCCGCCTGTGGATCTTATTACATTCCAGTCTGTATATTCATAAACTCGAACACTCAGACAGTATGGTTTGTAATAGTTTATTTACCAAGACTTCCGCTGTGCTATTATATTGTGTGTATTGACTATGATGATATCAACTACGTCACGTTACTCCCCACCGGGCCCACCGGTAATATGTGGAAATATCGGGGTGTGACAGGTTGGTATCAGAGCCAACATTGAGTGAATTAAACACTAACCTTTTGTGTTTAATCTTAATGACACAATAAACACATTCCTTAGACTCTCGAGTCTAGGCAAGTGACCTAGGATTTTACTCTTAACCTTCCTTTTATTGTTTTATTATATTTATTTTTTTTGACAGGAAAATGCCACCACGAGTACGAGGAAAAGGCAAAGGACCCATGCGTGGTGGACCGTCTAGCAGCATGGGACCCTCCCACAGGCGTACACCATCTGACTCGCTTTCCGGCTCCGACTCCAAGGATAATTGGAGCCATAGTTTTAAACCAGCAAGACATTCCGTCTCGCTGGGATCCTCACCGTCTGACCCTCCTTATTTTGGGTTGCCCATTCCTATCGAACCCAATCATTCCCCTCTTTCGCAAGGAGCTCGTCATTCCAACCAATCACATCACTCTTTTCAATCTCATCCTTTTCATCATTCAGATTCCACTTACTCACCTTCACAATTTAATCCCAACGCTTATGTTAATGACTTTTTGGGCTACAACCCTTTGGGACCTGAGGATCACTTTTCTCAGGAAATGGAGATGGATGACAAACCGGACCCGGATTTGCAAACAGGAACACCAGGCCACCCAATAAGTATTTCAAGCGGTTCCCCATTTCAGGGATCACCGTACCATGGGCCCGACTCATTCCAGGAGAGGATAGCTCAGTATGACTGGTTCTTTACACCATCATACCATAACTCCCCAGTCCAACCTCCCTTGGATGAACCACAGCTTCGAGCTGTTACCCCACCACCCTTACCAGTTGAGGATCCACCTCAACAGCCTCCCGAGCCTCCAAGGTGAAGGAGAAATGCTAGAATGTCCGTACGTGGGGGACCACGGTTTGCATCTCCTCGTGGCTCAAGTTCATATCCTCCTATCCCAGAAGACCCTCAGTTGGGTGGACCCTCACACACGGTGCCGGAAGTCAACCTTCCGCCAGTTTCACACGCACCACTACAGCCACCGTTGGGTTTTGATAACCCTATCCCGACATACCCAGGATCATCTGGGTATAATCCGTCTGGATACCCATCTGACTATGGGACTCATGATCCATACCTTACAGCTGCACAATACCATCATCTTTACCCTTCTTCTTACCCTCCAGTGTATCCCACGGGATACCCGGCGCAGGATTATCAATACCCGTCATACCAACAACCTCCTCCTGTTCAGCAGCAGCAAACTCAATAGATCCTAGAGAGGTTAGACAGGGTTGAACATGAGGCTCATGAAACCAAGAAGAAGCACAATGGTTTTGTCAAGGGTCTTATGAACCTTCTCAAGGGCAAGAAGAAATAGGATGTTGTTGGGTTGTTTTGTTTGTCATATAATAAAGTCCCTGCGAGGACGTTTATTTTGTTTTCATGTACCAAGTCCATGCGTGGACTTATTTCTGTTTCAGTAGCCCCTGCGTGGGCAGTGTTTTCAGTAGTCCCTGCGTGGGCAGTTTGTGATGTTTTTCTCAAGCCCCTTTTCGGGCAACGTTGTAATCATTTCGTAGTTTTAATGAAGTATTTTCGATTTTAATATGTATTTTACTATATCATGCTACTTCATTTCAAATTTTATTTAATCCGCCTAAGAAACTCTTAGAGGTATAACCTAGCCAAAATATTAAATGGCTGTGATGGTATAACATTTTTAAGATAATAACTCTATGTTAACATCTGAAAACATGTTAACAATCCTGAATTGTGCGGTACGAGAAATCACACAATCTTCCTATTATGCTTGGATTTTTCCAAGCCACTATTTTTAGTCTATATGATCATCATGAATCATGGCTAATAAACATCAATATGATGTATACACCTTAACATCCATTAGAGATGTATGCTTATAAGCAAAGGTGTAATAATGACAATGATAGTAATATTCATAAACTTCTTGTCAAAAAGGCGATGAACTTTGTTCGACCCTTAAATGATCACTGATTCCAAGGATCGTTGGTTATATTTTAATCGTCCCTGTGACAAGCTTTCTAAGCTATTTAAATGTCCTTCGAGACGAACTTTGTGTAATATGATTATCTCTTTGATTATTATTATTTTTATGGTCTATATGGTTTACTAATACCATGACCATCTACTCATCAATACGATGATCTAATATGTAAATTAAATATATCATCTATGTTTGATATAGTATTCAGAAATGGCTGGCTCGGATGAAGCAAACAGTCATCCTACAGAAGGAAACAACACCAGGATTAATATCACTGGTGCCGAACTGCAAGCAATGATCACCGCAGCAGTTTCTCAAGTGGTAGATGCTAAGTTTAAAGAGCCTAGTATTGTTAGGTCTTAAACTCAGTCAAAATCCCATTCTCAACCCCACACTAATAAGAAAAGTGAGTCTCAACACTCATCTAACCAGGGTAGTGAACCCAAGAGGCAGATAGTCCTCAAGCCGACTCCTAGGTACGCCAAGGGTTGTACCTACAAGTACTTTGTCTCCTGTAAGCCTAGGGATTTTACTGGAGAAAAGGGGGCGATTGATTGTATGAAATGGTTAGATGAGATGGAAACTGTAATAGACATCAGCGGGTGTGCTAAGGAGGATGTGGTTATTTTTGTATCACAATCCTTCAAGGGAGATGCCCTCACATGGTGGAAAGCTTTAGTGCAGTCTACTGGGAAGGTTCACTTGTATAATCTTTCTTGGGAGAAGTTTGTAGATCTTGTAAAGGACACTTACTGCCCTCAACACGAGGTTGAGAGGATTAAATCAGATTTCCTCACCCTGGTAATGAAGGATCTGGATTGTAGATCCTTTGTGACTAGCTTCAATTCAATGTCAAGGCTTGTGCCATATCTAGTCACTCCTGAACCCAAACGCATTGCGCGTTTCATCGGTGGTTTGGCCCCCGAAGTAAAAGGGAATGTTAAGGCTTCAAAGCCAGCCACTTATAGGTCTGCTGTGGACTTATCTTTGTCCCTCACTCTAGATGTTGTGAGGAGTAGGGCAAAGAAAACCACTGATGAGGGGAAGAGGAAGAGAGAGGATGATAAGTCTCCTCAGTCAAACAAAAAGGGTAAAGGGAACTCTGGTTCCAAAAAGGGGCAGTCGAACGACAAGCCCATGTGTAAGACTTGTAACAAAAGGCATTTTGGGAAATGCAACCAAGACCCACAGGCCAAACCATGTGGGATCTGTAAAAAGAAGGGGCACAAGTCTGTTGAGTGCCGAAATATAAAGGATGCAACCTGCTACGGTTGCAATGAAAAGGGGCACATTAAAACAAATTGCCCCAAGAATGCAAAGAAGCCCGAGGAGGCAAAGAAGAACAACGCGAGAGTTTTCCAGATGCAAGCGAGGGAAGCGGTAAATGACGAAAACGTCATAACAGGTACCTTCCTCGTCAATAATAATTATGCTAGAGTCTTATTTGATTCAGGTGCTGATAAGTCTTTTGTAGACTATAAGTTCTGTAAATTATTGAATCTGCCTATTAAGACTCTAGACATAAGATACGAGGTAGAGCTTGCTGATGGTACCTTAGAAACAGCTTCCACTCTTCTTGATGGATGTTCTATATCCATTAAGAATCATTTTATCCCGTTATCTCTCTTGCCAATGAAATTGGCTGGGTTTGATATAGTTTTAGGCATGGATTGGTTGTCGCATAACCAAGCCCAAATTGCCTGTGATAAAAAGCTAGTTATTATCAAAACCCCTTCTGGCGAATCAGTCACCATTCAGGGAGATACACAATATGGATTGCCCAGCAATGTGTCTATTCTCAAGTTAGCGCAGTGTATGAAAAGTGGATGTGTCATTTACATGGCACAAGTGACTGTGAGTGATCCTAAGCCTAAAATTGAAGATATTCCAATTATCTCTGAATATCCTGATGTCTTTCCTGACGAATTACCTGGATTACCTCCTGAAAGGCAAGTAGAGTTCAGGATAGACATTCTCCCAGGATCAGCACCTATAGCGCGAGCCCCTTATCGCTTAGCGCCTACTGAAATGAAAGAGGTTAGAACCCAATTGGATGAACTATTGGAGAAAGGTTTCATAAAACCTAGTTCTTCACCTTGGGGAGCTCCTATATTGTTTGTGAAAAAGAAGGACAGATCAATGCGCTTATGCATTGATTATCGAGAATTGAATAAAGTAACGATCAAGAATCGTTATCCCTTACCCAGGATCGACGACTTGTTCGATCAACTCCAAGGGGCAAGCTACTTTTCGAAGATTGATTTGAGATCTGGGTATCATCAACTTAAAGTAAGAACTGAAGATGTACCTAAGACGGCATTCAGAACAAGATATGGACACTTTGAGTTTTTAGTGATGCCTTTCGGACTCACAAATGCGCCAGCAGCATTCATGGATCTTATGAATAGGGTCTGCAAGCCATATTTAGATAAATTTGTCATCGTCTTCATCGATGACATACTTATCTACTCTCGTAACCAAATTGATCACAAGAAGCACCTTCGATGCATTTTAGGATTGCTTCGACAGGAGAAATTGTATGCTAAATTCTCCAAGTGCGAGTTCTGGCTTCGCGAAGTCCAATTCCTTGGACATGTTGTCAGTGAGCGAGGTATCCAAGTTGATCCCGCTAAGGTAGAAACCGTAATGAATTGGGAAGCACCCAAGACTCCTACAGAAATCCGAAGTTTTCTAGGTTTAGCTGGATATTATAGAAGATTCATTGAGAACTTCTCAAGAATAGCTGCCCCATTAACTTCTTTAACCCGTAAGAATGTTAAGTTTGATTGGGGTCCGAAGCAACAAGAATCCTTTGAGATTCTTAAGACAAAATTGAGCAATGCTCCGGTGTTAACCTTACCTGATGGAATTGAAGAGTTTGTTGTATACTGTGATGCTTCACACACCGGTATGGGTTGTGTGCTTATGCAGCGAGGCAAGGTGATTGCCTATGCATCACGACAACTAAAAGTGCATGAGAAGAATTACACCACCCACGATTTGGAGTTGGGTGCCGTTGTATTCGCACTAAAGTTATGGAGACATTATTTGTATGGAACTAAGTGCGTGATCTTTTCTGATCACAAAAGTCTCCAACATTTGTTCAATAAAAAAGAGCTTAATATGAGACAACGCCGTTGGATGGAAACCTTAAATGACTATGATTGCGAAATTCGCTACCATCCTGGTAAAGCGAATGTGGTCGCAGATGCTCTAAGCCGGAAGGAAAGAGTTAAACCAATTAGGATCAATGCCAAGAGCATTGAGTTGAAGAATAGTCTGAACGACAGACTATTAGCAGCACAGAAGGATGCTGTTTTGGAAAATAATCTTCCAAATGAAAAGTTAGGAATAACTGCTGAGCAGTTAGCACCTGGGAAGGATGGAATTCTCAGGATGAACGGAAGAATTTGGGTTCCTATTCATGGAGGACTTCGAGATATAATCCTCCAGGAAGCCCACAACTCCAAGTACTCAGTTCACCCGGGAGGTGACAAGATGTATCAAGATTTGAAAGCTAATTACTGGTGGATAGGGTTGAAGAAATCTATTACCACCCATGTAGCTAAATGCTTGACTTATGCTCAGATTAAAGCTGAACATCAAAAGCCATCAGGTCTACTACAACAACCGGAACTCCCTACATGGAAATGGGAGATGGTAACCATGGATTTCATAACCAAGTTACCTAAAACAAGGCATGGAAATGATACCATATGGGTTATTGTTGATAGACTGACTAAGTCAGCACATTTCTTACCCATTAAGGAAACTCATAGCTCCGACAAAATAGCCCAGTTGTACGTAGATAAGATTGTGGCTCTACATGGCGTACCGATAGCTATTATCTCTGATAAGGATACTAGATACAACTCACACTTTTGGAAAAGTTTCCAACAATCCTTGGGCACACGTTTGAATTTTAGTACTGCTTACCATCCTCAGACAGATGGACAAAGTGAGCGTACGATTCAAACTTTGGAAGATATGCTTCGTGCATGTGTTATTGATTTAGGTGGTAGTTGGGATGACCACCTGCCATTAATAGAATTCTCCTATAACAATAGCTACCATACAAGCATTAAGGCTGCGCCTTTTGAGGCATTATATGGTAGGAAATGCAGAACGCCTGTCTGTTGGTCAGAAGTAGGAGAAGTTCAGTTATCAGGACCTGATATAGTCCTTGAAACAACGGACAAGATTGTCCAGATTCGTGATCGCCTGAAAGCTGCCAGGGATAGGCAGAAAAGTTATGCTAATAAGAGGCGAAAACCTCTAAAGTTTGAGGTAGGCGATAGAGTTCTATTGAAAGTGTCACCCTGGAAAGGTGTGATGCGTTTTGGTAAAAAGGGCAAGTTAAGCCCTAGGTATATTGGACCATTCGAGATTATTGAATGTGTCGGCAATGTAGCTTACAAGCTAAACTTACCTGAGGAGCTAAGTGGGATTCATAATGTGTTCCACATTTGTAATCTCAAGAAATGCCTAGCTGATGAATCGCTGGCTATGTCTCATAAAGACGTGCAAATTGATGAAAGCTTGAGATTTGTTGAAAGACCTATATCAATAGAGGATCGACAAGTTAAAAAGCTCCGAAGAAAGCATGTGCCTATAGTAAAGGTCAAATGGGACGCTCGCAGAGGTCCCGAGTACACGTGGGAGGTGGAATCTACTATGAAGGAAAAGTACCCTCATTTGTTCCAGTAAATCTCGAGGTCGAGATTTCTTTTAAGGGGGTGAGGATGTAACACCTCGAAAAAATTTATGTCCTATAAAATAAAGACACGTGTCGTTTATGCAAACGTGTTATAAACCCGGATCAAATCAAAAGATGTATGGTAGATTTAAAAATATTGACATGTTAATTGATACTTCTGAACGACTTAAATTATAGATCCCAAACCATGATGTATTTTGTAAAACATCTGATTTGTATAAATTTCAAATCCGGTTGCCCTTAATATTAATTAACTAAAACTTTAAGAAATGAATGTTATGAGAGTCTACGACAAATCTTGCCTTCATGACCTTCCCACAAGAGTCCAAAATGGAAATGGTGCATGGCAACACATGCAAAGGCATGCAAAGTCTGCCTCTATGGTCCCCTCCTACTAACAATGACTAAAGATTCGAGTTTTAAGGGAATGCATGGCCAAGACCTCAAAGTTTGCAAAATTTTTGTCTTCTGAAGAAATCTTACGGACCGTAAAGGTCTAACCCTTACGGTCCGTAAGGGAGTGGAGCTGGGCGACAGTTTTGAAAGACGGTTACGGACCGTAAAGCTCTAAGTCTTACGGTCCGTAAGACCTGTAACTGGGGGAATTTTTGGACAGATGTACGTTTCAGCCATGTAACCGCCTTAACCTAGTTTGTGACGACCTAGGGAGCTGTAAGTCGGTTAATTTCACTAGCTAGGACACCTGGGGTGATCCCAGGGCCTCCAATAACACCTGGAAGTGATCCTTGATCATACAATTCACTATATAAGGAGAGGTAGTCTTGTGTTCATAAACACATTTGCAAACAATTCACTTGAGGGACTTGCTCTGGAGCTTCCATCAGTAAGAAGAGGATTATCAAGTGTAGAAAAGTTTGCCAGGACCTTAAGTAAGCCTCTAATTACTTGTTTAGTTGTTTAATTTAGCTTAATTACTTTTAAGTCAAACTTATTATAAATTTAGTTTGACTTTCGTTTTAATTACATGTGGCTTAACCACTGATCAAATTGAAAGTGGTTATAGAACCACATTAGTGTAGGTGATTAACCCTTAAAAGAGCACCTCCTAATTATCTCGTTTGACTGGTTAATTGTCGGGTCAAAGTAGTTTGACAAAAAGTCAAACTGGACATAAATTACAAAAATGATTCTAATTAATAAAACAGAGGTTCTAAATTATATTTTAACATTATAATGACTTGGTAATCAATATTAAAACATGTTTTATCAGTCCTAACCCGACAATTAATAGTCTAAGGTCAGTTTATAACCGAAAGTCGCAAAAGCTTGAATTTTGCTTTGACTTTCAGTTCTGACCCGTTCAAGCTTAATTCTTCCAAGTTTTAAAGCTTCCATTAGGACCACATTACTTAGTAGTATAACCCACTGGAGTTATATTGCATGGTGCTTAGTGGTTTGAATTATATGCACTTGATCGTAATTATGCTTAATAATGCCATAAACGCCCTTTTTACATACAACTGAGATTTATAACAATGTGATTGGACTAACACCTTTGCTACTGATATTTAGACATGTCCTAAAAATTTGACATCAATTGGAAGTCTAGAATAGGAGTTATGCTCAATAGCGTAATTAAGAAGCTTTTTGTTATTTAAAAGACGTAATTAGCATAAAGCCTATCTAAACCCGATTTTTGACATTAACCCTTATACCTACTGATGTAAAATAATAATTTGGGATTTTTGAAGATTTTTAATTATTTTTAGGCTGAGCATAACATAGGATTATAGCTTGATTTCGGTAAAGGTCGGTTTTACCCTTTTCATGCATAAAATGAGTTTTACATAACCTTTTAGTGCGAAACCTTTTGCTACTGATTCCATATGATAAATAAAGTATTTTGGAATTTCTAAACTGATCAAAAACTCAGATTTCCTATTTTAACCCGAATACCCCTTTAAACCGACTTTTAAGCGTTTTTAGCACCTAGTATGGGTTAAAACTATTTTTAACATATAAAACTTATTACCCACTGATGTTTTGAGCTAATTTATATAATTATACAGTAAGCCAAGTTTCTAAACTCAGAAGTCTATTTTGACCTTTAAAGCCTATGTAAAATTACCAAAATGCCCCTACGGGACATGGTTTGGTTATATAAGATAATTTTCACATATATAAGGTATCCTACTGTTATAACTTATAAAAATACATATTTTTACTGATTTAATTAGACCTGAAACTCAGTTGCACAATTAAACTCTTTTATGGGCATTAAAATTACAAAAAAATGCCCTTATGGGACTTATTTTGGTTTAAATTACTTATTGGGCATATATGTTAGCATCTTACTGATGTATTAACATATTTTGAGCATAATAATGACTAAGACCTGTATATAATTTATTTGTTTACCCGTTACGCGTTTACGTGTTCGGATCGGCTTATGTGACTAGTTTACATAAAATAACCGAAACGGGTCAAACCTTATCATTAAATTCTCAAATTCCAGAATGTGTTTAGTTTACCCATATTATACAAGTATCCAAGCTTGTCGGGTCTAAACCTCATTCTATTCCGGTCTCCGCTTAATCGAGCGTTTAAAACCGTAAGGTCTCTTTCTAGCTAGCCGGTCTAAGTCCTTGACTAAATAAAAGACCCGTTAGCATCATAATAGGTTAATAAACCTTCTATACAGATTAAATAGCTTCCAGTAGAAGGTGCCTTCGAAAAGCTTTAGGAATTTACTGCTAGCATCAGGTAAATACTTTTAACTTATTTTCCCTTATACGGGCTTGGGATATGGTATTATAATAATACCACTTGGTCGGGTATGAAATCATTTAATCAGATTGTGATTAATAAATTTTCATAACCCATTTTAATATGTCTTGTTTGATAACATAAACATTGGGGGTTAATCTAACCGTGTCCTGGATATCCTCGGCTCATTTCGTTTAAAATGGCCACGACCTATGTACGGGGTGTAGGCATACACCTGACAGATGCAAATGCTAAAATAATATATAAACCCACATGTTGGGGATAACTCCTTTGTGGGTTCTATAAGTGGTGAATCGGTTAATCATGACCAGCTTCCAACCGGCCCCAATTGTAAGACAAACATGTAAATCTGTATACAAGATTATAATTAAATAATTGTCCCAAGTTATAAAAGATTTGTGCCATGTGCACTTAAATCAATTTTCTTATATGTTTTCAAAAGAGTCAGTTAATTGTATTTACCAGTGTAAACTGACGTATTTTCTTAAAGACTGATTTGACAGGTACCTCTCGTAATAGGCTGGAGCTATAGGGTGTCAATAGAGGATCTTGCAAATCCATAAGATACCTGAAGTCTGTTGATTTTGTTTTCTTTGTACATTTATGATCCGCCTGTGGATCTTATTACATTCCAGTCTGTATATTCATAAACTCGAACACTCAGACAGTATGGTTTGTAATAGTTTATTTACCAAGACTTCCGTTGTGCTATTATATTGTGTGTATTGACTATGATGATATCAACTACGTCACGATACTCCCCACCGGGCCCACCGGTAATATGTGGAAATATCGGGGTGTGACAATCTGAAATAAAAAACCGAACGTATGATGGAAAAAATGGCGTCAAGGACAGCAACCAGCCAACCACCAAATTAGAGAATGTATGATCTTCAACAATCAAAGAAGTATAGAGCAGAGGTGCTGATAACGTGATAAAAACCAAAGAGAAATAGAGATAAATTGAATTACATTCTTCATTCTATTCAACATTACAATATATAGGTAAACATAACTATAAACCCTAAAGCCCATAAGTAATGGGTTTGGTCTAAAATGTCTGGTTTATAACAATTAGTTATTTAATAGAAAAGAAAGACTTAAAAATAACGATAAGAAGGCACGAGAGGGTAACAAGTGTTAGAAAAAGAATTTCGTATAACAAGATTTTTATATATAGGAGCAAAGTTCACATGTTCTTCTCTAATTGGTTCATTCTCTAATTGGTTCAAGTTCTTCTCTAATATTATATTGTTTGTCTTGTAAATTAAATTAGCGTATTATTTTAAAATATTAATATTGTCCAAATAATAAAATTGACCATATAATTCATACAATTTATGGTTATACATGTGTGTAATACAATATCAATCGGTCCACATATAATATTAATAATGTATAGATTATCATTATTATTATTATTACTATTATTATTATTGTTAGGGATGGATTTTCACATCTTATGGATCACGGATCCTCAAGTGCAGCCAGGATCACAGATCCTCAGTTCAGTTTGAATTAAGGATCCTCAGAAGACGTTGCAGGAATAAGGATCCAGGATCCTCATTATTATCCTTATACTAACAATTGTTTCCATTATGTTTGAACTTGTTTTGTAGGAGTATATGAGTGGGACTTGGTATAACCGAGATTCTAGGGGAATATGCTCCATTATTCTGCATGTGCATGGTCTTTGTGACCGTTATGGAGGTCGTGGGAAGCTAGCATCTTTTGCGGATTGTTAGTTAGCTAGTTTATTTCTATTTTTATAAGGGGATAACAAGCTGGATAAGAGAGAACAATAGAAAAAACAAACACACACACTGCTCGAGAACTCTCTGCAACTCATTGGCGATTACACACTTATTGCACTCTAGTGATCTTTGTAACAAGCTTGTTATCATCCCGACTTGTAAACATTGTTTGTTGAATATAGTTAGTGATCGGTAGTTTCCATTACCCAAGATTTTTTGTGCCGGAGATCATACATTGATCAAGGGCTTTTTCCTTGTACAAATCCTTGTGTCATTTGTTCATTTCATTCATTCATTTGTTCATATAATCAAGCATCACACCTCACAAAATCGGATTTGGTTACATTATCCTTGTGTGATTTTTTACCAAAACAGTTTGGCGCCCACCGTGGGGCAATTGGTGCTTCATTCTCTAAAAATCTCGTTCATTTCACTCACTTCTATTCATTACCTTTGATCACATGGCTTCCTACGCGAAAAACACTTCAAGCTCCATGCCGGCGATTACCTCTTCACAGGGCATTCCACCTTTGCCTCCCGCACCTTCTGCATCCCAGAAGAATGTTGAGAATGCTGCGAAGAAACAAACCTCCGTTTTCTCAAAACCAGCTACTACTGCTTCTTCTGGTCCTACTAACAATGATCTTTATTCTTTGATTTTGCAGATGAAGGATTACATGCCGCAGCAGGACAAAACTAACGACAGGATCCTTCGAGAGATCGATGACATCAAGAAATTGAAGAGGCCAGCGGAGGATCACTCTTCTTTGATGCGGAGATCAATGAATTTCGACACTCCAGTCATAACTGCCCAACACTCTGCAGTATCAGATATCCAGTACCAGGGTGGATCATTGGGAATGCGTTTTGGATCATCGGCAATGACACAAGCTCAAGGATCCTACTTTCAGCCTTCAGGATCCTCTCTTTAGCCACAGGGATCCTCCTTCCAGCATCAAGGATCCTTTTTCAGATCTGGAGGATATATGGGAGCGCAAATGGTTCAAGGATCCTCATTCCAGGGTCAAGGATCCTCATTCCAGGGTCAGGGATCCTCTCAGGTTCAAGGATCCTCCTCTCAGGTATAGGGATCCTCTTAGGTTCAAGGATCCTCCTCTCAGGTTCAAGGATCCTCCTCTCAGGTCCAGGGATCCTCTCAGGTTCGAGGATCCTCCTATCAGGTTCATAGATCCACATCTCAAGTTTACGGATCCATGGATTATCCTCCAAGACCCCCAGTCTCAGTGTATCAAGGGTCCAACATCTTTCATGACCAAGGATCCTTAAGAAGTGCAGAACCCAGAAGTTTGGAGATTCATTTAGGAGACTTCATACATATGCAAACTATTGCTTCATCTGGTCCCTCAATCCTACCGGAACCTCGCCAATATGGATTCACATCAGGAATTCCAAACCTGAATCCTTCAGGAGGTAACACTTTAAATAATTCTTATAATACTAACCATGGCTTTGTGCAGGATACAGGCATCAACCAAGCTATGGCTAGGGAATTGCAGAAACTCAAGGATATGATATCCAGCGTTCCAGGAGTGGTTAAGCCCATTCCTGAAATCCCAGATGGAAGCCACAAGATATCTCGTTTTGCACCACCCATTTGTGATGCAGAGATACCAAAAAGGTTCCAAATACCAAGCATGAAGCTCTACGATGGCACAACTGATCCGGAAGAGCATATAGCTCAATACAGAGAGAGAATGGAGATCAATCCCATTCCTGAGAGGTTAAAAGAAGCATGTCTATGCAAGGGTTTCGGATCTACACTGACGGGATCAACTCTTAAATGGCTGCCAAGTCTTCCTCCTTTCTCTATTACTTCATTTGCTAATCTAGTTAAGGATTCACAATTCTATGATGATCTCGTTATGACGCTTTGCTGGAACCTTGATGAAGTGAGAACCAGGGCCCTTAGATTCATCCATTTAGAGGATGATAAAAGGATCCAGGAGAGACTTTCAGGATCCTCAAAGCAGGAAAAACAAGGATCCTATTACAAGAACAACAAATCCAAACCTTACAACAAGTTTGATAGTCAAAATGTGCATGTAGTGGAGCAAGAAGAGGATGATGAAGATTACCCATCCATTTCTGATTATTGTTTTGCTGTTGATAATAATGAACTAATCCTTGCCATGCAAAATTTAGGTGAAAAAGCTAGATGGCTTAGAAAGAATGATAATCAGCTGCTACAAAGGATAAATCCAAGTGGTGTGCCTATCATGAAGATTTTGGTCATCTCACTGATGAATTCATAGCACTCAGGAAAGAGATTGGTTACTTGTTAAGCAAAGGATATTTGAAGGAGCTATTGGGAAGAAAAAAGTCAAGGATCCAGGATCCTGAAAAAGTTCCAGAAAAAGCTCCTGCTCCTCCAGCTGATGCTCAAATTATCAACTTTATCTCCGGTGGATCAGATATATGTGGAACTTCATTTTCAGCAGCCAAAAGGCATGCTAAGGAGACAAAGATGGAAAATGGAGATTTGCCTATTCGAACCTCAATCCTTACACAGGAGAAAGTCATATCCTTTGATGAGGATGATCGTGTGGATATTCAGGATCCTCATCAGGATGGTCTTGTTATTACTTTGTTTATATCTAACCATTTTGTTCGCAGGATTCTCATAGATGGAGGAAGCTCAGTGAACATTATTTAGCTTGATGTCCTAAAAAAGATGAACATTCCTGAATCAGAAATTATACCAAGATCGTCGGTTCTTGTAGGATTCAGTGGAGAAATCAAGAATACATTGGGGGACTGTTTTGGTCAAAAATCACACAAGGATAATGCAACCAAATCTGATTTTGTGAGGTATGATGCTTGGTTAATTGTATGAACGACAAGTATATGAAATCAACGATGAACACCGAGATTTATACGAGGAAAAAACTGTAGGTCCCGTGAGCCGTGCGGATCGTAACAGAATCGTCTATCCAACCTAGAGTGCGGAATCCTCTAGATTAGATTTCACAGAAAACGTGTAGAAAACAGAAATCACTTTAAACCCGATCTTTATTGATTATCTTCTCACGATTACAATCAATCAAGATCTCCAAATTCGTCCAAGCCTTTGTCTTTCACGAATTCTCTCCAAGAGTGATTAGATGATTAACCTAAACCCTAATGCTAAGCTTTGTTTATATAGGACAAAGCTTTGCACATGGGCTAGGTCGTGGGCTAGGCCCATTTCGCCTACCATCCCCATATGTGGGTTTGGTTTGGCCCAATCACTCTTAATCAACTATTACAAAGCTAAACCCGCTAACTGTTTATCATTTTACTAATTACAAGATATCCAAAGACCAAATCTAAGCTGTTGTCACAAACATGCACCAACAAACTCCCCCTTGACAATAGCTCGCAAAGGTAACTTCAGTCTTCAGAATCTCACAGTCTTTTGGTCTTTGGATAGCTTCAGCTTTAACAGCTTCTGTCAGCAACAGACTCCCCCTAAGCTGATGCATCCAATCACCAAATCTTCAAAACTTCAGCGTTTGAGTAAACTCCAGTTTAGCATTTGTATAGCACTCTTCAACTCTCCAACTTTGTCTGCAATGTAGAAAGGAGGTTCTACCATGCATCCAATCAAACTCTCATCTTCACAGCAACTTCTCAGCAACACAGCAACCTCTCAGCAACACAGCAACTTCTCAGCAATACACTGCTTCAATCTGTTTACTATAAAACAAACATCTCGAGAAACCATAAGAATTTTTCAACATAAGTTAAACAAATTATTATTATTCAAGAGATTCGTTAAACTGTATAACAGATTAAACATTTTCCAATTTTAACACCAACACGCACAAATTTTTAAACAAACACCTTATAACCTGCATGATTTAAAAATTTTGAACCCACTTACTAACACTGTCTCCCCCTATCGGTAACAATTCCTCCAAGAATAACAGTTTTCCGTACATTAAGAATTTTAACAGAAAAAAACACTATTTTTGTATTTTTGTATTTTCTGAAAGCAAATAAATACGAAAAGCAATAAACACTCTGTTTTTGTGAGAATCACTGGTAAGAAGATCATATCAGCACAATCAAAATGTTTTCACACTGTTAGATAATTCTTTAGTTAATTTTTCGTGAAAAGCAGTTCAAGACGATTACCAGTATGTTTGTCCACCTAAACAAATGCATGAACATTTCAAGTACCATTACCGTATGATACGTTAAGGTAATATTAATTCTGATATATTAGTGTGTCCCACTTCAGGATATACCCCCGCGATTAAGGTATGCACAAAGATTCATCGTAGTAGGTGAGTATACTGAATTCATCCGTTTTATTTTTTCAACGTTTAGATATTTGGTGAACAGGTCAGTACTTCCGTACAGCAGAGAGACCAAAATATCTAACGAGGGCTAAGACAAATACCAATTTTGGTACGATTTGTGCATTTTGCACTTATTGAATGACTCTCTATGAGAGCTTCTTCATTTTCAGGGTTTTGGCATTTTTAGCTCTTTTAAGATATCCTGGGTGTGTCTAGGTCAGCATGTATCTGGATGCAGCAGAAGGACACCCCTGATATCCCCGGATGAAATAACAGTATAAAGACCCAAAACTTCAGATTTTGGCAATCTATCAACGCAAGATTTAAGGTCATTAAACCATACACCACTGATGTGTTCCCCACTCATACTCAGTGCATTTAAGTTTATATCACATTGGTAAGTTGATTATTTCATGCTTTTTCCTACTGGTACATCATATGATGAAGCCGCTATCACACTTAAGCATTTTAATTCAGTTCGAGTGTGACAGTCTAACTTGCTGATGTACTATCATTTCTTCTTTTTCACACAGTGAAAACTCATTTTTGATTTTCTATTTTTTTTTATGTTTTTGATTTTTAAGAAAGCAGAAAACTATTTACAAAAATTCTTATGAAAAACCAGTTATTCAGGATTCCTCATCCCGTTGAGTTCGACTAAGTGTTCAAAGCGAGCTCGATCAAAAGCTTTAGTGTAAAGATCAGCAAGGTTATCTTCTGTGTCGACTCGATGTAATTCAATTAGTCGTTTTTCAGCACAATCCCGTATAAAATGATGACGTATGTCAATATGTTTAGTTCTACTGTGCTTTACGGGATTGTTTGTGATTGATATAGTGGCATTATTATCTATCATAATAGGAGTACGAGTGAAATCCAAACCGTAATCGCGCATCTGCTGTTGAATCCAGAGAACCTGAGAGCAACAGCTACCCGCAGCAATATATTCAGCTTCACACGTAGATGTAGACACACAGGATTGCTTCTTGCATTGCCAAGACACGATCCTGCCTCCTAAGAACTGACAACCACCTGTTGTAGACTTTCTGTTTGATTTGCATCCTCCAAAGTCTGAATCAGTGTAAGCAACGAACCTCAAATCACTATCAACTGGATACCACAACCCAAGTTTAGGTTTCCCCTTCAAGTAACGAAGAATACGCTTCACTGCTTTCATGTGTGACTCTTTTGGATTCGCCTGATATCTGGCACACAGGCATACGACAAACGTGATGTCGGGTCTTGAAGCAGTCAAGTACATTAGAGAACCAATCATCGCCCTGTATTGAGTAGGATCAACGTCTTCAGTGCTTTCATGATCTGGGCCAAGATTGTGATTTTCGCAAATGGGTGTGTTGAAAGTAGAGCAATCATTCATTTTGAACCGATCCAAAATGTCATACACATACTTCGTTTGATGAATAAACATCCCATCCTCCTTCTGTTCAACTTGTAATCCCAGAAAGTAAGACAGCTCACCCATAGCGCTCATTTCAAACTTGCTCTTCATCACCTGTTCAAATTCCTTACACATGTTCTCATCAGATGACCCAAAGATGATGTCATCCACGTATACCTGTACCAGCAGAAAATCATCTTTCTTCCTCTTTATGAACAGTGTACTGTCAATCTGACCTCTTTCAAAACCATTCTGGAGCAGATGTGTAGACAGTGTCTCGTACCACGCCCTGGGAGCTTGATGTAACCCATACAAAGCCTTATCAAGTTTGTACACTCGATCTGGATAGTCTGGATCAACGAACCCATCTGGTTGTGAGACATACACCACTTCTTGGACTTTCCCGTAAAGAAATGCACTCTTCACGTCTAGTTGAAAAACTTTGAAGCCCTTGAATGAAGCAAAAGCCATAAACAAACGAATTGCCTCCAACCTTGCCACTGGTGCAAACACCTCATTGTAATCTATCCCTTCTTGCTGATTAAAACCTTTGACAACCAACCGAGCCTTGTTGCGCGTTACAATCCCTCTTTCATCCTTCTTGCACCTAAATACCCATTTAGTGCCAATTTCTCTTTCACCTTTAGGAAGGTCCACTAACTCCCATACCTTCAACTTCGCAAACTGGGCCAATTCTTCTTGCATAGCTTCAACCCATGAATTGTCTTTAAGAGCCATATGAATGTTCTTCGGCTCCTATTGGGAAATAAAGCAACTATACAAGCACTCGTTCACAATCCCAGTCTTCTCAATCGACACAAATAACCCAGAATTCGCTGCTATGCTTCTTCTCCTCTGAACACCTGCAGTAGGATCTCCAAGTATCATATCAACTGGATGATCTCTATTTGCTCGTGTAGTAGCAACGGCATCAACTTCTAGATTATCACCCAGGTTTGATCCAACCTCCCCCTGAATATTCTGATTTGCAAACGGATTAACAAACTCCTCCCCCTGAATGGGTTCAGAGTCACTATCGCTTGAATCAGGATCAGCAGCACCTTGGGAAGATTCCGGAGCATCTGACATATCAACATTCGATCTAGGCATGAACTCGCCTTCATCGTCTTCACATACCACTGTTTGGATCAGCTGAGAATCATCTGCATCAGAAACCTCAGGAATATTAAATGATTTAAACACACTTTCATAATCATATAATATAGCAGGACCACTCGTTGATTGTTAAGGTTTGTAGGAAGTAATTTCCACATTAAAGACAACCTCAATTTTACCAGTTTTGAGATTAAAAACCCTTTTATTCGGTGTGCCAGGTACGTAACCTAGAAAGTAGCCTTCGTCAGCCACCTCACCGAATTTTTGTTTATCTTTGTTTCGCACAATGGTGCAGGGTAATCCAAATGGTTCAAAGCCTGTTAAGTTTGGTTTTTCGTTAAACATAAGTTCATGACAAGTTTTGTTAAAACGTTTAACGGTCAAAACTTTGTTTAGGACGTAGCAAGCTGTATTCACAGCTTCTCCCCAGAAAAGAACTGGTAGCTTTGAATCTGAAAGCATAGTCCTAGCGGCTTCAATCAACGTCCTGTTTTTCCTCTCAGCGACTCCATTCTGTTGAGGAGTATAAGGAGCAGAATATTGATGTTCAATTCCTTTTCGAAGACAGTAGAGATCCAGAATCTGATTCTTGAACTCCGTGCCATTATCACTCCTTATCCTCTTGATCCTTGCATCATGGACGTTTTCCAATTTCGTAAAAAGATCTATCAACATCTCTGCTGTCTCATCTTTTGTACCTAAAAAGAAAACCCATGAATAACGTGAGTAATCATCAGTGACAACCAAACAGTAGTACTTTCCACCTATGCTCCTCACGTTCACTGGACCGAATAAATCCATGTGAAGTAATTCATAAGGGGCATCTATGGAATTTACTGTTTTAGACTTATGAGGTTTCTTGTGTTGTTTTCCCTTTTTACATGGAAGACATTTATCTTCCACTTGAAACCTCAACAATGGAACCCCTTTCACTAGCTCATTTTTAATAATGTAATTCATTTTGCGGTAGTGAATATGGGCCATGCGTCTGTGCCACAACATAGATTCAGCTTCAGATGCTTTTGACAGCAAACACGCCACCGCAGCAGTTGGATCCTTGGCACCCATGTCCATGACATAAGTATCATTTTTCCTTGGTGCACGCATTACTATCCAATCTTCCGGAATGACCAAACCCGGTTTCAAGACCAATGCCTCCGTATTAGTAAAGTGGACCGAGTGACCCTTGTCGCAGACTTGTGACACGCTCATCAGATTGTGTTTAAGCTGCTCAACATAGTTCACTTTGTCCAAAGTGATCTTCCCATTCGTCACTTTTCCTCGTCCAGTAATCCTACCACCTTTAGCACCAGCAAAATTTACATGTCCACCATCATAATCTTCAAATTCAGAAACAACCTCGCATCCCCCGTCATGTGCCTGGAGCAGCCACTATCAACATACCATAAGTTGATAATCCTCCTTAGCAGCTCCTGCACACACCAACCAAAAGATTAGTTAGATTGGGGGACCCAAGCCTTAATGGTCTTGGGTCGTCCAAATTCACCAACTACTTGAACATCCATCCAGCATCCATCACTCCTAACTGGAGTCTTGGATCTTGGACCTGTTGATGGAAATGGGGCATGATTTCCATAAGGTCTCTGGTCCTGAGGGTACCTATTTGTGTTTGGACTATGTGACCTTTGAAAATTTTGATTTTGATTCCAAGAACCTTGAGAGTTATAATTTCTAAAGCCATTGTTATAAAAAGTTCGACCACCATTATTATGGTATCGATTTTGATATTGACCTTGACTTCTGAAATTATTTGAATTATGATTGTTCATTCTTGGTGAACTACTCCTAGGTCTTTCATATCTGCCTGATGTAGATTCAGGCTGAAATCTTGGTTGATTTCTTTGAAAACGAGGAACTTGTGGAGTTCCTTTTTCAGCTTTATCTACACCACCAGCAACACCCGGTTGTTGCTTTGGAGCAGATTTCTTTGGAGAATTTGAGACTTTCTCCTCATTATCACCTCTCTTCTCTGGTGATTTCCCTCTTTGTTTCTCACTAACTTGTGCTTCAACCTTTTTGTTAGGACAGCAGCTAGCTACATGTCCCTTTGTGTGACATTTGAAGCACGATCTCTTTTTCGAAGACTTCTCAGCTGAAGCCTTTGAACTAGATTCTGGTTTTGATGATGATGCCATAGAAGGATTTGGTTCAGTTTGCTTAGTTTCAAGATTTACTATGTTTTTATTTTTTGCAAACTCTAAATTTGATTCGTTTTCAATAACAGCTGTTTCGTTTTTCATGTCACTTCCTTGAACAAAATTAACCTTTTTAACAAAAGTTGGGTTTTTATTCGTAGGATTTGAATTTTTCTTTTTCAAAACAGGTTTGCTGTTATTTTCCTTCTTAGCATCATTATCTTCAAGCACATCACCTTGACTAGATGTGAAACTACTTGGTGATGTTGACAGAAAGTCTGTGAACTCATCTTCATCAGGTAAGAAAGAATAGTCATGACTAAGAGGAGGTGGGACTTCATTGAAGCCCTTGAATCCCACACTGGTCTTGTCATTACTCTTCTTTAACCCACCCATCATGTGTTTCATAACAAAAGTAGAATCCCTGAATTGACCTAATTTCTTTTCAAGTTCAACAATTTTGAGTTGTGCATCTGACAACTCTTTACATTTTTCAGAGATCTCTTTTGTTTTCTCAGCCATCATGTCATGAGCTAAGTCTATGACTTGAAGTTTTTCGTTTAGTTTGCTGGTTAAAACTTCAATTTCAGCCTCATAGCCTTTTATCTTTTTCAAATATGATGACTCATTTCTTTTAGCAAAGAAATTTGATTCTTTTACGTTAGATATTTCGCTCACCAGACTTTTGTTTTGAGTTGACAACCTGTCAACTTCACCCTGTAATTCACGACACTTTAAACAAACAGAAGTAGCAGAGTTACTTACCTCTCCTGTCGATTTGTCTGAGTTGGCCATAAGAGCAGCAAGTTGAGCTCCCATTCTTTTGATGATTTCATCTTTCGCTTCATCTTCACTTTCATGCTCAGACTTGGGTTTTTCTTTTTCAGCATCTGTTGTCTGATCAACCTTATCTACCTCAGCTTCACTTTTGTTCTCAACCTTAGCATCATCTACTGTAGCTTCACCTTCATCAACTGGCACAATCTCTGCCATGAATGCCTGAGTGACATTCTCATCATTTTCCAAGTGAATACTCCAGTCATATGAACCCTCTCTTGCAGTAGAGATCAACGCCCTTGAGTTAGAGTTGTTTGATGAATTTCTATTGTTTGAACTCTGACTCGAAGTCTCATGCTTTTGTTTCTGACATTCCCTAGCGAAGTGACCATAACTCTGACAGTTAAAGCACCTGACTTTGGTCTTGTCAAATCCAACACTCTTTCCCACAAACTTCCTTCCAGTTCTGTTCATAAACCTTTTCACACGTCTTGATATCATGGCCATCTGCCATTGCAAATCCATCTCTTCTAGATCATCAGGGTCAATCTGATCATAATCTTCATCTAAAGTGGCAGGATCAGATATCTTCCCCTGAATGTAGTTCTCATAAGACGCAACAAACGAAGCAAGTAGAGCAAGATGTTCTTCAGCAGACTTCACACTCATTGGCATCGACTTTGTACTACTACTTTGCTTAGAAGCTGATGTTCTCTTTACTCCTGTTGATCCTCCTGAAGCAGCTACAAAACATACATCACCATCCTCATTTACTGTGACATGCTCATTATCACATGAAAGAAACGCAGTAGCAGAGTCGCTAGAAGCATCATGAGACGAAGAAGATGTAAGCCCATTGTAAATCCCTGGATCTTGAACCTGATCATATCCAGTGTCCTTCTTCTTCTTCATGTTAAGCTCATAAGCTCTTAGCTTTCCTACTACTTCTTCTAGCTCCTTTGTGTCATAATCTGCTTCACCCTTGATCATGAGAGTGTAGATATCCCATTTAGCAGGTAGAGCATCCAGCAGCTTGTCATTTTTCTCTATGTCAGTATAGCAATCCAAATCATAATTGTCCAATTCTGACATCAGATGGTAGTATCGAGTGATGACATCCTCAAGTGACTCATTTTTCATATATTTGAACACAGCAAACTGCTTCTTCAGTAAATCAACTTTGTTCTTCTTGACATCAGGATTTCCTTCATATCTCTTCTCTAGCGCATCCCACATTTCCTTTGAAGTAGTGTACTTCTTAAAGGTATGTTTGATGCCATCAGGTAAAGACATTTTAATGGCAGCCAAAGCTCTCTTTTCAGCCTCATACATTTTCTTTTATTCGGCTTCCATATCAACATAAGCAGTTATACGTTGTCTACCCTCAAACTCATGAGTTGGGTTCACATACCCATCGTCTATGCATATCCACATACGAGTGTCCTGGTACTCAACAAAGGATTGAAACCTATCCTTCCATGTCAAGTAGTTCTCCACCTTCATCATCTTAGGTGGTTTGTTCGTTGTGCCTACCTCATGTTCCATCCTTAAGAGTTCGTTCAATTTAGACATGTTCGACATTTTAACTTAATCAGACTGGTAAAACCGTACAACTTTAGTCCGAAACCTGTTTTTACTAAGTTATACCGTTAGATTCGTCTCGAGATTACGATTCCAATGATATATAAAGTCGAAAACCGTTTTCGGGATTTTCCAGAGTCTTTTTTTACCCTAAAAATCCAAGGATCCCAACGGTGCAAACGGTTTCCTGAGATGAGTTACGGATAATTTCCTAAACGTGAAACTGTGAAATTTTTCTTACGCAAGCCTAGAAAAATTCCCCCACTTGTCCGAAATGGTTTCAAGTTCGAAATGGTCCTAGATGGTCCGAAATGGCTATCCGAATTGACTATTTATCCGAAATGAGTGCTCTCAGATCCGAAATGAACTTAATAGATCCGTAATGGGACAGTCTGATCTGGAATCAAGCTTAACTGGTCCGAACTGATCCGAAATGGATCTGTCTGATCCGAAATGCAAGTGGAACTTGTCCGAAATGCAACTGATCTGGTCCGAAATGCTGATAGTTGATCCGAAATCAACTATATAATCCGGAATGCACGTCAATCTTGTCCGGAATGCAAGTTTCTGATCCGAAATTCAAGTCTGAAGATCCGTAATGCAATCAAAAGATCCGAAATGGTCCGAAATTGCTGCTGATTAATCCGAAATCCTTGTGACTAATCCGTAATGAGTGATTTCTGGTCCGAAATTGCTTGTTTCAATCCGAAATCCAAGTGTTTTGATCCGAAATGACCCGAAATACTTGATGTTTATCCGAAATCAACAGCAGTTCACGAACACAGCCTCCAGAAACGCCCGAAACTTCGATTTTTCTGCAGAAAACGATTCTGAACCAAGCCAATCAAGAGCCGAATGCTCTGATACCAATTGTAGGTCCCGTGAGCCGTGCGGATCGTAACAGAATCGTCTATCCAACCTAGAGTGCGGAATCCTCTAGATTAGATTTCACAGAAAACGTGTAGAAAACAGAAATCACTTTAAACCCGATCTTTATTGATTATCTTCTCACGATTACAATCAATCAAGATCTCCAAATTCGTCCAAGCCTTTGTCTTTCACGAATTCTCTCCAAGAGTGATTAGATGATTAACCTAAACCCTAATGCTAAGCTTTGTTTATATAGGACAAAGCTTTGCACATGGGCTAGGTCGTGGGCTAGGCCCATTTCGCCTACCATCCCCATATGTGGGTTTGGTTTGGCCCAATCACTCTTAATCAACTATTACAAAGCTAAACCCGCTAACTGTTTATCATTTTACTAATTACAAGATATCCAAAGACCAAATCTAAGCTGTTGTCACAAACATGCACCAACAAAAACCCTTGATCTTTAGAAGATCTCCGGCATAAAAAACCTCGGGTGATGGAAACTACCGATCACCAAATATATTGCAAAAACAATAGTGATCCTTGTACAACTTCAGAAGAAAACAAGCTCAATACAATGAATTGCTAGTATAAGTGTGTGTATTTAGCTAAGTGTTTGCAGAGAATTATGTGTTTGTGTGTGTTGAACTAGAATTATTCCTAAATTGAGCTGTTTTCCCCTTAAAAGATAGCAAAATATCAAGAAACCAACTTTCCTAAAAAGGTGGAGGTGGCCCATGATCATCATAACGGTTATATTTTATCAAACATGTGCCATATGAATGAATATTCCCCGAAATTCCAGCTAAGAATGAGTCCACTACGTCCATTACCTGCAGTTAAACATTAAAAACGTGACAATTGTTAGAAATCATAAGTTCTGTTAAGGATCCTGTGATCCTTAGACTCTGGATCCTCAGACTCCCTGCATCATCCATTAAGGATCCGTGATCCATGCTCAGTCTCAGGATAGATGATCCTTAGCATAAAATTCATGCCCTAACAATTGCCCCCAATATGGAAGTTGTGATAAGGATTCACAGCTTTCATATTTCCGTTAGAAGCGGACTAGCCGTTGCTGCTGGTAACTAGTCGTTACACTGCCTGTCGTCACTGATAAGACATGCTATAATCATCATTGCAAAATATAGAGTTAGAGATAACTCCTCAAGTGCCGTTACAAATCAGAAGATCCTTCTGTTTGTGGATAATGAATCCTTCTACACCGTTTGCTATTAACCTTCCTGCAATTTAATTTCTGCATAGACACTTTAACTATTAGATAGCCCTGTCTGGCCTTGGTGGATGGTCCACGGTTTTGCTGGTGAAATCCAGGCCAGATGATTTTGATATATAATGAATGTGTGATAACATTAAACTTTTTTAGCTACAACTGTTGTTGTTTCTTTCCTCTTTATTTTTCATGTATGCTTTCTATTTTCAAAGATATCATCGCCAAACAACTGGAAAGTTATTGGAAATCTGATGATAATGTTAAACTTTTAACAGAAAACTTTAAGTGTTCATATAAATATGGGTTAATGATCCTTAACCAAAAAGGATAAGAGACAACTTACAGCTTAGAAAAAGTTAGAATATAACATACCAGAGAATCCAAGTTAGGATTCTATATCCTTGTAAATTATTGCTGAATAAGCAAACTATGAAAAGTAAAGCTTCTAGGATCATGGATCCTTATCGTCAGAAGTTGTATAACTTTAGAGCTCCAAGATCCTGTAAGAAAAACAAACTTGGGACCAAGCCAAATAATTGGGAATGAACCCATAATAACTGGGGACAAGCCCAAATAAACAGGGGACAAGCCTAACAAACTGGGGACAAGCCCAAATAAACTGGGGACAGGCCCAACAAACTGGGGACAAGCCCAAATAAACTGGGGACAAGCCCAACAAACTGGGGACAAGCCCAACAAACTGGGGACAAGCCCAACAAACTGGGGACAAGCCCAAATAAACGGATGTAAACTGGGGTCAAGCCCATATAACTTGTGTAAACTGGAGTATGGCCCTCATTGGCGACTATCCAAACTTGAGGGACATGAAAATGCCGAAACCTTAGCTAACGTGAAAACGTTAGAAACCTTAGGAACGGATGTATGGTACGTCTACCATTATACGTAGGATCCCGGATACAGCCAGTACAATGAAATTGTCAGCCCCTAAAGCGAGTACTGGTCCCATTGCCATGAACTGTACCAGGATCATCGTGCGCTACTGGCGAAACTGGGGACAGGCCCAAAACTGGGGACAGGCCCAAAACTGGGGACATGCCCAAAACTGGGGACAAGCCCAAAAAACTGGGGACAAGCCCAAATAAACTTTGGAGAGTTGGCCAACCACTTTGATCTTCTGTAAAATGATAATAACTCTGCAAAAGCTTAAACTTTATGAAAATAGATGTTAAATGTTTAACATCTTTGCCTTATGATAAGTAATAAGTATAAGATGAATGAAGATGAAAGTAATATGTTACCAAATGGAGAATCATATATCCTTTGAGGATCCCGGATCCTTAATCAGAATACTGGTATCGCTGAGGATCCCTGATCCTTCTTACTTAAAGTATTTCTTTAGATGAACAGCATTCCAAGCTCTTGGTAAGAGGTCACCATCTATTGTTAACAAATGATATGCCCCCTTTCCTGCTTCAGCTTCAATTAAGTAGGGACCTTGAAATCTTCTGAACCTGACATTCTTGTTGTATGCTCCAGCTATTCTTTGTTGATAACTGGCCATCTTTTCTCTGACTTTGAGCAAAAGCTTCTGCTTAGGATGCAGATGTTATGCTGGTTGGTGTAGAATATTACCGTGTCTTTGATAAGCATCACACTTCTTTGCATATTCCACAGCATACTTCTTCATTGTAAGCTAATAATATCCTGTTATGAGGATCCTTGAGAACAGTGCTCTGCCCCCAGTGTGATTTCCAAAATCTCCTTCATGAAAATCCTTCAGAACTTCTTGGATTTCTGGATCCTCGATGCACCTTAGATATGGACCTGCAAGAGATCGTTTATATAACATGTTATTTAATATTATAAATTGAGATACCTTGACTTTGAAATCCCTGGGGTTTTCTCCTGTAGGGATCTCTCCATGTTGTATATATCTCATGATTGGTAGGATCCATGATCCTGAATGAGATTGTGTATCATTACTAGGGATGATTGCAGAATCTTCCACTATCTTCATGGCTACGTGATCCTCAATTGCAGGAGTTAAAACATGGATGATGAGTATTTTCACATCCTCTGGAATCTTCAGTGATGATCCAAGATTAGCTAGAGCATCAACTTCTGCATTTTCTTCCCTGGGTACCTGTGATAGACTGAAAAAAGCAAAAGAATCTGCCAGTTTCCTGACTATTTCTAAGTACTTGATTAGCTGATCCTCATATTCTTATCTAATTTCAAACCTGCTATCAAGGCCTCATATTCAGCCTCATTATTAGTGGTTTGGAATTCACATGCAATGGATTGGGGTATAATGTCCCCCTGTGGCGATTTTAGTAGTGTGCTTTGTCAAGTTCCTTTAACATTTGAAGCTCCATCCGTGAGGAGTGTCTAAGGATCCTTGGTCTTCTCAAGTTGTTGAACTTCTAATTCTGCTTCCCTTTGTAGATCACTACTGGAATCAGCCACAAAGTCAGCTAAAGCTTGGGACTTGATGGCAGTCCTGGGTTCATACTTAATGTCATATGCAATAAGCTTGATTGCCCACTTTGCCATTCTACCTGACATTTGAAGTTTCCTGAGAACATTCTTGATAGGAAGGTTAGCTTTCACAATAATGGCGTGAGTTTCTAAATAATGTCTATGTTTAGCAGAAGCCATAATTAAATCAAGAATTAATTTCTCTAAATGAGAATACCTGGCCTCAGCATCAAGTAGAATTTTACTTACATAGTATATCGGATGTTGAGAGCCTTCATGATCCTTAACTAGGATCACACTTACTGCTTTAGCTGAAATAGCTAAGTATAAGGATAACGATTCTCCATTTTCTGGTTTCATCAGGGCTGGTGCTGAGGATAGATAATCCTTAAGAACCTTGAGTGCAGCTTCATGCTTATCAGTCCACTCAAACTTGCCTTGAGCAATTTGTCTACCTCTTCTTGGATAATGACATTCCTTTCAAGTGCAAACTTTCTCCTTTTTTGGTGTATTGGCTTGAAAGACCTGTCAATACCAAGTTTGTGAGTAATAACATTCTTAGATATACCTGTCATATCTTCATGTTTCCAAGCAAAGGTAGATTTTCTTCTTTCCAAGAAGGATACTAAATCCTGCTCAATACTGTCTAGGATCCCGGATCCTATAAAAATTTTGGATTCAGGATCCTCTGGGTTCAACAGAATATCCTTGACGTCTTGCTCTATTGCCTCCGTGACGTCTTGCTCCTTGGAGGCTGGCTTCATTGAAGAAGTGTAACAGTTCGTTGCCTCCTGCTGACCACTTTCTATCTTCACCATATCTCATAGAGTTGGGAGCTTGACACATTGATGATATGTTAAGGGGGACTGCCTTCATATCGTGTATCCATGGCCTGCCAAAGATAACATTACAGCAAGATAAGCAATCAATAACATAGAATTTTTTTAACATAATTCACTCCCTCTATATAGATAGGAAGTTTGATGTCCCGCAATGTAATCTTTGTCTCTCCACTGAATCCCACAAGGACAGATGATCTTTGGACAATATCGGATTCAAGGATGTCCATTCTATTGAGGACATCTAACTGGATTATGTTCACTGAGCTTTTCCCATCAATGAGAATCATGCGAACAAAATGGTTAGATATAAATAATGTAATAACCAAACCGTCATGATGAGGATCATGTATGTCGACACGGTCATCCCCATCAAAGTATATGACTTTTTCTTGGGTAAGGATGGAATTTCGAACAGGTCTGTCCCTATTCTCCATCTTTGTTTCCTTTGCATGTCTCTTAGCTGCTGAGAACCTCTGGAGATGAAATGGATGATTTGAGCATCAGCTGGTGGAGGAGGAGCTTTTTCAGGAACTTTCTCAGGATCCTTGATCCTTGACTTTTTCCTTCCAAGCAATTCCTTCAAGTATCCTTTGCTCAAAAGATAACCTATCTCCTTCCTTAATGCTATGCACTCATCTGTGAGATGACCAGAATCCCCATGGTAAGCACACCATTTTGATTCGTCTTTGGTGGCAGGCGGTTTGTCATTCTTCCTTGGCCACCTAACCTTGTCACCTAAACTCTGCATAGAAAGGATTAGTTCATTATTATCAGCAGAAAAACAATATTCAGAAATAGGAGGATAATCCTCATCATCTTCCTCTTGTTCCACAGCATGGACATTCTGGTTGTCATGCTTGGAGTATTGCTTGGATCAGTTATCCTTGAGATAGGATCCTTATTTGTCTTGCTTTGAGGATCCTGACAATCTCTCATGGATCCTTTTGTCATCCTCTAAACGGATGAACCTAAGGGCCCTGTTCCTTTCCTCATCTAAATTCCTGCAAGGGGTCATGACAAGATCATCATAGAACATTGAATCCCTAAGTAAACCCATTTTAAAGGCTTCTACAGCCGTAGCTATATCCAGGTTAGGGATATCTAAGGATTCTTTACTAAACTTAGTGATGTAATCTCTAAGTGATTCATTTTGACCTTGTGTTACCCTATATAGATCACTAGTTAATCGTTCAAATTTTCTACTACATGAAAATTGACTATTAAACAGATTAACTAGATTAGCAAATGGAGTAATAGAGTAAGGGGGAAGACTTAGCAGCCATTTAAGAGCAGATCCTGTGAGTGTGGATCCAAAACCCTTGCATAGACATGCTTCTTTTAACCTCTCAGGAATGGGATTGATCTCCATTCTTTCCCTTGTGACTTCCATCTGGAATTTCTGGAATGGGCTTAACCACTCCTGGAGCGCTGGATATCATATCTTTGAGTTTCTGCAATCCCTTAGCCATAGCTTGGTTGATTCCTGTATCCTGCACGAAGCCATGGTTAGCATTATAAGAAGTATTCAAAGTGTTACCTTCTAATGGATTCAAGGTTGGAATTCCAGATGTGAATCCATATTGACGGGATCCTGGTATAACTGAGGGACCAGAAGAAGCAATAATCTACATCGGTATGAAGTCTCTTAGATGAACATCTGAACTTCCGGGTTGCACACTCCTTAAGTATCCTTGATCCTGGAAGATGTTGGATCCTTGATGTGCTGTGAATGAAGGTCTTGGAGGATAATCCATGGATCCGGAAACCTGAGATGAGGATCCTTGAACCTGGAAGGAGGATCCTTGAACCTGAGAGGATCCTTGAACCTGAGAGGATCCTTGAACCTGAGAGGATCCTTGAATTGGCTGCGTCCCCATGCATTCTCCTAAACTGCTGAAGAATCCCTGATGCTGAAATGAGGATCCTGAAGGCTGGAAAGAGGATCCTTGAGCCTGAGACATTGCCGATGATCCAGAACGCATTCCTGTTGATCCACCCTGGTATTGGACATCTGGAGCTGCAAAGTGCCGGGAAGTTATGACCGGAGTGTCGAAATTCAGCGACCTCAGCATCAAAGGGGAGTGATCCTCTGCTGATTTTATCAATTTCGCGAAGGATCCTGCCATTAGTTTGGTCCTGTTGTTGCATGTATCCTCTCATCTGCAAAATCAAAGCATAAAGATCATTGTTAGTAAGTGTAGAGGAAGAAACAATAGTTGGTTTTGTGAAAACGGGGGTTGTCTTCTTCGGAGCATTCTCAGCATTCTTCTGGAATGCAGGGATAAGATGATATAACGGTGGAATGCCCTATGATGAGGTAACCGCCGACATGGAACTTGAAGAAGTTTTTCCTTGAGAAGCCATGTGGTTGAAGGTGATGAACCGAAATGACCGAAATGAACAAAATTTCTCAGAAATGAAGCACCAATTGCCCCACGGTGGGCGCCAAACTGTTTTGGTCAAAAATCACACAAGGATAATGCAACCAAATCTGATTTTGTGAGGTATGATGCTTGGTTAATTGTATGAACGACAAGTATATGAAATCAACGATGAACACCAAGATTTATACGAGGAAAAAGCCCTTGATCTTTAGAAGATCTCCAGCATAAAAAACCTCGGGTGATGGAAACTACCGATCACCAAATATATTGCAAAAACAATAGTGATCCTTGTACAACTTCGGAAGAAAACAAGCTCAATACAATGAATTGCTAGTATAAGTGTGTATTTAGCTAATGTTTGATCTTGTGTGATTTTTGACCAAAACAATCAAGCATCACACCTCACAAAATGGGATTTGGTTACATTATTCTTGTGTGATTTTTGACCAAAACAATTATTATTATTATTATTATTATTATTATTATTATTATTATTATATTAATTTAAAGTTGCCATGAATAGTGATTCAACATTTTTAGGTATTTATTAAAAAAAATATTTAAAACAATATATTAATACATAAATAGTGATTCAAAACTTCTAAGTATTTTTTAAATATTATTATTTAAAATAATATGTATATGTTTTTACAAGGTTAGTAATCGATGATTGCTTCCAATTGGTTGATTGAACATTATTAGTATTCCACATATGAATTGAAAGTCCTCATGTATCTGATATTTTAGGTGATTACTTCTGATTGGTTGATTGGACATTTTTATTTTATACATATGAATTGAAAGTCCTCATGAATACTATCTAATATTTTAGAAGTTTCTAATATTTTAAATTTCATTTATTTTTAAATTTATTTACATATGAATTGAAAAACTTTACATATTCTTTACATATTAATTGGAAGTCCTCATAAATAGTATCTAATATCGTAGAAGTTTCTAATATTTTTAAGTTTCATTTATTTTTAAATTCTATTTTCAACATTTACTTATTTATTATAATATATTTTATCATCATTCAATTTATTTATTTTTTCTAAAAATATGTGTTCATTAACTTTTAAAAAAATTTAAATCCGCATTTATGTTTTCTTTTCAACGTTGCGATATAAAATTAAGTGAAAATGGATACTGTATCGTTGTCATACCTAACCAAACCGAAACCGACAATGAATGATTATTTATGATTTTTAAGTATTTATTTTTCATTTATACATGTCACACATGGATTTCCCAGTGGGCCTGGACCTTGGGATTTATGCGTGACGATTGATATCAGTTATCACATTTGGCTGCGGAAGATTGAATTAAAGTAAATAAATAAAGTAAAAGCTTGAAATTAATAATTAAATTTATACAAGTTGTTCATACAGAAATATCCACAGGCGGACCAAATATAATAAAAGGAGACTTGAGACTAATAGGTCTTTTGTGGAATAGCAAATTCCAAATCGCCTAGACCGAGCAGCTCCATCCTATTCCGTACTTGCTAATAACTTGCGCTTAGTCTTTTGAAAATACGTCAGCTTTCGCTGGTAAATACAATTAACCGACTATTTTGAAAAATTCTTTTCAAAATATATTTGATACCGTTTGGTATATCATTTTTAAATCACTTGGGATAAACTATATCTCTTGTTACCAGTTTTACATGCTTATCAATACATATAGGGACCAAAGATGAAAACCGGTACATGATTAATCGACAAGCCACAATTTCAATATTATATATATATATATATAATGGCATTAGCGCATGTCAGGTGTATGCCTACACCCCGCGCTTAGGTCGTGGCCACTTGCAATTAAGTGAGCCGAGGATGTACATGAGACGGTCGTATTAACCCCCAATGTTTAAGTCATCAAGCAAAACGGATTAAACGGGTTATTTAAAGTTTAAGCATCATTCGCCCATAGTTTAATACCCTACTAAGCGGCTATTATATATTAATATGAACTTGTGATGAATAGTAAATTAAAGTTTTAACAATATTATATTTATTTTGATTTATTCTAATTTGATTTGTTTTTTTTAATTGAAAAAGAGTAGTAATTTATTTATTTTTATCGTAAAGTGCCCATAAGAATATTAAAAAAAACACATATTTTTTTTGTATCATAAACTATACGAGTATTTGATATGTCACTAACCGAACCGATATCATAATATTATATTATATTTGTTTTGGTTTATTCTAATTTGATTTGTTTTTTTATAATTGAAAATGAATAGTAATTTATTTATTTTTATCGTAAAGTGCCCATAAGAATATTAAAAAAAACATATATTTTTTGTATCATAAACTATAAAAGTATTTGATATGTCACTAACCGAACCGATTTCAATTGAACAATATCGGCACTAACATCGGTAGTATTAGTACCAATATTCTTTTTATGGTTTTCAATTGATATAAAACATGTATCATTTTCAGTATATCGCGACTTATTTTTTGAGATTTCTCTTTCAGCTACTGTAGTGAATCTCGGTACTGGAACGAACTGAACCGATACCAATTGAGTTCCCTCCGTATAGCGCGAGGGAAAACCACTAGTTATTATTATTATTATTATTATTATTATTATTATTATTATCAAATGATAACATATGTTTGCTACAGTATTTGGGGGTAGTTTTGTAATTTCAATCTTCATTCCATTAACCATGCGGTTGTTATCCGACCCCTTCGTTCTCTCCCTACCCTCCAGAGCAGGGTACCTGTCACACCCCCAAAATCCACCATGCGGAGTTCCACCGCTTGGAGGCGTGACGTGACCAGGATCGAGCCACCAATCATACTGAACAACGTACTTAAGTAAATAAAGACAACCCCAATACGATTGGCGACCAAAAGCTAGTTAACCAAGTTTTTAATTTATACAGCGGAAGCATAAACATAAAGTTCGAAACCTAAGTTCGCAGTTCATAAGTTTAAAGTCCAACACATTGGTTTAATAAGTTCATAATGTTTTAAACATTAAACACTGGACATAACCGTCCGCACACCACAACGACTCCTTCCTCGTGCAAGCTCCAAATGTTTAGCGACCTGTAAGGCATGTAACAACGAGTCAACAACAAAGTTGAGTGAATTCACAGTTGGTTGTTTAGTTATAGCATTCGTTTCGTAAATCATCTGTTCGTTTTGAAAACCATGTATCGTATAAGTTTGCATCGCGGTCTTTCTGACATGTTTGCGAAGATTAGTGGGGGTTTCCCATGTGTTACTAGACCACGCGTATCGACTGCTACGAAAATATAAGAGGTGCCCTAAGTCAATGTCTATCAGCATTGACCCTTTGCCCATAGTCCATTAGTACACGCCCGTCCGACTGGCACGGTGTGAGGTTTGTTAAACCTAATAGCGCTATTAACTAATGACCCGCTCGCCATAGGCCTCGGCGATTAAGTCGATAATTGAGGGACTTAAAGTGATAGAGTTGATGGTCTTATGATCGTGTACGTAGGTTTTACGTACGTGCCCTTCAATCCGAGGACAGTAGTAAGTATGAGTGTACGTAGGTTTTACGTACGTGCCCTTCAATCCGAGGACAGTAAAAAGTAGTTTAATAGTAATGATAGTACAAGTAGTTATTCAATCCCATTCCCAACCCCTGGGAATCCCATGCCTTAGAAAGAGTGTGAACTCACCTCGGTTTGCTCGGTTAGGTTCTCAAATATAGTTAACAGTCAAGGTCGGTCAATCACGTCCTAATAAGGTACGGATAACAATCAGTTTCTCATGCATAACACGTATCCTACGTATGGTTTATTTGCACATTACTTCGTCCACATAACAGGTACACACTTTAACGATTTATGCCCATATGAACTTCCCATCCATTCCCCACTCATAAACAAACATACGATATTGCACGTAACACATATAACATGTTAGATCATTCACCGATAGCATACTCGACATTTAAACACGCAAGTCACAACTTATGTCAATTTAGCATTAATATTCAAAACCGTCTGTTTTCGGATATTTAAATAAAATAGTTAAATTATTCCAAAAATTCCCAAATTTTTACAGGATGTCTTAAACGTTCCATATTTTATTGTGTAAAAATATCGGGGTCCGGTTCATTACCAATATTTTATAGAAAATCGTCTACCGAACTGTGATCAGATTTGTCACATTCTGATCACAGTTTACGGAATAATTCGTCTAAAATTCCTCGGAAGTCCGTTTGACAAAATTCCAGTTCGAGGGTCACAAATACATCAGTGACTATCTATGGTATGAATTTTAGGGGCTGGTTCAATTCAGGTTTCAAATTACGACCGAAAACGTACAGCCCATTTTTCTGCAGTAAAAATCAGCCTTAGCTGCTGTCACGAAAACATACTTTTAAAATAGTAAAAGACTTCAAAAAAATACGATTCCAGCGCCATTTTCTTCGTTTTTCGAAAAGACCCGATTTAGGCTTCAGAAATTCCGTTTTTCGATTTGTTAAAGTCTGTTTACGGCCTGTTGAATGCGGCTGAAAAAGTACATCAGAATGCTGTTTCGTGGTTTAAGCATTACTAAATCGCATCAACGAGTGTCCGAACAATGGATTTAACAAGAAACCAACAATCAACCATCAAGTATGATTTAACCAACCCTCAAACCAACAAGATTCCGCTTCATAATTCATACATAAGTAAACTTTTATGTTTATCTATTTGTTCGTGACATTTTAGTGATTTTAAACATACTACACCCTTTGATCATAGAAACGAGATTAAACAAGATTAACAAGAGTGTAACAAAGGACTTACTACTAGCTTATAGCTAGGGATGAATCTAGTGTAAAGTTGGTAAGAAAAGATGGTGAAACAACTAGAACAATGCTCCTTTGAGGGTCCTTCAAGATGCACCTTCCATGGTTGCACTTCAAAGCATGAATGGAACTTAATGTGAAGAAGATGATGATGTTTAAAGTTGATGGATGGTGGATTCGGTTGGGGGGTAAACCGAATAGAGAGAGAGATGAGTGATATGAGGGTTGAGTGTGATTGTGAAGATGATATTCTTACAAGATCAAACTTATAGAGATCATTCCTATATTTTCACCAAACTTACAAGCAACAACTTAATAAAAAAATTGAAATCAAATCAAGTTAGTAGATAGAAGGCATGGTGAAGTTGATATGGTGGGTCCACAAGGGACTAGAATCGGTTGGAGGGGGGGGGGTGTAAGTGAAAAATTGTGACTAAATTAGTAAAGGTAAGTTAGGATGTAAGGAATGTGGTGAATTGATTTCTAGCGGGTGTTATGACATACGGGGATCACGACTAGCCAAGAATAATAAAATAACGTGTTTGACAAATATTTGGTGTCCCGGGTAATGTCCGGTTGTTCGGTCGGATACTGTTCCGTTAAAGTGTTTAATTGTACCGTAAAGTGTCTTATTTATATATTTTTGTAACGAAATAAATTCCTAACACATAGGAAAATATACCGGACCATTTAGTGACTTTTCTGTATACTACCAGTATGTTAACATGCTCATGTAAGTATAGTTCAGTAATCAGAGAGCAGTTAAATATTTCAACACAGTCACCAAGCACTTAAATTATTATTAAATAAATTTTACGGAATACATGTAAATTGAGGGTTGTCACATTCTCCCCCTGTTAAAAGAATTTCGTCCCAAAATTTAGCGCGTGGTTACTGAGGAAGCTAGTTAAGTTGCGTTGTTTTCCTGATTTTCCTGGGGTGTCACAGTACCGACCAGACCACCACCGCCACTACCGACACTCTTCCATCTGCTGGTGATCAACACTGATTGGCATCGCCGTCGCTACCGATCGTCTTCCATCTGCTGCTGTTGATCATCGTTGATTGAAGCGGTCGGCCGATTCCAAACCAGGTTAGGGAATGCTTTAATTGGATTTTTGTGGAGTTCTGTTCATCGATGTTCTCATGTAGCTGCTTATTAGCTGTTTTGAATCTTAGGTTTATTTTATTGATAAACTAATTTTGTTCACTGACTTTAAATTCACGTCATCTTTGATTTACGATTTAGTAAATTGCAAACCTAACTTGGTTTTACTTTTTAGGGGAATCCTGAACTTTGGTTATTGTTAGGGTACTTATAGGTGTTTCATTGTTCACGAATTTGACGCCAATCGGTTTAAACACCTTTGGGAGGTCTTGGGTTAAGTCCCACAACGACGGGAATAAAAGAGATTTGCCATTAAAAAAGATTGCTATGTTTTTTTACCACTTGATTTACTTCAATTATAGATCCAATTTATGTATCAGACTTTATTTCCTCCTAAACTGAAGGTATAATACAAATCTGTGTTGTTTGAGGTTTAGAATTTAAGTTTTTTTTTTATATAAATAATCTGCATCGAGGGAAATTGAACACATTCTTTCCCGTATGAAGCTTTACTTTTACCCGTCATGACCTAATTACTCATGAAAAGGGTTGTATAGAAAGCATTTAACCTGGTTCTCCACTCTATAAAAAAAGTAGTGTAAAAAACAAAACCTTTAAAAGAACAGTTGTTCTTTAAAGTTGTATAGTGTTTAGCTAGAGTATTTTTTCAAGTTCAAGGACTGAAGTAAAATCAAATATCTGACTTTGGTTTCGACTTTCATGGATTTGTGTTGGGTATTGAAGATAAGACCCTTACAAGGCCACACGCATACTTCAAGGAACTCTTTAATCGGTTTTGACTTTCATGGATTGAGGATTTGTGTGTGTTTTGAACTGATTCGACGGTCATTTGGGTGTATGTTCTATATGAATTTCTTTGCTTATGTTGTGGTTTTGGACATAAGAGGTTGAATATGATCTATATTGTTTGGTGATGCTGCCCGGATATATTTTTTTAAAAGATCGGATTCAGTATTTGGTCATCTTTATTTTCATTTTGTACAATTAAAATAACATCACTTTGCTGGCATGTATATTGCAGTAGAGTAGAATAGAATGGCAAGGCTGGCTGTGTATGTGTATTATACTCCTGGCTGGTTATAGGTTCAGCTTTTGAATTTCTATATTACCTTACAATACTTTACCTATAGATTATTTTTCTTTTCTCATTTTAAGTACTTTTGGTCACTAAAATTAAGCTAACTAATTTCCATAACAATCTTAGATTACAAATGCACTTGACAAGGTCTGTTTAACCTCTTTACTATAACTTTGGAGGAAAAAACTTTCTTTGAAGTTTATATGGTGTAACATTAGGATTTTGGATTAATTTTGATCATAAAGCACTAAAGTAGAGGAATCCTTTCATCTATTTACTACAACATCAATTGTTCTCTCTTTGCAAGGTTGCTTGCTTCTTAGCTGTGTGTCAACCCGTTAACCTTTCTTTTATCTCAATTAAGTTAAGTAACAAAAACATAGTATAAATATGTATAAAGTAACTAATAGATTTTATTTTTCGTTAAGGATATAACGTAACCAAACGAATTGTCGTCATCATAAGGAAGCATACTTTGCCGGCCGCAACGCGGCGAATTAATCCTAGTTTATATTAAAAGATAAGGATAGATATAAATATTAGTGATATTTATATATTAATTATTATTATAACTAAAATATAATATAGGTACAATTTTAAGGTTGAATGAAAGAATGTCATGTAGAATTAATTGGAATCCTTTATTAAAATTTAGATTAGATTATATATGGGCTTATAAGTGTGAGTAATTGTGATTATTGAATGGTTGAATTTTGAGAGTTTTGAAATGTGAATTTGATTATGAAAGATTATATTTTAGTTTTAAAACTTCTAGAATGATTGAATCAAATAAAAGGATTGTGATTTCATAGAAACAAAAATAATTGTGATTTTTTTTTTCTGAACATCTTGAACATGAGCAAAACTAACACAAAAGCAAATTTGACCAGGATCAAATACAACGATAGCATGTTAATAAAAAAATAAATGTGAAAAACAACAACTTTGCTTCAGTCCCATTTGATTGGAAAAGATAAGTACAAACTAAATTAAAAAATAATGCAATATGAAAATAAGAGATAGAATAATCGATATTTTTTTCATAAAATAAGAGATAAGGTTAAACTAAATATAAAAGTGCCAATTTGGTAAATAATAATATTCCATATTTTTAAGTCAAGACCTTGGGTGGGAAAAGGCAATCTTAGAAGCTCTATAAATTAGACACGTGTCTCTAATATGTTCCTTTTATTATATGTACTAGGTTATAACCCCGTGTATTACAATGGTTGAATAAATGAATTTTACATACTAAATAATAAACCAATATATCTTTAAAAACCTCTTTTATTGCATGGGTTGAATAAATGTAATTTTATATATTAAATAATAAAAATTCTATCTATAAGAATCATATTGTACAAGTTGAATAAATCTAATTTTATATACCAAATAATAAAAAAATTATATCTTTAAAACAACGTGTATTACACGGGTTGAATAAATGTAATATTGTTTACCAAATAATAAAAAGTATATCTTTAAAAACCCTCGTGTATTACACGGCTTGAATAAATATGATTTTATATACGAAATAATAAGAAACTTATATTTAAAAAAAAACTAATGGATATACTCGGTATGCGATAGATATGGTGATTCCGGAGATGCTTATTGAAAAGAAAATACAGTGGTCAAACGTGATATTCAAGAAGCAAATAAGTAGCCATTTGAGTGATAAAATATTAATTTTATTTAAAAAAAACTGTGATACATCTAATTTTATATATAAAGTAATATTGAAAGTTATATACAATTTGTTTATATAGTGAAATATCTAACAACACAAAAAATCAGATTTAAACTCATTTTACATTTAATAATCTAATCAAGTAAAACGTGTAGATTTAATATAAACATATAAATTTATATTTCAAAACAGCAGCCTTTTAATGCAAAAAAAACTTTTTCAAACCCCAGCATTTATGGGAAAACTATAAAATTAAATATCAAGAAACCCAAGGGACAAATTTTAAAACTTCAAAGAAAAAACAGGTTATCATAATTACAATTAACCTCCTCATTTACCATATAGACGCGTTTTAAACACTATAAAAGACCGATGATTAGTTTTGATTCAAAACATCAACAACTTGTCTTACAAATCACTGTCTGTCAAAATCAAAACAAATCAAAATCAGAAAATCCAACAAAAATCTACATGGCAAACAGATGCTTCTACCACTGGTCAGACACCAACGATGTTAAAACACAATTCTCGATGTGGTCACTCAAAGAAAAAAGATCAGACAAAGAACTAAACAGAAAAGTCGTCATAATCAATGACACTAATTACAACAAAACCTGGAACAACATAGCATTGCTCGATGAAGTCCTCCACTCTACTCCAACTGATTTCCAGAAGAATGCAGAAGAGTTTCTGTCATAACTACTAAAACAGAATCAGAAAATCTGCGACATGCTAACTGATCTGAAAAACAAAAGAGAGCATGAAATCACATGGAGAAAGGCTAGAGTCTATGAAATCCTAGCAAGTGTTAACTCTAGTGTGTAATAGTTTATGCATATTTCAGTAAATTTTTATTTTTCTATGTATGCTTATTTAATTTAATACTATTAGTATGCATATTAACATTCTAAAATGTCACTGTTAATAAAAACTATCAACATTATCAACACTTGTTTCTTGATAATCAAATTAAACTAAAGTTAATAAAAATAAGCCACAAACCTAAAATGCAAGTCACCCATCAACGAAGGTAGTACATATAACTTTTCACAATGTTGCAACAATCTATACTTTCTATAAAAAAGAAAATCTGACTGACATAAGAAAAGTTGAATTTTGATTTAATGATGCTGGAACAATGCAACTCTCCTATCAAAGAAGGTAGCACATGCAACTATTCACGATGTTGCAACAATGATACTGCAACATCGATGTTGAAACGTTGATTTGCAACAGATATGAGTGAGAGAGATAGAGTTGAAATTTGAATGTGGAGCCAGATTCATATATCTTATTTATAGGGTTCGAATATATGGTTTGAATTTTGAATATGGAGCCAGAATTTTGAATCTTGCCAGAGGTTTACTTTGGTTATAAAGAGCAGAGGTTTGAATGTAAACCGAAAAGCAGAGGTTTTAATTGTGAATGAAGTGTAGAAGTTTGACTTTTAAATGAAGGGCAGAGGTTTGATTGAATTTTAAAGTGATTTTAGATATTAGGCTTTATGATGCAATAATTACATAAGAAAAGCATTGTTGGACAGCCTCTATGGCTGCCACATCAGTTTTTCTTATGTCATCGAGATTTCTCCTTTTATAGAAAGTATAGATAGATATATATCATTTTTAATTATTTTACATGAATAATCTAAGTTAAGAATTTTTTAGCCAAATCAACTTATTGGTTTCCCAACTAGAAAAAGTAATCCTAACACTTTTTTTCTAACTTATGTTGGAAAAATCATAAGTCAATAAGCACTATTGACAAAAAAACACACACACACACACTTTTAGTGTTAAATAAGAAATCCCAAACACTCTCTTAGAATTGCTATGTTAAATTAATTATCCAAAAATATTAAATGTTAGCAATGACTATATTATGAAAAACGTTGTTTGTCTATGATCTTAGGCCTATATATATATATATATTAAAAATTAATGTGGATGAATAATAATTCGTTTTTATATTATTTCATTTATTATTTAATTTATTTTTTCTCAAATAACTTAAATTGTATAATTTTTGAACACGTAACTATGTTTAATTATTTTTTCATTTATCACTGAATTTGATTTTTCTTCTTGTGTTCATACTCAGTGGCGGCTGTAAGGATATGAATACCTTGTCCGAGCCGTTTAAAAATATGTCCCTTAATCATTAACAAATTAAATAATGTAAACTATTTTTTTAAAAACGATGATTAAAGGTATAGCAATTAGCAAAATCATAGTATTCAAATGTGTGAAATTACATACCATAATAGGCTAACATCTAACCGATGATTCGTCATACTTTCTAACATTCTTAATAGCAAATTGTTGGAGCGACTCTTCATTCTCGATAGCTATCACCGCCAACCTGCTAAGTCTTTCTTGGGATATTGTGGATCGTAAGTAAGATCTCAGCCACTTCTAGTTCAAAAAGCTCCTTTCTGCGGAAACCGTCGTAACCGGAATAGTCAACAATATTCTAAAGATATTCATCATATTAATTTGAATTTGAAAAATAAGATTTGGATAAATGAAAGTTATGGAGTTAGTGTATTCATGAATAAAAACAATTATTTTCTAGCATGAGAAATATAATTTTAAATTAAGTAGAGATAAATAAGAAATAATTTCAGAAAAACACCATGGAAATCATCCCTAGCTTCTATTTAATTTACTTTATTATATAGTATAAAATATAGATATTGATATTTATTTCATTATTAATTAATAAAAAGATTACAAATAATATAATATATTACTATCATCTATAATACTATATAAAGCATCTCCTATGTACAAAATAGTCATTTCCATTCAATTTTTTAAGATGGCATATGAAGGGTTACCTTAAAATGCCTATTTTTTTTACCATTTTGTTCCCTTTATGCCCTTCTCACATAAAATAGATACACAAAATAGATACACGAGATCTCTCTACGCCCGTTCCCTTCTCATTCAATGCCATTATCAATTTCTTCAACTCAACCGTTCCTCTTTCAATGCAATCATCAGATTCGTGAATTCAGTAGCCCTGTCCGTTTGCATAAGTCCTCCTGAGATGACGCCGGGTCAGAGATGATGGGGTTCGGATGATGGCGGTGGTAGGTTGTGGACAAAGCAAAGCCACAACAACGATGGCTTTAGGGTTCTGTCGCAAGTCAGTCAAGGGGTTATTAGGATTCGGGCAGATGAATCTTGTGGTAAACGATCCTTCTTCAATTGCCCGTTTGTTTTCGCTAACGATCATCTCTTTCTCCATCTAACATTTGTCTCAAAAGAACAGAGATGGTGAAAGGTCCAGACTCTCTATCCTGATATCAACAAGAAAGCCAGAGGTAATTCATCAATTTTTCAGCCAATTTTTATATCGATTTACATGTGTGTTTGTTGATTTGCGAGGGAAGTATGGTTAAAACCCTGGCAACAATGATGATTTCATAGGTACTTCTTCTCTCGGTTTAATGTTCTTGAATCATGTTTCTGTTATTGATTTTGAATCGAATTTATTGGATATAATCTCTGATTATAATATCATGTTTGTAGCTGTGGTGCAATTGAAGTCATGGTTTCAACTTTTCTTTATTGGTTTCTTGTTGTTTTGCAATGAAATTCATTTTGATATAATATGGTTATTGTTGTTTAGATCTTTCAATTACGAGCTATCTGTTTTGTTATGTATTAGTGTTGATAAATCTGATGCTGGAAAAACACACACCGTCTTCAATTCAGGTTTTTTTCATCTTTTCTTTTTCTACAAATTCTAAAGTTTATGGTATTTTAGTATAATATAATATCTAATCCACACATTAGATCAAGACTTAATAGTGCTTTATCGTTGCATCATGCAAATAATATTGCTTTGAGAGATGAAAGTCGGCTCATAAGAGTGAGTATAAAACATGTATCGACATCTTATGTATCCATCAAAATCAGTTGTTTTCGATTATAAATGGAGTTGCAGGAAGCGATTTGCTTCCAGTTTTGTCACTATTGTTATCAATCTCACTCTGAGTTTGGATCTGTGTTTAAAGTTGCTTTGTTGATTGTTGAGCTCTTGAAGAAATTCTATCGGTAAGTGTTGTCAATTTGGTTTCAATCGATATATCTTATATGATTGATTTTTCGAACTAGCAAGTGATTTGTTTGCTTGTTTGTTTTAGTAGTGATTTGTGTGATTAATTGTGTGTTTGACTTGAATCTAGCATTTTTAGATGGGATATATATGTGGTAGTGGTTTTTGTATGCTTGATTAGGTTACTAATTGCGATATGAACATTTATAGATACTGATTTTTGTTACTGGAATTTTTTATATAATTCAGAATCGAAAAAGTCAATTTCATTAGCGCTTCAAGCTAAGGCTAACATTCAAAAGCGTGAAGGGTTGAATCATCGAGCACAGCCCGTTAAAACTCAGTTTAACACCAAAAGAAATCCACAGAAGAATCCTGTTTCTTCGAATGTATTAAAGCAGAACAATCAGAAACAGAATAGCTTACTTGACCGAGGAAAGTCAACCCCGAAAGCTTCGAGTTCTAACGTCGGTCCACAAGCAAGAAAGCTGGTTTCGCAGAAACCGAGCCATAAAAAGGAACCTTATTCCACCCGAAAAAAACGTTCCATTGAAGACACTATTCATAATACTAATACTAATATTGTTCGCGATAGAAGTTATAGAAGTAACAGTAGTGATGTTGTTTCTTTCACTTTCACAGCTCCAACTGCACGCCCGGTGATCTTTAATAACGGTTTTCTGCCCGATAATCAAAGTAAAAACGCACCTGATTCGACCAGTAATGATTCAAACTCATCATCTTTGACATGTAATGTTATTGGAGCTGATGCTTTATGTGCTCTTTTGTTGGAGCAAAAACTGAGGGAATTAACCGATAGTCCTGTTTCGGTTTTTCAAGATTCTTTGTTAGCAACGGAAACCGACATTGGAGAAGATTCGAGTAATGGGTTTTCTTCATACAAGTCGAATGATGATTCAAGTTACGGGTTTTATTCGAGTGATTGTTTAGAACTTACGAAGAAGCATCACAAGCTCGATCGGGTATGTTGTGGACACGATAATATAAGTGTTTTGCATACGATTATTGCGGTTTATACGTGATTATATTTGACAACTTTTGATGTTTTTATAATCAGGATTTGAGTTACGGGTTTTCTGCCAATGATCATTCAGAACTCATGAACAAGAATCATAAGCTCAATTTCATATGTTGTGAACAAAATATGTACATTACTTGTAGTTTATATAAATGATTAATAATTCGATATTTTGTGATGTTTTAGGGCCAAGATCTAATGAATACAGATGATTCAGGTAACGGGTTTTCTATTAATGATCCTCGAGAACCGATGTTTCATGACTACGCGTATCGGAAATATCTCTTTGGTAACTTTAGCAGACAACCGAGCCCGGATTCGATGCTCGAACCATCTTTTAACACCGAAAGCTGTAACTCTTCAGACACTGTCGATACCTGCAAGCAAGATTCAGCTTCGGTTCTAGCCCAAGAGCTAACCGCTCCAAAATTTTCAACATCCCCGACCCCGATGGATGTTGATGCCGATCTACTAGACTCGGCTTCTTCCATCACAATGGTTACCAAATGGGAACCTGAGTACGTAACCGAAGTGCTTGCAAATATCGAAACAATGTTTGTCGACTTCACCATAGGCAAGACTCGAAAGATAGTGAACCCACATGTGTTTGACCGGTTAGAGTTCGGTAGACCCAACGAAGAACCGGCTAAGTTAAGACGTGAGCTTGTGTTCAATTGCGTGAGTGAGTGTATGGAGACGCGATGCAGGGTGTGGGCTAAAGGATTAGCAACGGTTAGAAAACCATAGCGGTTAGCTCAAGAAGTGTACCGAGAGATTGCAGGGTGGGAAGATATGAAAGATAGTATGGTTGATGAGCTCGTTGATAAGGATATGAGCGGTTGTAGTTACAAAAATATACAACTTTTATATGATTTTTTTCATCATTTTAAAGTTTAAGGTTTGAGTTATGTTTCCGCCCCATATTGTCGACTCCGCTACAACGCGCGGGTTTTCCACTAGTGATTATAATAGATAAAGATAACCAAACACTTTGTTTATATTCTTTAGATAAATATTATGAAATTTAAAGATATCCTAATTAATACAGAAAAAGATAGAAATAAAGCTATACTATTTAAAGTTTAAATTCGTAAATACATCTTTGGTAACATATAGTTACCTTCATAAATATATATATGTAACACCCCAAAAACGGGTTTGGTAATCAAACCACGTTAATATTAATGACAGGTAAAATACCGTTAGTGGTGAAAATTTACCCGGTAAATATTAGGATTTAAATAATTAAACCTAATATTAATTAAAAGGAGAATAATCATTTTGAGAAAACAAAGTAATAAAAGGCCCGAGTTAACGGGACTTAAAGTAAAAACGGGATGTGACTTCCCCGAACCCACCAAGTAACTAGGAATATCAACCTAGTTAATTAAGTGTTGTTAAATGCCAATGAAACTTGGTTAATAATACTTGTATAACTCTACAAAAGTTGAGGGACTAAAAGGGTAAAAGAGAAAAATGGTTTAATAAATAAAAATAAAAAACACCAAAAACACACACTTAAGTGTGTTCTGGTCGTGAGAATCACAGGAGCAAAAAAGGGCTCCTTCATGCTAACCCTAAATCACTCAAAATCAACCAAATTCAAGCAAGAAATCAAGAGCAAATCGAAACCAAGCTAAGATTAGTGATCACTCGGGTTAGAGGATCACAAGGTATGTCAAATTCCATCTTTTGGTGATGTTTTGAATTCATGGTGAATTATCATAAACGAAATTATTGCTTGAATGTTTGATGTAAGAGTGAAATTAGGATAAATCCATGTCTAGGAACAAACCCTAGTAAGGATTTGATGAATTAATGATGAAAAAAAATTGTGAAATATATAATTACCCATGCATGTCTCAAGTGGGTATTATAACTAAACGATGAGCACATGAAATTCAATGTTCAAATGGTATAAAACGGATGTGATGATGAAAGCCTTGATATTGTGCATGAATACTAGGCATAAGAGCTTGATTTTTGTGAATAAAACTTGGTTAAAAGTTAATTAGGAGCTAAATTGATGAAAGTATGAAAATCATGCCCACAAGGTACCATCGTGATGGTCTATGTAGACAATGATTCAACTTTAAATTAGTTATGCTAATTATTACTATAAAAATAACAGTGTGTACCTTTTTAAAGGAACAAAAGGATTACATACCTCATGATGTCCCATTCTATCATGGTATTTATTTATTGGTGGAAATATTTTAGCAACTATCCTTGGCCCTCTGACTCGTGTAACTACTACACCACCTTCCTACAGAGCTATGCCTAATTAATTTATGGATGAGAAATGACCTGGTGTGTGCAGTCCATCAGCTGATGATGTCCCACCATGTGCATAGTGGGAGTACCTTGAACCATTTGCATATGATGACTCAGATCTTCTATATTGGTTAACATGATCTTCCCTCATAGATGCATCGTGTGAGGAAGAAGCATGATGCCCGCTGAATGGATCACCAGAACTCCCTCCAATGTAGACTTGATTCATCTCATGTCTCAAGCTGCCAATCATCTCTGTTTTGATTTTTATTAAAATAAACATTAATAGCTAATATGACCTTTTATTTTTCAATAATTAAAGGTACAAACAATTAGTCACCTGAAGAGGAAATCCTTCTTTAAGAGAAGCAACATAAGAAGGAACATAATCCCACTGTCCACCATTAGCGTGTTAAGCACGGGTAGAATGGTAAAAATGAAAAGTACTGACATACAATAAATGAGATTAAACCCGCAACATTAAACTGTATGTTCAAAGTCAAAACACTTCAAATTTAACAATAAAATGAAATTTCTTTTTTAAAAAGATAAAAACAATATTATACCTTTCTGTTCCAAGGGATCTTTGTCTGAAAGAGACTTACCACCTTGTTGATTCGAAGACGACTCAATGAGTGTATGCGACCCAGTTGATCATACTCGACATAGTATTCTCCAGCATTCGGTTCGACACCTCCTCCGAACCGGATATGGTAATCCCAAAACCGTGAAACTTTGAGCTGAAACATTAGCCAATTACCAGATTGTTGATGATGCACCTGCAATAATAAATAAACAAAGTGTACATTGTGAATAATAAGATAAATACCTCTCAAAGAACTGATGCACCTACAATGATAAGAACTGATGTGAATCCTATCGAAAACACCTACAATGATAAGAACTGATGTGAATCCTATCAAAAACCCATCATTTCTTTTTTCTCAAATACTAATCAAGAATTGTTGATGATGTGGCCAATATATTCAAAAGTAAACCACTTGAAAAAAAAAATCATAAAAAAGTGACCAGCCACATTAACACAACAAATACTTTTAGGTGAAGATGACTTATAGAGTAAAATGGGGTGAGGATGGCTTATAGAATAGAAATAATTGGTGGAAGATATACTTTCCCTCAAACGACCTATTAGTGTCAGAAAAGGAAATGTCCAATGATAATAAGCATTTTGTCCAAGCATGCTCTGACCCAAACCAACATGGTCAGTTTGTAAAATTGGTATTCTCAATCAAAAGAGTAAACACACAAATGCTAGCGATGAAATCTGGTATTATCAATCACAAAAAACATCCAGAGACCTGGAGACGAATTACTTGGAGTTCGCCCCGTCAAGGCTTTTAAGCAGGTGCATTTATGAAATTATCAACCAGAGAAGGTAGCCATATTTTAACTGGATGGATTCTTACCAAATATCATATTGATTGTAAAGAAATTGTAAAAGACATGCAACTAATAATCCTCAAATGACATCTAAAAGTGCCACATTCTATAGTTTTAAAGAACATTGAAAGAATAGTTGGTTTAATATTGCAGCACATTTAAAATATTCAACAGCCACCAAAACATATTGATTGTAAAGAAATTGTAAAAGACATGCAACTAATAATCCTCAAATGACATCTAAAAGTGCCACATTCTATAGTTTTAAAGAACATTGAAAGAATAGTTGGTTTAATATTGCAGCACATTTAAAATATTCAACAGCCACCAAAACATGCTTCAAATTATTTGTAAACTACCTAAACATTAAACGGGTCAAATAGGCTTCTAGTCAACTCTTCTATATAAAAGAATCGAAACATTAAATAATTAAACTGAATTTTATTTTATTGAACAATTAATGATTTGGTAGTTTTGTACAGTAAGCAAGCATTTTAGATGCCATACCCATGAGCAAGAAACAACAAACAGAACCATACTCATATGTTTCGTGTGCAAAAACTCCATCCTACGGACAAACAATGCAAAAAAAAAGGAAAAAAACGAACACATGCAAAACGATAAAATCCCTATTCGAATCGAGATAAAAAGAACACAATATAATGCAGATTTGAAGAGCCCTATTGGGAGAGGATCAAACCCCTGATTAAAATAACAATAAATGCATCATAACTCAATAATATATAGTCCTAGCAATGCGCATTGTGTATAAATAGTAGCATCAGATTATCAACAGAGTTTTAATGGAGTAAAAACTGACCAACCGGATGATTATATATACAAATTACCCACAAAGCAAGCCATGCTGCCGCCTCTGATAGTGATATATATTATTGTAATTTAAACAAACCAACCTGGCGATTTAGATCTTTTGCTTATCAGCGTATACGTGAGATTCTGATGTAAATCGGCTTGACATTTGACTGACCTCTGCATATGTTTATAATTCAACAATCTCAATCTCAATTGATAACCACACTTCCTCATAAGTAATTTTAGGACTAGGTATCACATCACATGGGAATAAACAATGCTTTTTAAACATTTTTATGAATTAAGATGACATGCTTGTTTTTATCAAAAGTAGATGATATAACTTATAACTGGGATAATACACAATTATAATGATAAACGAAGGTAACATTGACCCATTTCTTACCTGCCAATCTTGCCACCATTAATGTCATACCTCATAACATGTAGGGCAGTGGGCTTTCTTAGAGTTTCCAATACATGTGTGATTACCACACAACTTTACATCAAAGCATGATCCTGTGATTATGCACATAAAATAGTCAATGACTTCAACATTCATGTGTTAGGTGTTCCAAGTATTTCGAAAATGTTGTTGTACCATAGATTGTTAAACTTGCATATGGTGGTGTACAAATCACCACTATTATAAGAAACAGACTTCAAAAACGTGCTTATAAGAAACATAGACTTCAAAAAAACATGTAAGATACGAACATATCAAATTGGATCGTAAGTGCATTTTAGTGGTAATGAAAAGTGACAACACATGTATAAAAATTGGTAATATGAAAGATAAAAGTGATTAAAAAGGCCAGAATACCCCATGAAAGAATGAGCACGTACCACACTTTTCGCAATGGAAGAAACTCGTATTACCAGCTCTGTGGTCATTTACACTCTGTCATCAGCCTATATTAAAGAACAATCATATATACAAATTCATAAACAATATCACTTTTTTCCTTACTAACGTACAAATTCCACAATCATTACAGTGAAACCGTTCCTTTGAAATTTAAGTGACAAAGTGCAAAATTACAAAAAAAACACAACAGAACTTAGCATATTGTTCAAAGATATTTATATGAACCAACTTTTATTGCTACGCAAACAAATTAACTACATGTAGTTTTACATCATTATCGTAGAACTTGTAGATTCCTGTAACACCCTTAAATTTTCACTTGATTTTAATAATAGATTATGCCATTTCAATTAAAACATTGTTTAAGTAGCATAACTTTCATCTAAGAAGTTCATACATAGCATCAACCTTAGTCAACTAAAACCAAGTTAGAACATCCCAAAAGTTTTAACAATTTGTTTACAACCCATAACCATAGTCTATTATCAATTATAACATTGCGGAAGCTTCAAAAAGTGTGTTCGGTTCTTCAAAAGCTTGCTTGATCGTCATCCGTAATCTTCGAGTACCTAAAAACTGAAATGTTTACACTAAACATTAATAATGGAGTTTTTAGAAATATTACACAATCGAAACTACGTTCGAAACGGATTTGATTAGTTGTAAAATACAAAAATTTATAAAACATTCCTAGCTCTACCGTAACTTACAGTATCTACCGTAAGTTACGGTAGTCGATTTAAGGTTCTGGTCCACCGTAAGACAGGAGAAGACCACCGTAAGACATTTACCTCTACCGTAAGTTACGGTACCACCGTAACTTACGGTAGGCTCTGGAAACCAATTATTAAACTGATTTTGTAGTTTTTACCAAAGCCAAATGTTCAGAATTCTCATTCCAACAGCCAACGTGTTATGTTCTCGTACTTATGATATATCAACTTTTTAACCAATAACAAGGTTCAATTCATCATGTTACGGAATATTATCCATGTCTTAATTGATTGTTCGACCCGTTTGGCTCATCTAAGGAGTCCTCCCTTATGATGACTACCAACGAGTTCTAATCAATCTTTGACCTATTATTCAATATAGCGGCATCACCGCTTTACTTCAAAACAACCATTATTTAAAATTCAACTATACATATGATAATCATCAAATTTTACTTAATGTAACGGGTCAAGTTACATACCTTAGTGCACGCCCTTCAATCGCAAATCACCACCGGCTTGTCCACTTGACGATCCGGTATCCTTCCCTATAGAGTTCATTTATGATATGTTTAGAACTCTCTTTTAAATCATAATTCGCATAATACACCGAAATACTATAATTATGCGTTTAAAATTGGAATTTCAGTTTTAAGCCTTCTTAGAGGCATTTCAACAAACACTTCAAAGGCAGATTTTTACATGATTGAACATCAAATCCCTAGTTCATTACTTAGCCCTAATTTCACATAAATCAACCATTTTACATGATTGTTAGCTTCAAAATTTCTGAATTCACTTCAAAATTGTCAAATTACACTAGAACAACACCCAATTTCCTAGTGTTCATCAATTTACACATAACCCGTTAATCACCTACAATGGTGTTCATAATCTTCACTAAAATTTAACATGATTTCAACTTGTATTTGCCTAGGGTTTGTCCCTAGACGCTATAGTTGTTCCTAGATCATCATAAGACACACATGCAACTAACAATTCAGATTTTTCCCAATTACATGAGAAATTCAAGTTGAGGGTTTTCGTGAAATTTTACATACCTTGTAATCCTCTTGTGATGAGGATCAGTAATCTATGCTTTAATTTCGGTTTCAACTTGGATTAAGCCTTCAATTTGCAACTTTAGTGAAGTTTAGGGTTTTGGAAGAGTGGGGATCGCCCCCTGTTCTGCTTGTGTGACCAGACATCCCCTTTTTGGGGGTGTTTGGTTTGTTTTATTTGTTTAATTAAAATCAAGTTTCAATTCTTACAACTTAAGCCCCTCAACTTTGTTCAACATATTGTTTAGTAGCTTTTAACTCTATCATAAGCTATTTCTAGTCTTGTAACTAACTAGGTTAAAAATTCATAGTTAGTAAATTCTCGTTTATTTTTACTTTATAATTCTAATATAAAGTTTTATATTTTTCGGGGTGTTACAATTCCACAGGAAACGCTACTCAAACTCAATAATTCCCATAAACTTCAAATAATTCAACACTAAACCTGCTGTTAAGTACTGCAAATCACACAAATAACCTAAAAATTGCTAAAAAGCACAAACATTACTTCACATCCACCAAAAACAAACAATTATCCCCAAAAACATAACAATCTTGGTATTAAAAAGTGTGACTGTGCGCAAGGGCAATCGCTTTTTTCACTTAGCGCCTCGAGTAAACCCAAGAAGCGCCAAAATGCGCATTTTTTGGCGTTTTCAGGCCTCAAGTACGTGCGAAGAACCTTGACTTTTTTGGCTTGTAACCGATACGAAAAATTTATTACTTTCAACTCCTCCCTGTTTTGACCCGTTACCAATAATTACGAATAGAAAGCTTGAGGTATTGAACGTGAGGTTAACTTTTTTTATATATACACAATAAACCATGTAAAAAGTAGAGGTTATAGAAATAGCATTGAGCGCGAGCTACTATCTATCTTGAAGGATAAAACGCACCTTAATTTAGCAAAAAACAATTCAATATATATATAAACCATTGACTACCTCACAATCAAATGACTCAACTTTCAAGAATAAAAGAAAAAGTTAGATCATAATTAAGCAATCACAATGAACAAAAAGAGCACTTGTATTACCGAGGCTTTGTCTCTGCAACCAACTCTGATATCGTCACATCACGGCCAGATGAAAGATGAATATGATATTTCTAGAGGAACGTCGAAAAAATAGCATCCCAACCATGTCATAACAGCAACCACAACAACCTGAAATTTGGAATAACATATGTAACTGTTCAGTTACTCAAACAATAGATCCATTTAAAGTATCTCACATCAACAACATATTAAAAAAATCAAACATCGAGAAATGAGAAAGAATTTGATGATCAAAGATCTTCACGAAGTGTGAGAACACATAGCTAAAATAATACAATCTTACAACTGACTTATCTTCTTGTTTTTTTTTTAATTTCAGCAAGCTTCTCTACCTCCACCATTTAACCTTACAGAAGTGTATAACAAATAACATAAAAAATGTTTATAGATCATTGAACTTTCAGCAAGTTTTTATTTTTTAGCACTGAATAAAGATTACATACAAATTGTCAGTCTCAAATGAAAAGTCTTTAATTATGTGATGCCATAGATGGTGAAGCTTTAAAAGAATATATGTCAACCAAGCGCATAGGGTGACTGCTGTCCATATCCATTCCTTTAAAAGTGAAATTTCAAAGAAGACATAATTACTCTTTTCTCATTTGTGTGTGTGAGACTGGTAGTGAATACTCATATGCATTTCATAAGCACAAATTCAAACAAAGATCAATCAAAAACAGTAAAATCTCTCATCAATTGTAGAATAAGACAAAAAAATTAACAAAATTACCTCAGTAAGTTACCCGATTCCTCCTATCATCATCAGACTGGTGTACCTCAAAAGAGCATCCAAGTTCACACCGCATCACACTCTCTGTATTTCGATACCCTGACACACAAAATCAAAATTAACATTAATATTAATATATTTAACAATGAAATTAACTTCTGTAATCAAATTCACAATCATTATTTGAATAAGAAAATGTGCAATTAGAGCACTTACAATTAGTATAACAATTAGGGTTTCGCATCTAGATTACCAAATATAGACAACATCAAAAAAGAGAAAACATGCCTGTGTTACCAATTGTGAAATCAACACATAAAGAAGAACCGTACGTAGAATTAACAATTCTTGAAGACAACCCTTAAAAACTCAGATAAAAAAACTGGATAAGATGCAAAAGTTTTATGAAGGAAAAACATAAAGAAGTGAAATTCACCACTAGATAAGATGCCATGGCCGATGCTCTAATCGGATTACATCATAAAAATCAAAGAAAACATACCTAGATGAGAGTTCGAATGCTTGAGATTTAGGGATTTCTGAAGTGGGTATGTCCAGGTACAATCGCTACAGATGAAGCCGTAGATGAGATTTAGGGTTTGTAAAATTGAATGTGTGATGTTTTGAGAAGCCGTGTGAATGTAAAGAGAAATCAATTTGCCTGGAGATTCAACTGATTGAGAGAATTGATTAGGTTTCCAAATTGAAGAAAGCGTAGGTAGGAAGAAGGAAATAGAATTGGCGCTCAAATAACAATTCTCTGGACAAAGAGCATTGCCACATCAAGGTCAAAAAGTCAACATTATTTTGCTTTAGTATAAGAGATAGACTAGTCTAAGTACCCGTGTATTACACGGGTGGTCTAAAAGTAAATTATATTATCTATCAGTGTTTACATATCGTAAACAAACTGTACGCATTATAACTTATGGTGGGATCCTTTTAAATAATAACTTATACAATAACAATAAAATAGTAATTTGTTACACTTGAAAAAACAAAATTCGAAGACAAATTATTAATTTACCCGTCTTTTTCCAAACTTCATAGTCTTTGTTTTCCTTTTTTTTGTTCACTTATGTTTGGCAGCAACTCTAAGCTTCCTCTTTGCATTTCTCTCTCTGGGTTAACCCCTTGTTTTCTTTTATCTCTTTTTGCCTTGAGATTTTTTCGGATCGAATTAAAATTTTGGTTAAAATATGATACCCTTATTTCGCCTTTGATGCTATCATGCAACGTTTGATTGTTTCGCCTCATCTGAAACAAAGATGCAAACATACACGATAAGAAATTTTAGGAGTAATGTTTGACGCTTTAATCCAGCTGTATTATAACTCAATTTTAAGACTAAGGTTATAAGTATTTGAAAACAAATTTATCAAAATTTTCTTACTATAGAAGGCTGTTATTATATCAAACTTTTCACACTTAAAAGTCTGTATCATCCCAAATCTAGTTTTCAAATTACTCGTATTCAAGAAAATAAAATCAACAATTTTAGTTTTCAACTTGAAATTCGTAGTTACCAAGAAACAATTAGCTCTAAATTCTACAACATATGCAAATGAATGTGTAATTTATAAATTACTATAGTTTTATTAGATGGGGCACACCTTAAGTAAAGCTATATTTCGGTATTGGTCCTTTCTTTTTAGAAAAATAAAATCCATAACACATTAAAGAATTTGATAATTTTATATGAAGGAAAATTGGTATTTAATAAACCAACCTTTAACCGGTTGGTAAATAATAATCCAACTTACAGAATTGGTATATAATAATCCTACCTATCAACATGTTGGTACTCAATGAACTTCTGTTAATTTTTTTTAACTGAAGTTAGTTTTTAAGTTTTATTTATTACACAAACAGTCCCTGTAGTTATAAGTTACTAGTTTTAAGTTTTATTTATTACACAAACAGTCCCTGTAGTTATAAAAAAAATCATAAAAATCCTAAAAAATAAAAAAAATTCTAAAAAATCATAAAAATTATAAAAAAATCATAAAAATCCTAAAAAATAAAAAAAATTCTAACAAATCATAAAAATTCTAAAAAAATAAAAAAAATCTTAAAAAATAAAAAAAAAATTATAAAAAATCAAAAAAATCAAAAAAAATCAAAAAAAAATTAAAAAATCTAAAAATTCTAAAAAATCAAAAAATTTCTAAAAAATCAAAAAATTTCTAAAAAATCAAAAAAAATTTTATGATAAACATAATAATCAATCTCCGTCACCTCCGTCGCTTGGTTTTCAATCGCCGCCACCTCCATCGGTTAATAAGCAATCACCGCCACCTCCGTCGGTTAATAAGCAATCGCCGCCGCCTCCGTCACATGTTCCGGTTTCTGTAACTACTCCTCCGGCGACAGTTACCGCTGCTCCGCTGCAAGCGGTTAAGGTGTCTCGAGGTTCGACGAATTCTTCTTAATCTTCACCGTTACAGATTCCGTTCTCCTCCGTACCTGATCCTAACGCACCTAATCCACCGGAAACCTCTCTTCGGCCACCGCATCTCCGTCGGTTAATAATCAATCGCTGCCACCTCCGTCTGTTCTCATGTTCCGGTTTCTGTAGTATTTCTCGGCGGCAGTTACGGCGGCTCCGTCGCAGGCGGTCACGGTGGCTCCAAGTCCGATGAATTCTTTTTAGTTTACTCCGTTTTCACGTGCACTATTTGAATTGGTTTCAGATTTTTTTTTATTATTAATTTTGAATTTTGATGATGGAGGTTTAAGGATTTGACTTTGAAATGTGATTGAAAAATCTATATATTATAAGATTCGTTGTCTGAATATTGTTGAAAAAACTATATATTTTAGAATTTTTATGATTTTTTAGAATTTTTTTGATTTTTTAGATTTTTTAGATTTTTTTTATTTTTTAGAATTTTTTAGAATTTTTTTGATTTTTTTTAGAATTTTTATGATTTTTTAGAATTTTTTTGATTTTTTAGGATTTTTATGATTTTTTTATAACTACAGGGACTGTTTGTGTAATAAATAAAACTCAAAACTAGTAACTTATAACTACAGGGACTGTTTGTGTAATAAATAAAACTTAAAAACTAACTTCAGTTAAAAAAAATTAACAGAAGTTCATTGAGTACCAACAAGTTGATAGGTAGGATTATTATATACCAATTCTGTAGGTTTGATTATTATTTACCAACCGATTAAAGGTTGGTTTATTAAATACCAATTTTCCTTATATGAAATAACTATCATAACGTTATACTTAATTTATATAAAATAACTATTATAACTTTATACCCAAAAAACAACTCCCAATTGCTGGTAATCAACATCATATTACTTTTAACATCAAAACTAAGAATATAAAGCTCACAAATCCTAATCCTTAAGACTTCTAAAGAAGGGAGTCTACTGAATTTTTCTCAAGTCGATATATAATATTGACTGAACTACCAATTCTCCAGATAATCAAGAAATAAAGATTAAATTCTTCCCAACATCATTAATAGCTTAACATTACTTTTTTAAAAGTGAAAACAAAAATGAACCATAATGTTATTTTTCAAGAGAAAAATGAGTGTTGTAACAATATATACCTGAGTGCCCATAAACGAAGGTGTGAAGCTGCATTTGACACTGCTCCAATAAAAACTCTATTGTATGAGTAGATCGATGAACGAATACTTCACTGAACTATCGCTTGGACAAACGTTTTTTCAACCAGTTTTGACCTGTCGCTTGGACCCGTTACCCAACCCGCGCATATTGCCACATGTACTAATACCTATCTTGGCACATTAGCAAGCCTAAAATACAGAAAAAAATTCGAAAGGAAGTTCGTCCCGCCGTGCTCGACCATAAACGGGTGTTTGTTAGCTCCTAATTAACATTTAACCAAGTTTTATTCACAAAAATCAAGCTCTTATGCCTAGTATTCATGCACAATATCAAGGCTTTCATCATAACATCCGTTTTATACCATTTGAACATTGAATTTCATGTGCTCATCGTTTAGTTATAATACCCACTTGAGACATGCATGGGTAATTATATATTTCACATTTTTTTTCATCATTAATTCATCAAATCCTTACTAGGGTTTGTTCCTAGACATGAATTTATCCTAATTTCACTCTTACATCAAACATTCAAGCAATAATTTCGTTTATGATAATTCACCATGAATTCAAAACATCACCAAAAGATGGAATTTGACATACCTTGTGATCCTCTAACCCGAGTGATCACTAATCTTATCTTGGTTTCGATTTGCTCTTGATTTCTTGCTTGAATTTGGTTGATTTTGAGTGATTTAGGGTTAGCATGAAGGAGCCCTTTTTTGCTCCTGTGATTCTCACGACCAGAACACACTTAAGTGTGTGTTTTTGGTGTTTTTTATTTTTATTTATTAAACCATTTTTCTCTTTTACCCTTTTAGTCCCTCAACTTTTGTAGAGTTATACAAGTATTATTAACCAAGTTTCATTGGCATTTAACAACACTTAATTAACTAGGTTGATATTCCTAGTTACTTGGTGGGTTCGGGGAAGTCACGTCCCGTTTTTACTTTAAGTCCCGTTAACTCGGGCCTTTTATTACTTTGTTTTCTCAAAATGATTATTCTCCTTTTAATTAATATTAGGTTTAATTATTTAAATCCTAATATTTACCGGGTAAATTTTCACCACTAACGGTATTTTACCCGTCATTAATATTAACGTGGTTTGATTACCAAACCCGTTTTTGGGGTGTTACATATATATATATTTATGAAGGTAACTATATGTTACCAAAGATGTATTTACGAATTTAAACTTTAAATAGTATAGCTTTATTTCTATCTTTTACTGTATTAATTAGGATATCTTTAAATTTCATAATATTTATCTAAAGAATATAAACAAAGTGTTTGGTTATCTTTATCTATTATAATAACTAGTGGAAAACCCGCGCGTTGCAGCGGAGTCGACAATATGGGGCGGAAACATAACTCAAACCTTAAACTTTAAAATGATGAAAAAAATCATATAGAAGTTGTATATTTTTGTAACTACAACCGCTCATATCCTTATCAACGAGCTCATCAACCATACTATCTTTCATATCTTCCCACCCTGCAATCTCTCGGTACACTTCTTGAGTTAACCGCTCCGGTTTTCTAACCGTTGCTAGTCCTTTAGCCCACACCCTGCATCGCGTCTCCATACACTCACTCACGCAATTGAACACAAGCTCACGTCTTAACTTAGTCGGTTCTTCGTTGGGTCTACCGAACTCTAACCGGTCAAACACATGTGGGTTCACTATCTTTCGAGTCTTGCCTATGGTGAAGTCGAGAAACATTGTTTCGATATTTGCAAGCACTTCGGTTACGTACTCAGGTTCCCATTTGGTAACCATTGTGATGGAAGAAGCCGAGTCTAGTAGATCAGCATCGACATCCATCGGGGTTGGGGTTGTTGAAAATTTTGGAGTGGTTAGCTCTCGGGCTAGAACCGAAGCTGAATCTTGCTTGCAGGTATCGGTAGTGTCTGAAGAGTTACAGCTTTTGGTGTTAAAATATGGTTCGAGCATCGAATCCGGGCTCGGTTGTCTGCTAAAGTTGCCAAAGAGATATTTCTGATACGCGTAGTCATGAAACATCGGTTCTCGAGGATCATTAACAGAAAACCCGTAACCTGAATCATCTGTATTCATTAGATCTTGGCCCTAAAACATCACAAAATATCGAATTATTAATCATTTATATAAACTACAAGTAATGTACATATTTTGTTCACAACATACCAAATTGAGCTTATGATTCTTGTTCATGAGTTCTGAATGATCATTGGCAGAAAACCCGTAACTCAAATCCTGATTATAAAAACATCAAAAGTTGTCAAATATAATCACGTATAAACCGCAATAATAGTATGGGTGTTACAATATATATATATATAAAAAATCTAGTTTTAAATTAATTTTAAATTAAAAAGAAATAAATGAGAAATAATATAATTTAAACAGGAAAACTTCTTAAAGATTATATAGTACAGATATAGATATAGATATAGATATGTATGATTATAATCTATACTATATAATAAAAGAAACCAATAGGAGAACACATGTCATTCATTGAAGCTATCTATTTTTTATAGATAATTAATATCAATTAAAAGATAATTATAAAATTAAATTTAATATAAATTTAAACAATTCATATAGGAGATAAAATAATATTTTAAAATATTTATCAAATTTCAAAATTATTTATCCTGAAATTAACAAAAGATGTACGCTAAATATAAATTAATATAATGTAAATGATTTATTAATTTTATTAAATTAAAGTAGTTAAGAGTAGAACATATTTCAAAAATGTTTATAAGGGCTAAACAAAAATATTAATCAATGTTTATTTGTTCTATACTTTTATTTTCGTGTTCAACTCTCAACTCAAATACGTTAATCACTATGTTTACGTGACATTTATAATAACCATCATCGCAATCACCTCATCCATTGTATATCAGGTATATCTGTTAGTTTTTTTAAGATATAAATTTTTATTAGATTCATTAAACCCGTGTAATAAACAAGGTTTTTTAAAGATATAACATTTTTATTTTTTACTATACAAAATTACATTTATGCAACTCGAGTAATACACGGGGTTTTTAAAAATATAACTTTTTTATTATGTAATATATAAAATTAGATTTATTCAATCCATATAATATATTGGGTTTATAAAAATATAACTTTTTATTGTTTGGTATATAAAATTACATGCGCTCAACCCGTATAACACATGAGGTTCTTAAAATGTAACTTTTTTTTATTATTTAATATATAAAATTAAATTTACTCAACCCGTACAATACACGGGGTTCTTAAAGATATACCTTTTTTGTTATTTAATATATAAAATTACATTTATTCAACCCATGTAATAAACGAGATTTCTAAATATACATTGTTTTATTATTTGGTGTATAAAATTACATTTATTCAACTCGTGTAATAAATGAAATTTTTAAAGATATATTTTTTTATTTGGTATATAAAATTACATTTATTCGACCCGTGTAATACACGGGTTTGTAACCTAGTAATGTATATAAAGCAATTTGATTGCAAAGATTACCTTAGATTTTGAAGTGAACAAAAACTTAACATATATATCTGCTAATAAAATAACATAATAATTTATAAATAAATAAAGATAAAGATGATGAGTTGGGCGTCAAAGTGATATATCCTAATATTCAAAGATTATATATGTATATGTATGGTAGGGTTAGTGTAAAAATGGGTGGTTTTGCGAGAAACGTAAGAAGTGTTTTAAGCCCTTAGATCTTGTAGTTAATAGTTGAAATCAAGAAAGAGCTTAAAATGTAAATTATGTTCTTTTTTTTTTTTTTACTAATTTGGCTAGATTAGGGGTAATAGTGTCTTTTTATATTGTATTTTTAAATAAAGAAATTACCATCAACTTTAATGCACATGCAAGTTTCACCCATCTTTTTTTAACGCCAATAACTTTTATACGTAACATTTTTTTTTAAATAAATTACACTATAATAACGAGCTTTTTTATCTTTAATATGAGTATCATATTGTTATATTTATAAAGATAAAAAAAATTATGTATAGCATGATATGAAGCCTACTGGATTGCAGGTATAAAACACCATACGAAGAACATATACAGGAATGCAGGTGTAAATGCAGGTTTAAAACACCATGCGAAGAATATACGAAGAACACATACTGGACTGCAGGTTTAAAACACCATGAATGCAGGTTTAAAACACCATATGGAGAACATACAAAGAACACATATTGGACTGCAGGTTAAAACACCATGAGTTTTAAACACCATGAATGCAGGTTTAAAATACCATAAGAAGAACACATACTGGACTGCAGGTTTAAAACACACAATAGATTTTTGCACAGAACAGAAAAGAAATCGTATTACAATGATGATGATAACTTCTTGCGATCTTGAACATTTATACGAGATGACAAATAAATCACATATTTTTAAAGGATCTTTTAAAAAACAAATCGGAATCCTAAAATAACTCAAAGGCGGTTATGGAAATATTTATCATTTAATTGAATTATTGAGTAAATTACTTTTTTACCCTTCTGAAGTAATATAACTCAAAGACACATGTCAGCCTCACAACATTTCTCACACTCAAACCCCTTTTTACAGGATCCTCAATCTGTATATGTATATAATTATTAAAACATAATATAACATATAATAGATGTATGTTTTATGTTTCATTACAACGTCTGTACACCTTTTTTAAGATTTGATGAGAAGCAAATTATTATTATACAATTATACAATATATACAAATTAGTAGAAAGAGCTCATGAACAGTGATTTTGATTTTTTATTAATATTGATTTTTTCTAGGTTTTTATTAGTATTATATTGTTTTATTCGTTTAATTGATTTAAACATATATTTTTATATAACTTTTAAGATACGATCAAAGTATCAGTTATCAAACAAGAAATCACAAGAGCTCATGAACAGTGATTTTGATTTTTTATTAATATTGATTTTTTCTAGGTTTTTTTTAGTATTATATTATTTTATTCGTTTAATTGATTTAAACATATATTTTTATATAACTTTTAAGATACGATCAAAGTACCAGTTATTAAACAAGAAATCACAAAAATGAATATATACTGGTACCGATGTTGTTCAGTACGGTATGGTAGCGATACAATATTAATTCATTGAAAGCAAAAACACTAAAAATAAATACAGATACAGATGTTATTCAATCGGTTTTTATTGAATTTGGTACGATAGCGACACAATATCCGTTTAAATAAATATACATCGTAATGTTGAAATAAAAAGAGGGGAACAATTGTTTTTGAGTTTTTTCAATATTGTTTTTTCTAAGGCTTTATTATTTTATTGGTTTATTACTTTAATTGATTTAAGTATATTTTGTTCTCTCATATAACTTTTAAGATACGTTCATAGTAACCGTTATCAAACAGGAAACAACAAAAAAAAATACATACCGGTACCGATGATGTTCGGTACAATACGGTAGCATACAATATCAATTTATTGAAAGAAAAAAAAACTAAAAAAAATATTGGTACCGATACAAACGTTGTTCAATTGGTTTCGATTGGGCTTGGTACGATAGCGGCAGAATATCCGTTATCAAAAAAGAAATATCGTAATGTTGAAATAAAATAAACATAAAATGCAAGCGAACCGAACCGATATCAACTGAACAACATATATAGGTACCATATCAATATGTGTTATTTTATCGGTCGATGTAATGCTTTCTCTTTCAATTAATATATCGAGTGCAGGTACTGTAATGAACCAAATTGACACCGACTTAATCCCCGCCGCGAAGCGCGGGGGAATATCACTAGTTATTATATATTATATATATTAAAGCTAAGTGACGATGAATAGTAATATATCTTTATTTATTATTATAAGTTTTTTAGGTTTTGATTTTTTGTTATTTTATAATATTAGTTCATTTGATTTTTTTGTTATTTTATTATATTAGTTCATTTAAACATATTTTGTTTTCTGTTATAACTTTTAAGATGCGATGATTTATAAAATTTCAAGTATGTTGTTGAGACATGTATCTTTTTATTTACGTCTTGATAAAAAAAATCGAAACTGAGTTGTGAGTGGTAATATACATGGAATCGAAGTACAAACGTACATCTTATCAAAGGTAACATTTCCGTTATTCTCATAATACAATGTAATGTTTTATAAAATTCCTAATATACCGTTACGACGTTCTTATTTTTATCTATGTTTTGATAAAAGTTTTGTTCAAAATCGAACAAGTAAAATATAATTGATTTTTCTGTTTTTATTGTGACGAACCGAACTAAGTATACCACCACAACTTCGGTAGCAATATAGAGTATATTTTATATATTGTATGCTATAGTGTCGGTGCCATACCGGTATCGGGACGAACCAAAGTGATATCACACTAGCATCATCGATGTTTTGTCCATATCAATCGAACAGCATCGGTAATGGTACTATCGAAAACATTACTGATATTCGTTTTCATGGTTTTCAGCCGACGTAAAATACTTGTCGATATCATTTTGGTCATATTATGAATTTATTTGTTTTATTGATACACGAGTGCTGATACCGTACAAGTACCATAGTGAATCGAACCGATAATGATTGGATAACCGCCGCAATATCTTTATTTATTATTATAAGTTTTTTAGGTTTTGATTTTTTGTTATTTTATAATATTAGTTCATTTGATTTTTTTGTTATTTTATTATATTAGTTCATTTAAACATATTTTGTTTTCTGTTATAACTTTTAAGATGCGATGATTTATAAAATTTCAAGTATGTTGTTGAGACATGTATCTTTTTATTTACGTCTTGATAAAAAAAATCGAAACTGAGTTGTGAGTGGTAATATACATGGAATCGAAGTACAAACGTACATCTTATCAAAGGTAACATTTCCGTTATTCTCATAATACAATGTAATGTTTTATAAAATTCCTAATATACCGTTACGACGTTCTTATTTTATCTATGTTTTGATAAAAGTTTTGTTCAAAATCGAACAAGTAAAATATAATTGATTTTTCTGTTTTTATTGTGACGAACCGAACTAAGTATACCACCACAACTTCGGTAGCAATATAGAGTATATTTTATATATTGTATGCTATAGTGTCGGTGCCATACCGGTATCGGGACGAACCAAAGTGATATCACACTAGCATCATCGATGTTTTGTCCATATCAATCGAACAACATCGGTAATGGTACTATCGAAAACATTACTGATATTCGTTTTCATGGTTTTCAGCCGACGTAAAATACTTGTCGATATCATTTTGGTCATATTATGAATTTATTTGTTTTATTGATACACGAGTGCTGATACCGTACAAGTACCATAGTGAATCGAACCGATAATGATTGGATAACCGCCGCAACGCACGGAAGAATTTTGCTAGTTTAAATATGGATAAGAAGCAAGTTTTGTCTAGTTTTAGTGGCCACCAAATTCATATTTTTGACATCTGTTATAGAATCGATCAATGTATTTATTATATATCATCTACTAGGTTTTGTTTCAATTCTGGGAAAAAAAAAAGGAAAGAAAAGTATAATAAATAATAGAGTGAATTACAAGTTTTGTCCTTTATCTTTATATCAAATTTCAGACGGTGTCCTTTGCGTTTAAAATTGATTTGTTTTGTACTTTATCTTTCAAAGTGTTGCACGTTAAGTTCTTTCGCCTTAACTCACTTAATTTTTTTTTTAAGTCAGATCACAAAAGGGTAGTGTAGTCTTTTTGCCTATTTATTTAAAAGTGTTATAATATTTATTTTTTTTACCCATTTATAAGTTTTTCTTCAATTTTGAGTAATCAAGTTTTACCCATTTATAAGTTTCCCTTCAATTTTGGGTAATCAAAATCATCGTCAACAGCAGCTTCAAATTTGGAACTTGGGCTTTCTCAAGATGGGGTAATATGGGGGTTTTAAATTAAAAACATTTGAGTCAGATGTACCAAATGGGTCAAGTTAGAGTGCATACTTCAAAGGATGATGATTCTCAAGGTTCAGAGGGCCAATAGAAATTTTAGATGAGTTGTTTCAGATTATGATTCGTGATGGTCAAATCTACTCGGTGACGGCACCGTTGAATCGCCATTACAACCTTCAGCCCATTCTTCTGTATAAATCTCTGCCATTACGACCTTCGGTGTGACAACCCGAGATTTCAAGGTCTTTCCTCTACGCCTCACTTGTTCCACAATATTGTTTTCACGGTTCATTTATGTTGTATCTTGTGCATGATATCTGAATGATTAAAGTATTGTTACGGTTGAGTGTTACATGATATTTGTGTAGTGTTTAGGCATAGCATAACATCACACTTGATTCATGAAAAACCCAAGTCGACGAAGAACTAGGATTCTTCGCCCAAACCCAAGCCGACGAAGAATAGCTCTTCGTCACAATCACTCCTCGACGAAGGAGGGTTCTTCGTCGTCAACACCCTTGACGAAGAATAGTTCTTCGTCAAGAGGTACTTCGCCAAAAAGGGCCTTCGGCCCAGGTTATTCGAGGCCCAGATGATATGCGTATAACTTCTTGTTAAAAGTAACCGCAAATCACAAAACCCTAAGGCTCTCTCTATCTTCCTCTCTTCCCTGTGTGACGGCATCTAGGTCTCTGTTAGGATCTGAGTTTGATTTGATTGTGTTTTTGTTTGATTAATAATGAAAATGAATCAAAGTAGATGCAGCGGAATTAGATGAACAAACTTTCGATACACAATCAAAGAGAGAACAATTCTAAGAAAACACGTTTGACATGAAATCGAATGATTATATTTATTACAAACACCGATTACAATGCATGCATGCACAAAGTCTCCCCCTCAGCCTGAGCTCACAAATGATTGTTCGTACAGAATGACAAGTGGTGAAGAGAGCTGATAGAACAGTACAGGGTACTGTTCTATTTATAGTACAGAACAAACCACTGTGGCATCTTTGCTGACGTCACCATGATAGTGACATCTAACCTCCTAACAACTTCTAACCACTGACTATTACAAACACTGCTATCTAACAACTGATTACAATTGCAAATAAGGAAACTAAACTACTGCTTCTTCATTCCACTGCTTCAGCCCTAGCAGTGCTTTGGTCTTCATCAGTACTTGAGTCAAGACAGTAGATTGAGCATCAGTACTTAGTCTATAACATTTGTTGAAGGTCAGCAGTTGTTGTAGAAGGATAGTAGATAGAATACATCAGTAGTTAGGGCCACAATCAAGGGGAAAGATTAAGTGCAAACATCTGCTTATTGTGAATCCACTGCCCTGATCCAGTTTTGGCTTTACATCATCTGTTCCTCTATAAGGTTCAATCCCAACAATCTCCATCTGGAACAGATGATGCCAAAACTCTTCATTATTAAGGATCTTTATTGCCTTATCAACAATTCCCTAACTTAACCTTTAAATTGTAGTTCAAAGTCCATGGAATTTGTATCATCCTCATCCCTGCAAAGTGTAAGCTCAAGGAGATCTTGCAGATCTTCAACACCCAGGCCAAGTGCTGCTTCCCTTGATATGTGCTTCACTACACCATTGGATCTGAGCAAAGTCAATACGTGGGTCTATTTGTCAGATTTCCACTTTAGTATCTTTGAATTCATTGGGTTTCTTGGGAGAGGTTTATTTGCAGATGAGTTTGGAGATGGAGGCCTGGTGATGACTGCTTGGGCAGGGTTAGCAGCTTTTGCCAATTCAGGATTTTCTGCCATCATTTGCTGAAGGACCATCTTTATGATGTAATCCCCTTGTGCTAAGTCTTGTTCTGTTTCTGCATCCATCTGTTTTTGTTTCCTTCTTTGATAAAGGATGGCAGTAGGTGGAGCAGTGGATCTCTTGATGGGCAGCTTTTGTTGTCTAACTGGAACAACTGTTTCAGGATAATTTGGCTTTTGAGGAACATTTGGATCCCTTTTTCTCAATTCTTCCAACCTCTTATAAGTATTAATCACTTTCTCCTCTTTCCATCTTGTCACCTGATTTCTTGATCCATAATCAGCAGCAATTATTTCTTCTTTCATTTTTTTCAGTTTCAGAGCTCTTTCATGTACATTTTTCTTGTACTTAGACCAAATAGGAGGAGTGTGTTTTACTTTATCCTTGGTCATCTTTTGAACTCTTTCTAACTCCTCTTTCAATTCACCAATGGTCCATTCCCTGTACTGAGACTTTTATGCCTTGTACTTTTTGAATGCCATGATGTGCTCAATGTAATCTTTTCTTAAACTTTCATCATCTCTTTCAGATAATTTCTGACAAAGATCTTTCGAAAACTACTCCAAAGTTCTGACTTGTGTGAGCAGGTATTGATAGTTTCTTTGAATCTCTTTGTCAGATTTTCCTTCTGTATTTCTTTTGGAAATATCCTCAGCTTATTGAGCTTTTAACTTCAAATATTCTTCAATGTTGTTTGGCGTAGGATATCCTTGAAGAGATGGAAGATTTCTTTTAGCAGGGTCATCTTTAGCATAGAAAGATTTGATTTCCTCTCTTACTGCTGGAAGATATAGTGGGTACTGGACTCCTGCAGAAACAATGGCAGTGCTTGGAATAGGAGCTTTGACTGAAGATAATGGAACAGGATTTGGTATAGTGACAAGGGTTAGAGGTTGTGAAGATGTTGGAGGTGGTGAAGAGTCATCATCCAGTATAATTCTTCTCCTTTTTGGTTTTGGAGAAGTTTGTGGGTTTATGGGTTGTGAGGTGGTGATTGAAGTGGTTGGTGTCTGACTAACAGTTGTTGAAACAACTGGTGTTTCAACCACTATTGTCATTACAACTGATGATGTGTCATCAGCTGTCTTCTTCTTTTTAGCAGGTGGTGATGTTTTTGATGTGGCAATGGTTGATTGAGTGGGGATGACAGTGGTTGATTGAGTGTGAGTTGTTGAAGTGGGAATGGCAGTGGTTGTGGTAACATTTGTTGGCTTTGAGGTTTGATGAGTGGAGCTTTTAGGAGTTTGAGGAGTTTGTTTGGTGACTTTGGAAGGTGTGGTTGCTTTGGGTTGGCTTACTTTTCTAGTAGGCTGTCTTCTTTGTGGTTTTGATTTTGAAGTACCCTGCTTTTCCATTTGCATCATAACTTTCTTCTCCTTTTCAAACCTTGAAACACCTTTTGCTACCATATCCCTTTTTAGCTTAGTCTTTTCATCAGCAAATGCATTCAGGGTTTCATCAACCTTCTTTGAGCCATCTGGCCTTGGGATTTCCACTCTGGTGGTAAATACAATCCATATTTTCCTTTCTTTCCTTTCTCCCCCTTTTTGGCATCATTAGTGGTTTCAACATAAACCAGGGTAGGAGTAGGAGTGCCAGTGGATTGAATTAAATGGGCCTTGATTGCCTTGATATCAGCTTGTGTGTCTTTGAATCTAGCTTCCACCATGTTTCTAACCTTTTGAATCTGAATTTCATGCTGTTGATCAGCATATTCACATTGTTTATGGAGCAGAGGTTGAAACAATTCCCATAGAGCAGCAGGGGATGGAGCAGATGTTTCAGATGAAGCAGGTGGTGGTGCAGCAGTGGGTGTGGACTTTTGAGATTGTAACAACTGCAGCAGCATATTTTTGATATCTGCAACAGAAGTTTCAATCTTATCCACCCTCTCCGTCAATTCTCTATATTTCAAACCATCACCCAAACTAATGGGATCATCTGATTTCCCACCGGCAGTGGTTGTATCAGCAGTTGACTTAGGGAAAGTGTCCCAAAAGTCATCCACTGATGCCCTTTTTTCTTGGTACTGGGGACTTCTTTCTTCGACAATTGATACCTTTTTTATTTCACCAGTGGTTGGAATAAACACACCAGTGGATACCAGATTTGTCATAGAAGAAATTCCCTTCAAGGGAGTCTGATTGATGTAACAACTGGCCAGGTGTAGATCAGTGGATCTAATACCTGTAGTTGCTGCTCCACTTGAACTACTGACAGGAATTACTGGTAATTCCTGCAGTGTAACCTCCTCAGTTGTTGCTGGGATAGCAGAGGTATAAGCAACAGACTCAGTAACTTGTGGGAGTATGCTCTCAGTGCTAGGTGGTTGAGAGGAACTGATTTGTGTCTGTGCTATATCCAAAGCATGCAACAAGGGTAGCATGGATTGTGGTAATGTGAGGGGTGAAGGGTGTGGGGTTGAAAGAGACATGTCCTTGGGATTAGGACTGGGGAAGATAGATCCAAGTGGACCTAGAGCTTCATAATGTGGGGTCCCTCTGCTTACAACCTGATCCTTTTGTGAGGATGCAGGAGGAGTTTTAGGCAAAGGTGGAGATCTTTCTTCCAACTGTTGTGAGGAAGTAGCAGCAGTGGTTTCTGGTGACTTTTGTGCTGTCACAGGTAGTTGCTCTGGGATCTCATCTTCCAGAGTTACCTTTTGGATGGGTTTGGGGGGCTTTTGAGATTTTTTTCTTTTTAGGCTTTTTGGTGGTTTTAGGTGTGGGTTGCACAGCAGTGGTTGTGCTGCTGTGTTCACCTTGAGCAGTGGGCTCAACAGCAGGAAACTGAGGAACAGTGGTTGCTGCTAAATTCTGCTCAGGAACCTCTGTTTGTGTTTTAGAAAGTTTTGACAGCCTTGTAAAAGTTTCAGATGTTAGGCTGTTTATATGAACTGGAGCACCTTGGATAAGCACATGTGCATTATCTTTTGAAAATTTCTTCTGAAAATAGTAGCTCAAAAACATTGGAAATAGTAAAAATGATTTTTTATTAACATGTTTAACCATGTCATTGAAAATCTCCTGGGAGTAGTTGAAATTTTCTTCACCCATAATAGCATAACCCAGGTATTGGATTTTCAGTGGAATTTCATTAAAAGCGGTTGTTTTATTGGACACACACATGAGAAGAGTATGAAATAAAAACCTTGGGCCAGGAGGAAAACTGCCCTTTTGTAAAGTGTCTTTTTTCATTTCCTCTTCATACCCTCTCTCAAGGAAATCATTTTGATACTCTGATTTTGGAAAAAAGCCTTTACCTGAAAGATCGTTGATTTCAAATACCTCGGAGATGGTTTGCGGTGTTATGGTGACTGGAATACCCTTTATTGAAGAATTGATAGCAACGATCTTTTTGTCCACAGTTTCAAGTGTTGCATTTTTCAAAAACTCTCTTTGAGTATCCAGGTAAATGGTTGCGTTACAGGTTAACAAAGTTTTGTACTTTGAAGACGAAAGAGCGACAATCTTGGAGTGAAAATTTGTGTTTTGACTTGTTTTCTCAAGTATACACAGGTAATTGTGGGGGGTTTTGAATGGAATCACCATGGTTAATCGTAGACGGTTGAAGGTGAAATGAAAAAGATGAGTGATTTGAGAAAATTTGGGGAAAACTGCTTTTGAAAGGAATTTTGAATTCGATTCGACAGTGAAACCCCTGTTTGGGGTTTTGATCAGGGTTTTATAGACTGAAAAAGTGTATGATGATGTGGTAGCGGTTACAAAAGATCTGACGGCTAAAATACTATCCACGTGACAACCTCTGATGGAAATGGATGACAGTTGTTTAGGAAACCACTGATGGATCTATATCAGTGGTTCACAAAGAGAAAATGAAAACAGTGGGTGACTTTAACTAACAGTGGATAGCCTTTGTCTGTGGATTAAAGCACTGATGTTTGACAACAGTATTTAACAAGGACAATGAAGGAACAGAGGTTGACTTTCAGCAGTGGATAGATTTTAACAAACAGATGTTTGAACCAAAACAATGGTTATGGCAGAATTTTAAGGATTAATGAAAATTTTCATTTTTAGATATTTTTAAGGATGAATTTTTGATTTTTTGAAACCATTTTAATGCTTTTATTCATAGAAAAACAGGATTTTTCCTGTTATTCCATGTTCAGCATCAAAATCCTCGAGATCAAACTTTCAAAGGTGGATGTGTCTAATGCTTTTGTTAGCACATCTGCCAGTTGATCTTGAGTTGGAACATGGTGCAAAGAAATCAGACCTTTCTCATAGCAATCCCTCACAAAGTGATGTCTGATGTCGATATGCTTGGTGGCTGAATGGGAAACTGGATTTTTGATGATATTTTCTGCTGCTTGACTATCCAGCATGAGTGGTGTTTTCAAAGTAGTGATACCAAAATCCAGCAACTGGTTTTGAAGCTACAGGAGTTGGGCTGTACAGCTTGCAGCAACAATGTATTCAGCTTCAGCAGTGGATGTTGAAACAGCTGCTTGCTTTTTACTTTGCCAAGACACTAAGCAATTGCCTAGAAATTGGCATCCTCCTGAAGTGGACTTCCTTGTTGTATTGCATCCGGCAAAGTCACTATCTGAGAAACCTGAAAGCTTGATATTCCCATTAGCTGGATACCAGATACCAAGTGTGGGAGCACATTTTATGTATCTGAAGATCCTTTTTACAACAATAAGATTTGACTTTCTAGGGGATGATTGACTCCTTGCACAAACACATGTTGCAAACATGATGTCTGGCCTAGAAGCAGTTAGGTACAATAAAGACCCGATCATGCTCCTATATAAGGTTTGGTCAATCAGCTCATCTTTTTCATCAGACAAGACTAGCTTTGTGGTTGCCATGGGTGTACTGAATGGTTTACAATCATTCATATCAAATTTGTTTAAAAGTTCTTTTGCATATTTTCTTTGATGAATGAAAGTTCCATTTTGCATTTGCTGAACTTGGAGACCAAGAAAGCATTGCAGTTCACCCATTGCACTCATTTCGAACTCTGCTGTCATGAGTTGCCTAAACTCTTCACACATTTTATGACATGTGCTTCCAAATATGATGTCATCCACATAAATTTGGACAATCATCAAATCCTTCCCTCTCCATTTTAAAAACAGTGTTTTATCAATTGTACCTCTTTTAAAACCAATAGAGAGTAAAAAGGTGGAATGAGTTTCATACCAGGCCCTAGGTGCTTGTTTCAGGCCATACAGTGCTTTGTTAAGCCTGTAGACATAATCTGGATAAAATGGATCCTCAAAACCTGGAGGTTGACAAACATACACCTCTTCTTGAATTGTACCATAGAGGAAAGCACTTTTGATATCCATTTGAAACACCTTTATGTTGTGGTTGATAGCAAAGACCAGGAACAGCCTTATAGCTTCCAATCTTGCTACAGGGGCAAAAGTTTCATCATAGTCAATGCCCTCTTCCTGTCTGTAACCTTGAACCATGAGCCTAGCTTTATTCTTGACAACAATACCCCTTTCATCAGTTTTATTCTTAAAGACCCACTTTGTACCAATTGGACTTACATCCTCTGGCAGTGGTACAAGCTCCCATACTTGTTGTCTTTTAAACTGTTTGAGCTCGTCTTGCATGGCCTCTACCCAACTATTGTCTTTTAGTGCCTCTTGGTACTTGACAGGTTGATGGAGTGATAGGAAACCAGCAAAAAGACAAATGTTTTGGGATTGGCTTCTTGTGAGCACCCCTTCATTGATGTTGCCAATGATTTGATCAGGTGGATGAGACCTCAGGAAGATTAAATCTCCCTTGTATGGTATGATGGCATTTGTTGGTGAAGGCTGCAGTTGTGAATCATCTGAGCTAACATCTGTTGAGGACTTTGAAGACTCAACATCTGTTTGAAATGGAGGTGGAGGAATGGGTGGAAGTGGTGTGACACAAGGTTGGTTTTTATCCACTGATGGCAGATTTTGACCAACAGTGGTTGTAGATGTGGAAGCAGAGGTTGAAGGGCTACTTTGGTCAACAACTGTTGAGGTAGCAGTGGTTGGACTTTGACAGCTGTTTTGAACATCTGTTGCCCTGATGGAGGATTTGAATTTCTGCTGTGGGATCACAACTTCACATCCATATTCTTCTGGAGGTGTTTGAGATGGACCTGCATTGTTAGTCTTGACAGCAGTATTTTCAAAGGTAAATTTATCAAGATCAAACAACTCAGCAGGGTTTGCAGGGATTTTCATTGATGAAAGTTCATTGAACTTCACATTTAAAGTCTCTTCCACTGTCTTAGTCCTGGTGTTAAACACCTTGTATGCCTAAGCAGTGGTTGAGTATCCCAAATGGTATCCACTGTCTACTTTGGCTGCAAATTTGGAAATGGAATCTTTTAAGTTTAAAATGAAGCATGGGCAGCCAAATACTTTAAAGTATGAGATCAGTGGTTTGATTTTATACAGAATTTCATAAGCAGTCTTTTGATGCCTAGGGTTTATTAAAACTCTGTTCTGGACATAGCAAGCAGTGTTTACTGCCTCTGCCCAGAAAGTTAAAGGCAAACCTGAATCAGCAAGCATGGTCCTGGCTGCTTCAATCAGAGTTCTATTCTTCCTTTCAACCACCCCATTCTGCTCTGGTGTCCTTGGAATGCTGTACTGCCTTACAATTCCTTTTGACACACAAAAGGCATCCAACTCCTTATTTTTGAATTATGTGCCATTGTCACTTCTAAAGACTTTTACTGGCAAGTCAAACTGCTTTTCAACATGTGTAACAAAGTCTTGCAATATGCCTGCAGTCTCATCTTTAGAATGTAAGAAATAAGTCCATGTAAACCTAGAAAAGTCATCAACTATCACCAAACAATACCTTTTCTTTTTAAGACTCGTGACTTTAACTGGGCCAAACAGATCCATGTGCAGCATTTGCAGACACTTGGTTGTTTTGGACTCTTCAATGGACTTAAAAGAGCTTTTATGTTGTTTTCCTTTTAGGCAGGAAACACAATGCTCGGGACATGAAAATGATTTTTATGGAAGACCTCTTACAAGGCCATTTTTGACAAAGCAGTGATTGTCTTGAGATTTGTGTGCCCTAATCTTCTGTGTCAAAGTTCTGTCTCTTTGTTAGAGGCAGCTGAGAATAGACAAGCATCAGTTCTGGGGTTCTCTTTTGACAAATCAACCACATAAACATTGCCACTTCTTTGAGCAACAAATTTAGTTTTTCCATTTTTTATTATTTCTTCAATCTTTTTGACCATTTCTGGCCTAACAATCCTACAACAATCTTTAGTGAAGAATGACCCAAACCCTTTTTCACTCATTTGTGAAACACTAAGAAGGTTGAATTTTAGATTGTCTATTAGATTGACATTTTCAAACTTAACATTTCCAGACTGTACTGTACCAGAACCCATCACCTTCCCTTTACTATTATTACCAAAAGATATATCACCCCCTCCATGAGTTTGGAATTCTTTGAGAAGGGCTCTACATCCTGTCATATGCCTGGAGCCTCAACTATCTACATACCAAAGACTATCTAAGCATGCAGAAGCTCCCTGCACATCAAGTAAATAATTAGTTCAGGAGGGTCTCCAAAGCCAAGATGGCTTTGGATGGGGTCTCAACATTGTCTGTGTTAAGTTCAGGTGGATGGACAGTGGTTAGCTCAGGGGTTTGATCAATTTTTGAAACATTTTTCCCTAACCACTGATGTGGGTCATTTCCCATCAACTGTTGGAAACCAAAGGGATGCCTATTCACTCTGGGTTTAGAGGGCCTTTTGTAAGCCTCATAAACGTGTGGAACCCTTGGGTATGGCGGTTGACCTTTACCTCTTTGGTATTGGTTAGCAGGGGGTGCATCAGTCACCTGAACATCTCTTTTAACAGAGGTTTGGTTCAGTTGTTTTGTAACAACTGTTTCAACTGGTTGGAAATGTGGTTGTTTCTTGACTTGTGATTTTGATGAACTCAATGGTATTTTAGAAATATACTCTTCCTTTTTGACCTCAAAGGATTTCAGGTACACACACTGCTGAGTGGAATGGTTGGTTTTACCACAGATGGTGTAGCTCTTTGAAGGATCAATGATACTTGTTTTGTTAATGTCATAGGCTTTCAAATGAAAACAATCTTTGGTCAAATGATTTTTCTTTTCACAGAAATCACAAAACAAGTTTTTAATCTTTTCTTTTCAGACTCCTTAGCAACAAATTTTTGAACTACTGCTGGGATGTCCTTAAGAGGAATCACTTTTGCCTTAGGAGCTTTGACACCATCCACAGTTGTGAAGTCCATTGGTTTGAAGTTTTCAAGGATGTCACACTCATCAGACCATGTGGGTTTAAATTGGTATTTCTCAATTTCCTCAAAAGTTGAGCATCCCACAGGTCTTTCCAAAGTGATATTGTTACCAAGTTTGTCAGTGATTTTTACTTCTTGGCCATCCTTGTTGGTGGGTATGATTTCAGTGGTTTGGACATTTTTGTTATCAGCAGTGTTTTCAACTTGGTCATGATTTCTAAAACCTACACCAAATTTTACATTGCTTTTAATTTGTTTTTCAAGCATGACCTCATAGCCTTTGCAGGATTCCACCCATTTTTCACATGTGATTTTGGGTGGATTCCAACTCCGTTTTACAAACTTGATATTTTTCTATCATAGTCTGGAGTTGGTCCTTGATTATGCTCTGCTCTTGTTTGAGGCTGGAGATCTCACTATCCTTTTCTGACAATTTGTTTTTCAATTCTTTTAAAGATTTTTCAAATTTTACTTCACAGGTTAGCAATTTATCAACAAGGTTTTCATTCACCTCCTTAATGTTTGCAAATGCTATGATGCATTTGTCTGAACAAAGGTTTTTAAGGACCTGGGGTGATACCTTGCTTGCAGCCATCATTGCACAATCACATTCATGCACACTTTCATCTGATTTCTCTTCTTTCTCTTCATCTTGCTTCTTCTCTTCTTCTTCTTCTTCTTCTTCTTCTTCTTCTTCAGCAGACCATGGGTCGAACAGTGGTTCCAATAGAGGTTCAGTTTTCTCTTCCAACAGTATTTCACCAGCAACAGCAGTAACCACTGCTTCAGCAATTGTATCCACTGTTTCATCGTTTGACTGTCCTTCATCAGTTGTCAGCCCTTCTTGCACAGACTCCAATGCTACAAAATAAAAGTCATCACTAGAAACATCATTTTTAGCAAGGAGAGCAAAATTTTCATCACCTAGCTCATCAGGTAAGCTACTCCAGTCAACAAAGCCTTGCGTGAAAAAGCTTTGCTGATCTGGTTGAACCACTACTGGTGTAACTTGTTGAGGTGCAGCTGGTTGTACTTAAACCTGAGGAGCTGGGGCCTGGACATACTGTATCTGAGGAACAGTGGTTTGGACATAATGCACAGGAACAGGGGTTGCAGGGTGTGCATAGTGAGCAGTGTTTACATGGGCAGCAGGGGTATATTGAGCATAATGCACAGTGGATTGGTTATTTTGTCGTCTAGGGTTTGAGCTAGGGTGTGTGATAATTGGTCCATTTGTTTTACTCCTACACTCTCTAGCAAAATGACCTAACTTATTGCACTTGTAACATTTTATCTTTGACTTATCCAACCCTACTTTCAGATTCCCATGTAACCCTGGAAATTTCCTCCCTGTCCTTTTGTAAAACTTGCTGGTTCTGACACTCAGCAAAGCAAGTTGGTGCAAAATATCCATCTCTTCTAAATCAGTTGGATCAAAATGCTGTAAATCATTGAGTTCAAAAGAGAGATTGTCATAGATCTGGTTTTCACTACTAGCTGTGAAAGCATAGTTAGCAGGGTAAGAATCAGAGTTACTAGAGGCTCCACCAGCAGTTATGTCAATGTAATGATCATAACTCTGATCCTTCCAACTACCAGACTCCTCTTGACCTAAAAGTGTTGTGCTACCAAAGGTATAGTCCTCAGCAACTTTCCCTGACTCTTGTAACTTCTTTTTCTGGTTCAACTCTCTCTCATAAGTGAGGAGTCTACCATGAAGTTGAGTCAGTGTCAACTCTTTGAACCCAACAGAATTTCTGGTTACAAAAGCAATTGTGTCCCATTTTTCAGGAAGTGACCTTAGAAACCTACTGTTTACAGTTGATTTAGCAAATTCAACATTCACAAGCTTCAGTTCACTTATGAGACAACTAAACCGTTCAAATTGATGTGTTAATGATTCACCCTTAACATGACAAAAGGTTTCATACTGTTGGTTTAAAACTTCTCTATTGTTTTCAATCACTTCTTCGGTACCACCAAATTGTTCCTTAAGTGCACCCCACAATTCCTTTGCACTATTACAATGTAACAGCCCAGCATAAATCTCATTTGGTAGTGCGGATGCAACGATGCTAAATGCATTGGCATCCAGTTCAATTTTCTGAAAATCTTGGTCCGTATAGTTCTCAATTTTCTTAGGAACCATGACCTTTAGATCCTCAGCACTCGGCACCATTGGAACATGTGGTCCAAAGACAACCGACCACCAACAACCAGTGTTTTGTTGAGCTAAGATGTGACCCATCCTACGTTGCCAGATATTGTATTCCGATCTAAGCATAGGTGGTTTGAAGAGTGAACCAGTGTTCATGGTGTTATCATGTGATTATGACGTCATTTTGGCTATTTTTCAGGCACTGAACAATCAACTTTGTACGTGATTATCCCTTACTACGTTTTACAACTAAAACCGAACAATCGAGAGTATCAAAGAAATTGAGCTGAACTTTTACGTCAAAATGATTGTTAGATCAAATTTGACTGTCCTAGCTCTGATACCAATTGTTAGGATCTGAGTTTGATTTGATTGTGTTTTTGTTTGATTAATAATGAAAATGAATCAAAGTAGATGCAGCGGAATTAGATGAACAAACTTTCGATACACAATCAAAGAGAGAACAATTCTAAGCAAACATGTTTGACATGAAATCGAATGATTATATTTATTACAAACACCGATTACAATGCATGCATGAACAAAGTTTCCCCCTCAGCCTGAGCTCACAAATGATTGTTCGTACAGAATGACAAGTGGTGATGAGAGCTGATAGAACAGTACAAGGTACTGTTCTATTTATAGTACAGAACAAACCACTGTGGCATCTTTGCTAACGTCACCATGATAGTGACATCTAACCTCCTAACAACTTCTAACCACTGACTATTACAAACACTGCTATCTATCAACTTATTACAATTACAAATAAGGAAACTAAACTACTGCTTCTTCATTCCACTGCTTCAGCCCTAGCAGTGCTTTGGTCTTCAGCAGTACTTGAGTCAAGACAGTAGATTGAGCATCAGCACTTAGTCTATAACAGTTGTTGAAGGTTAGCATTTGTTGTAGAAGGACAGTAGATAGAAGACATCAGTAGTTAGGGCCACAATCAAGGGAAAGATTAAGTGCAAACATCTGCTTATTGTGAGTCCACTGCCCTGATCCAGTTTTGGCTTTACATCATTTGTTCCTCTATAGGGTTCAATCCCAACAGTCTCGAAGACCCCCATCCCGAGCAAAATAATCAATCTGGTATCAACGATTAGTGTCTAACATTGTTATTTGATGAAATCCTGATGTTGTGATTTTATGTAAAATTAGGGTTCATTAATAATATTGTAAATCTAGAATTTGCATGATGAGGGTTCAATGATTTGAATACGTTCATATTCATAATATGGTTGTTGGTTAATGAAACTGGTAGTCTGATTTACATGGGAATGAGAATGTTAGTGGGTGGATTGGAATCCTGATTATATATGATTAGACTTATGCTAATCCATGATATTGTATTTCAATGTTAATGTTGTAGGGTTATTAGTTTTGTTGTTGAGCAACAATTAGGGTTTGCTGAACTTGTAAAGAAACTATTGATTGATCCAATAATCATGCCAATAACTTGTTAACTGTTGTTACGAAATCAAAGGAATTGTAACTGTCTGATGAGGGGCGACGAAGGACCTCCCCCACGAAGAATCTAGTCCGACGAAGAACTAGGTTCTTCGTTGACTGATTCTTGACGAACCGCTATGGTTCTTCGCCACCCTCAATCTCGACGAAGGATAGTCCTTCGTCGCTTGGTTCTTCGCCATAAGAGTAAATGGACAGAACAGTAAACAAATTATGATGTATATGAAGATGGATACTTGTGTTTAGAAAATTCTAAGTGTTGTATGGTAATAATGTTGGCTAAGAATGAGAAATCTAATCTGATTTGTGTGAGTAGAAACTCCTCTGTTATATGTTGTATTGTGTCATTCACATGGGATGTAGACTTGTATGAGGATAGGGTATTTGCTACGTGTGTACAGTGATCTTTGTGATGAATACAATCTGTGATAAATACGTGACTTAATTGATTATGAAACTGATTTCATTGGTAACCACGGTAGGGTTTGGTTGACTAACTTGGAACGGGTAACTTAGCAAACCGAGCAAATCTAAGGTGAGTTCATTTCTCTTGAGCATGCGTCCCGGTGGGTGGGACAATCAATGGGTATTCCTAAGAGGAATAAGTCTTTTGGGTAAAAACTGGAATGTTAGATAATACACTCATTTCCTGTCACCTTAAGTCCCATCTTCTACCGAATAGTTACCTGAGAAGTAACAAGGTATTAGTTGATAGCGCTATTAGGCTTGGCAACCTCACACCATACCTGAGAGGACGGGCGTGAACTAATGACCTTAATCATGACCAATGCTTAGATAGGGGGCATTGGGGACGGGCAAAACAATCTGGAAGCCATCTTGTACGGTACTTGAGTTATTATCAACATTATTATCAATGAACTGAACTAAACACTTGGCAAATAACGTTTTCGTAAAACTATGAACTCACCAGCATTGTCTGACACATTTGTTGCATGCTCGCAGGACGTTAGGTTTATGGACAAGGAACTTGCTATCTAGGATTGTTGGAGTGGTCATGGGTCGTACTGCTTGGATACGCATGATGGGCTTACTATTTTTACATACATTTGGTTTTGAAATATTTAAACAATGATTTACTATTTGCTTCCGCTGAACCTGTTAAACTTATGTTATGATTTGGAATGTTTGATTTAATAAATGGGAGTTTATTTTAATATCTTGTGAATAGTTCAATGTGATTGGTGGCTAGATCCTGGTACGTCACACGCCTAGCAGGGTTTTTCCGCATGTGGTTTTGGGGGTGTGACAGTTTGGTATCAGAGCCACTGATTATAGTGAACTAGGTTTTAAAACGTTTTTATAAAACCAGACTATAACCGAACAGTTCAGAAAATCGACCATGACACTCAGCTCCAGATTGCAAGGTTCGTCTCTCGTTTACTTATTGCACATCATATTTAGTGAACACTTGAGTATGGCATTGCATGTGAATGCACACCTAGCACTATAGTATGAGTTCTTGTGTTACTAGCCTACGTTATGTGACTGATAGTATGACACTTCCCTAAACTGTCCTGATCTATGTTGGGGTGTTTTTGTCTTGTTACCCGAATTTGAGGAACCTTTTAGCATAAGTTGGGAGGAGCTGAGAGAAATATGCAAATCGCATTGCTATTATGGGTGCACACATAATAATAATGTGGGGTGCATGTGAGTCCCAGTGAGGCTTAACGAGTGTAAAAGGGGTTCCGCTCTGTTGTCTCACGTAATGATAGAACTCGGCAATCTGTGGAAGTCATCATGTTTGACCCCTACTCAATCTCGACTTCTAATCTTTTCCACTTTATTTATATAGAATCATGAACGGACGAAATGGTGGACGTGGTGGAGGCCGCGGTGGTGGACGTGGCAATATTGTTATGTCTAAGGCTGAATTAACCGATTTGATCAATACTCGTGTGGCTGAAGCCTTGGCGGCTCAGCTAGCTGGTACGATATGTGCCAAATAATTTTTATCCTTGTGTCGCGTACTCGACTCTTACTCGTGAATTGTATTTTCTTCCGTCTTTAGGTCAACAAGTGAATCAGAACAATCCGCCTGTCTGCACGTTTAAGACGTTCATGGATTGTAAGCCACAAACGTTCAGTGGGACTGAAGGTGGTGTGGGACTATTCCGTTGGTTCGAGAAAGTTGAGTCAGTTTTTGCGATGTGTAACTGTCCTGTGGGGGACCGGGTGAAGTATGCTACGGGCACACTGGAGGATGGTGCCTTGACTTGGTGGAATGCCCAAGTCCAAATGCTGGGTATCGAAATGGTGAACGCGACTACTTGGGACGGCTTCAAGGAATTAATGTGTGAGAGGAGTACTGTCCTCGGGTTGAGATTCAGAAACTCGAGAACGAGTACTGTAATCTGAAGATGGTGGGGTCTGAGATTGAGGCTTATACGAAACGGTCTCATGAACTAGCGAATATGTGTCCTAACTTATCTCGACCGCCGCATCGAAGGATTGAACTGTACATTAACGGCCTAGCGCCGCAAGTTAAGGGTTTGGTCACTGCTGCAAATCTTAACAACTTGCCTCAGATCATCCGCTTAGCCCACAAGATCACAGATCAGGAGGTGGAGCGTGGCTCACTACCACCACGTGTTTCAACTGCTGCTACTACTGCTACAGCTACTACTCCTGCTACTGGCAGCAAATGCGAATGGAATGATGTGGACAAGGTGTCCAACTCGAATCAGTCACAGAAGAAGCCAGACAACAGTATCAACCGTAGTTTTAGCCAATCATCTTCTGTAAATCAGAATCAGAGCAACAATTCGAATCAGGGCTCCTACGTGGGAAAACAACCAAAGTGTAACAAGTGCAACTACCATCACCATGGGCCGTGTACCCGAATCTGTCACAGGTGCAACAAGGTGGGCCATATGGCTAGAGATTGCAGGGCCCCACCCCCAAAACAGCAGCAGCAACAGGATAGGCAGCAGCCTCAACAGAACCGGGGAAATCGCAAGGGGTGTTTCCAGTATGGGGATGAGGGTCATTTTAGGCGGGATTGCCCTCATGCTGGTAACAACAACAACAACAACACTGGGAACAACAACAACGGAAACAATGGTGGGAATGGTGCATGGGGAAGAGTGTTTACCATTGGTGCTGGGGAAGCTAGGAATGATGGCAACGTGGTGATCGGTACGCTTTCTGTGAACAATCTATTTTCTTCTGTTTTATTCGACTCTGGTGCCGATTGGAGTTATGTGTCTTTGGGGTTTAGTCGTCAGTTAGGGTTGACTCCCATGCCTCTTGTAAACAAACACGTAGTAGAATTAGCCGATGGCAAATCGATTGAAGCTTCACATGTTCTTTTTGGATGTAAACTCGATCTTATGGGTCAGGTGTTTAACATTGACCTACACCCCGTTACTCCTGGGAGCTTCAATGTAGTCGTTGGTATAGACTGATTGTCTAAGCACCAAGTGGAAATTCTCTGTAAGGAGAAAATCATGCGTATCCCTCTCCCCAGTGGAGAATCACTGTCGGTCCAAGGTTATCGTAGAGGTGCAATGGTTGGCATCATCTCAGTCATGAAAGCCCAGAAGTGTCTACGAAAGGGCTACCCTGCTATTTTAGCGCTTGTTACTGATACTCAACCTGAAGAAAGGAAGATCGAAGACCTGCCAGTTGTTCATGAGTTTTCCGATGTATTTCCTGAAGAACTTCCAGGTTTACCTCCACACCGTCAGGTGGAATTTCAGATTGACCTTACACCAGGGGCAGCCCCGATTGCTCGTGCTCCTTATCGTCTTGCACCAGGAGAGTTGCAAGAACTGTCTAACCAACTCCAAGAACTGTTGGATAGAGGTTTTATCCGACCCAGTTCTTCACCTTGGGGAGCCCTGGTTCTGTTCATGAAGAAAGACGGGTCCTTTCGTATGTGTATGGATTACTGTGAGCTTAACAAAGTGACAGTCAAGAACCATTACCATTTACCTCGCATCGACGATCTGTTTGACCAGTTGCAAGGGTCAAGTTTTGTCGCAACCCCCGATCCCTGATTCCCGGGAACGGGCGGACGCGATCTCAGAGTTTCGGTGGTATCAGGTTATTTAATCTTGCAGCGGAATTTACATCAGGACCGTAGTTAGGAAATGTTTATCAGAGTAAAACCACCTCATTTAATATTAATAATCACATGGGTAAAACCCAAGTTTCTTAGTACAATACATTTATAGGGATAAACCCTATTTTATTGAATTTTAAAACATCGTTTATTTGGTAACTTTTATAGCCACATTTTCCCAAGCCTTCAGTGCTCTCCAGCTGGCTTTTTACTAATTGGCTGTCACATTGGGTTACCTGAAACGTGTTTTAAAAACATTTATCAGTCAGAAATACTGGTGAGTGAATCCCAGTTTAATCAAGTTTAAATAAAAAGTCACGGTGAACAGTATTGAGAGCGATCACATTGTTTATTTCTACCAAATTACTCCATTAGTACTGTCAACCCTGACTTGTGGGTCATATTACCCATTGGCTAACTCATTGTCCAATGGTAACGTATTGTCATCCTCGACTTACTACTCACAGTGTAGTACAATTTTGTATACAAAACCCCAACATACTGGCAGTAATTGAAGAACTACAAAGACTCAATCACTGCTAAATTTCATAGTAAAACATTTAAGGTTTGGTAAAACATTACCAAAAAGATTAACAAAAAGAGGATAAACTCACATTGCTATCTTAGACTTCTTGTAAGAGTTTCCTGGATATAATCTATAATTTATACAAATGTACATTGGTTAGTATCATAACCCTTTGAAAATATTAATGATACCCTCCTCGAGACGGCATTCCAACAACTACGTCGGGCAGAACCACAACAGTTGTTACGGAACCCTAAATCAATCGGGCAGCGTAACTATTACGAAACTAGGGTTATAATACTTACAACAGAGCAGAACCTCGTTAATTAGGGGTATAATACCCGCGTATTATAACTCTACTACAGAAATTGTGATTTGAGAATTTAGAATGAGCGACGGAAAACGAAAACTGATGCCTTCTATTTATAGTTGCTGAAACTGGTCTCCACGGGGCTCGCGTAAAGAACAGACAAGGGTTACGTGGCCCGCGTCAACCCTGGTCAACATACTAGCTTGTCCCGGTCATGATCTAGACCCGCCACGATGTCGACACGTGTCGGCATCTGGTGTCTCCGTGTTTGATGATCTCTCGCGGCTCGCGTCAATGTAAGCTTAAGCTTACGTGGCCCGCTTGAACTAAAGAAATCAGCGGAGTCATGTTCCAGCATTGATACCGCCCGCGTAAAAGCTTGGGGTGGGTCTACGCGGCCCGCCTCAACTTACTGTTTTCAGATTTTTATTTATTATATATATATATAACATAATTCGGGCTCGGTTTTCACATACGGGGTGTAAAATAAGACATATTGAGACATTCTATAATATACTAGAGTGTCAGAATATTTATGAGAGTGTTGGTTTTTACCGAGAGTTGTTACATTCTCCCCACCTTATTTTAGAACTCGTCCTCGAGATCTACTGGAACAAGTGCGGATATTTCCTTTGTATTTCAGATTCAAGCTCCCATGTATACTCGGGTCCTCTTTTGGAATCCCACTTTACTTTGACTAGAACTAGTCTCTTATGCTTGAGATTCTTGACTTTCCTATCTTCAATCTGTAGAGGCCTTTCTACAAACTTAAGTTGTTCATTTACCTCTATATCTTTAAGAGGTACTATTAGTGATTCGTCAGCTAAACACTTTTTGAGATTAGATACATGAAACACATCATGTATTCCTGTCATCTCCTCTGGCAGTTGTAGCTGATAGGCTACAGGTCCTATTCTTCTAATAATCTCAAAAGGTCCAACATACCTGGGACTTAGCTTTCCCCGTTTGATGAATCTTACTATTCCTTTCCAAGGAGAGACTTTCAATAATACTTTATCTCCTACTTGAAACTCCAAGGGTTTTCGCCTGTTATCAGCATAACTTTTCTGTCTATCACGTGCTGCTTTCAGTCGTTCCTTGATTTGAATAATTTTGTCAGTTGTTTCTTGTACTATCTCAGGTCCAGATAGTTACTTTTCCCCAATTTCTGCCCAACAGACTGGGGTTCGGCACTTTCGTCCATAAAGTGCTTCGAATGGTGCAGCATTGATACTTGTGTGATAACTATTATTATAAGAAAATTCTATTAAAGGTAAGTGATCATCCCAATTACCTCCGAAATCACAAGCTCTAAGCATGTCTTCCATTGTCTGAATTGTCCTTTCGCTTTGTCCGTCTGTTTATGGATGATAAGCCGTACTTAACTTTAACTTGGTTCCCATTGCCTTTTGGAAACTTGACCAAAAATGAGAGGTAAATCGACTATCTCTATCAGAAACAATTGATAAAGGAATACCATGTAAAGAAACAATTTCATTTACATATAGTTTAGCTAATTGTTCCATACTGAAAGTTTCCTTCATTGGTAGGAAATGAGCTGACTTGGTTAGTCTATCTACAATCACCCAGATTGTATTATTTCCTTTCTTGGTTTTAGGTAATTTAGTAACAAAATCCATTGTTATCAATTCCCATTTCCACACCGGCATTTCTAATTGTTGTAACAAACCTGAGGGTTTCTGTTCAGCCTTAACTTGTAAACAAGTTAAACATTTAGAAACATAGGCTGCTATGTCCTTTTTCATTCCTATCCACCAGAAATTTTTCCTTAAATCCTGGTACATTTTATCACTTCCTGGATGCATCGTATATTTAGACTTATGGGCTTCTTCTAATATACGATGACGTAGGTTTCCTAATTTAGGTATCCACATTCTCTTTTCATGGAATCTCCAAATTCCATCCGTTCCTTGTTTTAATTCTTTTATCATACCTTTTAATTTTTCAGAATCATCCTTGATTACTGATTCTTGTGTTTCTCTTATCTGATCATTTAAATCTACTTGCAGATTTAATTTAAGATAACGTACCCTTCTTGACTTTTCATGATACTTTCGGCTTAAAGCATCTGCCACTACATTTGCTTTTCCTTCATGATACTGGATATCACAATCATAATCACTAAGCATTTCCATCCAACGTCTTTGTCTCATATTCAACTCCTTTTGTTTGAAAATATACCTTAAACTCTTATGATCAGTGAATATGGTAAACTTACTACCATAAAGGTAATGTCTCCAAATTTTAAGAGCAAAGATTATAGCTCCTAACTCTAAATCATGGGTTGAATAATTCTCTTCATGATTCTTAAGTTGTCTAGATGTATAGGCTATAACCTTTTGGCGTTGCATCAATACACATCCATAACCTAATTTAGATGCATCACAGTAGACTACAAAATCTTTAGTTCCTTCTGGTAACGCTAATATGGGTGTATGGGTTAATCTATGCTTAAGAATTTTAAAAGCTTCTTCTTGTTTTACTCCCCATTCAAACTTAACAGATTTACAGGTTAACTTAGTTAAAGGAATGGCTATTCTAGAAAAATCTTGAATAAATCTTCTATAATACCCGGCCAATCCTAAGAAACTTCTAACCTCGGTTGGTGACTCAGGGGTTTTCCATTTAGTAATTGCCTTAATCTTTGTTGGATCTACATGAATTCCTTCATGATTAACTAAATGTCCAAGGAATTGTACCTGTTCTAACCAAAATTCGCACTTTGAAAACTTAGCATAAAGCTTTTCCTTTCTTAACAAACTTAAAAGTGCATGCAAATGTTTTGCATGATCCTCTTTATTCTTAGAGTAAATTATAATATCATCCATGAAGACAATTATGAATTTATCCAAATATGGCTTACATATTCGGTTCATCATGTCCATAAATGCAGCTGGGGCATTGGTTAAACCAAATGGCATGACAGTAAATTCATAATGACCATACCTTATTCTAAATGCGGTCTTAGGAATGTCCTCTTCCTGTACCTTTAATTGATGATATCCTGACCTTAAATCGATTTTAGAGAAAAATCGAGCTCCTTGCAGTTGATCAAACAGATCATCGATTCTCGGTAATGGGTACCGATTCTTAATCGTGACTTTGTTTAATTCACGGTAGTCAATGCACATTCGCATTGATCCCGTCCTTCTTTTTAACAAACAATATCGGCGTTCCCCATGGCGACGAACTCGGTTGTATGAATCCCTTCTCTAACAATTCATCTAATTGTTTCTTCAATTCTTGCATTTCTGCAGGTGCCAACCGATAAGGTGCTTTGGCAATCGGTGATGTTCCTGGTATTAAATGAATCCTGAATTCAACTTCTCTGTCTGGAGGTAGTCCTGGTAATTCTTCTGGAAAGACATCTGAAAACTGAGATACTACTGGAATATCTTTTAGTTCTTTTCCTTTAGTGTTAGTGATTATAGAAATCAAATACACTATAGAACCTTTTCTTATAGAACTTGCAGTTTTCATCACAGAGATGAATTTTGTGGACCTAGAGGGTTTATCTCCTTTAATTGTGATCATTTTACCTTTTGGTGAATTTATTTGAATTGACTTTTGATCACATAAAATACTGGCTTTATTGGCTATTAACCAATCCGTTCCTAAAACAACATCAAATCCTGCCAGATTCATAGGATATAGGTTTGCTATAAATTTCTGATTAAAAATTTCTATTCTTGCTCCCTGCAAGATTTCAGAAATCCTAATAGTTTCTCAATTAGCGGTCTCTACTAGACATTCTTGTGGTAGTTTAGTTAATGACTGATTTAGAATTTTGTAAAACGAAGTATTGATAAAACTTTGGTTCGCACCAGAGTCAAATAATACTTTAGCAAATATATCATTAACTAAAAACGTACCAGCTATAACGTCTGGGATTATCTTGGCTTCTTCTGCAGTCAGAACAAATGCTCTAGCATTTTTGGTATTCTTGTTGTTTGCAGCTGGGGTCAATTTTGGACAGTTTGGCCTGATATGACCTTTTTCCCCGCAGTTGTAGCACAATCCATTACTGGATTTCTTCCTGCAATTTTCTTCCTTGTGTCCTGGCATCTTGCAATAATTGCAGAGAATGGAGCATTTTCCCGAATGCTTTTTCTTGCAGACCTTGCAGTATGGTGCAGAGGTAGAACCCATATTCTTACGATTGTAATTTCCAGAACGGAATTCTTGTGTAAGCCTTTGGGTTAAGTTTCTCCTCTGATCTTCTTCTCTAGTACGGACTAATTCATCAGTCAAGGTATTTGCTAGTTCTACAGCTTCTTCTATGGTTTGAGGTCTAGCTGCCTTGACTACGTGTCTTATCTCCCCAATTAATCCCCAAATATAACGGGAAATTAACACTGGTTCTGGTGAAGCAAGAGTTGGCACTATTCTAGCATATTCAAAGAATATTTTAGTATATCCCTTACTATCCACACCAGTCATCCTAAGGTTTAGAAATTTGTTTGCTATCTGTTCCTTTTCATTAGGAGGGCAGAATTTCCTTTCTACCTTTTCCTTAAATTCTTCCCATTTCATATTATAGGTTCTATCACTTCCTTTTGTTTGGAGGATAGTGTTCCACCATTCTAGCGCTGAATTCTTAAACAAATTAGAAGCAAACAGTATTTTATCTTCTTCAGCACACTTGCTTATCCTTAAGACTGCCTCAGTTTTCTCTATCCAGCGTAGGGTTGCAATGGCCCCTTCATTACCTGAGAATTCCATTGGTTTACAAGACCATAATTCTTTATAAGAACAACCATAAGGCACGGTTCTTCTTCTTTTGGGAATAGGCAATTGAAGTATTGGTCCATTGTTCACGCTATGCTCTGGTTCACTTGGTCGCTTACTGCTATGCTTACTTTTATTATCAGCATCCTTAACAGTTTGAAGAATAAATGGCATTGCATCTATAATTCCTTGTGCTACTATGTGTTGGATAGCACTATTATCCACTTGATTGTTATTGTTATTGATGCTTGGATTCTCATTAACCACGTTAATGTTACTCTGGTTATCATTATTTAGGTTTCCTTGGTTTCCTTCGTCAGCCATCTGAATTTTAAACAATTATCCCATATTAATATCACAAATAATATCTTAATATAGTTAATCACATGACACGCATTTTTGCCAAAAGCGTCGATCATTGCGACTATACTCTTTTCATATACTATTATGCGTCTATTACACACTAGTACTGAAATAAAATTACAATACCAACAGAAATAGAATCACACTAATAGTAATATGCATCCGTGCACACATATTTTATTTTTATTTTATTTTATTATATTTTATTATTATTATTACTACTGTTTCCTCCATTCTCACATTCACGGATATGGATTTATCTAAAAATCCTATTGCGCTCATCGTATTTCCATACGAGACGCTCTCCCACCTGACGCATTCTCTCACTACTTTCTAAAATTTCCTCCCCAAAAGTCCTAAGTTCTTGAACGTTTTCTGGACTCATTGGGGGTGCAGGTTCTCGGACTGGGTTTGGAATCTGGGGTGCGGGTTCCTGATATGGGGGTGACAGTGCCTGAAATCGGTAAGGATCTTCTAAGATTTCCCTAATATAATCATCTTGGTAATAGGGATCTAAAGGGTCCATACCTGGGTAGGCTTCTATGTTCTGTATGGGTGGGTATTCCTGGATAGGGTAACGTTGCACAAAGTCCCTATTATCGTCCCACCAAGGGTCGTAATTTGGATCTAGGGGATTTGGTGCAGGTATCCTAGGGATTTCTTCTGGGTTGAAGTCATGCATTTCCACTTGGTTTTCCGGATTTTCTATCTCCATAGGTTGATCTGGGTTTTGTGGTTGTGGGGCTACTAATTGTTCCAGACTTGGGTCAGCAGCAGTTGTAGCTAAGATATGAAAATTAGCTAGGCTTCTATTAAGCATATCTTGTGTATGGGCATCAGTTTTTCGCTTAGCGGCTGCTAAAACTCTTTGCTGTTGCAACTTTCGCATTCTCTTCCTACGAGCAAAAGCTTCCTTACTGAACCATCCTCGTTTCTTATGAGGGAATGGCTCTTCTGACTGAGCTCTAAAAGCAAACACTCCTTCTTCCTGATCAGCAGAATACCCAGAAAGGGCAGGCTGTGATGAGGTACCTTCACTCTTAGGTGAATCAGACAACTGACGACTCATGTCTGAGGGTCCTTGATCACTCATACTGTAAACTAACAGATAGTCAAATAACACATAACAAATAAATACAGTTATACATATATTTCCATTATTTCCTAACACAAAATATAGAATTTAAGTGTCAGCAGAACACTTCTTTGGCTCAGACCAGTGGCTAGGCTCTGATACCACCTTCTGTCGCAACCCCCGATCCCTGATTCCCGGGAACGGGGGAACGCGATCTCAGAGTTTCGGTGGTATCAGGTTATTTAATCTTGCAGCGGAATTTACATCAGGACCGTAGTTAGGAAATGTTTATCAGAGTAAAACCACCTCATTTAATATTAATAATCACATGGGTAAAACCCAAGTTTCTTAGTACAATACATTTATAGGGATAAACCCTATTTTATTGAATTTTAAAACATCGTTTATTTGGTAACTTTTATAGCCACATTTTCCCAAGCCTTCAGTGCTCTCCAGCTGACTTTTTACTAATTGACTGTCACATTGGGTTACCTGAAACGTGTTTTAAAAATATTTGTCAGTCGGAAATACTGGTGAGTGAATCCCAGTTTAATCAAGTTTAAATAAAAAGTCACAGTGAACAGTATTGAGAGCGATCACATTGTTTATTTCTACCAAATTACTCCATTAGTACTGTCAACCCAGACTTGTGGGTCATATTACCCATTGGCTAACTCATTGTCCAATGGTAACGTATTGTCATCCTCGACTTACTACTCACAGTGTAGTACAATTTTGTATACAAAACCCCAACATACTGGTAGTAATTGAAGAACTACAAAGACTCAATCACTGCTAAATTTCATAGTAAAACATTTAAGGTTTGGTAAAACATTACCAAAAAGATTAACAAAAAGAGGATAAACTCACATTGCTATCTTAGACTTCTTGTAAGGGTTTCCTGGATATAATCTATAATTTATACAAATGTACATTGGTTAGTATCATAACCCTTTGAAAATATTAATGATACCCTCCCCGAGACGGCATTCCAACAACTACGTCGGGCAGAACCACGACAGTTGTTACGGAACCCTAAATCAATCGGGCAGCGTAACTATTACGAAACTAGGGTTATAATACTTACAACAGAGCAGAACCTCGCTAATTAGGGGTATAATACCCGCGTATTATAACTCTACTACAGAAATTGTGATTTGAGAATTTAGAATGAGCGACGGAAAACGAAAACTGATGCCTTCTATTTATAGTTGCTGAAACTGGTCTCCACGCGCCTCGCGTAAAGAACAGACAAGGGTTACGCGGCCCGCGTCAACCCTGGTCAACATACTAGCTTGTCCCAGTCATGATCTAGACCCGCCACGATGTCGACACGTGTCGGCATCTGGTGTCTCCGCGTTTGATGATCTCTCGCGGCCCGCGTCAATGTAAGCTTAAGCTTACGCGGCCCGCTTGAACTAAAGAAATCAGCGGAGACATGTTCCAGCATTGATACCGCCCGCGTAAAAGCTTGGGGTGGGTCTACGCGGCCGGCCTTAACTTACTGTTTTCAGATTTTTATTTATTATATATATATATATATAACATAATTCGGGCTCGGTTTTCACATACGGGGTGTAAAATAAGACATATTGAGACATTCTATAATATACTAGAGTGTCAAAATATTTATGAGAGTGTTGGTTTTTACCGAGAGTTGTTACAAGTTTTTACTCGAAAATCGACTTGAGGTCAGGCTATCATCAGATGAGAGTCCGAGAGGAGGATGTTCCTAAAACAACATTTTGAACACGGTATGGTCACTATGAGTTTCTTGTTATGCCATTCGGGTTAACTAACGCACCCGCGCTCTTCATGGATCTCATGAACCATGTGTGCAAGCCGTATCTTGACGATTTCGTCATTGTGTTTATCGATGACATCTTGATCTACTCTAAGAGCAACAAGGACCACGAGCGACACTTGCGTCTTATCTTGGAGCTTCTGAGGAAGGAGCAACTCTACGCGAAGTTTTCTAAGTGTGATTTCTGGATACGGGAAGTACACTTCCTTGGCCACATTGTTAACGAAATGGGAATACACGTGGATCCTGCTAAGATTGATGCTATCAGAGATTGGGCGGCACCGAAGAATCCTTCGGAGGTGCGACAATTTCTTGGTCTTGCTGGGTACTATCGCATATTTATTAAAGATTTCTCAAAGATCGCTCAACCTCTCACCGCATTAACACAGAAAGGCGTTGTATATTCTTGGGGAACGAAGCAGGAGGATGCTTTCCAACTCTCGAAGCAAAAACTCTGCAGTGCACCAATCTTGTCATTACCTGAAGGTACCGAGGATTTTGTGGTGTGTTGTGATGCTTCTATTCAGGGTCTCGGTTGCATGCTGATGCAACGCGAGAAGGTGATAGCTTATGCTTCTCGACATTTAAAGGTTCATGAGAAGAATTACACGACTCACGACTTAGAGTTGGGGGCCTTGGTTTTCGCGTTAAAAATTTGGAGGCATTACCTGTACGGTACCAAATGCACCATTTATACCGACCACAGGAGCCTCCAGCACATCTTCGACCAAAAAGAGTTAAACATGCGACAGCATCGTTGGGTGGAACTCTTAAACGACTACGACTGTGCAATCAAGTATCATCCAGGCAAAGCTAACGTTGTAGCTGATGCCCTCAATCGAAAGGAGGCAAAACCTAAACGTGTACGAGCCTTACAGCTCACTATTCACTCAAACCTCCCTGGCCAGATCCGTTCTGCTTAAACCGAAGCGCTTAAAGAAGAAAACCTTAAAGTTGAGTACTTGCGGGGTATGGAGAAATGGCTCGTAGAAAGATCTGACGGCATTTACTATTTCATGGAACGGATATGGGTCCCTTTGTTTGGAAATCTTAGAGAGCTTATGATGGACGAAGCGTACAAGTCTCGATACTCTATTCATCCGGGTTCGGATAAGATGTATCAGGATCTCAAGGTCTTATACTGATGGCCGAAGATAAAAGCCCACATCGCAGCGTATGTGAGTAAATGTTTGACTTGTGCGAAAGTCAAGGTGGAGTATCAGAAACCCTCAGGTCTACTTCAACAACCAGAAATACCCCTGTGGAAGTGGGAGCAAATTGCTATGGATTTCGTCACAGGTTTGCCAAGAACTCAAAATGGAAACGATACCATCTGGGTGATAGTTGACCGACTCACGAAGTCGGCACTTCCTAGCAATCAAGTAAACCGATAAGTTCTCACAACTCGCTGCTGTTTATCTAAAGGAGGTGGTTTCTAGGTACGGGGTGCCAACCTCTATTATCTCTGATCGCGACCCGCATTTCATATCTGATTTATGGTAGTTGATGTATAAATCATTCGGCTCACGTCTCGACATGAGTACTGCTTATCACCCACAGACTGATGGTCAAAGTGAACGAACCATTCAGACACTTGAAGACATGCTGCGAGCATGTGTGATCGATTTTGGTAAGGGTTGGGAGAAACACTTGCCTTTGATAGAGTTTTCTTACAACAACAGTTATCATTCCAGCATTCAGGCAGCTCCGTTCGAAGCATTGTACGGACGGAAATGTCGTTCTCCTCTTTGTTGGGCTGAGGTGGGTGACAGCCAGATCACAGGTCCGGAACTTGTACTTGAAACTTCAGAGAATATTGTCCAGATCAGAAATCGTATGGCGGCAGCGCGCAACCGTCAGAAAAGCTACACTAACAAGCGTAGGAAACCTTTGGAGTTCGCTGTAGGCGATCGCGTTATGTTGAAAGTCTCACCCTGGAAGGGTGTGGTACGTTTTGGGAAACGCGGCAAGCTTAATCCTCGTTATGTCAGGCCATTAAAAATTTTGGAACGAATTGGTAAAGTGGCTTACAAGCTCGAGTTACCTGCTGAGTTGGGTAATGTTCATGATGTCTTCCATGTTTCGCAGTTAAAGAAGTGTAACAACCCGAGATTACTTATCAAATTTCGGGACGAAATTTATTTCAAGTTGGGGATGATGTAACAACCCGAGATTTCAAGGTCTTTCCTCTACGCATCACTTGTTCCACAATATTGTTTTCAAGGTTCATTTTACGTTGTATCTTGTGCATGATATCTGAATGATTAAAGTATTGTTACGGTTGAGTGTTACATGATATTTGTGTAGTGTTTAGGCATAGCATAACATCACACTTGATTCACACTTGATTCATGAAAAACCCAAGTCGACGAAGAACTAGGATTCTTCGCCCAAACCCATGCCGACGAAGAATAGCTCTTCGTCACAATCACTCCTCGACGAAGGAGGGTTCTTCGTCGTCAACACCCTTGACAAAGAATAGTTCTTCGTCAAGAGGTACTTCGCCAAAAAGGGCCTTCGGCCCAGGTTATTCGAGGCCCAGATGATATGCGTATAACTTCTTGTTAAAAGTAACCGCAAATCACAAAACCCTAAGGCTCTCTCTCTTCCTCTCTTCCCTATGTGACGGTATCTAGGTCTCGAAGACCCCCATCCCGAGCAAAATAATCAATCTGGTATCAACGATTAGTGTCTAACATTGTTATTTGATGAAATCCTGATGTTGTGATTCTGATGTTGTGATTTTATGTAAAATTAGGGTTCATTAATAATATTGTAAATCTAGAATTTGCATGATGAGGGTTCGATGATTTGAATACGTTCATATTCATGATATGGTTGTTGGTTAATGAAACTGGTAGTCTGATTTACATGGGAATGAGAATGTTAGTGGTTGGATTGGAATCCTGATTATATATGATTAGACTTATGCTAATCCATGATATTGTATTTCAATGTTAATGTTGTAGGGTTATTAGTTTTGTTGTTGAGCAGCAATTAGGGTTTGCCGAACTTGTAAAGAAACTATTTATTGATCCAATAATCATGCCAATAACTTGTTAACTGTTGTTACGAAATCAAAGGAATTGTAACTGTCTGATGAGGGGCGACGAAGGACCTCCCCCACGAAGAATCTAGTCCGACGAAGAACTAGGTTCTTCGTTGACTGATTCTTGACGAACCGCTATGGTTCTTCGCCACCCTCAATCTCGACGAAGGATAGTCCTTCGTCGCTTGGTTCTTCGCCATAAGAGTAAATGGACAGAACAGTAAACAAATTATGATGTATATGAAGATGGATACTTGTGTTTAGAAAATTCTAAGTGTTGTATGGTAATAATGTTGGCTAAGAATGAGAAATCTAATCTGATTTGTGTGAGTAGAAACTCCTCTGTTATATGTTGTATTGTGTCATTCACATGGGATGTAGACTTGTATGAGGATAGGGTATTTACTACGTGTGTACAGTGATCTTTGTGATGAATACAATCTGTGATAAATACGTGACTTAATTGATTATGAAACTGATTTCATTGGTAACCACGGTAGGGTTTGGTTGACTAACTTGGAACGGGTAACTTAGCAAACCGAGCAAATCTAAGGTGAGTTCATTTCTCTTGAGCATGCGTCCCGGTGGGTGGGACAATCAATGGGTATTCCTAAGAGGAATAAGTCTTTTGGGTAAAAACTGGAATGTTAGATAATACACTCATTTCCTGTCACCTTAAGTCCCATATTCTACCGAATAGTTACCTGAGAAGTAACAAGGTATTAGTTGATAGCGCTATTAGGCTTGGCAACCTCACACCATACCTGAGAGGACGGGCGTGAACTAATGACCTTAATCATGACCAATGCTTAGATAGGGGGCATTGGGGACGGGCAAAACAATCTGGAAGCCATCTTGTACGGTACTTGAGTTATTATCAACATTATTATCAATGAACTGAACTAAACACTTGGCAAATAACGTTTTCGTAAAACTATGAACTCACCAGCATTGTCTGACACATTTGTTGCATGCTCGCAGGACGTTAGGTTTATGGACAAGGAACTTGCTATCTGGGATTGCTGGAGTGGTCATGGGTCGTACTGCTTGGATACGCATGATGGGCTTACTGTTTTTACATACATTTGGTTTTGAAATATTTAAACAATGATTTACTATTTCCATCCGCTGAACCTGTTAAACTTATGTTATGATTTGGAATGTTCGATTTAATAAATGGGAGTTTATTTTAATATCTTGTGAATAGTTCAATGTGATTGGTGGCTAGATCCTGGTACGTCACACGCCTAGTGGGGATTTTCCGCATGTGGTATTTTGGGGGTGTGACATTCAGCTTATTCTCTAGCGTGATGGAACCGCTTATAGATCTGAGCTCTGTGATTGAAATCATACCGTCACCGATAGCGTCAAACTTCCGGAAAACCTTCTTGTAGTCGTTTGTGTCACCTACGGAAGAATTTTTCTTGGAGGTTTGTTTCATTATTTTGTAGTGACGAACTAGAGTTTCGGCGGTGGTCATAGGTGGTGGTGGTTGGTGGTTAATCCCGGGTGGTTGGGGATATAGATAGCAGGCTGAAGTTAGGAGAGAATGGGGCTTTGGAATGGGGTGTGAATTGTTGCAGGTTGTTGAAGAGAAATTAGGGTTTTGAAATGAGATTGATTTGGGAAAGAAGATATATAATATTTTCTTTCTTTTATATGTATTTTTAAAGAATATGGTGAAAAGAAAATTTGACCCTCATGTGCATTGCACATGACTAGATTTGACAAAAAAATCTAACTGGGTTAGGGCTAAAAGACAAAACGTGTATGATTTGAAAACATAAAGTACAAAACTCGTCAAATTTAAACATAAAAACAGCGCCTGAAAATAGGTATAAGATAAAAGGACAATACTTAAAATTCACTCTAAATAATAAAGTGGGATAACATAGTTATGGGTTTTTCTACAGCTAGAATAATATAATATAATATAATATAATATAATGAATTAGGGGCTGTTTGATAACTTCTGGATGGGTAAGTGCTGAACTAGTAAGATTTCTGAATTATTAAGTGTTGAACTAGTAAGATGTTTAAATCATTAAGAGTCAGTATAATGCTTAACCGTTTAGAGGCAAATGTCTGACTAATTCATATAAGAGGTCTTAACCATTCAGACTCAGTATAATGCTTAACCATTCAGAGACAAATGTCTTAATCATTCAGACATATGCTCACAAAACAAACAGTTTGAACCATTAAGTACTGAACCAGTAAAAGAACTGAATCATTAAGAATCTCGTTAAGAACTAAAGAAACGGACTCTTAGCCGTCAAACTTAAAGCATGCTATATTAAATAAATATTCAAGAGCAATATATATGAATAATATATTCTTTAATTTCATTAAGGTTTTAGATCTAGAATTGTAAACGTGGCACTATAAGAAAACATTAGTCACCAAGCTTCAAAAGTTATTGTGTTGCCACATCTGTGAACATTAATCGTTCGTTTTGGTATTTGTTAAGTTAGCTATTTAGTTGCCGCCAAAGTGAAAATATAAATACACATCGGTTGTTTCCATCGTATTATATTACAATTATGATAAATACATGTTTGTTGGTTTTTCTATATTACAACACTAGTTTATAGACCCGTCTATAACACGGATTCAAGGATATAAATTATATAACTTAACAATGTATGCGTAATTATTTTTCGCAATTTACTTATATATATGACCTAGATGTTTACATTTTTTCATTCAAATATCGCAAACATAGCAGTCATACCATAGTTAACTGTGACTAAAATCATTTCGATTAATAATTTTCAAATCTATTTCCTTGATTACAGAAAATTATTTGCCTTTTCAAATTATTTTGCATGTTTTTAAATTTTTAGCTCACGGAACACTTCTTATAAATATATATAATCATTTATTACAAGTTGACATTAAGGCACAACCATAAATAAAGTTTCATATCTGCTACTCCATTACCTCTCAAGTTGTATGTATGAAAATAGTTTAGCTATATAAATTTGTGCGAACATTATTAAATGATATATTTTCTTATACTCAAACCCGTGTAATACATAAGTTCATAACCTATTACTCAAACCCGTGTAATTCACAACAAAATTTTAAATAAAACTTATATCAAACATAGATTAAATTAAAGATGTTGCAACACTATACTTATAATTTTGGTAAAATATAATATTTTAAAGTTATAAGAGAAAAATATAGGTTGAAAATTAATTGTATTAAAAACCCCTCCCCTAAAACCACCACCTGTATATAATTGTTACTTCGAAAGCTTATAATTTAATAGTTACAAAAATACAAAAAGAAAAAAGTTAAAACATTGAATAAGATAAAATAGATGAACAATTATTTTGGTTTTAATGATAAGAAGTCTATATATATTATAAAAGATTGTGTATTCGGTTTTAGTTATAAGAAGTCAATATAAATTATAAAAGATTGTGTTTAACGATTTGATGATAATTCTATACAAAAAAACTCACGATTACTTTTTATATATTAAAGTGAAAATATAAGATATGAATGATTATAAATGTGATATTGGAAAATTTAAATATAAAAAATAAAATAATAATAAAAATAAAAATATAACAAAACTTAATAAAAAAAATTGGATTGTAGGAGATGTTGCCATGTAGCATTTATTGGAGTCTTTTATTAGAATTTAGATTAGATTAGATTAGATTATTTTTATACGGAATAAACATGCTAATCACATAACACATACAAAGCATGCAAAATATCTATATGTATAAAATATAGTTTATTCTCATTATCCATTGATATTTCGTTAACTTATTCAATTTAATTTTTTAGCATGTTTCTAGATATATTATATTTATTCATTAATAGATAAATATTATATCTGATATGATGGTACTAATCGTTAGTTATATTTTCCCAAGTCAAACTTAATACAACAAATATATTATTCAATTTAATTTTTTAGCATGTTTCTAGATATATTATATTTATTCATTTATAGATAAATATTATATTGAGATAATAATAATAATAAAAGGAGGAGGAGGATAATGATAATAAAATTATTTTTAAATAAATAAAAAGTAAAATTATAAGGTGGAAGGAGAGATTGCGATGTGTCATTAATTGGAGTATTTTATTAATATTTAGATAAGAAAATATTGGTGATATATGTTCTATTGAGAGTCGAGGGTGAAACACGGAAAGGTGGTAGGCGGTTAAGGTTGGTGACAATCGGCATAAAACCAGTGGCGGACTCAGGATTTTTTTTCATTGGGGTCCATTTTTTTGTGTTAGAATTTTTCACAACCAAACATTAAAATTTTCTGGTCGGTCATCGTAGTCGGATCGGGTCGGGGCTAGGAAATAATGTAGAAACATTTGGTGGACATGATGAAACCACTACATTATTAAGAACCATTTTTAAGAATCAAGTTATCAAATTGTGGTGATTATTAAGTTGCTTAAACCAATAGCTACCTAAACAACACAACTACTTCACATAACTTCAAAATTTTGTTTAAGCTTTTTTTTTTATTTGAACGCCACTATATGTTGAAAATCTTATTTGGTAATCAAATGTGAAATAAAATCATTCAGATACATTAATTTTATCATTTTAAAAAAACAAATTAGAGGATCAATGGGTGGTTGTGATGTTTTAAAACACTAGTTTAATTTTGATGGAAAAAATAAACTAAAAACAAGATATGTAAGACTTGAACTTGAGACCTATGTGTTGGAATACAAGGAGATTTACCACCATACCATCTTTGCTTTTAATATTATGGGGTCCAACTAATTTATGTTATGGGGTCCTTGAAAAATTTAACATACCGGTTCTACTATTTTTTTAAAAAACATCGGGGTCCGTGGACCCTGACCGACATCATGTGGGTCCGCCCATGCATAAAACACGTGTTAATATCCTTTGAAAACTTTTGTATAATTAAATCTAATACCACTGTAAATAAATTTTCTTTTTTTATTTTTAACGCATGTATATTTTACGTGCTGTATCGCATAGAGGAATTTCCACTAGCTTCCCACTATGCAATTACTTTATACTCGATATATATGAGTTAGGGGCTGTTTTATAACTTTTGGATGGGTAAGTGCTGTACCAGTAAGATTTGTGAACCATTAATTACTAAATTAGTAAGATGTTTGAACCATTAAGATCCAGTATAATGCTTAACCGTTTAGAGGCAAATATCTGACCAATTCATATAAGAAGTCTTAACCATTCAGACTCAGTATAATGCTTAACCATTCAGAGGCAAATGTCTGAATCATTCAGACATATGCTCGCGAAACAAACAGTTTGAACCATTAAGTACTGAACTAGTAAGATGACTGAATCATTAAGGATGTACAGTAATAATAATAATAATATTTTATTTAACTTTTTAAATTCTTATAATAATAATATTTTATTTAACTTTTTAAATTGTATATAATTACAATTTGAAGTTTGATGTATGTATAGAATCTAGTTGAGAACTAAACAAACGGACTCTTAGCCGTCAAACTTAAAGCATGCATATTAAATAAACTAGATTTAAAGAAGTTCGTCGCGTTGCGGCGAATTTCTTTTGTTATTTACTTTGTGTTTACATGTGTTTTGAAATCACTACGAGCGTGTTATGAACGGAACTGCTGACAAGAATAAAAAGAAAATGTAGAAAAAAACACTAAAAGATAACCGAAAGAAAATCAACCAAAAAAGTTGTATAGTAACGATGTTGTTCGTATGAAACTCGTGGTCAGAGATGAGCAAATTGTTCTGGGTACCGGTATCAAATTTGCCGAACCGAAAGATCTTAAGTACCAATTCGGTACCGACTTTTGGCGTTCCTGGTACCGGTTCACTACCGTTTTTTAACTTCATATACTGGTACCGTAACCGGTAATTTCGGTATCAGTACTGATCCTGTATCGGTTGTCACCGAGCTCATCCTTACCCCTGAAACTAAAAAAAGAAAAAATTAAAAGTTGAAGAAAATCAATAAAAAAAAGTTGTACGATACCGTTGTTCGTATGGTAACCGTGATCAGGGATGAGCAAATGGTACCGGGTAGCAGCACTTATTTCCCGAACCAAAAGATTTCCAATATCAATTCGGCACCAACTTTTGGCGTTTTCTGTATTAGTGCCAGTTTTTACCTTCATGTACTGATACCGAACAGCACCGTACCGGTATTTTTGATACCAGTACTGGTTCGATACCGGTTGACACCAAGCTTATCCCAAACCTTGATATTAAAAAAATGATTAAAGTTATAAAGTAAAGAAAATAACGATTATTATAATATTAAAATAATAAAAGTATTAAAAACTATATATTATTATAATATTAAAATCTCTATTTATTATTAATATATAGTAATATTTAAGAGCAATATATATGAATAATATATTCTTTAATTTCATTAAGGTTTTAGATCTAGGATTGTAAACGTGTCACTATAAGGCCATCCGTAGTCATAACGCCCCTTTGTGGGCGTTATGCGACACGTGGCGCGCCACGTCAGCGTGTGGGCGTTATGGGGCCTTATGCATTTAAGCCCGTAGTCATAACGCCCCTACCTCATCATTACCCAATTAATTAATAAACCCTTAAATTATACATATATATGTATGTATATATCTCTGTGAGAGTGGAGGGAACACAAACCAAATGCATGGCGCCGCGAAAATTATCGCGCTTTCAAAATTTTTTTGGGCATAGCGCCCTTTGTTTTGGTGTGCATGGCGCCATCTCGGCGCTATGGGTGGTGGTCGCGCCCCACTACGTATGCTCTAAGAAAACATTAGTCACCAAGCTACAAAAGTTATTGTGTTGCCACATCTGTGAACATTAATCGTTCGTTTTGGTATTTGTTCATTAGCTATTTAGTTGCCGCCAAAGTGAAAATATAAATACACATCGGTTGTTTCCATCGTATTATATTACAGTGAGTTGGCAGACCCAAAAATTATTTGTTGGGGGTGCGTATGAGGTGTTCAACCATATTTTCAAGGGGTGCGGTCGAGTTTTTTTACCTAAAATATACACTAAATTTTTTCTTTCAATGAGTGCGGTCACCCACCCTGGCCAAAGGCTAGGTCCGCCCATGATTACAGTTATGATAAATACATGTTTATTGGTTTTTCTATATTACAACATAAGAAAATATTGGTGATATATATGTTCTGTTGAGAGTCGAGGGTGAAACACGGAAAGGTGGTAGGCGGTTAAGGTCGGTGACAATCGGCATAAAACACGTGTTAATATTCTTTGAAAACTTTTGTATAATTAAATGATTTAATTTTATAAACCGGTTCAAACCGGCCGGTTGTACCGGTTGAACCTTCCGGTAGAACCGGTTAAACCGTCTGGTATACCCGGTTGAACCGCCCGATACACCCGGTTGAACCATTTTTTAGCCCAATCCGGTACGGTATAAAAACCGGATTTTAAAACATTGTAAATAACTAATACCACGGTATAATATTAAAACCGGATTTTAGTTAGATTTAATTTAAATCTAACTAATACCACTGTAAATAAATTTTCTTTTTTATTTTTATCGCATGTATGTTTTACGTGCTGTAGCGCACAGAGAAATTTCCACTAGCTTCCCATTATGCAATTACTTTATACTTATCTCCATAAATATTCGGATCAAGGGCAGCTTCGTACATTCACAATTCACCTAATCGGGTGCCGTTCACAAAGCAAAACTTCGGGGGTGAATATTTATTTAATATTATACCGTAAGTCATATAACAACTAACCCCTCTGAACCACCCTAAAATTGCGCTATATATATCCCTAAGAAACGCACAACAACTTGCAAATGAGGAACTTATTGTTCTCAGTCTCCGAATCCGACGGTGGAAACCAATCTGATCACCGGAAAATACCATTTTCCGATGTGGTCGTCACAGGCACTAGAAACCAATGGGAACGAAAATGGCGACCCATAGACATCCAAGTGGCGTCATGGGTTTTTTTTGTTCATTTGCTTTCACTTTTTGCACCGTTTACGTTCTCCTGGGGTGCTTTCCGGGTGGCGTTTATCGGTTATTTGCTAACCGGACTTGTGGGCGTAACCCTCTCCTATCACCGGCTTCTGGCCCATCATAGCCTCAAACTTCCCAAATGGCTCGAGTATACGTGTGTTTATTTTGGAGTCCATGCCGCACAGGTTAGTTTCTAGTTTATAGTTTTTTTTCATTGATCTTTAATATGAAATGAGATTGATTTCTTTTGTTATTTGATTAGTTTATTATTTTCATGTAGAGAGATCCGATATTCTGGGTCAGCATGCATCGATATCACCATCAGTTTGTCGACTCAGAAAAAGATACGCACTCACCCATCAATGGTTTTTGGTTTAGTCATATGGGTTGGCTTTTTGACAGCGGATATATTCTTGAAAAGGTATGGGACTTGAATATTTTAATTGTGATTTACAATTTTCGATCTATGGTTAAATTAACAACTATATATGCTGCTTACCGTCAAAAGCATTCGAATCTCGCGTGCTAACAATATAAATAATCCTTTGATTTAACAATATAAATAATCCTTTGATTTAACAATATAAATAATCCTTTGATTTGGATATTTTGTATTATATATATATTTTAATACAAGTGTGATATAAATATCTACACACATACTTTTGTCGTGCAGTATCAGGAGCGGAAAAATGTGGAAGATTTAAAAAAACAATGGTTCTATATGTTTATTAGAAAAACCTACATGTGGCATATCATTGGATGCGGGGCTCTCTTATATGTTTGGGGTGGATTCCCTTACCTCGTTTGGGGCTTGGTAAGTTTTTTTTTTTTTTACACAAAAGAACCTATATTTTGATACATTTTTTATTTAAAAGCAAACGTTACTAGTCACTTGTTTTCGCAGGGCGTTAGGATTGTATGGGTTTACCACCTCACCTTTTTGGTCAATTCCGCTTGTCACATTTGGGGATACCAAGCATGGAACACTGGTGACCTCTCCAAGAACAACTGGTAATTAAATTTCTTAAACTTTGAGTAGTACGTTAATTATATATTAGAGAACTTTAAAATGTATTGTTTCCCTTAAATTTCTCGTGAATTGAAGGTGGGTAGCGGTGCTTACTTTTGGAGAAGGGTGGCATAACAATCACCATGCATTTGAGTTCTCAGCTCGACATGGGATAGAATGGTGGCAGATCGACATTTCTTGGTACATTATAAGGCTTCTTGAAGCCCTTGGATTGGCCACCAACGTCAAAGTGCCAACTGAGGCTCACAAGATTAAAAGATCATTCAACACTTACGATAACGCGCTCAAATGATTCTATCGTTCCGCGAAACAAACTTTTTAAACATTGTGATAGTGAATTTATACGTACGAACCGTGTATATTAGGTTCTTTGTGACGTCTTTTGTTTATACAAAAGGCATAATTTTGCTTGGCTAGTTAGTTTCAGTTGCAAATAAAAAACCGGAGGCGTTCTTTCTATATTTTATTTGCTTGTAAACGTAATTTTCGTTCATGATGTTTCTTATATATTTTACCTAGACCGAATAAAATGTTGAAGTAATAATATATTAAGTTTAAGTTCTTTATTTGACATGTCAGAATATTTGTAAGACGATACTAAGTACTACTATTATTATTTATTTATATTAAATTTGCAAGAGTTGTGAATGGCAGATACACCAAGGGCTGCAAACGAACCAGCCGTTCAGTTAATAGTTCATGAACTGTTTGACAGAAGTTCGTTTGTGTTCGTTCAATAAATAAACGAACACAAACAAGAAATTCCGTTCGTTTAGTAAATGAACTAACATTAACAGGGGTCGCATTCGTTCATGTTCGTGAATTGTCGATAACATGTTAGTTTATATTCGTTTATGCTCGATAGTTTCTTAGAGTTTTTAGCTTTTATTTTATATTTAACTACTTCAAAATTCACACTAATAAATTATATATTAAATAAAGTTACTCCTTAGTTAATGGAAACCCTAGTTAAAAACTGTTGTTCCAGCACTCATTCCAAGTAGATGTGACGCGACTACGCCCATGCTCTCATTCTAGTCTCCGATTTAGGGTGTTTACGCTCGTGTTGTTCATCATTCTCAATACAAGATAGGGGCGGTTTTTGTTTGCTTATGTTCATGAACCCTTGTTTGTGTTTGTTTGCCTTTATTTGTGTCTATCTGTGTTCATGAACATTTTTTTTTGTGTTCGCCTTTGTCCGACACCTAAAACTAACGAATAAACACAAATAAACACGTTCATTTCCTTAATGAACGAATACGAACAAAAAATATCGTCCGGTAAGTGTTAATGAATAGTTATGAACACATTATTTAAAAAAACGAATACAAACAAGACTTTTTCGTGTTCGTTCGATTCATTTGCATGCAACCCTAGATACACCTCATTGGTTTATATGTGTGGGCCATTGAGTGCCTTTTTTCCAATTAGGATTTATATATTATCTATTCCTATCATCCTATGTCTTCCTTTATGATTTCCTTTTATATTATTTATCCTAAGATTTTCCACCGTGCGTTGCGGCGGAAAATCAATGTATGAACCAAACGGTAAAAATCAGTTTTAAATCAGTTATATTACATTACAATATATATTCAAAACCAACTTGTTTTAATTAATAATAACCGTTTAAAACATCAATTTTAGATAGTAAAAGTAAGTGTATAAATTTTTTCGGTGGGTACCAGATTGGTATGTTTTCTAAAAATATTTTACCTTGAATTTAGTTGTAAAAGAAATAACGAACGGAAGTTATAAGAGGAAAATAAAACTATTGCGTTAAAGGCCTATATTATTTAAAGTGTAAGAGATTAATTTGTAACTTAAAAAAAAAAAAAATTCAGCACTATATGTAAAAGGGGTAATAATAATTTTATTAATTTTCAAGGGACAATTAATAAATTTAGGAGTAAACTGCCAAAATGGTCCATGAGGTTCGGTCACTTTTACCACTTTAGTCTAAAACTCAAACCTTTTGAATCTGTGCTCATCTGTTTTCAATTTTGCTGTCATTTTCATCCAAAATCAAAATCTGATAAGATTTTTAGTTAACATCCAACTTTTTTTGTCTTTTTCCTTCTTTTTAATGAAGCGCAAAATTGTCTTTTAACATTTTATTATTATAAATTAAAAAAATCTGACCACAATGTGATCAATTCAAATGACTTAAGAACACAATGATAAAAGTCAAACATTTGAAGTAGCTTAAAGCTTTGCAATGTTTATCAAAAATCAACTAAAAACTATGGAACTAAACAGTCATACCCCTGTTTATACTAAGTAAATGTTGAGATAAACATAGAAACTAAATAATTCTTAAAATTCCATCACAGATAAAAATATAAAATCATAGAGTAAATTACACTTTTCGCTCTTCATGTTTCACCTAAATTTCAGACAATGTCATTTAACTAATGATACAACAGTGAATGTCTTTTATGTTTTAACTTCTCTACATGGGGTGTCCTTTTTCCATAACCCATATAATTTTTGTGTAAATTCACCACATGTGAAAGCACGTGACGACAATTTCATCATTTTCTTTACCTAGTAAAAATGCAAAATTTAATTTCACTACCCACTTTATTCGATAGTTCAAACCTAGGGTTCTTCATATAAGTTAAACGAAGATCAATGCAATAATTAAAAAAAAATCGCTGGTAAAAAACAAAACTAGATAATCACATTCACACCTTCTTTAATTGAGAAATACAATCTCAAATCGGACATTTCTAGATCTACATATTTCGCAGTTGTTAACACAACCGTCCTCAGCGACATCTTACTCTTCTTGTTCTTCGTCGTCGAGAACGCAGGAAACGGTCCATCACCGGTGTCAACGTCGTTCGAATTGAATGCAAGGTTTGACTTTTTGCCAAGTTTGTGTTTTGAAGTAAAATAGTTCTATATGTTGTTAATTATGATTATGTATGTTTGTGTTTGGCTGTGATTATTGATTGGTAGTTGATTTTAATGTGTTTGAAAAGAAGAGATCCACCCTAGATGAATTAAACTCTTATTTAGGTCGTTAATCGGTAGGTTGTCGGTCTAGAGCTTGTCATTAGAAATAATACAAGTTAATTATTCAATTAAAATCAGCAAGACTATAGTGTGCATTTAATCTTAATGATTCGAGAGATGATTTGAGATTGCTAGGTTAATCTATACGTTGTTTGGTAGTTTTGACACTTGTTAGCACGGGGTTCTTCTATTTATTCGTGTCTAGTGATTCCTAAGTTATAAGTGTATCATCTTAGAACTAGCTTCACGATTAGAAGGTTGTTTAAGTGGTACTTTTATAAGTGTGATAGTTGTGGGATTCGGGATCTTTTACTAGAATTGTTTCTATCTACATTTTGATTGTTCTTAATAGATCGGTTTTTAGGCTCTTAAGAGTGTAGGTCACATTCCTAGCTGTTTACCTACTATAGGATTTAACTATCTTTAACGAGAAGTTAATCGAATTAGAAATCAGAACCTGATAAATTGTCAGATTAAAGGTCATTGCATATCATTAGGGATTCATTACCTGGTTGGTTGTTCATTCTCATTGGTTAAACTTTCACTTGTTAGTTGCTAGAGTCTTCGTCTTAGTTTCATCACTTCTCATTAGTTTTCCTTAGGTTAATTATTAAATTAAACTCTTAAAAACAAATAAACCAATAAATCAATTAGTTGAGTCAGAATCTACTTAAGTTTTGCTATTCTCTCGTGGGTTCGATGTTCGGATTTCATTAGACTTTGCTATAATCGATAGGTACACTTGCTGCCTTGTAGTCTAGCATTAGGAGAGCTAGGTTTAACTAGTGTGTCTAGGTTAGGTTAAGTTTTAGTAGAACACTAGTAGTCGGACCCGTGTAAAACACGAGTAGTTTTAGTAACGTTTTATTATATTAATTAGTAAGTAATTATCGGTTCATTTAGATTGTCGGGGATTTGATATATATTGACATTCAAAGTCATTGTCCAGACTATAAAACACTGATGTGATAAATACTGTTACATATAAACACTGTTAACATAAACACTGATGCAATATCTGCTGTTGATGCTGAAACACTGTTGTTGGGCAGTGGTTCACCTTTGGTTGATCAGACCTTTGGTTCATCAGTGCTTGTCTTCAACAGGGCTTTGGTCTTCATCAGTGCTTTGGTCTTCAACAGTGGATGATCTTCATCAGTGCTTTGGTGATGAAGGCCTGCTCATGAATCTCTTGGCTATTTCTTGTAGCTTTGTTGAGTCAGGATTTTCTCCCAACATCTGCTTGATGGCCACTTTCAATATTTCGGATTCTTCTTGTGTTTCTTCTTCTTCATCCATCTGTTTTTGCCTCTTTCTTTGATAGATAGCAATAGCAGATGGAACAGTGGGTTTAGCAGATATTTTAGTTGGTAGGGTCTGTTTGATTGAAACCTCTGATGCTGGATATTCTGGCTTTTTAGGAACAAAGGGATCTTTCTTTCTTCTTACTTCTAATTTTTTGTATGTGTCTATCACTTTAATCTCTGTCCACCTTGTGATTTGATTCCTTGAGCCATAATTTGCAGTTATAAGCTCTTCCTTCATTCTCTTCAATTTCAAAACCCTTTCAGGTACATTCTTTTTATACTAGGACCAGACTGGTGGGGTTGGTTTTATTGTTGAGTCATGAAGCATCTATTGTATTCTTCCAATTTCTTGCTTAAGCTCACTTATGGTCCAATTTTTGAATTTATACCTTTCTGCCTTGTATTTCTTGTTTTCCATGATGTGTTCAATGTAATCTTGCCTTAGGCTTTCATCATCTCTTTCTGATAATTGCTGACAAAGATCTTTTGAAAACTGTTCTAATGTTCTGACTTGGTTGAGCAGATATTGCAGATTTCTCTGTATTCCTTTATCAGATTTTCTTTTTGTGTCTCTTTTTTAGATATCCTCTACTTGTTTGGCTTTCAGTTGAAGATACGCATCAATGTTCTTTGGCAAAGGATAACCATGAAGAGAAGGGAAGTTTCTCTTTTGAGGATCATCTTCAGAATAGAAGGATTTAATCTCCTCTCTAACTGCTGGAAGATCCAGAGGATATTTCACTCCCAAAGTAACCAAGGCAGTAATTTCCTCAGTGATTTGAATTGAAGAGATTGAAGTAGGTTTTTGCACAGTGGATAGGATTAGAGGTTGTGAAGATATTGGAAGTAGAGAACGTATAGTGTCATCTTCAAGTATGACATTTGTTTTCCTCCTTCTCTTGATTTTTGGTGTGGTTGGAGGTGTTGAATTTGGAGGTGTATCTGTGGATTAAGTGGTGGTTGGTAAAGTGATGAGAGCATTGGTTAAAACAACATCTGTTGAAACCACTAATGTATAAACAGCTATTGATATACCAAGGGTCTCAACATCTGTTGGCTTTGTGATTTGAGGTGAAGAACTTTGGGGATTTCAATGGATTGTTCAATGGATTTGGAAGGTGTGGAAATGGGTTGGCTGACCTTTCTGGTAGTTCTCCTTCTTTTTGAAGTACCCTGGTCTTCCTTTGCCATTAGAACTTTCTTTTCCTCTGCAAATCTTACAGAACCCTTCCGTTCCATTCTCTCATTTCCTTTTACTTTTTCTTCAGCAAACAGGTTAAGAGTCACATAAACCTTCTTTGTACCATCTGGTTTTGGAATCTCTACAACAGGTTTAGTTTGGATCAGGCTCTAGGTGTAAACCTTACTTTCCTTTCTTTCCTTTCTCCCCCTTTTTGGCATCATCAGTGTTTACATAGATAATGATAGGAGGAGAAGTACCAGTGGTTTGGAGTAACTGAGCTTTGATGGCTTTAATATCAGCTTGAGTGTCCTTATACCATGCATCCATCATATTTCTGAACAGTTGTACTGGATTTCATGTTGTTGATCAGCATATTTTCTTTGTTGATGAAGCAGAGGTTGTAGGAGTTGCCATAGCTCACTTGTTGTGGTAGCAGATGATGAAGCAATGGATTGAGACTTTGATGATTGTAACAACTGTTGCAGCATATTTTTTATATCTGCCACAGATGTTTCAATATTGGTAACTCTCTCCGTCAATTCCTGATATCTTAAACCATCACCTAAGTTAATGGGATCATCTGATTTCCCACCAGCAGTGGTTGTATCAGCAGTTGGACCAGGAGAAGTCTCCAATGGTTCATCCACTGATGCCCTTTTGTCTTGGTACTAGGGACTTCTTTCTTCAGCAGTGGTTACCTTAGTAAGCTCACTAGTGGTTAACTGGAACACACCAGTGGTTACCTTGGTTCCCAAAGAAGAAATTGCCTTCAAGGGAGTCTGACTTATGAAACAACTGTCCAGGTGTAAATCAGTGGATTCAACACCTGTAGTAGCTGCTCCACTTGAACTACCACCAAGAGATACATGTAACTCTAGGGGTGTAACCTCCTCAACTGTTAATGGGTTAGCAAAGGTAGAGGCATCAGACTCAGTCACTTGTTGGAGTATATTCTCAGTGATGGGTTGTTGAGAAAAACCGATTAGTGTCTGATCCATATCCAATGCTTTCAATAGAGGTAAAGTGGTGGGTGGTAATGTGGTTGTAGGGATAGGAGTTGAAAGAGAATTTGCCCCGTGAGCAGGGCTATTGAACATACTCTCAAGTGAGGGTAATGTATCATAGATTGGTGTCCCTGTACTTACAACCTGTTCCTTTTGTGAGGAAGCAGGAGGAGTTGAGGCCTGGGGTGGAGATCTTTCCAACTGTTATGAGGAAGTAGCAACAGTGGGTGTTGGTGACTTTTGTGTTGTCACTGGATTATCTTCTGGGATCTCATCTTCCATAAGGTCCTTTTTAGATGGTTTGGATGGCTTTTTGGATAATTTCTTTTTGGTATTTTTGAGAGTTTTTGGTGGGGGTTGCACAGTAGTGGTTGTGCTGCTGTGGTCACCAAGAACAGTGGGCTCAACAGCAGAAACCTGAGGAGCAGATGTGGACGCATCCAAAGTTTGCTCAGGCTCCTCTGTTTGTGTTTCATAAGATTATGACTCTGACAGCATTGTAAAAGTTTCAGAAGAAAGGTTGTTTATTTGACAAGAAGCACCTTGGATAAGCACTTGTGCACTATCCTTTCGGATTTTCTTTTGTAAGTAGTAACTTAAAAATCTTCGAAACAGCAAAAATGGTTTCTTCTTTTCTTTATATTATTTAAATTTTTAACCAAATCATTGAAAATCTCTTGGGAGTAATTAAAATCAACTTCTGCCATGATAGCATATCCCAAGTATTAGATCTTCAATGGAATTTCATTGAAAGCTGTTGTTTTGTTTGAAACACACATGAGCAGGGTATGAAATAAAAATTTCATGGGAGGTGGGAAATTTCCCTTTTGCAAAGTAGCTTTAGTCATTTGTCCCACATACCCTCTTTCGATCAGATCTGTCTGATACTCATCTTTAGGGAAAAAAATTTACCTGTATGATCGTTCATCTCAAAAACCTCAGATATGGTTTGTGGTGTGATTGAAACAAGAATTTCACCGACTTTTGATGTAATAGCCCAAGGCTTTTTGTCTTGAACTTCCAAATTTGCATTTTTTCAAAAGTCTCGTAGGGTTTCTTGATAAATGGGTGCATTGCAGGTCAACAGAGTTTTGTACTTTGAGGATGAAAGAGCATCGATGATTGAGTGAAAATCTGTGTTTTTACTTGTTTTCTCAAGTGTACACAGATAGTTATGAGGGTTTTTTAGAGCAAGAGCCATGGTGATTCGAAGGAATTTGTGAGAGGAAGAAGAAGATGAAGGGTTTGAAGGAATTTGATGGAAACCGCTTTTGAAAGAATTTTGGAATTCGATATGGCAGTTAAAACCCTATTTGGGGTTTTAATCAGTAGATAGCCAATAGTGAATGAATCACTGATGTTTGGTCAGTCAGTGGTCAACATGAAGAATGAAGAAACAGAGGTTGTCTTTCAGCAGTGGATAACTGTTAACAATCAGATGTTTGAACCAAAAGAGTGGTTGTAACAGACTTTTAAGGATTAATGAAAACTATCATTTTTAACTATTTTTAAGGATGAATTTTTGATTTTCTGAAAACATTTTAAGGCTTTATTCATAGAAAAACAGGATTTTGCCTGTTATTCCATGTTCAGCATGCCAATTCTAACATATGCTATGTTCTTTGAGGACCCACTTTTTACCAATTAGATTCCCATCCTTTGGCTGTGGTACAAGTTTTCAATCTTGTTGTCACTGAACTGTTGAAGCTCCACTTACATAACAGCTACCCAACTTTCTGTCTGTTAGTGCCCCATGGTACTTGACTTGTTGAAGGAATGGTAGAATTCCAATAAGAAGACAAATGTTTTAGGATTGACTTTTTGTAGGAATTCATTTTCATTGATGTTGTCAAGTGTTTTGTAAAATGGATGAGTTCTAAAAAGGATTGATGTTTAAAAGGTGAGGCTGCAGATGTGAATCATCTGAGCTAACAACTGTTGGTAACTTTTGATGATCCAACTGCTGTTTGAAATGAAAACAGAGGGTTTTGAAAGATAGGTATGGCACACTGATGATTTTTATCCATTTTGATGAATTTTTCTCAACAGTGGTTAGGGGTGAGCTGGTAAAGGTTTATGAGAGTTACTTTGGTCAAGCATTGTTGGTGTATCAATGGTTGAGCTTTCACAGCTGTTTTGAACATTTGCTGCTCTGATGATGGAAGTGATTTTGACTTGTAAATTTCCTGCAGAATTAGTTCTTGATAAACACATTTTAGATGCAAGTTTTTTCAAAATTGTTATTCACATATAAATTCTTGTTCCTAAGGTTTTGTTCAACTCTCTTATGTTACCAAAAGCATAAATGGAATTTTTCTGAACATAGGTCTTTAATGACTTGAGATGAACCCTTAGCAGCAGTCAATCAAAGAGAAATAGTTTTGATAAACACATGCTTTTCATTAGTCAAAAGATTACAATCAATTAACTAAATGCATGCTTACATACTAAACTCCCCCTCAGTCTGAGATCACTGGTTGATCGTACAAGATGAATGGATTGGAGGAGAAAAGTCGCTCAAATAGAACAATACAAACTGTTCTACTTATAGTACAGATCAAACCACTAAGGTGATGTGATAAATACTGTTACATATAAAAACTGATGTGATAAATACTGTTACATATAAACACTGAGGTGATATGACATCTAACAACCTAACAGACTATAAAACACTGATGTGATAAATACTGTTACATATAAACACTGTTAACATAAACACTGATGCAACATCTGCTATTGATGCTGAACCACTGTTGTTGTTGGGCAGTGGTTCACCATTGGTTGATCAGGCCTTTGGTTCATCAGTGCTTGTCTTCAACAGGGCTTTGGTCTTCATCAGTGCTTTGGTCTTCAACAGTGGATGATCTTCATCAGTCTTTGTGTACAACAGTCTTTATATCCAACAGTTGTTAGGCAGATCAGTGCTTTGCCTTATTAACTTGTTATAACCACTGTCATTGGAGGAAACTTAGATGGGCAGTGCTTATTGTGGATCAACTGTTGGGATCCAGTTTTAGCTTTCCATATCATCATTTCTTCAGGGTCTGATCACCGGGTCCAACATTTTATAAATTACAAATAATTAGCTAATAGACGGCACACATTTAGCATCTTAAATCATCAAAACCCTTAACAATTTGAACATATGATTTAATCGTGTGTTTTATCTTAGATGGGACAACTCGAAAAGAAAATTAACTAAAAGGATAATATATTAAACGGGTCAAAACCGCTCAAAGTGTATTTTAGTGCATAAACCTCTGTAAGAGTTTATTAAAAAAAGAACACTATTTAAATAAAAAAAAATTTTATAAATATATTTGTTACACTAACTTTCATAAAAAAAGTGTGTTGGGTCCTAATCTGACCTGTACCAAAAGTTAGCCGTGTTGACTTGTTACTTGACCCGCCCTTTGTCCACCTATTTGTCACACCCCGATATTTCCACGTATTACCGCTGGGCCCGGTGGGGAGTATCGTGACGTAGTTGATATCATCATAGACAATTTATCACAGTTTAATACACAACGGAAGTCGAAAGGTAAAATCATTACAATCCGAATGAAAGTAATATCAGTTATTACAAAAACGGTTGTAAAGGATCCACAGGCGGATCAAAGATAAAAAGGATCATTGTTCAACAGATTATAACATCTAAGCTTGCAAGACTCTTTATTGAGACTAGGAGTAGCCAGCTTATTCCGTTTAGTACCTGCACTTAGCCTTTTTGGAAAATACGTCAGTTTACACTGGTAAATACAATTAACCGACTCATTTTGAAAATGTTTAAGAAAATTGATTTAGATGCACAAGGCACAAAAATATCTTTTATAACTTGGGACAATTATATAAAAATAATCTTGTATACAGATTTATATCTTCGTTATACATTCAGGGCCCGATGTTAGAAACCGAGTCAAGATTAACAGACACACCACAAGTATAGGCCCACAAGAGAGTGAGATACCGTTTCCCTTATGCAACTGTCAGGTGAATGCCTACACCCTGTGCTTAAGACGTGGCCATTTTATAATAATGATGCCAAGGATATCCGGGACATGGTCATTAACCCCCAAAGGCTTTTATTTCAAACAAGACAGATTAAAACGGGTTACCTCAATAATTTAATCACAATCCGATTAAACATTCAATACCCGACCAAGCGGTATTATTATAATACCGTATCCCAAGCTCGTATAGGGAAAATAAGTTAAAAGTATTTACCTGAGCAAATTATGTAATTTTTATCCCAGCCGTATAACCACAAGCAAGTGCAAGTATCTTTTACTGGTCTCCTAAATCTGGAACGAAGGTTTTAATAACCTATTAGATTCCTAACGGGTCTTACTTAAGTTTAAACTTAGACCGGTTAGTTTTAAAGGAAGATATACGGTTCAAAACGCATGATTAAGCGAAGACCGGATTAGAATGTGATTTAGACCCGACAAGTTTTAAGACTTGTATAGTATGGGTAAACTAAACACATTCTAGATATTTGAGGTAAAAATGATAAGGTTACCCGTTTCGGTTAATTTATGCAAACCAGTTACATAAACCGTACCGAATGCGATGAATGCATAACGGGTAACCAAATGAGTCATGAACAGGTTTCCTAAGTTAATATGCTTAAAATATGTTAGGATATCAGTAGGATACCTTCCATTATGCCCAAAACGAATTTAAACTCAAATTAAGCCCCGTAGGGGTATTTTGGTCATTTTAAAGGTTATAAAAGAGATTTACTATAAATCTGAGGTTCAGGTCTGAAATAATCAGTAAAAATATTTAATTTAAAAATTTATATCAGTAGGGTATTACATATATGTGAAATTTATCATTTATAACCAAACTATGCACCGTAGGGGCATTTTGGTAATTTCACATAGGCTTTAATTTAAAGGTCAAAACTGGAAATCTGAATTCAAAAACTTTTCTTACTATTAAAGTATAAAAAATTTACTTAAAACATCAGCAGGTATTAAGTTTTATATGCCAAAAATAGTTTTAACTTATACTATGCGTTTAAAACGCGTAAAAGTCGGTTTTAAGCGATTTTCGGGTTAAAATAGGAACTCTGAGTTTTTGAACAGTTTATAAAGTTCAAAATATTTTATTTATCATATAAAATCAGTAGCAAAAAGTTTGGTATCAAAAAGTTATGTAAAACTCATTTTATAGACCAAAAGGGCAAAACCGACAATTACCGAATCAAGGCATGAACCCTATGCCATGATCAGTTTAAAAATAAATAAAAATATTCAAAAATCCCAAAATATTATATTACATCAGTGGGTAAAATGTTTGGTGTCAAAAATTGGGTTTAAATAGGCTTTATGCTAATTACGCCGTTTAATTAATAAAAAGCTTTTCAATTACGCTATTGAGCATAACTCCTAATCTAGACCTCAAACTGATGTCAAATTTTTAGGACAAGTTTATAATTAAGTAATAAAGGGTTTTGTCCTCTCACATTTTCAAAAATCTCATTTTAAGGTCAAAAGGGCATTATGGTCATCATTTAAGCAATTAACGGAAACATGTAAATGAATCGGATAATTAAGGACCTATGTTGTATAATCTTAGAGGGTTATACTAACATGTAATATGGTCCTAAAGGAACCTTAAGGCATATCTAAAACATGCTAATTCAGGTCAGAACTGAAAGTCAAAGCAAAAGTCAACTTTTGCGACTTTCGGTTGCGAACCGAGCCTAAACTCAAAATTGTCGGGTTGAACATCTTTAGACATGTTCTTACATTAATTACCAAGTTGTATTAGTGTTTAAACAGGTTCCATAGCTCCTACATTGCTAATTATGAATTTATTTGCAAAATAGCTTTCTGTTGACTTTTTATACTTAAGTTTGACCCGACAACTGACCTAGTTAGAGTGGGAATTAGAGGGTACCCTTTTAAGGGTTTATTACACACATAATTACCAACTCATAGCCACTTTCAATTCGAAAAATGACTGGACCATTAGTGATTAATAACTAAGTCAAAGCTTAATTACGATAAGTTTGACTTTTTGGTTTTTAAGCTAATTAAAAGGACTAAGCAGGGATTAAAACACTTACTTAAGGTCCTTGCTATCTTTTCTACACTTCTCAATATTCTCCTAAGGCCAGCTACCTCCAGAGATGAGTGCTTGAGTTGTTGCAATTGAATGAGCACTTGAACAATTGAACTTATGGCCTTTATATAGGATTTCTAGAGCTCCAAGATCATTCCATATGTACCTAGGAGGTAATTCAGATGATTCCAAGTGTCCCTAGGCCAATATAAACCATCAAACAAGCCCCTAGAATCGAAAACCGGGCTTTAAAGTCGGTGTAACCTGCTGAAACAGACACCTGTGCTTGTTTTCTGCATCTGTAGGTTTCAGGCGGCCCGCGTAAGAATTGGCTAAGGGCTTACGCAGCTGGTATGAGACCCAGATCAGGTCACAAAGTTTCAGAAATTGCACATTTGGTCCCTGGTCCTTCTAAACGTGTTTTTACTTGCTTTTATTGCACTTTTGACCCCCAAACTTGACTTTTAAGGACTCCAAGTCATAAACAAACTTTGTTAAGTCCCCAGTTAGTTATACGATCATCGAAAAGTCCTGAATTTCAATGTTGACGCTTTTAACCCCTTATTTACGAATGTTATCGTATTTTCTTCATACGATGTCGAAACCTTGTGAAATTTTTATCACTCATTCTTGGGAGCATATTTAATTGTTACAAAGCTTCGGGTTCGTTAAAAGGTATATTTATCAAACGTTGACACTTTGAATCCTTTTACACACATACTTTCTTTGTTTGTCAACTTTGGTCCTTCATATTTCATCCATTACACGTTTAAAGCTCATGACACGTGTCGTTATTATATTGGTCATGATTTTACGAGGTGTTACATCCTCACCCCCTTAAAAGAAATCTCGACCTCGAGATTTGCTCAAAAAGATGGAAGTACTTTCTGTCGTATAACGGACTTAACTTCCGCAGTATATTGGGGACCTCTACGGGCATCCCAATTGACCTATTCAATAGGTACACGCTTCCTTTGGAGCTTTTTAACCTGCCGATCCTTGATCGATATAGGTCTTTCAATAAACCTCAGGCTTTCATCAATCTTTACGTCTTTATGAGACATTGCTAGCGATTTATCAGCTAGGCATTTCTTTAAGTTAAAGATGTGAAACACATTGTGAATTCCACTAAGCTCCTTAGGCGAGTTTAGCTTATAAGCTATACTGCCGACACATTCGATGATCTTGAATGGTTCTATATATCCAGGGCTTGACTTACCCTTTATACTGAAACGTATCGTACTCTTCCATATTGGTATTTTCAATATAGTCTTGTTCCCTATTAGGAACTTTAAGAGACCTGCGCCTTTCTTTCGCATTGTTCTATTGCCGATTACTGGCAGTTTTCAGACGATTACGGATTTATAATATCCTATCCGTCGTCTTTTAGGACAGTCTCAGATTCTGATAATTGGGATTTTCCAAACTCTCGCCCAACAAACGGGAGTTGACACTTTCTCCCAAACAAGGTCTCCAAAGGAGCAACCTTAATGCTTATATAATGCTATTAGTTATAGGAGAACTTAATTAGGGTGAGATAGTTATTCCAACTACTACCCGAATCAATCTTAAGGAATTAACCACCCTCATGGTTAGTTGAACCAAGACGATCCTGGGATGCTGATAACGATCCTTAATTGTTTCCTATTTGGTTGTAGTAATCAATGCACAAGCGTATTGCATCGTGCTTTCCTTTATCAACAATAATCGAAACTCCTAAGATGATGTGCTAGGCTGTACAAGCCTTTCTTTTATAACTTATCTGGTTAGCTCTCAGTTCTTCCATTTCCGTTGATGCTAACCGATATAGAACTTCTGTAATAGATACAACTCTTAATAGGATGTAAAGCCTAATTCCAACTTGCCTCTCCAGAGGTAAAACAGGGTGGTTCTACTGAGAAGAAATCAAGTTATCCAATATGATAGAGGTAGCTTCAATCTTCGACCTTGGTCCACTTACAGTTGCTTGTGCCATGCAAATGACACATCTGATTTACGAGTGCACGGATGCCTTAAGTAGAGACGCCTACTTAGGCATTTCTATTATGGATATCTTCTTTGAATACCACTAGCTGACTTTAGTACAATATGACCATTGGTATATCTTAGTGGTTCCATGCATTAAACCTCCATACTGATCAGGCATGGAAGAAATCTATGGGACACACTAGGTTACGCCAAATCCTCATATGGCGCTTTTATTAAACATAGTCGGCACTCGCAGTTGATAAAATCAATGAAAAAAATAATTAAAATAACATATATTGTTGTACTCTATTCAAAGAAAGAGTACTCTTAGATTTTTCAGAAAGATTCTTCGCCGAGAAAGTGACGAACCGGTCTCTAAGGTTTCATTGGTAGGTTCCACCTTATACTTAGCATCTGGAGCTCTTATGAGTATCATCAAAAGTTTGCTAAGCTTATGGTGTATGACAGACTTATTATTTCCTGTATTAGTAACAGAACACGTAGCAGAAATTATCATTGATAAATGATAAGGAATGTACTTGATGACATCAGGTACTGCCTCTTGGCATTCATTAGGTAAGTTCAGGCATTTCCTTTCTTAGCCTTTCCAGACTTAGCTGTACCTTCTTTGTTAGCTTGAAGCTTTATCATGCTTCTTTATCTCTGGTGTTCATTACCCCTATATTGTGCATTATGCTTAGATCCTGGGTTAATTGAGTATGGTACTATCCCAAATAATGAATTAAAGTTGGTGACATACTGACGACAGTCTAGATTTTTCATGGTGAGAGTTAGAAAATCTGACTCCACCTTTTCCATTTCATGTCATGGACGGTAGGTTTTTCTGATATGATCCGTAAACTGGGACCATTCCATATTGTATAGGGGTACCTTCCCCATGGACCTGATTAATGTCTGCCACCAAGTAAGGGCATCGCCCTTGAATGACTGTGATACATACTTCATAGTGTCTTTCTTATCACAACCGCTGATCTCCACAACAGTTTCCATTTCGTCCAACCATTTTATGCAATCAATGGCTCCTTTCTCGCCATTGAAGTCTCTTGGCTTGCAAGAGACAAAGTACTCGTAAGTACATCCCTTAGGGGAACGAGACTTTTCATTATACTTTATTTCTTTTGGCTCATCCCTCACATTTGAAGGGTGAACAAAGCTCTCTTCATGAGCAATTGAATACGATTTTGAATGAAATTTAGAGTGAGAAGCATTCGGCTCTTTGAACTGTTCCATGACCTTTTCCATGGCCTTTCCAACTTCCGTGTCAACCATAGCTTGAATATTAACTCCATTAATATTGAGGTTTATGCTTGTAGCATCATTAGCTTTTGTCGCATCATTAGCATCGCGACTGTTGTCTACCTCATCCGAGTTTGCCATACTCGAAGCTTGATACTAACCATAAAATTAAACAACTGTTAGTCATCATCCTGATGACCTGACATGGATTAGCCACGGCATCCATAAACCGTATAGGCTATTATGTTCCGAACATTCCTAATGAATGTTACTTGAATGTATATCCATTACATTTAGCCCAGGTCACAAAAGGACCATTAATGGCATTTATGGTTTTGGAGCGAGTCCATTACCTATTTGACAGGGGATCAAAATGTCACAACTGTCTTTGTCACAAGGACGATTATGAATAGCTCGAAGGCTAGCCTTTCATGACTTTTATTAGATATATATATACACACATATGGCATAGAAGCCCGTCGCGAGGGACGTAGAAAGGTATGGCATAATGCCCAGTCATGAAGGACATAAGTAATCATATGGCGCGAAGGCCTTGTCGCAAATGACATTTAGATATGGCTAAAAGTGTCCTTGTCACAATGACCTTATAAGATATGGCACTTAGACCTGTCATCAGGGATGTTAACATTTAGTATATTAACTTATCACGAATGAGAATTTATAGCACATTGGCTTGTCATGAATGACTTTAAAACATAACTCATTGATTTGTCACCAAGGACATTAATTTATAAGCCGCAACCTTATTAGATCAGGGGCTTTAAGGTTTGAACATAGTTCTTTACCTTTGGACAGGGACTCATAGACTACAACTGTCATCGTCTTGAAAGACGATCCATTTTGGCACAAGGGTAAACCAATTGACATCACTAATGGATGTTTATATATATACTCATCATATTTGATGATATTAGTCATGATCACACTGATCACATAGACTGTTAGGGTTGGGTATAACCCACCACTGTGAATAGGGAATCATAAAGACCACCACTAACTTTGTCTTATCGACAATAGAATAAAGTATAGCCCGTAGGCATTTCATCACTAAGGATGTTAATATAATGATCATCATACTGATGATATTAGTCAGGATCGCAATAATCATATAGACTATGGGATTTGAGCATAGCTCACCCCCTTGGGCAAATAATCATAAAAGATTACAATTGCCTTGTCCCAATTGGACAATATAATATAGCCCTTAGGCAAAACATCATTAAGGATGTTTAAATTTTAATCATCGTACTGACGATTTTAGTCATGATCGCATTGATCATATAGACTATTAGGCTTGAGCACAGCTCACTACCTTAAACAGGGGATCGTAAAGATCACAATGTCTTTGTCACAAATGGACAATATAATATGGCCCGTAGGCGAAACATCACTAATGGATGTTTATAATAGGTTCATTATATTAGATGATATAAGTCATGATTGCATTAATCATATTGACTATTTGGCTTGAGCATAGCTCACCACCTTAGACAAGGAATCATAAAGATCACAATGTCAATGTCTCAAATGGACAATATATTATAGCCCGTAGGCAAAACATCACTAAAGGATGTTAAATAACATGATCATCGTATTAGATGATTTTAATCATGATCGCATTGATCATATAGACTATTATTATGGACATAGTCCAACATTTTTAGACAGGGAGTCGTAGACCACAACTGTCATTGTCTTCATAGACAACAAGTATAGCCCGTAGGCACTTCACCACTAATGGATGTTTATGTTATAATCATCACATTGATGATACTAGCCATGATCGACTCTGATCATATAGGCTTTAAGGCTTGGACGTAATCCAATACCTTGACGGCTGGTGTGGTTTCTCACGCCACACCTCCAGGAGTGTTAACATGTTCTCAGATGTTAACAAATATTTATTATCTTAAGAGGGTTTTACCATCATAGCCATGTTCATAGACATATAGGCTAGGTTATACCATTAAGAAGATCTTTTGAAAATTTTCGACTAGTCGATAAAGTTCGAGTAAAATTTGGAACTATGTTTGGATAAAGGACGAAATGAATACCTACATAAAATTTTCAAAACTTCCCTATGTTATTAGGAATTTACAATAGTGCCTTGGCCGGGACTTTTAGTAATATAATTATCCACAGAGGACTAAGAGGAAAAATATAAGTCCGTATAAGGACTATAAAATATTATAAATCTATATAAGTGTTATAATGAAATATCAATGTCCTCAAAGGGACTATTTCGAAATAACGTATCCCCAAATGGATATTGATGAAATAACATGTCCATAAAAGAACTATATTGGTACATCGTGCGCACAAAAGGGCTTTGCTGTACAGATGTCCTCACATGGACTTTAAATAACTCTAGTCCATGCAGGGACTAAAAGGAATTAATAGTCCGTAAAGGGACTATAAAATATGTCCGCATTGGGAATTTGATAAAACAATATGTCTACAAAAGACTTTTAATGAAATACTATGCCTATGAAGGACTATGATGAAATAGTACGTCCACCGAGGGACTTTATTGGAATTTAATGTCCACAAGGGACTATATTGAAATATAATGTCCATGAAAGGACTAAATGCCCATATAGGGTCTTAAGTCGAAAGGTATGTCCACACAGGGACTAAATAGAAGAGATGGGTCCTTATAAGGACTTAAAAGACAAAGAATATTATGAAAGAAGGATTCTCTAACGCCTTCCTTGCTCCATTTCAATTGTTTCTCCTCTTTGTTTACCATATACGGTAGGGATACTGAAGACCTCAGTAAATAAGGTAAGTATTCCAATCAGGATCCGTTGTAGAAGTAGAATTCAAGAATTTTATGGTTATGAATGATATAAATCACGGATCGGGTTTTAACTGATACTATCCAAATCCGGGATTTCAAAACTTGAAGGTAAGGAATAGGGATCATTAGGATCCTCTGGCATTATTTTCTAAACGGGAGCCTCAGGGACCACCTGGTATGGACTCCACTGCCACAGACTTTAAAATTTTAGCCTCAGGGACCTCCGGTATGGACTCTGAAGTCTGATCGCAATTCAATGGGTTTGGTTTTAGCAATGAATCCAGGAAGGTCTTCCTCCAAATCAGTCGCACGCTTATCCTAGCTGTGATGCGAAGCTTAATATTCCTTGGCTTCGGATGAGGATAATCTCCATCGACAGCTTCTTTGCTTGGCGACATATTCAAAATACATAAAATCGAAAACAATGTTTACTTAATAGGGATGAGAGTATTCCTATGTTAAGTCTAGACTCAGAAGGTCTAAGGAATGTGCTACTGTGTCATTTGAGATTAAACACTAAAGGCTAGTCTTTAATTCACTCAAACGTTGGCTCTGATACCAACCTGTCACACCCCGATATTTCCACGTATTACCGGTAGGCCCGGTGGGGAGTATCGTGACGTAGTTGATATCATCATAGACAATTTATCACAGTTTAATACACAGCAGAAGTCGAAAGGTAAAATCATTACAAACCGAATGAAAGTAATATCAATTATTACAAAAATGGTTGTAAAGGATCCACAGGCGGATCAAAGATAAAAAGGATCATTGTTCAACAAATTATAACATCTAAGCTTGCAAGACTCTTTATTGATGCTAGGAGTAGCCAGCCTATTCCGTTTAGTACCTACACTTAGCCTTTTTGGAAAATACGTCAGTTTACACTGGTAAATACAATTAACCGACTCATTTTGAAAATGTTTAAGAAAATTGATTTAGATGCACAAGGCACAAAAATATCTTTTATAACTTGGGACAAGTATATAAAAATAATCTTTTATACAGATTTATATGTTCGTTATACATTCAGGGCCCGATGTTAGAAACCGAGTCGAGATTAACAGACACACCACAAGTATAGGCTCACAAGAGAGTGAGATACCATTTCCCTTATGCAACTGTCAGGTGTATGCCTACACCTCGTGCTTAAGACGTGGCCATTTTATAATAATGATGCCAAGGATATCCGGGACATGGTCATTAACCCCCAAAGGCTTTTATTTCAAACAAGACAGATTAAAACGGGTTACCTTAATAATTTAATCACAATCCGATTAAACATTCAATACCCGACCAAGCGGTATTATTATAATTCCGTATCCCAAGCCCGTATAGGGAAAATAAGTTAAAAGTATTTACCTGAGCAAATTATGTAACTTTTATCCCAGCCGTATAACCACAAGCAAGTGCAAGTATCTTTTACTGGTCTTCTACATCAAGAATGAAGGTTTTAATAACCTATTAAATTCCTAACGGGTCTTACTTAAGTTTAAACTTAGACCGGTTAGTTTTAAAGGAAGATATACGGTTCAAAACGCATGATAAAGCGAAGACTGGATTAGAGTGTGATTTAGACCTGGCAAGTTTGAAGACTTGTATAATATGGGTAAACTAAACACATTCTGGATTTTTGTGGTAAAAATGATAAGGTTTGACCCGTTTCGGTTAATTTATGCAAACCAGTTACATAAACCGTATCGAATGTGATAAATGCATAACGGGTAACCAAATGAGTCATGAACAGGTTTCCTAAGTTAATATGCTTAAAATATGTTAGGATATCAGTATGATACCTTCCATTATGCCCAAAACGAATTTAAACTCAAATTAAGCCCCGTAGGGGTATTTTGGTCATTTTAAAGGTTATAAAAGAGATTTACTATAAATATGAGGTTCAGGTCTGAAATAATCAGTAAAAATATTTAATTTAATAATTTATATCAGTAGGGTATTACATATATGTGAAATTTATCATTTATAACCAAACTATGCACCGTAGGGGCATTTTGGTAATTTCACATAGGCATTAAAGGTCAAAACTGGAAATCTGAGTTCAAAAACTTTTCTTACTGTTAAAGTATAAAAAATTTACTTAAAACATCAGTAGGTATTAAGTTTTATATGCCAAAAATAGTTTTAACTTATACAATGCGTTTAAAACGCGTTCGGTTTTAAGCGATTTCCTGGTTAAAATAGGAAATCTGAGTTTTTGATCAGTTTATAAAGTTCAAAATATTTTATTTATCATATAAAATCAGTAGCAAAAAGTTTGGTATCAAAAAGTTATGTAAAACTCATTTTATAGACCAAAAGGGCAAAACCGACAATTACCGAATCAAGGCATGAACCCTATGCCATGATCAGTTTAAAAATAAATAAAAATCTTCAAAAATCCCAAAATATTATATTACATCAGTGGGTAAAATGTTTGGTGTCAAAAACTGGGTTTAAATAGGCTTTATGCTAATTACGTCGTTTAATTAATAAAAAGCTTTTCAATTACGCTATTGAGCATAACTCCTAATCTAGACCTCAAACTGATGTCAAATTTTTAGGACAATTTTATAATTCAGTAATAAAGGTTTTTGTCCTCTCACATTTTCAAAAATCTCGTTTTAAGGTCAAAAGGGCATTATGGTCAACATTTAAGCAATTAACGGAAACATGTAAATGAATCGGATAATTAAGGACCTATGTTGTATAATCTCAGAGGGTTATACTAACATGTAATATGGTCCTAAAGGAACCATAAGGCATATCTAAAACATGCTAATTCGGGTCAGAACTGAAAGTCAAAGCAAAAGTCAACTTTTGCGACTTTTGGTTGCGAACCGAGCCTAAACTCAAAATTGTCGGGTTGAACATGTTTATACATGTTCTTACATTAATTACCAAGTTATATTAGTGTTAAAACAGGTTCCATAGCTCCTACATTGCTAATTATGAATTTATTTGCAAAATAGCTTTATGTTGACTTTTTATACTTAAGTTTGACCCGACAATTGACCTAGTTAGAGTGGGAATCAGAGGGTGCCCTTTTAAGGGTTTATTACACACATAATTACCAACTCATAGCCACTTTCAATTCGAAAAATGACTGGACCATTAGTGATTAATCACTAAGTCAAAGCTTAATTACGATAAGTTTGACTTTTTGGTTTTTAAGCTAATTAAAAGGACTAAGCAGGGATTAAAACTCTTACTTAAGGTCCTTGCTATCTTTTCTACACTTCTCAATCTTCTCCTAAGGCCAGCTACCTCCAGAGATGAGTGCTTGAGTTGTTGCAAGTGAATGAGCACTTGAACAATTGAACTTATGGCCTTTATATAGGATTTCTAGAGCTCCAAGATCATTCCATATGTACCTAGGAGGTAATTCAGATGATCCCAAGTGTCCCTAGGCCAATATAAACCATCAAACAAGCCCCTAGAATTGAAAACCAGGCTTTAAAGTCGGTGTAACCTGCTGAAACAGACACCTGTGCTTGTTTTCTGCATCTGTAGGTTTCAGGCGGCCCACGTAAGAATTGGCTAAGGTCTTATTGCACTTTTCACCCCCAAACTTGACTGTTAAGGACTCCAAGTCATAAACAAACTTTGTTAAGTCCCCGGTTTGTTATACGATCACCGAAAAGTCCTGAATTTCAATGTTGACGCTTTTAACCCCTTATTTACGAATGTTATCGTATTTTCTTCATACGATGTCAAAACCTTGTGAAATTTTTATCACTCATTCTTGGGAGCATATTTAATTGTTACAAAGCTTCGGGTTCGTTAAAAGGTATATTTATCAAACGTTGACACTTTGAATCCTTTTACACACATACTTTCTTTGTTTGTCAACTTTGGTCCTTCATATTTCATCCATTACACGTTTAAAGCTCATGACACGTGTCGTTATTATATTGGTCATGATTTTACGAGGTGTTACATCCTCACCCCCTTAAAAGAAATCTCGACCTCGAGATTTGCTCAAAAAGATGGAAGTACTTTCTGTCGTATAACGGACTTAACTTCCGCAATATATTGGGGACCTCTACGGGCATCCCAATTGACCTATTCAATAGGTACATGCTTCCTTTGGAGCTTTTTAACCTGCCGATCCTTGATCGATATAGGTGTTTCAATAAACCTCAGGCTTTCATCAATCTTTACGTCTTTATGAGAAATTGCTAGAGATTTATCAGCTAGGCATTTCTTTAAGTTAAAGATGTGAAACACATTGTGAATTCCACTAAGCTCCTTAGGCGAGTTTAGCTTATAAGTTATACTGCCGACACATTCGATGATCTTGAATGGTTCTATATATCCAGGGCTTGACTTACCCTTTATACTGAAACGTATCGTACTCTTCCATATTGGTATTTTCAATAGAGTCTTGTTCCCTATTAGGAACTTTAAGAGACCTGCGCCTTTCTTTCGCATTGCTCTATTGCTGATTACTGGCAGTTTTCAGACGATTACGGATTTATAATATCCTATCCGTCGTCTTTTAGGACAGTCTCAGATTCTGATAATTGGGATTTTCCAAACTCTCGCCCAACAAACGGGCGTTGACACTTTCTCCCAAACAAGGTCTCCAAAGGAGCAGCCTTAATGCTTATATAATGCTATTAGTTATAGGAGAACTTAATTAGGGTGAGATAGTTATTCCAACTACTACCCGAATCAATCTTAAGGAATTAACCACCCTCATGGTTAGTTGAACCAAGACGATCCTGGGCAGCTGATAACGATCCTTAATTGTTTCCTATTTGGTTGTAGTAATCAATGCACAAGCGTATTGCATCATGCTTTCTTTTATCAACAATAATCGAAACTCCTAAGATGATGTGCTAGGCTGTACAAGCCTTTCTTTTATAACTCATCTGGTTAGCTCTTAGTTCTTCCATTTCCGTTGATGCTAACCGATATAGAGCTTCTGTAATAGATATAACTCTTAATAGGATGTAAAGCCTAATTCCAACTAGCCTCTCCAGAGGTAAAACAGGGTGGTTCTACTGAGAAGAAATCAAGTTATCCAATATGATAGAGGTAGCTTCAATCTTCGACCTTGGTCCACTTACAGTTGCTTGTGCCATGCAAATGACACATCTGATTTACGAGTGCACGGATGCCTTAAGTAGAGACGCCAACTTTGGCATTTCTATTATGGATATCTTCTTTGAATACCACTATCTGACTTTAGTACAATATGACCATTGGTATATCTTAGTGGTTCCATGCATTAAACCTCCATACTGATCAGGCATGGAAGCAATCTATGGGACACACTAGATTACGCCAAATCCTCATATGGCGCTTTTATCAAACATAGTTGGCACTCGCAGTTGATAAAATCAATGAAAAAAATAATTAAAATAACATATATTGTTGTACTCTATTCAAAGAAAGAGTACTCTTAGATTTTTCAGAAAGATTCATCGCCGAGAAAGTGACGAAACGGTCTCTAAGGTTTCATTGGTAGGTTCCACCTTATACTTAGCATCTGGAGCTCTTATGAGTGTCATCAAAAGTTTGCTAAGCTTATGGTCTATGAAAGACTTATTATTGCCTGTATTAGTAACAAAACACTTAGCAGAAATTATCATTGATAAATGATAAGGAATGTACTTGATGACATCAGGTACTGCCTCTTGGCATTCATCAGGTAAGTTCAGGCATTTCCTTTCTTAGCTTTTCCAGGCTTAGCTGTACCTTCTTTGTTAGCTTGAAGCTTTATCATGCTTCTTTATCTCCGGTGTTCATTACCCATATATTGTGCATTATGCTTAGATCCTGGGTTAATTGAGTATGGTACTATCCCAAATAATGAATTAAAGTTGGTGACATACTGACGACAGTCTAGATTTTTCATGGTGAGAGTTAGAAAATCTGACTCCACCTTTTCCATTTCATGTCATGGACGGTAGGTTTTTCTGATATGATCCGTAAACTGGGACCATTCCATATTGTATAGGGGTACCTTCCCCATGGACCTGATTAATGTCTCCCACCAAGTAATGGCATCGCCCTTGAATGACTGTGATACATACTTCATAGTGTCTTTCTTATCACAACCGCTGATCTCCACAACGGTTTCCATTTCGTCCAACCATTTTATGCAATCAATGGCTCCTTTCTCGCCATTGAAGTCTCTTGGCTTGCAAGAGACAAAGTACTCGTAAGTACATCCCTTAGGGGAACGAGACTTTTCATTATACTTTATTTCTTTTAGCTCATCCCTCATATTTGAAGTGTGAACAAAGCTCTCTTCATGAGCAATTGAATACGGTTTTGAATGAAATTTAGAGCGAGAAGCATTCGGCTCTTTGAACTGTTCCATGACCTTTTCCATGGCCTTTCCAACTACCGTGTCAACCATTGCTTGAAGATTAACTCCATTAATATTGAGGTTTATGCTTGTAGCATCATTAGCTTTTGTCGCATCATTAGCATCGCGACTATTGTCTACCTCATCCGAGTTTGCCATACTCGAAGCTTGATTCTAACCATCAAATTAAACAACTGTTAGTCATCATCCTGATGACCTGACATGGATTAGCCACGGCATCCATAAACCGTATAGGCTATTATGTTCCGAACGTTCCTAATGAATGTTACTTGAATGTATATCCATTACATTTAGCCCAGGTCACAAAAGGACCATTAATGTCATTTAAGGTTTTGGAGCGAGTCCATTACCTGTTTGACAGGGGATCAAAATGTCACAACTGTCTTTGTCACAAGGACGATTATGAATAGCTCGAAGGCTAGCCTTTCATGACTTTTAATAGATATATATATATATACACTTATGGCACAGAAGCCAGTCGCGAGGGACGTAGAAAGGTATGGCATAATGCCCAGTCATGAAGGACATAAGTAATCATATGGCGCGAAGGCCTTGTCGCAAATGACAATTAGATATGGCTAAAAGTGTCCTTGTCACAAGGACCTTATAAGATATGGCACTTAGACCTGTCATCAGGGATGTCAACATTTAGTATGTTAACTTATCACAAACGAGAATTTATAGCACATTGGCTTGTCATGAATGACTTTAAAACATAACTCATTGATTTGTCACCAAGGACATTAATTTATAAGCCGCAATCTTATTAGATCCGGGGCTTTAAGGTTTGAACATAGTTCTTTACCTTTGGACAGGAAGTCATAGACTACGACTGTCATCGTCTTGAAAGACGATTCATTTTGGCACAAGGGTAAACCAATTGACATCACTAATGGAAGTTTATATATATACTCATCATATTTGTTGATATTAGTCATGATCACACTGATCACATAGACTGTTAGGGTTGGGTATAACCCACCACTGTGAATAGGGAATCATAAAGACCACCACTAACTTTGTCTTATCGACAATAGAATAAAGTATGGCCCGTAGGCATTTCATCACTAAGGATGTTAATATAATGATCATCATACTGATGATATTAGTCAGGGTCGCAATAATCATATAGACTATGGGATTTGAGCATAGCTCACCCCCTTGGGCAAATAATCATAAAAGATTACAATTGCCTTGTCCCAATTGGACAATATAATATAGCCCTTAGGCAAAACATCATTAAGGATGTTTAAATTTTAATCATCGTACTGACGATTTTTGTAACAACTCTCATCAAAAGTCATAATTATTATTATATTTAGTTCAATAGGAAACCCTAATTAAGACACCCAAGTGATTATGCACAAACCCTAAAATTTTCAGAATTAGCAGAATCAGGATCAGGGGCCCTAATACTCAGGGGGGGGGTAAAACCCTAGTTACGATTATCTAATTAGAACGCTGTCAAAAACGAATTTTGAGAAACCGTCAAGTCAGCAAGGCTAGTCAAGGACGTGGCTACCCTATGGTGAATAGGTGGCCTTCGCGTCACGCGAAGCCCCTAGGGGGACCCCTCGCGTCACGCGAGGGGGGTCAAAATTCGTGTATAAATAGAAGACCTTGGGACTTGATTTCTGGAATTAAAACGACGTAAAATCTCGTTACGTACACTAAGTTATAGCAGAAACAGTCCCATAACACACACGATTCACGAAGTGCTGCCGCAAAACAGGGTAATAACTCAATCGCTGCTACGATTCATTGTCCGATCGATCAAAATATCCAATGGATGTTTAAGTGCTGCCCACATTAGGGTTATGCTTTGTCATTCGTCGTTAATTCGATGGATGTTTAAGTATCTCACTTTGTCATTCGTTGTGAGGGTTTGATCTCGTGAGTTATCGTAAATGCTGTATTGATTACTAACCCAGTTTTGTGTGCATTGTTATTTAAATTAGGTTAACAAGGCTAATCCGTAGACTAGACTCTATCCGTGTTAAATCTGCAATGTGAGTCATTCTCTTTTTATCAAATTTAATTTCAAAAGCATGTTTATTTTCAAAGTTATAATTACAGGTATTAAGTTTATGTAGTCACCAAATTACAGCCGGTATGTGGGGTTTTGTATACATTACTTGATAAACTTCACCATTGGACAACGAGTTAGCCAAGGGGTGATATGACCATAGTCACAGACACCATCGGACTAAAAGGCTACCGATGAATGTCGAGTGACAAATACTGTGGGTAGTTGGTTTGATATCTGAAACATTGTAATCTCCCTTAGTACTGTAAATTATAACAAACAGGTTGTTTTAGTAAATAGAATGATTCACTCAGTATTTCCCGCTGACAAAACCTTTTTCAAACATGTTTAAGGTGATCTGTTATGATTCAGGAAAAGTGCCGTGACGCACTTCAAGCTTAAGAAAGTGGCTCATAATAAAATAAAGAAATTATGTTTTGTAACATAAAGATTTCTTCGTGAAATCATAGTATTGTAAATTACCAGGGTTTTATCCCGAGTTGTGAAATAAAATAATCGGAAAAAAATTTAGCTTTAAAAAGATCCTGATGATAAACTTCCGCTGTTAAACTCAATTAATTAAATACCACGGGATTTCTGTCCCGCGGCTCCTGAAACGGGTCAAACCGGGTCGGGGGTCGTGACAGAAAAAGGTGGTATCAGAGCCACTGAGTTAAGCTAATTAAGTATTTAGAAATACTTAATTTTTTTTCCTGATTACTACTATGTGATTATGTGTTTTATTAACTGACTATTTGTTAGTTACAGTATGGGTAAACAAAAGCTTTCAAACATCTATCTTAAATTAGATAGGTCATCAAATGAAAAAGGAAGTTCATCCCAAACTCCTGAAGAAGGGATATTTGTTCGAAAAGCCCAATACGAGGAACCACTTTCTCCTGATAAAAGAAGTTTGATTATTAGAAAAAGTCAGGAGAAATTAAAGAAATCCCGAGAAAAGAAAGTTAAAAAGGAAACCCAGGAATTAATCAGTAAATCACCATGGGAAGACAATTTAGATGAAAAATGGGCGGATCTTTATATGCTAGCCACCGTAGCAGTAAATACTAATCTTTAGAATACCATGACTCAGTATTAGCAACTTACAAGCTAGAAATATCATCTAGTAAATAAATAAAATTACAATAAAACTTAGTATGTTTAAATTGTCAATTTTTCCTTTGTATTAAATTAGTCACAGAATATGCAATAATATTTGAGGTTTATCTGTAAAATTTGTTATAAAATTTTAATTTATTATTTTTACATATATGTTAAACAGCATGAATGAGTTATCTGGAGCCCTAGAGAATCTCAACCTTTACCCTGTAAACATAGAAGTTTCTAAAGAATTTACTGGGTACTTTCCTGATGTAGAACAACCTATAGAATTCAACGCTCCACCTCTGGAAAAGCCAAAACCTAAGAAAAGAAAGAGATTCGTGTGGGGGAGGCGTGTACATAGGAAAAAGCCAGCTAAGAGACTTCCTAAAATAAACAATCCCTTAGCAAAAGGAAAAGAAATTGAAACCGGGGAAAGTTCAAGACAACAGGAATTGGAGATTGAAGTAGGGGAAGATTCTAGACAGTTTGAGGAATATTCTAAGCAAATAGAAATGGAGGTTGGAAAAGGTTATAGACAAACTAAAATGGAAATTGGAGAAAGCTCTAAGCCAACTCAAGAAATGACATTTCAGGAAGAATTAGATTTTATATTGACAAGCTGTGATACTATTAGGCCTGTCAATAATAATAATTTTTACTCTAATCCTATCGAAAATCAACTCCCTATAAATCTGGAACCAGCAATCCCAGAACCAATAATTCACACCCAACCTTTAGGAATGGATGAATGGTGGACAAATGATTGGCAATTCCAAAACCTTATCAACAGTCCTTATTCCTTTCTTCCGCAATTCGATCCAGAACCCCTACCAAACCCACCGATGAGTAACGAGAATATGGCTGAACTCCGCCATTTCGGCGAAGAGCTGATGGATGCTGGAAATAGGATTCGAGAGATAGGAGGACAAATCTCATGGAAATATGATGAGAGGGAACATCGTTATTAAAGATGCAAATTGACGAGAGAAAAGTGGGTAGTGAGTCTGTGTTTGTATAATAACAATAATATTAATAAAAGTCAGTATGTGTAAAAAAAAAGAACAATAAAATGGTTGTACATAGAAGCATAATATAAATGAAAATTTAGAAAATTTACAAATTTTGGTTGTATATTTGTTTACATGATTATGTGTGATTAATTGTTATATTGGATTGTTTCTTATTCTATATTAACTATTTAAATTAATTATCAGATGGCAAACATTGGTAATGAACCAGTAAATGAAGTAAATCAATCCGAGCAAATTCAGGAAGAGCAATTATTAAATAGGCAAGATATCGAGGATATCGTTGCACAAGGAATAGCCAATGCTATTCCAGCAATCGTTGCTGCTGTTCAAAAACCTGTTAAACCTCAATCAATCATTCCTAGTAAACGTACACAAGGCGACAACTTTAGTAATAGTATAAACGGAGGTGGTAATCATGTTAATAACAATAATGATCTGCAAGCCCCAATTTTTAAGAAAATGAAAGCTGCAACACCTGGTTGCACTTATAAAGAATTCCTTGCCTGTAAACCAACTGAGTTTGCAGGTAATGAGGGGGCTATTGCAGCACTGCGTTGGTTAGAGAAAACTGAGGCAGTGATTACCATAAGTAAATGTGCTGAGGAAGATCAAGTTATGTATGCGTCGAATCTTTTTAAAGAATGGTGGAACACAGTGTTACAAGCGAAAAGAAGGATCGAGGCATATGCCATGAAATGGGAAGAATCTAAAAATCTTGTGGAAAGAAAATTCTGTCCCGAGTATGAAAAAGATCAAATGGCAAATAAGTTCCTAAATCATCGAATGATAGGTGTAGATTGTCGCGGTTATACTTCGACATTCTTCGAATATGCTAGAGTGGTACCAACACTGGCTTCGCCAGAACCAGTACTCATTTCTCGCTATGTTTGGGGATTAATTAGTGAAATCCGTAATATCGTTAAAGCTGCGAGACCTCGCACCATTGACGATGCGGTAGAACTAGCTAACACCCTAACTGACAAACTGATACGCACAAGATATGAAAACAGGAAAAAGGAACTGGCTCAGAAAATTACCCAAGGATTTCGGGTGGGTAATAATAGCAACTTCAAGAGAAGAGGAACAGGGCAATCCTCAAATCCACCTTTCTGCAGAAATTGCAAAAAGAAACATTATGGAAGATGTAATGTAACCTGTAATTTTTGCAAAATGGTAGGACATCGTGAAGAAGATTGCAGAAAGAAAACAAGAGTCTGCTATAACTGTGGAGAAAATGGGCATTTTAAACCAGAATGTCCTAAATTGGTTAAACCAGCAGACAACAAAACCAAGGCGACCGACGGAGCTACTAAGAAGAATGTCAGAGCATTCCAGCTGACCACTCAAGAAGCAGAACTCATTCCAGATGTGATAGCTGGTACGTTCCTAGTTCACAACGTTTATGCAAAAGTATTATTTGACTCTGGTGCAAACCAAAGTTTTATAAATACTTTATTCTGTCAAGCTCTTAAGTTACCCTTAACCAACAGTAGGCAGATTTTTACAGTCGAAACTGCAGATGGGAATTCAGTTAAAATAAATCAGATTTTGCAAAAAGTAGAAATAGAACTTTCAGGTCATAACTTTTCTGCAAACTTATTACCTATGAAATTAGCTGAATTCGATATTGTGTTAGGAATGGATTGGTTAGTAGCCAACCATGCTCGAATCCTTTGTGATCAGAACTCTATAGAAATTCAGGCACCTACTGGAGAAGTAATCATGATTACAGGAGATAAACCGCGCAAACCCATGAAGTTCATATCAGTAATGAAAGTTGCTAGTTATGAACGAAAACAAGGAATAGTATATATGATTTCAGTAATCATTAATACTAAGGGTAAAGAACTTAAGGAAATTCCTGTAGTCTCAGAATACCCAGAGGTATTCCCAGAAGAATTACCAGGATTACCACCAGATAGGGAGGTAGAATTTAGAATTCATCTCATTCCTGGAACTACACCGATAGCTAAGGCACCTTATCGGTTAGCTCCTACCGAAATGTTAGAACTGAAAAAGCAATTAGATGAATTACTAAGTAAAGGATTCATACAACCTAGCTCATCTCCTTGGGGAGCGCCAGTGTTGTTTGTAAAGAAAAAGGATGGTTCAATGAGAATGTGTATTGATTATAGAGAATTGAATAAGGTTACAATTAAGAATCGATACCCATTACCTAGGATTGATGATCTCTTTGATCAACTTCAAGGAGCTAGATATTTTTCTAAGATCGATTTACGCTCCGGATATCATCAATTGAAAGTACAAGAGGAAGACATACCTAAAACTGATTTCAGGACTAGGTATGGTCATTACGAGTTTACAGTCATGCCCTTTGGATTAACAAATGCACCTGCTGCATTCATGGACATGATGAATAGAATCTGTAAACCGTATTTGGATAAATTTGTAATTGTTTTTATAGACGATATACTTATTTATTCCAAAAGTCAGACAGAACATTGTGAGCACTTACATGCACTCTTAACTTTGTTAAGAAAGGAAAAGCTTTATGCCAAATTCTCGAAGTGTGAATTTTGGCTACAAGAAGTGCAATTCCTAGGACACATGGTGAATCATGAAGGTATTCATGTAGATCCTGCTAAGATAGAGGCAATTACCAATTGGAAGGTTCCGCAAACCGCAATGGAAATTAGAAGTTTTATAGGTTTAGCTGGATATTATAGACGGTTTATTAAGGATTTTTCCAAGATAGCTATACCATTAACTAAGCTAACCTGTAAAGCCATTAAGTTCGAATGGGGATCTAAACAAGAAGAAGCTTTTAGAATTCTAAAGCAGAAATTAACAAATGCTCCAATCCTAGCATTACCAGAAGGGACTGAAGATTTTGAAATATATTGTGATGCTTCAAAACTAGGATTTGGATGTGTGCTAATGCAACGCAAGAAGGTAATTGCGTATGCTTCAAGACAGTTGAAAAAGCACGAGGAAAATTATACAACTCATGACTTAGAGTTAGGCTCTATAATTTTTGCCCTTAAGATTTGGAGACATTATCTTTATGGAAGTAAAGTTACTGTCTATACAGACCACAAAAGTTTAAAATATATTTTTGGGCAAAAAGAGTTAAACATGAGGCAAAGGAGATGGATGGAAATCCTAAGTGATTACGATTGTGATATTCAATATCACGAAGGAAAAGCAAATATAGTTGCAGATGCTTTAAGTCGTAAGTACCATGAGAAACAACGACGGGTTCGTGCTCTCAGATTAAATCTACAATTAGATTTAATGGAACAACTAAAGAATTTTCAAGAAACAGCAATAGAGGATGTTGCTGAAGGAATGAAAGGAAGAATAAAATAATTAGAACAAGGATCTGATGGAATTTGGAGATTCCACCAAAGAAGAATTTGGGTACCGAAGCAGGGAGAATTAAGAAATAAGATTTTAGAGGAAGCTCATAAATCTAGGTATACCATACACCCTGGAAACAATAAGATGTACCAAGATTTAAGAAATAATTTCTGGTGGATAGGCATGAAGAAGGATATAGCTAGATATGTTTCTAAGTGTCTTACTTGTTCACAAGTTAAGGCAGAACATCAGAAACCTTCAGGTCTACTACAACAATTAGAAATGCCTGTATGGAAATGGGAACTCATAACAATGGATTTTGTTACTAAGTTGCCCAAAACCAGAAAAGGTAATGATGCGATTTGGGTAATTGTGGATCGATTAACCAAATCAGCTCATTTTCTACCTATGAAGGAAACCTTTAGTATGGAAAGGTTAGCCAAATTGTACGTAGACGAAGTAGTATCTTTACATGGAGTTCCACTCTCCATTGTATCAGATAGAGATAGTCGTTTCACTTCTCATTTTTGGACGAGTTTCCAGAAAGCAATGGGAACTCGACTAAACTTAAGCACTGCATATCATCCCCAAACAGACGGGCAAAGTGAAAGGACGATCCAAACTCTGGAAGACATGCTCAGAGCATGTGTGATAGATTTTGGTGGAAATTGGGATGACCATTTACCATTAATTGAATTCTCCTATAACAATAGTTATCATTCAAGCATTGAAACTGCCCCATTTGAAGCACTGTATGGAAGAAAGTGCAGAACTCCAGTTTGTTGGGCAGAAATAGGAGAAAGTCAATTATCAGGTCCAGAGATTGTACAAGAGACTACTGATAAGATCACACAAATCAAGGAAAGACTGAAGACTGCTCGAGATCGTCAAAAGAGTTATGCAGACGATAGAAGGAAGCCATTGGAGTTCCAAGTTGGAGATAAGGTACTATTAAAAGTTTCTCCTTGGAAAGGAGTAGTCCGATTTGGTAAGAAAGGAAAGCTAAGTCCAAGATACGTAGGACCGTTTTCGGTGATCCAACGTATAGGATCAGTTGCTTATCGTTTACAACTACCGGAAGAATTGGCCGGAGTACATGACGTATTTCATGTATCCAATCTCAAGAAATGTATATCAGACGAATCTCTGGTAGTACCTCTTCAAGACATAGAGGTAAACGAAAAGTTAAAATTTGTTGAGAAACCTCTTCAGATAGAAGATCGAAAGGTGAAATTTCTCAAACACAAGCGACTAGTTCTAGTCAAAGTCAAGTGCAATTCAAAGAGAGGAGCTGAATACACTTGGGAGCTGGAATCAGAAATGAAGCGAAAGTATCCTCACCTATTCCAGTAAATCTCGAGGACGAGATTTTTATTAAGGTGGGGAGGATGTAACAACTCTCATCAAAAGTCATAATTATTATTATATTTAGTTCAATAGGAAACCCTAATTAAGACACCCAAGTGATTCTGCACAAACCCTAAAATTTTCATAATTAGCAGAATCAGGATCAGGGCCCCTAAAACTCAGGGGGGTAAAACCCTAGTTACGATTATATAATTAGAACGCTGTCAAAAACGAATTTTAAGAAACCGTCAAGTCAGCAAGGCTAGTCAAGGACGTGGCTACCCTATGGTGAAGAGGTGGCCTTCGCGTCACGCGAAGCCCCTAGGGGGACCCCTCGCGTCACGCGAGGGGGGTCAAAATTCGTGTATAAATGGAAGACCTTGGGACTTGATTTCTGGAATTAAAACTACGTAAAATCTCGTTACGTACACTAAGTTATAGCAGAAACAGTCCCATAACACACATGATTCATGAAGTGCTGCCGCAAAACAGGGTAATAACTCAATCGCTGCTACGATTCATTGTTCGATCGATCAAAATATCCAATGGATGTTTAAGTGCTGCCCACATTAGGGTTATGCTTTGTCATTCATCGTTAATTCGATGGATGTTTAAGTATCGCACTTTGTCATTCGTTGTGAGGGTTTGATCTCGTGAGTTATCGTAAATGCTGTATTGATTACTAACCCAGTTTTGTGTGCATTGTTATTTAAATTAGGTTAACAAGGCTAATCCGTAGACTAGACTCTGTCCGTGTTAAATCTGCAATGTGAGTCATTCTCTTTTTATCAAATTTAATTTCAAAAGCATGTTTATTTTCAAAGTTATAATTACAGGGATTAAGTTTATGTAGTCACCAAATTACAGCCGGTATGTGGGGTTTTGTATACATTACTTGATAAACTTCACCATTGGACAACGAGTTAGCCAAGGGGTGATATGACCATAGTCACAGACACCATCGGGCTAAAAGGCTACCGATGAATGTCGAGTGACAAATACTGTGGGTAGTTGGTTTGATATCTGAAACATTGTAATCTCCCTTAATACTGTAAATTATAACAAACAGGTTGTTTTAGTAAATAGAATGATTCACTCAGTATTTCCCGCTGACAAAACCTTTTTCAAACATGTTTCAGGTGATCTGTTATGATTCAGGAAAAGTGCCGTGACGCACTTCAAGCTTAAGAAAGTGGCTCATAATAAAATAAAGAAATTATGTTTTGTAACATAAAGATTTCTTCGTGAAATCATAGTATTGTAAATTACCAGGGTTTTATCCCGAGTTGTGAAATAAAATAATCGGAAAAAAAATTAGCTTTAAAAAGATCCTGATGATAAACTTCCGCTGGTAAACTCAATTAATTAAATACCACGGGATTTCTGTCCCGCGGCTCCTGAAACGGGTCAAACCGGGTCGGGAGTCGTGACAATTTTAGTCATGATCGCATTGATCATATAGACTATTAGGCTTGAGCACAGCTCACTACCTTAAACAGGGGATCGTAAAGATCACAATGTCTTTGTCACAAATGGACAATATAATATGGCCCGTCGGCGAAACATCACTAATGGATGTTTATAATAGGTTCATCATATTAGATGATATAAGTATTGATTGCGTTAATCATATTGACTATTTGGCTTGAGCATAGCTCACCACCTTAGACAAGGAATCATAAAGATCACAATGTCAATGTCTCAAATGGACAATATATTATAGCCCGTTGGCAAAACATCACTAAAGGATGTTAAATAACATGATCATCGTATTAGATTATTTTAGTCATGATCGCATTGATCATATAGACTATTATGTTTGGACATAGTCCAACATTTTTAGACAGGGAGTCGTATACCACAACTGTCATTGTCTTCATAGACAACAAGTATAGCCCGTAGGCACTTCACCACTAATGGATGTTTATGTTATGATCATCACATTGATGATACTAGCCATGATCGACTCTGATCATATAGGCTTTAAGGCTTGGACGTAATCCAATACCTTGACGGCTGGTGTAGTTTCTAACACCACACTGCCAGGAGTGTTAACATGTTCTCAGATGTTAACAAAGATTTATTATCTTAAGAGGGTTTTACCATCATAGCCATGTTCATAGACATATAGGCTAGGTTATACCATTAAGAAGATCTTTTGAAAATTTTCGGCTGATCGATAAAGTTCGAGTAAAATTTAGAACTATGTTTGGATAAAGGACGAAATGAATACCTACATAAAATTTTCAAAACTTCCCTATGTTATTAGGAATTTACAATAGTGCCTTGGCCAGGACTTTTAGTAATATAATTGTCCACAGAGGACTAAGAGGAAAAATATAAGTCCGTATAAGGACTATAAAATATTATAAATCTATATAAGGGTTATAATGAAATATTAATGTCCTCAAAGGGACTATTTCGAAATAACGTATCCCCAAATGGATATTGATGAAATAACATGTCCATAAAAGTACTATATTGGTACAGCGTGCGCACAAAAGGGCTTTGTTGTACAGATGTCCTCACAGGGACTTTAAATAACTCTAGTCCATGCAGGGACTAAAAGGATTTAATAGTCCGTAAAGGGAGTATAAAATATGTCCGCATTGGGAATTTGATAAAACAATATGTCTACAAAAGACTTTTAATGAAATACTATGCCCATGAAGGACTATGATGAAATAGTACGTCCACCGAGGGACTTTATTGGAATTTAATGTCCACAAGGGACTATATTGAAATATAATGTCCATGAAAGGACTAAATGCCCATATAGGGTCTTAAGTCGAAAGGTATGTCCACACAGGGACTAAATAGAAGCGATAGGTCCTTATAAGGACTTAAAAGACAAAGAATATTATGAAAGAAGGAATCTCTAACGCCTTCCTTGCTCCATTTCGATTGTTTCTCCTCTTTGTTTACCATATACGGTAGGGATACTGAAGACCTCAGTAAATAAGGTAAGTATTCCAATCAGGATCCGTTGTAGAAGTAGAATTCAAGAATTTTATGGTTATGAATGATATAAATCACGGATCGGGTTTTAACTTATACCATCCAAATCTGGGATTTCAAAACTTGAAGGTAAGGAATAGGGATCATTAGGATCCTCTGGCATTATTTTCAAAACGGGAGCCTCAGGGACCACCTGGTATGGACTCCACTGCTACAGACTTTAAAATTTTAGCCTCAGGGACCTCCGGTATGGACTCTGAAGTCTGATCGCAATTCAATGGGTTTGGTTTTAGCAATGAATCCAGGAAGGTCTTCCTCCAAATCAGTCGCACGCTTATCCTAGCTGTGATGCGAAGCTTAACATTCCTTGGCTTCGGATGAGGATAATCTCCATCGATAGCTTCTTTGCTTGGCGACAAATTCAAAATACATAAAATCAAAAACAATGTTTACTTAATAGGGATGAGAGTATTCCTATGTTAAGTCTAGACTCAGAAGGTCTAAGGAATGTGCTACTGTGTCATTTGAGATTAAACACTAAAGGCTAGTGTTTAATTCACTCAAACGTTGGCTCTGATACCAACCTGTCACACCCCGATATTTCCACGTATTACCGGTAGGCCCGGTGGGGAGTATCGTGACGTAGTTGATAACATCATAGACAATTTATCACAGTTTAATACACAGCGGAAGTCGAAAGGTAAAATCATTACAAACCGAATGAAAGTAATATCAATTATTACAAAAACGGTTGTAAAGGATCCACAGGCGGATCAAAGATAAAAAGGATCATTGTTCAACAAATTATAACATCTAAGCTTGCAAGACTCTTTATTGATGCTAGGAGTAGCCAGCCTATTCCGTTTAGTACCTGCACTTAGCCTTTTTGGAAAATACGTCAGTTTACACTGGTAAATACAATTAACCGACTCATTTTGAAAATGTTTAAGAAAATTGATTTAGATGCACAAGGCACAAAAATATCTTTTATAACTTGGGACAATTATATAAAAATAATCTTTTATTCAGATTTATATGTTCGTTATACATTCAGGGCCCGATGTTAGAAACCGAGTCAAGATTAACAGACACACCACAAGTATAGGCCCATAAGAGAGTGAGACACCGTTTCCCTTATGCAACTGTCAGGTGTATGCCTACACCTCATGCTTAAGACGTGGCCATTTTATAATAATGATGCCAAGGATATCCGGGACATGGTCATTAACCCCCAAAGGCTTTTATTTCAAACAAGACAGATTAAAACGGGTTACATTAATAATTTAATCACAATCCGATTAAACATTCAATACCCGACCAAGCGGTATTACTATAATACCGTATCCCTAGCCCGTATAGGGAATATAAGTTAAAAGTATTTACCTGAGCAAATTATGTAATTTTTATCCCAGCCGTATAACCACAAGCAAATGCAAGTATCTTTTACTGGTCTCCTACATCTGGAACGAAGGTTTTAATAACCTATTAGATTCCTAACGGGTCTTACTTAAGTTTAAACTTAGACCGGTTAGTTTTAAAGGAAGATATACGGTTCAAAACGCATGATTAAGCGATGACCGGATTAGAATGTGATCTAGACCTGAAAAGTTTGAAGACTTGTATAAGATAGGTAAACTAAACACATTCTGGATTTTTGAGGTAAAAATGATAATGTTTGACCCGTTTCGGTTAATTTATGCAAACCAGTTACATAAACCGTACCGAATGCGATAAATGCATAACGGGTAACCAAATGAGTCATGAACAGGTTTCCTAAGTTAATATGCTTAAAATATGTTAGGATATCAGTATGAAACCTTCCATTATGCCCAAAACGAATTTAAACTCAAATTAAGCCCCGTAGGGTTATTTTGGTCATTTTAAAGGTTATAAAAGAGATTTACTATAAATCTGAGGTTCAGGTCTGAAATAATCAGTAAAAATATTTAATTTAATAATTTATATCAGTAGGGTATTACATATATGTGAAATTTATCATTTATAACCAAACTATGCACCGTAGGGGCATTTTGGTAATTTCACATAGGCTTTAAAGGTCAAAACTGGAAATCTGAGTTCAAAAACTTTTCTTACTGTTAAAGTATAAAAAATTTACTTAAAACATCAGTAGGTATTAAGTTTTATATGCCAAAAATAATTTTAACTTATACTATGCGTTTAAAACGCGGAAAAGTCAGTTTTAAGCGATTTTCGGGTTAAAATAGGAAATCTGAGTTTTTGATCAGTTTATAAAGTTCAAAATATTTTATTTATCATATAAAATCAGTAGCAAAAAGTTTGGTATCAAAAAGTTATGTAAAACTCACTTTATAGACCAAAAGGGCAAAACCGACAATTACCGAATCAAGGTATGAACCCTATGCCATGATCAGTTTAAAAATAAATAAAAATCTTCAAAAATCCCAAAATATTATATTACATCAGTGGGTAAAAGGTTTGGTGTCAAAAATTGGGTTTAAATAGGCTTTATGCTAATTACGCCGTTTAATTAATAAAAAGCTTTTCAATTACGCTATTGAGCATAACTCCTAATCTAGACCTCAAACTGATGTCAAATTTTTAGGACAAGTTTATAATTCAGTAATAAAGGTGTTTGTCCTCTCACATTTTCAAAAATCTCGTTTTAAGGTCAAAAGGGCATTATGGTCAACATTTAAGCAATTAACGGAAACATGTAAATGAATCGGATAATTAAGGACCTATGTTGTATAATCTCAGAGGGTTAAACTAACATGTAATATGGTCCTAAAGGAACCTTAAGGCATATCTAAAACATGCTAATTCAGGTCAGAACTGAAAGTCAAAGCAAAAGTCAACTTTTGCGACTTTTGGTTGCGAACCGAGCCTAAACTCAAAATTGTCGGGTTGAACATGTTTAGACATGTTCTTACATTAATTACCAAGTTATATTAGTGTTAAAACAGGTTCCATAGCTCCTACATTGCTAATTATGAATTTATTTGCAAAATAGCTTTCTGTTGACTTTTTATACTTAAGTTTGACCCGACAATTGACCTAGTTAGAGTGGGAATCAGAGGGTGCCCTTTTAAGGGTTTATTATCTACATAATTACCAACTCATAACCACTTTCAATTCGAAAAATGACTGGACCATTAGTGATTAATCACTAAGTCAAAGCTTAATTACGATAAGTTTGACTTTTTGGTTCTTAAGCTAATTAAAAGGACTAAGCAGGGATTAAAATTCTTACTTAAGGTCCTTGCTATCTTTTCTACACTTCTCAATTTTCTCCTAAGGCCAGCTACCTCCAGAGATGAGTGCTTGAGTTGTTGCAAGTGAATGAGCACTTGAACAATTGAACTTATGGCCTTTATATAGGATTTCTAGAGCTCCAATATCATTCCATATGTACCTAGGAGGTAATTCAGATGATCCCAAGTGTCCCTAGGCCAATATAAACCATCAAACAAGCCCCTAGAATCGAAAACCAGGCTTTAAAGTCGGTGTAACCTGCTGAAACAGACACCTGTGCTTGTTTTATGCATCTGTAGGTTTCAGGCGGCCCTCGTAAGAATTGGCTAAGGTCTTACGTTGCCGGTATGAGGCCCAGATCAGGTCACAAAGTTTCAGAAATTGCACATTTGGTCCCTGGTCCTTCTAAACGTGTTTTTACTTGCTTTTATTGCACTTTTGACCCCCAAACTTGACTTTTAAGGACTCCAAGTCATAAACAAACTTTGTTAAGTCCCTGGTTAGTTATACGATCACCGAAAAGTCCTGAATTTCAATGTTGACGCTTTTAACCCCTTATTTACGAATGTTATCGTATTTTCTTCATACGATGTCGAAACCTTGTGAAATTTTTATCACTCATTCTTGGGAGCATATTTAATTGTTACAAAGTTTCGGGTTCGTTAAAAGGTATATTTATCAAACGTTGACACTTTGAATCCTTTTACACACATACTTTCTTTGTTTGTCAACTTTGGTCCTTCATATTTCATCCATTACACGTTTAAAGCTCATGACACGTGCCGTTATTATATTGGTCATGATTTTACGAGGTGTTACACTATTACATTTAGTCAGCTTATCATATATATTCACATCTATTTATGAAGAGGTAACTTTGACTTTTGTGGCCAAAAATTATTTTTCATCTAAAAATAAAATGAACACTGAAGCAAGAAACAAACAATTCATCAAACAGTCGTTTTTAGAAACACTTGGTGTGCGAAAGTTTAAACTTTGAACCCAAAAGCACAAACCCTTAATAAGTTACATCCATTTTGATCCCAGTGAAATTAATAAACCCAAAATGTAAAAACCAAATAACCATTCTAACAGTGATTTCCCACATGATGTGTAAAAGTCTAAATGAAAAAAAAAATGTGAAACACATGGCCCTAAAAGATTATTTGTGAAACCCAATAAATTGCGAAAACAAATCAAGTACACAACTAAATTCAAAACTACATATTTGGGATAGATTATTTATGAAATTGTAGAAGCATGCTTTAACCAAATTGCATAAAAGGTTGTTAAAATTGAATCATACCTTTGCTATGATGATATTCAAAAGCTCAAGGTCTGATTTGGTGGCCAAGTTCTGAATGCTTAACATCAAACTGCATCAAATGCAACAAATAAACGAAGGATTGAAATATGAATACAAACAAAATGCTTCATACGAACCGTAATATATAATAAATTTAAAACCACATTACCTTATTGGCTTCAATTAGAATAATCTTCAACGTCTGCATCTATTTATCAAACTCACTAAATTTACCTCTAAATAGCCACCAAAAGATTGTTCTGCAATTGAATTGAAAATGTATTAAACTTTTGAGTGAAAATAAGAGCAGATGGCAAGGAGATAAAGTCTAGGGTTTGTCTCGAGAGATTGTGTATACATAACATACCATTAAGCGAATCAACATGGGGATGATTGTGGTGTTAAGAATGATGATGCATGTCACACCCCAATATTTCCACATATAACCAGTGGGCCCGGTGGGGAGTATCGTGACGTAGTTGATATCATCATAGTCAAAAATACACAGTTCATAGCACAGCGGAAGTCTTGGAGGAAAATTAATATTTCATCCGAAAGTAAAGTGCAAGTAGAATATAATACAGACGGTTGTATATGGATCCACATGCGGATCTAAAACATAATGTAAAATATTGTTCAACAGACTTTAAGCATTAAGAACTTGCAAGATTCTTTAACTAATGCTCAGAAGCTTCCAACCAATTTCGCGTAGTACCTGCCACTTAGTCTTTTTTAAAAATACGTCAGTTTACACTAGTAAATACAATTAACCGACTCTTTTGAAAACATTTAAGAAAATTGATTTAAATGCACAAGGCACAAATATTATTTTATAACTTGGGATAATTATATAAAATAATCTTGTATACAGATTTACATGTTCGTCGTACGTTCAGGGCCCGGGATAGAAGTCGAGACAAGATTAATAGACACACCACTAATATAAACCTACAAGAAGTTATCCTCACGAGTGGGTATATCATTTTACATACGCAACTGTCAGGTGTATGCCTACACCCCGTTCTTAAGTCGTGGCCATTTTCAAATGAAATGAGCCGAGGATATCCAGGACACGGTCATATTAACCCCCAAAAGTTTATATATCAAACAAAATAGATTAAAACGAGTTATCTCAATGATTTAACTACTAATCGATTAAATATTCAATACCCGACCAAGCGGTAATAATTTACCGTATACCAAGCCCGTATAAGGGGAAATAGTTAAAAGTATTTACCTGAGCTTAAAATGTAAATTTTGTGTTCTCAACCGTATATCCTACTCAAACAAGTGTAGGTAGCTTTTACTGGGCTCCTAATCTGGAACGAAGGTTTTAATAACCTATTAGATTACTAACGGGTCTTATTTAAGTTATAAACTTAGACCGGTTAATTTAAAGAAAGGTTTACGGTACAAAACGCAAGATTAAGCGGTGACCGAATTGGAATGTAATTTAGACCCGACAAGTATGGAGACTTGTATAAAATGGGTAAACTAAATACATTCTGTATTTTGAAGTAAAAATGATAAGGTTTGACCCGTTTCGGTTAATTTATGCAAACTAGTTACATAAACCGTACCGAATGCGTATATGCATAACGGGTAGCCGGATGAGTCAAGTACAAGTTCCATAAGTTATTATGCTTAAAATATGTTGTGATATCAGTGGGATATCAACAATTATGCCCCAAAAGAAATTAAAATCAATTTAAGCCCCGTAAGGGCATTTTGGTCATTTTAAAGTTTATAAAAGAGGTTTAATAGTAAACTGAGGTTCTGGTCTAAAATATTATGTAAAAATATTTACTTTACAATATTAAGTCAGTAAGATATCATACATATGTGTGGTTTAACATTTATGGCCAAACTATGCACCGTAGGGGCATTTTGGTCATTTCACATATGTTTTTTTAAGGACAAAATTGGAAGTCTGAGTTCAACACTTATACTTACTGTTAAAGTATTAAATTTTATTTATAAAATCAGTGGGTAACAAGTCTTAGGTGTTAAATATGGTTTTAAACCATACTATGCACCTAAATATCGTAAAAGTCGGTAATTGACGATATTTGAGATGTTTATGGAATCCTGGAATTATGATCACCTTTTAATGTTTAAAATATATTATTTAACATATAACATCAGTAGGAAAAGGTTTGGCATGTTAATTTTATGCTAATCTCATTTTATCAACAAAAAGGATATTATCGTCGTTTATCGAATTATACGAGAACTCAATGATATGTTCAGTTTATAATCTGACCAAAAATTCCAAAAATCCCTAAAAATAATATCAAAATAGTCGGTATTGATTTTGGTGCCAAAATTTAGGTTTAAACATGATTTATGCAAAAAATGTAATTTAATTAATAAAAAGATTCATTTTACGATATCTTTCATAACTTTAGTTTGAGACCGAAAACTGATATCAAATTTATTTGACAAGCTTATATATCAGTAATAAAGCTATTTATATTCTCATATATCCAAAAATCTCGTTTTTATAACATAAGGGCATAATAGTCAATTTTTAAGCAAATAACGGAAACATGCAAAAGAACTCAGATTACTAAGGGACCATGAAGTATAACCTCAGAGGGTTATACTAAAATATAATATGTCACAAAGGAACCTTAAGGCATAAAGATACTAAGCTAATTCGGGTCAGAACTGAAAGTCAAAGCAAAAGTCAACTTTTGCGACTTTTGGTTGTGAACCGAGCCTAAACTCAGAATTGTCAGGTTGAACATGTCTAAACATGTTCTTATAATATTTACCAAGTTATTAAAGTGATAAAAACGTATTTTATAGCTTCTACATTATCAGTTATGATCTCTTTTATAAAAACTGACTCGTTTGACTTTTCTGTTCATTACTTTGACCCGACAATTGACTAAGTAAATGTGATAATTAGGAGGTGCCCTTTTGAGGGATTATCACCTACTTAATTACCTACACATAGCCACTTTCAATTCGAATAATGGCTGGACCGTTAATGATTAAATTAAAAGTCAAAGCAGAATTACGATATCTTTGACTTTCGGTCCTTAAACTAATAAAAACTTAACTAAAGAAGCTAAGAACACTTACAAAGGTCCTTAGCACGAAAATTAAACTTGAGAGAGCTTCCTTTAGGTCTAGGATGCTCCAGAGAATGCTCCAAAAGCTTGAGCAAGTGTTGAGAGTGAAAAACTTGAAATGAGCAAGTATGATGTTCACCCCAAAGCCCCTATTTATAGTGCAAGAGGCCATCACCAGATCATTACAGGTGTTAGGGCACTTCAGAGATCATTACAGGTGTCTAAAATGGTTTTGAAAACCAGCAAAGATCCATAGAATTCGTTCTTAGGAGGCGATAAACTAGGATAGGTGAAGATAGCATGCAAAACTGCAGCTGTGCGACGGCAGATGAGGTCAGGTGTCGCGCAACGCGACGCTGTAAGTATCCAGCCAAAAAAAATTGAAACTTGGCAAGTTTGGCCCCTGCACCTTCTAAATCCTTGAAACTTTCATTTTAAGCACATTTAACCTTAAAAGTGAGTATATGGATGATCTATAGGGTAAAATTAAACACCGTTAGGTCCAGTTTCGTTAAATGATAACCAAAAACACTAGTTTCACTTTGTTGACGCTTTTAACCCTTTATTTATGAAAGTTAACGTATTTAATACCAAACGATTTCGAAACCTCATGAATCTTTAAATACTTATTCTTGAAAGTATAATTAAACATTTCAAAGCCTCAGGATTGTTAAAAGGTCACTCAGAGGTAAGAATTAACATGTTGACACGTTTAACCTCTTTGTCTTGTAAACTTTCAATTTCATTCACAAACGGCATCATACGTTCTATAATTTATTCGTTTAAGAATACCAACATCATGAAAGGTTTATGAAAAGCATAGTTTTCACATGTTGACATGTTTGGCCCTTCCACACATATCTTTTCCTTGTTTGTCAACTTTAGTCCCTAGAAATCAATACATTACACGTTTAGGGTTTATGACACGTGTCATTATTATACTGGACATGTTTTTGCGAGGTGTTACAATGCAGCAGTGGAAGAACCTAGGGTTTGACATCAAGTACGAAACAAACAACCAACAATAAGAGAAATAAATGATTAGGGATAACTAACCTTGTAGCTTGCGATGGTTGACAAAGAGTTTTACGGTTTGGTTGAACTTTGAAGTGATCAAGGGAGGGGAAGACGAAAGGTAAACATATTGAGAAATTCAAATTTTAAAATCGTTCATGAGAGAGAGGTATTGAAAGTATATATTTGGGTGCTTTAAAGATGAGAGGCAGATTTGATTTTGAATTTCCCCCTCAACTACTTATGTATTATATTATATGTATTTTAAATTAAATAAATGAAAGTGATGTATTTTAAATAAATAAAAGTGATATTTATGATGTAATAATGGAGTAAACAAAGCTGAGTTTGCATAGCTTATTGGTTGCCAAGTAAGCTTTTCCTATGTCAGCAGCTATTCTCCTTTAATAGAGAAGTAAGATATTTTGAACATATGTTATATTTTTTTAGTTTCTTTTACATAGACCTCCCCTTTTATAAGGAAAGTCTAAATAAACTTATGTTATAAAATTTCCATGATGGACTAGGATCTAATTTATAAGAGAATTTTCACCATTTATATTTTTTGCAACTTCTGATATGGGAAGACCAAAATTCATCCTTAGTAGTAACTTATGATCCTGAGGAACTTATATAGCACATTGTTGATAACATTTGTAGTATCTATGAAGCACGGGGACGTCAAGAAGCATGGAGTACCCGTCCCGGAGACGGTTTGGGGACAGGGACGCCATGGGGACGTTCCCTAAACGTTTCCGGGAAAACGTGGACGACGACTACACGTTTCGGGGACGTTTCCTATTACTGAAAGAAAAATAGAAATAGAAGAGAAGAAGGTAAGTTAGCCGTAATATTTTATCCGGTGGTATGCGGCGGTAGTGTCCTGCTCTATCATTAGGTTTGGAAGAAGATGATGATGATAACCAGATAACAAGACAAAGGTATAGGTCTTATTTTTATATTAGTGGGCTTAAGTGTCTATGGCCCACTTGAAAACGTAAAATTCTAGACTATTCGAGGGCTACTTGAAAAATTTAGAATAACATTAGTTCAGCGATTTACTTTGTTCCCATATAATTATTTCATATAAATTCACATACATGTCAAATAATTTTTGAAATTTTAATTATATATTTATTAATTTCTTTGAAAAATTACTAAAAATATATGAACTCCTTTGTTTTATTTTAGTTAATTACCTACCATTTCTATTTAATTTAATGTAGATATTTGGACTTTATTTAATATATTTTTATTTTTTATATTCTTTTTGTCGTACCTTTGCCGTACTCGTATCTTGAATTTTTTAGTTTTGCCATTCTCTGTACCTGTATCGTCCCTGTACCTCAGTCCCGTACCCGTTCCCATGCTACATAGTGTAGTATAGTACCTAAAATTGCAGCTCTATTAGTGCAAAAGTCTTTGATATGGGTACATGCTGATATATCTTGTTGTACCAGAGTTTAACTTCCATTGATCCTTTTCAAACATATAAGAATTTGGTCTACTCAATAGATTCAATTACACCTAGAGACTCCTTAATTGGTTTAAGTGCACCTATGTTAGAAAATGATCAATGACAGCCAAACTTTTACAAGTTGGGATTATGGAAGGGAATTTTTAAAGTTGGGATTATTATCGGCCAACAAGTGAAACTTAGGATTATTAAAATCCAATAACCCAAAGAAATCAACAATAAAAGTTGTATGGTAACGATGTTGTTCGTATGAAACCGTGGTCAGAGATGAGCAAATTAATTGTTCTGGGTACCGGTACGAAATTTGCCGAACCGAAAGATCTTAAGTACCAATTCGGTACCGACTTCTGTCTTTCCTGGTACCACTACCTTTTTGTTACTTTCATATACCGGTATAGTAACCGGTATTTTCGGTATAAGTACCGATTCTGTATCGGTTGGCACCGAGCTCATCCCTACCCCTGAAACTAAAAAAAAATTAAAAGTTGAAGAAAATTAACAAAAAAATGTTGTACGATACCGTTGTTCGTATGGTAACCGTGATCAGGGATGAGCAAATGGTACTGGGTAGCCGCACTGAATTTCCCGAACCAAAAAATTTCCAATATCAATTCGGCACCAACTTTTAGCGTTTTCTGTATTAGTGCCGGTTTTTACCTTCATGTAGTGATACCGAACAGGACCGTACCGGTATTTTCGATACCAGTACTGGTTCGATACTGGTTAACACCAAGCTTATCCCAACCCCTTATATTAAAAAAAGGATAAAAAATAACTATTTTTATAATATTAAAATAATAAAAATATTAAAAAAGCTATATATTATTACAATATTAAAATCAATATTCATTTCAATTCGTTTACTAATAATACTAATAATATATATTATTAGAACGTAGATTATACATCAAGTGATGAGCCCAATGTTACAGCAAGTATCTCTTCATGGTAAGATTATAATAATGCTACATCTAGACCCACACTTCATGTCTATTATATATCTAAAACCACATTCAACATCAATATAATGATGTTATGGTGGAAGTAGTTTAAAGGGAATTTAGGTAATTAGACCGTGAGGTATGGTGGGGCTTGGGTTGGGCTTGGGTTGGGGCATGAGTTGACACGTGAATGTTGAAGATGAACAAACCCAAAGCCAAGTTGTAAGGGGTATGGTGGGGATTGGGTTGGGCGTGGCTGGGCTGGCGTGGCCAAGCCACATCAACATTTTTTTAATATATATATTTATATTTATAACTACATAAATAATAAACATATATTTTTTTGGTCTGTTACGTTATCTGGTTATGGGTCATCGTCATCATATTAGGTAACGACCGCTCTACCTTCATCCTCCAAAATCATGTTGTAAAGAATGATACATGTGTACATCACGTTTCCAATCTGATCCTTGTCCCATAGTCGACAAGGCATTGCCAATATTCGCCACCTTTTCTTCAAAACACCGAATGCTCGCTCGACGTCTTTACGTGCAGCCATCTGGACCCTGTTAAACTTTAATCTCTTTGGATCTTTGGTACCGTGTTTTGTGAACGATTTTACGAAAACCCCCCACTCTAGGTAAATCCCATCAACTAGGTAGTACCCATACACGTACTCAACCCCGTTTACAAAGAAAGTTCCTTTGGGTGCTATACCATTTACCCTATCATTGAAAAGGGGCGAGTGGTTTATGATGGTAATATCATTATGTGAACCTGGCATACCGAAGAACACATGCCATATCCAAAGATCTTGGGACGCAACCGCTTCAAGCATGATGGCTGGCATCTCGTGAAATCCACTCGTGTGAGGGCCTTGCCATTGGGTAGGACAAAGTTCCCAACCCCATTTCATACAATCTAAACTACCTAGCATCCCGGGTAGCCCATGATAATCTGCGTGATGTTCCAATATTTGTTGCATGTCACTGAACGAGGGCTTTCTCAAATATATTTTCCTATAAAGTTCTAGAATACACGAACAAAAGTTGTGAAGACTTTCTCTAGCTACACGTGCAGACATTTTTAAATAGTCATCCATAATGTCCGAACTATTGTCGTACGCTAACTGCCTAAGTGCGGCCGTGATCTTTTGCCACGTACTAAATCCTAATTGCCCGGTTACATCGGGTTTTTGTTGGAAATAAACATACTTCTCCTCAAGATCTCTAGATATCCTTAAAAATAAGTTTCTACTCATACGAAAACGACGCCTAAACATTTTTTCATCATACTTAGGTTTCGCTGAGAAGTAATCGCTTACCAACAAATTGTTAGCGGTGTGCCATTCACGAGCGATGTACCTTCTCCTACGTTTAGGTTGTTGAGTCTCTTCCTCCTCCTCTTCGTCTTCCACGATAGCTTTCACCACCGTCGCGATCGTTTGTAGAAATATTTCCGCACCATCATCAGATGATGATGACGATTCAGTATAACTTGAAGAACTCATGGCAAGATTGTGTTTTATGTGTTTGATATTGTGTGAGAAAAATGATAAATATGGTAAGGTATTTATAAAGGATTTTTTTTTAAATAGCCCCCAACGGCTATGCCAACGGCTAGCCCAACTGCTAGTTTGGTTTGGCCATTCACAGCCCGCCATGTCAGCTTGCTAGACCCGCCCCACGCCCGGCTTGAAACCCAAGCCCCAAGGGCCACGCCCCAACCCAAGCCCACCCGGGATGGTGGCTTGGGCGTTTTCCCCCAACCCACGTCCCAACCCAAGCCCCATACCCCATAGTCTTGGCAAAAAATTTGGTTGTAGAAATTACTAGTCGCTAGATAGTCAGTGGGGTGGGGACTAACGATTAATCAAGATTAATCGGGGATTAATTGGAATTAATCTGGTTTAATTGTGATTATTCAAAATTAATATGTGATTAATTAACGCCTAGTCGGAATTTTTATAGCCATGAAAAAAATACATTGGTTGAAAGTTTTTAATTAGATTTGCATCAATCTGAAATATTGATAAGTTTCTTACATAGCATAGGAAAAGTATTCTAAAACTGCCACTTATTTAATACACTATTATGTCTAAAGAACATCACATGTATATTTCGAATAGCTATATGATAATCATGTAGAAACCGTTCGCGTAATTTAAATAAAATAAACAAATTTTATTCAATGATTACAATACAGAAATAAGAAAGCTAGAAAAACTATTACAATTACAACTGAAATAAACTGAAATACAAGAAATTAGATGAAGAAGAAATGCTGAGTCACGTGTACACACGCTTTCTTTAAAACAAATTCCGAGTCTCCCAGGAGTACTCGTTTTGTTTCCCAGGGTACAACAGCCGGAGCAGAAGTACTGCCGGAATTGACCTACAACCCGAAGGCTACCTTGAAGAGAGCAAGAAGAAGATGATCAGAAAGTAGCAGAGAATAGTTTGCATGTGCTGTTGTTTGCTGGTGTGATATGCAGCTGGGTATGGAGCTGTATTTATACTTCTCCTAATTCGAAACAGTCAAAAGGAATTAAAGGAGTGGTTTAAATTGCATTAAACGTCTTCAATGCAATTTAATATGTCATTTAATTCGCTGTTAAAACCGTTTGACTCGTCAGTTTCGAATGCAGAACTGAAACTGCTTCGTCATTAAATGCTGGAAGCTTCTGCGCGCGCGCAAGACACACTAGTGCGCGCGCAAGACACGCTCATGCGCGCTGCGTCCTTTTGGCTCACTGCCATGCGCACGTGAGCCACGTCACATGTGAGCCTATACGAGCACGCCACATAGTCGCGCCGTATTGGCTCACTCTGGTGCGCCGCGCACGTCACATCAGGGTCATGCTCCATGCGCGCAACCGCGCGCCTTCATGCCACATGTACTCGCGCGCGGACTGCCACGTCACGCGCCTGAACCCGCACACCACTTCAACCACTTAGTCCTTGCAGCCTCTGTGATCCACCACGCGCACGTGGTCAAAAAATACAAAGGCGGCGCGCGGAATGCCACGTCACACGCCTGAACCCTCACGCCACTTCAACCACTTAGTCCTTGCAGCCTCTGTGATCCACCACGCGCACGTGGTCAGAAGTGCAAAGTGCCACATTGCGCCTCATCGCCCACGCCACGCGCGCGCGTGTGTGAGTGCTAGTTAGGAGCACCCTTCGCGAGTACACTTAGTGTGTGCTTCCATGAAACAATAAGGATGGAGAGTTCCCACTTAAATACCCATTTAAGTTCCATCTCTCCTCCGATGTGGGACAAGGTGCTACTTTCCCTTTTGTTTCAGCATTCAATGTTTCAAACACCCAACTTTGAGCATCGATATCTCATTCATCTTAGCTCCGTTTTGGACGTGGTTTAGTTCGTTGCGAAGCTCTTCCAACATAGAACACAAACCCGTAAATAAATATATAAAACCCGCTCATTTTCTTATATTTATTTCTAGTCCTAAATAGGAAAAAATCATTTTCCTATATTTGTGAAAAATGTTATTTTCACCAATTTTCCAACAATCCCCCACATGAAAAATGCTATTTTCATCAAATTTCCAACAATCCCCCACATGTATGGAAATCGATCTTTCCTTACACTTTCCAACGATAAACTTCGACAGTTATTGCAAGATAGGTAGGTTGTTACCTTTGAACCTTCTTTTGTGAAGCATACTTAGCTTACTAGCGGTTTGTAGACGCGATGTCCTTGAACATACCCCCATTTGTGTAAACGACAATACACTTCACACAATACTCTCCCTGGTCTGGCCAACCCCTCATTGTCGTGTCCTATTATGGTCCTGGAACACTAGCCTGGTTCTGCGAGAGCTCTAGGATTTGCGCACCCCACAAATCCATTCGAAGCGACCCCACTTCTCTCTAACATAGGTGATTCCTCTGAATCATTAAAAGCATCATGGTTAATTTGGATTTACTCAAAATCCTTAACCTCAACATGCTTAACCTCACTTCATGTCACTGATTGGAATGGACTAGGAAGTATATGTAACTCCCTTTTATTTAGTTTGGGGTACTCCCCCACAGTGACTCCGTTTTGGTAATATGATTAAGTTGTCCTATTGAACTTAGATCTTGGGATCTCCAATCAACTAAGTTAGGTTTGCCTCATATTCCCATTTATCACGGGCTTTAGTCCCATTCCTCTTGACGACGTTTCTACTAACTCTCTGCTTAAGCCTTTTGTAAACGGGTCTGCAATGTTATCCTTTGATCTCACATAATCAATTGTGATAACACCCGTTGAGAGTAGTTGTCGTACCGTGTTATGTCTACGTCGCATATGCCTTGATCTGCCATTGTACATCAAGCTTTGAGCTCTACCAATCGCTGATTGGTTATCACAATGTACACATATGGCTGGCAAAGGCTTTGGCCATCTTGGAATATATTCCACGAATTGACGTAGCCATTCCGCCTCCTCGCCTGACTTATCCAAGGCGATAAATTCGGATTCCATTGTGGAACTTGCTATGACTGTTTGCTTAGAAGACTTCCAAGCAATAGCAGCTCCTCCAAGTGTAAACACGTAACCACTTGTTGATTTGGAATCTTTATTATCCGATATCCAGTTTGCATCAGTGTATCCTTCGATCACTGCTGGTTGTCGGGTATAATGCAGTCCATAATCTCTTGTGTATGTTATGTATCTAAGCACCCTCGTGATAGCTTTCCAATGATCCGCGCACGGATTACTGGTGTATCTACTTAGCCTACTCACCGCGTAAGCCAAGTCGGGTCTAGTATATGTCATTAGATACATTAGACTGTCAATAATTCTTGAGTACTCTAACTGAGCAACTCCATCTCCTTTATTTTTCTTGAGATGTTGGGAGGTATCAACTGGAGTTCGAGCTACACTCTTCCAACATAGAACACAAACCCACAAATAAATATATAAAACCCGCTCATTTTCTTATATTTATTTCTAGTCCAAAACAGGAAAAAATCATTTTCCTATATTTGTGAAAAATGCTATTTTCACCAATTTTCCAACAAATCATTTCAGTTCGGTTAATTCGGTTATGGCACAAACAAATCTGTACGTGAGCGAAAATTTTTGGTTAAATGGTTTGGCTTAACCAAACTATTTGTTATCTGTTTGGTTTGGTTAAATTGATTTATCGATCCAACCTGTCTGTTCCGATTTTAACAAGTTATCAGAGTTGATTACTTGATCATTAAATTCAAACATGAATCAACACTATTACTTGTTTGGGGTATACCCTAATAAATCTGATGGTTCTAGGACTAAATCAATTTCAAGTAACCCAAAATTATTTGCTTAAAGTACAACGGGCCGGGTTTCTATGTTCAAATGTTCCACAACCAGCCTAAACCCGAACCAACCACTAACCCAATTGCCAAAAACAAACTCATCACAATTCCCGCAATGTCCGAATCCTCGACATGAACAGATTTAGGAGCCACAATCATAAGCACACTAGTCAAATACCCGTTGCTAACCCCCAACAACAACGTCAAAAGTGCCACTGGAGCCTCATGTTTGAACCATTTGGGCACAAAAACACAACCCATAAAAAGTGGATAGAACAATACCCTTGTGATACATGCCCATACCACCCATTTACTTCTCTTAACCACATAGATTGCAGTCAAACACTTGCCCAAAAAGTCACCAACATTGAAAGTTGTTATCAAGAACACTGGATACCAATCACCAAAGTAAACCGATTTGACATTCTCACTCAAGTAGCCCGGGAATATTGATAGCGTAACGATGTAGATTGTGACCATGGACATAGCTAGCCACCGGAGTTTTTTTAAGATGTCAAGTGTTTTTAGTGGTTTGGAGATGGTTTCGGGTGGGTTATTGAGCACGGATTTGGTCTTGTAATGTCGAATGGTTGGTAGTTTGTGTATTAGGTTGCAGAAAAGGATGCAAAGGAGTTCGATGAGTGTGCTGGTGAAGAAATAAATGTGTGTGCTTGTTCGAAGGCCTTTTCTTGAGTGTGGAAGTGATGCTTTGGTTATGATCCTTAACATGCATACTAAAACCCCTGCAAAATCATGGAAGTAAAACTAATTAATATATAAACACATATACATATATATTTTTTAGATGCGCAAATTTAAAGATAAGTGACATGTTTAAATTGTAATTTTGATTATGGCTTAACTAGAACGTGTGAATATCTTAATTAGCTTGTTTAACTACTAACTATTTATTTTACATACTTACATAATAATATAAACTAAACAAACAAAGTTTTTATTAAATTCAAAACTTTTGTAATTGTTAGATCACCCAAGATGTAGGTGAAAAGTTCTATCAGTAAAAAATAAACAACGCTATCTTTAGAACACTTGTATAAATTGGAAAAGCATTTTCTAATTATTTATTTTACAAAAGTTTCAGAATATTCAAGCAAAATTGATTCTAGTCAAACGCATTTCCAAATGTTTTACATATGTTTTCTTTTTCATTTTTATTGAAAAACTTACTCCTAAATTACTACCGTTTAAGAGAAAAAGATTAGTAATTCAGTTCTATCAATATTAGAACTGGATTACAAAGATGATCTTAATTTACTTTATAATGAGAGAATATAGTGATCCCTATCCTTTTATTCCTATCATATCAGAGAGAAAAATGGAAGCATGGAGTTCTACTAATATAGAGAAAAGTAAACTCAATAAAAAGACTTTCTAACAACAAATCAAGAAGGATGATATAAGATGAATTAATTATTATAAAGCCAAATTCGATTTTAATAATTTCACATTTTCTTAGTTCGACATAATAATCCCAATTGCACTAGTCCTTACTTTCAAACTTTTTTTTTCAATGGACTATCGTTAAAAAGGCTTAACCCAGTATGCTGACGCAGATAGTTTTCGCTGACGTGAACATACGAGGTGGAAAAAATATGCTAACGTGGACATGAAAAAATTTCCATCTTGTATGTCCACGTCAACAAAAAGGTAACCGGGTTAAGTTTTTTTTAAATGAGTCCATTAGAAAATATAGGGACGGGTAAAGTTGAAATTATTATTGACTGAGTGAGAAAAGACGAGATTATTGAAATTTAATTTGCCTATTATATATTATATTTGTTTGATGATATCTTTCTTAGTTTAATTTTTTTCTTTAAGGAACTTACAACCAATGCAATACGATTTCAAAGTAATTTACAATTTATATAGGAAAAATTACAAGTTTTGTCCTTTATCTATATACCACTTTTCAATTGGTGTTCTTCCAATGAATTTTGACAGGTTTTGCCCTTTATAGGGAATTTTGTTGCAAGTTACGTCTTTTGAGTCTAATCCAGCTCAATTTTTCTGTTAAATCTTATTACAAATTTTGTCCTTTAAATAAGTTAAAAGACTAAATTACCCATGTGTAATAAGATTTAACAGAAAATTTTAATTAGGTTAGGCTAAAAGTACGTAACTTGCAACAAAATTCTCTATAAAGGGCAAAACCTGTTAAAATTCGTTGAAAAAGACACCGCCTGAAAAGTGGTATATAGATAAAGGACAAAACTTGTAATTTTTCCATTTATATACTACAAATTACTAACTTTTGTATGCATTGGGTGTTATACCATATGCTTTAGGTGGTTTTCAAAGAAAATTTTGAAATTTTATTTTTAACCTAAATCTTTGAATTTCTTGCAATTTTAATTTCATATAATTTAATTTTTTTACTTTAAAAACCAAAACTTTTCTTCTTTTACAATTTAACCTCACAACTTTTTTACATTCAACTTTGGTCCCCTATACTTTTCATCTTTCACAAATTTTCGTTTACGTTTCGTACTAAATTTTGTGAGTTACCACGGAGTAACGTGTGTGTGGTTCAACGTTTTTACGTTTCGTTCATAATTTTGCCAAGTAACACGGCGCAACATCCATGTGTAGTTTAAGGTTTTTACGTCTATTGTTTTTCAATTTATAGGTCTGTCGCAACGCGTGAGTCATTGATCGACTTTGTTATTTTTTTATATGTTCTATCTTTCGGTTTCTTGCAATTTTAACCTCACAAAAATGATTTCTTTACTTTTAACCCAAAACTTTTTTTAGTTTCAACTTTGGTCCCCTATACTTTTTATCTTTCCCAAAACTTTTGTTTTACGTTTCGTACTAAATTTTGCGAGTTAACACGGCGCAATGTGTGTGTGTGATTCAACGTTTTTACGTTTCTTTCAGAATTTTGCGAATTAACACGGCGCAACGTCCATGTGTTGTTCAATGTTTTTGCGTCTATTTTTTCTCATTTGACAGGTTCGTCACAACGCATGAGTCCTAGATCGATTTAGTTATTTTTTTAAATGTTCTATATTTCGGTTTATTTCTTCGCTTTAACACGCCACAACTTCAACGTTGTTAGTCACTAACTGTTGTCTGGCATTGGTGCTATTTGACATGCTTTTACGCCTCCGCCGTAACGCGAGGGTGCTTTATTCTAGTTATTTTTGAGTTAATTGTTGTTTTCGTCCCTGTGGTTTGTCAAAAATCACTATTTCAGTCCATTAGTTTAAAAATTTCGATTTCAGTCCCTGTGGTTTCACTTTCGTAACTATTTCAGTCCACCTCCGTTAACCCCATCCATTTATTCTGTTAAGTACACGTGAATTGACCATAATGCCCTTATTAATAAAAAACAAAAAGATATCTAAATGAGTTAATTACTGTTTTCGTCCCTTTGGTTTGTCAAAAATCACTATTTCAGTCCACTAGTTTAAAAATTGCGATTTCAGTCCCTGTGGTTTCACTTTCGTAACCATTTCAGTCCAGTCTCCTAACACCGTCTATTTTACCGTTAAGTTTTTAATGAAATACTTAAATTACCCTTGTGTTAATTAAATATGGACTTGTATGATTTTATTATTGGATTTATATGATTTTATTGTTGTATGACATATGGACTTAAATTGGATTGTTGGGTTCAACCCACCATGGCTTTAGTAGAAGTAGAAGTAGAAGTAGAAGTCTAAGTCTAAGTCTGACACTATTTTTACATATATGGTTCCAAAATTTTAATTTTGGATTTTAGAATGAGAAAATGTCCAGGTAAGCATTATTTTTCAAAGTTATTATGTTAATTGATGCTACTAGGAAGATATTAATTGGGGTGGGGTAATGGGTCGCCGGACATTAAGAGGGTGGGGTTGTGATGCCGGAGAAGATGACCGGAAACTTTTGCCGGAAATGAGAGTAGGGATGGAGTGGGGTAGGGTAGCGTGGGGTTGTGTTTTAACAAGTGGGTCCTAGAATACAATTCACGTGTACTTAACAGAATAAATGGATGGGGTTAACGGAGGTGGACTGAAATGGTTACGAAAGTGAAACCACAGGGACTGAAATCGCAATTTTTAAACTAATGGACTGAAATAGTGATTTTTGACAAACCACAGGGACGAAAACAGTAATTAACTCATTTAGATATCTTTTTGTTTTTTATTAATAAGGGCATTATGGTCAATTCACGTGTACTTAACAGAATAAATGGATGGGGTTAACAGAGGTGGACTGAAATGGTTACGAAAGTGAAACCACAGGGACTGAAATCGCAATTTTTAAACTAATGGACTGAAATAGTGATTTTTGACAAACCACAGGGACGAAAATAGTAATTAACTCGTTATTTTTAAATACAAAGATCATTAATTATAAACAATATCATAACATATGTTATTATGAAAGTATATACTCCTTTAGACAGTTAAGTTCGGATAAAAACACAATATCATAGTATCATACCATATATCATTACGAAAGTGTTTTGGGAGAAATTGGATTTTAATAATTATAATTTCTAACTTTTTGGGCGGGATTGTTCTCAACTCGGGAAATGATTACTAATAGTCTTAAATTTGAACATAATTTCCTTCGGTATGTGATCCCATGCTAATTAAAAATTAACCCAGTTAGATTTTATTGACGTGAAAAAACTACCTGTGTTAACTTTTAGTTAGTATGGAATCCTTAAAAAAGTATGTTCAAAGTTGAAACTCTGTAAACATTTTATGAGTTAGACCGATAAATCAAAGTTAAACTTATTAAAATTCAATATCTCAAAGTACAGGTACATTGATGTATGATTAACATATATAGCTGCCACTAATATTTGAAATGTAATATTACCTTTAGTTAATTTATTATACTGTCCAAACAAAATACTCACCATAAACATAGTTTTTATGTATAATCAACCGATACGTTTTAAAGGGTTTGGGATGAAATAAGTGTTTTTTTAATACGGGTAAGTTAAAATACAAATCTTAGCCTACTAACATTTATAATCTCTTTTTGCAATTTTTATTATAAATAATGATATACTACAAAACAAGATATTAATTAACTAATTCATATAGCATTATTGCCTAGTGGTATATTGGCAGTGAGATAATGATTATGACTATTAGGTCATGGGTTCGATTCCCACAAGAGGGGTTTTTTCTAGATTTATTGGGTTTCCTCCTGAATTGATGTATAGACATTATTGACTAGTGGAGATGGATATGATCGGGTGGTTCTGCTTGTGACACGATGATGATGATACTCCAGTGGTCTGTCAGTTATCCAAATTTGCCGCTAAAAAAAAACTAATTCATATTTATCTATCTATACTATATTATAATGCATGAGGGAGGGGTATTTTAAGATACCAAAAAAATAAGAATCCCCCCCCCCCCCCCTTTATTTATAGAAAGACCCCTAAAATGAGGGTAGTTTGGTCTTTTAAACACTATTTATTTTTTAGCCCCTAAACTTATTACACTTAAATCCTTGAGCTTTTAACAAAATTATAGATAATTAGTTAGAATTCACCCCTCCACAACAAACTTATAATTTTTACGTATTCTTGACATATCTTATAATCTATACTGTTTAAAAAATCCAAAGATAGCATGACGACCTACACATTTTTGTTGACATTTCGGTAGTTGTCTTTTTCAATATCGACGCACGGATTAAAAGGTACAAGTCGATAATGCTTTAATGCACAAGTAATTAATACATGTGATCTAATGCACCTAATCTACAAAGATGAGCTCCATCTATGCAAAAAAAAAAAAAAAAAGAATTAAAAATACCGTAACAAAAAAATAAAGATATTATGTGTCACATTTTATTTTGTTAAAACTCACTAATATCTATACTAAGAAATATCTTATAAAAACTTTAAACTAACCACAACAAACTTCCTAAATAAAAGGGTAGCAAATCTAAAATTAAACCCTAATGCACTTCTATACTTACTACTATAAATACATAGCAGGACACCTCAATATATATTGCTAAACAAAGTTAAAAAATAGATCCAGTTCTGAATTCAGTTGTTGCGAAAAACAAGCATGCGATATTGAAAATTCTAAGGTCAGTTATGTTATATCACAGCAGTGCATAACTGTTTTCTTTTATTTACTTTTATGTGAATGTTAACTTATTTGATTTTTCAGACTCAGTTGCATGATGAACATGCCAATTTAAACAACCCGATTGTCGAACAAGTTTCTAAGGTATTGATTTTGCTGGTTTTTAAGTATTATTTTTGCGTATATCTTTCATATTAACATGTTCGTTATGTTATTATATGTGTGTTTTATTGCAGGATGATGGTGATAAAAGTGTTGATATTATTTCTTATGGTGCAATGTTTAGTCCATACAAGTCTAATCTTCAACGTGAATTTAGTGAAGATGTAATTTTAAGGTTTATTTAATCGTTTTTTAACTTTTGTATTCAATTTTTATCCTTTTTAAGGATCAGAAGTTTGAGAGTCAAAGGAAAAGATCCAAGAGACTTACTAAATGGAAATGATGCGAGGTTATTAATTTAGACGATTATGAGGACAATGACAAAGAAGATGAATTAGAAGATGCTACCGATTCAAGCACAAACCATAAAACCCGATTTAAAATACCTTGAGTGTCAATTCAGAAGTGGAACAGATTTCATGCAGTTTAATATGAAATCTATCAAGTGTTTTTATGTTTTTTTTTTCATTTTCAGTTGTTATGCTTGATCTAGACGTATGAATAAAGTTTATTTTATATTTAAACTTTATTTTTGGTGTTAATATAATACAGTTATTGGCCATATTAACAAAGTTCAAAATAATGTTGGTATCCTAAATTTACAAGTCAACTGAACTTATATAAGTTAATATCCTAAAGTTGCAATAAATATATATTGCAGTTAGATATAGTCAAACTGCAATTATAAAATATTGCAGTTATTCTTGGATATTAATCTAATAATTTGTATTTCTTAATTAAAAAATAATAAAGTAATAAACTTTAAAGCTAAACTAAAAAACTGAACTTGGTATAATATAAAGTTAATAATGATATAAAAACAAAATTTAACAATTAAAGTTAAATGTGTAAAACGTACTTACGAGTCAACTACTATTTTATATTTTTATAAAAACAAAAAATTTAAACTTAAAGTTTATTGGATGAGTACCATGTGAATATGTAAAAAAAGTTATGAACTTTAAAGAATAAAATTATAAACTTTATTTTTTTACCAACAAAATAAACTTACTTTACAGCTATAACAACTAATCTTTTATTTTTTGTCATTTGATTATTATCTTTTAATGAAATCGAAACTTTGCATGTGTAAAACAGTTTTTTTTACTTTATTTATAAACAAAATATTTTGTTTTTATGAAAAAAAAATCTTTTATAAACATTTTTTGTAACAAGTAATATAAATAAAATACTTCAGAAATTTACAATCTTTACTAGATAAATACTAAATTGTGTTGCAAATTTTTAGAAATTATAAGTTCAACTATATTGTTATAGATTATATTAGTCAGTTTCAAAATAATTATTTACCAACTTGACTAGATACATAGTAGATTGTGTTGCATATTTTTAGGGATTATAAGTTAAAAGTAGACTCATATAGATAAGATTAGTTAGGAACTAAAAATCTAAACTCAGTATGATATAAATTTAATAAAGATATAAACTATTAACATCCTTTTTTTATAAAAAGGGTTCCCGAAATTTTATAAAAATATAAATTTTTTATATCTGTAAAAAAACTAAAATTAACAATTTAAGTTAAGGGTCTAAAACGTACTTACAAGTCAAATACTACTATTTATTATTTTTATAAAAATGAAAATTTTAAACTTAAAGTTTATTGGATGAGTACTATGTGGATATTTAAAAAAAGTTATGGACTTTAAAGAATAAAATTATACTTTTTAATTTTACCAATAAAATAAACATACTTTACAATTACAATAACTTATCTTTTATTTTTTGTCTTTTGATTAATAATCTTTATAAAAAAACAAAACTTTACATATATGTAACACTTATGACATATATCCATCACAATAATGTTATCATAAATGTTATACGAATAAGAAAACTACCAGAAACGAGTGTCGCAATGCAAAGTGTCACCCACGCTGCATCGCGCGGACACCCTACTAGTTTTAATCATTTGTAAGGAAATTTAATAAAAGCTTAATTGACCACATTTTTAGCTTATAATAAATCTATTACCTATATATTAATTTTAGAAGTGAATGAACACTAACTTCATATTAAGGGATGAACAAATAGTATTGGGTACCGGTATCCGCTTTTACCAAATCGGGTGTATTTTCGGTACCGGTATTCACCGATTTTTACCCTCATATACCGGTGACGTACCAGTATCGACCGGTACCGAGCCGTACCAGGTATATTCGGTACCGGTACACACTTTTGGGGATTTCGGTAACGGTATTTTCGGTACCGGTTGATACCGAGCTCATCAAATCCCGTAGCAATGCAAGTAATTGCACAGTTTAGATTACTTTTCATACACACAGTAAGTAAACTGTAATTCGTTTGAATGAGGTTTTATATACACAACAACTTATTTTGCTATCTTTTTTGTCTTTTTTCTGTAATGAATGAATTGTAGCATGTAAAATTAACTTAGATATTTAGATTATTGATGAGCAAATCGTATCAAATCCTGTAATTAAACCGGTATCGTATCGGTACCAAATTTACTATTACCAAATCATTTTCGTTACCAATTTGGTACCCACCTTTTGGCGTTTTTAGAATCGTTACTTTCGGTTCAACATACCTGTATTTATTGATTTTTACCTTCATATACCATACCATATTGTACCGAGCATTTTCGGTGCCGGTACCTAATTTCGATGATTTTCCGGATCGGTACTTTCGGTGCCGTTACCGGTACCGAGCTCATCCATATTTTAACGTGTTAGTACCGCAATAACTAAATTGAAAACAACTGAATTTTCAACGTGTAGGACGTGTGGGTCCTATTATTATATACTAGGTTATTTAAAATCGTTTTTTTAGGGCGGAGTGACCCTCCTTACCACGTCATTTTTATTTATGTTTTGATATTCGGCATCTGCTGCTGACACGCGTTTTGCAGACATTGGGTCCCCGTCGCAACGCGCGACCGGAAAATCAACTAGTTAAAAGAAATTTTATAAGGAATTTAATAAAAGCTTAATTGACCACATTTTTAGCTTATAATAAATCTGTTAAAAGAAATAAGAGCCAATTCTTTCATTGAATTATCTATTAAAAGAAATAAGAGCTCAATACTTTCATTGAATTAATTAATATTTCATTAAATAGATGTTAATGCGTACCGGCAGAAGCATTGCCTGCAACAACCGCTTGCATATACCGTCCGGGCAGTTTTCCGGTGGCCCCAACCAAGCTTCCACCAGTTAACCCTTCAGCAAAACCAGTTAACACCACCATTGAAACCAAAACCACAAAAGCCATATTCGAACCTCTTTTAACCTCATTCCGATGATCAATCCAGTCAGTCACCGGTGCCACCATTAGAGCCAAAACAAACAAACCATACCCCAAGCTCATCCTCACTTTAACCCCCGGCAACTTCACCACCCCAGAGCCAGAGCTAGAAGACCAACATGTTAGAATAATTAGAACAGTCATGGCTGCCACCATGTATGCAACTGAAAACACCTTGCTGACGTGTTTATCTGGATAAAGATCTTGAAAGTAGTCGACGGCGGTGATGAAGGAGTTCCATGGGACAAGATAACCTGCTCCGAGAACAAAGTGGATCATGTATGTGATGTGATAGGGATCTTTTGGCTTTGGGTCAGTTTGATCGTCTCTGGTAGGCTGGTTTTCCATTAGGTTGTTGCCGGAGATGATTGCTCCGGAGAGCTAATTGTTTAAGCTTTGAAGGGGTTGTGTTAAAGTTGTGTAGCATTCAAGAGAGTTTGTTGGATTAAATGTATGTATTTTGGGATTTAATTGAACATAATAGTCAATAAGGTAGTGGTGGAATGGTTGGAGAAAGACTTGGTGTTTTTTTGTGATCCAGGTTCGACTTTCACTCTTCCGATTATTTTCTGCAGCATCCAGGTGAAGGGCGAATACGGGTGGTGCCGGTTCATTTTGGATGGGAGGCGAGGTTTTACCGATTATTCCATTGTCGTGCCTTCAGGCGGGTGGAGGTCGGGTTTCCGCGCATCTGGGAGAGCCAAGGGGCTGGCAGCGGTCGAGTAGTCGACCTTAGTCACAACATCCGCTATCACGATGATTGACACGTCGTTTCTTGCCGTTAAAAAAAATTTAACATAAGATGTTACCACGTGGATTGACCATGCAATCAGGGGCGGACCTACCTTGGCCCGTGGGTGGGCGGCCGCACCACTTGAAAAAAAAAATTTAGTGTTATTTTTCGTGAAAAATCCCGACCGCACCCCTTGGAAAATTTCGACCGCACCCCTTGGAAAATTCTGACCGCACCCCTTAGAAAAAAAAATATTAGGAATTTATATATAAAAAAAATTGTGAACACGGATTTAAACCTGGCCCAATTATGTAAACAAGTTAGCCCACTAATCTCTTTAAATAAAACTTGTATTCCTATAACCCAACATCAAGCCCAATTGAAGAAGTTTATGTTAATACCCAACCCAAATAACTAAATCAATTAACCAAAAAATAACCCAAATAAACCCAATCGACCATTCATCTCTCCCGCCCTCCCCTCTCTGCTGCCAGCGACCAAGAATTACCAAGAAACAGAAAGATCAACCTGCAGACACAGTGCAGACCAGGCTTCAATCGATCAGCCACAGCCACAAATCTCACCGTAGACAGAGTGCAGATGTAACACCCCAAAATCCGTAATTGATTATTGTGCCTTTAAATGTATTTGTATGTAATAAAATAACTTTAGTTGACTAACTAAGTTAAGTAAGAATGACTCTTGTGTAGAGGGGATGAAAGTTGTGATTGAATAAATAACAAATGAAAACTATAAGGGCTGAAAGTGAATAATTGAATGAAAGTTAAAAACAAAAAAAAAGTGCAGTGTGTGTGTGTTTGTGTGTATATCGTACGAGAGAGAGAGATAGAAGGAGAAAAACATTCACCTTCAACAACAACAAAAAAATCAGCAATCAAAGATGTTCTATGGCTGAAATCGAATGCATGAATTAGGGTTCTTGATCATCTAAGTGTTCTAAACATAAGGTAAGTTGAATTTTATGATTTGATGATCTTTCATGAAGAGGGTTGTAATCAATCCATGAAATTATATGAAATTAAGCATGAATGTTGGTTAGAATCATCATGTAGAAGATGAATTATGCTTGATTATGACTATCTTGATGATTTGAAGTAAAACCCATTTGTAGTAGTAGGATGATGAAGTATGATAATCATGTGGGTGCAAAAATTAGTACAATATTGATGTATAAATGTGTATGTAGTAGAATATTTGATAAATGAATTTGATATAGAATGAATGTTATGTGAGTTTTGTTGATTTGATGATCTAAGATATGAATTAGTAGGAATGTGCATAGAATACTTGTACATTATGCTTTGTTAATGGTACGCACACCAAGTGTTCGATGAAATGTCTTGAATAAAGATTTCTATATGACAAAGATGATCTCATGTGAATATAATGTTATATGGTTAGAATTGGTAAATGTTAGTTTGTTAACTCAATTATGTTGAGAAAAGGATGGAAAGGAAGGCATGAGATTAAAGTATGTTGATTATAAATTGTAGGAGTAAAGGAAGAAGGCACAAACCATTCCGGGTCACAAGCGAAGCACGACGAAGGTAAGTTCTTATGCTTACATATCTTAGTAGTGTGTAATGATAAGAAATGTTACTATCCTAGAGTCGAAACCTTGTTTATGTGTCAAGTTAGCGTATGTTGAAGTTATGCTAAGAGTATGGGTCGAATGAGTAGAATGGATCATATGTCAAGATTGGGAAACTTATGTGTGATTGAATGTTTGAAGTGTACCAAGTAGTTTGATTAGAGGTTTGAACCATAAGAATTGATGATTTTTATATGACTAATCATTTGTGTTGAATGTAGGCAAATCGTCTTGATAGTTAACGCTACTTTGGAACGGACACACCAAATTGCACGCTTCCGCAATGATGCTAGTTAATGGGTCTAAACTTTTGTTAGAAGGTTTTCGTTAAGTTGGGTCTTTGTAACTAACTTAACTTGGAAGGTTGTCGATGTCGAAACTTTTATTGTTTTAAAACTATGTAGTTGTTTAAGGACTTTTAGGATGTAAACTCTTTTCTTGTAAATTATCTCAACTAGTTATGATGATGTTAAGGCAAACATTACAAGTTGATTATTTGACCCGTTTGGTTCTTTTGCTATTAAGTCATTCATGTTTTTACTAAGAATTTTTAGACCTTATAAGTTGGTATCAGAGCCGAGGTTTGAGGGATTCAAGTATTAGAGTTAAAATGCTTGAACTCAAACCGAAAGCTCGTATGAAGGTGTGTTCGTTCCGAAGCGCTATGTGTAACACCTCGTAAATTCATGTCCAATATTATATTGACACGTGTCATGGACTTTAAACGTGTAAAGGATTAAGTTAAAGGGACTAAAGTTGACAAACGAAGAATTTACGTTTGTAAAAGGATTCAAAGTGCCAACAATGAATAATTATACCTTTCAATAACCCTACACGATGTTTGTACCCTTGAACGAATGAATTATGAAGCATATGAAGCCGTTTGTGGAAGAAAGTGAGAGATTACAAAACGCAAGGGTTAAAAGTGTCAACATGTTTAATTTATACCTCTGAGTGACCTTTTAGCGAACCCGAAGCTTTGTAACGATTAATTATGCTCACTAGAATAAGTGATAAAAATTTCACAAGGTTTCGATTTCGTATGAAAAAGTTATGCTAACATTCGAATGTGAAGGGTTAAAAGCCACACGTTGAAATTTAAGGCTTTTCGGGTGATCATAAAAACTAACCAAGGACTTAACAAAGTTTGGTTATGTCTTGAGGTCCTTAAAAATCAATTTAGAGGGTTGAAAATGCAAGAAATGAAGTTAAAACCACGTTTATAAGGATCAGGGGCCAAAATGCAAAACTTGAAACTTGTTTTAACTTGTTCCGGGGCTCCATACCAGCCGCATAGACCATGTGTGGGTCTTACGCGGGCCGCCCAAACCTGCCAGCGACAGAAAATGTCTGGCAGCTGCCAGTTCAACCTGTTAACCGACTTAGATGGCTTGTTTTACATGCCAGGGGCTACCCCAATGGTTTTTCATGCAATAGGGGCACTTGTAATGATCTGGAATCATGCATAGACTTATTTGGAATGATCCTATGCAATTTAAATCCCTATATAAGAACTCCAAAGTTGCAAACATTGGACACTTGCATTTCAAAACTTTCACAACTCATTTTCTGGAGATCCCTGGAGCTCAAGACCACTTCCTAGCAGTCATTAGTCGTGCATAGGACTTCAGTAAGTGTCCTTAACCTTTCTTAATTCAGTTTTAATTAGTATAATGGCCTAAAGTTAAACCGTCGTAATTAAGGTTTAACTTCGTGATTAATCACAAATTGTCCAGTCAATTCTCGAATTGAAAGTACCTATGAGTTGGTAATTATGTGGGCAATAAACCCTTAAAAGGCACCCTCTGATTCCCACTCTAACTAGGTCAATTGTCGGGTCAAAGTTAATCATAAAAAGTCAACAGAAAGCTAATTTTCAATTAAACACATAATTAACAATGTAGAAGCCATGCAACCTGTTTTATCACTCATATAACTTGGTAATTAATATAAGAACATGTCTAAACATGTTCAACCCGACAATTTTCAGTATAAGCTCGGTTCGGAACCGAAAGTCGCGTAAGTGGACTTTTACTTTGACTTTCAGTTCTGACCCATTAGAGCATATTTTAGAAATGCCTTAGAGCTTTATTAGGACCAGGTTACATATTAGTATAACTCTCTGTGATTATACAACTTGGTCCATTAGTTATCCGATTCATATGCATGTTTCCGTTATATGCCTAAATGTTGACCAATATGCCCTTTTGACCTTAAAACACGAATTTTGAAAATATGAGAGGACAATAATCTTTATTACTGGTTTATAAACATGTGACTAAATTTGCACATCAGTTTGAGGTCTAGATTAAGAGTTATGCTCAATAGCGTAATTAGAAAGCTTTTTATTAATTAAACGGCGTAATTAGCATAAAGCCTATCTAAACCCAATTTTTAATACCAAACTTTTTACCCACTGATGTAAAATAATATTTTGGGATTTTTGAAGATTTTTATTTATTTTTAGGCTGAGCATAACATAGGGTTCTAGCTTTGATTCGGTAATTGTCGGTTTTGCCCTTTTTGCCTATAAAATGAGTTTTACATAACATTTTGATACCAAACCTTTTGCTACTGATTTTATATGATAAATAAAATATTTTAAGCCTTCTGGAATGATAAAAATATCAGCTTTTCTTATAAAACCCGGAAATCGCTTAAAATCGCCTTTTTACGCGTTTAAAACGCATAGTATGTATTAAAACCATTTTTCCCATATAAGACTTAATACCTACTGATGTTTTAAGCAAATTTTTATATTTAAACAGTAAGCAAAAGTTTTAAACTCAGATTTCAAATTTTGACCTTTAAAGCTTATGTGAAATTACCAAAATGCCCTTACGGTGCATAGTTTGGTTATAAAAGGTAAATTTCACATATATGCCATACCCTACTGTTATGACTTATAAAAATAAGTATTTTTACTGAATATATCAGACCTGAAACTCAGATTTATATTTAAATTCTTTTATAAGCTTTAAAATGACCAAAATACCCCTGCGGGACATAGTTTGAGTTTAAATTCGTTTTGGGCATAATGGAAGGTATCTTACTGATATCACAATATATTTAAGGCATATTAACTTAGGAAACCTGTATATGACTCACTTGGTTACCCGTAACGCATTATTCGCGTTCGGTGCGGTTTATGTAACTAGTTTGCATAAATTAGCCGAAACGGGTCAAACCTTATCATTTTTATCTCAAAATCCAGAATGTGTTTAGTTTACCCATATCATACAAGTATACAAACTTGTCGGGTCTAAACCACATTCTAATCCGGTCTTCGCTTAATCGTGCGTTTGGAACCGTATATCTTCCTTAAAAACTAACCGGTCTAAGTTTAGGCTTAATTAAGACCCGTTAGGAATCTAATAGGTTATTAAAACCTTCGTTCCAGATTAGGAGCCCGGTAAAATCTACTTGCACTTGCTGATTGAATACGGTTGAGATAAATTTGAATATTTGCTCAGGTAAATACTTTTAACTTATTTTCCCTATACGGGCTTGGGATACGGTATTATAATAATACCGCTTGGTCGGGTATGTAGTTGTTTAAATCGAATTGTGATTAATGTATTTACATAACCCGTTTTAATCTGTTTTATTTGGTATATGGCCCTTGGGGGGTTAATGACCATGTCCCGGATATCCTTGGCATCATTCATTGAAATGACCACGACCTAAGCACGGGGTGTAGGCATACACCTGACAGTTGCATATGTAAAAACTGGTAACCCACTTTAAGGAATCAACCTTGTGGGCATTATACCTGTGGCGTGTCAGTTAATCTTGTCCGGCTCTTCTAATCGGCCCTGACGGACGACAAATAAGTAAAACTGTATACAAGATTATTTTTAAATAATTGTCCCAAGTTATAAAAGATATTTTGTGCCTTGTGCATTCAAATCAATTTTTCTTAAACTCTTTTCAAAATGAGTCGGTTAATTGTATTTACCAGTGTAAACTGACGTATTTTCCCAAAAAGGCTAAGTGCAGGTACTATACGGAATAGGATGGCTACTCCAAGCATCAATAAAGAGTCTTGCAAGCTTAGATGTTAAAATCTGTTGAACAATGATCCTATTTAACTTTTGATCCACCCGTGGATCCTTTACTGTCCGTTTGTAATACTTTGATATTACTTTTTATTTGGTTTGTAATGAGATTCATCTTTTGCTTCCGCTGTGCATTTAAATTGTGTTGTTTGACTATGATGATATCAACTACGTCACGATACTCCCCACCGGGCCCACCGGTAATACGTGGAAATATCGGGGTGTGACACTATGCAAGTAAGTAATTTATAAATTTCGATTTATGTTTTTAGTTGGAAACGGGAAGGGGTTATAGTTAACTCACTAGAATAACCTGGGTTGGAACATTACGGAATGTTACGGGAGGTTTTGGGACTTAACGGAACCTTTTCGGGGCTTGGGAACGAAGTTTTTGGGTAAAAATGAGTAAAAACAGCGATTGCAAGTCAGATCTGGGATTCAGCGCCAAAAACAGCGCCTAGTGCGCCAAAATGAACTTTCCAACTGTGGTGCGCTGAAATCAGCGCCTAGTGGCGCCAATTGTTACCAATCTTCCCGTTTTTCACATTTTGACCTTCCAACTTGTGTGTATGCTTCCAATACTCCGTAATGCCTCCCGAAAACCTTCCGTCAAGCCCCAAAACGCCAATGAAAATCAAGAATACAAGTTGATTACCATGAATACCATTAGTAAAAGCATGAACGAGAAAGAAGTTAAGTACATGAATGAATGAATGTATGATTGAATTAACACGTCTAGGATGTTTGTAATGAAGAATGATCTACGAGAATGTATTCTTATTAAAAAAAACTAATAAAGTATAGAATGATAAAGAGAATGAATGGAATGCTATCTAATACAAGTTTGGTAAGGTTTTAAATATGTTGCACGAACTGAAGCCCACTTCTCCGGGCATAAGGTGATGATTACATGAAGGCACGAAACTAGTATGCGGATTGCGCGCCTGGCCAGTACGCAAGAAGTATATGACATTCGTGAGACCATGATAATCATCACATGTATGTCCGGTAGAATCGGGAAGTAGGTTGATGTGTGGATAAAAGGAGTTGTAATACTCTTAAGAAAATGGGAGTATTCTCTCAGAATGAAAGGTTTGAATCTGTAGATAAGTACATATCAAACATATAAGAAGGAAAGGTACGAATGAAAAGTTTGAATCAGTAGGTGAGTCCAGATTAAACTTATAAGAATGAAAAAGTTTGAATCCGTAGGTGATGTACGGATTACACTTATAAGAATGGAACATAATAAAGAAAAGTAAAATTCGTAAGCAAATATGGATCAAACATATAAGAGTCATAAGTAAGAATGAAAAGACTTGAATCCATAAGTTTCTACATAAGTATTTCCGAACCAAACAAGTAAGAACAAAAGGTCGAATCCATAAACAAGTGGGAATGGGTAAGAGTGAGGGAGGGAGGGAATGTGTTTCTTCCTCCTACTAAGGTAAGTATAAATCTTGTAAGTATGTGGTGTTGGTGTATACATCTGTCGTCTTCGTCTTATATCGAGTCTCGGGTTCGTTGCAGATCTGAACCAGAGTGGTGTCATCATCTCTTGCATCATGGAATGGCAACATCACAAGAAGACAAAAAGTTGTACATGAAATCAGATAGTTCGCTTGAAATAGGAATTTTATATTTGTTGGTTTCGCTTGAAGTAGGTCCGCTTGAAAGTGTATGTGTATGTTCAAGCGGACTGGCTAGACCTATATATATGTGTCATGTACTTTCATTTGAAGCGGACTAGAGGAGAGTATAGGAACTTGTACCGAAGTGCTGCCGGTATTTCTCGTGAATGTAATAGCTGTTATATCAATATACAAAAGGTTTAAAGTGATATTCAAGCTGTTTCGAAGTCAGTTTCTTATTTTCCGCATCTGAAATTGATAAAATCTCTTCTGAACGACTCGTTTGGGTCACAAACCGATCCTACAAGTGGTATCAGAGCTCAGGAGGAAGAGATCTTGCCAAAACAGCCTGTTTTCATCATTTTTTCTGATTTCTACACCATTCTTTTTCAAAATTAAAAATTTTTCACGGTTAAAATCGGCTCAATTTCACACATATTATGCGCAATCATGTATTAACAAATCCTGGAAAGTTTCAGCATTAAAATCGACTTAAAAATGGTTAAAATCATGTTTTCGCTTGAAATTTGTTCGTATTTGCTGACGTCATTGACATTTCAAGCGGATTAAAGGTATTAAGTCCGCTTGAAACTAGTATCTCGCTTGAAAAACGACATCTCGCTTGAGTTTACACCGTGAGTCCGCTTGAAAAGACTGTCCGCTTGAAAAAGAGTTTTGATCTCGCTTGAAAACAATGACCGCTTGAAAACACAGTTTGATAGTGATCCCGCTTGAATTGTATTTTGGGTAAAAAGTCTTTTGCACGTGAAAAAAACATATCGGTTTGTGTAAATCACTAAACGAGGTGTCAGTTTGTTGGGAAAAGAAATCATATGTTTTGTAGTTGGGAAGTGATCCTTATCACGTGAATTTCAGTGGTTTACAATGTCCCTCGGCCCAAAATTGACAAAAGTAGCTCGGTCGAATTGGATCACTTAGAATTATTTGTTGTCGGCCTAGTGGTTTATTTGGTCAAATCACAAATTTAAACTTTGAGATTATCAATTCAATAGGCTTTGAAAGTTGATGCCAGCCTACTACTTACACTGCGGCCCAATCACAAAATCAGATTCAAGTTGTCGGAAAAATTTTTTAAGTCAGATTGCATGTGTTGTTATCAGCTTTAATGTGTCAGTCGGTCACATGATTGCTTTATTCAAGGTTTACATGTGATAAATCAATTACATCAGTCCACTACATACATTGGGGTTCAATCAGATTTTAAGTAAAAGTTAATGTTGTCGGCTAAGTGAAGTGTGTTGTCGGCTTGTTATATTCATCGGTCAAAGGAAACATTGCATGTGTCAGTCATTAGTTTGTTACCGGCCCAAGTTTCATCGTTTCATCATCATTAACAGCCCAAGTCTCAGCCCAAGTCTCAACATCATTAAAGACCCATTTTGCATTTGAGTAAAGTCAAAGGTTATTGGCCCATATGTTGTGAATCTTTTGAATAGGCCCAATCAGAATTTGTTCAATATCAAGTTTAATCGGCTCATTTGAATCCATATCTTTTGCGCAAGCCTATTCATTCAGTGATTTCACTTCAACAACATTGAAACGAGTCCACAAATCTTTGACACGAGTCTTCAATTGATTTCATCAACACACTTTTACGTATTCAGTCTATTTAAACTGATTGTTTTGTTTGCTTGTTTCAGGTATTTTTACAAGGTGATACAGCTCGTTTGTGATCAGTATTTTTGAAACAAGAAAGTTTGTGTTTTGTGAACTTTAAAAATTCAAAACATGGATTCTGAATTCTACAACGCATTTGCTTCAACCCCGATTACTCCGACTACCATTGCTCAGAACATGAACTCGGAAATTGAGACTGGAACTACACAAAAACCCCCGAAACTTATGGGAATTGAAGAGTATCATGGATGGAAAAATCGTTTTGAGAATTGGGTTCAGGCAAACCATCTAAGAGCTTGGGAAAGTATTGAAACCAAGTATGTTAGACCACAGTCTGCATTGAATGTTGACAAAATCATCTCGGAATTTTCAGACCAAGAAAGAGATAGTTATAAAGGAGAGAAAATGATGATAAGTCTCTTACAACAAGCAGTTAAAGAGGATATATTTGTTTTGCTTTAGCATGATGGTAGTGCATATTCAATCTGGGAAGCACTCAAAAAGAAATTTGAAGGAAGTACAGAAATGCTCAGAAGTAAAGCATCTCTGATGAAGAAGGAGTTTGAGTTGTTTACGAGTATGCCCGGTGAAACTACAAAGACTCTCATTGAGAGATATTGTCATCTTGTTGGCACCATGTCTCAGTTGAAGATTACTAAAACTCCAGCAGAATGGGTGGAAAAGCTAGCTGATGCTTTACCGCAGAAAGAATGGGGTACCTATCTCATGATCTTAAAGAATTCTGGAGAGTTTAGCAGATTGTCAATCGGACAGTTTATTGAAAAACTTGAAGCACAAGATCTAGAACAGCAGAAGATTGCTAGAATGAACAGCTCAAGTCATCAACAAGATATCAAATTGTACTACAAAGGAAATGTTCAAACAGTTGAAGCTAGTCCAAAGATCCAAACGGCATTTAGTGCAGGAAATTCATCTGGATCAGTCAGTCAAAGTTCAGTCAACACTAGTGGATTTTCAAGTGTTAATCCTCAAAGTGTTCAAAGTGAAAATGTTGGTAATGGACATTTGATTCAGTGTAATGTGGCTTTGCATCTTCAAAATGGACAATTTTTTTCAGAAGAAGTTGTAAAAAGTCATATGGCATTGCTGGTTACTGCGTTGGAATCTTACGAAGGATTGATTGCTGGAAAAATTGGCAATCCGATGCTAACCAAAGAAGATTACGACCAGATTGATGCAGAGGATTTAGAGCTTATGGATTTAAAATGGGCTTTAGCAAGTGTTCTAAGAAGAGCTGAAAATTTCAAAATGATAACAGGAAGAAATGATTTTCTGGATGCTCATCTTTCAGCTTTAGATTTTGATAAATCTAAAGTTACTTGTTTTAAATGCAGGGAGAAAGGTCACTTCAAAAGAGAGTGCAAAAATCAGGAGTCTAGTGGAGCAAAGAATCCTTTTGGAAAATATGATTACTATCGAAAAGCCATATATCAACAGGTTGCTAATCAACCGCATCAACAAAAGGATTCACAAACTGCTCATGGGAAGATGATTGAAGATGCAAACAGGAAAGCTTATTTTGGTATCATTGATCAAGACGATGAGAAAATGGCACCAGGATTTAGCTGGGATAAGTTTGTGGATGAAAATGTGAAGTTTAAAGCTTTCATAGCTCAAATTGTTCAAAAGCCAGATCTGATGAAAGAATGGATAGCAGTGTTATCTGATGATGAGAAAAGTGAAGATGAAGAATCTGTTTCTTCTGAAAATAGTTCAACAGATAATAGTGATGATGAAGAAGTTGAGCAGATAAATATTGGAAAAACTCATTTATCTTCTGACAGTTTTGAATTTTATTTTGCAGATAAGTTGAAGAAACTCAAAGAGAGAAAAGTTGCAAAAGAAACAAAAGAAATTAAGATTGTTGAGAAGATTGTTGAGGTAGAAAAGTTAGTTGAAGTAGAGAAGATTGTGGAGATTGAAAAGATTGTTGAAGTTACAAAACCTTGTCTTTCATGTTTGGTATCTTGCAAACAATGTGAAGAAAAAGACGAGAGGTTTAGTGAGCTTGAAAAGTTGAAAGAGAAGTTGTTTGATGTTAAGAATTTAAAAGAATCATACGATGTGTTGAACAGAACTGTAAATAGTTTGCAGAAGACAAACTCAGAAAGAGAAGATGCGTTGAAAATGACAAATGCAACAATGATGTCCAAACAAAAGGAGATCAATTACTACATTGAAGAGTGTGCTAAGTTGAAGCAGGAGTTGGAAATTGAAAAAGTTGAAAATGAAAGAATCAATCGATTACTGAAAAGTTATTCAAGTTCTGATTACGTAATTGACAGAATTTATCCAACTGTTGCAGGTTTTGAAGCGTTTCAGGACAAGAAGACTGAGAAGAAAAAGGATACTGGTAAGAAACAGAGTATTTGTTATAACAAGTGTCCGCCTCCGATTTGGGAAGGGTATTCGTCTAGAAAACCAAATGAGGAACAAGTACAAAAGGTAATCAATGTTAAGTTGGAGTCCGAGTTAACCGATGTATTACCAGATAACATTGATATCACATTCACAGCGTCCGACACAGATCATGAGTCCGAATTAATAAAAAAGATGGTCGATCAGGTGTTGGATAAGGATGAGGAGTCTGAATCAATGTCTGAGTCCAGAAGTTCAAGTTCATCTGTCAAGAGTCCAAAATCATCAGGAAAACGGGTTTACAGTAAAGAGTTTCTTTTATAAAAATCTAATTTGAATGATGAAATATTCAAAGTAGCATATACTTTGAATGATTCGGACAAATTATATTCTGATGAGGAATTTCCTATCAAAAATGTGAAAATTGAAAATATCAAAACAGTTTTTAAATTGATAGAAATTAAGTTTTCAGATATAAAGGATAAAATGGGATTTTCAAAACCTAAATATACTTCTAGAGTTCAACAGCGTTTAAACAAAAAGAAAGGTTTTGGTCCAGGTCATCAAAATAAACCAAACCATAATGGAAAGTTCAAAAAGAAAGGTTTAGGTTTCATACAATTCGAGAATCATAAAAATGAAAAATATATTAAAGATTTTAATTCCAGAGTTAAATTTGTTTCAGGGACAACTGCAGAGGAAGAACAGAAAAGCTCTTTTTGGAGGCAATCGAACAAAGAGTTCATTGCTGAAAACCGACAAATTGAGAAGAATGGATCTAATCCGAGAAAGGAGACTAGAACCTGTTATAGATGTCAGGAAGTTGGTCATATTGCTTGGAATTGTCCTAAATCAACTAACACAAAACAGGGAGTCTCAGAAAAACTCAAAGATATTGTTGTTTATAAAACAGAACCACCAACTGAGAAATTTAAAGTGTTTAAAAATTCAACATATGAAGTTGGTGAGTGTTCGAAAAAGTTTTACAAGAAAAGGGGAAATCTTGACAACCAAGCTTGGGTTGTTAAGAAATCAGATGTAAAATCTGGCGATGAATCTGATTCCACAAAGTCAGATGAGCCATAGTCTGAGATTAAAATTAATGAAAACTCGGTACCTCAAATGGATGATGAGAATTTTCCACCATTGAGAGCTGAGAATTTTAAATCAAAGATTGGAAAAGTTGAAATCTCAAATCAATTTTATTCTGAAAAGAATGAATTTGATGTTGAAAAAGTTTTTAATGGGAATGTAAAGAAAATTTTTGGAAAAAAGATCGATGGGAAGGTTACAGGGGTAAAGGACTTTTATGCTACAAAGAAAGCAACATACAACCCAACTAAAGAGGAGTTGGAATCACCCAAGACTGGTCAGGCTTGGGTGGACTTTTTCTTTCATTGAAAAATCTGACTTGCCGGAGCTCCCAGGTTGGTAAGTGTGGAGCAGGTATCGGCATCTTTCTTGAGAAATTCACAACTGTAATATTTCGTCTTACAAGTGGTAAATCAGGGACATTAAGTTGTATCTGATTTTCTACAAGTGATATTGACAAAATGAGGAACCCTTAGCCTACAAGTGGTAACCCCAACAAAACTTATTTTCCGGAAAAACCATTTGATTAAAACAAACTTAAGTGTTTTGAAATCACAAGGGGAAAATAGTTTGTTGTAAGGGGGAGTTCTGATTGTTTATGCCAAGTGGATGGCTAATTGAAGCGATTCGATATCGGTTGTCATTTTTTTAGAAAACAAACTATACAGGTAGTATTTCAAAATTTGTTTTCAAATTTCCTAAAATGTGTTTGCATTTTAGGGGGAGTAAAAATTTTCAGAAAATCCAAAAACATTAGAAAATTTGAAAAAATCAAAAACATGATAAAATCAAAAATGAGTTTTGTTGTATAAAAGAGGAAATGATAGTACATCAGTGGACGATCACGGCATGCTAAAGAATTGGAAAGTTAAATAGTGATAAACGGTCTCACTGATGATGTGCCAATAGATTTTTGCACATTTAGTAGATTGTGACGAGATATAAACCTAAATTTAAACTTGCTTATATCGTGGGGAAACATCTCTCGGATATATGGGTAACCCCCGAAATCTTGTTTGAAAGGTCCCTCTTTCTGAGATACTAGGTCTTTATGCTCAGAGATATCTGGGGTATTATCCCGGGACTTCTGATTTTGCGGAAGCATTGGCCTAGTCCCCGGAGAATACTTTACTGCTTGCTTAAAAAATAGCGCCGCCCTCAGCAAATTGATGAAACAATAAAATTGATAGTCATTGTTGTTGAAGAAAGGATCCTCTAAAGGGGATACACCAAAAGTCGAAGCCGTCATCTCTCTGCGTATACGGAAGTATCGACCTGAGCTCTCACGGCCCTCGCAATTTAACCCCTTTACAGATATCATTTGTGGTATACTCACCTGTAAGACTGAATATTGGGATCTGGATACGGGAGTATATTCTGAGGTGGGACACGCGATTGAGTTTAAGTATCTAAGAGATTAATCCGCATCTCGAAACAGTTGAACTTTGTGTGAAATTTTAAGTGGATCAGTATACTGACAATCTAAGTGAATTGTTTAGAACTTTAAATGTTTAAAGCTTAATGGTGTTGGTGATTTGTCTCAAAAACTGATATGATCCTCTTACACAAAACTCACAAAAATATTGTCTGTAAATATTTCTTTACTGCATTTCATTTATTAATATCTCATTTTCCAAAAAGATTTTTAGTGTGTTTTAGCATAAATTTTGAAAAATCCAAAAAGATTTTTGACAACTGGTATTGGAGAGCTGATTTTCAAAATTCCAAGTGCTAAACATGATGACAAATTGGTTTGGGAGAGTGTGTTTAAATGAGAAAAGTTTTTTGAATATGTGTATACAAGTGGTCATCTGAGATTTCTATTAATGATAAATCATTCTGGATAAATTTGAGAGGGAATCTAAAATTAGATTTGTCAAATGTTAAAATTTGTGAAATTTATTGTGATGTAGAGGATGTGCAGGTTTCTAAATGATAGAGAGCCAGGTTCCGATACCTGAGGACTTTGTGATTTCAACAATGCCAGACTGCGATCCTAGTATATCGAAAGGGGGAGTCTGAAGACATCTGAGTAGAGATTGTTCGTGGGGAGTCTGTTGATGCTGCTAGAGAGAGAAGGATTTAGAGTGAGACAAGAATCAAGACAAGATTTTGAAAGCACAAAGACTGATAAAGACTGAAGATTGTGAAGACTCGACACTTAAGACTCGTCAACATCTGAGGGGGAGTCTGTTGGTGTATACATCTGTCGTCTTCGTCTTATATCTAGTCTCGGGTTCGTTGCAGATCTGAACCAGAGTGATGTCATCATTATTGATGATGACATCATCTCTTGCATCATGGAATGGCAACATCACAAGAAGACAAAAAGTTGTACATGAAATCAGATAGTTCGCTTGAAATGGGAGTTTTATATTTGTTGGTTTCGCTTGAAGTAGGTCCGCTTGAAAGTGTATGTGTATGTTCAAACGGACTGGCTAGACCTATATATATGTGCCATGTACTTTCATTTGAAGCGGACTAGAGGAGAGTATAGGAACTTGTACCGAAGTGCTGCCGGTATTTCTCGTGAATGTAATAGCTGTTATATCAATATACAAGAGGTTTAAAGTGATATTCAAGCTGTTTCGAAGTCAGTTTCTTATTTTTCGCATCTGAAATTGATAAAATCTCTTCTGATCGACTCGTTTGGGTCACAAACCGATCCTACATGTGGTGTAGGTAACCTTGTCGAGTTAGGTAGGTCACTTAACTAACATGATGCATATATACATATGATGCACTTACGAACAAGCAAGGGATATGTTATGTGTAAAAAGAATAAAACTAACCTATCTAAAAATGTATATACAGTTTGACCTTGTTGGAGTCAAACAGGTTATATGGGTAAGTGTAAGACTAATGACAATATGATGGCAATGGAGATGAAGCTAAACGTCACATAAACAAAATTTCGTAAGAAACATATTAAAAGTCAACTCATGCGAGTTGGGGTGGATGACGGGCTACGACCCATAGAATGGCATAAGTATAGATGAGGAAGAAAAGTTATACGCGAACTGCTAAAACGGTGAAATGATGTTTTGCTAGTATGTTTGAATTGAAAGTAAGTACAACACATGATCCAATATATGTATACAATAAGTAATAAGTGGCAGATTGACCTTGAAAAGTCAAACTGCAGAAATTGGCATATAATTGATAAACTGCAAGAGTATCACGTGAGAAACGAAGTGTGTAATGTAGTATACCAAATAAGCAAGAAATTTGTGAATATATATATATATAGGTGAGTTAACACCGAATACAATGAATATCTGAATGAAAATAGTGTGTTAAAGAATGGTTATGTGTTGACCCGTCATGAACGGGTCGAACGAATGAAAATGATATGTTAAGGAATGGTCATGTATTGACCCGTTACGAACGGGTCAAACAAACTAATGTTTTAAAAGAATCTAAAAGGGCTAGTATGTATACAAGATGATTTGATAAATGTTAAGTTTGAAGGAAACTGAATGAAATGTGCTAACCCTAAATTTTTAGATGAGAATGGTCGAACTCTTGGCGTGATAAAACTAGTAGAGTTGGTGAAAAGATGCACACAAGCAGAAGCTCATCACATGGATGGACGAGGTCAATCTAGTTTTTGACACGCGCTCATGAAGGGGCGGGCTGAACCGGGATACGGATCGTTGTTTATGAAAATAATAAGGTTAGTAAAGTATTTGACATGTGAATGTTAAATAAAAAGTTATAGACGGAATAATGTTTCCATGCGAACTAAAATGAAATATTTAATATGGTCATATAGTTGATCTGGTACGAACGGGTCAACGAACTAGAATGAAATGCTTAATATGGTCATATAGTTGATCTGGTACAAACCGGTCAAAGAATAAGAATGTTATGTTTAGAATGTATATGTTGACGATCCAGTACAAATGAGTCAAAGAATAAAAATGTTATGTTTAGAATGAAGATGTAGATGATCCGGTACGAACGAGTCGAAGAATAAGAATGTTATGTTTAGAATGTATATGTTGACGATCCAATACAAATGAGTCAAAGAATAAGAATGTTATGTTTAGAATGAATATGTAGACGATCCGGTACGAATGAGTCAAAGAATAAGAATATTATGTTTAGAATGAATATGTAGATGATCCGGTACGAATGAGTCAAAGAATAAGAATGTTATGTTTGGAACGATCATGTAGACGAATCCGGTAGAAGCGGGTCAACGAGCTAGAATATAATGTTTGAAATAGTCATGTATTTATTCCGTTGTGTAACACCCTTGTTATTATTTTAAAGGTTTTCGTATATATAACGAAAATAAACATGTAAATACGATTAAGGATCCTTAGGAAATACGAGTAATTTAAAACTTTTATAACTTAAAAGTTTACAATATAATGAATTAAGTTCGTCATTTAAAAGTAACGACGAAACGTCGTGCGGAAGCTCGTTTCTTGATCGTGTTCGGTTCTTCATTTAGCTTGATCGTCCTCCGGTACATTGCATAATATCTACATTTCATAAAACATGAAATGAGTTAGTCATATGGTGTAACACCTCGAAAATTCACGTCCTATAATGTGTTGACACGTGTCATAAGTTTGAACGTGTGAAAGAATGTTCTTGAAGGACTAAAGTTGACAAACCTGGAAAGTATGTGAATATATGGGTTCTAAATGTCAACAGTGAATAAATATATTTTACATTAACCCTACATGATGCTCATACCATCAAACGAATAAATCATGGATCATACGAAGCTAAACGTGAAAGAAAGTGAGAGATTACAAACTACAGGGGTTAAATGTGTCAACATGTTTAAGTTATACCTCTGAGTAACCTTTTAGCAAACCCGAAGCTTTGTAACGGTAAATTATGCTCACTAGAATGCACGATATAAATTTCATAAAGTTTCGTTATCGTATGAGGAAGTTATGATAAAATTCGTATTCAAGGGGTTAAAGCGTCAACGTTGAAGTTTATGACTTTTCGGGTAACAATAAAGTTAACCGAGGACTAAATAAAGTGGGTAAATGTCTTAAAGCCCTTATAAGTCAAATTAGAGGGCTCATTGTGCAAAACAAGATGTGAAAGCGACCTTTAGAAGGACCGGGGGCCAAAACTGCAAATAATGGAAACTTGTTTTGTCAGATCACCACATGCTCGCGTAGCGCGAGCACTAGCCTCCTATGCCGTCGCGCTACGCGACGGCCTTATCTGATCAGAATTCTGATTTTGTTGGATTCTTGTCTGCCATAGCCCTTGTAACCGCCTTTAACTCGATTTTCCTTATCTTGTGCGACCCCTAAGCAACCCCTAGACACTTAAGGACATCTGGAAGTGATCCACGGCCATGGTTAGGCTTGTGTGTCAACAATCCATGAGTTCTTGAGCACTATATAAAGGCTTCATGTGCAACCAATGTGATCACACCTTTCTCTTGCATTCCTGATCATTTCTGGAGCTCCAAAGCAGGCTCAAGTGATCACTAATCGTGCAAAGGACTCTAGTAAGTTTTCTTAACCTTTCTTAGTTAAGTTTTTGCTTAGTTTTAGCTTAAAAGTCAAACCGTCGTAATTAACGGTTGACTTAACGATTAATCATTGATGGTTCAGTGATTAGTCGAATTGAAAGTAGTTATAAGTTGGTAATTATGTGGGCATTAAACCCTTAAAAGGGCACCCTCTGATTCCCACTCTAACTAGACCATTTGTCGGGTCAAACTTGTTATTAAAAAGTCAACAGCATGCTTATTTTCTAATTTATGCATAATTAGCAATGTAGAACATATACAACCTATTTGATCATTAATATAACTTGGTAATTAGTATAAGAACATGTCTAAACATGTTCAACCCGACAATTTTCTGTTTAGACCCGGTTCGGAACCGAAAGTCGCAAAGCTTTGACTTTTGCTTTGACTTCAGTTCTGACCCGTTTTGGTATGTTTTAGAAATGCCATAGAGCTTCTTTAGGACCAGGTTACATGCTAGTATAACCCTCTGTGATTATACACCTTGGTTCATTAGTTAACCAATTAATATGCATGATTCCGTTAATTGCTCATATGTTGACCATTATGCCCTTTTCACCTTAAAACGTGATTTTTGAAAATGTAAAAGAGTAGAAACTTTAATTACTGATATATAAACTTGCACCCAAAATTTGACATCAGTTTGAGGTGTAGATTGAGAGTTATGCTCATTAGCGTAATTAGAAAGCTTCTTTAGCGATTTAACGGCATAATTAGCGTATGGCCTATTTAAGCCTACTTTTTGATATCAAACTTATTACCCACTGATGTAATATATTATTTTGGGATTTTTGAATATTTTTAATTAATTTTAGGCCGAGCATAACTTATAGTCATAGGCTTAATCCGGTAATTGTCGGTTTTGCCCTTACGGGCTATAAAATGAGTTTTACATATCTAATTGATCCCAAACCTTTTGCTACTGGTTTTAAATGATAAATAAATTATTTTAAGCCTTCTGGAATAATAAAAATATCAGCTTTATGTATAGAACCCGGAAATGGCTTCTAATCGCCTTTTTAAGCGTTTTTAACGCATAGTATGTACTAGAACTATTTTAAACATACAAGGGTTGATACCTACTGATATTTTAAGTAAATTATAATATTTTAACAGTAAGAAAAAGTTGTTTAACTCAGACTTCAGTTTTGAGCTTTTCGGCTTATGTGAAATTACCAAAATGCCCCTACGGTGCATAAATTGGTTATAATTGATAAATTTCACATATATACTTTGCCCTACTGTTATAACATATTAAACTAAGTATTTTTGCTGATTATATCAGACCTGTAACTCAGGATGATACTTAAACTCTTTTATAACCTTATAAATGACCAAACTACCCCTACGGGGCATTGTTTGTGTTTAAATTCGTTTCGGGCATAATAAAAGACATCCTACTGATGTCATAACATATTTGAGGCATATTAACTTAGGAAACCTGTATATGGCTCTTATGATTACCCGTTACGCTTATTACGCGTTCGGTTCGGCTTATGTAACTAGTTTGCATAAATTGGCCGAAACGGGTCAAACCTTATCGGTTTTATCTCAAAATCCAGAATGTGTATAATATATCCATAATAAGTAAGTCTTCAAACTTGTCGGATCTAAATCACATTATATCCCGGTCTTCGCTTAATCGTGCGTACGAACCGTATCTTTGAAACTAACCGGTCTAAGCTTAAGCTTAATTAAAGACCCGCTAGGATTTTAATAGGTTATTATAAACCTTTGTTCCAGAATAGGAGACCAGTAAAAGCTACTTACATTTGCTTATTGTGATTATTACTTTGCTCAGGTAAATACTTTTAACTTATTTTCCCCTATACGGGCTTGGGTTACGGTATATAAAATACCGCTTGGTCGGGCATTAAATCTTCCATCGTTTGGTGGTTAATTGAATAATTTAATCGGCCCGTTTAAACTGTTTTGTTTACTTAAAGCCTTTGGGGGGTTAATGACCATGTCCCGGATATCCTTAGCATCATTTTACGAAATGGCCACGACCTAAGCGCGGAGTGTAGGCGTACACTCATCAGTGCATAAATAGTTGATGTGGTGTGTCTATTGATCTTTAACCCGGCACGCTCCGGGCTACTGAACGCATAAGGAACATGTAATTCTTCTACAAGATTATATATTTAAATGATTATCCCAAGTTATAAAATGTTTATGCCACGTGCATCCAAATCAATTTTAATCATTTTTAAAATGAGTCGGTTAATTGTATTTACCAGTGTAAACTGACGTATTTTCCTAAAAAGATTAATGTAGGTACTAAGCGTAATTGGCTGGATTTCTCCTTAGCATCAATAGAAGTCTCGCAAGCTTAAAATGCCTAAAGTCTGTTGAACTACTGTTTCCATTTATTTTTGATCCTTCTGTGGATTCTTTCAACTGTTGTGATACACGATATTACAATATTATATTCGGTTGAAATATAATCTTTCATTTGCTTCCGCTGTGCATATTAAATATTGTGTTGTTTGACTATTATGTTGCCAACCACATCACGATACTCCCCACCGGGCCCACCGGGCCCACCGGTGACACGTGGAATCCGGGGTGTGACATATGGTGTTTAAAACGAGTTTAAACAAGTCCAGCATGCAAAACTTCAACAAAATATTGGGCACTACCGTAGCTTACGGTAGCCACTGAGCAATCAGGGGCTGCCGTAAGGCAGTACAATTCCAGCGTAACACTTTAGCCTCTACCGTAAGTTACGGTAGCTACCGTAACTTACGGTAGCTCTCTGGACATATTGATTTGCAGCAGATGCTGCATTTTCCCAGCTCCGATTCTTTTTACGAAAAAGTGTATAACTTTCAATCTACACATCCGTTTTACGCGATTCTTTTTCCTACGCGTTCGTAATTTAATTCTCCATCTCATGGAGTAAAAATCCGACATCCGAATTTACAAAATTTTAGATTTCAAGCTCTCGGCTTGAAATTCAGTTTTGACACTTTTTGACCCGTATGTATTTAAAACCACCCACTTGGTTTTTAAACAACAAAATATATACACCCATGTATTTAACCCAAAGTCCTTTGTTCGGGTTCGAAATTTTATTATGATTTACTGATACACATAAAACCCTTTCGACCCATTTAGAGAATATTAAGCATTTTAGTTTAAAACTCGTTCTTTTCCTTTCACGCTTCATAACTCCGCATTCAAGTTATCTACCTATATTTCATAATCATAATGCAAGTTTCCAAACACCCCATATAGGCCGTTTGCCCAATATACCCATCAAGGGCTTTTTGGTCAATTTTAGTCCCTCAATTTATGACGAGGGACTTCCATTAATTTATTGACCACAATACCACTTTTAACTATAAATCTAACTATATGTACCTGGCTCGGGTCATAACATTGACCCGTTTACATACCTCTTGCTTTAAATTTTCTAATTAAAGCAACGCAACATATGATGTTTCCTGTAATCACAAAACTCAACAAGTAGTCGTCAGTTATTATTGTCAAATGGTATTTACACGCCATTTGGCCCGTTTAGTCGACATGGCCATTTATCAACGTATGATGGTATATTAATACCATCAGGTCCATTGGACCAATTCCGGTTCGCACCGTGAGTTTTTACTACTTAAAAGACATTTCCTTAGATTGTCCGACCCGTTATAACTTTTACCAAATGGTGTCTTTATTTTGATCACTATTATTTTAACCATTAACTTGACCCATTTGGTTGTCGAGTGAATTCCATCACTTCATTGACATACCAACTCAACCATTTTCGCTATATCTGCCTTAAACATATTTTAACTAAGCTTGTCTACATAAATGTAACGAGACGACAAGTCGTGTACCTTTAAAGCATTCCCTTCAAGCGTGTGTCCGCTCCGGCTTATCCGCTTGGAGATTCGATTCCTTTGTCTATAGAGTTCAATCAACGGTTCGTTTAGCACTCTATTCATGTCATATAACGCATAATTCACAACATCATTCAAATATGCGTTTTGTTCCGAATTTCTACATTTAGTTTTCTCTTAGGCATTTTAACAAACACCTAATGAGCATAATTTTATAAAATTAATAATCAAACTCCATGATTACTTATCTTGCCAATTTCAACATCTTTTACTAAATAATCATCTAATTCATGGTTCAACGTCAAGATTAACTTCATAGAGTTCAAATAACACTAGTTTGATAGTCATGATTCTAGTGTTCCTCATGTTTCTACAAAACCCATTAAACACACATAATGGATGATCATGAACTTCATAATTTAACACTAATTCAACAAGTTATTGACTAGGGTTTACTCCTAGACATCTTTTCATTACTAATTTCATCTAAGCATCAATCGATCAAACTCAGATTTCGATTTCTAAAGTTCATCAAAATTTCAAGATGTAATCAAAAGACAAAATTTAACATACCTCGTGATCCCCTCACTTAGGTGATCACTAATATAAGCTTGGATTTCGATTTGGGACTGATTGAGCCTTTCAATTTGATCAATTTGAGCAATCTAGGGTTTGAATGTGAGAGCTCTTGGCTCTTCTGGAAGTCTCGACCAGAACACACACTTAGTGTGTGTGTTTTGGTGTAGGATTTTTATTTAATTAAAACTAGTTTCCAGTGTTTCATATTTGGCCCCTAAACTTTCCTCAAGTTTTCAAGTTTCATGAAGGCTTAACAATTTATGTTTTCATTATTGTTTTAACCACACTTAACGAACTTGGTTGATATTCCTAGTTACTTAGTGGTTTCGGGAAAGTCATAACCCGTTTTATTTTTAAGTCTCGTTAACTCGGGCTTCTTATACGCTTTGTTTTCTCAAAGCGTTTATTCTTCTTTTTTATTGACATAAATTTTTTTATTTAAATCCTTATATTCACCGGGTTAATTTTACCACTAACGGTATTTTACCCATTCATTATTATTAACGTGGTTTGATTACCAAACCCGTTTTCGGGGTGTTACAAGTCTACCCCTCTTAAATAGGTTTCGTCCCCGAAACCTTTCTCACAAACTTTATCAGTTTAGATCATCTGAATCTTAGTTTCGGTGATCACTTGAGCACTATTCGCACATGATAATCTTACCAAAAAGTATGGTAATGTGTTTTTGGTTTTAAGGCGTATGCGCCTTTCACGTGTAAGGCCTCGTAGGCCATTACTTTCAGCTTGTGTTTCTTATTCTAGTCACTTATTTGACCGAGTTGTCATCTGATTACTCAGTCGTATTTATTATTTAACACGTTTACTTTTAGCAAATTTTTATATTAACCAGCGCCTTGCATAAGTCGTAACACTATTTTGACTCTGAATAGTTTTTACCGGCTAGACTAATTTCTCGCCGTCACTTTATACCCCGTCACTCGGGTACATCATATTGCCATCCCGGCCTTTTGCGTGTTTCTGATTTCTTGTCTCGTAACTCACGTTACAACATGGTTACATTCTACGTCACTTTTAGTGACCGTAATCCCATCACATCTTGTTTATGTCGACTTTTCATTGTCGAAAATCTTTCTTTCGAATGTATCATTTTACACCTATTGGTGTTAAAACCTATATCCTTTAATATTAACCATTTCTGAGTTCGTCTCATAATATTCATATTTGTTAAAACATTGTTTCTTACTAAAACTGAAATTTAGTTTAACATTTTTTCTTTTAACTAAGTCAATTACTTATATCAAGGAAATTGACAACCCGTAATTTATTCTTTTCCGTTCTCGTTTTACGCGAGGAATCGTAGCAAGTTCCCTCGCTTTCCTCTATTGACCCGTAGGTTCTTTCACTTAGCCTCGTAGGCTATTTCCTTAGGTCTTCACCCCCCTTTTAACGGGGACCCTAAGGTTTATTTCCCTTTTTATTCGTGACCCGAGAGTCATTCTGGTCCCGTAGACCTTAACACTGCTCGCATTCTCGAAGGTTACGATGATCCCGCAGATTCATCTTTTATTTGTGTCTATAATCAAATGTATATATATACATATATAGCTTCAAAGCATCTCTTGTTATGTTTAGAATCGTTTATTTTCGCTTTTGAACTTTAGTTGACCTTGACCGTAGTCTGAGGCTTCATTTGTTTACTTTTGGACTAATTTTCCGACTTTACGTCTTCTTACGTCATTCATACGTTGGTTTATTCTATGATTGCCATTATTTGGTTCTTACCTGTACTTCTTTACAACCCGTTACCCGTGTTCTTTATCTTAATGTTTTTAACATTCTTGTTTCGCTAGTTTGCGTTTTTCCTATCCACATTCCTTTACGACCCATCACATAGGTTCATTAATATTTCGCGCTTCTATTATTCGGTTTGCGCCTATTTGTACTACCAATTTCTTATACTGCATTTGTCTCGTTTGACTTATTCGTGTGAGGTTTTATCACTTATGAACGTTAAACTCCGTTCTTTATTCGACCCGTTCAACTCTAAAATAGTTGAACATAGTTATCAAAATTCCTGTTTGCAAATTCTCCCCGTCTTTTAGTCATGACTCATATTCCGAGTCTTTTGACTTTCTTTTTCGCGTTCCCGTCTCTTGGTTTACGCATTCACCCACAATCCTACCCGTCCATCGGGTATCTTTACCGAAGTCATCGTCAAGTAACCATTCTTATATGGTTTTAGACATCATCTTAATTTATTTGATCGTCTTAGCGAAATCCATCGCTTTTATTTAGTCATGTCCTTTATTCATTTATTCTACCCCTTTAACTTGTCTGTGTGAATTTCATCACTTATGATAGTCAAACTTTGTCCCTTATGCCTTAGCATTCACATTAGTTGGTTTGTATTTTCATTTACTTTAATCTTTGTCCCTTCTTTCGGGCTCGTTATTCTAACGTAATACGCTCCCTGTCATCCGACTTGCGCTTACGTTTACTATCAAACATCTTACTTGTTTGACTCATTTGGATACCATTTAAATTAGTCTCATTCACCCCATCCTTACTACATCGGACGTAAATGTGTCCGCTACAAGAAGTTCATGGTATCATATGCCACTACTTACTTGGCCAGAGTAAGCGATCAACACATGATACACATGACCTTTTTTGTATTTTTCACATCACACCCCATGTAAGTAACGGCCCTATTTATTTCATATCTCTGATTTCATTTTAATAAAACTTTATTTAATTGCAAAACAACAATCAATAGTTTTACTAGTTTTACTTTTGTACATATAAAATGTTTTTCTTTTCTATTGAACTATTATATAATCACATTCGTTAATGTGATCACTACTATTCTCAATAGCATTATATTGAGAGTTTTCCACTTGGATAATTACCCCCCGTCCAAGTTTCCATATGAACTAATCCTATTATTTCTTTGTTATTCCTCATCGTGAATAGCACATGTTTCTATTAAACTTCTCTTGGAAACATCATCCTGAATAGATATCCTATTCAGGTTTTATTAGATATATGCAACCATCTTTCCCTACGTGTTTGTTGCATATTACTTCTTATGCGATTAAATTTAAAAGTGTGCACCTGATAATGCTTGCCCTTAATGGGCTTTCCATGCCTTTGACTTTGTTCGTGATCGTCACGCGATTTAGGTCCTTGATAAGTATGCTCTGCTTGTCATACCTTGGACCGTTCCACCGTCATATCCATAATTCGTTCAACTCTCGTCATATTCAGATGCGAGTATCCTTCAACTAAGCATTTACAAAAGTTAGTAATTTCAACATTAATAAATGCACGTATTGTAATACAAGGCTTTTTACTGCACGTGATTTCGTTAACTATACTAATCGTTTTCGTTGGTGTAACGTGTATTACACGATACCCTATGTGTTGTTCACAACACTTTAATCATACTAGACCATTAACATACTTGTACTTATCGGATCTGCGATCAAGCCTCGAACCGAACACACTTTACTCTTTAACCGTGAGCTCTGATTACCAACTTGTAACACCCTTGTTATTATTTTAAAGGTTTTCGTATATATAACGAAAATAAACATGTAAATACGATTAAGGATCCTTAGGAAATACGAGTAATTTAAAACTTTTATAACTTAAAAGTTTACAATATAATGAATTAAGTTCGTCATTTAAAAGTAACGACGAAACGTCATGCGGAAGCTCGTTTCTTGATCGTGTTCGGTTCTTCATTTAGCTTGATCGTCCTTCGGTACATTGCATAATATCTACATTTCATAAAACAGGAAATGAGTTAGTCATATGGTGTTTAAAACGAGTTTAAACAAGTCCATCATGCAAAACTTCAACAAAATACTGGGCACTACCGTAGCTTACGGTAGCCACCGAAAGCTACGGTAGCCACTGGGCATTCAGGGGCTGCCGTAAGGCAGTACAATTCCAGCGTAACACTTCAGCCTCTACCGTAAGTTACGGTAGCTACCGTAACTTACGGTAGCTCTCTGGACAGATTGATTTGCAGCAGATGCTGCATTTTCCCAGCTCCGATTCTTTTTACAAAAAAGTGTATAACTTTCAATCTACACATCCGTTTTACGCGATTCTTTTTCCTACGCGTTCGTAATTTAATTCTCCATCTCATGGAGTAAAAATCCGACATCCGAATTTACAAAATTTTAGATTTCAAGCTCTCAGCTTGAAATTCAGTTTTGACACTTTTTGACCCGTATGTATTTAAAACCACCCACTTGGTTTTTAAACAACAAAATATATACACCCATGTATTTAACCCAAAGTCCTTTGTTCGGGTTCGAAATTTTATTATGATTTACTTATACACATAAAACCCTTTCGACCCATTTAGAGAATATTATGCATTTTAGTTTAAAACTCGTTCTTTTCCTTTCACGCTTCATAACTCCGCATTCAAGTTATCTACCTATATTTCATAATCATAATGCAAGTTTCCAAACACCCCATATAGGCCGTTTGCCCAATATACCCATCAAGGGCTTTTTGGTCAATTTTAGTCACTCAATTTATGACGAGGGACTTCCACTAATTTATTGACCACAATACCACTTTTAACTATAAATCTAACTATATGTACCTGGCTCGGGTCATAACATTGACCCGTTTATATACCTCTTGCTTTAAATTTTCTAATTAAAGCAACGCAACATATGATGTTTCCTGTAATCACAAAACTCAACAAGTAGTCGTCAGTTATTATTGTCAAATGGTATTTACACGCCATTTGGCCCGTTTAGTCGACATGGCCATTTATCAACGTATGATGGTATATTAATACCATCAGGTCCATTGGACCAATTCCGGTTCGCACCGTGAGTTTTTACTACTTAAAAGACATTTCCTTAGATTGTCCGACCCGTTATAACTTTTACCAAATGGTGTCTTTATTTTGATCACTATTATTTTAACCATTAACTTGACCCATTTGGTTGTCGAGTGAATTCCATCACTTCATTGACATACCAACTCAACCATTTTCGCTATATCTGCCTTAAACATATTTTAACTAAGCTTGTCTACATAAATGTAACGAGACGACAAGTCGCGTACCTTTAAAGCATTCCCTTCAAGCGTGTGTTCGCTCCGGCTTATCCGTTTGGAGACTCGATTCCTTTGTCTATAGAGTTCAATCAACGGTTCATTTAGCACTCTATTCATGTCATATAACGCATAATTCACAACATCATTCAAATATGCGTTTTGTTCTGAATTTCTACATTTAGTTTTCTCTTAGGCATTTTAACAAACACCTAATGAGCATAATTTTATGAAATTAATAATCAAACTCCATGATTACTTATCTTGCCAATTTCAACATCTTTTACTAAATAATCATCTAATTCATGGTTCAACGTCAAGATTAACTTCATAGAGTTCAAATAACACTAGTTTGATAGTAATGATTCCAGTGTTCATCATGTTTCTACAAAACCCATTAAACACACATAATGGATGATCATGAACTTCATAATTTAACACTAATTCAACAAGTTATTGACTAGGGTTTACTCCTAGACATCTTTTCATTACTAATTTCATCTAAGCATCAATCGATCAAACTCAGATTTCGATTTCTAATGTTCATCAAAATTTCAAGATGTAATCAAAAGACAAAATTTAACATACCTCGTGATCCCCTCACTTAGGTGATCACTAATATAAGCTTGGATTTCGATTTGGGACTGATTGAGCCTTTCAATTTGATCAATTTGAGCAATCTAGGGTTTGAAGGTGAGAGCTCCTGGCTCTTCTGGAAGTCTCGACCAGAACACACACTTAGTGTGTGTGTTTTGGTGTAGGATTTTTATTTAATTAAAACTAGTTTCCAGTGTTTCATATTTGGCCCCTAAACTTTCCTCAAGTTTTCAAGTTTCATGAAGGCTTAACAATTTATGTTTTCATTATTGTTTTAACCACACTTAACGAACTAGGTAGATATTCCTAGTTACTTAGTGGTTTCGGGAAAGTCATAACCCGTTTTATTTTTAAGTCTCGTTAACTCGGGCTTCTTATACGCTTTGTTTTCTCAAAGCGTTTATTCTTCTTTTTGATTAACATAAAAAATTTTATTTAAATTCTTATATTCACCAGGTTAATTTTACCACTAACGGTATTTTACCCATTCATTATTATTAACGTGGTTTGATTACCAAACCCGTTTTTGGGGTGTTACACGTTGTGAGCGGGTTAAATGTTTATTAATTTACTATTCTTCAAATGGATTAAAGTGATGAAATCGAGTGGATGAGTAAGCCAAATCTAATGTAATGGAAGGAATATAAACATGAGGTATTTGGGAATAATGAAAATGATGAAATGTCTAAGTGAAGTTAGGATGTGAGATTGTATGAAAGACTTGACATATATGAATGAAATATGATAATGATGCAATTAGTTGTAAACTAACTTGAAGAATGTGTTATAGATGGAACTCGTACAAGAATTCGGGTAAAATATATGTTTTGGAAAAGATTATGCATTAGAGGCTTGTACATTGTGCTTGAATGGGTGATGCTCGCCATGTTTTATAATAATTACTTAATTTGCGATCAAGAAGTGAATGTGCGCTAAAAGTAAAACTTATAAACTTGCTAGTGAAGGATGATGTTATGATTATGTTAAATTGACTAACCTTGTATGTGCTTGTCAAATGTAAGATAATGAAAGCATTAGCATGTGTAAAATTGATTATGTGTATTTGTGTATGTAACTAGGTGATTAGATGGTTGTATACTAAATGGGTACGAAGTGATTATGGTGTCATTAGCATAACCGACTACATCGATATGGACATTTTTTCCTAAGTTGGAAGTTTGCATACTTGATCGTTGACTTTTCAGAAAAGTCAACGAGTATGAGAATAACATGATTAGAAATCCTAATATGATTGTAATAAAAGAAGGATTGGATGATGCATAATGTATCCTTGTATGATATACTTAATCATATGTTAAATTTGCGTGAATTTGGAATGATGTATTATTGAATCATTGCCTTGTGCTTGTTACAAATGATAAGTGAAAGTCAAATGCGAGATATGAACTAGATATGATAAGTGATATATAAAATCTTTTATGCTAACAAGAATGTGAATGTGGTGACATGTAAGGATAAGTATCATGTCAAGATAACGCAAGCACGAAAGGCAAATGGGTCAAAAGGAGGCGAGGAAGTGATCACGAATACGGACGCTTAATGTAAGTGACTATCGATCTCACTTCTTATTTTGTTTAGATAAAGTTATCTATATTTGAAACACTGAAATCGAGTAAGGATCTACAAATAATGGAATTGCTAGGATGAGAATGGTTGTAATGGTCATTCGATGTCAATCTGGTGAAACCTCAACGTAGGGGAAAGCGGGTCAAAACTTTTAGTATAAAGATTTAGCCGAAGAACATGTGGATTGGGTTGGGAAAGGTATGGAATGAATTGAGAACTTGAATAATGATTTATTTCACGTATTAGAACCCTCGGGACACACGGTTAGTGAGTAGAAAGAACAACACGCAAAATCAACGTCCGAGCTGCAGAGGAGGCGTCGGCGACGCCCCACCCTATTGCATCCGATCCTTATCTTGTTGTCTACGCGGGTCCGACGTCGGAAACCCGTTTTTTCGCGTTCTTTCTCACTTTTCCTTGCTTTCAAGGCCCCGATAAACTTCCCAAAGGTATCCCAAGCCTACTATAGAGTATTGTGAGGTACATGTAAGAACGGAAACTTAGGAGGGCAAGTACAAAGATGTGACATGTATGTTGATATGTTTTCTTTATGGACATGACTAAGTTTTTAATAAGTAAAACTTATTGAGACACTATAGATATGTGAGGTGACGTAACTAGTATATGGTAACATGCTTATAAAAAAAGGAATGGTGCGCCTATTATAGTAGGGTGTTCAAAGGAAATTAAGTGAATGTGTATGCATGGGATGTAGTTTATTATGTAAAAGAATCATCCACATAGATGTTGTGATTAGCATTTGTTTAATAGATTTGTGAGCATGTAAATTATACTTAAGAAATTTGAGTAGTAAGGTATGTATGATCGTAGTAGGACCATTTATACCCGAAAGAGTTGGACTACATAATGTGTATGCATGTTATAAAACCGTAGGTATTCAGGTTTCGAGGACGAAACCTTCTTTAAGGGGGGTGGACTTGTAACACCCCAAAATCCGTAATTGATTATTGTGCCTTTAAATGTATTTGTATGTAATAAAATAACTTTAGTTGACTAACTAAGTTAAGTAAGAATGACTCTTGTGTAGAGGGGATGAAAGTTGTGCTTGAATAAATAACAAATGAAAACTATAAGGGCTGAAAGTGAATAATTGAATGAAAGTTAAAAACAAAAAAAAGTGCAGTGTGTGTGTTTGTGTGTATATCGTACGAGAGAGAGAGAGAGATAGAAGGAGAAAAACATTCACCTTCAACAACAACAAAAAAATCAGCAATCAAAGATGTTCTATGGCTGAAATCGAATGCATGAATTAGGGTTCTTGATCATCTAAGTGTTCTAAACATAAGGTAAGTTGAATTTTATGATTTGATGATCTTTCATGAAGAGGGTTGTAATCAATCCATGAAATTATATGAAATTAAGCATGAATGTTGGTTAGAATCATCATGTAGAAGATGAATTATGCTTGATTATGACTATCTTGATGATTTGAAGTAAAACCCATTTGTAGTAGTAGGATGATGAAGTATGATAATCATGTTGGTGCAAAAATTAGTACAATATTGATGTATAAATGTGTATGTAGTAGAATATTTGATAAATGAATTTGATATAGAATGAATGTTATGTGAGTTTTGTTGATTTGATGATCTAAGATATGAATTAGTAGGAATGTGCATAGAATACTTGTACATTATGCTTTGTTAATGGTACGCACACCAAGTGTTCGATGAAATGTCTTGAATAAAGATTTCTATATGACAAAGATGATCTCATGTGAATATAATGTTATATGGTTAGAATTGGTAAATGTTAGTTTGTTAACTCAATTATGTTGAGAAAAGGATGGAAAGGAAGGCATGAGATTAAAGTATGTTGATTATAAATTGTAGGAGTAAAGGAGGAAGACACAAACCATTCCGGGTCACAAGCGAAGCACGACGAAGGTAAGTTCTTATGCTTACATATCTTAGTAGTGTGTAATGATAAGAAATGTTACTATCCTAGAGTCGAAACCTTGTTTATGTGTCAAGTTAGCGTATGTTGAAGTTATGCTAAGAGTATGGGTCGAATGAGTAGAATGGATCATATGTCAAGATTGGGAAAGTTATGTCCGATTGAATGTTTGAAGTGTACCAAGTAGTTTGATTAGAGGTTTGAACCATAAGAATTGATGATTTTTATATGACTAATCATTTGTGTTGAATGTAGGTAAATCGTCTTGATAGTTAGCGCTACTTTGGAATGGACACACCAAATTGCACGCTTCCGCAATGATGCTAGTTAATGGGTCTAAACTTTTGTTAGAAGGTTTTCGTTAAGTTGGGTCTTTGTAACTAACTTAACTTGGAAGGTTGTCGATGTCGAAACTTTTATTGTTTTAAAACTATGTAGTTGTTTAAGGACTTTTAGGATGTAAACTCTTTTTTTTGTAAATTATCTCAACTAGTTATGATGATGTTAAGGCAAACATTACAAGTTGATTATTTGACCCGTTTGGTTCTTTTGCCATTAAGACATTCATGTTTTTACTAAGAATTTTTAGACCTTACAGCAGACCAGGTAGCAGCCGATTTCATTCTTCAAGAGTTTTGATAAGGTCTCTTTTGATAAGGTTGCTGTTGTGTTACGCAAATGGCAATTATAGGATTATTATAGATTTATAGTTCATTTTATTATTAAATATTAAAAAGTGACCGATGTTAAAGCTGTGTTCCATTATCGATTGTTGATTCCATTAAGGAATATTATTTATTTTATTATTAAATATTATAGATAAGGTTGCTGTTGTGATTAAGGAATTAAAAATTAAGGAAACGACATTGATTTTGTGAAAAAAGATAAACAATTCGTAAACTTGGATGGTTTGTCAAGTCTTATAAGGTTAATGGTTTCAACAAATATTCACGTAAATTTTACATTGGTATATCGTTTATTGAAGCTTGTTCTCGTATTACCCGTCGCAACCGCAACCGTTGAAAGATGTTTTTCGGCAATGAAGAATGTGAAGACCGACTTGCGTAATCGGATTGGCGATGAGAATTTAAGCGATAGTTGTATATAGGGCTGCAAACGAACCGAACGAACACGAACAAGACCTTGTTCGTGTTTGTTTGTTAAGAAATATATGTGTTCGCAAACCGTTCACGAACACTTATCGAACGAGATTTTATTTTCGTGTTCGTTTGTTAAGGAAATGAACTTGTTCGTGTTCGTTTGTGTTTGTTTGTTAATTTTAGACAACGAACAAAAACGAACGTTAACGAACACAAATGAGCACAAACTAATGTTCATGAACGCAAATGGAAACAAACGAACACAAACAATCGTTTCATGATTAGAATATATAATACACTGACACTTATTAGATATTTAATTTGTCAGAATTTTGAAGTATTTAAATATATATAAAAACTAAAAACACTAATGAACTATCGAACACAAATGGATACGTTGCCGAACGTTCACGAACATAAACGAACGAACACGACCTTTGTTCATGTTTGTTCATTTAACTAAACGAACGAAATTTCTTGTTCGTGTTCGTTTGTTTAATAAACGAACGAACACAAATGAACTTCCCGCCGAACGGTTCACGAACTGTTCGCCGAACGTTTGGTTCATTTGCAGCCCTAGTTGTATATGTTATATAGAGAAAGACTTGCCTAAGAAAGTACCTCTAGATGATGTTTTGGATAGATTTCGAAAAATGAAAACCCGTAGGGCGACATTTTAAATATGTTTGACGTGTTTTTGATGATTATATAAATTTAAGTTTGATGTTCTTTTTTTACATGACCCGACCCGAACCGATTTTTTATGTATATATCTAGACACCTAAAATTTAAAAAAAAATTTCCGCACCCCCATGAAAAAATTCCTAGGTCCGCCACTGCATGCAATAAATAGGAATACACCATTCTCATATATGTTTTTATTTTATTTTGTTGAACCTTTACTTGAACTCAAGACCATCAAAACTATGTGTTTCTAAATATTTTTCTTTGTTAATATATGTTTTTTTTACAATGAATATCTTGAATCTTGACGAACTTCAAAAATATGTGTTTCTAAAATTTTTGTCTTTTGTTAATAGACCACCAACTTTATTATCATTTTCATATGTGTAGTGTAAGACCACCCGTGGTGGGGCGTTTTTTTTTTTAAATTGCAAAAAAACGCCCGGAAACTCCCCCACCCCCATTACGGCCGGCGTTTTCCGGCGTTATTTTTGAAAAATTTTGTTGCTGGCGTTTTATTTAAAACGCTCAAATTGCTTTGACCATTTTGTCACCCACCAATCACTTTTGAGAGCCTCTGACAACTTTTGATCTTAACCCCACTTTTTCAATAAAAAAGTAACATGCACAGGGACCAAAATATGAACAGGGACCCTCACATGCACATGACCATTTTGTTTTTTTTTTTTTTTTTCTAATTGGAAGGGGCGTTATTGGAATAATGCCCCACTACGCCACTTTATGCTATAATGCCCCATGCTGACTGGGATGACACGAGTCGAATAATGCCCCATGGTGGGGGCATTATTTTGATTTACCACTACACATGGTCTAATTGGTGAGCGAGTGGTGAAAAGAAAGTTAGACTGAGATAAAATAAAATAAAATAACAGGACAATCTTATGTTTTTATGGCTTGAGCCTAACCTATAAATCAAACATTGTTAAATGGCTTTTTTTTAGGTAATCACGTTTTAGTATCGTTTGGGCACAATATATCGAATATAAACATCCTATATAATACAAAAGTTAAGAACATAAATTAATTTTGAGTTAACTGTCATTTTTGTTCCCGTGGTTTGTTCACTTTTATCATCTCTGACCAATTTTCAAAAATGCATCAATTTCCTCCCTAACAAGGGCGAATGTTAGTTGGTGCCCGGGGGTGCACCCGTCCACCCCAATGTTTCGGTTAGAAGTGTATAGGTTCTGATTTTTCGTCCGAAAATTTTAAAAATTATATAGGATCGCCTCCCCCCAATTATTTTTCCTAAATATTTATACAATATATAAATTAAAGTAAAGTTTGTTATCACTTGTATATAAGTGATGGGTAGTTTTGAAAATCTATTTTAACTCTTATTTGTTTAACCCTAGCTTACCCACCAAACAAAAACTTAATCGCAAGTTTTTATGTGTAAGAACGGGTCCTTTGAATGAATGAAATTTTTTAGTTTTATTTGGAACTATTATTATTTGACCTGACCCGAATTGATAGCCGACCCGATCCAAAACACAACGATAGGAAAAAAAATTTGGGTCCCATGACTTTACGCCCCCTCGAAATTTTTGGTCAAGCTTCGCCACTGCTTCCTGGCATACATGAAATATGCTACTTCAGTCCAAACATTAAAAGCTAGTTAAGTCAGACAAGTTAAATAAGGGTATTATTGTCAATTCATAAAATAAGGTGAAAATAAAAGATAACAAGAATACCCTTCATTTAACCTGTCTAACTTAACTGGGTTTTAATTTTTGGACTGAAGTGGCACGTTTCCAGTATGTCAGGAAGGAAACTGATTCATTTTTTAAAATTGATCTTAAATGACAAAAGTGAACAAACCACAAGGACAAAAATGGAAATTCTCTTTTAGATTCACATACAATAACTAATATACGCCTTTAACGAATTTGTATATCATGTAAAAACTTATTTTTTTCTAATAATTTTCGTTTGTCAACATTTCGGTATAAATTTTGAAAACGGAGTTTTATTCCATATAAAATATTTTTTTTGGTATTGCAAACTATACGAAGAACTTGATATTGTTCCATGATGAACTGAACTGATCTTAACCGAACAACACCGATACTATTGGAACCAGTCGTAATATTTTTTTTTGTTTTCGATCGATATAACCATGACGAACCGAACCAATTTCGACCGAATGATAGCGGTACCGATATTAGTTTTAGCATTTGTTATATACGCTTTTACCCTTTAAACTTTATATAATTTTACTTTTCTGTAATAACTTGCATTCGTTGACCTTTCAAAATAAAGATGAATACCCAACTATGCTTAATTGTTTTCTCAACATTAATGTTGTATTCAAAATAAAGTATCTTTTGCGTATCGTAAGCTATATAAGTGTTAGTATCGTATCGGTTTCTTGAGGAACCGAACTAATTCCGGCCGAACATATGTACTGACATCGTTTTACCAAAAGCGATATCAATATTCGTTTTTTATGGTTTCTGATTAATGTAAACACGTGTCAATATTTTTTTATACATATCACAACTTTATTTTTTGGGTTTTCCTTTTCAATTGCTATGGCAAGTGTTAGTACCGTAACGAACCGATCGAATTACAACATGGTACCATGAGGAAATCCCACTAGTTGATATTAAAGTTGAATTAAGATACGGTAGTTAGAAGATAATTTTATTAACTGAATACTATTCGTACAACTATAATTAATAATACTATTGATATGGATTTATAGAATACGTTATAAAAAAAAAAACTTATTGGGTTAACATTCAGTTAGTATGGAATTGCTAGAGAAAAATACGTTTAAAGTTAAGACCATCTTTAAACATATTCTTAGTTGGGATTAATCCCGACAATAAATTTTTTTTGAAGGGTGACTTTCTATGTACAAGACCTTATCGGTCACCGGGTTCTTGTCAAAGACAATCCCCCGTCAGGCCATTGCGGACGCGATGTTCTATCGGGCCCCGGCCGCGAACGGACACTGACCTTCGCCCGGAAACCATACTGCCCCCACACGGGTAAAGCCGCTGGGGTAACAGCTGGATGAAAACCGGGTTGCCCTCCGGATCGAACCATGCCTCGGTAGGAGCGATCCATCATAGGGACGTCCCCCAAATGCAGTGGGTGGGGATCGAACCCGGGTCTCCAACGAAACCCAAAGCTCTTTCCACCACTCCACCACAAGTGGGGAACTTTAATCCCGACAATAAATGAAAGTTAGGAATAACTTTAAAAAATAATAAAGAAAGAGTTAGAATTAGAAAGCAAAGAAAAATGTAGGAAAATAGTAGAAAAAATCAGGGTTCTCAAATTTGCATGGCACATGTGAAGTATGTTCAAATAACCGGCTTGATGCCTTAAATTAGTTTGGGGCCAAGTTTTGTCCTAATTTCTACACACCAACACAAATGTTCTTATTATTTAGAGTTAGCGGCGTGCATGTTTAGGTTTATCTGGTCTAAACTGCCACATCTTCGACAAATCACTAACATGTAGGTTTGTAATGTAAATGTAGACATACAATCACCACTCAGTTTAGTGGCGACGGAGCTAACCTACTAATCAGAAGTATCAAAAAATATATATATATATATAGTGGAAGGTTCAAATGAGAAGAATTTCTTTGTAAGAATAAAAAAGAAGAAGTTTCAACCAATAAGAATGCTTCATTTTACTTTATTTAATATTTGCATTTAATTTTAATATAAGGGTATATTGGTAAACTTACACAAATCACTAATTTGTATTATTCTCCTTTAATAACTAACTAAATTAAATTTGTAACTCCTTTTCAAAATATATATTTTTTCCAAATTAAAAAACCAACTTAATGTAAAGTGTAGAATAAATTACTAGTTGTGTAGGATAAATTACGAGTTGTGTAGGATATATTTCGAGGTGTGTAGGATACATTTCGACTGTGTAGGATAAAATTCTATAATGTGTAGGGTATATGTAGGAAAATTTTGATATGTGTAGGTTTTGTAGATTATATGTAGGATAATTAATGATTAGTTGACTAATTAATTAAAGAGAGAAAAATTAATGATATGAGTTATAAATGAAATAGTATTTTACTAATATGCCCTTTCTTCTTTTTCTTCTCACATTAAATTTCTTCTCAAATGAACCTTCCCCTATATATATATATATATATATTGTGTAATCAAACAATAATAAAAAAAAACACAATAATAAATAAAGTAAAATAAATAACTAATAGGTTTGTTCTCTTCGTGTTAACAAGAAAACTAGAAAAGTATAAGTTTTTTGTACAATTTAACTTATCTAAACACTTAAACCCTAACAAACCTACAAACTATAATTCTACATAATCAATAACACAAGAAATCAAAGGGCAAGAAACACTCACAAATCACCAAGGTCAAGCGCAGGTCAACAGCGACCAGACTTGCAATCTGCAGCAGGGGCGATATCGACAACGTGCAATTCGTCTCCAGCAGTCCAACGACCATCCGTTTCCAAAATCTAATTGGGTCTTAATCTAAACTTGGGTATTTTATTGTTTTTGACTTTGGGCTTGGGCAAAGTTGGGCCTCCTTTCGATTAACGTATACCCGTTTACTCGACCCGACGACGTATACCCGACTATATACCAAAAATAATTTCCTTTTTTTTGTTTAATTTAGTTATGTCATACATATGATATATCCATAAATTACTTTGTTTTTTTTTTTTTTGGCACCAAATCATTGTTTAGTACCCAATATCCATACTTCTTCAAAAATATATCCTTAATATCTTTCAAAATTCCTATGACAGGTCTTAACGATTTGTCAAAAACTACATATTGGCCTTCAAGATTGGCATACAATTTATTTGTAATCTTTTGGCAACATCTAGATTGTATATGATTTATAATTACACAATACATACCCGACGGTTTTAGGTCGGGTATACTCAACGGGTACTTTTAATAAACTAACGGGTGTACCTAAAACCCACATGATAAATACCCGACAGATTTTTGGCCGGATATAAGACAGGCTTTTATAATCGAGTATGGGGTTGGGATTACCCAAACTCGCCTCGTTATCATCCCTAAAACCATAATACATTTATAACTATGGGTCTAAACAAGGCGAGCCACTCATCATCTACTCGAGATCATCTCTCTAAAAGTTCGAGCCCGAGCTCAAGCCTAAAAACATGGTTGCAGAAATCGGCCTAGGCGGCCGATTAATCGGCGCCTAGGCGCTAGGCGGTCATCTACTGCCTAATTTTGAGCTAGGCGGTCAATTAATCGGTCATGGTCAAAAATCGGTCAAAATCGGTCCTAGGCGGTCAAAATCGGTCCTAGGCGGTCAAAAATCGGATTAATCGGACAATATTAGTCGGTCAAAATCGATCAAAATCGGTCCTAGGCGGTCCTAGGCGGTCAAAATTGGTCAAAATCGAACCATACTATCTGAAACTTGAAGTATTTATGTGAATTTTGAAGTATTATTTTTATATTATTGGATATATATATATATTATTTTGAAAAAATACATATAAAAATCCCATTCCGATTAATCCCGATTAATCCCTAGGCTGTACCTCACCGCCCGACTAGCGCCTAGCGCCTTCTACAACATTGCCTAAAAACAAACTCATTTAATAAACGAGCCCAGTCTCTGCTTCACTTATGAGCTCAAATTAATAGACTCACAAGCCTAAACAAACCTGTTACTTTTATAGCTTGTATTTCATTTTATACATATACACACAACAACAACAACAATATAAAATATGATAAAAATTACAATTATAGCCAGAACGACACTCGAACTCGAAAAACTACTAACGGGTTTAATTTAAGTTCAAACTTTAGAAACAGGGTACATAACAAACATAACCGGAGCTAGGCTCGTTTACACTAGTTATAGGACTTTGTCATTTTTTATACCAAACCAGCTATTTATTTATTGATTTCGCTCACACGAACCAACAAATATTATTTTTGGTATGGCTTACTTGCTTGTTTGAGTCGATTTTTTATATTAAAAAAATGTTAAAAATATCCAACCATTCATGTTGGAGAAAAGATCTAACTAATAATGTTTATAGAAACATGGCCATCTTCTATAAAATAATAACTCATTTTTTAAATGAAGCGCAATTCTAAACAACTCGAGTATATCATGATATATTAACCGTTTTTTTTTCCGTTAATGATGACATATGATATAGATTAAAATTTTCTGGTACAAGTCAAATCCCTCTTTTTCTTAATATGTCGTTTGGTCCCATTACTTCTAACATGTCCACAATAAAGACGTTTTCCATGAGTCCAAATATACCGTGCAACAAAAGCATCCTAAACATGTTTTAGGCAGGAAAGCTTATTGTCTCCAACCCCGTTGATTCGAGCAAATTTCATGTTCGATCACCTTTCCATTTATGACGGTTTTTTCAGAAGAGTCATACCTGTCTTTTAAAAAAAACGGAATTCTTTTAAAAAGATGGGTATGACCCAGATTAAAAAAAAAAAAAAAAAAAAACACTTGTGGATGATTTATTAGATGATCTTGATAATGAGGTTACCCAAAACCTATAACTAGCTATAAGTTGCCCTTCATTCATTCATTCATTCATGTTGGGAATCTTGCATTAGCAACTCTAATGGCATTCCTGAAGGTGAAGCATCCCAATCCACAAGCCACCATTCTCAATTCCTTAGTACAAAGCCTTTGATTACTATGCCTAAAACATACTATTCCTTTTTATTTCAATCTTAACATCATCTAACCTTCAGTATCCTAGCCATGGGCTCGGCTAACCGCTTCTTCTTGTCCTTGATCATTTCGGCTAACCGTATGCGCAACTCCTTTTGTTTTTCTTCTTACTTACTACATGGTTGTGTTGGATTTTTTTAACTTGTTTTTTTTTTTCATTGACAGTGGTGACGTCAAGCGCATTCATAGGCACGTATGGAGTGAACTATGGACGGATAGCCGACAACATTCCACACCCCGAAAGTGTGGTAACGTTAATGAAGGCCGCTAAGATAATGAACACACGAATCTTCGATGCGGATCATGAAGTTCTTAAGGCTTTTAAAGGGTCAGGTATTGAAATAATGATCGGGCTCGGGAATGAATTCTTAAGAGATATAAGCGTGAATGAAGATCGGGCTATGAATTGGGTTAAAGAAAATGTAGAGCCGTTCCTGCCCGGGACGCGTATTGTCGGTATCGCGGTTGGAAATGAGATATTAGGGGGCGGTGATCAAGAACTATGGGAGGTGTTGCTTCCCGCCGTGAAAAATGTTTATAACGCCCTTGACCGGCTCCAGTTAGCTGGTAAAGTTCAAGTCTCGAGCCCACACTCGGCTGCAGTATTTGCAACTTCTTACCCGCCGTCTGCTGGCGCGTTTAAGGAATCGGTTATGCCGTACATGAAACCGTTGCTTGAATTTTTTTCCCAAATTAAATCACCATTTTATATAAACACTTACCCTTTCCTTGCTTACATTAGTGATCCTGATCACATTGATCTTAACTATGCTCTTTTTAAAAAGAATCCTGGGATCTATGATCAAAAAACAAATCTACATTACGACAACATGTTTGAGGCCCAAATCGATGCATCCTACGCTGCCTTGGAGAAAGCTGGGTATGAGAACATGGAGGTTATAGTGTCGGAAACGGGCTGGGCCTCACATGGAGACCCGAACGAAGCAGCTGCAACGGTTAGCAATGCCCGTACTTACAACTACAACTTAAGAAAGCGGCTCCTTAAAAAGAAGGGCACCCCTTATAGACCAAAACGCGTGGTCAAGGCTTACGTGTTTGCAATGTTTAACGAAAACCTAAAGCCCGGCCCGACTTCCGAGAGGAATTTCGGCCTGTTTAAAGCCGATGGGAGTATTTCTTATAGTATCGGGTTCACGGGCCTCGTACCTTCCTCAGCAAAATCTTTCATCACCATGAAAGTATGTCAATAAACTCATAATAACTCATTTTCTCAGCAAAATTTTGTATTATATTTGTCATCATTCTTTTATCTCCTTTTTTGTTTGCTGCAGGGCTTTGGTTCAATACGATTGATGTTTTACACTATATCGGCTGCAGCTCTGGTGCTGATAATATCGTTGTGACAACGGAAACAGATTCGGGTGTCGAAAGAATCCTCTGAATTAAACAGATATTATTAGGGATTTAGAAACATTCATGTACAATATGACAGTATTTCTTGAATACAAATCTTCTGTTCATTTTTCTCTTCTGTGCTGATTCAAAATTCAGATTTTTTACTTTAAAATAAATAATTTGACTTGGATAGACAACTTAACCTAAGAAAATAGAATTAGTCAATAGTAAATCACCTAAGGAATGTATTTAAAAAAATCAATGATTTTTCTGCCTACATTCTGTAATATTTCTAAGTTCTTAAACTCAAACTCAGCAATTTCATCTTCTAATATTCAAAAATGATAATTGATTGTATATCCTATTTTGGTGATCATCTTGTAATATTCAAAAATAATAATAATAATTAATTATTAGGTTTGCCTGTACTTCAAACATTTCAGCATGTTTTGTCATCAAGAAAATAGGAACATTTTGAATGAAATACAGAGTGGATTTTATATTGTTTATGAAACAATATGTTAAAATTAGCAAAAACAATTCATAATCTATGCACAAGAGGGGGGTATGTAAATATGTAATCACTACTCAAATTCATTAATACCAATGTAATAGATATTCAACTTAATCAGAAATAAAGACAGTTAATCAGATAAATAGTTTCTACCTTCATACCTAAATATATAACATAATTGATCAAGGTTGAAAGAGTTTATCACCACATTTGCATTTCCACGAAAGAAGATAATAATTATCTTCATAATGAGATTGATCTCGGTACCGAATCGTCTTATAGTGAGGAGGAATGACCAAAGTAGCCTCACATGGCCTGCAATTCACACACTTGTGTACACACCTTGGTGGTCTTGACCCCAAAATCTTCTTGTTTTGTTGAACACTTGCCACCACTCTATCATCAAAACCTAAAATCAACAAAAAGATTAAAAATTCAAAACACCCTTTTGATTTTCAATTCTATAAGATGCCTTTAAAGTTTGTTTCTTACCTGATATGGAATGTGATACTGTGAAAAATAAGAGAAGAATGGCTGTAATAACAGCTTTGAGTTCAAGTGCCATTAATAGTTAACAACTTGAAGGAAGTTAAATAGTTGATATATAATTGTATAAACAGAAGAAGAAGGAAGAGTAAAGATGAGTATGAAAAGGGCCTGCAAGAAATTGATAATGGTTGCCGTGCATGCAGTACTATAACAAGAAATAGTGGATATTATAAAGGAGATTCTGAGGGGATTGGGTTACTATTTGGGTAGGGAATACAACAAAAAAAGATATATCAATGTTTGACAGCAAAGTCAAATAAATGTTTGGAGAAAAAGGGACAGGTTTCCATTGATTTTAAATCAAATTCTTTACCCACTCAAATTTTACTATTTCTCTTCTTGTTTTTGGGAAAATGTTACAGTTGGACTGGCTTTGATCTGAGTGTCTCAAATCTTGAGCCGTTGTTTCTTAAGTTACCAGCATTATTCTTGTGATCTGAGCATGCCAAGAAAACAATGCCATTACAAGTTATTGGTCAAAGTGTCAAAGTATTGTGGTAGATGAGCATTTAAGCTATCCGTTATGGTTTCACTAGTTTTTAGTCACGTCAAAAAGTGAATGCTACATTAGTACGGGGCTTCCACTCACTTATTTTCGGGTTGACGCATTTAAGAAAACTGGATTGACCCGTTAACCCGTTTAAGTATTCAGAAAAAAAAAATTTATATATTTGTTTTGTTTTTTCCGTTTTCCATTTTATATGGTTGGTCATAATATTACTTTTGCCACACCATGTTATTTACTTGTCATACTCACCATTAAACACGTTATCAATGACCCGCTTATAATTTGTCAACATTTAAAAACAGGTTAAACAGTTGTGTTCGGGTTGACCAGAATATATGTGTTCACGGGTTAGAGTTGAAATCTTTTACACGAATAATAATATGGGTGATGGGTCATTGGGTCGGATTCAGGTTGCACATGTCAACCCGCCAATCTGACATGATTGACACTCCTATGTTTAACGCCCTATTAACTGCCACATCATCAGGACGTTGGCTGATAACAAGTGGCCTTATGTAATTTCAATTTAACTTAGCATAGTGAAAGGTTATCTTCAAGATAGAAAACTCGCAAGAATAGAAATTATATGTAAAAAAGTTACCAAAAGCAAAGAATTATTAAGAAAAAAAGCCAGATTCTTACATGAATTGGGTTCCACGTTAGGAATGAAGTTTTAAAATACAGGGCCACATGAAAAAAATTCGAAGCGTCATTTCATCAAACAGTTGGCGTGCACATGTTTTACCTTTCTTGGTGATGGTCACAGTTTTCCGATTAAACTCTCAATTACGAAACGACTGCACTAAAATGGCTCGCAGTGATTCGTACCAAAAAGCAAAAGCCATGGCCACCAACTCATCATCAAGAATTTAACAGTTTGTCTCTTTAAGAACCCAAGAAAAATTTAATGGTAAATACTGCTTTATGCACAGTGTAGTCAAAAGGGCTCAGATATCACATGGAACCCATGATAAAAAGTCTTCTCTCTTCCACTAATTTCCTCTTCCATTGTCGCCATGTGCACATAAAGGGAAAACATGAGGTGTTGATGTTCATATGATATATTCCGGCCAGATTTGTTTATATACCGGCTTAGGACCGGTCAAACCGGAAACTGAAATTCCAAATCATATTCAACTGGCTCCAAACGAACCGAACGGACACGAACGAGACCTTGTTCGTGTTCGTTTGTTAAAGAATATATAGGTTCACGAACAGTTCATGAACACTTACCGAACGAGATTTTATGTTCGTGTTCGTTTGTTAGGGAAATAAACTTGTTCGTTTGTGTTTGTTTGTTAATTTTAAGCAACGAACGAAACAAACGTTGACGAATACAAATGGACAAAACAAACACAAACACGTGTTCATGAATAGATCATATAATACACCAACACTTATTAAATATTTTATTTTCCGGGATCTTGTAATATTTAAAGAAAATATAAAAACAAAACACTAATGAATTATCGAACACAAACGAACACGTTACCGAACGTTCACGAACATAAATGAACGAATGCGACCTGTGTTCATGTTTGTTCACTTAGCTAAACGAACGAAATTTCTTGTTCGTATTCGTCTGTTTAATAAATGAACGAACACAAATGAACTTCCCGCCGAACGGTTCACGAACTGTTCGCTGAACGTTTGGTTCGTTTACAACCCTATATTCAAGTAATCGGGTCAGTTTCGGACCGGCTGTTCCACCGGTCTAAATATTTCTAATGCATAAGTTTTTATTTATATTAAATCCTACAATATCACTTTACACTATGAACAATAAAATCCTTCTAAAAAAAAGTTAATGGCAAAACATAATTCCACAAAGAAAGAAACCCTAAGATCATATGCATAGTGGTAGTGGCATCCATGCCATGTTGGATCGTGGGAAGCCACGTCAAAATCTAGCCTCCGTACGCCCCTCTTTGGCCGTGGTTAGAACCTGCCTTCCCCCTTCCACGTGGGCCCTGCAAAATGCCCAAAAGTATTGCCACGTTGTTGCTGAATCGGCTTACTCGACCAGGGGCGGATCTATCTTCGAGACATCGGATTTCAAGGAACCCATTCGCTTTTGAATTATTAGTAAAAACTTATATAGAAAGCGAACCCATAAATAAATTATAAGTGAATCTATAACAAAGGATCTGGTGTAGACTTTTGTTCGAATCCCGCCCTCTTCACCTTTTCCTTACGTTTTTTAGAACTTAGTTTTTAATTTAAAATCCATATCCAATAAAAATTCAATGTATGCGCTATGCGGTTCACTGGCAGCCTTGTTAGTTTTTACGTTGCTGGTCTCAGGTTCAATGTTGTCTCCTTTTTTGAAAAGTATAAAATCCATACCCCTCATGCCATATAGCCTTTACTTCAAATACTCAAACAAAATCCATAGAATTTGACCGTTCAAATAAAATCCATATTTATCCATCGATGATGATGGTTGTATTATTTTTTTTTTTACTTCAAATTAGCATTTTTATTTCATTCCAATCATCAGGGCAAATTACATAAGGATAGCAGGTAGACGAGCAACAAACTGCGCCGCCATCCCTTTCTGAATAGAAAACCCTAATCTACTAAAAACAAAGCCCCGCCCCTGAGGGGTCGAAAATTTGCTATGGACCACACGCTGAACTCTAGACAAGAACCGAACTGCCTCCGGCGCCAAGGAGCCGAACGTGTCAAACGCCAGGGGGACAAAGGCATGCTGATTATTCTCACAAGCTTTCGCGTGCTTTTCCACCTTCTTTGACTCTGCTTTCAGTACCACCTTAATTGTACACTTATATTTATAGATTCGTATATATTAAACAATGGTGATGTTTTCTTTTTCTACAAAAATTCTCTTTACAGGTTTTTTTTGTTTGGAAACATTAGTTTTTTCAACGGTTTAATGCTGTGCAATGTTTGTGTTATGTTTTATTTTTTCTTATATAAAGTTTTCACTGAGACATACTTATTTCCATCTACATATTTTTTTACTTTTGTTAAAAAACGGTCTTTTCCGCGCTACTAGTTAGGGTTATAGTAAAAAACAAGAGCCTCTAAACTCTTCCATCATTCATTTATTCGCATCGCTACCCGTTCCAAAACAAAAGAAAGCCGGCCCGAACTGTCGAACCGACCCGAAATTGTACTAGCATGGTCTAGTAGTTAGACCTTGGTCGTTGAAGATCCAAAATCCAAGGCCGGAGCCTGAGATCTGAGTTTGAATCTTTGCGGAGGATCGAGGACCTAAACCTGCAAAAGAAAAAACCGTTAGGCTCGCCGCAGAGATGGGAGAGCCCCTCTACGACCACCCTCCGGCGTGAAGATAAGTATTTGATAGAGAGAGAAAGTAGAGAGAGAAAGTAGGACAAAGGTTCAGGAAATCGTACTTGGCCTGTACTTGATGGGGTATATATATTAGTCAACTGTGATGACGTCATTCGGCAGGACGCACTTAATAATGGTCCGTCTGCGGGCGTCCGGGGGACGGGGATCTTTGGGATACTCATCTAGTTATGATCCGGTCCGGCCTTCATGAGGAAGGTCCGTCCTCGGATATGTATCTTCAAGTCTCCCAGTTAGTGAAAAACAAAAGATACGGTTGTGTTAGGTTTCGGACGGGTGACGTGGCGACATGATGTGCGGAGCTGACGTGGCGTCAATGAGACACAAATGATGTGACCGTTAGTCACCGACAGGTGACGGTATTGTTCCCTGTTTCAGGAACCGCAATCGGCGCATGACGTGTGGTTGACACGGCGGGCCAGCTGTCACCGACTTAAGCCCCCTATAAAAGGTGTTTCATATTTTCACTTTTTTACTTTTCACTTCTCAGATCCTCCTCTCTTGTGCTATCCTCTTCAATTTTTCTTCTTAATCTTCTTCTTCTACAAGGTGCGTTTCTTATTTAGTCTGATCATGGCTCCTGGAAAGGATAATCTTTCGGAAAGTTTCAGTGTTTTGTCTCAAAGACAGTTGGACAAGTTCGTCCGGGAATATCGTACACCCACCGATCTTCATCCGGTTCTTCCGGCTAAAGATAAAACGATATATCCCTTTCTTCCGGGGAAATTCCCTCTGTATACTCGTGTCTGTAATTTTGCAAATTAAAGAGTTCCTTTTACAAAAAATTTAATCAAAGTCCTTCGGTTTTTCCGGGTTCATCTTTGTTAGGTGAATCCGTTCGGATTAAGTCGAATTAATCACTTCGAAATATCCTGTAGGGCTTTGAATCAGAAGCCGGACTTAAATGTCTTTAGATATTTTTACGAGTTTATTACCGCCGGTGACTGGTACACCTTCGCTCACCGGAAAGGTATTCCCAGCCCGGCCGGAGACGAGAAGTCCAGTTTAAAAAATTGGAAGGGCAACTTCTTTTGGTTGGACGACCTTTGTCTTTCGGCCGATATGGCATGGAGACTTAAAGACCGGTCCATGGACTTCGATCTCGGTGAAAATTTCGTTTTCAATAAAAAATTAGCTCGGGACTTGATAGATAACCGATCCCCCATTCGTCCCCTTCTTGAGCACTTGTTGCTGTTAGGACGGGTTTGTCATGTTTGGGGCCGAGGGGACAGGGAGTGGCCGGTGATCCGTAATATCGGTGAAAGTAAGTTATCCGGACTCTTTTCCACCCTTCGGCGCCTTTGTGTTTCTTGTGTTGCTAACTTTGTTTCTTTTTTGTTTTGCAGGAGACGAAATGTCGCTCAGGGATGCGTTGAAAGTACCGAGCTTCTCTACCCTGGACTTTGACTATGACGAACTTGCTGCGGATGAAGAACCTTTCTTGAAGCAGATATCTTCAGCGGCTCAGGAGATTCGTCCTCCGGTCGATCCGAAAGCTTCCGAGACTACAACTGCTGGTCCAGAGTCTAAAGAGGAAACAACTGGTTCATCCGGGGCTCGAGTTAGGGCAGAGCTTTTATCGGTGGAGGAAGACAGTGATCCGGAGGATCGGGAGCTGGATCAGGCATTGTTATATCCTTCTACGGTGGCACCTGCCAAAGGTAAGGGCATTTATTCTGATTAAGGGCTCATTCGCAAGCGAAAGGCTGAGGCTCCCCATATCAGATCTGCAATTACCCTGCCTATGCCAAAAATGGGAAAGAAAGCAAGGAAAGCAACTTCATACTCCGGTGACAACGTTTTAACCGATCTTACAGAACATTTATCAGATGGTAAGTCATCTAGAGAGGAAGCTGCTAGAGCCCGGTCTGCTCCTTCGGCCACTTTTTCTGGTGGCTTTCTTCCGATGGACTTTCAATAACACTTTATCTCTTACTTGAAATTCCAACGGCTTTCGTCTGTTATCAGCATCACTCTTTTGTCGATCACGTGCTGCTTTCAGTCCTTCCTTGACTTGAATGATTTTGTCTGTTGTTTCTTGTACTATCTCAGGTCTAGATAGTTGCTTTTCTCCAATTTCTGCCTAACAGACTGGCGTTCGGCACTTTCGTCCATAAAGTGCTTAGAATGGTGCAGCATTGATACTTGTGTGATAACTATTATTATAAGAAAATTCTATCAATGGTAAGTGATCGTCCCAATTACCTCCGAAATCAATTACACAAGCTCTAAGCATGTCTTCCATGGTCTGAATTGTCCTTTCGCTTTGTCCGTCCGTTTGAGGATGTTAAGTTGTGCTTAGATTCAACTTGGTTCCCATTGCTTTTTAGAAACTTGTCCAAAAATGTGAGGTAAAAAGACTATCTCTGTCAGAAACAATTGATAGAGGAATTCCATGTAAAGAAACTACTTCATATACATTTAATTTAGCTAATTGTTCCATACTGAAAGTTTCCTTCATCTGTAGGAAATGAGCTGACTTGGTTAGCCTGTCTACAATCACCCAGATTGTATCATTACCTTTCCTGATTTTGGGAAATTTAGTAACAAAATCCATTGTTATTAATTCCCATTTCCAAACTGGCATTTCTAACGGTTGCAATAAACCTGACGGTTTCTGATGTTCAGCTTTGATTTGTGAACATGTTAAACATTTGGCAACATATGCTGTTATATCCTTTTTCATACCTATCCACCAGAAATTCCTTTTTAAGTCCTGATACATCTTATCACTTCCAGGATGCATCGTATAATTAGACTTATGGGCTTCTTCTAATATACGGTGACGTAGTTTTCCTAATTTAGGTATCCACATCCTTTTCTTATGGAATCTCCAAATTCCATCTGTTCCTTGTTCTAATTCCTTAATCATTCCTTTTAATTTCTCAGTATCATCCTTGATTACTGATTTTTGTGTCATTCTAATCTGTTCATTTAAATCTACTTGCAGATTTAATTTAAGTGAACGTACTCTTTTTGGCTTTTCATGATACTTTCGGCTTAAAGCATCAGCAACTACATTTGTCTTTCCTGCATGATACTGGATATCACAATCATAATCACTAAGTAATTCCATCCAGCGGCTTTGTCTCATATTAAATTCCTTTTGCCCGAAGACATATCTTAAACTCTTATGGTCTGTGAAAATGGTAAACTTACTACCATATAGGTAATGTCTCCAAATTTTAAGGGCAAAAATTATAGCTCCTAATTCTAGATCATGGGTTGAATAATTATCTTCATGATTCTTAAGTTGTCTAGAAGCGTAAGCTATAACCTTTTGACGTTGCATTAACACACATCCATAACCTATCTTAGAAGCGTCACAATAGATTACAAAATCTTTAGTTCTTTCTGGTAACGCTAATATGGGTGTATGGGTTAATCTTTGCTTAAGGATTCTAAAGGCTTCTTCTTGTTTTGGTCCCCATTCAAACTTAACGGATTTACAGGTTAACTTAGTTAAGGGAATAGCTATTCTAGAAAAATCTCGAATAAATCTTCTATAATAACCGGCTAATCCTAAAAAACTTCTAACCTCGGTTGGTGATTCAGGGGTTCTCCAATAGGTTATTGCCTCGGTCTTGGTGGGATCCACATGAATTCTTTCATGATCAACTAGGTGTCCGAGAAATTGTACCTGTTCTAACCAAAACTCACACTTCGAAAACTTAGCATAAAGCTTTTCTTTTCTCAATAAACTTAGAAGTGCGTGCAAATGATTTGCATGTTCCTCTTTACTCTTAGCGTAAATGAGAATATCATCTATAAAGACAATTATGAATTTATCCAAATATGGCTTACATATTCGGTTCATCATGTCCATGAATGCAGCTGGGGCATTGGTTAAACCAAATGGCATAACAGTAAATTCATAATGGCCATACCTTGTTCTGAAAGCGGTCTTAGGAATGTCCTCTTCCTGTACTTTTAATTGATGATATCCTGACCTTGAATCGATTTTAGAGAAAAATCGTGCTCCTTGCAATTGATCAAACAGATCATCAATTCTTGGTAATGGATACCGATTCTTAATTGTGACCTTGTTCAATTCACAGTAATCAATGCACATACGCATTGATACGTCCTTCTTTTTAATGAATAAGATTGGCGCTCCCCAGGGTGATGAACTTGGCGGTATGAATCCTTTCTTTAACAATTCATCTAATTGTTTCTTTAGTTCTTGCATTTCTGCGGGTGCCAAACGGTAAGGTGTTTTGGCAATTGGTGTTGTCCCTGGTATTAGGTGAATTCTGAATTCAACTTCCCTGTCTGGAGGTTGCCTTGGTAATTCTTCTGGAAATACATCTGAAAACTGGGATACTACTGGAATATCCTTTAATTATTTTCCTTTAGTGTTAGTGATTATGGAAATCAAATACACTAATGACCATTTTCTTATGTAACTTGATGTTTTCATCACAGAGATGAACTTTGTGGATTTAAGGGTTTTATTTCCTTTAATTGTGATCTTTTCACCCCTTGGTGAATTTACTTGAATTGACTTTTGATCACATAAAATACTGGCTTTATTGGCTATTAACCAATCCATTCCTAATACAACATTAAATCCTGTCAGATTCATGGGGTAAAGGTTTGCAATAAATTTCTGATTTAAAATTTCTATTCTTGCTCCCTGCAAGACTTCCGAAATCTTAATAGTTTCCCCAATTGCTGTCTCTACCAGACATTCTTGTGAAAGTTTAGTTAATGGTTGATTGAGTAATTTACAAAATGAAGTATTAATAAAACTTTGGTTCGCACCAGAGTCAAATAATACTTTAGCAAAAACATTATTAACTAAAAACGTACCGGTGATCACATCCGGGATCATCTTTGCTTCTTCTGCAGTTAGAACAAATGCTCTAGCATTTTTAGTATTCTTGGTGTTCATAGCTGGAGCTAGCTTTGGATAATTAGGCTTGATGTGGCCTTGTTCTCCGCAGTTATAACATATTCTTTTGCTAATCTTTTTCCTGCAATCTTCCTTCTTGTGTCCCGATATTTTGCAGAAGTTACAGTATATGGAGCATCTTCCGGAATGCTTCCTTTTGCAATTCTTACAGTAGGGTGCAGAGGTAGAGCCTACATTTCTTCCACGGTTAGAATTTCCAGAACGAAATTCTTGTGTAAGCTTCTGGGTTATGTTCCTCCTTTGATCCTCTTCTCATGTACGGACTAATTCATCTGTCAAGGTATTAGCTAGTTCTACAGCTTCTTCTATGGTTTGAGGTCTAGCTGCCTTGACTACATGTCTAATCTCCCCAATTAATCCACAGATGTAACGGGAGATTAATACTGGTTCAGGTGAAGCAAGGGTTGGTACTATTCGGGCATATTCAAAGAATAATTTAGTGTACCCCTTACTATCCACACCAGTCATTCTAAGTTTTAAGAACTTGTTTGCTATCTGTTATTTCTCATTAGGAGGGCGAAATTTCCTTTCTACCATGTTTTTAAACTCCTCCCATTCCATATTGTAAGTTCTGTCACTTCCTTTAGTTTGGAGGATAGTATTCCACCATTCTAGTGCTGAATTTTTAAACAAATTAGAAGCAAACATTATCTTATCCTCTTCCGCATATTTACTTATTCTTAAGACTGCCTCAGTCTTTTCTATCCAGCGTAGAACTGCAACGGCCCCTTCATTGCCCGAGAATTCCATTGGTTTACAAGACCAGAATTCTTTGTAAGAACAAACGTAAGACACGGTTCTTCTTCTTTTGGGAATGGGCACTTGAAGTACGGGGCCATTGTTTGCAGGTTCAGAGGGTCGCTTCCTATCATGTCTACTTTTATTATTAGCATCCTTAACCGTTTGAAGAATATATGGCATTGCATCTATTATTCCTTGTGCCACTATGTGTTGGATGGCACTGTTATCCACTTGGTTTCCATTATTGTAGTTTGGATTTTCGTTACCCGTGTTATTGTTACTCTGGTTATCGTTATTCAGATTTTCCTGATTCACTTCGTCGGCCATCTGAATTTAAACATTTACCACATATTAATATCACAAGATAATTAACAATTTGAGTAACAACCACACAACATACATATTAACCAAAAGCGTCGAGCATTGCGACTTTTACTCTTTTCTATTATAATATGCTTCTAATACAAACTAATACTAGAAATGAAAAATTACAATACAATATTACTATGCATCGCTAACCACAAAGTGGTCTATACTACAACATATATTATTATTATTATTATTATTTATTTACTTTTTTTTCATAAAAAAACATATTATATATTATTATATTATTATTATTACCAACTCCAGCATCAAATTATTGGTCTGGATTCATCCAGTAATCCATATTGCGCTCGTCGTACTTCCAGACGAGTCGCTCTCCTACCTGCCTCATCCTCTCACTACTCTCTAAGATTTCTTCTCCGAAAGTTCGGAGCTCATGCACATTTTCTGCACTCATTGGGGGTGCAGGTGCTGGTACTGGGTCTGGGTACTGGGGCATGGGATTCTCCTGAGGGTACGAATTTTCTAAAATCTCCATAATGTATTTATCGTTGTCGTAGTAGGGATCTAGAGGGTCCAGACCTGGATATGCTGCTAAGTTTGGCAAGGTTTCGTCGTTTAAGTGATAGCGTGGCACATAATCCCTATGATTATCGAACCATGGATCATAATTTGGATCTAAGGGATTAGGGGCTGGTATCCTAGGTATTTCCTCAGGGTTGAAATCATGCATTTCTACCTCCATTGGCTGAGTGGGGAACAAAGGTAAGGGTTGTGGGGCTACTAGTTGTTCCAGATTTGGGTCGGCAGCAGTTGTTGCTAGGATATGAAAATTGGCTAAGCTCCTATTAAGCATATCCTTTGTATGGGCATCTGACTCTCGCTTAGCGGTTGCTAGGACTCTTTGCTGTTGCAACTTTCGCATTCTTTTCCTACGCTCAAATGCTCCCTTACTGAACCATCCTCTCTTTTTCTGAGGGAATGGCTCTTCAGACTGAGCCTTAAAGACAAACATCCCTTCTTCCTGATCAGCAGAGTACCCAGAGAGGGTAGGCTGGGAAGAAGTTCCTTCACTCCTAGGTGAATCAGACAATTGACGATACACATCCGAGGGTCCTTGATCACTCATACTGTAAACTAACAAATAGTCAAATAACACACAACAATAAAATACAGATATGCACGTATTTTCATAGTTAATTTCCTAACAATTTGAATAATATATTGATGTCAGCTGAACACTTTTGTGGCTGAATCAGTGGCTAAGCTCTGATACCACCTTCTGTCGCAACCCCCGCCCCCTATCTGTCCCGGGAACAGGCGGCCACGGACATCATTTGTTGTGGTATCATTTTGTTTATTAATTTGGCAGCGGAAATTCATCAGGACCGTAGTTAGGAAATGTTTATCAGAGTAAAACCACCATATTTTATATTAACAACCACATGGGTAAAACCCAAGTTTCTTATTACAACATAGGGATAAACCCTATTCTTTGAATTTAAAACATCGTCTTTTAGGTAACTTTTATAGCCACATTTTTCCAAGCCGTCAGTGCTCTCAAGCTGGCTTTCTTCTAGTTTGGCTGTCACATTGTGTTACCTGAAACGCTTTTTAAAAGCATTTGTCAGTGGGAAATACTGGTGAGTGAATCCCAGTTTAATCAAGAAACATTTTATCAATTAACACAGTATTGAGAGCGATCACATTGTTTATTTCTACACAATTACTCATTCAGTACTGTCAATCCTAACTGGTGGGTCATATTACACATTGGCTAACTCGTTGTCCAATTGTAACGTGTTCCACATTTTGTATACAAAACCCCAACATATCGGCAGTAATTGAAGAACTACAAAGACTCAATCACTGCTTAATCATATTGTAAAGCATTTAAGGTTTTGTAAAACAGTTCACAAAAGGTTTACAAAAAGAGGATAAACTCACATTGCTGTTTTAGACTTCTTTTAGGGTTTCCTGATGATTTATCTATAATTTACACAAATGTACATATGTTAGTATAATAACCCTTTATTTATATTAACGATACCCTCCCCGAGACGGTATTCCAATAACTACGTCGGGCAGAACCACGACAGTTACTACGGAACCCTAGATCAATCGGGCAGCGTATCTAATATGTAACCGGGGTTATAATACTTACAACGAAGCAGAACTTCGTTAATTAGGGGGATATAATACCCGAGTATTATGCCTACTTCTCAGGAATTCATTAAGAAAGAAAAGAAATGAGCGACGGAAAACGAAATCCCGATGCCTTCTTATATAGGGCTGTAATCTGATGTCCTCGCGGCCCGCGTTAGACCGTAGGTGATCCGGGTCACGAACTAGGTTCAACACGTTGCTGACACGTGTCAACACCGGGGCTCGCCTGACCCTAGAGCTGTCGCGGCCCGCGTAATATGTAGTCAAGGGTTACGCGGCCCGCGAGCGCCCCTTAAATTTTGTTTTTTTATTTATTTTTAATGATATTTCATATTTTGAGCTCGGTTTTCACATACGGGGTGTATTTTAGGACATATAGGGGTATTTTTAAAATATATTAGAGCGTCAGAAAAATTTTCAGGAGGGTTGTTATATTGATGCTCATTTTCCTCTTGGGTTTGCAACATCCGGTGAGTGGGCATGCCTACTTCGACCGGAATGACAGCTTTCGAGCCGTAAGTCAAACTGAAGGGGGTTTCCCTCGTGCTTGTTTTTGGCATCGTTCGGTGTGCCTAGAGGACGTGCGGAAGTTCGTCTGCCCAGGAAACTCCTTCTTTACCCAGCCGTTTCTTGATACCCTCTACGATGCTTCGGTTGGATCTTTCGACCTGCCCATTTGCTTGGGGATGGGCAATGGAGGCGAAGCTTTGTTATATGTGCATCTTTTCGCACCAGGTCTTGAACGGATTTTCATAGAACTGCTTTCCATTGTCACTCACAATACAAAGGGGCATCCCGTACCGGCACACAATGTTCTCCCAGACGAAGCGGAGTATTTGATCCCTGGTGATGGTTCGGAGGGATTTTGCTTCGACCTATTTAGTGAAGTAATCAATTGCGACCAACAGGAATCTTACGCCTCTGGTGGAGACGGGGAAAGGGCCGACTATATCAATACCCCACTTTTTGAAGGGCCAGGCTGATGTTACGGGTACAAGGTTGTTTTAAGCATGGTAGCTGATCGGGGCATGACGTTGGCAATCTTCACAAGCTTTCAATTCGTTAACGGCGCTTTGATGCATACTCGGCCAGAAGTATCCGGTGTTCATAGCTTTAGCGATTACCATCCTCGGCCTGGAATGAATGCTGCAGATTCCCCAATGGATTTCTCTGATTACGTAGCTGGCCTCTTCCGGTGTCAAACATCTTAGGAGTGGACTTAAGAACGTCTTCCGGTACAATTTTCCATTGTGAACTTGATACTGGAGTGCTTTAACTTTCAACTTTCGTGCTTGAGCTTTGTCTTCCGTAAGCTTGCCATTTTCTAAGTAATCCAAGATTGGTGTCATCCATGATTCTTCTTGTATATCAATTGACATCACGGCTTCTCCTTGACTGATGGCCGGAGTTTGTAGAGTTTCAACCAAGACTTCTTTTGAGAGGTGACAGAATGAGACTAAAGCCAGCTTGCTCAAAGCATCGGCTTTTTTGTTCTTGCTTCTCAGGATATGAACAACTTCACATGCGTCAAATGTGGCCATCAGGCTGTTCACCTGGTTCAAGTACCGGACCGTATTCTCTTCTCGTGCCTCATACTCTCTGTTGACTTGATTAGCAACTAGCAGGGAGTCAACATGAGCGAAAACGGAGCTTGTTTCGGCTTTAGCAGCAGTTTGGAGTCCGGCAAGGAGAGCTTCGTACTCAGCTTCGTTGTTTGATGTCTTGAATTCGAAACGCAAAGCGTAGGTGTACTCTATCCCTTCGGGATCTATAAGAATTAAACCAGCTCCGACTCCTTCCTTACTGGAAGCTTCGTTCGTATATAAGTTCCATACCTTTGGAAGGGCAGGCCTTTTTTTGGCGCTTTCTCTGGTGGGAACTTACGTAAGGAAGTTTGCAACTGCTTGGCCTTTTATCGGACCTCTGTTTTGATAAGTAATGTCAAAAGCACTAAGCTCAATGGCCCACTTTGTAAGTCGTCCGGAGATTTCGGGCTTCCGCAGGATCTGCTGGATCTGGAGATTGGTTTGCACCTCTATGTTGAAAGCTTGGAAGTACCTTCGTTTGGATCTGGATGGCGCCAATTGAAGATCCAAAATCCAAGGCCGGAGCCTGAGATCTGAGTTTGAATCTTTGTGGAGGATCGAGGACCTGAACCTGCAAAAGAATAAACCGTTAGGCTCGCCGAAGAGGTGGGAGGGCCCCCCTGCGACCACCCTCCGGCGTGAGGATAAGTATTTGATAGAGAGAGAAAGTAGGACGAAGGTTCAGGAAATCGTACTTGGCCTGTACTTGATGGGGTATTTATATTAGTCAACTGTGATGACGTCATTCGGAAGGACGCACTTAATAATGGTCCGTCTGCGGGCGTCCGGGGAACGGGGATCTCTGGGATGCTCGTCCAGTTATGATCCGGTCCGGCCTTAATGAGGAAGGTCCGTCCTCGGATATGTATCTTCAGTCGTGGAGTCAAGCGTTGAACTTGAGACCTCTACTCTATCTTGAGAACCTTTCGGGCCCTTTGAAATTTAGGCCTCAGATGACGGCATGGATTGGCCTGCCTAAGAGCTAGCCCTGATTATATATCGTATGATAACTTTTATTGTTGTAATTGTTGTAAGTTGTAACATGCTAAGAGATGCGAGCTTGAAGCAATTATTTGTGTATTTGTAGATCATAATCGAATAGGTAGAGAAAATTCTTTGTTAAAAAGAAAACCACACTCAAGAACACCTTCGTAAATATACCTTTTAAGTCGGATAGAATAAATTATGAAGTAAAGAATTTTATAGGCAAGTCGATACCGGAAAAGAAAATAGGATGGGAAGCGGTGGAGGCTGAGAAGACTCCCACGTGTCTTGTGTTAAATACCTGAAATGTCCTGATCAATAATCACTGTTCATTCACTTCACCTATTAACATATATATTAATATTAATAATAATTAATAATTAATAATTATGAAGACTTTACACGGCCCAAAAAGTGGTGCGGGTGGGGTGTGATGGTGGGCTCGGAAACGTGAAGAACGAACGGTTTGGCAATGGCAGTTGGGGAGAGGGTGAAGTTGCTCCATTGTAGAATTGACTGTGGAGGAATATTGCATGAACCATTCTTTTGATTTTTGATAATTGTGGGTCAACAATTTCATTTTTGTTGTGAAACAACTAAACCTATTAGCAATATAAAGAGAAGAATAAGAGAATGAGGGAATGTAAAACTTATTGATTGATCTATATACACCATATACAAATGCCACTATATATAGGCACATACATTAATACAAAAGAAATAAAAGAGATAGGAAGGTAGAGGTTCCTGTAAAAAAGGGTTTTTTGTGAGAAAGGTAAGAAAGAATCTACACCATTAGATCTTTGATCTAATGGTTGAGATCATAATGGCAAAATTGTAAATAATGTTTACTATTAAACATATTAATTTTCTAGATTAAGGATATATAGGTAAATTTAACATTTTTAAATTAAGAAACTAACATTAATGCACATGTAACTCAGACCCTTTTGTGAATGAGAAAGATAAAGACGATAAAGACCAATGAAATCGCGTTTTCAGATTGTAAATGGTAAAGTTTGATTACCATTAACCTCCAGAATAGTTAACGAGTTTTTCGGTTTGATTCATCTCCTAAAGGCGGCTCTCGCCCTGAGTTATTTTAAGTTAAGATGTTAAGGCGGCCTTAGGCATTAATTACCTATGGTATTCTTCTTATTACCTATTGTATTTCTAGTGCTTTTTTATTAGAGGTGGCCGGGACCTATTATTTCGAGTTTCTTTTTGAATCAAGGTGGGCCATAGGCCCCTATGGTCCAGCGGTTACGACCTCTCTTTTTCACGGAGAAAACGAGGGTTCAAGTCCCTCTGGGGGTATACTAAGACTCAAGACGATAGGAGTGGGATTTTCTATCAAGTGATCTATATTTGTCAAGTCCTTCTAATAGTCTACTCAGTGGGACTTTGTATTTTAGATCAAGTGATATGTATTTATCAAATCTGCCTGGGGACAATATTGTGGAACGTCTAAAATAAATTAGGCGTTGGGTCGATGCCCGAGTGGTTAATGGGGACGGACTGTAAATTCGTTGACAATATGTCTACGCTGGTTCAAATCCAGCTCGGCCCAACAATTTGTCAATCTACTATCAGATGGTAGAACACTCTTGTTCTTAATAAATACCTGATACGAGAGAATAAAAAGGAATCCAAAATTTCTGCTAGATCTCTTCTTATTTCCCTAGGATTGTAGTTCAATAGGCAAGAGCACCGCCCTGTCAAGGCGGACGTTGCGGGTTCGAGCCCCGTCAGTCCCGACGGATCCAATAAGTACATCAATTCGCCTCTCCATTTTCTGTGAAATCTGTGAAAGAAGGGACAGAGAGCATAATTGAATTCCGAAGGGATTTCCCTTCTTTTTTTCAGGATTCTGTCGAAGAAAGAACAAACCCTAAACTAAAATGAAAATAACTAAAATAGTGAAGTTGATAGAATATTCCATCTTTTCTCCTGCGACTCATCTTTCTCATACTTCCTTGTCTTCCAAAGAAATTTAGATAATTAAAATTTAGAACCTAATTCCTCTCTTTTTCCACTTCGTTTGTATTATTTGTTGGGGTTTTGTAGTTCGGACGGGCGGTTAAATTTCGTTTCGTTTGATGGTTCTATAAGGAAGACCTAAGGTAGGTTATAGAAAAGAAAGAACAGAAAAGAAGGATACAGAAAGTAAAGCAACTTTTGGTTGGTTCGGGAATCCAAGATTGGATTTGGTATGGATAAACGATGTTCGTATGTTATACTATTCAATTCTCGACGACGAATTAATTTAATAGCTCAGATATTGTTATTCATGATATTGATCCGATTCAAGATCATCGATAGGTAATGCATTCATTGAATTGACAGGTGAAAGATTTATCATCTCTATGGGATTAAATCCCGAGTTATTGTGAAATAAAAAAAACGATGAGATTATGGAAGTAAATATTCTTGCATTTATTGCTACTGCACTGTTCATTTTAGTTCCTACTGCTTTTCTACTTATAATTTACGTAAAAACAGTGAGTCAAAATGATTAATTACTTTAAATGAAACTTGACTTCTGAATTCTTATCAATAGTTGAAGAAATCAAATGAAAAGTATTCTATTTTTACGTCTTAAATGAAATCAACGGGCTATCATCGGCGGTCTTCTATGAGATCCGAGAGTATGGTAAGTAAGAAATAAATTTCTTACTTACCATACTCTCTATTAGTGTTATAATAGTGTATAAAATTGTTTCTAATAAAGTTGGTATACTATATTAGCTTCTATCTTCAATATTAGCTTCTATCTTCAATAGATGTAATTATTAATCCATATATGTAATTGACGTAGGACCCAATTCTAGTTCGTTTGATACATCTATTTATTCCGATGAATCTGAAATAATTGTTTTACTGTTATAGAATATATTTCTCCACTAGAATCCAATGGAATTTGAAAATGAAGATATTTTGATTTGAATTGAAATAATTTTCAAATCAAAAATGCGTTGCAGAACAATCTATAAAACAATTGATACCGTTTCATTCCTCAACTAAATTAGGAGTGCTTCTAAAGTCCACTTCTTCCCCATACTACGAGTGAAAGGGTCAAAAAGGGATTCTGGCCGAACACTATTGATGAACCAATCAAATAAATCCATTTCAAAAATTCCTATATTATTTCTAATCGGGAAAGACTAAACACAAGTAAAATAAAAAATAACATTACAAAGGAATGTTACTAATGGAACATCTAGTAATAAAATAAATAAGAGGGTCCATTCATTTTTTATTGCCCTTCAAAGTAAAAATAGATCAATTGCTATCTATTACAAAATTTTCCTATTTGATCTAATACGTACCCTTTCCCGATTGTCTCTCTGAAGGAGTTGAGAGATAGTATATTATACTTTTGACGAGGGGTTAAAAAAAAAATTTCACTTTTTATTTTCTATAAAAAAGGAAATTATCCATCTCAATCTAATAGTGATTGAATGCCTAAACACTCAGAGATTCTCGCGAGTCTATATATGTAGATTATAGTATAGAAAGAACTTCCCCCAACCAGTAGTTAAATTATCTGCCGGCTATCCAAACCCAATCAGTAGACATTACATTAGTAGTAGAAAGGAATCGGGAAGTCTTGCTTCGACCATGACAATCTTTCTTTTCATTTTCGATTCAAAAATTGATTTACAAAATATCCATAACGGATGTTTAGAATCAATCAAGTATTAATAGTCCCCTTATTCTGTTCTGCTGGATAAAATTTGGTTGAGTTATATCAGCAGAACAGAATAAGAGATTTCGATTCGTTTGTTGATGAGGTGGCACCCAGATTTGAACCGGGGAAAAAGGATTTGCAGTCCCCCGCCTTACCACTCGGCCATGCCGCCAAAACGATACACAATAGGATCAAAATTTCCCTTTTTGGGTTGTATTACTAAATTTTAGTTTATTGTACTTGCATCCTGTTTTTAATCCTTTTTTAATTTAGAAAAGAAACCATTTTTCCCCTTTTGATTGTCTTTGATCTACCCCTTCGATTGATTATATAGTATCTCAAAACACACAATGCCAAAAAGCTTCCCCTCACTTTTATATTGAAAAAAGAAAATGTATATTTTCACTAAAAAAAACCAAAATTGATGACAAATGGGAACCATTAACTATTCGTTGACTGAGAATTCGTGAATGATTATTGGATTTGAATCTAAAATTTGGTTTGCCTAATGACATAAGAAAATACAAATTGATACATACTTAATTGATTCTTTTGAATAAAAAATCCTTCTCAATTTCCATTATAACAAAAATGATAAGTATATGTAAACCCCAGAACGGAAATTGTTACAAAGATACAAAATTGGCTATTTAGAGTATGTTGCCTATAAATAAAAAAGAAAGGGAATTTTTTGGAACAAAGGCCCGGTTGGGTATTGACCGGGCCAGGCCAAAAGGGTGCTTCGAACAAAATAAAAGCAAGAAGGTCTTCTTTATTTCTTTTTCTATTTGGATCTTTCGAGCATCTAAATGGAATTGCTAATTCTATAATAACGATAAAGAATGTGAAAGAAATACTTTCTTTAATCCTTATTTGATGTGTAATGTAACATAGTAATTATCTTTTTCAATTGGGAGAGATGGCTGAGTGGACGAAAGCGGCGGATTGCTAATCCGTTGTACGAGTTATTCGTACCGAGGGTTCGAATCCCTCTCTTTCCGTTTCTGTTGATGACTTTCTATTTTTTTTCTTTCAAATTTAGCAAATCCCTGTTTATTTTTTTCCTAGTGAAATGTGTAGAATAGCTAAAATAAAATATTAAGAAAATTGTAAAATTAAGCAACAAAAACGAAAATTTTATTTTATTCTTAACGTCCAGGATTACGTCCTGGATCATTGGATAGGGATCCAAAGATGAAGAGAGAAACAAAGAATATTACTACTGTGTAAACGAAAAGTTTGAGAGTAAGCATTACACAACCTCCAAGATCATTTTTTGAAAAAAAAAGAGAAAAGAAAAGATAATAGATCCTCCATTTTTATATCACATATCCTATTTTGACACCAAGAAATGAATTATAGAAATAGAAAAGAATGTTCAGAAATTCAAATGAAGTTGAAAGTTTTAATAAGAGTCTTTGATTACCACAAATCACTTTCATACCGACAATTAGATATTGTAAGCGACCCTAAGCTAATAAAGTATTTCGCCGAAAAAAGGAGAAAAGGATTAAAATCGGGAAATGGGGCGAGCCGGATTTTTTGCGGCTATCCGAAATTTCAATGTTTGAATTGAAGGTTCATACTGTCAGACTTATTTGATCTTCTCGATTGTTATCATTTTTATAAAAAAAAAATGAATTTTCTAGGATACTATTAAAGATCTTATCGAAAACTTACAGCAGCTTGCCAAACAAAGGTTAAAAGAAAAAAGAACAGGGGTATGACTGGCATAACATCTACGATTGGATTCAAAAAAGCATAGGCTTCGGGCAATTTGGCGAAGAAATGACTACTCGGATAAAGGGCAGAATTAAGATAGATCAAACTAAAGATATTAAGCATAACAGACATTTTTTTTCGTCGAGATAATTGCATTTTGATTGAGTTATTGATATAAGGAAAAATGAAGAAAGTAAGGTAGACAAAAAAATCCTTCTTTTTCCACTCAATCAAAAATCCTCCAATTCTCAAAGGAGAATAGAAAAAATCATACTTTAATACAATATCTTAATTGAATTATATATAATGATCAATAAATTCAGTTGAATTCTAGATATACACATGTCAAAATTCTAGCAACGAATCTATAATCAATTCTATAAAGGAGAAAGATTTTCTATAGATAGTTGGACTGGAATTGACGAACACTTAATACCAATATTATTCTTTATTAGTATTAGTGTCCAATAAAAATAGAAATGGGGCGTAGCCAAGCGGTAAGGCAACGGGTTTTGGTCCCGCTATTCGGAGGTTCGAATCCTTCCGTCCCAGAGCATATCCCTTGTATCCGAATACTTCTTTTTTGTTCAACAAGGTTCTGTTTCAAGGTCTAATATTGGATAGAATATGATTCCTCTTTCTTTTTTGATTTTGAATGATTCTTTTCGAAATCATATCTTAATGAATGATTCTTTTCGAAATCATATCTTATTTTTTTACAAACTGAACTAAATCGAGTTCAAATTACATGCAAAAGGAACTAAACCCTTTTATGATCCAGATAAAGATAAGATGGGGCATAGATCTGTAGAAGGATTACTTAACCTCGGGTTAAACAAAATATGAATATGAAAATACATATAAAAGAGGAAGTGCTTAGCTTATAGGTATGTATTGTTATCCTATTTCAGTGACAAAAAGTCTTTCCATTTTTGTGAAAAAGAATTTGCATTCCTAAAAGATTAAAATTGAAATATTTAACAATGATATTTCTTTTTATTGTTCGATCTATTTAGATTATTTGCTTTACATCATTGACAATTCCATTCGAAAAGAAACAGAAAATTATCTTTTTTATGATAACCAAATGGAGTCTTTACTGTAAAACATGACTCAAATTCAAGTATAAACATTTGTAATGATTCTTTATGGATTGAATCTTTGGGAAGTTTTGGGAAGTTGGAACGGGTCAGTCTATCTTATTGAGTCACTTGAAGAGGCAGAGTCAAATAGATAGGGGTGAGCAAGTTTAGGTCCGGACCGAAAATAACCGAGAACCGAACCGAAAATATACCCAACCTGACCCGAACCCAAGTACCTAGGTATTTAGATCGATTCCAATTTTTCATATAAAATAGGGTCGGGTCGGTTCTCGGTTCTTTTCATGGTGAAACCCGACTTGGACCTATGGACCGGAACCGACCCTATATTTAGGGTAGTGAATCGGTTCTGTATTTTATGTTTGATCGGTTCTCGGGTCGGGTCGGGTAATGATCGGGTCGGGTCGGGTTTTTCCTTTTGCTCACCCCTAAATAGAATTTATTTATTCGTGTGATTTCTGTTAGTTATTTTATTTCTATATTTAGATTTCTGGATATTTCTGTTAGACATTTTTTTGAGATAGAGATTTATAGAAAAAGTTCCATTCATACAAAAAACCGGGGTCTTGCTAATATTTATTCAGAAAAAAAAAAATTTATCTTTATTATCTATGTAGATAAGAAAAAATAGAAATGATTGTGTCTCTGTACCGACTGAACCAATGACTATTCATGATTCCACAATTGAATCAATTCCATACTGGTTCCAAATTAGAGGAATGTTATGGTAAAACTTCGTTTAAAACGATGTGGTAGAAAGCAACGTGCGACTTGAAGGACACGATCCGGTGTGGATTCTTATTCTTACATCCACCATTTTATATAGGAATGAAGGTGCTCTTGGCTCGGCGTCGTTTTTCTATTCTACTAGAATCCTTCTTTTTTTGATTGGGTTTTAATGTAAATATGTAAATAGTTCGTGAAGGAGCTCGAGTAGAAAGTACTGATGAATTTCTCAGGGACAACGATCTAGGGTTAATGCCAATCAATAAATTGGAACAACTTCGTAAGTATATCTTCGATATAGAAATCGAAAGGATCCGATTCGAGCAAATTTTTCAATTCAAAAAAATTTGTTGGAACGGCTAAAACTTTTTCGATCCACAGTGTATCGCGCACGAATCAACCATCGGTATGATTCTTTGATAGAAAGAAATCACAAAAGGGGTATGTTGCTACCATTTTGAAAGGATTAAGAAGCACCGAAGTAATGTCTAAACCCAATGATTTAAAACCAAGATAAAGGATCCCAGAACAAGGAAACACCACTTCAATTGTCTCACGGATCCAAATAAAGAATCCAAATATATTTGAAATGAGACGAAAAGGGGGGGGGTTAAAGACCACTCAAAAAAAGAAAATTCTTAATTTCTTTAAGATATTTGAGAATTTTTGAACTTGAGTTATGAGTACAAATGATTTTTTTCTGGAAGGAAGCTAAATAAAAATGACTATGAGTTAAATTATAGACTAATTTATTTTACGGATTCCTTTCCTATCCTATTTATTCTAATTTTTGTCTATGGATAAAATTAGAATCGTTTTTTATCGAGCCGTACGAGGAGAAAACTTCTTATACGGTTCTAGGGGGGTTCTTTTTTATCTACATCTATCCCGATGAGCCGTCTATCGAATCGTTGCAATTGATGTTCGATCTCGAAGAGAAGGAAGAGATCTTCGGAAAGTGGGTTTTTATGATCATATCAAGAATCAAACTTATTTAAACGTTCCCGCGATTCTCTATTTCCTTGAAAAGGGCGCTCAGCCTACAGGAACTGTTCAGGATATTTTAAAAAAAGGCAGAGGTTTTTAAGGAACTTGGCCCTAATCAAACGAAATTCAATTAAATTAAGGAAATAAAAAATAAGGATAGGATAGTGATTTCTATATCATTTTGGATATCTTTTCTATACTATGTTTTTTATTTCCTTCTTTTCTTGCTCTATTCGTATCTATTTATCATTGCTTTTATAGAATCTTTTTCAAACTTTGATGAATCCTTACAAAATAGAAAATGATGGCATTACCTGCAACCTGCAATCGGGTGGTTTTCATTCGAACTCGAATACCAAGTAAGAAAAAAGGAATCGAAGTTCTGTATTCGACTTACTTTAGTCGACTTATTCTATATGGATTCAATACACTATTGATTGCATAAATCCTTTTTCTACTTTTTCTTTATTTATTCTCCATCTAAACTAAAATTTTTAGTATATATGCATATGCAGTGCCAATCCAACACAAATCTTTTTTTTTACTATTATTTCAATGTTAGTTCTTGTATTTTTTCCATCGTATTCTTTTATTAACCTTTATATTGACAATATTGTATCGAACAAATATAATTCATCGTGATAAGCAGCTCTATTTATTTCCGTCCCATAGGTTTTCTTTTTTACCTGTTGATTCAAATGATGGGTTCGTTGGATTAGCTTTGCTCCTCGGATTTTTGATTGAAAAAGTGGATAACATAGAAATAGGGGATGGTCCAGCATTTTTTACATTTATTTCTTTTTTTTATTTGATCGTGAATTTTTTTCTTTTTTCATCTGATTTAGTCATTTTTATGTTCCAAATATGTTAGAAAAATTTTTTATATCTTTTTTTATTTCGTAGATGTAGATTAATGCTTTAATTTAATCATTTTGTTTTATTCTGATTGTATCTACATACCTTTTTTCTATTTGGGTTGCTAACTCAACGGTAGAGTACTCGGCTTTTAAGTGCGGCTAGGATCTTTTACACATTTAGATGAAGCAAGGGATTCGTCCATACCATCGGTAAAGTTTGGAAGACCACGACTGATCCTGAAAGGGAATGAATGGAAAAAATAGCATGTCGTATCAATTAAGAGTTCTGAGAATATTTTATTCTTTCCGGCTCGATACAAAGCCTTCATTTAAAATTTAAATTATTCATTTAAATTATTCAAAGGGAGCAAATCGAAGTCAATTTCAAGTTGGGTCGAATTAATAAATGGATAGGGCCCCACGGCTTCAATTCATTTCATTTTGATTATAGGGAAAGAAAAAGCAACGAGCTTCTGTTCTTAATTTGAATGATTACCCGATCTAATTAGACGTTAAAAAAAATATTAGTGCCCAATACGGGAAGGCTTTCTCCCAGGAATGTATTCTTGATTTTTTAATGAATCCTAATTATTACCACTCTCCATTCCATAATGGAGAAGTATGTGTATAAGAAACAGTATATTGATAAAAACATTTCCAAAATCAAATGAGCGATTGGGTTGAAAAAAGTAAAGGGTTTCTAATCATCTTGCTATCCTATAATGAAAACGAACATAAATACTTAATTTTAAAGGGAAAAAGAGAGGATAGAGAATCTGTTTATAAGTTTATCTATAGCCGAGGTATCTATTCGGTTTGTGCTATAATACCTTGTTTTGACTGTATCGCACTATGTATCATTTAGAACCCCCAAAATCCTCTACCTTTCATTTAAATAGACTTTCAAATGGAGAAATTCCAAAGGCTATATAGATCTCACTACTTCTTATATCCACTTATCTTTCAGGAGTATATTTATGTACTTGCTCATGATCATGGTTTAAATGGATCGATTTTGTTGGAAAATGCAGGTTATGACAATAAATCCAGTTTACTAATTGTGAAACGTTTAATCATTCGAATGTATCAACATAATCATTTGATTCTTTCTGTTAATGATCCTAAACAGACTGCATTTTGGGGCACAACAAGAATTTTTATTCGCAAGTAATGTCAGAGGTTTCTTCAACCATTATGGAAATTCCATTGTCTCTGCGATTAATATCTTCCCTAGAAAGGAAAGGGGTAGTGAAATCCGATAATTTACGATCAATTCATTCCATATTTTCTTTTTTAGAGGACAACTTTTCACATTTAAATTATGTATTAGATATACTAATACCTTACCCAGCTCATCTGGAAATCTTGGTTCAGGCTCTTCGCTATTGGATCAAAGATGCTTCCTCTTTGCATTTATTAAGATTCTTTCTCCATGAGTGTCATAATTGGGATAGTCTTATTACTTCAAATTCAAAGAAAGCCAGTTCTTCTTTTTCAAAAAGAAATCATAGACTATTCTTCTTCCTATATACTTCTTATGTATGTGAATATGAATCTGGCTTCCTATTTCTCCGTAACCAATCTTCTCACTTACGATCAACATCTTCTGGAGCCCTTATTGAACGAATATATTTCTATGGAAAAATAGAGCATCTTGCAGAAGTCTTTGCCAGGACTTTTCAAGCGAATTTATGGTTCTTCAAAGATTCTTTCATGCATTAT